>JAAKBH010000271.1:0-4830265 GCA_019776075.1 Amaranthus palmeri | reverse complement strand
TTAATTCAAGAACAGTTTCACTTCCATAAGCATTTGTGTCTACTTAATGTATGACCATATGTATTCTTGCATTTTTCTTATTAAATTTTCTTATTATTATTATTAAACTACTCTTCTACTTCACCTACTATATGTGATATCATATCAAAATTTAGTTTTCACATTAATAATATTAAAACTACACTTCGAAGTATTTCTCCCACTCCTTCCCATTAATTTTGATTTTTTTTCCTCTTCACAATACAATATAACTATATTGATGATTAAAGCAAGTTTTATTTTTTTTTAAAAAAAAGATAAATTAAAATAAAATATCGAAAAAAATATTAAAAAAATATTCATAAAAAATGTAAGATTTTTTTTTTTATTTTTTAGAATTTTTTATGTAAATTTTCAAAAATATTTTCTAATTTTAAATTAATATTTAATTTATTTTATTGGTGAATTACCTACTATAGCAGGTTATCTGGTTACCCAACTTTACTCTAGGAAATTGCCCATCAAAGTTGGGATTATTTATGGTTAATCAATAGGTGAGATTATTGTAGGAAAATCATGAATAATTTGGATTATTCTAGATAATTTTTCCATAAAAATTTAGAACAAAAACCGTGCATAGCACGGGTATAATCCTAGTATTATATATTTCTTAATTTCAGTTTCATAGTAGGTAGAGAGGAACCATTAGTAGTTATATATAACTAGGATTATACCCGTGCCATGCACAATTTTCGTTCAAAATTTTTATATTAATACTTACTATTTAGCAATATTTATCAATTGATTATTTTTTTCTTATCAATTGATTATTAAAATGCATATATATATATATATATATATATATATATATATATATATATATAATATATATATATATATATATATATATATATATATAATATATATATATATATATATATATATATATATATATATATATATATATATATATATATATATATATATATATAATGTATATATATATATATGTATATATATATATATTATATATATATATATATTTATATATATATATATATATATATATATATTATATATATATATATATATATATATATATGTATATATATATATATATATATATTTATATATATATATATATATATATATATATATATATATATATATATATATATATATATATATATATATATATATATATATATATATATATTTTGTTAATTTCAAAGTTATCAATAATAAATATTTATGGAGGTGACATTTAAAACAAATGCTCATATAATAACAAATGACATAAATATTTATGAATAAGTATATATATTGTATAACAAACTAAAAAATAAGATATAATGCTATATGAATGGAAGGGGGAGTAATTTCTAAAACAATGAGACCTAGCCACTTGCTTCACCCATTCCAAATTACTTTGCAACATTCAATATATTACACTATACTACTCCGTCCTCATGAGTTAGTAGCAAAGAGAAAATTGGTGAATATTAAGAAAGTTGTAATAAATGAGGAGAGAGAATGAATTGTGTGGATGAAATTAAAAGAGAGTTAAAATGTATGGATGAGATTAAAAGAATGTGGTGGGCCATAGTCCAAAAATAGATATGCTGCAATTTAAGTGGAACGGACGAAAATGGAAAATGCTGCAAATTATAAGGGACGGAGGGAGTATCTATTAATTAATTACTCGTAATATGCAATTAATTTTGATCTATAAGTTGAAACATAATCAAATGAGATTTTGTTTGATTCGTCTTAATGTAAAGATTATTGATATTAATTAAATTTGTGTAATTTTTTTATTATATATAATCAGAGATATTAAGAATTAAATTAGTGAATTGAAAAGCATAAAAAGTCAAACGTTATAAGTATTTTGAAACAGAAGATGTAGATTAGAGTCAAGTATTGGATGGATCAACCGAGTTTATACCTACTTCCTCCGTTATAAAAACTCGTTGTATTTTAGTTATGTGCACTATTCATTGTTTAAGCTTACTTCATATATTACGACTAATTAATGTGTAAGTAAAAAAAATAGTCAAGTGAGATCTTGTTTGAATTGTCTAATTGCAAAGTTTCATAATATTAACTTTTTATAACTTTTGGATTTGTATAATTCAACATATAAATAAACAAAATATCGCATTGGAATACGTAAAAAGTGAAACGTAGCAGATATAATGAAACGAAAAAAGTACTTCCTCCGTTTCATAATACTTGCTACTGATAGTGACATTTTCTCACACAATATATCATACTCAGTATATGATTAATTGGCTATGAGTGGTTGTGTACCTTCCGCCACCTTAATTATTTAGTTAAACTTTCACTTCAATGTCTCTTCTTACTCCATGGATCATGATGTAAAACCTACCCACATCACCCCTTCAACTTTCTCATTAAATTCAACAACAAAGCAAAATTTATGAGCTATTAATTATTAGGGCATGCTAGCTCTAGTTCCTCCTCATTTGTTGTTTTTATTTAATCCCCTCCGAATCATTTTAGATGTTTTATTTCTTTATTTGGCAAAATCATATCAATTGTCCCATTTTCTTTTTTGCCTTTTTTTTTTTACCTAAATACCTCTACTTTTCCAATTCCCAATACCCCACTACCACCTTTACAATTAATTTAATCAATTAAAATATTCAATTATCACATTTTTAATGGACCCCACTCAACTTTTAACATCTGTGAAATCCCAAATGGGGCATATAAAATGATTCGGAGGGAGTATTTTGTAGTATTATTATTTTTGCATAATTATTTATCACTTTTTTTTAAACTTATTCGTGATTATAATGTATTTTAAATTTCTTTAAATTCATCCACAATAAATCATCTTTTCTCATTATTTATTGTTTAACATTCGTCTTTTTCTACAAAATATTTAATTTCTCTTTGATTCTAATTCAATAGAGCGAAATAGTATGCTTTTTTTTTTTTCATAAAATAGACAATATAATACCTTCATTGAAAACATACTCATTTGTCTACTTATAATTTATAGCGGCAAAATTTAGAAATTTATTGTGAATTACCCCTAGATTCTAGGTTAGATATGAAACATTACTCCCTCTATTCCGTTGAATTTACATTATTTTTTATTTTGATCCGTCCCACTTAATTTGCATCATTTTTATTTTTGGAGAATGACTCACCTCTTTTTTTAATCTCATCCATATACATTTTAACTCTCTTTTGATTCATCCCCACAATTTATTCTCTCTTCTCACATTTATTATCACTTTCTTAAAAATATATACACTAATTTCTCTTTGATGCAATTCAAAGAGGACGGAGTAATAATCATCAAAATGAGACCCTCTTACATACTTCCCATACCCACTCTGAATTTGCACCACTTCAGCATTAGTTTATCTCATGCATTTTGTATCCTTTTCTTTTTTTTAGTAATAGTCATATTTTTTTTTAATCTCATTCACAAATTTATCTTAACTATTTATTTCTATTATTTACTTGCTTTTATTTAATTTTTCAACTCAGTTTCTCTTTTCCCTAATTTTATCCAAAACTTTTAAATGCATTCTTAAAAGTACACTTCAAACTTCTATAAGAAATAAGAAGATTCTCCCTAAAAATGTGTAGGTGCATAGACTTCCTCGTAGATTACACTTACACAATGATTTCAATGAACAATCCCAAGAAATTTAGTGAAGGTTAATTAAGTTAAGACATTGCTATCCATGCTTCTTGATTAGGAGTACCACTTTTGAAGGATAAAAGTAGTGTGAACCTCAAGTAATAATACTTTATTGTTTTTGCTGTAAATGGGATCTTTAACTTACTTTGTCTCTCATGATACAAATTAGGAATGAGGCTGAAACACTCCCTATATTACTCTTCTTATTGATACTATTTATTGTTTAAGTTTATTTTACATATTGCGGGCTTGCGGCTAATATTCTCTCCAACTCAATTAAGTTGTCTCATTTTCTTTTATGGATCATTCACTCAAGTTGTCTCATTTCTATTTTTGGCAATGATTTTTTTTACCTAAATACCCTCACTTTTACTACTCCCAATACAACTACTATCTTTACAATTGATTTAATCAATTAAAATACCGAACTACTCCCAATTTTACTATTTTCAATACCCAACTACCACCTTTACAATTAATTTTATCAATTAAAATACCCCACCATTCCACTCTTAAAAACCGTGCCCAACCCAAATGGGACAACTTGGTTGAGTTGGAGAGAGTATTTAAGAAAAATATAATCAAGTGGGATCTTGTGTGAATCGTTCAATCGCATACTTTCATAATATTAATTTTTTATATGTTTTACACGTGTATAGTTCAGTATAAAAATAATAAATGTTCAAAATAACGTATCGAATTGCGTAAAAAGTTAAATGTTATAAGTATATTAAAACAAATTAAATACTTCATCGGGTTTTTTAGTACTTGCATAGTTGCATAGTTGCACTATAGTCGAATCCGGCACAATTAAAAACAAACTGATTTTCATATTGTTGTATAAGTTAAAACATAACATACGGAATCTTTATTTGAATCGTCTTGATTCACAATTTATTAATTTCTAGTTTCCATAATTTTCTGATATACATAATTAGAAATATTAACTGGTTTGTGAAAAAGTAAATATTGGAAGTGAAAAAAAAAAAAACTAAATGTGTAGTGTTCTTGTCACCTCTTTGGTGGGGTAACTAAGAGCCACTACTCAATTGTCCACAATCCACACCATATCCTCTCAAATGGACTTCTTCAATGATTAAAACAAACAAGTTTAGAGATCCAAGGATAAAATATAATAATGCTCTTCATGATCTATATAATTTGTGAAAAAAATTGGAGCTCTATATTAGCTATATGTGTATTTTGTTTTTATATTGTTTAATTTAATTTATTTTGTAAAAGCAATGTTTCACAATAAATATTATTTAAGCTATAAAAAAAGTTATAACTGGCAAACTTTATTGATATCGACTTGTATTTGACTTGCAAATTGACCCAACTATAGTGCCTATAATCGACTCAAATCCAATCTGATATTCACCCATTGCTTGGCATGACCAAATACTTTAGGTTATAAATGACATGCACCTAGAACAATGCATACCCGAAAGTTTATCATAAATATTGGTTGCCTAAACACGGCATGCATCTGACCTATAATTAACCTAAACACAGCTTTAGCTCGTAAGAAAAATATAATTCGATTCATAAATTGATTTTTCTCGCTCGATATCAACTAGGGCCTTTCATCTTGAATTTGATTTTGTAGGAAAATTCCTTATTTTGTGATTTAATTTTAGAGGGGTTTTATTTTAAATAGAGGATTTTATTTAAACATTATAATCCAAAATAAAAAAACAATTATTTTGTGAATAATTCTAGATTTTAAATAATAATAAAAACATTAATCAATCAAAATGAGATGACGTCAAAAATAGAAAGGCTTCATTTAATACTCAAAATCACTTGAGATTGTTCAATTAGCACTAGTGTTGGATATAAATAAATTGCGTGATTGTGCGAACAACAAATTTAAGTCAATTAGGAAGTAAAAGTCCTAAAATTAAGGAAGAAAATCAAAACCAAACATTTCCATTAAAGAGAATTGAATAGAAATGGAAAAACAAAAACTTAAAGGAAAGCTATTAATTTTTCAACACCTTCAAATCAGATTGAAAATTAGTGTGGCATAAAAGATATCGAAAAATTTAGGTCAAACTTGACTGTAACTTGAAGTCGACTATTTTGACCCAATTTCCCCATTTTGTCTATATTTTAGTCCCATATCATTACGTCCAATTTATTTTTGTTTTTAACTTAATATTTATTTGTTAAAACCTTTAAAATTGGTATAGTAATCCTTTGTTATTAGAAATCTTCTTCTATAACAAAACTTACTTCTAATTTAATTAACTTGGAAAAATTTTGACCATTAGAAATTTTTTACTTTACCCACTATGCGAACGTAAGCTCGACTCTTATCTGATACAATTTAACCCATAAAAAATTTAATTTAATAATTATTTCAACTGGAAAATCACCGAATCGAAGACCCACTTAACCATTTTGATAGGTCTATCAAAGAAGAATTTTTATTATACGGTTAGCCAAAGAAAGAAAAGGACTACGTAACAATGGAACCAATAACGTTTATGGAAAAGTAATACTTGTTTCCAATTGAGATAAGACAAGATTCTCAGCAGAAATGTTCAAAACAAACCCAATAATCCGAATTTTCTTCGAAGTTAGAACTGAATTCGACTAAACCCGACTTCAAAATAAATTAAAATCATAAAAACTTATCGTGAACTCAATACCCAATTTCAAACCTACCCAAAACACCTGATCTAAAATCGACCCATTAACCCGAATAAACAACTGGGGAAGGGAGGAAATCCTATAAATTATTGTAGAAAGTATCCAAGCATCCAAGCAAGTTGTAGTTGAGGTGTCGGTGGTAAGTAAGGCCTACTCACTTGATTTGAGCATTACATTTCCTCTTCTTTCTGCAAATCTGCTCCCACCTGCTCACTCAACTCTACTTCTCCACAATTCTCTCTCATTCCCTTTCCAATTTTCATCATTTCTACTACATTTTTATCTCTAAACCAATCATTATTTCATTAAATTTCAATCTTTTTCTGCTGAGAATTTCAGATTTACTACCCACATTCTGTTTATCTTTTCTGGGTTTTTTTGTTTCCATTTAAAGTTTAAATCTTTAGAAAATGCAGAGATCTGAGAGAGATGATCCTAATGATAAAAAGAAGTATTCTTCCAATTGGATTTTTGTTTTTGGAAATTGGATCTCTAGTATACTGGTGGATCCAAGACAAATTCTTGCTGGGTTTCTTACTGTCACTATGTTTGTTATGCTTGCTCATATGATCAAAAGAGACCATTTTAGTTCTCATTCTCAGGTGGGTTTTCTCTTTTTTGATTTCTTCATCATGGGTTTTCTTAATATCAGAGTATATAACATATGTTAGAGCCTCAATCATCAGTTTCCTTAATATGGTATCAGAGCTAGTGTCAGTCACAAGTTTGAATATTCTATGCTACATCCAAACTTTCGTGTGAGGGGTGTGTTAGAGTATATAACATATCTTGCTGCCTTTAACTATCAGTTTTAAACTTTTGGCTGAGTTGGTTTCTTGACACTTAATTTTATTTTATTGATGAAAATTGCCTGATTTTTCCTGTAAGTTACCTGTTAAAGTTGATATTTTTGAGCCATTGAACTTCAGGACTATTTGAATTCTTGGTTTTAGAAATCTACCATTACTTTGTTGTTTGTTCAATATGGTTTCTTCTAGAACAATTGGATTGTTGACATTTTGTTATTGGATTTTTGTTGGTAAAGGTGAGGATGTCATCATCTCAAACAACTCCATTTGAAGGATCCAAATTTGCAGAAAGTACTGCTGTTTCAGTTGATAGCACTGGTTTATGGAGGGATGATGCTCCTGAGTTAAAACCTTGTTGGAGTAAACCAAGTTTAGGTAACTTTTCTGATCTTTAATTCGATATGTGGACCTCTGAAAATTGTTTTTTTTTTTTTGGTTTATGTTCAATTCGCTAGCTAATTTGCCTTTGTAAATTTGCGATTGCTCAAATTTAAACAAAATAGCCCATAAACGATCGTAATTTGCTTTTTTTCGATTCATCGTCAAAGAGATGAATAAATCATGTGATATTCAGGGCCGTTCCTAACCCTAGGCAAAATAGGCATTTGCCTAAGGCCAGAACTAGAAAGGGCCCAATATCTGAAAAATTGGTTAATGAAGTAGACACTTATTTAGGATTAGTTATTTTATCGATTAAGAAACATATGACATGCCTAAACTGCATTTATATTGATAATTATAATATATTCGGTTTGTCTCAGTTATTTTGCCCAACACCCGTTAAAGTTCAGAATTGACTTTCTATAAAGGGGGCCAATTTCATTCGGTTTTTCTAGGGCCCAAAAAATGTCTAGAATGGCATACGAGGTTATAATTGATAGCTATGTAGACTATATCATATATTATGGGGCTTCAGCTTAACTTTTTGGACGAGTTGATTTCTTTGACACCATATCAAAGCTATAGTTAAGCTATTAGAGCGTTTAGCAAATCCGTGGCTACAACCAAGAGTTTAGGCTTTTGGTTGAGTATGTTACTTAATATAGTATTACAAGCCAACGTGATTAGTGCTCTATCAATGGTGTCTTGTTATTCTAAACATGTCATATTTTGTACATTGCAGAAGAAGTAGACCGATCCGACGGATATGTTACATTCTCATTGACCGATGGTCCAGAATACCATGTCTCACAGGTGACTAACCAAATTCCATATCTTGCCTTTATTTGTTTAGACTAGGATTGAGTCTTTGAAAGCTGCAATTAAATCTGTTTATTAGTGGTTAAGTGATTTGTTTTTTTTATTTACGGTATGTATCACTTTGGGGTGGTTGGCAATTGGCTGTTGGTTTTTTAATTGGCTTGTTTGACAAGCCGAAAATATTGACTGTTTCTGTTGGCTTTCTAGTTGAATAAGCCAACTAATATAGGTGTGTGTAAAAGAGAGAAAAAATTTCAGCTGAGAACGACTAGTAACATTTTTGGCACGTCGGTTGGATCTACGTTCTCATCTTTCCATTTGTTCGTGTTAAGAATCTGTAAATTCCCGAATCTACCAGGCATGTATCTCCGCACCTAAAGAAATACAGTTTTCTGATTTTTTAGTTGTTGGTTCAACCGGAAAACAAGGGAAATTCTTATGATTTGCTTTGATTGCATTGTGCTTACTTGATAAACCTAGACTACCTATTTCCCGGACATTTGAGAGTTGTGAACTGTTATTCTTAAGCACAGCGTGCCGACATTTTTGTCCATATTAAAGTTTTCTTGCTATGTAAACCTCAATATTTGATTGAGTTTTAAACAGTAAAATTCCGTTTTACACAGATTGCTGATGCGGTGGTAGTGGCAAGAAACCTTGGTGCGACTCTTGTACTCCCTGATATCCGGGGAAGCAAGTTGGGAGACAAGAGGTTGGTAATCAAATCTTGTAATACAAAGTGTCTTCTGTTAATCTTTAGATTGTGTTACATGTTGGGTTCTGTTTTCCTGTTTGTTTTAGTATTACACGTGGGAAACGAGATATATGGAAATAGGAACTGAGCTCTAAGGCGTTATTAGTGTGATTTAAAAGTGCTTTTCGTATGACTGGTTTTTTCATTCTTTTCGCTCTTGGTTCCGTAGGAGCAAGTCAGAAAGATTGAAAAATAGAACCACCTGCTTTGATTCGTTCTCAATAGCCATAATGAATGGTCATGTCTTATAGGCTATGCAACACTTTCTTGCTTAACGTATACTCCCTTTGTCCCCGTGAATTTGCAACACCATAGAATGGCGCAAATATTAAGAAAGTTGTGGGGACATTGAATCATGTGGATATTATTAAAAGAGAGACAAAAATGTGTGGATGCGTATTACAAAAATTGTGGGGATATTTTCGTAAAAGGAAATGTTGCAATGTTAAAAGAGACAGATGGAAATAATAAGTGTTGCTAATTCATGGGACAGATCAATAGAGGGAGTAAAGGTAAGAACTTTGAATCGAAACGAATTTTTTTTGCTTTTATGAATTGAACGGATTTGAAGGTGGCAAGATGCATGATACAGTTTCCGGCTTATGTATAATTTGATTACTTGATGGACACTACACGAAAGGCGCAGAAATTTATCTTTTCTGATATTTTGTTCTCTTATTGACCTCATTGAACTTCGCAGGGAGTTCGACGATGTCTATGATGCGCAGAAATTTATAAGTAGCCTCGATGGTGTGGTCACGGTAGTGAAGCAACCCCCTTCAAAAATATCGATGAAAAAAATTGCAGTTGTAAAGGTTCCAAATCGTGTCACGAAAGACCACATTGCTGAAAAGATCGAGCCAGTGTATAGGGAAAAGGGAAACATCAGGCTAGCTACTTATTTTCCTTCGGTAAATATGAAGAAATCTAAAGCAAAAAGTGATATCGACTCTGTTGCGTGTATGGCAATGTTCGGAACATTAGATTTGCAACCAGAAGTACGTGGGGTTGTGGACTCGATGATAGAGCGGTTAAGAACATTGAGCCGAAAGTCCGATGGTCGCTTTGTAGCTGTCGATTTGAGGGTCGATGTTTTAGAAAAGAAAGGCTGCAAAGATAAAGAGAATTCGGGATCTAAGAGTTGTTATGATGCCGGAGAAATTGCTTCGTTTTTAAGAAAACTTGGTTTCGGTAAGGATACTACTATTTATTTGACCCAATCGAGATGGGATAGTTCTCTTGATGCCCTAAAAGAGCTCTTCCCCAAAACTTACACTAAGGTAACTATTGATGTTTTCTCTGTTCCTTTGTTTCTACATATTTATCTGATAGAGCAATCATTTTTATCCAACCCGAAATTGACCCGAAATTCGACCGTACCCAGGCGATCGTAACTCGAAATTGACCCCACTTCGAAAAACAAACCGTTATCAACTTGAAATTGACCCGACTTGAATTTTGAGTTTATAATTGGTTGTTTATTTATTAGTTTTTTGTGACAAAAAACAAATTAACTTTTATATTTTTATTAAAAAAATTAGTGAAAAGAAAATACTTATAATAACCATTGACTTGTTGGGCTGACGGAAACCGAGTGAAATCGAGAACAACCATATTCGAAACTTGTCTCGATGCACAAGTATTAGCGTTCTTATATCATTGCCAATCACTGCAGGAGGGAATAATGCCGATGGATAAAAAGGATCAATTCCTTGATTCTGAAGCCCCGACTCTTGAAGAGGTTATCGACTTCTACATCTGTTCCGAGAGTGATGTTTTTGTACCAGCAATCTCTGGCTTGTTCTACGCCAATGTTGCCGGGAAGAGGATTTCTTCTGGCAAAACAGAAATTCTCGTTCCATCAAATATACCCGGTGTTTCTGCTTCCCCGGATAACTTCATTTCTCATTACGTCACCAAGAAAAACCACTTGGCCTATTCATGTTTCTGCTAATAGTTTCTCAAAAGATGGAGACGAGAAAATAAGCGGCCAAATACCATTCTACAATAGTGTTCAGAATTCCGATAGACAGGTGAGTCGAAACATTTTGTGTTACGCAATTTATGGTTGAGTGATTTTTTATACTTGAATTCCCGTTCTAGGTAACCTTAAAAAAAAAGAGAAACGATACACGATGAACACCCGATCTTTAGAGATACATCTTGTATAATATGTATTAAGTTGTGTTTTAGCGATATTTCTCGTTGTTAACAGTAATTCCCGAAATGCTAGTTTGGTTTCAGTTTGTGGCTTAGGGGTGTTTTGCAACATGCTAGTTTTTTTGCTCCCGGTGTGCAATGTAAAATGGGAATATTTGGTAAAAAATGATATAATTTCTAAAATTTGAACAAAAAAAGCTATATTAGTCAAATAATACTCTATATATACTGCTGAAATTGCATGTACATTTGATTTTTTTCTTCAGCATTGTTTCTTTAGATTTAAAAATCAATAATATTCAGCACAAATTGTGCTAAAACAACATGGTAGGGTTGGAAGCATGAGTTAAGTTGATCTTCCTCCGCGACACGATCACATGACTTTATTTAGCGAGGAAACACCTGTAGGGCGAAAGCTTAGACCCGAATAGCCAAAATCTACAACAAGTTTAAAAAAATTGTCGTAAAAGTTTTATGCATTACGGGTATTTCTGCGTCGTAGGAATGGTTTCGTTAGCATTTTGGACAACGGGTTCTTTGGAACTGGAATTAACTTTCCGATAATAGCCAGAGGCCAACTGCAGAAAAAGGGGGAAAACCGGAAATAGCATTAGTTATGTCAAACCTCGTTCTTGCAAGAAAATAGGGATTTTTTTGCGTTTGCGCAACTATATGAAAAATAGTAAGATTGGTTTGATCCAAAGATGACCTGAACCAACTCGAAAACCAGACCATAAAAAAAGCTAGTTAACATCTTAACTACGTTAAGTTGATGAGTTCGCTCAAAGCAATTGATCGGACACATGATAAAAAGTACTCCTATGTTCCTTTGAATTTGCTAATAACGCAATTCAAAGCGAGAGTTGTTCTTTTTTTATTTTTTATGTTGTATAGCAAATTCAAAAAGATGAAAAGAGTACACAAAATGAAAACTGCGAACCTGAATAGACCAACGGAAATTGAAAGTAGCCAAAGTTTCCAGTTCAGTCGAACAGTTGACGTGAACTTCCCAAGAAACTCGATGATTATTATCTGTTGAAGGTAAAAGCAAGCTTATAAAGATCCTATCAAGTGATCGATCGATTTCAAAGAAAAAGAAACGAAGAGAAGCAAAACAACTCACCTGGAGTAAGAGCGTAATACCGATTATTCCCATGAAAAGATGGTTGCTCGTTACACCTTTAAAAACATTCATTTCCTCCGGCTTTCGAGCATTGAACTCGTTGAATAACTGCAGAAAAACGTACGCTTTAGATTCACATCTGCAAGTAAAAATGGGCGAATCTCGATTGTTTACGAAAAGGAAGTGTACAGCTTACTTGACACAGAACAAATGCATTGAAAATCAATGTATTCTTCAACTTATTCTGGTGCGCTAAATCGCCTTCTTTTAATAGAGAAAAGTTGCTGCTACCGAAGTTGAAAACAAGGAGTATAGCGACTTGATATACCGCCTGTAGACCAAAAAAACGTCGTAAATGACTTCAAATTAATGCAACATTTCTTTGAAATATCGATCGATTTAAAGAAAAAATGGTTACCTGTACAAGTAGATTTCTCCACATGATGTTAGTAACAAGAGGCTCCCTAAACATAAACAAAACACAATATCAAAATGAGCAATCATTTGCAAGTTTATGGATCATGCTTGAAACATTAAGATAAGAGTTTATTATCATCAAATATTACTATAGCAAACAATGATGCAGGAGTTTGTGAGATAATTAGATTCAAAAACCATTTTATTCTTTAAATCTCTGACGGCCGTTTGGTTAACGGGTACTAATTGGTAGCAATGAGAATAATATATAGCGTAAATTTTTATGATATGTCTCATTCCATTCCCATTGTAATGAAAGCTTTGATCATAAATCATAAAAAGGTTTTTTGTTCACAATTTTCCATCACCTAATACCACATATTCAAATGATAATGTAATGGAATGAATTTTGTGAAGAAAATTAGATAGTTAAAGGAGAATAAACATGACCATTAAGTTTTTCAAGAGATATTCCTATCAAAATTGCACTAATTTTTATCACCATTACCACCATTTAGTACCGTTTTCAAACGGGCCGTAATAGAATATACTATTTATAATATGTTTTGGGCGACTACCATCAGTTTAAACTCCCTAAACTTAGCGCTAAATATTCATTTCGAACGACGGTTGATGACATTCAAATCCGTAACTTTCTATTATGTAGACTTTTGTTACCATATTAAGGAATCAATTAAACACTAGAAGCTTAAGTCGATTTAGATGTTAGATATTTATAAGAATCATGATAAGAATCAATCTATGAATCTAAAGTCCATAATAGAACCTTCTGCCTACTGGAGCTCTACGCATAAGCTGGTTAGTAGGTGGTTCAGTGGCTAGTGCTAGTGCTCCCAAAGTATCCATGATGAGATTCACCCACAACAGCTGCATCAACAGCAATAACAACATTTTTAGAATCAGTAAGGTATTTCATACAACAAAAGTATTATACAAATTTTCTTTACGAATTCTTTTTTTATTTACATTCGCATAATGTAGCAAATTTAAAAGAACAAAAAAGTAGTATACAAACCTGTACTGCATTTAGAGGAATATTGCCGGAGGAGACTGCAGCGACGACGTTAATAATAAGAGCAGCTACATTAACTGTAAGCTGGAACTGTATAAATTTCTGAATATTTGCGTACACAGATCGTCCCCAGCGCACAACCTGTATTCATACAGATAGTAAATGTAAGCAGGGCTGCTTTCGAGCGGGATATTGGGTATGATGGTGATGATGATAAACACAATACAAAACAAAGGCTCAATATATACATCTTATACTACCTTTACAACAGAAGCAAAATTATCATCCAAGATAATGATGTCAGAGCTCTCTTTAGCAACCTCAGTTCCGGAAATGCCCATGGAAAGACCAATATCTGCCTAAAGTACAAGGTAGTAGAAAATTAAACAAGAGGAAAGTTTTAAGACGGAAATGGAATGATATAGCAAAGACATCACATATATCATCATATAGAAGAAATTCAGAGAGATGAATCACTTCATGTCAAAACATAAGAAAGCAATCTTCAATCTTTGATTCAGAAAAGAAATCACGCTACCAGACAACATACGCACAGACAAACGACGTACAATACTGTTTCTTAGTGGGACCTTTTTTTTGCAGCTATCCACCCTCTTTCTTAGCGGGCGGGACGAGAGGACAAATGGCCACGACAAATAATTTGAAATACAATCTTAAAATAATACAACTTATTTTTTTGCCGCTACCCATCTGTTTAACTTAGCGGGCGTGTACTACCTGTCCAGACCATATATTTAAAAAATTCCGAAATCGTTGTTCAAACCCACCCGTTTTTCGAGCCGGGTGGGTTGACCCTGGTGGTTAGCCCGCCCACGAACAACTTTACCTGTGACTACTACAACATACAGTGTGTGAAATTAAGGAAGACAGAACGATGTGCTATAGGAGCAGGGAAAGACCTCATGAAGAGCAGGGGCGTCGTTAGTTCCATCTCCTGTGACAGCTACAACGTCTCCTCCCTTGCGTAAAGCTTGCACAAGCAGCAGTTTGTCATTAGGAGATGACCTACCCATCACCTTTACAAACAAAGTAAAAAAATAGATTATATACACCACGAAGAACAGACTAGTCAGTGAAGATAACAAGGGATCCGTTTTCTGTAAGTTAGACGTACAGTTATTTTCTTGGCAACTTCCTCTCTTTCTTGCTCAGAAAGTGCACGGAATACTTTCCCTTCAATAACTGTTGGCTCAGTGGCATCCGCCTTCGGAGGAAGAATCCCACACTCGACAGCAATTGCTTTTGCTGTTTGAATGTTATCTCCAGTTACCATACGAACCTGTCATTGCAAATTTAACTTGTGGTATTTGATTGATCTTACATTATTGCGTCTTATTACATGTTTCTGGATAGATTATCAAACAAAAAAATTGCATGGAATGTCGTACCTTTACACCAGCAGCTGTACAGAGTCTCACAGCTTCATCGACACCGGGTCGACAAGGATCCTACATAAGCATGTAGACAAGGCTAAGAGAAGTACATAAACAAAATGAGCTCTTAGGTCACTATGTCAGCACTAAAGTACTATATTCATTTTTTACCTTTATGCCAACAATGGCCACCAAAATCAGATCCTCTTCGGGCAGATTCCATTTTGCCAACTCCTCCTCGTTGGTGGTTGGAACATCGTTTCTTTCATAGGGTCTATAGGCAAAAGCAACACATCGGAGGCTTTTTGCTGCCATATCATCAATGACTTCTCTGAAATACGACTGCAAATAATTTCATAAACTTTTAATCACCTCAGAAGTGCATGATTCTGTTGACAGTTATTCAGGTGACTCTTTGTACATAATTTAAAAGTAATATTACTGTTGTAGACAGTTATATCAGTTAAGTAATCTAGTACTATAAGATTTACAGGAATAATTATGACCTTTTCACTAGTAATAGATTTCACTGAACCATCCACATCAAGAAACTGTGTGCATGAAGCAAGAACCATCTCAGCAGCCCCTTTCCAGTGAATATGAACATCTGAGTTTGACTGCAACAATGTTTAAGTTAAATGTATGATTAGTATATGGCAACTAACAATTTAGTGACTTTAGGGTGTGTTTGGTAAATGGATTTTTGCCTGACTTTAATTTTTGTTGTTAATTGGTCAAACTTAAAACGTGTTTGGTAAATTGCTTTTAAGCCAATTGAAAATGACTTTAACGAAAATAAATTTCGTAGGTTTTTCACTTTTAAATGTATTTTTTCTCAAACAAACAACCAACAAAT
Source organism: Amaranthus palmeri (assembly GCA_019776075.1). Classification (NCBI taxonomy): domain Eukaryota; kingdom Viridiplantae; phylum Streptophyta; class Magnoliopsida; order Caryophyllales; family Amaranthaceae; genus Amaranthus; species Amaranthus palmeri. Next base: position 4,814,197 of record JAAKBH010000271.1, on the reverse strand, counting down.
ACACAATAGTTTTTACCAAACATTTTTATAACTGGTGGCTTAAACAACTTATTTAACGATCCATGCGTCCAACTAGTCAAACCAGCCAACAACTAAAGTCGATTGTTTCCCTCAATAACAGCCAAGACACTTTATTCTTTCTTGAGTGACATATATAGTTAGAATAAAGTGTCAATTTGCTAAAAGAAAAGATGACTCCAGGCGGGAAATTACCAGCTGCAGTGCAACTCCACCTCGCTTTTTTTCTGAATTGAAAGGGCAAACATGGAGAATAATGGCTTCTGATCTTACAGATTCGAACTTCATGCCTAGCTGTGAAATTATAAAATCATACAGAATACCTTCAGAAAGATATTGAGGAAAAAAGCCACTGTATACTTCAAGATTGACAAAGAATACCTCGACTCCCCAGGACAAGATAGCCTTTTCAGTAGGAGAACCAGAAACTTCCGCCTCACCACCATCCTATAAAACTCAAAACGTCTAAATTAACATCGATTTAGAAATTCAAAGAAAGGCACTAATTCATGCAAAAACTACACACACCGGGTGACTACACCGAGTGAACTTCATACCTCCACTACGCACTAGTATAGAAGTATAATATGAACTTGTCAAAACAAGAACCAAACATAAAAGGGAAAAGAAAGAAATACCTTGGGGGAAAAAACACTACCAGTAGTGTTAACTGCAACACCTTCAATTACAAGTGAGGATTGCTTTTTATGCATCTGGTCAGCATCGCTTGGAGGACTCATTTTCTTTTTTCCAGCATAAGCCTCAACCACAGTCATCTACAAAAGGATAACCTAACATCATGTTTTAAAATACTTACAGCAGATTTTTCTCCACATTTCCCCTCTAAATTGATTTATCAAGGAGTACACGGATTTTTTAATCACATTCGTTGCGAAAGACAAAGTTTATTACCAATTTTTCATATTTAAATGACCAAAAAGCACCGATATTAACCTGATTCAATGTCAATGTTCCAGTTTTGTCACTACAGATAGTGGTTGCAGAACCCATAGTTTCACAAGCTGAAAGCCTCCGCACCTGGATGAAGATGAAGGTTCGAAAGGTTAAAGAAAGAACCGAAAATCTATAAAGCGGAAAAATAAAATCCGACATACATCACAGAATTACTGCTATGATTTCAGAATCTACTAAGATACTTCTACGACAGAAATTTCTGCGGTCTATTTGATTGCTACCCTTGCACATTCAACAGTTTTTAACATTTTACAACTGACTTTTATATATCTCATGTAGTCATTTCCAAATTTAAGATGCATTGAAAAGAAATGCAATTTATACATACCAGTGCTTTATCTGCCATCATTTTGCGCATCGAGTAAGCTAGGCTGTCAGGAAAATCATCAAAAACAAGACAATGAGACACCAACAAATCCAGATTCCAGAACTACAAAGAAGAAGGGTGAAAATTCTCCAGTCTTGTCTTACGTTAATGTAACAGCTAAGGGGAGTCCTTCAGGTACCGCAACAACCACGATAGTGACCTAAAATGTGCAGCAATTGGTCAATAACCAAGATAGAGTGACCCATAATTATTAGAGATCAACGAAGAATCTATCATACCGCAATGGTGAAAATCTTAATAAGTCCATCCATTATTTCACTAAAGCTAGTTTTTCCGCGGATGAATTGCACTTGACCATTAGGATCCTTAGTGTGACCCGTCAAATAGCTATAAGAATATCCATAAAGTTATAATTCCTGTTGAAAAATGTTCCTGCAGAAAAGTAAAAAGCATCAAAAGATATGTATGTACTTACCGCACCACCAGAACTACCAGCACAGCTAGAGCAACGGAGAGCCCAACCATGCCAATGAAGGTTGCCACTCCATTTAATCGCACCTAATACAGATACATGTTATTAAAAATGTAAATATTAAACGTCAAGCTCAAGGCAAGAGGGAGAGAGGGAACCTGTAAAGGGGTTTCTTCACCAGTGTCCTCAGAGATACTTGCCATCAGTAATCCCCACTCAGTATTAATTCCAACGCCGGTTACCTAAAAACAGTAGAAGTAGTTAATACTCATAATCAAAGAAAAACAGCATATTCTACACAACTGTTATTTAAGTTAAACCAATACTAGTGTCACATGATTCGCGAATCCCGTCGCGTATAGTGAATAAAAGATGAAATTATGTTTTGTACTTTTGTTTTAAACTATTTTGGACCAATTAAAACGAATTGTGAATTCATTAAACGAATTAGCTGGCGAATCATGTTTCACGGACCAGTATTGCAAATTAAACAATAAGAACACTTACCACCATATTTCCGAAACCATCTGCCACTTTACAACCAGCTAAAAGAAAGGGCGACTTTTTATCCTTGTGAACCTGAAAAAAATAAAGCATACTTCTTGAACAAAATGAATTTGACAAGCCTGATTAATTGAAGTCGTCTGATCAACATACAATCTTGCTTTCTCCAGTCATGCTGGATTCATCAATTGCCAAGGAGTGACCAGATGTGAAAATTCCATCAGCAGGGACCTGGGTTTACATGATAAGTAAAAGTTATTACTCTCTGTTCATTCTGGAATCTGGAAGTAGCAAGTAAAGAAAATAATAGCTATTTGCACCTGGTCTCCAATTTTAAGAGGAACAACATCACCAACAACAATGTCGTAAATAGAGATCTTCTCCCTTCTGCCACCTCTGATCACCTGCATTTACAATATTGCGAGATCATTTAGCACAAACCCGTTTAAAAATTGAAAAAACACTGTTCAAGGAGTACTATAAAGAACTGCTATTTATAATTACTCACTTCTAGTTGTATATTCCTTTTCTCCGCATTCAAATTTTGAAACTGAAGAGATTGTCGATAATCACTGGTGGCTATTGATCAAGAAAATTAAGGTTAATATTCTTCATGTCTATTGCATAAGCAGAAGTAATGGTAAAAAACAGATCAAAATGCACTGGCAACGAAAAAATAAAACGAATCATACTGATGAACTAATCAAAAAAATAAGTCAAGGACCTGCAAACATATTTTCGTTAAAGTCTGATGAATATTCCTCCCTACTCTCTTTTCTTTATGTACGGTAGAAAGGGTGCGTCTTGATTGTGAGCTATGTAAGATCCATGTATTAAGATTTACAAAGCTATAGAGATACTTAAAACCTATCAATAGAAGTATCTGAACCTCATAACTGATTACTTGTATCAATGTCAATATCTAAGGTCAAAGAATATCAGCATATGATAGAAGAAAAACATTCATATCCTAGGAGTAACCATATGTTATGATCTGTAACCTCTTATATAATGTCAATCATTTCCAGAGATACAATTTTGAGTTGCTGTTTTCAAAAAGAATGGGGTGATCATACAAAAAGAAAAATGTCAACGTCTTTACACTATAGCTATAGCATCATCCAAGGCCTCAATACAAACGGTTTTAGGATAACAAGCATACCAGTAACATATATGACAAGCAGCACTGCAAAAACAATGCTTCCTCCATCATACCAACCTTCCTCAAGACCCTGCATTCAGAATTTTTAGTCAAGATCCAAACTGGAGAAAGAATTGACTATAAGTAGGAAAGCATCAACATGGTCAATGACAATCAGGAAACTAAAAAGAACGTCAATCCATGGTTCAAATCCCCTTCCTCAACCTCATTCATAGATCATGCAAATTGCTTATGACAACCAGTGACTGCAAAAGTCAGCCTTAAGAAAAGATTGATTACAGGGAAAGTTTGAAACAAAAACAGCATGTTTGCAAACGGAATTAAGATAGTAAATCCATTATTAGTTGTTTGTTTCCTAATATCAATGATCGATTTTGTTACAAGAGGAAACCAATACCGTTCATTTGTTAACTTGTAACAAATCGCCAAGATCTGTTACCGAAACTAGATAGTTTGGACACTTCGAATCTGCCCAATGACTCCCGTAGGACAATTCGAGTCTGCCCCTAACTCCAAAAGAATACTTTCTTTATTTTCTATAATTCCCAAGACAATCTATTATTACAAGGGATGGCCTATATATAGCCTAATCCCCACAAGACATCTTACAAAAAATAACAACTAATCTAATTACAAAACATAAAGACTAATTAATATGAAAAGACGATAATGCCCTTTGACCCCTTGACCCGAGTCATTACATAACTCTCCTCCACCAACAGTGACAATTGATTATTTTTTCTTTGTTTTATATTGTGTTTCCCTCCTCTTCATCTATATTCTCAAGTGATACCAATTTCATTTCTCAAGTGTTTTGCAACAAATAATATCAACTATCCTTATCATTACCATTTCTATCTCTCAAGTGTATCTATTTGATCCCATTTCCCGGCCTATTTATATCAAGTGACCCCTAAATGACTTAACAGAAAACTAATAAATCCATGGTTCATAGTCCTCTCCACCTTCAATTGTAGTATTCAAAGCTGTGGATGCTATTGAGAACCGATGACATACCAAGAAACGTGGATATATACTTTATTTTCCCAAGAAACAACTCCATATAGGAATAATTGAAAAGAGACATTTGTGACTGTTGATGGCCTTTTATAAAGAAATAGGACAAAATAAAAAAAATGCCTAACATACCTCAGTATGTATCCCTAATGCTAATGATAAAACTGCAGCTATGATCAAGATGATAAGGGTCGTATCTTGCCAAGATTCCCATAGAAAAGACTGCAAAATAAGAAGTTAATCTAATCAGAAAACATTCTATAAACTGAAAAATGAAGAGAAGTTTTGAAACTATTTTTATTAACAGTGAACAATATGATTACCAAGAAACCCTTTCCTTTTTTGGTAGGGTATGTATTTGATCCAAAAGTATTCTTTCGCTTTACAATATCATCCACATCCCCAGGAACTCCTGTTTCTAAGTTAGTGCTAAGCTTAGCTTCTAGTCCTTTAACCTGAAAGGTGCAATGTTGTGGAGTCGGTTGACATTATAGATAGCAAAAGGGTAGAAGTTGATAAAAGATTTACTTACACCCCCATATTGCTCTAGAGCTGAAAGATTATTATCCCTAGTCATAGCAGTAAGTTGTTCGAGTCCAATTCCAAAATCACTAGTTTCTATTGGTGATGATGTTGAAGGGTCTAAACCTAGTGCATAACATGAAAGCAACATAATAAGATCGAATGATAACTAAAAATGTTCCATTTTTATATAAAGCTCAAAGCATAAGATCGAGTGATACCAATATCGCGTTCCCCAGCCAATTTAAAAAGCATTGCTGCCTAATAATGAATCACCAAAATAAACAAAAATTTAGATTGAGGAAATAATATCTGTTCAAGAACGGAAGCAAGAAAAAGACTGGTTACGTAAACATGAACAAAGTCTCTATAACTTACTCTCACGACTTGTGCATGGGCTCTTATCATTCTCCTCCTCTGTTCTTTAGCTTCACCCTTATTTAAGTCTAAGGTGTAGCGAAATCGACGGGAAGCGTTGAGCACAAGTGCTGCTTGCTGCAGTGAGTGGTATACATATTAGAAGCATGCAGTTTCAAAGACCCTCCCCCTTCCCCTTCCCTTAGACAAATTTGTGTCATTCAAATGCAATTTAGCCAATAGACATACAAAATAACACTAAAAAAGCATTGGAAACCAGGTTCAAGGTCATGAAACTACCTACACACTATGCATATTACATCATTAGTATTTGGTTTACGATAAATCATGCATAATTAGGGTTGAACAAAATTTGGTCAAAACCGCAATTTGACCGAATCGTAATTTTAGTATTTGGTTTGGTCTACAGTCGAAACGGTCTGGTCTAATTTTTTTCAAAAAAAAAGGTTTACGATCTAGTCCCGTTTTTCTATTTTCAGACCAAACAAGACCATAAACCGTAGTTGACTGAAACCACAAATTCTTTTTTTAAAAAAAGTTATTACATAGATATTTCAAGATGTGGTTATTTTCATTTAGTATTATACTCCCTCCGTCCTATTGAATTTGCATCATTTTCCATTTTGGTCCGTCATATTTAGCTTACCACTTTTTTTTAATTTCATCCATACAATTTTAACTTTCTTTTAATTTCATCCACACACTTCACTCCCTCTCCTCATTTAAAAAAAAACTTATTCCTCTTTGATGCAATTCTGAGAGGACGGAGTAGTATACTTGAACAATATTGATGCAATCAAGTAATTACAAATTATTATATTTAGCTATTATAGATAGGAAATATTTGTATAGCCACATATATAATATATTAATTCGAAAAATTATAAAAATAAAAAACACCACACCATTGTAAAGTGGTCTGATCCGGTTCCGTCTAATTTTAGAGTCAGACTTGACCAAACCAAACCGTGTGCACCCCTATCAACATAATCATCAAATTAGAAAGTAAACATTCATACCCTCCAACGCCGGAGAGATTCATGTGGAGCATTTTTAGTATGTGCAATATCAAAAGGATCATCCACAAATTCCTCCTCATCCTCGTAATAGGGTTGATGAGCAGCCTCGATGTCTGCAGATTCCGGCGGAGAAACTTCCTTATTCGAAGCTACCTCTTGGCCACCCGCCATTATCAATTATCCTTTGTATATCTCCTCAAATTCGTTGTGTTTTTTTCTCAAATTCACAAATTAACCCAAAACCCCCAAAAACTCCAAAAAAAATTAAGGAGAAATGGCACCGTCCTCTTGTTTTGGGGGAAAACAAATTAGTACGGAGCCACCACCCCCTACTAAAAAATAACGAAAACGAAATTTAAAACCAGTAAGAAATTATGATTATATTTTCTGCAATTGAAATATCAACCAAATAATGAAAGTGGATCAAAAAAGAAAAAAAGGGGGAAATGAAAAAAAAGGATCAAATCAAAATCCACAAAGGAGAAACATAAAAAATGTATGATTATGAGAAAAAATAGGACAAATCACCGATGTATGAGTTGGAATTATCTAAAGATAGTTATAATCTTTAAAATGTTTACGTAAATTGACAAAAAGAAACATATTTTGGAAGGCTACTGGAAATTTTTTGTACGACAGCTGTGCCATGTTTGAATTCATCTCCGTGATTGGAGATTGAAATTAGGGTTGATTGGAAGTGTGCGGTGCGAAACTGCGAAAAAAGTTGTTGACTGTTGTAGTATACTGTATATAGAAATTAAGTGCGCCATGAAAGACATGCAAGGTTGGTCCAATGCCATTAAAGCCTTCAAGTAGCCCTCTGGTTTGATAAGAAAATTTGAAATAGACAAGTGATTTTATTAAAAAAAAAATGTAATAAATACTTTTAAACTTATTTTTATTTATAAGCGTATGACTCTCTAAAGCTAGTTTCGGATTCGTTCGTATTTACTAATTGCGAATAAAGAGAAAAAGGTCAAAAAAAAAAAAAGTCAAGAAATTTATTCACAGTTAGTAACTGCAAACAAAGGGGATCATTGGTTGAAATTGTCCGTTATTACTATTTATTAACAGCGGGTCATTAACATCCAAACTTAACAAAAGTCAAAAAATCAACAAAAGTCAACTCAATCGGCCGTTGTTCGTAAGAGCGGCCAATTACTTTTGCTCTTTGTTCGCAGTTAGTAAGTGGGAACTAATCTAAATCTAGCTTTGGGGAGTCTGACGCTTATTAATGGAAATAAGTTTAAAAGTACTTATTCTATGCATTTTTTTGATAATTAATCTTATTCAGTTCAAATATTCCAAAAATAATTGTACTTCAATATAAAAAAATAGATTGACAAATGATATATTTTTATATGCAGTTATTCTTGTGAGAGACCGTCTCTCAAATGAACAACTACAGTGCAAAACGCATATATTTATATTTTCGCTTTAATTTTTAGTAATTGAATTATTTAATCTATATATGTAGTGTGTCTCGTAACAATTTAGGTTTTACATGCACATATGACTATATGAGTCTAAATTGTTCCAAACGACCATATCCTATACCTTTATATATGCTATAATCTCCTCTCCTTGTGAGTTAGCTGGATTTAAATAAGATTGACAATATTGTCAGTATATATACCAATATACTTCTTACTATTCAGCTTAAGTGTTTCATTTACTTTATGCACTCTATAGTCTATCCAATGCATTTATTTGATTCTTAATACTTCCTCCGTATTTGGTTATTTGCAACTTTTACCAAAAATGGCGTATTCTATTATTTGCAACTTTCTTTTTTTTCCATTTATAGAAAGTTTTTTATTACTTTTTTATTATCTCTCTCTTACTTTTTTATACTCTCTTTTACTTTTTAATACTCTCTCTCATACTTTTTAATACTCTCTCTTACTTTTTAATATTATAATACTATAATCTCACCCCATTAACTTCATTAATCTATTTTAATACACTACTAAAAGTTTTGTCTAGGAGTCCGTAAAGGACCCCAAAGTTGCAAATAATTAAATACGGAGGAAGTATATCGAGTTATGTAAAGATTAATGATTAGTGTCCCAAAAGTAAATGGGACACCTAAGGTGAATAGAATACATACGAAATTAATTAAGATTGATAATATGTTTTTGTATCTTTATTAGAGAGCGATTGGTTGTAATATATGATATTAATAGAGATTTAAAATGTGTGGATGAGATTAAATATTTTTGGTTGGCATTACAGTGCAAAAATGCAGTAACAGACGTGATCATAGTAATAGATGGTGATGGGTTACTGTAACGCACTAACGTCTAAATATTGGTCGAGCCATAAGATATGATACGGCTCAAAGCACGATTTTCTTACCGTTACAACGTGGAAAATATCAGTTTGTTTTGAAAACCTTTACAACACGGCCGATGCAAAATGGACTCATTTAGACTATGGTTTACATCACATAATTATGGTTGAGAGTGGGTTCATATTTTTTGGATTGGAAAACACGAATTGTTGAATAAGATAGTCTCGTTGTGTAACGCGCCCCAACCTAACTCACTTAATACATATCATTATTTGACTTCGTTTCTCAATGGCGAATCCAGACCTAATGTTCATTGAGAGCACAAACTAGTATGGAAATAATTTTTTTAAAATATTTCAAACATACCTAGATTAAAGATTTATCAAAAATAATAAAATATTAGATTCATTCAATTACAAAATTGACATATACTTTCATAAAATTTAGTGGGTTTGAAATGTGTATATGAACCGGTCAAATTATGCTATATATCAATTAACTATAATTCGCGTCTCGCGAGTATTATAGTCTAGCATGCGTTTGCATTATAGATATAATTAATCAATACTAAAATAATCAATAATACTAGTTAGCTCAGTTGATACGATACACATGTCAGCAATATTTGAGGTTAGGTTGTGGGACTGGGATGTGGGATCAATCCTTCTTAACTATATTTTTTAAAAGAATTAGGTGAATGTCCTCAAGTGCGGGCGGGTGAACCCTCTTGGCTCCGCCCATACTCTCATCGAGAGACAAATACTCACAAGAGTAGCTATTCGAAAAATTGACATCAAAAGTCAATGGGTCAGTCATCCTTAATTATTGATGCACTTTGGAAAAAAATGGCATCAACTTTAGAAAGAACCTTTATTCCAAAAAAAAAAAACTTGTCAATACTCGATATTTTCTTCTTTGTTAATTAGTGCAAGTATCCATCTGACCCTTCCCTCACGTAGGGGATAGGGATGGTCATGGGGCGGGTCTGGAGCGGGTCCAACTAGACTCGGATTTTGACCCTTTTAATTTTTTGAGATCCAGGCTCGGATCCGGACCCTAAGGGTCCAAAGTTTTCAGACCCGGACTCAGACCCTCCGAATCTGATGGGTCTAGGGTCCTTAGTGGGTCTAAAGAAAATCTCTTTGATTTTTCAAATTTGAAACATTTGTAAGTCATTATATTTTTCGTATATTTGTAAGAGAGTTATTATCATATTTTACAAATATTTAATATTACTAATTTAACATCTAAACTCGCAAAGCGTCACCCATATACGCTTAAATTATATTATAAACACTAGTTCGAGTCCATGAAATAAGGGTAATTGGGTTAGCACTTAGCAAGTAGCATATATACTATTTAATATTATGACTATGTGAAAAAAATAAGTGTTGGGGGCGAAATTCATATGTAGAAGACAAACAAAAATCGACAATGTAATATTTATAAGGGTCCAAGGATCGGATCTAGGGTCCGAATATTGGACCCGGATCCGCCAATTATTTTTTAGATCCAGATCCGACCCGGATTCGAAGGGTCTCAAAAAATAAGACCCAGACCCTTAAAAAAGGGGTGGGTCTGAGGCGGGTCCAACAAGGTCCTAGATCCGTGACCATCCCTAGTAGGGGCGAATCCAGAAAAAAATTAAAATACCGTCAATGATTTATATTTTTATTAAAATAAAATAAAAATTAACAACATTTTATTAATGATAATAGTCCTATTCAAGTTTTCATATTTAAAAAGAGCCACATAATAAATACTATATTTTCTTATTTTCTTTCAAATACCAATTATTTCATGATTCACTTAAAATACTACTTTTTATTATTTAACCTAGTCAAGAGTAATCTTACTTATACTTAAAACTTTTGAAAAACAAGATGAATGTAGTGCACCGGATTTGATCCTAGATAACAAAGTTAGCATTCTTAGGACCACCCCATCTAATCTAAGCTGCTCTCTTGTGGCATTGCCTTTTTCTTTATCCTCCAAATTTAGTCCTTAATATAAATTGTCATATATTGCTAATATGGATTATCAGTCATCTTTTACTCAGACCCATTTTCGAGCAAGCTATTAGGTTGATAATGATTATGATGACAACTTGAATGTAACATCCACTCACATAATATAATTTTTCTCTTTGTTTTTTAATTTTAATAGGGAAAAGTAAACAGGATCAACTAAAAAAGAAAATATCACAATTTCAAAGAGACGCCGAGAGCATGATATATCGAGTATAATAATGAGCATTATTTGCTTTTCGACTCTTATTGTGCAATGTTCTCATTCTTCTTTTTTTATGTATAGTTTTTTCTTCACCTCAGGTTTGTGGTTCATGAGATCAGAGCATAAGTAGGCATTTCCAAGGATAGTTTACCTTAGTTTTTCTAAGGATAGTCTAGCTGATTTTGAGTCGGCTAGCAGTATAATTAGGACATCCCAAAAGAAAAATTGAATACGAAGAGAGCAAACGACAAATCTAAGCGTTTTCAAAAACGTCAGTATAATTAGCTTAGATTTCTCTTGAAAAGACGCAAAATTCTCTACGAGTCATCACATAGTTCTCCAACGCAGTTAGCATTGCACCGAACAAGCGAGCCACAGAATTGATTTTGTATCATACTATTACCTAGTTCTTATCAATCAAATTCACAACGAATACTAATAATCATGGAATACAAGTTCGAATCAATTGCTAACAAAAAGTGATATACATAAATCCCGTGTGTTATGTACACAAGTTCTCAAATTATGCGATCTTTTCGCTAATTACATAGCAAAATGGCTAGAGCGTGAAACAAATATATCAAGACGAAGGGACTTTTGGGTTATAAACTTCAATGTCAACATGTCGTATCCCAGGAACTAGTTTCCGAATCTCCGTCTCAAGCCTATCTACTTCACTTCCAAGAGCTGTTACAATTTCTTCACCTACATTTTAACAGTAATTTAGTTTTCTATAATTGACATCGATCCACACTTATTATTCTATGTGACTACATAGAATTCACAAAGGATTGACCTCTTTCTAAATTTGGCTTTTCGTACGTACATATTTTTTGTATGTTCCACAAATCACAAGGTCAAATAGCCGATATAGGTAGTTTTAGTACTATACGGCTTGTCTATCGCTCAAACACCAGTTTTTCGGATAAGTTGAATACCTAAAGGGAACATTTTCTCACTGAATTTGGGCTAATAACAGAGCTTAATGGGACAAGTTAACCAGCTAACAATCGATTGCCAAACTCAAGTACTCTTAGTTTGCAAATACGTACCGTAGTTTGACATAACCTTGAGCACTTCAGTATCATCTTCACCTTTCGTAGCATCCCGAAACTGCAGATGATGATGAATTTAGGCTAAGTAGATAAGTTGAGTTATACAGTACTAACAATGCCATCGACAAGATATAATATGAGTAGATATCTAAGTGTATAAAGAACACGGCAACGGAAAATTGAAAGGGGAATAGGAATAGATGAAAAGACAAACCTGTCTAGCCCAAGCTTCACGTCCAGCACGCTTAATATAATTTTGGACAAGCACAACACCATTGAAATCTGTACAAAATAGCTTTCCAGGATTAGCACAACACCATTGAAATTATACAGGCGAACGTTCGGCCAGTCCTTCCAACGATAGAGATTTTATGAACGAAAGAGGCTGCAATGAAGATAAGTTATTTCCATGATGCAACTTAGGCAAACGAAGATAATCTAGTTCTCAGCCATAGAAATGAAACTTCGGCGAATGAAAATAAGGAAACTAGTTACTAAGGAAAATGATGATAACCGAAAGGATGCCATTGTAAATGCCGCCAGAATATGCTGAATGTCAGTAGAAATCTTCTAGAAGGAAATAAAAATTGTAACGTACATATTCCTTAGTTTTTTCAAAGAGAATTTTGTAAAACATCTGGGTATGAGCCTATAAATACAGAGGATGAATACAGAAAAAAAGTTTCTGAAAATTGTAGTGAGCTTCTATAACTCGGAGAGAGCAAGCCTCTCAGAAGCTTGTATTTATTTTCTTATTTTATGCAATTAAGATAATTTTTCTCTCTCATTTTTCTAATTATCTTTTCTTTCTTTTCTCATAACTACCCAGAAATGATCATTTCAATCTATTCCAATTTGTATCAGAGCTTTTCGATAAGCAATGAAGTTCAACAGAAATGTGGCTCATAAGTGGCTGATTTGATATCGATGGAAGCTTCTAAAATGGAAAAGAATGTGGATTTGAGGTGGCTTAGTGATGTCATTGCAAATAGTTTGGGTAAAAAAAACCTTAGAAATCTCACACCACCTGTCACCAACCGGGAGAAATGGAAGAAGAGAGAAAGGCAAAATATATCTCGCACCATCTCTCATCGTCAATAAAGGAAATGATTGAAAGGGAGGGCGAATGTCAGAAAGAAAAGTGCCATACATGTAAGAAGGAGAGGAGCAGTACATGAAGGAAGAACCATTGCATTTAGATCTGATCGTGACCCCTGCGACAACCTAGAAATTTGTAGCATGGACAGGTAAACCCACTAGTCACTACCATATGGGGAATTTGAAAATTTTGCAAATAGAGGAAACAGGGGAAAATATACGAAAGTTGTAGTAAGTTATTTTCTTTTCTTTTGATTTTTTTGCAATCAATTCTCTACTCTTGCCGAGTCTGGGGTATTTTTTCTTCCTTTGATAACTCTCTGGAAATGGCCATTTCAGTCTATGCCCGCTATACCCAGCCTTAAACACCCCTAATTGTCCCAAACCCAAAAAATACTCTTAATATATTCTTAGTAGTAGAGTGGCCACTAAGATGCAGAAAAACACTCGATGAGACCTTACAGTGTATCCCATAAAAAATTAATCTGAATGAATTACAGCAAAGGTTAGTGAAGATTTACCGATTTCTGCCTTAAATCTGAAGAAACCCGGTCCAATCACCTCACTTTTGCAGTCATACACTGCATCTACAACCTGCCAAAGACCATAGACACGATCAAAAAAGAGGCACAATAATCATTGCAGACATTGATTTGAATTGTTATTCAATTTATAGATGGCACCAGATGACACACCGGATCATTTTTCAGAAACTCCAAAACCTTTTGCATATCTTGATCATCAATAGCGCTTCCAATCAAAGCATGACGATTTCGTTGGATCAAGAATATGGCAACCTGAATTTGTCCCAAAAATACCCAAAAAAGAAAAAGAAACAAATATACATAAGTATTCAAGAGGCACACGCTGCAAAAGTTAACCACTTAACTTAATTTTGAATATAGCATCTTCAAGGGGATAATAGTATATAATGGATGTTAATCCTTAACCTTTCTATCCAAATAGTTCCAATTCATTTCCAAATAACAGCCTAGTATTAATCGCCTAGTATTAATTACCACACTAGCAACGTTTAGGCAAGTCTAAAGGATATGATCCATTCTTGTAAGTTTAAATTTAAAATTCTAATATTCTCACTCAAAAAAAATAGATTTAAAAAACAAAAAGCAAACTGGAAATTCTTAATTGGACAGCACAAACTATGTGCCAACATTTATGCAACAGCCTATCTTCTGTTGGCTTTAAAAAAAGGTGGGCATTGAGGCCATCAGGTCAAATTAAGGCAATAGTTTTTGGCGACTAGCCATTTTCAGTTTGGTGTGTGCCTCTGCGTGTTACTTCAGTTTCATTTCAAAGGAGGTTTTCAGGTGGGTCAAATTTGGCCAAGTAGCCGACCTCTAATTTCATATGAAAAATAATTTGCTTAAGAATTGACATGGAAACTAATCAAGACGATATACATTCTAATAATGTCTAACCACCATTAGAGCTAATCAAATATTAATAATTTATGCTACTATTGCCTGTTGACAACAGTGTTAGACTTTTTACTAAAGCTTCCACTTTCAAGTGATTTTTTCTTTTTCAATTTTCCAGATTGTTCTCTCTTTGATCTTTGAATTATATCAACTAAAAGCCTAATACTTAAACAGTTGAAATTATCCATGTTGGTTAACTGGAGTGTAGAAGCTCAACACAGGTAGGCAGAATATGATAGTGACACCTCAAGCATAGAGATTTATAAGTTTTAATATGAAATTAAGTTGTTGGAACACTCATGACTCATGAGTCTTGAATCTTGATCCAAAGTCAAGTTTGCAAAAAAGTTCTTTCATTCATGAACCGGTTGCTCTTACATTAGAAAGTCTTGGGTTCTCACCATTTACTTTGAAGCTGGAATTTGTGACGTGCATTGCTTGGTTGAACGATTAAAACCAAAGTGAAGATACAACAAACTACACAAAGCCGAGGACATAGGCTAGGCTTGTATTTCAGAGGCTTAATGTTCTTTCTCTTCCTTGCTTTACCTATTTAAGGAGGCTTGCTGTTTGAGTTTGAAATGTAGTGTTTTCATGACTCATGAAAGGATCAGCGGAGTTTAAGTAGCATACCTTGCAGGGTAATAGTGAGTTTTCAAGGGTGTAAAAGAATTTAAATTTGTCACAGCCTGTGTTTCTGCAGTTGTGAGATGATTTGGTAGGTATCTGGTTCAACTTTTTAATGTGAATGGGTTTCATATGTAGCTTCTCTCTAATTCATGCTCACGGTGCTTTTACTAGCTAAGTTTTTAACACTTATTTTCTTTCTGCCTGAAATCTATTTTCAATAAAGCCTACTTCTAACACTCTTTTTTACTTCTCCTAAGGTAGACCCTCTATTTCACGTTATTAGACACTTATATGATAATCAATTAATCTATCCTTAGTGAATAAAATTTACATGCACTTTATTCATTTGTATAGTTAACACCATTTCAGTTTGTAAGACCAATGTTACTATTAACGACACTCTCATCCGCATGCGCAATCTTAAACAACAATCATATGCTTTGTTACTTGGAGCCTTTATTTAAAACCAAGTACACAATATTAGATCCTGGATACACAAACTTATTTATCAGTTTTTTGACACTTTGCTATGGAAAAATTTGCAGAAGGCCGAGTATGGCACTAGGAAGGGTACTCATGTGGCAACCATATCCAATTATAATACTCGAGTTTTAATTTTCTTACAAGGACATGGAAGAACAAAAACGAGAAAAGAAATCAACAAGACCAACACACAGGTTCTAGAGATGTCGACAACAGAAAATATAACCAGACTACCAGACATTACTCACCATTCCAAGCAGGTTCCCAACAATAATTGAGCCAACAGAGTCATAAATTGGGTTCCCAGTGGCCTTGACAGCCATCAATGATGCAGCAGCAATAGCTAGGCCAGTAACAGCAGCACCATCCTGCAGATAAGTACATAATCAAAAAGTATGTGTCAGCAGTGATTTTTACAAGTGCAAGTATATGAGCCAAGAGGTGAGGTAAGTCAAGGGAAGCAGAGAGAGTCAATCAAGACTATTGAATTATTTTTCCAAGTCAGGGTAACTAAATAAATCAATAACGTCATGGAAAATTAGTTATTTTATTCAATAACGCCAAAGCTTTAATCCCAACAGCTTGGACTCAGCAAAATAAGTTATTTTATAAGCTAATAAAATATATTAGCAGACTATTGCTCCGTTCTCTTCAACTTAAAAGACTACTACCTCTTTTGTTATACTTGACCTACATGACCCAATTATGTGGGAGCTATTTGGGTCAATTTGGACAAAACATCAAGAGATAGAGGGAGTACAAAGTAAAATTCAGTCTTAATGGATAAAATTCAGTAACTGCATAGAAAAATACTTGAAAATTACCATAAAAATTGTTCTAATAAGCAACATTTAGTTCTGTTAAGTAGAATTCAGTTTAATAAAAAAAATTTAACAGAAAATCTCAAGAGGTAGCACAAGCCCTTTTGTGTATATAGTCCATAACGTGTATCTTATGCCAATCGAGTGAAAATTAGAGTAGTAAGAGAGAGAAAGGGCAAGCATACACCACATTTACAAATGATCTCAAAAAGATGTGGGAGATTTATTCCTTTAGCATTCTATGGTCTATATGGTTAGAAAGGAATAGGAAATTTTCAACGACCAATTTGTCTTTTTGGCATCACTTTCGGTTAAGGCACATGGAAGTTTTAAGTTTTAACCATTGCCTCTTGATGATTTATGTTGAAGTAATAAGAATGTGATATTGTAGCTATCTTTGTTTGCTTCTACGGATCCCTCATCCCATTGATATATGACGTATTTCCTCATCAATTAAAGTATTATCTGATCAAAAAATATCTTCACTAAACAGACACGGGCCCCAGCTTTCTGTATACACCAAATTCCACAAGACCCAGAATAACAGGCCAATAACCAAGTCTAAATACTTAATTTCTGATAGCATCCTCTAAAGTATCAAAAATGAATACATGACAAGTTCTAATGCAAAACACGTGCTTGATCAACATTCAAAAGTCCTATCATCTAGCATACATGCACATAATGTGATTAAAGCATAAATATGGGAAACGGATACGAATTTAAGAAGTATATTTTTAGAGTTTCGGAGACATAGGAAAAGTAGGTACAATTTTATTTTACAACAAAAAATAAAAAATGTTTAGAAAAGAAAGTGACTAGAAAGAACAAATAAATAAAAAAAAGAACAGAAAATAAGGGCTTTAGTATTAATAATTCTATGTTTTTGGGCTTGAAAATTCATTTGGAGAATGTAGCTTCAGAAACGTTAATCTAGAGTTTCGGAAGCGAAGGTCTCGAAATAGGATTCAATGGAAGGATTCCGGTTTCTGGTAACTATGGTTCTGTGTACCACTATATATATTATACACATACATATAACAAAAAAAGAATATGCTTTACCAACATGATAAAAATTAGCAACATCATATATACTTTATAACCTATAGACTTTGCAGTTTGCAACAATAAACAGCATTCTTACTGACCGCATCAATAAGCACAAACATCTACCTCAGTCATAACAGCAACAGAAGTTGGATCATGTCCACGCCAAATGTAGTCTCTAAGCTTCATTCCCTCTGCAGCAGCACCTTTTCTTACAGCATGTATAGCAACAACTAGAGAAGCACCTGAACAACTGCTACTGTGTGAGCGGAAAAAATCAAATAAAACAATCAAATAATGACCAGAATTCATATTTAAAATGACTTTACCTTCAATAAGAAAAGAACCACCAATCACAAAGGCAGCATATTGCATGTGTTCTGGGGGCTGAAAAATATGAACAATAAGGCCAAAGTAACGAAATGGGGTTAGAGCAGGTGGAATGAAAAATCATCAGCCAGTGAAATACTGAAATATTTTCAATAGCAGTACCTGTGAGTCCCACAAGTGTTGTAATCCATGAACTATAGTTGCACCTGAACCTAAGCAGAATATTCCAACAGCAGATATCAAAGACCAAACAAATCTTTCCTTCGAGTAGCCATAGCTATGAAACACAAAAGTAAAACATGTCAGTGAAAAGCTAGCAAATGAAAGAAGTAGAGATGATCAACTAGCATGGCTCATCTAATAAAATTGTAGGCTCATTCAATTGCATTTCACAGACAAAAAAAGCAAATTCGAATTAGATTTCCAATCTCCTCAGCCAACAAAATAACAACTTGAAGCATTAATCGGTTTGAAGATAACATAAGCATTGTTCCCTCGTGAAAACAACCCAATTTTCAACCTCACTTGTGAGTTTTACATTTATGGTAAAACTATGTAAGTTAACAGATCCCACATGTACTGAAGATGAATGTTCTAACTATTTTGACTTTCATAATTGACCTTATTTGTTTCCCTATTGATTAACTATGTTTCATCTAAGCATCTTACGTCACCTTACTTCTGATGAATTTTCCTGTCCACCCACATTTGACAGAAACATCCTATTCTTCACATCCCCATCAACCACAATTAAAGTGCAAAGATCTGCTTTCTGTCAGGATCGTGGCAATTGTAGGAAAACACTTTGGCAGCCAATGTGGAAGGTTTTGCTATTGTCTCAGCCTATATTCCGACCATGGTAATGCGAAAAACCTTTACAACCCCGTTGCAGTACGGTGATGTATTTGATATTTTAACTATGACTACAACTAAAGACAACATCTTTTTTATTTTATAAGTTGCATTATACATTTAAACCGATACAATAATAATGCATATTCTACGACCATTGTTTTAAAATGTGCATCAGTAACAGCTCATTTAATGAAAATTTTCGTGTAAAGAAAATATTCATAGATTTAGATAGATAAAGCAAGTTTGATATCAAGAAACGGATTGAAGAAACCATTCTGCTAGATATTCTACCAGTATATCAAAATAAAGGTGTTAATAGTCGTTCATCTAACAAAATTTTTAAGTCAAAAAATTATTCATAGCATTAGTTGAATGATCAAGCAAGCAGATCAAGAATAGGTGTCTATGAATCAACACTAGGTCAATGAATATGCAATATCCATTCCAAATTGATCTTCCCACCATCTACTTCTTATGCCCCCATCCAATATTTTGAATTATAAATCCTATTGGATATGATGTTTAAGACAAGAAAAGTTATAATATATTTGAACATTTTTTAAGTAACCCATTATACCTATAACAAATTCAAAATAATTTTAAAACGCAGTAGAAAACAAAATGAATCCCTTAGTACAACAATGCCAAAGCCTTAATTCCAAAAGATTGGCTCGACCACATGAGCCAATAGTTCAGTTCTAGTGGTCGTCCACAAGAATTTTTCCTCTCCACTCATTTTGATTTTATATTATCCCAAACTATCCTTCATATTGTTATAAACTTGATAAAGAACAGACCCTATTGAGAGAAGGCAAACAATAAAAGAACAAGAAAAACATTAAAGTAATAGAAACTCTATTTTATTCCAAAAGCATGCTCAACCTTTATTACATCCTAGTATTTATGTAACACCCCGGCCCAACAGTCCACCGGTGTTTACTCATGGAGATTGTAGACTAGCCCCACAGACCAACACAAGTCTTTCCAGCGCACTTTGGCCTCACTCGTGCGCACCCGGAAAACTTCCCAGGAGGTCACCCATCCTAAGATTGCTCCCCACCAAGCACGCTTAACTGTGGAGTTCTTAGCAAATTGGCTCCCTAGAAAAGAAGATGCACCTTGTTGATATGAGTAGTCTATCAATCCCTTTTCAAGCTAAATCTGGGGTATCACACTCACCCCCACTTAAGAATACAATGTCCTCGTTGGACCGTCATTTCAGGATCTTTTCCCCCGCTAGGTGCACTGAACACACAATCAGTCACGGTCGCAGGTCGGCTCTGATACCATTTGTAACACCCCGGCCCAACAGTCCACCGGTGTTTACTCATGGAGATTGTAGACTAGCCCCACAGACCAACACAAGTCTTTCCAGCGCACTTTGGCCTCACTCGTGCGCACCCGGAAAACTTCCCAGGAGGTCACCCATCCTAAGATTGCTCCCCACCAAGCACGCTTAACTGTGGAGTTCTTAGCAAATGGACTCCCTAGAAAAGAAGATGCACCTTGTTGATATGAGTAGTCTATCAATCTCTTTTCAAGCTAAATCTGGGGTATCACAATTTATAACCAAGAGTCTAACAAACTCAAGGCAAGATCCTACTAAATATTCTTTAATTGAGTACAAAACATGAAGTATGCTGACTCATCAATACAAACAGCTTTATTCTTTCTCCTGGATAGGAAAAAACTCATTTACCCTTGCTTTTCCCAACCCAGACTTGTTATGCCTTGTATATGAATGAGGACTTCTTGCTTCTGGTAGGTTGCTGCATAACAAAACTCTTGTCCTCCAAGTCATCTTCATTCTTCCTTGCCCTCTTTAAAAGTTCTTCGACTTAAGTTCCAACTTTATATCTTCTTTAGCAATCCACAAATACATCGTCTTTGAGCATGACTTAACCATCTTAAAATCTTTCATCTTCACCTCAACATTTGTGACTCCTAATGTAACACCCCGGCCCCTCGGACTGCCAGTGACTACTCATGGAAACTGTAGACTGGCCCCACAGACCAGCACAAGTATTTCTAGCGCACTTTGGCTTCACTTGTGCGCACCCGGGAAAACTTCCCATGAGTTCACTCATTCTAAGATTGCTCCCACCAAGCATGCTTAACTGTGGAGTTCTTAGCAAATGGACTCCCTTGAATAGAAGATGCACCTTGTTGATATGAGTAATCTATCAATTCCTTTTCAAGCTAAATATGGGGTATCACACCTAAACTTTTAGTGATATCTTCGTTTAAATTTTTAACCCTCAAAGTATGTTCGTTCATTCATCGAATAATTTGCATTTTCACTACTCTCATCTTCTTACTACTTACCATTATAGTCCAACCTTTTGATACATATAAATCTAGTCTAATAGTCATCCAATAAAACGTGCCCTTTAACTTTGAGGGCACACCACGATCACATAATATCCCAGTAACCACTTCATATTTCCACCCACGCAATTAGTTCAGTGGAAAACAATGCTAATTATTTTTCTATTAGAGGTCCATTTTCAAAGGTTCCTTTGATGTACATTGACTCAATTGTTCTACATGTTCATCAAGAAGCCTTTACTTAATAGTTGATCTAGTAGAAAATAGATTTCATTTATTATTCAATTCTATAATCATGTTGTTCTTGCTTTCTCAATAATGTCCATTAGAGTTCTAAATTAAGTTATGTAGGGTTCATTTGAATGTTTTGAATGTTTATTTCTTTTTCAATGTTTCAATTCTTAGGAGCTTAAGTTAGTATGTTGCTTTGAGTCTCTAATTAATTCAAAGCCTTTAATCCAAACCATCTTATGTTAGATCAAGAAAGAGGCGCAAGGAATGGGCTTAGCCTGGACTCTGTGACAATGATGAAAAGAGGTCCATAAATGCAAGGAATCTAAGTTTGAGAATAAAGATAGAAGGGATCCAATGAGAACATGCCCAAGAATTAATATAGGGTTAAAGAATTTCGACCCTTCCTCAAAGCTAAGTCCGAAATGCCATGTTCACTCCAAGCGAATGCTAATTTGAAGTTTGAATTCAAAATATTCAAGACTAAGTCTTAAGGCATAAAAGTAGGAGCTTGAATAGTTGTCAATTGATAGACGTAAAAAAACTTCCAATGAATCGGTCAAGCAATTCAAAAAGGAGTTCAAATTCAAAGCCTTACATGCCATGCATTTTCTCAAGGGATCATATGCCCATTTCTAAGAAACTAAAATTCAATCAACACAAGACTATTTTCAAGGGAAACTACAGTGTTTTGATTTGTTCAAACATTGAAGAAGGACGTCTGATGTCATATGGTGCCACTTCTAAATCATAATCCATGTTTAACTTTTGAATTAGATGTTAGACACAAAACTTAGCAACTTTGAATTTGGCATTGCTTTATTACATGTTTTTTGTGAATTCGAATAGTTGTATCATATAAGTCCATTTTGACAAAGCTAAGTCGAACTATTCAGAAAAACTTTAGAGACCCTTAGCTAAACTCACATGTACTTTTAGAGCTGAAGGATTTTTCATATCGAACTTAACCCTTAGAGCTATCTATCCATCCATCTAAATCTCTCTCTTTTATCAAAGACATAAACACAAACAAAAACCAAGCCATCCTATCCTATCCATATCCATAGCCAACAAAGTCTTACAAGATATACCTATCTTACGCCAACTCAAGCTCACGAAGAACCTTTTCCTTCCTTTCATTTCTTACGCCACTAAGTCTACAAAGAAGCCACATCTTCTTCCATAACTCCTTTCCAACAACAACTCAAACATGAACCTCTCATTCACTTGTCAGACCTAAACATTAAAAGGATTATCAATATCCTTGTTTCTTCAAACCTACGCCTATTCTAAACCGTAGAATACAACCCCTCTTCTTGTCCACTAAATCGCCATCTCTTTACACCATCTAAACCTAAAAACACACTCTCAAAACCTCATATATCTAAACTCTTATGTGAAGTTTAGTGCTAAGCATGTATCAGATGATTAGTCACGCCCAATGCTACATCATTCCAACACTCAATAACCTATTTAACAAGATCGCACCGAATATCAGTTAACCCCTACAAAATAAAATATAAGCACAAAACTAATAGAGCTGGTTTCCATGAAACACTTACGGATGAATAGCATCTGGTCCACGCCTTGAACTACTCAAACCATATGCAAGAAGCGCCTACAGTGTAAAGATGAATTAATAAGTGTGCATTTATAAGCCAATATAGAGTCAATTTCAATGCACCATAACAATGATATGATACACACCATGTATTGTGACAAAGGATGATCAGTTAAAGACAAATGGATTTACCTGATTGGCAAAATCTGCAACAGAATGTATAACTTCAGCCAACATAACATGGCTAGAGGTTGTCCACCAAACCCCAAATTTGAGTGAAAATACAAGAAAATTGCACCATAATGCTGTTGTGACAGCTCTTTGACTTGAAAATCACAGAAATTCAATCAGTCAGTTCATTTGTGAAGCTATAGATTACGAAATGAAAGCCATCAAATAATAATGGATATTATAAGAATATTACAGGGATCTCTATGTTAAAATATGGAAGAAGGAATCAATATGTGCGAGGAATGCAAGTAATATATAAAACAAAAGGCATAGCATTAATTTACCATGTCCAAATATTAAATATAGCAAATACATTGGTACAAACAAAAATGATAAAAGTAGCAAACTTATTGGAACGAGGAATATTGATAATTTTGGCATATCATACTACAAATTGCCATTAAACCACCGATCACAAGACAAAAGAGATGGCCCCGGAATCTATCATTCTCAGTAAACCACCCAACAAAAATGAATGAGAGGGGTGTTAATACATTTTCTCCATTTCCATTTTTTAAAATCCTAGTAATTATGGAATCTATAAAAAGAATAAAGTGGTCATCAGTCATCACCAATAAAATCACACTGAATAAATAATCAAGTGAAAATAAACACATTCCGAACTGAACAATGAGCAAACCCATCTTGTCAATAAATTAGACTCAATAGACTCCAAGTTATCTTGGTTCAATCCAATATAACATAATTCGCAAGCTAATTCGCTTTCTAATTTCACATTCATTCAGATGACCCAAAAAATAACCCAAAACCGAACATAATTAGCATTTAGATTAGTGAGTCATGCGACAAAATTAATAATTGAACCAGCAGAAGCAAAAAAAACAAATATGCTATTAACCATGAAACGAAATTAACAAATTAACAAAAAAAAAAATTTGAAAAAAATCAACCAAATACCTGTGTTGATCATTAACTTCAATGGGTTTAAGTTCCTTAGCTCGAGATAAAAAATCTGCAGCTCAATACAAATAAAAAATAAATAAAATAAATAAAATCAACAAGAACAGTAAACCAATAATAGAACAAAAAGAGAAGAATGTATTACGGCGACGAAAAGAAAGATGATGATAATTGTTAGAATGAGAAGAACCCTTTTCGTCGGATTTTAAGGCTAATAACCCTTTCAAAAACGTGGTAGAGATAGTGTTAGAAGTACTTCTAGAAAACCCTTGTTCAACAACAGATTTAGAAGGCGTAGAAGAAGAGTTGGAATCATCAGAAGAACGAACAATATGGGAGACAAATTGAGGTTGAGGATGAGGTTGACGGCGAGAGAGGAGCGATGAAAAGCGACATGGTCGCATTCGGCTAAGCATAATTGTAGAATGAGTAGTGAGCACTGAGCACTGAGCACTGAGCAGTGACTAGTAATGTCGTAGATACTCCATTTTCATGGGAAGAAGAAAATCTCAGGAAGGGAGGAGGAGGAGGAGGAAGAAGGTGGTGATGCCGGCGGTAACAAGTGTTCGTCGGCGGCAAAAATGTCACTATATAGTGTAGAAGTGTATTCAATCCTCTACAAGGAAATTGAAATTGGGATGTGATATGTTGTTGATAGTAATGTTTGATTTTTTTTTTTTTTAAGGATAGTAATGTTTGATACTTTGATGCTAGAATCTAGTATGTGAAAAATGGAATAAAATAATTTTTTTAGAAAAATATCTTAAAATAAGGTTTAAAAATTCACAAATTCTTGCTATAGACCGTCTATAGCATAGACGGGTAAATATGGGTCAGCCCATTTGTTAGATGAGTAACTAAATAGTCATGTCAGCCATTGGGTTGGATTATTGAGAGAGTCGTCTATGCGTCTATGCCATAGACGGTCTCTCAGGAGAACTTCTAAAATTTGAGATGTTCTTGGACGAGCACGAGACAGCCTCATAATGAGATCGTCAATTTGGGCCGGTTTAATTTGCGCATGTAACAATCTGGGCATTTTTTTGATCTTAAAAGTATCAATTTTGACCTTAAATGTATCAATTTTAACAAAATTGATAAATGTCTAAAAAATAGAAATATTGTTACACGGCACAAATTGACGGTCTCATAATGAGACCGTCTCGTCTAAGTTTTTGTGTAAAATTTTAGTAATCAAAATAGTCTCTTTGTGTCCGATTTTAAGATTAAGGTTTGTTCCTAGGTATTAAAAGCATACAAGAGGAAAAAAATTTACCTTGAGTTTGTCCGTGGTTACCACCAACGAACAAAATGAAGATAATCTGATAACGTTTGAAATGAAAAAAATTAAAAATAATGGTTCTTGGTTGTGGATAATAGCGAACAAACTATTTGGTTTTTTTTCGTATGTTTAAACGTTAAGATATTGTCTTCCTTTTGTTCGTTGTTAGTAACAGCGAACAAAGTTGTGTTATTTTATTTTTCTCTTGTTTACTGTTAGTAACGGCGAACAAACTTAACTTTAGCTCAAACACGAAGACATAATTTATTTAGGAAATTAATATTTCTGAAAGCTTATTTTGAGAAATTTTTTTTAAAAAAAATTGTTTTATCCAATTCATCACAAAATGTCATTATTTTAAAAAAAATCATAGTTCAATTTTGCCACGGACTCAACCTTAATAACAAATACAAATATCAATTGTGTAGAAAGAGTCAAAGAAACAAGTTCACTCTAACTTAAATTTCCTTCAAGTTTCTAGTGCGATTACTCACCACAACTCATCAACTCTTCTCTCATTTTCTTGATTTTTTTCCCTAAATATCCACAAGAATGTATTTGTCTTTTATGTCATTATGCTATTATATTTCACTTTTTACATAATTTAATACGGATATACTCCCTCCGTTCTTATATGTGTGTCCTATTTGAAGATTTCACACATATTAAGACAGTGGAAATCTTTGTTGATTGTAGATATTATTTTATTATAATAGTGGTGTGAATTAATGATTGTATTGGTATTATGATAGAGAAAATATAAATTAATTATTGTAAATGGGATATTAGAAGAGAGAGAGGGTGAAAAGAGGGTATCAAAAATTTCCATTTTAGGAAATGGGACAAACATATGAAACTACCCGTTATAGTGATGTGGACAATCAAAAAAGAACGGAGGGAGTATTAATTTATATATAATAAAAAATTAATATTATAAAATACTATGTAATTATACGATTTAAATTATAAAAATTTGATATTATGAAAGTATCCGACGAGACGAATAAAACAAATTCCCACGTGACTATGTTTTTTTCTCGTTTAATAGCCGCACTATATAAAACACTATCAAATGATGAATATTGTACAAAATGCAAATGGTGCAACTAAAAAACGGAGGAAGTATTTCTTATATAATTGAATATATAATATATTTTATAGTTAGTATGTATTTCTATTAACTGGATAGCATTTTTGTTTATGAACTAAGCTTGTTTATATAATTTGTAGAGTTATTTATTTTAAAACTTTATTTTTTTAACTTGAGAATCAAAGGAATATATATAAGATTTTTTCTTACAAGCCGACGAGCTGTATATATCATTTTCCAATATATAAATATAAATTAATCATAAGATTCTAAATTAAAGTCAATTATCAATATTAACCAAAATTTTCACTAAGAGCTCAAATGAAAACCATGACA
Source organism: Amaranthus palmeri (assembly GCA_019776075.1). Taxonomy (NCBI): domain Eukaryota; kingdom Viridiplantae; phylum Streptophyta; class Magnoliopsida; order Caryophyllales; family Amaranthaceae; genus Amaranthus; species Amaranthus palmeri. The sequence goes on along the minus strand of JAAKBH010000271.1, from coordinate 4,787,539 downwards.
ATGTATATATTTGTCATGTAAGTATTACAACAATGAACAACAGAGCTAATGTTGGGAGTTCTACTACACACAATATACGGCTAGACGATACAAAATGAAGCTAACCCAGTAGATAATACGACATTTCAAGGGCGGAACGCCTCATAGTCCTAAGCCATCAATCGGACTAGAATCTCAAATCAAAACTAAGTCGTATCTAATCCCGCTTCCACATCTACTCTTGGGGTGTTTGTGCAAAGGTTAATTTCGGCCTTCCTTCCTAGCACGTTGTCGAATAATAGGTCTATAGTGTTGCTTGCCATTGTCATGTCGTGTGACGATTTTTAAAGGATGAGCTTCAGTGTTGAAAACCCATTGGTCTAGGGGAATAACCGATGGAGGGGAGAAGAGAAGATACAAATATTTGAGGGTTTCGGCTAGGAAAAAACTCTGCATCATATTGTCTTTAATGCCGCTATTTACCTGAGAAAAGACGTATATTAATCCTCTCGAAACTACAAAACTTACATTTACGGAGGGATTAGGTTTAGAAGCTTTCGAGTTTATAAGATACTTACATCCTTGAGCCCGACATAGCCTGATTCAACGCGGGAGTTTTTCTCGAACGCTTGGAATATGTTCCAACCCCATTCTTGGTATGTTTTATTTCCCGTAAGGCGCCACAAGTAGAACAGTGATTCCACTGTTTCTGGTCTCAAAATGTTCCATGATGTGCCCACAGACATGTCCTACACGAAAAGCCGATAGCGCATATGAGAAGTAAATCAACTTCGAAATACAAATGTATGAAATGAATAAGATGAGGAGTTACCTGTCCTGTGTGAAAGAAATAATTCTCCCCTGCTAATTTCGTAGGTGTCGACTGGTAAAAGTTATAGCACGTCCATGCTAGCTAAAACCAACGAAAACAAGTCACACACTAAGACTTTCTATATGTTTTTTGGTGGGGGGGCATAGAACAAAAACAAGGCCGTATTGTTTCGTATTGGCCGTATCGTAAAGGTTTTTAAATCAATGAAAACGGTATTAACCTCATCTTAAAAGAGTAAGAAAACACATTTTAGGCTACTTCAAGCGATATTTCATGGCTCAGGTCGATAGTTGAGGGTATGACAACCGCAACGTGTCCATTACCACAATCCACATTTTTTCACTATGGAGCATAGTGCATAAACAAAGACGCATTGTATTGTATGAACCATATCGTAAAGGTTTTCAAATATGCCGAACTTGTATTACCCGCATTGTAAAGGAGTAAGAAAGCCACGTTTTAGGCCGTTTCCAAGCGATATTTCATGGTTTAGGCAGATATTTGGCGGTGCGGCAACTATATCATCCACATTACCGCAACTGTGACCGTTACCGCAGTTTTGCACTATGCTATGGAGGAAGGGGATCGTTAAGTAGATATTTTAAATAATTTTATCACGAATATGTCTTGTTAACACGTGTTAATTATTGGTTGTATCAAAACCTTTGGTATTGTTCCCAAGTCAACAAGCCACATACTATGGAGCTCCTTGCTCCCCAATAGGAGAGGATCAACAAAAAGATTTCTAATATACTTGAAATCAAATCAACCCACCAAGTAAAATAGAAGCTTCAAAGTTAGTTATATCGTCCATAGTGAAAAATGTGGTCAAAGTCACAGTAACGATTGCGGTAACTGTGATGCGGTTATCATAACGCCAAATTTCAGCCAAAAACATGATATATCCCTTACAAGACTCTAAAATGCGGCTTTTATTTACACATTTACAACTTACAACGCGGAAAATATCAGTTCGCTTTATTTTGAAATAACCTTTACATTTTCGTTGATGCGATGTGATGTGATGAGGCATTGTTTTTGCACTAAATGAAACCCAAAAGGTATTAACTTTGAAAAGAACTCGAAATTAACCAATCGAACAATGCATTGCAAAAAACATTTTCCTCAAATACCTCTTGAGCAAGTGACATAAATTTCTCAGAATCTCCTGGACCGTAACCAGATGATCCTAAAGCCAACATTCCCGGAGCAAAGCATGCTAACTCGTCCATCTGAACAAATAAGTAACATACAATAAGCATATAAAAGATCAAGCAATGAAAGTTGTTATTTGAAGACCAAGTTTTACCTTATGATTTAAAGAATTCCCGTTTCTCTCGCAAATATAAGTGAATGATGAAGGTGTTGTTCTTTGAACCAGAGTTAAAAGGCCGTTCATTGATTTCTCCCACATTTCTCTATTTGCAAGATGTTCACAAGATGGTAAATCAAAATAAGAAAATTTTTCACGCAACTAAGATTTTTCTATAAATACATATTATATAAAAAAAAACATTGAAAACTCTAGAGGCCCGTTTGGTAGGTGGTAATAAACAATGGTAATGAGAATGAAAAACAAGTGTAATTTTGATTGAAAAATCTCTTAGTTACTTTGATGACATTCTTGTCCAACTTCAATCATATCATTTTCTTTAAAAACGTCATTCCAATGCATTACCATTGGAAGAGGTGGTATTAAGTGGTAATGGAAATTTGTATACAAAAAATTTTTTTTGTGATCAAAGTTTCATTACCATGGGAATGATATGGAACTTTTGATGAAAATTTACACTATAAATCAAACCCATTACCTTGATTTAGTACCTTTAACCAAACGGGCCGTAGGTTCCGTATCAGTGAACATAGTTTATGACAGGCAAAAAGAAGAAATAAACAAACACCATTAATATTAGGCTTATTGAAACAAGCTCAGCATACAATGTGTGACTAAAGATTTTGGTAGCTTTGATCCAATATTTACTTTATCGTAAGCACGGAAATATTATAATTGAAGTAGAAACAAGAAAAACATACCTGTACAACTTTACAGATGCAGTTTTGTTCCCCTGTATCCATACTTTGAGTAGATATTCATAGAAGCTGCAACCAAATCCTTATGTTAGTCACAAAATCATTTATAAAAGAGGCAAAAACCAGAGAAGTTGTGACGTTATATATATGAATTTCAGCTTGCAGAAGTATAAATGATTTTCACCTGTCGCCCATGGCACCAAAAGTAACAGTCGAACGTGATCCCGACCCAGTATCAGGATCAATATATATAGACAGAAGACCATCGTCAGGGAAGGTTTTATTGAACACCGATATTACATTTTCTACCTACATAACGAAATACCATCCATTAGAATGAGACCCTTTACTACAATTAGGAAACTGTGCATAGATAGAGCTAAACCCTTCAACATAAAACTAAATCACACTCGACAATTACCTTTTGCTGGTACTTGGGGTCCCCTGTCCTATGAGAGAGTGTGATGAATTCAAGTTGCTCAGTTCCTGAATCTGCTAATATGCTGTCACCCTGCAAAGAAAAAGTTCACAAATGTGACAATGAACGTGGTAAAAGCATCGCTTTCCCACGTCAAAGGACATGGGTTGGAAGCATATTTAGACTTTCGTCATGTGTTATCCCTTAAAAATGATGAACGTCAAAAATTTATTTGCCACTATCATATATCTTGCCCTTGCCAGCTCCCCAAAATTTCAGGTGTAACTAAGTGAATAAATATTTTTGACAGTTCTAAGCAAGATTTTTAATTCATTTTGTTGAAGGCTACAATTGCATAAAATAAATAATAAGTTGCTGAAAGCTAATGTGTACACTTTTCCAGAAAGAAGCATGAAAATACAAAAGTGCCAACACAAAGTCTACAAACATTCAATGGTAAAGAAATTTCTACGAGTACCAAACAAATTGAATACGAGTTTATAACTTACCCCAGCCCATCTATTATTATGTGGTCTGCCATGAGCCAGGTTAATAACATTATATGGTATACCCGAGGACGAGTCCCATGCGGGCAGCAATCTATCAGCAATGTCTTGAGCTTTTTCAAGAAAAATTTTATCATTGGAGAGATCATATGCACTTAGAAGTCCTCCAACAACTCTGTTTAAGGAAAACATACATACAATAAACGGTTTAAGAAATGAAGTTCAAAGGAAATTAGTAGGAAATTCTGAATTTTTTTGACATTAAACCTTATAAAGCAACCTTATGGTTGTCTCAAATACACTGGCATCGTAATCTTTGTTGAAATCCAAGGAAGTGGCAACCCACCTAACAAAAAGAAGATGCATAGTATCATTGAGTAATCGTTGAGTCAGATGAAAAGATATTACACATAAAAAGGAGAAAAATATGGATGAGGCAATAGCATGATGTCAACGGGAAGGAACAATGGTGGAACAAAGTCCCAAGTGTTAATGGTCTATCACGAAAATGAGCGACAAAAGCAGGCCTCTTAATGATACTAAGTAGCAAATTTAATTTCAACGTTTGATACCAATGATACATCATCCTCACTTGCAAAAGAAAATCAATAAATGAATGAGTTCTTTGTTCAAAGTTTATAACAAAATGGAAATAAATAAATAAAGAAAATTATGGGACAGAGGGCGTATGAAATGAGAAACTATCAGTTTCACTCACAAGCTTGCAGCATCTTGATCTCATTGACAAACAACATGATTTTGCGGCGAAGATTTTCAACAAAGTACATAACGCTAATAATTTGAAACCAAGAACCAATGAATCCAAGAAATTGTACACAAGATGTTTCCTGAATAGATTCTACGAAAGTTGAAATTAAAGGACACAATTTTAAAAGGGATCAGAACTCACTCTCTAGCTCTCTCAAATTGTTCAGTGAGGCCCATTATATACAACGTATCCAATGAATCTATTAATGTAGCGCCAAGACCTCCAAAGCTATTGACACCGCTCTTTGTTTGAGGCTGTATACATGAAATAATCTGATTAGTATAAAATAGAAAAGGTAGTTCACAAAATCAATGGTCAACAGAATTGCATAAATAGTTTGTCATTTGAAAAGGCTTTTAAAATTTCATCCATAGTTACTTGGAACGTTAATCTATTCGAACGGGAACGGGAACGTGGGACCTAGAGTGCTTCATGTGGTATTTTCGGAATGGTCAGGTATAAGACAAAAAATTATCTTTATATGTTTAGAGAAGTAACAAAACTAAATTTATAGAACAAAAGTATAATTATAAAAATTCAGAAAGTATTAGAAATTATACTGATAAAATTAAAATAAAAATTATGCAATCTTAAAAACAAATAAATTGGATCAAATGAGGTAATAATTTGATATGAGAAATAACAAGTAGATTAAAGAGAAATTATTGCGAGAAGAAAAAGGGATCAAAAATCACATGATAAATGTAAAAAAAAAAAAGAACAAGGACTAGTTGTGAGATGAGAAAAGATGATGAAAGGGGAAAAGGGTTGAACATTTCATTTTCTCTCTACTCTTTTGTTTCGTTCTCTCTCCTTTCTATGAAAGATTGCCAAGTAATTTTTCTCTCCCCTTTCTTCCCTATTATGAAGGTGTACTGAGAGTCTGAGACTACCCGACTTTCTCACTCTCATCCATCTTTTGTTTCCCCATTAGAGCACTCCACTAAAGCAGTAAAATAAGGCACAACAACTACTCGAACTTCCCACTCTCATCCCTCTGCTATTCTTTCTCTTGTCTAGCATACTGCTAGTTTGCGTCCCATGTCATTTTAAATGGCTAACAGCCTGCATTCAGGCATGTCCAAACCAAATTGCCAGACGTGAAAGCGAACTGCGTAACATGTTTCAGCTATCTAGAGTTTCATCACACAAGTGACATCCAACATTACAAAAAATAATAAACTTGTTCTCTATATGTTTCCCATTTCCTGAAAAAGCATGATAATTCACAGCTACAAAACTAAAAATATAGAAGTATAATCCACAACTCACGACATTCCATCACTCCAATGTCATTAAGTGACTCCCATAAGCGGGGTTAAGGGATCAGATGTACGCAACTTTTCCCTTGCGATAACAAAGAGATTGTTTCTAAACCTTTGATAGAAGACATCATTTGTAACTTCAGAAGAATAAGTGCACATGATGTTAAAAATCATTTTACCATAGTTCATTATAATCCAAAATGGGAGGATTATAGATTGTTGGATCCATTAATCAAGAATGAAACATATTACAATTCAAAACCAACAAAAAATATTCTCACTATCATCAATTACCTGAAGCTCATCTTGTCCCCAAGCATATTTCTCATATGAACTCCAAGCATGAAGCATTGCCTCTTTCACTTTCTGACGCCGCTCAACATCAATAGGATCATCTGAAAAAACCTTTTTTGTTGAATAATCATTCTTTATTACACCAGCACTTAAGGAACCTTCAATCTACAAAGAAACAAACAAATTGATAGACAATATCAATAAAATTTATACACAAAAATACATGCATAAGATGTAAAAATAAATAAGCAGACACAAGTTGACTACGAGGATGAGAGGGGCATATTGTTACATTGTCCTTCACAAAACAAAGTGGAAAACCCAATACATGTCGTAGCAAATAAAGGGGAAACCCCAGATGTCCTTCTTTTTACTTTCTCCTTCCACATTTGCAAGCTTCATCACCAAAATCAACCATAACTTACACAACCCTATCTAACAAGAAGATTAGTAAAAAAAATTCCAACATGGTTACCTCAAATTCTAATGAAACCAAAGTTTCATATTTCTTTGGTTTTAAGTTTTAACTAACTATATATTGAAATGTCTCACTAAATCACATGTGCTTCTTATTTTCGCGACGTTATATAAAGTATTAGATCAGTTTGTAATCAAGGGTCAATCAAGAACAACATCTTTGTCGTTAGTTCTTACAATAGTACTTAGGGCCTTCCATTACCGAGTAAGTGTTGCGTTATAGCACAACAACAATGCCACCGCATTAATTCCAACGATATGGAGTCAGGTACACAAAGCAAAACAAATCAAATGGTGAATCAATTTACTAATCTATATCTAAGAATATCAATTTCAATAATAATATACATATATTCTACTCCTCAATTCATTTTTATATCATTCTTCACTTCTATTACTCAAATGGAGGGGAGGGCAACAAGCTCACCTCTTCCTGCAACCGCCTGACATCTAGTTTTAGCTTTGCAATCTGCTCCTGTAATAAGCAAAAGTTACTAAAATTAATGTCAGAATATTGCACCAGACTCCAGAGCAAATTGTAAATTTGTAATAGCATATGTAATATAGCCAAACTTGACCTTTATTTATAGTTATATCACAAGCAGCAAATCCCAAAAATGTATTACCAACATTAGATCTAAACAAATTTTACGCAAAGTGTTGTGAGACCGCATATACCCTAGGGGGACTTACAAGTGAACAACAAAGCACAAATTAATTTAAGAAAAAGGGGTGGAAATGTGGAAAGAAAAAGGAAGGATAATGGGTTTTTTTGACTGAATTTTCGAACGAGAATTAAAAGAGGATACAAATAGGCTAAACTCAAAACTCACTAAAATCCATTAGCAAGTAGAGAATATTTGTTATGCCAAGCCGTCTTGAAAATTTTGGGGGCCCTGTTTATTTTGCGTCATATTTATAGTAAATATATTTTTAATATTAATAAACTTAAAAAATATTTTTTTGATTAACTTTATCATATACGGGAGAGAGAGGGGCCCTGTGTGGTCGATCACCTCGCACACCCTCAAAGAACCCCTGCCAACAAGGCAACAATCGAGACTACTAGCCAAAGAACTAAACTGCAAATTCAGCAATGTAGTCATGATATCACATTATACAACATCACTCACCACATACTTCTGATTCTAGGAATATCAATATCACAAACAATTAATATCAACACTACCAAATAGAGAACTTCCCTTATTTAGCTATACTCCATTTTCAGCTTGTAAACACCTCAATTCTCTAACCAAAAAGGATATCTTACATTCTTATCATCTCTAGAATCTCTTTCAAACAATGTCAATTGATTTCTCCAGTGTTCCAAGGATCAAGGACTAGAAAACATAAAACATCATTATCTACTCAACCATCATGAACCATCAAAGTCAACACTTATCCTCTCAATTTACACCTTCAATCCGCACCATCAATCACTAAACATTCACCCCATAAAAATTTCCACTAGCAACCAAATTATGCATTCTATACTTTTATACTAATAGGAATACAAATTGTCACATACATATTAAAGAAAAAATTATATACTTTTCATAATAACACCACATAAAAATAACCCAAAAAACACCCTACAAGAAACAAAACAGATCTACCCACTAAGTTAATTAACATGAAATCAAAGAAAAAAAATGAAATTAGTTACCTCATGTTCTTTAACAAGAGTTTGACGATCCCAAATCAATAAAGTGCCAGTAACAAATGCCATAAATAATAGAGCTAGCTTTTTTGGTCGTTTCAAATAATATGATGGATTTGCAAATCTCCAACAAGATGATGATCTAGTCCTCGCCATTTTTAAAATTTTTGTGGGGTAAAATTAAAAATTAGAAATCACCTATAAACCCTAGAGATTGAACTCTTCGGGGAAATACATGTACATTGAAATCAAAATAATCGGAAAAACCATAAGAGATCTTAAGTCGATGAAAATTGGTTCACTAAATCACATTTTTTACAAAAATAATTTCCCCTTTTTAATAGAAATTGCAAAATTCTTTTGATCTAAGGAGCTTTTTGGATGGATTTCAGGGGAAGAAGAATGCAGGAATAATTTAAAGACTTTATTACTACTAAACTTTTGCTAATTATAGTAAATAATTTGGTTAAATCGATTAAAATAAACTTATTAAGAAAATAATTTGATGGGATTTGTTGGAAAATTTAGTTGATATTCGGTTTGTTCATATCGTGAGTTGCAAGTCAAGCATATATTCTTGACTTGTTATGTTAACCAATTAGATTTTGCCACGTTGGTTATGATTCGTTGACTACTGTTGAAAAGTCGACTTCACAAGTCAACTGCTAGTGTTGTGTTGACCAATTAAAACTCTTAATTTTTTGACATTAAATATTATTTTATCTCGTAATTCGAAAATGATTCAAAAATGTTAGTGAGTGCCAAATCATTTATTTGTGATGACAGTGATTTAATTACTCAAAGGAAAGCACATCATGTTGAGAGCAACATTAAGAGTGCAATAAAAAGTCAATTAAATATATATAAATTGCTAATTCAGGGATGAGTTAATGTGTCACTTAATGGCGTCTTGAAGGGGCAATTAAATTAAGAATAATGGTGAGCTTTAATATGGTTTTATGGTCATAGATTGTTATAGAGTTTATTGTTGTGTTAAATGTTGGATGTTAATGTGCTATTGATGGCGAGTTAAATGATGATTCTAGAAGGATGTATGAGTCTCTAAAAAGGTACATCATTCTTAAAATCAAATCACCACAACAAATATAAACAACTTGTTGAAAGGGCTACACATTATAAAGGAACTAGGGTAAACACCAAGAGAGCTTCTTTTTCTATGTATTCGTATTGTGAGGTCTCTGAGATATATGACTAGAGAGGCTGTTCTCAAGTATTTGAGTTTAGTTATTGATATATTGTTGAATTCATTAATTAAAGTAAACATTTTTAGAGAGGAAGTATCCAAACTTGTGCGTTTGTTGTCTCTTTTGTCATATTCTGTTTTTCATCAATCCTACCTTTAATCTTACCATTGTTGGGTAAGGGTTTAAGCACTCTTCTTTTAATTGGTATCAGAGCTTTGGTTTATTTCCAAGGGATGTGGATCGAGGGAAAACATATTTTTAAATGAAGAAAAATAGAATATAAAATCCAAAAGTGAGCCATCAATGCCCTCTCAATTGAATGTGAAATAGAATTAATCATAAACAAGAAGTTATTCTATCAAAAATGCACACATGAGGACACAATTTGTAGCTGCTTGTAGCAACAAATCTCAAGCCTAGCTCCAATAGAGTACAAGGGTTAATCCTATTTTCGACCGACATTTTCCACGCGAAAAGGGTAATCAAAGATCCGCATTCCACACCAATTCAATGGTGATTTTGATCGTAATTGACTGCGCTCATAACAGGTCATCACGTTGAGTCACCGACATTTCCAGCAACTCTAACCATTTGGTTGTCTAAAAAATCTCCATTCTGCGGGAGCAAAAACCATAATGATGAGAGGCGTGTAGATAAAAAGCGGAGGACGATAGATGATGAGTCTTCAATATATCTGTTCAGCTACATTAATCCGAGTTTTTCTTTGAGCTATAAGTTTACCTCTTCATTCCTAGAGAAGGGGACATTCTGTACACCTGAAACTGCTGATTTTGAGAGGTCTCTAAGAGTTCCCTGTAATTTAACAGAAGCAACAAAATCATATTGAGGAGGTAATACAAGCGAGATTACAGAAAAAGATCGATAATGACCAAGACTCAAACAACGGAAAACACATTAGAGATGAGGGGACGGGGATTCCACAGCATGAATTCTTTTTTATCAAGCATTCATTGATTAAAGTCATGCTCATGCCTCAAAGTGGATATGATAAATGAAAATTTCTAGATACCTTGTTAGCCCACATAAGCCCACATGCATTACAGAGAGTTCTTGGTCCTTCAGGTCCTCGCCGCATCATCGGTGTAGCTTTGTCACTTATGCCACAATGTCGACAGCTAAAGCACATGTTTGCAAACAGCATTAAAAGCTTTTAATTAAAAAATGTAGCAGTTCACAGATATAATCATAACAATGAAAAAGTCTTAAGTTCAAAGATTAGGGTCGGCTACATGAACACATAAATCAATTCTAGTGAACATCCTTTTTCGAGTTTGTATGCATACCAGCGCCAAAATAAAAAATGGAAAGCAGATTACTCCAGCAATAGATAAATTTTGGCTTTGCCAGCCCAAAAGGTCTGGTTAATATTTAGTAGTTCACGTACTGCTTAAACAGATGAAAAACTATTGGGAACAGCTTATTAATTGAATTAAAATTTTATTGTGCCTCTTGGAAATTAATACAATTGATTAACAAAATACCTTCGTAAACCATGAATGCTAAAACAACCAATATAATAAATAGCTGGCGATTCACAACTGAGTCGCTGACAAATAAATAAATAGTATATAAATAACTAATACACTCATTAGCTGGTGAACGTCAAGTAAACTAGAACCTTATCGCCAAACAAAACTTCTGAATAAGAAAACAATGTGATATCCTCTACATTCCCAATACATGCCACTTCCCAGTACACATTTTATAGTCAAATTTTGACCATTAATTTTTTCCTTAAGTACTTTCTACACTCTAAAGATTTTAATAGCTATTATAGCTGAAATACTGGAGGAAAAGAAAAGAGGGAAAGTTTCAATAATGTTGTACAAATGATTCCATAAGTATGCACTAATATTTGGAGTCATCATCTAAAATTGCTATGACAGTAAAGATTTAACATATTGGAGTACGCTATCCAGAGTAATAGAAAATAAGGATAGTTCACGCTGGAGGTCAATACAAGGAGCTTGTCAGTAGAAAAATGATGCAAGGGAATATTAACTACAGTGGCTGAGACTTATGGATACGTTATTGAGTACTGGCATTATGGACATAGTATACCTCCATTCTTTCTCATTATATCTTCAAGGTACAATCATAAAGTTTTTGAATGGATTGAAGTCCAATCTAATCGAGCATGATGTCTTAGGTTCAATCCTAATTATCTTCACTAGTTTGATATTACTATCTTACACGTATGTTAATCATTCTTTTGAAGACCAATTGATCAATTGTGTGTTGCGCATATCTTAATAGAAAGTCGAAGGTTGCTCGATAAAAGTGTCAAAAACCAAAAATAGTAACAGGATTTGACACTTACATGAGAAACAGTTTGAACAGAGGAAGGCAAAAGAATTACTCACCAAACTTCTTGTTGCAGCGGTACAGGTCCATCTGGTCCCCAGCTCTGATTAGACTCCAAACTTGTAGCACCTGATGAAGACTCGTCTTGACTAGGTTTTGAAGAAGTAAATTGACCCTTGTTTCTCTGCATCCTGAATCAAAAACAAAAAAGTGAAAATGACGAAAATCCATATCACCTTCTCCATCAAATTAATGTAAGGATTTCTAATTTCTGATCCTATGCCCCTTTGATTATCCTTTTTGTTCAAATTAGCATCAAAGTCATGTTCAAATGTAAGAAATTCTTAATGCCATAAAAACAGCATACAAAAATTCAAAAAATGGATCCATAATATCTCAAAACTGATTCTTTCAGCAAGTGCACAATTTTTAAGTCATGTTCAAATGTAAGAAATTTTTAATTGATACTATTGCATAATAAAAGTGGTTCAGCAACAAAAATACAATTATAAGTTTAAAACTCCTGTTATGTGAATTTTTTCAAAAATACACACCGCATTGCCCCTCGGTTAATGTCGTTTTTGGCAACACCACAACCATTTCCGCAAACGCATCCACAATTTCGTTTTTGTTCAATGCCTTAAATAATTCAGTTTCAAACAAACTACTTCCTCCTTTATTTAGTTGTGACATTTCTATTTCAAAATGCAAATTCTTGATTTCAATCATTAACATCCTTAATTATAAACTATGTTAAAATTCTGAAAACTATATATTTTTGTGATACATACAATAAGAATTTTGGTAAGACCCCTTACGCCATCTTTTTTCTTGAGAATCGTCCATTGTCTTCTTCATTCATATCGATTTTCAAGTTTAAATTCTTGATAATCCTTTATATTCCAGCCCTCTACGTCATTTCGGTCTACCTAGCTATTTTTCTAAGTCCCTCGCATTGCAAAACTTAGTGCAAAAATGTCGTAGTGATAACGACACGGAGGTAAGGTAACGTGAGTGATGCATTCATCATAATGCCCAAATATCGACCAAAAGCATGAGATATTTCTCAAACCGCGTTGAAAACACGAGAAATAACGGTTTGATTTTTTAGAAAAACATTGCAATGCAATGCGATGTAGTGTGACCTTGTTTTTGCACTATAATTATAAAGTACACATAGTTCCCAAAAAAAGGTATTGCATATCACAATCATGATTGGAAAAAAAAATCGAGACCAGTAACAATTTAAAAGAGCTTAGATTTACCTAAGAGCAACCTCCTTGCGAACTGTGTATCGTATTTTCTTGTCAAAATTACGTTCCTTCCTCTTTTCTCTAAACCTGAGTAGTGAAGCCAATCTTTGCGGAACATTGAACCTCTGCGGTGTGGGTGCCACACCCTGAACGATAGACCATTGGATGAGTTATGAGTATATAAATATCAAAATAAATAATAGAACCCAATGCCACCATTAAACCTTACCCTATTATTATGAGAGGTCGGTGGTGCAATAGGAACAGTTGACGGTACTTCACGACCCCCCAGCAAAAGAAGTACAGCTTGCACCTAGATAAAATTTTTCAAGGATCATTTTTCTACTGGGAAAAAATACAGCAAAAACAGAAAAGCAATTGGAGATAAAGATGAAAGTATACATCAAAAAAGGCAATCTAACCCAATTATCGTAGCCAGCATAGACATGCCACAATGTTTCAAAAATATTGTCTTAAGACCATGGAAAAAAATGTACCAGAGCAGCTAGAAATTCTTCATCATCCTAATCAGTGGAAGTTATATGGACAACAAAATAAAATGATTTAAGCAACCGTCTAACAATGGGTGTTAGCCAAAGATATCGAACACAAAACCTTTCAGACTCGGTGCCAATACAATCACTCCAATACAGCCGCACTCATATTTGTAAATATGTGCCCCTGTCACCAGGCTGCCCGTCACCCATAATTTGTTGATAATAAGTAATGCTCTTGGATGAGGCAGATTAAGTCACTCTGTCAGCAGCAGAGATATCATAACCAAAGCCCCGTCAAGAACAAAGTTGTTTAAAGTGCTTGTATTCTCTACTTATCCTGGTTTTTCATAAAGTCATATTAAGCCTAAAAGTAATTCATTCTTCCGGATGGGCTGGTTTCTAAAATCCAATGATGTCAGAAGCTATAATGGGCCAATCACATTTATGATATACCTGGATGTTGAAGATAGGTTACAGGTGATTTAGAGCCCATTATCCCTCTTCAAGACCCCATGAAAGTCAAAACCCTGTCATTCACCGTAGTGTTCTTCCATGTCATGTCAACAACCAGTTAGATTGTGGCACATTCCCATTACCACACAATCCACCATCTTTAAATTACCGTTTATAAGAGCTTAACTGCCAATAGCCATCAAGGAAACTGTGATACCCCAGATTTAGCTTGAAAAGGAACTGATAGACTACTCATATCAACAAGGTGCATCTTCTTTTCTAGGGAACCCATTTGCTAAGAACTCCACAGTTAAGCGTGCTTGGTGGGGAGTAATCTTAGGATGGGTGACGACCTGGGAAGTTTTCCTGGGTGCGCACGAGTGAGGTCAAAGTGTGCTGGAAAGACTTGTGTTGGTCTGTGGGGCTAGTCTACAGTCTCCCTGAGTAGTCACCGGCGGTTCGAGGGGTTGGGGTGTTACAGAAACTGCTTGCAAACATCATGAGAATTACCCCCATAAGAGGTAACAGCTCAGGCAACTTCCCCCCTAGCAGTAACCATCAAAGTAGTTTTCTCACTAATTATTCCAAAAAAAGGTTGTAATCTTATTTCTAGAGGGAATCCATACACATTGAAGGGTACCTATTTTTAAAGTTGTGATGACGCTTTATCCAATATTGACACACTATTGAGCGATGAAATGGCATTTCCAATTGTATCTCAATCAAGAGTGTGGATACTGTGTAGTAATTGTATGTCGACTAGGCGAGGATGTGCTCACGATTGTAGCTTAATCTAAAAAAGTGTGCTTTTAAATTCGATTTCAAAGCTTTTTTAGCTAAAAATTGCTCCTCAGCAACAAAAAGCTCTCGTCTTTGCGCCTAGGTTCTAAAGAACTTTTGCGCCTTGATACTCTACGCGCTTTTTAAAACTAAGACTGAGACAAACAACTGGCCACTTAATGAAGCTTACAAGATATAAATAGTTAGAATTTAGAAAGGTCGATCAAATGCAGACATATACGAAAACAATGTCCAAGGTGTGAATCAACCAAGTTTTTTACTAAATAAGCACACCTAAAATCATCCAGAAAATCACACTTCTAGAGTTCACCAATACTGAAACTTGTCTTTCCTCCACACAGTTTGATAAGAACTTACACACATCAAGCTTGCGAAAACGACATTAATCCAGCAGCAATTAAAGCATGAAATGATCAATGCATGAAACATGAACAACAATCACCATAACAATAAGCAATCAAAACTACAAAAAACACAAAACAAAACATACCTTTTCAGGTGAGACAGAATCAAACACATAAACCTGACCCTGGAAAGAAAGAGTTAACTGATTATTATCACCACTACCAACGATCATACCCCCGTGATTATCCGAAACATTCCCAAGATCATTATGAAGTTCCCCATCAATCCCTTCCCCCGTACCCACTGCTCCATCATCATGATCATCCTCCATTCCAGCACCATTACTCAAATGATGCATCCCATAATGCACATGCATTTGTTGCTCAGCTTCTGTCATATGCATTTGAGCATCACCACCATGTAAATCATCCATGATTACAGCAACACCAACCCCTTATTAACAACCCACCAATTGTATTATACAGTCTACTTTTTTCACTTCACCCCTTCAATTTTCCCAATGTATCTTCCAATATAACACACGATTTACTGTTCAATACCTATACACACAATTATTTCTCCTTCAATCAGCTAAACAATCTCCTTCTCAATCCCAATCAACGAATTGTACCAAAAATTGATTTTTTATTGCAGCTTTCAACTCCACCAAAAACAAGCACACCTACCACAAAAGAAAAGGGAATCAAAAAATTAGGCATACCTGAAAATTCGGAGATTGAATTAGGGTTTAGTAATTGAACACAAGGGTAATTAGGAGGGAATTCAAAAAAACAAACGAATCAAAGTTGTTATTATAGATATGATAATCAATAATTCAATAATTCAATAATTCAATAATCTAGGAATAAAAATGGATTGGGATTGAGGAGATTGCTGATGATATGCAAGCGTATAGGAGGAGATAGAAAGAGAAAGGACCGAGGAAAAGGGGGATAGAAGGAATTGGAGTCGTTATCGACGAATCGTTGGTGTTTGTACTTTGGACCCTTGATTTAGCAAAAACCAGATAATCTTCGTGTGATGCACAGTTTTATTTATTTTGATATAAAAAATAAATAAATTAGTTTTAATTATTTGGTAATACACACTTTTTTAAGTTCATGAAATTCGGAATTCAAAATTTTTTTTATAGTTATCATTGTAATAATGCATGTTTTTCATTTGAATGTAAGAAAACAAATAAATTGAATAGGGCCGACATATATTACATTAATTTTAATTATTTGTTAGTAAACATTTTTTTACCATCATGAAATTTAGAATTCAACTATTTTTTTATAATTATCATTATAATAATGATAAAGCAGTATAATATAATTAGCATTTTAGTAAGTGTTTTTTAAAAGTATACTCCCTCCGTTTCTTTTTGTTTGTCCACTTTAAGTTTGTCCACTTTTAGAGAGAGAAATTTAAATTAGATTTTTGAAGTATATATTGATGATAAAATATATTCATGTGAGATCTTGTTAGATTTGTCTTGATGTAAAGCTTTTTAATATGTAATTTTTATAATTTTTTATGATGCGTACTTAGAGATGTCAAAGCTTAAAATTTGCTAAAAAATGCGTGCAAAAGGTAAAGTGGACAAATAAAAAGGAACAGAGGGAGTATTTTGTAAATGAATGAATGATTTTTAAAAATAGATATAAATCAATGGTGGTTTGTAAATTAAAAATCAAATATCATAATTTGTGCATCATTATTACATACTACTTTTTATTACATTGTTTTTTAAATTTTAATTGTATATGGTATAGTCCCAACTAAAGTTTTATCGATGGTTAAATTAATCATCGTATTGATTAATGACATCATCTTTGCTTAAATGAGGGAAACAATCTCAATTCTCATGAGTCATGAGAAGATGACAACTCAGCAATTTTTTAATTTACTTATGCAGGTGTGTTTTGTTTTAGTATATAACATAGAAGATTAGCTCAAATCAATGCTAAATTCAATACTCCATCCATTTCTTAAAAAGTTTTCAATAAGAGAAATTTAAAAAAATATAATATTTCAAATGATGAATATATAATAAATAAATAATAAACATAATACAGAACAAATAAGGATCATAAACATCTTCAAAAAAAAAATAAGGATCATAAACATTAAAAAAATTATTAAATCAAAATTAGTGGAAAAAATATAGGAATCATAACTATTTAAAAATTATTTATATAGATTTTCAAAAAAAAAATTATTTATATAAAGTTAGTAAGAAAAATATGGGGACTATAAGCATTAAGCAATATAATAATGTTAAAATAAAGCTTTTAAAAGTTATGTGGGGACAATAAGCGTTACTAAAATATTAAAATGAGGATGAACAAAGTTAATTTTGCAACAAATTTGTGACAAAGATAATCATAAAAATAAATGTTTATGGAAACAACAAACATAATAACCTAAAATGAAACAATTTTAAAGAACAGAGGGAGTAATGTTGTTACTCCTTGATCCCTTGTATGAGACCGTTTCACTAAAAGACGCGTTATAAGCCTATATAATTAGTTCATTTTTATAATTGATTACTTTAAATTGTAGGTGATCACATTAACACACTAAATATATATGGGTCGGGTGTAAAACCATCTTTATTGAGCTCACACGCTCATATACATTTAACGTGTTAAAGTAATCAGTTATACAATTTAAAGAAATCAATTTGTGTTAAGTCAATTCTTGACTCTTATCTTCAAATTAATCCCCTTGTTTCTAGCTTTCTCAGCTTCTCTTTATTTTTTGGGCCTGACCCAAAGCCCAATATCATCATTCAACAATTCCTACTAGACTAGGAAATTTGAAAATTTGTGTAGAAAAAATAGATTTTTTAATAAAAATTAAAAATATAACTTTAGTTCTAAAATAATTTAAAACTCCCCTTTAAGTTGGTATTGTTCATGGTTAATTAAAAGTTAGTATTATTATAAAAAAAATAAGCGAAAAATTGTATTATTTATGATAATTTTTCCTTTAATTTTTTATTATCATTTTATTTACTCAAAGAAGGTCAAAAATGAAAATTATTTATTCAATAACTTAGATGTATGATCAATCAGTTAGTTGGTAAAAAAGAAAATAATTATTTATTCACTTGTCAGTTGTTACCAACAGTGAACAAATTATTTTTCACCTTTTAACCAGCTTTTCTCTTGTTTGATGTAAATAACTGCGAGCAACAATTAATCAGAGACTCTGAAAAAAATATGCTTATTTTGAGAAATAATGCTTGTTTTAAGATTTTTTTTTATAAAATCTAATTTATTTCAAAAGTTCTTCCTATATAGAAGTAAAAAAACTGATGAAATAGCGACCTACTTTAGCAAAGATTTTGTAGCAAAATGCGATGAAATAATTTTTATCACATGTCAATGAACTCAATGACGGATTGAAGATTGTTGTTAAAATGGTCGTTATTAAAGACTAAGGGAAAGGGAAAGGACCTTCTCGGTATCCCGCACAAGGCAGGATCCGAGTGGGGTTTTCTTTTCCTTGAAAGATGCGGACAAATCATACCCATACCCCCAAGGAGGGAGTAAAGAGAGATGCGCGCAGTTAAGAAACCCCCAATTGATACTTGCGCCCAGTAAGAATCGTTGTTAAAGACTATTTGACGAAATATTTTTTGTTAGCTTCAAATTTTTTTACTATTTTCTTGATATAACTATGCCATGACATGAGGCATGATTAAAAAAGAGAGAAAAAATAAGTGATCTCAATGAAAAGTCATTTCTATTTTACTTTTATTAACTAATAATCAAAGTTGTCTGTGATACTCAGAATTGAGATTTGAAAAAGAATTGATAAATTACTTATATCAACAAGGTATATCTTTTTTTATGGTAATCCGTTTGCTAAGAAATTTCATAGTTAATCGTGCTTGATAGAAAGTAATCTTAAAATGAGTGACCTCTTAGGGAATTTTCTTAGGCGCGCACAGGTGAGGCAAAAATGCACTAAAAAGACTTGTGTTGATCAGTGGAGCCAGTCTACAATCTTTATGGATGGTCACCGATAATCCGTTGGGCCGAAGTGTTACATTGTCACTTAGCAACAAAACATAGACGACTTTATTCGTCGATAAATAAAGACGAAACTACAACAACGAACCAGCTACGAGTATTAAATAGTGTCAACCTAAATGTCGTCTTTGTTATAGTTACCTTACTAGGTAAGTATGGACTATGTATGAATTGAAAAGAAAAGAAAAGAAAATTTAATTTTAAAAAATCTAATATTTTGCTCGTTGTCTTTTAAAAATTCACATCTTTCGATTATTTTTTTAAAATTTGACATTTATACTGCGTTTTCTTTTAAAAATCCGAGCTTTTGGTTCTTAGTTGGTTTACTGTTGAATTTGCAAGTAACTTAATGAAGTTAGTACTTTAAAAGAAAACGCAGTATAAAGGTCAAATTTTTAAAAAATAATCGAAAAGTGGGATTTTTAAAAGACAACGTACAAAATGTGTGATATTTAAAATTAAATTTTCTGAAAGACAAGCTTTAGAATTATAGCCCAAGATATGTTATATACTCTAACACGTCCCCTCACACGAGAGCCCATTGAGCTAGAAATGTGGATGCGCATAAAAAGGTAAAGGTAAAGGACCTTCTCGGTATCCCGCACAAGGCAGTCAAGAGAGATGCGCGCAGTCAAGAAACCCCCCAATTGATACTTGCGCCTAATAGGGGTCGAACCCCAAACCTTCTGCTCCACATGCAGATGCTCTATCCATTGAGCCACAAGCGCTATTGGTTGCGACCTCTAGTTATGTTAGCTCTGATACCATGACAAGAAACTAACTCAACCAAAAGATTACGCTGATGGTTGAAACCCCAAAATACGTTACATACTCTTAACATAAAATTGAAAAAAGAAAAGAAAAAAAAGACAAACTTTAGAATTATATGTATGGTTCATATATGCACCATATCATTCATGATTTATGGCTAACATTGATTATTTGATTGTGGTGTTGGCATTACACAAATAATAACAAATGGACATAAACCATTTTGCTCCTATTTGTTTAAGATATCTTAGAACATTGATGCACCTCCGACCATAACCCTAAGGCAAAATAAATTATGATCACACGAGTCTTGTCTTAGTCTTGTGCTACACTAACAAAAAAAGATATTGAAAAACAAATCATCACCCATCATTCATTATTTTCTACCTAACATGTATTAGTGTATTACTATACTACATCTTCATAAACACATATTGTGGTTATGGATTCAATGATGAGGTGTACTCGATGTAATATGTCGATCAGATGAAAAGAGAGAATAAATTCTTTGTTGGAGTTAAAAATAGTGTAGCAAAATTAAAAAGAACAGAGAATTATAAGAGTTCAGCTCGTTAAGTGGTTGAATTCGGTGTTATGGGTTGAACTCAACTAAAAATTTATGCTAATGGTTGAAACCCTATTATAGAATACCTCCTTACACGAGGGTTTTTGGAATAAAAGTGTGAATGGAACACATGCCCTCAGCATGCGTAGTCCTAAATATTCCACTTTTAGTTGAGGGGTAGATGAAATTTAAACCCATAACGTGGTTGAAGTTTCAAAAGGTGCATATATTCTATAATACTAAGTATATTAAAAAAAAAAAACTAGAAATTTACGTGCTTGTACACAATTATGTTAATTTAAAGAATAAAAAATAATTATTACAAATTTACAATCACTTATTAATTAACTTGCAATTATTACATTATCATCATCATCATACCCAGTGTATCCCATTTATACGAAAACTATGATCAGGGTCTGGAGAGGAAAGAAAGACGTCAACTCATACTCATAAAGAAGAGTGTACGCGGTTCAAGAGTCACCCGACTCAAAAAAAATCTTCAAAAAAGCGTAAGAACCAGCAACTACATGAAAGCCTGCAACTTACACACATAATGACCAAAAAAAAGAGCAATATGTAAAAAGTTAGGAATCATGACAACTACAGATAAAAGGTACAGAGTTAGAAATCTAAGACATGAATAAGACGTCGTGAATTATATTATATGATGAAAGATCCCAATTTGAAACTTCATATACAATGTAATGTAGACTCAAATAAACCACTCATCCAAGCCCAAATTGGGTTGTATGATGGAACTCTTACCACATTAACAATCTATGGGCAAACATAAACATAGTGGTATATGAAAATAAAATCTAGATACTATAATAACCAAACACATAGATGGGAATGATTTTGTGGCTCCCATTAGTCTTACTCATATAAGTGGACCAAATCAAAGAATCCATAAGAAAGAAGAAAAAAGAAAAAGGAAAAGTAACTTTTGTGGGCCCTTATAAAGATCATTCCTCACTACCCACGTCAGAGCTAGAATCCCACGATATTTGCCTTCTTTTCCCATTTTTCTGTTCCGGTCTGATCTGATCACATCTGATCGCTATGCCTTTTGTTATCAGGGCCGTTTTTGATCATAGGCAAAGTAGATATTTGTCTAAGGTTTAGAGTTAGAAAGGACTCTAAAATTAGAAAATGCAAGTTAATAAAATAAACACTTAAAAATTTGCAATTCATGAGTAATTCTTAATCATTTAAGAATTTTATGACACGTCTATGTTTTTAATGCTAATTATAATATATACAGTCCATCTCTATTATTTTTCCAAACATTTGTTTAAGTTTGGAATCAACCCTCCATAGAGAGGGTTTATTTCTTTCAATTTGCCTAGCTAAAGCCCATACATTGCTAGGAACATTGTTTATTGCACTTTATTTTTTACTGTATTTTTTTAACTTTTGTTATAATTTTTTTGAAAGAAATGTTTCCACCGATTTTTTTATAATAACTTATCTACATATTACAGTTTTTTTAAATATCATTCACACATTTTAAATATATAATTCTACAATTTTTAAATTTTTGTGTAAAATTAATTTGTTGCATTCTAAAAGGAGTTGGGAAATACTATTCCTCATTTATTATGGAGGATAAAGTAGTTGTTAATCAATAAATTTCATTAAAGATGATTATAATTAGGGCTATCTAGATGAGCAAAAAGAGTATACTAGACTAAGTAATAATTATGTGAAATGTGTATGATGGTGGATTTCTAACTTCTAAGGATAAGTGGTCTTGGAATTGTAGGAATAAACCAAGAATAAACTCTTAATTTCAATATAATACTCCATTATTTTGATCATTTTGCTATATTATAAACAATGCTCGACCTTGTATGTTAGGCTCTAGGCAAAATAAAATAATAAAAAAGAATTGTGTAAATATTAGCAAAGTAAAAGAAATAGCAGAGTAGAATAAAAATAAAATTGAGTTAGTTTTTTAGAAGCCGAGAAAATATGAATTTTTTTTAAAATTATAGAAAGTATGAATTTAATTAATTAATTAAGTACCTTATTAAAGTTCATGTTTAAGATTTATGTATAGTGTTATATAAATAATCAAGACGATTTAATGATATATTTAAAATATTTGATCATTGATCATTATAGATCACTCTATAGTCTAGTATACACCAATGTGGTTACTTAGTAATTATAACAAAATATGGTAATCAATCAAGTATTAGAGTAATTGAGAATCATATTTTGTTTTATTTGTAATTAATAATGTCTTTTTCAAGAAAATTTTCAAAAATTGAATATAACGTAGTGATTCTATTCTCTTTTCTTAATCTACTCTATAATCTAAAAAAACAAATGTTAGAATTAATCAAGTAGAAGTATTCCCTTCGTTTTCACATGTTCTTCTCAAATAGAATTTAATTATGAGTTTTATTGTCAAACTTTGACTACGATTTTTCATCAATCTATAAGAAAAAACATATTCATGTGAGATCTTGTTAAATTTGTCTCAATATGTACTTTCTAAACACCAACTTTTTTAGAATTTTTAAAAACTCAAAGTTTACATTGAGATCTGCCAAAAATATAAACGGAAAAAATATTTGAAAACAAAGCTAGTATCCATGTGCATTCTAGTTATATTTATCTTATGTATAAAGATAACGCTAGTGTCTGATAAGATGCAGACTTGCGGAGTTCGCTGCAGTTGTACTCGGCCTCATCAGTTGCAGAATCAGAATTCTATCTCATCCTTTTTCTAGTCGGGGGACTCTTTAGCCATGCTCTCATCGATGGGTATGAGTTGTCGCCATCCTTCCCTTCCCAGACCCTAACCATAGTTTTTCATGGGCGGGATATACGGAATATGATGAATTGATGATGATGATTTGTTGTGAGGAGGCATATTCTACCACCATAACATTCCATGGTGATCAATAATCATCTAGCAAGATCAACAACTCCTTTTAAAGCACGTGTCATGAAACTGATGGTTTAATATATATGATATTTTATTAAATAACTCATAAAAAATCATAATATTCCATAAAAAATTTGAAAAATTCAAAATGTGTGGTTATTCATGAGGTTGCTTTCTCATGTGAAATGTGATTGGATGACCATAACTGTCCGATGCCAACTTGCCACGTCATGACGTGGTATTTTTTGGTTAGGTGTAGGGCCCAATAATGGCCCAATAAGGGTACTAATATTGTGGGTCAGTCACTATCTTGCTGACTAGGACTATTCCAAATGAAGGGTAATTAAAAGTAATATGCTACCACCCTTGGAAACAAAGGCTACATTAAAGGGTAGTCTACCTAAACCCATGATTATGCTTTCTATTACTCATTTCAGTAATTTCTCGGTTTTACTATACTTGCTCTATTTGAATTATGTATATCTGAAAATTATAAAAAATTAATACTCACTTTGAATCATTTTAGATGTCTTATTTGGGTTTTTACGGTTATTAAGGGTGGTGTGGGGTCCATGAAAAAGGTGGTAGTTGGGTATTTTAATTGATTAAATTGATTGTAAAGGTGATAGTTGGGGTATTGGAAGTGGTAAAAGTGGGGGTATTAGGTAAAAAAAAGATAGACAAAAAAAGAATGGGACAATTGGTATGAATTTGCCAAATAAGGAAATGGGACAACTAAAATGATTCGGAGGGAGTATATATGTAGCAAGTATTTCAAAATAAAGGAAGTACTTACCTCCAAGGGGATGTTAATCAAAATCATATGCATTGTTTGGCAATTGGTTGTTGATTTTTTTTAGTTGGTTTGTTAAATCAGCTGAAAATGTTAGCTGTTTTTATTGGCTTTTAAGCTAGTTGAAAAAGTCATCCGTTTATGGAGATGTTTCGTAATAAGTATTGGTTGTTGATTGTTTATTAGATAAAAAGTGAGACAATATATCAAAAGCCAACAATAAAAGCTAATTAAATGGAGTATCTTTTTTATTTTGGCTTAAAGCCAACTTTTAAGTTGGCTTATAACCAGTTTTTAAGCTGGTTTAAGTCATTTACCAAGCACTTTTTTTGCTTTTTGACCAACCAAAAAGCTAATTAAAAACCAAAAGCCAACCAAAACACCAATGTAAAAGCCAAGTACCAAACATCCCCAATATCTCAATAATATTTTTAAAATGTGTTTAAGGAGATTTGAACTTACGTCAATGTATTTCCATAATAAAATTTTTACCAACTTAGCTAATACATATATATTTCTATGTGTATAATATCTTACATTAGTTAAATGTTATCAGTTGACATTATTAATTGCTCTTAATTCTGGCTCTGCTCGCTCCATCTCAAAAAAACTAGCTTCAACACAAATAGATTGAAAATAAGCAAAATCACTTATCAGAAAGTGTATTTTATGAGAAAGTAGAACAAATATATAGATGGATGAAGATATAAATTAATAAGTGGATGATAATTAATAAAAAAGTGCAGTGTTATTGTCAAAATTAAAAATTAAGGTAAATTTGAGACAGTGAAATGATATATATTGTGTAAAGTAAGTCAAACTCATAATTTTTTATCTAAAAAATGTATCCAAAATCTAGCGCAATCAATTATTTAGATCGTTCATATAAAACTTAATAATATAAAATGTAAAATTATAAAAAGATAAAACCATAACGTTAAAAGCATTTTTATTTAAATTTTCTAATCTTTTAGTTTACTTTAGCAAAATTAATATAAATTTATAACTGCATAAGGATTTATAATATCTTTTTCTTGACAGCAAAGACTTTTTTTTTGATTCTTTTATCTCTTATAGCTTATTTTTTTGTTTTTTTTTTTGTTTTTATAGCTTATTTTTATTAACAATCAAAAACACTTAAAAAAAAGTTTATGCAAAGTCACTATAAGAGGTGTTATGTGTAATGATAGATCTTATACTAAAAAAAAGGTGCTACTCCAAGTTGTTTGGTACTACCCAAAAGAATTTTCAATGTGTGAACTTCTAATGTTATTCACCCATTTGTTAACTTTCTAATGAAATCTAAAATGTGGCTATGTTTATATGAATTCTTGTATAGTTAGGTGACAAATGGCAAGGATTGGTAAGAGTAGTACATATAACATATTCCTAATATAGACTATGTAAATTGTTAACACTTTATCAATTTTAAGTGATATAGCAGCTAGTTTGTTGAGAGACCAGGACCAGGGTCGTTCCTGATCATAGGCAAAGTAGGCAATTGCCTAGGACCCTGAGTTAAAAAGGACTTTAAAATTAGAAAATGCTAATTAATGAAGTAGTCACTTATAAATTTACAATTAAGAGTAGTTCTTTATCATTTCAGAATTATATTATATGACACATCAACATTTTTAGTGCTAATTATAATATATGGTTCATATTTGTTATTTTTCCAAGCACCCGTTTAAGTTCAGATTCGACCCTCCATAGAGAGGGCATATTTCTTTCAGATTGCCTAGGGCCCATATGATACCAAGAACAGCACTGTGAGAGACCGTCTTTTTGAGAGATGTATTTTAAATACAACTTATTAAAGATTAATGTCTACTTGCTGTATTTTAAATACCTACTTACATAATCCTTAATGCCTACTTATAATATTTTATGACGGATCGATCCAGTTGATGATGGTTTCTCAGGGAGACTGTCTCTTACAAGAATTTGTGGTGATATAGATTAATTAGTTAGCATAAATTGAAGTATGAGGGTCTTATTGTAAAACGTGCTTTATATATAAATAGTAATAACAATTTTCACGAGACATTCTAAATAAAACTAATCGTTAATCACAAATCTTAAACAAAACTAATTATAATAATTATAAAAAACAAATAACAATAATGTTTTAAAAAAATCAATTGATATACGTAAATAAAAGTGATAGTTCTTCTCGCTTTTATTACTACACTTTTAGTTTTTATTTTATCAAATGTTTTTTTGGAAAATGTATTTTATCAAATGTATTATTCTAACCTAGATTACCTTCGAATATGTATAATATAAAATTACTTAAAGTTAATATAATAAAAATATATATCAAGTAACTATGTTTTTCTTAATACTCAAAAAAAATATAAAATAAGATCTATCAATAAATATAGCTATTATTAAAGCGAAGTCATTAAAACAAGTAATATTCAAATAATATAAACAATTAAATATGAATAAATGATTAAAAGTTTAGTCGCACAAAAGTCACACAAAATATGCGATTGTGTTGTTTATTCTGTGCTGGAAATATTGATATTAATAATTTAATTTTTTATCCATTTGTAGTAAATAATCTCACCTTTTGATTATTTTTTAATAATGTAACATTTGCCTTTAGTTTGCTATCAGTATACCCTTTTATTTAATAATAATTCAACCTCTGCCCTTAATTTGTTGTCCGCATACCCTTTTATGCTAACAGCAAACTAAAGACAAAAGTTAGATTATTAATAAATAAAAGGTTTGATTATTAATTTCAATTTTTCTACTCACTATTTAAATAATGTAACTGATAAAATTGCCAAAAGAAATAGGAGAACTGACAAATAATACTCCCTCCGTTGCCTTTGATTTGCATCAAAGCAAAAGATGATAGTTTTTAACAGGGCCGGCCCTAGGGCAAGAGGGGTCGTGGCCCAGGGCCCATGTCAGAAAAGCAAAATTAATGGTTGTAGAAGGGTTCATATAGACGATAAATTGCAATGAGAAATGGTCTCAATGTGCTATTCTGCCCTGGGCCTCAACATATCTAGGGTCGGCCCTGGTTTTTAAGAATATGATAATAAATGGAGAAAGAGAATGAATTGTATGGATAAAATTAAAAGAGAGTAAAAATGTATGGATAAGATTAAAAGAAAGTGGTGAGCCATCATCAAAAAATAAAAATGAAACAAATTAAGTAAGACGGACCAAAATAAAAAATACTGCAAATTAAATGAGCAGATGGGTAATGCCTTATGAAAATAAGTATCCACAAGAAATG
The DNA here is from genome assembly GCA_019776075.1 of Amaranthus palmeri. Classification (NCBI taxonomy): domain Eukaryota; kingdom Viridiplantae; phylum Streptophyta; class Magnoliopsida; order Caryophyllales; family Amaranthaceae; genus Amaranthus; species Amaranthus palmeri. The sequence goes on along the minus strand of JAAKBH010000271.1, from coordinate 4,760,093 downwards.
AGTGACACTATACTATTGTACAAGTGCGAAACAAGTTACAAGTGTCATAATGTAGTATAGTTGAAGATTGTCCCACTCTCTGCCCATAACGTACAAAAATGAAAATATAGAAGTAGAAGGCAAATGGAGAATTAGTTTCTAAAGAACGCAACATACTTTTTTCTTTTTGTATTTTGTCCGTTTTTACGTTAAATTTTGACTATGATTTCTTATTGATGCAAAAAGTGAATGGTAACAAGTAAACAAATGAAAACGGATGGAGTACTCAGTACTTACTAGTCACTATATAAGAGTTTTGCATAAGAATTAAAAAATAAATATCTTTATATTAAAATGACTATTATTAAAGTAGTTTATAAAGAGAAATATATAAAAGTTAATAAGATATAAGCAGGATTAAAAAAATATTACTTAATTATATTTTTGTCAAAATATTAATTTAACAAATGATTTAAAACGGTTAAATAAGAAAAGTATATCTACATAAGGATTTTGTTTTGCATAATAATTAAGAAGTGGGTATCTATGTGTTAAAAAAATTATTATAAGTTTAAAATCCAACAGAGATAGGTGTAAAAGTTAATGAGTTATAGGTAGAACCGTAGAAAAAAAAAACAAGGACAAAATAGACATTTATAAAGTCGTTTTTTTTGCCAAAATAATAAAATACTCATATTTATAGAGAATGAGACATTTAGGTTTTGCACCAAAACCAAGAAGGGATGAGGGACCACTTAAAAGTAAGTGAAAAACTCTCTTTTTCCATAAAGCGTATTGATATCTATATGTTATTGTGTTGTTATAATAAGGGTAAAAAAGTAAAAAAAAATAACAAAAATATAAATGAGATATTTTCAGTGAATTGACCTGATAAGAAAAGGTTCTATTCTCTATGAATAGGAGGGAGTAGTAAAAAATTAGAACTATTAAATAAAAAAAAATCATCATCATCATCATAACAGTGTATCTCGATCATAGAATTAGCTATGATCAGATTAAATAAAAAAATAACAAATATAAAAAAATAATAAATAAAACTACAAAAGTACTCCCTCCGTTTTCAAATGTTCTTCTCATACTTTTTGTACCATTTTCAAAGTAAATTTTAAGTCTAAATATCTCTAAATACGCATCATAAAAAATTATAAAAACTATATAATAAAAAGTATACATTAAGACGAATCTAATGAGATCTCACATGGATATATTTTGTCTTCTATATATGTCTTAAAAATCTTAATCAAATTTCTATTTCCAAAATAGAATATTTTAAATGAGAAGAACATTAGGAAACGGGGGGAGTAGTATTTAGTCAGGGTCGTCTCGTTCATTTTTGTGCCATAGAGCAAAAGATAAAAATGACCCTTAAAAGCTTAAGGCGTAACGACTAATATAATACACTTTTTGTTATTGTTAATATTTAAACTACTCTATACAAAAAGCACTAAGAACATACATTATTTAGCAAAAAAATATTAGTTATATATAAATATAATTCAAATTATTGTCACTTATATATACAAAAATAAGTTTTTTAGGCCCTAAAAATTCGGAGCCCTGAGCAGTAGTCCGCTTTACCCTTGCTAATCGACGACCCTGTATGTAGTGGTGATCATAAGTTGATAAGTATAGTAAGAGTGAAGCTTCTTGGGAGTTGTGATTTGTATGTGTCCAAAATAGTTGACGCGTCGCCCATTGAATGACCGCGACTTGGTCAAGTATTTACGGGTTACCTTTAAATTTCTTGCTTACAAATCACCATGTATGGACTATGGAGTATTATTTATTCTACATCACACACTAATTTTAGATATTTATTTTTCCCTACCTTACCTTTTTCATTTGTGAACCTAACATCTATTTCATCCATTCAATTAATATTTAATGTACATATGTTACTATTCTAAAGATTTTTTGAGCATGGGTAAGACTAGAATATCCATCTAAGAGGGAGCGGTATTTTGTTTTTGGAAAATTTGTCAAGAATAATCCCAACTATCATCCGTTGGTCAGAAATAATCATAACTATTTATTATTTTTAAATAATCCTAATTATTGATGAAGTTTGCTGAAAACAGTCTCCTTTGTTTTTCAACCGGCTGTAGCAAGTTTAGTTAAGTAATTTTTTTACTTTTTTTTTTAAGTTTCCTTCATCAAATTAGGTAAAATTACTTAACTTAACCTGCTACAGCCGGTTGAAAACCAAATGGGACTGTTTTCAGCAAACTTCATCAATAATTAGGATTATTTAATAATAATCAATATTTGGGATTATTTCTGGCCAACGGGTGATAGTTGGGATTATTCTTGGCAAATTTTCCTTTATTCTTTAAAAGTTTTTAAATGAAACGCTTTTATGATAAGATTATCTTTATTTGGTTGATTTTACATATACTTAATATCATAAAAATATGCATTAAGACGAATCAAATAAGGTCTCACTTGACTATGCTTTACTTATACGAGAAATATATATCAAATAAGATTAGTTGATGATTAGTAGTTGCTACAGGAACTGTAGTAACTATTAAAATCCGGAGAAAGTATAATAGAATATATAATATATCATGGAGTTTTGAGCATTAGGAGTTGAAGCTAATGCAATGAAGTCATGAAGTATATATGACGTACTCGAAAGTTTCAACCATTTTCTTAAGTTGATGTAATAAAGTATAGAGAAATTCCATGTGGTAAACTCGAGGTTTTGAGTTTTTCACTTGGTAACCAAAACTTTTAAAAAATCCACGCAGTAACCCTGAGGTTTACCAAATTGTTCCACCGTGACATTTTTCCACATAAAACGTTAGCAAATGTAAATTTCAAAGCTTTGAGGCTGTTGTGCGCCTATTTATACAACTCACAATTTCAACGTTTTCCCCCAAAATATAAACCCTAACTCTATCATCTTTGAATTTAGGGGAAAGAGTATGATTCGGATGAAAATGGTAGAGTTAGAGTTTATATTTTGGGAAAAAAGGTTAAACTAATGACATTTGAAATGGTAAGTCGTATAAATAGGCGTACAACAACCTTAAAGCTTCGCAATTAACGTTTGCTAACTTTTTATATTCAAAAAGCTGGTTACGGTGGAACAATTTGGTAAACTTCAAGGTTACCACGTGGATTTTCTAAAAGTATTGTTTACCACGTGAAAAACCCAAAACTTCAGTCCTCAGGGGTACCACGTGAAATTTCCCTAAAATATATAAAAATTTCAGAGGCTTTAATCATTCGCTATTTTGCTTAAGCTAATAGTCGAGACTCTAAGATATTTTATATACACAATACACTATAGCCGTATACCCATTGTCACATAATAAGATCAAGGAAACAGGGTCGGTCCTAGATATTTTGAGGCCTTGAGCAAAATAACACATTGTTGCCATTTTCCTTTGCAATTTATAACATATATAGACTTCTTACAACTATTAGTTTTACTTATTTGATATGGGGTCCTAGGCGACAGCCCATCTTTATAGCCGGCCTTGCAAGGAAAAATCAAATTTCCAAGGGATACATATGTTATGGTACAATATAATTGAACGTACTCTAGAATATTGAGTGATGCAACATATATTATATATCCATCACAAATTCTACCCAACCAACTCTATGGACTATGGGTGGTTGAATATATCTTCCAACTATGGGTGGTCAAGAGATTCATCCATTATTATATCATACACTTGGATCCATTCTTTTCTTATGCTTCTTAGACTATTCTTTCATTTTAAGTCCACTCTTTACTTTTCTACCTTTGTTTGGTATATTTTCACTTTTAGTAATTGTAAATCAAGTTATTTTTACAAATTAAACAATTTTTATTTATTTTACCATAAATAGGTGTAAAGCTTTTAGAAGTAGGACACTATAAAACGTAACTTACTTGTATTAGTAAAATATTTGGAATAATAGGTGCCTCTCCGAACTAATTTGAAAAATAAGCTTCTTCTTGTAAACCGCTACTTGAAGTAGCATTTTAGTCCTGCTAAGCATTCGAAGATTTTTTTATTGTAATAAGGAAACCGCTACTCCAAGTAGCGGTTTTGGTCTCAGATTTTTTTTTTCCAATAAACCGCTAAATGGAGTAGCGGTTTTGCCTGCTGTATCCTTTTTGGTTTTTGCTTTTGCCTTTTCACTTAAAACCGCTACTCCATTTAGCGGTTTATTAGAAAACAAAAAAATTATAAAAAAAATATTTTGGGGCCAAAGTAGCGGTTTGCTTGTTGCAATAAAAAAAATTTCGAATGTTCATTAGGACAAAAACGCTACTTCAAGTAGCGGTTTACCAGGAGAAGTTTATTTTTCAAATTAGTTTGGGGAGCACCTATTAGTCCAAATATTTTACAAAAAAAACTTAAAAAGAAAAAAGTTCTGTATTACTATTGTATAATATATAGGAAAAATTACCTAGAATAATCTACAATAATTTCATTTATTGATTAACCATGAATAATCTCAATCTTAAGGGTATTTGCCTAAAATAAACTTGAGTGACTCGATAACCTGCTATAGTAAGTAATTCATCAAAACAATAAATTGAATATCAATTTAAAATTAGAGAATAATTTGTAAATTTACATAAAAATTCTAAATAATTAAAAAACCGTAATTCTTTTATGAATATTTTTTTAACATTTTTTTCGGGTAAAAAAAACTATACTCATCTGAACCTTTTTTTGAGGGAGTATCGCTTTGAATTGTCCGTTACATTTTCTCTTTCAGTCCCATGTTTGAGCGAGATATTAAATTGATAATAATAATTTATGATGAAAATCATATCACTTCTAGTTTCACACAAAAATACTCCTATGTTTAAGTCATATGTTTCACACAAAAAATACTTCTATGTTTAAGTCATATACATATAGCCTAATTATTAAATGACACAAAGATTAATAAATTGCCTATAATGAGTCAAAGTAAGAACATATATATATAAGAGTAAATGGTAAACTCAAAAAATTACTACCTTTTTCCTCTTTGATATACATCAAAGAGAAAGATGATTATTTTTAAGAAAGTGGTAATAAATGAAGAGAAGTAATGAATTATGTTTAAAATATATAGATGAAATTAAAAAATTTGGTCGATCATTATCCAAAAAATAAAAATAATGCAAATTAAGTTAGACAAACCAAAACAAAAAATACTATAAATTCAATGAAACGGAGATAAAAATAAAAGGAAAATAATCAATGGTACCCCTAAATTTTTGCACTTTATCAAAGTCACACTTAAGTTTTTTAGATTATTAATAGTACCCTCGTGTTATTTAGCGTTTTACAACCGTAACCTTTTCTAATTTTTTCCGTCCAAAAATCGTCCAAAACACTTAACTCAGTGTATCAACAAAATTATTAAAATAAATTAAAATAAAAATAAGACAAATCAAATGAGACGATTACGGGATAAAAGGCGTGGTAGAACTGAGGTGTTCATTCAGGTCATCGGGTTGATTTCAGGTCAGGTGTTTTTGGTGGTTCAAAATCGTATTTTGTGTTCACATTGGTTTTTACATAATTGTAAATCCATTTTTAAGTTGGTTCAAATCGAATGTGGTTATAAAATCGGGTGACTATCAGATCATCGGGTCTATTTTAAATACCTCTTTACATAAGAGTAACAAACAAAAACATCTCTTCTCTATGTAATTTTAATTTCTAACAAATCAATTGAGTGTTTCGAGGGAAACGAGGTTTGTGTGGACTTAATTTCAAAACCAATAATAATATTTTATTTTATTTTATTTTATTTTGTTTTGTGGCCATTAAACAACACTACTTCTCCGACTTAGTATATTATAAAAGCCAGATTTTTAATCCACACATCATTCATTTCTTTATTTCTTCTCCTTTTTTCTAAAGATTTTCTCTCTCTCCATATCAAAACCTCCTCTCATATTTCTCCATTCTCTTTTACCATTTATTCTCTTCTTTAATGGCGGAAATCAACCGGAATTGTGAGCTTTGTAATCAACAAGCTTCTCTTTATTGTCCTTCTGATAATGCTTTTCTTTGTCATAACTGTGATTCTAAAGTTCACTGTGCTAATTTTCTTGTTGCTCGTCATGTTCGTTTTGTTACTTGCCCTAATTGTCGTAAAATGGACGGGGGATCTATCACCGGCGTCGGATTTACTGCTCCGATGAATTATTTCTGCGATAATTGCTCTCCGCCTTCTGATGATGATTCTGTGTCGTCTTGTTCTTCGTGCGTTTCGAGTACGGGTGAAGGTGCAGGTGATGAAGCTCAAACGACGTCGTCGTCGATGAAGAATAAGAAATCTGGAAATGTTGTACGGAGAAGAGTGAAGGGAATGGTGGTGACGGATTTGAAGGTGGAAGGTATATTGTTAAATTGGTGTAGTAAAATGGAGATCGCGGAGGAAGCGAAGTTTGGACATGTCGTGAGTATGGCGGTCGAGTTATTGACCGGTTGTTTAGATAAAATTACGATTTTACCTTTTAGGGTTTCTCTGGCGGCGGCGTTTTGGATCGCGGTCAAGGTTTGTAATCGGAGAAACGGAGCCAGCTATTCGTCCACGTGTCAAGATCTGAAGAAAGTGGAGCAAATCTCAGGTGTGCCGGTTAAGCTGATCTTGGCTGCGGAAGCTAAAATAGTGCGCTTCGTTAAACGTAGACGATCAAGTCATAATCACGAGGAAGGTTGGGCTGAATCCTAAATTTCTATTTGTAGATTCATAATTAATCAACATGAAATGAAAAAAATTGTCATTCTATCCAACTTGAAAAATGATTAGTAGATTTGGGGGTTGTAATTTCTATGTTGTTTATCAACAAAACCTAGAAATTGGAATTGTAGATTTTAGGACAAAAAATGCTTTAAATTCTTTATTGGATGTGTTTGAAGTGTAGTTTGAGAAACTAAATAGAAAACAATGGCTACTCTAGATTCAATATATTATACTACTATGGGTGACTAAATGTATATTTGGAATTGGATGTACTCATGTACATTATCTAGTTTTTTAGAACTATATTATTTAGCATAATACTATATACTTTATGTTATATACTTCATATTAAATTTTTATATTTTCTCTAACATGTTATTTAGGTACAAATTCAAAAGAATTAAAAGATTATATTTACGTTATTAGGCATAAAGATCTTTTATTGCTCTGAGCACCTAAAATTAAACTTTTTAGTTCGTTTTATAAAATCAAAATTTGTCTAATCAATTAGTGTAACAATGCCAGTATATGTGGTTTAGTAATAAATGATTGATTTACTTTTTAAATAAGAGATTGAGCTCGTTCATATCGTGATTCTCTTAATATTTTTGTCAAATAATAATATTGGGCTCCCTCTAACTTATGGCTCATGATTTGCCGCTATTGATTGTACGCATTGTATTCTATTTTTTGAATTATGTCGCACTCTCTTTTTTGAATTATGTGTCACTAGAGTGAGTTGCAAGTACAAGAAAATAAATGCCACCATGTATCACAATTCATAAGTATGTTAGGTATATGCACTAAGAATAACGTTTGATATTCACATATACTTCCTATAGTTTTTATTAGCTATTAATGATTTTTCTTCTCATAATATGTCATTATCTGTAGCAACTAGTAAAATTCAGAGAAAATACTCTCCTAATTGTAAATTGGTTGATCTTTTACACTACAACTTGATCAACAAAATGAATTAATTTTAACATCAGTAAGTAAAAAGTTCAAGTTTAAAATTAACCGTTAGTTTAAATGTGCTCATTAAATAAATTTTTTAATATCTATATTATAAAATAAAATAAAAAAGCTAGATATACGGTCTGTCAAAAATTACAAAATGTGGGCAGTATTTTTCTCTAAGTATAATATTTGTTGCAATTTGTCTCATAATGGTAAACATTTCACAATCAAATTTCTAGTAGTATGTCACACTTATACAAGTGGACATTTTTGATCAATAAATTTTGGGTATATAATTATAATATCATGGCATCTTCCAATAATGATGTAAAGCACTAGATTCCTAAGACTAGTGAGGAAATTTATACACCACATTATATATTTATATGATTATTCTAATGTTAAAAAATATTACTTCCTCGGTTCTTTTTTGTTTGTCCACTTTATTTTTTGTAAGCATTTTTTAAGCAGATTTTAAGCTTAAATATCACTAAGTACGATTCATAAAAAATTATAAAAATTATATATTAAAAAACTTTACATCAAAACAAATCTAACAAGATCTCACATGATTATATTTTATCTTTATCATCTATTTCAAAAATCTAATTTAAATCTCTCTCTTAAAGTGGACAAACTTAAACTGGACAAATAAAAAAGAACAGAGGGAGTATTTTTCTGTTCCAGTCATTTAACCTTATTTGTTTTTAGCACAAAAACTAAGAAATTAAGTATAATATTTTAATATGGTAAAGAATCTAACAATAAGAAAAAATATAGTCGCTACAATATTTTTTATTTTATCCACTAATCCAATTATACGAAATAAAATTAATACCAGATTTGGTCTCAGTTAAAAATCAAGTGTTATTTTTTAAAAAAAGTTATAAGTTTGATTTTTATCTAGCTCATCCTTTTTTTTTGGAAAATTTGATTTTAAAGATTCCAACTTTGCCCCATTTGCTTCTAAAGGTTCGAACTTTCGTTTATCCTATAAAGGTTCGAACTTTGGGGGTCATCTTCATTTAAAGGTTTTTAGGGGTTTTTTTGGGTTGATTTTGGATCGATTATGGGTTTTTATGGGTTTTTCTGGGTTGATTATGGGTTTTTTACCCATAAAAACCCATAATCGATCCAAAATCAACCCAAAAAAACCCCTAAAAACCTTTAAATGAAGATGACCCCCAAAGTTCGAACCTTTCTAGGATAAACGAAACTTCGAACCTTTAGAAGCAAATGAGGCAAAGTTGGAACCTTTAAAATCAAATTTTCCTTTTTTTTTGGCGTATTTAGTAATTATACTAGATAAAATTAATACCAGATTTAGTCTCAGTTAAAAATCAAGTGTTATTTTTTAGAAAAGGTTATAAGTTTAATTTTTATCTAACTCTTTTTTTCCGCTTATTTTGTAATTTAAAAAATGTGATATAATCTTAAAAAAATTAATGAAAGGGGACATAAGATGAATGAAAATGGTGGCTAGGCTGGAAAGAACAAGGGATGTTAAATTGATAATAATAGATTAGTACTAACCACTTCAATTATGACTAATGACTTTGTCTAAGAGAGATTAAATTAATAGATTTTGAAGATTTGAATTAGCCTAATAAATTATCAATTAATAATTAATTAATTAATTAATTAATTAGAATGATAAATGTATGGTTAAGAATGGTTGGTACACTGTTAAAGATTGGTACAACTTTTCAACTTTAAGTATGTGGAAGTTGGAGTAATTTGTTTCAATCCACATGTTGGATGAGATATTTAAGGAATATTAAAAATCTTAATATTTAATGTTGAGAAGGTAATTCAAGAAAGGATTAATTAAAAAAAAAAAAAAGTAATATGTAAGGTTGTTACAACAAACTACAATAGAAGTATTTAACAGCAGATATTTTATGTGATCTCATGTCGTACAATTTGAAAGAGAATGACTAATTCATACTTCAGTGAGTATTTAAGGTACAGTCTCTTTTAAGAGATCATTTTTATAAGAGACAACTCTTCAGGCTCAGACCCAATAATTAAAAATAAAGAAAAGAATATAAAAAACTGATGCGCGCGTTTGACCCTATTTAGAGTTGGTTTTATAACCTATTGAAATGAGTGTTATAACTTATTAAAATTGATATTATAACCTATTTAGAGATACCAACTTTAATGGTTACGATACCAACTCTAATAGGTTAGAATACCAACCTCAATAGGTTATAACACCAACTTCAAATATATAATAGTTGTTTTTTTTTATCAATAATGGGCTGATCCATTTTAAACGCGTCTTTTATAAATACGGTCTCAAGTGAGAATTTGTATAATAGTTAATATTAAATGAAACTCTATACGAACTTATATGTAACCGAATCTTCTCAAGTACAAGTATCTTTTTTTTTTTTTTTTTTTTTTTTTTTTTTGTATGTGCAAATTTAATCAAGTTTGATATGATGTATGCTCGTTTATTATGAGGGGAATTAATAGAAAAATTAACTTTCATAAAATTACGGTTTAAATGTAAGACAAGTGAGATCTTGTTTGAATCGTGTAATCGCATACTTTCATAAAATTAACTTTTTATACTTCATATTTAGTTGTGCACATTCCAATATATAGGCACTAGATATTCCACTTTAAATGAGAGGTGATTGAGATTTGAATTCGTGACATCTTATCACGTCGGCTTCTGATACCATATCGAGGATTCATCTCAACCAAAAGCTTAAACTTTTAGTTGAGGCCCATATACTCTAACATTATACATCTATAGTTAAATTAGTAGTAAAGCTAATTATTTTTTTAACCCAAATTTAAAATCAAAACTTTTAAAATCGTTAAATTTTTATTTAGTTTCGCCACTCACATAAATATTGATCTTGAATCATTTCAAAAAAAATATTAGATCTTGAATAAAGCAGGAAGTGGCACTTTTTAAATTGGAGCTAGTAGAGTGCAATTTGGGTATGTAGAAATTCTTACCTAAAATGAGAAAAAATATCATTCAGTCTTGCTTTTGCTTATTTCATTAGTCAAAAAAAAAAATTAATAATAATAAACAAGTTATATTTTCTTGGTTTTACTCTACCTATTTATTTTCTGGGGTAAAATTAACTGTTTCTACTAGTCTATTTTTTAAGTACGTTCACTTATCCTAAGATTGTATGTGAACATACTAAAACTATTCGGCCCGTTTGGTAGATGGTAATAAACCGCGGTAATGGGAATGAAAAGCTAGTGTAATTTTGGTTGCAAAATCTTTTTACTTCCTTGATGGCATGCTTGACAACCTTCACTCATCTCATTTTGTTTATAAAATTCATTCCAATGTATTACTATTGGGAGATGTGGTATTAGGCGGTAATGGAAATTTGTGAACAAAAAGACTTTTTTTGATAAAAGTTTCATTACCATGGGAATGACATGAAAGTTTTAATTAAATTTTACACTATAAATCATTCCCATTACCACCATTTAGTACCACTAACCAAATGGGCCGTTAGTGTATTCAACTAGCTCTATAAACCATAATCAAGATGTTTGATCATAAGATAAGTCTCATTTGAAAATTCACAAAATCTCACAAGAGACGGTCTATAGGATAGACCACAAAATTGGGCCAGCCCATTTCCCTTAACTGATTTTTTTTTATTATAATATCAATTATATTATGTTATAATCCTAAACGTAAGGTATTATAACCTCGAATATACTATTCTATAACCCCAAATAATTTATTATAACCCTAAATATACTATGTTATATTTTGGGTTGTGCTTTATGGATTCCGTCTATAGAATAGACCGTCTCCCATGAGACTTACTGTTGAAAATTTGTGAAGAATCCAACTTTCAACTAGATTAGTTCAATAAAAGGAAACTTTGAATAAAATAAGTTTTTTTTTTTCTATAAAAATTCTGAAGTGAGCTTGGAAAAATTTTATTTCCATAAATAAGCGTCTTCTAATCAAAACCTAAAGGATGACATTGTTTGGTAGGCCTGACCTTCAGGGTAGGCAAGAAAAGTCGCCGCTCAGTAGGGGTGCTCATAATAATCCGATTCGGGAATTTCGGCCCGAATTATCCGGTACCCGGTTTTTTTGCAAACCGGATAATCCGGGTCGGGTACCCGATTTTAAAACCCGATACCGGATTCGGATCCGAGTCATGAATTTTTGAAAACCCGATATCCGGTTTTCTTTATTTTTATTTTTTTTAAAACTTTTTTCGTAAATAAAATAATCATGATATCTCTTAAGCTAACCTTGGATTGAATATTTTTTAAAAGTTAGTATTTGAATTTTATAATTGTTCTTACTTAAGCCCATGAACAATAATATTATTCTTTCATTTTCTTAATTAATCTTTAATGACTAATTAAGTTAAAGATTTTTAGGGAGTTTGTATGAATTTTATATAAAAAAGTATTTTAAGTGAAAATAGAGATAAACAAACGTATGGTTGAACGACAAAACGACAAAAAAATAAAAAATAAAAAACATTCTAATAAAATCGAGTATCCAGTTTCCGACCCATTTAAACCAGGTATCCGGATTTCGGGTACCCGGTTTAAACCGGGTCGGAACCGAATCGCAATTTTAGGTACCCGAAAAAGCGAGTACCCGGATTTCCGGATCCGGGTCGATTTGGTACCCGATTTTGAACACCCCTACCACCTAGGGCCTAAGTTTTAAAGATATAAATTAGCTTTGTAAGGGGCCCAAAACTGTTGAAACAAAAAGGCCCCAAAATTTCGTCAGTTTTCAAAAAAATATAGAAAATAATAGACACTGAAAGTTGAATATCTGATGTATATTAAATGACAAGGAACATTGGAAATGGGAAAAGACGGTAAAAATCATCATATTTTCTTCTCATTTTCATTTCTCCTTAAGGAGAAAAACATTGGCTTTAAATTTAAACTACTGATTTAGTTTCTCTTCTCTACTTCCTCTTCTCTTTGGATCAACTCTTCCATTGTTATTTGTTCTTCTACTTCTAAGTTAATGATGAAACTAATGGGTTTTGAATTTTTTTTCTTTTATAACTTATCGGTTTCTGTTTTATACTTTGTTTCTCAATGTGTAGTATTTGTCTTTATGGGTTTTTGTTTCTCGGTTTCTGTTTTAGTAATTGAAATCTACTATTTCAATTTGTGTTGTTAATTGTGGTAGTGTGATAAAAAAAGTGTATTTACTTGCTTGTATTGTTTGTTTTCTGCTTCGATTTGATATTCATGATATATAATGCAAAAGACAATTATTAAATTATGATACCACTAAATTTTTAATTTAGATTAATTGATTGTAACCCAGTAAAATTATTTTCCTAAGGGCCTTCTTTTTCATTTTGCGTAGGGCCCCAAATGTTTAGGACGAGCATGTTGTTCGCTATTACTAATAGTGGACAATTACTAAAACTAAGTCAAAAAGTTAGACCAACAACCGCCCAATGTTACTAACAAGGGCGACTTTTGGGCTGACTTTTTGACTTGATTGACTGCCCTTTATTTGGATGTCAATGACCCATTGTTAATAACAACATGCTATTACTAAAACCGAGTCAAAAAGTCAGCCTAACAATCGCCTTCTGTATACTAACAACAAGCAATCACTAGCTCACTTTTTGACTCGGTTTTAGTAATTGCCCAATGTTATTAACAACGAATAAAATCATTCCTCAGGCTCTGACCGAGGACGCTAATTTAGGAAATTAACTTATCTAATATGAAGCTCAATTTAGGAATTTTATTTAGAAAAAAACTTTGTTAAATTTTCCAATAAAAGCTCTCGAGCCGGAGACTCTGTGATCGCACTCTTCTCTATGGGTAATTGGGTATGAGTCTGCCATCGTCATTTCCTCCCCAGACCCTAATCATAGTTTTCTATGAACGAGATACACCGGATATGACCATGATTCCAATAAAAGCTCCACAAGATTCACACAAATCAACCGAATACGGGTCGGCCAAATATCCAATGAACAGCCCTATCCGTTTCTTATGGATCTACCCACCAACCCGACAGTCAATATTTTCGCCTTCTGTTCTTCAGTATAATTCTTCATACTTCAGTTCTTTCAGTATCAAATCATAATTTCCATGTATTTAAACAACAAATTATAAGAAAAAAATTTGTATTTTACTTTTTTCAATTCTCTCAACATTCTCAATTTCTCAGTTCTTGATTTCTTGTTTGATAGATAGAGTTAAATAAAGATTCCGCCATGGAATCCCTTCCAAGCTCTTTACTATTGCCTAAAACCCCAACAAACATCTACACAAGTTCTCATCTACCATCCCAATTTGCGAACAAACCATGGAATAAACGATTTGGGATTTTGAATACTGGTGAAAATTTGAATCCTTCTTCATGGGTATCAATTCCTAAAAGCGTTGGAACTCCTGGGTCATTAAGGATTATGGCTGTTTCAAAGAAAGATTCAGGTGAAAGTGATAAGAACTCAGAATCTGATGATGGGCAAGCTTCACTTGATCAGGTAATTTAAAATCTTCCCATTTTTGCATCTTTCCCATCCCCTTTGTTTAAAAGAATGTCCAAAAAAACTGTTTGGAATTTGATTGATAAGATTATTACTGAAATTTGCCTGCAATATTGTGTTATGTCTAATTTGAAGATATTTAGGTAGGGTAGGGGTTTAAGAGGGGTTTTTGGAAATCTGATATTGGGTTTTAAGAGGGTTTATGATTGATGTTCATATTGATTTTTTCTTGGAAGTATTGTACTATTGTAGTCTTATGATATGATTTCCGATTGATTGATTGATTGTATGGTTCTGTACTTTGTGGAATTTATATGATGATGAAATTTGGAGATTATCCTCTCCTATTGTAATCCGAAATGATGCGAAATGAGTGAAACATATGAGTATTAGGCTTTTGTGTGATTTCAATGAGTAAATGAGAGAGGGAGGTTCTGAGCATGTTCAATATGTTCGACCGTATAGGGCCCAATAATTGAGGCCTTAATATCAAATTACGTAATATATGTTAAGCGTTTATAAATAACTAGTTGTTAGAAAGATATCATAATTTTTGAAATTGCACGGAACCTTTAAAGAATTTGTCAATTTTTACTCTGCTTTTGGTGGGTTTGATCATTGATGAATAAGGACTTCTTGTACTCTAAAAGTTAGATTGTAGTCTTTGATTCGGGAATCTTGGCTTTCAGACTTCTATCTTGAACAAGGTTGGCCTGTTTTGAAGTTATATTTTGCCCATTTTTCTTTTCTGGCCAAGGTAATGGCTGATAGATGTAGAACATTTGCTTTTCTATTTAGTTTGTGAACGGGTATTCAAAATGGCTGCTTCGATTGTGTTGTGATGCTTTCTTTCACATTCTGAAGGCTAATACTAATCCTAATCCAAATCCAAATCCAAGTCACAAGAAGAGTTTTGACGATTCCACAAAGATTGAATCGTCACCTACGACACCAGGAAGTGGAACTGGAGGAAGCACTAGGGCAGGACTATTCAGAACACCAATCTCTGGTGGAGTTCAAAGTGCAACTTCCGCTCATGGTTTACCAAGACCAGCACTGGCTGTCCGTAATTTGATGGAACAGGTGAGTCTATATAATATCATTTCAAAAAAGTAAATTAGGAACCTGTGAACTAATAATTATTGTGTTTTTTGATTTAGGCTCGGTTTGCTCATTTGTGCACTGTCATGTCTCGTATGCATCACAGGAGGGAAGGATATCCATTTGGTTCACTGGTGGATTTTGCCGCAGATTCCATGGGACGTAAGTGACTTGTGTTCTTTACTAGCCTTCTTTCCTTGAAAAGTCTATTTTGAATCATAAAGATCCACAATGTTAGTTTTTATTGTCTCTTGAGTCGTTGAGCGTTTATGCATCGATTGTTTTGGTGTGAGGTGCATTAAGGCAACAAAGGTTTGTGTTGTGCCTAACCTCTGTTTCCTTAGGCCCACCTTTGAGCGCTTTTGGGAGAAACGTGTAGAGAAACATGTTGTCATATATTAAGAATTTTTTGGATTTTCTCTAATGATGCCCCTTTTTGTGCATAGAGATAGTCATCAATTTGAATGTCCGGTCCAAACCAAGACCTATTAATGTACATTGTGAACTTGAAAGGAAAAAGGTCTATTGCAGTGTGAACCCACTTGAATTCAAAAATGAGATAATATTTAAAAGAAAAAGAAAGGTTAAAGTATTAAGTTATCATAACTAATCCTCTATTATAGTGTTACCATACATCATAAATGTTAAGGCCCATTTAGGGATGAAAATTAGAATTTATTTGAAAATTCTATAAAGCTAGTCTTGACTCTTGCGTGTATTTGAATATGAAAAATATGAAACCTAGACACCGAACCCAATTATTTTGAATTAGACTCAAATCTGTTAGGTCCCATAATCCAACCCATAAATAAGGATCATGTCGGAGGCCTATCTGGTCCCACACTCATGACCGTCCCTACCCATTCGCCTCATGGACAATGCCTCGACTAAAGGCTAAACAGTTGTATTCATGGATCTTGGGTGCGCCTTGATCCCAGCCGCTCCCCATGCACGCTTTTCTAAACTAAGGCGGGAACTTCCTACACGATAACTTGTTTTAACATTGAAATGTCTAGAATCTGTTGAAAGTTGAGGATAAATATTTCAATGTGTTTTCTTCATACTTTGTGATGATTTGATAAATTCCAAATCACTAGTCCCAAAGAATGTTTAATTCATATATATTTCCTGGGGATCATATCTTATGAAAATATGACATGGTATGTGACTTCTTTTTTTTGAACGCAGATCCAATTTTCTCCCTTTCACCATTAGCTATCCACACAAGAAATTTGTTGGCTGATCCTCGATGTACGCTTGTTATACAGGTTTGACCTCCCGTTATTCATCACCTTTTTTGATGTTTATTACTGTAAGTTTTCTATTTATTTGTTTTATTGACCGTTAGGCTTCATAGATACCTGGATGGAGTGGCTTATCCAATGCAAGAGTGACAATTTTCGGTGATATCGTCCCGCTTTCTGAAGATCACCAGGTGATTGAGTGCTTGATTTACTTTTCACTTGCTTGAATATGTTCAGTAATT
This sequence comes from Amaranthus palmeri, assembly GCA_019776075.1. Taxonomy (NCBI): domain Eukaryota; kingdom Viridiplantae; phylum Streptophyta; class Magnoliopsida; order Caryophyllales; family Amaranthaceae; genus Amaranthus; species Amaranthus palmeri. The sequence goes on along the minus strand of JAAKBH010000271.1, from coordinate 4,743,356 downwards.
GTCATATCATTACCAGAGACATGACGTTAGATTTCGTTTATCTGACTTGACTTGTTTCTCAAATTTTGTTCGATTTTTAGTCAAAGAATGACTCTTACATTGTCTATCAATAGGAATGGGCTCATAAACAATACACTAAAAAACATCTTCAAGGGCCTTCGCAACAATGGGGGAATTTCTATTACTTCAGGATGCAAAACATATAGTATGATCTCTTTCCCTTAGTTTTTCTTTGGAGAAATTGATGTTAATAATCCAACCTTTACCCTTAATTTGTTGTCAGCATACTAATAGGGTATGAATAAAATAAAAGGTTATGCTGATAGCAAGCTAAGCGTAAAGGTTGAATTATTATAAAATAGAAGGTTATGTTGATAGCAAACTAAGACAAAAGGTTGGATTACTAAAAAATAATTCAAATGTGGGATTATTCACAATGGATGGGTGAAAAGTTGGATTATTCACTTTTTCTCTCTTGAAGAAAGCGTTTGCAACCCTTTCAATGTGATTGACAGTATTTTGTGAATTTTAATTTTGTTAAGATGTGCCGGTGTTGATACCAAACTTTGTCTAATTGTTGCTTTCATTAATATTCTTAGTCTTGGGTTTTCTACGACTTTCGTGCCAAGTTTTATTTTTGATGGTTGTCTATTATATACCTTTACTGAGTTGAGATGGTAGGAAATCAAAATGAGTGGAAAAGAAGAATCCTTGTGGATGATCATCACTTAAGTTAGGTTATTAGTCTAAAATCTAAATACGTTCTTGAGCAAACAAGGCTAAAACATGGTCTAAAACAAGGCTAAAACATGGTCTCCACAAAAATCGAGAAAGTACCTCAAAAAGTAGTAAGAAATGACAAGATCTCGTTTGATTATGCTATTGACCCATAATTTATGAACAATGATTAAAAAATGATAAAATTATGTTTTTAGTTTTTAGTTATGATTCTCTACCAATTATTTTTATTCTTACTAAACCAAATTGACCCAAGCTTCCTTGTGTTTGACCCGTATATTATTACACATACACCGTGCAGTTAAATAAAATTTGCTATCAAGATTATGTGTTAATGATCATTGTATTAGACAAAGCTTATTAAAGTATCACCGTGCAGTTAAATAAAATTTGCTGTAATAGAAGTATTTGTTTGTTGTTAAGCAAATTATGCCCGACTTAAATGAGTTTTATCTTAGATTGTGTATCCGATTCTTTTTCCTGTTCCAAACTTTGATGTCGGTTTTTGAGTTCCTTGCCTTCTTCCGTGGACCTTTTTTGCGTACCAAACTCGTAATTTTTATGTCGTATGGAAGCATTAATATATATCTGATTCTTTCTCGTTTTGTGAATAATGCTCCAGCGATATCTACTTCATTGGTGGCTTTGGTACAGTAGCTTGGGTTGACGTTGAGGAATACGAAAATCTAAATCCGGACAGGATTGCTCTTGAAGGAGGCGAACAATATTTGAAGGTATCATGTTTTCTTCTATATATTTTAGTCATCGGAAAGTTGATACTTCTTACCTTAGAAAAGTCGATCTTCAGGAACTCAATGCCATTTTCTCGAAGCCATTGAAAAAGATTTTGTCCACCGAAGTTGAGGTAGATGATGCTGCTCTTATTTCTATAGATAGCAGAGGAACTGATGTCAGGGTTCGTCGAGGGGCACAGGTACATATATAGTTCTTGTTTTCACGCTATCCAATGTACTATATTGACTTAATATCTGTAGTTGCGCTTTTTTTGGAAGACATGAAAATTTCCATTGCACCAAAACCAAGACAGATACAAAAAAAAACAGAATACAATGGAAAAATCGACAACCCACACTATTGTACAAATGCATCAGTATGAAAGAGGAACATGCCTTCTATAAAGGGTTGAACCAGTTCACTCTTTATGTGCATAATTAAGTTATAAAAACGTTGATATTATGAAATATGTTATAAAAATATTGATATTATGAAATATGCATTAAGACGAATCAAACAAGATCACAGTGACTTTTTTTCTTATAATAAAGAATAAAAAGTAAAAAATATCGATTGATGGATAGCAGTTACTATGCAAGTGAAGCGTCTAATTTAAATCAATGGCCTTTTAGGTTTGTTGAATTTTCTCGTGTTTTATTAATTCCCTTTTTCTTGTTTACAGTTCAACATACAGAGGATATCGTTTGAAGAGGGAGTTTCCGTCGAGACTCTGGAGGATGCCAAATCTGCTCTCCAACAATTAATAAACAAGGGTAAGGTGCAAAATTTTCGGAAATGAAGGTACATGACTGCGCGATTGAAGGACGATCATCTGCAAGCAAGCCCCCCGAATAATGATATGTTGGATAAGTTCACGTTATTGCATCTTATTAACGATGCAGCAATTTGAATTAGGGTATAAGTTTCACAGTAGGATAGTGTGATAAGCCGTATTGCCTCGCATGTTTCTTCGTAACTCCTATTCGTACAAAGTAGTTAGTTGTTCCATAGAATAAATCGTGACTGTTGGGAAACCTACATTTGTGTATCATCGTATAATTGTCCATTACTCTATGTTGCTCGGACTTCATTTTACCTCATGTATTCTTGTCGGATCCTCAACATTCAAACATGATAGAACACATTTTGTACCACAAATATGGGAGTTTTTATTAGCCGAATTTGACGGTTGGACACATTCATGTGACGGATATGAGTGCTTGAGTCCGAGTAACAACTCTTACTTGTTTACTATAGGTGTTGGGGGAGTTTCAGAAGCATGTATTGATTTCAGAGAATCGAAACTTTGGCGATCAGTCGTGGGTGAGCTATCGTTAGCCATAGACGAGAGTCATTGGTGGTAGGCTAAGTCATTGGTGTTACCATAAGCTCTCCCACTCAAGTGATAGGAGCTACCATTAGGGCAAAGATTGGCCACGAGCTCACGACACTCCATAAAAGCACCGATAGTGTAGTTTATATGACATATTTAGCCCATAACTTATTTTAACTCTACATTATAAGTCAATTTATTCATTGGCCTTGCTGTTAACATTACAAAAAATTGATCAAATTTCTAAAATTTGGGTGATCTGACCTTTTTTTGTTGATATTAATATATCAGTATATTTCGAATCACATAGCTCAACATTTCCTTACTATAGTTATATATATATAAGAAATTTTTGGAGTTGAAGAAGCATGACTGCGAACTTTCACGTATAATTTTTTTGAAATAAATTATTAGAGTAATCAAATTAAGACATTATAAGAAAAGTAGATTATTATCAGCTCTTAACTAAAATTAATATTTATATATGAATTATCTCTAAGTAATTAATAATTAAATATTTATTTTCATAAGTGCATGATTATGAAACTACTTCACTTGTATTTCACATGGTTAAAATTTTGTTATTTTGATTTATAGTTGGTTATTGTTTGAAATTTGGTAAAATTCATTAACGTCTTGGTACTTGTTCATAATTTTAATCAAATTTCTAATTTGATTTTACACATTTGTCAATGCACTATTTCGATCGTGAATCTCTATAATTGCGTTTGATTAAAAATTATAAAAAATTGATATTAGTAAAATTTATGGAGACAAATCAAATAAGACTCCACATTACTACTCTCTCTGTCCCGATGAGAATGAATCAAAGAGAAATTGAGTGATTTTTAAGAAAAATATGGAAAGTTGTGTAAATAATATTAAATTAATAGATAATTTAAATGTGTAGTTGAGGTTAAAAGAAGTGTGGAATCAAGAATTGTAAAAAGTGAATTATGGTCAGTTTTGACTATTTTTGAGCCATTTTGTGCAAATCACAAATTCAAAAAACAAATTAACAGCCAAGACAACACTGGTTGAACCAAACAAAAAAAGCGAATAATTATTTGCATTTCATGTTGAAAAATAATTTTCACGAAATGAAACCAAACAATCCATCAAAGTATAAGGTTAACTAATAGTTCATATGAACTGGATACACTGATTATAATGACAGCTAATTATACATGAAGGGTTGATAAGTAGTCAAGTCATTTATGAATGATGATGATGTGGTTTGTTCTTGTTGTGGGCCCAATAGTAAAGAATGATCATCTTGATTTTGAGGAGTGAAAGTTATGCCATCAATTGGTTGTAATATGTTATATTGTGCTTGTGCATGGTACAATGCTAGTAGACCTTGTGTCCTAGCCAACTCATATTCAGCTTCCATTATTTGTACCCTAAGTTGGTTAATTATTCCAACACTTCCATACACCGGGTTTCGAACCCGAAACCTCGCTTCCATTACTAGGCTTTCTGCTGCCTCCCTCCTCCTTCCCTCTGGTAGGTCCTGCCATGACACAGATCATTTGATTAACAAGTAGTGTAACATAGTACTATCTTCGTTTAGCTCTTAAATAAAAGGTAGTATTACATAGAAGATGACGACCGAGTTGTTTTAAAACATGTATCTTGAATTTGCTATAACAGGTTTTGGTCAAAACAACATATTTTAGTTGTCAAGAATTAATTTAAATATTTGAGAGCTCTCAAATATTGAAGTGTGGAATTAGATAAAATTACATCATTTAATAGATAATTAAAGTGTGGAATCAAGAATTCAAGAATTAATAGATAATTGTCAAACTGTTTAAAATTACATCATTCTGTCTCTATGAGATTGCATCTTTTAATTCAATATGTGAAAGCTTTTTGAGTTAAATGAAACTATTTTAATCTACCTTTAACCGTAAATATAGCAATAATAAAGTATTTTAAATTTTGGAAAAAAATCAATACTACTATTTTATTTCTCTTAAATTTCATAAAAAAATATCTTTATCAATTAGAAATAAAATAAAGGAATAAACTTTTTTAAAGAGAGGATATTTATAAGAGTACCTTTAACATCTTGGCTACATTGCTTGCTCCAAAGATTTTATGAACACAAGCAAATCTCTCAATATTTGTTGAAGGAAAGTAAGGACCAAATATACAATCTTTGGGACACCTTCTTCTCAAATATTTGCAAGCTGCACATCTTGATGAATTTGACATTTTTTTTATAATTTTTATTAGATTTTATTAAATCTTTCGATATTATGTTTCCCCTCTCTAAAATATTAATTAGATGCACCTAATCTTGTAAGATATAAAGAGTATAATTTAAAATCACGCATATATATAGTGGGTCTTATGAGAGGTAACTGTTTATTGATGTCTAATCGTTCTAATATTAGAAATGTAATTACAACGGCTATTTAATTTTGAAATTTATGTACTAAATTAGAAATGTAATTACAACGGCTACTTAATTTTGAAATTTATGTACTAACTTAGAAATGTAATGAAATTGGCATTTTGTGATTGGGAAAGAAAATACTAAAGTTTATGATTATTTATGTATCATTATAAAGGGTATTTAAATTTTAATCTAATTTTTTGAATTAATTAAAGAAGGTTTGTAAGATAGATATGATGGATAAGGAAAATAGTAGTCACTACTTACAATATGTATGAGCACAACGGCTAGTAAAATTGATGGAAAATCCACTAGGGTAAAATCCTAAAATGCTATTTATGGAAAAATGGGGGAACAATGCCAAAAAATTTGGGATATTAACCCAAATAATGAGAAATTATGATTAATTCCTACAACTTTGAGTAAAAAAAGACCTTAACTTTTTGAAGATTAGAAAATTATACTCAATAATTTATAAAAAAAACTAATTTTTTTTTTCAATTTTAATTCATGGAAGAATATGGTGTAATAATAAAACCCCATTTTGCAATTTAGTTCAAGACCATCTTTTTTCAATTTTAATCTAATAGTTGAGTTCGTACTGGCTAATTTACACAACATCTAAAACTCTCATTTTCAATATGCGTACTATTGCAAATTTAGGGTACGAAGGAGTAATATCGAAGGTGATGGGAGTTTTGAAAGATCCTCAGAATTTGATAATTGCTTCTGCTGTCCGCACAACATCTCTTCTAGAATAAAAGGATTGTTTCCAACTAGCGTACCATTTGGGGACATATTCTTAAGATTTGAGATACTTAGTTTCACCTTTGATAAAGAAACACAAAATGCCCTTAACAATTAAGGGCTAGACTTCATTGATTTCTGAAGTTTACAAGAGATATACATGAATTAAAACGATCAAATCGATTTTTCTTCCTTGATGTCGTATTCCCGCCTTTCCATCTTGGTATTGAATATGAAGAAACAAATCTAACAGTGGTTGATATATGAAGAATATGACCTATCTAAATTTAACATTGTAAAAAAAATTGACTAAAAGCTTAATTTAGTTCTCCATATTTCTCCAATGACCTTTCTGGGAGATGGATCATCAGGTCCTTTATCGCGTTGACCAGAAGTAAAATAGAACCAACCATCCCAAAATCCGACAAGAGTAGTTTTGACACGGTAAGGAAGTTTACCGATCACAGACCATTTCTGCAAAAGATGGTAAATTCAAAACAAGAACATGATCAGATACATATACACGTATAAGAACAGCCCAAGGAGCGGTAATAAAGGATTCTCACCAGTGTGTCTAGATCAAAACGAAAAATTTCTCCATTCAGGATCATCTTTTTTGTGTTGGGATGTTTGTCCGTAGTACCTCCAGCTATGATGATGGAGTGGTTAACTATGGTCCAGGCGAACTCTATATGGGAATCTGGCTTTGGCATGGGAGGCAAGTTTTTCCACTTCATCTCGTCGTCCAGCATCAAAACATCCGCATATACCACCTAGTACAGAAAAAAGTGCTGTGAATAAAAGCCTCTATCTCATCAGGTTATAACTAAGACATGCACACTACCAGTATAGCACACGATGATCTTCTAGCTGATACTATAGTGTTCTTGTGCTGCTTTCAATTTATATGACCAAAACAACATGTATCTCGATCTACATAAGCACAAGTATGTCCAAAATTATCTTTTCCCCTTTCATTTAGATAGTACTGCAAAAAAATCCCGCATAGTTAAGACATACATTGCCATGATGTTTTTGAGAATCTGCCATTTGTTTCCTAAGACTGTATATTGAAGCTCCCGCAAGTAACAGGTCCTTACTATTACTCAAGTTAAGTATCTATAAGTGTTGAATGAATAGTTCCTTATTGACGACAGTCAAATGACTATCCTTCGCAACATAATCTGATCACATTTTCGATAATGTAACCTAAAAACATGATTCTATGCCATAAATTTAGATGCATTAGCTATAATATAAAACCATGGATGATAAGTTTTCAATAACAGAACTTGTGTTCAATAAATAACAAATCGGTGAACTGGACAATGTTTCAACCATTGAAGCCATGTTGATAAACTATTTAATAGATTTCAACTAGAAATGAACCTCCCACATAACGGTTCTCAAGGACGGGAAGTCACAGCAGAAAACGACAACCAGTTTCCTGCTTATTAAGGCCATAACAGTAACAACCCAGAGGCTAAAATACCAAGTTACAGAAGCAATCATTAAAAGGGGTGTTACGTTTGGGAGAAAACGTTTTCCTGAAAGATTATTTCACATTTTCTGTTGTTTGGTCTGATCAGATATTTAAAATAAAAAAACTCGGGCAGAAAAGTGTAATCCACACCTTTTGCAAATATTTTCCTCTAAAATCGGAAGAAAACAAAATGTACTCCACCCTTCCATCCTAACATTTTCATTTTCCCAAAGAGTTATCCATCGAACCAAAAAAATAACTACTAGTGGCGTTTACCATTGGAAAATTTTCTCATAGGAAATACTACAAACCAAGAACCCCCTAGCTGAAAATGTTGAAAACAAAAAAATAAACATCACAGGTATTCCATATGCATTCATCAATAAAAAAAACTCAAAACAACTGATAAACAGTTGCTACAAACAAAAAGCAGCGGGAAACATGATTTCCAGATCTTGTCTGGCATTGTAAAAATCTTACAGACCACAGAGGGTTTATAGCTACCAAAAACACAACAAAAGAAAACCATGATGTTCTGAAAAAGGTTCAGCAAATCACCTCATGCCTGCGGGAGCATTTGAAAATCGGTGACCCGGGTTTGGCCATAAAATCACCCTCTTGACCCCCAATAACCAGTAGTTTGTCATCAACCACAACACAAGCCCTGAGGGTAGGGAAAAAAATACAGATATTTACAAACGCAAAGTAATATCATAGTTAGACACATTTACTATAAGAAAGATGTTCATTGAGCCGCAACACAACTGCAGCATAGAGATACAAATACACAATCTACTTTTTTGTTCTTTGCTAATTGCATTTTTGGACTTGTTTGGGTTAAAGTTCGAAAATTTTGACCGTAATTATAACTAAAATCCATTATCATGTGAGATTTGTCAGAATCATTTAAAATTATTGTGCCATCAAAATGGAATAAATCTTACTGAAGATATTGATCATCAAGAGTTGCGAATTAAAAAGAAGGATGTAGCTCATTTTTCAAAAGCTGACTGCCAAACTGAAGTTAACAGTCCGCTCAGCTAACAACTCATTCACTTACTTTGTCTTACGACGAAATAAATATCTAAATATAAAACCTATTTGTATTGACAATCTCAACCAAGTGACCAACTAATAACATCAAGCATTTGAATAACTTTTAGTAAAATCAACCGATTTATGATGAGGATTAGTATACGAATAGACTTCTGTAATAGACATCTACTCAACAAAAAAACCTACAACAAAAATGAATACTTTACTGCGATAATCGTTTTTCATTTTGCTGAAAAGTAATTATCAGGCCAATGGAATGGTAATCTAGTTTCCAGCCAATAGAATGGTATTTTACATACAATTTTTAGTTCATGTTGTTGGGATTAAAATTTTGACATTGTTGTTGTGTATTGTAATGTATTATGTACATGAGAAAGAAAAAGCCATCTGAAAAATATGCCAAATTCCATAATTTTAACCAGTCCAATTTTATAAGAGCAAGCTTGACAAAGATGTAATTACAAACCTGTGAGGTCCACCACGAGGTATAGGTATTTCCGATCGCCACTCATTCTCCAATGCTTTCCCATCCTTCACGGCCAGACTCCAGTGGTCTAATTCAGGTGTGTACCGATTTATTCCACTACCTCCCATGACATGCAGCCTTCCTCTCCAAAGTTGAGTAGCTGGTGCATACCTACAAAATGATGAGTTTGTATGATTGGCTAATTGCTAAACAACTTTAACCACATGCTAAGAACACAGGGTCACAGTCAGCAAACACTATCAAGTAAAGCGTCATAACACCCAGATATTCTTTCTTCATGTATATTCTGAGTAGATTAAAATAGTACTGATGGGATCAAAGTTAAAATCTCACTTGACACACAGTTACACACAAATCAGTTCATAAAATGTATTATTTTCAATCTTTTAAGTTTTAACGACTGAATGAAGCCCTAACTTCAACCAGGGATTTCTCAACAGTAACTTGATATTAAAGGGTCTTTTCAGAACACCACTTAAACGGCACAAGAAACCAAACAAAGAGGAGTGGAGTATATTTCCTCATAAGGCAGTTTGGAAGTTTATCCGTAAAGATCCAAGTGCAAAATCAGTAAAATTAGTGGACCTCGAAATGGATCTCACCTAGGGACTGGTAGAGATGGAAGGTCTTTCCATTGCTTTGTGTCAGTATCCAGCACAAAATTACGGGCTGTTGGCCCTCTGCATTGTGGACCATATTGCCCAGTGACTACATATATATATCTCCCATCGGTTACCATTCCTAAATGAGAATGAGCCATCTCCTTTGGCATTGGAAAACTTTCACCCCAAGTGTTGTCGGTGAAATTGAAGATGTCAACATGGGAATGCACCTGCAAAGCATAAATTAACAGGATAAAGAGACTTATCATACTTCATCAAAAACAGAAAACTCAACAATAAAAATGTCATGATTGATCTTTTAGCATTTAACATATCTTTCATGCAGTTGTAAACCAAATTCCAATTTCAACACAAACCCATGTTTGATTACCACACTTGTTCACCTATAGGTTTAGGTAGCACATTACAAAATAACTGACAGCATTAATTAACCATCCAATTCTATGATTCCGTGCTCCAAATTTTAGTTCTAGAATTTGCAAGTCACGCATCAGTAACTGCACTACCATCTACCAAAATTTTTTTCAACTAGTGGATAAAAAATAATCACAGGACAACAGCTTATGAAAAGTTTTGCACTGAGCCTAGATGGAGAAGGTAAAAAGCATTGGTATAGTCAAGAAAAAAATGAAATAAACTCCCTTTCTCAAAAGAATAAGTAGCTTAAATGAGTGTTCAGAAGCAGTTAAAATTGGCTAAGTTTTGCAAAAATTTCCTTTATCAGAATGCATAACCAAAAGAACATAAACTGATTATGTACCAATTTTTAATCCAGCTGAAAAGGCATACAAGAATTTGAGAAAAGAAAATAGCAGCAAACACTTGATAAAAATGTAGCAATTCATAGGATCATGATAGCTACAAATACTCACAGCGTTGATATTTCCATATCCGGCAAACACAAACAAAAGATTCTTAATCTGGATGGCAGCCCCGTCTAGACGAGGCACCGGAGCTGTAGGTAACTTCTCCCAATGTAGTTCAGGTCCTGGTAAGTCGGCAAAAGTTGCTGATAGAATTCTTCCCGAAGGTATATTCTTTCCCTGATCTTTACCCTTCACCTATAGTAATGAAATCGTTCATATAACATCTAAATCAGTTCAATTTTCTTAGTTAATTGATAAAATATCCATATTGTACACTATTTTTCCCGCACTATCAATACATTACAAGAATTCAAACTACAATGAAACATATCATTTACAATATTGGTTGCCGCATCGAAAGATCAAAGTTACATAATGTAATAACCAAAGTTCAATTCCACCAAAAATTAATTACTTGCATCCCTATTAAACTAAAATTTACGATAATGACAATCCATGAACTAAAAGTTCATAAAATCAGTCATACATGAGCAAATCAAAAAGCACAATGAGTAATTTTGAGAGCAAAAAGAAGAAATTAGGGCAAAAAAAAATTGGGAAAAAAATGATTAAAACTCATACCTTAGATTGAGAAGAGTAGCTAGAATTGGGGAGATTAAGCGTGGGAGAATACGAAACGGACCAACTATCAGTAACATAGCGAAAAGCAAAAAGAGTGGAAGAAGAAGAAGATGTCCATAATAGATCTGCAACAAAAGCAGCTCCAACAAGTGCAAGTAATGAAACCAAAAGTGCGAATTTCAATGAAGAATGCTTTTGATTGTGCCTTACAAATCTCATTGCCTGATGTTAACAATGGAGATTGATTGAATTGGGGAGAGAATCAGTAATCAGTGAAGTAGCATTGATGATGATAATGGTGGAAGATGATGATCCAAAGAAAGAAAGAAATAGAGAAAGCGCGGCACACAGATACGGGGTTTCGGTTTTCGCTACCGGGTTTGGTTGTCGGTTGTCCAACGTTTTTATAGGTGTTCTAGACTCCATTTTGCCCCAAGTCAATTGTACAATATATTCAAACATTCCTTATTCTATCAGACGGTGTCACCATTAGACGAGTTTATACAAAAGGTCTAAGTAAAAATTTGGACGAGATAGTCTCATTATGAGATCGTTAATGTGGGCCGATCTAATTCGCGCGTGTAACAATATTTTAATTTTCTGGGAATTTATCAATTATGAGACCGTTTGGTTAGTGGTACTAAATCGTGGTAATGGTAGTAATTTATATGTGTAAAATTTCATCAAAAGTTTCATCTCATTCCCATGGTAATAACACTTTAATCACAACAAAGTTTTTGTGTATACAAATTTTCATTACCACCTAATACCACCTTTATCGAAGGTAATGCATTGGAATGAATTTTGTGAAGAAAATGAGATGATTGAAGTGGGGGACAAACATGCCAACAAGGTAACCAAGAGATTTTTCAATCAAAATTACACTTATTTTTCATTCTCATTACTACCGTTTATTACAAGTTACAACCTACCAAATAGGCCGTTAGGGTTAAAATTGATACCTTTAAGATTAAAAATGAAAAATGTCCAGAAAATGAAAAAAATGCCCAGGTTGCTACACGCGCGAATTGAGCCGGCCTAAATTGATGGTCTTATTACGAGATTGTCTCGCCCAAGACCACCTGAAAGGTCTATTATGCTAAAAGTTTCTATTATTGGACTATTTAACCCAAGTATGGGGCACGTCTTACGATAAGATCGTCTTATACAAGAATCTGTGATATTCCCAAAATGATGCAAAAAAAGCGAGTAAAGTGATTAGTTTCATTTTAAATGTATTATTTTTTTCGCATTTTACAATACACTAATTTAATACTTGGCTTTTTTTTTTTGAGAACCAAGACGAGCTAGTATTACGATAAATCAAGGTCCGCCAAGGTTTGTATACTTGGCGGAAAAGGATCCATACAAATGATCGAGTTCATCGGCATTATGCGTTTCTCTCCTAGCAACTAAGTGGGCAACCGTATTGCCTTTCCTACTAACGTGCATACAATCAAAACCAACAAAATGCAAACTTAAAGATAAAACGCAATCATAGAACAAGAAGATAGGCGTGAGGCCTTTCTCCTTCCTTGATACTGCAGTAATGACCGCAAGAGAATCTCCTTCAAGCACAACATGTGAGAATTAAAATATATGTTCCATCCATGGGCATTTGAGTAAAGCATGGATGACAATGTATGTTGAATCTCTAAAAAAATTCTCTGAACTAAAACAAGCTAAAAGTAATAATCGAAGAACAATGGTGAACCAAAACAAGCATGAATATGATTAGGAAAGTAATTAATCGATTCGAAATTTTTCAAAAAAAAAAAATTGAAGAACAGGTACACTGGGTATGATGATGATGATGATGATGTGCATGGGATAGCCATGGTTTTGTAGTAAAGACAACGATGATAATGATGATAACGTGTATGGTGATGAAGATGATGAAATGTCTCCAACCGATAAATCTACTTTTGCCTCCATCTCCATGTAGCACTAATGCACTACGACTTCAAATTTTTTTTCATGACAATGCAACTATCTCCTTTACATTTCAATAATTATTTAAATGCAACAGTTATGTAAGTATTAAATTTGACAATTTAAGCTTTAAAATTGGCATTTTAAGGCTTGGAATTGGGTATTTAAAGCTTGGAGTTGACATTTTAAGGTTTGGAGTAACTTAAGTATTAGAGTAGCAATTTAAGCTTGGGATTAACAATTTAAGGCAAAAGATTCAAAAACAACGCCAATGGTAAGTCTTTCGCTGGCTTAAGTTAATGCGTTCTCTTGATATATTGAACTAAGAACTTAAATTGTATCAAGCTCGGGCTATACATCAAATTCAATCGTTAACGTGATCTAAAAAAATTGAATCACCAAAAGATTCAAGCAAATATGAATAACAAAACATTGCTTGATTTAAAATTCTCTAAGCAAGCTTGGGGAAACTAATTTCCAAAATAAGTGTCTATCAAAATTGCTATCAACAACATTTTTAAACTCAAATGAGTTGAGAACTAGGTTTTAAAGGAGGCCAAACTGAAGGTCAAAAATGCAGCCAAGAACAACAACTTTCTTAGTCAAGACTGGCCAAGAAGTCAAAAATGCAGCCAAGAACAACAACTTTCTTAGTCAAAAATGAGTTGAGAAAAAAAATATACAACCCCGAAAGAACATACTCGCACTTGCTACCACCCAAACGACGTCACTAGCACCATTTCACCACCACATCGGCGCCACCAGCACCGTTTCACCACCACATCAACGCCTCCAACAATCTATAATCGTTTTTAGATTATGATAGATAAAAAATAATAACATAAAGCAATTTTATTAACTTTAAATTTAAAAAGACAATAAATTACAAGCCGGGATAATAATACGGTGAGCAAGGACCAACCGTACTTGAAATTGAACATAAGCCAAGCCAAGCCAAAAGAAAGAGTTTATACATGAAATTAAAGCAACCAAACAACACTCAGGTGCTCTCTTGAGAGATCGTTTTTTGTAAAGACGACTCTTAAAAGTTCAGCCCAAATCTAGTTTTAGAGTCATAACAATATATATATAGGATTGAACTGGGCTTTTTAGAGTATCTTTACAAAAGACAGTCTCAAGAAAGAATTTGTAAACAACCAATAAAGAAAAATAAAATACAATATTCAATCATAGTAATACAAACATGCAAATATATAAGGATAAATTAGCCAGATTAATCAAACATTTTCATAATTTTCCTACAATAATTCCACGTAGTCAACCTAAACTTAGGATTATTGTAGAAAAAAATCATAAAAATATTAGATTATTCTAGGTAATTTTACGCGGTCGATATCTCGGAGAATTTCATGAGGATGGTATACATTCACCAGGACCCCAGAAGCTTGAGCAACTTGATTTTCCACAACATGGCCAATGGTTGAACCCACAACGCCTGCCCGTGAAGGGGGAGGAGCATGTTACCGCAATGTCTGAAATATATTATCACATAAAATTTAGAAAAATTTGTCTAAAATAAATATCGGGATATTTCACGTGGTAATCCTGAGGTTTTAAGTTTTCCACGTGGTAACCAAAACTTTTAAAAAATCCACGTGGTAACCTTGAGGTTTACCAAATTGTTCCATCGTGACCTTTTTGCACATAAAAATGTTAGCAAACATTAATTTCAAAGCTATAAGACTGTTGTACGCCTATTTATTTGACTCACCATTTCAAATGTCATCAGTTTCAACCTTTTCCCCAAGATATTAACCCTAACTCTACCATATTTTTAGATTTGGGGGGAAAATATGATTTGAATGGAAAATGGTAGAGTTGGAGTTTATGTTTTGGTGGAAAATGTTAAACGGATGACATTTAAAATGTTAAGTCACATATAGGTGTCCAACAGCTTTAACGCTTTGAAATTAACGTCTGCTAACATTTTTATGTGCAAAAAGGTCACCATGGAACAATTTGGTAAACCTCGGGTTACCATGAGGATTTTTTTAAAGTTTTGGTTACCACGTGGAAAACCCAAAACCTCAGGGCTACCACGTGGAATTTCCCATAAATATTTTTAACTATCTTCTTTAAATTATTTTCAATATTAATTAAATCAAAATATGTTACACTTTTGAAGTGTATAAATCTTTTGTTGTTTTTCTAAATTTTTTTTAAACAGTTTACTACTCCGTCTCTTTGAAATTGCATAAAAAAAGAATATTGTGTATTTTTAAGAAAGTAGTAATAAATGAGGAGAGAGAATAAATTGTATGGATGATATTAGAAAAGAGTTAAAATGTATCGATGAGATTGAAAGAAAGTGGTGGACTACTATCCAAAAAAGAAAATGATGCAAATTAAGTGGGACGAACCAAAATGGAAATGATGCAAATTCAATGGGACGGAGGAGTATTTAAGAAAAATAATTACCTTGAATAATACAACCTTTTCATGATTGGAACAACAATACTTCTACCTATTGATTAACCGTGAATAATCCTAACTTTATGAGGTACTTTTCAGAGTAAATTCGATAATCAGATAACTTAGCATACTAA
This sequence comes from Amaranthus palmeri, assembly GCA_019776075.1. Classification (NCBI taxonomy): domain Eukaryota; kingdom Viridiplantae; phylum Streptophyta; class Magnoliopsida; order Caryophyllales; family Amaranthaceae; genus Amaranthus; species Amaranthus palmeri. The sequence goes on along the minus strand of JAAKBH010000271.1, from coordinate 4,727,803 downwards.
TTTTTATTTTTTTAAAAAAATTAATTGAAATAAAATATCGTAAAAAATATTAAAATTTTTTCTGGCTTTTGTTATTATCCAGTATATTTTATGTAAAACCCTAATTTTATATTTATTTTCAATTTAAATTTTTAGTAAATTACCTACTATAACAAGTTATCCAGTTATTCACGGTTAATCAATAGGTGAGATTATTGTAGATAAATCATGAAAATGTTAGATTATTCGATGTACTTATTCTTCCTTTTTTGTATACTCCATATAATTCCTTTTAAGAAAATACATCACTTGTAAAATTGATTTTATTTCAAGTAAAAATTCTCTAATATTTATATTTTTTTTAAGATTTTTAAACTTCATATAGACCTCTTAACAAGTCAATTCTCTAACCCCTTTATAATCTATATAATTTTTATTAAAAATGTGAAATTTTTTATGTGAACTAAATAAAAATGGAAGAAATAATTATTTACTTGTCAGGTAATTTCATGAGAGTCGTCTTTACAAACCGTATTTTGTAAAGACGACTCTCAAAAGTTCAACCCAAATCTATATTTAGAGTTGTATTAATATACAGGAAAATTTTTTTCTAAAAAGCCATAAAAAGCCAACTTTTTGGCCATCTGCAAATAAAGAGTCAACGTTTCATTTAGTCAATAAAAAGACAACCTTTGTCTCATTTTTGCAAATAAAAGGATAGTAGATAAGTTTTCAACTCTAAATTTATTGAATAAATGAAATGACTCTTTATTTGCAAAAATGAGACAAAGGTGTTGTCTTTTTATTGAATAAATGAAACGTTAACTCTTTATTTGCAAATGACCAAAAAGTTTGCTTTTCGGAAACAATTTTTTCTAATATATATTAGAATCATCTTTACAAAAGACGGTCTCAAGTAAGAATTTGTGTATACTTGTTCAAAAGGATTTACTTACTTTGATTACATTTACCACCAAATATTGGATCCGTACAAGAGTAACCTGTACAACAAAAATTAAAAAGTCCACAACCTTCTCCGGTAATTCCACAACCAAAAGCATTGCCACTGAACGTTAGTAACACTGCAAATATATTGTAGGCTTGTGGTTAATGTACAAGAAAAAATATAATCAGGTAGAATCTTATTTGAATTGTCTAATCATAAACTTTCATATTATTTTTTTTTATAATTTAGATTTGGATAGTTAAATATATAAATGATTAAAATAATATATTAGATTGCGTAAAAAGTCAAATGTAGATAATCATTGTTATTGCTTAATTGAAGCTTCTCTTTAAATACTTTATTCTTTTTGTTGTATCTTAATTCTTTGACAATCATGCAATAGTTAAATATATTAAACTTTAATTATTGATATTTAGAAAATATTATAACGGTTTTTCTAACCTATGCACCTGATGCATAGGATTAGATTATAAAATAGGAAATTCGGTGAAATCTAGTTGGATTATTATCTAATGATTGATTAGAAGTTTATCTATTTTGTAATCTAAACCTATATAGGTTAGACAAATCGATATTGTAATTTACATTCTCTGTAACAAAATTCTTGTTTCATCAACCGGCAAAATATATATTATTCATCGATCAATCTTACTACCTAATAATAATTTCTTAATTCTTAATCTATTTATAGTCAAGTGGAATATTTTTTTATTATATAATTAAATATCAGTTGTTTTATGTGTTTTTATCATATAGTATTATTATAGATTTAATTGTTGCATTCGATAGCGTACAAGAGTAGACGTAATAAGTAATTTGTTACAACAAAGTTATGTAAATATCAGTTTATTTATAAGTTTTTATCACGTAAAATTAGAGATATTATAGATTTAATATGTATTTTTATAAAAGTAGCTTATAAACAAATAATTTCATACATATTAAGAGCTAGACATGATCAAAGTTTAAATATTCTGTTTATAAACTTTTAGATACAATAATAACAAGTACCATTAGAGTATATAACATATCATCGATCTTGGGTCTCAATCATCAGCTTAATTTTTATTGTTGAGATGGTTTCTTAACATGGTATTAGAAGATAGTGTGACAATATATCACGAGTAGCTTAGGGATGGTCATGGGACGGGTCTGAAGAGGGTCCAACCAAACCCGGATCCCGACCCCTTTTAATTTTTTTGCGAGATTCAGACCCGGATCCGGACCCTAAGGGTCCAAAATTTTCAGACGACCCAGACCATTCGAATCTGATGGGTCTAAAAAAAGCCTATTTGATTTGTCAAATTTGAACCTTTTGTAAATCATTATATTTTTCGTATATCTTTTAGAAAGTAATTATCATATTTTACAAATATTTAATACTTGCATAGCGTCATCCATATACGCTTAAATTCTATAAACACTAGTTCGAGTCCATAAAATAAGGGTAACTGGATTAGCACTTAGCAGTTGGCATATATATTATTTATATATATTATGATTATATGAAAAAAAATAATTGTTGGGGGCAAAATTCGTACCTAGAAAAAAATAGAAAGGGACAATTTAATATTTACAAGGGTCCGAGGGGCGGGTCCAGGGTCTGGATTTTAGACCCGGACCTGGACCCACTAATTATTTTTTAGATTCAGATCTGACCCGGATCCGATGGTTCTCAAAAAATAAGACCCAGACCTTTTAAAAAGGGGTGGGTTCGGGGCGGGTCCAACAGGGTCCTGGACCCATAACCATCCCTAATCACGAGTTCGAATCTCAATCACCCCTCTTTATAGTGAAATATTTAGCATCTTATGGTGGGACCTCAAGCATCAGCTTAAACTTTTGGTTGCAATGATTCCTTTTAACAAAAACAATTAAAAAACGGAGAAAGTTCGTAAAGTACTTACCAAATGCAAGGATAAGTAGGATTGGCAAAACATTCTTTTGGGAAGAAAAAAACTTGAACTCCATTTCTAAATTTGAATTAATGACTATATTATTATGTATATAACTTAATAATGAGTGATTCTCGCCTTGTACATTGAACCCTATTTATACTTAATATTTACATCTATTTTATGATTATTATATATAAATATAATTATAATTATAATTATAATTATAATTATGTTAAAGACTTGAAAATCACGTTCTTTTGTTCATGGCTGGAATTTGAATATGTCCGCAATAATTATAATTATAAAATCATAATCTTGATTTTCATAATCAAATATTGATTCTCAAATCCATTATAATTCTATTATTTATGGGTTGATTATGAAATACTACTCCTTCTGTTTCTTTTTTATTGTCCACTTTTCTTATCTGGTTAGTTCACCCAAACCGTCTACTTTTTATATTTTTAGCAAAATTTTTTTACATAAATACTCTATGTTCACACAAGTATTGACCATAATACTAGTACTTATATTATTTAAAATACCCCAGCAAATAACACCTTTACGATTATTATAATCACTTAAATACCCGAAATGTCACCTTTATAATTATTATTATGATCATTTAAAATATCTCAATTACTGCTTTTAATATGCGTGTCTAATCCAAAATGAAAAATAATAAAGAATGGAAGGGAGTATAACTTTGGAGATACATATACGATATAATGCACTTCGTGCGCAACGTACGAATGTCGACCAAATATTGAATAGTGCACGTATTTCTTTAAATATCTTTGGTGGTTTCATTTTATATATTTGGAAATCATCACAAATTCTTATTCGAGACCGTCTATACGATAAACGTTTTAAGATTGGTCTGACACTCTGACCTAATAAAAAAAATTGATTGGTAGTTTTGTAAGTTAAAAGAGAGATATGGACTGTGCTTTTGAGAGGCGTCTATACTATAGATGGTCTCTCAAGAGAGGGTCTGTTTTAAAATTGTATTAGTAAAAATTTACAAATTCTATGAAGATCCTATACAATTATAAAAATTTGTACCTTTAAACACCTAATATATACTAAGTAATTTGATATTGAGGCCACTAATTTTTAGAAGTCCTATACAGTCAAACATGTTAAACATGCTCAAAACCTTTCATGTCAGAAGCATACAATACCCAGCTATGATTGAAAGGTAGGAAATAGTCTGAAGGGTGATTACATATGTTGGACTTGCAATATATGCATTTTTTTTGTAATAAACTTGATTTCAATATTTAAATACAATGATCAAGAATTTGTTGTTAATTTATATAAATATATAGTTTATATATTATTAAAGAAAACTTACCTAGAATAATCCAACTTTTATAGTATTAATGTTTATATCTTTGACTTTTTTATTTTCTAATTATGACTATAATATTATCAATATTGATTGAGTTTTTATTTTGTAGGTCATATCATTTTAATATATTAGAAAATCATATTATTTTATTTTGTTTTAATTATTATAAATTCTTTATAATGTTATTTATTAAATGCGTATAAGATAATTTAAGATGGTTAAAACATAAAGCCATCAATTATTAATTTTTTTGTTTAAAAAAATATGTCAAAAAATTTAATAAAACTGTGCATCACACGGGCATTAGCCAGAAAAAAACACATCAAAACACAATAAGCTAATCGACATGAGAAATTGCTCTTTCCTACAACTTCACACCAATAATTTCTTTATGTTTATCTAGTTCTATGCTTATTTTAAAAATTAATTTTCCCTCATATTAATTTTGAATTTTTTTTTCTTGGAAAATTTACTTTTAAAAATTCGACCTTTTGCTTGTTATCTTTTAAAAATCCCACTTTTCGATTATTTTTTAAAATCCGACCTTTTGTCTCCGTTTTCTTTTACAGTACATACCTCATTAACTTACCTGAACAACCGGTTAATTTTGAATTTTTTAAAAACGAGAATAGGTGAATTTACTTTTAAAAATCCCAGCTTTTGCTTGTTCTCTTTTAAAAATCCGACCTTTTGCTTGTTCTCCTTTAAAAATGATGAATTTTCAAATTTATCCATTTACCGATAAAAATGTTCTATAAAAGAAAACATAAGCAAAAGGTCGAATTTTAAAAAAATAATCGAAAAGTGAGATTTTTAAAAGAGAACAAGCAAAAGGTCGAATTTTTAGAAGTAAATTTTCATTTTTTTTAAATGTTCAATAATCCAAACCTTATTAATTCCTCCTAAAATTAATTTATAAATTACCACATAATAAAAGAAAACAACTTTTTTTCAAAAAAAAAAAAAAAAAAAAAAAAGAAAACAAAATAAATCTGAAGGATCACTTTTTCTCTAAATCTGGAACTGTTAGTATCGAGACTAGGACGAAAAACCAAACCCATTGTTCATCTTGTAGGCATTCGATTCCAATGCGGGATTACTAATCAAATTTCTCGTCATAATCAATTCCTTTATTTCCCAATTGAATAGGGATCACTTTTTTATTCCAATTGGAAGGATCAATTATGTATCAATGGCGGAAATTTGAGTTCTTTGAGGAGAAATATGAAGGGAAATTCAAGGTACCTGAGGAAATTACTGGGGAGATTAAGTGTTGTTCTTGTGGACGAGGCAAAGTTTCTATTGGATGTGATGATGGGACTGTTAGTATCCTTGATCGAGGTCTCAAGTTCAATTATGCTTTTCTTGCTCATTCTTCTTCTGTGCTTTTTCTTCAACAGCTCAAGGTTTAATTTCTTCTCTCTAACAAATTTTGGTTGATTTTGATCTGGGTTTTGCTTTGACTTTAGGGTAATTAGTAATTTTTGAATCTTTATTGTGATTGATTTGTTGTTTTGTTGTTTGTATAATATTGAATTATACCCATTTCCTGGGTTTTGTGGTTGCCTTTTTGGGACTTCACAGTCTTGGATGATCTTATCCTAAGATTCCAAATCTCTGGAATTTGGTTTGGAATTTGGTTCAATTTGATATGGGTTTTTTGATTTAACTTCAACATACTGAAAATGATTATCCAGATGCTAACTTTCTTACCTTTGAGTTTGATAGCTGTTGAGAAAGTGCTTTGGGCTTTTGGGTAGTGAAGAGATGCAATGTATTAGTAATCTATTGTAATGGGTAGGCATTAGCAAACTTCTGCTAATTACTTTCTGACAGCAACTTAGGGCTGTGTGGTGCACTTACAATAAAATGGTATGGATTCAGATTGCACAAAAAAAAAAAAAAAAATTAAACAGAAATAAAGATGAATTGTAGGATAGGTGCACGTATGTATTGGCACCAAGAAATTCTGACAGTAATGAAGAAATCAAAATTCAGATTTTTTCAAACAACGTGTATATCAGTTGCTGTACAAGATTTATCATGAATGATTGGTCTTTCTGTTTTCAGCAATGCCAAGAAGTAATTCCAATGTATAACAGTGCTTCCTTCAATTTTAAAATGTGGGCAACCACAAATTAATAAGAACAAAATTTCAAATTGTAATGACAGTAATTAAGCACAAAAAAATCAGAATGTTGCTGTTATGTTATCAAGTGCTGCACGAATTTTTTTCTTCTATTTCTGATTTTTACTTCCATGATTGTTCAACCGTAATGGGATCAAAAGAACGATAAGATAAAGAACAAGAGGAAAGGGAAAATTTGTGCAAACAAGAATAAACAAACAGATGTGCAGCAATTTTCAAACAGAAATTCAGAAAAGTAGGTCAGCACAGCAGCGTGTTTTTCTTTGAATTTTTTCTCTCTTTAATTTGCCTTTGAATTGTTATATGCAAAGGTTAATATCAACGGGGCAATATAGATCAAGATGGCATATGAATTTGCATGATCAATTCACCACAATATATCAAATTCACGTGCAAAACAGGAAAAAAAATGAAAAAATTCAGAATATGCATTTAGGATTCTTGACAGCAAAAAAATTTTTTTTTTAAAAAATTCTTCATCTAAATCTTGTAAAATCTAATAAAAACAATCAAAAAAATTCAAAAGGACTCACACCATGATTACTTAGTAATGTAATCAAAAGAAATTAGAAAGGTCTCACCAAAAAAAAGAAACGCAAGTTTTTTCCAGAAATTCTGCACTTTTTGCTGTTCTTGATCGAGTGTTTGTACGCCTCCTTGTGCCCTCTCGTTACTTCCGCTCTGATACCAATTTGCACCAAATTAAAGAGGGTATGACACACTTTAATTTGTCTCTAAGTGTTGATGATGAAATGGAATGAAAATGCAACCATTAACACCCAAAAAATCGTGGTCAGCAACAATTCAAGAATCACTTTCTTGAATTTCAGGTTGATGAACTACCCACTTATGGGCTTTCTTGGAGACGGGGATATGAAGTAATTGCCACTCAAGGGATGACTACCTTGTAGTGTGCAATGTGTTCTTGAATTTGTGTGACTAACAAATTCAAGACGTTGAATGTATGACTAACATTCAATCTACAAAACAACACTGTTTTGAAGAAAACAACAAAATGATTTTTATTTCTGAAAATTATCCAAAACTGAGTTTTATCATGTAATATGCCTCTTATTTATAGGCTAATAGACTTCCTAAAGGTGGTTAAGGCTTTAAACAAGTGAGCCCAACTAGGATTATCATTTAAATCTCATGTGCTACTCACGTGCATGATTTAAAGTACACAAAACAGAAAAAAAAAAACGTGCTGCACACTGTCAAGTCACACGGTCCAACAGTCGACCTTCACCTCCATTTTCCAAGGCTTTCTTGCGAAGACTATGGGGTTATTTGGATCTTTACAGTAATTTCAAGGTGCAAAGATTCCAAATCATCCTTTAGTTTCCTCTAAAACTCTTTGAGGTGCTGTAGGTGAACAAGGTAACGTGGGCTGGTCATCAGTTTTGACAACAGCATTCTGTTCGACTTTTTGTTGACCAAGCGATCTTCCACTCTACTTCTAATGGTTCTCTTGTGAATATTGATGGTGTTCTTGGTTCTTGATAGTAAGGTTCAAGTAGGGAGATTCCATTCCTACCCTTAGTGGCTCCGGGGATGTTATGGTCAGCGTTGTGGAGAGGGTGCAAGGGCTGCTGGTCAGTGGGTTTGTCCGTGCAGCTGTGTGACCTTCTTGTGATGTCATTTGTGCTTCTGTCAGTGTAGTTTTGGCCTTGGACAGCTTGTGAGTCTTTGTGGCTCTCCTTCTCATGTTCATCTTCTTCTAATACCATGCTTGAACCACGAGTGCAGGGCATACTTGGTTCAACAATTCACATAAATAAGAATAGCACAAGGTTTGATGAGCGATTTTACTTTATTTCATTTTAATTTGAAACTCAAGAACTCTAGATCTTTGTGTTCATTGGAAATGGACATACTTACCTTGCCAAAATGGGGTGGTGGATTTTGATATTTGGTTACCAATTGATTTGTCTAAGTAATACTAGTGACAATTCCTGTGACAAAGGGTTTTGTTTCGTTGCGAAGCTAATTTTTTTGATTCAACTATGTATTCCACGACTGAATTATGCCTCGGATTGATTCTTGTTCTAGTCTTCTAGAGACTCATGTTTATTGTGGCAATTGTTTTGAATTACTGAACTCTAGTCATATCAAAGTAGGTGACGCTTCGAGAATCTTGGTTTAGCCTACTGTTGAGGGCTTTCCTTTTCATCCTTGTGACAAGGTTTGATTCTCACTACGTACTGATTGGATTCCCCCTCTTTCTTGTTTGTGAGGATAAAAAATCAAGTGAAACCTCATGGGTTGAATTGACTTGGCTAAAGTAGTACTTTGTAAAATAATTCAGTAAAGATGGGACATGTGCCATGTTAACAATTAACATTATCATCTTTATTTTAACTCATGTTTCTTGAAGTGGCTATAACCTTCCAGGCTGCAATGGCTTTCATCTCTTTAAAAAATGACCTCCATTCATTTTTCATTCATTGGGAGACGGAACACAGAACAAACTGTTATTTTCTAGTTATTTAGCTTGTGGAAAATTGTCGAATCAGTTGGGAAATGATTGTGATGAAGAATCTCCGTTCCCTTATTTTCTAAAGTACTAGGGTGGTTCTAGAATTTTTGTTTGGCCGCATATAATGGTAGTGGTGATTTCTAGTTCTTCTTCCCTCACCATTTTGTTGCCTTTAAGTTTCTTCTCCATAGATTGGCTAGGAGGGGTTCAAGGCTCACAATTGATCAAGTGCAACATTCCTCTGTTAGCCATAACCTTGCTAAGTGCTAACTGCTTATTACTTAACCAGTCCACCGAGTATGAACGTAATTTCGGTATCATGTTTTACCTCTGCACTCTGAAGTATATTACTTACCTGACCATTTGATGAGGACTAATATAATCCTATTAGGCTCCTAATCTTTCTCTAGTACTTATTTGCACCCTATAACAACTCTGTGGAAACTGTTTTGATTACTCATGTCCTTATTTTTCCATTTTATTCCATTTATTGGGAAGGTAGCTAACCATTTCTCTGCCCAGAATGGTCTCCCACTAGCCTACTAAGACATCTTTTATCCATAGTATGTGACTGAACCAATTAAGTGTCAGGAAGCAGGTGTATCCATTTGATGTTCATGACTTCATCAAGAGGAATTTGGAAGTGAGTGAAAGATTGAAAATGAAGTTGGAGATGCTTGTTTTGTGCTTGTTTTGTTTTGGGATTAAGGCTTTGGCGTTGTAGAGGAGTGACTTACTTTTTTGCATCCATGTGCCTTTAATGGGGATCAATATAGTAAATTCTGCTTGATAAGTATTGACCATCACTTCATTAGTGGCGATCCTGAATTATTTTGGAGGTTTATGCTAGTTAATGTTTTGTTATTCTGTTTGAACAGCAACGCAATTATCTTCTTACTATTGGTGAAGACGAACAAGTATCTCCCCAGTCGTCAGCTATGTGCCTGAAAGTTTTCGATCTGGATAAGACACAAATGGAGGGTACAAGCACAAATGCAGCTGTTCCTGATTGTGTCCAAATATTACGTATATTCACCAACCAGTTCCCTGAAGCAAAGGTATTGGGCGTTCACTTTTTAGTTTGTTTTATCCTTTTTTCTTGATGTTTTTTCGCTCTTTTCCTGTTAATTTTGCTTCCCTTTGATGCTATCTAGTCTGTGTTTTTGATGTTTGGTCTTGAATCGTTGTTCCTGTTGTCCAATTTCTATTCTTTAAACCGTTAATCCTATCAAATAAATTCTTATGTCTCTTAATGCAGATTACGTCCTTTTTAGTGCTAGAAGAAGCCCCTCCAATACTTTTCATAGCCATTGGATTGGAAAATGGCAGCATCTACTGCATCAAAGGTGACATTGCACGTGAACGAATTACCCGATTCACGCTCCGGGTGGAAAATGCCTCATCGGGTAATGCAGCTATTACTGGATTTGGATTTAGAAGTGATGGTCCAGCCATGAAACTCTTTGCAGTGACACCATCTTCTGTTAGTTTGTTCAACCTCCAATTCCAACCAGCGAAAAGGCAAACCTTGGATCAGAATGGTTGTGATTCAAAAAGTATTGCGATGAGTGATCGTTCGGTATGCTATTATAAATTGTTTCACATTTCATTTGTCTTTAGACAATTTTTCCTCTCATTCTACGTCTTTAATTGATGAATAACACATGCCAATAATCCAACTGTATTCAGGAGCTGATAATTGGTAGGCCTGAAGCTGTGTATTTTTACGAAGATGATGGGCGTGGTCCTTGTTGGGCATTCGAAGGAGAGAAGAAATTTCTTGGATGGTTCCGTGGATATCTTTTATGCGTGATCGCCGATCAAAGAACTACTAAGAATACATTTAATATTTACGACCTAAAGAACCGCTTGATAGCACATAGTGCTCCAGTTAATGAAGTTTCACATATGCTCTGTGAATGGGGCAACATAATCCTCATCATGGCTGATAAATCCGCAGTTTGTGTTGGAGAAAAGGACATGGAAAGCAAATTAGATGTGCTTTTCAAGAAAAATCTCTATTCTGTGGCTATCAATCTTGTTCAAACTCAGCAAGCCGATGCTGTAGCTACTGCCGAAGTGCTTAGAAAGTATGGTGATCACCTATACAGCAAGCAGGAGTATGACCTGGCTATGGCTCAGTATATCCTCACAATCGGTCACCTTGAACCATCATACGTGATTCAGAAATTCTTGGATGCTCAGAGAATCCACAATCTGACCAATTATTTGGAAAACTTACACGAAAAGGGCCTCGCATCTAAAGATCATACAACTCTCTTGTTGAACTGTTACACAAAGTTAAAGGATGTCGATAAATTGAATTATTTTATTAAAAGTGAGGATGGTGGGGAACATAAGTTTGATGTCGAGACTGTGATACGAGTCTGCCGTGCTGCAAATTATCACGAACATGCGATGTATGTTGCTAAAAAGGCGGGTAGGCATGAGTTATACCTGAAAATTCTGCTAGAAGATCTTGGTAGATATGATGAAGCCTTGCAGTATATTTCAAGACTTGATCCAAGCCAAGCCGGGGTGACGATTAAGGAATATGGCAAAATCCTCATAGAGCACAAACCTCGAGAGACCATACTAATACTCCTGAAGCTCTGTACCGAGGAGGGAAAACCCGCCAAGAACGGTTCTTTATCGATGCTGCCGTCTCCTGTTGATTTCATCAACATTTTTGTACATCACCCAAAATCTTTAATGGATTTCCTCGAGAAATACACTGATAAAGTGAAGGACACACCTGCGCAGGTCGAAATTCACAATACCCTGCTGGAGTTATATCTATCCTATGATTTGACCTTCCCATCGATGTCACAGTATAGCTTAAACGGAGATGTCGATGATAAAGAAAGAATATCATCTGGGGTTTTATCATTGTCAAAATCTTCGTCAAACGGGAAAGTATCATTCGACGATGATAAGAGTCGTTCTATAAGACGTGAGAAAGGGCTGCGCTTGCTTAGAAGTGCGTGGCCATCAGACCAGGAAAATCCACTTTACGACGTTGATCTTGTTATCATCCTTTGTGAAATGAATGCATTTCGAGAAGGGCTTTTGTTCCTTTACGAAAAAATGAAACTGTACAAGGAGGTGATTGCTTGCTACATGCAGGCCCATGATCACGAGGGATTGATTGCGTGCTGCAAGAGGCTTGGAGATTCAGGTAAGGGTGGAGATCCTACTCTTTGGGCTGATCTTTTAAAATATTTTGGTGAACTTGGAGAAGATTGCACTAGAGAAGTTAAAGAGGTCTTGAAATATATCGAGCGAGACGACATTTTGCCACCTATCGTCGTTGTTCAAACATTGTCCCAGAATCCATGTCTTACTCTATCTGTAATAAAGGACTATATTGCTCGGAAACTTGAACAGGAGTCAAAGCTGATTGAAGAGGATAGGCAGGCAGTAGAGAAGTATCAGGTAAACTATAATCAGTTTTTTTTGTTTTTTTTTTTCTTTTTTTGTCGTTTGTATGTTTGCCCAATTTTATTATATACTCCCGCCGTTCTTTAATGAAGTGCCCACAAGTTTTGTTCACGGGAATTAATAAAAATTGAATCTTTTAAATAGTGGATATATTATTTTAGGAAAAATTACCAAGAATAATACAACCTTTTGCTTATTTCCCTACAATAATACCAACTTTTGATTAACCTTGGATAATATTAACTTATGGGGGTGTTTTCCTATAACATACCTAATGTGTTAAAATTTAAACTATAGGTGATTATTTGACAAAAAAATTATGCAAATTAGTTAATAAACTAAAGTTGATATTATTCTAGGGAAAAACCCCCAGAGGTTGTATTATTCATGGTTAATCAAAAATCGTATTATTGTAGGTAGGGAAATTAACAAAATATTGTATTATTCACAGTAATTTTTCCATTATTTTTTTGAATAATTAATTTGATAAAGAAAAAGCGAGTACGATAATTAATATAAAAAAATTGAAAGTAGGTTAGTGGAAAAATATAGGAACTACGACTAAGAGAAAAATGTTCTAATAAAGTTAGTGTGAAACGACTAAAGTAGTGAAAACTGTAAACCAAATTGAGATGTATATATTGTGGCAAAAGGTGTACTACTATCTTATAGGGTGTACATATTTTTGTGAAGGAAATCATATTATGCACAGAAATTACATCCGAATATGTACACCATTTAGAAAATGTACAATTATTTACAAAATTGCCAGCGGAATATGTAACTTGTTTTCATTTTTGTGGTTGAAGCTTGTAATTTATATTTCCATGCTAGAAGAGTCAATATATGTTACCATAAATACTTTTGCAGGAGGATACTTCGGTAATGAGGAAAGAAATTGAGGATATGAGGACAAATGCAAGAATCTTTCAGCTAAGCAAGTGTACTACATGCACCTTCACTCTCGATCTTCCAGCGGTCCATTTTATGTGTATGCACTCGTATCATTTACGTTGCCTTGGCGACAATGAAAAGGAGTGTCCTGAATGTGCTCCCGAGTACAGGTCCGTGCTCGACATGAAGAGAAACCTAGAACAGAATTCTAGAGACCAAGATCAGTTTTTTCAGAAAGTTAGGAACTCCAAAGATGGATTCTCCGTTATTGCTGATTATTTCGGGAAAGGGATAATCAGCAAAACCAAACCCGATGAAAATAATTCTTCTGCTAGCGGCTTTTGAGGGTGTGGTGATTGGTATTTAAGTTTTTGACTTGTTTTCATAGAACCTTATTGGTTACCCCAAATCACCGGAGGACTGGACCAGACCAGACCGGATCGGATTACATTGATGTCTTTTGGGATTGTATACAGTAATAAAGTTGGATTGCACATCCCGATTGTGATTTTTTCAATGCTCAGCTCACCAACATCTTGAACTTGATTTCTGAAGGGATGTTCGGCTTACTCGGAGAGTTTTGTTTGCTGATTTGTCGAGGATTGAACATTGGTGCATTTTTTAGTGTACTTGTTCTTGCATATTTGCGCGCGTCTGTTACTGATAATCGTATGTATGTATTATACTTTTCGCCTGGTGTTTTCCTTTTTTACTTACTCCTATGTGTTGAATGTACAATCATACAATAGATGATACCCTGAAGCTGCTTCAGTGGTAATTTTTGGGAGTGTTATCATATTTCATTCATGAGCTTCTTGAAATAATTTGTGAAAAAATATCTCATATTTCTAGTTTTTAGAATTTTGGGCAAGTTTTATTTTTAGTGGTATAAAGTTGCTACATGTGACATGGAAAATGTATGTTAAGCACTTCACATTGAGTAGAAAGAAAAACTAAAATGGAGGCAAAAAATAAAGTAGAGATGTATAGTTTGAAAGCAATTTATAAGCAATTTATTTTCGTTATTTATCGTATTTTTATTATAGGGTAAGCTAGGAGGAAGGGATGGCGAGTGCTAATCAAACTCAAACCCTTTTCCGTAAAGTGCTAAGGATATTTATAGCTCTGATTTTACGCTTAATTTGGTATTAATAAGAGTTGTTAAGCAATTCGAGTCCTCCAACGGTTTTCAATTGACGTAACTAGAGTCAGATCATTTAATGTACACTTTTTTCAACATATTAATTTAATTTCATTTTTCGTACTTAAAAGAAAGTACATTCTCTATTCCATAATACTTGTTACATTTAACTTTTTACGCAATCCAATGTACTATTTTGTTCATTTATATGTCGAATTATACACATTTAAAAATTATAAAAAATTCATATTATGAGAGTATGCAATTAGACAATTCAAACAAAATCCTACTTGACTATATTATTACTTACATATTAGCCGCAATATATACAATAAGCTTAAACGATGAATAGTACCCAAAAACAAAATGTAGCAAGTATTTCGAACGGAGGAAGTATATAGTATTCATGGCAAGAACTAAACAAAGATGTTTAACTGCATTTTTTTACTACTCCATCATTAACTGAAGGGAGGAATAATGTCATGATACAAAATTCAAAAAAAAAAAAAAAAAAAAAAAAGGAAGCCAACATATTGATTCTCCACCACAAAACAGTTGGTTGTTGATAGCTAAGATCACTCATGATATTACTCAGCTTATATACAAATTGGACTGTTTCTTTATTAGCAAACAACATTCACTGCAAGAGATTCAAGAACACAGAATGGAAGACAAGACTAAGAAAATTGAATGCCTATAAACTTTACAACAGATACTATATAATACTTCGGTTTTTTCTTTTGAAAAAAAAGGGAGTATGTATTTGGCTTGGCGGAAAACTAAACAATTTTTCATGAAAACGACCTTCTAATGGGAAAGCAAATGATAGTTGGTTTTCTTCTGTGAGATGTTGGGATGGAAGTGTGGACGAGAATAGATTTTTCAATTTTAGATGAAAACGTACATTTAGAAAGCGATTTTCCGAACAAGTTTTTCATTTGAAATCCCTTTTCAAGCCAAACCAAAAAAAAAAAGAAGTTTTTTCTCTAAATTAAACACCCTCTATATGCTACACAGGCTCACAGCATGCCGCTTCCATGTTGTTGGATACCAATTAAAAAGCTATGACCGGGCCTGAAATAGATTACAATTTACAAGTCAGATGTAAGCCAAATAACAAGGACTCTATGTTCAACTGAAGGGATTAATAAAATGAGTTGCCCAGAGAAAATGAAGATAAGAAATGGATTGCGGTAGGCCTTTCGTTATGGTTCTTCGGTTTCGGATTATGATAGACTATGGCTTCTTAAATCATGTGCACTTCTTATTGAGGTGAAGTTGTAAATGGTATTTGCTACCAAGAATAAATCGAAGACAATGTCTTTGTTATCACTACTAAGGTAAAGTTGCATATAGTCGACCACACCAAACCCCACTTAGGTGGGAGCCATTTTATGGTGTTGGGATAATGGAATGGAGTAGGCCTTCGGCATTTTGAAAAAGTTCTCAATAAACAGTTTACATCCTCCTCACAAGTAGGGGTGTTCAACGGCCAGACCCCCATTTCAAACCCTAATTCGGCTTGTTTTTGTAGGGTTTTGTAAGGTCCAGGTTGAAAATGTGCCGGGCCGAAAACGGGCCCTACTACAATCAAAATAAGTCGCAACTAATGCACAGCATCATTCCGTGACATTTAACATAACTCAAAAGTTAAGACTCACATTATGTTCATCTAAAAACTAGTGTACAATTTTCTCAGCCAACTACGCCCATGAAAGTATAAGAATACAGGGATACTCAAGAAGACTGTCTCAGGAAAAAAGTGGATTTCAAATCAACTGAATAAGAAACTCTAGCAAAGAAAAAATTTGCAGAAATTTCTATAAAGTTGGACAGAAAAGAAAAGGAAGAAAGAAACACAGGAAAAATGAAAAAGGAACCATACCTACTAGAACGTCATGGGAAGTTTATATGTTTGCTTTAGTAAAGGCCCAACATTCTCAGCTCTGATATTTGGCTAGGGTCAAGTTCAGGAACATTTTTACACTCGCGATCTTCCACAACATACTCCTGCAAAGAAATAAATTTATAAATTTAGATGCATATACAACAGAAAACTGAATAGCTAATTGGGGAAAATTAAATTTTTAGTTTGAGCAACTCGCAAAGTAAAGAAAACACAGAATGATAAAAAGCATTCAACTCCAAACAAGGATTAGCAAATTTATCATCAAATACTACAAAAAATGCTTGATTTAGAATGTTAGATGGAAGGCATACTTAAACAAAGTGAAACTAAGCTTAGGATTTAGTTCTTGTATTCATTTTTCAGAAAGAATAATCAGAACTCTGAACTCAAGATCAGAACATTATATCCAGCAAAATATATGCATACTAGTATATGTGCCGGTGCAATACAGGAATCTTTTGGTTTGTTAATTTATATAAATAAATATAATTAGAAAATTTAGCAATTACATACATAATTTTTTAATGTGCTCATGTAATGATGTAAAAAAATAAAATAACTACAGGATATTTCAGGACATATCATATAGCAAAAATATATCAAGCAAAATATAGGTTACAAACTCCAAATGAAGTGCAAAATAACATATTAGAGGTTATGAAAAACCTACTGTATTCATGAGAGCTTGAACCAAAAGACGCAACAACAATGTTCATGTATTCCCAAAAAGTTAGTGATCATCAAAACATGCTTTAATAAATTAGTTACCACCTTTGTCAATTCTTGCTTTGCAAGAACATGATAGTGACGTTCATTGATTCTCTGTCCACATATGATCGCTATGAAGAAACCATAGAGCAAACCGACTAGTATAATGGCCAAGACTGCAATATGGAACAAGGAATAAGCAACGAAGCACTTTAATAAGTTCACCAGGCTAATAAACAACACAACATTCGAATACCCCAAAACCATTAGGTGGCCCCCACCTAAGGGGTTTGGAAAGTTTAAAAGGGAGAGTATAAGTTGGTCTCAAGTCTATGGATCGAGATTAGATTGAAAAGACTACATCGATAGCGAATTAGTTTTTATTAGACTAAAACCCTTGATCCAAAACCCATTAGGTAAAAAAAAAATAGAACGAAACCTTTAAATTAGGGTCAAGTATGGGTCCAAAAAGGTTTAAAACAGGTCATGCACTCATGGGTTATGGATCATGGGCGGGTCAAGACTCAAGATGGACTTAGGTTGGGACTTTATTGGTTAGATCTAGTTACAAGTCAGGTGAAAATTAGTCATACATTAGTTTATATTTGAGTTTGAGTCTGAGTTATAGGGCTGAATCAAGATTGGATAGGATTTAAGGTTCGAGTATGATTTCAATGCAATCCATCAATACCAATTATTTTTATTGGGATTAAGAGCAAAATGTGACCCATCAGGTCCCAAAAAATAACGTCTAGACCCTTTAAATTTGAAATGGCTCAAGGGTCGGGTCAGGTGGGGGTTCAAGTCTATAAAATGATGCATCGGTTGAGTTCGGTAGGTTCAACTAGTAAGTATAGAGAAAAAATATTAAAGTTAAAAGAATTTTTTTTATCAAACCAACGACTCGATCCTTACGCATTGGATCTCATAAAATAAGACTTTTAAATTAAGGTCAGGTTTAAGGTTCAAGTTTGGGTCAAGTTTCGACTAGGTACTACACCCATAAGTGCATGACCATATTTAATTATCATGTGATTGAAGAATAATTTTCTAAAACCAAAATTCTAAAACCGCAAAATGTGGTTTTCAATATTATGTTGTGGTTTTGCAAAAAACTGAACAAAAGTTTTTTATAAAAATTGTTTTGCAAAACCAGTTTTGGTTTATTTCTGTTTAAGAAACAAAAATAGGAAACCAAAACGATACCAAACAACATCTAATAATTATGCACATGTGCCTCAAGCGCCTCCATGCACCTCCAAGCGCTTTGCCTAGAGTTGTTTTTTATGGCACTCCCACTAGACCGTCCCAGGTACACTTTTTTTTTTTTTTTTTTTTTTTTTTTTGGAAATCCCAGGTACACTTTTTAAACTAAAGATTTTCTCTTGTATTTGATATTTGCCACATCATAGAAAAATAAACAAATACTTAAATAATTTATACCATAGAGCATTAAAAGAAAGTAATCTCATACCAGCCATTATATAAAATCCATAGGGGTGCTCTTGATAGCCAAACATTTCACGTAGCTGCTCTCCATAAAATTTGTATACCAGTATGCCTAACATGGCCACAATCTGTTGAAACAACTTAATTAGAACCTTCTACCTGCTAAAACATACCAGTAAAACGGATACATGTAATAAAAAAAACACAACCACACACACACACACAAGTGACACACCCATGTATGAAAATACAAGTTGCTTGGCTAATACTGATTTCAAAGTGCAAAGTCAGCTTATTCAGATTTCAACTTAGTGAAAGAGGTCTAGATATGCCAATGCATATCCTTGAGGGAAACTGTTATGGTTGTTGAATCTCTAGCAACCATGTGAGACCAAATACTGACTTTCAGAAGTAGAAAATGGAAGGAGAAGAGAAGAAATTCAAAAGAGGATAAGTATACTGTTTTATTTCATATGCATGTTGATCTATGTCCCTTACTTGAATCATACAAAGTTGGGCAGCTTTATTGAGTATCTTACAGCTGGGATGATGCTCAATTACATTCAATTTGCTAACCCCTTTTAATGAAAACTAATTTCCATACAATTGAAGTTGCATCAACAGTTTTTCAAATTCCCAGTTTAATTGTCCAAGTGTTCTCAACCATTGAACACCTAACACCATTTCACAACCTCCTAAGGAAATCAACAAAACTCTTGTCTCAAATGGTTATTTATTCATTGTCCATTTGAAACTCTTACACTTCATTTGCCATATTATTACAACCCTCATTGTGCTAAAACATAGGTTCCCAGTTAAAGCATTAATAGAAATGTGAGGTTATGAGTCCTCATATTCTTGAGTCTCATCCACATCCTCCACAGAATCAACATTTCTAATCTCATGTAACACTTACTCCTCATTATAGTTGCTTTCTACTGTTAACAATTGAGGTTCTTCAAATTTGCATTATGATTTTTGTCAAACTTTTCAACACAGCAGTAACACAACCCTTTGGCAATGTTTTGAGCGCTAACACCAGCAGGTATGTAAGGTAAGGATATTTGTGAGTGTTTTGTTGTGAATTTAGGCTATGGAGTGGGAAGTAAAGGGGGTTTGTGGTAGTTTGTTTGGTAATCTTTTTGTGGAGCTTTGAACAAAGGTTGGTAGAAAAGGGTTTAGATATAGTCTTAGAAGTGCTAGCCTTGAATTGTGCTTCTTGAAGTCTTGCATATCTTATACTTATAGTCTCAGATCTGCTTTTAGGTTTAAAATGGCTCTTACAAATGGTTTCAATCCTCCTTCAATCCACCAATAAAAATTTCAACAATATACCCAGAAGACAACAAATGATCATTATAGCCATCAAAAGGACAACGTATAGTTTAGGTAACATACCTTGAGGCCTGGTGAAATTAGCCCTATTAATCAATTTTCTAGGAGAACCTTGATTCTGTTATTTGTTTAATGTCACGCAGCATTTTCATTAGAATTTTCAAATTTTGGTTCGGTTCTTCCAACCTTTTTTCAAGTGTCCTAACTTTCTCCTCAATGGTAGCCATTTTATGAGTTGTAGGGGCCAAAGTAATGAGTAAGGCAAGCAAAAAGGGAATTGGTGGATATAATTACAACAATCTTGATCAGAATCTCGAATGTTCTTGGTGAAAGGCTAAGGTACACAAACACAATATCAAGCAACAATTATGGTACTGCTACAAAACGGTGGTGTGCATTCTTAAGAGGGGATTGGCTCTGAAACCAAGGTTATGATTGTTGAATCTCAAGCAACCATATGAGACCAAATAATAAAAGACTTTCAAAAATAGAAAAGAGAGGAGAAGACCAGAAATTCAAAAGAGGATAAGAATATTATTCTATTTCATATGCAATGTTGATTTCACTTAGTTTATACACTAATGTAACTAACAAACTAACTTTTAACAACTCTTATCAAAAACACGTGCTTAGCACGATCATACCACAACAGAAAGGCTTAAAGGGTCGACAAATAACAATACAATCAATACTTGTGCACAGAGAAATTCATTTGAATACGAAATTTTTGACCCTATTCTTTAGGGGGTCGTGGTTGTGATGGTGGAAATCCAATAAACCCCACATCCCTCCCTAAATTTTAAAAGGAAGGAGGGAGGATAGGTAAAAGCTTTCATGTCAAAAGACTTGTTATTAAGAAATGAAGTATTACATCTCATCAATTAATTACCTCCCTAAAATTTAAGTTTCTTTCATAGGGTACACCAAGGGACATCACTAATGATCAAATGTATCATGAATCTTAATTAGGTAAACTCTGTTATAATCGGACTGAACAAAAACTTTCATTAACACTCCAGATTCTGTATGATTCCACGAATTAGGAATTTACCAGTTGAACAAATATGAAGATGAATGCGTGATCTCTGGCAACTAGGAACTGAAATTTAAATCTCAACCACCAGCGATCAGATGGGAAATTCGCTCGCAATAAGAACCTTGCCCGGCACTCTGTACAGTGAGCAAAAGCAAATCCCTCCTGGGAATATGATACAAATGAAACATTGAATTAATTAATCCACAAAAAAGAAACTTATTTATGAAAGATGACATTTGTAAATGAGTACTCATCGGAGTGAATAAATTTCTTCATGCTATTTGCTAACTAGTGATGGTAAGAAATTGCAAGAAACGAATTATTCAAGAGCACATCAGGTCACATAACTAACAAAGCAAGGATGAGATAAACATTCCAAATTATATTGAAACATGAAAGACCCCTGACGGCAAAAGTTCAACTTTTTGCTTCTAAAAGGAAAAACGAAGAAAACTTAGCCAAAGCACCTCAAAATGAGATAAGACTCAATGGAGAGGGAAAGTAACAACAAAGCTAACCTACAAAAGTCATTTATCATATGAAAATAGATCAATCGCCATAAAGTAAGGGACTACGTGTGTTTAACACCATGGCCAACATTGTCTGGCTTGATTGGAAAAGGACAAGGCTATGATAATAATTTAAAGTTAAGTTTCACCTACTACAAGCATAGATAGGGAAACAGGAAAGCAAGTCCCATTTTTACCTACTATAGCAGTGATAATGTAAAGATTTCAAGCTATCTCAAAGTAAAAAGCTTTAAACTCAAAGACCACTTTTTTTTGCATTATATTTTAGAAATATGCTACTGGATGAAAGTGGCATAAAAGTTGGCCAAAACTAAGTCAACATAGTCAAAGCAAAGCGCAAGATGAGAGGGGAGACAAGGTAGTGAGCAAGTAAAAATTTTGAAAGATCAAATTTCAGAAAACATGGCCGCTTGGGGCTTGTGGGTGCAGATACCAATTGATCAAACCTACATCAAGTAACGAATAATAAACCATCACCATCTAATTAGAAACTGATTATGCCACCTCAGTAAATTGACCAGGAACACCTCAAAATACTTACATTTAGCAACAATAGAACCAAGTGTACAATTTTTTCTTTTTTGGTTTAATTGATCCAATGAGCATCAAACGTAAAGAAGAAGTCCAAATGAGCAAAAAGCCCTTGCAGAAATATGAGTGTGGTACACTCAGTATAAAGACGACATCATTCGTGAAATTAAATTAGTTACTAGTCATGAATGTGCATTTTTCTGGTTCATGTGTTTTGTTGGGTTTATAACAATACACTTCTACAAACAAAACAATACTGTTTTTTAAAGATGACTAAATGTCTAGAAGTAACAATATCACTGTCGTATGCAGAGGCGAAGCTACACCGGGGGCCGGCGGTGGCCCGGCCCCCCTTGTCGAAAATGCAATCCTTTGTACTTTTGATTTCGGCCCCCTTACTAATTAATTAATATATTATATAATTTAAGGAGTGCATAATTGTAATAAAAATTACTATATAGGTAAATGGTTGAGGTAAGTATTTTTAATTTAAGGTAAAAGATCAAACCCAATGTATATTTATTTTTAAAAAGTGATGACTTTTTAGTCCTAAGTTTACACTTATAATTAACCTTAAAGTGATCACTCAAAGTGATCACTTAGGCAAATTGGCTTACATAGCTTGTATATACTCGTCTAATGGTGAGATGGTCTCATATAAGACGGCCTAATTTAATTTATACTATAAAGTCATTACTATCGATCTTTCATATTGACATTCATCTTTTTTTAGTGTGTGTCTTTATATTTTTGTTATCTTAATTTTAATAGTAATTTTTTGGAGACTAAAAAGACAAATATATGAAGTGACAAACACTTAGTTTCTTTTTCAAAAGGGTAATTATAGGGAAGCTTCAACTCTATTTGTCAATATAATTTTTGCTATGATTCAAGTTAATTCAGTCTATATGATTCAAATTTTCATAGTTTGAGTAGTTTTTATACAATAAATAACTTGCTAGTATATCGTCAATTCGGCCCCCCCTAACTAAAAATCCTGGCTTCGCCCCTGGTCGTATGAGAACTAAACTTCTGTTTGCAAAATTAGAGCTTCAAGGAATAAAAATAGTGATACAAAGATATACCTTTGTGGACCTCCAATTATCAAGACATGATCTATGAACATACTTTTGAGTGCCTTTGCAATGACAAGGAGCAATTAAATCTTCCCCTGAAACCAAACAATTGCTTATCAATCTCTAACACCTACTGATAAAATCAGTTGTGAGAGGTAAGTGGCCTCCCAATGAAACAGAAATGTAGCACCATGATAATTCTGAATTTGGAAAGATAAAAATTAGATAGTGAAAGACCTTCGTGGTCAAGGCATATCCGGCATTGTGGTTCTTCTGAGTTCAATAGACTGCAGTTCTCGGAAGTATCAACATCTGTCATGACCGAAGTAGCATCATCAACAGTTCTAATTTCACAAAGAGTAGTTTCCTCGGACTCTTGAACAATGAATTCCGACAAGATAGGTTCTGTTTCCAAACTATCTTCTCCAAGACTGCCATTGGATGCTAATTGCATTGCGGATAATATAGAGTCAAAGAGCACAAACCATCCCTTGATCTATAAAGCTTTCTAACCATTTCATGATTTAATGAAAAAAACTCCTGCAAACGAAAGAAATGGCATAATTTACAAAGTCCCAACTCCAAATTTCAATCCCCTAACTTGCAATATGGTCAACAAACTGGTATTATTGTCAAAATGCAAACCATTCTCAACAACAATAATCGGTATAAATCCCTTTGAGATGTAATTTGGAACTCCGAATAATTAATCCAAAACTATAAACTCTGAAGTATTTCATGTCACTCAAAAAGCACCAACGCAGATTTTGTCGCTTAAAATCAATGCTTTATTACTATATAGATCTTGTTCACATTTGTATAACATTGGCTACTAAAAATGAATTTAGAACTGAGAATAACGTCAATAAAGTTACCTGAACTATTTTACATATACTCCTCGTATGCTAATTTACTAGAAATATTATGCGTAAATTTAGACTATGCTAGAATGTAGGAAATGGGTCTGGGCAACCCAATAAGAAATCCGACCGTATTAGAATTTAGAAAATAAGCTTGGACAATCTATTGAATGGAAGAAGAGGAAACCCACATGCGAACTCAAATGAGGTTTACTATTAAAACCAATTAGTAGTATTAGGAGGCAGGAGCTACTCCTCTGATTTATAAAGTGGCATATCCTCATGTGGGACGTAATAATGGACAAGTTAATTAATAGACTGTAAAATGGAATTTATTTCAAAGTGAAATCGCGATTTAATTTAGATTACATCACCAATTTACCGTAGCTGAGGCATTTAATTACCAACAGATAATTCAGAATTTAAACGTCCAATTATCATTAAGAAAGTCAGCAACCCTAAACCTAGCGAAATATCTTCTAAACTGAACAATCTTCAGATTGATTATTGAAACACACAGAACCAACGGATCTTTAAATCATTACTTTATAATGCAGGATGATAAACAAGTAATCAAAGTAAGAGATTTCAAGATCTCATCAAATCAAAACAACGCAATTTCGCGAAATAAATTGATCAAGAAGTGAAAAAATGAAGAACTTAATCGAATTAATTCACTAAAAAAAAAATAGAACCTGATTGAAGCTGCCATTGCCACAACTTGGAGGTTGCCGACAATGGAAAGAAGCGATAGAGTAGAGTTCGAGTTATGAAAAATAACGAAAATGGCGGCTTTTTAAGATTGGTAGTGATTGAGAAGAAAATCTGAGCTTAGCAAAATGAGCAGGAGAATTGGATTTGATATGATTAGGAGAAAGAGAAAGAAAATGGTGGACTTCCTTTTCGGTTTTTCTATTTGGTTGAAAAGGGAATAAAAAAGGAAAAATCGCGAATCATCTGTTGAAAAACAATAACGGCTCGTTTGGTTAATGGTATTGAATGATGAAAGAAAATGGTGGACTTTTTTTTTCGGTTTTTCTATTTGGTTAAAAGGGAAAAATGGAAAAATCGCGAATCATCGTACGTGTGATACCTCACATTTAGCTTGAAAAAACATTGATAGACTACTCATATCAACAAGATACATCTTTTTTTCATGGTAGTCCATTTGCTAAGAACTTCACAGTTAAGCGTGCTTGGTGGGGAGCAACCTTAGGATGGGTGACCTCATGGGAAGTTTTCCTGAGTGCGCACGAGTGAGGCCAAAGTGCGCTGGAAAGACTTGTGTTGGTCTCCGTGGAGTAGTCACCGGTGGATTTTCAACGAATATATATATATATATATATATATATATATATATATATATATATATATATATATATATATATATATATATATATATATATATATATATATATATATATATATATATATATATATATATATTGGATTATTTAGAATTAGTTAATAGTTAAGATTATTAACAACAGATAATTAACAAGTGGAATTATTATGACAATTTTTTAAGAAAAAAGAAAAAATGAGCAAATTAGTGAGGTGGATTACGTCACAGTCAAGTGAGAATATTGTGGTATCTTTTGACACTGCCAGCTGGATTTTCTTTTTCCCTGTAAAATTCCAATTTTGGTCTGTTATGTACCGGCTTCCGGCCTTCCTGGAAAGGAAGTAATCTTATCTTTTCTGGATGATGTTATACTTTTCGGTTTATATGATGATATATATATTTATTCGATTTTATAATTGAATATAATCTGATCTAATTCTTAAAATAGATTTTATAACCTTTGATGAGATGGATTTAAAATTAAAATAAATCTGACGACTTTATATTTGTTTGAGTATGTATAATTTGATTTGACTTTAAAAATTGAATTATAAATATGTAAAATCTACATGTACATAAGATTTGAGTTTGAACAGATTTGAATTTGATTAGATGACTTGAAATGACACCTCTAGTTTAACTACTTAATAGTGTTTCATAATAAAAGATTTATATGAAGATTAATTACATTTTAACCGGTCCTAACCGGGTCGACCCTGAATTTTCTGGGTTTAGACCGGACCGGACCGAAAACCCGAAATTGAAAATTTTATAGGACCGGAGACCGGACCTGATGCTTCCGGTCCGGGTTCATCCAGGTCCGGTCTGGACCGCCGGTCCGGTCTAAGTTTGCACAGCCCTAACCATTAAGGCAAACCTCATCACACATCAAACGTGCCCCACTTGGCTAACATTTGGGCAACAACATTACATTCATGAAAGCAAAATGAAAACTCAAAAATTAAGACGAGCTCTACAAGAATTAGCGAATAATCCTTTTCTTATTTCGACAAAAGAAAAGGGAAAATTTGAAACAACTCATAGTGAAGATAAAAATTGATTGAGTCACTGCCTTGAAGAGAATTTCTTTTCTTGATTTAAATATAAGTTTGCAAATCCATACAAATTTGTAAAAAGTTGAAAAAATATGGCCATACAATGGAAAATGTAGTGACATATATGTAATTGAAGATATAATTAAGACCAATCAATAAGGTGACCAATAATCAATTAAGGGTACCAAATAAGACCCTAATGTAGAATTTCGTACATCTACTAGTGGAAAAAATCTCATTTGCTGTGGTTTTTGAGGCTTTATATGTTGCGGTTTGTAATGTAGCATATTAGATTATTTGCTGCTCTGGCTTGAAATCGGAGCATAAAAGTCACATGTTGTGATTCTTCGAGAACCACAACATATAATGTTGCACTATATTTTGCGGTTCACCTAGAACCGCAACATATACCCTATATTTTCTTTTTTGCTTAAATTTTTTCTATTACTTTTATGATGCATACTTAAAAAAAACCCGCAACATATGTTGCATGGTGGATACCTTATATTTTCGCTAGTAATTACACAAGATTCTATAGTAGTTACCAATACGCCGAGGTGACCAATAATGAATAAAGAGTACCACATAAAATCCTAATATACAAACCCGTATTAAACGAGATTATACTCCCTCCAATTTATTTCA
The DNA here is from genome assembly GCA_019776075.1 of Amaranthus palmeri. Classification (NCBI taxonomy): domain Eukaryota; kingdom Viridiplantae; phylum Streptophyta; class Magnoliopsida; order Caryophyllales; family Amaranthaceae; genus Amaranthus; species Amaranthus palmeri. The sequence goes on along the minus strand of JAAKBH010000271.1, from coordinate 4,701,022 downwards.
ATTGTCCCATTTTCTTTTATGGACAATTCACTTCAGTTGTCCCATTTCTTTTTTGTCAATGATTTTTTTTACCTAAATACCTCATGTTCACACAAATAATGACCAATATACCCCCACTTTTACTAATTATAATAACCCACTATTACCTTTACAATTAATTTAATAAATTAAAATACCCCAACTAGGCAACTACTACCTTTTTAGTGGACTTCGTCCCAACTAAATAGAATAACTCAAATGAACCGGAGGGAGTAGAGGTGTTCATTTGGGTGATCGGGTCGGTTTCGAATGGGTGTCATCAGCGGTTTCGATCTGAGGGAGTATATAATAGTTACCTACTTCCTCCGTTCCATAATAATTGTCATTGGATTATTAGGATTTAGGAGAATCAAGTTCTCGCCACCCTTGTCAGTTGTCACCTTATGTGGAGTAATAAAAAAAGTCATTACTCAGTGAGTCGTAACTCGGAACTCTAACTCGGAACTCGTAACTGAAACTATACAACAACTCTCGTCTTCTCAAAGAAATCGGTAGCAGCAATCGCAAAGATGGAGGCGATGATGGGAGCAGGCCAGGATCAATCGCAGCAGAAACAAGCACAACAACCTGCAAAAGTTGTGGATAGGCTCAATTCAGCAGTACAACAACAACTTAATTTGGAGTATATTAAAACTCGTGCCATTAGTCTCTTCAAAGCCATTTCTCGCATTCTTGATGATTTTGATCTCATTTCTCGCTCTAATGCCGTTCCCAAATGGTATTGTTTTTCTTTATATTCCTGCAATTAGTTTTAAGTTGTGGCAAACCCTAATTCTTTTGGATGAATGCAAATTTCACCGTTTTAGGGTTTTAGTTTTTTTGTTCCTGGATTATCTGGAAGCTGTGTTGATTTGTTGTGGTAAATTCTTGTTGTTTTAGTTTTTTAAAACTCTATTTATGGCAACCCTAGTTGTTTTGAAGGAATCATCTCATTTTGTTTTCTATTGCCGTTGAAGGATCTTTTTTTTTTTAAGATTTTGATTGAAATTTGTTAGTTGATATTCTATGTTAAGTGCAATAGGTTAACTTAACACTATGTTTGGATAAGAATTTAGAAAGAAAAGGAAAAGAAAGGAAGGGAAGGAGGGAAGGGAAATGAAGGAGAGGGAATGGCATGAAAAACTTCCCTTACTTGTCAAATAGGGAAAGGAAGGGAGAGAATGAAAAGTATCCTATTTTTCTTCTGAATCTTCTACTATTGATGTGATTTGCTCATCAACAAAATTGAGAAACTGATCTCTATGAATCCCTTACTTCCAAATCCCTCACTTCTAATGTTGTTGTCCAAACTAATAAATTGTATCCCTTCAAGTCCTTCCTTTTCTTTCCTTCCAATTCTCTCAATCCAAACAAAGCGTAATTGCTAAAAAAGAATTGACTTTAGAAGGGAGGTATCGAGCATGAATAGAATTTTCCATTTAATGGCATGTTTGGCTACCTGAAATTCATTTCCAAGTGCTGAATTGAATTGATCCAAATACTATTTTTGGCAAATTAAAAATTTTGAAGTGTAGAATGAGGTCGATTCAATTCTAATGACAATGTCAATTGGGCCAAATATCTAAATTTGAAAATTCTAAGTATTGAGTACCAAAATTCAAATCCCCATTTTGAAATGAATTACACATTGCTAAATATTACCAATGACTAGGAGAATTCAAAATGTTTTTTTTAATCGATGGATTATATTGCGAAAGTAGGTCAAAGGTAGAAGTAGTTTCATGTTATTGTGTATCATTTACTTTGTGCTTATGTCTGGAACCAGGCAAGATGTTGTCGGTCAGTTTTCGATGGTGAATCTTGAGTTGTTCAGCATCGTGGAAGACATTAAGAAGGCCTCAAAGGCTTTTGTTGTTTATCCTAAGAATGTTAATGCTGAAAATGCTTCAAGTAAGTGGCTGTCCCTTAATAATTTTGTATATTTCTACATGCTTATGCTAATATAGGGTTTTGTATGCTTGGCGAGGATTACTTGATTTTAAAACGTGATTGAGGTTGTCAAGTTCATATTTCAAGCATTGCAAAAATGCAAAATTTAGAGTTCATTACATAAGTGTCTAAAACAATTTTTATTAACAAGGGTTGGGTCTCTCAAATTTGCATAATATAACAATTTAATGTATAACTTGACGGAATTTTCTACACGAAAGGAGAATGTGCTGGAAAACTGAAGGAGGGAAGTTTGGGGACTGAAGTAGAGTTAGAAACTGAGAATATACATTCACACAACCAAAGACGGATAGACGCTGTCAGGACTATTAGGAACTGATTTAATGTACAAGAGATTCCTTATATCAACAATTTTTCCATGCAGTACTACCGGTCATGCTGTCATCTAAGCTCTTGCCTGAGATGGAAGTGGATGATAATCTTAAGAGAGAGCAGTTGCTACTTGGCATGCAAAATCTGCCTATACCTACACAAATTGAGAAGCTTAAGGTGGCTTGATGTTACTGATTTTGTAAACTGCTCCTTAAATCGATTCTTTTTTAAAGATGACTGGTGATTGTGGCAGGCCAGAATTGACATGATTGCTGCAGCATGTGAAAGTGCTGAAAAAGTGATAGCTGATACTCGCAAAGCTTATGGACTGGATACCCGTCAAAAGGCGAGCACTATCCCTAATTTGGACAGGGCCTTTTCTGCCAAAATTCAAGAAAAAGAAAACTTACTTCGCGCTGCTGTCAATCACGGTGAAGGTGAGCCTTCAAATAGTGCAAAATATCTCTTTATTAGGAATGTGATGTTATTTGCAAGGAAAATATCTGTATGCTGACTCCCTGACATCTGTATTCCAATGTTGAAAAAGTGTTCCTGATGCACCCCTAGACATTGAAGCCCAAGGCACGAGTGTCTGCAACTTTGTGGTGCACTTCATGTGCAAAAAAGTGCCGAGGCACTCAAAAAGCGCACTAGCTGCATTTCTTTATCTGCAACCTGTTTCCCGACACAGTACTTTGATTTTAATGATTGAAATTTCCTCCTCATTTCAACCTTGCCAAATTGCGCTTTGAGCCTTTTTAAATATTGTTATTGACTCATGATTCACTTTATCCCCTTCTGTGTTTGTGTTCGACTCGACTGGACTTATGTTTTTGTGATTTTTTCTTGTAATTAAATTATTGATTCCTGTGTTGGTTACAACTTGCAAGGCCAGTCAATATGCCTGCTTATGGCCTCTATTTGGTTAGTGTGATAGGCTTCTGGTTGTTGTGACTTGTGAGTGATTGGTGCCTATGTAATCAATTTTTCTCGTGATATATGGCATAGGTCTTTGCTTTTCTTTGGTAGTGTTACTAAATTTTTGTAGTCATGCTGTGGATTTATGGATGATAAGAGGACCCTTTGGAACCCTGAGTTAGAGGAGGAGGGGTACCTAATGCAGATCTAGTGAAACTTGTCATTTTTTCCTGGTTTAGTGGCTAACTGGATACATTGCTAGTATGCTCTCTTTCTCATGCCTGACCCTTTTTTTCAGGAAAAATGTGATGGTGTGTTTGTTTTGGTAGTTTTTTTTACCTCAGATCTGATTGATCTCTATGTTCTATTTTGGGCAGGTTTAAGGTTGCCTGCAGACCAGAGACAAGTAGTTAGTTCCCACCTCCCTTCACATCTTGTTGATGTTCTCCCTGTCAGTGATGCGCAGCAGACTTATAATGATGGATCTGGTATATAAAACTTTTTGTGTCTTCATGTTTGAGCTTCAGCTGTATTCCGTCATTATTTTGTTTCTCAATGTAATTCTTACGGTGAAATGTGTCCACTTTCAGGTATGTATTCCAAGAATCCTCCTATGATGTCTAGCAATCAGAGTAGTCAGGGTACTCCACAGCAGGTCTGTATCATGTATATGAAGTGCTATTTTGCCGTATCTAACATAAGTACCCAAGTCCAAGTAACATAGGATATAAGAGTTCTAGAGAATATGTTTTTATAACCAGATGTGTAATATAAAGAGAGAACATAAGACTCCAATTCAATTGGTAAAAAAATTACATATCTTGAGTTACAAAGAATATGATTTGGACAATAAAATCGAAAAGTTCAAGCTTTTAAAGAAAGAAGCAGATCAGTCAGCGCCAAGAGAAAAGTTTTTGATCAGCGCCAAGAGAAAAATGAAGAGTCCGAGTAACAAAGCTTAATTCTGCATTTTGCTGTTATTCTAGTGCTTAATTTCAAAATTGATTTATAATTTATTCACAAAACCAAGATTGTGACTTCTATAGACTTTTGTTGGGCAATCTCTGACTTTTCTTCTGCTTCTGATTGTCAAATGTTATTCCTTATTTTGTTGAAGAAATGATGCATGATTCAGTGTAAATTTCTTGGTCTTATTAGTTGGTTGAAAACAATTCTGATGCAGGCTTCTGGAGCACAGCTTCTTGGAAGATCAGTGCCTTCACCTTCTACTGCCACAGTTACATCTTCCTTTGATAATACAGCATCTCCGATGCAATATGCAAATTCTCCTAGATCTGGTACAAACATAATGAATGCACCTTCTCCCCAGCAGCAAACACTCCAACAGCAACATCTGCAACAACAGAGGAAAATGATGCAACTTGCTCCTCAGCAGCAGCAGCAGCAGCAGCAGCTTCTTGTTCAGCAACAATATAGACAATCTGCCATGCAAGGTTTGACTCAGGTATCTTTAAAGATTTTGGAGTCTGGATATTCATTGCCTTCTAATGGTGGATGATTATGTGTGCGAAAACTGAGGTTGCCGTATCTTTAAAGGAGTTTTTTTTTTTTTTTGCACCTGCTTTTCTTGTCAGATCATCACTTTTGATTCTTAAGATGTGTCATTCAGAGTTTCTCATAACCTAGGAAGTTTTCTCTAGACTTCTTTGTGTACCTGTTGCAAATTTCTGAAGATATTGAAAGGTTTGATGTGTGGAACTTGGATTTGGAAGAGCCGAAGAGAATTGTATTTTCTCTCTGCATGGGGTCATACTTGAGCTATACTTAAGTCATATTCGGGGCTAATATTCCTGGTTGAGTTATATTTGAGTCCCAAGTGAAGTTGAGGATGAGGGATATGATTTCTTGTCTTCATTTTTATTTGTTATATCATATGCCTATATTTGTTTTTGTATTGGTGTTTCTTTTCTCTGTTTGTTTCTGAGAATGTAAGAGAATTTTGCTGTTTTTTACATGAGAGGAGCAGGGTTGTTTGGTCGTGGCTAGCTATTCCCTTCCATTGCTTGAGCAAACTCCCAAAGAGAAAAGTGTCAAACAATTTAATTTCTGATGTTCTTTTTGATCAAATTGTCTCATCAATTTCTTGCAGAACCAATTACCACAACTACATGATATGCAGACTCAGGCACATCAGAAGTTCTCATCGGTATTCTCAATGACTCCTCAATATTTCACTGTATTTGCTTTGGAAATGTTTTTCTTATAAGTAAGAATACATTATGTTGTCTACTTAACAACTGGCCATCTGTAGACGACTTATTTATAGGTAGCATCCCCATGCTAGCCTTTAAGATTCTGTTTTTTGTTGTGCTTGCACCTACCAGACTATAGATAATCCCTTGAGTTGCTTAGTTTGATTATGCCATGGAAGTTTTTCTTTTTCTTGGTAGCTGTACATGGATTCTATGATGCTTTGTAGAACTTTGAAGTAATTTAACTCAGTCTATTACTTCGTTCAGTTGGCAGTTACTAGGAGAATGTCTTTTATTCCGACAGAATAGTGGTTTTTTGTCCAAAAGTGAAGTTTTTATTCCTTATTTTAGACTTAATGATAGTATGCTGATTGCCAAAGGCTGTAAGGCTTCTTTGATGTTGAGATATTGTTCACCTATTATAAGCCCAGTGTTTTTTTATTTTGCTTCCTACTATTCTCTTATGGCCCATGTGTACTTGGTCATCAATGTTGGTGATTGGATTGAATAAAAGTGAGGTTTTCATAAAAATTACATGTCATAATTATGGTAGGTAGCCTACTGTCAAGAGCGGTCACTTTGTGTCTTATTGGCCAAGACATAAGGTTTTAAAATCTACAAAACCCATGCTGTTCGCATTGCAAAGAGTGTAAAAAAAAATCGATTTTTAGTTGGTTTAATGGATATATCTTGGTCTTGGCTAATATTTGGCAGTACAACATCACCCTATCACCGTGATTGTTTCCTTGATGACTTGATCGTTACCAATATTGTGGCCAAAGCTACATTTTTGCATTAACCCTACCCTAAAATATTTGTTTTTTTCTTCATGAAATTCTATTTACTATAATACCATTTCTCCAAATGATGATTGATGGGAGCAAATTTACACGTAAGTTGCATCACCATTCCATTTGTTTAATTCCATCGCCAAATCCGCCACTAGGGTAAAGCGAAGAACTCTTATCTTTTATGTAGTCTGTGAATTATTGTAATAATATTGTATTGAATTTGGATAGTGGAGGCATGTATTTCTAAGCTTGATGGTTTTCTTATCCCTCTTCATATTTTTGACAGATGCAAGGACAAAATCAGATGCAATTCTCTCAACCATTAGCGAGTCAACAATATCAAGCTAGGCAGCTTGCCGCTGGACATATGCAACATGCTATTGGACAAAGCCAACTGAGTCAAGGAGGGCAGCTGAATCGTCATATTGGCCAATTTTCTGGAGCTGCTAACACAGCATTGTTTAACGCTGCTCAGAACTCACCTAATTCTCCAGTGGTAGAACATGATTCTCATCTTTCACAGAAATAGTGATTGCATCTTATCTTGAGTTCTATGCCCTTTCAACAATTTTGCTACAATCTTCATTGCATTGCACATTTGCATCAGACCTGATATTTTTGTTAATATTTATTTTCAATCACTAGCTTTTAAACAGACTGGCCAATGTAAAAAATCTAGGGTTGTCTATCTTCAACACATAGAGATATGTGAATACATCTGTTCTCGTCCATGATCTTTTTCATGGTATCACCTTGTGCTACCTGATTAGAATATGTTGATCACTCTCATATGTTCTTTATTAGATTGCATCATTTTGTGAATTGATGCTTAATTTTCTTTTTTTAACATGTTGAGTGATAAATGCTTCTTTTACTAATCAGTGGCTTATACTTTCTCCTGTGCAATGTTGTTGTTCATTTTTACATTGGATGTGTTGATGGAATAAACTTGATTGAACAATGGTTTGAGAACTAGTTATATCATTGATAATGAGTGAATAGATTATAAATGAAACCAACAAACATATCATGTACTGATTTTGATGATGATAATTATGAATACAAGCACCTGTGATTGGGAGAGGGGTAGGTGGTAAGGGAGTATAGGTATTCTTTTAGTGTACTGAATGTTAAACATTTTTTCAATGGAAACTAAAAAGAATCATCTGGATCATGAAGAAATTAGTGTTATGGCTCATTAAGTGTTTTTTTTTTAAATTCTCATCGTCCATTTTATGGCATCAATAATTGGGTGAAATAAGTGGCTATTTGGTTTGTTCATTACCCTACATCAACCTGAAGAACAACACTATACCAAAGCCTTAATCTCATAAAATGAGATTCACTACATGAACCAATAATTTAGTCTTCAATCAAATATTCCTCCTCCATTCATTCCTGTATCTTGTCATATTAAATTTTATCCCTTAATATTTTGTATTCATTTTTTCCATTCAAGTCGAATTTAGCCTTCTTTGTTCTCTTTTGTAATCTCCATGGTTCCGAACTTCCAATCATCCACCCAACATCAACCTCAACTCAGATTGGGTCATCACATCATGATACATGATCACAATTATGATTACGGCCACATTGTAAAAAAATTTGAGCTCATAGTAAATTGTGATGTTAGGCTATGACAAATCATACTCATTGCTAAAGTGGTTTAGTGAGAATTATCGTGGTTGAAAGTGCATATAAGATTCAAACCCTTGGGTAGGGAGAACTAATTTCGATAGCAACCACATGCCATTATCCTAATGCCACTTGGCTCCCACCTTGGGGGAGTTACGAGGAGTTAGATGTACTCAACCTTACTCGTATAATAAGAAAGGTTATTTTAGATTCCAATAGCAGTAAAAAAATATTTTTAAAATATTTTAAAACTACTTATAAATGATTGAGACAACATATAGCACAAGAGATTTATTATAATTATACAATTATCAAAATAATGTCAAGGCCTTAATTCCAATTGGCTATATGAACCGTAACAAATTAAATTGCGATCATATATTGGAATAAATGATAATATAAATTGTTTAAATTGTATGGACAAGTACTTTATGCTCCTAAGTATGTTAGATATTGAAAATCATTCCATAAAAAGTAAGAAATCATCCTAGTATATATGTTTCTAAGTTTGCTATAGACATTGAAAGTCATTCCATAAAAAGTGAGAAGTGATCCTAATAAAGAAGTAGACTAATCTCATATACTTAAATCAATGTTATTTTAAATAGAAGAATGTTAGGAAGAGTATTTATTTGGCACTTTTAATTTGTGAATTATAAGATTATTTTATATATTTTTTGATCTTCATTTCAGATTTCCAACATGTCAGCTACAATGTCGTCACAACCATTAATACCAAGGATGCAGGTTAGTATTTTATGACTTTTATTTTCATTTTATTTGCTCTATTTATATATAGATATATTATGAGTTCTTAAGTACCAAAATCGGACGCCTTTATAGATATATAATAAGTATATGCATGGTATTAGCTGTTTTTATGCTGTGTATATTTAGTAAGCAAAATGCATCTTAAGTTTCCTTTGTTCAAGGCTATTATATACTCCTGTTTAGAGTTCATTGACGTCAAGTTATCTCTATTAGCTTACAAACTTAGATCTACCTGAGGTTATGATACCTGTATTAGTTTCGCATTCAAATTCTTATGCACGTTTATGGAATTTGACATCAATTGAGGTGAATTAGGGTGGAAGAGAATCCAGTTCATTTTGAAAATTATTTTTAGTATCCAAGAGAACGCCATTTGTATCTCTTTACTTGAAATCAATTTCTTGACATCCTTAGATTTGCTACAAATACAACTATTGTTTTCCATATTAGTAAATTTAAGGTTTAGTCATGACTTTTTTATAAGTAGTGGTATTTTTTGTTTCATGATGAGAATGATTTCGAAGCTCTCGCTCTATTATTTTAAGTATTTTGTCCGTTCTCTTTTACTCGCAACATTGCTATAATAATCACTATTCTTTAGGTACTCTCAATCCACATATTCTTTATATGTAAGAAAAAATAGTCAAGTGGAATCTTATTGATTCATTTTAATATCTATTTTCTAGATATTAAATGTTCATAATTTTTTGCTATGTATAATGTTAGATATTCTAGGTCAAAGATATTGTTGCAACATGGAATAAAAACTCCCCCGTTACGTTACGTAACGCCCGTTATATAACCTGTTTGAAAGTTGTCGCGACGTTAAATCCCGTTATATAACGGTTCACAAAATTTCACGGTCAAAACGCCGCGTTGACCGTTATATAACGTGTAATGCCCGTTATTTTACCGTTATAACGCTATTTCACCGTTACAACGTTATTTGTCTTCCCGTTAAAATTTTATTAATACCCATTAAATTTGTTTATTATGATTACTAAATTTATAGCTACTCATAGTTTTAGTTTATAAACAAAATAATTAACTAATAACTAGAATCAAATATTGCAATTATAATAGCTAGTTGCATATTATTGCATAATAATAGTAGTTCAACAACAAAAATGCATTTATAAGTTCAAAACCCCTTATGTGATTTCTTTTCCAAAAATCACACCTCATCGGCCGCGATTCGTGTTATATATCCGCGACCATGATTTTTTTTCCATGGTTGCAAGTCATTAAAATGACTAAGGTTTGCAACATTTTCCTTTTTAGTCTGTTTCATAGGCTTTGTTATATTTCTAATATAGCTATGACCAACACTTATTTTTTTATTCTCATTCACACATTTAACTTATTTATTGATCTCATCCACCTACTTTTCACACTTTCCCCTAAAGTGTTCTTTTTTTAAGCTTTTTCCTACATGTTTTCTGATTTGCATATGAAATGTACTTGCTGTAAACCTTATGGGAATGAGAGTATATTTATAATGATGTACTTCTTTGTGCTAAAAGAATTACAAATTCAAAATGAGTGTCTATAAGGGTTGGGAAAAAAGATGTACTTTATGAGCAGCCGAAAGAATGTGTGGATTGGATGAAATATTAAATGTGTGGATTCAAACAAAAGAAAGATTGTTGTTCATAGACAAAAATAGAATTGTATCAAATTCTATGGGAGTGGGACATACTAAAAAGGAAACTGTAGCAAATTATTTGTGACCGTGGGAGTACTTGATATATCTTACTATGGAATTTGAGAAGAGAATGAAGATTCTTTTCTGCTTTAGTTTTTCCGTAATAATTATCAAGGTTGCTCTTAGCTTATTCGATGATGAGTTTCTCACTATGTTCGAAGCTTTAAACAAAGTTTGATCTTGTACCCTAAAAGTTAAATGTATATATTTTAGTTATCTGTAGAGATAGATTACCGTTAGTAATCAATACTTCACATGGACAGTGTTATGGTTTACTAAGGTTGTGTTTAGTGATAAGCCACTTGGCCTTACGTTTTACAAGGTAAATCTACATGGATGTTTTGGGTCATACTTGAACCTCTCCCTACTTTTAGGGAAAAAATTTACTTGAAGCTTTCACCGCCAAGATTTCACAGAAATTTGGAATAGGCCACCGTAGTATTCTGGAGCATTTGCATTATATATTGGCCAAACTCCAATTTATCTTATGTATGGTATGATATGCCTACTTTGGACCTTGGTTTCTCTCCCTCTCTCTCTTTTCTTTTTTTTCCTAATTATTTTTATCCACGGGAACTAAAGTTCTTTGCTGGTACCTGTATGTAAAATATTAATTATGGTTTGTTCTAATAAGAATTTTAGAACTGGAGAGGGAATGAAAGGAGATTAATAATCTGAAAGGCAAGTGTCGGGATGGTTAGTTTTAGAAGGGGAGAGAAGGGTGAGTGAGTGAGTGAGTGAGTGAAGGGTTCAATTTCTATGTCTTATTTATAATCAGGTTTGGCCAAGGAATGTGAGTAAAGGATTAGAAGAGATTTTTGTATGTTCCTCTTTATTAAACAATTTTCTTAATAAGTGAGGGGTGGAGTTCTGATTTATCTCCCTCTTCTGATCTAGGTGGATTTCTACTGAGTGCACCTTCATTAATTTCCCTTCATCCCCTTCGAGTGTTTTTTCATCTTACCATACCAACAAAAAGTTAAAAGTTGGATGATTTGGAAAGTAAAAATGATCGAGGTACAAATCTCACAAATTTTTGGTAGTTGTCATAAGCCAAGCCAGTAGGATATAAATTCAATATTACCCCCGCATTTACACTTGCATACAAGGAAAGCTTCCAGTTACTAGCTGTCTTCACATGATGAGTTAAAGAAAGAGCAGTTTCCGAGATCAGCTATAATTCTGCATTTCTTACTATAAGGGTATGGACTCTGTTTTATTGAAAAAAATTCCAGCGACAATCTTCTGTTTCTGTTTACCCTGGACTCTTCTAGTTGTTTATTGTTATATAAGTATAACCCCTCGCTACTGGTTTAGAGGGTATCAACTTCAATTCTACGCCAATTCTTCCACTCCCTTCTCCCCAACCCACCCCCATGGCCCCATCCCCTTCCGCGCCACATTTGTTATTTTAAATGCATTCTATGGAAAATATACCCTTTCCGTTTAACATTTTATATATATGTATATATCTAGCAATTGTATAGTTTTGATTTGTGAATAAGCTATTTTTGGTTTGTTACTATATTAATGTGCATTGACAATTTACCTGTTTTCTCGCCTTAGTTTCCATTAGGTGGTGCCAACCCCCAAAGAGCGCTTCCTTCCCAAATGCTCAGTGATCAGAGTATGAGACCCCTCTTTCCTTTTCTGTTTGTTTTGCGTATATGGGGGATATGAATGAGAAGTTTTGTGGGTTGCTTCAACTCACAGCCCTTTGTCTCTTTCTCTCTTTGCAGTGTTTAATATGGGAGCAAATCAAGCCGGTATGATGAATTTACCCCAGCAACAAGTTGGTGCTTTCGGAAACATGTCGCAGAATCCTCAGAATCTCCAACCGAATTTGGTACCTCTCCAAAATGCACCTCAAAACTTACAGAATTTCCAACAAAGGCAGCCGAATCAACAGTGATTTCGTTTTAGATTTTGCGTTTTGCACAACTTCAATGATTTGCGTAGCTATCAACAGCCTGTTTGGATACATTTTACATATGATCGTATTGAGCGTTATTGTAGTATGTATCTTATAGAAACGAATCCATACCCGTAAATATTGATGTCCGTGGTAATAGAAAACATTGTTCTTCGTAAATTCCATTCTCGCCCTTTTGCTAGAGAATTTTGCAAACTCATTTCCGTTACCACGTTTTTTATCAGCTGCCGAACAGGCTGCTGTTTTTTTTGTAGCCTCCGTAAATACGATTATCATCGGAAGTGCTATGTTTCGGATTTGGGCTTTTGGTATCGATTACTTTATTACGTATGAGAATATTTTAGACGCTGTAAAATACCCGGCTGACTTGTAAGATTATGCCTTGTAGTTTTGCCATTTTGGAGAATATTCAAATGATGCAAGCCTAAAATTTTGTATCTGTGAGATTATACCATGATGATTACTTTCTAATGTAATAATAATTGTTTTATATCACCAATTAATCCAACTTTTGGGGTTTTTGCAAAATAGTTTGTTGGGCAGTATAGCTTATTTTGTTATAAAAAGATGGTTAAAATACAGTTGTTTCACAAATGTTTATATAAGATGGTTTTTTCATAAAACGTTCTTCATACATTAGTTGAATTGTCTCACATAGGAGAAAGAAAAGAAAATGTTCCATTATAATTCTTACTACTATCGATTGATTTTGTAGTGGATCTCTAAAGACTGTCTGATAATTCAATAAATAAAATTTCTGTATAAATATTAAATATGAATTTTTTTAAAGTGGAACTTTTATTATAATAATTATAACTTGTAAAATGTGATACGGAGAGTAGTAAATTTTTACTTACAAGTAAAGGGAGGGGTTAAAAAAATCATTAATAGAAAAAATTAACGGTTTTAAACGATTTTGGAAGGAGAAAATTGGAAAAGATTACAGTTGTAAGACGTTTCATAACACGAGGATGCCATTGATATTAGAGGTATTATTGATAAAATACAAAAATTTAGGACTACGATTGATAATTTCCATAGAAAAAAAGGAAAAATTGACATTAATAATCCAATCTTTTACTCATTCGCTGTAAATAATCTAGCCTTTTTATTATTTTCTAATAATCCAATGTTTGCCCTTGGTTCGTTGTGAATATTCCAACCTTTATTTCAGTTTGCTAGCGGTATACCCTGATCATAGTTTTTTATGAGCGGATACACTTGGTACGATGATGATACCCTATTATTACCTATTACTAGTAATAAAAATATATTGTGAGCAAATTTATCACAAAGATTAAATTATTAAAAGATAATCCAAAGGTGGAATTATTCTTAGCGGATGACTGAAAAAATATTAGATTATAATGTCAATTTTTCAGGGATTAAAAAGACCCAAATATCAAATTCCCCGATTCAAAAGTCCGGTAGGGTTTACTTCCAATTTTTCTTTAGCTATTCCTGCTCTCTCCATCTATAATTATCTCACAATTAGAATATTAGTCTTTGGGCAAAAATTGGAGTTGCCGCAGAATTGATTCTAAATCCCGGTAGGGTTTACTCCTGATTCTAGACACATAGTTGTTGCTGCTGACTCGAAATCTCTGTTTTGGTGTAGAGGTACCTTTTTTATTTGATTTTATAAACCAATTAAGTTATTTTTAATCTGTAGATTTTCTATTGAATCTAATTTTGATCATTATGTAGTGAATTAACTTTTAGTTTCCTCAATTTAAACTTGTTGAGATTTGAATTGTGAATTAACTATAGGAGGCCTATGGTTAAAAAAATTTTCGAATTGCAATTTGATTAGTTGCTTGAGCAGTATTAAATCTTGATATGTTGATCAGGTCTCCTCTCCTTTCTTATTAATTGTAAATGAATCAGTGTAATTATTTATGAAAATTACGTTATTTTAGAATTTGTATGGTGCTGATATGATTCAGGTTTTTATTACTTGTAGCAAAATCAGGTTGTCTAGAATTTTTATTACCGGGTAGGATCCGTACAAGTGAAGGGAAGGGGAATAATCTTTCGTGTAGGAGACGATAATCAAACCTCTGTCGCAAAGGTGCAAAACAAAACCTTCAATAGCTAGGCTGACCCATGATTCTCATCTTTAGATTTGTATGTGTTAATCGGTCTGAAAATTTAACCTTTTTCGGTTAAATTCATCATTTTTTGATTAAGATTTACAATTTTCTGTTCTAATGGATAAAGGAGGAGAAAAAGAGTAAGAATGAATAATGATACTGAGCTCTCATTGTTATTCTTTCTTTTCACACTCTATCCTAACTAGAGCTTATTTATTTGTAGATTGAGCTTTATAAGTTTAGACTTGTTCGACTTGAAGGTGTCTGTAATTGACATTCACCAATATCCATTCCATTCCATTTGATAACTAAATAGTTTCGTTGTATCCTATCTTCGTTCTTTCCATTTGATTTGCATTCAAACTTGCAATTTGATATCCGTTTCATTATTAAGCTTAAGCACAAGTATTGAGTTTCTCAATGAGACGGTCTTAGGGTGAAATCATCTCTATTGGGCTGATACAATGTACACTTACAATCTTAAAATGATCACTTAGAGTTTCAAACTGACCACCTTTTTAGTAAGGGATCACTTAAAATCTCAAATTGATCAATTAGATCTATGAGCTAGTTATATGGGCTCGTCTCATGATGAGATGGTTTCATACAAGACTTGTGATTCTTTTATTTTGTTTGAACAACTTATTTATTCATGTAACTTCATTGCTTATTGGGATTTTGTCTATGTGAAATGTATGAGCAAATACATTGTTTCTATATTTTGACTCATCAAAAGTAATTTCTTTAACAGAAAATGTGTTGTTTTATTTATTCAATGTGAATTCTGAGATTTTGTTTATGGTCTGGTTGTTCTGCATTTAGATAAGATGTCAGCATATGACAATGTTGTTAGTGGTAAGCTGAAACTGAAAGGGAAAGCATTGGATGTAAAGACCGGTGGCATAAAGAAGAAGAAGAAGCAAAAGAAACAATATGAGGAGGTTTCAGAAATAAAACAAGATGCCAATTTAGATGGTTAGTTCCCGATCTTCATACTACAACAACATTCCATTTACCCAATGCCATGAAAAAATTTTCATTTCCGTATTTGAGTTTTTGTGCAGATGGGAATGCAGAATTATCAGTTGTTGCTAACGAAGACGATAACAATGAATCAGACAAGCTAACCCGAAAAGACAAGGCCCCCAACTTTGCTGATCATTTAACCCCTGCTGAAAAACGATATATCGAGCAGAGAGAACAGCTTGATGTCCACAAGTATGCAAAGATGTCCAAGAACTCTCATCGTGACCGTCTAGACGACTTCAATCAGTATCTAGCCAACTTGAGTGAGCATTATGACATACCTAAAGTTGGCCCTGGCTAAATCTTCTCAAGATATTCAATGCACTTTTATGTCGATTGTCGAGTTCTTGTACATTAGGTAGTTCATTGTTTTGCGATTTCTGATTTCTTGGGTATGTTTTTTCTCCGAGCATTCCTCGAACAGCTTCTGTAATCAGAGCTTGTAGTATTGTGTACCAAACCTTAACTTGTTTGAGAAATACTGTTTGTATTTCATATTTTCATGGAAAAATTGACATTAATAATCCAACCTTTCACTCAGCCGCTATAAATAATCCCACATTTTAATTATTTTCTAATAATCCAACCTTTGTGATAAATTTGTCTACAACATACCTTATTACTAAAATTGAGTAACAATAGGGTATGTTGCTAGCAAACTAAAATAAATGTTGAATCATTCACAGCGAACTAAAGGCAAATGTTGGATTATTAGAAAATAATCAAAAGGTTGGATTATTCACATCGGATGAACAAAAGGTTGGATTATTAATATCAGTTTTTCCTATTTTCATTCGATTTTCGACTGCACATTCCTGACTTCCTGTAATCAGAGCTTGTAGCCTTCTAGTTTTTCATTCGATTTTAGAGTAAAAAATGTAACATTTTCTTTTATTTGCTTTGTCAAGGGTGAATACATATGCTTGGGTGAAAATATGGTAGTGAATAGGTGTTCAAACAGATCTAACAATTTGATATTTATCCGACCTTGTGATCGAATCCAACTTGACCCGACTTCAAAATAAATGTAAAAATATGTAAAAATCAATGTGAAACAAAACTTGATTTTTAATTGATTTAAAACACATAATCCGAAATCAACCTGATGAACTGAAGGAACACCTCTATTCAAATAGGTTATCTTTGGGTGAAAATTTTAGTTTCAAGACTTCATTTTTTAAATTTTGCTTGGTTCTTATTACTAGAGTAGTAATTCTTTTGTACTTTTTGTATTTTGCCTAGTTCTTATTATTTGGGGAATAAATAAATCTCAGCATAACTCGTGTTGTGTCAAGTCTCCCATCATCTGGTTCGCAATGGCTCAGACTCGAAGCATAATCAAACGACCTATGAAAGAACTCTTAGCGACCCGATTACAACTTTGAACTAGTCTCTTGTCCAAAATGATTTCACATTACAATGACTTATGTAGTAACTACAACTAATCGGAAAAAGCTTCTCAACAATGATATCTTGAACGCTATACGACTGAGGGACTTGTAGCTAACTTGCTTATAAATTACATAGACAATGTAGTTATCTATTGATTTTGTACATCAAATACGGTTTTTATGTAGTATGTATATATTTACTCCGAGAATCAGAACCCTCGTATCAAGTGCCAACATGAGGTGTATAGCCACCAACAGGAGGGCCTAATGAATATCTCCATTCTCCACAAGCCGAACATCTTTCAAGTTCATTGTCGTTGATCAAAGTACAGAATTTACAGGACCAGTTTTTGAAACTTGACTTGATCTCCATGGTTCTCGGTGTTTGGCATGCTTCACATGCAAGAGCCAGAGGCTGTAATTCAGTCATTAGCCATAGATTAGATTTTGTAAGGCAATGGCATGATATATGAAGTTGAAATAACATAGATCTTTCAAGGTTAGAGCACAAATTTATAGTTCGTGGATCATCACATCAAATTCAATATGAGAACAGAAGAATAGATTGCGGAAAAATTTAGGGAGTGTTTGACAAAATAGCTTATTGGGCAACCGCAATACTAATGTTTTTGAACAAACTGCTCAGCAGCGAATTCAAAATCAGCTGGTCAAACCAATTAATGAAATCAGCTGTTTAAATCCGTCATTGTAATCAACTATCAGCCACCAGCTATTACCCATTTGCCAAACACCCCTTAAAATGTAGAGGTTTACCTTATTAATCAAAGTACATAAAGAGCATTGCCATGTGTCTCGATTTTCTATCGTCTCATGGGGTTGCCAAGTTTGCTCACTCAAAATGGGCACACGAGATTCAGTGGATGAGGAGGCACTATTATTTGCTTGCTGCCCATGAGTTCCCTGGGATCGGGATCCACACCATAATTCATCATGAAGCCTTCTTTCAGCAGCCATGGCAGCAGCTTGAATCGGGCTTAGTGCAGCCTTTATACTATTATCACCACCTATATGTCTAGGCCCGGATGGCAACAAAGTTCCAAGTTGTCCTCTTCGTTCAGCAGCTGCCAATGCACTTTGGCGGAGCAATGGTAAAGGCGGTGGCTGTGAGAACCCACCCAAACGTCGTCCTGGTAGATCAAATCCTTTCCCACTTCCTGAAATTCCTTTCGCCATTAATTCTTCACACTCCTGAAAGATAAAAATGAGAAATATTCATGTCATTTAGGCAGCCATTACAAAATAAACTTGATGATAAAATTTTCTAGATTACATGTGACACGTCGCAAGTGTTGGAAAAATAACCCACATGTGATCCCACATCGAAAGGTTAGAGAGAGGTCGACTAACATATAAGCTTGATGAGTTTACTCCTATTACCAATTGGTTTTAGGATAAAACCTCATCGAACTTGTGTGCAATCAATTCTCCTCTTGAGCGGGTCTTATAGTGTACAAGCCTAATAACAAATTTATCAACAAGTACTCCTTTGACCCTCTAGGTTGACTTTAAATGCATTTGAACAATTATTTGTTGGTTTGGTTTTGGAGAGCATACACAAGAAAGATAAAATCCACTTGTCTATGAGTGGGATGCACCGAGTATGAAATGATGACACAAGATAGATAAAATGTGTGAGATGGTATGAAGACAAATGAAATGTGCTGATGAGATTTGGTTAGAGTGTGGGGGACATGTCCAAGAAAAGAAACGTAGCAAACTTAGTGAAACGTTCTTAAAAGGAGAACGTAGCAAACTCAGAGCAACGGATTAGTAGTTCCCAACACAAATAATTAGATGATAACCACCGCATAACTTTTCTGAACCGTAGATGATCATCGGAAGGGGCATAAAAAAGAATGATAGAGAGGAAAAGGCTTGAAGGATTAAGCAAAAGAACTGAGTTAATCGACAAGCCCTTCACAGTTCATCTTCATGTAGTTACAAAAGTAAGCAATTCTAAGTTACGAACAACTTATTTTGATCGAATTTGGATACAATGAGAAGTAAAGTCACTAACCAGTCTAAGTTCATCCAATAGTTTGTAGAAATCGGCATTATGCGGACCAATTTCATTGTGGCACAGTTCATGCAGCATGGTATCAAGTATCTGTTCATAAGGAAAGAAATCCCATTGCCTTTCTGGCCTACGCAAACGTAGCTTAACCTCCGCACCTCCACCAACGTTCAATCCCATGAGGGATGGATTAGATGGGCTGTGATTGTTACATTATGGGACCCATTAGAAAGATAATGAAAAGGGAGTTCCGAAGAAAAACTAAGTGGAAGTAAAAATACATGCCCTCTTACCTGAATTCAGACAGGACCTGAACTTTCCATTTGCGCTTATACATGATCGGCTGCACCTGTTTTGCCACATTCTCTAAAATTTTTCGAGCCTCGTTTTCACCAGTCATCCTTAGAGGCTTGATTTCCCAGACCTTGTTAAGATCAGTCAGGTCCATTTTCAAAGCGACGCTTCAGATGTAACTATAAAGAGAAAAGGTTTTGTTATTGAAAGGCGTTGTATCACAAGCATTGAAACATGATGACAAATAAAATGTTCTGGCCAGCCGCAAGCCTCTTCTTGTGAACTATAGAAATGTAAATGCTTCTTATTGATTAATTGAATAATAAAAAGCTAAACAGTACAATTACAAAGCACAGTATTTATGAATCCATAGAGACATTTTGTAATGTGAATTGAAAGTCCCGCTGTGTTCACTACATACTTAGATCATCAACAGAATAACAAAAAACTACGACAAAAATCTTGAATTGATGCAGCTCCTATATAGATCAAGTATCAAGCAAAAGAAACCCAAGAACAAAGTTGCAATGACTTGGTGTTTCAGCAACAAAACATATCAGGGGTGAGAAAACTGGTTCTGGAAGATCCTAATATTAAGAAAACGAGAGATCGGCTGAATAATAATGACTTAACTAGACATGAAAGACTTAAACAAGAGATAGGCTGACTGTTAATGACTCCTGATCATAAGTCATGTAGCCGACACCAATTTTTTGGCATTTGAGGCTCTATTATAAGTCATATTTATCAAAAGTACATTATGAGGTGTCCTTTCCGGTGTTCATGCGGGTTTCAGGTATAATATCCAGGGCAGTGTTAATTTCTATTCTTGAGTATAGATAAATAACGTGACAATCTGATTTTACTTTATATATATGGGCTATATTATATCAGGTCAAATAGTGTAATGAGAGACCCTCACACACACCAGAGATCAAAACTGTTGATATGGATGTTTATAGGGTGTATGAAGATAAGAAACAAATATGCAAGGATGTGATGAATGGAAAAATGAACAAAGCGATAAAGAACACAAGGTTTGAAGTGGTTCACCAAAAAATGCTACGTTCACCGTATTTAGCTAAGATAGCATATTTAAAGGACAAACTACAATCTTGAAAGAATTACAATAGACTTTTGATGAGAAAGAGAAGGGCTAATGGGGGAAATAAACTTAAGCAATAAGAGAGCTTTACAAGGAGACTTTTTGGCTTACTAAAATATGACATATTATTATAATATTTATAGGGAATGATAGGGCTTGAAACGAAACAAAATAGGACAACATCACAAATAGGCAGAAAATGGACAGAACCGCCCACTGCAGGCCTGCTCGTTTGAGCATGATGGCAGCTCGTTCGAGCAGGTACAGGGCAGCATATCAGGTTGTTTTCTGGCTTCTTCCACGGGTCCTATGGTCCCGATTTGCACCTCTAACATTCCTACACTTGTCCTTGGTCCATTGCATGCCTTGATGCCCAAGGATGCTTCATCCGATGATTGCAAGGTTGGAGTGTACTAGATTGATTCTCCCTCAACCAATCCCAATCTTCTCTAACAACACAAACAACTTAATTAATCTTCTTTAATTAAGTCCTAATTACTTGGTGAACTAAGTCACCTATAACCCTAACAGGTCAGGTCATGCTCGGTTTCGGTAAATTGGATATAATTTGGACAACTCTCAAAATTAACATATACATAACTCTCTTTCTCTCTTGAGAATTTTCCACAATACCTCACAACCTCCTTACTTTTTCTTCAAATTCTAACTTTTCCTATAAATTATAAAGCATCTGGGTCGAATTGAAAAACATAGGTAAAAAGTTGTAATAACCAAATTCAGGAATTCCAATTAAAGTCCCCAATTATCAATGAAAACCTAATCAAGCAAATATAATCAAATATATGCAAATTGGAACCAAGTTTGATGATGATTTACACCTAATTTCCATAACAAGAAGAAATATTCGAAAATTGAACAATACCCAAGTCAAAAAACAGCTACATGATTAAATTAATTCAACTTAAATGATCTAATTCATAAAAAAAAATCAATGATGAATATTATATTTTGATTAACAAACATGATGAAGTAAAAACTCTGAATTAGCATATGAAAGAACAGAAAACAATACATAACAAGAAGCATATAAAATAGAATCAAAAAAACAAAGAGAAGGGGAAGAACAAACATACCAGAATTGAATTAAAAGTAGAAGCAAATAGAATTGAATAAAAGTATCAAATGAATGACAAATTGGAGAAGTCCTTAGATGAAATACTACAATACAAGTAGCAGTTGAAATGTAAAAGCATTTGTTTCCTTCTATCTTACGAAAGAAGGTAGTCAATGATTTGTCGTAAATTGACGTTCGGTGTATACCCGGCTGAGAATGGGTCGGGTCAAGTTACTAACAACGAACAACAGGTAACAACAGAAGGTCTCTTGAGAAACCGTTTATGACTAAGACGGTTCTACCAACAGCTCAACCCTATGATTTTAAATTTAAAAATAAGGTTGATGACTAATTAGTTACTTATTTTGCAAAATGGGTTGACCCATATTTACCCGTCTATACTATAGACGGTCTATAGCAAGAATTTGTGTTTGGCAAATTAGTCTGATTGTCTTTTGGTGATACGATCTCAGCTAAGGAGTTCGTATTCTCATAGTATGTTATTTGATGGGAAGGTACATTTGTCGATGAAACCGTCTCATACAATAATTTGTATATCTCGGGAGAGATTAGTTTCGATTCTGAACTATATGAAAACATTTTTTTTGAGATAATATGAAAACATGTTAGGACTTTGATTATATAATCTTACGATCTAAAAATAAGCTGCTAATTCGAATCATAGGCAGAATCTTAATGTGGTAGAATCAAACGATCCTACCTAACTCATGAATTTAGGTGGTAAAATCATAACACGATTCAACGATTTTACATTCACCAATCCGACCATACATAGATAGTTTGACTCATAATTACACTATTAGTAATTTAGTACTACCTCCGTTCCATTTTAGTTGCACCATTGAGTTTTGGCACAATAGTTAAAGGCTGTCAAATCAGTATGGTAAAAGTAGGGATGATGTATGTTTGATGGTGATATGTGGGTAGAAATAAAAAAAATTATTATAAATAGATAGTGGTTGTGACTTGCGGGTATATTAAATAATTAATGGGACGATGTATGATTGATGGTGATATGTGGTAGGAATAAAGTGAGGATAAAATAAGTAGATTATTTTTGCCAAAAATAGTAATGTTGTAAGTAATATGAAACTTCCAAAAATAGTAAATGTTACAAGTAAAATGGAACGGAGGAAGTACTGTTACTCTTGGAATCTAGGATGTGGGCCACACCCTCCACAACCTTTGATCAGAAATTTAAAGTGGGATTCAAAGCATCCAACAAAATAAAAAAATGGGTAGACTAGGATAGGAATAGGATCACTAACTTCCAAATCCTTGCATGGTGCATCATACCCAATACCATTAATAAATCTTACAAAAATATGGATGGTCCAAAAAAGTAAATCTACCCATCAAAGTATGAGAAAATTATTTATCAATTATTAACACCCTTCTAAAACAAAATAGATCTTATATTAATATTTTATACAAAATTGTAAATTGTATTATTGCCTTTTATCCAATTTAATTTTTTAGTAGGTATCTTGTATACTAAAAAAGATATATAAACACTTACAACACATACTTAAATATCAACAGCAGATAACATAAATACTTACAACAAACAACTTAAATACTTATAACACATAATGAAAATACCCACACTACACACATAACCTAAATCCTTACAGCAAATAGTCTAAAGGCTTATAACACATAATAAAAATACCTACTTGACAACGTTAACATGTTTTAAACACCTACTTGACAACTTCAGCATATTTGAAACACCTACTTAACATACTGTAAAATCCTACTTGACGTATCATTGTTTAACATTTTTTTCGACATTTTATTTTAATTTATTTTTTTAAAAATAAAACTTACTATAACAAGTCATCCGGTCATCGGGTTTACTATAGGAAAATACCCTTTAAAGTTAGGATTATTCATGGTTAATCAATAGTTGAATTATTGTAGAAAAATCACAAATAGATTGAATTATTGTAGGTAATTTTTCCAAAAATAATGCTAATAAAATGAATAGATAGAGTATGAATATTCACATTTAAAAAGATTCACTTTCCTTTGAAAGTGGTTCAAAGGGAAGGGGTAGTAGTCTTTAACTCTCCAGATACTCTCTTGAGAGATCGATTTTTTGTAAAGACAATTCTCAAAAGTCTAACCCAAATTTATATTTAGAATTGTAACAATATATATATAGAATTAAACTGTGCTTTTAAGAGCCGTCTTTAAAAAAGACAATTTTAAATAAGAATTTGTGTTAACTCTTGAGATTCTCATTTCTCACAAAATGTCAAAATCAACTCTTTTTTCAATGAGGAGTAACCACTAATAACCACAATTTAAGTCCCCAAAACTTGAAACAAAAACATTAGTGGTAATCAAACTTAACAACATGAAAAAAACATATGAATGGACTACCAAAAAGGTTTTGGATTTATTATCTTTGGTCCCAACTACAAACAAATTTTTTGTACTTGTCTACTCTCACCATAATTTAACACTTTAATTACTACATTTCACGAGAAAATTGAGAAAAAAATGAAGAAAAAGTGTAAACAAAATAAATTACTCCTATTTCACTATATTTTTATTTTTGATATTTTCTTAATTTATTATTATTATTATTATTATTATTATTATTATTATTATTATTATTATTATTATTATTATTATTTATTTAATTTATTTTTAGCTTATTCGCACATTTTTTCAGTATATTCATATAACATATTACTCTGTCCTATAAAATTTGAAGTAAAGAGAAAGTAGTAGGAATAGTTTTTTTAAGAAAAAGGTAAATAATATTAAATGAAGAGGAAGAATGAATTATGTGATTGAAATTAAAAGATAGTTAAAATGTATGGATGAGATTATAAGAAAGCGGTGGGCTATAGTCAAAAAATAGAAATGATGCAAATTAAGCTGAACGGATCAAAATGAAAAATAATGCAAATTAAATGGGACGAAGGGAGTAATTTTTTCCAATCCTCTTTTACTCGCAAGTTGCAAATCATACGTATAGTAAAAGTTATGAAACAGACTGAATTTATTTTACGGGTTCATTAGATTCTATCATCACTCATTTATTTTCGTTAAGGAACATTTTTTCTGATGATCTTTCTCGAATCCAGAGACTCCATCCTTTTTTATACTTCCTCCGTTCCATAATACTTGCTACATTTCACTTTTTTACGCAATCCAATGCACAATTTTGATCATTAATACCTTAAACTACATTTATCTAAAAATTATAAAAATTTAATATTATGAAAGTATGCGATTAGACGATTCAAACAAGATCCCACTTGACTATATTTTTACTTACACATTAGTCGCAATATGTAAAATAAGCTTGAACGATGAATAGTGCACAAAATCGAAATGTAGCGAGTATTTCGGAACGGAGGAAGTACGTGTGAGCTGTCACTTTTCTTCTTTCTTTTTAGACCCTGATCATAGTTTTTTTATGAGCGGAATAGAGCGGTAATGATGACCATGATGTTTATTGGATTCTATCTAATTTTTACTTATACCCACTGGGTACTCACACTTTTGCTACTTCAGTTCCTAACATCTTTCTCTCTCCCTCTGCTCTCTACCTCAAATCAAAATCAGGATATGCTTTCTGGGTCTCTCAGATTTGGGAGATTTAATCCTATTTTACTTCTAAATGGCAAATTTCTAGATGATCTTTTGATATAAATGTAAGTTTTCATTTTATACTTAATTTTTTTTTTCAAAATGTTGCACTTTTCTGTTCATTCTTTGAGGGTTTCCTGCATTGTAGTCCAAAAAACTTCATTTGGTATTTCAAGTTAGATACTTTATTACTTGGGTAATTTAAAGGTGGGATCTTGTAACTTGTTTCTCACAATGTTGCTCTTTTCTGTTCATTCTTTGAGGGTTTATTGCATTATAGCTAGCACATTTCATTTTTTTTTCAAGTTTGATTCTTTCTTATTTGGGTTATTTATTCAAAGGTGGGATCTTGACACTAATTTTATTGTTTAAATCTACTTTTTAACTTGTTTATTAAAATGTTGCATTTTTTAGAATCTCGGGTTAGTCTAGTGGTTGAGTAGATTTTTTCATCTTTTAGGGATTCTCTAGCTTAGCCCGAATCAAAAAAAATTGCACTTTTCTGTTCATTCTTTGAGGGTTTGTTAGAGTAAAGTTTTTGGTTGAGTTGATTCCTTGACATGTTATGGGTTTGAATCTCAACCACCCCTCATTTAAGTGGAATATTCACCGCTTGTGTGCATTCGCACTTCTAGCCCAATGGGCTTTTGTGTGAGGGGGCATGCTAGAGAACATACCATGGGCGTCAACCATCAGCTTAAGCTTTTGGTTGAGTTTGTTCCTCGAGTATTATGTTACATTGATTTTCATTATGATATCTAGAAAATTTTTGGTTGAATGTGCACTAATTTAGTTGGGTTTCTTTGTTTTTTCAGCTTACAAACCAAGTGACCTGTTATGAGTACTGATTATCTGTAATTGGAAAAAGATGTACATTCTGGATGTCATATCTATTGTGTTTTAGTTCATTTAGTTCAAAGATACTCAAGAGAATTTATGGCTTAGGACATTGTTGTTTGTCATTGAAAGAACTAGGGTTTGGTGCTCTGTGAATTCCCATTTAGTTGAAGGGCTTTAGGTTATAACTTAAATGATGGATTTCTTCAAAGTAAGGAGGTTTAGGAAAGTTCGTAAACCGAATCTGCAGGAAGGATTTGAGAAGCCTATTCCACAACCTGAGGATCCTAACCATGACAATGATAATATAGATGGAAAGTCGGTTGTTATGGATGCTCAACCGGACGTGGATGATGATGATGATGATTTTATTACAAATGAGGTGAAGAGGAGGTTAAAGGAATTGAAAAGGAATAGTTTTATGGTACTCATACCCGAAGAGGAGGGCGGTGAAGAAGATGAAGAGGAGGAAGGTGAGACAAGCTCGAGCGAGGGGAGGGATATTGGAACTCAAGTTGAACATTTGTATTGTGATTTTGAATCTATTTACATCAAGTATTGTGAGAGGATGTTGTTCTTTGATCGGATGAGTTCTCAACAACTGAATGTAGCAGGTAATGGTATGTGTTATTAGTTGTTGCTTGATTCTAATTCTGCAAGCATATGCATTTTTGTTTGAGTTTTAATCAGTCTTGTTCTTTTGCAAGGGTTCCATATGTTTTTTGTAGTGTCTATGCGCTCAGTGGCGGATCCAAAAAAAAAGTGATGTCAATTTTAGTAAAACGCGCTTACTGGGTTTTGACCCTGGTCACATATGTGGAAAACAATACAAACTAACCAATTCATCGGAGTATATTTACATATAATATATGATTTTATTTTGGATTTAAGTGATGTCAAGTGACATCAGTGACATCACGTTAGTTACGCCACTGTATGTGCTCTTATTTCTTTGTTGTTACCTTTGCCTTGTATCATGGCCTTAAAATAACGCCTTTGTGTTACATAACATTTGCTTTATTGACTTTGTGTGCAATCCATGGCCTTAAAATAAGGCCTTTATGTTACATAACATTTGCTTTATAACAAATTTTGAACTTATCGAACTGAAATACCCCTGTTAAGTAACATGTGATTAAAAATCATGGAGCTATTTTTTTTAAAAAAAGTGTATTGGGTTTTAGGGTCTATTATAAGCTTTAATTTTCTGTACTAAAATACTTGAAAGACTAATTTACTATGATGAAAGGGATATTTTCCAAGTCGACAATTCACATTGCATCGTTTGTGAAATGACTCGTAACAGCGCAAGGTGTTGCGCCGTGACATCACACCATCATTGTGATCACGACGATATTCGAGTAGATTAACTTTTCAATGAGTTGAATTGACTTAAATATCGATCTTTGAGGAGTTCCATGAATGTTTTGTTTTTCATTTGTATTGTTATAATTCAAGTTAGCTAGAAGTCTACGGCTTATGCCGTTCTATGGCACTATCATGTTGAGATCTACCATCTCGTTTTGGCTTAGCATTTTCTCCGAGCGTTTCCCTCCTTTTTTTCATTTGCTCTTGCTTTTCTTTGTTTGATCTGTTACCTAATTGTTCGTTTTATCACTTCACATTCTACCTTGAGGGACTTTTGTGAGAAGAACGGGTAAACAGCTCCTACAAACATCTAAAATAACTCTTAAAAGACCTTGCAGAACTGTATACTGGCAATTGATTTTATGCCCATGGCTACGCAGTTGACTGTTCTAGATCACTATTTTGATGTGTTGTTCCATCCACTTCAAACATAAAATTAGTGAAAATAAGTCATGATAAAAATTTATGTTAAAATCGGTAAAAAATTCAGAAATTGTTCATCTTAGGACATGTTTGGTTTGGGTGATCAATCATAACCTTGGTGAATCATGGAATCGGGTCATTTTGAGCGAATTGCGGATCCAAAAAACGAATTCACTGGCGAATCATGTTACACTGCACAAAATTCAATTTCATACGCATTGCCGCTTAAAAATGTTGTGCATTACTTGTCCCTTCATGTATGCAGATTTTCCAATTCGCTTACATGTTTTGCCTGAATCTACATTAAACGGGTTATCCAACTGTCATGTACAACGTTTAAACATTACTTTTTCCGCTCTTGTGATGCAGGTTCCATGAGTCCTTCAACACGATCTCCGAGAGGTGCATCTCGGAAACTTGTATCTTCTTTCCGATGCCTCTCGCTGAAAAAGATTGAAGAACCCGACAGTGATACTGAACAGCTTCAGAAACCGGATGATATTCCTTTTCAAGACCTAGAAACCGCATACGTAGCTCATATTTGCTTAACATGGGAAGCCCTTCACAGCCAATACACGCAGCTGAGCCAGAAAATATCGTGTCAGCCCGAGAACAATCCTACTTGTTATAACCACTGTGCACAGCAGTACCAGCAGTTTGATGTGTTGTTGCAGAGATTTATAGAAAACGAGCCGTTTGAGCAAGGTTCACGAGTAGAAAAATATGCTCGGAGCAGAAATTCCTTGTCCAAGCTCCTACAGGTTCCAAAGGTGCAAGGTACAAAGCTAAAACTTTATACATCATAGTGTAAAAACAAGGCCGCATTGGATAACATTGGCCGCATTGTAAGCGAACCAATATTTTCCTCGCCTTAACTGTGTAAAAATACTGCATATTGGCCTGTATATCTTACGATTCGACCTATATTTAGGTGTTATGATAACCACATCAGTCTCGTTGCAGCATCACTGTTCCGTGACTGATCACGACCATTAGCACATTTTGCAATATGGTAGGATTAGTGCAACATAAGCTGTTTACCTATTCGCTATTTGCTAAAGGTGGCCCAACAATAGCCATAAACCGATCACAATTTTTTTTTTTGTTTATTTTGGAAGAGATTAGCGAATTATGTGACACTGGATAAGTAAGATTATCCCCCCAAAAGCTTCGTATTAATTGGTTCATTTTAGTAGTCGGATGTTGGGCAACCTAATTATAAACCGCTTTTATGTGCGACTTTATAACTTGCATTTGTAGATGTCTAAATGAATTATAATCGGATACACTCGTATGGATGGTTCAGGAGTAGATCAGAATATGGTGGACGATGAAGAATCAGATTACAGGATTCTTGCCCCTGACCTCCTTAAGTTAATTCAGACATCAATATTGACATTTTACACATTCTTGAGGATGGATAAGAAGAAAGCTGGCGGGGTTCGTAATCTGTTTGGAAGCCAGAATCAAATAGCTACATCTCTTCAACATGTTCAGCAAGTTGTGGAAAAGGTATTGATCCTAATATCAAATGTTGTGTTTTATTCTCAAGTTGAGGGTTTCACAGGCCGCGACCTCCTTATCTCCTCTGATAAGGGTATGGTTTGTCGTTATCAAACCCTCCCCAAACTCGGATCATAGCTTATATTTGCGACAACACAAATTATTGTGAAAGACGGTCTCTTTGAGAGACCATCTCTAATTGGGCTTGCTCATAAAGAAAAATGTAGAGTGGGTTACTCGGTGGGAATTGAGGATATTGTAAGTAGGTATTTAAGATATTGTAAGAACTGCACGTTTACTATGTAGGCATTAAGAATATTTTAAGTAGACATTAAGGATACGGTAAGAAGGCTTAAGGATGCATTAATTAGGCATTAAGCTTTAACGGGCTTTGGCGTGAACGACGTCTATCAAAGAGGTGGTCTCTAAGGAGACTGATTGTTGCGACAATGGTGGATTTAGAAAATTTGTTAAGTGGGTTCAAATTAAATTCCTCAAAAATTCATTCATTTCAAAAAGAATCTTAAACATAATTAGGACTTTAAGCGGGGTCATCCAACCCTTCATCATTTATGAGTGGGATATATTGGGTATCATAATAAGGATCAAATTTAGTGCTTTTTTAGCATGCGGCGATGTGATTCATGTTTGACAATGAAAAGTAAAGATCAAAGGTCTAATCTTTGCATTGACAATTTAATTGCAGAAAAGGTTGAAACTGAAGGAATTGAGCAAGAAGAAAAGTTTAAAGAAGTCATGGCCTTCGTCACACGGAGAAGTGGAGTTGCTTTTGAGCCTAATCGATGCAAAGATCGTTTCAAGGGTACTAAGAATGGCTAGGATCACCAAAGAGCAATTGTTATGGTGCGAAGACAAAATGCAAAAAGTTAACTTGTCGAATGGGAAACTCCATCGAGACCCTTCTCCTGTTCTCTTTCCGTGTTGATGACTCGCATTGGATGACTCCATTCTTCCCCGTTAGGTTCTTTCGGTCCTTTTGAAACACAATACGGTGGAGATTTTGTCGAATGGTTCAAGTAGTTAGTAGTTATGTTCTAGCGTCTACCGGCATTGTGATTCTGATCATATTTTGGGGTGTAATTTGAGCAATGGTGGCTGAAATACAAACTTGCTTGAGACTTGAAATGTATGAGAAGTCATTTGTTTATGACACCCTTGACTGATTATGTAGTTAGTCTAAATGGAGTGTATGTTAATCTCCCTCCACTACATTCAAAATCAATGGCTATGATCTCTTTGCTTTTGATAGGGCGGCCCTGAGATCTAAGAGGCTCGAGATGAAACGTTACTTATGGGCTTCTGATTAATTTATATGCTATTATAGGCCTTTAACTATTCATATTAAAATGTTGTTTTGCTAATTTTTGGATGGGTTCAAGGCACAGGTCCCCCCTTGCTCTTTTATAGGGCCGACTCTAGTGCCTTTGAAAGCTTTGATTTCTTTTGTGGTGTTGGTGAGTGTTACTAAATGGTGTCGGATAATTTAGCAAAGTAAAACCATGTTCTAGAATTGTGTGTGATAAGACGTAGACATGCGGAGTTCGCTTTAACTGAGCTTGGTCTCATCAGTTGTAGAATCTTATCTTACTCTTTCTCGAGCCGAGGATTCTTTAGCTGCACTCTCCTTTATGAGTATGAGTTGTCGTCATCCTTCCCTCTTCAGACCCTGATCATAGTTTTCAATGAATTAAATATCCTGGTCATCATCACTTTGACCGACATTAAAAAATGAATTTACAATGACATAAAATTATATACAATAGTCGATTTTAACCTAACTCGAAAAACATTATTTGAAATTGTGTGATACCTTAGGCAGGCCTCAAGTCAAATGTGAACAACAAACTACTCAACGGCGTAACCCCACATTCCCACGCCCTAAATTTCCCGCAAATCCCCACATACTACCTTTCGGTGATATCCTCACCGTCGCTGACGGTTGTTACTCGACAATGGTTGTCAATTTCCGTCGGAAAATACGGTTATCTCATCACCTGATGAACGGGCTGAGACATTACTCTCGAATATCAACGCCACGACCTGTCGGACCCGAGCCTGTGATTCGGGTTGTGAACAATATAGCTCAATTGGGCAGCCGGAAGGAAGGGCCGAAGCCCCGTCAACTTCTTTCACTCCCACGTTTCCCCTCTGACCCTTTACCCGCAAGGTGTTTGATGAAATGCGTCAATGAGAAGAAGAGTGCCCGTGTCACTGCCATCAGTTGGGTCAAGTACTACTTTGATGGAGTTCATGATTCAATTATCCAATCCCATTTCAATAAAAACCTTGTAAGTTGACTTCTTTTTCTTAATTTTTTGTGAGTTGACTGTATGGTATTAATTTTGGTGATTTTGAAGAGCACAAAAATCAATTTTGAGGCTTTTTAATTTGATGATTCAGTGAAAAAAAATTGGGTGAAGAATAATTTGAGTAAACTTGATATATTAAGGGTTAAAATAGTTGCTTAAGCAGTGTCTAAGCTCATATTATATAAAATTTAGTTGCTTAAGCAGTGTTTAAGCTGAAAAGAGTGAATAATTGTTCAGTGTGCTGTGATAAGCTGACTGCTGATAAGTGATAATGTTAGTTTGAGATAAAGAGAATTGATATATGAGCAGAAAAATGAAATAGGGCACTTAGGATTGGTTCTTTCCAATTTTACTAGAACTTTACTGAATTCATCATAACTCAACTGAACTATATCAAAACATTAAATAAGTGGGGAAGAATTGAGAGCCTTCGTGATGCATTGGGTACTCTTAAAGTGCTAATCTTTTTTTGTTGACTTTATGGCTGTAGGTGCAAATCGAAGATCCGTATACGGAAGACTCGTTGAGCATCACAGGGAAAAAATCCATGAGAAAGGTAGTTGTCTATTTAAGTTTTCATTTATGAGTTTTTTTTTACTTGTAGGCTTGCAGCTTCTTGTTGTGTATACTTCCATGTTGGTTTAAGTTTCCTACAATTCTACAGCTAACCTACAGATTAAGCACAATGAAGTCATGAAGGCAGGTGCAAGAATCTATGTGCCCGTGTCGATCGCTGAAAGTAGGATTTCAAAAAGATTCGATCCCATACCTTGTGGAACTTTGAACCCAAATGCTGATGAAATTGCTTATTTGCAAAGGCTTGTTATGTACAAGGTACATCTTCCATTGTTATATATGCTTTAATGTTTTTGTACAAGTTAGTAAACTATGCTCACTTCGTTCCGTAGAGCTTGTTATATATATTCCGTTTTAGTCCGTTCGATGGGATTTGCTGCATTTCTAATTTTGGTTATGACGCCACACTCTTTAGTTTTCTTCACATTTAACTTGTCTTTACATCTCATTCACACTTTTCAAATATTTTATCTTATTCTACCTAACACCAAATATCGAAATTATTAAAGTTATTCTATGTACTTGTTGCAACTTCATTGGGACACTGTAGAGATGTTGCCAATATGAGGCATTTTCTTTCTTTATAGACTTTTTTTAACTTCCTCTGCTTGTGTTGACATCCAGGATTCTGCTATTATTGTGCTTAACAAGCCTCCAAAATTACCCGTGAAGGTGACTACTTAAGAGAGCATGTTTATATATGGCACTCTAGTGTATATGCTCATTCTTTTCTTACCAACTCGTACTGGAATATTTGGCAGGGGAATTTGCCTGTTCACAACAGCATGGATGCTTTAGCTGCTGCTGCATTAACATATGATTATGAGGAAGGTCCGCAGTTGGTAAGCTTTTGCCTCGATCGAATGTTAGCAAATGTATTCTATTTTGTAGTACCATTGACTGCCAATGTAGTCTAACTCTAGGTTCCATTCATTTGGGTTATTTTAAAAAAAGCGTTAGTTGCAACTTGCAACCAGCTACCGTTGTAGAAAATTAGCTTTTCCTTTGGGGTTTATGTCCAATTTTATCTTACCTCATCCATGTGGTTTTAGGTACATCGTCTTGACAGAGAAACTAGTGGTATCCTTTTGATGGGGAGGACTAAGGAAACCGTTTCTTACCTTCAACAACTATTTACCAACGTTAATGTGGCTAAAACATCATGTCTGGTATTGGCACTATTGTTAAGATTTTCTTATGTCGTCTTTTATGCCTGAAGTCGGAAATCTGACGAAATATTTTTGGCTATTGAAGGCTTGGAATGATGCGTGTAATGCAACATTCATGAGATATTGGGCATTGGTCATTGGCTGCCCCACAGAAAAGGAAGGTGTAATATGTGCTCCTCTCACAAAGGTTTTTATCTATCACCTTTTAAACATCTCCCCTTCCCGCGCCTGCAAAAGGTATAATTGTTGCATCTTTGTTCAAATATCAGATTTATTTTAATTTTTGAAGATTTTTCCACAGGTGCTTCTCGATGATGGAAAAACCGAGAGGATCATGTTGGCTCATTCATCAGGTTTAGAACCTTCTCAAGAAGCTGTGACTGAGTATCGAGTTCTCGGTCCTATGATCAATGGGTGCTCATGGCTCGAACTACGCCCACATACTAGCCGAAAACATCAGGTAGATAGAACCTTCTCTATTTTGATTTGGTAGTCCGATGACCGTATTTTCTTTTGCTCCTTTACAACTAAGAATGCGAAAATTTTCCTCGTGTTGTCGTGTTTGCTCTTAGTGATAACATCAAGTGTTTAGTTTTCTTTTCTTGAAATCACTTTTGAGCATTATGCAATTGAAAATGCTGATAATCCTATCATGCCATCCTTTCTTATTGTAGCTTCGAGTGCACTGTGCTCAAGCACTTGGCACGCCCATCGTGGGTGACTACAAGTACGGTTGGTTGGTGCATCGGAAATGGAAGCAAACGCCTCAAGTTAACATCGAGCCATTGAGCGGAGAGCCTTACAAGTTGCGGCGACCGGATGGTTTGGATGTTCAAAAGGGAAGTGTTTTGTCGAAAGTTCCATTACTACACCTCCATTGCCGAGAGATTGTTCTCCCGAACATTGCCAAATTCATCGGAGTTTTAGAACAACGGTCCACAAAACATCACCCTAAGCACAATGAGAAGCCGGACGTCCTTCGTTTTGTTGCATCCATGCCTTCTCACATGAAAATTAGTTGGAATCTCATGTCCTCATATTTAGTGTAAATCATGCTGCACTTCAATCTGTACTTGTTACTGTAAATATATCTAGAACTATTTTAACCGAAAAGTTTTAACATCAGAAATGAGTTGAATATCTTTCAAGTTACAAGTACAAAAGTCGGATTTTTCTAATACTTTCTCCATTCTTTTTTAAAGTTTATAAATTTTGAGTTTTCATAATTTTTCGATATGTATAATCAGAGATAATAATAATGGGATTCGTACATTGAGCAGTGTGAAAAAGCAAATGGTGCAAGTAAATAAGAACGGAGGAAGTATAAAAGAAAAATGAAATCTTTAAAGCTGACCACCTCAAAGTGAAACATAAGAATTTAAATTTTCTAAAAACAATCATTTTTTGATTATTATTATAAAATTACTTGTTTTGTTTTTATACACGTTAGATTTTTTTTTTTTACAATTTTATTGTCATAATTTTTCTAATGTTGACATTTATTTCATATGTATTAGATGAAGGCGCGTCTCTCGGTGAAATCGTCTTATATAATAATATGTATATTTAAAACTAGGCTTATTACATGAACTCGCTTATGATAAGATGGTTTCATACAATACTCGTTAAAACAATTAAAAATAATACTCCCTCCGTTCCATTTGACTAGTCTCATTTGATTAGTCACGGATTTTAAGATAGTAATGAGGTCCATTTAAAAGGTGGTAGTTGAGTATTTTAATTGATTAAATTAATTGTAAAGGTGGTAGTGGAGTATTGGTAATTGAAAAAGTGGGGATATTTAGGTAAAAAAAGGATAGCCAAAAAAGGAAATGAAACAAGTAGTATGGACTTGCCAAAAAAGAAAATGGAACAAGTAAACTGGAAGGGAGGGAGTATAATAATAGGCTAATTACATAAAAGTATAATAATAGGCTAATTACATAAACTCGCTCGTAAAGTATTAAATATTCTAGTACCTCATACATTCAACGCAATTAAGACATTTTCACCATAATTAATTAGAGTAATTAGTTAAAGAATCGTAATTACCGTCAACATGGTCCCATGGTCTAGTGGTTAGGACATTGGACTCTGAATCCAGTAACCCGAGTTCAAATCTCGGTGGGACCTTCTTTTTTCTTTCTTTTTTTTTAACCTTGTTCTTTATCCTCTCCACTCGTCTATATTGTCTTTCTTTACATTAAAAATGGGAAAAGGCTTCATATTCCTAATTAATGGTGGTATAATTAATTATACAAGCACTTCTTCAAATATCTTATATATAAAAAAAAATTATCATCAATTATACAACAATAAGTAATCCTCTACAATAATACTATTGATTTTAAGAAACCAACTCCACCAAAAGCTTAATCTAGTGGTTGAGGCCTCATGATATGTTATATACTCTGACACGCTCCATCATACAAGAGTCCATCGGCCTATAAGTGTGGATGCACATATGCGCTAAATATTTCATTTTAAATGGGGTTGTTGAGATTCGAACCGGCGACCTCTTGTCATACTGACTTCTGATACCATATTAAGAAACCAACTCAATAAAAAAACTAAACTAATGATTGAAGGCTCATGATATATTATATACTCTAACAAAATACAAATAACACTAATAACTAATATACTAACTTTTTTTATCAAATAATCTGCTAAAATTTGATTTTTAACATATAAGAAATACTCTAGGATAATCAAAATTTGTTATTATTGTCAAGAAATAAGCAAAAAAAATTGTATTATTTTTGATAATTTTTTTTAAAAAATTACATAAACATTAAAGATTCAATAATTCTCATTTCTCCTCCTTCAATGTTCTACCAATTAACAAAAACTATTCATCAAGTATTTCCATACACCCCAATTACACAATTAAAACCCAAAAATCTCCTAAATTCATTTAAATTTCCTGAAATTTTTTGAATTCTAAGTATTATAAGGCTCGAGAAAAGAAATGGCGGCGAGAATCGAATACAAAACCTTAGTCGGAAAAAGTGCTACAAACTCCGACTGAAACAAAACCCGATTCTCTCGAATTCTAAGTACTGGTAGAGCCCTTAACAGAGTTCCAAACACTAGAAGCAGCAGAAGCAATATGCGGCCAAATACCAGAAAACCCACGAAAAGTAGCAGCAGAAGCAACACCAATCGCAATACTTTCGGGGTACCCAGGTTTCGAATCAAGCTTCATTTCAATTATAGCAAGACGGGCATTCACATTATCGAGCTTTCTAGAAGTTTCGGCTTTCAATTTGTCCTTTTTCCCTCTTCCGGAAGATACAACCCTAAAAAGCATGTGTTGAAGGTCATCGATGACTTTAATGGAGGCTTGCTGGGAATCCATACCTTGTGATTCGTAATGGGAGATTAAATCTTGTGGGGTTGGGAGCTTTGGTTTCTGTTTTTGGGTGGGTGAGTCTTTGGATTTGGAGTTTGAGGATTTTTGAGGGGATGAAATAGAGGAATTTGGGAATTGGGGTTCCATTTTTTGATTGGGGAGAAGAAAAGTTGATTAGGGTTTTGGGTTTGGGGTTTTGGGTATGAATTTGATGTGAGTGTTGAAGAAGGTGAAGTGAAATTTGAAAGTGAAGATAAGATTTTATTGTTCCCATAGTTTCGAGAAGATTATAAAATCGAAAAAAAAAATTCTAGGTGGTGATCGAGTTTTCGACTTTTTCACAAATATTTTTTTAAAATTTATGCGGTGACTTTGAATTTCTAACTTTTTTATGTGGTAAATAAAATATAAAGTTTTTTTTGTTAAATTAAGTATTAATTTCGACTGAATTTCAAATTATGTGGTCAATTAGCGTGATCATGACGTTTGTTTATTGAAAAAAAATATCATGAAGTTGGGTAAAAATAATGTAGCTATCACATTCATAGTGAACCACGTTAAATTTTTTGGTGTGATTTTCTTTATCGTTTGTTTGAATTTTTATTGCTTTTCGTTGTTGTTTTTGATCTTTACTTTCGCTATTGCACAACATCGCCCACGCCCTCACCACCGCAAGGTGCATTCACTCTTAGGAAACAATATGAAAGGGGATTTTGGGTTGATGTTGAAAGATCGTTGGTGGAGACATAAATGTTTGTCTCACCCGCCATATTTCAAGTATAACCACAACGATACCTATTGCGGAATAATCCATTTTAAGTACATCGGTCAGAAAAAATGAGAAGTTCCATGCGGTTTAGGTTGAAAACCTCAACGTATGTCGTGACTGCTAGCGATTTAAGTACTTAAATCATCTCAAGAGTATTGGAGTTTTGGCTTAGAGAAGCTTTGACATATGGTGTAATAGTTTAATGAGTTTATACACATTGGGACCTCTAGCTTACAACCAACGGGAGGCTGTAGAACGGTTAATTTATAAACCTATTTTCAAGTCATTTTCTGGGTTACAAAACCTCTCAATATAAACATTTACTTCTCACGGTACAAACTTGTCACATACATTACTGAGAAGCATCGACACAAGAATCGACGATATCCAGTATTGTTGTGTGCCTAAAGAGAGATTTATTCAAGATTCTGATATAAAAATGAATTTCTATGTAACCAACTTGATAAAAGATTTTGGCACGCTCTGACTTCATTAAAATGCCTCCGACGACCAACAGAATCATACGGACACTGGAAAAGCTTGATGTGCCGAGTGAAATCTCTGTGTGTCCATTTCAACAGGTCTACAGGAATACAGGCGCCATAACGAGAGTAATCGTTGCCAACATTTTAATCAGAACATGGATTGAAGGTCCGGCTGTATCTTTGAAAGGATCCCCAACACTGCAACAGAAAAAAAAATTATCAATTCAACTACAAGCACAATGATTTGATCAAGTCCAGCTAAAAATAAATATAAAAGCAACTTCGATAGTTGAAATCTCAACAGTGAACGCACAATTAAAGTTCGCAATTAGACAACACCACCAATGTCTGAAACTTGAGAAGCCGAGGGACCAAAGGTTAGTATGACAGCTTGATAAGTGCTAAGAACAGGACAGAGGTCAAAAAGCTATAGGGAATACTTACTATGGTCCTTTGATTTTGTGACCATAGGCTAATTTACAGCATAGCACCAAGGTAAATTTTATTTACATTACAAGATGTTAGTGCAAGTGCTAATTTACTTGAGTGTGACTCGATAACTCAAGACAAGACACATCATGTTGAGAGCAACAATGAGTGTGTGAGGGAGTTGAGTGCAATGAACGTAGAGCATACAGGGTGCATTAAGGAGAGCAATGAGGCTTCAGCTAAGTCAACAAGAGGCTCTACAAAGGGTGAGAAACCATGCCTTGAACGAAGCAAGCCATGGGAAGTTGGTTGCTCGCTCGAAGCAACAAGAAAACAACAGTAGGGGTTCTAATCAAGCCGCTTGTTCGAGCAGCCCAGACAGCAGAAGTCAGTACTTGCACTATCAATATTTCCTCTATTTCTAGTTAGTCGCAATACTTCTCAATTTGAGAAATTTTGACATGTATTGCAGCATTATATTTCAAGGTCCCGCTTGCTCTCTCTTTTCACTTGTCCCACAATATTTCCCCTCAATTTTGTTTATTTTGTGCAAACCTTTGCTTGCAACTTTTCTCAAACTGAGGAAGTGTAGTAGCAATAAAGAGCAGTTCATTTCCAGATGTTTCTCTCTCAGATCACCCTAAAACATGAACAACAGCCCAATAAGGGAGTGCCTCTTCATTCTTGGACAAAACCACCACCGCACCTACAATACTCTCAACATAATTGTCACTGATATCTCATGGGTGAACAACAGCCCAAATCCTCAGTCCATATCCCTCACTTCACTCAAAATTGGCAACTACCCTTTTCAACCACATCCTCACATTACCTCCATTTGTAACAAAGACCACTATTATACAAGGTCATTCCCCATTGATCTCCTTAGTCAGTTTGGCAAATGGTAGTTGGCCAGTTTGACCATATAGAAGTATATAGTGATTTGCTAACCATTAACCTATTTGTTTAAGTCGGTTATTATGTAGATATTTGATAAAATTAGTTATTGACTAATAGTTGTTTATTAGAAAACTAAAAGTGAGTCAAAAAGTCAAAAGCCAATGGAAATGCTATTGATATTAGCCTTTTAGTTTTGGCTTAAAAGTAAACTTTTTTACCAAGCATATTTTTAGCTATTTGACCAACTATAAATCCAAAAGCCAAAAGATAATCAAAACGTCATTGCCAAACACACTCAAAAGTTAACAACCAAGCCCAAGAACCCCGATTTTGTGAGTTAGGTTTTTACTATTAATGTCAAGAAATTGATAATCTCTTTTCTTCAAACAAAGGATATTGATAATTTCAGACATTAAACAAAACCATTAATTTGAGAGAGAATTGCAGAGATGCAAACCAAGACACAAGGTTGCATGGCTGTATGCAGCAATGATAATGTGCTGTAGCAGGGAAAAGTGTGAAATGAGGATAGAGTTGATGCATGACTGTACTGGTGGAGGAAAATTTCTTTTGCTTTTCCTTTTCCATTTAGCTTTTCAAATATCTTTTCAGTAGACTGGCTCTGTGCGAACCATATGAGCCATAGATCCTATAAGATCATAAAATATTACTATAATAACTTACGTGTCTCCTGTTATGGCCGCTTTGTGACAGTCACTCCCCTTGCCTCCCAGAGCCCCTGTCTCTATATACTTCTTTGCGTTATCCCAAGCACCACCAGCAGTATTCAAGAAAAGAGCCATGAGGATTCCAGAAACAGTTGCAAACATCAACATTGCAGCAACAACTTTCGCACCAAGTAACGGGTGTCCAACATAATGTCCCAATATCCGGAAAATAAAACCTGTAACACTTCTGTTAATAATGAAGCAAAACAGAAGATAAAGTATCCACATAATTCTATGGTTTACCAGGAGGGTCTGAGGAATATATATCAAAGCAAAATCATCTACAGAAGTAAAACCAGTAGTCAGTATGGAGGAACATGTAGCCTACCAATTGC
The DNA here is from genome assembly GCA_019776075.1 of Amaranthus palmeri. NCBI lineage: Eukaryota > Viridiplantae > Streptophyta > Magnoliopsida > Caryophyllales > Amaranthaceae > Amaranthus > Amaranthus palmeri. The sequence continues at coordinate 4,660,899 of JAAKBH010000271.1, read as the reverse complement.
TATAGGTGATATAATAGCCAAAGCACCAGGTTTAATCATCTCCTTCAATGAGGCAGATGCTACAATTGCTACACAGCGACCATAATCAGGCTTCTCCTGGTAAGTCTGTAAAGGGATGGCAATCATTAACTTATACCTGATGAAGTACTAATAAATTTACAGAGGAATACTTTACCATAATTCCGGGCCTCTCAATAAATTGCCTCCTGACTTCATTTACCACTTCCTGAGCTGTACAACCAACAGCTGAACAGGCCCATGCACTGAAGAGGAAAATCAGCATCGAGCCTAGCAAGCCACCAATGAAAACTTCAGGAACTGCGATATCAACCTGAAATATAGGACATTTTAAACATTCAGAGGCAATGAAACACCATGAATACATGAGCAAAAAAGCCAAAATGCAGCTAAATCCAACCTCTTTGAAAGGCACACGAGCAAAAGATGACACCTCATCCATGTACGCACTGAAAAGAAGAAAAGATGCAAGTGCTGCAGATCCAATAGCAAAACCTTTTGTGGTAGCCTTTGTAGTGTTCCCAACTGCATCAAGGACGTCAGTAATCTCTCGAACACTTTCAGGCTGTACAGAAGTATATATTAACTATTAGCATGAGCTAATAGGAAATAGTGCAAAAGAAAGTCTCAACAATTCAATCATACCTGTTGACTCATTTCCACAATTCCACCAGCATTATCAGCTATTGGGCCAAACATATCCATGGTCAGAACATAAGCAGCCGTACTGAGCATGCCCATTGTGGCTACTGCAGTCCCAAACAGTCCACCAGTAGGGTTTCCAGATTCATCCAACAATCCAGAACTCTGACCCAACCAGAAAGCAGAGATAATAGCAATGCTAATGACGACAACTGGAAGTGCAGTTGATTCCAGTCCTAAGCTGACACCAGCAATAATATTAGTCCCATGACCTGTTGAGCTTGCAAGAGCTAATGTGCGTACAGGCTCATGCTTGTAGTCAGTGTAGTACTGGGTTATCCATACAAAAACATATGCTGTTATGATTCCCACCAGTCCACATAAGGCAAAATTCAACCAAGCGGAAGGCGCCTGCTCTGTGTAGAGTAACCAACGTGTTGACTGCACACAAAGACATTAAAACCAAAAAATAAGAACAATCAAACAGCTTTTGCTTTCTTTTTTCCCTCCCTTTCTGAGAAAAAATAAGTGGTAAAGTGGATTCATTATTGTAAAGAGAAGATCAGTGAAGTCTTGAAGAATTTTCTCTTACCACACCAAAAGTCAGAACTGCTAATACTATCGTGATAGAATATCCTTTTTGAAGAACTTTCATTGGATCTTCTATGCCTTTACCAGCCTCTCGTGTGCCTTTTATAGAAAATATACCAGCAGAGGATATGACAAGGTCAAAGGAGTGAACCACCAAAGGGAACAAGATAAAACCAGAAGGATCTGCATCACCAGAAAAAGGGCAGCTAATCTATAAGATGCAAGATACTGCAAAAGTACCAAAAAAAAAATCTAAGGAAATTATGCGTTTTGGTCATTAAAAGCTCTACGCGTAACTCTTAATTAAGCTAGGAGCAGTGAGGTTTTATTCTAAGAAATAGACACCATAATTAAATCTCAAGCAAAGGCAAAAGCCAGCTACATTAGTAAGGGAATGAAACCATCAACAAATCTAATACTCACCTTCAATTTTACAACGTTGAGCCATTGTACCACCCAATATCATAGCGCTAATAATTTCTGCAGCAATACTTTCAAATAGATCTGCACCACGAGCAGCACAGTCACCTACGTTGTCTCCAACCTGTAAATCACACATCAATTTGTCTTCATTAAAGTGTCACTTAAATCCAATGAATCTCCCCTATATATTTAATGATGCAACATCTGCAGCTACTAAATTTATAGTCATATAGTTCACCAGCTGACAATACGCATGAAAAATATCCCAAAAGATGTGCAGATCAAAGAAAGAACATGACATAAGGAAAATATGAGTTGTCTTTTATGAACTCATTAAGCTGTTGCACTTCTTCTTTCCTGGTGCAATATACAACAAGATCATAGCATAATTGCATTGCCCTAATGCCACTTAATAGCTCCCCCCTAAGCAGGGTTGGGGAGTTCTTACTTCTTAGGTCCTTCAGAGTAGTGCAACTTTAACAAGAGCATCTTAGATAAAATTCTTAGGCACAAGTGGAAGAGGTTGAGACAAGGGAGACAAAACAAAGATTTGAAAAAACAACATTAAGTTGAGACAAGAACTGATGATTTTAAAGCCGCACATACCCCTACACCCCACACACACAGAAAATAACAAAATAAAAAGGGAGAGAAGGAGGCACCAAGAAGAAAACTAAAATAATGGATACATATGTACAAGCAGGGAACCCCTTTTCTTCTGCTCTTTCCATTAAAAAGATCAGGTTTCTCTGCAGGTAAATGTTCAGACTAGAGCACTAGAGTGCAAAATTCAAACACGCACACACACACACACCCCGGGGAACTGCCTGTGAGATCAACAATAATGTATAGTATGCCACTCCAGGTACTTAGCAAGCCAAGGGTTGCCAGTTAACACAATATTTGCAGAAGGGTATAATCAAAATTTCCATGTAGATGTATTGAAGAACTGTCCAGATCAGTTCTTGGTCTCATATTTGATATCCAATATTCCAATCCTAAAATGCTTTCTGCATATAAGATAATGCCACTCCCAGAAATTATCTTTAGCATGTCTGGAACTCTAAAGGCCTAAAAAAAACCACTATTCAATCAAAATAATTCTCACCAGTAGGGCAAAAGCATAAATATGATTTCAACTATGTCTATCAGAGCCAACTTGAAGTATGTATATAATGCAAACACATGTTGAGGGATAATAAAATAATAAATAAAAATAAATCGTTATCAAATTCCAAGTAGTAGTGTATATAATACCAGGTCCGCAATGACAGCAGGGTTACGAGGATCATCTTCAGGAATTCCCTGCTCAACTTTTCCTACAAGGTCAGCTCCCACATCAGCAGCTTTTGTATATATACCACCACCCAATTGTGCAAAGAGGGCAACAAAAGAAGCTCCGAAACCATAACCAACAAGGAGAAGAGGCACTGGCATAAATATTCGAAGGGTTAATCCTAACAGAAATTACAACAGAAAATACAAGGATTCAATTCAAAAAAGTACATCTCATTCAATAGTCTGTTATGAAATAAGTTAGCCAAGACAGTAAATACGGACAAATTAGTAGAATTAAAAAATTGAGCAGAAATCTGGAGTAAAACAGAATGTTTATGAAAGTAATAATAGCATTTATTGAAGATAGCATTAGTTACAGACGTAAGAGTATTTTGAGCATACTCCAAGCTTCCAATGTGTAGAACACAATTTGTAATTTCCAAAAGCATGAATTAACCCTCCTCTCCTTGAGCTCATATACTACTCAAATCCTATTAATTTGCTAGCTGAATTTGTTCTTGCATAACAAACTCTAACAGTATATAGTCCCTATTTTTTTCTTCCATGCTCTTCTTTTGCAAGAATTACTTACTTGCCCTCTTGGAAAGTCTAATGTAAGCATGTGGCATAGGAGGCCATGTGTCGTGCATAACATAGCCATTGCTTAAGATATTACAAAAAAGAGGGCAAATTTAATGTTAAGGAACTTGGAAGAAACAAACATAAGCACTAGTCAAACTACAGCAACATCCAAACAAAAAGGATGGAATAATAGCAACGATAACAACTCAATAACAAGTGGGAGGGCATTTAAAAATTCAACACTCTTTACAATTAACATTTTGTATTTCCCACCCTTCAAGCAGCACATTTTTAACAGTTAAGACGCCATCGAATGTGACAGTCAAATAACATTGTTAATCTGTTAGAGCAGAGGAGATTTACCCAAGTGAGAAGAAATTTCACTATAGCTCTAAGCTTGTAAAATTACTTTGCAAATGTTAGCCATTACTGTGTCCATATTTGGAATTTTTGCAAAACACAGTGCAGGACTTTCATCAATTAGTCAGCTTCTAATTCCTGGACTTGTATCCTTGCGACAAAGTACAACTTAATGGGATGATTGGAAACAGATTTTGAAATATTTGTTTCAGACAAAATGATTAGATTATATGTGTAGCCACCAATAAAGAGGCTGGTTTTTTCTTATCCTAATGATCCAAGGGATCACAAATTTTGGAAAAAATATATATGTTATAAAGATGGAGGGGTACGAGGATCAAAACTAGCATGTCATTTCAAGTTAAAAAGATATTTTCATCTCCATTCTCCAACATCCACAAGAATTACTAGCAAAAAAATTTCACTGCGCTGAAATAATTCTCAGCCTCATGGAAAAATTCAAGGAAAGATATGGTTGTTTTCAGATAACTCTGTCTCAGCATCAGATGAAATAGAACAGCTGTTGGACTTACATCTATATTGAAAAGACTGAAAAGGGATATAAACAGTTTTTATTAACAATTTATGCGATAATTACAATTTATGTGCAATAATAGTTTTTATTAACTGAATCATAACACAAAAGGGATATAAAGTAATAAATTATTCACATTTTAGATTCTACTAAGTTCCAAAATCACAGTAATAATTAGTACTCAGACTCGAGTAAATTTTTTTTCCGTAAATGGCCATATTTTTCGAATAACACATCCATCTTAACTTCCATATTAGACTTTCAATGCAAAAGATTGTTCTTCATTTATTTTGCATCAAATATAAAGTGTAAACAAATCCACACTCTTAAAAACTGCTTTAAGTGCGGATAAAAGTACCATTGCATCATAAGTTGTAAATTTCGCTTTAACACTAAAAACATAACTGCATGAGTTGTAAATTTAAACAGGAAAAAGGAAGTGCAATCTTCACTAAAGACTAAAGAACAGTTGCAGCTAATCTGTAAGAAATCGTCATCAACCATAGAAACAAAATTTCAATCAAAGCATATTATTAAGCAAGTGTTTGTCTACGACAAGTCAAAGATAAAACATCAGATAAGAAATAATTCCATATTTGAACATACATAGAAAAACACAACTCAAAGAGGGACATAGGAGAGAAAAGAGAAACACATACAGTCTGTAACTTTCATAGAGCCATGTGAATCCACCCCCAGCCATACATAGAAGGCAGCATAGAGAATGGCAATCCCAGTTACAGCCATACCTACAACAATTAGAGCAGAGAAGCCACCAGCACGAACAGCTACCTGAAAACAGTTTACCCAATTCTTAACTTCACATGTTTCAACAGAGATACTTAATTCTTTACTCTAAAAGCAAGAGACAGCACCAACCTGTAAGGCTTCTCTGGCTGACCGTCTTGCGGCACTAGAAACACGAACATTTGCACGAACAGACACCCACATTCCCACATATCCTGCTATACCTGAGCATAAAGCTCCGAGCAGAAATGAAATAACAGTAATAAACGCAGATGAAACCCTGTATCAACAAATGAAAGAAAAAATGGTCAAGGACAAACAAATGACACAGAATATTCATGCTCTCTTGAGTTAGACCAATAGAAAACATAATATTACCTCCCAATGCCAGCAGCTTCCTGTTGAGGAGTTGTATCCCGCAACAAATAGATACTAAGAATCACCAAGGCAAGCAGAATGGCCATTTTGGAGATTGTTCCATATTGAGTCCTAAAGAAACCTTCTGCTCCATCGCGAATGGCATATGAGATCTAGCAAGAGTGAGCTCAGATATGAATGAAAGCAGCAAATCACGCTAACAGAGAGACCATCAAATCATCAAATCTTGCAGGCAAGGTAGTAAAATTGACAACAATAACAAGTTGGTCGGCGACTCGACGGCTATAATTTCACGGAATTTGCACCACATCCGCTCCGGTTAGGACGGGTGTGGGTATGAGTTCGGTGGGTAGTGGGTATAGGATCATATCCGCCTCATACCCACCCGTCCTTCTCCAAATTCACCCGCACCGCCTCATACGGCTAGTACCTACCCACCTTTTATCCATAATATATTACTTTATAAATAAAAATATTTTATTTGTTGATCTGACAAAAAATGTTAAAATGAATTTTCCTAAATTAGCCTAGTTAAGAGTACGTTATATGTTTAACCTATAGATAAAATCTTTTTTAATATATAAAGTTTAATTTTTGATTCAATAGATAAAATCTTATCAACATCACATGTTTTAAATTAAATTAGAAACACAAATAGATCTATAAGATATAATATAGCATAGGACGCATATAACATGCACGAACAATGAGTGCATATGAGGTGGGTATTACCGTGATGGGTATATCTAGTCGATTAGAGTAAGTAGGGATAGATGTTAATACATACCCAGGTGGGCAAGCATAGGAATTAAATTTACAACCGCCAAGGATAATGAGTAGGTACTTGTGGGAATGAAAATGGTGGGTATGAGAAAGGGGGAGGGGGTATCCCTAACATTAGCAATGTCAAAGCCTTAATCCCCAAAAATTGGGATCAGCTACATGAACCAATAGATCAGTTTGATTGGTCGTCCACATGAATTTTTCTTCATGTATTTCTATTTTCTTATTTCTTAACTTGTAAGCCTAAATCGTTTTACATCTTTTTTTCACTCAGCTAGTTTTTTGCAGTTTCTTCGCGCTCTTTTTAAGTCCACTAAGCTCTAACTTTCTACCATCCTTACCGGTTCACTAATACGTCATCTTTGTACCTGTCCAAACACTTAAAACCATCTTAAAGAAGTCTTTATCTTCTCCTCAATATTTGCAACTCCTAAGCCATATCTTATATCTTCATTTCAAATTCTATTGAGAAAAGTAATCAAAGAATGCCTTGCACCATTCTTTTTGCCAATAGATATGTGTGCAACATTTCATGAAGTAATAGAAATATAAAAATAGGGCAAATCAGATGAAATTTTCCGAGAACAATGTCAAGTGGTAAAGCGGAGTTAGAAAATGAGGAATCGAAAAAAAAACCTTTAGTCAGTTGGATTAAAATATAAAAAGCCTTTGGATACACTCAAAGAACCAAGAGAAAATGAGGAATCAGAAAAAACCTTGAGTCAGTTGCATTAAAACGTGCGGGAATTCATAAATATCCACATAAAAGAATAAATATTACCACTTATAGCAATTGTAAAATTAGCCACACATGAGTTTACATAGCAATTTACCAAAGAAATGTTTAAGATATCAGCAATATATGTACCTCAGCCATCTCAGGTGGTCCTTCATCCTTTGCCAATACCCACTTTGTTAGATATATCGACAAAAGGAAGCTGAAGATGCTAACTGAAAATACAAATACAATGACTGGAGAAGTGCTAGCTCCAATATAGAAGATAACTCCAAAGATCAAAAGCATAAGAATTAAAAGATCGCGAGTGTTTAGACCCATAATGATTCGAAACACCTGTAAAAAGAAACTATTAGTATTGTCCATGAACTAATACACTTAAGAAATTTTATTGTAGTTGTGTTGCAAAACACACAAGATAACAAGGATATTTACATGACATAATTATTTATAAGCACAATCAACGATAGTAAGGGGTTTAAAAAGTTCACACGGAATGTGGCAGGTACACAAGTTATATTTAATGGATTATAAAATGTCAAAGTCTGACAAATTTAATGTCACAAAAATTTTACAAAATTGCAATAAGTAATGAGTTTCACCAAGGAGATTTTTTTTTTGCGTTAGACTTACTCTATCAGTTTTCCAAATATAAATAGGGTGAATATATAAAGCATATAACTGTCAACTCGTAGTTGTTTGACTAAGAAGTTCAAATTTTTTTATTTAAAAAAAAAACAACTTTAGAGAAGTAGTAAATTATGTTAGCCCAAAAGTTATCCAATACATAAACAAAATCATAACCTACTATACTCATTCAAATTTCAAAATGGTTGAAAAATGTCACTATAATATTACAATAATGTCAAATGGGTTCAATCACTCAATGTAACAACGTCATTTTGTTTTTCCCTTATCATACATAGCAAAAGATATATATATATATACACATCTTGCATTGCCTTGTCGTGTTTTTTGTTGTTTACCTTTGCAGGTCTTTCTCGAAACAACCTCTTTGTTATAATAACCGTGAAAACTGTTTACATTAGACCTTTTCATATTTTTGCACCTTTGGGCATTCTTTTTGCACTATGGGTGAGAGTCATAAAATGAGCTTGGGCAATAAAATGGCGTTTCTTTCACATCAACCATTTTTATCTCTCCATAATTTACTTTTCTTCTAACTCCATCCAAGACAATGCTTGAGCCTTAATACTAACATGAGATCGGCAACATAAACCTCTTTATTGAGTAAACTCCTCAAATTCAACCTTTACTTTTCTAACCATTCACTTCCAATATTATAAATTTTATATTACTATCGTTTCTTATTTTTACTAAAGTACCCACCACATCCTACATTCCATCTATAGCTTACCCATCCTAACCACATCAAATCTAATTGGAGGACATATTATGAGAAGAATTAATGTACTAAACTGAATTGACTCATTGAAAAGTGTAAACACTATACTACACAAGAGATTACCTCTTTCTCATTATAAAGGAAATTACATATACAATCCTCCTCTTACCTTTCTACAAACCAACTAAGCATCAAGGTAAAGACTTTAACAATCATGCCATATTGTTGAATGGATGATGAGCACGTTAGAAATATTAGTAATAGTACTATAGTGTGTTAGTAATAAGCTCATTAATCATGTTCAAGCGACAAGCAACAAGCTCCAATTAACAAAAAGAATGCCCAAATTATATGCTTTTGTTAGGATGAAGCTACAAGCATGGGAAAAGCATAAAAATGACAACTTGTTGCGTAATAGCATAACATCTTTGTAGTTATTTGGTTTGCTCTATTTCCAAAAATTCGTTCTTATAGAAGTCTCCACTAACCATTTCATATTGTTGACGAAATAATGAGCACGTTATGAAGTATATTTACATATAAGCTCTTTAATCAGGTTTAAGCTCCAAGCAACAAAAGGAATGCCCAAGCATAAGTTCTATGTATATGTTAGGATGAGGCTAGAAACATACAAAAAGCATAAAAATAGGAAATTTGTTGCATAATAGCATATCGCCTTTGTAGTGGTATATTGTGCTCTATTTTCCCAAATCCCTTCTTATAAAAGAGCCACTAATCATTCCATCTATATTGACATACTTCATATCCAGGAATTTTGTGTATGAAAAAGTTTTGAAGTTCTAACTCTATGTTTCCCTCAAGAGCAGATACCACAAATCATCTTTTATAAAATTCAAATTCTAACAACCTCTCATCAATCAGCCTTTATAACTCCATGACAATTGTCACTTGCTCCAACACTTCATACTTCGTGAATTGATGAAAATTCAACTTATGGCAAAGCCCACAAACGAACGTGGCAAGTACAAAACTGCACCATCAAATGGCTTCACAACTACTAGACTAAAAAGTATTAGGAAAGGATCCTCTCCATTACTTTTCTCTATTACCCATGCTAGAATTTTTACACATATTTTAGAATAAAAAATAAAATGTCAAAATTCCCCTATTAAAACTCCATCAAGTAATTAGTAATGGAGAGAATCCTAACTCACTGAAAAGGTGTCTTGACCATTTTTATGTATCACTGAAAAGCCATACTTCTTCCGTTCCACTTTACTTGCTACATTTGGCTTTTTACGTTATCCAATGTGCTATTCAGATTAATTATATCTTAAATTATACAAATTTAAAAATTATAAAAACTTAATATTATGAAAATACGCGATTAGACGATTCAAACAAGATAACACTTGACTATATTTATCTACACGTTGGCCGCAATATATAAAATTAACTTGAACGATGAATAGTGTCAAAAGCCGCTATGTAGCGAGTATATTAGAACGCAAGAAGTAACATTCAAAACTCATTTCCCATTAAATAATCAGGTCAAAATGTTATTGACCATGTATCTAATATTGGCAATAGATCAACAAATGCCTGATCAACCTAATACTAAAATGATCCCAATCAATTACCAAATAAACAAAGCCAACAAAATTGTTAAGTTACGAGGAAAGAAGTCTTACCAAGGGAGAATAAGATTTGGTGCGCGTATAAGGGAAGGTGCGAGGCCTATCTAGGTAAGGTCCCACGGAACCATTCTCCATATCATCCATCATGATAGAATGGGTGGAATTCACCCTCCTGACAGACGGGAATGAGCTGAACTCGCCACTTTGGGGGAACTCACCCCCTGAATTTGGTCGCTGTATTTTGAAAAACTGTTCTTCACGCCCTCAAGCTCTTCTCTGAGATCCTGGTACCCAGGGAAGTCACTTATTCCGATACAAAAGCTCCGACGCAAACCACCTATCAACTCGCCCCGTTTCTTCCAACTTGAACGCGAGTATTCCTTCAAACAAGACTTCTCTCTTTTTTATCTTGTATTGACTCCTCTGTGCAAATGAATGACACTCCAATTATTTACAAATATTCTCAATTAACTCAAATCACAACGAGTAATCAGCATTACTCGTATCATCACTAAAAAATCTGTAATTTTATTTTATTTTTAGCACCTTTGGAGAGAAATTCTTCATTTTCGTATGTAACGAGTAATTAAATCAAATCCCTTCGGAAAACTAACTTCAAAATACACTGCTAAGCATATTAATATGGAAACATTCGCGCAAAAACCTAAAATTTGAATTTCAAAGCAACAACATCTGGTACTCATATCCCTTACATTTCTATTCAGCACACAAAAAATTTCCACGAAAAGAAAAAATTGATCAAGCTATTATCAACTGAAAAATAAATTGAAAATCACATACACATACATTTTTAAATGCATGTCGATCAACGATCAAACAAGTCCACTAAAACAATGCAATAAAAGAGATCGAAACAATTAACAGCGAAACTGAAATAGAAATCTTAAAAAAAAAAAATATCCGATACCTAAGATTGTCAAAAGCGAAATGTGAGGTAAGATCTTAGGTTACTGGTGGAGCTTTGAGAAGGTTTAATGGCGGTGTGTTTCACTTCTGCAACTCCTCGTAGAAGGAAGAGGAGATGGAGAGAGAGAAAGTGAGGAGAAGATGGTGAATAAGAAAGAGAAAGAGGGAGAAAAGAAAACAGAAGAAGAATTTTGGATGTCCTGAGTCCTGACATAATTTGCTATGGCGACATGTGGCATCAAATAATTGGATGGATTTGGTGTTTTTGACAAAAATGATTACACGTGGCATTATTTGATTAGTTGTTAGTTTTTTAGAATATTTTATCAAGTGGAAAATGGTGTGTGGAATTTTTGCTGAATACTAATTCATTATATTCATTGTTCAACCATATTTTATACTTCCACCGTTCCATAATACTTGCTACATTTCACTTTTTTACGCAGTCTAATGCACAATTTTGATCAATAATATCTCAAACTACACTTATCTAAAAATTATAAAAAATTAATATTATAAAAATATGCGATTAGACGAGTCAAACAAGATCCTACTTGACTATATTTTTACTTACACATTAGTCGCAATATGTAAAATAAACTTGAACGGTGAATAGTGCACAAAATCGAAATGTAGCGAGTATTTCGGAACGGGGGAAGTATATTATGATATTAATACTACTTCCGTTTCAAAATACTTGCAATATTTACTTTTTCACGCAGTCCAATGCATTAATTCAATTCTTAATATTTATAATTATGTATAATATAAAATTATAAAAATTTGATATTAATAATCTTTACATCGAGACGAATCAAACAAGATCTCACATGACTATATTTTAACTAATAGATTACTTATTAATCACAAATTAAGAGAGACAAGTAAATAGTGCTTATTTTTCGTATGTTGCAACTATATTGGAACGGAGGAAGTATATTAAAAAATATATAGTTAAATTGGATCTTGTTTAACGTCTAATCACATACTTTTATAATATTAAGTTTTTATAATTTTTAAATGTAAAAAATTTAAGATACAAATGATCAAAATATTTCATTAGATCGCCCTTACAAGTAGATTGGACAGTGAAACATTTTTATTAGGGAAATTATCATTGGTGCCCCTGAGGTATGCGTTTTTATCAATGGTGTGAGTGTCCACAATTTTTTTTCCAATGGCACCCCTGACGTTTTTGGGTAATTACAACCATAACCTTTTTAAGTTTTTTTCATTAAAAATCCGTTAAGTTTTCGAAATTAACCTAACTAGGGTTAATTTCTTCTAGTTCTTCTTCACTCCTTACATGGCTGTCTTTTCTTCGAAACCTAGAAAAATCCCTTAATGCCCTTTCTTCATAATCAAGTACGCCAATGTAGAACATTGAACACCTATGGAAGAAACCATACCTTGACCCATAATGTCAGAAATTCACCTTGCTCCGGCCACTTGGATGCAGATATAGAGAACTCCTCTTCATTATTTTCAGAAAGTGGCTCACTATCAATTGTGTTCACCTCTAGACTATCGTCACCATGATCAAGAAAAGCCCCAGCTAACTTTGGGCAATCAAATCAGAACTACAGCATGACCCATTAGCGCTCTCTTCTACAGTAAAAGATTCCCCATCTACATTTTGAACATCGCATTGCATTGTATGTATGGCCCCTTTCAAAATCGGTAGACTACAGTCCGACTTCTCATCTAAAGAGCCTTGTTTGGTGTGTTTATCGCAATCTGACTTTGTCTCTTGCACAGACTCCATGACTGATTTCTCTTGACAATGACGAGGCTTTTCAGCATAGAGGAGGATAGAATGAGTGGCCGGAACAAGGTGCATCCCTGGCATTAAGGGGTTTTTTTCTGGGTTCTGAAGAAAAGGGCAGCCATAGAAGGCAGCCATGGAAGGAGTGAAGAAGAAACTAACCTTAGTTAAGTTAATTTCGAAAACTTAACGGAAAAAACCTAAAAAAGTCACGGTTGTAACTACCCCAAAACGTTAGGGGTGCCATTGGAAAAAAAACTGTGGACACCATCGATAAAAACGCATACCTCATGGGCAACAATGATAATTTGATTAATTTCCCTTTTTATTATGTCTCATTTAATATATGCTCACAATTTAAGCGGTTCTTTTCAACAAATCATTGAAATTTAAATCGATTTTGCTTACAATATCAGTGATTTATTAAATAAATAAAACGTAAATGGTTCTTTAGGGAGTAAAAACATGGTAAATTCTACACAATAGATAGACAATAAGTGAGATTGTTTTAAACAATTTTTCTTAAGAAAATTTATCACTACTTACAAATCATCATTATTTACTTAAAACTAGCTATTGCATTGCTCACTATTTTGTAACCAATAAATTTCAATTGGTACGGGATTTTATTATTAGGAAAAATTGTCATTAATAATCCAACCTTTCACTCATCCGCTTTGAATAATCCAACCTTTAACCTATTTTCTAATAATCCAACATTTGCCCTTAGTTCGTTATAAATAGTCCAATTATTTTTTTAGTTTGCTAGCAGCATACCCTTATCATCATCATCATACATTGTGTATCCCGCACATATAATACTATGATCAGGGTCTGAGGAGGGAAGAACGACGTCAAGTCGTCAACTCATACCCATATAGGAGAGTGCGATTAAAGAGTCTCCCGGCTAGCAGCATACCCTATTATAACCAATTATTAGTTATAGAAGTATATGGGATGTCGTGGGTAAATTTACCTGAGACTATTAAAAAATAATTCAAAGATGAGATTATTCGCAACGAATGACGGAAATATTGAATTATTAATGTGATTTTCCTTTTATTAACCCAATCCGTTATTCTAGTTTAATTGTTATTTTATCATCTCGCTTAGTATTTCAGTATTCAGTAAGTACCGGAAGTCCGGAACACCAGGGAAGCCATAGCCGGCGGCGTAAGGTTCGTTCCCCTTTCCCTTACTTTTCTCTGATAATTTTTTCGATTTTCAATTTCATGTCTGATAATATAAAATATCTTTTAATTTTTGTTTTTTATTCTCAACATTTAGCCCTAATTTTTAGTTTAAACTTTCATCAACCAATAATTTAGCTTAAAGATGTTCGTTCAATTTATTAAATTAGGGTTGATGATAGAGGCTTTTACTGACTGAGTCTAGGTTTTCATTGATTATACTTATTTTTTTCTAGATTTCGGAAAAGCCCTAAAACCATTTTTTTGGATGTACATATTTAGACTTTCTGCTTTGAACAATTGATTTTTCATAGTGCATTGTCTTTTTCTTTTGGGGTTGGTTGTTTAATTTCTATTTGTGGATTTTGGTTTCAAGGTTTTGACATTAAATTGAAATGGGCTGCTGATAAATTTGAAGTTTTTGGTCACGTACTCAATTTCTCTCTCTATTTTACTCAGGAATTGAATTGGGAGAAGTTGGTGAAGTTGTTAATTTTGGTATCTTTTTTTTTCAAGTAATGCATGATGAATACCTCAATTATTGGTGAGTTTCTCTCTATTGGTTCTGCTTTTGCTTAAATTTATCATCTTTCCACTTTCCCTTTGTTTAACAATTTTTTGGGGTCTGAAGATCCGTTGCAAGGGGATTTTCCCGAAGTGATTGAAGAGTACTTGGAACATGGTGTCATGAAATGCATTGCCTTCAACCGTCGAGGCACCCTTCTTGCTGGTAAAAAATTTCTGTCAGTTTCTCAACTTTTTCATACTTTTAAGGAACATTATTAATTTTGTTGTATGTTTTTCATAATTTTCCTGTTCGTTATGAGCATCAATCAAGTTTATAGTAATTGGATTTTTTGATTGTGTTTGTATAATAAGTTTGATTTATGTTTACATTCAGATGAAAACCTAATGAACCTTTTGGTTAGGTTTTTGTGTTTTTAAAGTCGAGTTTAGTTTTCTTTTACTCCATTTATCAAACTTTTAAGGCATGTATTTCAGTTGACACTTTATGAACATAGGTCGTTAGAAATGAGCATCTGAAACAAGTGGTTTGATGTTTTGGAGCTATGACACCCATATATTCAATGAAAAATTAAGTTTTTAGTCTTACTTTTGTTCGGCATTTATTTAAATAAATTACATGTGGGTACATGGGAACATCAATTGTGCGGATTAACTTCCCATCTTGGTCCTATGCAACTTTAGATAACAATATTGGAAGGGAAGGATTTGGAAGGAGGAGATTTGAAGGGATTTAGTTCCTTAGTGTTGTTAATGGCGATTTCTCTCCAAAAGTTGAAAGATTTGGAAGGAAAATGGGCTAATGGTTTTTCTCTTCCTCTCCCTTCCTTTTTCTCCTAAACAAAAAAAAGGAAGCTTTTCTTATAATTCTTCCCTCCCTTCCCTTCTCTTCCTTTGCTTTCCCTTCTAACAATCAAAGTGTTAGTGCCTTCATGGTTCCTGATGTATATTATTTTGTTGTCTTTTTTACATTTGCAGAGAGTTTCAAACGTGTTACCTGGGGAATTTTTTTGTTGCTTGGCGTTTTTATTATCAAATTAATTATAACTGTTGACACTATCGTATGTATACAGCTGGTTGCTCCGATGGTAGCTGTGTCATATGGGATTTCGAAACACGAGGGATTGCGAAAGAACTCCTAGATAAAGACTGTAATGCTGCAATAACAAGTGTTTGTTGGTCAAAGTATGGCCATCGCATATTGGTTTCTGCTGCTGACAGAACATTAATTCTCTGGGATGTAGCTACTGGAGATAAAGTCTACCAGACTACATTAGAAAAAGTCCCTCTACATGCTCGTCTACATCCAGGCTCCTCAACACCATCTTTGTGCTTGGCATGCCCTGTGTATTCAGCTCCCTTGGTTGTTGATTTGAGTACCGGAACAACTACTGTTCTGCCTGCATCAGTTTCAGATGGTGGGGATGGACTTTCTGTTCCTTCACGAAACAAAGTCTCAGATGATTCTGCTCCTCAGACCCCTGCATGTTTTAACAAACATGGTGATTTGGTTTATTTGGGAAATTCTAAAGGAGAGATCCTCATCATTGATCATTATAAGGCTCAAGTACGTGCAGTTATTCCTGTTGCTGGTGGTGCTGTGATCAAGAACATTGTATTTTGTAGAAATGGTAGATATCTTCTCACAAATTCTAGTGATCGGATTATTAGGGTTTATGAAAATATGCTACCAATGAAGGATGGTCTAAAAACACTAGATGAGATTGGTGACACATTGAATGATATTAGTGGAGTTGAGAAGCTAAAGGCAATTGGATCCAAGAGTTTGCTCTTGTTCCGTGAGTTTCAAGACTCTGTTACCCGGATCCATTGGAAGGCTCCTGGATTTAGTGGTGATGGTGAGTGGGTTATTGGTGGCTCTGCCAGCAAAGGAGAACATAAAATTTACATATGGGATCGGGCAGGACACCTTGTTAAATTTCTTGAAGGTCCAAAAGAAGCATTGATTGATTTGGCTTGGCACCCTGTTCACCCAATTGTTGTTTCAGTGTCCTTGACTGGATTGGTCTACATATGGGCTAAAGACTATACTGAGAACTGGAGTGCATTTGCCCCGGATTTCAAAGAGCTTGAAGAAAATGAAGAATACATAGAACGAGAAGATGAATTTGATATCATGCCGGAAACTGAAAAGGTTAATTACTCGTAGCTTTCCATTCTTCACTCGTGGTAACTTGATTTGCTTGTCATTAATTAGACTTCTATTTGCAGGTTAAAGAATCAGGTGTTGACCAGGACGAAGAGGTTGATATTATAACAGTAGAGCATGATTCAACTTTTAGTGACTCAGATATGTCGCAGGAAGAGCTTTGCTTCTTGCCTGCATTCCCTTGTCCTGATGCTCCTGAGCAGAATGATAAAAATGTTGGTAGTTCGATGAAATTGGTGGAAAGTAACCATTCTGCATCATCTCTTTCAGCAGATGCAGCACAAAATGGGCAAGCTATTAATCATGAATCGGGTCTTGTTGAAGGTAAGTGCTATACCAATTGCTGGTATCTGAATTATATAGTGATTTTTCTCTTTCATGGTAGTTTCCTTATAGCTTAGTATTGATTAAGAATTTTTAGGTAGATGCTATAAAGATATTGTTGATGCTTGTGCCTCACACTATAGATTAGAAGACCTATTATGAATTTGACTTTATCAGCTTTTTCTTCAACATATACATAATTACTTGCTCCCCGAGAGAGTTATTTGATAAGAAGTCATTTGGTGTTTCATTAACGGCCCGTTTGGTAGGTAGTAATAAACAGAGGTAATGAGAATGAAAAACTAGTGTAATTTTGGTTGAACATCTCTTGGTTACCTTGATGGTCATGCTTGTTCAACTTCAACCATCTCATTTTTTTCATAACATTCATTCCAAGGCATTACCATTAGGACTTAGGAGAGGTGGTTTGTAAACAAAAACACTTTTGTAATCAAAGTTTAATTGCCATGGGAATGATATGGGACTTTTGATGAAATTTTACACTATAAATCATTCTCATTACCACCATTTAGTACCACTAATCAAATGGGCCGTAAACGTTTTAAAGAAAAATTTTAAGAGTGTTGCATCTTCTGGAGCTTCTAAAAGCAGTTAGTTGACAATTGGTTGTAAGAGTTTTGTGGAACTGAAAATAAGGAATTCGTTGGTTGATGTCGAAGTTGTGAAGAACATTTTAAAGCTTTGCGTATGTAATAATGTTGTGTTGCTTGGGCAAGATTCTCGAATCCCCCATTTTTGTGTTGGACGGGACCTCCTGTTTGTGGTGGTGGCATGGAGAAGGAAATAACACCGTTACTATGGCAAGATTCCTGAAGTGCTGGAAAGTTGGATGTGACGTCATGACTGTTTACGTTCTCCTTACGGTGGGAATCACATCTAATGAGTGTTCTACACGAAACTTAATTTACCGAATATCTTTTGTTTTTTCTACAAATCAACATAAAGGCTAAAGGAATGTGTATGATAAATGTGTTCCGTTTTCGTCTCTTTTCTGTTCCCTAGTGTGTTTGAGTGAGTAATTTGGTGGGGAAAAAACAAGTGGGGAGGGGAGGGGAGGGGAGGGAGGGAGTCGTGTGGCCTATTTTCGCTTTTGTAGCTATATGATCGGGGAATAGAAGAAAGTAATTATGGCCAAGGGCCAACCAACTTCTGCATTGCATTTTGAACATCATATTTTTTGTTTGGACTCAAATGACTACCATGTGATGCATTCGTTTGTGATTGGATGAATAATTGGCAATTTACAGATGTTTCTTTAGCAGGCAAATATCTTGAATACTAGTCCAATAGCAGTTGTAAGTCGATAGTTCTAATCATCATGAACGGTTTTTGTTGCAGGTGTCGATAATTCTATCGCAGAAGATGCAAGCGGAGGACGCTTGAAACGGAAACGAAAACCGTCTGAGAAAGTCTTAGAATCGCAAGCGGTGATGGTAAAGAAACCTGTGAAGAAGGCAAAGCCTTCTACTAAAGCGATGAAATCTGAAGATAAACCTATAGTCAACGGAGAAAATGGTGTATCGGTATCTATGGATGAGGTTTCCGATGATTATTACCGATGATTGCGTTCTTAAATGTATAACTAGGCTTCTTCGTCTCCCTTGCTTCCGTCTCCAAAACCAAATGATGGTTGGAAGTTTAAGGTCCGAGTTCGGACCTGTTTATGGGTCGAAGGTGATAGGATCGTCTCACATGCTAGGAAGTAGAAATGTATTTTAACAAACAACCCTTAGAAGTTAAAGCTTTTTTCTAGTGTCTATTTTTTTCCAATAATATTGGTGGCTTCTCTTAGGAAATATCATCTTATAAGTCTAGTTCTTAACTCCAATTTTGTTTTATATTTTCTGATTTCTATTTTTTTTAAAAGGAAAACTAAATATCGAATTTGACATAGTCGGAACATTAATTACACTTCCTCTGTTTCTTTTATTCTATATTACATTTGCTATCAAAAACTCTAGAAAAAAACGACAAATTGAATATAAACATCGAAAAAGAAAAAGAAAATAAGCGAGTGAAAGAGAATATACAAGACGATAAAGTTTTATAAAATTCTAAAACTTTTGACTAAAATGCCTAAAACAATTGAATTTAAAGTACTTTTTTTTGCTTATATGCTTATATGTACAATCTCATGTGAGGACTTGAAAGTTGTTGATCAAGCTAATCCATTTCTTTGATCTCTTCAATCCTCTCCAAAGCCTCTTTTATACACCATCTTGTATCTACATTTTCATGGCTACACCTCAAACCGATGTTTAAAAGTTTACTCATTTCGCCTCGACTTAGATGAGTTCCTTCCATTTCTTTATCAAACACATCTTCGCCCTTTTCTTCTTCACTTATTATATCATTCACCCAAGCTACTAGATTTTCACCTTTGACATTACCAACAGCAAGAAAATTTGTTGGGAATTTCCCGGTTAAAACTTCAAGTATGAGAATCCCAAGACTCCAAACATCAGTTTTATTTGTAAGACGACCATGATGAATATACTCAGGTGACTTATACGCAACCATGAGTTGCTTAGCATGCTCTTGATTGATCAATGGATGAAGTGCATAATCAATTAGAAGTGGTTCATATGATTCATTTAGTAGTACATTTGAAGATTTAAGGTATCCATGTGGCACCATTAAGCTAGGGAGTTCTTTGTATAAGTATGCTAATCCTCTTGCTACTCCCTTGATTATCTTCAACCTCTTTGGCCAATCTAGCTTTCCTTGCTTTTGTCTATGGTTTCCTAAAACACAACAAGACCATGCTATATTATGTTTTAAGCCTTAATGAAAGCACTATTTGTGTTGCTTTACGTTGGTGTTGAGGGACAACTTAACTAAAAGCTTAAGCTAATAGTTGAGACCCCAATATGAGTTTTATTTTCTATTATGCCCTCGTTTGCAATAGCCCTTTGGCTTAAAACTTAGAAGTGCGGATACAAAACAAATCTCCCTTTTACTTGGCGCTAATGATTATTGGAAAGGAAGGATGATTAAGGTTCAAAATCACGATCTAGGCCTCTGATACCATGTTTAAAAACCATTAAGTTTAAGGTAATTTCTGAGACTCATAATAAGTTTTTTTCTCTATCATAAGGAGGGGAAGGAGAAGAAAGTGATATGTGGTCCTTTTTTTCAAATATTATCTCTTTTTATCAACAAAATTTATGGAACTAATATCTTCAAGTTCCTCTCCTTTCATTCCCTTAATGCAAATATGGTATAAAGCATTTAATATCCCGTTATTTTTAACAAACTTTTGAAAAGTAGTATATATAATCGTGTTTGGTGGTTGGCCTTTGTGTTGGTTTTTGTTGGGTTTTAACTTGTTAGCTGATCAAAAAGCCAAAAGCGTTTAATAAATAGCTTTATAGGCAAAATGAAAAATGTTGGTCTAACTTTTATCTTATTGACCCATTTTTTATTTTATAAACAATCGAAAGTCAAAATCTAATTCTACCAAACATCCTCCTAGACAGTGAGCTTTTCTAACTAGTTTAAAAGCCAATAAAAATAACCATCATTGCGAGATGCTCAAACAAAACTATAGTTAACAACCAAAAAATCATTTGCCAAACACCGAATTATCAAAAAAAAAAAAAGACTAGTAATATTACTAAATACTCCCTCCACCCCCTTCTTATTGTGCACTTTCTAGTGGGCACGCAAATTAAGATAAATGATAGTGGAGTATTTTAAGTGATTATAATAATTGTAAAGGTGGTAGTTAGGGATTTTAAGTGAATATAATAATTGAAAAGGTGTTATGTGAGATATTTTAACTACTATAAGTTGGGTAAGTTGGGGTAGTTGGGGGTATTTAGGTACAAAATCTTTGTCAAAAATAGAAAGCGAACAATTAAAGTAAACTGACCAAATAAAGAAAGTGGACAATAAAAAAGAAACGGAGAGAGCAGTAAATACCAACCATGAAGTTGACTAGCCAAGTTCCCACAATCAACAAAATCAAAGATTAGAAGCTTCTCTTCTTTCCTATAATAATAAGCAACTAAACCCAACAAATTTGGGTGGCTTAACTTGCCCATCCTCCAAACATTTTCATTAAACTCCTCTCTTCCAACTTTAGTCATTTGTCTAAATCTCTTAACTACCAATAACTGCCCTGAATATATCTCAACCTTGTAAGAAGATTCAAAGTTTCCACTCTCCAACACTTGTGCTGATGCAGTCAACAACTCTGATAAATCAAACTTTTTCCTGTCATTTCTCACGAAATCTAACTTCCCTGGATCTTGCCTTTTCTTTGTTGTTGTGAGTTCCTCATTTGTTGGAACATATGTTGTTTGATTCTCATCTTGAGATGCCAAACTAGTTCGTTTATTTAACTTTGCTTTACGTTTGTTTCGACATACGAACACGATTAATATAGACGTGATCAACAAAAGTGCAAGCATTGTAACCAACACGATTAGGGTGGATTTACTTGATTTGGGTTTTGTGTTGGAAGTTGATACATCTTTGGGTGTGTTTTCACTAGTGCATGGCTCAAGAGGGGGCCCACATAGTCCTTTGTTCCCTGTATCAACATAAAAAAGTATTCACTTAATCAAGAGGAGGCCCACATAGTCCTTTTTTCCCTGTATCAATATAATTATAGAAAATATTTTTTATTTACAAATTTTCCATTACCGTTTCATACCACATTTCTAAATGCTAATGCATTAATATGAATTTTGCAAAGAAAATGCGATGAACAATTGAATATTGTATAGCAAGCATGACCATTAAACTTGTCAAGACATTTTCCTAAATCCTACCAAAATTACATCCGACTCTTCATTTAAATTCCCATCATTTATTACCAGCAAACAAACAGATCATTTTATATCAATAATATAAATCAAAAGATATGCAAAGTTCAAACTTTTATTAAATAAAGCGAAATGATGGTTGGTGCACCATAATACACTTATTTTCAAATTTAAATAATACAACATATTTTTTTACCTGAAAAGACCTTAGGATTTCTTTTAGAGAGTCTAGCAGGAATAGGACCTTCCAATTGATTATTAGCCACATTAATATTCAAATTACTTTGTTGAAAATCAGGAATACTCCCTTCAAATTGATTCCCATCTAATTTCAATTCAATAAGAATTGGTAACCTACCCAAAGAATTTGGTATTTTTCCTTTAAACCCATTATTTGTCAAAACTACCCTTCTTAAAGCATCCATTCCTTCAAATCCATCATCAGGAATTTCACCGGAAAATCTATTATTACTTAGAAAAATCGACCTTAATTTTATTAATGGCCTAAAATTTGGGATAGACCCTTCAAAAATATTGTTTTTTAAGCTTAAAGTTCTTAATTCAGGCAATTGGGATAGTGCATCTATATCAATTTTCCCTTTTAGACCCATATTTTCTAGTTGTATGCCCCATACTTTTCCATTGTCACATATAACACCATCCCATTTTGAGACATCCCCTTGTGCACATGGGACAATTGAAGGGTTCCAATTTGGGACACCTTCTTTATGTACTAGAGATGATTTGAATTTTAGCAAGGCTTCCATTTCTATGTCACCTAGTATGGGTGTACATAGGCACATTGTTGACAAAACGAAAACGAAATGGAAAATGAGAAAATGAGACGAGGGTAATGGTGGGCGCACAAGCTGATCAAATGCATGCGCGCCCATTACCAATTTAACAAGTTATCGTGTTTGAAACAATGAAAATATGAATATATGAAATCAAATGATGTTTATTAGGTTTGAATTTGGATTCTGAGAAAAAAGATCAATAGCGAATATTATCACCATGCATTATTTTCTATGTTTTTTAAATAGATTATGGAGGCCAATGTGTTGATTAAAGATAATAAGAATAGATAAAAAGGTTTTTTTTATTAATTGTTAATGCATGATGATATCAAATGGGAAGGTTTTGGAGGGTTTTTGGGTGTAAATGTGGGTGTTAATTGTTAAAAAGTCAATGATTTGGGTTGTTGAGGGAGGATGAGAATCCAAGAGATTTAGCTATGTTTAGGGAGAAAAATATGGCTAGCCTATTAATAAATAATCTTTTTTAATTATTTTTGCATTCTAATAATAGTTTTGCAACTTATATTAAAAAAGATAATTGATGATAAATTAAGAACATATTTGAAATTTTATTTGAGGGTTACAAAGTTTTTATTGGCCTATAGCTTACAAGTTTTGAGAATTTAAGAGCAGTCACGGTGAGACAAGCCATTAATCATGACGATAAGTGTCTAGTGGAAGTGCAGTGATATATAAAGCCGAGCCATCCTAACATAATGATAGACTTAAACCTTGTTTCTACATTGCCCGATCAATTGGATCGGGCCATCGCCATCCATTTTCATTGTTCAATTCTTTGACAACATTATAGAAACAATATATAATTATGGTAAAAAAAATGTATAGGATTGTATAACTTTGACAATGAATAGGCTTAATGTGTAAAAATGGATTGTTGAAGTGCAACTTGAGTCAAATAATATTTTAAAACCCTTTTACTTGATTCCTTGGCATGTATAGGAGAAGAGTGTAATTTCATCATGTATGCTTGAGATATTTGTTCACTTGATCTTTGAACACAAAATACCATATACTAGCCTAGGAGGGAGATGTGGCCAAAGTTTTGTGAACCTCATCAAATTTAGTACTATCTCCTATTCCGCCTAGATGTCTCATTTAGTTTTTTGGCACTATTCACTCATCACTCTTAATTTATATATTACTCTTAATCTATAAGTTAAAACATAGTCATGTGAGATCTTGTTTGATTCTTCTCAATACAAGGATTATTAATATCAAAAATTTTTATAATTTTTAATTAAGAATAATTTGAGATATTAAGGGTTAAAATATTACCTTGGTAAGTGTGAAAAAACTAAATGAGACATTTAAGCTGAATAGGAGGGAGTATCATGGTTTGCCATTTAATTGTAGTCAATTAAACTTGATCATGATCAAAGATAATTGTATAAAATGGAGACACATGATTTGAATGATTCAATATAATTTAATGGTTTATGTAGAAAATCATAATGCGGAATTCGGTTTGGGTTTAATCTGGTGAATACTTCATTTGTATTTAATAATAATGAGAGGTACTACCTCTATTTATACATGAGATTAGGAATAAAAATAAGGAAACAGAATAACCTTAATATTCTAAATATTAAAAAAGATCTTAACTTCCTAAACACTTAAAATATTATTCTAGAATAAAATCAAAATATTCTGCATATAATTTTCTAAATATATTATTTCCTACACTCCCCCTCAAGTTTGGTCTTGGGATCACCATGACCGAACTTGCTAATAATATTCTTCCTAAACACTTAAAATGTTTTTGAGCCAATTGCCTTGATCAGAAAATCCGCTAGTTGATCTTTTGATTTTACAAAGGATATTTTGATTATCTCTTCTGCAATTTTTTTATGATTAACTTTCAATTTTTTGAATTTAGATAAAAGATCAAGAAATAAATTGGGTTGGTTTATTTTGCTATTTGAGTCAAAGATTGGAATTTTAGGGTTTGGTCTTAATTGAGCTTTGGGTTTAGGTTTTATTGGTAGAGTAAGATTATTCTTTTTTCTTTGTTTTGTAAGAAACTTTTGTAATGCAAATGAGTAGGGAATTTTCCTGGGGAAATTGGTGGGATTGATTTTTGTGGGTCATGAAGAAGGAGGTTACAAGTTTGATTGATGGGTTTGGGTGGATTTGGTTCTTGTTCGTTTGTCCCTTCTTCTTTTGACATTTGATTTTCATTTTTTTCTTTACTCTCCATCTCGCCATTAACTTGCATACTCAATTCTTCAACGTTATTCCCCCTCGCGACCTCACGCTCGATGGTATCGTTCTCGGGAGGTAGCGAAATTGGCCCGCATAGAGTATGAATCCAAGTCCATAATTCATGGGCAGTGTCAGTGAATGAAATAACGAGGTCAATAATGTCGGAGTTAATACATGCAAGAATCCATGACATAACCCTGGCATCATTTTGTTTCCATTGAGGATCTTTGTTTTCTAGAGGGGCGGCAATGATATGATTGAGTAGCCACCGATCATCAATTTCAGTTTGAATTTCTTTACACCACTTGGTGTAATTTTTGAAATTTAATTTTTCAGAAATTTCTGGGTCAGTATGGATTTTTTGGTTATATGTTTGGATTCTTTGGACCATTCGTTCCAAAAACAACATTTTTTCGGGCTTGAATTTTTTTTTTGGTTTGGTTTAGTTTTGATTTTGTTTTGAATTGGTTTTTGTTTGGATCGATTTTGTCCGATTATGATCAATGATAAAATACCGATAGAGTTTTTCCGTCCAGGAAAACCTTACGGCGCTGATACCATGTAGAAAATCATAATGCGGAATTCGGTTTGGGTTTAATCTGGTGAATACTTCATTTGTATTTAATAATAATGAGAGGTACTACCTCTATTTATACATGAGATTAGGAATAAAAATAAGGAAACAGAATAACCTTAATATTCTAAATATTAAAAAAGATCTTAACTTCCTAAACACTTAAAATATTATTCTAGAATAAAATCAAAATATTCTGCATATAATTTTCTAAATATATTATTTCCTACAGTTTAGTTGAGTATAATCTACTAGTCTACTACTATCTTGACTAACAAATTTACTATGGTTTAATTTGTTTTAAAATGACAAAATTTCAAGCTATGATGTTAAATCAAACTTTAATTGAACTGAATTTGAACTACCGATAGTTAAATGAAAGTGTAATATCCGAGATGAATTTTATGATTGATGAATGAGAGATGATGTAAATATGAGAAAAAAAGACCAACAATATAATTTCATAACTAAATAATTTCAATCTACATAATCATCTGGAAAAAAAGAAGCTCAAATCTTGGAGAAACACATTTTGTACACTCAACATCTATATATCTATGATGTTAAAAATGGAGAAACAACATTACATTAGTAATCATAATCATCTATCTGTCGTCTGCTTGCGCTGGGGCGTTGAAGTAACTGGAGTAATGATTGCACCACCTCTGACATACTAGGCCGAAAATCTGGCTCCATCTACACGACAACCAACAAATATGTAAAACCTTTAAGGGAACTGCTTTCATGTCGTGTATTTTATCTCACGTTTTCGATAACAAAAATGCATGATCATAACTAGGGAATCGGAGTGGGGAACGAGTTGATGATCTTAGACAACAACCACATCAATGCCAAAGCCTCGTGCAAAAAAGGGTGCAATGGAAAGCGGGTGTTGTGGTACCAAGGGGGGAGCATCTTACTTATCATTGGGCGGTTGTTGGATATGCGGGGAAGTGATGACAAGCATATCAAGAGTGTTGAATGAAAGTATTTGCGGTTTTTGGTGGGAGAGTTTGTAAACGGGGACTGATTTCCAGATGATGGAACACAGCAAAATCAAATATAAGGCAACTCTGACGCCCTTCTAGTCGTACTAATGCATGTTTAGATGCACACATGAGCCTCGGGGATAAAGGCTTTACATGGGCATTTTGCGCTATCCATGATAAGTACTCCCTCTGTTCTTATTTGATCTTCCTATTTGGGTTTTTCACAAAGATTGAGAAAAATGGAATCTTTAGTAGTAGTGGGTATTATTTTAATTACATAGTAGTGGAAAGTAATGATTGTATTGGAATTATGAGAGAAAAGATAATTAAATAGTAATGTAAAGTAATGATTGTATTGGAAGTATGAGAGAGAAAATAATTAAATAGTAGTGTGAAGTAAGAAAAGTGGGGTTTTAAGGGGTAAAAGTGAAATGAAAACTTTCCAAAAATAGAAAGTATTCTAAAGTGGAAGAACTTTTGAAACTACCAGTTATAGTAAGGTGGAAGAACATAAAGGAACGGAGGGAGTAGCTCACTACAATGTTAGAGTATATAACATATCATGGGGCCCAACTTGGTTTCAGAAGCCAACGTGACAAGAGGTATAAGAAAGGTCTTTGCTGCATCAACACTACTAAGTTCTAGCGCAAAGGGCTCTTATGTGAGGATGCGTGTTAGAGTATATAACAT
Organism: Amaranthus palmeri; assembly: GCA_019776075.1. Classification (NCBI taxonomy): domain Eukaryota; kingdom Viridiplantae; phylum Streptophyta; class Magnoliopsida; order Caryophyllales; family Amaranthaceae; genus Amaranthus; species Amaranthus palmeri. The sequence goes on along the minus strand of JAAKBH010000271.1, from coordinate 4,633,895 downwards.
TCTGAGGCCTCAATCATCAGCTTAAGCTTTTGGTTGAGTTGGTTCCTTGACATACAAGTTGATGCTTCTTTACATAGGTTCTATACTTGGTTTCCAATAGTTGTGACTTGTGACGTGTAATTTTGCGAGTCTCTTATGGATCATGTCCCTTGAAGTAAGTATGCTTGCAAAAATTGCCATAGATTGACACAGATGGAGTGGACAACGCGCCTTGATGCTGCTATGTATGCTTGCACAATTTGGCCATACAGATAGCAGTGGCAAATGGTCTACAGATTGAGTCATAAACAGGCAGGGTTACAGACTTCCAGACTAGTTGGTTCAGTTTTAGGTGTATTTGGGTCAGGTGTGATTTGAATCTATTTTCGGTATAGGAACAAAACATGATTCATGTAATTTTGGATTAAAATTCAGATTGCATTGGTAGTTATTCGAAGTTTAAGTCACAAATTCATCATATTAAGACAGTGCTAACCTGCAAACAAAGCGCAATGATATCAGCAAACTGAGAAATTTGCTTGGGAGGGTAGAGTCCACGTAGTGAAGGATCGACCATTTTCTCAAGAGCATCGATATCATGGAGCTGTGGTACTGCCCATTGTACGAGATACTGCTCTTCTTTCGGCTTAGTACTGAAAACAAAAGGAAGGGAAACAATGAGCAGAGAGAATAGAATATATGTGGTATTGAGTATAATTTGGTTCATATAACAAAGAAGCAAACCTATCAAAAGGCATGCGACCAGTTAATATTTCGAGCATGACGACTCCAAAGCTATACACGTCACTCTTTAATGTGTAAGCTGCACCATTTATGCATTCTGGAGCGCACCACCCGCTTCCACGGTTTTCACTTGCTTCCTAGAGTATATAAAATGTATAAGGATCGCGCCTTTCCAATAAAGACAAGAACAGGAAAATGCAAGGAAAAAAATAAATCCGAAACAATAACATTAGGCATTGACTCCCACCTAGGCAGGGTTAAGAAGAGTTGGATGCGCACGGCACATCCTTAGCAAGAAGATCAGAATCTTGCAACAAATACGATTGAAAAATAATACTCCCTCCATCTCAAATATATGTTCTGGTTCGATTAAATAATAGACTTGTATGAATAAAAAGGTGGAGTGACCAATGTCACATGATTCGCTAATCTCCTCATGAATCGCGAATCGAAAAAAGAATTATAGTCGGTTTTGGGATATTTTTGGGCTAACTTGAGCGAATCACGAATTCAAAAACCAAATTAGCTAGAGAATCATGTTACAGTAGGTGGAACATATGTTTCGGACGGAGATAGTAGTACAATGTTATGGAAAGCACTAAATCACTTCTTGTAAGCAAATAACATGCGAGACTACTAAGACCATCCTCAATGGGGCTCTTAGGATAAGTCTCGATACAAGGCTTGTTCATCTAACCTATTTAAGTTTTCATAGCAACAATATCAATTGCTGGAGGATACAATCTATTCACCATTGTCAACAGGTACTTCTAACAATCTACTACTTTCTGACCTGATAAAACGTTGCCAAACCGCACTCTGTAAGACGAGGGTTCAACTCCATATCCAGTAGAATATTGGATGACTTGATACTTCGATGAACCATCGAGCAGTTCTCGTGCAGGAACCTATGAACAAGGATGTGTGTAAATAAAAAACATTACAAGAATACCAAATCCTCAATCTCAACAATATGGTATCGGCTTCACATAACCGTTTTATTAAGACGCTGCTACTGCATCCGAGCATATATGTACAAAGTGTACATGAACACTAAAGTTCCTTAATTGATATACATTCTAAGTAGAAAAGAAAAGAAAGTGACTTACTCAACAGCGCGCGCAGTTCCTAGAGTAATCCTCACTCTTGTATTCCAAGTAAGGGGTTTGCTGAAGTCATCAGACAAATGAAGGTACTCATAAATCGAACCATTTCTAAAATACTCATACACCAGCATGTTATGGCCCTGCTCTGAGCAATGTCCAACAAGCTCGGCCACATTTGGATGGTAAAGTTTGGAGATACTAGAAACAATCTCGGAAAACTTGTCACTTTTGGCATCTTGAAAGAATGAAGAGCTTATTTTTTTCACAGCTAATACCTGACATAATTAATCATTTTTACTCCAAATATCTTAAAATTCAACAGCATTTTTCTACTACAACACCTGTAATGAAGTTTGTCATAATGGTATAATGCAGAAAGTAAAAGAACTAGATACTATCATACTACATGTCACAGTTGTTACTTGATTCAGTGGTATTTTTCATGTGTTTGGAGTTTTAGCCATGAAAGTATTCCCATGTAATAAGGAGGAGAGTTTGCTTTTGGATCAAGTCATTGTTGGTTTGCTTAGCATGTGTTACATGGTCAACCATTTGTGTGTGGCTTGGTTGTGTAGTAAGTGATGAGACATGGAGATTGGTGAGCTTGAGAAGGCGGCCCAAGGTTCATGATGGAGTTGCTGTAAATTATGGGAAGATTTGAAGAGTAAAGATGCCTCAACCCTCATCTTGGAGTGCATGTGGTTCTATGTATTAAAGAAAGGCTGTCCGTGAAGTGGTTGGGCAAGCCCTCAAGAAGCTCGAATGAGCATACCAGCCACCAAGAAGTCAGAATGTTTTCAGGCTTATCTGTTGGCCGAGCAGGAGCAGGCACCCACTGAACAAGCAGCTTGGCTTCAAAGCAGGCAATGGATCATTATTTGAATTTTGTATGGCACCATGCTCATTAGTACTGAATTAGTTTCCGCGACTTCTACCATTTTGTTTGATGAAACCATATCGAGACATTCTCGATCGACAAGTTCATGCATCGGGTAAGCTTGCTTGGTTTTGCAATTATGATACTTACTCAATTTGGGTCCCACATCTTAAGGAATCTTGGATTGCTCTACAGCATATTTGTGATTTCTTAGGTATAGAAAATTTTGACCTTGGGACTTTGAAATACATGTTTCTTGGCTATCATTTGGTCACTTTGGTTAGAGCAAAAGCATCATATTTTTAGAGACCAATTTTTGCATGCAGAAATCATGCGGGAGAAAATTATTATTTTTAGCATCTTTATGGATGAAAGCATTTAGATATTTAAAAGATATTTCTTCGAAAGATCTTTATCGAAGTGAAATAATGCATCTTTATGATGATCAGATTCTCAGCAATAATGAAATTCTTCTGAGGAAATATTACCTTGCTATCAGGAGGTTTAGCCTTGTAAACGCGTCCAATAGATCCTTCTCCAAGTAATCGATTAGATGCGAAGTTATTAGTAGCAATCTGCAACTCAGACAGCGTATAAGCATTAATTTCAAAGCACACCCTTCTCTGAGAAGATGCATTATTTCCCGGCTCTTTACTCCTAAACGTCTTGAGACGAGATGATAGAGAAGGCTTAAGACCAATTGGACCAGACGATTGTAGTGCTTTATAGTCTGAGTTTGTTGAATCCATCGACTGACGATCTGCCAAGGATGAAGCAAGTGCACCCATGTAATTAAAAATATGATTTCAATCACGGAAAAAAGATGGTAATTTGTATAGAACAAGGAATTTACCTATGTAACTTTTGTGTTTATCTGCACCCAGCTCAGTTGAGAATGGATTAGAGCCAATGTAACTGAAAGATTTGCGACGACCAGGAGTTTCCGGTTCTTCAACCAAATTTGAGGAGAAAGAAGATCTTTTCTTCGACATAATCGCCAACACGATTGCAAGAACCAGCAACACCCCCATTATAATTGAAGCAATCATTGCTCCACTCAATCCACCTTTATTACCCATATGTGTAGATTTAACATCTTTTGCCCAAGTCATTCCAGGAGGAGGTGCACCAGTAGACCAAGAATTTCCTTCAATACTTCAAAAAGAATGCCACATGTTACTGTCGAATGATACAGGCAACATCAAGATCCCAATAGCTCAAGAGACTTTGGCCTCCCAGGAAGGTGACACGGATAAATTTGGCCTTGTACACAAGACCCACATAAGAGGAGAGTTGATTGCACACAAACCCGATTAGGTTCCATCCTAAAACCAATTGGCATTAGAAGGAGTAGCCCATCAAGTATATATGTTAGTCAATCTCAGTCTAATTCTTCGATGTGAGATCACATGTGGGTTATTTTTCCAACAGGCACTAAGTGAGACGATATATGTCCAATGATCTACATTCTACAACAAGAAACCAAGAACATATGCAAAAATGAACTGAAAGGCCTTTATAAACTTACTCTATCTTTTTCACTTTTGTCAACTCATTAGGAATCCAGCCACTAAACTTGTTATTTGCCAAATTGCTGCAAGCATGGTGTAATTTTTGATTTAGAAACATGTATGCATGCCAACCATCAACATAATATAATGCTTGTTAAGCAACACATAAAGATTAGATGGAAAAATTTTCAAATAGCTTAAGTGTCAAAGAACCAACTCAATCAAAAGCTTAAGCCGATGGTTGAGGCCCCAGCCCAGGAAATGTTATAGGCTCTAACACGCCCCCTTACACGAGAGGCCATTGGGCTAGAAGTGTGGATGCGCATAGGCGTTGAATAAAGCTTGAGCTAATAGTTGAGGCCCCAAGATATGTTATATATTCTTACATAAAGTGATCATGAAATAATGCTCGTTTCCGAAACTCTAGATTAACATTTATGGAGCTAAATTTCCCCAATGTTTTTTTATCAAGCTCAAAACAAAACTAGCCTCCGTTTCTTTTTAATAAATAAACGTATCTCAAAAAGCTCTCACATAAATGTGCGATCAACTTACAGTTCATCAAGTTTGAGTTTGGCAAGCACATTTATTTGGCCACTGAGTTGATTGTTCTGAACATACCTGTGCATCATGATATCAACTTAAGTCAGCTACAAGAACACTTGAGACAAAAAAATACATGCATTTTTTACTTACAAATTGGAGAGGCTTGAAAGAGATCCAAAACTCTGAGGCAAACTTCCTGATAATTTGTTGAATGAAAGATCCCTGCAAAGAGACACCAATTTAAGCAATGGTCATACACATCCAAAAAATCCATTACTCAAAACATCACCTAAAAAGGTTGGAACTTAGATGCATACATTATTTGGATTAAAAATTTCAGATATACTACCTCCAGTGAAACATAATTCGTTAGTTAGTTCTCCTTTTAAATTCGCAATTCGCTCAAATTGGTTCAAAAATAGCCTAAAACCGACCATAATTAGCTTTTTTTAGATTCGCAGTTCACGAGGCGATTAGCGAATCATGTGACACTGACTACCTCTCTAATAGTTGCTACAATCAATGTAGTAACTATTGTTCATCAATTGATTCTATTTGGCATACACTTATTTATATAGTCATTTGAGATCTTGTTTGAGATGTATATTTTCATAATTAACATTTTAGAATTTTTGATCAAATGTAACTAAGAGATATTAAGGATTAAAATTTCGCATTACATAGTGCGAAAAAAGGAGTAACTATTAAAAACCCGAGAAAGTGTTGGGTTCAAAAATTAGAAGTTCACTTATCCCAATCAATAGCAAAGAGAAATACGATGTTTTTTAGTTAAAAAGGTGGATATTTGGTAATAAATGAATAGAGCAAGTAAATTGCACGACTGAAATTAAAAGAATTAAAATGTTGCAAAATGATTCAAATAGAACACTTACATGTAATCAAGGTTTGAAAGTGAACTAAACATGTCGGTTATCTGACCATTCAACTGATTATGACTTAGATCACTGCAAAAATAGATACACCCAAAATTAAATATCAGGGAATTGGTAGAAAAAAAGCCACAGATGTTATAATAAATTAATATTTGCTCGATCCGCCGGAAACTAATTCACTTATTATTTACTTTGAATACAATTGCCAAATATAAATCCAATTATTTTTTATTCATAGCTACTTGACTTACAAAAAAGATTTAAAGAAGATTATAAACAATAGGTGAGTCTATTTCCGACAATTTAACCTATAAATTTATCAAAAAATAAAAAATAAATAACTTTATTTTTATGGAAGGAACAAAATTCGATTTATTAGTGAAAATTTCAGAAAAAAAAAAATAAAAACTTACATGTCCTTGAGGGTCTTTATTTGCGATATAGAGTATGGAATAGTGCCACTAAATCCATTTTTGGACAAATCCCTATGATGACAGCACAATAACAAAGTCCGTCAAAAAATAATCTTTTCGTCCCTAAAAATTGTCATAGTTGTATATTGCATAAATATTGAAATAGTGAGATCATTTTAATTATACTGATAATATTAAAGGAGAGTTAAAATGTGTGGATCATAATATACGAAAGTAGTGAAGATATTTTCATAAATGAAAATTTTTTTTGACAAACTCTTAAGAAAAGAAAATATCTAATACCTATAAAGTGATATATTAATTAAATTTTTAAGAATAATTATTTCAGTATGAAAAAACATTTTCATTTTAGACAATATCAAAAGACTCAAAAAGTGATCACAATTTACGATATCCATGGCTCTTTTTTCGAAGTTCCTTTCACATACTAATAATTTAACTTAATCACGGTGATTAATCAGGAAAAAAAACTAATAAAAAAATCAGAAAAAAAAAATCATTAGAATCATGGATCTATTTATATCTTACACAGTTACATGTATGTGTGATTTACCAAAATTGTAAATCACAGTTATTTACCTAGTAAACCTCTTCACATAATGCTTTTTAGAACAGCTCAAGCAAACTAATTTCATTGGGATATGAGTATCAATATCATGATAGAGTATATGACATTCCAATAATTTAAGTCATTAATCAAATGCTATCATGTCAAAAATATAACTCAACCAAAAACTTATGCTGAAATACTAACACTTACAGGTGTTTTAACTTAGGAGGAAGTTGATAAGGTATGTCACCGTTGAGTTTGTTATCGCTCACGTCCCTGTTCCATGAAAAATTTAGCAGTAGTACCTCGAGTTGCTACAGTTGCACAGTAACTACTATTCATTAATTCATATTATTTTACTTTTTATTCTTTACGTATAATAAAAATGCAAAATTAAATAAAATGTTGATTGATTAGAAGCAATGCATATTTTTAGTTATGCATACTTAAAAAGTAGTTGTTCATAATAGTGCAGTAGATAGCGTGAAAATTCTAGTGTAACAACTAATTCAAACAATGGGAAGATAGAAACTTGTACCAATTAAAGAAAAATCAGTAATTAAGCTTACAGGTATGTAACTGATGAAAGGCTTGATAATTGATAACCTAGTGATCCTGATAGTCCTAACCCTGATAAATTTCTACAAAGTTTATCAAAACAAGATTTAACATTAGTGTTAGATTTAAATATGAGCAAGTACCATTTTATCCGGACAAAATACTAAGATCAAATCTCGTTTAGGCCTCTCTTTCGCTCAACCTACCTTATAATAATAATAAAAAGAAAAATTGTCCGAGACAATTCCACCTATTGGCAAACCATCTAATGTGATTAGTCACAACTATTGATCATTTCTAAATAATTCTCTAAATAATTCAACATTTGTATATATTTTGCTGACAGCACCCCTTGTTACATTTTCTCTGGCTACTGTAGGTAGCTACCAACAAAGAAAAGTAACGGTAGACCATTGAAGAAGCATAAGGACGAAGGAAGAAGAGGTGAGTGTAACGGTCAATAGACATCTACAGTAGCCAATTAAAACGTAGCTTGTTTAAAAATAATCAATAGTAGAGATTATTTACAACAGATTGACAATAAGTTAGATTATTCAGCATAATTTTCCATATAAAAAAAATCCAAAGAAAGGAAGTACATTTCAGTGACGGAAGATCCTGAACAATCAATTCCTTTCCATCCATCACCACAAGGATCACCACCACTTGCTTCCCAATACTTCAACTTTTTAGGAGATTTCAAGCTTGTAAACATAACATTAAGGGCAATAACTGCATATGCAAGAGAAAACCCATTAGAAAATAATCAAATTTAGCAAAATGAAGATTAACCCAGATTATAAAATGGAGAAATAAGATAACCCATTATAATTTTACCATCTTTAGAATCAGTTTTGGAGTGCACTAAGGTTATGAGCCCAAGAAAGATGAACCCTAACCCTAGAAAATTAGGGAACATTTCCGAAAACCTAATCTCCAAAAAGGAGTGATAGGATCAAAAGAAAACATATAAATTCATTAATAAAAAGAAATGAATTAGAAGAAAATGCAAAACACCATAGGCATAGATGATGAAGGAAGAACAAAATTGGGAAAATGATGAATTTTCCAATACTCCCCTGAAAATCGATGTTTCTATTTTTGGATTGTTGAGGCATAATTTTTACTCTTGTGTATCTCTCCATTTGATTCCAAATTTAGAAAAACAAAATCAAGATTAATTTCCAGGTTCGATGAACAAGTGTTTGTTTATTCGAAGATCAACCGTTGAGTTCGCTCCATTTCTGGAAGAGTTGCCTCAACGGCAATTCGTTTTGTTCCCGCTCTTTTGTTTATATTCTCAAATGAAAAAAATTAAAAAAAAAAAGAAAATTCCACGTGGTAGTCACGAGGTTTTGGGTTTTCCTCGTAATAATTAAAATTTTTACAAAATTCACGCGGTGACCCTGAGGTTTACGTAGTTGTTCTACCTTGATTTTTTTACACATAAAAACGTTAGAAAACGTTAATTTCGAAGCTTTAAAGCTGTTGTACGCCTATTTATGTGATTCGCTGTTTCAAATGCCATCAGTTTTAATCTTTTACCCCAAAATATAAACTCCAAATCTACGATCTTTCATCTTAATCACATTTTTCCCCCAATCTAAAGATGGTAGAGTTTAGGGTTTATAGTTTGGGGAAAAGGTAGATTTGAAATGGTGAGTCGCATAAATAGACGTACAACAGCCTTTAAGCTCCGAAATTAATGTTTGCTAACGTTTTGTTAACGTTTTACGTGCAAAAAGATCACAGTGGAACAATTTAATAAACCTCAGGGTTACCACATAGATTTTTTAAAAGTTTTGGTTACCACGTGGAAAACCCAAACCTCAGAGGAATAGAGGGAATAATTTCATTTTCGATTAAATTTCACCAATATTGCATATGTGAGGAATAGAGGGAATAATTTAGAAATTGTATAAAGTATGATAAATAATGGTTACAATTACTCAAAACAATATTTTAGAATGTTACAAGTTTTTAGTATATGGATCCTATTCTATGGCAAAATTTTACATCTCAGGCCAATTAATCAGCTAAAACAACAGAACTACAGGTACTCTTAGACCAAATGGAAACCTCCGAAACCGATATAAATGCCGGTGCAAGCAGCACGAATACACGCACAGCTTCATCCCCGCTTAAATCAATGAGTCATCTACGGGCCAATCTAGCTACACGCCTAGCTAGCTGTCGTTTTGGCTAAACTAAAAGCTACCGTTGTATCGTATGTATGATCCTTCGAATCGAAAACTGGCTACATGTCAACAAAAAAATGAGTCGGTTTTTGGTTTTAAAATGATGTTGCGATCAGCTGGCAGAGCGTAGAATGTTCAAATGCCGGAGAAACCACTATCAGATCACAGCGGGATTTTAGGTTAATTCGACTTCCCGGTTCATGTCGGATACTTCATCACTTAACTCGCGGCCAGATGTTTCAAACGGGAAAAGCATTACACATACGCCAGAAACAAAGATAATGGCCTCAAACAGAAGAATGGCTGCAGTCCGGTGACAGCCATGAACCAGACTCACTGCCACGAGGGGGCAGCTCATTCCACCGAATCTTCCCATAGAGCTGGCAACTCCAACACCGGTTGTCCGAACTGAAGTTGGGTATACCTAGTCATGAAAATGCACGAGAAATTAATCTTATCGTTCAAAAGAAAAGATACATGTCGTACCATACCATCATACTCGGTAAATCCAATTACAACCACACTTTAAAAGAAAACAAATAGAATATATTGAGTAACTAAAAATGCATTGGCACACGTCAGGTATTCACCCGTAGTGTAAAAACAAGGCCGCGTCGCATAGCATCGGCCGCTTTTTAAAAATAAATGAACCGATATTTCCCGCACTGTAAAGGCGTAAATAAATCGTGTTTTGGGCCATATCAAGGGATATCTTATGGTTTCAACAGATATTTAAGCGTTACAATAACCGCATCACCGTTTCGTTACAGCGATCGAGACTGTTACTGCATTTTTACACTTTGAGTTTACCGGTGAAAAGGGATGCTCAGTTATGCATGTTCATGCAGGATTTATGGAAGTTCATAAAAATGGCAGACAGTTTTACATCTTACCTCTGGGGCGTATATATACACAATTGTGAATGTAGCTGAGATGCATATACGAGCACCAAACAGAAGAGGAATTACGAAATCTCCCGACTGATTAAACGCCAATGGGAGTAAGAAAAGGCAACAAAGAAAGAACAGAGATGCCATTGAAAGTTTGCGGCCGACTTTGTCCACTGTTGCTGCTACAATAAGTAGCCCTGGAAACTCTGGTGTAAATCAAATCAAAAAACGTTAGTTTTTTGCAAGGTATATACTCCCTCCGTCCCACTCTTTTTGCATCAATTGTCATTTTGATCCATCCCCTCATTTTGCATCATTTTTATTTTTATACAACGACCCACCACTTTCTTTTAATCTCATCCAATGAGTTAAACTCTTTTAATTTCGTCCGCACGATTCACTTTCTCTTTTCATTTATTAATACCCATTTTTTCTTAATATCATTGTATTTCTCTTTGATGCAAAATCGAAGGGACGGAATGGTACAATATTTGCTTGTTTGAAAAATACAAGTGATACCTGCAAAACTGGCAATGAAAACATTTCGGTAGTTCACATCGACAGGTTTTCCCAACTCAGATGAAGCATGATTTGGAGTACATTTGTTATCCTTGCTGCTCAGTTCAGTCGTCAACAATACCAGGCCATAATACGCAAATGCATTTCCGATGAAAACTACCCATAATAGAATAGTTGATTTCCGTAATTGCGGTGAAAAAAGTGTGAAAACTGAAGCTCCTTTTTGTTGATTAGTATCCAAGTTATCATTAGTTTCATATTCATCTTTGTTCGGAGACAACAAATGTGCATCTTCTGACGGCAGATCAATTACTTTGGGAGCTTGGTGTTCTGAAACAAGATTACCAGATGGGAGTTCGGCTTTGTTCATTTTTGCTATCCACTCTAAAATTCTCAGCGCCTCGTCGGTCCTACCTGTCCTGCACAAGTATCTGGGTGATTCGGGTGCACTTCTATAGAATATGAGAAGAACTGCCGAAGGAACGGCAGAAAATCCGAGTAACCACCTCCACCCTAATGAAGGCATGATTAACTGCAGGAAGAAACCAAAATCCAAAGCTCAATACAATGGGCGGTAAAGTAAAAAAAAAAAATTGGGCATGACCCCTTTAAAGCTGCTATTGAGGACACATCTCATGATCAACTGTTCCAAATCGTATATAAATCATATATAGCCATTGAAACAATTATGTCGCCACATACTAAAACTTATGCGGCATTTTGAATCTGCATGCAACAACAATGCCAAAGCCTTAATCTCACATATGGGGATCAAGGATGGCTACATGATGAAAATAAATCAACGTGAAAGATCATCAAAAACAAAGATTCCGCAATTACATGATTTCAAAATTATCAATAACAAACTCACATTATTAATTTTTTTTAATTGTTTTTGGGGGAGAAGAGGGAGCAAATTAACTGCATACCCCTTTTATTTAAATCAGCATTTTTTTTACAGTAAATATCTTTATCTAAAGTTCAGTGTTCCACGCCAACAAGGCTGAAACTACACAACAAATTAATATTTAGGGAATTTAGGCCATAGTTTTAAAATACAGTTATAACTTTTTATTTTAGAAAAGTGTCATCTACGACTATAGAAATAGATGGAGTGTAAAGAAATAAGCCTACGAAGACAAACAACGTCAACAAAGTGCAAAGGACACGAGCTCAAGTTTGAGATCAAGCCCAAGTGATCAACCAAGGGAAAAAGGCCAAATGGGCGTCAAACCCAATCCAATGCCTGTTGATGAAAGTTTCGTCCAATTATTGATCTTTCAAATTCAGCAAAAGTTCAATATTAATTCAAGTCCAAGATCAACATCGAAGACAAGTCGAACCCATAAGGAAATGTGTAACTACGCGTAACTTTTCATATTAGCGTCAAATTCAAAGATCAAGTTTATGCAATCCAACTTACGTGAAAATAGGATCAAGTTGTTGCTTTCAAACACGAGATAAAAGATTCAAGGCTACAATTGCTCCTAGATACATGGAAGATAGAATTTCGAGAGAATTAAAATTTTATGCACATGTTCATATTGACGAATCCTAATTAGATCAGAGCCTAATTGGACTATGACTCCATGTCCAAAGGTAAAATTGTGAATGTTCCATCCTCCCAAATTATATCAAAGAAGCATTGGGGCAAGCTACTTAATGACATTGTGAGAATGAAGATTCTAATGGAAAGTTGTTACTAATGAAAATTTGATAAAATGTACTAAAGCAAAGCCCCCCAAGATGACATATTTACAAAGATTATATTAAATGTTAAAAAAAATGATGTTTAGAGTATACCCAAGCTAATGAAGCCTCCAACAATGTCCCAACAGTCCAAAAGGCTGAAAAACCAGACATCCAAGTACCTCTTTTTGGAGCTGGAATAAACTCCAAAAGCCACGATGACAATACAGGTCCTCCTCCCAAACCAAGACCAACAAAGAAACGAAAGATAATCAATGATGCATAGTTTGGAGCAAGAGCGCTACATAATCCAGCTGTTGAAGTAAAAATTGCAGTTATAAAGAATCCATTCCTGGAAATAAACTAAACAGATGTAAATGAAGAGATAATTCAAAAGAAAACAAGGTGTAGTATTTAAAAGAACATAATCATCAATTTACACAAACATAAGCTTAATAATATACGCAAAATCACATGCACAAGAACATGGATGCAATGAAGTAAAATTAGAAACTAATAATGATGAGTAAATTAAAATCGTGAACTATGAAAATTACTATCTCTTTAGTATAAAAACGAAAGCATGTCACTTCTTTTAATCTTCTAAACTTTTCTTTTAGGACACAATCCCACATTATGACCTTGTAAGATAATTGGCTTTATGACCTTATGACTTTTGACTTTTGGCTTGTTGGTTGCCTTTTACCTTGTGCAAAAACAAGGCCGCATCGCATGGCATTGGCCACAATGTAAAGGTTTCAGATAAAATCGAATAGATATTTTCCATATTGTGAAGGTATAAAAGAAACATGTTTTGGGTCATTACAAAGGATATCATATGTTTTTAGCAGATATTTGGCGTTATAATAATTGCATCACTTTGATTACAACATCACTGTGTCGCTAACACAATCACGACCATTACCGTATTTTTGTAATACAGGTCAACTTAAAAGGACCTGTTTAGTGAATGACTTTTAAGTCATCCAAAAAGTTGGTTCTTTAGCCAAAACAAAAATTTGCTTTTTGTATCTTTTTCATTAGTTTTTGGAATCTTGACCTAATTTTTCTCTAATAAACAATCATCAATCATAACAGTTTAGTTAATTTATACATCTAGGCTACACCAAAAAATAGTCAATGTTGCTGACTGGTCAACGAAGCCAACAAAGACAACTAAAGCAGCAACAAATTGTCAAACATACCCTATATGGGCATAAAATACATTTCAAAGTGCATGATAACGACACGCCTAGAGGAGAAAATATTTAAATTGATTATACTTTTCGATCAATTTAGTTCACAAAAAGTTCTTCAAGGGCCTAGAGATTATGTGATTTAGTCTCTTAAACAATCAAAATATTTAACATTTATATCATGTATCCAAAGTCTAAGAAAAACTCATGACAACTGACGCATTAAGACAAATCCTGAAATCCGTAAATTTTTACAAGCACAATGGGCGTTAATGAGCCAATTTCATGTAGACCCGATATATGATAGAAGTATATAATTAAGCTCATACGGAATTTTGCAACATTGTCAACCATAAAAAGCTTACAAGTATTTAAAAGTCAAAACCACCTAAGAGAAAAAGTCTAAAGAACTTACCTCCGTCCAAATTTATCAGAAACAATGCCCCATGAATATGACCCAATCAACATTCCAACAAATACCACACTAGTTATCATACTTTCTTTATTTGAAGAAAGACCCCACTCAGCTTGAACAGCAGGTCCAATAAAGGAGAGAAGCATCATCTCCATAGCTTCCGCAATCCATCCCATTCCAGCATACGCAAGGAGATAAATTTGAAATTTACCAAAGCCCATAGAAATAAGGGCGTCGTCAATTGTGAACTCTTGAGTATCATCCCCCATCTGCAAAAAGAAAAACAACAACAGAACAATCAGAAATTTCAGCTAACTTTCACCCCTATATATATCACATACAACATGGCAACACGAAAAAATTATAGCCTCTAAGGCAGCAAAGACCATATGCAGGTAAAATCACTTATAAGTTATAATATAGTCTATAGATACACTAAAACAAACAAGTGAAAAATTGACAATTTAAGACTATCAAATTTTGCTCTAGCAACATAGAACTATCTATTACGAAAGATTTCGGATACACAATCGCCTAGGTGTATAAAGAAAACATTAATATCCTCGTTTCTGACACTATTTCATGATGTAAGATTTTGGCCACGAACAATGTAAATGACTCCAAAATATGAATAATTATGTGAATACCATAATCTCCTATGCTTCAACGGTTATTGCCAAAAGAACAAATACACCCACCCACCCTAGGCTCAACACCTAACACGCCCTCCTCGAAGTCTTCCTCATCTTCCCTAATCCTAAAGTGCCACCATCCTTTTCCTCAATAGGTATAAAAAGCACCATATAAAAACACTTCCTCATCTAGTATAAATCCTGTCAAGGCAAGATCTTTACAAATGAAAACATACACAATAATACCAAACCCTTAAGCCCATCATCATAAAAAGATGAAACAGTAGATTCTAGAGATGGGTAAAGCTTCTTTAGAATCTCTCAATATACTATTTAGTTTACAAATTACAATGCTCATAGAAGTTGAGAAGATTAGTAATTCAGAGGTGTTTAAAACAGACCCAATGATCCGCAATTTACCCAACTTAACCTGATTTGACCCAACTTTAAAAATGATTTACAACTACGTAAAAACAATATGGACACAAAACCGATTTCAAACCGACTTCAAACATCTAACCTGAAATCAACTTGATGACCCGAATGAACACCTCAAGACTTTCAAATCAGGTCAATTGCATCAGATGAGCAAGCATAAAGTTCAATACAGAATCCTAATATTACCAACAGAAATAAAATTAGTTGCAAAACATTCAAGAACTGATCTTTTAGGTTTTCATTCTCCCACATTCTTGAAAAATCCCATTAAATTGCATAATAACATGATAACTAACATTGTCATAAAATGAAAATGGGGATCTCAATAGATCAAATTGCATGGTTTTTCACTTATCAAGAAATGGATCAAAAGTTCAAGAAAACTAAAAAAAGCATCATATAATATCAAATCAAAAACACCCAAAAATAGAATCAATCCTAGTATAACAACACTAATAACATACCCAAATAAGTAACTAGCCTTTTACCCAATTGGGTATAATCTAAATTCTAAAGTAAAAATGAAAACAAACCTGATTTTTTTTCCTTGATTAACAAGCTGAAAAGGGGAAATTAAAAAGTGGGTGATGCAGAAAATTTAACCAAATAGTTGGAATAACATTGAATTTTTTTCTTGTGTCTCCTATCCCAACAATGATGGAAATTTTTTTTTGTCTCCTTGATTTTGGATTGAAGATGAAGATAGTGCAAAGTACCATTGACCGATTAAATTTGAATTTTTTAATATTAAAAAATGAAGAAAAAAAGGGATTAAGCGTCAAATTTGCTACAGTGAAATTCATCGGATTCAAAGACCGCACATGGCGGTGGAGGAATTGAAAACTCAATAAAAAAAAAAGTTTTATTATATATATCCTCAATTTTATTTTTAATTACACCCTACGATAATTTGACACTAATCATTAATGTCGCTTAGAGGGTGTTTGACAAACGACTGATAGCTAGTAGCCGATTGCTAATTACAGTGGCTGATTTGACTAGCTGATTATATTAACAGATTTGACTAGCTGATTTTGAACTCGCTGTTATGAGTAGATTATTCAAAAACAACTTATTCATATCAATAAGCTGTTTCAACAAGCTAATTCACCAAACACTAGCATTAGCTGGTTTGACCACTCAACCCTCTATTTACATCAAAATAAGCTAAAATGGCTCAACAAGCTAATTTACCAAACATCCCCTTAAATTTATATTGTAGTCAATTTATATGTTAAAATATAATTATACGGGATCTTGTTATGATCCTCTCAACTAAATTTTATTGATTTTTAGTTTCTACAATTTTTTGATGTATATAATTAGAGATATTAACAATTGAATTGGTGCATTGGGCGTGTGAAACCGTCCTCGAGTAAGTAAATAAAAACAGAGGAAGTACTTGATCCGTTTTAAAATACTTGCATGCATTAATTCTTAAATGAGACAGTCTCACGGTGATTGGTCTAACCCAATATACACTTTTATGTTCTAGTGATCACTCATAACGTTAAAATGATCACTTACAATTTTAAAATATTTACTTTTTGTAGTCTAAGAATAATTACTTATGACTTTAAAATGATCACTTACGATCTTAACATAATCAATTATAGAAATGGCCGGGCTAATTATATAGGTTCATCTCAAGACGGTTTCATACAAGACGAGTTGTTTGACTTTTCACCTAATTCAATGCACTAATTTAATCCACAACATCTCTAGTTATGAATGATAAAAAAAATATAAAAATTTGATATTAATAATCTTTGCATTGAGATGAATCAAACAAGATTCTATCTGACTATGTTTTAACTTATAGATTAAAAATTAATCACAAATTATTGTGAGAGACGGTTTCTTTGAGAGATCATCTCTAATTGGGCCGACTCATTATATATTTTTTAGAAAATTATAAATAGGCATTAAGAGTTATGTAAGTAGACATTTAAGATATTGAAAGTAGACATTAAGGATACAATAAGTAAACATTAAGGATAATGTAAGTAGGTATTAAGAATACGGTAAGTAGGCATTAATCTTTAATGAGTTGGGCTTGACATACGTCTCTATAAAAGAAAGTCTCAAAAGACTAGTTGTTTTTAATATCATATTTTATAATTTTTAGTTAAAGTTATGTAACGTGGTTTTTTAAACCACCAAAAGCATATAATTATACTTTGATAAAAAATAAATCATTTGCCCCGCTTATGGCAAATAAAATCATTATGTTTTTACAAAAACACAAATTTAAGACGATCTCATTATAAAATAATTCTAAATTGTGCTAAATAGTCCAACTATATTATAATTTTAAAAAATCACTTTCATACTTAAAATATTCACTTTTAGTAAAAAAAATATATTTAGATATTAAAATTATAACTTTAGATATTAAAACACTTAATTCGAACTTTGTCTCACTCTGAGACACACTCATACAAGATTTGCCCTTGAAACAAACATGGATGTTATTTTTAATAACAATGAGTGACTTTGAGAGTGAGTTCCATATGTTAAAAAATACACCCACATTTATAATTTATTTTGCTTTATAAACAGGCACTCATCATAATATTTCAAAAAAATTTTTAAAATATAATACTACAACATAAAGGTGAGATATAGTGAATATTGAATGGAAAAAAATAAATATTTGATTATTTTGTTTAATATGATTGGGGATGATGACTTTTTAAATCATAATGTGTATAAAAATCATAAAAAGTTAAATATGGTGTTTTTTTTCCACTATTGTGATCGCAAACATGCACATCAACTAAATTAAGATTGAATATAATCTCAAATAAAAAAATTAAGATTGAATATGTGCAACACTTTCACTATTTATGGGCAAAATTGACTTTATTTTTTCAGCTAGTCCTTTGAAAGACTGTAAACGTATCTCAAACCCCACTTATTAATGATTAATGCATATATATCGTAACCGTATTCTTAATGTTTACATTTTATATTCTTAATGCCTACTTTTAATATCTTAAATGTCTACTTACATCATTCTTAATATTTACTTATTTCCTTTTCTTTCTGTTTTTGTCCCCGTGGGTGTAATGAGGTGGCCCATAGGTTGGCTAGTTGGGCCATGGGTAGTGTTAGTAGTTTGGTGTCAACTAA
Organism: Amaranthus palmeri; assembly: GCA_019776075.1. Taxonomy (NCBI): domain Eukaryota; kingdom Viridiplantae; phylum Streptophyta; class Magnoliopsida; order Caryophyllales; family Amaranthaceae; genus Amaranthus; species Amaranthus palmeri. The sequence goes on along the minus strand of JAAKBH010000271.1, from coordinate 4,615,585 downwards.
TGATGTCCCCTTTTGGTTAGAGGATGCTCTGTATTCTGATTTGCATTTATCTGATTCTTAGCTTTCCCTTCCTCTTAGAAAAAAAATTTACTTATAATATTTTACTAAATACATAATGGGTCGGCCCAATTAGATATTGTCTCTCAAAGAGACTCTCTTTCATAAAGACTTGTGATATTTTCTTACTCCTGAAGGAGGTATAAATATAGTTTGTCTGTTACCTTTTTTTCACCCGAATCTTATTTTTGAACAGAATAACGAATTCATCACTACAACTATAATTATAAATTAACAATTACCAAAATAAAATATATTTGAAAATACATTTGTTTCTAAATAGTACATCTAAACAAAAGGTAATTAATCATCTATTATAGAAGCATTTAAGTCATAGTCATATACACCAAAATAGGAAAACATTGTTTTTTTTTGAATCTTTCCTTGTAGACCAAAACATAAACAATTAAGTGATTGTGAATGTCATTTGAAGGGTGGGGGACCCATACACTAGAGCAAAACATGAGCATGAGAACCAACCACAAATAACTTGCTTTATTTTCTTTTTTTCATATTTTAATAAAATTTTTATATTTTTATTTACAGCCGGTCTCTTGAGAGACCGTCTTTCAAAGAGACGTCCCTTAGCCCCAACCCATTAAAACTTATTTTTACTCTTACTACTCTTCATTTTCTTTTATGAGCCGACCCGATTAGAGATGGTCTCTCACAAGAATTTGTGTTTTATTTTGTGAATAACATTTATAATCTAAGAGCTCGAGGCGGAAATATTAACTATGAACCTCTAATTACTAAATATATTATTATGGGCCTTTACTATTCATTATTAAAGCGTCATTTTTCTACTTTTTTAATGAGCCCCGGACACATAACCCTCTTACCCTATAAAACCGACCCTATCTAAATAACTCATAATTTTAATTCATTATACACAGCTCTTTAATTGTCGAACATGTAAAATGAGTAACATCAACCATTACCCATACTTTTTTTGTTTCATTATACTTGCTATTAATAGTGACATTTCTCCACAGAACATGTTATCATCAATAGCAAGTATTTGTATTTCAGAACGGAGGAAGTATTAGTCATCTTTATTGATAATGGAAGTGTGGAACAAGTACAAATTGAAAAACAAAAGGATGATGAGGTCAGCAAAATAAAAAGTACCATATGAGTGTCTCCAAAGGCCATCCAACCACTACCATCTAGTAACTATCCCATGATGACTTCATCCCAAGGCCAATTTAATTCTAATTACATTAAATTAATACTTCTTTAGTTTTAGTTTTAAATTAAATTTTAAAAGTACATGGTCAACAAAAATTCAGACCAAATTGTTTTTTAAGAGTAAAAATTTTGTTTCAATTATTGGTGACACTTTAATTTAATTAAATGTGGTATTATCAGGTTTAACTTTTTAGTTTAATTTAGCCGGTTTAGAAATGGTAAAGATTATGACGGCTTGTTGGGCATATGAAAGTTACTATTTTTTCTATTCCTAAGAAATAGTCTAAGGTATAAACAGGATGAAAATCAAGAAAAGTGGTAAATGGCTTTGAACCCACTTAAAAATCTGACTTTTAAATCAAAATAAAAAAGCTACTTCAGTTAGCTTTTTTTTGTTGGTTTGTTGAGTTCTATAATAAACCGTCAATATCTAAATTTATCAAATGTCTTCTTAAACAGCTGTTCTTTTCAGCTAGTCTAAAAGCCAACAAAACAACCAATACGTTCAACTGGTCAAACAAGTTAACTAAAATAACCTACAGCTAACCGCTAATTGCGAAACACCCATATCAATTTTAAAACCAATTTCCACATCGGAAATTGGAGAACAGCCCCAAATCAGCAAAATGATTAATTTACCTAATTGCAACTTGCAAACACTCAACTTGCACCTTCAATCTAACAATTGGGAAAATGGGTAACTTCAAAAGTGACTAGAGTCCAAGAAAAATGGGGAATTGGGGATTGGGGAATAATAATTCTCATAATTTGAAAATTATCATAAAAAATAAAAATAATAATAATAAAATTTAAAAATTAAAAAAATAAATTATAATCACCAAACTCTACCTCTATCAAATCTTTGTATAAAAATAATTTATTAACTCTACAAATTACCCTTATTTATTAAGACTAGAGGTGTTCATTCAGGTCATCAGATTGATCTCGGGTTAGGTATTTCGGGTCGGTTCAAAATCGGGTTTTGTGTTCACATCGATTTTTACATAATTGTAGATCCATTTTTAAGTCGATTTAAATCGAGTTCGGTTATAAAATCGGATTAAATCAGATTCGGTTATAAGTCGGGTGTCTATCGAATCATCGGGTTTGAACAGTTAGCAAAATGTTTAATTGAATAATTCACTATAAACAGTGTAATCTCCCCACATTTACAAATTGATAATCCAAAGTAATATGACAATCATGATGATTGTGACTCCACATTTGTCCCATTCATCCTCTTCCAAATATGAGTAATTTTCTACCATATTTGTGCTTTTATGTATGATTGTGTGTATCAGATTTCTCTCCCCTGGCCCTCAACTCTCTATTCTCAAATCTCAGCCTGTAATACTCCATTTTTCTGATCTGTTACTACTTGGGAAAACTCAAACTAACCATTATATCTGCTGATTCAGTGTGTTTTTCCTTTGTATTTTCAGGTATGTTTAAATTTCTCTATTACCCACATTCTGAATATTGTTTATCTTTTCTGGGTTTTTTCCCTTTCTATTTTTTGGGTGTTTTTTGTCTTGAAAGTTTTTGAATTTACATGTTGTTTTTGCTATAAACTCGAATAACCCACATGTGAACCCACATCGGTGATTTAGTAACGGTCGTGGGCTTGTCCACATGAGCCTATGATGGTTTGTCAAACTCAGACTTACCCAAGTAGTAATTGCAAAGAAATTCAGAATTTGAATGAGTTTTTTTAAGGATGACCCCAATGATTTTTTAGTATTATAAGTCATTTTACTTTTGATTATTTGAGTATGTAATTGATTCTGCTTTCTGATCTACAGTATTTTGTATAGTATTGATTTATACAAATGTATTTTGAAATTATTTTGTGATTTTTTCAATAAGAGATAATGTGGTTGGAGAATCAATGACCTATGTTGTATATGTGTGCTTGAACTTTGGAATATAGGACTTGTTTGGCAAAAGGGCACTTGTGCAAAGTTCTTTTCCTGTATAGTAGTGAGGTTTACTAGATAAAAGTTGTGTACTTTTAGCCTTCTAGAGCCTAGAGCCCATCTTTGTGCTTTCACCTACTCTTTGTGAGAGACTGTTTCTCGTTGAGACGACTTCAAAACAAAAAGCCCACATTCTTATTTTCTCTTTAATTTGTATTAATTGGGCTATTAAGCCCATATATCTAATGCGTCTCTCAGCGAGACCATCTCTCATAACGATTTGTGCTTTTGAGAGGTTTGTGCATTATCATTTGTTATAATTGACAAAGGAACATTTATCAACTTTTTGCTTTATTTTATAATTTAGAGGATATGGTTCCAAGTTATTACTTCTCTTTCTTGTTGTGGCCTTCTTTTGCTGTACTCCTAATATATAATTGAAGTTTTGGGTGCCTGAACTCCACTTTGGCTCTTGTTTGGGCATGTTGATAGGTTGAGGAAATGTTGGGTATATTGATGGAACCAATATATAAGCCTAGAAGAGAAGTTGGTTTTGAAAGTTGAGTATTGGATAGATCTTCAAGGGTCCAAAAACCCGACTTGGCTTTACTTGATGCACGAAAGAGTTGAGTTAGCATTTAAAGCCGACTCGACTTGACTAGTTCGCCACAAAAAAAAAAAAGTTGACTCCGCTTTTCGCTCTGGAGGAGTTTTTTGATGTTATGTTTTTTCTTGATAGTTTATTGTAAGTGTATTAAGCTATGTTATAAATATCTTAACTACACATTAGATTAGAGTATGTTAATGGAGTACTTTCTAATCTCTCTACTACTCTCTAATTGTAATCCTATACTTTAACCCACTTTTATTCTCCAGCAGGACCATCACCCCAAACCACATTGTTGACCATCTTAAAAGCTCAAAGAAAATTTGATATTAAGAAATAAAACATTCAGGCTAGGTGTGGACATAACACACATTGGGTGAACCACGTTAAGTTCTTTGTGTTGCTTTATTATTGATTAATTTTGCATTATTGTTAGTTCTTCAATCAGGGTTTTTGATCTTATTTTTCCCAATATTAAGCAGTTTGTTGGGAGGAAAATAAGAACAAAGTTTGACTTGCGTGGATGATATTAAAAGAGAAATGAAACGTGTGGATGAGAATTAAAGAAAGTGATTAGGGTCATTTTCATAAAAAGAAAATGTAGCAAATTAAGTAGGACGAACTAAAATGGGAATTATAGCAAAATCAGTGCGACAGAGTAGTATCTAAATTGCCTGCGTTGCCTATCACCTTATTTTGTTTCCAATCTGTGATACTGGTAGCTATGATCACTCTAATCTCTATTATTCATTGCTTGTTTGCAGAATGGATAGTATACTTGTGCCAATGCTTTAGGAAGAGAGTCACATTCTACGAGGTTGCTTGAATACGAGCTAAGAGTGATCTTATGATAGCATTGTATGTGCTTCCTACTTTGTAGATGGATTCGAGTGTGTGATAGTCAAAGAAAGCTTTCAAAAGAATGATGATTTAGAAACATTATGGAATACATTGGATAATTGGGAATTTCCCATGTTGTATGCTAAAAAATACTAAAGAATTGTTGGTCAAGTTCTCATATAGGAAATCAAAGGGTGTCTTATCGGTTCGAGAACTACTAACACACCATGTTAGTTCTTTGTTCGAGTTCTTTATTTTCATGTTTTCGTCTGCTTGACTATCAGATGTAGCTAACTTCTTGCATTGATCAACACTGCTCACTCCTCCCTTCTGTCTACCAAGCCCCTTTATGTGGTGCTTGAAGAATATTTTTGTGTAAAAAGTCGCACTATGAATCACTCTGGCAAAACATCGTTACGAGCAAGTGACTCTAGCAAAGGAATGACGGAATATAGTAACGCTCTTCCTCCTTTTGACTTTTCGTGCGTTGAAGCATGCCAAGGTTCAGTATCTAGTGAATCTTCATACCCCTTTTTGAAGCAATCCGAAAAACTGAAATCCTCGTCTGGATCTGGCGAATTTCTGTTGTCTAGCTCTGAAGCCCATCTTAAGAGTGCACATTCTCGTTCTTCTATGTTCTGCACAAACCTGTATTTATCCTCTTCTACGAGTTCAGAAGCCCAAAGGCAGCTGGGGAACCTTCCATTTCTTCCAAGCCCTTATACGCCTCGATCCACCAAGACCCAGTTGTTTCCGAACGATGATGCAGACAGTCTGTGTAAGCAAAAGCATTCAGAGGATTCATTCAAAGATTTTCTAAATTACACTGGAAGCATATCTGATGGCGAGTTTGATGATGTTACTTGCGGAAGCGACTCTTTAGCACTTTCGGAGCAGTTGGAGCTACAGTTATTGTCTGATGAACTACAATTGGCTATGACTGACAATGGAGAGAATCCCGGAATTGATGTAAGTGGCTTAATATTAACCATATTCTTTCTACCGACAAACGAGAAAATCCCAATAGTCAAGTTTATAGAAAATTAGATATACTACCTCTATTTCATTATACTTGCTACTGAATACTGATACTGATATTTTCCTACACAACATGTCACATTCGGATGCGAGTATTTCAGAACAGAGTAAGTATTAGGGTAAATTACTTCCATTTTAGATCAGCCGTGCTCTCCTTCACGGGTATGAGTTGCCGCCGTCCTTCCCTCCCCAGACCCTGCTCATAGTTCTCTATGAGCGGGATATACTGGGTAGGATGATGATGATGATGATGATGACTTCCATTTTAGATCAAGGTTTTACCAATTACTTGTACCTAGGAAGAGTCAAAGCTAAGTGTAGTTTCTTCCACAAATAGAGCAATTTTTAAGTGTTAATTCTCTGGCATTTTTGTGTTTTTGACTGGTCTATATACATATTAGGAACTATATGATGCTTCTCCAGTGGCATCAAAGCCCGCAATCGTTTCAACTGTTCCGAACAATGCTCTGCCAGTTCCTCCATCAATAAATGCCATTTCTAGTCACAAAGCACCCGCGGCTGGGGCTTGTCATAAGACAAGAATGAGATGGACACCTGAGCTCCATGAACGTTTTGTAGAAGCTGTCAACACCCTTGATGGTCCTGAAAGTATGTTTCCATTGTATCCTTCTTGGTTTCATGTTATATATTGTATGCCATTATCCAACGTCATCAAATGACTCCCACCTAGGCGGGATTTGGGGGTCGGATGTACACAACCTTATCCTATTATTGATATTTGATAAAAAAAAAAAAAAAGAGGTTAATTCTGATTGACCCTTGATGTAATGTATTGTGTATTATTGTCCACTGTTCTAAAATTTAGGGGCTTTTGTCAGACTACACTTTTATTTTTCTTGTAAATCAATCTCTTTTTAAAATTAAACTGAGACCAGCTGTTTTAATAGAGGAAGGATCTAACAGATAGATTTTTGTGGATCTTTGTGTGGCTTGCTTTAAGGTCAATGTCGTTCTTGGCATTTTGTGGGTCCTAGGCAAATTGAAAGAAACGAGCCCTTTATGGGTCGTTATAAACTTAACAGGTGTTTGGTAAAGTAACAGAAACGAACGCTATATATTGTAATATCATTATAAATGTAGACGTGTCATATACTTCTTAATTGATAAAAGAACTAATCATAAATTGCAAATTTTTAAGTGTCAACTTCATTAATCTTAATTTTCAGATACTAGAGCCTTTTCTAACTCTTTGCCTTAGGCAAATGCCTACGTTGCCTATGGGCAAGAACGACCCTGTTTAGGCTCTAACATTATTGTTGTTGTCGTTTGTGTGGCTTGCTTATTGCAATTTAAATTATTTGTAGAGGCAACTCCTAAAGGAGTATTAAAGCTTATGAATGTTGAAGGGATCACCATCTATCATGTGAAAAGCCACTTACAAGTAAGTTGAGAACTTTGGTAAAATCTTTACATGTATGTTGTTTCTGTTCCTTGTCTGCTCAATTTGTTCTTTTCCCTTATGCAGAAATACCGACTTGCAAAGTTTGTACCAGATAAAAAAGAAGGTGAGGCAAGATTTAGTATTATTGATGGGTATTATTGCTATTGGAAATTCAGGAGCATTAGATGTCAAATTGACCGTTAAAGATTTAAAATCCAAGTGAATAGAGAAGAATTTATATGGACGACCATTAGGATTGATTTATTGGTTCATTTAGCTAACTCAATAATAGGGAAATTAAGGCTCAGACATTGCTGTTGTTGTATTATGTCTAGAAACGCAATGGCAGTCCTAGGCCATTCAAAGTGCCCGGCCGCCTAATCCCCCAGAAAGCAAGGGCCTCATTTATTAATTTATAGTTCATCGGTTAATCGTAGCTCAGTTGGTGATGTATCTTCCTGTAATATTGTTGTTTAGGGATTCAAAACCTATCAATGTTGAATTTTCGCGAAAGTTTAGTCCATATTTTACCATTAATAATCGTTGGCGAAAAGCCTAAATTTTCGAAACATCAAAAACTAAATAGGACCCTGTACTTTTTGCTCCGCCCCTTTAGAAACTTATCAGATGATTTGTGTATCTCCCACTTTCTTCCGCGAACCTTGATTCATCGATTGTAAGCTATGTAGAATTAAGTATCTTGTAGATTTGAACTGAATAGTACCCACCCATTACAAAAACATGCTTAACATGCTGCAGAATTCTGTGCACATGAGCAAAACTATTGTTTATTATGTCTTCCGTCCGAAATCTGTTCGTTCTTATGAATGTTTTATGGTTTCTGCAGAGAAGAAACCTTCTAATTTGAATGAGAAGAGAACACATTTAAGCACCAAAGACTCTGATGCACTGAAGAAAGGGTGTGTGTCCCGACTCGTGTGTCTGTTTGTAGCTTTTCTCTTTTCTTGTTAAATTGAACCATTTTCGTCGTTTACGATCATATAGGAGTATAACCGAGGCTCTTCGGATGCAAATGGAAGTGCAGAAACAGCTGCATGAACAGCTTGAGGTTAGTCTCATTTCTGATGTTGGCTATTAACTATATACTATGCAAAATGATCAAATTTTTAAGTGATGTTTGTTTGGCAAATGATGTTGGCTGGAGCGGTTGGTTGTAGTTGTTGGTTGGTTTGACCAGCTCGATCATAGTATTGTCCGATAAGTTAGCTATAACCCTTATCAGCGAGCTATTGTGGTCTGTGGAGATGTTTGGTAAAAATAGTTGTTGGTTGTTGCCTGTTTATTAGAGAAGAAAAAGGTAGATCAAAAAGTCAAAAATAGTTACTCCTAGTAGCATTTTGGGTTTATGCTTAAAAGCCAATTTTCAGTTGACTTAGAAGTCATTGACTAGCATTTTTTTTTTTGCTGTTTGATCAGCTAAAAAGCCGAAAACCAACTAAAAAGTTGTTGAAAAAGTCATTTACCGAACACACCTAATGTCACTAGTCATTTTCCGATATATATTTTACCTATCGACTACAAGAAAAGGCCAAGTCAAAAGAAAACCGGCAAAGGAGTCATTTACCATACAAGGCCAACTTAGATGTATCTTGTGCATCCCCTAGTTGTATTGCTACCAAACCCAGGGTGCCTTACTGTTAGGTGCTCGATTCTGACTTCGTTCTGGATACAGGTGCAACGAGCACTTCAAGTACGCATCGAAGAGCATGCTCGCTACTTGCAGAAGATCTTAGAAGAACAGCAAAAGGCTCAAACGACCATTGTCTCATCACAATCATTGTCGTCTGTTACGAGTGAAGAGCCAGAGGTGGAACCGTGTCCTGCCTCATCGTCTATCAGTCCTGAATCACTACCTAATAAGGCTACCGAATCCAAATCTAATCCTTCATCTCCATTGCCATCAAAGCATACAAATGACGACTCTGCGTCTCAACCATGCCTAAAAAAACCTCGCCTGGAAGACGAAGCTAAGCATGACCGCCCTTTGGATGTGCCACCTCTTGCACACAACTCTTTATGATTGAACTATGTTACTTAAACTTCGGATACTCATGTCAGATACTGGTACGCGTCAAAATGTCTCATCTGCACTATTTTGTGAAAAATTTCTATGCTTTTCGCACAAAATGAAGTGATGTTTTCACTCCCATATCACAATGTCGAGAATTTGAATTTAGATTCATCGGGTGAAATGAAAAGTCCGCGTGAAATAGGATGAACGGTGGCTACGACATGAAATCCGATCAGTTAGTCTTTTGCATATCTTGTATATAATGTATGGATTGTTGTTAGTTATTTGATTTTCCTCAATGGTGGTCTCATTTGCCACACAAAGGAGTGCAATAGAAGGTCCATGGAGTTTCTTGGAGTAGTGTGCCTATTTGATGAGTCTTCAAATTGTAGTCTTTATTTTCCGAACTAGTTATCGGGTATTTGACAAAATAGTTTATCGAACAATTTTAGCTTATTTTGATTTTAAAAGGTGGTTGATTAAATTAGTTGGTCAAATTAGTCACTTCAATCAGCTATCGACTATCAAATATCGGCCGATTGCTAAACCCCATAAATTTTGAAGACTTCAGTTTAGTAGAATGTTGTACTTAGCACATGTATTTATATCAATGTCCTTGACTTCATCAAATAAATTTGGTGCTTGGAATTATTTTTATAACTTTTTATAATTAAAAAAAATATAAGACACTTATTTTGCATCATTTTGAATTACGATGTGAGAGTTTACTCATATTTAAAATGGGTGAGACAAACCACTAAATTATTAACTTGTTCCATCACTAATTAAAAGTCATATCTTCATCATAAGGCAATAAAAACGATTCATACTCATACCCCTCTAAAGAAAAGGTAGATGAAATGTGGTCCAAGAGACCCCAAGCGGCCTTACAATTAAAGAGGTGGGTCATGCTTTTTTTCTTTTCATTATACTCGCTATTTTTGATTTTTTACGTAATCCAATGTGTTATTTTGACCATTTATATACTGAACTATGCACAACTAAAAAATTATAAAAAGTTAATACTATGAAAGTATGCGATTAGAGTCATTAGATGATTCAAACAAGATCTCACTTGACTACAATGGCTTTTTCCCCTCGCGGGGTTTTTTATGCCGGCGGGTGAAAGGATTTCATGATTCAGTGTTTTCTTTTTTTTTTTTTTCATATATACTAATTCCGAATTTCCGAAAAAAAAAAAGATCTCACTTGACTATATTTTTTCTTACACATTATCCGTGATATATAAAATAAACTTAAACGATGAATAATGATAATAATCATAATGTAGCAAGTATTTAAAAACGAAAAAAGTATGTATTAGCGTCAGTAAAAAATGCATAAATAATAAAAATAAAAAGAAAACACAAAACAAAAAAATTAATAAATAAAATAAGAAAATAAGAAAAATAATAAAAATAAAAGAATAATATTTCTATGATCCGAATTTAATGATACCTAATTACCTATTACTACTCTACTTAGCCAAAAAAGTACCTTTCATTTAGCATCAATCAAATTAAAATCAATTCAAGTGTTATTGAGTTATTTTCATTCCATGCATAAACCCTAAAAAAAACTTTTTCTTTAACAAAACCTAATTAATCTCTAATTTCCCAACAAAATAAACCCAATATACATCTCACTCATACTTCCACACATTAACCCTAAAGAAAAAGAAAAACTTTTTCTTTAACAAAATCTAATAATCTCCGATTTCTCAACAAATAATTCCAAATCATTATCATCATCAAACCAGATATATTCTGCTCATACCATCAACAAAAAAAATGATATCGCCGCAACATCTATACGACATACTATCAAAAATAGTACCACTTTACGTAGTAATGATCTTAGCATACAGTTCGGTAAAATGGTGGAAAATATTTACAGAGGATGACTGTTCAAAAATCAACAGATTTGTCGTATTATTTGCCGTTCCCTTTTTCTCAGCGAATTTTATAGCAGAAAACAATCCATACACAATGAATTACAAATTAATTGCGGCCGATGCATTACAAAAAGCGATAGTGATTTTAATTTTATTTTTATGGTTAAAAATCAGTTCAAAATCGAGTCTCGAATGGTGTATAACATTATTTTCAATGTGTACATTAACAAATGATCTTGTTATGGGAATTTCTATGTTAGGAGGAATGTATGGAGAAATTCCTTCGGAAAGTATGATGGTACAACTTACGGTTGTACAATTTATTATTTGGTATCCTTGTTTATTATTTTTATTTGAATTTAGAAAAACTAGTATTTTAAATTCTAAAAATAAAAATAAAAATAAAAATATTGGTGATGAGGAGAAACAAATTGGTGAAGTTTGTGGGAATTCGGGCCCACAAAAGACCGAAGATGAAGACGAACATGAAGATAACGATGATCATGAATCGGGTGTTGATGATAACCCTAATGGTTTGTTTCTATTAATCTTTTAATTTTTTAATTTATGTGAAAATTGTTACTTGTTAGATTTGATGTGATATGTGATCTTCGGAGCCGGGGGACTCCTTTCTTTGGCCGTGCTCTCCTTTACGGGTATGAGTTGCCGCCGTCCTTCCCTCCCCAGACTTTGCTCATAGTTTTTCTATGTGCGGGATATACTAGGTAGGATGATGATGATGATGTGATCTTGTGTTAAATTTACTTTTTATCGTGTATTAAAAGCTTAAGATGATGGTTGTTTAATTTGTTATATTTTCTTGGAAAATTTTTCTTGAATAATCCTCTCTCTGGTGGTAGATACAGTAGCCGGTTAAAATGTGGCAAGGGGTGATAGTTTGATTATTTAGAAATAATCAATATTAGAAATTATTCACAGCACCTAAGCAATAGATGAAATTTTATTTTTTTTAATTATATGGCAGGGTAAGAGAAGAGAAGGGAAGAGAAGAGTTAATTAGATGAAAATCAATTTTAAACCTACTACTATTTGCTTCCCGACCGAGAAAAAAAGTCAAATTCACCATTATTCTCACCATTTAAAACTGACAATCAAGCGAGCTGTTGTTCAATGGTAAAGAAATTTAGCGTTGATAGGACTATAAGTTTAAGTCTTACTTCCTCCGTATCTTATAATTGCTACAATTCCTGTAGCAAAACTATTGTTCATCAATTGATTTTAGGAAAAATTGTCGGGAATAACCCGTACTTTTAACGTTTTCCTGTGAATAACCCGTACTTTTGATTATTCATAAATAATCCGAACTTTGAACTCAGTTTGCTCACAGCACCACCTTCTCATTTTTGACCGGTTGTAGCAAGTAACACCTACGAAATGACTTGTTTCCCCTTTACTTGAGCTGCTGCTTGCTGCCATAATTCATCATCTTCAACATCTCATATTATGCATATTTTCATAATATTTACTGTTTAGATGAAATTAAAGATATCGAATATTAAAATCGCGCATTGGATAGCATGAAAAACAGAAGTGTAGCAAAAGCAAATTAATTATTATCGTATCAACATTTTATATCAATTTTTTTACATGTTTACAATCTCCTTTTCATTTATTAATTATTAATTAATTATTAATTTTTTGAATTCGCCCCTGATCAGAACATATATCGAACCCGGTCGCCAATGAAATCGAGCCCGAAACAAGTGGTGAAAGTGAGCCCAAATCAACCCACATGGACGGGCCTTCAAGTAAGACGACCATGCTCATATTTATCTCGGTTTGTAAGAAACTCATCAGAAATCCAAATTTTTTCTCAAGTATTATTGCCCTTCTTTGGTCATTAATTGCATTCAGGTCAATCTTTCATCCTTCATTATCCCACAATGTTATTTGGAAATTGTAAATTGTAAATAATAAATTAATTTTTACTTGATCTGCTGAAAAATAAATTTATTTATTATTTAGTATTAAATACATTAACTTATTAGGCATTATTTGTTATGGAACTAATTCAATCAAAAGTTTAAGCTGATGGTTAAAACTAGGGGTGTTCAATGGGCCGGGCCCCCATTTTGAGCCCTTATCCGGCCCGTTTTTAGAAGGGCTTTGTAAGGGCCGGGTCGAAAATGGGTCGGGCCGGAAACGGGCTTTACTTTATGTAAAATGAAGCGGGCTATAAAAGGGCTCAATAAGGGCCGAAAACGGGCCTTTGTAAATAACATAATTAATGTATAATTTAAATATTATAAATGACATGTCAATAAAATTATTAATATTTTGTTAATTTTTTTATTATAAATGATAATTTAATTGTTATAAATTGAAAAATGGGGATTAAAAATATTTTAGTAGTAAAAATGGGCCGGATTGGGCTTTCAAAGCCCGGCCCATTTAAAGCCCATATTAATTTTAAAGGGCCCTTATCCGGCCCGGCCCATATTTACTTAAGCCCGGCCCAGCCCTTATCCGGCCCATTGAACACCCCTAGTTAAAACCCCAGAATATGTTACATATAATCTAACACGCCTCCTCACACGAGAGTCCGTTGGGCTAAAAGTGTGGGTGCAACACAGGCCTTCTTCATACCTGGTGCTAAGTTTTTCACTTTAAAATGAGAGGGGTTGAGATTCGAACATGCGACCTCTTGTTACGTTGGCTTCTGATATCATGCCAATGAATCACTTCATCCAAAAGCTTAAGCTAATGATTGAGCCTTGAGGGCTCGTAATACATGTCAAGGAACCAACTTATCATCATCATCAACCTATTATCCAATCAAAAACAAGGACTGGATGAGAAAAGGTGACGAACAATCTATACATGTAATCCTTTCAAAAAAAAAAAAAGAACTAAAGATATGTTGTCAATTTTACCCTCCAAAAGAATTTGTTAAAAAATAAATTTATCTATTTTTTATAACCATTTTCAAAGCATCTTTGTAAGTCAAGAAACAATAGTTAAGTTTATTTTCAGCAATTATACCGATGATGTGAGTTTATTTAAAAATAAATATTAGTTAGATTTATTTTCAGCGGTCGAGCAAAGATTGATATTTTTGAAAATTTTCCCTATAAATATAATTTTTCAGGTCACATAATTTTTTTCTTTATTTTGTAGGTGGCATTTTAAATTGCCTATGATTGTGTTCAACTCAATTAAAATTTTGGCTGATGCAGGACTCGGGATGGCAATGTTTAGTCTTGGTAACTAAACTCACCATTTTTATTTGGCATTCTATTTTAGGCTCAAAATCGCTATCAATTGTTTGTTAAGTGACTTTTTGTTCAGCCTATTTGTTAACTTTAAACTTTTGGCTTATTTGTTACTTGAACAACCAAAAAATTTATCGACCAAATTAAATAACTCTTAAATTACTTGAAATCTTGCTGAATAAATTAGTTTGCCATATAACTCCAATATTTTCTTTAAATTTATTTTGTTTGACTCTTCAACCACTGTTTTGTTTATTCTTAATTCGCATAATTTTTTTTCTTTTTTTCCAATAAAAAACTCATCAGAATATTCTCTCTATCGCTCCTTGATATCCCCTTTCTATACTAGAATGTTTTTATCCCTATCCTTAATACATTTACTATACCGGTTTCTTTTATCTATACTTCTCCCACCAATCTGTAGACATCATTTTCTCTTCCTCCTCCTCCTCATTTCCAATGTATCCCGCTCACAGACAAACTATGGTCAGGGTCTGGGGAGGGAAGATAGACGACAACTCATACCCATACAGAAGAGTGTGGTCAGAGAGTCCCCGACTCTAAAGCGTCTTCAAAGAGAGCAGTTCCTGCAACCATCCGATACCAATTCTGATCAGTAGACATCATTTTCTCCTTCTTTAAAATCTAATTTGTTAAGCACCTCTCTTTGCGCGTTTTTGCTCCGCCTTTATTTAAAATTTGAAATATAAAATGCACAAACATTAACAAATGACACAAATATTTTTTTTTATAATAAACATAATATTAATATTTTGTTTTTTAAATGAAATTAAAAGGTTTATTTATGGCTTCACAACCCAAGATAATAGCTGGGGGGGTTGCAGCAGCAGGGCTTGCTGCTGTAATGAGAATCATAGCAGGACCTGCTACCATGGCAGCTGCTTCATATGCTGTTGGCCTCAAAGGAATTGTCTTACAAATAGCAATTATTCAGGTAAATATTACTTTGGAAAAATTACCGTGAATAATAGAATTTTTGTTAATTTCCCTATAATAATGCTTCCTCCGTTCCGAAATACTCGCTACATTTCAATTTTGTGCACTATTCATCGTTCAAGCTTATTTTACATATTGCGACTAATGTGTAAGTTAAATTATAGTCAAGTGGGATCTTGTTTGAATCGTTTAGTTGCATACTTTCACAATATTAAATTTTTATAATTTTTAATTAAGTGTAGTTTAAGATATTAATGATCAAAATTGTGCATTGGATTGCGTAAAAAAGTGAAATGTATCAAGTATTATGGAACGGAGGAAGTACGAATTTTTATCTATGGATTAATGAAATATTTTCATTTTTCAAGAAAAAAAAAATATATGAACTTTTGATTAACTATGAATAATACCAACTTTGGGGAGTTTTTTCCTGGAATAATATCAACTTTAGTTTATTAACTAATTTACTAATTTTTTTTGTCATATGATCACCTATAGTTTGATTTTTAACATGTCAGGTATATTTTAGGGAAACACCGTAAAGTTGGTATTATTCATGGTTAATCAAAAGTTGGTATTATTGTAGGGAAATAAGTAAAAGGTTGTATACTTGTATTATTCCTGGTACTTTTTACTGCTCCCTCCGTCCCACTTTAATTGTTCACATTTCCTTTTTGGGTCATCCCACTTTAATTGTCCACTTTATATTTTTGGCAAAGATTTTTTACCTAAATACCCCCAACTGCCCCAACTTATATTATTTAAAATACCCCACCTACCACCTTTTCAATTATTATAATCACTTAAAATACCCCACTACTACCTTTTCAATTATTATAATCACTTAAAATACCCCATTACCATCCCTTTTTTATTTTCCGTGTCCACATCAAAGTGGACAATATAAGTGGGATGGAGGGAGTATTACTTACCCTTCTAAACTTTGTCACTTAGTTATAATCTTAAAGTGGTCATTTAATTTATCAGCAAGTCTTGTATGAGACCGTCTCACTGTCAGACGGATCCATACAAGCAACCCAAAGTTAAACTTACATAGTAGTTACCTAAATAAAATTATAAAATATTTTTTTTAGAAAAACGACAGAAAAACTTATTAGGACAGTGCAACACGTGTCTAAAGTCGTTTCTTCATTAACATATTTTATTAATATTGATAAGCTTAATGATGAGACGGTCTGATAGAAGACTTAGTTGTTTATTTATAATCCTATTATTTAATTAACCATTGTTTTATGTGATTCTTAGGCAGCTCTACCACAAGCTATCATACCTTTTGTCTTTGCACAAGAGTATAATGTTCATCCTACGCTTCTTAGCACAGGGTAAGCTTATTAACTCCATCTGCATGTAGAGCAGAAAATCTCTATTGGGTACAGGTATTAATAGAGAGATTTCTTGACTGCGCATATATTTCTTTACTCCCTTTTTAGAGGAACGAGTATGATTTGTTCGCATCTTTCAGGAAAAAGAACCCCCCACCTGAACGCTGCCTTGTGCGGCATACTGAAAGTGTCTTTTACCTTTACCTAATTATGTTTAAATTTTAACAATTGCATTATTTATATTATAAATGTTTCTTTACTCCTCGTATTTGGGGTCAAATGAAGTTTATAAGTTTACCGAATTAACTCTATCTTAGGTGGGACCCTCTTAATAACGTTGGGACGGTAGTGGACCCTCTTAATAAGTTTATGAATGACTATGACTATTAGCATTTTGCACTACATACGTGGTGTGATCGATACTAACGTGCTATGAATGTTCAAACAGGATTAGCTTTGGAATGCTGATATCGTTACCAATTGCACTGGTCTATTATATATTGTTGGGACTCGTTATTAAGTGAAGAGGCCTAGCATGACATTACAAACCGTTCGATGGCTCTTGCAAAGGCGATATGAGGATCGTGCACAATGTGCTCGAGCAATTTCTGTCAATACCTCTAGCGTTTTCCAAATAGATATGTTTGAACTGATCTCTCGAAAGCAGAACCGAAAGTTGAATTCGTTTTAAGAGCTCAATTCAATATCATTCCAAGGTGATGAGCTATTGGGATGTTCATAAACTCTTGGCCATCCACATTTTGCATCCACATCCAACATATTATATGTTGAATTTTGTGACTTGAAGGTGTTATGATCAATCTCTTGGACAATTAGTGAGTAATGAGGTTTACCAATGTGACTATATTCTTTTCCTAGGTTAGTGTTTTGTATTATAAGATTATAAGATAAGATAAGATAGTGGAGCTATTAACTCAATCAATGAAGGTATTAGTTTTTCAGATTACCAAAAGCGTTTGTGGCTCAATAGATAGTGCATCTGCATGTGGAGCAGAAGATTTGAGGTTCGATCCCTATTAGACGCAGGTATTAGTTGGTGGGTTTCTGAACTGTGCGCATCTCTCTTTACCCCCTCCTTGGGGGTACGGGTATGATTTGTCCGCATCTTTCAGGAAAAGAAAAACCCGTCTCCCGGACCCGGCCTTGTGCGGGATACTTTGAGTGTCCTTTACCTTTATCTATTAGTGTTTCAGATTAAAAAATGTAAACAGAGAGCATTAAAATATTAGGGCAACTATTGTGCGAATCAATTATCTAGAAAAATCACCCACCTATTTGGACATGCTAGTATTCTAATTTTTGCATAAAGCCTAATATCATCTCTCATCGATTCATTTTGTCAATCGCCCTTCATCCGTGGGGCTAATGTTATCAACTATACCATTACATATCGTCAAGAAAGAGTCATCGCCATCATACCGATGCATCTCATAGGAAAACTATGATCAAGATGAGAAAGAAAAGAAAGACAGCAACTCATACCCATAACAGCATCGTCAAAAAAGTGAGTGAGTGACTATACCATTTCAAAACAATATATTGCATCTCCTCCCATACAAAGGCAGAGAAATTATTAGATTGAACATATACCAATTAAAAAGAATACAATCAGAAAATGTTAATAGATGAACTACATGTCAATTTGGCATACAATACTGTAACTAAATTAGTTTAACACCCACATTTACGGTATCCCGTTTGCCCGAGCAGAAGTCGTTTCCAACATTAGCATTATCTATCTACATCGTAACCGAATGTGCGGTTTTGCTCTTCGTGCAAGCCACATTTCCCGATCTGTCAGTTGTTTCAAACGCTAGGTATAATATAAGCTATTAAGGCGCCCGACTCGATTGATCTTTGCGTTTGCCTTTCTTAGCTTTGTTTTTTTCTTCCATCCTTCGCTTTTTCACTTCAGCAGTAATCCAAGCATAATCAGACGGAATTGCAAATGGGTCGTCACTGTTATCCTCTGTCTTGTTTCCGGAACAGCTATCGCTTGATGAGCTTGAGCGTTGGTAAGGAGTTTTTATCCACCGGAACCAGGAGGACCCTGAAGTGTTGCTTACTGTGGGACCGTCGCTTGAGGATGCCGTCGGACTGGAAGGAGGTGTCGAGAACTCCTCAAGGGGTTGTAATTCCTCAAACTTGGTGAACGTAACCATTACTCTTATTGTCGGAACCACTGGGATAGCAACCTAAGTATCGAGTTAACAAACCAACAATAAGAACGGATGCACGAATTCAAAATGAACGAGAAAAAAATGTTTGTGGCCTTAAATTTGAATCCCAACAATAAGGGGTAAAAGAACAAACAAGATGCCCATATCAGAAAAGTTCGTTAAAAATATGAAAATTTAGTCCCTTACGTGAGAAACGAACCTTAAATTTAGCTAAGAACACGGATAATACACCGTTTTTTATATGCACATTCATCCCCATATTTTCTTCTTTTTTACCTTAATCCTAGTACAGTGCAAAAATAAGGTCACTTCGTATCGTATCGGCCGCATCATAAAGGTTTTTGAATTTTCCGAACTGGTATTATCCGCACAGTAAAGGTGTAACAAAAACGTATTTTAGGTTGTTTTGCGTCGATAATTTAAGGTACGATAACCGCATCACCCCATTACCGCGACCATTATCGTAGTTTTGTTAGACCAATGCACATCGTATGCCACAAACACAGGGATACAACAGGAGTATACAGCTCCCGAGTACCTAACTTCATCCCATATAGACAAGAAAATCAAATTACTTGGGTCTCTAATCATAACAACAACAAAAATTCCATAGTGTCCACATCAATCAACCGAAATAACAAGGGAAGATAAGAAATTCAAGGGTGGAAAAAAACTACACTATCCAACAGGCTAATCGCGATACCAAATAATAACTCCATATCAATCAATCGAAAGACATCAAAAATTCCATAGTGTCCACTGCGTTCCTTCAAAATCACATCTTTTATTTTGTCAACTCAACTGAGACATTGCAGTTAGTAGATATAGTTCGGTCAGTTGAAAGTGTCCATAACAGAATGTAGCAAGAGGCGTGAAAAGGTGATGAAAGGCAGAGCCATGGAAGCAAAAAATGGCGCGACTAGAGGTATTCATTTGGGCAACCGGGTCAATTTTTGGTTAGGTGTTTCGGGTTGTCTCAACATCGGATCTTGTGTCCACAGTGGTTTTACATAATTTTAAATCCATTTTTAAGTCGGGTCAAATTGGGTTCGGTTACAAGGTCGGGTGACAATTTAGAATCTGCCCGAACTTCTTAAGCAAAAGCTGAAACGGATACTTTTCCAATAATAACAAAAACGACAAAATTTAACACCTGGTGACTGAAGTGGCGGAACAGCTCCGGGTTATAATGGCATTCACCAACAACTCAATTCAGAAGGCATCATAGTAAACCTCACTCAAGTGCCAAATGGGACATTGGCTACGTTGAATTTTACATAGTGGCAAGTTCTATCGGACTTCGATCACTAAACATAGCTAGGAAGCTACTTGGCCATCAAACCAAACTTAAGAATCTACGCATGAGACACCTGAGAAGGCATTGGAAGCATCAAAATAAACCTTAATGGGGCATCTACTAGATCCAAGAAGATCAAGTTTCACCAACAGCCCAACAACTCTGGTCCATCTATAACATTGAAACAAATCGTAAACGCAAAAGACCAGAAAAAACTCTATGGCTCAGACACCTATGTAAGTGGAGTTAATCTCATCAATAAAGTCTATGTTCTATAATATCATATCCGAGTAAATTTCTTAAGGATTGTCAAAAATAAGTAATTTTCTTGAGAAAGCCAAGTTCGAAAAAAAAGCTTTATCATCAAGCTTTCAAAATTTAAAAATGCATAAAGGGTTTCTATGAAACTATTCACAGAGGCCATTGATAGTAAAGGGAGCCACTCGGACCAAAATCAACTGAGCATGAAAGAACCATCCAATCATATCATTTAAAAAAAATTAAGTGTTGCAAGAAGTAGCTATAATGCCAGAAATAGTGCTTTATTTGAGGGGCGAATATAGGGTCGTTCAATTATGTCAACTGACATTATTCAACTTATGTATGAAACCATATACCTTGAGATATTAATACATGTGCTGGTTAAGTTGGTGAGAGCTTCTCTATGTGACAACGTTGATCTGGGTTTAAGACGTATTAAGCACAATTTTTAAAATCTAGAAAGAACACTCACTTACCCATTTGCATTTCATCGAAAGTTTTTAAAAATATTATCGACATCATATAATTTTGTTTAGATCCACCCCTCAAAAGCAGTTCAAGACAGAGAGTGCACGTATCAAGACGCTAAATCGCGTGGATATAAAAAGGTATCAAAGTATCAATTGTTGAAGCGCAAAACTTGGCTCCAACTGCATTACGAGCCGTCAAAACAATAAATTAACAGTATGGTTATACTCTATTCTACTTGTGATAAAAGACTAACGATGTTATGATTCTATTTCCTATGTATTTGGATTTTGGACAACATCATGGCCCTATCTTAACTTCTTTAACTTTTTTTTGATCAAATTTTGTTTCCCTAAGTTTCTGAAACACTAAATTAACGTGTGTTTTTTTCATTTCTCGTACATAAACAAAATTGGGTTCGTGTAACATTGGTATTAACAGAGTAATAATTATGATAACCCATGTCAATATATGCAAATACAGCACAAAATCAAATGGCAATGAAAAGAAGACATTGAAAGACAAACCTTGACGGGAAACGTTCCCATAGGAAGTTTTGTTGTTAGAAGGTCCCTTAAACGGCGAATAGCCTTCACCTTATTGGCAAGGATATCAAGCAAGGGTAAGAGCTCCTCTATACGGAGCGGAAACTCGGAGGACAGCCAAAGTATAGGCCTTAATCCCTTCTTATACTCATTCTCTTGGCTCGCGTCTTTGCCCGATGAAGATGCTTTCTTATCCTTCCCTCTTTGTGCCTCATCCCCTCTTACAACATCTACAGAATGCCTCCCTGGTTTGATTCCATCACTCCCTTTCCCATCAACGGAAACCGAATTTCTAGGAACAGCAACCTTCTTTTGTTCCCTTTTCCTCCAACCACCAAACCATCCTTTCTTTTCATATTTGACATCCCCATTTTTACACCCATTTGCATCCTCAATAGATATCTCTCTAGATTCATAACAACTATGTCTATGCCCCACAATCCCATCATCACACCCATCATATGAATCCAACTTAAGGGCACTTTCGAGTTGTTTTCTTTCCTCATCAGTCAAAATTTCATTAAGTTCTTCACTATCACTTTCATTATCAAGACTTGAAGAACAAAACTCTTCATCAGTCATAGCCCCAGGAACCTTTCTAGACTTAATACTAACTACAACATTATGCATCTCATACACCTTAGATTTCCATTCCCCAACAGTCTCGGTTTTCTCTTGACGTCTCCATGTAAGCTGTGGCAATAAAACAGCTTCGGTCACATCAATTCCGGGTCTAAATATGTTAGTCTTAAACATTGAAGCAACTTCTTGTTGTATCTCAGCTTCAGAAGCTTGATCACCAGCCCCATCAAGGGCATTCATTATCTCCTTATCCTTATGAGTGATTATACACAATGACCCAGGAGCTAACTTCCCATCTTCAGATCCTTCACCAAGAAACAAAATACTTTGATCCGAGCGTTGGATTCGAAACCCATCAAATCCAGCCAAGGTCATATCAGCCCTTAAGTTAGCACCCCTTTTCCAAATCTTGTAGGTATCGGAAGGAGCAATCCTAGATACGAAAGGAATCACTGAACTCTCGAAATGAAATGTAATCTCCATATAGAAATCCCTCATTCTCCTCATAGTTGCGACTAAACGCGGCAACCTTCTACACCATTTAGCCCAAGCTAAAGGTTGATAATGTCGAACAATGATCTTCGCAATGTTTTCATTTCTATCACAAATTGCTTCCTGTAATGCACTCCAACCTTGCTCATTCTGTAAACTCCAATCAGCACCAGCAACCATTAACATCTCAGTTGCAGTTTCATCACCAAGTTTTACAGCAAGGTGAAGTGGGGTATCTCGATTCGGGACATTATCACGCTTATCAATCACAGCTGAAATTGCATCTGCCTTCTGTTCTTCGGCTAATGAGGCGGATTCAGATCGAATTTCCGCGGGATCACAAAGACGGGGCAGGGTAGATAGTATTTTCCTGAGACTAGCATAGTCTTTTGTGGCAATTGCCTTATGAACAGGATGGTTAGCATACTTGGATACATCTATACCAGCAGCCATTTTTATAGAACCCTAGCCAGATATATTATCAATCAAAAGAAAACTACTATCTTTTAATTTACACCAATCTAATGAAATTGACAATAAATTAATCCCCACAAAAAAGAATCTACAAGTAGAAAAAACCCTAAAAAAACCCTCCAATGTTTTTATTTACACCAATCTAATGAAATTGACAAATTAACTTATCCCCACAAAAGAATCTACAAATTCCAAGAACCCTAAAAAAACCCATCAAGATTCCATGATGTAAAATCCAATCCAATGATTAATCATCAAAACCCTTAAAAGGAGATTCAATCAAAATAAAACCCAATAGCAGACAAAGGTAAAGGAAAGCAAGCAATCATAAAAAGAAATCAAAGAAGGGCCCAGAAAGCAAAAGGAAAAGATAGATTCCAAGGAATGAACTTAAGGGAAGTTTTCACCTTTTTTATTTCTTGATGTGAACCCACTTTGGATTGTCAAAAAAGATTCAAACCTTTATCAAAAAGAACACTTTCCTTTGCTTATTTGGTCGAATTATTACAGGAAGAAGGGGTTAGTTATGAGATAAGCATAGATCAGACAAAACCCACAAACATGAATGAGGAAATTTGGGGAAAAATGGAAGCAGAATCAAAGCAAGGTATATAGGAGAAAAAGGCAAATGCTAATGTGATGAAAACCCAAACCAAGACCAAAAACAAAACCCCACCATGAAAGTAAATGCGACAAGCTGTTAATTGGGTCTAATATTGGGAATCTGAAAAGGGAATATCGCAAAATTGGGGAACATACACAATTGAGAAACCTACTCGGAAACCTGCGATTTGCGTGTGGTAGTACTGTTTAGACTTGAATTAATGTTGCATTCCATTACTTTTTCACAAACGGCCCGTTTGGTTAGTGGTATTAAATAGTGGTAATTGAAATGAATATAGTGTAAAATTTTATCAAAACTTTAATGTAATTCCCATGGTAATAAAACTTTGATCACAAAAACGTTTTTTTTATTCACAAATTTCCATTACCACCTACTACCATATCTCCCATTGGTAATGCATTGAAATGAATTTTATGAACAAAATGAGATGATTGAAGATTGTCGAGTATCATAAACGATGATAACGAAAACGACAAATTAGTGTAATTTTAATTGAAAAATATCTTGATTACTTTGATGTGTTCGTCTTTAATTATTTTATTTTTTCGTGAAATTCATTTCAATGCATTACATTTGGGAGAGGTGGTATTAGGTAGTAATGGAAATTTGTAAACAAGAATGACAAATTAGTGTAATTTTAATTGAAAAATATCTTGATTACTATTAGGCCGTGACAATTCGTCACATAATCTCACCGTGGCCCACTCGTGGGGACACGGGACACCCATGGGCTCGGGCCCACAAACCCACGGGTAAAGAGCGTTGACTTGCACATACACTCGGTGAGGTTCATTGTTTCCCAAAACCATATGGCAATAGGAGAATTAGCTCACCAAGTATATATGCAAGTCCACAACCCACTTTTTTATCGATGTGGGATCTTGTCTCACATGTGAAGTATTTCCAACAATTACCTTGATGTGTCCAACTTTAATGATTTCAATTTTCAATGCATTATATTTAGAAGATCTAGCATTAGGTGGTAATGGAAATTGATGAAAATTTTACACTATAAATCATTCTCATTACCACCATTTAATACTACTAACCAAACGGGTCGTAAGTAGTCATTACAAATTGTGTAAGCAGCCATTAAAGATATTGTGATTATGTATTAAGGATACGGTAAATAGGCATTAAGAATTATATAAGTAGGTATTAAGTTTTAATAGGCTGAGTCTGAAAGACGTCTCTCAAAGAGATGGTTTCTTCAGAGACTGACTGTTATTTTTTTAGACTTTATGGCTTGGGCAAGATCGAGTCATGTAAGATTCGGTTTTAGAACCTCATTTGATAGACGATTTATTCAGAATTAAATTTTGCTAACTTAAAATATTATTATAAAATTAAACTATCTTTATTGATAAAAAATAATTTTTGGTAATGAAATTTCTTCTTTATTAGGTAAATGATTTTTCTAAATAAGCATATCAATTTATCATTTATCAAACAAAGGCTAAGTGTACAAAATAATATGAACATACAATACACCATACACAAATAAAATATCCTTTATCATAATTATCATTGTTAAATTATTTTTCTTTCGTAAATATTGAAGTTAGCATAATAATTAAGTAAACAAATATTTTGATGTTATTTTTAGATTTTAACACATTAGTTAAGAGTTTTCCAAATATAAAGTTATATTTAGTTGACTAAAGTCAATGTTACAAAAACTAACTTTTTCTTTAAAAAAAAAGTATAATTGAAACATCAAAGTTTCTAGAATTAACTTTTTCTTAATGTTATTTAAGAATAAAGTTTAATTAAAAAAATCAAAATTTTCCATATTCAATATTTGAATATATTGTTGTTGATAATATAATTTTGTTATTGACGTTATATTGTTGACTATTGATTGTCTTTGTCATTTCTCATAAATAGACATATAACGTTGATTTGAATGCACAATGAATTTTTTTTACTCCATATATAATTAGTATTTTACAGATTAGGAAAGTCAATATTGAATTCAAACAAACAATTAATAAAATATGCATCTGATAGATTATTTATATATAATTAATATCTTACAAATTAGGAAAGTTATTATTGGATTCGATAAAAAAGTTTACAGAATGTGCATCATCATCATACCCAGTATATCCCGCTCATAGACTATAGTTATGGTCAGGGTTTGGGGAGGGAAGATAGACGACATCTCATACCCATAAGGAGAGGGCGGTCAAAAGAGTCCCTCGGCTCAAGGGTCTTCAAAGAGAGGAACCTACAGATATCTGAAATCCTGCATCTTACATCTATGTTAGCCAAGCATAGAGAACAAGCAAAATAAGACTTTAATTCTGTACTCTACATATCATCATCATACCCAATGTACCTCGCTCATAGAAATCTATGATCAAGGTCTGGGGAGGGGAAGAACGATGACAACTCATGCCCATAGAGGAGAGTACGATCAAAGAGTCCCCCGAATGTGCATCTATAGATTAATTATTTTGGAAAGTACTATTGGGCCGGAAAAGCTCTTTTGCAGCATTGAGCATGACAAGTGGCAAAAATGTTCTTGAATTAATATATTGTATGATTGATCTGTATTTAATTTTTAATTCTTAATTTGATGAATTTTTTTTTGTTATTTTTTGTTGTTATATGAACTAAAGCTATATTTACGGTTAAATTTTAGTCTTAACATTTTACTCTTTTCATTTTAATGATTTTATCTTATTTTATTTGGGCATCTTTACCAAAACATATATCAAAGTTTTAATATCTCAGTATATAATATTAATGATCATTAGGTTGAGACAAAGTAAATAAGATTCCACTTGATTATTTACCTATAGATTAAAAAATAAGATACATTTTGAACCGTGAATAATGTCCAAAAACTAAACGAGACAAAGTCATTAAATGGAAGGAATACTATTTAGGGGTGTTTAATACAATTCCGAAAATTCAAAACTTATTGGACTTTGTACTCTAATTTGTTTTGCCCCGATTATAAAAATAATTTACAATTATGTAAAAACAATATAAAATATAAAAAGTTAAAATTAATAATCCAACCTTTCACCCATCCACTGTAAATAATCTCAAATCTGGATTATTTTTTAATAATCCAACATTTGCCTTTAGTTTGCTGTCGGCATACTAGTATGATATGCTGAAGTGATAACAAACTAAGAGTAAAGGTTGAATTATTAGAAAATAAAAGGGTGTGTATTTTATTTTTCCCTGTTTTCTCCTTCTTTACTTTTACCATGTTTAGGCTATTTGTATGTATTTATTTAACCCATTTGTAAGTCACTTACTATGCTTGCAGTTAGTTGATTCCTATGCTTGGCTAACGTGGGTGTAAGATGCATGATTTTGGATAGTTGCAGGTTCCTGTCTTTGAAGACCCCTCTTGGGCCGAAGGACTCTTTTGACAACCCTCTCCTTATGGGTATGAGACGCCGTCGACCTTTCTTCCCCAGACCCTAATTTATGTGTAGAAACACTGGGTATGATGATGATGAAAAGGGTGTGTTAATTGAAAACTAAGAACAATGGTTGAATTATTAAAAAAATAATCCAAAAATAGAATTATTCACATCAGATGAGTAAAAAATTAGATTATCAATATCAATTTTCCCGGTAAAATATAAACACAAAACTCAATATCAAACCGACCCAAAACTCCAAACCCGATCACCTAGCACCAAATAGAGGTGTTCAAAACAGACTCGACAGACACCCAATTATATAACCGAATTCAATTTGACCAAACTTAAAAGCAAATCTATTATTATGTAAAACCAATGCGAGCACAAAACCCGATTTTAAACTCACCCGAAACACCTGACCCGAAATCAATCCGATGACCCGAATGAACACCTGTGATACCCCAAATTTAGATTGAAAAGGGAATGATAGACTACTCATATCAACAAGGTGTATCTTCTTTTCATGGGAGCCCATTTGCTAAGAACTCTACAGTTAAGCGTGCTTAGTGGGGACTGGGGAGAAATCTTAGGATGGGTGACCTCCTGGGAAGTTTTCCGGGTGCGCACGAGTGAGGCCAAAGTGCGCTGGAAAGACTTGTGTTGATCTGTGGGGCTAGTCTACAGTCCCTATGAGTAGTCACCGGTGGTCCGTTGGGCCGGGGTGTTACAACACCTCTCCACCAAACCAAATGAACACCTCCCAAAACGTTTGTTCTTTTGGATTCATGTTGGTCTGCTCTTGATCTGCTCAGTGTTCCACATCCGATTCGTCCATTTTCCTGGTATGAGACTCTGAGTATATAGGAGTATCAAAGTTTCAGCCTTGATTGACATCCCAATCTGCAAGCATATATTCCGCTGATCAATTACTTCGTAATCGGTATATACCTCTTTATCCTCCGTTCTGCAAATTTTTGAATATTAATTAAGTATTTATTATCTTGATTGTATTAGGGTTTACCCTATTATTTTGTATTGTACAGCTTTTGATAATCGAGATAATGAATAATTTTGAGCGTTCCTGATTCGGAAATTCATTTAATTTTACTGTACGTGTTACTTTTGGTATAAATAATGTGTATTCCAGCATTTTTGTTGAATTCGAGCTGTGGGTTTCATGTGTTTCCTGTATTGAAATTAGGGTTTATCCTACCTAGAGAGGAGAATGCATAGAGCGATTGGTGGAAGAATCGATTCGGTTGCTTTTCGATTGCCAGGTTTAAAGAGATTCCTTTGCAATGGCACTATTACAGAAGGTTTGGCCTCAGACAGATGTATAAAGAGCAATGTGAGTAGAAAGAAATAAGCCATATATTTATTGGTATTATTATAATGAAGTAATGTGAGTAGAAAGAAATAAGCTATTTTTGATTATTGATTGATATTAATATGATGAAATCATTTATTCATACGTGTATAGGATATTGGAGAAGTTGGGTTTTATTTTTAAGTTCAAATATGAATTATATGGATGCTCTGTAATTGTGATTTCATTGTTACTTCTTAGTTTTTGGTCTCGGTTTTTGTAATAGGTTATAGTTGTTGCTTGTTTTAGTTATCATGGACGAATTGTTTTGAGTCATTTTGCTAGTATTGTGGTGTGTTCTTAATTTTTATGGAAGATTCATGTGTTACTCACACTTAAAAACTTGTACTTGACACACTTAAGTGTCCTAGTTCGTTAGCTGTTTACTAGATTTTACTAGTCCATTATCTTTTGTTGGTTGTTTGGTTAATAGCTCAAGATCGTGCTTTGTGCAACATTTTTCATGCCCCAGGAGTGCATGAGGCACACTAGAGGAGGAGATGCTAGAAAATCTTCTTGACACAACCATGACGTTTGCTACTTGCTTTCACCATAACTCATCTTTTGTGCAATTTTCCTTCTATATTGTTAAAAAAATTTAGGCAGAAGGTATTTTTAAAGAGCAGAGTGAAATGGACATCTAGTACATGGATGTAATTTCCGCGAGTATTAAGTCATTAGAGAACCAAACCTACAATATGATTGAAAATTAAAATTTGCTGTTTTGGGAATCAGGAACTCGAAACTAAAGAAGAGAGGGAAGGAGAGAATGGTTGAATGATCTAGTTCTTGTCTGTGTAATGATGTTACAGGACAGGAATTTGCGTAAATACATCTTTGGGCATTATTGTAGTTGTTGAATTGTTCCAATCCCCCTTTCTACACTGGACAATAGCATCTCTTTATGTTGCTGTCCAATAGTATGATCTACTGTAGTACATTTCAGATTTTTAGGAGATCCCTTATAAAACTGAGGGCCGAAGGTGCCCTTAGCTTCTAGGGATTTACAAGTAAAAGTAGATTTGGAAAATGGGAACTGTCATGTCTTGGTGTCCTTTTTAAGTGCATGACACTGTTAGGCTAATGGGATTAGCTTCATATTATCATGATTGTGTTGGATCAAGTTGTTTTGTTGGGGTTGAAAGAGGTGTGGGAATTTATTTTTTTGTAATGTCTTTTGATAATAGTAGGGACCTCCTCTTCAGTCTTCATGTGTAGGTTGCATCAAAATTTTTATTTTATCTCTCTTTTTTCCCTGTCTTTACTGCACTTGTCTTATTCCTAGTTTACCTCATGAAGTATTTATGCAACAGGAAATCAAGGAAGATGATCAATCTACGAGTGATATTCAGAAGTATGACATTGCTATTGTTGGAGGCGGTTTGGTCGGCATGGCTCTGGCATGTTCTTTGGGTTAGTTTGGATTTTGGCTTTTTATTTCGGGAGGGTTCAATATCACTGGCACATTGTTTCTTGCCCCCTATTGACCATTTCTGATGTTCTGTTTCATGTTAGGGCCTCTAATTTCCTGTGGTTTTACAATATATTGGTAATCAATATGATCAAAGTCACATTTCTATTTTGTATGCATGCAGCAAGCTCTCCTATAACCAGGAAGATGAGAGTTGCCATCATTGATGATAATCCTGCATTAACCTCTGGAAGTTGGGTAAATAAAGAGGAGCCTCCTGATCCAAGAGTCAGTACAATAACACCAGCTAGCATCGCATTTCTTCAAAGTATGTTGTTTTTGTATGTCTTCGAATGTATATTGTATAGAATATCAAAAATATAACTTGAGTCACTTTACATTAACAGACTGGAAAGTAATTTTTTTTCCTGTACAAGTACTTCGTTGGTTCGTTTTATTTATCCGCTGTGGCATTTATTATTTCTTTTGTTTACTCACAGTAGGTCAAATTTTCTAGGAAATATTATTTGTATTATTGTCCTTTTGTTTTCTTATTTGACTTTCAAGAACTAAGAAGTAATTATTGCAGATATAGGAGCTTGGAAGTATGTTGAACAGCAACGTCATGCATACTTTGATAAGATGCAGGTGCAGTTTAGTTCCTTTCATTTTTGCAGTAGTTTTTTTTTCTGCTTCCGTATGCTCTTCGCTTAATTTTAACCTAGGATTTTATAAGGTAAATTGTTCTTCTGTACAATGTTAATTGCTTAATAGTAAGTTTAGATAACATTTGAGAGGGACAGATGATAGAGTGAGAAACGAAAGGTTAGGTGTGAAAACTGCTACTTTATAGTATGGTTCCATTTTCCTTGTGAAGGAATTTTGTTTCTTATAAGGGAAAGCATCAAAGCAAAATGTATCCCTCGAATTCTCTTCCCTTCCCTTCTCTTCCTATTTGTTATTCTAAACAAACTAAATTAGATCTCTCACTTTCCCTTTAAAACTCCCTATCTAAATATTTTGTTAATGGTTTTGTGGGTTCCTAGAGTTGTTTCAGGTTCAAATATTAGCATTTATAATATACTTATATCTTTTTTTTTTCACATGTATATCTTTTGTTTTTTGAATTATTTTGCTCTGTTAAATGCTTACATGATAGCTCCAAGAGTCCCTGTCGTGCATCAGTATTTTTGTTTTGTTCTCAATCGAATTTCATGTTTGCTTGGAAAAATTATGGGAAAATGTAACATGTGAAGTTCAACTCTAAGAATCTAATATTATATAATTTGACCCTTGCATGTCACACATTGTTTTTTGTTTCTCATCATAATCAATCATTTATTGCCATAGTTCCACCCCTGATATCCCTGTCCCTTTTCACCCTAATGTTTTTGGTATCTGTATGTAGTATTTAAGCGGAATTTTCTTGCAGGTGTGGGACTATACTGGTCTAGGGTATACCCGGTACAATGCTAGAGATGTTAACAAGGAAATCTTAGGGTGAGTTTCCATGATCCAAATTCAAAACCTTTTTAAAATAATGAAGTCACTGTTTCTTTCATGGTTTTATTAAAGAGGGCTGATACAGTTTTTTTCAAACCAATATTCTAGGTGTGTTGTTGAGAATAAGGTGCTACTTAGCTCGCTATCAATGTGTATGCAGGTATAATTCAATTTATCTTTCATTCAGTGCACGCCCTTCGTGAATAAAGAAACTTATTGTTAGGATTGGACATACAATTTAATAATATTTGTAAGGCGTGTATAGGATGTTTTGATAGAAAGGTGTAAGTGTTATAAGATACTAACTGTTCGCGAGAAAGCTCATGGGGTACACCTCACATGAAATTTAAATAAAGAGAACCAATTTGGGTGGGTTTATTTTTTTCGTTGTATGTGACAAGAGTATTTGTGGAATAACCAAAAAAAATAGGAAGCTTATTTGTGAATGGAGGCTGAGGGAGTATTATGGTTCAGGTATACTGAACGTAAAGGTAAACTTCACTTGACCAATCTATGAATTTTTTTTAATCATACTTTCTCCATCTTGTAACTGCTCTATGATGTTCTCACAAGTTGGGTTGTTTCTAAGCTTAAGTCCACCATGCTTTATAATAACTGTATAGGTTTCCCGTTTCTCTGGCAGTCCTTTTCTATTATGACAATGTTATACTGAATGAATTTATAACCTTTTTGGAGTATTCTTTGAGTTAAGTTGGAGAATTTGAAATATAGACAACACAAAGCTATTAATAAAACACTATCAAGTTATTAACACCTTACATCAACCTTCTTATGCCTGCATGCTCATGTATCATTATTTGCAACTTGTATTTTATTTCATCTCATAAATTTTTCTCTCCGGAATGGCACAGGAGAAGGACTTCCAGAAGGCCGTACTTCCTTCAAGAGTGGCTTCAATGGCTTTACAGTCAAGTGTGTCATCCACCAAGATGGACAGTCAATTAGCAACATTGGAGCTGGTTGATGGTACCAATGTAGCTGCAAGATTGGTGGTACGTTATATTTTGAAATTACAATTCTGAATAAGTAATTATGCTATGATCAAATAAAATAGAATTGTTGGTGGACAGCATATCATTCTATATTAGCGTTCTGAATTTCCATGTATTTGACTTTCAGTTTTTAAGAATGTGCTTCAATTGAAGTTAGAACCCCTACCTTCTCTTTAAGTTTTTTTTGGGTGTACATTATATGTTCCATCCATGAGAAAACCTGTATGTGGATGGTCTACTCATCGTATGGAGATATACCGTGCTAATAAGACTGATTGCAATAATTAATATGCTTTTGGAATTCAGCATCCTTGACCGCTTAAAAACACTAGCATTTACCAACATTCGGAGAAAGATTTATTTGGCAGTGCTATTTCCTGGTTAATCTTTTCATAGTAAAATAAAATATTTGTGTAGTTTTGAATGCTTCAGCACTAACCTCTCAAATTGTGGGATCGTATTTGTCGTTTTTTTCCCTATCTTGCCATTGATACTATCATCTAATTCCTCATTCATTGTTTTTAAGCATACCTTTTTAAATATTGTGCTACACAAATAATGACCAAAAGCTTTATATTAGGTTGGAGCTGATGGAGGCAGATCACGCGTTAGGGAGTTGGCAGGATTCAGCTCCACTGGCCAGAAGTATCCTCAAAATGCTGTTATCTGCACAGTTGAACATTTAATGCCTAATCATTGTGCGTTTCAGAGGTTTCTTCCTGCTGGACCAATTGCACTTTTGCCGGTAGGCGATACTTATAGCAATATTGTCTGGACAATGAGCCCTAAGGAGTCTTCAGATTGCAAAGCTATGACTAAGGATGATTTTGTGAAAGCTGTTAACCATGCATTGGATCATGGATTTGGTCCTCATCCACAACCAAATTCAAGTTTTGACAAGATTTTCTCTAGCTTCTCATCAGGTTTAGTCTCTTGCAAGGAATCTTTCGAAGTTCCACCAAAGGTCGTCAATTTGGCATCAGAAAGAATGGTGTTCCCACTGTCTTTAGTACATACTAATACTTACGCTAAAAGACGTGTTGTTCTCATTGGTGATGCTGCCCACACCGTTCATCCGCTGGCAGGTCAAGGAGTTAATCTTGGTTTTGGAGATGCATCTGTTCTCTCAAAAGTTATCTCTGAGGGTACTGCTGTTGGTATTGACATAGGACAGGTATCGTCTTTTTTTTTTGTTAATAAAATTCTGATGCGGTTTTGTATGGAACACATTTATAACACTAATATTAACCTCATACTGAACATTTGAATTTGCCGCATTATCACCTTTTCCGCTCCCCCCTCTCTCACCCTCAATTACCGAGGTAGAGGTACATCGAGAAAATTTTCACTCATTGCATTGCCATTTCTTCTTTTCTGCTTCAAAAAGAGAATATGCAACTGATTTATTTAAATCATGCAAGATGCTTGCACATCGGAATTTATCCCTGCTTTCTTATAAAAGAAGTTGAATTGCAAACCTAGGGTCTCATTTGCCATAAAATTTCAATGAACGATAAGATAGGAAAGTTATGTGCTACATTTTTCCTACCGATAAGATGTGAAACACATTTGTTATAAATTCTTGTATGTAATGAATCTCTACGGACCATCGATAATTTAAACGGAACAAGAAATTAAGTATACTAGTTACTTGTATATTGGAAGAAAACAGGAATTTTCTATGAATAATATCTCGTTGAACGTAGCTTATGCAATTGATGGCCGTTGCAGCTTTCCTTGTTACGGAGATATGAAGCTGATCGAAAGCCAGCAAATTATATGATGGCTACTATTCTCGATGGCTTCCAGAAGGCATACTCCATTGATTTGGGACCGCTGAACGCTCTAAGAGCTGCCGCATTTCATGGAGCACAGTACATTGCACCTTTGAAGAAGAATATCATCTCATACGCCTCCGGTGAACAGAAACTTCCGTTTTTCTTTTCGAGCTGAAGTCTGCTGGCCTGTTGTTACTATACCTTTCTCTGCAGAATCTTCTTTAACTTTTCGGTTTGGCGGTTTTCTGCCCCGATTGCAGGACTGGAAAATGTGTGTGGATTTCACTCGTCAAAGCAAACTACTGTCCTGCCTTTCTAGCAGCAGAAGTGAAAAGAGCAAATCAAGTCACAAGTGACACTTTGTTTTTTGGTCTTGAATGAGCAACTGCTTGTAAATAGTAGTACTACCTTCGTTTTTTTATTAATAGCTACACTTCAGTCAAAAAGCTCACATAAATTTGAATAAATCAAGCTGAAGTTCTTTTTTTTGTTTTCGGTAGTATATCAACTACGGAAGCCGAGTTTCACTGTACTACAAAGAAATAATTATCTTAGCAACTCTTGTATTAGATCGTCTCACAACAAAACATATTCATACAAGGCGTTCAAATTCAAAGCAAATGAGTGTTTTAAGTACCACTCTAGCGCGCGAGTAGTGGTTGTTTAATTATATTATTACTACACCCCCAGAATGCACTAGTTAGGCTTATTTTACATTTCTACATAATTTTAAGACCTAAACACATGAAATAATCAATTTTCATCAAAGTCAATAATATGGACAAATTATTAATCTGTCAGTTCGGTAGTTTTTTACTCTCAGAATCAAATTTCGACTTGACCATTGTATTTAAAACGTATTAAAACCCTCGAATACTAATTTTTACCCTTTTGACACACTCAAAAATAGTTTTAAGTTTTTTTATCTTATATGAGAATAAAATAAAGCATATAACATCTATACCTATAACTAAAACAAAACACGCTTACATCATTTTACCCCAAAACTAATAGGTGTCATTTTGTGGATTAAAATTTTCCCTCCAATGAAGAATGATGATATCATCCTAATATGTTAATTAATACTTATATAAATATATATTATAATAATAATTACATTGGAAATTGGTTTATATAATCAATATATGTAACCACAATAGTGAAATTGGTTAATATAATCTACTTTTCATTAATTTTAAAATGCCATTTACAAACTTATAATGATCAATAAGAATAAGATAATTGAGCTAATTACATGGATCTATCTCAACATTGAGATAGTCTCATACAAGACAAGTTATTTTTAATTTTATATTTGTATTATTAATTAAATTATTTCATTTGATTTAATATTGTAATATATGTTCATAATAATTTATAAACTAAATATTAAAATTTATTTTAAACATACTTTAATATATATGCTTACTTAGTAAATATTAAAATAATATCAAAATAACATTATTTAACATCGTACAAAACTTATAAAATTGTATTTGTAAAATTAAAATTGAATCAAATATTAGCTATTATATGCAATTATTAATGTACTGAAAATAAATAATCAATAATTTACAATTTATTTTCTTTATTTTGTAAATATTATAAAACACAATAAAATAAAAACCATGCATCGCATGGGGATGATCTAGTTACTAACTATTTCATCTACCGCATGTGCTAATACTTTGAGAATTAGTTTAAATTTCAGTTAATTTTACAAAATATAAAATAAAATATAATAAAAATGTACTAAATCCCTAGAACACTAATTTTTACCTTTTTAGCACATCTGAAATAATTTTTAAAATTTTTTACCTTATAAAACAAAATTAAGCATATATAACAAAGTTAACTCTAATGATCCACCCATAAAAATACTAAAAAAAGTACAAATGGAGATTATTTTATTTTACTTTTATAAAATAAAAATTGATATTTTTGATTTTGAGTTAATATAAAATTCGAAATTAAAACCATGAAATTAGTTTAAATTTGGTTTTTTTTTTTTGAGGTAAAATTTGGGTTAATTTAGCAAAAAAAAAAAAAAGAAAAAAAGAAAAAAAAAAACCAAGCCTTAAAACATTGAAGCGAAACTGAGCATCGAACAGAGAAGAGGAAATAAAGCGAAGAACAAAAAAGGATTGAAGCGAAAAACATTCTACGACAATTTGTTGAAGCAAAATCTTTACAATCAAAATCGATTTAATTCAAAAAAATCTCTACTTTCTACGATATTGAATTCAATTTTCCTCTTTTTTTTTTTATTTTTTCAAAGTTAGGGTTTTGTATCAAGAATTCTAATCGGATCAACTCAACTGAAATTGAAGAAATTGTGTCAATATAAATTGGGGCTTTTGCTCTAATTGGATTTTCGGTGACTTATTTTGGAGGATCTGATTCGTCCACCGCGTGATCATCGTTAAATAGTTCGTCAATTGTTGCACCGAGCAAGTGAAGCACCGTCATTGTGCTTAATTTAAGTCAATTTATTGGGCTTTTTTCTTAGTGATTAATTATAAGGTACGCAAAATGTTACTTATGTTAATTTGATTCCGCAATGTGTGAAATTGATGTTATGTTTCTTTTTTTGGCTATTTTTTTAAAATTGATTCGTGAATGGTGTGAGTTATTTGTGATAAATATTGCTGTGATGATGGTAAATTTGTAGTCTTGAGGTCTATTCAATTGATAGTTTGGGCGCAAAACGTCATTGTTGCTGCTGAAATTAGCCGCTTACTTCAGTTTTGTTGTATCGTACTTGCTTGCGTATCTTAATGATGAAGTGTAACTGTGAAACGAGGGAAAAAAAGGATTGTTTGGTAAATATGATCTCTTTGTTAAGGATTTGAGTGTATTGATTGATAAAGATGAATCCTTTATTGAGGCGATGACTGCTTTGATGGATTGGTTTTGTGTATGATGGGTCTAATTTTTATAACTTGGGGTTGGATTATGAAGTATATTTCGTACAAAGCATTGTATTGGAGTAGAAATTGAGGTGTTAATGTGAAGTATGCAACAGTATGCCTACCTTTGTGCACTGGATGCTAATGAGATGAATTTAGAAACTAATATTATGCATAATTGTATAGCATTATCATGCATTGTCTCATGGAGATGCCTTAATGAGTGAGCTGAAGTTGGTACTCCCTCCATGCTTCCCTTTGGCCATTTTTTTTCTCTCTTTCTCTCTTGGGATTACTTTGTGACTTTACTCGTTCTCTGTTGCTGTGTATTTTTCATTTCTTGGTTATATAATGATTAAATTGTTTTCACATTAATCTATCGAAATTGAAGGAGTTTTAGTTTGTGGACTTTACTTTTATCGCTCTTGCTGTGTATTTGTCATAATGCTTTATATTTTCTTCGCACCCCAAACAAGAATAAGGTGAAGTTTGAGTAAATATAACTTTTGAAGCTTTCCTTGTATGTGTCCTTGCAGTTGTGAGTAGTGTTTTAGCATTGGGAAGGTAGCATGTCCTTGGGATGCTTTTTGTGAAATGATCTTCATATGGTGAAACTGATGCACTTTCAGGCTTTCGGCAATCTTAGAGTTGAAGATGAATGTGACGCGTGGGTCGGGTCAGATATCCGGCCAGGTACCTAACCAGACTAGTAATCAGTTGCCTGGTCAGCAGAATGGAAATGCATTCCATACACAGGTGCAGAATCCAGTTGGTCAAAGTCATCCATCGGTAATGGATCCTGAAATTTTGAGAAGTCGGCGTTACATACAAGCTAGGATGTAAGATATCTTGATTATATTTTCGTTTGTCTTATTTATACTTGGCTGTACCTTTTTCCTCTTTTTTCTATTTCTTGGTACTCCTTTGATTGGTTGTCCTTATTATGAACGAAGTAGCCAATTGAAAGTAATAGTATATTCTGATGGGTTTTTTTGGACCTCCACTGATAAATTATTTTTGTGTATTTAAATATTGTTAGTTTGTTACACGTTGCTCCTAATTTCCAAACAAACCACTAATGCCTGCTAGTGAAGTGAGGCTTCTTGTTCTTTTGTTTTTTAAATCTTCTATGTCTTTGCATGTGCATTAGCCATGCCTGTGATGATATGTGTGTGACAAGAGTGAAAATTATTCTTTTTAAGTTTTCAGGTATGCATTCCATTTATGTCTCTGTTGTTTTTTTATACTCATTCTAAAAAGATGTTTTGTTTTGATTTACACATCCTAGACTTCTAAATTGTATCAGAACAAGTTTGTGCGTTGGTGTCTGACTTTTTATCATGTAAGGGCTCAACGTTTTTATTCAATGTAAGAGGTTGGTTCTGTATTCCCTTTCGTTTAAAAGAGGCCAGTTGATCTGCTATGCCTATGTTGATAATTGATAAGAGATTACAGAAAGTGTACAGTTTCTCTGGTATTTATTGGACCATTTTATGTGTGATGGTTTGAGTAGGTGATCGTATTCTCTGTCCTCTAAGTATTAGCTTCTTTTTTCTGTATTGTTAGATTGCTATTTCTTATTGGAGGTATTCATTTCAGTGCAGCACTTTATTGAATATGTTATTTGATTAGTATTTAGTGGTTATTTACTCATTTAAAGGGACCATTGAGGTAAACACTCTTTTCATTTCTCAGCATGTTTGTTTGTTAATAAATAGTCATAGCTATGTTATGAACAAGTTATGTGTCTTTTGTTGTGATTTGAAAAGTTTGTCTTGCACTAATGTTCAGAATGTTTGTTTGATTTTGGTTGGACATGATTGCCCTTGTCTTGCATAATCAAGTAAGGTTCATGTGTTGCATATGGATTAGAAGTTTTGTTGAATATAATTTAGTTGGATGATGCGCATTTTTTGATAGTGGAAAATCTATCTATTTTTATATTTAGCCTGTCATATTTACACGTTTGATGATTCTGTCCTGTTTTTGGTTAATTTTTTTGCCTCTGTTGTGTGGTAAATGGAACTTCCTTGTATTTATCTGTGTACGTTTTAGTTTATTGCTAGTTTTTGTAATGAATCAAGGCATAAAAAGAGGAAAAGCACTTACATGCTGAGGTGTATTTTAGAATATGCTAGATTATGTGAGAATAAGGTTGCTTACATTTTCTCTCAAAAAAAAGGTTGCTTACATTTGACCCATGTATCTCTGTCTAGACAAGATCAGTAGCTTTGGAATAATAGCATGTTGTTGTAACTTGTAATTATCTCTATCCGTGTTTTTCTTTGGGAACTTTTAGTTGCTAGTTTTTTGTCAAGGCATAATTAAGATATTAATTTCCTTTTTATCTTCAGTTGTGATATTCTAATGCGGAGGCAGCCACAAAAAAATGAATATATTTTAAGGAAAGTTCAAGAATTATCAAAACGCTTGGAAGAGGGGGTATTTAAATCAGCCGCGACGATGGTAGGCCTTTGTCCATCCCCCACTTCTTTGTCTTTGTGTGATTTAGATGGTTGTGAATCAAAATAATCCTTTAGTTGTATTTCTCATATCCTATTTTGAAATGAGTTATTGGGACTCAAGTGAAATTTCTTTTTGTCTAATTTCCCGACAGGAACAATACATGGACATGGATACACTTGAGCTCCGTGTACAGGCCGTAATTAAGCGGTCTAATCATGCTCCTCAGCCTTCGCAGTTTATGAATACTCCAACTCCTGTTGGTGCAATGATACCCACACCTGGTATGCAACAGCAACACAATATAAATTCAAATGTGAGGGTATCTTCGGCAGTGGATCCTTCTACCGTGATCACAAGTAGTGGGAGTGGCATGTCCTCTTCAATTTCAGTTCAAGGCACGGGGGGCTTGATGCCAAATTCCAATGGATCATTTTCCAATATTCGTGGTGGTTCTTTCCATGGAGCTGATAGTGAGTATAGTGTGTTTTAATTCTCACGAGACACACTTTATCATTTTCTGATGATTCTTTTTTCTGCAGGATCTCTTTCAAATGGTTATCAGCAATCAGCAAGTAGTTTCCCAATGAATTCTAGCAGTAACAACATAATGTCTGGGCAGAGCGTTATGAGCCACATGATTCCTACTCCTGGGTTTAGTAGTAATAACAATAATCAGACAGTAATGAATGTGGACAACACTAGCAATGGTGGTTCATTATCTAGTGTTGATTCTTTGGGTGTGTCACAGCAGGTGCCGGAAAAACATGTTGGTCAAAATAGTCGCATGTTACAGAACCATGGCCAAGCGGTGAACAATAGTATGCAGTCTTATATGCAGGCGAGACTCCAAAATGGGTCTGGGAACAGTGGATTTGGGAACAATGTACAATTGATGAATAATTCAGGCTCTCCAGATAGCTATTTGGCAACACAACCTTTTGGTGCTTCTCCTAGACCTTTGCAACAGTCTCATGATTCTCATCAACATCCTGCTGTGCAAAGTATCACTTTTTTCTCACCCACTTCCTTGGGCTTGTGATTTGTGACTTGTGAGCTTTCATGGATACTTTTGCTGTTGTTTGCTCATGCACTTGTTTGTTGTGCAGGTGATGCATACAGGATGAGCTCTTCTGATTCCAATGGAAGTGGGAATTCTGCTCAGGTTGGGTCCTTGATCAACAATCAAGGTTCACATCAAATGAGGGCACAGAGCAGATCTAGTTCTTTAATGAGTCAAACAAACGTCCAAGCTGCACAATCAGCTTCATATCTAAGGCCTCAGTTGATGGAACAGGTAGAAAAGTTAAATTTCCAATCATCACCTAGAGAAAATCATTCACAATCGTATTCAAAACCGTATCATCAGACTCATCAGTTGCCACAGCAGCCGCAGATTGCTATGAGTTGTCAACAGATATATTCCAACGAGCAGAAACAGTCTTTCGGAAGAAGTGATCAATTTGCTCAGTTGCAAACTGCTTCTGATCTTGGCAGTCAAGTCAAGTCTGAAACAGGAATAGAGCATTCAAGTGAGGTTTTTCAGCCACAAATTTCATCTGGGCAGCTCCAGTTTCCAGATTTACACCGCCAACTCCATAATACAAATGGAATTCATACTAGAACTTCTCAGTCTTCTGTTCCACCTGTGGCACATGATATGCACTCTTCACTCTTGCAAAATACTCAGCGTATGATGGTTGATGAGGCTACAAATGACTACAATATTACACCTTTTGCTGCGCAATCAGATGCACTGTTGCATAGTAAATGGCACTCTGAGGTTGATCAATCATCATTGACTGGAAATTTGTCCCATGAAAAACATGTACAAGAGGAGTTCCGTCAGAGAACAGTGGGGCATGCTGAGGCTCAGTGCAATAATCCGGCTTCTGAAGTATCTAGTTTTGGCCAAACTGTTGCTACACGGTGTACCGTAGATCAAGCCAGATTAATTGGTGTATCCGATAGTTCTGGGATTCAATCACGTGAGGGCCAATATAAGAATCAACAAAGGTGGCTTTTGTTCTTGCGCCATGCACGTAGTTGTCGAGCTCCTGTAGGAAAATGTGTAGAACGTACTTGTTGCCTGGCGCAGAAGCTATTGAAGCATATAGATATCTGTGATGGTTCTTGTTCAATTTCTCGCTGTTCCCCTACCAAAAATCTGCTAAATCATTATAAGCATTGTAGGAATCCTAAATGCCCCGTTTGTGTACCTGTAAATAATTATATTCATTCACAAAGAAATTTATATCCTCGAAAGGAGTCTGACTCTGGGTTGCAACACTTGGTTACTGGAAGTTGCAAATCATCTGAAGTTGGTCCAGCAAAGGTTACTGACATTCTAAAATCTTCTGAAGTACTAGAACCTCCAGAAATCCAACCTGGTGTAAAACGGTTAAAGCCGGAGCCTCCATCTGCCACTCCTGAGAATGGAAGCTTATTTGTTCCAGTTAATGTGAATAAAAGATCTAATGCTATTCAACGTGTACAACACAAAGAATATGAAAAGAAGGATAGCAATTTATTGGTTAAGTGCGAGTTTTCAGATGTGAAGATTGAGAATTCTGTTGGTTCAAATTCTAATGTTACTGAGGTGAAGAACAGTATAAGTGATTCATCTAATCAGCCTTCGGATGCTACATGTTTTCCAGTTAAGGAAGAAAGTTTCAAAAATGAAACGGACAGTGGCCTAGTGAAGCCAGAAGAAGTGGCTCCTTCTGAAGTAGGAACAAAGTCTGGAAAGCCCAAGATTAAAGGAGTGTCTTTAACTGAGCTATTCACTCCCGAGCAAATAAGGGAGCACATTACTGGTCTTAGGAAGTGGGTTGGGCAGGTCTGTCTCGGTCTCTTTTTAAAAAGATTGTTTAATTGATTTTTTATTTACCTATGTGCCTGTGTTTTCTTTTATGTCTCCCATTTACTTCTTTTTCGCACACATAAAAAGGAATCATAATAGAAAGACACCACTGCAAACAGGAAGATAAGGACAAAATTTCTTATGTCCTTGCTACAGTGGAGCAATTTTTCTCAAAAAACAAAAAAAGCCACGTGACGCTTAGTTGCTGTTACATCTTGCCATATAAATTCCTAAAAATGAGAACCTCAGCTACTAGATGAGAGGATACTATACCCTTGATAATTTCTGGGTTCTTTTCTTTCGAGTCCACCATGGAATTGCTAATGGGACCTACAAGGGTCAAACAAAAACTTTTTTTTATTACATGGTTAAGGTTGCATATATGACTCTAACCCTGCCTAGGTGAGAGCCATCATTTAATGGCATTGGGGTAGTTGTTTACTGCAATCTCGTACGAAAATGTACATTATGTTGTATGTGCTATTTTTATGTTTGTGTTGGACTGTTGGTTATATATCTTTTAAAAGATGTGCTACTGGTCATAATCTCACCATGAGGAAAGAAGGGCTTCTAATCTTTTATGATTCATAAATGTTACTGTCTGCCATTCCTGTTGGCCAAACATTCTGTTTGATAGAGAAGGAATACCCTTAGGTATTAGCCTTCAGCAGATTCTATCATATTGTGGATAAGCCTATGCTTTTCAATAACTTTTTTTATTGAGGTGCAAAAGTATACTGCTGCTGGCTAATGGATATTGAGAAGAATGAAAATAATGGTTTGTGACCTGAGTTTAAACTGGTCTAACCCTGGATAATTATCATATTACAAGACTGCTGTATATTTTTTAGAAGTCTGATTACTCATCATCTTTTTGGAAAATTTAGAATATTGCATTGTATTGTCGTTTTCGAGTCTCCATGTTGCTAAATATTTTATAATTCTTTGATTTCGGATTATAATGATTTATATTGAAATAGCTCCTGATATCAAGTACTTCTTATCTACGTGAAGTTATATTGGAAGTAAACTTTTTGTTCTTACAAGGGTAAAATCTGTTGCTTACACTTGATTTCTCTAGTCCATCCTAGGCGGGACTTAGGACTTAGGAGCCACTTGGCAGTGGGTTAATGGCCATGATATTGCTTAGGATTTACGAGTTGAGAAATCATCTCTGTATGTGTAGATCTATATAGTATTCAATCATTCATTGGTGCTGACTAGGGGTGTTCAATGGGCCGGGCCCCCGTTTTGAGCCCTTATCCGACCCGTTTCTAGAAGGGTCGGGGCGAAAACTGGCTATACTATAATTAAAATGAAGCGGACTATAAAAGGCTCAATTAGGGCCGAAAACGGGCCTTTGTAAATAGTATAATTAATGTATAATTTTGAATATTATAAATGGCAATGTCTGAAATTATTTATATTTTTTCATGCTAATTATAATAAATGATAATTTAATTGTTATAAATTGATAAATGGGGATCAAAATAAATTTTAGTAGTA
Source organism: Amaranthus palmeri (assembly GCA_019776075.1). NCBI lineage: Eukaryota > Viridiplantae > Streptophyta > Magnoliopsida > Caryophyllales > Amaranthaceae > Amaranthus > Amaranthus palmeri. The sequence continues at coordinate 4,571,929 of JAAKBH010000271.1, read as the reverse complement.
AAAATGGGCCGGGTGTGGCCGGACCGAGATTTGAAAGCCCGACCCATTCAAAGCCCATATTAATTTTAAAGGGCTCTTATCCAGCCCGACCCATATTTACTTAAGCCCGACCAACCCTTATCCGGCCCATTGAACACCCCTAGTGCTGACCATCCTATATTGTGATTCACCTATGCAAACATGTGATGTGACCCTGGTCAAATGTGAATGTACCTCATAATTTTTCTGCTGATTTACACGACTTATCACCTTCTTCAGTAATATTTTATTTGTTCTATTTTCCAGAGCAAAGCAAAGGCGGAAAAGAATCAAGCAATGGAAAATTCAATGAGTGAAAACTCCTGTCAGTTATGTGCTGTTGAAAAGCTCACATTTGAGCCACCTCCTATCTATTGCACTCCATGTGGTGCTCGCATAAAGAGAAATGCAATGTATTACACTATTGGAGCTGGCGATACACGTAATTACTTTTGTATCCCTTGCTATAATGAAGCCCGTGGTGATACAATTTCTGTTGATGGAACTCCTGTTCCCAAGGCAAGGCTGGAGAAAAAGAAGAATGATGAGGAGACAGAAGAATGGGTAACTTCTTCAGCTGCTTGTTTTGCGTTGCAGCCACAAGCATATCTGTAAATAAATTTTAATTTTGATATTCACTATGCTTTCTTGCAGTGGGTTCAATGCGATAAATGTGAAGCTTGGCAGCATCAGATCTGCGCTTTGTTTAACGGAAGACGAAATGATGGTGGTCAAGCTGAATACACATGTCCTTTTTGTTATATGCAAGAGGTTGAAAAGGGGGAACGTATGCCGTTGCCACAGAGTGCTCTTCTTGGGGCAAAAGATTTGCCAAAAACAATTCTCAGTGACCACATTGAACATCGACTATTTAAACGATTGAAACAAGAGAGACTAGAAAGGGCAAGAGTTCAAGGGAAAACTTATGATGAGGTAATCTTTAACTACATTATGGTGATGCATGTGCCATTTTATAACTTGGCAATTGCTTTTGTGATGTTTTTTTTTTTTGAAAGTTGTGTATAGAATGGGGCTTTTTGTGTGGTTAAAATTAAGATCTCCATGGCTAACGTTGTAAAAATGAAATTTTGATAAAACCTATTGCTGCAAGAGGTATTAATAATAGCTGTTCACAAACTGTTGTCCCTTTTTTCTTCTGTACTAGAAGTTTAGAAACTTGTTACCATAGCATTGCAACCTTTTTGTCATACTTGTTTTCACCATTGATCTGATATAGACACACAGACAGTTCCAAGGTAGAAGGGCAGAGGACACCTATTGTCTAGTCAATTGCTCTATGTTGGATTAAACTTCTTGGATCTGTTTTACTGAGAAGCATGCTGGGGTCCTAATTGTGGGGCCAAGCTAGTTAAATGCTATGGTTTGGTACTCCATCCAGATGCCTTCTTTGGTTATGCTCATGCACTCCTCACACGGTCAATTGTTTTTTTTGGGGGTTTGCGTTTAGAGATTTATTTGGGCCATCGTATAAAGAAGGTGTTTTGGGTCGATTGGGTCTTGTGTCTATATTGGTTTATTATTACATCATTGTAAATCCATTTTTGAAGTTGGGTCAAAGTCGGATTTGGTTATACAATGTCCATCAAACATTAGGTTGGGTCTATTTTGAACACTTCTAGTTGTGTTCAAAGTTGTGTGTCCTCTGAAACTGCTTGCTTTTGTTGTTTCTCTATCTCTTTACTTCTATGTAGCCTTCTCTACTGTTTGATATTAATGTTTTCACATCAGCTCGTAAGTTGCTTAATCCACTTGGGTTGGAAGATTTTATTAGAGTTGATTTATAGTGAATTGCTTATTACAATTGGGTCAAGTTCATAGAAGCGTGAAACGCCGATCGTTCTTTCGGTTTCCGGTTGGAAACGCTCGTACCAGTCATTCGAAAACACGCTTGGAACCGTTGAAGCACTTCGGTTCACCTACAACAAGTTTAAGAAGTTATAAGTGTTTTCTCTTCAATAAGAACCCATAAAAGGATGGAAAAATCGTGATGATAAGTTATGGGCTTTAGAATTTTTCTCTTTAACGAAGATATTGCAAAAAATGATAAAAAAAAAAGATACAGCAGAAAACGAAAGAGAAAGGATAAAAAAAACTTACACGACAAGCGATATTTGAAGGTTGAAGACTATAAAATTGGAGATTTGAAAATAAAAATCCACGATTGATAGCTTGCATGAAGATTTGAAAATAAAAATACAACAACAAGGTGGAAAGAGGAGTGAAATAGTTTTCTCTAGAACGATGTGAAAATAAAGTAGAAAAAGAGTTAGAAGTAATGTACTACTATCTTTTAACCTATTGGCATCTCTTTGAAAACATGTGAAGTAGTTGTGTATGATTATTTCTCATAATGTCAAATTGGTTAGACTTAAAAAGTAAGACTCATTTTTTCGAAAAATAGTTTTTATTTAAAATAAAGTAGATGAAGGGTATCTAATGTTCAGGTAGTGGAAAATTTAGGTTTATAGTATTAGAAAGGTTTTAGTTTTCTAGTACTATTTTAAGTTTTTTTTGTGATTTTGAATCTTTTTTATGTATCATAGGATCAGTTTTCATTTCCTACGTTTCCAACACTTCAAATTATTGTTTCTCGTATCGTATCGAAGTTCGTTTGGTGCAACAATGGTCAAGCCACTCAAAATGACAGAAAAGCCTTCATTTGAAAAGTTAATTGAGTTGTGTTAATGGATGTTACAGTGCTTTTATGCTGGGCTTTTAACTATTGTTGGTACAAGGGATGAGTGAGTGTCGTCATGCCTTGTCAAGGATGCAGTTGTTAATAATGTGATGTGAGTATTTAACTAGGAATTATGTCTATCAGAAGGTGGGAAAAGATGTGTTAACTGGGTGTGCAAATTGTGTGCATTCCCTGTTTTTTCTTTCATAATATATTCTTGTGCTTTTAATTGCAATAGGTATGCATTTTAAAGAATGTAATGGTTATGCTTTTAGTTTTTCTTTAGGTGCATTCCTCAGGCAAACTTTAGGTTGTCAATTTGATGGCTACGATGTGTTGTATGGTGAACAAGTGCAAAAACTTTAATGCTTAGAAATTTGCATCTATTTATCATTTTTAATCTCTTCACTTATTAATTATTAACTTTACCCAAGTATAAAAACTAATTTATTGAAGTGGTATTATGCTGTAAAATATCCAAATATTTACAATGTTATTATGATATATTGAGAGTTTTACACTTTTACTGATTTGGCTAATAATTCCTATGTATCCTTTGAATTTTGAGTGGAGAAACTTTGGTTTTTGTCAGATTCCTGGAGCAGAAGGAATTGTTGTTAGAGTCGTGTCTTCTGTTGACAAGAAGTTGGAAGTGAAGCCGCGATTTTTGGAAATTTTTAGTGAAGAGAATTATCCTACCGAATTTCCTTATAAATCTAAGGTTTGTTAAGTTAATAACAACATTTTTTAACCAATTGATGATAAACATCAAAGTAAATGCGTTTAAGTTCTATTATTAGTCTAGGCGTAGTTACTGTGTTCGATCTCCTATAATTTTGTCTCTGGTGTGTAATTGATGGGCATATTTCTTCAGGTAGTTTTGCTTTTTCAGAAGATTGAAGGCGTAGAAGTGTGCTTATTTGGAATGTATGTTCAAGAATTTGGCTCAGAATGCTTACCACCTAATCAGCGTCGTGTCTATCTTTCATACCTTGATTCAGTAAAGTATTTTAGGCCTGATGTAAAAACGGTGACCGGAGAGGCTCTTCGTACTTTTGTATATCATGAAATATTGGTATGTTTTGCCAATTGTTTTTTGAGTGATTAATGTTCGTCTTGTGTATCTTGCTTTTGAAGACAATTTATATACCTCTTTGCAGATAGGGTACCTTGAATACTGTAAGAAGCGAGGTTTTACAAGTTGTTATATTTGGGCATGTCCGCCTTTGAAGGGTGAAGACTATATTTTGTATTGTCATCCAGAGATACAGAAAACACCAAAATCTGACAAATTGAGAGAGTGGTAAGTCAAGTGTTCTTGCTTCTGATGAGTATGTAGATTATATTGAGATTTTTTTTGAATCCTACCCTATCAAATATGTGCTTGATTACTGACAAGGTTTTAAATTTTCTGCGTTAGGTATTTGTCGATGCTAAGAAAAGCTTCAAAGGAAAATATTGTGGTTGAACTTACCAACTTATATGATCATTTCTTCATTCAAACTGGTGAATGCAATGCCAAGGTCACAGCAGCTAGGCTCCCGTACTTTGATGGTGACTATTGGCCTGGCGCTGCTGAGGATATGATTTATCAGATTACTCAAGAAGAAGAGGGCAGAAAACTCAACAAGAAGGGAACAATGAAGAAGACTATCACAAAGAGGGCTCTTAAAGCAACTGGGCAATCAGATCTTTCAAGCAATGCATCAAAGGATTTTCTTTTAATGCATAAAGTAATCTTTCTATTTATCAGTTGGTGAATACTTTATTTTCAGTAGTGGTATTTTCTTCCAGTTGGTTGGTTTTATCTGCTTCATGTAGCTATGCATTTCTTCCTCCATTATGTGCATTTATCTTGCAAATATAAATGCATTTCGTTTGGTACAGTGTATTATTCTTTTTGTGTGGAGGGGATGAGTTTACTATGGTTTTTTCGTAGTGGGTGTTTATATACCACCAGCACCTGCTGTTTGGTTCTCTGATTGTTGCGCACTTGTTTTGTACTGCAGCTTGGCTCCACAATTTCCCCCATGAAGGAAGATTTTATTATGGTCCATTTGCAGCATGCATGCACTCACTGTTGTTTGCTAATGGTTTCCGGTAACTGTTGGAAGTGCAATCAGTGTAAAAACTTTCAGCTCTGTGACAAGTAAGCTCCTGCTTGCACAATTTAATTTTTGGTGCTTTGTTTGATTTTCATCTTCTAGTTTGGCATACAAGTTTTGCTGATGTCATTTTTATGGAGGGGTTATAATTGGACTTCACTCGCATTTTTTACAAGGATATTTCGGTTTTTCTGTTTTAATTTTTTCAGTAAACTAAGTTTGTTATTCATGTGTTTTTTGAGAGTCTGGCGTTCCTTGTCCAACTTTGAATATTACTGTGTTAATTCTTACATTGTAGATCTATCAAACCTACTAATATAAATTTTAAATATTTAGTTTTAGAAAACCTTTTTTCAGTAACTGAGGTTAGCCAAGGTGTCTCCTTATAGAATGAACGAGAGAACTCACCCAAAAGACTAATCTGGGGGCGATGGGTGAAAGAACTCATTTGCCTATAAACTCCACACCAATTGCATACACAATTGATGTGGGACAAGTCCCATACCTTGCAATGGACCATAACAATCGATCCCCCATAAGTCCAATGTCCTCGTTGGGTCATGACAGGCTCTTCTAGGCCACCCACTCCACTCAGTAGGTTACCTGTATCGGGTTGGGCTCTTTTACCATTGCTATAATACAAACAAGATAACTCACCTAAGAGATTAGCCTAGTGGGTGAGAGAGTCCATTTGCCTATAAATCCCACAACTATTGCATACTCAACCGATGTGGAGTTGTTGTGAAGTTGTTATATGAGTATGAGGCTTTGGGATTAAGGCTTTGGAATTGTTGTGAAGTTGTTATATATGAGTATGAGGCTTCAATTTAGGTAGCTTGAAGTAATGGGGTTGAGATTTTCATGAAAATGATGACATATGTAATGAAGGTACTTCATCATTATCATTGTATACTGATACCTTAATGATTGATACCTTAATGATTAGTTGTTCGTTAGTTTCTATTTGAAACATCAATGAATCAACAGTTAAAATTAATTATGTTCTTACTCCAGCTATGATACTCAGAAGGTGTCAACTAGTGGTGCTGAAATTGAATTTTTGGCTAACCGTAGCGCTTTGGTATCCAAATTGGAAAATAGATTAAATATCAATGTTTCTATTGGTTTTGAAAAATATCAATGTTTTAAACGTTGATACTAGTTTGAATCTGTGACATACATGTGGACAGAGTAATTATTGATCTACAAAGCTAAAGTAATCGTAGTTGTGTGTTGTAACTACTTTAGGTAGCCCAGTTTAGAGCCAAAGTTGAGTTGAGGAAATCAAAAGACATAAAATAGATTAAAAATTAAAATTTTAAGTAATACTTTTTTGAGCGTTTTTTACTTGTCTATTTTTGTTTTGGTTAATTGTTAAATTATACTCCCTCCGAATCATTTTAGTTGTTTCATTTCCTTATTTGGCAAATTCATATCAATTGTCCAATTTCCTTTTTTGTCTATCTTTTTTTTACCTAAATACCCCCACTTTTCCAATTCCCAATACCCAACTACCACCTTTACAATTAATTTAATCAATTAAAATACTCAACTACCACCTTTTTAATAGACCCCACAGGCCCACACCACCCTTAATAACCGTGAAAACCCAAATGGGACATCTAAAATGATTCGGAGGGAGTAAAATAACAAGGTTTTGGATTTTTATATTTATCTCTTATTAGTTTTAATTGTTAGTTATAGTATCAAATGGAGTCAATTAAAGTATAATCTTTATTAGTGATGATCTCACATGTTGATTTGTTTTGGTCTATGCATCCTAGCTCATATCGTATTAAAAGGCTTTGGCATTGTTTATAATTTTTGCATTTTGTTTTTTCACCTTTTTTCCTCCTCCTACTTTGTTACATTTCTATATGTAACGTTTACTTTTTATTTTGAAATACAACATTTCAGATTTCAATTCATCAACTTTTTGTTGTCTTGTTTAAATTAATGTTAAGCCATAAATAAAATAATATGAACCTATGAAAGCATGACATATGGCCCTTTCTCACCTCTTCGATCGGCCACAACAGGTTAACTTTCTTTAAGAAAGATATAATTAAAGGTGAGACTCCAAATAAATAAACAAACGAAATGTAGCTTTTTAAAAATTGGACCATCAAAAGGCGGGTTTTTTATTTTCAACTTTTAATATTAACCTTATAATTGTAGTTTATATGGTTACAAGGTTAAAAAGGTAAAATATAGCACTACATGTATGTTGCAACTTGCAACATGTTATAGCTAGCTTCCCAAGTGCTTAAAAGATACTTAGTTCTTGTGTTATGAAGCTCCCCCTACCAGTGAAAGGTTTTAACCTGTTTATTTATTTATTTATTTATTTTAATTTTGGCTTCAATACTTTTGTTTGTAGAACCGATGGTACTTCAATTTTTAAAGTTGAACTTTGATGGTTGATCTTAATTTTCTTCTGATAATGTAGTATGGGAGTAGTGTGGAATGAAGGTTTGACTTGTCAGATGATTAAGTGTAACAATGAACTGTTGAAAGTTCAAATATAAGGTTGAACTGGCTATCTGAAAGACAGAAATTATTTTTTCTGCAGATGCTATGAAACAGAACAAAAGCGTGATGATAGAGAAAGGCATCCCATCAACCAAAAGGACAGACATGAACTTCATAGAGTAAGTTATTGTGCTTATGCTGTTTCTGAGTAGGCTTCTTTGACTTGAGTTCGGCACTGACCAAGTGTTCTCATGCCTTGATGATCTTAGATTGAGATCACTAATGTGCCAGATGATACCGAGGACAAAGACGAGATTCTTGAGAGTGAATTTTTCGACACCCGACAGGCCTTCTTAAGTCTTTGTCAGGGAAATCATTACCAGTATGATACTCTACGTCGTGCTAAACATTCCTCCATGATGGTGCTTTACCATCTTCATAATCCTACTGCCCCAGCATTTGTGATAACATGCAACTTATGCCATCTTGATATTGAGACGGGTCAAGGTTGGCGTTGTGAAACATGTCCAGATTATGATATATGTAATTCTTGTTATCAAAAGAATAGAGGTAGTGAGCATCCTCATAAGTTGACGAACCATCCTTCCTTGGCTGAACGTGATGCACAAAATAAGGAAGCTAGACAACTACGTGTTGTACAGGTATCAGCATTTTCTTGCATTCACTCCTGCCCCTTCCCTTGACAAAAATATTCTTGATATTGAATATTCTACTATACTAGAACAGAATATTCTCTGCCATACATCATATACTTTACTAATGAACTTGAAATCTTTCCTAAGATATTTCTTGTAGGTAAATTTTTCCAATTTTGATAACATTCAATGTTTAGGTGGCATGCTATATGCTCTTAAATGATAGTCTCTCATTATTGGGAGTGCCATGCATACAAAATGATTCTTACGATTCTAATGTTTTATTTGTGCTTGACTTATCTGCTGTTTTTCTCTAATTTTACCAATCTGATCAGCTTCATATATCATCTCTATTCTCTACGGCACTAACAAATTATAGTTTTGTGATTTAGTAAAATGTCTCATCAACTATTGTCCACTTCTTATTTATGTGAAGTTAGAGATGACCTTCATAACAAAAGGTCTATCTGAAACAGCCTTTTTGTTATTACAAGAGTAGGGTTGTGTACATTCGAACCCCCTGACCCCTCCTAGGAGCCCCTTGGTGGCCTTGGGGTAATGGAATACACTGCCTATTTTTCTATCTAATGTTGCATCGCTTGCGGATGTCTATGCTTTCTCTCTTCCCTGTTCATCGATGCCATTGGACAATATCTAGTTTGAGATCTTGCCCTTGTATATTACTGCTAAAGGTCTTCTCACTACACCTAAAATTGAACGTATTGGTGTTCTACTTCAATGTAATACCTTGTAAATTTGCTGCCATAATTGACTTATAATCTTAATTTCTTTTGAATCTAGCTTTACTGCTAACATCAGTGACACTATTTTTCTGTATGACTTTCCTCATTTCTTGCATCACTGTGGCCATTGGGAATGAATTTTGGCTAATTCTTTGTTGAATGCATGAATATCACCGCTATCTGTCGTTTACTTATAGAGAAACATTTACCGTCTGGCTGTCCCATATTAGTTGTGACTCCATAATTATTAATCCTGGAATTACAGTTTCTCCATTCCCTAATTTAGTTTTTTTCTTCGAGTGCAGCTTTCTCTTTTTTCCTTTTAAAGGGCTTTCCTTTCTTTCGTCTCAGAGCAGAAATATAATAATTTGACATGTTTTTGGTTGCAGCTCCGGAAAATGCTTGACCTACTAGTGCATGCATCACAGTGCCGTTCACCGCACTGCCAGTACCCTAACTGTCGGAAGGTCAAGGGGCTTTTCCGTCATGGGATACAGTGCAGAGTCCGTGCATCTGGGGGTTGTGTTCTTTGCAAGAAGATGTGGTATCTTCTTCAACTTCATGCTCGAGCATGTAAAGAATCTCAATGTCACGTTCCTCGATGCAGGTTTGTTTCTAAGCTCTTTGTTTCTTTAAAGTATTTTTGACATCTAGAGCATGTTTCTCAAACTTTTCATGGTTTTAACATCCCCAGAGATTTAAGAGAACATCTTAGACGATTGCAACAACAGTCCGATTCTCGTAGACGAGCAGCCGTGATGGAAATGATGAGGCAGCGAGCCGCAGAAGTAGACCGCAATTCTAATTAAACTTCGTGTACATATATTTCGGAGAAGTTATCCAAGCACCTCATAGATGTCAGTAAATTCTGAAGTATACTCTGACATCAACAAGAGGCAGAGATCTCTGTACAGTTTGAACACGAACTCGTATTTACAACATCATATTTCCTGCCTCTGAACGTTGTCCTCTGAAGATACCAGTAAAATTCTTTCCCTGCAATGCGTGTGAAACAGTAATTTTATCGGAAGAACAGAATGTTCTTCAGAGAACTCATCCTCAAAGCTTACCAACATCTCATGATAACCGAGCACCGGTGTTAGTGTTCATCTTTTTGTCGTTGAAGGAACGGTGATTCTTTGATTCTATCCTTGTCTATTTCCGTGCAATGCCTTTGTTGGCAAGTGCTCTATAGTAACGTCTTTACTTATGTCGTCTAAAGGTTTTTTAGTGCAACGAGCACGTATGGGGCGTCTGCACTTCCGTGCTTTTTGCTTCCTGTATGTTATCCCATTTTTGTATAAAAATAATACTCTTTTCAATCTTAAAGAAAAAAGAGGTTCTATCTGAAAGTTGTGTTGTTACTTGTTAGAATAGCCTTTGTTGCTATCTTCATCGTTCGTCCATTCCTTTTAGGTCTCGGAAACAACCTTTGATCATCACTAACAAGCGTATAATAAGGGTAATGTCGTGTATATCTGATCTTTTCAACCACATTCTAAGTGAAAGCCATTTAATGACACTAGGGCACTGAAATGTTGTAAGTCTCGAGCTGTCAAATCTCGAGCCATCTTAGACCTGATATTTTATTTTCACTAATTCTTTTTCTATTGCTCATTGATTCTACAAAACCCAAAATCAATTTATCGCTTGTCATTACAACTAAAATAAGACACATTTTTGGATTCGACTCGTAGTCACCTCTATGGTATCACTAGCGATGCCACATACATGGGGAGCTCGGCCCTGTCCGAGTGTTTGCGATATTATATTTTTAGCTTGACAGTCGTTAATTCATAAATATATAATACCGGATAAATAATCGTGTCATACATAAGTTGATTAATCTTTAGTATGTAATAGTCATTAATTTAATAAGCAAACTTGTTATATAATACAACTATTAATTCAAACAAATAAAAAAATTATATCTTTAAAATGGGGAAATAACCAATGTATTATCTACACATCGAGATTTAGTTACAAAATCACAAATTTGAATTAAATAAAATTTTCTTAAAAATAATTTCCAATGTAATTTTAATGTCTAAAATAAGCATTTTTATGTTCGAGCCTAAAGTTAGGGTTTGTTCATTCGTTGTTACTTGTTAGTTGTTACTAACAACAAACAAGAGAAAACAAAATTTACCATGACGTTATTCGTTGTTAATAACACCGAACAAAAAGAAGACAAAATCGAACAAAAGAAAGACAAAGTCATAATTTTTAAACAAACAAAAACTAAATGTAAAATAATGTTTGTTCGTTGTATAACAACGAACATACTATTTTTTTTTACTTTTTTTTCATTCAAATGTTATGAATTATCTTTTTTTATATGCGTAAACACTAATAATTAACACTATAATTCTTTGCTATAAATACTTATATATTCATCAATGATAATACCCATTATCATTTTCTTTCAGAGTATTAACTCCTAAAAGGTGTTCTAAAATTCATTAAATATTTATTACGTCGTCACAATATTAAAGAAATCATAGCATAGAGCCTCCAAACTGAAGGCTACAATGTAATTGAAATCAGACTATCAAGATATTTCAACTGAAATATAAATACAAACTTGAGCGTCAAAGACAGTCCCGAAAACACTCTCCGAGCCTCTTGACGTGTCACAATGTACATAATATTAGGTGATACTCAGAAAAGACTGAATAACGAAACAGGGATTAATAAATTGAGATCTCACCAACATTACATCCAACTCTATTTGAATTTGATCATTACTAATCTAATTGTGTTCAATATCAAACATGAACATTAAAAATATAGCTTATAACATTTAAATTATCCTTGTTTAATGCTTAGGTCCTAATAAAAAGATGCTTACATAATATAATTGGTCCATATAGAAAAAATTCACTAGATATTCACATTTGAAAATAAATATCTTTACTAGATTATTAAATGATATTTGAATTAGATTAAAATCAAAACAAAATAAATTAGAGTAATTTAAATTGATTGAAAATAAGCTTAATTCATTTATGACCAGTTGGTTCATTTTATTTAATGGAAGAGACCATCAAAAATATAATTTTTATATATAGATTAAATATTTTAGTAAGTATATAAGTTAAATATTTTATTTCAATGGAAGAGACCAATACGAAATGGAAATTTAAGTTAAATATCAAAAAATTAATTTAATTTTTTAATTTTATTTCAATTAAAATAAATACCACCTTTTTTTTTTACTAAAATCCAAAATTTTATTTTCATGCAATCACTCCACCCGCCCAATCTTATCTTAATACTATAATAATAATAATAATAATAATAATAATAATAATAATAATAATAATATTAAAATATAGGTTCACACTTCATACCTAAAAAATTGTATCCATTTATCTCGAAATGCTAAATAATAATAAGAATCAACCGTCATCATCAAAACTTGATCGTCAAACTCTCTAGAAGCAAAACAAATCCGTTCGATTTAATATTTATCCCATCTTATAATCTAATTCGACGTTATTCATAATAAATATAGACTCAATTTTAAAATCGATCCAAAATTAACCATATAATGAAAATAGCCGAAATTCACACCTTTTAACGATGTTCATTCGGATCATCAGAACGATTTCAAGTAATGTGTATTAGGTCAATTTAGAATTAGATCTTGCGTTTAGAGGTGTTCAAAACAGACCCGATAGACACTCGACTTTATAACCGAATCCGGTTTGACCCGACTTTAAAATGGATCTACAGTTATGTGAAAACCAATGTGAACACAAAACCCGATTTTGAACCGACCCGAAACACCTGATTTGAAATTAACTCGATGACCCGAATGAACACCTCTACTTGCGTTCATATTTTAAATTCGGGTCAAATTAATTTAGCGTCAAATATTAAATCGTCGGGTCTGTTTTGAAAGAGGTCGGTTATCGTCTTTAACTTGTTTACGTGAATAAATATCTCATTTCCAACAAGTTTTCTGCTCAAGCTTATCTTGGATTATCAATTTTCTCAGAAAAAAAAAAATGGACAAAGCAATTAACAGGCAAAAAATTCTTCTTGATCATCTCCGTCCTCCTTCTTCTTCCAATCACAATTATGAAGCTTTTCTTTCTGTATGTTCTAATAATTTTTCATTTTCCTGTTTTTTTTTTTTTGGGTTTTTTGATCTATTCAATTTATTGTGGTTTTATTTATTTATGTTTTGTTTATAGTAGGATATAATTTGTTGATACGATGATTTCAAGAAATTAATTGTTTTTATTTATATGTTTTAAGGTTATAATAATTCTATAATTGCATGTTATTATATTGCGATGTTTCTATATTTTTTATCATGGATCTTGATCATTGATTGGTTAAGTGGAAATTGATTCTGAATATTTTAGATGGTATGTGGAGCTGAAATTGAATTATTGGTTTTTGTAAGTTTATTTGGTTGAATCAGATTAACGGTCAATGGGGAATTCGGGATCTGTGGTAAAACTTTGATGGAAATGAGACCCATTTAGAATTTTCAATTTTGTGATTTAATTTTTTTATTTGATGACTCTGTTTGGGATGTGGTTTCAAATGAAGGCAGAGAGCTATCTTTTGGGACCAAAAAATGGTGATTGAGTTGGTGAGTTAGTGATGCGGAAAGGGGAATCCATCCCTTCTGGTGTATGCAGTGAGAATAAAGTATAGTTGTGTTAGGGATTCAAATGTTTATAGTTTGGTGACGCTAAAAACGAAGAAAGCTGATACACTCTTATTGATGGCTTATTGGGTTATGTAAACACTTTGATGCTAAAGACAATTAGTTCAAGTTAAATAATGAAGCTTCTGGAGGGGTCTGTGCAAAAGAGGAGCTTTAGTGCTTGATATCGATGATACTGGTACTGAGTTTGAGCTTGGGGAATCAATCTTTAGTGTAGTGTTATTATTGTTCGAGGGTCTTAAGTGTTTCCACTGAGGACTTGGGTATTGATAATACAGTCCTATGTATTAGAAGATCAGTCATGAAAAGCAAGATCGATTTTTGGCAATTTTTTAATAACATTTGTGATCTTATTGTATTTTTTGTCACCCTTGATGGTTGCTTTCACCACTTAGGGATATTGTCCATTTTCTTTCTATTGTTGACATTGTGGTGGGAAAAGATGCCTTTTTTCTTGAGTTGTGGTGTTCTTTATCCGCGAGTTAGTTGACTACTCTTGGGGAAGTCTTGGATTAATTACACTTTGCTTATCATGTTTAATCATATGGTCTTATGATGTTCTGGCTCAACTTTGTAGTATTTTTTTATTTTCCATCAGTTTTTTTAGTTATACTTTGTAGGATTTTAGTCCTTGGTTAAAGTATAATTTGTGTTATCGAAAATTTACGAAAAAATCTAGGGGGATTTTAGGTGTTGGAACTTGGAACCATTTTTAATGTAAATGCACCATTGTTCGACACGTATCAGATTCGTATTTGTTCATGTATATTTTATTATAATCCTTAAAAATTAATGGGACGAAATGAGAATAAAATGGATTTACATTATCATCATCATCATAGCCATTATATCAAGCCAATTACTTCCAAGAGTAGTCAGTTTTTTGAATTACCAAATGACTACGGGTTGGCAGGCGAGGTCAATGAAATTGTTACTTTTAATTTTTGAGCTGGTAAATACACTCATCACATGTTCTTTGCGGCTTTACATATTTATTTGTTTATTTATTTTCTTAAGTTTCGGGTACCATTGATTGTAGTTTTGTAGTGTTGCTGTTGCTTATATGTACTTCAAAGATGCTTTGAAAAGCACTCTCTATTTGTTAGAATGAGAATGTAATCTTCTTAGTTCCTATAATGCAATCTATGTATGCTTTTAGTGCATGAGGTTGAAGTTTCAATTCTTGTTACTCTCCCTCACATCTTCCTTGGTTGTGATGAATGGTGATCATTATAGGCATCTAATTGTGCGGCTGGGGATTCAGCTGCTTATTACAGAACCAGTGCTTTTGGTGATGATGTTGTCATAGTAGCGTAAGTTGTCATTGTCTGTCTGCCCTAATTTCTCATTTTAATTACGTATAAAATTTAGTTGATTACTGAGTTACATACTGTGTTTCTGCAGTGCATACCGTACTCCACTTTGCAAAGCGAAACGAGGTGCTTTTAAGGATACATTTCCTGATGATCTTCTTGCTACAGTTTTGAAGGTATGCTCACGCCGCACAGTTTTTTCTAATAAATGACAATGAATAGTTTTAACAAAGGTGGCTTGTAAAAATGTAAACATGAAGGAGATTGCGGAGATGATATGATGTGTATGCAATTGAGTTTTGAAGTGACTTTCAGAATGATTGAACATGTGGACTTTAGAATTATTTGAGTTTTCGTTAGTAGTACAGAAATTATCTCTCTGCTTTTGCACATGTATTTGGCTGTTCTCTTGAGAAACCGAATAACAAGTTTGCTACTCTTTCCGGCCCACCCCGACTTTCCCATTTACACGTGTTCTCTCATAATGCTCAAATCTGCAAATATATCTTTCCTGTAAATTAATATTTTTTTTGTTTATGTCCTCTTTTTGTACATTACTGTAGGCATTGATAGAGAAAACAAATCTGAATCCTGCTGAAGTTGGGGACATTGTTGTGGGAACTGTTTTGGCCCCAGGCTCTCAGAGAGCTATGGAGTGCAGGAACGCTGCATTCTATGCAGGTTTCCCAGGTTGGTCACTCTTCTTCTATTCAATGACAAAAATCGCCTGTGGTACATGATGGAGAGTTTCCTAGTACTTGAGGAATTACCTCAAAAGACCTTGTTTGTATTCATGTGTTTCAGTCTTGATGCTTAACTTAAGAATAAATAACATTGCTCATTCTTTTTTTCATTTTTGTATCGTGGCAATCCTATCACTAAACTATGGAGCTTAACCGAAGATATTTATTACGAGGCATACTATGGACATCTCCCTCCATTCTTACATTATAGACCACCTTTGAGAAGGGTTCTTTTTCTAATTGATTGTTCTACGCTCTTGGAAATTTAAAATCTTTAATACCTTTGCTTCCCATCATCCAAGTTTCTTTAGTTTTCTCCTTCCTCAAAGATAATGTTTCTAGACAATCTAGAAATCTTGTTCATTCATTCAACCCCTTCTGACCGGGGTCAAGGCTTTGGCATTGTACTTTTTTTTTGTTATAAACTTATAATACCATACTCTTATTTTAAAATGTTTGTAATTTGTCAACCCCAAAAAAAGAGTTTGTATTTATCAACCCAAAAAAAAGATTTTGTAGTTTGTACCAGTTACTTGGATTTCATTTAAAGAGCGAAATTGTGTAGGTGGTGGAAAGTTTGTAGGCTCTTATATAGTGTATGAGAAACGGGGAGAGTTAAGTGATGGGAGTATGGGACCTTGTAGGGAAAAAAATTTAATGAGGCAAATCTTTAATAACACTATACAGAAATGGGAGAACTTTTAGGTACAAGTAATGCCACAAAATTATTATTATGTTTTAAGATTCATTTTTTAACATTGAAAAATTGGCATATTTTTAGGTAGACTAAAATAGACTTTGCCAATATTTAGGCATTAGGGATGTACCAATGATTCTTACTAATATTTTTGTCTATTTTTTTTACAGAAACTGTTCCTTTAAGAACTGTAAACAGGCAGTGTTCTTCAGGACTTCAGGCTGTTGCTGATGTAGCTGCAGCCATTAAGGCTGGATTTTATGATATTGGTAAGGACCAATTGAACAAAACTCGACCCCCTCCAGAACAAAGAAGAGTGAATACCTACGGCTGAGGGATTTGTACTGATTTAAGTTTAATCCTACTTTTGTACTTTATATTGATTGTGCTTTCCAATTGCAGGAATTGGTGCTGGATTAGAGTGTATGACAATAAACCAAATGGCATTTGATGGAACCGTGAATCCTAGAGTAAGATTTATATGCTGACATATACGTGTTCTCTATGATGACATATACATGTTTCTCCTCCTGCATGTAGATCATGATACATTTTTATTGCTGTGGTAGGTAAATGATTTTGTGAAAGCCCAAGATTGTCTTCTTCCTATGGGTGTGACGTCAGAAAATGTTGCAGAGCGTTTTGGTGTGACAAGAGAAGAGCAGGATCAAGCAGCTGTAAGTTACATGAAATTCATCTGTCATTAATTGGTGGCTTGGACTTGACTTGATAGTTGATTCCGTTGAGTTTTGACATGTTAGGTGGAGTCTCACAGGAAGGCTGCTGCTGCTACTGCTTCTGGTAAATTTAAAGATGAAATCATACCGGTACACACAAAGGTATTTTATTCATTAGCTATGTGTTTTGGCCATTTGTGTCTCATTTGGTAACTATGTCACTTGTAATCAGTGACATGTGTCGGGCTCTTACCTCAAGGGTGAGATTAAGAATTTTCATGAATAAATACTATGTTTGTGGCTCAAAATAAGTTCAAACTTTAAATGCCTATGTCCGAGTCGTGAGGATTCTACATGGAGCTTAAGGTGAAATGAAGAGTCTGAGTAACATAATCTATCATGCATGCTGTCAATGGGTTTCTTGACTTTGAATTGTTTCCATCGTAGATTGTTGATCCTAAAACTGGAGATGAGAAGCCTATTACAGTTACTGTGGATGACGGGATCCGGCCGAACACAACTGTTGCGAACCTGGCGAAATTGAAGCCTGTTTTCAAGAAGAGTGGGACAACTACTGCAGGTATATGGAGATACAGAAATGATTCTGTAGTTATCTTTGCAGATCCGTTGTATATAAAACATCTTTCTGTTCATGCTGTAGGAAACTCTAGCCAGGTGACCGATGGTGCTGGAGCTGTTCTCCTGATGAAGAGAAGTGTCGCAATGCGTAAAGGGTTCCCTATTCTTGGCGTGTTTAGGTATTATTATGATTAAAATCATATTTGTCTGATCTGCTTTGCCTAACTGCTCACTTGCAGGTTTGAATTAAAAAGATTTGGGTGGGACGAGGTGTATTATTTTCAGTTTTTGAATATCCATTGATTACGTGGAGGAATGGAGGGAAATTGACAATTGCAAGAGTTGAAACATAAATAGCTGGTTTATTGTTCTAGCTTGTTTTAAGCTTGGAATCATCATGTGAGAGAATAAGGACTTCGATAGCCTTGTTATTACTTGCACATATGTTCTATTCTAACTCTCTACAACCTGATGTTATTGGTTTCACAGTGGATATCCTGTTGGCATTGCAAGTGATGGTAGAGAACAAGGAGTCTGAAAACGTCAGAACTTATTATTAAACTCAAAAGACATTAGCAACTGTAGTTGGAGGGTTTGGAGCATGACTTATATATTCCATCCAAATCTTTTCTACTTTGAAGATTAATGAAAAATAGAGGAAATTTCTCTTTGATTCCTTTCCCTCCCACTGTTTTCTGTACTCTATCTGATTGTTTACCGAATTAGGAAATATAAATATTTTCCTCTCCGGTTACCTCCGATCCGTCTTGCCCAACTTTTGTCTCCCTTCCATACCTCCTTATTTTATTACCCTCGCCCTCCTTGCTTAAGTTGTAAAATCTTATTCAAACATGTTGGTATCATGACACAACTCGATAGATTCATAATCAAGTATGTGACAGCACATCATATATGTTGTGGTGAAATTTAAGACTTGGAAGCTTTGCTGTATATCTTTGCTCTTTCATGCATCTAACATGATTGCACTTGTTCAGTCTAGCAATGAATATATTTTCAACTTCTGTTTGCTTTCCTAGCCATCATCGTTTGGAGAGCTTTTCAATTGTTGATGCACATGCTTTTGCTTAGTGCTCCCCTTTGGCAGTGTCTTTTTCCTAGTCCTCTGAATGTGGCTAATGTGTCCCTCGGAAATTAAAATATTATATCAGATTTAGCAAAAGGTTTCAAGAGCAATAGGGTAGGTCCTCTGATTGCACTATGATATTAATGCTTGATCAACTAAGAATATCCATGATGCAATATAAATCTTCTATTTATTTTCGGAGAATATGCTGATTTTCTTATTCAGTTCTGAGATTCCAATGGTATTAGATCTCTCTTGGTATGCAAATTTTGTAGCAACATTAAACTTTGATTTTGTGCAGAACTTTTGCTGCAGTTGGAGTTGACCCTGCTATCATGGGAGTTGGTCCAGCTGTTGCAATCCCCGCTGCTGTCAAATCTGCTGGTTTAGAGCTTGATGACATTGATCTCTTTGAAATTAATGAAGTGAGCATTGAATTTGGCATTTCTGAAGCAAATTATGGTGTTTTTTGAATTTATCTATGTTATGCCTCTTTTACAATAGATGTGAATCAGTAAATGATATTAACGATTTCATCTTGATTTTACAGGCATTCGCCTCTCAATTTGTGTATTGTCAAAAGAAGTTAGATCTTGATCCCGAAAAGATCAATGTAAACGGAGGGGCAATGGCAATAGGTCATCCTCTGGGTGCAACAGGTACTGATGTTATTATATGTTGCTTTGCGACCTTCATCTTCATTTCCCACTTTCCCTGCTATGTTTGCTTGATTGTAGAACATTTTAATCTGAATTTTGGTTTCTACGAGATCATGTTCAAACTTGATTTTTGCTTGGTTCCTTGATGAAAGAAATATTCATTTTTGATGGAGCTAAAGATTTATAATTTTTGGTTTCAGATTATAATAGACTATAATATATAAAAATGACTTGTAAAATTATTTGCAATTCCAATTCTTATTTATATGAAGTTGGTGATGATTTTCACACCCGAGGGTTGTTCGAAAATAACCTCTTTGTATTATAAGGGTAAAATTACGTACACAATATATAGGTAAAGGTAGCAGAAAGACGGAAATAAATAGGTTGAGGAGGGGAAAAGTAAGGGGTATGGCAGAGGAAGCGGAAATGCGAAGGAAAACATGTGGGTTCGAAGATCGTTCTGATTGGATGATTGATACTATTTGGAGAGTCATCTCTTGTTTTCTATTCTAATCGAAAGCAATACGTTTCAGACAAAACACTTGAGTGAACAGGTTCTTATTGTAATTCATGGTTTGTTCTAGGTGCACGTTGTGTCGCTACATTGCTGCACGAGATGAAGCGTCGTGGCAAAGACTGCCGATTTGGGGTTGTATCAATGTGCATAGGTATGGAATCTCGTCCCCATCTCCTTCGTTGTTGATATTAGAAGCCATGCTATTACAAACCAAAACTTACAAGTGTAGTTATTTCATTTACAATCTAATCGAAATTTTCGTACTTCAGGCACTGGCATGGGTGCCGCAGCTGTGTTTGAGAGGGGGGATTCTACCGATGAGCTATGCAATGCACGTAAGGTCGAAACGCATGCACACCTCTCCAAAGATGCTAAAATATGATTTTTAATTGCAACATTTGGATGGTGACAAGTCTTCTATGATATAAACATTGCTATCAATTGCGTTCCAAAGTGTATAACCTTACATCCTTTGAACTGCTTTGTTACCATATGATCTACATTAGAATAGAAAGTGGATTATTTGAGTAGTTTCTGCTACTTAAATGTGGAATGTATTGCAGAAGATTCTAGAATTTGATGTGTTGAATATTTTTATATTATTAAAATAAAGGGAAAATACTAAATTTTCTGATTGTTCATTCAAATTGAATCCAAAATCGAAAATTGTTTTTTTTAACCAATTTTAAGGGTTTGTTACCGACCATCGTTACTTCTTCCATTGCATTTGGATCGGGTACTAATTAACTAGAGATTGGCTTGGTCTAGAGTTGTTCAAAACAGACCCGATAGACACCCGACTTTATAACCGAACCCGATTAGACCCGACTTAAAAATGGATCTACAAACAATCATGTAAAAAACCAATGTGAACAAAACTCGATTTTAAACCGACCTGAAATCAGCCCGATGACTCGAATGAACAACTCTAGCTTGGTCGAAGACTCAAGTCAAGCCATTATTGTGAGTTATCAACTTGATTCTTATCTTAAGAGTTGTTATAGGAGTTTTACTTTGAGGTTTTGGGTTAGAATTAATCCATGCATGGAAAGTAAATTTTAGTACCAATAACAAATAGTATGGACTATGGTGTTTCTAATAGGATTAACAAAACTTGAAAAGTCTTTCAATCTTGTTTCACCATGGGGTTTACTTTTGTTTGAAATGTGGCCTTCATGGCTTATCCAAAATATTAGAGTTTATAAGTCACAAGGATGTAAGTTACCAAGTTATCTAAAGATGACTAATCGGCCCATACTACTGGATCGAGCTGTGCTTGGTTAAACACTATTTTATTTACCATCATTATGGGGGAGTTCGGCAAAACGGCTGATAGTTAATTATAGTGGTTGAGTTGACCAATTGATTTTATTAACTAGTTTGATTAGCTGATTATGAACCTGCTGCTACGAGCAGCTTGTTAGAAATAGCTTACACATAACAGTAAGTTGTATCAACCAGCTAATTTTCCAAACCCTAACATTGGCTGGTTTGACCAGCCCACCCTCCATTCATATCAAAATAAGCTGAAATCGCCCAATAAGCTATATTGTTAAACACCCCTTAGCATATTTCATATAACTTTGTCTAAACAAGATGTAAAATGTCCTACCCTATACCTTTCCCAGGCACAAGGATGTAAGGCCACAATCATAAGACGAAAATAACAGGATCCCTTCGCGTAACACAAATAGTTGTCAGCTTGTAAAGGGGTGAACAACTGGTAACAGCCACAAGTTTCTCCTTCCACCTTCACCCATCAATTGCAACAGAAGTTACAGTATGTAAAAATAACCGAAACTTGTATATCTATTGTGCACCATAAAGAAGAGCGAGTGTGAAGAAAAACGAGAATTTTGGTATCTGTTTGTATGTGCACAAGGGTTTAGATGTTTGGGATGGACTTGGCTCGGATAAATTGCTTGAGGATGGCTTTTTCTTCATCGATTCGCTTCTTCTCTTCAGGGTCTTTGGTCTTGATCTTCCTCTTCTCGTCTAGCATCCACTTGAAAAGTTCCCTTTGTTGCTGCTCTGGGATGGGTTCTTGCACTCGTGTAACTGGAGCTACAGGCAGGCTCTCGACAATAGCACTAGTGGTTGGTGACGGGGTGGGAACGGAAGTGGAAGTGGGAGCCGCATCAGTTGTTTCTTCCTCGAGAGCTATATCTTTCTTCTTTGTCCTCGTGAACAGATAAGCTTCAAAACAAACAGACAACCATCATAAGTCATAAGATCGATAGGCAGAATAACAATTAGGAGGAGATATAGCAGCACAACTGCACCAATACTCGAGCAACATTATTTATCCGGAAAAAAAAAAACAAAATCACATACATTAAGAAAACAATCGTATCAAAATAAAGGGAAAATATCTTGGAGACAACCTCTCAATTGAGAGTTGAGTAAGTGACAACATCAATTAGTCTTAAGAGTCTGTTCTCAATGGCTAATAATAGCTGAACCCGTGAAATGAATTGCATGGAACTCGATTGAATTGAACAGAACTTTCTGACCGAAAAATGGTGAAAATGTGAGTGAAAGTGATGTGTTCAGCTAAAATGAATAGAGTTGAGCTGATCTAATTGAGTATAGGTAAATTAAACTTGTTGGAGTTGGTGTGCCTTGAGTGCACCATGGAGTGTGAAGAGGTGTGATCGGGATGATAGTTGTTGCGTGGTTAGTATATGGATGTGTATGTGTATGGTGTGTGCATAAGAGACCAGCACGCTGCAGCTGCTCCACTTAGATCAGAATGTTCTGACCTTGCTCGACCAAGGAGTTGATCCACTCGACCTGCCTTCAAGTTTCTCGACCAGGTTGAGCAATGTTCAGCACAGCCTCGGTTTTGTTTCTCGGCTACTGTTTTGTGGGGCTGTTTTGTGATGGGCTTTTGCCCAAGCATTCGCATATGACTTCAAGTATAAATAAAGGTCTCCACACACATAATATGTATCATTCTGACCTTAAGCCAAACACAAACCCTCTTCTTTCTCTTCTCTTCTCTAAGTGTAATATCTCCATTGTATGTGTTGTTGAAGAACTCCATTGTTATTCTCCATAATACAATCAAACCACCACCGAGAAAGTAGTCTAAATTGGGTGAACCTCGTAAATCTTTGTGTCTTTGTTTATTGTTTTATTTCTTATTGTTACTCATCCTAGTTCATAGAAGTGAATTGTTCCTTTACACATAACAACCCTAACATTGTTCTTGGGTGTTGTAGGGATAAAGTTTGAATCTTTATGCCCTAGAATGCTTGTTATTTCAAAACTAAGTTGAACTAAAGTAAAATGACGACTAGTTGGAGATAACACGCTCACAATCATGCACAAATTTAGGATAGGTTAGATTCTTAGCCTCCAAATACCTAAAAAAATAGGTTTGATTGAATGAAGACAAAGGTATACTATACAAATAAAGACTTGATAAATCATGCAAGGGATTTCTCTTCTAATTTGATTAAAAATTTGTAATCATAGAAGGGAATTATATCCCACTTTCCTACCATTCTTTTGTGAGCAAAACTTAAAATTTCTCTTAAACTAGACAATCCAAGTTTCCAACACACACAACTCGTCAAATCCCGATCCCATCCTCGAGAAACTTGTTTTTCAATTTCTCTAATGGAGAATGTTAATTAGAAGAAACCTTCAAAATGGAAGATTATAAGTCAGTTCCTTTGAATAGAGAGCTAATACTTTAAGGCGCCGGCACATATATGAATTTCACTAATGACTACTTGAAACTTCAATCCTTATAACCTTCTACTGGATACTAGACTGTTTCCCCTCCCCAAATGCTTTCCTCAATAATCCTTCTTGATTCCGTTGATACTTCTTTTGAGGTCAGTTCTATTGAGTCTGTAAGAAATAGTAAAGGTGAGTGCTTTGGAATGGGAAGAAGACACTAACGGGTTGTTTGGTATAATTTTTGAAATGGAAACGGAACGATAACAAAGAATAGGGTGGTACGTTACAATAAGTCTTATCATTAAATCTTGTTTGGTTTCTATTAAGTAATGGAATCACTCACATCACCGCACACCGCTTGATGTTTTTTCTCTCCAACCTCACTTTCCAAGTCCAACCATTGCTATTGTCATAATTTGTGGTTTCTTGAATGGAAGAGAAGCTCACAGAAGATAGATGATGATGATGATGATGATAATGTCATTGATGATCATGGCACTGGTTCTGGGAATAGAATTACTTAACAGCATTGATGGTATCTTTACAGTTTCAAGAGAATTGCTAATTGTATTTGTTACCCCCTCAGCGATGAGAGGAGGTAACCTATGTTACTTGGACTCGGGTACTGCTTTTGGATACTGGTATGTGTCCAAGTATCAGATATGTCTAAATATTCAATTTTATACCTAAATGAAGTGTCTAAGTGTCATACCAATGTCCGAGCATCAAGGACCAAGAAGCAAAATGAAAACTCCAAATAACATAAAAGGTAACAAATTGGTGATATCTGTTATCATTATAAAATACTAATAGTTACTTAATATAGCACAACCAAACAAAATGAAATGGATACCATTGATTAAATTTCGTTTCCAGCTCTAAATTGTTGATACCAAACACACCACCTAAAGGGCCACAGTGCTGCAAAACTGCTGGTATAGAGGTGGCCATCCAGCAAGTGCAGGAACAAGGGTTGAGTTTCTTATAAAAAATTAACTTTTTTTCGCCTATGCAAAAGTTGCAAGGACATTCTAAGGAGGAACATTGTGAATTGTGATGAGGCAGAGAGACCAAGATAACACAGAAAACTTCAGTCAATTTGCAGAATATGATAAATGATGTGTCCTTTCAAATTTTTGTTTTTGTAGCTTATATACTTTGCCTAACTATTACTACTTCAATAATATTAGACTCAGCTTCTAAAAGTTAACTCTGTTTTGTGAACCATCACACAGACAATTTTGAACAATGGCAAATATTATCCGAAAAAAATTTCAACCCATATCTTGATTGTCGATAGAAAAGGCAAGTCACAACCTGAATGCTCTAATTATCTTGAAATGGGCAACAAAAACAATGACAAGACATTAATTTCAATATTATGGGGTAAAATGGGTCAAAAGAAAATACTGTACTGGTACAAAAGGAAGGTGAAATTTGTTCATCTACAATCAATGACAGGAGCATGAACTATGGAGGGGTGGAGCCGTGGAGGTAACTAAGCTAACCCTTGTAAAAGAAAAAAGCAAATTACATCATGACAGTAGAAACACAGAATTCTGTAGATTGCTTGGAGCACATTGCAATTTGAAACTTCTCACTGTAGGGTCCCAAAACACAACTACAAAGAGAGGGCGCAACATCACAATCCTCGCTCACTAGTTTTCGATTCCACATCAAAATTGTGCAAAGACATACGCACGATGCTGTAAGTTCAAATTTCAAAAGACGGAATACTCAAGAGAAATCGACTGCGTATTTAACAAATATAGGTGAAACGGACAACCAATATCGATGACCAGTTTTAATAAACAACAATTCCTAGAAAGTCAGTTCAAACAGGTTTTTACTGATCCGTCATCCTAACGCCCTTGGAGTGAAGTGTTTCCCTAGTATTATAGATCGGTATCAGCCTATTAGATAAACTTAATCTTATCAACAATTCGATACATAACAAACTCTATTAATCTCAATGCCTACAGCTCTAACCCAAATCTCTACATACCTATACACCCAAAACCCGCCCGCCCCACCGTTTTGACAGGTACATAAGAAAGCATAAGATGTTCTTACTACCCAAAGCAAATTAAATTCTAGATACCACTTAGCAATCACACAATTTCTTCAATGAACCTTCTAAATCTAATCACCAAAAAAATTCTGTAAGCAATTACCCATATTCTTATACTAATTTCAAAAACCCAAAACCAAATCACCTCCACAATTTTACCCTGATCACCAACAAAAAAATTTATTATTTTCTTCCAGACTGATCAAATCCTCAAAAACCCATTTATGAATTGCATCCAAACATTCATTTCACAGAAAATATACATAAACAAAAAAAAAGTCAAACCTAAGAATTTCAAATAACACCAAGAGAAACGAACCTCCGATAGCAAGATTGACAGTCAAAACAAGAGGCACCAAGAACTTATATCGCCTCAAAAATGGCTGTTTAGGAACCTCAGGAGGCTGAGAAGCTCCACCATAACCATTTCCCGTTGAAGAAGAAGATGGAGGTGTTACTGTTGATGATGATGGTTGAGCTTCCATAACTTTTGATTGCTTAATCTGGGCTGTTTTCAACAATCAGAATAAAAACACCCAATAAACCAAATTTATTAAAGAACAAACAAGAACAAGTTGATGAATTAGTGGGTATCAATCATTGTCATTTGGGAATAATAATTGGAATTTAGCTGGATTTAGAAATAGTAAATGGGTGGGAAGAAAAGAGTAGATACCTTTCTTGGGTTTATGAACATACAGCTTGGGAGCTTCACTCATTGGTTTTGGTTGATTGAATTCACTGCTTACTGCTTGATTTAGCTTGATTTTTCTACTACAAGGTAGAAATGGAGGTTCTTTTCTTGTTGAATACTCTTACAAGACTAAACCTCCCCTTAAAAAACATTAGTTGGATTTAGAGCTGTTCAATGGGCCAGGGCGGGGCGGGGCGGGGCAGGTCAAGCTTGTTTAATTATGACCCACTTTGATCCGTTTTTTAAAAGTTCATAAAATAATATTTTTTTATTATACTTTATGGTTCATCAGGTTAATCAACTATGAAAATAATAACAATATCAGTTGGTCTTGGGTGAGACCGCCTCAAATTGAGGAAATTTTGAAATGAATAAGATTATTCATCAAAAAAAAGTATACAATAAGATCATAATCAAACTTATTACAAAACTAAGCATGTAATTCTAAAACCTGAGGTTTGGGCTGTTCGCACTTTGTAAGTGCGAACAACTATTATTGTCTTAAAATTAGCATGTTGACCCTAATTGTCTTAAAATCAGCATGTTGACCCTGTTTCAGCTGTTCGCAGATACTAAGTGCGAACAACCACTTGATTTTTTTTACCAGCTTGCTTCTGTTCGTACTTAATAGCTGCGAACTAACCCGAACCTGTGCTCTGAGGTATTAGGCGCTTATATTTGGAATAAGTTTGATTATGATCTTATTGTATGCTTTTTTTGATAAATAATCTTATTCATTTCAAATTTTCCAATTTGAGACAAGAGTGGGTCGGCCCAATTCGCGCGCCTTACATGCTTTTTCTCTTTTTTTCCATTTTCTGGGCATTTTTCAATGTTAATCTTAAAGGTATCAATTTTGACTTTAAAGGGTATTAATTTTAACTTAAAGTAAACTTTAAACAGATCAATTAACATAAAAATTTCAGCTTTGACCTATTTGTGATTAATTGTGGCGTTAAACCGATCAATTTCTACCTTTAAGGCCCGTTTGGTAGGTGGTAATAAACGGTGGTATTGGCAATGAAAAACAAGTGTAATTTTGGTTGAAAAATCTCTTGGTTACCTTGTTGGCATGTGTGTCCCACTTTAATCATCTCATTTTCTTCACAAAATTTATTCCAATGCATTACCATTGGGAGAGGTAGTATTAGGTGATAACAACAATTTATATATAAAAAAACTTTTTTGTGATCAAAGTTTCATTTCCATGGGAATGATATAGAACTTTTGATTAAATTTTACACTATAAATGATTTCCATTACCGCGATTTGATACCACTAACCAAACGGATCGTTAAAGTATTGACAATACATTTTCAATATACCAATGATCTAAAGCATGCACGGGTGCAATTTTAACGTACTCCATGCATTCTCAAATGGTAGATCTTTAACTATGTTAATGTCATCCTTCAACACATCAATAAAAGTGATCCACATAAAAAATTTCTTTCAATGAGCTGCCAAAAAGATTTTTAAAATGGCCCATAAAACGACGTATAGATCCCACAAGAATATGTTGTAACTTCTCGGTTATTCAAAATTGTATTAATTATGGTTTAAACCTTCATCAAGAAATACTTGGAGGTACCCAGATGAATTAGTCGCTAGAAATTGATGATTTTAACGTCAAAATTAAATCACTTATAGTTATAGGTTCAAATTGAAATTTTTACTTTAATTGATATGTTTAAGTACTACTTTACGTCGAAATTGATACCTTTAAGGTTCAAATTGAAAAATGCCCAGAAAATGAAAAACAAAGAAAAGCGGAAATCTAAAGGGCAAAGCGCGCGCATGTAGTACACGCGTCTAATAATGGTTCGACACAGATCTCATCTTAGAATAGGTTGGTCTCGTCCAAGTTTTTGTTTAACAATATTATATAAAAATATATATTAAAAAAAGTGGTAAAATATTTTTTACAACCAATTTCTATGACTATCCAACCCGGCCCTTTACACAAAGGTCCATTATTAACCCGACCTGCTAATGCCCCATTAAAATGTGATCCAACCCTTAACCCGTCTTATTGGATTGATGCCAAGCCCATCAAGATTCAAGAGTATAACATGGCGTATTGAATATAGATGGCCATAGCGGTTCTAAATTACAATTCTATTCGGTTTTAAAATATTTGTATAAAACTTGAATCAGATAACAACCTGAATCGAAATATTGATAGTATAAACTAACCTAAACCAAATTTTGATACATGCTTTTTAGGCTCAGATTGAGTCATCATCATTTTATTCAGTATATCTCGCTCATAGAAACTATGATCAGGATATGATGAGAAAAAAACAGCAATTCGGTTGAAGGTGTAGAAACAAATACTATATGCATATCAATATATGTTTTGCTTAAAAGAAAAATTAAGCATAAACCATATGAATTTAGTTGATAAACTTAGCACCAATATCATGCTTTTTAATTAAATATCCATGTGTATTATATGATACTCCTATTGAACTAGGTAGGAAGAAGTCTAGGGGCAGAGTAAAAATTTATATATCATCATACAATACTATAAAGATGAAGTAAAATTCCAAGTGTCATCCTCTAAAGAGGCATGACAAATGGAAATTTTTTATTGGTTAAGAATAACTCTATGACTAAAAATACTATGACAAAAAATGGTAAATGAATACTATAAAAATCTTGGAAATTTTCAAGTTTCATTTTTTGAGGAGGCAAGGCAAAAGAAATATTTTAATTGGTTAAGAAATAGATATATGGTATATTATATGAAGTAAATGTTTTTTAACAATACTATGACTAAAAATGGTAAAAGAATAAGTTAAAATAATCAAATTCTAAAATAAGTAAATATTGTCTAAACAAAATATTGCCCACTAAAATAATTATATTTGTCAAACTCCTTAGACGATGACTAGAGCTGTTCAAAAGTGACCCGACCCGGAAATCCAACCCGAAACCGAAAATGTGTTCCTTTTTAAGGTTTAACGAACCGACAATACCCGAACCGATTGACAATCGAAAATGGGATAGCTGAACCCGAACTGCAACCATTTTTTTGTAACCGACACATAACCGTTAACCGAGATTACCCGAAACCAAAAATGACCAACCCGAGTCATATCCGACCTGAATCATGCTCGAAATCGAACTCGATCCGACAAAAACCGACTAAACCATTTTAGATCGATTTGCTTCAAACCTGAACCAATTTTTAACATTGAATTATGATAGATTCATATTCAATCATCTTATTATTTAATCTAATAAAGTGATAGATATTTTAATAAATTAAATTGTATATATACATGGTTTCATATATTTAGAGTTAATAATTAATGGTCAATGTATAGAATCGTATTAGATGAAAATTGACAGAACTTTATAATTCTAATTTTCGGTCAAACAAGTAAAAGTAACAAAGCAATAATGATCACTAGCTAATTTACATTTTAACTATTTTGCTTCAAGTAAAGGAATCTTGTCATCAATTCAAAAATGACTAACAATTTAATTTGATATTGACTCGATCGATAGTAATTAGTAGTACGTAGCTGATAGTAACTAAAACCCGAACCCGATCTGTACTCGACAAAACCGAACCATTTATTAACCGATGACAACCTGACACCGATTAACACTCGACACGAACTTCAACATGCACCGAACCGATGCTAACCCGATAGCTCGAATAACCGATCTTCAAACGGACCGCGACTAACCGACCCGACCCGAGTGTGACCCGTCGTAACACGCAATCGAAAAATAGTCGATCCGGAATATAACCGAACCGAATGACACCTGTCCGAAACCGACCCGATCACCCGAATGAACACCTCTAACGATGACACTTGAAATTTCCAATCATTTTTATAGTATTGTATATACCTAATTTACCTCTAAATTTCAAATAATTCTAAAATAAGTAAATATTGTCATGTAAACAAAATATTGCCCACTAAAATAATTACATTTGTCAAACTCCCTAGAATATAACACTTGAAATTTTCCATTTTATAATATTGTATGATTGTATGATATATTGATTATTACATGTTTTTGAAAATTCTATTTATTTTTATCTTTATACTAGAATTCCGTGCATTGCACGGGGTTTTATACTAGTATCCTATAAAGGCCCTGTATAATTTATAAATTATGATATTTTTCTAGCAGTTTTATATCTGTAAACACTTAATATATATTAAATGATTTAATATTAAGTCCCCTAATTTTTTGAGGCTCTGTGCGATTGAACATATTGAACATGCTCGAAAACTCGTATGCGGAAGAACATCCCTCATTCTATTGACCTCCAAAACTCCATCTATGCTCCTCTAGTTGGGGTTAAGAGTCAATTAGACAATCAAAACCCAAAAATCTTCTACCATGTTATTTTTTGAGAGATCTACTATTCGGATCCGAGTCCTCAAAGGGACGGGCCTAGGGTCCAAATCTAGAGGTCGGGTTCGGGACCAAACCCTTGGACCTGGGCCCGAATTCGTTATATTTTTTCAGATCTAGATCTTACTCGAATTTAATGGGTCTCAAAAAGAGGCGAACCTATAACGGGTCCAACAGGATCATGGACTCAATCAGATTTTCATAAAAGTAAAATTTCAAAAAAAAAAAAAAAACCACAACTAAAAATCACTGTTCGAAGTTCGAACCAGTCTATAATATATCAGCTGGTCTTAGCCGAGACCGTCTCACGGTGAGACGGCCCAGCCCAAGACAGCAAGAGGCGGGAATTTGGAGGGAGCTATCTGAAACAGCCCAAACTGGCGTAAACAATATTATAATACTGTCTACAAAACACAGCGGAAGACTTATATAAGTCTGGACTGAATCCGACCTGTGGCTTGATAGCCACAACAAACTAATATCAGAGTATTTAAAACTTTTACATTAAATAAGTGAATACTATTTACAAAACGTTATAAATATTACAATTTATTTTCAAATATTTAATTTACATTATGATTTTCAAAAAGAAGTCCTCGCCGCGCATTTAACACATAACACAAGAAGACATCATCTCCACAGCAGAGTTAACCTGAAAATGGATCTACCCCCGTAAGGGATAGGCCCCATCAAAGACTGTCAACAATTGAATTGTTGAGTAATCCAACAAACTATTACATTTATATGTATATCATTAACAAACATCAACAAGTGAATCATTTGGTATTTTCTTATAAAACAATAATTTATCAAAATCCAAACTCTTTTAAAAGACCGTTTGGTATCGACATAAATACGGCTAAGAACCTTTAATTCATAGCGAATCAAAACACGGCTATAACTTTACAAGTTAATAGCGAAAGTCAAAATACGGCTATTACTTTACAAGTAAATAGCGAACTCAAAATACGACAAATGAAACATATGAATTCATTTGCGAAACAAACAAAATTTTATATACCAAACGTATTTATTCAAAACTCAAATAAAAACAATATTATAACAACACTTTAAAATGTGGGATATGGACCGTCAGGAAGTAGGCTTGATCTAAATCCTGAGAATACGGGTGATCGTCATCACCGAAATACGGTTCTTGCAAGAACGAAACGGGACCGGGGGCTCGAGACCGATCCGAATAACCATTACCTATTATCAAGCTATAGGATTTCATAATAATCCGGATATAAATATCCGTTGCCAATTCCCAAAAACAAACATGTTTCAATGTCGAATATTTCAATATAAAACGAATTAATAAATCACTTGATTTTCTTTAAAATCAATAATCATAACTCATTTTCATAGAACAATATTTAAAAGCTTATATTTATAAAGCTATGAACATATAAAACAAGGATTAAAAGCAAAGTCAAACAAAGTCAAATTCCAAAGTTTCGAACACAAAAAGTAATACGATTTTGCTTAAATATAAATAGCAGTTATACCAAACCTTATAAAACATAACTTGAACTTTGAAATATTTAAATTAAATTTAAAAGATAATAGTGTTTGTAGGATTACCTTTCTACGCGATGAATAGCAGTCGATAATTACAATACCAATCAATTCATCATCAACCATCAACATGTAAAAGCTTGAGTTACCATCAATGGTGTTTAACCAAATTTAAACCAATCATAAATCTCAAATACCCAAATTATA
Source organism: Amaranthus palmeri (assembly GCA_019776075.1). Classification (NCBI taxonomy): domain Eukaryota; kingdom Viridiplantae; phylum Streptophyta; class Magnoliopsida; order Caryophyllales; family Amaranthaceae; genus Amaranthus; species Amaranthus palmeri. The sequence goes on along the minus strand of JAAKBH010000271.1, from coordinate 4,539,715 downwards.
TCATAACCAAATAATATCATCTAATCTAATACCCAACGGCCATCAATACTTATGTTTCCAAATTTATATACTTGAACCAAACACTCATACTAATGAAATAAGGACTCGTTACTCAACCATACCAATCAATAAACCCAATTGAAGGATAACTACTAGCCCTAAACACTTGCTAAAAAGAGTACTCAATTGAACCTATGAACAAGTGAATCAAAAAATGTTATTTTCGGATTTTCAGGATACCCTTTTAGTATTTTGGGCATAACTTTCTCATACGAACTCATGTTGGGGCGATTCAAGTACCTACGCGACCACGACTCAGAGCTCTACAACTCTTATGAAGGAACCATAACCCAGAAACAATCGAAACTGCCTCAAAACTGGCGAAACAGAATGTTCAGACTCTGGGCTGAAATTTAATCATCCAAATCACCCAATTGATATGAGAAATCAAATAACTCAACCCAAATAACCAATACTAATCAACATTAACAAGAACCCCATTACTAATTGAACCTATTTACTCAACTTAAATTGAATTTAATGCTTAAATTAGGCTTACCCGATTAGATAATAGTATAAATAACCCTTGACTTTACTTAAGTATGACTCTCTCATAATCCAATTGAAGAATTAACCCAAAATTCAAACCCAAAATCTTGTAGTTGGTAGTTGTAAGACTATTTGCTGGATGTAGGAGTAATAAATTCAAGAATGGAGTTTTATAAGGAAATGGCGTTGGGGAGAGAATGGTGATGGAACATGGAAGAAGGTAAGTAAAAGTTGATCATTACACAGGTTAATTTGGGTGAGTCATAAAAGTTAGATGAGTCATGAGCTTTCGTGGCATTATATGAGTATAAAGCTTCTTACATACTCCAATTCATCCATTTCAATTATTCTAATTTTAATAGTATAACTTACTTTTGTCCCAAATGTAATACGACTATATCCTTAAATAATAAAATATTATTCTGAGTTCCACTAATAACATACTTGAAATTTAATAACCCAAATTAACTTAATTAATTACTATTTAATTAAACTGCTAAAATAGGGGTTGTTTCACTATCAATGCAATATATAAACTTCCTCTTTTAAAACATAAACTTCCAAAATTTAAAAAACTTCCTACCACAGCCGGTCCAAATTTCAGAAACTTCCTCCACATGCGGTTTTCCAAAATTAAGAAACTTCCCTAAATAAACTACAACTAATCAATTTCTCTCACTTTCATCACAATCTCTGCAAATTTCTTCATTTTCGTTTCAAGAATGGCTAAAATAGATGATTTAATGAATGAATTTGAAATTGAAATGAGATTAGAAGAATCAAGAACACAAATTGAAGGTGATTTCTTGATTCGTTTTCAAGATGAACGATCTATATGTGAAAGCCATATTCTTAACAATTTTTCAGAATTTCTTCATGATGAAGATGTTAATGGTGATTTTGACGATGGAGATGTATGATGAAGACGATGCAGACAACAAAGGTATGATCAATTGAGCTTTTATACATTGAAGTTTTTTGCTTAACACACTCAGTTTTTTACTTAACACACTCAATTATCAAACGCATAAGTTCTTTATAAAACTGAATGGATCAATTGTCTTAACACACTCAATTATCAAAATACAATGAAGTTTTTTGCTTAACACACTCAGTTGTTTGCTTAACACATTCAGTTATCGAACGCATAAAGTTCTTAATTAAACTGAATGGATCAATTGTCTTAACACACTCAGTTATCAAAATACATTGAAGTTTTTTGCTTAACACACTCAGTTTTTTGCTTAACACACTCAGTTATCAAACGCATAAGTTCTTAATTAAACTGAATGGATCAATTGTCTTAACACACTCAGTTATCAAACGCATAACTACTTAATTAAATTACTATCTTAACACATTCAATTTCATAGTTAAAATGTTCAGTTCTCCATTACAATCAATTTAAAGACTAAATGTATCAATTGTCCAATAAAGTTTTTTGCTTAACACACTCAGTTTCATTGATAATACCCTCAGTTTGATTCTTAACAGCGTCTGGTTTGATGGATATAGTGATGACAACATGCATGACGTTTCACACTTACATGGAGACAATGAAGAAGCAAGAAAGGTGGTAGAAACACTATATAAGGCAACAATTGATGAAGTTAACAAGATAACTGAAAAGAGTACTAATGAAATTGAAGATGGAATAGAAAATCAAACATATAATTTGATTCAATACCATTATTTGTGAAATCATATACAACTTGTACATCAATTTTTTTTAAGAGGACAATTGAGTATGTTAAGAGCACAATTGATTACTTTAAGATGAAAAATGAATATCTTAAGATGACAACTGCATACTTTAAGAGGACAAATGACTATCTTAAGACGACAACTGAATACTTTAAGAGGACAATTGACTATTTTAAGATGACAATTGATAATTTTAACATAACAATTTTGACATTATAACATTACATCAAGTTAAACAAATATGCATTGTATAGCATATCAATTGAGTATTTTAGGAGAACAATTGAGTATTTTAGGAGGACAATTTAGTATTTTAAAAAAAAGCAATTTCGAAAGTTAACCTTCTATTACATCAAAGTAAACAAAATACAAACCATCATATATTAACATCAAAATGTTTACCACCAAAAAACAAAAAACAATAATGTTCTACTAACTTGTTTTAATTGTTCAAAATAAACTAAGATTTAGTAAACTATATATATGATTGTTCAACATTCAACACAAATTACAAATTGTTGACTATTTCCCCTTTGTGATATCCTTCACCGGAACCAACTTATTCCTGCTAGTTCTCTTTGGTCGCTTCAAAACTTCATGCTCCTTCTTCCTTTGTTCCTCCTCCTTTTGTGACAACTCCTCCTTCTTTTTTGCATACTCCTCCATCTTCTTTTGTGCATACTGCTCCCTCTTCTTTTTTCTTTGTTGAATGTATCAACATTCTTCAACAGTTCATCTCTTCAACAGACTATTAACAAATTAATATGTTAAATGACAGAATTAACTCATTAAAACATACAATTTCAAAAATTAACACTTTTAAAAGTCAATCAAACACAATTTAAATCTTCGACCTAACAGCATCACTTATCATCTTATTTCCCACAGTTAACAACTTAACACATACAATTATCAAAAATAAACCTTTTGAAGACATTCTTAACACATACAATTAACAACTTAAATCATACAGTTAACAACTTGACATATACAATCCAGCCGATTTCTTGGAGATTTTACCACTCTTCTTTGCTAATCCTTTTTGCTTTGCAATGCATGCCAACGACAAATCCTCGTCCTGTTTCTTACCTCGGGGCTTCACCATTGTTTATAAGAAAACAAAAACACTACAAAATGGTCAAAAACAAAGGAAAAAATACAACAAAATCAACAAATGTATGAAAATCAAAAAAACAAACGAAAAAACGAAAATGGAGGAAGAACGAAAATGGAGGAAGAACGAAAATAAACATGAATAAAACAACAAAATCGTTACCATTAAAGTTTGAGAAAAGACGACCTAAGTGCAGCAACAAGAAGGACAATGGAGGAAGAACGAAAATGGAGGAAGAAGAAGCAAGAAGGACATTGGAGGGAGAAGAATTAAGAAGGAAATTAAATTTGATTTGAAATAAAACTGAAATGGAAGTTTTCAAATCAGGAAGTTTAACAGTTACCAAAAAAAAAAAAAAGAAATAAGGGAAGTTGGAGGGAACCCGCGCGCGTGCAGGCCACGCGCCTTAAATTGGGCCGCGAAATTGGGTCGTCTCACCTTGAGACGGTCTCGGCCAAGTTTTAGTGATAATATATAATCTAAATATTAAAGGAAAAATTACCCAGAATAATACGACCTTTCGCTGATTTCCCAAGAATAATACGAACTTTCAATTAACCACCAATAATACGAACTTTGACATGTATTTTCCGCTGGCATACATGACCTGTTTATAACCAGTAGTACAGTTCTTTATTTCACCGTTGCTCAGCAGGTTTCATCTCGTATTATTGACGGTTAATTGAAAGTTCGTACTACCGGTTGAAACATGCTGAGCAACGGTCAAAAAAAGACCTGTACTACCTGTTATAAACAGGTTATGTATGCCAGCGGAAAATGCATGTCAAAGTTCGTATTATTGGTGGTTAATTGAAAGTTCGTATTATTCTTGAAAAATTAGTGAAAGGTCATATTATTGAGGGTAATTTTTCCAATATTAAACACTTTGTTTTTCCAAAATCCAAACACTGAACTGGAAGGTAAAATCTCCGCGAAACCCCCTTTCTCACCCATCTCCATTGACACCATACAATGAGCCGTTACGACTCTCGTTCTACTGACCCTACTTCCTACCGCGACCGTCGCAGGTATCTCTTCAATTCCATTTCAATTCATATTTTCTGTTTGATTTTTGATTTTTGATTTTGATTGTGGTGAAAATGATACTTTTTGCAGCGATTATGGAGCTTCCACTGGCGGCGATTATGGTGGAGGTCGAATTGGTGCTCCGGCACCGAGGAGAGATTCGTCTCCTCAAAAGAAGTTGGATTTAGACGGTTTAACGCCTTTTGAGAAGAATTTCTATATCGAATCCTCTTCTGTTGCTTCCATGACGGACGACGATGTTGAAAACTATCGCAAAGCGAGGGAGATTACTGTCGAGGGTCGCGATGTTCCGAAGCCAGTTAAAAGCTTCTCGGACGTCGGTTTTCCAGGTTTCCGTATCTTCAATTTTTTTGTTATTTTTATACTTGATTTAAGGAATCAGTAACTAATTTACACAATAAGAACAAAAAACAAACAAAAAAAAAATAGATCAGTAGTTAGCTTGAATATGGTGTTTAGGGTGACACTGACAAGTTAAATTGAATTTGGCATTTGAATTGACAAAAACTCAGTAGGGTTTTACTTATGAGGTTGGATCATGTATTAGTACAGATACTATCTCTAAATGGCTGACAAATTTTATTGAAGAAAATTATGATAATATTATGGTAATTAAGATTTTTTATATCATATTGCTCAAGACTTTTAATAGTGAAAGGGGAATTTCTAAGTTTTAATGCGTTTAGGTTATAGTTTTTTGTGGATTGGTACGTTTATCGTACTGTAAAAAGGTTATTTATAAGAGATGGTCCTAATTGGATTAGGATAAATACTTTCTTCGTCTCTTTGAATTTGCGTATGTATATTGCAAAACTCAAAGAGATGGAGGCAGTAAATTTTAATTGGACAATAAAAGGTTAAAATAATTTAACATAATTCTATTAACAACAAGCATGAAGCTTTCTGTCAATTTTGATCTTATACCATCTCAACATGTAAATCTAAATCTTTTTCGTATCTTTTTTTTACTCCGGTCCTCTTGTTCATAATTTGTCACTAGCAGTTGAAGAGGTACCATGTGCATCTAAACTTTCTATTTGGGTTAGTTATGAGTCATAGATCCCAAAAATCCCATTATCGAATCATCATTAAAATGGAAATAGGATTTCTACCTTGGCCCACTTTTTTTTCATTTGAATCACATTAGTTGTAATAGAGGATCAGTTGTTTGTGATGCACATCTTATTTTTCATTTGATGTTTTTGCTTTTAGAGGGAACTGGTGGAAGGGGGAAACTGTAGCACAATTGTTTTCAAATAGAACAAGGAAAAACTACACATAAAGTCGTATACTCGTATTTAATTTCAGGATTGTGATGAACGCTTCTGGGAATGATATTATAAGACCTATGACTAGGGTAAATCTTAATTTTCTCTATGAAGGTGTATTTATAATTTGCACTTGTTGCCCATTAAACCATTACGTATGAGCGCATGGATTCTACTATAAAATTTTAAGTTTGTGGTAATGACTCATCATCCAAGTCAAGACAAAGATGCAAAGATATACATGCATACATGGAGGCTAATTTAAGTAGTTTTATTTTTAGTAGTTCTTTTTTGGCAAGTCCAATTGTAGTAGTACTAATATGTGTTGGGTTAGTGCATTTCTAATTAAAAGAGTGTTGGGTTGAAATTCAAAGCATTGGGGGTCAAGGAGGATCAAACTCCATACTTATTTTGTACATCTTGACTAGAGCTTCGTACATCATGGCTTTGAGAGCTATCCCTGATCATATGCGAGAAGTGAGAAACGGACTTGTAATGAGTAATCTATGGCGGCAAATGTTCAGTGTGTGCTAAAACAAAAGGACTCAAAATTTGATCTTTCATACCTTATCATTTGGCTTTATATTTTATCTTTTAGTTTTATATTCCACTTTATAAATTTCAAGTTTGTTAGTCTGCTGTCTGCATTCTTTTTCTCGTGTTCTTTATGTGTGAGTGAAACGAGTAAGATTTACAAATAAACCTAGAAATGTCTAAAGAGTAAAGGTTAGCTAGAGCAAGAAGTGAGGGCTTCTAGTGAGTGAAAAAGGCGCAATCATTGTCATAAGATTTTTCAATCACCAAGCTTTGTTGGAGCGAGAGGTGAGGAATTCTTGTGAGTGAAGCAAGACGTTGTTATCACAATTTTGCATGGTCGTAGGATTGTTCAATCACCAGTTGCATTGTGCGAGTATGCTTGTGCAACTACGTATCGCTCTACACATGTTATTTGGTCTTTTAACCATATTTGATGCATTTTCTCCGCAATATGCTTTGGTTTTGAAGGAGTTGAAGGGTTGAGTTTTGTTTGTTTCCATTTTCATATGTAAAGCCCTACAATTAAGCTTGTGAAGTTGTCTATTTTATGATGCAATTTTATGCTTGTTGCTATTTTGCTAATGCCAAGTACATTTGTGATAGACTAGATTCGGTCCTAGAATTTTCATGACACTGAACAATTGAAGAACACGAAAAAATAGCTTGAGTAGGAAATGTAACAATGCACATATTAGATGAAATGTAAATGTAATGTTTTGATTGTAATACAAAGCATTACAACGAAAAATAGAAATATAAGCATTCGAGAGGCTTACTCTCTCTCAAAGATGAGTAATGACTATTAAAGTCACTATAAGTCTATAAGTATGTAAAGAATATTATGATATTTTTCTTTATTCCCCCTTTATAATTTGTACTAGTTTTCCCCTTTACTAATTTTACCTTCTTCAAGAATATGCTATCTGACTCTCTCATACCAATACCCAAGGCACCCCTATCTTATATGTAGAGCTGTTCATGGGCGTGCTTGGGCGGGTAGCGGACCAGGTAATACCTAAAAATTCTACCTGCGGGATCAAATATTCAAAAACCCGCCCGCATTCGCGGGAATATTTTTTTGTTGCTACCTGCCCATTTTTAAAGTGGGCGGGACCTACAATATTTATGCATTCTTTTGCCAAGTTTTTTGTTGAAGTCTTTTGCCAGTTTTTGGGTGTTTTATCCAACGTTTGACCTACAATATTTATGCATTCTCAATTGCAGAGTATGTCATGGAAGAGATTAAGAAGGCCGGCTTTGCTGAACCCACTGCTATTCAAGCTCAAGGTTGGCCTATGGCTCTGAAGGGTCGTGATCTTATTGGTCTTGCTGAAACAGGATCAGGGAAAACGCTTGCATACTTGCTACCTGCTATAGTCCATGTCAATGCTCAGCCCATTTTATGTGAGTATGATTTTTGTATGAGTCTCATGTTCAGTCTCAAGTGATCTCATCCATTATTTGGTTATCTGGCCCTGTCATTAAACTGTATTAACTTATCTGTATTTCTCTTCAGCGCCAGGTGATGGTCCAATTGTATTAGTTCTGGCTCCAACTCGGGAGCTTGCTGTACAAATTCAACAAGAAGCCACAAAGTTTGGTGCTTCGTCAAGGATTAAAAATACCTGCATATATGGCGGGGTACCTAAAGGACCTCAAGTCCGTGATCTCCAGAAAGGTAGGTGCTGATTGAGTATGAGATGACTTTGTCCGTCAATAGAGAGGGGACAAGATATTTGTGATGCTTTGCTATCATATTGAGACTTTCGTGATCTGCGCTTCTTTTTAGGTGGTAATCAATTCATTGTTTTGAATATTGTTCTTTGAATCAAGGGATCTCGTCATTTAGTTGATGCAGGTCTCTTACATATAATGATGCACTGTTTCTTTGCAGGCGTGGAGATAGTGATTGCAACACCTGGAAGGCTGATTGATATGTTGGAATCTCACCATACAAATTTGCGTAGGGTGACCTACCTTGTCTTGGATGAGGCAGATCGAATGCTAGATATGGGCTTTGAACCTCAGATTCGTAAAATTGTGTGTCAGGTATGAGCATTTTAAAAGGTTCTTGTTCAATTTATTTTCTGTTAAGTATCATGATCTGCTGTTGGTTTCATCATCGGGTTTCCTTCCCTATTATCTTTTGTCATCTTCATGTTGCTTTGTTGTCTCGACTGAAAGACCTAATTGTGACGTCCCTGTTTGATTTATTGACGAGAAGAGGGTTGCTTATTGAACTTGCCAACTGAAGTGGTTGCTGTTAGCTTGCATTTCATAACCTTCCCCCACCCATGGTAAAAAATTTGTTAGCAGCGGTGCTTATTAGATGAGTTGAGATTATTCCAAGTACGAGTGCATTATTGGGCTGAAGTGTGTTTAAAGTAAATACGAAATTTTGTTTTAATATATAAATTTTCTTATCTCAATGGGAGAATTTTGCTGAATGAAAGAGCTCAAATCAAGTCTCCATGTAAGGTGTAAAATCTCTTCGCTCTAGTTAATTTTTGCATGGGTTGATCTTAATTATAAGAGGTGTGAGCAAAAGGTCCTTTTTTTCTGAGGCGCAAGGTGAAGGTGTGGGCTTTTGTATACAAGGTCCACAATTTCGCTAAAATAAAATTAATTTTAAAACATATTTAATACTTAAAACAACATGAACTTCATATTATAATAACATCTAAGTAACATAAACACTAATTTAGTGCATAAAGTCATACGATAAGTCGATAACAGAGTCTTGAACTAGCAAAGAAATAAAAACCAAAACAAGGACAAAGGTAAAGAAAGCAAACAGTGGTTCTTGATGCTTGAAATGTTTTATGACACACTTAAACAAACACTTAAAAATCAAAATCGTCTTCCTTATAATCACCATTGTTCAAGACTTCCAAGTTGTAAAAATGTGTGGAGCTCAAGACAAGTGATCATTATAATGATTTCACAAAGCCACAAGCATGATAAAATGATAGCTCAAACATGAAAAAACTTAAACGAGTAATTAAATTTAATTGAGCACATCAATTTATAACAAAACATATAATAAAATAAGATGGGTAGAATAATTAAGTAAGTGTACATATAATAAAAGGAAGGGAGGGGAAGTCGAGGGATGTGATTTTTTTCAGTTGTGTGCAATAGGGGAAGGAAATGGAGGGCATGAGCTGCGCATGAGCTTGAGTAGCCAAAAATGGTATGCCATGTCTTGCCTTATATTGCATGTATATTAAATAAGTAAACTATTAGGTTATTAAGATTTTTATTTTTTGAAATATCCTGCTATACACGAGTAATGTTTAATGCTAACTTAGGCAGGTGTGATTTTTCATTTCAATTTTGTAGACATGATTTTAACATTATATTATGCTTTTTTTTTTGCACAGATCCGACCAGACCGTCAAACACTACTTTGGAGTGCCACGTGGCCAAAGGAGGTTGAGCAACTTGCTAGGCAGTTTCTATATAATGCGTACAAGGTACTACTTCCCTTGATAAAGTGAAAATTTGGGACTATAAACCACCTGCAATTATTTGTAGCTTGTAAAAACTGAGTTCCTCCACACGATTGATTCTGTTGAGTGAATGCCAAAAAAGATAAACATTTAGGTGAATTTGGAAGTATGGCTTTTAGGTATTGATATGAATCTTGTTGCTTCCGAACCTTTTGTCATCATTCAATGCACCCAAAACATTTTTGGATTAGTCAAATAGGGGTTCGACCTAGTATTCTATTTAATGTCCCTCTCGTCAGTTTTAGTCTTGTCGTCATCTTAGCTTTTTGAGAATGTAAGATGAAAGACTAAGTTACTATTTGTTGGGCATATGTAGGTGATCATTGGTTCTCAGGACTTGAAAGCTAACCATGCAATTCGTCAGATCGTGGATATTGTTTCTGAAAATCAGAAATATAAGAAGTAAGGAGATGATTTGTCCCTATATTATTTGGCTTAAAGCATTTATTGTCTGCTCTGCCACATCTACAGAAATACGACTTCGTCTTTCTTTACACTATAAATAATTCTTTTCTAGTGGATGATTTTTTATCCCCCAATTATGCCAGGATCCAATTTTACATTTAGTGCGCTGACTTATGTTGAATATAGGATACTGGCTTGCGTTGAGTGTAGTCTGCACTCAAAATATTACATTTAAAACGAATCTTCCCTAACTGCAATAATTGTATAATCGAACTTAATTACGTATACAAGGATAGTAAAAACAACTCTTTGATAGCACAGAATTATGCTTATCAATTAATTTGTTTATTAAAGCCAACTATAACAGGAAGGATCAAAATTTTAAAGTATTATTTTTCAACACCATTTCTCTGTAATTAACTTGTACTTTGTTCTAGACTGGTGGATCTATTGGAGGATATAATGGATGGAAGTCGAATATTAGTTTTTATGGACACTAAAAAGGGATGTGATCAGATAACTCGGCAGCTTCGCACAGATGGTTGGCCAGCTCTTTCGATTCACGGGGACAAGAGCCAAGCAGAAAGGGATTGGGTGTTGTCAGAGTTCAAATCAGGCAAGAGTCCAATCATGACTGCTACGGATGTTGCAGCTCGTGGTCTAGGTATGTTTGTTTCATGCATATATCAAGTATATATACAGATCTGGGTTTGAGTTATGTACTCTCTTACGGTCTCAAACAAACAGATAAGATTGGTACCGATAACTGGTTGTGACTCGGGATAGAAGCAGTAGAAATGTTGCTTTATATGTGGAAAAATCAGGATGACATATTGTGCTGGAAACGTATTGTGCACTTTGATCCTAATCTTGTTTTGAGTTCCATATTCTCTATTAAGGACTAAGGTCTCAAATAAAAAAGATCATGCTATCTGTGAATCAAATTACAAGCAGTAGAAATGTTGCTTCATATGAGGACAGGCCAGGATCATAGAAAAAAAATCACGTATGTCTTCACGATTCTGCCGTTGACGTGGTACCTCGTGGTGTTACAACTCGTTTTGCGGACATTGCAATGTTAGCTTGGAGAATATTTATTTTATCATAGTAATTGAAGTTTTCTAAAGCATATATTTAACTCAAAGCTTACAGTAGACCTTTTAAGACCTAATGCATATTTAAATAGAATATAATGGCAAGATAAAAGAGTATGAGCGTAGAATATTTACTTTGAACCTAATACGTTGCGTTACTACATGAACATAGCTATAGTGTAATAGTGAATTTACCTTTAATCATTAATATTTTAAACAAGTAAACCTAATAGCGTTGTTTTTATTGATCTGTGACAGATGTGAAAGACGTGAAATATGTCATAAATTATGATTTCCCTGGTTCTCTTGAAGACTACGTTCACCGCATTGGTAGAACAGGAAGGGCCGGAGCCAAAGGAACAGCATACACCTTCTTTACAGCTGCAAATGCCCGATTTGCAAAGGAGCTTATTGCAATTCTTGAGGAAGCTGGACAAAAGGTCAATCCTGAGCTGGCTTCCATGGGAAGAGGGGCTCCACCTCCATTAGCTGGTAATTTGAGTTTCACTGTGTCCATATGATCAATTTGTCTAATTCTTAGTTCCTTCCTCTATGGCTCTACCAGCATATTATTGCTTTTAGTTCCGACTTTATTCGTAAGGATGTCAATAATGCTAGTCTTGCATTCAGCATTTTTAGTTAAAACTCATTGCAAGAGAAAATTTCTAAGTTTTTAACAAGCCTTAAAAATAAAGATGAATTTAAAGTGAGATTAGAGATAATAAAGTATTAAACTAGAAAGTCTTGTATTAGACCGAAAAACAGAAAACTATATGAAAATTAGTAGAAATCTGAGGTAGAGTTTGAAGATTAAGGTTTGTGTTAATTACAAATTCTCAACATCCCGAAGAAATTGAACCTCTTACTCCTTCCGTTGTGTTTAATGTTTTATTTCCGTGACGGAAATTAGTTCTGAGTGACAATTTTATAGAATTCTCGCAACTTCTTACTGTTTGCCCTATAATGGAAAGCTCACACGACTATGTATTTCTGCCTCAGGTGGATACCCAGAACGAAGGAGCCGCTATAGTACGGGTCGCTCTTGGAGCTAATAGAGAGAAAATTAAACACGACTGAACATATACCGTTGCAGTTGGGCTTGAATCGACGTCTTTTTGAATGCTATGTAATGGTAATGGTAATTGTAGTGGTGATGGTAATAGAGTTTTCTGATAGTGTCGTTGTAAAAAAATGTCCTCTTTATTACTTGGGTTACCTAAGTTTCCAGGTGCAACATGCCATTTTAACTGCACTATTCTATATTATTCAAAAAAAAAAAAAAAAAACTGCACTATTTTATAAGTCGGTATTTTCTCTGTTTAGTTCTTTTCTTTTATTTGAAAAATCACGTAAATGGAGGAATTATACTAAAAATTCTTTATTAATTTTAACGTGATTACTTATAATTTTAAAATGACACTTTTTATAGTCTTAAAAAAGATTATTAATAAACTTGAAGTGATCCCTCATAAAAAAACAACTTAGTGATCAATCTATAACTGTTACTAAAACAAAATACGCTTACATCATCACTGTTTAAAATTGTTATGTGTCGTTTCTTCATTAAAAAGTTTTCCTCCTAAAACAATTCTATTTTATTATTTTGAGTATGTTATTTTTCTTATTAATTGTTTTTTTTTGGGTCAAATCATATTTAATGTATTTGTAAACTATATATTATATTTCATTTATTTTAATTATTTATAAAATGTTTTCAATTTTATTTGTTAAATGAATATTATTTAGTGTATTGGATATTTTGAGATAGTTAGAACGTAATATACTCTTATTAGGATTTGTTTTTATTATTTAAACTCTTGGCTCTTTAGATGCAATGATTAATTCTAATATGATTTTGGTTGTAACTATCTTTATATATTTTTATGGGAAAAAATTATATAGTTTTACATATTTCTATGTATTTATATTTGGTTTTAAAGTGTGTTAATAATAGTAATAATATTTAATAGTACTTCGAAAAATTAATGTAATAGTTATTTTTGTTAGTAAAAATTAATAAGTTCTTTTCTATTAAAGAAACTTATAATTTCTTATTGTACACAGGGTACGAGCTATTTTATCTTTTATTAAAAATAAAAATAATAAAAGTATAAATATCATTATATTGCGCATAATGCAAAATATGATATAATGTATGTATTGTATACAACTGTTCAGAGTGAAATAAAATATAAATATTCCAATAGCTCAGAAAATTTGATAAAACCGTGCATCGCATGGGCACTATCTAGTTAGAGAAATAAATTAATTATATTCTTTTGTCGAGACAATCTCTCATAGACCTTGATGTAAAATGCATAGTCACAAATCCTAAATCCAAAATAGTAAGAGTGCTATGGGTTGAGAATGTTGGTAATATTATGGTCTATTTTGATAATTGATATTAAATGGTGGAAATGTGAGTCATTTGTAGTGTAAATTTTCATGATATTTATCATGCCATTCTCTTGATAATGAAAGTTTAATAGTAAAAATGTTTTTTTCTTCACAATTTTTTATTACAACCTAATACACTATGTTTAAATGTTAATGTATTAGAATGAATTTTGTCAAAAAAAATTGTATTGTAAAGGAGTATAACAATGACTATTAAAATTGTTGAGAGATATCTCTGTCAAAGTTACATAAACTTTTCATTATCATCCCACCATTTAGTTCGAATTATCAAACGGGTCTTATCATATATATTATTGCATGTAATTTTGAAATCTTGAATCTTTTTTATAGATGCCCCTGCGCTTGATAAAATCAATTTTACATAGTAAAGTTAAAAATATTTTAGAAAAAATTAATTTTAAATATCTCAATTTTAACTAATTTGCTTATAAAAATCTCAACTATAGAACAAAAACTAAAAGTCTCAACATTGCAAAAATGAGGAAAACTTAGTCAAATGTAAAAAAATAAATCCAACACAAAAGTATTAGTCTTGGATATTATATACTTAATGCACACTAAAATAATGTGCACCAGCATCAACCTTTTTTTGAGAATCAAGAAGAGCTAGCATTACGATAAATCAAGGTCCACTAAAATTTGAATACTTGACGGAAAAGGTTCCATACAAATAAGTTCGTCGACATTATCCGTTTCTGTTCTAGTTGCTAAATCGGCAACCGTGTTGCCTTTCCTACTAACATGAGTGCAATCAAAACCAGCAAAATACAAGCTTAAAGACATATGTGAATCCTGAGCAATCTGCCAACTTCAAAGCATAGAAGCACCACCACCAACCTTAAATTTTAAAAATATAAGCTAGAGAATATATTTAAATAGAGTGGAAAATGAAAAAAATAAATTAGTAAATAAAATATTGAAAAAATACACACTAAAAATATTATATAGATTAAATTTATTTTAAACCAATAGTATAAATACGTATAGAATAATACTCCCTAATCCGTACGGAATTCGCAAGTTCGCGTTGAAATAGCCGCAAAGTGGGACCCATAAACATATTCACACTTACTACAAGTTACGAGTACACTCACTTACTAACTCAGATCTTCATTTTGCAAATTGCAATTTCATATTCACATCACATCATCCAGATAAATCCAATATTCCGCTCGAAATTAAGGTCTAAATTAAGAAATATGACGGATAAATCATACCCATACTTCCTTAAGAGGGAATACTAGAGGAAAACGATAAATTTTACCCAGAAGGTGCAATTTGATATTCACTTAAATTATTAAAATTTAAAAATAATTCACGAATGAATACATATTGAAAAATTTAAAAAAAAACTAATAAGCTACTCATTTAATTACCAACCGCAACCGGACATGTGTAAGTGTAATCAACTCTCTTCTTAGGCAAATCTTGACGATAAATTTATAATCTATTTCTATTTATTATACTTCATTTGTTACTATTAAAGTATAACATATTTTGGGGTTGAGTTGATTTCTTAATATGGTATCAAAAGCCAATGTGACAAGTAATCACTCGTTCGAATCTCAGCCATTCATTATTTAAAGTAGCTTAAGCTAGTGGTTGATGCACTAAAATATACTCCATTATATACTCTAACGGTTACATGTATCAATTTTCCAAAGCAAATACTTTCTCTTTTCCATTATACTTGCTACTGACTGTGACATTACTCTACTAAACATATTACCATCAATAGTAAGTATTTCGATATATTTATTTTACTCCTAAATTTTTATATTTAAAAAAAGGGATATAGCATAAAAAAGGCATATAAAAAGGAACACTTACAGCTGTTTCTTAGTCTAATGTTTCACTCCTTTAGTCTACTTTCTATAAGCAAACAAGCATAGAATAAATAAAGTGTATGATATATAAAGACAAAGAAATAAGCTAAAGTTCATAACTTTGTCTTAAAAAAGGAGGGAAATTAAAGAGGACTTGTGTTTTATAGCTCCTCAAATAACACCCAAAACATATAATAATAATGTTGATTAAACCCTTAAATTTGATATTTTTCTCAATTTTTTGGGGTTTTTTGGTCCTAAATTTGTTTATTATTGTAAATGCAGGGCCGTTCCTGACCATAGGCAAGGTAGACATTTGCCTAGGGCCCAGAGTCAGAAAGGGCCCCAAAATTAGAAAATGTTAGGTTAATAAAAGTACACATTTAAAAATTTGCAATTTATGAGTAGTTATTTTATCATTTAAGAATTATATGATGCGTCTACAATTTTAAAGCTAGTTATAATATATAGGGTACATCTTAGTTATTTTTCCAAACATCTGTTTATATTTAGAATCGACCCTCCATCAGAGGGCCTTCTTCCTACAGTTTTGCCTAGGGCCCATTCATTGACAGGAACGGCACTGTGTAAATGCAATTGTGGGTTATGATCATCAAGCAATTACCATTAATGGGCAAAGAAGGATTCTTATTTCTGGGTCTATTCATTATCCTAGGAGTACTCCTGAGGTTTGAGTGATTCTTACCAATGTGCTTTCTTTTTAGTTATTAATTTCTATTTTTGTTGATTTTATTCTTGTTATTTTTAATTTATTCTTGTGGGTATTTCTTATTTTTGTTATTTATTTGAAGGGTTTAGTTTATTTTTGTGTTTATTGGTGTGCATTTTTGAGCATGTTCAACATGTTCAACCGTACTGGCTTTGAAGAATTAGGGGCATCAATATTAAACTACTTAGTATATGTTTGATATCAAAAGATACAAAATTGTTCGAAAAATATTATAATTTTAAAAATTGCACAAGGACTTCTGGCCTCCGCTCTCCTCATACTCTATCTTGGGCGGGACTTATTGGGATGACGATTGGCTCATTTTTTTATGTATTGGTCTGCTTTTTTTTTCACCCTGTTCGGACCCTGCCCATGGGCGTGACTCATTAGGATGATAATCGATTCATTTTTTTAATATTAGTATGTCTTCTTTCCTGCCCTGCCCCGGCCCTGTCCATGGGCAGGACTCATTAAGATGATAATCAATTCATTTTTGTGTATATTAATATTAGTATGCGGCTGTATGCCTTCTTTTCTGCCTTGTCCGGCCCTGTCCATGTGCAGAACTCATTAAGATGATAATCGGTTCATTTTTGTGTATATTGGTCTGCTTTCTTTTCTACCCTGTTCGGGACCTGCCCATGGGCGGAACTCATTGGAATGACGATGGGCTCATTTTTGTGTGTGGGGTTTCTTAATGCAGATGTGGCCAGATCTTATTCAAAAGGCTAAAGAAGGTGGTTTAGATGTAATTCAAACTTATGTTTTTTGGAATGGACATGAACCTGAACAAGGAAAAGTAATCATCTTTTTCACATTACTACATTTTTAGTCTTTACAACTTTCTTGTGTGATTATTTTCCTAATGTTTATTTTTTTTAATGATATTATTTTAATTTTTTTTTGGTGGGTTTTACTTGTTAGTATTACTTTGAGGATAGGTATGACCTTGTGAAATTCATCAAGCTGATTCAACAAGCTGGTCTTTATGCTCATTTAAGAATTGGACCTTATGTTTGTGCAGAGTGGAACTTTGGGTAATTTCTTGTTACCCTTTTTCTTATTTTATGAAAATATTTTTTTATCGGAGAATCCTTATAGACAAGGGAAATGAAAAATTAATACTTGTTGCAAGTGGTGAGAAGAGAATACCGAAAATAAAAAGCGTTTAACTGTCAAGGAACCAACTCATCCAAAAGTTTAAGCTGATGGTTGAGGCCCCAGAATATGTTATATACTCTAACACGCCCCCTCACGCGAGAGCCCTTTGGGCTAGAAGTGTAGATGCAACACAGGCTCTCCTCATACCTGGTGCTAAATATTCCACTTAAATGAGGGGTGGTTGAGATTCGAATCCGTGACCTCTTGTCACGTTGGCTTGACCACTAAGTTAACCTATACGGCCATGGTTCTCATTTTATGTATAAATGCACTATAGAAGTATATTTTTTCTAATCATGGTAAGAATGAAGAATTCATGTAGACGAAGAAAATGGAAAATTTTTTAGAAGGGTGCTAAAAGGAAAAAGTTAGGAAAAGTAAAACGGGACTATTTCACCATGAAACGAGCTCTTATAGTTAGTCTATTTTTGTATTTGATTACTTTAAGGTTATGCACTTTAAAATTTTAGACGATGACTTTAAGATGATAAGTGATCAATTTTTAAGACAATAAGTATACATTGGACCAACCCAATAAAGATGGTCTCTCTGTGAAACCGTCTTATCCGAGAATTTGTGTAAGTAAAAAGTTTTGTCTATATTTATTGGGCTTTCCATTTTTAGGGGTTTTCCTGTTTGGTTGAAGTATGTTCCTGGCATCAGCTTCAGAACAGATAATGAACCTTTCAAGGTTAGCTGATAACTGATAATCATTTCTCACACAGTGTTATAAACTTCTCTAGTGTAATAATCTCTAACGGATTGATTTGCAAATTACAGTCTTAAAGTTTAGTACTTTTGAGAATTACAACCTTAATATTTATTTTTTGCGAATTACACCCACCAAAGTATCAAGGTCTACGACCACTTAAACTAAAATCCGACTACTTAAATGGACGAAATGATGTGATTTGGCTGGACGCTATAGATTTTGATACTTTGGTAACTTAAATTCGCATAAACAAAATCATTAAGGTTGTACTTCGCCAAAGTGCTAAACTTTATGGCTGTAATACATAGATCATTTTATAATTAGCATATTTATTTAACATTCATTATAAATTCATTATAATGTAATCTAGGCTGAAATGCAAAGATTCACTGAGATGATAGTAAACATGATGAAAGCAGAGAAATTATTTGAGTCACAAGGTGGTCCAATTATTCTTTCTCAGGTATGCTTTTATGCAAAATTCCAAATTGGCTCATTCTCATTCATCAATTCATTTTTTTCATAAACTCGAAATCATTCGAAACGAGCTGACGAGTTCGAGTTTTGATTTTTGATTATTATGTTTGATAACAGATTGAAAATGAATATGGGCCAATGGAGTATGAACTTGGTGCTCCTGGTAGAGCTTACAGTGATTGGGCCGCCAAAATGGCTGTGGGGTTAAGTACCGGTGTCCCATGGGTCATGTGTAAGCAGGATGATGCTCCGGACCCAATTGTATGAATCTTAGAAACTTAAATCATTCTTTTGTTAGCTCATAAATGATTTTCATATTATTGTACTCTTAAATCGTGTAATTTTTATTTATGTAACATTACATATGATGATTGCTACCAATATTCAATCGAAAACAATATTTTTGTTATCACTAACAAGTGAAGGGTTGCGTATATCCAACCCCTTAAACCCCGCCAAGGTGGGAGTCACTTACCGCCATTCGGGCGCTGAAATAAAATGTTGTTGTACTCTTTGGGTGCTTCTTACTTTCTACAACTATGGTTGCTACTCGTTAAATTGTGTACTTTTTATTTATGTAATATAGCAGTTGATGTTTGCTACTAAGAGTCAATCGAAAATAATCTTTGTTATCACTAACAATGCTAAAGTTGCTGGTTGCATACACCCAACCCCCTAAACCCCGCGAAGGTGGGAGCCACTTACCGCCATTCGAGTGCTGAAATAAAATGTCGTCGTACTCGTGGGGTTCTTCTTATTTTCTGCTAATATGATTTTCACTGTTGTAAATTTTGTTCTCTCCTTGTGTTGCCTAAATTTGCTGATAAAAGTGTAATTTTTGTGGCTTTGCACATGGGGTTCATTCTGTTTTTCCCGATATCTTATCTGTCCGTCGTCTGTTGCTGGTGCTGTTCGCCGGTCTGATTGGCATAGTGATCATATTTCTATAGCTAATTTTCCTGTATTTTGCAGATTAACACCTGTAATGGTTTCTACTGTGATTACTTCTCGCCAAATAAGGCTTATAAACCAAAAATGTGGACGGAAGCTTGGACTGGATGGTGAGGTCTCTTTAACAACAAAGTAAAGATGCTAAGAAACTAACTTAACAACTCGACTAACGATGAAATTCCTCGTTGACATGTACATTTCATCTTATTCTCAGGTATACTGAATTTGGGGGTCCGGTTCCAAGCAGACCAGCTGAAGATATGGCATTCGCTGTAGCTAGATTCATACAAAAAGGGGGCTCTTTTGTTAATTATTATATGGTGAGTTGATTTCTTTTCGCATTTACTCGTGAGCTTCCATGTCTTTGTTTGTATACTTATAGTTCAATGTTTGTGTATCCAGTATCATGGCGGTACCAACTTTGGGAGAACTGCCGGTGGCCCTTTCATTGCTACTAGCTATGACTATGATGCTCCTCTCGATGAATTTGGTATGCTTAGTAGTGCTCTTGGAGAAAGTATTTTCTTCAATTTTTTCAACTTGGTCTAAATCAACTAATATTGACCAAGTTTATAAAGTAGATCCGTCCAAACGATGGAACAGGCGGATTTTGGGTTGGATCATTTTCAGACGGATTATTTTTGAGTTGGGTTAGCTTCGGGTTAGGTAATATTAGGTCAGATCGTTGCCAGATGGTTAGGTAACTGGTCTTGAGTTTTTCTAAGTTGTTTTCGAAAAAGAGGATCAATATACTGCTTTTAAGGTTTCAACGACGATTTAAGAACTCGAAATACAAAGATTGACTAAAAATAAAGTAGGTTCCGAACTGACAAATTTGTGGAAACGGGTTTAAATGGTCGGGTTTGGGTTTTGATCAGGTTTGATCCACTTTTTTGGGTTGGGTCTTTTAGAAGGTGTTCTCTTCAACTTATTTTTTTGACTTATTACTTATTCTTATTGGAATCAGATCAGATCAGACCAGATCAGACCAGATCAGACCAGATCAGACCAGATCAGATCAGATCAGATCTATTCAGATCAGACCAGAAAGTTTCAGATCAGACCAGACCAGATCAGATCAGACCAGATCAGACCAGACCAGATCAGATCAGACCAGACCAGACCAGATCAGATCAAACCATTCCATTATTATTATTATTATTATTATTATTATTATTATTATTATTATTATTATTATTATTATTATTATTATTATTATTATTATTATTATTATTATACTATTATTATATTATTATTATTATTATTATTATTATTATTATTATATTATTATTATAATATTATTATTATTATTATTATTATATTATTATTATTATTATTATTATTATTATTATTATTATTATTATTGTTATTATTATGAATATTATTATTATTATTATTATTATTATTATTATTATTATTATTATTATTATTATTATTATTATTATTATTATTATTATTATTATTACTTATTACTTATTACTAATATTAATTGATTAATTACTTAATTAATAGAATAATTAATAAATAAATATATAAATAATAATTTTAATAATATAAATAATGTAATAATATTATTATATTAATTTTTTTTAATTAAAAATATTTTTTAATTAATTAATTAATTAGATAATAATAATATAAATGACTATTTAATAATTATAATATATAATGTTAATGACATTATTATTAATTTATTTTTTTAATTAATTAATTAAATAATATTAGTATTTATTAATTAAATTCTTAATTAGATACTAATAGTAATAATAATATAAATAATAATAATAATAATAATAATAATAATAATTATTATTATTATTATAATAATAATAATATAAAAGTAATAATAATAATAACAATAATGAAAATAATATAAAAATAATAATAATGAAAATAATAATAATAATAATAATAATAATAATAATAATAATAATAATAATAATAACTTTATGAAATCAAATCAGATCAGATCAGACCAGACCAGATCAGACCAGATCAGACCAGACCAGATCAGATCAGATCAGACCAGATCAGACCAGATCAGACCAGATCAGAAAGATTCAGATCAGATCAGACTGAATCAGACCAGATCAGACCAGATCAGATCAGATCAGATCAGACCTTAGTAAATTCAGACCTTATTCAATCAGATCAGACGAAGAGAACAGGCCCTTAGTTACATGATAAAAATCCTAGGTTATAACCTACCGATTATTGGCTGAGATGTCAGATCAATTTCGAGAATGATCAAAATTTGATGGTCTAAATTAATGGGCGGTTCGAGCACATGTCCTCTCTATCGATCTTGTTCTTATTACCTACAGAACTGTATGCAATTGCAAGTTGCAACTGTTAAATTTTATTCTACCATTCTCAGGACTCCGAAAACAACCAAAATGGGGCCATTTAAAGGACTTGCATAGAGCTATAAAACTCTGTGAGCCAGCTTTAGTTTCCAGTGATCCAACGGTTATCCGGCTGGGAAGTAGTCAAGAGGTTAGCGTTCTGACTACTTACGTTTCTTAAATTTATGACTTTCTTTAGTGTAAATTGTAGTATTTCATAGTAATCATTAATACCAATTATCTATGATGCAGGCTCATGAATTCAAGCCGAAATCCGGAGCTTGTGCTGCATTCCTTGCAAATTATAATCCAAGTTCTTATGCAAAAGTGACTTATGGGAATAATCACTACAACTTGCCCCCTTGGTCGATTAGCATTCTACCCGACTGCAAGAACACTGTCTACAATACAGCAAGGGTGAGAAACTTGTCTTTACATTCTTATGTTTGAAGTTCCACCAGTTAGGTCTTGGTCGATACTGTTATGACTTGATATTTGGGTTTACGAAAGGGCAAAATAGTAATTGTAATATTAGGGAAGACTTGGGGAAAAAGTTACTAGTTCACTATAAATAAGGGGAATTAGAGACCCATAATCATGAAGAATATTGTTAAGAAATTGTGGGTGAGTTTATACTCATTTAGGAGACCTCAAGCTTCTCGAAGTGCTTGATCTATCTTTTGTAATATTCTTTTAATCATCAATATTATAGTATAATTTCTCTTTTTGTCCTTTAAATCTTTCAATTCCAATTTACTGTTTTAATGAATTAGTCGGTTCATAACAGATACGTAGACTAAAAAAGAGGGAGAAGTATAAGTACTTCTAGAGTAAAATCAGTGTCTCATGATTCGATTATCTCCTTGCGAATCGTGTATCAAAAATAAATTATGGTCGGTTTTGGGTTATTTTAGGCAAACTTGAGGGAATCATGAATTCTAAAAGCAAATTAGCTAGCAAATTATGTTACACTGAGAAAACATTTACCAGATCATATGTGATTATCTCTTATGTGGGTATTAGGTTTTTAATGATTTTAATTTCAAGGGGTCACTGGGGTTGAGAGTGGGGGATGGGATTGTGTAGATTGATAGAGTATAAAACATAATGTGTGACTACCGTCTACAAACATCAGCTTAAGGTTTTGGTTGAGTTGATTTCCTAACATAGATAGAATAATTAGAGCCAACTATAAACTATTACATCCTGTAAGCATAATGTTGACATAATTTTCATAATTGTCTTGTTGCAGGTTGGAGCCCAAAGTGCACAAATGAAGTTCGCTCCGGTATACCAACACTTCTCTTGGCAATCATACAATGAGGAGACAGCTTCCACTGATGACAGTACGTTTTCAGTCGTGGGTTTATTAGAACAAGTTAATACTACTCGAGATAGGACTGATTACTTGTGGTATATGACTGAGTGAGTACTCGTGCATACAAACTTCCTTTTAAGTTAGGAATTTTCTTATATCATTCAGTTAAAATCATGTGGACATATTATTTATGTGAAGTTGCACCTGACGTTTGCTACCAAGGGTCAATTGAAAACAACCTCTTTGTTAGGCTTACAACTAACAAGGGTAAGATTGCGTACATCTGACCCTCCAAACCCCACCTTAAGTGGGAGTCATTTAATGACGTTTGGGTAACGGAATGTTGTTGTATTCGGTTTACATTTCTCATACTTGTGTATTCTTTTCATGACAGTGTCAACATTGATCCTAGTGAAGGATTCTTGACGGGTGGAAAATGGCCAATTCTTAACGTCATGTCCGCTGGACATGCTTTGTATGTTTACATCAATGGGAATTTAGCTGGTAACTATAATATCTTTTAACTTCATTTATGCAAAATCTATCCCAATAGCATCTCAAAGATTAATCTTATTTCCTAGACAGACACACAAAAAGTATGTATTGAGTTCATTTACTATCTCTTCGTTTGTGACATGTAATGAAAATGAGACGGGTCCACCGTCCATTGCATAACCGCTGCTTTAGAATGGATTTTGAGCTTACTAATCCGCAAAATCTCGTTACATAACATGTGATAACTTATGAAGTAACAACCATTATTAGTTTTCATTTTAATTTCTTAGCTATTATTAGCTTTTTTTTTAAATGTTCTAAAGGTCTAAATAATTCTAGGAAAATTGAATAATTAGATAAAATCGATTTTATTCAAGCTAAAAATTCGCTTTACGATGTCCAAGAAACAAGTTGTAACACCACGAGGTGCTGCGTCCGCGCCATTGTAACCATTGCCATAATCCCGACGACTTCCATGAATTTTTCTTATGAGCTCTACTCACATGTAATTAATTGATTGATTTTTGCTAATTTAAATGACATAACTTTCCTTGTTTTCTTTTATTGTAGGTACTGCATACGGAAGTCTTGAATTTCCTAAGGTTACTTTCAGTGAAGGTGTGAATTTGAGGGCTGGAATCAACAAAATCTCATTACTTAGCCTTGCTGTTGGGTTACCGGTGTGTTTTCTGTTGCTCACACTCATAAGATTATTTGCCTATGAATCGCAATAAAAATGCGAAATACAGTCGGTTTAAAGCTATTTTTTTGGTTATTTTGAGCGAATTTGCCCATGTATATGTCACAGTGTTCTTCCCTCTAAATTACTAAATATTTCTTTGTTGTCAGAATGTTGGCCCGAATTTTGAGCGGTGGAATGCTGGTGTTCTTGGTCCTGTTTCTTTAAGCGGTCTGAACGAGGGGAGGAGGGACTTGACATGGCAGAAATGGTCATACAAGGTGCAATCCGTTTTCATGAACTGGTGTTAGTTTTGTTGGAAAATAACCCACATGTGATCCACATCAAAGAATTATAGAGAGGTTGACTAACATATATACTTGATGTGCCGTTCTCCGAATACCAATTAGTTTTAGGATGAAACCTCATCGGGTTTATGTGCAACCAATTCTCCTCTTATGCGGGTCTTATGTACAAGCTCGATAACAAATATATCAAGTTTTTGTCCACCGTTTTATTTCATACCATTCTCATTCTTTGGTTTCCTCTTAGATTGGGATGAAGGGAGAATCCTTGAATCTACATTCGCTTACTGGCGTCTCCAATGTTGAGTGGGTCGAGGGCAAGTTTTTAGCTCAGAGACAGCCGTTGACATGGTACAAAGTAAGTTTTCAAACCTTGAACTTTGACATAATATTTTTGTGATACCGGATATAATTTAAACTGGCATTATTCGGTCTATGCTTTCAGACTACTTTTAATGCTCCATCCGGAAATGAGCCCCTTGCTTTAGATATGGGTGCCATGGGTAAGGGTCAAGTATGGATTAACGGACAAAACATCGGACGTTACTGGCCCGCTTATGTAGCAAAAGGTTCGTGTGGCGACTGTAGCTATGCCGGGTATTTTAGTGAGAAGAAATGCTTAAGCTATTGTGGAGATGCTTCTCAAAGATGGTGAGTAAAATAATCCTGAACAGTGTATTACATGATTCGACGGCTAATAAGCTTTTTAAATTTGCAATTAGCTCTATATGACCCAAAAATAGTTGGAGCCGACCTTAATTTGCTTTTATGATTCGCCCTTCACGAGGAGATTAGCAAATTTGTGACACTACTTGGATAATAAATTCTTACGATCACATTGAATCGTTAATATGTCCGTTATCTCGATGGGCCAAAGATTAATGATTCTTTGGTTTCGAATATTAGTGAAATTGTAAGTGGTATTTGCTACTGATGGTTAATCGAAAACAACCTCTTTGTTATCACTAACTAGGGTAATGTTATGTGCATTCCGCCTCTTTGGCTCCTCAAAATCTGCTTAGGTGAGAGTCCCTTAATTGCAATGGGGTAATAGAATGTAACATTGAATCATTGATAAAACTCGAGATTATCACCATCATCGGTTTTTCATAATTCTATGTTCGACCAATGACGAAGATGATTTCAGGTACCATGTTCCTCGATCATGGCTGAAGCCAACCGGAAATCTGATGGTTGTATTTGAAGAAATGGGTGGAGACCCAAACTACATATCTTTGATGAAGAAAGAAATAAGCAGTATTTGTTCCGACATGAACGAGTGGCAACCGAATCTAGTGAATTGGCATTTGAAATCTTCTAGGAGGATCGACAAACCATTGCGGCCAAAGGCTCACCTGTGGTGTGCTCCTGGTCAGAAGATATCTTCTATTAAGTTCGCGAGTTTCGGTACACCGGAAGGTTCTTGTGGAAATTACAGACAAGGAAGTTGTCACGCTCACAAGTCCTACGATATATTCGAAAGGGTATGTTCACCTCGCCTTAAAAACTTTTGATTTTGTCCGATCCCCTATCAAACCCTTAGAATGAAAATGAGGTTGTTCCGTTACATAATGCCACTTTATAACGAATATTGTGCTTACCAAACCGTAAAACCCCATTGCGTAAAGTCTTCTGCTAGCTGAAATTTAGTTTCTTGTGTGTTCAGGATTGTGTCGGTCAAGCGGGTTGTGCAATAACAGTTGAACCCGAGCTATTTGGAGGCGATCCATGTCCTAGCGTTATGAAAAAACTTGCTGTCGAGGCTATTTGCAGCTGATGCATGACACTGTCACACTATCATGACTTACGTGAGGAATGCCTTGGAGCACTCCGATTCTTTCGATGATTAAGTTCGGGTTTTGCAACACGTCCTCTTATTTTTCGTTCGTACACACCATATCGATCCATTTTGGCTTTTGAGTACTTGGTGAAGTTGTGCAAACTTGCAACACACTCAAGTCCAAAGCATGTACAAAAGCATAGATGCCCATGCCCTCCATTTTTGTGCTCAAAAAAGAAGTGAAAACTTGAACTAGTTGTGTAGATTATTGATAGGAGTAGGGGACTCTAGCACATTGAGACGAACTACTATCACGTTCCGTTTTGAATTTGCTACTAAAAGTGACATTTTTTCTTAAAATATGTGGATTTCAGTAACAAACTCAACGGGACAGAAGAATAGTGATTTTCCTAGTAGAGTCGACTTTTCTAACTTGCTATAACGATTGTAATGAAAAATAATATCTAAGGTAGTGTTCGGGAAAATGTAATTCATTTGAATAAACGCGATTGAAAGTGTGAAGTCTTGAATTGCATCTAGTTCTTTATCTAAAACATTTGCAAATATTATAACCAAGAATAACATCTTTTTTCAATTGGAGTATGTAATGATTTTCTCGGACAAAGTTCTAAATTTGATTTTCAATTAATCTTCACCTTTTTTTGTCTACCATATAATTATTAAAAAAGTTGGAGTACTTCTTTAGTTACTTAATTCACAAGGTTTGTTTTATTTAAGCAGGGAGAAACTTGTATATGATTTTTCATTGATATTTACAAGTTAAAATATATTCGTGTGAGATTTTGTTAGATTCACTTTGACGTATTGAATTTATTATATACCTTTTATACTGTTTATGAAAAAAATTTTATAAAAATTATGTCTCGAACTTCATTCTCAAATTCTCTACGTTAACTACTTTAAAAACAATGGTGGAATTTGATCCAAAATCAAATTTGAAAATTTTTGATTTGCCAAACAATAAATTTGAACCAATCTCGAATTTCCAAATGAAATCATCGTTTCCAAACATCGAATTTCTGATTTTAAAGTTTTTTTTATTACTTTCTTATATATTTTGCATATGGGTAGCACAACTTTGGAAGAGCAAGAAATAATATTATCATTTAGAATAGTATTGATGAAAAAAGTTCTCCTTCAAATTGATATTTAGATCTTGCAATTAGTTTGATTTTTTATTTATCAAAATTTTAGGATATGTATTTATTGAATTAAAAGTTGTTTCTCATGTGATGAAGGATATTCTTTTTTAGAAAAATTAGGTTTATTCTTATTTTAATAGTTGAATATTGAGTCAAATTTTATTTTAATAGCATGCATAATATTTTTTGTTAAATTTTATTACAATATTGAGTAAAAGAAATTATATATCATAATTGTTGAATATTAGCACTATTCAGTAACTCATTTAACAAATAGGTTGGCCCATATTTACCCGTCTATGTTATAGACGGTCTATAGCAAGAATTTGTTTTTTTAATAATCCAACCTTTTTCTTTAGTTTGTTGTCAGCTTAATAATAGGGTATGTAAGTATGTTGATAGCAAATTAATTGTAAAGGTTGAATTATTATTAAATAAAAAGATGTGCTGATAGCAAACAAAGAACAAATACTAAATTACTAAAAAATAGTTTAAAAGATAAATTAATTCAACGAACAGGTAAAAAGGTTGAATTATTAATATTAATTTTTGCAAAATAAAAAATTACTACTAAGTCTACTAAGACATTTAAAAGGTTATTTTTAATATTTTTTTACATACAAAATTACAGAAAGCAAATTTTCTCCATAGTCTGGAATACTTAAGATTATCAATGGCGGCTTCTTCTGATACTTGTTCTTCGTTTTCATGTCCTCCATTTTGTTCAACCTCTTCAAACAATCCTCCATTCCCAACACTCTCCTTACTCTCCTTACTTCTTTCATTCTTCCTCCTTTCAATCACTCTTTTCCTTCTCTCAATCTTGAAACGTCTCAACAAAAGGGTAGAAGTAGTAGAACAACATGACCCACAATCTCAAACCTCCATTTCAAGCCTTAAACAATCTCTTTCAAGTATTTCAAACAAAACCCAGAATTCAAATCAATTGAATTCTACCCAATTGTCTCAATCCCTCCTTTTGGAGGTTTCACCATCCGTTTCTGATGAATGGGTTACTCTATTTTCGCCTGTTGATACCGGGTCTCGTTCGGGTTGTTCTGATGGGGAGGGTGAGATTAGGGAAGGGAAGAAAAAGAAGAAGAATAGAAGGAAAGGGAAGAAGAATTTGGTTAATGTAGAGGAAAATAGAGAGAGTAATGAAGAATTAGTGTGTTTATACCCATTTACATCATCTTCTAGTGCTACTCAGAGGAAGATCAAACAACAGTATGATCAATTGGTTAAGTCTCATGAATCCAAAGGACTCACATTAGCACAGGTTTTGCACTCTTTATTGTGTTTATGATGTTTTATTTTGGTAAATTTTGACTTGTTTTTTAAAATTTACATGATTGTATTACCTTAATGCTTATGAAGTGCCCTTATGGATAGAATTGTTTGTGGTGTAAATTTGTATGAAATGTATTACTCCCATGGTAATGGAAAGTTGATCATGAAAATGTTCTTTTTTTTTTACAATTTTTGATTATCATCAAATCTTACATGTTCGAATGGTAAGGCTTTGGAATAAATTTGGCGAAGAAAGTTTGTTGATTGAAGTAAACAAGTATGATCATTAAACTTGTCAAAGAGATGTTCTACTAAAATTACACCAAATTTTCATTATAATTTCCACATTTTAATGTTGAGTACCAAACGAGCCGTTAGTAGTAGAATAGCATGAGTATGATAGTGGACGGTATGGTTGAAATTCAAAATGGATTAGAAGAATTCAAGTGGATTACTACTGAAATTGATCTATTAGTACAGAGAGTCGATCATAGTCTTTTGTGATTAAGGTTTTGAGCCTTTGACATTGTTGTTGTATGAGTATCTTAGTGTAAAAGTGCGGATTTGGTCGCGATCATAGTATGTGCAATAATGGAGCGGCCAAATTCCGGCCGAAATTGTCCATTGAACCAGCCTAATATGTCTTGATGCGAGCTCGATAGAATTGGGAATGAATATGTCATGGCAGATATGATATGATGCGAATTTGTTTTTTCACTATGAATTGAGTATGATGACTATGATCATTGATGACAAGGGAATGCATTTTACATTTTGATTGAGCCTTTGAGTTTATTTAAGTGATGTATATTGTGTGGTTGATTTTGTATTCACTCGATCATTCTTGTTAGTTGTATTGTAATTCTTTAGAAATGTGAATACAAAAAGAGTTGTGGTACTTCAAGTTGCTCTTTTTGAGAGCTTATGATTACATTTTGTGGTTGGTTGGATTGAGATTGGATATACTTTAGGCCTTTGATTGAGGGGCTTGGAGAGTTGGAGTAATGGCATGTGGAAGCCCACTAAATATACAACATTTCATTTCATAAAATGACTCCCACGTATGTGGCATTTAGGGGGTTGGATGTACGCAATCTTACCTATGCTAGTGATAAGTGATGACAAAGAGTTTGTTGTTGATTGACTTTTTTGTAGTAAACATCATTTCAAAATAATTAAGAAGTGCACTTAATTTAATGAGCCATTTTAATACTCCATTATAATCCGAAACCAATGATCTAAAAATGTTTGGCCTCATCAAAATAAGAGACACTCGTACCAAACTATGAGTTGCTTTAATGTTATGGTTGTGAGTTCTTACTCGGTGAATTTCGTAGCCTTGCCGCTATATTAGCAACTTAGGTAGAAAATTTGGCTACTTAACTAAGGTTAATCATACAAATCAAAGCTTGACAAAAAGTTGTGCTTTTGAGGGCTCCAACAATTGATGAAATGAATAACACTATCTAGCATCATAAGGAACAGCAAGGCTCTACGTTGCTCTTAAGCAATGAAACACAAAGATATGGGTAGGAGGAGAAGATTTAAGAAAATATATTTGCATTTTACCAACAAACCATGTTAAAAACGCCGTAAGTTGTAGAAAACCTTCAATAGTAGATGTTGACCTCAAAATTGCAAGTATTTAATGTTACTAGAACTAAACATATCCTATTATAGGCTCAAGCTTTGATTCCGTAGACTTTTTGTATGATCTTTTCTAATAAAGAAGCGCGTCGTGGGACAAAAAGTTGCTTCGTAGATTTCCCTTTCCATTTCAGGTCTTGCACATGATTGCCTGGTTACTTGATATTCCTTTTGATTTTTCCTGCTTAGTCTTAAATTTTTTTTCACTAACTATTGCAAAATCTGGGATGATACGTTGCGTAGGCAAATTCATTGATGAAGCAGATTGCATCTCGTTTTCCTTTCTTCTCCCTAGTTTGCAGTGCTCATGTTGTATTCCAAATGTCACAATTTAATGTGTTTCACTCTCATTTTGTTGCCGAGAAATAAGTTTTTTTTCACACATCTACCTCTTTTCTGGATTTACGGGTTGCAAATAGTCCACATTTTAAACAAGCATACCTACAATGGAATTTAACTTTTTTAGGGGGATTGGGTTGGGAGGATAGGAGAAACGGTGTGATTTTTCCTTGATTAATTATCTGTACAAGTCAGCTAGCTAACAACCAATCTCACCTTGCAAAGCTGATGAAGATTTTGATGAAATATGTTATTCGGTTCCTACAAAACATAAAATAGGCATGGTTATTAGTTAATTATTCATATTTTTCTCTTATTATGTATCATAGCCATTAGCCAATGTACTTTTCCTATATTGAAAAGACCATTCTGATTTTTATGGGTGGAAGCATTTTACTGTATGCGTTTACATTATAATTGTGACCATGCACGTGTTATTCCGTTGTTGCTCGTTGATGTGCTGATTAGTTTAAAATTTCTCCATTATAATTCATCTTGTTCTCCTGTATTGCAGGTTGGCGAGTTTGTTAACTGTCTGGTTGAAGCTAAGAACGGGCTACAGCAGAAGTAAGATTAATGATTTGTTCTTACAAATGTTGATTGTGGACTAGTCATGTTCGCGATTGGTTTTTCTTGAAATATTCTTGATGATAAGCTGATATACTGCTTCTTAACTTTTCTTAATGGATTATGATCTCTCTTACCCCACCCTTAACCCATGAATTTTTTGTCCACTCGTAGTTTGTAAAGTGTGTAGCACTGTCACATGATTCACTAATTTCCTTGCAAATCGTAACAAAAATAAGCGAATTATGGTCAGTTTTGGGCTATTTTAGGGTCATTTTGAGCAAAACACAAATTCAAAAAGTGAATTATGTTACACTGGTGTGTAGTGTGTACTAAGTGTTTTCTTCAAAAAGATTGTGGTTCTTTTCTAGACTTTTACGAAATTCCGTCTGTTTACAAAAAATTTACCGGTCTTCTGACACTATGCTAGTCTCCGTAAAAATATTTGCAACTTGACATGTCTTCACGGGTGCAGGTCCGAGTGTATCAAACGTAAGTTTACAATAACCAAAGCTTTATTACTCAAGGCTGATAGATCTTCATTCGACCGATATCGACAGCAGGTTGGTGGTGTAATATATTCGATGCTGCATGTTTTCACTCAGATGCTTATTGACGCGTTTTTTTCAGATATGCAAGCTAGAACTTGACCAGAAACGATTAGAAGAGGATGCATTTGTTTATAATTGGCTTCAACATCAGCTTAAGCTCTCACCCGCTTACAAGAAGGTACTAAATGCCCGTCTTTATCTCTTTTCATCTTGTTAACCATGCACGCCTTAAATTTATTTTTAGTACATTAATCACGACTTATGTGACCGCTTTTTGCTACTAGTTTATAGACCACATCTCTGAAAGGGAGTCCGCTTGTATTGAGCATAACTCTGAACAGATCCTCACATTACTATGCCAAAATTTGCTACCGTAAACTCGTATTTATGGCTTGGACAGTTGATCATGGATATGAACACTTAAAGTTTAGTGTAAGGGCACGAGCAACATTCTATTATAATCCCCGAGTACAATACTTTGAGATGTACTCGTGCCCAGTCCATCAAATACAATCTTACGAGTTACGACTAATTAATGTACAGCAAGGAAAATTTCAACTTTATATTACGGTCACTTGGTTGTTTTATGTTGCAATTTCTAGGGGTTGGACAAATTCATAAATGATACGGTCTTAGTGAGACTATCTCTATTGGGCTGACCAATGTACATTTCGTGTGTTAAAGTGATCCCTTACAATTTAAAGTGATCAGTTACAGAAATGAGCTCATTATATGGACTTGTCTTACAGTGAGACAATCCAATCTGGTTGAATATTGATGCGAATAAATTGTGTTTTCAAATTTCAGATGGTTGAACTTGGGGCTTGTATGGAGTTGAAAGCCAAGGCCGGTGAGTTGATGGAAAATCCAGACAATGAACAGAATCACATATCGTTCGAGGATTTTCTAGCACAAGAGAAAAAGGATACGTTCTGGTACAATTCTTCGCTTCAAATGTCGTAAACAAGAGTAATTCTTCTTGCAATGATAGTAAAATGTGGATCCCTATTCCTTCTAACACGATATTACTTGAAATTGACAGGAAAAAATATTCGAAACTTAAATCGTGTTGAGGAAGATCTTGCTCATACCCCTCTGCTCGCTAACAACGGTGATCAGAATCACCCAATTGGCACATTCATCAAAGGGCTGGTACCCAAGCTCTGAAGCAAGCGTCTAGACTTACAGACTACAGTTTTTGAAATTTAGAGTGTAGAGTTTTATCTGGATTTACAGTTTGGTTACCGATTTAAGCGTAGCAGATAACAATTACATGATTACATCGACAAATTTTGGCTCATTTCGATGATCTAATCGTTAAATTTCGTAAATCTGATTGTGAATTTGTGATACATATTGCCATTGTGCATTTATATATGGCCTATACTTATTTTCTAGAATTAAAAATGCACCAAATGAGATTGGTGTGCAGCAACTTCTGAGTTGAAACTTGAAATTTTTGTTCCTATCAACTATCAAGGCATCAAACAAGTACGATTTCTGAAATGAGACGATCTCACAGCATAATAAGATCATCTTTGTTGGACTGACTTAAGTTCAATTTTTGTAGATTTTTATTTGATTTAACTTTCACAATTGGTCAAAATCAAGTAAAAATTAACAAATTTTGTTTATCATTAATTATTTTAGTTTTTCAAAAGAGTAGTATAGAAATTGGAAACAAATAATATTATTTTAGTTATATAAAATTCTCAAGCAAAAAAATTAATGATAAAATGATAAAATATAACTAAAATCTTATATTTTCAAAGTAAAAATAATATTAAATAATGTAAAAAATATAAGAAATTTCTTATAAACAACTCTTATGGCTCCGTATATATCATTTTTAAAAATAAAGTATGTATATGAAATCAAAAGGAAGTTAATTAAAATAAATAAATGAATGAAACTAATACTTCCTCCCCCCACTATATTAAATGCTATATTTGACTCTTTGCACAATTCAATGTGTTATTTTAATCGTTTATATATTAAATTATAGACTTCTAAAAGTTCTAAAAAATTAATATTATTTTATTTTTTTTTTGTGAAATTAAAAAATTATTATTATGAAAGTATGTAATTGGAGGATTCAAACAAGATTTCATATAATTAAAATTTTCTTACACATTAATCTAATGTTTAAAATAAACTTGAAGGATGAATAGTGTTAAAAATCTTTACGTAACGAGTATTTCAGAACGGAGGAAGTAAAAAATGATACTCCCTCTGTTCCTTTTTGTTTTTCCACCTTACTAAAACGGGCAGTTCCATAAATTTTTCCACTTTAGAATACTTTCCATTTTTGGAAAGTTTTCATCTCACTTTTACCTCTTAAAACCCCACTTTCCTTATTTCACACTACTATTTAATTATTTTCTCTCTCATACTTCCAATACAATCATTACATTACACTATTATTTAATTATTTTTTCTTTCATACTTCCAATAAAATCATTACTTCCTACTACTATATAATTAAAATAATACCCACTACCACCAAAGATTCCACTTTTCTTAATCTTGATCAAAAACCCAAATAGGAACATCAAAAAGGAACGGAGGGAGTAGTAGTTGATTGTAAGAATGAAATTTATACTACTATTATTATACACTTCTACTATACTACTCCATTTGTGGTTAGTAGGGCTAGCATTTTACAGTAAGAAGACGAAAGAGTAGAGGTAGAAAGAGCGGGAAAACGAGAACAGAGAAGAGAAGAGAGAGAGAGAGAGGGAGAGAAAATGACGGAGAAAGGCAAAGGAAGAAGTGGGAAGCCAGCAGCTGAGGCTGAGCCTGAGTTAACGGTTGATGAGAAGTATACTCAATGGAAGTCTTTGATTCCCATTCTCTACGATTGGCTCGCTAACCACAATCTTGTTTGGCCTTCTCTTTCTTGCCGGTTTTTCTCTTTTTTCTTCTTAAACTTCACTAATTCTTTACTGCATTTGTTTGTAATAAAGAATTTGTGTGCTGAGTTTTCTGGAATTTTTGAATGATAAGTGGGGTTTAGGTTGTTTTATTAGCTAACAATGTATGCTGTTAGACTTATTTGTTTACTGCATTTGTTGTTTGTTTCGTAAATTCAAGGGAATTGTGTGCTGGGTTTTAGATTGTTGTTTCTATTTTTGGCTTGTTATCGAAATAATGTATACTCTTAGACTTATTTCTTTGCTGCATTTGCTGTTTATTTTAATTTTAAGGGATTTATGTGCTGGGTTTTCTGGGATATGAATGATTGGTGGGTTTTTGATTGTTATTCTATTTTTGGGTTGTTTTAATAGAACAATGCATGTACTGATCACTGGATTTTTTTCTTGGGTTTTTGTGTTGGAAGTTGTTTGGATATGAACTAGAGAAATGTTTGACTTTGAGTATGGTTGGAGTTTAGCTTTTCTTTCATCTATATTTCCAGGTCAAACCCTTGAATCATACCCTTGATTTTTTTTTGGTAAATGTGGTTTGTAATATAATCTTTTAAGCTTCCAAATAAGACCAATTGGTAGCACAAAAGTAAAATTAATGTGAGGATTCATTATGTCTTTGAAATGCTGATATTGATTTACAACATAACATCTCCATTTGTCCTTTCACTTAGCTGTCAATTTTGGCTGGTAAGATTTAAGGTCACTTGATTTGGTGCTTCCTACACAGGGCATAGAGACGTAATTTACATTGGGTTGTATAATGTGCTGAGCCCCTTAAAAGGAAATGTGGATTGGGTTTGGGTAGAATTCAGTAGTGGGAGATTTCAGATAAACATGTCTTTTTGGTGTTTGGTCCCTATCAAGTTTGCGTTACTAATCTATATCAAAAACTAGGTCAAATGCAAAATAATAACATAATTGTCAAATTAAAATTAAATGGATCATGTCTGAGTCTAAGTTGTACTGCTTTATGTTCATGTTTATTAGTAACTTCTTTTTCGTGTTGTGCTGGTTTTTGTTAGTCAATCTACTGTGTCGTATCGTGTCACATATTGCCAACAATTCTAAGAGTTAAATGTTAATGAGCAACTGCTTAATTCTTAGTCAATATAGTGCCTTTTTCCATATCTATGTTCTTAAGGGTGATTAATATTAGTGCTATATTAGCATTATGAAGGGTAAGGGTGGGATACTTAAGGAGTGTACTTCCATCATTCTTTCCAAACTTTCAAAGTATGGAAAACTTTGGTCTATTTTATAATTTAAAAGATAGTGAATTATTCCTCCATTTCATTTCCTTTCGACTTTTGGCTTCAAATTTTTTTATTGCGCAAAATAAAAGTAGATTTTTCCCTCCACTTTGAAATCCCCTGATCAAAATGTGCTATTAATTTTTGAAAGTGTTACTTCAAGCCATTTCTTGCTTCTTAGTGCTTCTAATAAGATAACCACGATATTATTATGATATAATGTTGTAGATGGGGTCCACTGCTTGAGCAAGCCACCTACAAGAGTCGGCAACGCCTTTACCTCTCTGAACAGGCAATCTCATCTTCCTGGTGTCTTTTCATTTTACATTGTTATGGATATTGATTTTCATTATCCCTATACTCTCTGTTTCTTTATTCACAGACTGATGGGAGTGTTCCGAATACACTTGTTATTGCAAATGTTGAAGTTGTTAAACCTAGGGTCGCTGCCGCTGAGCATATATCACAGGTGATATTATCTTTGCAAGATTAATCACTTATCAAAAATATTCAGTTACATATGTCTAAGGTTTTAACGTAAACTTTTTTTGTATATGTAATGTTATGGTTGCAGTTTAATGAAGAGGCTCGTTCTCCCTTTGTGAAGAAGTTCAAAACTATCATACATCCAGGGGAAGTAAGCCCATTGTTTTATTTATTATCAATAGATAGTTTTTTATATAAGTGCAAAGCTTGCTTTATGAGATTTGACTATGAATTTTAAGTTTTATTATATATTCCCAAATAAAGTGTCACGTTTTTGTGTTAACTTGGGCATGTTGCAAGGTGACTTGGACTATTAAAATGCAAATGTATATTGATATACTTGTAACGCAGAAAATAAGGATAGTTTCAAGCAATTCGAGAAGCTTGAGATCTCCAAATCTTAGTGTTAATAATTTTTGTAACTATGCCAACTACAGGAAGAAAATAGACCTTTAATACTTAGCTTTTTTCATGCTTCCCTTGTAAATTTCTCTTTGATGACCACATTATACTTGCTATTCTTTAGGTGAACAGGATCAGAGAACTCCCAGATAACACTAACATATTGGCTACTCACACTGACAGCCCTGATGTGAGTTGGTTTTTCTAGACTATACATGTATGTTTACTTTGCTGCTATCCTTCAATAAACTCAGTCTTGTATGACATGATTTAACCTTGCTTCCACTCAGGTTTTAATTTGGGATGTAGAAAGCCAACCTACTCGTCATGCTGTTTTAGGAGCTCCCACTTCTCGTCCAGATCTGGTGTGTCTTATTTAAAGTCTACCTTCTCTCGAAGCTTTAATGTCTAGTGTAAAAGGAAGTCTTTAATGGTTACTCATGTGTTGTGCAATTTTTTTGACAATTTCTTCCAAACTATTTTCTTTTGACTAGTGATATTAATACACAATAATGTTGTATTAAGATTTTGAACGTTTGAATTACTTAGTAATCCCTTGCCTTGCAGATTTTGACTGGACACCAGGATAATGCGGAATTCGCTCTTGCAATGTGTTCTCGTGAACCTCTGGTGCTTTCTGGAGGTGTGATTTGTGTTTTATAATTGTGATATTTAAAAGTTTTTGTCTAGATTTACTCGGTTGAAGCATGTTTTTCAAGGAATGCCTTAATTTGCATTGTTTAACATGTTGCATTTCAACTACGAGAGAAACATACTTTCTTTCTCCTTTTTTGGGTAATGCTATGGAAAAGCCTATATGTTCTAACATGTTGAAGAAATTATTTTCTCTTATGATGCCTCTTTTTTTACCATTTACTTCACTGTATGTTTTTTTTTTATTTTTAAGATTTTTTAACATTTTGAGGGAGAATTGAGATTTAGAGAGATCTAGATTTCCATTTGGGAGAACTTGTTGTGGCATGAATAGGTGACAAATGTTTCTGGAAAGGAGAGACAAGCCTGTAGCTGTATGGACTATGGAGAGACGACAATAATGGGGTTTACATAACATTCAAAGTTACATGGTAACCTGATTGTGCAATGAACTGGTATTTTGAATATTAGGCTTAAGAAGGGTATTTTAGGTAATTACTATGTTAATAGAGACTTGGGAAATAAGTTAGTATTAAGTGGCATTATTATATTATTATAAATAGGGGAAATTAGGGAGTCATTAGGAATCGAGAAATTCAGTGACAAATTGTGGGTAAGTGCTTACTCAATTTGGAGATCTCAAGCGTCTTGAATAGCTTGATCTATCTGTTCTTATTTTACTTCTTAGGGTTGTAATCTTCCTTTCAATCATCCATTTTATAATATAATTTCACTTTTGTCCTATTACTTCGATTCCCAAGTTACTGTTTATTGAATCTGGTAGTTCATAGCAGATTGTAATGTAGTCTACCTTGTATGTTTATTCATACATAATGGATATCTACCCGAGAAATTGTGCTATTGGGATCTCTTGCCTGCCCTTTATGCCATTATTGGCAGCTTCATTAAAAGTTTGTGCTGTTGGGATGTAAATAATCACTCCCTTTTCTGTTAAACGAGCATAAGATAAAGATTGAATCATTCTGTCCTACTTCTGTCAATAAAGTTTTGGATTTCCGTAGGATTGCAAGTAGTTCTTTGTTTAACATTATATTTACTGTTATGTTTAGCTTTTCATATCATATTGGTTCACCTGCATAATTTTAGTTGCTGTGCAAAAATAGTAGATTGTGATATAGGGAGCAAACAACTAACAACCATTCTAGCTCTTGAACAGTGTAAAATTTTTTTCAAACTCTGAAACTTTACTATATTGTTTTTTTCTGACTACCACTATGTACTAAGAATATTCTGTATTATATTGATTACTGTTTGATCTCCGTTTTGATTTTAAGAGCAATGTAAATCCACAAAGATGTAGTATTACATTATTGCCCCTAAACTAGCAAGTTTTACTCTGTAGGGAAGGACAAGCTAGTGGTGTTGTGGAATATCAAAGATCATGTCTCAACGTTGGCAACTGGGGGCTCTAAGTCAAGTCCTGCTGGTAGCAATATTAAATCAGCATCCAAGACTGGTGATGGAACGAATGTAAATGTAGAAAGTCCTTCTGTTGGGGCGCGAGGCATCTACAAGGGACATAGTGATACTGTTGAGGATGTTCAATTTTGCCCCACAAGGTAGCTTGTGTTATATGTACAGCTTCTGTTTTCTCTTAACTATCTTTACAATATCTATTCTTTTTGTACTATCTGTTTGGTGGTGTGTGTAGGGTATATCTTTGGTAGTTGCACTTTTTCTTTAACCTCAGCTACCCATACTAATATATTTGACAACCTGACGTGTGTATGGAGTATGGACACACAATAGATAGCACTTCATTGGATAAATTACATGCCAACTTTACATTTGATGACCTTAAAATGGTTACTTGACCATTTATTAATGGCTCCATTGGTTGTCGGAATTAAATGGGAAGAGTTAACAAACTTAATGTAATTTAACTAGGAAAATCATTTGATAAGATTATGATCATATTTTTCCTACTGTATCATTTTTTATTACAAAATCTAGTCAATATATTACCTCTTGGGAGAGTGGTATTATGTGGTAACGGAAAATTTTGAAGTAAAACACATGTATACCGGTGATAGCTTAGTCTTTATGAAAATAAATTAGAGAGCACATTTCATGAAAATTATCACTAAAACCCATTCTCATTACGACCAGTTTTGACCAAGTACCAAACAGGGTCAAATAGTTGAGGATGAGTAAGATGCTAATGAAGTAAAACAGGAATCCAGCCATTTAGCATCTTTGTTCATTTATGCTGGATTAGTTCATCCTTTTATATTTACACGTTCTCTTTGTGTATGGAAGTGAGCAGCAGTTTTGCAGTGTTGGGGATGATTCCTGTCTAATATTGTGGGACTCAAGAACTGGATCGGATCCAGTAGCTAAGGTAACATCTCTGTACTAGGTGACATCTCCAAGATTCTGATTTTTTGTGAAAAGCATATTGAGCAAGTTGCAGTGGTGTTATAGGTAAACTGGTAAAGTGAATATGTGGCATGCAATCTTCACTGCAAAAAAAGAGAAGGTTGTGTGCTTTTGTGATGGATATTGAGGACTTGTGATTTTCATTATTTTATGTGTGTGCGTGCAAAAGGCTGCAGAGTTATGTGAAATCATAAATTAAATTAAATTCTTGTTTGTTCTTTTAGATTAAGCAATCTTTTAGTTCCTTTTTCTTTTGATTCCCGAGTGAATTGTATTTTTTTTCTAAGTTAGAAAACTCTCTCTACCATATGCATTTTTCCATTAGTGGCCCAATTATTGCAACACCTTCTTCATCATGGGGAGCCATGCTTTATGCTATAGTAATAAGCCATAATAACCCTGTTGAACTTCATAGGTGATTGTTTATTACAAACTGATAACAGGCTCAGTAGATTGTTCATTATATTTTGACTTGGTAGGTGGTATGAAACAATGATAATGGGAATGAAAACTTGTGTAGTTTTGGTTGAAAAATCTCTTGGCTACCGTGATAGCCATGCTTGTCCAACTTCAATCATCTCATTTTCTATTAAATTTTACACTGTAAATCATTCCTATTACCACCATTTAATACCACTAACCAAACAGGCGTAATTGTTTTTTCCTTTCTTCACATGCAAATATGTAAATTTTCAATCACTTATAGGATAATTGAAAGTATTCCTTCTGCTTCCTTGGGCAACTTAAGTGTCTGAAAAATTATTATGTTCCACCAGGTTGAAAAGGCCCATGGTGCTGATCTGCATTGTGTTGATTGGAACCCTCATGATGAAAACTTCATTCTGACTGGGTATGTTCAATTTCTTCCTTGCACGTGATACCTTTAACTATTCAACTTTGGATCTCATCTGTACCATCACTTTCTGCTTTCAGATCAGCTGATAATGCGATTCACTTATTTGATCGAAGAAATCTCACTGTAGGTGGATTTGGATCACCTGTCCATAAATTTCAAGGTCATGATGCTGCTGTCCTTTGTGTACAGGTCAGTACATTTTTGTTTGTTGATCTATCTCAAGAATCAAGATCTAGCTATTTCGTGAATTCTGATACTTGTGATGATTTTGATCCAGTGGTCCCCGAATAATAAGTCAATTTTCGGCAGTGCTGCTGAGGATGGACTATTGAACATATGGGATCATGAAAAGGTGTGTATATTCAGTTCGTGCATCTCTTTTTTACAAAGCCTTATCTGATATAGGAGACGGGGTGATATCTGAAACATAATTTTTCAACCAAAGTTTAGCATTATTTTTCAAAAGTTACAAGAACCATTTTCTCAAACATTTTTGATATTATTTGACAACAATGCCTAAAGAAATTTGTCAAATATTGATCATATAGCTTCGTTTTTTTTATTTTGGATGAGAAAAATGCCTGGAAAGAGTCAGGCATGCATGGGACTCCATATTTATGAAATATACGAGATTTTATATTGATGACATAGCCTTGTTTATTTTACGTTACTTGAGAAAAATGTCTGAAGGAGAGTCGGGCATGTATGGGACTCCATGTCTACGAAATATACCAAACTTTTGATATCCTTTGTCCAACGAAATTTGTTCGACGTTCTTGTCAACTGGATAACCTTTCGCCAAAGTTTGCTGCCATCAGTCTTTTAATATTTTCTCATGTTCATACGTTTTGACTCTATCTACTGCTGATTTATTCCCCTTTTGACATCTTTCAGGTTGGTAAAATGCAAACAGGGAATGGAAACAAAACGTCAGAGTATCCCGAGGGTTTATTTTTTAGGCATGCAGGGCACAGGTTTGTGGTGACTTCTAAATACCTTTTTTATATGCTTTTGATCATTTTTTATGTGTAACAGTGTCAGTGTGACCTTCATTTGTTTGTTTCAGGGACAAAGTGGTTGACTTCCACTGGAACTCGATTGATCCGTGGACTATTGTCAGTGTTTCAGACGATTGTTCGAGCTCTGCTGGAGGTGGAACACTGCAGGTGCGTAAAATTTTGTTGCTCACTTACTTAAGTATCTACTATCAGCTATTTCCTAAACAGTGTCACTTTTCGGGGGGTGTTTGATAGCTGTTTTTAGGGATTAGAAACAGATCAGATAAGCAAATCCATTGCTCAATGTTCGTTTTGGTTGCGTGGTTAATTTTTCCTTTACTTTGCCATAAGCGATTTCTTTACTTTGTCACAACAATCACATGGGCGGTACCAGATAAACAATTAAACTCACCCTCCTCATTTCCTCTCATGACTCTCATACCCTTACCCTGTTGGGATGTTTTATCCCACACCGACAAATTAAAGATGGGTGTAGACATTTTATAAGTTATTGGAGTCTCTCTTCTCATTGCCTTATGGTTTTGGGGCGGTACGTATCTCCTTGACTTATGAAGTATGCACCTCGTGTTTCTTCGATAATATGCTGGCATTCATAATAAGTCCAGCTCAATCCCTTTAACAAACTATGAATACCCCTCTTTGAGCATTCCCTTTCCATTTCATTTTCACTCCGCATACCAAACTTAGAGTACTCGGATCTTGCTATTCAAAGTTACTCGCATAGCAACGTCAAATTCTCATATTTTCATTAGGTTCCAATGCTAACTTTTTCGTCTCCTGATCCTCCCAAACCCCAGCCTAGTGGAAACCATTTAATGACATTAGGATAATAGAACGTTGAAACGTTGTTGTATTGTTCCTCCCATTTGTGATTTTGCACGTAGAACAATTGTCGCAAGCATGAGTTCCTATTGTTGATGTTGCAGATATGGCGCATTATGGATTTACTTTACAGACCGGAAGATGAAGTTCTAGCGGAGTTAGACAAGTTCCGTTCTAATGTAACCTCACCCCCATCGTAGATCTTAACAAGGAAATGCTCACTGATTAGCGAGTTTTAGGTTAACAGGAAGTGGTTTGAACTTGTATTCCATTGTCTTCAAACTACTAGTCTAGTGTCTTAATCTGGTTTAGCACGAAAATTAGCTAATTTTTCTGGGTAAATATTCTTCCCATTATACTTTCTTAATCTAAGAATCAACTTTGAGCTTGTGCAATTTTTATCTGATTAAAACACGATCATTCGAATAAACACTTCTATATTTGTTGGTATATGTTGAGTATAATCTAAATCATTAATTAATACAAATAAACAAATATAATCTAAACCACCGTTAATAACCTTGCCCAAGCAAATGGGACAACTAAATTGGTTCGGAGTGATTATTTTTTTTAATTTTTTATGATGCATAATATTTAGAGATATTAAGACTTAAAGTTTACTTAGAAAACTGTGCAAAAAGTAAATAGGAAGAACATTATAAAACAAGGGATTATTATACAAGTACTTCCTCCGTTCCATAATACTTGTTACATTTTCTATTTTGGGAAATTTCATATTACTTGCTACATTTCATTTTTTAGTAAAAATCAATCATTTAAAGTTATATCTACTCCTATTTTTATCCTACTCTATATCTAATTACTCATATTTTTCTTTTTCATTTTTCAACAAATAATATTAAAAAAATTTCAAAATGCAACTTCTACCTACTACTCATCATTGGACAGTAAATTCTTATCGGTGTGGTGTGGGTGTGAGCAAATGTATGAGAATGAGGCAGAGGTGGGGCTGGCTTGATAAGTGTGTAGGGCCATGCGCCTTTACAATCCATCCGCCACATCATTTTTTTTTGGCTTTTCGCCAATGGACGGCTTTTTCAACGTTTTCTTTTCCAAAGTCGGTGCTCAATATACTAACATTTGTAAATATGGTAAAAAATTAAGAAAAATAAATAATAATGATAAAAAATATATTTTATGTGAAAATGAAAAGTAGATACATATGTAAAGGAAAATTAAAGAAAATAAGTATAAATCATGATAAAAAATAAATTTGACGTAATAGTAAAACTATCGATATTAAGCTGACACATGTGAATTAAGTATAAGAGTATTTCATCATCACACTAAATATTTCCTTTTTATTTTAGCATTTATTGTTTACCGGTTATTCTTGGTTTGTGTTTTATTCTTAAGTTATAAGTTAAAAATATATTTTATCCTTTCAATATAAAATTTATTAGTATTAATTTTAATTTCAACTATGCACAGTT
This sequence comes from Amaranthus palmeri, assembly GCA_019776075.1. Classification (NCBI taxonomy): domain Eukaryota; kingdom Viridiplantae; phylum Streptophyta; class Magnoliopsida; order Caryophyllales; family Amaranthaceae; genus Amaranthus; species Amaranthus palmeri. Next base: position 4,495,458 of record JAAKBH010000271.1, on the reverse strand, counting down.
AAAAATATTAAAAATTAAATTGGTGCATTGACAAGTGTGTAAAACAAAAAGTGACATTTTTATGTGAATAGGAAGCAATATTATTTTCTTTTTGTCGTGTAGTATCTGGACTTGTACTGTGCAATATATCTGATTGTATAAAATCTCTTTAAATTAAAAGGTCTCAAATATTAGTGTAATTAATTTGCGTACTTCAATAACGTATTTGTTCTTAAACCTTAAAATTAAAATTGCTACATATATTTCATAAAACGCTAATATAAAATACGTAAATATTGCATTCTCAACGAATAAGAGGAAGTATAATTTATGCTTGTTTGAAATGTGATGATTTGGTTAGTACAAGTGAAAGAAACATACCTTATGGAGGTGAGTTGTCTAAACAAAAAGGAACACACACATAAGTACATGGGGTTTAAGACAAAAAAAAATAATCGTTTTTAAAATTATAAATAATGCAAACCAAATTTTGTGTAAATATTGCTTTTGTAGTTTTGATTTTTTTTTATTTTTTTTAGATTTAAGATATTAAACTTTAATGACATAAGTATATATTGTTTGATAAAATAAATATTTATAAAATTGTTCACTCAAACTATTTATTTATTTTGAACTCATTTAAACTAATTGATCCAATGAAAAATGTTGGAATTAATGAGATTAATTGAATTTTATCTGGTGAAAATTTTCATAGTTCAAATACAATTAGAAAACAGACAGGGCATGATTTAAAAACTTTAAATATTAAAATAACTTTAACATTAATTTTAAATATTGACAATAATATTTATTGCCAAAATATTATATAATACAATAATTGTGATTTTGTGAATAGCCTAATAAAAATAAAAATGAACATAGATATCTAACGTGTAACCCAATTTTTAAATTGATTAAAACATTAAGAAAACCAAAGCTTATTTTAGTTGATATTTATTTCTCCCGATAAAATTATGAGTTTAATTCTAACCAAGTTCATCAACATATACTGTCAAGAAAAACTTTTGTTTTTAAAGTTCAAAATTAATAACTTTAAATAGGATTATTTTCTTTTATGGAAAAAAATTATTTATTTATTTATTTATTTTTTTGAATAAAAATTGTAATTTTTTTGCCATGATAATTATAAAACCCAGTTTTGATTTCAACAAGAAATAGACAAAAAAATAATAAATAATCTAATAATAATAATAATAATAATAATAATAATAATAATAATAATAAGGAAAATTCCACGTGGTAACCAAAACTTTTAAAAAATCCACATGGTAACCCTGAGGTTTACCAAATTGGTTATCCATGACCTTTTTGCAGATAAAACGTTAGCAAAACGTTATGAAACATTAATTTCGAAGCTTTAAGGATGTTGTACGCCTATATATGCGACTCATCATTATAAATGCCATCAGTCTCAGCCATTTTCCCCAAAATATAAATCCAAACTCTACCATCTTTGGATTTGGGGGAAAAAATATGATTTGGATGATAAATGGTAGATTTGAGGGTTATATTTTGGGGAAAAAGGTTCAAACTGATGGCATTTGATATAGTGAGTCACATAAATATGCATACAACAGCCATAAATCTTCAAAATTAACGTTTGCTAACGTTTTTATGTGCAAAAAGGTCATGATGGAACATTTATGTAAACCTCAGGGTTACCGCATGGATTTTTTAAAAGTTTTGGTTACCACATGGAAAACTCAAAACCTCAGGGTTACCACGTGGAATATCCCTAATAATAATAATTAATTCTACAAATTTCTGTTTTCACCAGATACCTTCTCCTGTTTCTGTTCCTTTCTCATGCTGTTTCTCTTTCCCCCTATTTTTCTTCATAAATTTTCTCTCTCTACATATTCAAATTTTGATCCTCCTAGATAAAAGCTCATTCGTAATCAGATCAGAAATTGTTCTACAATCAATTTGGCTTCATGGGTATTTTTTAATTTTGACATTTGTGTTGATCTTATATTCTATTATTTATTGATTGTTCCGTTTTTTTTTTCTGTTTACATTTTAATTACTTCAGTTATGTTGTTTTTAATTTTGTTAATTTATTTCAAAATTTATTGTTAGCTTGTTTCTTGTTATATTCAATGCGGGATTTCTATGTTGAAGCCGTTTCTAGTATTGTTTTTGGAGTTGGATGATTTATATGCTTATACGGTTGATTTTGGGGTGTTTAGGTTTTAGCTTTGTAAATTGGGGAGCTTTGATTTAGTATTTGTGATTTTGGGTAAATGGGATCTTGAGATGAAGAGGATTTTGGTTAAATGTTTGGGAAGATATAAAGAATTTACTTTAATGAAGTTAATTTTTGTTGTATTACCTATGATCTTTATTGATGGAACTAATTTTGGTGCTTAATGAAGTTGAGGATCATAATTTTCTGTCTCTTTTCTGTTTTCATGGATATTATTCTACCTCTTTTCATGTTTGGAATCATTTGAACCGAAACCGATACTATGATGGTTAGTAGGTGGTAGGAATTTGGTGCTTTCTTGATCAATTTATGGAGCTTATGATGGTTGGTTGCTAGTAGATACTATGTATTAGATTTGAGTTTGTACTTTAAAGCTGGGTCATAGTAGATTTTGGTGACATTGAGCTTAGTGAGTGGTATCGTTACGGTTGGAGGATTGAAGTAAAGGAAATCTATGTTTCTCTATGTACTATAATTGTGAAGCTGATTATTTGGATACCCTTTGCATGTTGATGCTTAGACATTTTTTGGAATGCTGGGCCAAATTATGATTATGCTTATCTCACTCAGATAATGATGCTGGATGCGCTTCAACTCAGTTGATCGATGGAGATGGTACTTTCAACGTTTCTGGGATTGAGGCTTTTATGAAAGAAGTAAAGTTGGCAGAATGTGGGCTTTCATATGCCATAGTCTCCATCATGGGCCCACAAAGCAGTGGTATGTAGTCCTATTTTTCTTAGCATATGACTGAATATGACATCAACTAGGGAAGGACTTGATTGTTTTGTAATGAGTAGACATAAACTAGGGAAAAGACTTGATTGTTTTGTAACCGTAGAACATATTTTGTGAACGAGTAAGTACAAGTCATTTGTATACCTTATGTATTAGAGTGGTGTTAGAATATGATTTGTTTGATGAGTCAGTTAGCTTAATATTTTCATATTTTTCGTAGTCATTTTCAATTAAGAGGCACATTGTTTTTGTTCTTTAGATTATGTTTTCCCTAAATAATGGTGGTAGATAATCAATGAGGAAACATAATGACTCATTGCGCATTTGCGCTTTTTTATGCTTTGCTTCTATAGGGAAAAGTACTCTATTGAATCATTTATTTGGAACCAACTTCAGGGAAATGGATGCATTTAGAGGAAGGTAATTGGATATATTTCTGTTCATAGTATAGCTAAAGAGAAAACCTATCAATCTTATGGAAAGCTGTTATTTCTAGGTCTCAGACAACAAAAGGAATATGGCTAGCAAGATGTGCAGGAATTGAGCCGTGCACTCTAGTAATGGATTTGGAGGGTACTGATGGTAGAGAAAGAGGAGAGGTGATTTCCATTTCTTATAAACATTTCCATTTTTGGATTGTTTTACCCACTTCCACAGATTCTTTAGCAGAGCATAATTATGTGGATTTGTGCTCAACTTGTGTTGCAATGTCTATTAGGATGATACTGCTTTTGAGAAACAAAGTGCTCTCTTTGCCCTTGCTGTTTCCGACATAGTGCTTATAAACATGTAAGAAAAGGAACTGTTCTGTCCTCATTTCTCTGTCAGTTCATAAGAGTGTTCTTATATGTGAGACTGCTCTGTATTTGATTTAGGTGGTGCCATGACATAGGCCGTGAGCAGGCAGCAAATAAACCGCTTCTGAAGACTGTATTTCAAGTACGTCACTGTTTCTTTAAGCTGTTACTTTTTTACATGTTTGATTGTATACTTGTTCGGTCTAGCTGCTAGTCTGCTTATTCTTTTGTTTGAGGGTTAAGATCGTGTTGATGTAAGTATTTATATCTGTCGGGTATTCCTTATAGGTTATGATGCGGTTGTTTAGTCCTCGAAAAACAACTCTGATGTTTGTGATACGTGATAAAACAAGGGTAAGTTTTATCTTTTAATTAAAAAAAGTTTGGGGATCAAGGATTTACTCATTTTCACTTGGCATAGCTATTTCAATAGTAGACCGTTAATTAAGAAAACGTGAGCATTACTTTTTTTTGTACAGACTCCCCTTGAAAACCTAGAACCAGTTCTGCGAGAAGATATTCAAAAGGTGAGAACTTGATGCTTTATAGTCTCATTGCAAAACCACAAATTCTTTCTCATCTAATAAAAATAATTTCCTTCTAGATATGGGATTCAGTTCCTAAGCCACAAGCCCATAAGGATACTCCTCTGAGTGAGTTTTTCAATGTAAGCTTTTTTTTTGCTGTTTGTCGCAGTTTATTGAAGTTTAGAAGATATGACTGATGAGCGTGACTTGTATAACTGCTGTGAACTTGCTAGGTTGAGGTTGTTGCTCTTTCTAGTTATGAAGAAAAGGAAGAACAGTTTAAAGAACAGGTATGCCCACTGGTTGAATATTTTAACCGTTTGTTTATTTCTACTGCAAAATGTGGTGATTTTCTCTTTGCCCGACAAAACTCTTTGACTGGCAAAAATTTTGGAAAATACCTCCACCCCCTTTTTTGAGGACTATTGCAATGTTTTTCCTTATGTTTAATCAAACCACTAATGTGGATATGATTCTATTTTAATGATTGTCTAACTTCTTGGTATTGGATAAAGGTTGCTAGCTTGAGACAGCGGTTCAATCACTCTATAGCTCCTGGTGGTCTTGCTGGAGATCGCCGGGGAGTTGTGCCTGCTTCAGGATTCTCTTTCAGTGCACAGCAGATGTGGAAAGTTATTAAGGAGAACAAAGACCTTGACCTTCCTGCACACAAAGTAATAATTGACTTACTGTTTTAATACAAGTGATGTAATATGGTATTATTGCTCATGATAGCAAAACCTTTTCAGGTTATGGTGGCTACTGTTCGTTGTGAAGAAATTGCCAATGAAAGATACATTGACTTCACCCAAAACGAGGTATAGATTTTTTATTCTCACATCTATGATGTATGTGTATTCATTTATCAATTATCTATGATTTTTATTTTACCTTTTTGAAGGCCATTCTTAATTCTGCTATTTGCTATATAATACGCAGGAATGGCTTCAGCTGGAGGAGGCCTCGCAGTCTGGCCCTGTTGCTGGATTTGGAAAGAAGCTTAGTTCTATAATTGGAAACTGCTTTTTTCAGTGAGTCCTCATTACTTTCTTTCAGATTCTGCTGGGCCCTGAGCGGCGGCGCTGAGAGTCACTTAATGGCATTTGGGATAATGAATTGTTCTTGTCTCTATTTATGTGTGGCTGTGTTAGCTTACGTGTGCTAACTTTTTTCTGTTCAGGTATGATTCGGAGGCTGTGTATTTTGATGAGGGTGTTAGAACCTCCAAGAGGAAGCATCTTGAAGACAAATTACTGCAAGTACGGTTATCTATGTTTATCTAAATTCACCACAATTATAATACTTCTGAGTTCTCTTTTTGTGTGCCAGTTTTATGCAGAGAAGCATAAGCCAGTTGCATTGAGATAGTTGATGTACTAAATAGATAGGAATAGGATTATGTGCTTGCATTATCTTTGAAGTAGTATTCTTTCTCCCCTTGCTGAATTTTTGGGTTTATGTAATTACAAGTAATCAGAGTGAAATTAGCTTTATGTTCCTTTATATCTTGTGCCTTATGATGAATTTTTACATGTGATTAATATCTAATTGGTCATGCAGAAATTTTGTTTTTATTTTTCAGTTAGATGGATTTATAATTCATGCTTACTAGTTTTACTCTTTTCCCCTGTCCTGCATTAGCTTGCTCAACCAGCTTTCCTTTCCATTTTGGGACATTTACGTTCTGGAACAGTAGAGAAGTTTAAGGAAGCATTTGACAAAGCTCTAAAAAGTGGGGAAGGGTTTTCTATAGCATCCCAGAAATGCAAACAGAGCTTCGTGAATCTTTTTGATGAAGGATGTGCAGGTAAACATTTTGGTCCACAAGCTAGCCCGCATTTGTGGATTTTTTTTCTTCTTTTTACTTATGTTGGGTGAAATAATAAAATTACATAGTTCGTTCAGAAGTTTGCCTTTGAGGCATTGTTAAGGGTGCAAGGGTTATTGGGTGGTAGGATCATAGGAATGTAGGATTATTCTGTATCTCCTAGGGACCAATTCACAATCTGGCCAAAACTGTAATTTTTGAACCCTATTTCATTTATATACTTAAAGTGAAAGTAAACTTCCTGTTGCTTCGTGCAGATGCTGTTATTGAACAAGCAAACTGGGATACATCTAAGACAAGGTCCAAACTTATACGCGATTTAGATGAATATATCACTTCAGTTCGTGATGCCAAATTGGCTGAACTTACTTGTAGTTATGAGGTATGAATTTCTATGTTTCTCATCTCTTAGTAATTTAATGAACTGCTGATTTAATATCTGTGGGGTCTCTGTGCAAGTGCACATTACTACATTGCAAAAGTAGATGAGAAACTCTTGAGCATATTGATGGAGTGATGGCCATTGCTACTCTCGCCACGTTCGTGTATGAGGCTCCACTTAATAACTACTAAGTTACAACTTAATCTTTCAAACAATTGGTTTTTAGAACTCTGCAAACAATGGAGATGAATTCTGTTTAGCAATGGGCAGCTGTTGCAAGCTTACAGCTCCCATCAGATTTGTATGATTGTATCAGCCTTGAATATGTGTCAGTTAAATTTCATTTCTGTCATTCAATCAATTTGTTTTTGGGTCATTGTGCATCTCTGATTGATTTCTTTGTCTTGCGATTGTTGGCGTCTTGGATTTCAGTGAATAATTATTGTGTATCTTCATGAAGTCTGTCCGTGGAACAGTATTTTTTAAATTTGTTTTTTCTCTTGGACATTTCATTTACATCTGAATTTCATCGTTCTATGCACTAGAATTTTTCTTCTTGTCAAAGTGACCATCAAAGGATATAATCCTGGAATGGCTGCCTAGCTTTGTTTAACTTTGTCAATTGTTAGCTTTTCTCACTATCATGTCTATCAACCATTCCTGAATGTTGCAGGAAAAATTAAATGAGGCTCTTGTAGGGCCGGTTGAAGCACTTTTGGATGGTGCAAATGATGAGACATGGCCATCAATCCGAAAACTTCTTCGACGTGAGACTCAGTCAGCCATTTCTGGGCTTGCCAGTGATCTTTCTGGTTTTGACTTGGATGATGAGACTCGTGCTAAAATGCTAGCTAGGATAGAAAATCATGCAAAAAATGTTGTTGAGGGAAAAGCCAAGGAAGAAGCTGGAAAGATCTTGATCCGCATGAAGGATAGGCAAGAACTTAAATTGAAATAAAAGATGACACTTCATATCATCACAATTTTAAGAGCACTAATTAAGTAACTATGCATTTTTTCTTGTTCAGGTTCACGATTTTGTTTAGCCATGATACTGACTCAATGCCCCGAGTTTGGTCTGGGAAGGAGGATATAAAATCAATCACAAAAGTTGCCCGTTCTGCGGTATGATAATTTGGGGATTTATATGGTTATTTGCATTTATATTCTCTACTTAGAGATTTGTATTTCGTGTCGTGATGCAAAATGCTTTTGCAGTCCCTCAAACTGCTTTCTGTTTTAGCTGCGATACGGTTGGAAGATGAATCTGATGATATTGACAAAACTCTATCCCTTGCTTTAGTGGAGAAAACGGGTATCACTAGTGAAAGGAGTGTCACGGTTTCTGATCCACTAGCTACAAGCACTTGGGAGAAGGTATGTTTTTACACTTTTTGTGAATAGTTTTCCAACTTGATGCAGTATAGATCTGGTTTGGTGACTGGCTTTTTGCGCCAGCTTTTTGAGTATTTTGAGAATGAATGTTAGCTACTAGTTTACTACACAAAAAGTTGATTATTTTCGCATATTATCAAGTAAATGCCAAAGACTTGATCCCAATATGGCTAAACTATGTGAACCAAAACAAATTAATGTGGCTAATCACCGCTAGTATATACTTTATTTTCCCTATCTTATACTAATCTGCAACTAAGAATATTAAATTTTTATAGTCATTGACATATGTTTTCTTCTGATAATTCTTGACTTCTAGAAATCCCACCTTTCATAGAATTCTTTTTTATTGGCATAATGCCGTAATTACTGTCTTCCATTGGATTTTTTTTATTGTTGCATCGGCTCTCTTCCTCGGACATATTCTCGACTCCCTAGTGATATTAATGTCTAATTAATAGACAAGAAGTTTGATGTTGATAAATCTTCAAAACGGTATGTGCCAGCTTTGTTGTTTATAAGAAGTCTACCTTCCACTGAGCAAATACACTTCTGCCATGTAGATGTCTCGTGTGTGCTGGGCCAGTTAGGCGAGGCTGATTTATACTAGATTCTTTGCCTTCCACCCAAGTATATAATGTAAATACTGGTTTAGTTCTTACAAAGTCAAGACTTTAATAGTTTGATCTTCTGTTTTATCGATATTTAATGTTATTACAATTGCTTATTATGTAATGATCTTTTGCACAACTAAATTTTCTGATGTATTACCATGTGGACCGTCTTTTTGATTTGGAACCTTTCTATAACTAAACATTGTTTGAAAATTACATATGATGAGTCCATGATGGATCAATAATTTGTCTGTAGGTTCCATCGTCAAAGACTTTGATAACACCAGTCCAATGCAAGTCATTGTGGAGGCAATTCCAGATGGAGACAGAATATACTGTTAGTCAGGCAATTGCTGCTCAGGCATGAATTCATTTCCTTGGGCCCTTATTAGTTATTCTGTTCAATAGGATAACACATGCAATCAAATTATTTGTTTAAAACAAGCATACTTGCTAACCAAGACCGTTTCTTTAACCTGAATTACTTATTTTAAATTCTCAGGAGGCCAGCAGACGTAGTAACAATTGGTTGCCACCTCCATGGGCAATCGCTGCCATGCTTATTTTAGGTTTTAATGAGCTCATGACTCTTTTAAGGTAAAATCTTTTCCCATCTTTGATATTTTAACTATATGTCCCTTCTTTTGCTCAATGTTAATGTTCATTTTGTCTCAGGAATCCTTTATGGTTTGCCGTCCTCTTTGTTGTATTTCTAGTAAGCAAAGCATTGTGGGTGCAGATGGATATATCAAATGAATTCCGTCATGGCTGGGTAAGTATTTCTTTAAACAATACTTCAAATCTAAATGAGTCGATCAAGCTGTGTGCATGCAGGATTGCTCTGTGACTGTCTCATTAATCTTTTGTGAATCCGAATTGCTTTTAATTTTTGTTTTTTTTCGATCTGGCTGAGCTGATACATGATGGATAAGTTCTATATTGATTCGACTTGAAATTGATATGAAAGCCAACTAAAAATTAGTGAGCTTATAGCCCAGAATATTTGACTTGTGACCCAAAAAATGACCCGACCTAAAACCTGATAAGTGAGTCAAACCTGAGTGTAACTCTAGTACAACCGTTTTGACTTGTTTTCCATGTTATCACTTTGCACTCAATATTTTGAGTTAATTTTTGTATTTTGAGTCAATATTTCTTATTCAAGAATCAAGACTTAAAAGTTGTATATTGGTCCAACATTATAACATAATTTATTTTATACAAATGAAAAAGACATTTATTTAATAAACATTATAACCACAACAACAATGCCAGAGTCTTAATCCCAAAATTTTGTTGATCTGTCAAAAATTTCAAACTCCCGACTAAACCAAAAATGACTTGATGCAAAACCCATCAGGTTACAGTTCAGCACACTAAATATCATTGCTATTTACACAGCTCTAGCTTCTAGAGGCTATGCAACTTTTCCTGTAACTTAATATCAGCTGAACAGATCGATTTAGTATGCCGTCTCAACTGACGGTCAATTGCTTTTACCAATAACTGTTGTTCCAAATCAGATCTAAATTTTAACCTACACTGTAGGTCATCGCATCGTTTCTACTTTCCCACATAAGCCTTCCTCTCTTGTTTCTTTCCTTAACAACTGTATTCCTCAGTATATCGCATCGTTTCTACTTTCCCACATAAGCCTTCCTCTCTTGTTTCTTTCCTTAACAACTGTATTCCTGAGTATGAGTGGGGACAGTGGAAGTAATTATCTTGTGTTATTCGTCTAAATGCATCTTTTGTTATACTCTGCTGTCAATGTGTACTTTCGACTTTTCGGGAGCCTTATTCTGATCGTTTTGTGTACAGCTACCTGGATTCCTTTCCATTTCAACAAGAATTGTACCTACTGTTATGACCATGCTCAGAAACCTAGCTGAGCAGGGAAACAGACCAGCAACAACAGGTGCTCGCACAAACCCACCACCCCTAGCCGCTAACAGCTTCCATAAAGACGGTCTTTCATCAACTGGATCTTCGCATGTAACAACAAATGAAAATGGAACGGAGTATTCAAGTTCTTCACATGATGATTAGGTGGACTAGTTTGATTGCGTAAAGAATTGGTCCGACTCTGATTTTACTCTACAAGTCTTGTCGCTTCATCAAGGGGATGGACATGTACTTTGCCGATTAATTAAATTCTTATAGCAAGAAAGGGTGGATCCGTGGATGGATGATTGGTGAGAAGGCATCGATTTTTGTGTATGTGCCACATGCAGGGGTTAGGACTTCTGGTACGAAGAATCCCTCCCCGCTCCTGAGATAGTTTTGTTTTTGCTTTACTTCACTCCTCTCTTCTCCGTATGATGCGGTCTAGAAGATGATCCTGCATCTGTAATGGTCGTCTCAATCAGCTTGTCATTTTTGTATGTGAAAGATTCACAATTTCTGAAGTTATATATGAGTGGACTGATAATTTGATTTAGATTGCTACTCAAATTTTCTGTCTTTGTCATTATGCTTCGTTTCATGCATGTCTCGAGTAAACTTCGGTGAAAAAATATACTAGAAGAAAGATTTAAGGAGATGGAAAGGTAAGAAAGGATAGTTTAGGGTTAACTTGGGTTAATTGAGGTGGGTTAAAACGGGTCAACGTGTTATTTCATTTTTTGTCAATGATCGAATTTTAATTACATGGTCACAATGCTTATCATTTTTGAATCGGGCAACTAGATTATAATATATTAATGACCTATACCTTACGGTTATATTTATAAATTATTCAATCTTTTGATTTTTTTAAAAATATTATTTCGGATTCAGATCATATCTTCCGAGCTTTATGATTTTCGGTAAATCCTTGAGTTGATAGTTTTGATACCATGATGCAACCAAGGTAGTTACTTAGATAAGTGCAAAAGGGATGAATATGTTATGCACTTTGGTTTCGACAACGACATGACGCTTTCACTTGATAAATTTGCATACCAAAACTCCAAAAAATAAAAGAGAACAGTAATTTTTCTTGACATAAAATCAATAATTGTCTTCAATACGCTACCCCTACAATTTTTTTTTGCTAAATATTCACAACTCAACCAAAACTGTTTAAATTAATGTATAAAAAATACATTAATTTCAATTTCTAGCACAAAATAAGAAAAAAAAAACATAAAATTCCAATCCCAACTTACTAGGATTAGAAAAACAAATTACAACTATCAATATATATAATTCTTGGGGAACATTTCTGCTGAAACTTTCTTGAATAACCTTAATATCTGCAGCATCTAGTAAAATTGGTGGGCAGAAACAGGCCTCATGTTAACTGGATGAAAAAGATGCCAATCTATCAAAATTTAGTAAACCAGAAAGGAAGAACCTCTAAATGCACTTATCAGCTTATCACACACAAAAGTCGTAGACGCTTTCTCATTTAAAAATAAACAGGTCCTTCTCTGATGATATCATCCTCTTAGCTGCAGCACTTCCGACGATTCGCTCAAGCTGAGAACAAAAATCAAGTAGATTCAAATTCGTATGTCAAAATACTATCACTCAAGAATCATAACTTAACACTTTAGTAAGCATGTAAGCATCAATCTGCCTCTAAAATATTGGCTATTTAAAACCTTTTTGTATTGTAGAGTAGGATTTATAAAAGTATTAGTTATCACTCACGAATCAAAGCTCTCCCTTCGTTGTTTTCACCATCAATGTTTGAACAACAACCCATTACCACAATGCCATTAGGTGGCTCCCACCTAGGGTGAGGTAGAATCGGAAGTACGCACCCTTACCCTATATTGCATCTTTTCACTAAACTAGTGATTTAGTGAAAAAAAGAGTATTATATAACAATCTAAAGAATAAAGATGGTTGAACATTTCACAATAGGTGAAATATGTAGAACATAACTATCAAAAATATATTATTGGATGGCATACAAGTTATGACAGGGTGCAACAAATTTAACATGGAACAAGAGCTTACCCGTAGCTGATCAAATCGCGAAAAGAGCACAGTAGAAGTCATGTTATGAGACCCATCAAGCATATTAAGAACCTGAAATAAATACGCCATAGATACCATGAGAAGGGCATCTTTTATTATGAGGATTTGTTTCTGGGGTGAACGGACTAATTTATTATGAAAGTAACATGTAATTGTGAATTACAAAACACATACTAACCTCAGGATAAAATTCCTTCCTCTCTGGAAGAGAATAAATGATTAAATTCTGGATGCCTCGGATCTAAAATTGAAGAGAGAGATTAAGAAAGATAATCAAGAGGAAAAATTTTCTTTTATTGGAAAAAGTGATTTACTTGTACTCAAAACAAAGTAGCTATAGTAAATAGAAATGTAGTTTAACACAATAAGAATTTGTATAAGCCTTTAAATAACATTTCATTGCACCAATTTATACGGTGAGAATGGTTGTTATTTGAGTGTATCGTGAAAACTATAGTCTTAGAGTTCTTTGCTTACAAATTACAATAGACTATAGTAAATTGACTCATTAAAACATGTATGATTTCTATCAAAGGTCAAATGGAAAACTCTTAGTTATTAAGAGGGTAACATGTCATTGCATAAATCTAGCCCCCTTAACTCTGCTTATAGGTACAACGCACTTAGTGGCATCTCACTCAAAATTTCAACAAGAAACAAAAAACTACCTTGTAGCGGTGGTAGAAGTGTGCTCTCTCTGTGTAAAGCATAATTTTTCGTTGTCCTTCATTAAACCAATTTCTCGCACGAGAAATGTCACTTTGCTTTGTATACCTGTTCACCATGAAAAATGTAAAAATATCTTGACATATTATATTGCAAACACATGAAAAATGACAAGACAGTCTAAACAAAAATTTACTCGCTCAGCAGGCAGAAAGACGCATTTTGTGACTTCAAGAAATTGCGGATGCGGACAAATTCAAAATATGATGATATAAACAACATTATTCCACCCTGCAAACCATTTCGAACATAGAATATTGTAAGTTCACTGTAATTACAAGGAGAAATCACAAGTTTGACCAAAGGAACCCTAAACATAATAAAGACATTTTACCTGAATGGAATCTTTTATCTTTGGAAATACCTGCAATAAGAAGATGACGCTATTAGAAATTAGATACCATAAAGATGCAGCTGTTGTACCACATATTATAAATTTTAACCAGAAATATTGCAATTTCAGTTTATGCTAGAGGCCCTTGTACATCAACATTCAGACATGGAAAAATTCATTCAATGCAAACAGATTTGCTGAAGGAAAATCTTGTACTAGAAACTGCATCTATTTCCCCTTAGTCACTGTTCAGAGAATGTCATGAATCCACAATCTCCTAAAGGGCAACAGAGTCGATGAAACAACCTCTTAATTTTTATAAAGGTAAGGCTACGCAAATCTGGCCTCTAAACCTAAGTGGTACCCCCTTAGCGACATTGGGGTAATTAAATATTTTTGTGGTACATCTTCACTTACGTAGATTGACATAGGCCTCTTTTACTAGATTTCAAGCCAATCATATGTGTACTTGTACAAAAATCATACACAATTCGATTAACCCCTGTTTTTTCTAGTCACAAGTTCACAATCAGAATTAATACAAATAAAGTAGACCCATTCTCAATTCCTAATGAAATACTAGGAGCGCATCTGGTACACAGTGTCAAAAAATGATGATTGAAATGAAATAATTTCATGTTATGATGTTAAAATTTATGTTCATATTTGTTCAATCCAAAGATTTCTTTTCCTTTAAAAAAATTAGTTTCAGTCTATTACCTTTTGAAACGGAGGTATTAGGGAGTACTAAAAATTTGTGAAAAAAATACATGTTTGAGAATATCATGCTACTTTTATGAAAAATTACACAAAAGTATTTGCTATTACCATTACCATTACCATTTACCAATATTTAGGACATGTTATTAAACGAATTGTAAAAGCACATTCAAAGCGACCAAAAAACAATTACTCAAAAAAGATAAACAGCTGCAAAGCTATATTTGTTAGATTTTTGGTCCACGTAATTCAAGCTGGTCACTCCCGGCTTTACCTGTGAATAGCTGCTAAAGGATAAGTAAGGAGAAGCCAATTACGTGACACTATAACTTCTGTGATTTAGCAATCTTTGTTTTTGTGAATTAAGCTATTACTACTACCACGGTGTCAAATTGAAGAGAAATGTTGTCCAGTTTAGTCATATTATTGATTAGTAGATATCCTTAGAGATGAAATCCATAACTTTAGTGATACGAGCCAAATTTCAGTCTCCCAAAACAATGAGCATAGAAATTAATAAGCAAGATGATGTTTAATCATAAGACTACTTTCTTAAGATTTTCATCAAGATTCAAAAGCAACACTTGAAGGAAGAATCACCATCATGCACTATGGGTCCTCGTCAATAATATATATATCTCAAAGGTAAGTTAAAACGTAAGTATTCAAGAGAAGTTGTTTTAAACAAACTTAGATAATATTCAAAGTTATTGTACTACTAGTAGTACACTAAAAAGAACTCTGAAGTCTGAATCACCTCTATTTAAGCCTAAACTTCTTTTGTTATCACCTATTTCAACTGAATTGTACACATCTTTAGTGACATTAAACAATTACCTTCAAAATAAAGAATTTTCTCATCCCATTAAACAAGAGAGATGTTTCAATAGAAGTGTAAATAACTCGAAAGTTGCAACCTTGGCATAACTAGGGATCCCCTTTCATGAAAATCTACAAATACAGAAACACTGATCTCATAAAGGTACAGCTTCTCTCTTGGATACCCTTGCTACTATTTCAAAATCTGATATATTTGTTCGGTATGATAAAATTATGCATGGCAGTTATGAAAACTAAGCAAACAATTATATCCAAACCTTTTTGACAAAGTAGTCCAAACGAGCATCATCAGCTTCAACTATGGAATCAGAATTGAAGCGCTCATAAACCTACAAAAGCATGAAGATGTGGACATTTATGAGCTGCCAACAATCTAAAATCTACTACAGAAAATGCATGTCAATTGTCAACTACGTGTTTTGAGGACGAATACGTAAAACAAAAATTCAAGTCACATGAATACAATCAAGGAAAAACTATCAGATAATACCTTCTAAAAGTGACTTATTGTCAAAAGCTACCTAGAATTATTTTTTTCGCCAAAAGAAACCTAAAAACACTTGTTTCTTTTTCAAATACTATCAACTAACAAAAGACATCTGAATCACCGTTAGTTTGACATGTGCCCACCACATGACTTTCAATTATAGTCTTCAACCTTTATAAGCTACCTTCCTCCAAAAATATTGTTGCCACTTTCCAAAACTGACTCAATTCAAACCATTGAAATCCCCTCTCCAAGCTCCTCAACAATATAGGCGTCTTCATCCCACCAGAATATTAACAAAATAATCATCAAATAACCAGTAATTTCTTTGAAAATAACATATTATATAAAAGTAAAGAAACCCAGAAACTGATTTAGCAACAGAAGAAAAATGACAAGAGAAACTGAACAAAAAAAAAAAACCCAAAGAGAAATAAAAATTAATAGGCAAAAGATTGAAACTTTACAGCATACTCCCTCCGAATCATTTTAGATGTCTCATTTGGGTTTTCATGATTATTAAGAGTGATGTGGGGTCCAGTAAAAAGGTGGTAGTTGGGTATTGGGAGTAGTAAAAGCGGGGGTATTTAGGTAAAAAAAGATAGACAAAAAAGGAAATGGGACAATTGATATGATTTCCAAATAAGGAAATGGGACAACTAAAATGATTCGGAGGGAGTATTAAGTAGAATATCAGCTACAATCACTTCAATAGATTCATGGCAAGTAGAAGACTTTACAAGTTGATAACCCAACATTGATTAAGAACTAAAACTCTTATTTCTCACCCTATTTATTCACTATAATCAAATAACTAAGGGATAAGAAATGTCTGATAAGGATCAAAAGGTAACCAGAAACGTATTGGCGCTAAGTTGATAACCCAACATTTTTGGACATGCCTGTGCCAAGATCATAACTTGAAAGGCAGGTTTGTTTCTATTAAGAATGCGTAGATATGATCTTGGCATAGGCATGTCCAAAAATGTATTGGTGCCTTTCAAGTTATGTATTCAGACAAAATTTTTAATCACTTACAAGTCGGTGAAATCATTAAGAGAAACAAACCTGCCTCACTTGTAGAATAACTTTTGGCAATACACCTTTGTATTCACAAGACAATTTCAACTGCACAAAGAAGCAATAGATCACGATATTTAAGTGGAATCAGATATTAGGATACTACTACTATTAGATGGAATACCATCCTACCTTCCCTTCCAAGTTAAGACAATGACGATTGAACAAAGCATTTATGTCTGCAATGGAATTGAAAAAATTGTCAACAAGAGTTTGAAAAATTTTGAAATATATGCACAAAGACCATCAAGAATGCAATTGTAGGAGTAAGCATTACATATAAATATATCCTAGCGCTAGTACATATCTGATCCTATTCAAGGGGAACAACTGTTGCACCTTGGTGTGGAAATGACACTTACAAGCTCAATCACTAGCTCATTACATGATGTGGCCTATAAATGGAATTTACTAAGCACTTATGTGGATGACGAGGTTGGCTAAGAACTGAGAGGAAGCAATTATACCATGGAATTATAAGAGCTCATCCTACAATACAAAGGAATCTTAAGAATTTTGTTTTATTTTCCACCAAAAGGAGGTTATCAAAAACATATTCAAAAATATCCCATAGCATCCATTTAAGATCAATAAGGCACCAGATATGCATTTGCAATTCAAAAGATTAACCGAAATATCCCCATCATGACCAGTGTTCTCATTGTAGTTACAACTAAAGTACGGATGAACTGAATAATCCCGAATTTGTATGTTACCTCGCATAATGCTCACAATTTGTGATCTTAAAAAGGTAATTTAAGAAGGCATACTAATAATAGGGTATGTTAATAACAAATTAAGGGCAAATGTTGAATTAATATAAAATAAAAGTTTATGCTGATGGCAAACTAGAGGCAAAGGTTTTGGATTATTAAAAAAATAATCTAAAGGTGAGATTATTCACAGCGAATGGGTGAAAAGTTGGATTATTAATATCAATTTTTCCTATTATATTTCATAATCTTATATAGATGAAGTTGACATGGCAGTGGCACTGGTTATCCTTGATTTTTTTTAGAAAAATATTAGAGTGAATCTATACTAAACCGCTTGGAGAGCATGATTTAACTTGTCCGAGCGTCGCATTGCAACAACCACATTGTAAGGATTTAAAAAAAAATAAAATCAATTCACATTGTAAAGGTGTGAAAAAACACATTTGGACCATTACAATTTACAAGGAATATCTAACATCTAGTATAGAAGGTCTTTTACTTTGACTTAAACTACTTAAGTTCAATAGTAATAAGTTCAGTTAGTAATGATGATATTACTTACAATGTAAGTATCTCTCATAATCAAATTAACATATTTAACCAAAGACCAAGTTAGCTCCGAACGCAATAAATTTGTGTAAATGATGATGTAAAGTCCACTCAAGTCAATCCTAATGATCACACATCCTCCAACCTCGAATTTCTGAGAATACAATACGTATAACAATTTGATAATATACTTCTATAATATTCAACTAACTAACGACATATTCAAAAGTTGTAGAAAGCATCATCCATTACCTGGATTCAAATATGAACTTAATATTATTGATTGGCGATAAAATTGTGCTTGAGAATCCAGGTACCTAAACAAGAGAAAAAATCCCAATTGCATAATTGGATACTTGCAAGAACTCAGTTCCACATGTCCATTAGCAATCTGAAGGAGTGCAAATGGCATAGTAACTAGGGTATAAATAGCAAATGCACATATAAAGTCGCCAATCTAAGCACAAAATAACTAACATCCCAAATTTCATTATACTACATGTTCAGGGGTATTTATTTGATTCAGTAGAAAACAATATTCATTTGGATAAAATATTTTTTATACTTGTAATTATGAAAATATTATTTCCAACTTGTATAACTTATTACAAGAACAATGTCAAAGCCTTAATATCAACATTTGGGTCAATTACATGTACCAAACACATCGATATAGATAACTTGCTAAAATTAACTAATCTAAGTTTAAGGTTTTGCAACCCTACAAAGTTTGGGAGGTTTATATAATGACATTTTGTTGAGTTTTTGCAAGGCTTTTATTTTCATGGTCCTACAAATACTTAGGTCGGGGAAAAAACAACAATAATTAGGAAATTCCACGTAGCAACCCTGAGGCATTGAATTTTCCACATGGCAACCAAAGCTTTTTAAAAAACCACACGGTAACCCGGAGGTTTACCAAATTCTTTCTTCGTGACCTTTTTACATATAATACGTTAAGAAAACGTTAATTACAAAGCTTAAACCTTGATGTACGTGATCAAATTGCATCAGTTTCATAAATTCCCCCCTCCCCCAAAAAAAAACACTAATCCTACCATCTTTCCAAATCACATTTTTCCCCCAAATTAAAACCCTAATTTTTTCAGTTCTCTTCTATCATATTATGAAACTGATGCAATTTGATTGGTGACACGAATAAGTAGGCGTGCAACAAGGTTTAAGCTTTAAAATTAACGTTTTCGAACATTTTCTGTGTAAAAAGGTTATGGAGAAAGATTTTTAAAAACTTTTGGCTACCACGTGGAAAACCAAATACCTTGGGGTTACCACGTGGAATTTCCCTAGTAATTATAGAGCAAATGCAAATGAATGCCCCCAAGGCATTCCTCAACAAGAACAATAAGATATCTGAAAGAATAAATTAAGAAACAAAATAAAAATAAAAATAACATAATATATTTTGGCGCATGTGTAAAATTCTTATAATTAATACTCATATCATTAAATGTTTAAAAGATATTCTAATTTACTATTAATAATTGATTTTTTTTTGAAGGTACTATCAATAATTGATTTTATCCTTGTTAATGAACGTCCCGGGGAGTCCGACAACAACAATAACAATAACAATAATAATAATAATAACAAAAGAACTAGTATAATAATAATATTAAATATTATTATTATTATTATTATTATTATTATTATTATTATTATTATTATTAATTAATTAATTCTAATAAGAAAATTAGACAACGAATAATAAATAATACTAAAAGATGATAAAATTATTACAAGACAAGAGAACCACACGAGTCAGACCACATTGCACTTAAGAAATTCAGATATCTTAAATCGATCTGATTAGACGAAGAAAACAAGCTCTTAGTGGCATAAAAGTAATGCAAAGTTGCACTGTTTAATAAATAAATTGAGTGGGTACACTTGGATATGCAAATAAAACAAAGATAGATGCACAAATTAACAATCTAGGAGTCCGACAACAACAACAATAACAATAACAATAATAATAACAAAAGAACTAGTATAATAATAATATTACTCCATCCGTTCCTTTTTGTTTTTCCACCTTACTAAAACAGGAAGTTCCATAAGTTTTTCCACTTTAGAATACTTTCCATTTTTGGAAAGTTTTCATCCCACTTTTACCCCTTAAAACCCCACTTTTCTTACTTCACACTACCATTTAATTATTTTCTCTCTCATACTTTCAATACAATCATTACATTACACTATTTAGTTATTTTTTCTCTCATACTTCCAATACAATCATTATTTCTCACTACTATATAATTAAAATAATACCCATTATCACTAAAGAATCCATTTTTTTTAATCTTGGTGAAAAGCCCAAATAGGAATGTCAAAAAGGAACGGAGGGAGTAATTATTATTATTATTATTATTATTATTATTATTATTATTATTATTATTATTATTATTATTAATTAATTAATTAATTAATTAATTAATTAATTCTAATAAGAAAATTAGACAACGAATAATAAATAATACTAAAAGATAATAAAATTATTACAAGACAAGAGAACCACATGAGTCAGACCACATTGCACTTAAGAAATTCAAATATCTTAAATCGATCTGATTAGACGAAGAAAACAAGCTCTTAGTGGCATAAAAGTAATGCAAAGTTGCACTGTTTAATAAATAAATTGAGTGGGTACACTTGGATATGCAAATAAAACAAAGATAGATGCACAAATTAACAATCGTTAGGTTACCATTGTCTGATACGCATTATATCACCTCCATGTTGCTTAGAAGGCAAGAGATTGAGGTGCTCAACAACAGTATTGACATGGGACCAGTTCTGCATGTAAATTACGTAAACACATCACAGAGATAGAGAGAAAAAGGAAAAAGAATCGTGAAGAGAATGATAGACTCCCAGAACTGGTTATCCAGGCAAATTACACAACACTAGCTTTCAGAGTCTCATACCTGCATAGAGATTACATCTGCATGATCTACAATTAGAATCTGCACATGAAAGCAGAAAACAAATGCATTAGTTTCCCAAAAAGATCTATTAAAGATCGTAGGACAATAGAAATCAAGGTACTGGAAAAATAAAAGAAAACAAAAATTTTAAATCACCTCTATTGAAGAGAGATAATCAACATCTTTTTCCTTGTTGGCCTCGGCTTCCCCAATTTTCTATGAAACAAAGATTGCAGTCTCGTAGTCATTAAAAACATTATAGCAACAATATCTTTCTCAAATAAAGAAAAAAAGGATTTTAAGGGTTGGGGGATACTTCACAATGCACATAAACATCGAAAACAAGAACCTTCTTGTACACAATATATGCATTGACCTGATTAATAAGTTCTGTAGAGATCATAAAGCACAGTTGTGCCAGACCAAGTAATTGCTTTCAAAGACACAGAAAGCAAATAATGGGAAGTTGGGGTAAAAAGGATAGAAGAAATCGGGAGGAACTAAATCATAAAGGTGCTAAAGATAATGAAAAAGGTACGAAATCCAATGACAATGACCGTGAAAACATATTAAGTTGAAGATAAATACAGATAGTAAAACAATTACTCATACAAACAAAACAGAAAAACAGAAAAACAAACTAATATGCTCAACGAATCTTAAAAAGAAAAAGATCAATGTAGACATATCTTGCACTTTTCTTTTGTGGGAAGCTCAAATACACACAAAATAAGACAAATTTAACATGGAGGACTTACAATGGGATTACCCATAGTTTTCAACTTATCAACATGATTAAATATATTACATATTTACATGCCACCCCCATACCCAAATTACTTCACACCTCAAATCTCTTGTTGGGTTCATAACTTCATATTCTGATCAAATTTACAAAATCAGTCTCAATAGGCTACTCAAGTAAGAGGAAAACCCAAGGTAAAATTTTTGATACAGACACTAGTTAAAAAAAGAAAGATCCAACCTAGATACATCAAGAAATACTTTTCACACATGCCATTATTTTTAGGCAATTAAAATAGCACGAAAGATTTATCCTTACAGTGATCAAGCCAAGAGGTGAAGAAACAATCATGTCTGAAGAATAAAAATCGCTGTACAACCGTATACTCTTCCTGAAAAAACAAGATCACTAGTTTTTTCATAATCAACCTTGAGTAAAAACAACAAAAAAATACATCAAACTGTTATAAATCTAAAGAACACAAATTTCTTTAATTTAGTATAATATCCAATGTGAACCATAACTTATGTTATCAACATTTAACTAATTTCTTGTTTTGATCAGATATCTTAAGAGACAAACAAATCAATTTTCACATGTCTGATCTCTCTTAACATATCTGATTTACAATAAGAAATTAGTTGAATTGAACAACCCTATTTCAGTTTGCAATATCATTGAAGTAGAAACTAGAAATGGAACTTGGATACAGTTAATAAGAACCAAGTCAATTAAAGGAAAAATAACAAGTTGATACCTAGTAAACTTTATCCCAACCATGAAGTGGTCATCATTATTACCACCAAAAAGAGTCTCATAGTCAGATGGTTTTGAAGTCTTCTTGAGCTTTGGATCCATACCCTCAACATCATCCTCAGCCTTTTCAGCATCAAACTCCTTATCGAACCGATCCATATACTCCACATTAACCTGATATGATAGAAGAATCAATCAAAACACACAACAGAAACTTTGGCTAACATGTCCTTCCATAATACTTACTGACTTACTATGAAAAGAATACCCTTATTTACACTGCATAATCCTCCTACTACAGTTAATCATGTCTTATTTCACAGTTTCAAACAGATACCAAGTACACCCAAACAAATTCTCCCTGAATTCGACAGTAATATACTATCATCTTTAATAACACTAGCATATAAGGAAATGTTGCATCCACCATTGGGGGTCTAAATGAGCATGAAAAATGTACATATATATGTATCAAGAATACTATTTTTGTGCCAATATTACTGGAATTTGAAACCAATATATGCAGAGAAGTTAAAATATATATAAGATCAAGTAAAATCTCTACCTTATTTGCTGATGGCGTCAACTGAATTAGTCTCCTAACAAATCTGAGAGCGATGCTTGCTAATGGTAGGAGAATAAGCACCTGGAGTAAGCAGTTCAAGTTTGAGTTCTAACACACAAAAAAATATAATCGATTTTATACCAACGAGATTTCATTCAGTAACAAAATGAGAAACATATGTAATTCAACACAACTTTAGGAGCAACATAGGAGATACTCCCTCCGTCCCTCCCTATGTATCCTATTTAGTCTGGTACACATGTCAATGCACTTATGTAAGTTTTAATATCTATTAATTAATATAATTAAAAATTATTAAAAGTTAATATTAATGATCTTGCATTGTGAAAAATCAAACAAAACCCCACTTGACTATGTAATAATTTATAGATGGATTAAGAGTAAAATACAAATTAAGTATGATTGATAAATATTGTCAAAAAAAGGGGACACATAGGGAGGGACGGAGAGAGTATTTCATGACTTATTAAAAACTACTAGGTTCAAATCTTGCACAGGAAGTCAAGAATAAAAGTGGAGTCATAAGTACCATTTATCCCAGTATCCTGCCGCAAACTAATAGGGCTAACAGACGACATTTAATTCGTGTTTAGGTACTAAAATGCAAAAACTTGTTGCCTTCAGAAAGTACATCTAATGCAAACTTGAATAAACAGGAAACAATTGGGAAGAAACTTCAGAAAGTACATCTATTGCAAACTTGAATAAACATAACATTTAGGATTTCCTCATTCTTTTAGATAGACAGAAGAGAATACAACAGAGATTAAGATTGTTAAAACTTACTTTAGGGCGGGTAAATCCTTGATCAAGGAAACTGTCACTAGTCATGACTTCTTCCCTAGCAGTTTCCTGGTGCTTGGATAGTTTTGCATCATTTTTTGTGATAAGATCCCTAGTTCTGAAAACATGATTAAGCTGAAAAGGAGAAGCAAGCAAAATTCAAAAGACTGTTAGGAAACTGCATAAAGAGATGATAATGACGATCTTTGATCAAAAGGAAAACTAACCGAATGCATTATATACGCATCCATAATACTTGAGTCTTCATCTGAACCCTTAAAGTAGAAAGGTTTTTTGTTGTGATGTAGTATATCTCTATAACTATTACCTAGGAAAGCAAACACATTAAGTAATATAGCAAAAACAACATAACATTCTAGCGCACGTTTACACCAGTGGAACTAAAAGAGGAATTATAAACAATTTAAACCCCTTTCTTTCCCTACCAGCACTCATAAATAGATGATGAAGATACATAAGATAAAACATTTTAGTAGAGGTTTAGAGAAAAAAAAAATCTTAAAAGTCCACAGTGCTCTCTGCTTATAATATATTCTGAGATTCAAAAGATGATTTGAAAGTTGAAGATCTTGTTCCAATTTAATCTTGATAACTTACAAGAACATACTAGGAGATCTAAGGTCAAAATTACAATCAAGCTGCCATTAGCCCTCACTTGTACCCTTTGGTGATATTGGTGTCCACTTAAGATCATAATTCTTTCCTGTAAGTACTTATCGTAAAAACTTAAAAGCCAAAAGGAGGTCCAGTCATGCATGACAAGAGATATATGGTCAAATTTACAAGCGAGTGCCCAACACACCAAATATCAATGACAAATTTTGAAAACTATTCATTTTTTATCATCAGAAAGGATGACAAAAATATTCTTTTCCTTTTGGAGGGTTTTGTGATGGAGCAGAAAGATTCGACGGGACTCACCTAACGCATTTTAAACTATCATCACATAAAGATTCAACAGGACTCACCCAACAAATTTTAACCAAGCACAATTCACAAGGAAGAGGTTCATATAGTTGTGGTAAGTATCTATACCTCAAACTATGAAAAAATTTCCCTCATTAAGACAAGTCTCACTAACAATAAATAACAAACCTAAACAAAATGGAAGGGAAGTTGTGCTTATCAATATGATTCACTTACAAAGGGAGAAAAATAATCTTTGCTTCGAGGACTGAAAATCTTTTCCCCCGGATGCATTGTAGACATCTAACCAGTGCTTGTACAACTTCAATTTGAGTCCGTAAGGAGCGGCGGCAATGGAATCCTAGAACATTTAGTTCAACATTAACATCCACAACATTGTGAAATATGCTTAATACTTTTTATTTAATTCAAAGCTAAAAACAGCAGCATGAATTAAATATCTATAGAAAAAGAGTCCACACAAGGCTAAGAAAATGAAGCGTACAACAAATGTAATCATGACGAAGTTAAACCCTAAATGACCATAATGCACTTAAGGCATATCTCATATGCGATTGTAAAACACTGGCATGTCAAAATGACCACAAACTACTAGACATATCCATCTCAAAAACAAAAATATAAATCCAAACACATACAAAATTATGGTAATATATACTAAAAGATACCATTAACACATCCAAACATTTTTGGGAGAACTAGCATTTGGAAGTATCCCCTACATAGTCTAGTCTGCTATAGATTAAACATTTCTTGTTCCTAAAAGGATTTCCCCAACCAATGATCATGCACAACTAGTTATCCTTCTGAGATCCCACTCTGCATCGAAGCTTGGTATCCCCTCAAAGATATGGCAAAACACCTTCATGAAAAATTATATCTCCTCCAAAATGGCATCCTAACTGTGGCCGTAGTCAACATGTTTCTACTTGCTAGCACAAACTCTGCCAAGCACTCATCTTTAAAAGCATATTCTTCTTCTCTTCCATCAATAAGCCCTCACTATTAATCAAAAATGTCTATAATAGCCTCGTAAGTAATCACACATTGTCTCCATTATATCCCTCTTCGGAGATCAAGATTTCTACCATTTTCGAATACATACTGATACAACTCACTTGACTGTAAGAGTAGTTCAGAATTTTAGTTTGGGGGGTTGTTAGTTAGTTTTGGTTTCTGTTTTGTGTGGGTCTTCCCTGTGTATATATATAGTGGTGTATGTGGATTGTTGTTGGGAGTCACTCAAAGACTCTTTTTATCTTGTTTTCTCGGAAATAAAAACATTTACCCTTGTCTTCTTTCAACTACTCTTCATGTCCGTATCTGCAGAATTGCACTAGAGTCTCGTCTACCTACATTGATCATTCTGCTTTTGAAAACAGTCATATTACATAATTCAAGCTAATATGTCAATTTTGCTGCCATGTCCATAATACTTATTAAGATAATGACCTTTGAAACCATTATGAATCAAACACCTACTCAGTAGATCAATTATGTTTCCACGATTTTTTTCTTTAATTTATAAAGAAAAACCTGTTCGACAATATTGTTTATGAAAATAAAATTTGGAAACTTTCTAGGAAGCAGAAATGGAACAACGAAAGCTTGCAAATATGGTTATATAAGTTTTTTTCTCTTTTCGAATAAAACTGCAAAATGTCGGCATATATCCCCTAATCCTTCTCCACCCTTTTTATATTTTTCAATTTCCAACTTAAACAAAACCCTATTTTTGAGATTGAAGCAAAAGATTTAGAGAAACTACGATAGACTGAATCCATCACTGTTCCAGACAGTGTGTTTACAATTTTTTCCGATCCCCTTTTCTAATCCTTCCCCTTTTTATTTATACTATTTTCTCTAACTAACTCATATTTAAGTACCCATAATACCTTTATACAGAAACCCCCCACACACAAAATGTGGCCTATTATCCAAACATATGCTTTGACAAGGAAAGTCATAGAAGCATCTTGAATTTAGTAACCCACTAATGAACAAAATGATTTAACAAAGGTTAATGCTAACCTAATGTGCATGTGGACTGTATAGAATTAAGGTATAAGTCTATAGAGCTAGATTAAATATGCATGTGAAACATGAAAATACGTTATTTCTATATGACATGAGGTTTTAAAGGGCATAATAACAATAACATTCTTATAATAACAACATCCTCACTCCACATTCAAATTAAATAGCAACAAATACAAGAACTAGGAGCTTTTTAGTACATCAGTAAGTATAGATACCTCCGGTAAACAATCACCAGTGCCCATCCATATGCAATTGCTAGAGTATGAAGCAGGTTTATTCCACTTATACTTCCATTTTCGTTTCAATAACTTCTCAATGTATTTAGAAGACAACTTTTGGGCTATATGAACTCCAAAGGTACTGCATGAACATTTCAAAAGAATACATCATAAAATGAATTGAAGTAAAACATATATTGTGATAAGTCAAACTCTTCCCAAATACAGTTATTTTAGTAGCTCTACATAATGGCATCAAGGAAAATGTCACAATTTTTTCATCAAGGGTCTCCCTTTGAACCTTTTAGTTAGGAGGAAAGTGTCCCAAGTCACTATTAAGAAACTTCATGAATTTTCTACAGAAAACAAGTGATTTTGAACATGAAACAAACAGCTTTTCCATTAAGATGCCATAATGCTCTAAACCATTAATTTTCAGTCTTTCACAACATAAGGGCAGGCAAGAAAGAATCTTTGCCAACAAGAGGATGTAAAAGGAATGACTTTTTGAAATCCTTTCTTCCATTTTGCAGAATTTACGCACCAAAAATGCAGTTGCATTAACAAGATTCTTAGTAAACTACAAAAAACAACATACTAGGGTATCTCCCTATTCTATTTTTGTACTCATCACCTATAAACTTCAATTGCATGGATTTAAAATGTCAACAAAGAGTTATCCACATTTTTACAATAGCTAACGAGATATAACATAAAAGGACTACAAGGGAATAAAAGCAGTAATTAAAATAGACGACATAGATGCACAAAAACAGTAATATATCATAGTTATAATCACCTTTGACTTAAGGATGAACTGATGAGACCATTGGCATTGTCTTCACTTAATCCAGTCTCTACATCAGAGGTATCATCATCGTCCATTGAAGTGTCTTCATTATCACTCAAGGCATTACCTATCCCACTATTTCTTCTAGTGTTATCCTCAGCGCCTAAAACCAAAAACCCAGAGACCAGGAGATTAAAAACATATTAGGTCATTAAAATGTGCTCTGAGATAGTAGAAACAGCAGGATTGATAAATGGAAACAATACCCAAAGAGAGAGAACTTGGTCTCGCAATAGCAATTCTAGATTATATAGAATCATCACATACACCTAGTAAAATTTAAGTTTTTATAAAAGCAATTTTATGTTCACGATTGACATATCATGCAGACAAAAAAAAAATCAACGATCAACTATAAAAGCAAAAATCACTGGAGAAATGGATACCCCTGGAAATAGCAGATAGGTAAAATAAACCCTTGCACACACTTCGTTCCCCAATCTCCAAATTAATGTTTGAATGAAAAAATGTTTCAATCTACAAGTCTAGGATTGTATGGTCACATCTAAAAAATTGTATCAAGATTCTAACACTTGTAATGAAAAACACAACACATTAGCCTAAACTCAAACATTGATATTCATTTCTTATACAATGGTTCTTTGTGGTAGCCACCAAGTGGTTAACATCCCAGCACAAAAACAAAGTTGCATCATATTGTATCGGCCAAGTCATAAAGGTTTTCAAATCTATCCAATCAACACTATCTGCATTTGTAAAGGTGTAAAAAGCCCATGTGTAAGATCGATTGAAGGGACATTTCATAATCTTAATTCTTAACTGATAATTAGCAACAGCAACAACCGCATCACTCTTGCTATCGCATCACTTATTACTATAAACATTACCACAATCATGACCAAAATTGCATTTTTTCACTATTATTAACACACAATTTAATTAAGATACAGAAAACGAGAGATATCAAGTGAGGCAAGCGGGAGGAAACAAAAGAAATCATGTGGGAGAAGAGAATGATGGGCACACATAGTGGAAAGGTGATAGTTAATATGGCATCAAAAGATAGGAAGTGCCACAACTAAAAAATGCGAAAACAGTAGGCATGTAAATAACGAAGAGTGAAAATATAAGTGGGCCAAGTAATGCAATCAAGAATTTGTATAGAAAAAATTCTAGATTTAATTCTTACGATAATCAAAAATAGACATTTAAGTAATGTACTTGGTTTCTCGACACTTTTCAATGTTCTTTTGCTAATGGAATGAAGAAAGATGGGATTTCAATTTTCTTTTTGCATAGTTGGTAGAATAGGAACACTGCTCACACTTCAATCATATTATTGAATTTGCCCCCTTCCGAAGTGATTTTTACATTTTTGTATCCTTAAATATCCGTGTTGCTCACATTTTTCTTATGGCTAATTAATTTTAATTTAGATGATATTTACGAAGGAAATGTGAAAATTGTAGCTTTTGATGATGATGACAATGAGGATGTGGAGGAAGGTAATGAATATGAGGAAGTGGAGCAAGACGAAATTCCTAGGCAATTTCTAGCTCCTTGTTCAAATATTTTTGAAACCAAAGTTAGGCAATTTCTAGCTAGAAACAACTAAAAATTAACAATTTAACATCAGAATCAACCTAAACTTATCTATCCCTTTAAAGTCACTCAAAAATGTTATCTTTTCAACACTAAACCAAGGTTGATCAAAAATTTAAGCAATTTAGACAAATTCGACAATGGATATTTTTTCATGAACCAGGCAATAATTGACAGAGGAGATGATATTAATTGAATCACAATAAGAAAATAACTCGTGCAAATACATGAATTACCAGCTAGAAACTAAAAAAAACATGGGAAGTGATACCTCGAGTCCTCTTAAATCGTTTGCCCATTCTTTATCGATTGTGAGCCTATAAAAGACAGCATACAACAACAAAAAATCTCAACATAAAATTGAAAAGATACAACATTATCAACTTCTATTAAAATTTGTTCCAACTTCCTCAAAAGAAAAGCAAGAATATTAGAATAAGAATTTCGGAATCCAACCAATTGCAAGCACCTAAAGAAAAAAATAACGCTAGTTCCTATATCTACTAGTAATCAGCAAACATATGCTGATAGTGGCGTATCCAGGATCACTAGTATAGCAATAACATGAAAAAGGAATATTACGGAAACTTTGTAGAGATTTCAGCATAATTTTATTTGGAAAACATACTCAAAATTTGTATTACTCCAAAATGGAGTATAAAAGCAAAATAACTCAACAATAATCTCAGGCCATTAATCTAAATCAAGCTATAATTTTTAAACAACATCAACACCTCAAACAGTGGCAGCTCAAAAGATTAAGTTGAAACAAACTCAAAAGCCGGGCACGATTAATATCAAAGGTCTTTAATCAAATAATCAATACTAGAAAAAAGTGAATCGAATCATCCACACTGATAACCCAAATACAATGCACTGATGCTGTGATGCAACATAAATCTTTACTCTTAATAAATATTGAATTAAACGATAATAAAGGAAAAACTATAAAATAATGGAAAAAATTGTTGAAAACTACCTAGAAAAATATTACTTTTGTGAAAAACTACCAGAACCTTAAACTTCCGTTAGATTTTTAAATTAAAAAAAAAAAAGAAAAAACAGAATTAGAAAACATTTTTGGAGTCTTAAACATCACGTGGGTTTGCACTTATCAAATAGGAGTGACTTTCCCCCAAATCAATTAGAGAAAACAGAATTAGAAACCTGACTTAGGGTTTTCGAAACCCACCTTGCTCAAACCCAGTATATTCTCAATCTTCAAAGCTGCTAGAGCTCCTTCCTACTATTCCATTAATCTTCTTTCCTCAGGTAAGTTTGAATTTTGACCAGAACAGTAGATGAACACCAAGAACAGTAGATGCACACTACGAAATATGGAAGATTTCGACCCGCGGAAGATAAATTTTCGAAGACCCAATTTGCTATTTGTGTTAGATGAATGAGCAAGAAGATGAAACCCTAACTCTTGAACCAAGTTTTGGGTTTCTGTCAAAGACGGTTTTTTTTAAGAGAACATCGCTAATTGGGTCGGTTGATTATATTTATTAAAAATATTGAAAATAGGCATTAAGTATGGTGTAGATAGATATTTAACATATTAAAAATAGGCATTAAGGATAATGTAGGTAGGCTTTAAGTTTACAATAAGTAGGTATTAATCTTTAGTGGGTTGGGCTTGAGATACGTCTCGCAAAGAGACGGTCCCTCAAGAAACTAGCTCTAAAAGTTTTGGTAGGTAAAATAAATGTAAATTAGTAATGTAAGTAAAACGGTAAGAAAAGGGAATTAAATTAAAGCATGTATAAACCGTTAGTAGGCGAAGAACCGTCTTTTGTCAAGACGAACTCAAATCTATATTTAGAGTTATAACAATATATATTTAGAATTAGACCGGACTTTTGAGAGTCATCTTTACAAAAGATGGTCTCAAGTAAGAATTTGTGAACTTTTAATAAGATAGGACGAGAGATGTAGATGCAATGTATAAATCAGATGCAACAACTATATTACTTATAACAGCCGTTTATTTTTTTTCCACAACATTCTGGGTTTATTGATACAATACATGAGATTATCCAAGGTTAATTGATAGTTGGGAACTTGGGATTATTATAGGAAAATCGAAAAAATGTCGATTATTCCGGGTAATTTTTTTTTAAAAAAAGGGTTTCCGTAATTTTGGGAATTTCCTTAAAAAAAAATTTATTCCATTTTTCCCCAATTGTTTCTAAAACATTTAGTTTGTTATCCCACAAATTTCACGTCCTTTTGGTGTATAGTGCGTGCTCGTTTGTTTTGAAAATTGAAAGTATCAATATCCCGTATAGGGTAGGGTTTGGGTGAAGTAGACAGACAAATAATTCATACCCGTACTCCTTTTACGGTCCGTTTGGCTAGTGGTACTAAATGGTGGTAATGAGAATGATTTATAGTGTAAATTTTCATCAAAACTTTCATGTCATTCCCATGGTAATGAAACTTTGATCACAAAAAAGTTTTTTTTGTTCATAAATTTCCATTACCTCCTAATACCACATCTCCCATTGGTAATGCATTGGAATGAATTTTATGAACAAAATGAGATGATTGAAGGTTGTCAAGCATGACCATCAAGATAGCGAAAATTTTTTTTAACCAAAATTACATTAGTATTTCATTCTCATTGCCACGATTTATTACCAACTACCAAACGGGGAGGACTTGAGGAAAGTGGTCTATTAATTACCTCAAGATTCGCTTTGAAAGTATATGGTCTAAAAAAGCACACCATTGGGTGAAAAATTGAATTATTTAAGCAAAAAAATATAAAAAAATTCTTAAAATAGACATGGGATAAATTTATTTCCTATTAATACCAACGAACAAAAACTTTGATTTTTTTTGTCCGGATCTTTCTATTAACAGTCAACAAAGAAGACCTTATCAAATAAGGTCAAATCTTTATTCGTTGTTACTAACAACAAACAAAGGTTTGACCCAATATTATTTTTTGACGAGCCTTCTTTGCACGTTGTTAATAAAAACAAACAACTCCAAATTTAAACCCTGGAAAATTCATGCTTATTTTGAGAAATAAGTTCATTCCATACCTATTTTAAGAACTTTTATATTTTTTTGCTTAAATGATTCAAATTTTCACATTAAGTTCATACTTCATAGCATGTTCCAAAGAACACAGCCAAGCCAAGAACTAATTTAAACGTCAAAGCAGAAAAGGTAGAAAACGATTTTGCCCGGCCGCTCGAGTAATGTGCCCTCTTGGGCCATTCGAAGAGGAGCAAACAAATGGTTTTTGTATGATATCACGACTTTTCGAGCGTATCGCAACACAATCGGGCAGCACAACAAACAATCATTATCTCTTCCTCACATATCAAGTAGCACCAAAGCCAAGACCTCTATACGCTTACTCCATTAATAGTTTGGAATGCTCAAGCAAGAAACCAAGATACATGAATTTACCAAGCAATACAACAAGAATACCTCATCGACGGATCTATAAACTCGGATCACAAGACATGATTTATACACCCGAACGCTAAAGAGCTAATTACCACATTACAACGATGAATAAGGCGGGAGCACATAGGAATTTTCCACACCGTGAAGCTTGATTTCTACGACATCGAGGATTCATACGAGTCCAAGCATTTACCAAAAAAATTGTACCTGAACTTCGTTCAACCCGACAACTTCAAAGGACATAAAGGCATTTCGGAATTCACTTCTAAATATTATTTTAATGGGTTCCTGGCCATAGATGTTCCTTCATGCTTCCTCTAGAAAACCGACCAAATCTTTGCCAAAATGGTATTTTAGTTCTCGATCCCAGAGGTCCCGAGCTGAATTGCCTTTGTGAATTCTGATATTCACATTCTTCGAATTCTGCAGAAACACCCGACAGATCAATGGCTGATGCTGGTACTTTGACGTCACAACCCGATTCATATCCAAGTGCGGAATAATGAGTTCCGATGAATACTTGGAAATCGGCTGAGATTGGACCGCTCTTGTTATCTTCGTCGACCGAACCTTTTGCCGGGTTGAAACTGGTTACTGATTCGTCCTGATCGTTTGCATCATCAAGCTCGCTGCACACAAGTTTCAAGGCCTGAACAACTTCTCCCATGAAGGGACGGCGGGATACCTCTGGCTGTACACACATAGATGCAATTGCAGCGACTTTGAAGAAACTGTCGAACGGAGCACTTGGCTTTAGGAAGGGGTCTATGACGATTTCTAGACCTTCTTGGCTGGCAAGAAGCGGGAGAGCCCAACTTACTAGGTTTTCTTGACCGGGTGGTTTCGAAAAGTCTACGGGTTTTCTCCCTGTCAAGAGCTCTAATAGCACCACCCCGTAGCTGTAAACGTCACTTTTGACAAGAAGATGACCCGTCATCGCGTACTCAGGAGCCAAGTAACTGTTGAACACAATATGTTAGAAAACGAAGAATCAAACGACTTATTTTAAAGTTATCGATAAGAATCAAATGATTTGTTTTGTCGCCATTTTTGTCGACAAATGCCTTTAGTGATAAATTAAGCCACAAAAACCCTTTGTCAAATGCTTTCCTAATTGTAGTGTAATATGTCCTATAAATGAACAATCAAAGGAAAGAGTTCATACCCAAATGTTCCGATTACATGAGTTGAGATGGGTTGATTTCCCTCGTTCAACGCATTTCTAGCTAATCCAAAATCGGACACTTTTGGCGTAAAATCATGTTCTAATAAGATGTTGCTAGACTTAAAGTCGCGATGTATGACACAAGGATTTGAATCTTCGTGCAAGTAGGCCAAACCTCGAGCAGTCCCAAGGGCGATTTTCATGCGGGTTGACCAATCAAGAGGCGAAACACCTTTGTCTATTTTCGGATAATCATATGGAAAAGAAAGGGGAAAATATCAATATATGTATCTTAAAAAAATCCAATTAATCTCAGAAAAAAATCGGACTTTACCATGTAAGTGAGATTCGACACTTCCATTTGGAACTAGTTCATAAACAAGGCATCGTATGTGGTCCTCTGTGCATATGCCTAGCAATTTAACTAGGTTCTTATGGTGCAAACGGCTAAGCATCTCAACTTCGGACAAAAACTCATGTATTCCATGGCGTTTATCCTTCTTCAGAACTTTCACTGCCACTTGCTCTCCATCATCAAAAATGCCCCTATATACAACCCCAAATCCACCTTCTCCAAGGATTCTCGAGGTGTCAAATCCATTTGTGGCTCTATCAATGTCATCAAGACTAAAAATCTTAGCGGAACCTGTAAAATTTAGCATCCCTGAACTGAAAGACAATGATCTAGAAGATTTACTTCCTACGGCCATAGCAGGTCCTGTAACATCAGATACACAACTGAGACTAGACTATTGATAGAAGAAGCTGATTAGTTGTAACTTGTAAGTAGATGTGTTCATTCAGGTCGTCGGGTCAATTTTGAGTCAAGTGCTTCGAGACGGTTCAAAATCGGATTGTGTCCCCATTAATTTTTATACAATTTTAAATTCATTTTGAAGTCCGGTTCAGTTACAAAGCAGGATGAATATCGAGTCGTCAGGTCAGTTTTGAACACAATAACTAGCAACTTTAAAATATATGTTATGTAAACTTAAGCATGATTTAAATTGTTCTCATATTTCAGGTACCTGATGGCTTGGTAAAGGAAGAGACCGTCGTAGTTGGAGCTTCATCCGGGAGAGGTGCCGAACCTCTACGTCTCACTATCAAGATCCACGCTATACCAGCAACTGTTAAGAAAGCTGTTATAGCAGAAATTGTTATCACAGCAAACAAGCTTTTATCCGAACTATTGTTTTGTCTTTTCGGTATATCAACACCAAGAGGCTTTAACGAACTTCCACCGTTGCCCTTATAGTTAGCAGGATAAGGATGGTCATCTATAGCGGCAAGGTTACCAGAAATAGAAGGTGGGGAAGGAGGAAGACCTGCAAAGGGGTTAAAATGATTAAAATGAGATAAAAACATAACTTAAAAATCGCGGAAGTCATTGTGATTGCGGTAACGGTCGCTGTAGTGGCACCTCGCAGTGTTACGACTCGTTTTGCGGACATGTCAATGTGAATTATTAATTTGAAAAAAAAAAATTTATAATGGGAATTCAAGTTTTATGGAACATATATTTTAAAAATAGACCTTTTAGAACCTAATACATGATAAAAAAAGAACCTATTACATTAATTTTAAAAAGATAATGGCTTATACTTTAGAACAATGTCACTAATATCCTTGTGAATCGCAAATCGCGAATCGAAAAACGCGTATTGTGGTCGATTTTGGGCTATTCTTGGGCAAACTTGAGTGAATCACGAATTCAAAAAGCAAATTAGCTAGCAAATCATGTTGCACTGCTTTAGAATAAAAGCTTATAATAATGTCAAGGTTTTAGGGTTCAGTAAGCTCAAAGTCGTTATAAAGCAGGCATTACTTAACAAAACAGCCTCATTTTTATTCCGTGATTCTAAAATTATCCCGTTAGTCATAAAAAAGGCAGTAGCTATTCTTCACTAACAATGAAAAGGGGCGTTAGTTTATCGAGAAAGGTGATGCTGACCTGGATATTCAACATCTAGCACATCATAAGCACCAAAGAGGGAAGAATTTACATGAATCAGCTTGTGCCAAAACTTCTCATACAGTGACAATGCAGCCGCGTGTTTGAAACTTCCTTCTAGTGGGACCAAGTTCACATGAACAATGGTTTTCTCTAGCTGTCGGCTTGCAGCATCTGCTCCCATTATTCGGACTTGGGTTTGCTTAAGCGAAAGACTAGATGCGATTTCCGCAGCCAGCTTCGAGACCAATGGGAAAAACGTGTACAAAGCAACGTCAAGTTGCAATCTTATTTGCATTGGCCACACACAACCACAGGGAACTCCAGATGGTGTGTAGGTCCATGGTTCGGAGCATGTTATCGCCGAACAATCTACAAAATCAATGAAGATATTCACCATTACAAATTCATGACGGCATAATTTTTTTTGACATTTAAACATAGAACAAGATTACATGTTTATTACCTTGATTTGGAGGTGGAGACGGTAATACGAATGTTGAAGACGGATGATGTTTCATCTTTACCGGAGAACTCGAAGGAGAAATAGCGGGAGGCTTAATAAGCACTGGTCGACACAATAAAACATAATAGTGTCACTCGGGCTGCACATATACTCATTAACAAATAAAAGCATCTTGAAAGAATTCAACAGAAAGCTACTTAATGGCTCAAAGATGCAATTCATAATTGCCAAACAAATTAGAACATAAAAAGCAACTTAAACTTCCACTAACTTTGCCAAGCTTGGGGTGCTGGCGCAGGCATAGGCGAGTACTGGTTTTTCGTTGAACGTAATGGAGAACCAAATGGGGAGACTTCATGTGCTGCCATAAAAATAGAATTAAAATTTTAAATTTATAGATAAAAGATAGACAACCAACAAAACATAAGTATCCAAGTTAAGACAATCAGAATATCACACCAATGTCATATGATTCGCTAATCGCCTTGGATACCAAATCGAAAAAAGCGAATTATGGGCGATTTTAGGCTATTTTTGACCATTTTGAGTGAATCATGAATTCAAAAGGTGAACTAACTATCGAATTATGTTTCACTGTATCATACGAACGGCTAACCCCGTAGACCCAGAATTTTGGTCTCCAATAATTTTACAATGCCAAAGCAACAACTCATCTAATTCACCATAATTCTTATATTAATTACCGCAACAAAGTTCAAATTACTCGTCTTGATGTAATAAATAATTCTAGCATTCTAATTATCACGAATAAGAAATTTAAATTTTCATATTAGATGAACATACATTGATGACGATGTTGCGTAGAAGGAAGATATGATGGTCCTGCAGCAGCCCATTTTCCATAATGATCCCTTGCACGATAACGATGCTGATGATGTTTAGAAAAATAATTTTCATGAGAAGTATCCAGAGAAGTGATCTGCTGCCTAGGAATGTGCCGAATAGGTGAACCAGAAGGTGCCAGTGACGCATATTTAGGCCTTCCGAAACTGTGCAGCGTGGGTGCTACGACAAGAATAGAAGTTATGTTTAGTTTCGCAAACCGGACAGGCAATGAACTCATTCTTGAAATCAGAATTCGCAGTTATGAGTTAAAAGAAAAGGGTTTTCCTTTGCGTACCTTTACTAGAAAAATGAGGAAGAGCATGGAATGCACTTTCAGGAGGTGCTCCTATCGAATATCCATGTCTTTCGCTCCTGATGTCAGGGATGGCGGCAGGAGATACAGCAACACCAACAACGTGGCCTCTTGCACCTAATACCATGGTTAGTTATTAGGCCTCTTGCAACAATTTCCTTTCAGACTGTCCCACAAAATTTGCTACAATTCTATATTCTTGTTTGATCCACACTCTTCTTTCTTTGATTCTCATCTACACGTTTAACTTAGTTTTCATCTTACCGTTCCCTTTAAAGAACCCAGTTTTTCCCCATCCCATAAAACACACCGATATCGTTCTTGTTGCAATTTCTTTCTTTTTTAGACTGTCACACAATTTGCTTTGATCCACACTCTTCCCTTGATACTCATCCACACATTTAACTTACTTTTTCATCTCACAGTTCCCTTTAAAAATACCCATCTTGGCCCCATACCATAAAACACACCGATATTGTACTTGTTGCAATTTCCTTCCATTTTAGACAGTCACACATAATTTGCTACTATTCTAGTTTTTTACTTTGATCCCATTTTTTTAAATTTTCATCCACGTATTTAACTTACTTTTTCATCACACAGTTCCCCTTAAAGTACCCATTTTTGTCCCATCCCATTAAACACAACGATATTGTACTTGTTGCAAATTTTTTCCTTTCTAGACTGTCACACAGAATTTGCTACAAATCTATTTTTTGCTTTGATCCCCAATTTTTTAAAATTTCCATCCACACATTTAACTTATTTTTCATCACATATTTCCCCTTTAAGTACCCATTTTGTTTTCCCATTCCCATTCCATAAAACACAACATTATTGTACTTGTTGCTATTTCTTTCCTTTTAGAAATTGCTACAATTTTATTGTTCGCTTTGATCCCCATTTCCTTTTTAATTTTCATCCACACATTTAACTTACTTTTCATCTCACAGTCCCCTTCAATATACCCTTTCTTCCCCATCCCATAAAACACACAAATATCGTACTTGTCGCAATATCTATGGGACGTAGGAGCATTAATCATTTCAACCCATACAACATTACCTATATCCTATTATGTTCAAGAGTTCATTAACACATAATTTTCACTAAATAATGCAGCTGAAACCAAACAAAGATCCGCCATAGAACGTGGGAGCGTGCACATGGATATTATGTCAGTATCCAAAGTTATAATTGAAATATGAAACAGAAAGTACAGACACATTGTACACTAAATTAATTGCAGTGGACCATAAGAACAAAATTATTTATAAACTGAGACAATCTAGAACTACTCAATGATCTACCATTACTAAGCCATCATTCTTTGTCAAGTTATTTTACAATTATTTACAGTATTCTGAAGCCACACATGATCAAATGAGTAAACAAATTCAAATATTCAATTATAAATCATACCCTAAATCAGGAAATAAAAAAATAATTATTGAAATCAGCTAAACTTAACAATTCTTACCAAATATAATAACTTTTATATTCCATGTACCCTTATTATTTGTCTCATTTAAGATTGTACAATTGTCAATTTATTATTTTAATCCTCGATATCTTTATTAATGCATTATTAAAAAACGTTACTCTTGTGAGACGGCCTGCGAGCTCAAAAAAAGAAGCCCATTGCTAATAATTTGTCTTGTTAGGCTATTTAATCATTGTATAACATGTATCTCTCGATGAGACTGTCTTCATTAAAAACGAATCAAATAAGACCTGACTTTATTATCTTTTAACTTATAATATATATATCAAATATTAAGAATGATATTCAAAATTTTAAATAGTATAATTACTAGGCATAGGAGGTAGTACTTTAAAAGAAAAGGCTCCACTTAAGTAAGCCGACAATTTATCAAAACAAGTAAAGGATCAATCAAATGGCAAAAACTGAATTAAAATTAATAAAGCAAAAACTTTTGCACATTTGTCTATGATTAACAATAGATTATCAATTATCAAACAAAAAGAACTTTAGCATAGACACCCTAATCATATTCAAGCACCATCATCATAATTCATATCCTATCCTGTATATCCCGCTCATTGAAGCTATGATCAGGTCTGGGGAGAGATAAAAGACGACAGACCATACCCTTATCAAAGGAGGTTGCGGCCAAAGTGACCCTCGGCTAGAGAAAGACCTAAAAATGAAAACAAAAGCAAGACAAGGCAAGACATATTCAAGAACATTCACACCAAAATCAACAATGTAGTCAAGAAATCAAGCCAAATTTAGAATCATCAAAGTAAAATAAAAAAATTTAGCAAAACCCTTGAATTACCTGCAGATCCAAGACTAGGGAAAGAACAAATAATCACCAAGAATTTGAGCACCAAGAAACCCAGTTCAATCTCCATTTCCCCACTTCAAAATTTTGTTACAAAACCCAAAACTCTCACCAAAAACTTAAACCCATGAATCAAACAAGCACAAAAACCCCAAAAAAATTATAAATTGGATGAAAAATCAAAAAAAAAAAAAAGGGTTTTTAATTCAAAGAAAACCCATAAAAGATAATATCAAGATAATGAGAAAAGACAATGAGAATGGGTGATAAGTGGAAGTACAAAAATGGGTTTAGGTGGAAAGCACTAATTAAGACTTAAAATGTTTGGTTTGGTAATAAAGTTTGAAAATGTTGCTCAAAAACATTGAAAAAGATTGATGTTTTAGGCAATAAACCATATCAAAGCTACCCACAGGCCACAAGTAGAAGTATAGTAGTAAGTAGAATCCAAAGAATTGATCAAAGATAGTCCACAATCCACACCATAACTTTTGTACACCCAAAGTTAGACACTTGAAGAATGATCATTAAAGTGAGGAAAGAGAATGACAGTCAGTAAAAGAGACGTCGGTGGGGATCCTTATAAATAGCTTTTGGAGATGGAAATTATTGTATTGTAATGTCTCTAGACAGAAAATATCTCATTTACTTTTTTACGCTATCGAATGTATTTATTTAATGTTTATTTTATATATTATTATACATAACGAAATATTATATAAAATCGATATTAATAAGAGAAAGTCTTAGTAAATAATGGTTATTTGTCTGGTTGATAAATCACTTTTACGTGGTAGGATGTGATAGGGTGAGAGATTTGTTGTTTTAATTTATCTTTTTTGATTTTGTTTATTTTAATATTATTCCTTTTGTGATTAGGAATTTTTTATTAATAATCATTGTGTGAATCAAATAAGATCTCACTTGATTATGTTTTAATTTATAAATTAAGAATAAATTATAAATTAAAAGTAATAAGTAAATAGTGTTAAAAAGTAAATGAGATATAGTGGACAGTGGAATGAAGGGAGTATGATAGTTCATGATCATCATATTCAAGGTACCTCAAGCAAAGTCTAAGTGAAGAAAAATGGCGGATAATTTATACTCGTATTCCCTTTACAGGGATACTAGAGGAATGTGTTCGTTTTATTGTATGATAGTTGTTTAAAATAAACTCGACATTTATTCGTCTTTATACAATTAAATTCGACTTTAAAATATAATTATACTCGAAATTTGTCACTAATAGAAACTATGATCAGAATTTGAAATTGAATAAAAAACGCAATCCGCCCATACGACAAAACACCAATATATCACAAGATTCAAATTTAACTGTGAAATTACATAATCTAAAATCGATCCGATAATCCAAGTAAAAACTAGTTTAGTGGGGCAAGAGTAAAAAATACTAGGGTGAGAAAAAAAAGTAAGGATTCAAGATCAATAGACCCACAAAAGCAATAGATAATGCACACTAAACATACCTTTTCACTTTAAGAATATTTATAAAAGGTTAAAAAATGGAATTTTCTAATTGGAATTTTCTAAGATCAGAAATTTGTTTAAGATAATCCATAATATATATGATTAAGTTAAGGATGAGAGATTTGATTAAAGTTAGGTATATTCTTTTTGTCTTAATTGCTTAATCTTCTTTTTAATATGATCATGATTTGTGACTCGTGGGTATTTTGTTGCCTATTAGCATTATTGATTGATTTTTCCATAGAATATTCAATAGTCAGAATTTATAATCTGTGATCTAGAATAATCTAAAATTTATAATCTGTCTAATAAGAATTTTTTCCGCTAGGTAACATTGTGGTTCATAATTAATATGTATTTTTCAATGTATTCTTCATATTGGATCAAGCTTTTTTAACTGCATAGTGAACTGCTACGTGACATTTTAATTCATATCATCATATGTATGTATTAATTGTTGTGTCACTGCATTCACCATGGTATGTGCTTACATAGAAACAAACAAATCTTAGAGGAATGTAAAAAAATTTATAAAAGACAATAGGGTAAGGGATTGCACAACGTCGTAATGCGTTAGTACCAACCCATGCACAATCAAATAATAAAAGTTTATATATGCATATACAAATTATCATTAGTTTACAGTTCAATGTAATAAACATAAACCTAAAATCTACGATCGTCGTCCTTATTTTCTTGGAGTCGCAAAGGAGGAACTCGGAATACATTCCTCTTCAATGTATCAAGAGACGAAGCTTGATGTTGATATGCGGGTAAACAAGGTGCAAGCGAAGATACATGTGAGGACCGTATTTCAAGAGAAGAAGAAAATCGGGGTAGATTCCTCGTTTTCATCTTTAATTTTCTTTCCTTTCGTTTGCAAAATTGTTCAGCTTCAAAAATTCAAAATTCATTGCAAACACGTTTAAAAAAAAATTCACATTTTCACTTTCCCTTTTTAGGTATATCGCAATTGTCACTCAAGATATTTTAGTTGAAGTAAAACTACTTTTGGTAGTAGTATGTTGTATAGTTGATGTGAATTCAAAACTTCACTAATTATTTGCTTAATAAGTTTTAAGCAAAAGCCTAATGTTGCGAGATAAGTCAAAGGGTACGTGAGTATGTCAGAACGGAAAAAGAAATATGAAACTTGGTTTTACACTACAACGGTATACGTTAATAAGATAACAAAGATAGATGTTACGGAAACGATTCGGAGAAGCTATTAGCTTATATTTCAATATGTCAGCGAAAGCCGAAGAAGACGAGTTCAGATCAAGTAATCTGAAATAATGTTGCACGCCGTTATGCTCATACAATATACTAGTTCAGCCTAGTTAATCGTCTCTTTACAGGACTCCAAGTTCATCTAGTGTACAAGTTGATAAGGTTTAGCATCGTCTTATGATCTAACTTTTGCTAGCCGTGCTCGTATTTCCTCCATTTCTTCCTCGTCATCTACACCTTCTGCTATTGGTTCCTCATCCTACAAAAGACAAGCAAATATTCAGGCTGTAGCAAAACAGAATGCGGAAAAGCTAAAACTGTGACGGAAGGACTAGGGAGATTTCAGGCTCACGGCTCACCTGTACACTTGTGCTCTGAGCGGGTACCTTAGCCTTAACCTTCCTAGCTGCAACAGGAAGCTGTGCAGCAGTCTCGCTGGCCAATTCCGTTAGGACCTTGTCAACCTCTTCCTCGGTCTCCTCTTCTAAGTCTTCAACATCGAGTGCATCATCAAGAGCCTCGTTAACAAACTCTTCAATCACGCCAGCCTGAAAAACGCGACATAGTTTATATCAGAGGTGATCAAATTTGACCCTCCCCGAAAGGGCCAGCTGAAAGGCCAAACGGTAAAAGTTAACCAAAAGCATGAAGTCCAACTTGACCGAACAGCCAAAATTCAGGCTATGGGTCAGGCAGGGCTTCGTGGGCTAATCAGCTCTAATTTAGTCAATTACCGAGACCTGGTGAGCAGATTATTACCCCTGGAAAGGGGATAATATGTTGAAGTGAAGATATAAAGGTAAAAAAATAGTGTCATTTTGACGTTGAGCCAGGAAAACTCGAAGAAAAACTACCTTGGTCATCTCTTTGCTGAATTCCTGCATTGTAACAGCAATTTGTGGAGCTTTCATGAGGTTATTAACAAGTTTCATCACCTCCGCACTTTTTTGCAAATGACCCACTGTGCGAGCGACAGCTGAAAATATGTGGCAGAGCAGAGTTTAAGAGCGCACAGTCGAAAAAAGAGCACACCAAAGCATAAGGCGGCGTGGAATAAAAACATGTACAGCAGATGCAATTGGCATATAAATAAACCAATTTGGCTAATGTAAGCGACATTCTATGTATATGAGATATCAACCCTGAGTCGATGCAGGAATGGGGCATTCAAATCATAATTATTTGCACTACCAATAATGCAAACAGCTTAAATGAGGTTATGTTTCCAAGTCAGTTTATCAGGTCACAGTTAAAGCAAAGCGAGAGAGGAAAAATCAATTAAGAGAATGCAATACAAAAGCCGTAATCCCAAATGTTGGGTCAACAACATGAACCAAACAAATCAATGTGAGAGATTGTTGGAAACAAACATTTAACATCAGTCGGTCATATCTAACACTCTCTCCAATCTCCATCCCTATGATACTACGCCTATATCGATTTTAATTTGTTCTACTCACTTTTCAATCTTACTTTATTTAACAATAATCCCTGCATTTTCTATGTTAATCACATCCACAAATTCATTATATATTTTCATCTCATTCACTTATTTCTTTTATCACTTGTTATTTTTTTATCTTATTCTACACCAACAATTTACTAATAAATAAACCAACTTTCACTAATAACTACAAAATCATAGGGACAGAGAGAAGTAATCTACAATTTACAAATGGCACGTCCTTAGCATAGGTGAAGCACACTTTACTACTCAAGAGCTTCATATTGATTATTAAAGCATATTTGACACTTAAAATAACATGGTATATTGATATAATAATTGCATATAAGATCCTAATATTTGTTACCATTGCGCTAAGCCACTAATATAACACAATATTTCACAAAAGGGTATCTAAACACACATTCGAAATCATTTGTTTATTTACATCTTTCTAGTTGGTAATGTAGAAGAGAAGAAAAAAAATGAAGAGCCTAGAGAAGAGAAGGAAAAAAGAATCTATCACAAAGAACCTACAGTTCCCTTAGTCGCACAAGTGATACCATTTTAAATTTTCGTCCAAGCTGAATTTACATACTAAATCCTAATAGGTGGTCCAATCAGATTCGTCAACAACTCAAACAACAAAATCATACATTTAACCATTTAGTTCCTCCTTAGTCCTTCCCTTATCATTTGTACCATGTGTTAATTTTTTTCTACATGGCGTATTACGTTATGTGATGAAAATTCATGTTTGTGCAAATTACAAGTTAGATTTTTCCCCTCCCATCTCTTGATTCATATCCAAAACCTCTATGGGCACTCTCAAAGTCACTTAGTGGGCGCAACATAGATGTCCAAATCACCACTTATATCTAACATTTCTTGTACTTCGTTTCGTTTCATGATGTGCACTAAATGCAACAATTTGGACATCTTCATCTTAACAAATCTAATGCATCTTGGTGTGCACT
Source organism: Amaranthus palmeri (assembly GCA_019776075.1). Taxonomy (NCBI): domain Eukaryota; kingdom Viridiplantae; phylum Streptophyta; class Magnoliopsida; order Caryophyllales; family Amaranthaceae; genus Amaranthus; species Amaranthus palmeri. Next base: position 4,450,495 of record JAAKBH010000271.1, on the reverse strand, counting down.
AAATGCAACAATTTGGACATCTTCATCTTAACAAATCTAATGCATCTCTCTTAATCCACATTATTTCCTAGTACAAAGAATGTTGTCTTATAATTATAACATCTAACTCCTAGTACTTTTCTAAAAGAATTCTAACATTTTAAGATCTCAATCTTTACTTAAAGTCAATTTTTTACCTCTTAATCCTAAAATATAATATTTTTGGCTTATTTGGAACCATGTTTAGAAAATATGGCGCGTCGCTATTAGGTGACAACTAGAGATGTTTATAGGTCGAGTCTGCCCCAACTAGACCCCAAACCCATTAATTTTAGTGGACCCAAACCCTTAGAGTGTAAACATTTTGGACCTAAACCTATCCGACCTGATGGGTCTAGAGTCCTCAAAGACTTTTAATTTAATTATCCATAATTAAACTTTTAACATTTCAGATGTTCTATCAGAATTAAAATGAGTATATAGGTTGTATGAAAGTCTAAATTGAGTCCTAATTAAATAGATATAAGTTTCAAATGAATTTAAAATTAATTTTGGGTTGTGTAATATGTTGGCAGAGTGTTTCTGATGGTCAGAGACGGGTCTGGATCTGAAATGAGTTCAGCGAGAGAGTCTAGGTCAAACCCAAACCATATTTTAGGACGTGAGGCCGGAATAACTAGGTCTCAGAAAATTCCACTTAACAATACGAGACTGAAGCATAAAACCTTGCTCATTTGACGCCATCAGACAATGTGACGCGCCACTTTAGGCGACGACCAAAAAACCCTTGTATACTTATCACTACAACCATCCAAAGCATTAACTTTTAGAGCATAGCATCAACAATAAAGCCAACGACTTTATCACAAAATATAAGATCAACTACATGAATATGAATACTGCAAAAAGATATATAAATATTGTAAGACAAGCCAAAAAGAAAAAACAAACTTATATAGTTTGAAACATGATCATACCAACACTTTCTCCAAGATGCATTGATATCGAATTTAGCTGAGCTTTATTCTCATAAAGACGATTAACAGTTTTTCTTGATCTCACAACTTCTTTAGCAAGGGCCTGATACATTGACACAGAAAATGGTAGCATTCTATCAGTTTTAGCAAAGTATCCAAGAAATTGATACTTAAAGACATGTAAACATAGTCTAACATAAGGAACTCTATGCTTATGTCATATATCGATTTGTAAGATCATTCGATTGATAATACCTTTGCGGAACCCATATCATTTCTTTTTGCAGCTTCTCTAATTGCCTTCTGTACACTCTTCTCTTCTCTTTGTATATCTAACATATCAACAACACAAAAAATTTCAGCTACCCCATATATAAAAGATCAAATCTAATAACAAATAATTTGGAAAGTGATAACACACATGAACAATTAAAATTTTTAAGTTGTTAGCAATTTGGCAACAACTGTTAACTGCTTACAATTCATGTGTTGAGTTATCAATTTGCAAATCAATATCTCTAATCGAACAAAATCCTACGTGATATTAAAGGGTGTGAATGACGATGAAAATTTAATGTATTTTAACTTAGAAAAACTACTCGACAAGGTATATGATCATTATCCTACTCTAATCATTCTTTTTTCTGCACAAGCATTTGAAAATGTGTTTTAGCTGAGATGGACATTTACGAGAAAATTTCATGTCTGAGGGTGAGAGCTAGACTACCATCGGGAAGACATAGGACATGTTACGAAAATTAAAACTAAAACACATTCATTAACACCATTTAATACCAATAATCAAACGTTCAATCAAAACAATATAATCAAGTGATAAAGATCAACATGCCTCGAATTTGGCGCTCGATATTACGACCTTCTTGACGTAAACGCCTTTGCCAATCCCTCAATAACTGCTGAGGGTTTGGCTTTTGCCCCAACAAACTCTTCACTTTATCCATCAATTTCTCTTCTCGTCAGCTCCTAAATTGCAAAAATACAACGTCAATCATACAATGATCTAGCAAGTAATCATCAAACAATTAGAAAAGACTAACAACTCATTTTAATATAACCCTCTTCAGTATAAACCCTAACTTTTTTTTTCAATTAACTTTCAATCGAATTGGGTTCGTTTACCAATTGCAATAGAGATAATTTCATCAATAAAAATAAATAACTCGAAACAAAAAAAATAAGCATAATAGTATTGGAAATTTCATATCAAAATATAATTTACAAAATATGAAAAACGAAAGTACCAGATCAAAGATGCACAGCGAAGATATTCCACAATGGAAGAAAATTCAGAGATTTAGCAAAAGACCCAGCAAGGAAATTTTACTCTTTGCTTGTTAGTGTTGATGATTTGATAAACAAAGAAGGAAATTGGTGATTGATTGAAGGATTCTGGAGTAGAAAATTGTCTCCAAGTTGATGGATAGAAAAGGATTCCTTATTCAGGAAGGATCGTCGGCAGTTGTAATTGGAAATTGGGATTCCAACGGTGGTGGTCGGAAAGTGGGACGAGGCTTACTGTTGTCCGGATCATCGGGTTGATTTTAAGTTACTGTTTCGTTTAAAATTGTGTCTCGTGATCATGTATGTTTTTACATAATTTTAAATTTATTTTGAATTCGGATCTAAGTCGTATTTGGTTACGAAATTGGTATGTGTCAAGTCGTCAAATTGTTTACATAGTTGTGTATTTTAATAGCTTTGCTTTGACAAAGGTCAAAAGAGTTCACAAAATCTCACAAGAGACGGTTTATAGGATAGACCATAAAATTGGGCCAGCCCATTTCCCTTAACTGATTTATTTTTATTATAATATCAATTATATTATGTTATAATCCTAAATGTAAGGTATTATAACCTCGAATATACTATTCTATAACCCCAAATATACTATGTTATATTTTGGGCTGGGCTTCATGGATTCCGTCTATAGAATAGACCGTCTCCCATGAGACTTACTGAAAAGAGTTTAGAGATGGGCTAGTGGTGGGCCTGGTGGCATTGTTATCCGCAAAGTTATATTATCCGCAAAGTTATATTGAGATGATATTGACGTGTGTGAAGAAAGACTGACAACACTTGTGAGAAAGATAAAAAGCATCATAGTGGATAAGAGAAGTCAAAAAAGACTTAAGAAAAATGTGGAATTTGCAATTTATAAGAAAATGCGGAATTTGCACCTCTTCGAAGACCTTACTAAAGATGTGAATAGTTGGAGACGTCAGATTTAATAGGCTAATGATATTTTCCTCCTATAGTAAACAATCGTAAATCCAGAAAACGTTAACGATGTCAATCAAATTCAAACAAAGATTAATCGTTTCAAAACATTTTGAAAAAAGAAAAAATTGTGCATACTGTGATCAAACCTAAATCAGTATTTTCGCCTTGAAAAAACTTAAACAACATGTATATAATATCTATAAGTATATGGTTTGATATAAAACTTAAATGCTATTAATTGACTATATTGCTAGAACGTGTATTCGACGGCGACTTTGGTAGTAAATCCCGAAATCTAGAGGTGTTCAAAAAAAAGTAAAAAAAAATATATAATTAAATAAAATTGGATACTCGTTTCTCAAAAATTTGTGCCCCAAATTCGATATCCGATTTTAAAATCGAGACATCCAATTCGCAATATTTTGGATCGGGTTTTTATGAACACCCATAACTGGGCCATACCTAAATCTTCAATTTAGTTGTAAAAGAAATGCTTATGGCCTATGGGCTAATCAGTAATCACTGATGACGAACATGACCAGCTTATATTAAGATGAATAATTGAATAACTTACAACTAATATAAATTCTTAAATGAGATCTTATATATATGGTAGATGAACAATGTTCATTTGATTATTATGGAAAATTATCATACAAAGTTATATAATTAATTTAAAATTTAAAATCATATAGGCGAAAAAAAGTTTGACAACTATGCATGAATCGTAAAGCTTTAGTTTTTAGACTACATTCAATTTGTTTGATTTTTTTTTTTATTTCGGTCGATTCAAAAGATTTCGCACCATTTCATTTTGAAATGTGAACGTATCCTATCACTTTTACTTTACATAATCTCTTTTTTTGTACATTATCCCATATTTTTTTAATGACTATTTTAGTGACCCTTTATACGCAATTTCTTAATCTTTGTGTCATCTACAAATACGGCAAAATAATTAAATTACAACTATAAACATTTATCATAATTTGTATTACTATATCTAGAAATATGTATTATCTCATTCTTTGTCCATTTTAGGACACCAAAATTGCTAATTTATTTCCAAATTTCTTCAACCTCCTAAACAATCCAATTTATTCAATACACCCCCCCAATGACTAAAACCATTGAAAAAGTTCCTCCCTCCACAAAACCCCCCACAAAACCCCCTACACCCACCACCACTAATGGTCCACCACCTAAACCCGCCGCGGCAACCACCGCCGCCACCAACATTTCCCGAAAATTTCCACCGTCCGCTAACGCCCATCGCCCCTATCAACGACTACCCACCCCTCACGACGGCTGCCACCACCCTCATGGTGGCTCATGTTGCACATGCCGTTGTTGTTGCCTAACCATAATGTGGGTCATCTTCATCATCACCACCCTACTACTACTCACCGCCATCACCGCCACCGTCTTATACGTTCTCTACCGCCCTCGACCACCGTCATTTTCTCTCTCCTCCCTAAAAATCACCAATTTCAACCTCACTTCACCACTCCAATTCACCTCAAACATCAACATCTCAATCATTACAAAAAACCCAAATCAAAAAATCACATTTTACTACAAACCCATTAATTTAACAATTCTTAATCACCATAATAATCATCAAAACATTGTAATTGGCCAAGGGTTAATCCCTAAATTTGTACAATATGGTAAGAACACAACCTTCTTATTTGGGGTTATAAAAAACAATATTAGCAACCCTAATAATCCCATTGATGATATTTCATTTGGGCATCTCAAATTTGATTTGAATAGAAAGAATCATGGAGGGTTGGATTTGAAAGTGGAAATGGAAACATATTTGAAAGTGAAAATTGGGGATAAATTAAAGAGTAATTGGTTTAAATTAAGAATTTCATGTAATGGGATTAGGGCTTTTGCTTCTAATGGGAAATTGAATGGTAAGGTTGATATTGATGGTACTAAATGTAAGGTTTATTTGATCATCAAATTTTTTGAGTGGGATATTTCAATTTGATTTGAGTATTTTGTTTTAATTACATTTCAGTAGTCTGGTTTAAAATAGTTGCTACAGTTGTTATAGAGTGAATTAATAACTATTGATATCTATTAGTTTTTGTTGTTTTAGTTTTATTATTCTTTACGTATAAGCAAGATTATAGTCAAGGAAAATATTAGTTCATTTGTTGCAATATATATTTTCATTATATTGATTTTTTTATAATTTGTAATTATGCGCTATTTATGATGTTAAAGATTAGAATAATACACTAAATAACGTGAAAGTAAAAACTATACCCTTTAAAGGATTTGATATTGTACTTCTATCTTCTCGATGAATTTACCCTATTTTCTTTTTGATCTATCCCAATAAAGTTGTTATGCTTTTATGATTTCACCACTTTACTCTTTATATTTTATCTTTTATTTAAGACAATAACCTTACTATTTTAATTCATTATAACGCTTTATCTTCATGCCATTTACAAATGGGACAGAGTTTCAAAATAGACCTGAAGATTCCATATTTCTTGACCCTATTTTCAAAATGAATTTAGGATTATATAAATCAAACGTGAATACAAAAATCAATTTTAAACAAACTCAAAAGACTAGAATTAAAATGGGTCCAATGATCCATATAATAAACATCTAGAGGTGTTCATTCGGGTCGGTTCAAAATCGGGTTTGTGTTCACATTGGTTTTTCATAATTGTAGATCCATTTTTAAGTGTCAAATCGGTTTCGGTTATAAAGTCGGGTGTCTATTAGGTTATCGGGTCTGTTTTAAACACCTCTAAAACATCTTAGTACAAACCAAATGAGAGTTATGAATAATGGGCAGGAAAACACTTAAAAGTACAATTAGCTTGAGGATAAGACACTAAAGTTATGATTTGTTGTTGATGGTACTATGTAGAGATAATTAAAGAAAGAAAGAAGCAATGAAATCTCAGTGCTCCTCCCATATTCATTTTTGGCAATTTGATTTGATTCTTAATAGCCGTGATTACGATTGTGATTGTATGCCAGCTATAAGGTTGCTGAAATATTTATTATTTGTCCATTTTAATCATTTAATTTCATTTGATTTTAGCATGCATGAATATTAAAAACTTAAGATATACTAGTAGAATAAAATAGGAAAATATTCAGAAATAAGATAGAAAATATAAAAATAAAAATGGTGAAATTATATTAAAAATTGAAAAATAAGATAAATTCATTGTGACAAATTAAAATAAAAAGAAATTGACCCGGAAAACAGAAATTATGTGTTGTCATTAACTCATTAGTTGAGTGAGTAGAGAAAACACAAGGTCCTTTTTCTTTTTGCGTCAACCTGCATTACATATAGATTTCCCTATTTGTCTTCACCCTCATAAATCATAACTCAAAATAGAAAAAAAAAATACTTATTTTTATTTTAAAAAAAGAGAGCTGATGTTAGGTATTTGTTCACTGTTACTAACATCGAACAAAACAGTTGGTAAAAGACAGGCAAAACAATTTGTTTGCTGTTACTAACGAACAGAAGTCAGACGTATTTCAAGAATAACTAATTTTTCACAATAAATATATAATGCAAGGAAATTTCAAGTCCTAATAGTGACCTATATAATTTAATAAGTGTTCACAAGAGTTAGGTAGAGTTGATCGGACCATAGGCTCACTCGACCCGCAAACTTGAATTTCATACCTTTGAATTTCCAAAAGCAAACATGACTTGTTCGCTTCGGACAACAGGTTCACTGATAAAGTTATTACAGGTACATAAAAACCGTTGAATCATTCTCAAGTGCGAACATTAGTGCAAAGAACTCATCGAGGTCGACTTGTAGATGTCTATCACTATCAGCAGGTAATCTAATGGGATAACATAAGTTCAGTAGAAATAGAACGTGATACCACTGCTGCATTTATCCTTCTCCAAGAGCAAGTTCATCATGTTCGTCGACTAACCAACTTTTTAAGATTGAGCAGCAACGAGCCACCGACAACACAATTTTCCACCGCTGGGTAGCAAGCTGTGAAATTCAACTCGTTAGTTTTCAGTCCTTGAAATGCCGAACAAAAAAGGGATGATGAAAGGTGCAAAAATAGCCACATATGATATGAAATACCAGCATCTATGTGGGGTGAGGCAGAACTCATACTATTGCACAACATTTGATGGTTTAATCTTCAATCAAGAAGAATACTTTCAAACAAGAAATATTTTCTAGCCGATGCACCAAGCGTCCAAGCCTATGTTTTATTTGGTGAGAGTACTAATCCATATTTTCCACAGTAAGGCATCCCAAAATCCACCTTCATGCAATCGAAATGAGGGTAAAGGAAGAAAATTAACTATTTATTGTTTACAAAATCCACACGGTCAAGCAGAAAGGTTTATAACTCAACTCTCCATTTCACCTCATGTAGCAATGTGATGATCTCATGACCGCAACATGAGTATTGAGTATTGACAGTTCAATATTTCATTCCGAGTAGATAACTAAGCCCGAGTAGAGAATCATATGTTAGCCACTTAGCCTAGTAATTAAGACGTTCTCTTCCACCCTTATCCCTTCTAACAGGGGTTCGATTCTCACCCCCTATCGGACAATCAATTCCCCCTCTCCCTCTGGGCAGTGAGGGGTAACGATTACCCTTATCCCAAAATCCCAAAAAAAAGGCAGAGTCTGAGCAACATTAGCGGAAAGAAACTGCTTAAGTGTTAAGAGTTGACCATTATATGACTCAACATTGGGGAAATCACATGAGAAAGTTCATGAACTTGCAAGATAGATATTGACAATGAATACAAGTCAAGAAACTTGTGTAATTCAGAGATTATAGAATCAAATTTAAAGAGTGAACAAATTTACTTTCATGCACTTGGAACACTCGGACACTCATGAGTAACATGTTCAAAAAAGCTGATAATATTTGACCATTGAATGTAACCGACAATGAGAAAATCAAATGAAAAACTAACATCAAATGTTTAATGACTGATAGCTTTTGCCAAATTAATATCAAGAAAATTTGCGATTCAGAGATCAAAAATTAAATATATCCAGATCAAGCAAAATTTACCCTTGGACAAGAATATGCTACTTGATAGACAGCAACTCCCCCTTGCAAAAAAAAACTGCGAGTGTTGGATAACTCAAAAGGTACTCAAATTCCCTTGCACTAAACGAAAACCCTACATAATAAACAAGGGAGTAAAGTTGCAAGTTTAAAAAGGATGGGGGAATGCAAGACCAAGAGAAAAAGAGGAATCCAGAAAATTTACCATCCATTAAGATTACAAGCAAGTAGTACAACCATCTAGTCGACATGATGGCGAATGCGGATCAATCTGTTGATGAAGTTTCTCTCACGATAATAACTATACATATCAAAAAAAGAAAAAAGGAAAACGGTTAAGACCCATATTTTAGTATCAAATTTACTAGAATACAGAACTAGAATTGCAGTGTGGAAGAGAAGAGATGTTTCAGCAGTAAAGACAGCACCAACTTTACACCTCTCTGCAGTAACGATGCAATTACTTAAGAAAAAGACTATCTGATGCCTTTATTTATCTGATACCTTATTTTAACAACTGTTGCCTATTTTTTTTTTCAGAATAAATGACAATCCGCTGCCTATTTCTTCATCTTTCAAGCTTGAGTTAGTTCTAAAAGACAAACTAAACAGCTCATAATAGCTGATATCTGGGAGACCGGAAAGGAGTGAGGGCACTATGCAAAAGTGTGGGAGCAGCAAAGCAAACAGGAAATGGCAAATAATTTTTTTGTCTTCATCTGGTACTTTTTAGATTTCTTCGTCAAGGGAGAAGGTGACTAATAAACACTAAAGATGAAATAATACAGAAAGACTTACATGACAGAAGCTGAAATACAAAAACAGATGAACCCAACAGAAAAGTGGAGCACAAACGAATTCCAAAAATTTTCTTTGTTCAGAAGCATTTTCTCAGATAAGAGAGTGACAAGTCCAGAAAATATAAGCACTGTCCAACCAGAGGGCAAACAGCTGCGAAATGAAAATGACGAGGAACCCTGGATGAAATAAAAATGACAACACTAAGAAATGAGTTTCGATATGGCAATCACCACATTACAGATTGAAGTCGGGTAATAGTGACAAACCTGAAAGTAATGTTTGATAAAAATAGCAGAATATACTATCCTAAGTGCCATATCTTCACCACAGTCAAGGAGACGAAAATTAGGGAACAAAGCACAGAGCAATATCATTAGTTTATTCTACCAAGTACCAACAGATCTAAAGACGTTAAATTTAAAATGTCTCATTTACGAAATCATTACCAAAAGGCAAGATGGTGTAAATCATGGCAAAAGTACATGAACTTTATGAGATGAACTCTTTGTTAAACAAAAACGCCAACACTAAATTAAAAACTAAAACTTTTGCTTTTTAGTTGTGCATGCATTGGTATATATCTATAATCTGTATGATATGAAAGAAAGACTACCATTACTTTCAGTATTATCAAGCATTGTAACAGACTACTTTAGCAGATTCAATCAGAAAAACACGATTATGACCACTGAACCACAGCAAAAAATTATTAATACAAACGGGAATTCGTAATTGAGTTGAGACTCGGTATCTGCATTACAAACAATTTCTATCAAAATCGGTTCATGACTGAATCCCTTAGGTTCCATAAGGAAACCACCCAAAACTTTTGGTTTAGTATCACAGTGGCTAAGAGCATAGCCCGATATTTGATAAACATAATTTAGTAATAAGAAAGTGAAAGAGAGGGAGAGAGAGAGAGACTTATAAGGGTACAACTACAGGAAGATATTTACTAAATGTAAATCATTTAACCACACTGGACTCAGTTTAATACAATGTTATCCATTGGACTAAAGGAAACAAGGAATTTTAAATAAAAAGGAGAAAGAAGCCAAGGATACTTGTGAAATTAGCTATGATTAAACCAATTGCACCAGCTGAACGTACGAGCATGACATTCAGGAGTACATAGATCAATGAAAACACAAGTAACGAATCATTTGAGCGCTTCAGTTGTGTCTCATCTGCCACAGCATGCAGGAAAGCTTCTGATGTTCCTGATGCATAAAGATACGGACAACTCAATACTTCCTTTAAAGTCACATCAATATAACCGTCTTAGAGGAATACAGATATAAAAACAAATTACAGTACTTGCTGTTTTTTATTAGTAAGTTGAACAGCCCAACTGAACTAACACTTTGTTCATGTTACACCAGCTGGCTTTGCAGGACAGGCTCTAGAAGAATGAGGAGACAAGGACAAGGGAAATATCTAGAAGAGAACATATCAACATAGAGATCCAAATGAGTTGAACAAATTGTGTAATATCAGCGGTTGCGTGAGTCGTGAGAGTACAAAGCTACAAATGCATCTGCAGCTGAAGCTTATGTCTGAAAGAAAAAACGTGGCTAGAGAAAATAGAACTGTCCTGTTCAAATATCCTAACTTCCATGAGGCACAGCAATTGAAATTTAAATGACTCAATTTATCACTAACCATTCATGGCCAGTGCCAAAACGTACAGGCAATAATATCTGAGAGCAGTTGAGGCTTCTCCATCGCTCCATTTTTGACCAAACAGCAATCTAATGAGAGAATAAGAATAACTTGGTCCAAAAGCCATAACCACAAGACCTGGGCATATAATCAACATAAATAGTCAAAGAAATAAAAGAGAACAGAGCAATCATAAACTACAAAAGAAGCTCAACAAAAACTAAAATAAAAAATGAAATAAAATTTACCAACACAAGACAAAGAATAGTAAGGTTTGATGCAAACGAAAGCTTAATCCATGAGTTCATCTCCCAAATCAAAACAGCAGATGAACTTACAAGAATTTTAGCAAGTGACACACATGGGGCTCTCAATTCGAGTAAAACAAGTTAAGTTTGCGCTGTCACAATTGAACTTGTGTCAATTTCAGATTGTTTAATAAAAATATAAAAAACCGTATTTAAAATTGAAGAATTGCATATTATCACAAATTGATCACATTAGGTTGGAACTGATTTATGTTCATGTTGAATTTGGTTTTCAGATTAATTCACTAACTTTGTGTTCATGTACCTAGAGTTACAGACATTTTGTTGTGTTGTGGCAAAGATTCCAGCTCAGCCATGCATTATCTGAAAAGTTACTTTGTACTTCCTCTGTGCCCTTTTACTTGCAAATTTGTGAGTGAAAATGGTAGCGACATGTTGCAAGTAAAAGGTAAAGAAGTACATATTTTGACAGGGAGGAAATAACTTGTACGAGAAGGTCTATTTTAAGTCATTTTCAATTCACAACCCAACCACACCGGAAAAGTGCAAAGGAACTACAAATCACTCCCTCCCTCTTAAATTAATTTATTTGACAGTTAACTCCAAAATCAATAGATACATTTCCCATTCACGAAAGTTTTATCCAATCAATCCCAGCTTTTAATCTAACATAATCACTTTAAACACTTACTCATGACGCCAACAATTTTTATATTTAACATTCACATTCAAAATGGCAGTCAATCATGGGAAATCAGAAAGTTTAATAGATCAAGTAGTCCCCCATAAATCATCAATTATTTTAACAAATGCTCTCACAGTTTCACACTACCCTCAAAACAAAAAAATAACCAAAAACTATATTGTATCAATCAATCTAGGACGAACAGAGTACAAGTTCATCAAATTTTCACTCATATTCAGAAAGGGGAAAAGACAAAAAGGAACAAGGGTGAATATTCACTGGGTAAATAATCCACTAAGCAGATATATATGGCAGAGCGGCAGAGTTTAGTCACTGGCTAACTAACCCATACATAAGTACAAAGTGCTTCACCATCAGTGGCATATTATATATTTTATCTCTTAAGTGAGTATTTCATCAACAATCACAGTTCACACAAATGGCTCTTCTAACAACACATTTTTACCTTTATTTAATGTTAAATCCCAATTTGACAAGTATTTAAATGAATAACCAAAATAAATGAATTATTAAAATCAAAATTCTAATTCAAAAACTAAAAAAGGTACTCAGAAAATAGATATCCTAAAGAACTTCATAAATGATGCAACAAGATCAAGGAAAATACCAATTAACAACACAAGCTTGAGGGCTTCTGATAGGCGCTGTCCTAGATCTTTCCTTCGATCTTTGGATTGTTCTGCGGATTAAGATGTGGAATTATCATAAGTGCACAGTCAATTATCTAAAATTTCATAAAATGGAATAGTCAATGAGAAGGAAAACTACACATTTCAAAAGCAGACTAGGATTCTAATCACTAAACTGGATACTCCTGTAGGCTTGACAAACAGAGAGAGAGAGAGAAGTCCAAACGGCAATCAATTCAGCGAAGGATGAGATATCACCAATGTTAGACAAAGAGAATTACCAATAAGCAGACTAGGATTCTAATCACAAAACTGTTGTACTCAAATGTGAGATATTTTGCAACTTTTTAACGTAAAAGCAGTGGCATAACTGCTTTGCAATTATACACTTATTTCAGTTTAGAAACCTCCAAAGGTCTATAAGGGAGAGCTATTTGAGTTTTTTGAGTTTATTATTTATAGAGAAGTAACAATAACAATTACAACAAAACAACATTCCATTACCCCGATGTCATTAATTAGCTCCCACCTAGGGTGGGCCTTTAGAAAAGAGAAGAGAAGTAGGTCATGTCTTATTTATCATTAGTTGCCAAATCTCTAAAATTATCTGGCTTCGGATATAGATAGGTAGTAGGACAAAGACAACTAGCCAATAAATTTAGGTTCAACCCTAGTTACCAAAAACCAAAAACTTCCCACCAAATCCTATTTTGGAAACTTCATCTCCAAAAATCTAGATTAATGTTTCAAAAACTTCGTTCTTCAAACTCTAGTCTAGACTAATGTTCTAACGAAAAAATATCTCATCCAACAATTGATTGAATTATCACACCAAAAAGGATCCCATCATCTAAACCCTTTGTTCCCGAAACTCTAAATTAATGTCTTGTGATGCAGTTTCCCTTCCTCGTATGCCGTTTTCCTTCCTAGTATGTTTTTCCTTTCTGGTAACATTGGATTTAACACATCAAGCAAAATTATAAACAATAGCTTTAAATTATTTGGAAAGGAAAAACCAAAAAAAACCTGATATTATCTTTTTTTACTCCTTGGTCAAGAAATAAACACATTTGGTTTGAGAGAGACACTAGACCAATCTAATGACTTACACTTTCTTTTTCACGACTCTAGCTTTTGATTTATGGCTATTGGCTCCACCAAATGCCCATGTTGACTCAATAATCACGTGAAGAAGTTAGTTAGACTTGTCAACTAATTAAAAATCTTAAAATGTTGTTAAATCCTTTTTCCTCATCCGCTTAATGAATAAAAAGCCAGGCAACAAGACAAATAGCATACATATGAAATTTATCCACCGTAAAGATCGTATCTTTGTTGAAAATACTCAAAACAAGACTTCTTCCTGAATCATGTCAACAGGATAGTTTGTGTGCTTTCAAACAGCTTAATCATGCATAAATCAATGAAGAAATGTACGATTTAGCTAAAACATGAGTCATAAATAATGAGGTGTGTACTTTATGTCGAGAAAAGGAACCATCTCTACAATGGACTTATTCCAAAAAAGGCAAAAATGTCAACCGAGATAATCTACTAAAAGCATAACAGTCCACAAATAACCACAAAACACTATGCTTAAAGCATCATAATCAAGAGTGGGTAAGAAGTAAAAACAGATTTGGCGAAGCAATCTAAATTTTTCCCTTAGCTACAGTACCCATGAAAAATATAACCACATATGCATACCATAAAATTCTGAAATACAAGGTAGAGTGGTCAAAACTTGACTAAGTAGTAGCATGGTGAAAAACCATAGAGTTCTATAACATAAGATTAAAGAGAATAAAAAGGGGGAACAAAAAAGAGCTTAACCTGATGCAGACCTTGCAAATATGGCATATGAACTTTCTTCAAAAGGAAGAAATACCATTCTCACCACTAAGCTCCCTGTAAGAAAAAAAGTAGTAGACAGATTACAACCAAGCTGTCATGATTGGATTGTTCAGTTGAAGATCATGATATCAATGTATACTAGTTAGAATGTTAGATCAAATGCAACTGAAATTACGAAATTAAAAGACATGATTGAAAATAAATCACCTAATTTGTCGATCAATCCATATACAGCTTGGTTATATGGTGTATCGAACCACACAAGAACCAATTTTTCTCCTTCTTGAAGAATCAATTTACGAAATGATTGAAGGGTAAATAGTGTACACATCTTGAACAAAGGCTTATCATAGCTCAACATGTCACAAACTCTGAGAAAAAAGATAAAAAATGTCAATGATCAATAAGCATACTGACAGAAAAGAACACTCCTCACCCGGACAACACAAGGCAAAAAGCCCAAAACAGAGAGGATCTATTTCAACTCCTTTCAATTTCAAATAACTGTAGCGATTGAAATGGATAACGTACAAGAATATTTACCATTTTTTATAGGTGAGATGTGAATTAAAATTAAATAGAGAAAAACATTAGAAATATCTCACGTCCAAACATACTTCGTTAGGGACTAAATTCTAAAAATCAACTATGAAATAAGGTGTACTTTGTACATGTTGTAAATACACCAGCAAATTAATTTGCCAAAAACAATTTGTGAGCATATGCAGAGTTGCGCATAGAGATTTCTGATGCAGGAAATGACAGGTTCATTTAAGGGCTAATTTAATCTCGTTATATCACCAGATTGTTGTTATAAACAATATTGTCCCATAGTATCACCAAATTTCAAGGCATGACTAATACAATATGAGCATCCATGGATTCCCTGCTATAGTTTCTTGCACATCTCGAATGCTGGCCAATAGAGTTAAAATTTAAGCTATTTCAAAGATATCCTGACTCCAAAGTCCAAATACTTAAACACAAGTAGAATAGTAGACTAGACACAAATAGGAATGAATTGTTTACCTAAAAGGAAAAAGCTTTGAACGTTGTAATCTATGAAAAAGGACAAAGTAGCCCCAATAACCTAGGAATATGCAACCTCCATAAGATACTTGTGATAAAGCAAACACGATTGCCTTTTCCTGCAAATAATAGAGCAATTGGATTCACCAACAGAGACACTAAGCAAGTAGATTAAAATAGTTTTAGTGGAACTTAAATGTATCATATAAATAACACAAAACACATACAAGTTTCACTTCTCAAGCATTTATACTGGCTTTTCAGAAGAAAATTTTCAAATACACAACTAGAAAAGCCCAAGATTTGTCATGCTTTGATGCTTAGATTAAGGCCCGCCTCACAATTAACAACGGAAACTAATTTGATGGTCCAGTAAATTCATTTAAGGAGTACATACACTATTACCTCTATAATTTGCTTCACTATGGTCCTACAAAAATTATTTCTCAATTTTGCATTCAAATTCTTTCCTCCCCTTTCTTTCTCTTTTTTGTGCATGCTTTAGTAACATGAAAACTCTACAACAAATAAATCATGAACTTTTGCAACCATACATTCAGATATGGGCTCATCAATAGGTGCTATTATCAAATCCAAGACTAAAGCCCAATACTTTGTCAGTATGACTAGCATAATTTAAAGCCAACCAAGTATTTGCTCAAAATTGGTAATGAAGAAAAGGTTACTTGAACTCGTATACCGATGTTTGAAACGTATACGAGTCCAATTGTCCGACTTTGATATTTTATGAAAACCCCCCAAGATAATGAACCAATTTAAACTGTCCCAATATCCTACTCAATGTCAAGTTTCCGGAACTCAGGATTTAACAAGTATACTTGAGGTAAAGTGTAAAGTGCCACCAATAGACTGGAATACTACTTAGTTGTCTTGGAGTTATCCACGTGTTTATAAGTATATAGAGAAACACAAACTGTTCACAAAGCCTTATGTTCGGATTACACAAAACCTATCTCACATAAACATTATGCTTGGCTTCCCAAGTAGGCAACAACAGAACTTGGTTCCGCAACACCAAACCATTGGCACAAAATTTCCAAGGGTCTACAAACAAGTAATAAAAATACAAATTCACAAGACGTCTTGGGGTGTCGCCCATGCACAAAACAAAGGAAAATATAGCATAAAACTCAAATCCTTGAGCTATCACACCTTACCATGTCAATTTTTCGAACAATTAGGACATAACTTGTCACACAACGAGCAAGCGTTGCAGCACTTTCAACCACCATCCGCAGTTTGAGACAAAACATATATTGAGCAAGAATATAAAAAGGTTCAGCCAGAAGTTCTAATGAGCATGCAAAACCTGCAAAAATTGGAAAAGTAGCAGTTATATAAATAGAGAGGTTTAGCCAGAAGTTCTAATGAGCATGCAAAACATATATTGAGCAAGAATATAAAAAGGTTCAGCCCATTTTCAATTCCCAACCGCTACAAAAAGCATCTAGTAAAACATCTCTAGCCCATCCTAGCAAGCATACAAATTTTTCTTCTGACAAAAAAATTATATGATGCAGCTTCATTTACTACAGTAAAATGATTTATGAAGGGAAACCTGGAAACCTAAGTATAATAAAACAATTAAAGCTCAGCTTAGCATATATGTATCACGAGATTCTACGGTAAGTTATACAAATGTTGAAAACAAGTGACTGGCTATGCTTATAGAAAGACAACTAAGTAAAGAAAGAGGATAATCATATCATGATAAATAAAAAAAATATGAAGGATAAGCCACAGCCACATAATATAAACATTATCAAAACACTTCAAACAATATCAATTATTCTATAACACAAAAGTGTTAAAATGGAAAGGCTGTTAAATATAATTTGTTGGTATACCATTTAATAATATAGCTTGCCCATAGGGGCTAGAATAGCTGAGTTCTTGCCACCAAAATATGAATGCACATGATATCACTATGACAATTATTCCGAGAGGAAAAGAGAGCCATGCTACTTTCAAAACCTTCGTAGCATAGTCCTCCATAGAACTGTCATCGCTGCATCAAGGAAACTATTCAGCAAATCTCACATCACCCAAAAAGCACTTGAAATGGCTATGTAAAGCCTTGAAGTATTGGGAATGGAATACAAAAGCCAATTCAATAATCAATAGACTGTATTGCAATTTCACAATTTTCAACATCAAGGTCAAAAAATCCAACAATTTGTTACAATAAACAAAAATAACAATGAAATGAAAACAAATGAAAGAATGCAGCAAACTTACCTCTTGATTTCAGCTCGCATGCATGCTCGCCGAAACCCTTCTCGACTTAAAAACAATATACAAGTCACGAATAGATGGAATTGAACTGCATAAAGCTGCAACACAGAATTAATAGGACACATTAGTTAAATAGTACATTAAGAGCAGCACAGAAACCATAAACACTGTGAGTCTTTTTTCCACCCTAATATCTTATTAATTAATAAGAATCATATATCCAATACTCCATTGGTCCATCCATATTGAACTATAACATGTACCAACCTTTATCATTTATATAGATGATATAATTCAACTAGTCTATTAAATACCCTAAATAAAACTTAAATATACCTCTCCACATACTAAGTAGCATTTTGGAAGTTCAATCAATAAACCTTTACAATTTTAAGAGAAATGACATAGTCCTACTATTGCTCAAAGATAAAACATCACAAGTTATCAATATCAATACATTTTGGGCTCATTACTCCCCTTCTAATAGATACAATTGACCAGGGTTTCGTAAAAGATATCCTTATAGCCCTAAGCTTTCCCATGACTTTTGTCAATATCATAATGACCTGAGTCATAGGGGATCACTTCTCCCTCATTATTAGTGGCTTTTTTCCTCAAACTAGTAAATACAAAAGGGGTTAGGGCAAGGAGTTCCCATGTCCCCATTGTTGTTTGTTCTCTGCATGGAGTATTTATTAAGAACATTGCAGTATGTTGGTAAAGTAAGGTGGTTCAAGTTTCATTTCAAATGTGCCTCATTATCCCCTAACCATCTATGTTTTGAGATGATCTCTTCTTGTGTAAAGGGAAAACATCAGTTACGCTCATGCTCTAAGGCCTTAAATCGTTCTCTAAGTATTTTGGTTTATGCCTTAACAAATACAAAAATATTGGCTTATGCCTTAACAATAAAAAACATCTATCTACTTTGTAGGAATGACAGAGTCAATTCAAGCTAATATTTGCTCCCCTTTATATATCTTGGAGTTCAAATCTCCTCCAACCAACTTAAAGTTGAGGAATGTGAAAAAATGATTGAAATAGTCAATCAAAGAATCATAACTAGCAACATAGTCACCTTTCCTATGCAGCAAGCCATCAACTTGTTAACTCAATGATCATAAGCATGGTTGTATATCGGGCTCAACTCTTTCTCATGCCTAAAGATCTCACCAAAAAAGGCAATGCAATTTGCACGTCCTTTTGCTACAGCACTTAAGGGGACTTCGGGCATATATATTGCAAGGAAGACTCACTATGGTTAAATGTGTTCACGGGAAATACTTGAAGGAGAAGGATTGGTGGAACTATGAGGCTAAAAATAAAAGATAGATTGCAAACCATGGGGTTGGAATTTGGATACTAAATTCCTTTGTCATAATCTGTTTAGACGTTTAAGTCACAGCAAAAGAAATATATTGTTAGCTCCAAATTCACTAGAAGAACAACAATCTTCTTGGTTGTTGGTGCTATAAAAAGAAGAAAGTTGTCCCAGGCTAAAAAGAAGCTCCACAATGCCAGCTTTTGTAGATGGATTAGTGGGTATGGAAAACAACAAACTAGGAGCATTGGAATGAGCAAGCTTACACATTCATCTATGTTGTGCAGAATTCAGTAAGAAATTAAAGCAAGCGCAAAATTCACCATGAACCAACGTTCAACTGTGGATAAAAATTGGACAAACACACAGAAAATAGGCTTTCAGTTTTCTAAGTTCTCTTTTTTAGGTCTGGCTATGCCATTTTTGTCTTACTTGTGTATGGTGAGGTTACTCATGCTGATCTATATGCATGCCTGTTACAAATATCTATTCCATATACTGGTACAAAAATCCATCCATTTACAAATAAAAAAGAAGCCACAATGATGTTGTTGTCAAGGGTTCAATAATAAGTAATAACCTCTTTGTCATTATTAACAAGGATAATATTACGTCATTTGATCCCAAAAACATTTGGCTAACGTGGGAATAACAATGAAAAGTTAGTTTTATCTTGATAGAAGATTTCTTACAAGTTTAATAATCTTGCTTGTTCTACTTCACTTATCTCATTTTCTTAGCAAAATTCATACGAATGCATTACCGGGTCATAATGGAAAATTAAGAGCAAAAAACTTTTAAAATGATCAAAGTTTACCACATATGGTACATTTCATGAAAATTCAAATTACCACTTAATTAGTATCAACAATCAAATGAGCTATTAATTGCATTGGAATAATGGAAGACATAACTTTTCTTTATACTTATATATATCAGTACTATACTAAAATTCAAAGAAAAAGTAACTTATTTTTGCATTTAATTATGAACCCAGAATGAAATTCAAGCAAACCAACAGATATAAGTAAACAGTTCAATAAAATATCAGTAATTGCAGAAGGACATCAAATCTTACAGCATAATCATGAGGAGAAAGATGTCTCACTATCCACGTATTGAAGATAAAAGGTATGCCCCTCGCCAAGAATTGCGTAGCTGAAGAAATGTAGAAATAGAAAATACACAAAAATAAGCAATTTCAAGGATCAAAAATTAAAGCATGAATTAGAGATACGAAAGAGAAAAATAAACGAACCCATAAGATACTTGAATGTGCGGGAAAGATTTGGTGGATCGCCATTTTTGCTCTGATGTTGCATCCTTTTGATTCTAGTCTTGTGAGAAAACGATTTGAGAAGGAACCCTATTTTACATTTTCAATAGGGAAAATTAAAGATTAAAATAAATTTAAAATTTTTAAATTACTTAGTTTAAAAAAATATACTCCCTCCTATTCAGCTCAAATGGGACATTTGCTTTTTGAGCACTGTTCATCTCTTACTCTTAATTTGCATTTTAGTATTAATCTATAAGTTAAAACATAGTCAAGTGAGATCTTGTTTGATTCGTCTTGATGCAAGGATTATTTATATCAACTTTTCATAATTTTTTATTATACACAATTATAGATATTAACGATCGAATAAGTGCATTGGATAGAGTGCAAAAAGAAAATGGGACATTTAAGCTGAATAGGAGGGAGTATTATTTTTAATCTGAAAAAAAAAATTATTTTTAACATTGTTTCATCGGAGTATAATATTAATTTCAATTTAATATTTTTGAACTAAATTTTTTTTTAGAATATAATTTTTTAGAACTAAATTTTAAATTAATTAGTTTAAAAAAAAGTCGTTTTTAATTGATATAACACTGAAACTCGGGAACCCTAGAACCGCCGGCATAAAAAACCCCGCGTGAGGAAAAAGCCATTGAACCGAGAGCCAGGCCACTCAGAACAAACGCATAGGAGTGGGCTATGCATAATATAAAAAAAAAAAAACTATCCATCTGATACACCAATCCTAAAGACTATACACACCAAAAACTAAACAAACGATATATGATTCCTAATTTTCGAAAAAAAAAAATTGATAAAACAATGTTATATTTGTTTTTTTTAATTGTGTTAGAGCAAATCAATCCTTATATTTGTTTTTTGAAAATAAAATTGTTAGCACAAGCAAAAAAAAAGTTTTTACCAATGTTTTTGGAAAAATGAACGCCGTCAATTTTAATAAAGTCAAAATAAGAACTCATACGCGGATATACCGAAAAATATTTCAAGACTTTTTTACCGGCACTATTTCAAAGGGACGAAGTCACTAATATCCAACCCTTAGTTTAATAGTTAGAGGTATTTATTCAGTCTATCAAATTTATTTTATAACGAGTAAAAATTAAAATTTTCATTTAAATTAATTTTTACACTAATACAAAAATTTGAGTTTAATTTCCCATTTTGCCATCTATTTTCAAGAGTAATAAATTTAGGCACAAACATCAACATGATCACTTGTAACCTTAAAATGCTCATTTATAGCCTAAAAGTGAATAATTAGATGAATTAATTAATTATATAAATTCTTCTCATACAAAATTTAGGTGATGTTAAGGAAATGTTAAGGAAATAAATGACGATAAATACACCAATTCTTTAATAGGATCATACTAATAGGGCGCCTTCCTCATATGTGATTACTTATAAAGCTTATGTGATCACTTCTTTGTAAGACTTAAGTGATCGTTTTAAAGGCCTATATGATCACTTTGAATTGCCTGTGTGATCATTTTTATTTTACTATGTGATTACTTTAAAAACTTGTGTAATTACTTTTAAGCATATGTGATCACTTTTAAGGCTTATGTGATCACTTTTAAAGTTTATGGAGATTGTGTTTTTTGGTGGCGATGGTGGCGGTGGTGGAGTTGAAAATTAAAAATGATCACATATGCCTTAAAAGTTATCACATAAACTTTAACATAGATTTTAAAAGTGATCACTTTATAAATGATCAAATAAGCTTTAAAAGTAAACATATAAGCTTTAAAAGTGATCACACAGTAAATTAAAAATGATCACATAAGCTTTAAAAGTAATCACATTCGTCTTAGAAGTAATCACTTATACTTTAAAAATAATCCCATAGACTTCAAAAGTAAGTAATTAATTAAAAAAAATTATCACATATACTTTAAAAGTGATCACACAAACTTTAAAATTAATTAAATAAATGATCATATAAACCTTAAAACTGATCACATACATGTGTAAGCTGATACTAATTTTAAGACCGCGGAATTAAAGAATTCTTTAAATGCTCTAAAATTTTCATGGATTGATTGTGGGCCCAAATAGGGGAGGGGCGAGGAGGGGGTTGGACAAACAAAACAGCTGGTCTTGGACGAGACGAACTCATAATGAGATCGTAAATTTGGGTCAGCCCACCTAGTGCGTGTAACAATTTGGGCATTTTTCAATTGTAATCTTAAAAGTATCAATTTAACCTTAAAATTATCAATTTTTAAAATTGATAAACGCCCAAAAATTAAAATATTGTTACACACGCAAATCAGACCGAACCAAATTGATATAAAACCGTCTCGTTCAAATTTTTGTGCAAACAAAAATCAAGTTCAAACTTCTAGCAACCACAAATATATGAGGACCAAAATAAACCAATGGAGATTTTGGATAATGTTACATCCAAACACAAAGTGCCACGTGCAAAATAAAAAATCACGATCATTTTATAAAAAAATCAATTTCTTGATATAATAATAAATAATTAGTATTATTATAAATAGAGAAAATGAAAAGAGAAAACTAAGAATATTTGTAGAAACAAAAAAATAGTAATTGTGCAAAAATAATGGCAACTTCAGTTATGTCTTCTTTAAGCTTAAAACCTTCTACCTTTAGTGTAGTTGACAAGGCTGCAGCCTTGCCATCTCTTGCTAGATCATCCACTTCGTTCACAGTCCGAGCCAGCGGCGGAAAGAAAATCAAGACCGATAAGCCTTACGGTATTTTTCTTCGATCCTACGATCCAAAAATAAACGAGTTATTTGGATTTTAGTGATAACTGATAGGTGTTAGAGTTTTACATATTCTGGGATTTCAGCCATCAGCTTAAGCTTTTGGTTGAGATGGTACTTTGATATGGTATCAGAGCTAACGTGACAAGAGATCACGGGTTCGATTTTGAATCTCAACCATCCCTGATTTAATGTAAAATATTTGGCTTAAGTGATAGGATCATTAGTTATAATATGATTTTATGATTATTCTACGATAAGATCTATGAAAAATAAATCATTATTTGCTTGATCCGTTAAAAATAAACTCATTTATTGATTATTTAAAAAAATTCACCTATTTGGTATAATTGTTGAAAATAAATCCAACTGATGTTTAATTCTAATTGCTTGATAACAAAGAAGAAACAATAGATGGATTTATTTTTAGCAAATAAATCTAATAAGTGTGTTTATTTAAAAAAACAATAAATGAATTTATTTTTAGCGGATCAAACATAGGTTTATTTGTTATTGATTATTTCCCCGTAATTATAAATAATTATCTTAATTAGGAAAATTTTTTGACTCAAAATATTTTATCTCATGTGAAGTACTTTGTAATATTATAAGAAGATTAGTTTAACAATATGAATTGTTTTAAGTTAATCATTATTGGGATTATTTTGAGTGAATGAATTATAGTTGAATTATTTTTTAAAAATTTTTGTATTTTTTATGAACTATTTTTCTTTAATCTTTCAGCATACAATATTCAATAAATAAAAGTTATTAAGTTATATGAAGTTTTCAACTATTAATTCACTGATTTTCTAATTTATTTTTTAAAAATGAAGTTGAAGAAAATTTATATGACTAATTTTAACTTATAATATAAATAGTTATGATTAATAATTAAACTGAAATTTTTAGTATATTTAACTTTATTTGTAGGATTGTACAATTAAATTAAATGATTCATTTCTACTGATTAAATCCGCTTTTTATAGTCGATTTTAAATAGGTTATCGATCCTGATAATTTTGATGAGGAATACCATTGCATATGTAAAGTGTAGATAGTGCATATCTTCACTATCTTAGATTTGAAAACTTTAATTTCTGTGTTTTATTTACTGGTTATATTTAAAATATTTTATACAAAGAGAAAATTAAAACTTTGATTTTTCATATATATATATATATATATATATATATATATATATATATATATATATATATATATATATATATATATATATATATATATATATAATTAAAATATACTCCCTCCGTTCTTATATGTGTGTCCTATTTGAAGATTTCACACATATTAAGATAGTGGGAATCTTTGTTGATTGTGGGTATTATTTTATTATAATAGTGGTGTGAATTAATTATTGTATTGGTATTATGAGAGAGAAAATATAAATTAATTATTATAAATGGGATATTAGAAGAGAGATGGGGGGATATTTTATTATAATAGTGGTGTGAATTAATGATTGTATTGGTATTATGAGAGAGAAAATATAAATTAATTATTATAAATGGGATATTAGAAGAGAGAGGGGGTGAAAAGAGGGTATCAAAACTTTCCATTTTAGGAAATGGGACAAACATATGAAACTACCCGTTATAGTAATGTGAACAATCAAAAAAGAACGGAGGGAGTGTTATGAAGGATTTTTTTTGGATTTATGTTGATGAATAAAAATCTAGTAAATACTTTCTTTAACTTTTGAAATTTAGTTATAAATATGAGGCTCAAATTATTCTTTAAAAACCATTAAAAAAAGCAATTGTAACAAAAAAAAATACAAAGATTGCTTTTTCAAAACTAAATAAATATATAGAAATTATGCAATTACATGTTGTTACTTGTTAGAGTATATAACATATTTTGAAATCTAAACCATCAACTTAAGCTTTTGATTGAGTCGATTTTTTGACATGGTATCAGAGCTAGTGTGACAAATAAAAGGTCACGACTTTGAATCTCAACCACCATTTATTTAAAGTGGAATATTAAGCTTCAAGTCTGATGAGGGTTTGTATTGTATCCACACTTCTAGCCGTTTAGACTTTCGTGTGAGTGAGAGTGTTACATTATACAGCATATCCTAGGACCTCAATTTTCAGCTTAAGCTTTTAACTGAGTTGATTCCTCAACGTATATAGACCTTGACCCTAAAGATGTATAATTGTTAATTAATTAATTAATTAATTAATTATTATATAGGGATTAACGGAGGAATGGCATTAAGAGATGGTGTTGACTCTTCGGGAAGAAAGGGAAAGGTTTGTGTTTCATCTCTTAAATCCTTAATTATTTATCGATCAGCTAGTCTCCTGAGAGACCGTCTTTCTAAAAGACGTTTTTCAGGTCTAGCCCATTAAAGCTTGATATTTATTTTTACTCTACATATTCCTTTATGGGCCGGTTCAATTAGAGATGGTCTCTCATACAGACCGTCTCTCACAAGAACTTGTGTTATTCCAGATTTATGATCTATCTATATTCATCGTATAAAAGTGGAATTAAGAAATTTTAATTTTAATTTTAATTTCAAAAAAAATAATTGCTATTTCTAAATTATTTTACAAATACATCAAAATACTTATCCTAAATCCCTAATTATGCAGGGCAAGGGCGTATACCAATTTGTCGACAAATATGGTGCCAACGTGGATGGCTACAGGTTGGCATTTATTATAAATTAATTTATTTTTTTATCGAGGTCCACTACGTGATGATATTGACTGGTGTCACATAATACGCTAAATTCATTGAGGATCAACAAAAATAAATTATGGTTAATTTTGATTTTTTTTGGCCATTTTGTGGGAATGCAAATTTTAAAAAACTACAAACGTTAATCTACCTCTATTATTAATTTGTTACTTTTGCGGAAAAAATATAATTTCTTTTAATTTTTTATGCAGTCCAATTTTCAACACGGATGATTGGTCGCCAAGTGGTGATGTCTATGTTGGAGGTAAAACTGGTCTTCTGATCTGGGCTGTTACCTTAGCCGGTCTCCTTGCTGGTGGTGCTCTCCTTGTTTACAACACAAGTGCCTTGGCATCATAAATTGTTATGTTTATTTTTATTAGTCAAATAAAGTACAAATAGGACATGTAAAATACTTGTGCACGAATGATATGTATCTAATATTATGTTTATGTGCCATATTTTACCCACCCTTCTTTGAGCTCACTTTTATGGGTAATGTTAGTGTTATGTTTTTAATCTTGTTTAAATATTCAATATATCTCGCGTATAGGAAACTATGATTAGGGTCTAGAGGGATAAGGAAGACGACAACTTATACCTATAAAGGAGAGTGCGGACAATAAATCTTTCGGCTCGAGAAAGATACACAGATGAATTGAAGTATTAGAATGATTAAGATATTGGGCAGATCATGATCATATTGGTCTAGACCTTACAATGGATTACACCAAAGTTTAGGCACCATTCAACATATTGACATCTTGACTTAAGTTCTATAATGACAATGGGACTCTTCACATCATTCATTAATAATGAATGCGAAACACGACCAAATAAATAGTGTAAAAGTCCTATTTACTTTTTGATGTTTAGAAAAATAAGAACCTTTGACAGCCGTTTGAAATTAACAAAAAACGAAAAACTCTATATTTTCACAAAAAAACTAACATTAGTAGCTTTTGAAACCATAACCAACAGTATCATAGGAAAGCATGCTATGGTACACTTTAGTAATGAACTATAAGAAATTTGTCAATATATTTGACATTTGTTTTCTAAGACATTAGGAATCAGACAACTTGAATGGTTCTAAAACCGCCTCTTATATGAAATCACGAATATGGAAGTTTTTCTTAGTTTCTCAAGAAATTGCTTCTAAGACATACTCCCAATAGATACAAAGTAAAGATTTGTTTGAAAAGAATAAAGAATAACCACCAATAATAATTGCAAAAATAATATCATTTTTATGTCTAAATTATTAATTAATCTTAGAAGATATATACTTTCTAAAAATAAACTAGAAAAATCAATATTTAAACAAAATTGAACTAATGTCGTTGAATCAGATACCGACTTATTCTACTCAAATTGAGATAGATTAAGATGACTTTTTTTACTCGAGTTGAGAGACTCACTGGCTGCGCTCTCTTTTATGAGTATGAGTTGTTGTCATTCTTTCCTTTTTATACCCTGATCATAGTTCTATGAGGACACACCGAGTAAGATGATGATATTGAGTTTGAATTGTCATGCCTATACCCCAATAAATCTAAGAGTGGATTTAATAGCATTAAAAGGGTAGTTATTAGGATTGGATAAATGGAGATTAATAATCCCAACTTTGCGTGATCCGCTCAAAACAATCCCAACTTTCGATTATTTTCTAATATACCTAACTTTGCCACTTTGTTGCTCAGGACATACCCTTTAATATGGTAACCGGTTATAACAGGTAAATCACTTTTTTGTCATGGAAATAAGAAGGATAATGGAGATTAATAATCCCAACTTTGCGTGATCCGCTCAAAACAATCCCAACTTTCGCATATTTTCTGTTATAACCGGTTACCATATTAAAGGGTATGTCCTGAGCAACAAAGTGGCAAAGTTAGGTATATTAGAAAATAATCGAAAGTTGGGATTGTTTTGAGCGGATCACGTAAAGTTGGGATTATTAATCTCCATTTACTAGTAATTGAATCACAAATTCTTTGTCCTTTTTATTTTTTAAATAGGATTAATGGTAGTTATTACTTTTTTTTTTTTTTTTAAGATAATGGTAGTTATTACTTGAGATATAAGTAATTGGAGATGTTAGATTCTAGCTAGCTTTTTTTTATAGGGATTTTATATTTATATGTCAAATGCTATTCGAGTTGAGGAGCTTCCTTTAATCGCGACCTCTTCATAATAATAATTGGTTTGCTTTTTTTTCCCATCCTGCCAGACTTTGCTTTGGGCAAAATTTCATTCAGATAATGATGATGAAATATGAATGAACAATAACATATATTAATGTTATTAATTCTATAGAAATATTTTTAAAAGGAACAAGAAAGAAATATTGTTAATTAATCTTTCTCTTTTTTCTACAAACTACTAAATATATTGGGGAATTATTTTTTTTCTATACATGGTGAGAACTGAGAATTAAAATTCAAATCCCATTTCTAAGGATAAATGAAAAAATTTACAACCAAACAAACCAAAATTCTAAATTATCAAATAAAGTTAATACTATTAAGGTATAAAATTTTAGCTGATAATTGAGGTTTTACGACATGTTATATGACAAGTTATTTTTGTCGACGATCTCAGCGTGTGGAGTACCTCATATATGGGTTAAAAAAGTCTAATAATATAAATTATAGGCACATGAACTTTTTTTGTACGTCTCACAAGAATAGCTCATGTTATATACTCCCTCCTATTCTCCCTAAGTGTCTCATTTGACTTTTCACCATTTTTTAGGTGGTCAAATGGGACCATTTATGTAAGAGAAAAGTGTAGAGTTTTTAAATTTTTATGACTTGACCCAATAAGGAAATGAGACACTTAAGGTAAATAGGAGGGAATATAATATAATAAACAGGTGATCTCTTGAGATACCGTCTTTTGTAAAGACGACTCTCTAAAGTCCAACCCAAATCTATATTTAGAGTTGTAACAATATATATTTAGAATTGAACTGAGTTTTTAAGAGCCATAATAGACGGTCTTATGTAAGAATTTATGTATAATAAATAACAATTGTAACCACTTCTATATTAACTTGTACATAACATAACATGATAAATAAAATGCTTATAAGTGTACGCAATAATAATTGATCAAATTGTATACCTCCCATATCCCCAATGGTAACCCAAAATAATAGGGAAGTTGACTTTGACCTTCTGTTATTGTAGGGTTATGGGTTCCCAAAAACCAACAATTAAATTAATCACGTCCCATTATATCTTTGCCTATATATGTATAGATGATTATAATAAATATATATAAATATATAAATATATAGTTAACACTTACACTTATTCTTAATCTAATTATAGAAGTATAATAGTATTAATTATGGTTTTGGTGTACTTAATCAAAGTACTAATTCTGGTGTTTGCTTATTCCCTGTTTATGTATGGCGTATTTTCTCAATCTGATCTTGTTCCTGATGATCAACCTTATCGTACAGCCTACCATTTTCAACCCATCAAGAACTGGATGAATGGTAATGCTACCTTTTCATTATTATTTTTAGTAACACGAATTGCTTTTCTTAGTTGTAATTATTGAATCTTGCTCTTTACAACGTACGCTAGTATTTGTTATGTATTCTAATAACATGTTTTTTACAAGGCAGTCTATTCGGCTTAAAGCATAGATTCAACATATGCCGCCTTACTGTTAATTACCTAGTGCGAAATATTCAATTTTAAGAATATGCTTATATTGAGAGAAAAATAAAAGCAAATTATACAAATAAAGGTAAGTAGAAGCAAATTTGAAAGGGAATGAAAAATTAAAAGTATGATGGTATGAAAAAGATAAGCAAAAAGAAGATGATCAACCTTATTTTGGGAGGAGTGGAATATATTCCCTCCATCCCATGAGCGTATTTATTGTTAAAGTAAATAACATATCTTGAGGCCTTAATTATCAGCTTAATCTTTTGGTTGCGTTGTTCCTTGACATGGTATCAGATGCCAACGTGACAAGAGGTCACGGTTTAGAATCTCAACCACCCCTCATTTAAAGTGGACTAATCAGCGCCTACGCGCATCCACACTTCTAGCCCAATGGACTCTCATATGAGGAGGTGTGTTAAAGTATATAACATATCTTGGGACATTAACCATCAGCAGCTTAAGCTTTTAGTTGAGTTGGTTCCTTGACATTTATTTACTTCCAAGATGAGGAACTAATGCTTCTATTTTATTTTTTCATCACTTTACAACTATTTTTTTACCTTTGACAATAAAAATGTTCTCTTAGTTCCCTACTCGACCTAAATAATTGGTAAGTAAGATTCAAACATGTAATCCCTCGTAATGTTGACTTCTGATACAATATTAAATGACAAACTCAATCATAAATATAAACTAATAAATACCCTATAATATGTTATATATTCGATGATTTTATTTTGAGTCACTTTTTTCATGCATGTGTTAATAGTATCGTATTTTCGCTCAAAAGTAGCACCAAGTTATTAACCGTGTTTTATTTTCCATGTTTGGATACCTGACGCGCGGGTCTATATTTGTACGTCGCAGATCCTTGTGGTTAGTTCTCTTTATCATTTTTCTTAATTCAATATGTTAACTCTTAATTATTTGAAAAACACAAATTCTTGTAAGAGACGGTCTTTATAAGAGACCATCTCTAATTGAACTGGCCCATAAAGGAAAATATAAAGTAAAAGTAGATATTAAGCTTTAATGAGCTGGGCCTGAAAGACGTCTTTCAGAAAGACCTCATATATGACCGTCCAACCCACAAATCACCACCCAAGAACCTCTTGTTTTGATTCAAATAAACCAATGTAGATTTGTTTAATGTTCATTTCACACTTAGGTAAAAATTTTTTACATTATTTCTCTTGGATCCTCTGCTGCTTATATACAGGGTCGGAGCAAAAGTTAAATTTTCTATAAAGGTTCAGTGTAATTTTTAGAATTATGATATATTTCTAACAATTTTGTATCTGTAATATTTAGGCCTTTAATTTTTCAAGGCCCTATATGATCGAATATATTGAACATGCTCGAAACCTCCCCTAATATGTAACCACGTCCAATGGCGGATGCAAGTTAGGGCATACGGGGTCACGTGCCCCTAGCCTTTTAAAAAAAATGCAAAATAGATTTAAATGTTCCCTCATTTTAGTAATTTTGTCTAATTTAATAAATAAGTTTAATTTACTATTAATTCAGATAATGCATATTATTAAGATAGATTTTAATTACTAGCATTCTTTTATTCGAAAACGCTATTTAATTACAAGAACTCTTTCAAGAATAAGGTCATAGTTTTGACGAATTATTATGTTTCTACTTGTCATTTTGCTGAATAAAAAATTAGCAATTAATTATACAAACGAAACGCTGCCAAAATTTCTTCCATTAATTAATGCCCCCTGAAACACCGAATCCTGGATCCGCCACTGACCTCGTCTTTTTTTTTTCAGGACCAATGATATACAAAGGCATATACCACCTCTTTTATCAATACAACCCAATTGGCAATGGGTCCCCCAATGGACCTCGTGTGTGGGGCCACTCAACTTCACTAGACCTAATCAATTGGGCACCTCAACCCCTAACCCTAAAACCCCAAATGGTATCCAACATGAATAGTAGTTTTACCGGATCCACCACCATACTTATCGGATCCAAACCCACAATTCTTTTCACAGGAATCACCCCAAATAATGAACAAGTCCAAAATTTAGCATACCCTAAAGACCCATTAGACCCGTTTCTTAAAGAATGGATCTTGGCCCCACAAAACCCACTTATGTACCCGGATCCACAAAATAACATAGAACCCACCTCATTTAGGGACCCCACAACAGCTTTTTTTTTACCAGATGGAAATTGGAGGGTAATTATTGGTAGTAAAAAAGAAAAAAAGGGTTTAGCTTTATTATTTAAAAGTAAAGATTTTATTAATTGGGTATTAAATAATAATCCATTATATTCAAATGAATTTAGTGGTATGTGGGAATGTCCTGATTTTTACCCTGTATTTATAAATGGGGTAAAAATGGGTGTAGATAATTCTATAATTGGGGTTAATTATGTTAAACATGTACTTAAAATAAGTTTAGATGAAAATAAACATGATGTTTATACAATTGGGAATTATGATTATAAAAATGATGGGTATAATCCTGATTTGGGTTATGAAAATGATACAAGTTTAAGGTATGATTATGGGAAATATTATGCATCAAAAACATTTTATGATGGGGTTAAAATGAGAAGGGTGTTGCTTGCTTGGGTTAATGAATCTTCTAGCTTGGATGATGATCTTAAAAAGGGATGGTCTGGAATTCATGTAAGTTTATTCTTTCTGTTTGGAGTAAAATCGACCGCTTTCTTCTAGTCCTTCCTATAAAGGGAGTATGGGTATGGATTGTCCGTCAACTTCCCTCACCCAGACCCTGCTCTCGAGCGGGATATTGGGTATGTAGGATGATGATGATTATTTTTGGTGTTTTGACAAACGGCTAATTGTTTGATTGGAGTGAGTGATTTGATGAAGTGATTTTGAACATGCTGGTGGGTGTAATTTGTTGTAAATTAGTTGATTCTTAACAATAAGATGTTTTAATAAACTCATTTTAGATACGTGGTTTAACCAGCCAACCATCTATTTGTACCTTATAAGCTAAAATTGATTTTGAACATGCCAGTGAGAGTAACTTAATTATTGTAAATTAGTTTATTCATGACAACAAGATGTTTTAAACCGACTCACATCTATTTGTGCCTAAATAAGCTAAAACCGGTTAATAAGTTATTTTGCCGAACACTCTAAATTTTTTTCATCGTATAAAATATTAACGATTTTATTTATATTTTTAAATTTTAATTTCTAAAAAATAAATAGGCTATTCCTAGGAGAATTTGGCTTGACAAATCAGGAAAACAGTTGATCCAATGGCCAATATCAGAAGTTGAAAAGCTGAGAGTAAAACCTGTCATTCTACCCATGCAACTTCTCAAAGGAGGATCAAGGATTGAAATTACTGGCATTTCTGCAGCACAAGTAAATAAATCTCTAACTTTTATATTTTTTTCGACTTATTATGAGACGGTTTCATGGTGAGACTATTTCTATAAAACTAATGCATAAACAATTAGACTATTAAAGTGATAGTCTGTCTTGTATGTGACCGTCTTATGGTGAGACGACCTTAAAACAAGAAGCTCATAAGCTAAATTAAAGTTTATATTATAAACTATTTAACCCAAGTATGAGTCATGTCTTACGGTGAGACTGTCTTATACAAGAATTTGTGTTAAAGCGATAACTCGCAATTTTAAAGTGGCAACTTAACACAATAAATGATCCATTTCATGATTAGATGATCTTATACAAGACGAGGTAAAGTTTTTGTATCATTTTCGATCCTAAGTTTTGTGGAACAAATGTAGCATAATAATAAAGGGAAAATGCGATGATATGAATAATATAATCACTTTAACGTCATTAAGAGGATTCTAAAGGGTAGAGTTTTGGGGGTACGATCAGATGTAATATACGCAATTAGAGCTATGGATGGGCCAAAGATGTATTGGAGGCTCGGATCTAACCTCTAAATATACGAGCTTTAAATGGACTGGGCCTTAAATGGACCAGACTTTAAACATATTTCTATTTACATAAATAAAACGAGTTAAAAACGAGTTTAAAACAGACTTCTATTATTAGGAAACACCTAATTAGCTTGTAACCAAAAGCGCTTGTAGCTCAATGGATAGAGCATCTGCATATGGAGCAGAAGGTTTTGGGTTCGACCACTACTAAGCGCAGGTATCAATTGGGGGTTTCTTGACCGCGCGCATCTCTCTTTACTCCCTCCTTGGGGTACGGGTATGATTTGTCCGCATCTTTCAAGAAAAAAGAAAACCCCCACTCGGACCCTGGCTTGTGCGGGATACCGGGAAGGTCCTTTACCTTTACCTAATTAGCTTGTAAATCGCTAACATTTTCAGCTGGTCAAACAAGTCAACTAAAAATGCAAATCGCTAACATCATTATCATCATCATCCTATCCAGTATATCCTGTACATAAAAAACTATAGACAGGATATGAGGAGGAAAGGACGGCGGCAACTCATACCCATAACCCGAAGGACCTAATTAGCTTGTAAATTAATTTGCAGGCAGATGTAGAAATATCATTTAAAATAAAAGAAGTGTCAAACATAGAGAGGTTTGAAGCAAATTGGAGCAACCCACAATTGGTTTGTAGTCAAAAAGGAGGCTCAATAAGTGGTGGGGTGGGCCCATTTGGGTTACTCACTTTAGCTTCACAAGACTTAATGGAGTACACTGCAGTCTTCTTTAGGATTTTCAAAGATTATGACAACAACAAATTTGTAGTTCTCATGTGCAGTGACCAAACCAGGTATGGGCTGCATTTTATGTTGCAGTATACTCTCTCTGTCCCTCTGAGACAGAACCTTTTGACCAAAAAATGTGAGAGTTTTTTGAGTCAAATAGTGCTAATTCAGATGGATAGAGGGAGTACTTGTTGATTCATATGAGTATAATTTTTTACGCAATTTAATGTATTTTATGATTATTTTTATAAAGTATTAAAATATATATATATATATAATGTAAAAATTATAAAAAGTTAATATATTATAAAAATATTTGATTAGATGATTTATACAAGATTTCATTTGACTATATTTTACTTACACATTAACCGCAATATATAAAATCACTACAAAAATTGTTGCAAGTAGCATCATCATCATCATCATCAACCTATTATCCCGCTCGAAAGCAGGGTCTAGGTGAGGGAGTGTTACGAACATTCCATACCCGTACTCCCTTGAGAGGGAATAGTAGAGGAAAGCGATCAATTTTACCCCAGAAGGTGAGAGCCCTGCATAGAGAGGAGTTGGTTAGTACCGTTGTTTGGAGATCAAAAAAACTACCTGGCGAAGAACCACAATAACTAAAACAAAGATTGGGATAACATAAAAAAATCCGATGGGTAAAAAAAGAATAAGGGGTAGGAAAAAGTAAACAGTTAGGCATCAGGACAAGAAAAACTAGAAAGACTTTTACTAGTCTAGAATGTGAATCTGGCATCTCCATCTATCATGTATTATATATTATAGATAAAAAATAGATTGATTTTTTTTTTACCAAATATTGATAATTAATATATTTGCTATAAGCAAAAAAAAAAAATCTCACAACATTTAAGGTTTCAATTTTCAGGTCTTCTTTAAATCCAACAACAGATAAGACAACTTATGGAACCTATGTGAGTGTGGATCCTATTTATGAAGGGTTATCTTTAAGAGTTTTGGTAAGTAAATTTAGCCAAAAAGTGTTATTTTTCAACCATATAACTCAGGATAAATGTTAACATTTTTTGCAAAAAAGTGATTGATTTGCAGTTTTGCACAGTTTACATATAAAAACTACACGCACCTGAATTTCTCCATATATATATATATATATATATATATATATATATATATATATATATATATATATATATATATATATATAATTTTTAAAAATACTAACAAATAATGATAACTTTCTTTAAAATCTTTGAAATACGTAATTTTTAAAACACATATTAGTATTAAATTAACTTAAAAACTTTTTTCAAGCTCCAAACATAGCACGGCTATTTATCTAATAAGTATTAAGTAATTAATATAAAATAACCATAGGCGGACCTATGTTGTAGCATAGGGTAGCATAGGCTACCCATGCTTTTTTTTAAAAAATGAATATTATATTCGAGAATCAATCACGAATCGCCAAAAAACTATCCTAGAACCAAAACACGTTGGTGAATCATGAATGGTGCTACTCATGCTTTTAAATCCTGGATCCGCCTATGAAAACAACCAATTTAAATGAAATAAATAGAGAAATGTTGTTTTAATTGGCAGATTGATCACTCAATAGTAGAGAGCTTTGGTGCGAGAGGAAAAAACGTGATAACGGCAAGAGTATATCCCACATTGGCAATACATGAAAAAGCCCATTTGTACGTTTTCAATAACGGAATACATGACGTTCAAATCACTTGGCTCACTGCTTGGTCTATGAACAAAGCTAATATTGCTTAGCTCAACCAGGGTCGGCCCTGTGGGCGGGCAATAGGGGTCGTCGCCTATGACTCCTTGTCAAAAAAGCAAAATTAATGGTCATAAAAGATCCATATAGGTTATAAATTGCAGAGGAAAAGGGCTCCAACGTGTTATTTCGCCCAAGGCCCCAGTATATCGATGGCTGGCCCTGAGCTCAACTCTCCATCATCTTCATTTTCGTATTCCGTATATGTCGCTTATAGAAGCTTTATATTTGAATGTCTGCTCCTTGAAAAAATTTATTTCTATTTTTGTTTCTTCTTTGTATTTTACCGTCTATTCTAAACTATACAAATAGAATATTCTAAAGAAGAAGCAGTTTTAAACATGTGTAATCACTAAGTGGTGCATCAAAATTCAACAATAATTTTTTTTTTGCAATAAAAATAAATAAATTATGATTATATTGGAAAATTTATGTACACATAATAATTATAGATTTAATTACGGATCTACTATCACTATTTAATGAAATAATAAACACATATTACACAATCTTAATTTATGAAAAAATATTTATTATTGATAAGTGGGATTTTGAAGCAAGAATTTAATGATAATGGAAATTAACCATTGCTAAATAGTCTCGTCATTCGCATTACTTCTTTACGACTTAAAAGAGTGATTTGTGTAGCTAGCTCGGCAGGTAAATAGGTGGAGTGAGTTTTACTGTTGGATTTGCTCCATTCAAGCTAACATATGTGGTTGCATGAGTTTTACCAACATTTATCTAGAAGTGAAGCATAATTTGAGGAAAAATCATAACATCGCTAACTTCTAATGTTTTATAGTATGCATGTTGTTGGCAACAATAAACCCAACTATGATTGTTCCCTTGATGGAATAATAATTTCAGACGATGTTTGATGAGAATGTACAAGAATAACTCCGTTAACACCAAAATCTAACATAATAAAGAATCATGAATTAGCATAATATTGATCTTATGGACTTTCTCTTTCACCCCTTTTAACCTAATAATAGTTCACAAAAACTTGCGTAAGACCGTCTTATTTTAAGACCACAACTGGGCCGGCCCATTGCAGGCGCGTGTAAATTCCATTTTTGTATTTTTTTTTTTAAATTTTTTGGGCATTTTTCAATTTGGACCTTAAAGGTATCGTATCAATTTCAACGTAAAGTAGTACTTAAACATATCAATTACAGTAAATTTCAATTTGAACCTATAAGTGATCAATTGTGGCGTTAAACTGATCAATTTCTACGTAAATTGAAACTGATATCTTTAAGGTAAAAATTGATACCTTTAAGAGCAAAATTAAAAAATACCCAAAAAATAAAAAAAGAAGAAAGAAAGTGCGATGGACTGGAATATTGGGCCGTCTTATTCTAAGACGGTCTTTCCCAAAACGGCTTGATATTAGTTATATGCTATACAAATGTAACACAAATTCTTGCTATAGACTGTCTATAGTATAGACGGGTAAATATGGATCAACCCATTTTGCAAAATAAGTAACTGTTTAGTCATCAACCTTATTTTTAAATTTAAAATCTTTGGGTTGGGCTATTGGGAGAGCCGTCTTTGTCATAGACAATCTCTCAAAAAACCTTCACAAAAACAAATTTTTGCCTAACAAAATTTGTTAGGATTAGTTCTATACTTACCAACACATAATTTTCATGAAATTCGTTGAACCAACTCAAAACTACCAACTACCAACTCAACCTCAAAACTATTTTTTTTCTATTACAAGCTAGGATAACTAAATAATAGGGTTATATAACAAATTAACAATTGAATCCTAAACCTTACTTCAGAAATATGGTAAATTTAAACTATAATTATTTTTATTACAATTGTCTAGTACTAACGACCAAACAATTTATAAATACAATCTGTCTAGTGCATAACAGAGTTTCGTCTAAACAGCAAACCAAACTAGACCAAATATTATATTGGTCTACAGTCTAAATGGTTTGGTCTGGTTTTTTCTCAAAAAAAATACGATTTACAGTCTGGTCCCGATTTTTTTTTTCAAACCAGACCAGATCACAAACCATATTCAGACCAAAAATCATTTTTTAAAAAAACAAAATACATGTTGCTACCTAGATATTTTAAGATGTAATTATTTTTATATAGCAATACTGTAATACATACTTGAATAATTTTAACGCAATGAACTAATTACAAATTATTATATTTGGTGATTGTAGGTCCGAAATATTTATATAAGCACATATATTCATTTGGAAAAAATATAAAAATAAAAAATATAGACCAGACTAGACCAGACCGTTTTAGAACGATTTGATTCGGTCTGAAAATTTCCATATTGATATTTTTGATTTGGTCTAATTTTAATATTAAATCAGATAAAACCGGACCGTATACACCCCTAAATCTGTCTATTTAAGAGCCAACCAAATCATTTTTTGCTATAAAATTACCCAATTAAAATGAGAAGCCATTACTATTGCCAACTCCCAAACAACCACCAACAACCTCGTGACATCCACGTGCAAACAAACATCAGACCCGGTACTCTGTCAAGCCACACTCGGGTCCGATCCACGGATCTCCAAATCCAATGATACAAAAGCCCTAACCCTGATCATGTTAGACATAGTAAAAAACCGATTCTTGAAGTCACTTCAATATTTGGAGGATGACTTGACCCGGATCCGGAAGACTCATGACCGGGTAGAGACCCGGGGTCTTCAGGAGTGTATACGGGTCTACAGGGTAGTGATTGATACACTTATAGTTATAGATGTAGCAGAGAGAGCAATAAAGGAAGGGGATCCTAAGTTTGGAGAAGAAGCTATGGTGGATTCGGGTCTTCAAGCCGAATCGTGTAAGATGGCATTCCCAAAACGTAAGGTTCCGAGATGGATCTCGGGTTGGTAGCAGTGGCGAATCCAGGGTTCGGAGTTCCAGGGCACCAACTAAGTGGACGAGATTTCGGCAGTGTTTTATTTGCAAATTAACAACTATTTTACTCTTATTTGTTAAAATTTTAAATACGAACGGCATACCACAATAAGAAATTGAACGAATTAAATTAACTAACCTACTTAAAAAATGCGATAAAATAAATAAATAAGACAAATTTCTTTAAATATTTTATCATCAAAAGACTTCGGTATAAATTTTACTCTTTTATAGTTACCAATAGAAAAGTCTACATTAAATTTTTTTTTTTAAAGAAACGCCTAGAGGCACATGACCCGGGTGACCCAATGTGGCTCCACCATTGGTTGATTAGTTTGTTAGAGCTAGTATTCTATTCAGCATGGTTATTAGAATTTCGATTTATCTTCATAGTAGCAAACTCGAAATGAGAAAGAAATATTTGAGTAAGGTAGTGTTTGGGAATGAGGATTTTATTTGAAAATTTGAATTTCAATTTAGAAATTTGAAATCATGAATTTGGAAATAACAAGTCTAGAGCTCTGATTTTGAAATCCATAACTCACTCTTATTTTCTTAAGTTATTAGAATTTGGATCAAATCTACATTCTCAAATTTTAGAGTAGCCAAACACATAATTTGCCCAAATCTATATTTGCAAATGAAATTCATGTTCCCAAACATACCATAAATGAATTCTCTTCAAATCCATTTGCCTTGTCAAAACTCAAGGTGTCACTTAGAAGTATTATACAATAAGTTGATATACATATCATTCACTTCACATAACTTCAAAGCCACCTTCTCTTATGAAAAGACATATTCTTCAAAGAATGAGCATAGCAAGTACCCTTAAATATTTTTTTCACCTATATAAGCCAATTACAAATTGATCATTACCTTTTAATCCTAGGACACCAAAACAAACATATCATGACAACTCTAAACAACCTTTTACTATGTCTCATATTCACTACCTTTACACTATTCATAATTTTGTCACAAGGTGGTACGATTACCGACCAGTACGACCTTGTGACTGCTACGTGCCACCAATCATGTGACCCAAAATTCTGCCAATTTGTGATTCGATCTGACCCTCGATC
Organism: Amaranthus palmeri; assembly: GCA_019776075.1. Lineage (NCBI taxonomy): Eukaryota > Viridiplantae > Streptophyta > Magnoliopsida > Caryophyllales > Amaranthaceae > Amaranthus > Amaranthus palmeri. Next base: position 4,410,831 of record JAAKBH010000271.1, on the reverse strand, counting down.
ATCTGAAACCGAAATTGTTGAAGGTTTAATCTTGATCATGATAGATGTCGTTAACGTGGGGTTTTCGAATTCTCTTAAATATGTTAAGGAACTAAGTAGGGAGACTTCAGACCCGGATATAATTCCGGCCCTACAAGAGTGTATATGGGTTTATAAGATTGTGGTGGAAACAAGTATAGATTTAGCGAAAAGAGCAGTTAAGCAAGGGGTCCCAAAGTTTGGAGAAAAGGCTATGAAGGATGCTAGTATTGAAGCCGAGATATGTATGATGGGTTTCCCGGATGGTAAGGTTCCGGAGCGGATCATGGGTTGGACACCAATGCTACAACGAGTTTCTATTGTCACGGCTTCTTTGATCAAGATTTTGGAGTAAAGTTGTTCTGTTCTTTACTTGTTTTGTCTCTTTGAAATTATTATGCAATATTTAGAGAGATTTCAATTTAAACAAGATTATGCAAAATTTAAAGAGACAAACGAATATTCTTCAATCAACTTTACTTTTGGTACAAGGTGGATTATGCAAATTAGAACAAGAAGCTTACCATAGTGTCAATTATGTATGAAGTACAAAGTATCGTAGTGTCGATTATGTATTACAAAGTCTTTGAAAGAAAAAAACTTGAGTACTCTATTTTTTATGTGAAATTTCCTTAATTTAGATACCAGTTGTAGAGAGAAGAAATTAAAAAGATATTTGAAATTATTTTCTCCATTTCCTACAAACCCTCCTTTATCCAAATGAAGTGTAGAAAATTTACAAAAACAAAAAAGTTGGAAAGATGAAAAATTAGAACTCAAGATCTTCAATTATAAAGCAATAATTATAGAATACACTAACGGCCCGTTAGATTAGTGGTACTAAATGGTAGTAATAGGAATGGTTTATAATGTAAAATTTCATAAAAAGTTTCATTTCATTCCCATGGTATTGAAGCTTTGATAACAAAAAAGCTTTTTTGTTTACAAATTTTCATTACCACCTAATACCAGTACCACATCTCCCAATGATAATGCATTGGAATGAATTTTATAAAGAAAATGAGATGATTAAAATTGTACAAGCATATTCATCAAGTTAATTTCAACCAAAATTATACTAGATTTTCATTCCCATTACCCCGTTTATTACCACCTACCAAATGGGCCGTAATCTTAAAATTATTAAATAATAAATATTTTAATTTAACAAGTACACTCAAAGAAAATACAATTTGCAAAAATAGATGACTAGCACAATGTATATGAAATATCGCGGGAAAGGATAAATAAATATATAAATAAATTTTATATAAACAAACCACAAAACTTAAGTTTCAAAGACATAGCAAGTAGAAACACCCATAATCCAAGCACAATTACAAATCCTCCATGAGAAAAGGGAAAAGGGAAGACAAATGAATTAAGCAATAATAACACAATGATTTTTGACACCAACAAAACTCTTGAGGAATAACCTCCGATACGGTACCAACATATCAAACACGCTTTCGAGCTTCCATTTTCTCCAGCAAGTACGCAACCAACTATTGTTGCTTGCATTCTGGAGGGTGTTCACCTGCGGGTCGTGCTTTTCCACCCTTCTGTAGATTAAACAGTTCACCGTTTACACATTGTTTATTACGAAACCATTTACACATTTTTGAAATTAAAGATTGAACGTAAGTTTAGAAGTGAAGATTGTTATAGTTTACCTTAGATGATGATGTCTGCAAAAGATAATAGATAATTCACAATCAGAAATCAGAACCAAGTATGGGTCATTTAAGTATGAATGTAAGAACAAAAAAATTGGATCATTTGCAGCATACCTTCTTCTTGGGCTTGATCACCTCAGCCTCCTCCTCGTCATCATCATCGTCATCTTCATCCTCATCATCTTCGTCCTCGTCCTCATCCTCATCTTCGTCCTCGTCATCATCCTCTTCATCATCATCGTCGTCGTCATCGTCGATATCATCAAACTCCTCCCCCTGAACTGCCTCTCCGGTGAACCATGATACAGCATGAGGAATGATTTTGTCTCGAATGGTAGATCTGGATCATGAGCAGACATGTTTTAAGGTGAGTAATAAACAGGCAACATGAACAGCGATAATAATTTTAAAGCACAAATGCGCAAGAGAAGATAATGTCGTTCATTATTCATTAAGAACAAGATTAGGACTAACCCGATCTCGTAATCTTGCTCCATGAGATTCTGAAGCTCCTCCGCCTGTCAATAACTCAAATTAGTAATCATCATTCATCACTAGTATACATGTAGATGTAGGATTGAAACAATTACAGATTTACTGCACTAAAAAATAAACTTACTGCCTCCTCGTCGATATCATCCTCATCATCAGGAACCTGGGGTGGATTGAAAAAGTTGAAAAAGCTTTCACAGTTTTCAGTCTTAGTGATAGGTTTGGAATTTTTTGATCCCTTTTTAGGCTTCTTTTTCAGGATCTTCTGTGTCAAACACTTTCCTGGAAGCCATTCAATCTCCGTTCTAAACAGAAAAAAAAACATAATATATATCATACAGAGCAGATGCAGCAACTGAAAGATCAGGACTAAATTAACACAGCAGCTTACCCTATTGCCTTCTCAAGTATAGGCTCATCCTCGTCAATCATGTGATAGGTTTTAGTGAGAACCGTATTTTTAAAATAAGGATTTGTATCAAAGAAGAACTCAAGCTTGAATCCTTTTGGCTCATCAATCCTGGCCCACTTGATATCTTTGAGATATTTGAGTGCTCCCTCATCCCGCTCTGTAATCTGGAATCAAAAGCATTATCATATTTCCCCTTCCATCCATATTAACCAAGGACACCGAGCGTGTGTAGGGAAAAGGTTTTAAGTTTAACAATACTAAGCATAAGTACTCACCTCATCAACCAATATTTCATTAGTCTTCATAGCTGTGAGCCAAAAGTTCGGTACACCTTTCTCTGAACCAAGTACAAGAAAAGGCAAATTAGTTCCACTGATACAAACCTTTGCAGAACTGCAGTTTTTCTGTACATTTAATATAACTTTATATTACCTTCAGGTGCTTTTTCTTCTCCTTCCTCAACCATGGCGTCATTTGTAACTCCTTCAACTTCGACAACTCCATTAACAATATCATATCTCTGGAGTATCAAGGAGACAAAGCAGAATGAATGAGCATTAACGAAACATTTATGTCATTCATTGACGCGTGATTAAGTCGTAATCCCTAATTTACTACCCTCTCCAAAGCATCATAAATGTTCAATTTACTTTTGCACAAATTGTTAGAAAATACAAGTTGGTGGATTAAAATCAAAATTGGAGAATCTTGTATGACACGAACATATATGAACTACAAATCACTTTCTAAATAGAAAAATGGGACACTTATTGTGAAATAGCCCAAATAGAAGTGGTATGGAGGGAGTACTAAACTGAAATGATACTAAATGCTTTTTCGACATCTCTAGAGTTCTATAAATCATAACCATTCAAAACTCCATAGCATTCTTTTAATGGAAGTTGATTCTTCTAAATCAGAAATTAGGAAACTAGTACCTTTGAGTAAAGTGGTTCATAGAGCTTTTGATATTTAGCTTCAAGTGCAGCTCGTTCCTCAAAAAATTTAGCCTCGAGTTCATCGTGTTGACTCTGTATACAATTTTTATTAGTAAAAGTATCTTGAAACTACAAAGATAAATTTGCTCAAGAAAGAAGAAACTGCAGCGAGCATATCCACAGAAAATGGCGCAAAAACACTTGAAACTCATTCAATCCAAATCAATCAACGATGGCATCAAAGGCCATCACAATCCAGATAATTGAAAAGCTAATTAAAAAAGTGACATTCCATTAAAAGATCTTCAAATGCAAACATATAAGGGATCCCTTATTCCCTTACAAAGAGATCTAATTCCAAATACTACATATCATTGACAAATGAAAGCTTATTCAAAAATGAAAATGAGATAGCCAGATGGGAAAGTTGAAGCCATAAATGGAAATGAAAGCTTATTCAAGAACTCTCACTACGCAACCACAAAAAGGTTTAATGAATAAAGAACCAGAAAGTTGAAGGCTTGAAGCCATAAATGAATCAGTAGTCAATTGCATCACACAAAAAAATCTGGAGCCATTCTCCTGCTGCAATTGGAATGTGCCGTATGGCCCTCAAAGATTTCCGTATAGCAGAAGAAATCAACAAAAGTAGTATAAGTCTTACCTACCAATTCTAGATTGCTGGTTGCTACATGAGTGACTTTATGAGATGATAACAATTAGCCAATTTCATCAACCAAAAAAGATCCATGTCCATGGATTCTATAAGTGGTATCTACCATCCCAATCATTCACCGACGAAGAGTCAAAAACTACATGGCAACCACGCAATTAATTGATGCCCAATATTTAACACATTTAAAATAGTTTAGACAGCGTCCAGATCCAATAATCAAACCAAAGAAACACTCTCAAATGGCGAAGAAGATGATGAGACCAAGTAAAGCTAAATAGTTGGCGATTGGAAGCTCCGAGACACATATAAAATTAAGCCTATAACTTTACCTTGTGTACCATAAAAAACTTTCCTGCATATGCCCAGATTATCCGATCACACATATTTTTATCACTTAAAGGATCAAACTATCCACACAAAACCACTCATCTATGTCAAGAATTTTGAAGTATAATTTGAACCAACAAAATTACAATTAAACACTGACTTATAGGGCAAAACGATTCCAATACATATATGACCATAAATTTGAGCGATTGGTTGTCAAATTAAGAATAAAAAACATGGAATTCATATAAAAAAAGCACCCACAAAAAACACACATGATCATCTAAAAAAAGGGTATAAAACCTGAATTTCTCGGAGTGCTTCAACGCGCTTTCTAACATTAGGAGTCAAAGATTCAAGTACATCAGAATGTTCTCCAGCCAAATGCTGCAACTTATTCTGCAAGTAAAATCAAAAAATAACCAAAACCCCAAAATTACAATCAAATAAAACAAACCAGCATAAACCCTAATTTGACAAAAATACTCCCAAAAGTTGAAAAAAATTCAAAATAATACCTTAAGCGCATTCACAAGGCCAGCCCTATCTTCCGCACTCAAAGCTACAAAAAAAACCACCAAAAAACAAATAAATCAAAACTCAGCCAACAAAAACGAACAAAAATGAAAAAAGTAAGAGAAAAAAACCAGCGGCGGCGGCAGCAGGCAGATTATCGGAAAGATCAGACATATCTAATTGATCTTTGTTGTTATTAGGGTTGTTGTTATCGGTCATTTTGGGAATTGGATGAAGAAATTGAAGGGGAGGAGAAGAGATTAGTCGGCGGTTACTCTTTCTCCTCTGAAGGGTGTGATAATAATGTTTTAATGTTTGTGCGTTTATTTATTTATGTTGTTCAGGGTTTGAGTGCAGCTTAGGTTAAATTAAAACCCATTCGCTACCTAACCTAAATTGCACGATTATATTTACAGTAACTCTCACGGGAGACGGTCTATTCTATAGACGGAATTCATGAAGCCCACCCAAAATATAAATAGTATATTTGCGTTAATAATAAATTATTCAGTAAGTCTCATGGGAGACGATCTATTCTATAGACGGAATTCATGAAGCCCAGCCCAAAATATAAATAGTATATTTGCGTTAATAATAAATTATTTGTGGGTTATAATAACTTATATTTGGGGTTATAGAATAGTATATTCGAGGTTATAATACCTTACATTTAGGATTATAACATAATATAATTGATATTATAATAAAAAAAATCAGTGAAGGGAAATGGGCTGACTCAATTTTGTGGTCTATCCTATAGACCGTCTCTTGTGAGATTTTGTGTTATATTTATACCCTCTCTTTGTGGCTCATTTTAGAGTTGATCATTGGCGGGCTACCTGTCAAGCCCGATCACCCAATGAAAAATTAGTATGTCTTCTGAGAGATCGTTTTTTTTAAAAAAAATAGTTTTTAAAGTTCAGCCCAATTCATTAAAATACTTGTAACGTGTACGCGTTTTACAAAATATCTACATTTTGTATGCTGGAGTATGCATATTAACACCTATAGCACATAACATAAACTCCTACACCAAATAACTTTAACACCTATAGGCTATAGCATATAATAATATAATATAAACTCTTACAGTACATGAAATAAATACATATAACAAGAACACTTACAACAAATAACGTAAATACCTACAGCACACAACCTAAATGCCTATAGCACATAACACATACTTGATAACTTTAGCATGTTTAAAACACCTACTTAATATGATGTGAACCCCTATTTGACATATTTTGAATGACTACTTGAGGTGTCCTACAACCCTACCGAGTAAGCGTGCACTTACACTATATTTTCTGTTTTTGTATGTTTAAAAAAATCTAATGAGTTGGCCTAATCGAGATTGTTTCTTTGAAAGACAGTCTTTTAGTATAGTTTGTGTTTAAAAATAGGTGATATTGGATAAGTTTTTAGAATCTTCAAATCATGGGTGAATCAACCTTGTTCATTTTAGATTAACACAAATTTTTGTGTAAGACAATCTTACCGTAAGACGCTCTGTATACATAGGCTGAATAGCCCAACTAAGAACTAAGTGGGTAAATATACTTATTCCCGAGGAAGTTTTTTTGTATTTTTACCCGCCTATTAATCTTACACGCCCCCTAAAGCGAATACTCTCAAAATCTTAAGCCCGGGTAGTTTTTTAGCAAGTTTGGGCTGCTATCCATCCAAAATCCGCCCATAAACATCTCTACTCATTTAATATGATTTTGGAATAATTTTTTTTTTCTATATGATACTATTTAGTCCTAATATTTTAATTTGGTCCCCCTACAATAAAGCAACTTGATGTTGTTCCAAGAACCATGAGAAAGGAATTTCAAAAAAAAAAAAAAAGAACCATGAGAAAGGAGAATCATCATTTCCTTGCACTTCACTAGAAAGGATGTTTTGCCAATTATGAACCCCTACAATAATGGAAAATATATTTCATTCTACTAATATTTTATTATTTATAAGCTATACTTTTAAAAATTTAACCAAGAAAATCATACAATATATTAATTCATAAACATTTTTGACATGTGTCACTATTACAAGTATGTTGTGCCAAGTGTCTCATTTACATTGCAATTTTTAATGAAATTTAAAATACCAATGAAGAGTTTTATTTAAAGTGTTTTATTTGATGTAATATAACAATTGATTATGACATGAACTCCACAAATTCATACTAATATTAATATATGATATTAATCTAACCCACAAATTCATGTAAGATTAACTAATATAAGGTAATATAAAAAAAAAAAAACTAATATAAGGTAATTTTTTTAACCCCTCCCTTCATATTCCCAAATGCAATACTACAAAGTTTGAGTTTACTAGAGAAGGTGACAAGTTTGAGAAATGGAGTACATAAGAGCAATACATTAGTAGTAGTTTACGCATTCTTATCTTATCTTATCTAACTTCTCAACAAAAGAAACATCAAAAATACTCATAGTATGTAATATACAAACAAAACACACATTTAACAACATTATATGGTACAATTGAAGATTTTTTAATCACTACTACTATCGATTGTTATCAAGAACATACGAGTTTACCAATTTCAGTAAACCATCATCATTATCATTATCTTACACAATGTATTTTGTTCATAGAAACTATGATTAGTGTATAGGGAGGGATGGAAGGCGGCATCTCATAGCCAAATAAAGGAGAGTGCGGGCAAAGAGTCGTTCAACAATTTCTGTATACCGTTCCGACATTTATCTAACATCCAATTTAAGAAGGAATATCTAATCATAATATCTTTCAAGTATATCACTATGATAATATCATAAGCGCTTTATGTATTGTGATTACATTTGGTATTAAATTGCTAATGATTAAGCTTTAATTGACAATTATCATGCATATCCAAGAAGTGGTAAAAGGTTCTACATGAGAACTTTGCTAAATTTTGTTGTATGTCCTACATGTTATGAACCCATATAATATGTAAAAAACAAAAGTGAACCTCAACCGTGCATAGCACGGGTATAATCCTAGTATGATTATAAATACTAAGTAGAAAAAAACTAATTGTAGAATACAAAGAGTCATATGAAAATTACAACTGAAATAACTAATCATCTGAACAAAATTTGAAAAAGTAAAGTGTTACGAATAAATTAATTGTTGCCTTGAGTCGACAATTTGTACGACCCCTCCGCTCTATCAAAGATTTAAGATAATAAGTTGCGCATTCAAGAGAAAAAGATGATAGAGTATCTTAAAATTGCGTTTGAAAATAAGTAATTCATTTTAAATTTTAGATTTTGATTATGAAATCTTATAAAAAGAAATTGAGAATTGCAAGGTTTGAAAAGCCATTCTCAAATTCTCAACATTAATTACATTTAAAACAAGGAAAATGATATATACAACCCTAAGGGCTGTATATAAGAAGGAATCTTGCATTTAATTTATTTAAGTTAATACTATTTTTGCTTTGAAAACATAAGCAATTAATTATACTTTATTATTTTATCATTTATTATTTCTTGGGAACTTAAAAATCATTATATAAAATATTAATTGTTTTCCAATTTTTAGATTAGATTCTCTTGAAAACTTAATATTAATAATGATAAAATGAATTTATTAGTTTTTATGTACAGGCCTAAGAGTTGTAAATATCATTACCCTTAAAACAATAGTGAAATTGATTCAAATCCAAAATTAAATTCTATTGATTTGCCAAATATTAATTTGAGTTAATTATTGTTTCCAAACATAGCATACAAGAAAATACGTTATCGGTAAGTATTTAATTAAAATATAGAAGGGATGGAATGAATATTTGGTATGGAAAAGTTTTTATGGTCTTTCAAAGGAACCCAATGGGCAATTAGCTGAACACCGGCCTCTTGTGATTATAGCGCAAAAACAAGGCCGCACCACTGTATATTAAAGATATTTAAGTTTACTACAACTGAAATACAATTGTTCAATCACCTGAATTGAACACATTATCCGTTTTGCGATCATTACAACGATAGTCGAAACCATATTTTTGCACCGAACGTATATAACTCAAAAGAACATGCTTCCAAGATCCAAGATGTTGTCAATCCAAAAATAAGAAGCAAGTAAAGGAAGAACTTTCTTACAAGAGGGGAGAATTGTTAATGATACATAAACAAGTTTTAAAATGTGATAGAAATACAAGCAACATTCATCTTCAACACTATCACTATGATCCGGACATGTAAGTATATCGAGTCTGTGCTCCGAAAATAAGCTCGACTAATTTTTCTGCAAGTACAAAATTATAACGCGTATTAGACCAGAGGAGAATCAAGGCCTAGACCCGTTTAGGTTATGGTCTGGATCAGTTGATCTAAAACCTATTAATAGAATAGGTCCTCTCTTGAGAGACCGTCTATAGTATAGACGCCTCTCAAGAGCCCAACCCATATCTTCCTTTTAACTCACAAAACCACTAATCAGTTTTTTTTTTAAATTTATGAATTGTGTCATCCCAAAACTTGAGACATCTGTTGTATAGACGGTCTCAAGTCTGGATCAGTTGATCTAAAACCTATTAATAGAATTGTATAACATATGTAATAACATAGAAAAATGACAGTCGAGTTGATTTGGTATTTATGCAGAAATGAATGCTCAGCCTAGCTTACACTAGTATCGTTGATTCGCCCCGATAAGTCACTCAAAGCATAATTTTTCCAATTTCTAGATGTCTTCATTGTTTATTAAGGTATGTTCTTCCCAACTAGTTCAAGAACATTCCTTAATAGGTAACATTATCCCGAACTCTACGACATGGTTCACTTACTTTCACTACGTATAAGGAAACCGAAGCATAAATTATACTTTGATTTTAGGATAAGAAGTTCTTCATCGAAAACCCAAAGTACCCCCAAGAGTATATTTTTTCAAGCGAAGGTAAATTTCCGAAGGTAAAATTGCATGATACTTTGAAAGAAATACTAAATTTAATGAAAATCGTTTCGTATCGCACCTGTAAGTAATCCAATAACAGGAACAGGTTCCAACGCCTTCTGCGTACTTTCAAGTCTTTGCCTGAGAACATAAGCAAACACAAACAGCTTAAATATTTTTATTTTCCGCGGAAATTCAAAAACACTATAAGGAATCAATCAAACTCTCAAGTCTCAACCTTGTATACTTGCAAAAGAACGGATCTCGCATAATATACAGCGCCCACAACACCTTCCGCCTTCGTAACTGCATTTGAAAAACCAAACAATATTCAAAACAAAAGAATATTAACCCCAACGACAACGAGTGTGAGTATGTTCAAATAAAGCATAAGTGATGACCTCGTCCTTTTCTTCTACCGAAAGACGAATCTCTTTCAGCACGTTTGTCCATTCCTTCGACTTTGTTGCTTGTGCAGTAGCACTCCAACTAACGAGGTCCACTGCTAATGAGATAAACCATGGTATCCATGACCGTGTCCCATATTTTCGAATAAACAATACATAAATGAACGGCCTCAAGATAAATAGCGTCTCCCCCATCAGAAACAGCCCCCCACGTAGACCCTTCTCGGACAATATTGAAGAAAGTGTTGGTCTTTTTAACACTAGATCTGTAGAAACACAACAATGAATAATTGCTTAATTTTCCAGAAACCAACTTATTATAACCCAATTCAAAGCTCTGGGTCAGTGCCATATGATTCGCTAATCGCCTTGCGAATCGTGAATCGCAAATAGTGAAAAACAAATTATGGTCGGTTTTAGGCTATTTTTGAACCATTTTGAGCGAATCGCAATTTCAAAAGGCAAACTAACAAGTGAGTAATTACCCTGAGTGTCCATAACTGTTTCTGAATGTTCGGTCCTTCTAAGCCATGTTGGATCATGCACCATCCTTGCATTTTCTCCAAACCTACTTAATGCGGCAAGTGCCTTCCCTTCACGATTCCAAGGGTTCTGTGCATAGTGATTGTTGAAGTATCCAGGCCTTTGATTTCCACCAGGTTTTGGCAGATCTCCAGGTTTATCCTCGGGACGAGAGAGATTATCCACGTTTGGAGTTTCACCCCCATGCAAAAGCATCTTATAACCATTATCCCGAAACAATGCTAATCTCAGCAAGGCCCTGAGTTGGCACAAAAAATATCAACCATATGTTACAAAACTATCCAAGGGTCATTCTCTTATGATAAGAGTATGACATACCATCATCCAACCCTCCCCAGATCGCTATGTTACTCGGACTCTTCATTTTGCTTCACGTACCCATGTCCGATCCTGGATACTTGGACATATGTATGGCACTTAAACTCTTCATTTTAGGCGTAAAATTGAATATTTAGACGTATTCGACACTTGGACATGTAATCCAGCATCGGTACCGAAGATCAAGTAACATAGTGAGCAGGATATACTGGGTGCAATGATGATGATGTTACAAAATCAGCAGGAATATGCATTTACCAGAGAGTAAACACTGAACATAAAACTTACTTAGAGGCTTCTGTAATTAAGATAAAGTTCCACTTTTTGTCATCACCATAAAACTGTTGTGCCACAACTTCAACCAATGTCTCTATTTCCTTCAAAGCAGATATACACAATGAAAAAGGAAATGAAGAAGATGTTGTGGGCACTCGCCATTGTGTTGGTGTTGTCTCAATTATGTATTCATTGATTGCTGTAATAATTCCCAAAATCGAAGTGACTGTATATAATTCAATAAAAACGGTCGTTAGGTGCCACTTGATATAATCTTGGAAAAGACAGCTTGTGAATAAAATCTGCACAAAAAGGAATTGGCAAAGCTAGCGAGAAGACTAATAAGGTACCAAAGTTTCACAACACCTGCTTCTGGCCCGATTTCTGATTCAGAAAAGCGCTCTGGAAGAAGCCATGTCAATCCCTAGACAAGAATTAAAAACAGAATGTAAACAACAGACAATCATAGCTAAAAAAGAACAGAAAAGAATAACTATTTAGCAGTATTGACTGGAACGACGGAGGCAGAAAAAAATAGATGTTTCTCATATGGTGAATATGAAGTAATGTTGTCGTTTATACTCCAAGAAGTGTATATATAAGGAAAAAGTGTACTCAATTAAGAGTTACCAAAAGGAACAAGGGTGCATTTAAAACAAGTAGAGCATCATAGCTAAAAGGCCAGAGATGAACAACTTGATATACACCACTACACCAGTATTGGAAACGACAACTATAGTGTAAAAATGTGGTAACGGTTGCGATTGCGGTAACAGAACAGTGAAACGGTAACGGGAGTGATGCGATTATCATAACGCCTAAATATTAGTCAAAACCATAAAATATCCCTTGATACAACCCAAAACACGGTTTTTTTTACACCTTTACATGCGGAAAATATCAAATAGTTGTTTTTAAAAACCTTTACAACGTGGACGATGCGATGCGATGTGGCCTTATTTTTACTCTATGGTGACAACAGGGGCGGAAAAAATCGATGTTCCTCATATGGTGAATATGAGGTAATCTATCTAATATGGTCATTTATACTCCAAGAAGTGTATAAATAAGGAAACAGTGCACTCGATTAAAAGTTCCCAAAAAGAACAATGGTGCACTTAAACAAGCAGAGGAAGTAAGACACATCCACTAGACATACATGACATGAGGTATAAAGTTGGGGGGACTACCCAACATAAGCAAACTACCAGATTATAATTTTGTTCTATATGAAGTATGAACTCGAAAAATAAAGATGAATGATCTTAGCACTTAAGAAAGACAGAGAATGTAGAAGTGACCAATATGAAGTATGAACTCGAACAATCAATCATTAGTATTTCTAGGCATTAATCATTGTTTTATTAATGGAAATGGAAAGTAATCATGGAGGAGTTTAATCTAGGTTAACCACAAATACTTCTTCTCAACGCTATACGAGGCCGTAGAAAAAGACGAGAAACACCATATCAGCCTCCTGTTTCACTATAGCAGTTTTGAGTTAATCCCTTTAGTGCAACAATTACCATATCACTCAACAGTAATCGACCATTTTGGATGAGCATCTAGGACTCGGTGTTGCTTGTCAAAAGCCAAGAAGAATATATAGGATATGAAAGAGAATATCTACTGCCCAGTCACTTCCACCTACAACACTAAAATTCAGTTAATAAGATTTTTTGACAATGTCAAGTCTAAACCCTAACAAAATGGAGTCACCTACAAGACGTCAATAATAGAGATGTTACTTAATTTGTCCCTACATAATACTAATCGTCTATAAAAAAAAATCAATTCCAAATCATTTACATATATTCCTCCTCCATTCATTGCTACCTATTATCATTTGCTCGTGTAAAATTTAAATTATTTTAAGGTAAAGTGAGAAACACTATGTTTCCTTCGTGCATACATCTTTGAGATCGCTCGACTTGATGGTGCGCAAATGTGTTATAACTTGCCGCCATAGAATTACTCAACTCAAGAACAACGTATAAAAGTGTGTCTTGTGGCTCACTCCCTCCACTTGAACTCACTCGAGAATTTTATATGGTGGACCATAGTGCAAAAACGATCATGGTCACATACACTATGAAGAGATAATAGAAGTGACGTGGTTACCATAACGCCAAATATCAGCCCGAAAGCTTGAGATAACCCCTTGAAGCAGCCCAAAACGCATTTTTAACGCCTTTATAATGCGGGAAATATGAGTTCAATTTTTAAAAAAAAAATCAAAACAAAGCCCATGTGATGTGATGCAGCCTTATTTTTCTCTAAGAAGTGGACTACTCTTACTTTAGCAATTGGACGATAACTCTTTAAGATTCCACTCACCCTAAAACCTATTAATTTTGTTAATTTTATGGCTTCACTCACTAAAAGAAACAATATAACTTGAACGCCTGCTCTAAACTTAATTAATGTCAACTTGTTTTTGTAAATGTAGCATTGTGATCATCTAATTATTGTTAATAATGCCTATTACAAACTAAAAATAGCGTCATAGAAGTACTACTTATGTTACATTGAACTCGTACTTATATCGAACTCTAACTCTAACTCTAACTAAATGTAATAATAATTTGATCTAAACAACTGAAGTCCTAAATTATTAGAATACTCTTAATAATCTAATCAAATATTCATACAGTTTGCTAAATTATCCACAAATACCAAAATTTCGCCCCGCACACCAAGCAGCCTTCTTAAATGTTCCCCACTTAAACGATGATCTCATTGTTCCCTGATCAAATACTCCATTTACATTATCAACAATCACAATATTCAACTTAGACTTCTTGCACCTTCATAGAAATGTTGCACACTTCCATATCCGGATTAAAATTGTCATCAAATTTTGTAAAGGAAAATAACAACAAAATAATCTACCGCTGAGTGCATGACCAAGAATTTGAATCCTTGTAGTGCTGCACAAATATACATACCTTCAATGATGTATTTGAGTGATTCTAGCATATAATTTTCGACACTTTCATCAAATTTGTGTTCGTAAAATCAAGAAATGTTGGCAGATTAAACACTGTAGCAAAACACCCACCCCGTTGAGATTTAATATCAGCGACAGATTGAAAAAGTCAAAACACATTCATCTTGGACAACTTCAATTAACTCATTCGTATATTCTTAAACAAATTCCTTAAACTGCTTATGGACAACATTTACCATAACCTAAAGAACATTGTAATATATGTATAAACTTTAATTCTAAAATCGACTTAAGATTAGGTTCACAGCCAACTCTATAGTTTTTTCAACTCCATATTTTACGAGAGCCACGTACACTGCACATGTAACTCTTACTCCCTTCCAAAAGTAGTATAGACAATACTTCACCGGTAAACTCCATGAGCTTTGACCATGTAGAAATTAAGTCTTGCCATGATCTTTTAGTTTGCACTACAATTTCTCCAATCAAATGCTCCAACTCACCCCTACCAAAGATCTATATATAGCATATTGCCTATAATCTCACATGTTCATGGACGAAAATTTTGTAAACGTTTTTGCCAAACATCATACTCTTATAGATAATTGAAATGTCCCAAAAACATTCTAACAAAAACATAATTACTACCATCGGTAAAAGTCTACATAAATAAGTAATCCAATTTAATACATAGAATAAACCCGATGAAGATGCTCTTAGCATTGTAGCAAAAAATGCAACAATAAGTTTCCTTAGTTGACTAAAATTTCTCGATCATGTGAATTCAAGCCTATTGAACTAGATTATAGCTGCTCATCGAATTTTCCTTACCAAACTAAAACACCCAAGACCCAACAGTTGATTCACACGAGTAAACTTTATCGATACAAACCTAATCACGTTTGTTTCTTATGTTAACTCAAACAAAAGGAACGTTGCCATGTTGAGCACTTTTCGACAAACCTCATTAACAACATCAAATCTATTCATTATTCAAGATACACATGAGATCTATATAACAAGATATATCAATCAAAACCCAAAGAGGTCATTGAGCACTTTTCTAATCGATACCCATATGTTCCTTAGAAATTGCTACTAATAGACTCACATGTTGCGAGCGGAAATCTCACTTCTACCAGCAAAATCAAAGGGATGGAGGGTCATTGAGCACTTTCCTAATCAATTCCCCTTTGTCCCCTCTATATAGCTACTAATCGTCACATGTTGCGCACTTGCGTGGGGAAATCTCACTTCTACCAACAAAATCAAAGGGATGGAGGGTCATTGAGCACTTTTCTGATCAATACCCCTTTATCCCCTTGAAATTGCAACTAATACTCACATGTTGCAAGGGAAAATCGCACTTCCACAAGCAAAACCAAAGGGATGAAAGGTATTACTCTAATAAACTTGGGTTTCTTTCAACTCAGATAATCCCTCTTTTTCTGAGACACTGCTAAAAAGATGTACAACCCAAAATCACAAAATTTCCAAATTGAATTGAATTATCCATAATTAAGCACAAAATATACAAAATTAAGAGAATTAAAAGAAGCAAAAATAGGAAAGAGACTTACATTAGCAAGAGAATCCAATGAGTGAACATAATCCTTGTTTTGCCTAACCCAATTCTTGTAAGCCTCCATTAATAACAAATCTGGCAATCACAAAAACTCCCCACAAAAATTGAGATAAAAACTGAATTCCCCAAATCAAATATTGAAACCAAAGTCTGGCTCACTGAGTCACCCACCTTCATTCACTCCCGAGTTTCAACCTTTAATATGAATTTCACTTATCCTGACCAAATACCCACAAACTGTTGATACTCCTAATTCCTATTATGGGGTTTTGATTAGAGTATTGTGATGAAATGAAAGATGAGCAAAATTGAAAATAAGAATGACGATTGACGAACACTACTATGAATCAGTAAATAGTACTCTTTGTTTACTGATTTTCTCTACTCGTTTGACTAGTTGTAGGCATCCTCAAACTACGGCTCTTGAGTCTTGCTAGTTGATAATGGCATGAGCATAATATTTCCACCATTTCTCCGATACAATTTCAGCATTTGGAGCACAAGATTTGAGATTTGATTTTTATTGGGAGTATGTATAAGTTAGGAGTTTTTTGACTCAGGTATTTCTTTTAACACTTTTTGGGAGAGCGGGTATGATTTGTCCGCATTTATTAGGGAAAAGAAAAACCCCATCGGACCCTGCCTTGAACAGGATACTGGGAGTGTTCTTTACCTTTACCTCCAATACGATCTCATGGTTAGATCATTTTTATTGAACTAGCTCAATATATGTTTATGACTTTAAACTGATTACTTATCATTTTGATCATCTGTAATTTCAATGTGATCACTTTTTAGTCTTTAGAGTGATTTCTTATAATGATCGCTTATAATTTTAAAGTTACCAATTAACAAAATGAGCTGATTATATGAGTCTATCTCATGATAAGACACTGAGATTTGTTTTTTAATCTAGATTTGGTTATATTATGTCGGTTTGGTGGTACATGACATGTTGACCGAGTGTGCCTGCACGCAATAGGGACATCTGCTATTGGTTTTGCTCTTCCCAATAGAAAATTCTGACTTTTTAATTATCCGCAAAAAAACTAACGAAATTCACGTTTCCAACTACTCATATCCCAAGTTAAGTCCTTCGAAACATGCAAATGTAGAGACATCTAACTTATGTTTCTCTTTTAGAACACCATTATCGAGCCGAGAGACCTCTTGGTTGCACTCTTCTCCGTAGGTATGAATTGCTGTCGATTTTCCATCCCCATACCCTGATTATAGTTTGCTATAAACGGGATACCCTTTGTCCCTTTAATATATAGACTTTTGGTTCCGCCACTCAGTCATTGTAAGACCAACGCTAAAACCCTGCAAAAGCGAGCAAAAAAGAAGCACACAAAATTTTTCTACTTGCTGCTGTTTTTGATTTCACCATCAACAGAAGGAATCGATCATGCGACTCACTCTTGAATTTGGGTATTTTTCGATCTTTCCAATTTTCATTATTTTATTTTGTTGCTTATAATTCCTTTTCTAATTACATACGAGGTAGGTTCATGAACGCTAAACCCTATCTTGTTCTTGGGAAATTTTTGATGTCAAAATTGATTATTGTTGTTTAATCTATGTTTTTCTAATTTTAGTTTTAGTGAGCTGATTATACTTCTATTATACTTGAATGTTGAATGGAAAGTTTATTACAAGAGATGTGAATAATTTTCCAAGTAAAATTCGAGGTTCTCAATTTGATAACAATTAAGAAACAGCATGATAATGCCTTTTATGGATTTCTGATCCATGAAAGTTATGTTAAGAAACAGCATGATGTGAATAATTTGGTTTATGGATTTGATTGCTTGATAGTTGATGTAATGATTTGTTGGGTTGAGTTTGATTTTGAATGAGCAACTAGGAAGAGTTGCATGTATGTTTCCAACAAAAATAAATTCATAATATAAACTAAGATTTTTTCTGAGGATTCATATGTGCATCTTTCTCGAGTCGATAGACTCTATGGCTGCACTTTGTTTTATGAGTATGAGTTGCCGCTGTTCTTCACTACCAGCTCTGATCATAATTCCTATGAGTAGGGTACAATGGGTATGACGATGATGATGATGACGACTATGAAACATGACTAGGTTTGGTTGAGTTGATTGTTACAAATCTAGAACTCATTTTCCTCCTTCATCGGCCTTGAAACCGACTAGCGGAGCTATAAAGGTTACCGGTGAATACTGATGTTGTTGGTGACTATTGGAGGATGGTTTATCATGACTCATGAGATATAAAATCTATTTAGACACCATATAGTATTAGTGAAGTTCATGAGGAAACACTTCAGTAAAATTTATTTAGTTTATTTTGTCTTCTTAGTCTTATGCTATTTGTCCTCTGTAATGTATACATTTCGTATATTGGTACACAAGTTGATGAAAAAACACATGTAAAATCCCAGTCTAGTTTGCTGAATGAAAAGTTTATTATAATATATTTCCTTACTGAAGTTGAATGACAAATTTAGCAGATTTAGGAATTTTGTGAATGTTCTTATAACTTCATTAGGGGCGGAGCAAAAATCAACAAATTTTATAAAGACTGAAATTTTAAAATTATGATATTTTTCTAACAATTTTGTATCTTTAAACACATAATATATACTAAGTAATCCAATATTGAGGCCCCTAATTCCCGCTGTTTAATACACCTCAGTCAATTAAGTTGCAATACCCCAGAGTAACTTAAAAGTTTGCGAGTTTAGTTTCTTTTGACGAGTTAGGTTTGCCAAGTGTAATATATATAGGTAGGTCTTTCATCTGTAATGTATACATATCATATATTCCTTCCGAAGTTGATGAGAAAACACATCTAAAATCCCAGTCCAGTTTGTTATGCGAGCAGAGTCTTGTGCTATATGAAGGATCTACTCCTTAATTTTTGAAATAAATTGACTTGAAGACCCTTTTGGTATTGATAAGTGTATTGATTATAGGGTGGTCTTAACTCTTGGTGTGCTGAAAGTGGCCCTACAATTGGTTGGTTAGAGCTTTAGAGAACCATATAGAATGCTTTTGCGATGGATCATAATTTCAAATGGAGCCAAAGATTTATAGTTATTTGGTTTTGAACTACAATGGACTATATTAAAATGAATCATTGAATCATATGCACTACTTTTTTATGCGAGATTGTCACTGATGTTTGCTAATAAGGGTCTGTTGGAACTCGGAAACACCTCTTTGTTATCACTAACAAAGATAATGTTGTCTGTATCCGACCCCCTAACCCTCATCGGTAAGACTTAAAGCTATTTAATGACATTAGGGTAATGAAATGAGATATGGGTCTAGTTTCAAATTTCAAAGAGGTACCTTTTTTTTTGTTTTAAGGTGCAAGATATTTTACTAGTTTATATTGTTAGTATGCTGTTCTGGCCTAATTTTTTGGGTGAAATAGTTCCTTGCTCTGTTGAAATTATAGTATAGGATTTTAAATCAACCATGCCAAGGCAAACTGTTTGCTAGCTGGTTATTCTAAAACGATTTGAGATATCTAGATGTATTGGATGATGGAGCCATGTTTGAATTCATGTATTCTGTTGCTAAATTTTCGTATTCATATGAAAACTCAGAAGTCTTTCATTGTCATTTGAAGGGGTCTTTTCACTTAGCTTATTCGACGTTCTTTCTCCTTTTAGCTATTGTACATTACTCTTAAACAGGCTGTATTTCATCTTTTCTGCATAAAGTATCTTCATTACTGTCTCAAGTTAGCTTTTCTTTTTTTATATCTCTAATTTTCGTTTCCTATTGATGCCGCTTTTCTGTGAAGAGGAGGCCTGGAACTTCTATGTGACTCTGTAAAGGTTCATAATGTCAATGTTGATCCAGCAGATGGCGAGGATAAGGTGATCGTCTCTTCTGACACCCCCGCCCCTTGATAAATTTTTGAACCGAATGCCAACGATTATAACGATTATAAAATCTAAGTACTTATATTTATTTGCTTGAATATATTTTCTAAACTTGCAGTTAACAATGAAGAAATTGCTTTCATGGGTCCGAACAAATCTGATAAAAGAGAGGCCAGAGATGTTTATGAAAGGAGATACTGTGTAAGCTTTGAGATATTTTCCATTTTATCTATTATTTGCTTTCCGCCAAAATAGTGAACTATGTGAAGTACTCCTCCGTCTCATTGAATTTGCTACATTTACGTCTTCAATGTGAGTTTTTATAGCAAATTAATGGGACGGAGAAGCAACTGAGTTGGGAGGTGGGTTTTGCTGAAGCCCACCTCCAAGCCGCTAGGAGATTCGTTTTAGGCCACTTTGGCCAAAGTTTCCTTGGCCGACAAAGCCCATTGGCTACTTCCGCAGTGCAAAAACTTACCACGAATACTCAAATGAGACGGTCTCACGGTGATATCATTTCTATTGGGCTGACTCAATGTACACTTTTTGTCTTAAAGTGATAATTTACAGTTTTTAAAGTGATCACTCATAACCTTAAGATGATCACTTACAATGTCTGAGTTGTCAAGTGCATATATCTATGTAGGCGACCCGGAGTTCTTGTGCTAGTGAACGACTGTGACTGGGAGCTAAGCGGACAGCTTGACATGATCCTAGAAGAGAAGGATGTTGTCGTCTTTATTTCCACCTTACATGGCGGTTAATGTCGTTCCGTTCACTCTGTTGCCAACAAGATACATGTTGCCATAACATTTTTAATCACAATGCTTGTTAGACAAAATGTATCATTAAGTTGATTTCTATTCCATTCCATGACTTTAAAAGAGAACTAGTATGTTCTAGGATCAAATGGCTTACTCGGCCTTCCCAACTTCTTGAATGTTTAAGCTTGGAATAATGTTTTACTATACTCCCTCTGTCCCTCTAGAATAACACGACAGGATGTAAATATGAGATTTGTTGTTCCTTAAATAGGTTTTCACTTTTTATTTTGGGTGTTTTATTTGTTGTTCCCACAAGAAAAATCTTTCCATTTACGTCACAAATTTTGGACAAAAATAACATTATTCATCCTTATTTTAATATTTTAATAATGGTTATGGCTCCATATATTTCCACTAACTTCATCTTAACATTTTTATATTCTTATGGAGATCCATAAGTTCCCCATTAGCTTTATAAAAATATTTTTTATTAGTTGTCGTGTTCATATCTTTTTCACCAACTTTTTTTAATATTTTTTTTAATATTTATGGTCTGTACTTTTTCTCCACTAAATTTATCATTCAATAAAATAATATCTTTACTATTTAAAAAATTTCATTTTTCTTAATTCCCATGAACATTTTTTGTAAGAAAACATACATTATTATGTCAATTACATAAAGGAAAAATTGCGTAAAATAATTCAATTTTTCTTTAATTTTTTATAATAAATTCAATTATTAATTTTTTTTAATAATTCAAATTTTAATATATATTTGCAAAAAACATTATTGTCTATGAGGTATTATTGGCAAAAAATAATGGAAAATTATGTTGGGACTTGGGAGGGGTTTGGTTGGTAATATTGGCGGGAAAAGGGGATGTGGTGGCACCGTGGGAGGGGTTTGGGCGGTTAATTTTTTTTTATGTATTTATTTATTATTATTTTTAATTCTTTTTTAGTTGTTTAACTAACTTTTTATTTTATTTAACCTCTTTTTGCAAATATTATCTGTAACAACACGTTATATTCTTGGCAAATATGGCTCAGCTAAAAACCCGATTTTTAGTCCAACATAAAAAAATCCGACTTTTAAGTCAAAATAAAAAAATCACATTTTTTCTTTTCGAACAGAATCTCTATAGTAAAAATTAACTTTTTAAACGATCAAATTAAACAACTAACTTATCGATCAAACCCGCCAACAATCAGTTAAACAAACTAACATACTCCCTCCGTTCCATAATACTTGTATCCACACAATATGTTACACTCTTTCTTCCCTCGACCTACAAAAATTGTTACTTATATACTCTACTCCACATTTGAGTGAGCCCTCTGAAACCTCTTCTCTCGTTGATGTCTGATCTCTTCTTTCTTTCTCTTTCAAATCATCTTTCCAAACCCTAATTTGGAGAGGAAGAATCATCTTTCCACATTTTCCAATTCTTCTTGTTCAATTCAAAGGCGTTTATTTTGATGATATTCTTGCGCTTAATTTGCAAATTATGACACTGTAATAGCAGGTAATTTTCCATTCTTTAATTTTACTTTCTCACATTGAAATTGAGTTTATTTTTTGTTTATATGCTGATTAAACAAAAAGAATTTAAAAAATGTGTCCGTTTGATCATTTGATACTAATCATAGTTGATAGCAAGATTCGCTAGTCGATGACAAAGAGAAATGATTAGTAAAAACGATTAATCTGGTTGCTTATTGTTTAGTTGTAATCGCACTTCTATGACTAGTTAATCGAGATTGCATTATTGCAAAATTGAAGTTACTGAGTTGAAGAATGAGACGAAATACAAGGGGATGAGAGAAATGAGTGACTGAGTTGAAGATTGGGATTAAGTGAATGAATGAGATTAAAGAAAATGAGTTGAAACTTTACAAAAAGAAGGGTGCAAATTGCAATGTAGGAAGTAGGAACTTATGCATACTTGGTTCTAGCGGAATGTCAAAGAAACAATTACTTAACATCTATCACCCAAGAAAACATTTATAATCATATATAAAAATAAAAAGATTAGCAAGATTAGATTAAATAAAGTCAAATGTACAATCCTATAAAGTCACACAAATCTAATCTTGCTAATCTAAAATCGTATATTATTTTACAATTCTTCATGCAAAGTAAGAGGGACAAATTGAAATAGAAAACTAGTGCAATTTTATAGGGATAGAGGGTATATCGAAGTTAATATAAGATAGTGAAAACACAAATCTGATTATGAGACGTAAATAGGGAAATATTAAAGTTAGCTTATTTAAAGTGGTTGTACTTGTATCTTCAGATAAATGAATATGGGATGTTGGGGCTGCTTTGGGTTCAAAAGAAGGAGTAAAGAAATTGCAAGGCCAAACGTTCAAATTGGCGGCTTTACAAGCAGTGGCGGACCCAGGACTCAAACTCAGTGAGAGCACAATTGTTAAAATCATAATTTGAAATTTTTTGTCTCTCTGCTGGGTTTTTTTTAAGTGTGTACAAACTATTTCTAGTTCGGTTTGAAAATTGTGGATTAGATGAACCATCAACTTTTTCGGATTTGTGTCATCAGTTGCTCCCACTTGTTTGTTGGGAAGGGGATGGTTCATGCGAAAACTTTTTTTTTGAAGTATTTTTCCATTAGTGACACTCTTGTATATTAAATAATTACTCATATATCACTAATAAACAATTATTAATTGAAATTTCTATCAAAAACAATTCACTTTTTTAAAATTTGAAATTTAAATAAAAATTTACAAAAATCAATTAATGAAGAACATACTTATAAATAACCAAAAACATATATACAACTTATTCAAGACCGCAAGCCCACGAAACAGATGCACAGTCCAATCATGAGTAATGAATTGATTTCGTAAGTAGTGCGTGTTTATGTATTTATAGTTGTTTGTATGAGAATATATGCATGCATTAAAGGAAAGAATATATTCAGTTGATTTCATAAAAGATCATTAAAATTAAGTGTCTCAGTTGGCAGCGAAAGCAGTAGTTAAGGCGCGCAGGTCCCCCGTGTTCGATCCCTCCTACCAGCATATTTTTTTGCAAATTTTTAATTTTTTCTTAAAATGTCAGTGAGGTCACTTGCGGGCGCAGGAGCCACCTAGGTCCGCCCCTGTTTACAAGTGTTCTTTCTCAAAGGCCTTTGTTAGAAGATGGAGATGGTTATATTGATAGTGAAGATGATGATATTGATGATCGTTTGTATGATGGGGAAGATCCTAATATGACTCAAAGGAATAATGAAAGTGAGATGTGTAGTGGCGCAATGCGGGCCGAAGAAATTATCAATTACAAGATAAGGAATGGGTTAATATGTAGGGAATTCCAGGTCAAGGAAACTCGTAAACTTGTTCGTTCCGAGGTGAGGAGTTGAGACTGGTTACTTAAATTGGATGGATATTTAATCATGTTTGCTGCAACTTATGTGCAATACAAGAATATCTTTGGCTTTGCTTTTCTATGCTAGGTATTATATGTAGCAATGTTTTGTTCTTGATGAATATTATGAAGTGGCTGATTCAATGTGTTTGCGAAAAGATGTTTTGCATTATTTTAAATGGTGGATTTGTTTCCTTATCTTATGACACACATATCAAATTTTCGATCTTACTTATTATATGGATATACTAATTTCAGTTTTTCATCATTAGGATGAATATGGAAATAAGATGATTAATGAGTATACCCGTGAATTGAAGATTGGGTCTGGGAGTTATGCAAAAGTGGTAAGTAATTTGTTAGTTCTCGTCATTGATTATTATGTGATTTCATGTCTCTCTCTCATGCGTATCTTCTATTGTAATAGGTTCTTTATCGAAACCACATAGATGGAAAACATTACGCAATGAAGGTTGTTATTCGCTCTTATCTTTTCTAGCATACATATTTTTTAGTGATGTTCATCAATCATCATGAATGTAAGCTTCACTATTCACATATTATTGTGTGAAATTGGATATAATAAAGAACGTGAGTTTGTTGAGTCAATATCTCTGGGGTGAGTAATTTAGAACTTCAGTTTGCCATATTACAAGTAGGGAACATTTGAGAATTGATCAAAGTTGTGTAAACATCTTTTAAAATAATAGGGTCATGGACTCAGGGCCTGAGGTTAGCATTTGCTTGTAAGCTTTGCGTTTAGTCGGTTGCGAGCTACAATTTTCAGGACTCGCATATAATTTAAGACGAACCGTGTAAGAGCAAGTGGAGGTGAAGACAATCATATTCCTTTTGGTGTTTTGGGCGGGTGTTATGATGATATAGACACATATCTTTTTTTCTTCTGAAGCAAAATTTTTCTTTCATTTCGTTCAAGTATTGTATCAGAGTAATGGAAATTCACATTTAGACCATTAGTCTTGCCTTAGGATTTTCTTAATGTAAGAGCAAGTATTTTAGGAACCTTGGGATGTGTACATATGTCTTGCCAATAGTCCGTTTAATTTGATGATCCTCCTGGATGTTGTTTGACTCTACTGGATAGTAGATACCATTTTACCTTAAGCATTGCTTCTCATATTTATTTTTCTTCAAAAAGAGAAAAGTACCTGGTGATGTACAATTTTACATTTCAAAGTCCATCAACTAGTTGATTCGCAAAGAGTGGTTAATGCTATAGAGGTTTTGTAAAGTATGTAAACAAAAAATACCACCTTTATATCTCCTTGAAAAGACTTGATTTTGAATCTAGAATAACAATCCAGTTTTATTCGCAATTGAATTTCATTAATTGTTTGTGAAATGATTTTTCTTAGTTGGTGAAACGGTGAGAGTAATGATAATATAAAGATATAATACAGATGATTTCTGACTTGAAGGGTAGTTGTATTGTTAAGAACATGCTATATGAGGTCGTTTTCAACAAATAAATTCTAAAACCTAAAAGGTGATTGTTTTCAAGGTAGCCAACATAAAAAATGGTTGTCGTGAGTTTTTCTTTGATTAGAGTTACATAGGTACTGACAGGAAAAAAATCTACGGTGATAAGCATAGGATTAAGAGAATTTTTCTTTTTTAAGACAAGATTTTTGGAAGTCAAACATAATGTCCTCTACAATCATTTTTTTTGAATAAATATGTTTTGGCTGTCTAAGGCGCAAACATACATTTTAGCAAAACTATAGTTCTACAGATACAAGTTTTTTTTCGGCTGTATAAGATCTTGAAGTGATTCATCGTGTAATTGGTTTCTCATGAGATACAAATTCCACCACTTATTTCCTGCAGATTGAGACCAAATCTTATAATTATGTTTCTCCTTGATTATTATTCTTCCTTTCCAAATCAACAAATTTGTTTAATCATTGTTCTTCCTTTCCAAAAAAGAAACATTTTCCTGTTTTATTACATCTAAAATAGATGTAACATTATTTGTTTCCATTACTTGTGCCTTTAATTACTCTACATGCTTTTTCTTGCTACTTTTTCCTCTCTCTTTATTAAGTGCACTAATCAAATTGTTTCATATGTTTTGGGATGGTGATAATAATATCTATTTGGCATGTCGTGTATAGGTTTTTCGCAAGTCCCATTTGTCAAAGCAACGAGTAGCACCTTCAGAAAGTGCTTTGAGAGATGTTCTTCGGGAGGTGTGTATCATATCACATTCACTTGATGTTTTTGTACTAAATTAATTCCTCACATCCAATTTTAGACTAGTCTAGAATGTATTTAAGTTCTCTTTGTTTTTTTTGGTAATTGTCATTTAGTTGCTAAAATATACTCAAACTTCAATTTCACCTTTTACATTAGAATTTTTCCCATGCTAGAGTTGGGAATTTTTAATGAAGGTGACTTGCATTGTAATAACTGAAAGATTTGCACAATTTGTTTCCCACTTTAAGAAATCTTTTTTCTCGATTGCACAAAGCTGCTTTGGAAAATCTTTACGACTCTACCTTATTCAATAGTGGTGTTCACTTACATTTACATGGATTGTTATTACTATTGTCCCAATGCAAATTTTTAAGAATAAATGTTCTAATGTGTTTATGTTATGAACTGACAAGTTGAAAATGAAGAATATAAGATGGTGTAACGAATCGCCAAGATCTGTTACCGAAACTAGATAGTTTGGACACTTCGAGTGTGCCCAATGACTCCTGTAGGACAATTCGAGTCTGCCCTCTAACTCCTAAAGAATGAACTTTATTTTTATTATTCAAAAAGACAATCCATTATTATAAGGGATGACCTATATATATAGTCTAAGCCCCTAAATGACAATTAAAAGATAACAACTAATCTAATTACAAAGTACAAAGACTAATTAATATGAAATGCCGATAATGCCCTTGGACTTTTTGACCCGATTCATGACAGATGGATATCAAGATTGCAATATGCTTGACTAACTCCCCGCGAAAGCTAAAACAAGTTGTATTAACATTCCATATGATTGCTCCCTTTATAATGTCTCCTATTTATGGAATTCAAATATAATTATATAAATTTCTCCTCTTTTCATCCAACAACTTATCTTCTTCATAGTGCGAAATTGCGGTTTCAATCGTAATTGCAATAAAGGTCATTGTAATGCGATAACGGAGGTGATGCAATTACAGGGGTAATTTGGTAACTTTATAACCAAAATTGGGTCTGGACCGCACAATATCTTTTGAATCTATCTAAAAGGTGGGTTTTTCTCCTTTATGATGTGGTTTAGTAAATCTGGAAGCTTTTATAGCTCGATTGACCTCTTTTATGCACTATGATCTTCACCATAGAATTATACCATAATTCCCACATGACCCCTATATAGTTGATTTGCCTTTCAAAACTTGTACCTTGTCCTTTAGGTGGATATGAAATAAACATTAACCGATTTTTCCCATTTGGCTTGTCATCCTTTTCCTAGATTCTTTTAACCATGTCGAAATTGATTGCTTTGCTCTAGCTTGCATTCTACTTATCCAGATGATGAGGATGTTGCTTGGCCTCAAGCTTTCCTTACTTTTTCTTACTTTGTAGATGATGATTTAGACATTAGGGTGATGATCCAGACATTATACCATTGATCCATTACCAAATTTTCTAAGTATTGGAGGGTTTCGCAAATAAGTTGTTTGGATTCTTCATTTATGAAAGGTATCCTTATTCCTAGAGATGGTTTGACTTCCAAACATCTCGAATAAGCTCCTTTTTTTTTTTTTTTTTTTTTTTTTTTCCTATTTCTCCAATTACCATAAAAGGTCTTTGTATATCTTTTCTGTGGAAATTCTTTGGATAAGATGTTAAAAGTTAAATCTTAAACATATTCCAATTTTGTGAAGGGCATTACACCCATCATAGTAGAACTTGAAGTGGGTATAAATATTCTTCATGCCTTCTATTAGGAAATGTTACACAAAGGCCATCCTTTGACCTTTATTGACAAGAATTTGAAAAGTCTGTCAAACTAGCCTTTTTTACTTTATCATTTGAATGCAATACTTTGAAAACTGAACTGCTGTTGCAAATGTTTTCTCAACTTGAAGTCGGTATGTCCCTTGGAAGGAAATCAAAGTTGCATACATTGGGGATAGGTATGGAAGTTGTTTCAAAAGTATATTTTAAGGATTTGAAAGCTTATGTTGTTGTGGTTGTGGTGGTGGTAAATACTTTGTCCATTCTTGACGGGGATGAAAAATTAGTTACTTGGTTTCGATTATATTGGCCTCTAATAAAATGGCTAACTCGATCATGTGCACTTCTTATATATGTGAAGTTGCTGATGACGTTTACTACAAAGGGTCAAAAAAACTTCTTTGGTGTCACTAACAAGGGTAAGGTGATGTACATCTCACCCTCTAAACCTTGGGAGTCGATAATAGTATTGGGGTAATTACATCACAACTGTCTGTTGAGATTATTTTTATCATGTATCAAACCTCCTCTTTGATCTATAAGGCTGAGCCGTCTCGGACTTTTTAGGGGCCCTGAGCAATGACCAAAAATTAGACCCCTAATCCTTATACGACCAAGACACTGTTCGTTCGAGTATAAATAAAATACTATTATGTAACTGGAAATTAGACCAATTCTTATTTTTTTCTTATTGTTTTTTTTCTTTTACAATCATCTCTTACCTAAAGACCTTTTATTTAAACATAAAAGAAGTAATACAGAAAATTTTAGTTAATAGTAAAATTAAATAATAACAAAAAAATACAAAATAAATTAAAATCACACAATGTTTTAATGTCAAATTATTGAATAGGCTGGGAATAATTCTCACCACGTATTGGAAGGAGTAATTTTGTTTTCTTTGTCCCCAATAATAATTCTCTAGCTTACCCCAAATAAAAAAATATATAATGGAAATCTCATCCATTATTAAATAGCAATAAGAATATTTTTTTTTGATTCCTTGAACTAAATGAGTGAATTGTTGAAAAAAGGAAAACTATTTAATGTTTTTTTTTTTCTTAAAATGTACCCCCTATGCCCTTTTAGTTTAGTAGAAGTACTTGTTCTTTAATAAAAAAATTACATCTCATAAATTAACCGAAAAAGAAAAACAAAAACTAAATGATAAGAAAACAAAAATTAGAGTACAACTTGTTTCAAAAAGTAAAGCTATATATTAGGAATAGAACTCTTGGCCCACGGATAAATATATCACTACCTCACCATGGAAGTTTTGTATTTTCATTGTGTTGTATTGTAAAGCTTTGTTTGACTATGCTACATGTTTGCCGTTGGTTTCAATGCTTGAGTTTTGAATTTAATTTCTTTCAGGTGCTAATTATGAAAATTGTCAACCATCCCAACATAGTCAATCTTATTGAGGTTATTGATGACCCGAACACAGATCGCTTGTATATGGGTATAATTGTCGTTTGCCTGTTTCGTTTGTCTTAGTATTCACTAATTTCTCATTTGAATATATGTTGTTTGTGGAGGCTAAAGGGGTTTTGAATCACACTTCTGTTTTGGTAATTGAAATTGTAATTTTGCCTTTAGTTCTTGAGTATGTGGAGGGCAAATGGGATTGTGAAGGTTCTGGACCGCCGAGCGGCTTAGGGGAAGGATCTGCGAGAGGGTTCTTACGAGACATTGTTTCTGGACTAATGTATCTTCATTCACATGTAAGTTCACCTTTTTTATCACTTTAATATATTTTACAGCTGTGAATTTTTGTTGTTTTGGATGCTGTATTTAGCTTGCTGTCCATCCCCTAGCAGACTACTATTTGCCACTATTGTGGATTTGAGAGATCAAAAATTATGTGGGGTTGTTGTCTTGCTGATATGTTGCTTACAGTAGCTCGTTGACATTATCATATCCTAATGTCTGTAATTCAACATTATAATCTAGAACAAAAAAAACATGTTTTTTAAGAGTTTTTTTTTAGAAGTGTATACTAGCAATCTAGCATACCACTCAACTAGCTCGGAAGAGGTGTTCTTGAAATGGGGTTTGTTGTAGGACTTGGGAGTTTAGATTTAATTACCTTGAGGATATTAAGTTAAAGAGAGTAAGAGACTAGTAGAAGGGTTAGGGAGGAATTTATGCATCATTAATTCATTCATCCAAAATTAACACCTTTTTTTTGTTTTCTTTAATGGGACGTCAGTGTTCTCCAAGGACATGAGACAATGAGCATGGTTCTAGGACTGCAGCCTTTCCATGTAGTGGTTGGCATTTTGTTGAGTCTTGACAATCTTGTTTGCTTTTGAGTTACAGAATATAGTGCATATGGATATAAAGCCTCAAAATCTTTTGGTTACACTCAGTGGCACTGTAAAAATTGCCGACTTCAGTGTCAGCCAAGTATTTGAGGTAATAATTTATACCCTAACTTTCATCATGTTTGGTGTTTTTTGTTCTTAAAAGTTTCATGGTGTTTCATGCAACATTTTGTACAAAATGAGGTATAGACTATAGAATGTAACATTAGCTTCCATTTTCATAGAGATTGATAAAGTTAGGACCTTTAAGGAGTAAAAATTAAAATGTGCAGTTCTTAGGTACGTTGTGTCTTGAGTCTTGGAATTACTTTATGAATTTTGTTTTTACTTTCAATTAACATATTAATATTGATATTGCATGTCGTCTGTAGTTTTGTGCCATCCCTTTTTGAAAGTGGATCGGACGTCCACCTCATGTTCAATGTTTATGATGTGTCTGTATTTATTGAATTTCATTGCAACGCGAGGGTTGCCGCAATAAACAAGGCAGTGTAAAAGTAGTAGAGAAAGTCAGGTTTTTAAGTGTAGGTCAGTACACGCATGACGATTTCTTTTTTGTCACTTTGATTGAAATTTGGATAAGAATTATTAGCAATAATTGGTGGGGTAAATCTTGTAATTCTGATGAAGAGTATTCATAGTTAAGATAACCATTTTGATACATCTTGAGAAATGATTATGAAGGAAGCCAATGAATTAGGAAGAGCATTCATAGTGTTGAGAAGAGTGATCTTGCTTGTCACTGTTTGCTACAACAAATTTTCCCAAAATTCTCGGCTGAATGCTAGAAGCCAGGGATATATTTATCTTCAAACAAAAACATGTTAGATTTTTTTTTTTTTTTTTTTTGATGTAAGTTATGTTTTTCTTTGTTTCTCTGTCATTGTCAATTATATCTCACTACATCATATCTGCAGGGTGATAATGATGAGCTACACCGCTCTCCCGGGACACCTGTTATAACTGCACCTGAATGCTGCTTAGGTTATTTTTATTGCTGCTCATGACCCTCCATGAAAGTGGCTATAACATTACATACCATTCAAACACGCGACTTAAACTGCAACCATGTTATCTAACAGGTCTTACTTATCATGGAAAAGCTGCCGACACATGGGCTGTAGGAATCACCTTGTACTGTATGATAATGGGCAAGTTTCCGTTTGTTGGCGAGACACTACAGGAGACCTTTGACAAGGTCAGTTTTTCTCATCTATTCCAATTTCCATATTTTAAAATAAAAACTCAATATCCAGGTTGTGTTTCTTATTTGTTCTGGAAATTATTCTGATGTTCCAGATTGTTAATGATCCCATCAATCTCCCTGATGATCTTAACCCACAACTCAGAGATTTGTTAGAAGGCCTTTTATGCAAAGGTGAGTGAGCTGTTAGTAGTCTTTCTACATCTCTTGGAAAATACGGCGACAGGACCAGCCTGTCTCCATCCTGTCGCGAAACCATACCAGTCTCCATAAATTGCGTCAGGATCCAAATTTGGTGTCCTAACATGGAAAATTAGAACCATCTTCATAGCTTCAGGGGTAAATCTGTATCCCATCCTCAGAAATCACTAAACATGAATGCCATGTATGTATTTCAGCAATTTACCCATAACTCTTCTGATTCTGACCCCAAAGATACCTTTTGCTGCCAGATCCTAATCAAAGGTTGACATTAGCTATGGTTGCTGAGCATCCATGGGTTATTGGGGAAGACGGACCGCTGCCTGAATTTTCGTGCTGGTGCAAGCGCACCAACGTGCAGCCGAATTCGCCTCATGAGGATGCCGAGGTACCTTCACAAAGCTTGCAGGAAACATAGTATAGGGATTGTAACGTTTCGACTAACCCAATTTTGTTCATGGTGGATTGTAGTTTAGTGCCATTTTACTCATATGTTCTTGTGAGATTTTGTTTTCCTATGGTGATGTATATTGTACAGTACTACACCAGCACATAGTAGAACCGTAGAACTGAATACTAGTGGAAAAGCAGTAGTGTAGATTGTTTAGGGGGAATTTTAGTGCAAATAAAAGATGTTTGAACATTGATGATAGGGAAACTCATTTTTAAGAATGAGAGCTTCGACATTGTACATTTTATGAAATTTAAAACTACAATTCAGTCAATTACCATCGTTTAATACCGTTAACTAAATGCTCTTTTGATAATGTCATGTTTTTATACTATTGTATCTTGTATTTGTGTGATAAAAGAAAATTGTCGACAATAAGAATTACTGAATGATTTTAGTTGTCTTAATTTTATAATTTTATTTCAAAACATGTGAATTTGTAAGTATTGGCGATGGTTCTAACATTAATTTTTTAGCTTGTCCCATTAATGTTGCACTCTTTTCCTTGTGTGGCAATGGCTTTACTCTTCTATTTATCTCGTTTTCTTACCCCATTTTAACTCTTCATTTCTATTATTTATTTATTGTAATTTTTTTTTCTAACTCAATTCCTTTTTTGTTAAATTTTATTTATAATACATATGTCATTATGAGAAGGGTAAAGGGTATAGGTTAAAAAAAATTAATACAAAGGATACAAAATATAGAGAACAACAAATTAAAAAAAAAAATGATACTTGTATCATTTTCATTACTATCCAGGTGTTGTGACTTGGTAAAGATTAGAATCTAGATGACAACGGGTCAAAAACGATAATACATTTCCAAACGGGATGATTTTATAGTCACAAAATTTTGAGGAATCGTTTTTAAATGGGTCGGTCTATTATATATATTTTTTAAAAATATTATAAGTAGATACTAATAATATTGTACGTAGATATTTAAGATATTGAAGTCGCCATTAAGGATACGATAAGTAAACATTAAGGATAATGTAAATAGCCACCAAGAATATGATAAGTAGATATTAATCTTTAATGGGTTGGGCTTAAGATACGTCTTTCAAAAAAACAATTTCTCAAGAGACTATTTTATAATGATATTATTTTTTTGGGTTGATCCAATATATACTAACAACTTGTTTGGTGATCGGTATTAAGCGATGACAATGATAACGAAAAGTTAATTTATATTTGGTAGAAAGATTTTCGATAAATTTAATGGTCATACTCATCCACCTCTAGGCTCCAACAATCTCATTTTCTTCCCCTAATCATTTCAATGCATTGCCATATGAAAATCTAAAAATTATAAACAAAAAAACATTCTTATTAGAAAGCTATGGCAATAAGTAATATAACATGATACTTTACGTATCACGAAAATTTACACTATAAATCATTTTCATAACCAACAATTAGTATCGTTACTGTATAAATCATACTTCCTTCGTTCTAAAATTCGCTACATTTTGATTATGTACACTATTCATAGTTTAATCTTTATTATATATTGCGACTAATGTGTAAGTAGTAATATAGTTAAGTGGATTCTTGTTTGCGTTGTCTAATTACATACTTTCATATTAATAACTTTTTATAATTTTTAGATTTTATAATTTAAGATATAAATAAACAAAATAACACATTAAAATACCTAAAAAAAAGTAAAATGTAGCAAGTATAATAAGACAGAATGTATATAACAATTATCCAGTTAAAAAAAAGAGTGATGGAGTATTCTTAATTTCCTTGTAGCTGCATCCTGTATTCTCTCTCCTAAAAAACAGCGTGTAATACTCTGTCTGGTGAAGCAAATCAAATCCATTACCCCTTCACTAATCATATTATCCCACCGGCGTTTTGCTGTCTCCCTTCACTTTCAGATTCAGAAACCCCTTAATTCAATCTCCCTTTTTTTCCAGATTATACCTAATTCAATTTTTGATTTCCGTATTCAAACCCTAGATTCGTTTTTGATTTTGTGTTTTTTCAATTATTTTCGTGAATTATCGAGGTTATTATCAAATTGGGAGCAAATTAGAATTACCCAGTTGGTTCGATTGCTGTAATTCATTTGGATTTTTGGGTAATTGGAGAAGTGTTAGGTTAGGGTGATTGGAATTGGTTTAATTGGAAGCTACCCTTTTGGGGAAAATTCATATTATTGCTTGGATTTGGAACTTTTTGGGTTAAATCAATGTGAATATAAATTAGGGTTTGGTATGAAATCCGTGAAAATTGAGAAATTAGATTGATCTTTTCTTGTTATGGAGCCAAATCCACCATTAATCAAGATTCTTAGCTTGTGGTTGTTATTAGCTATCTTCACCATTGTAGCTGAATCCCAACAATCACCACCACCAAATCAACAAAATCAACGACAAAATCAACAATCACCACCGTCTCCTCCTCCGCTTTCGCCTCCTCCTCCACCGCCATGGAAGCCTCCTCCTCCCTTCACTTTCCCCCCTCCTCCTCTACTTCCTCCGCCCCCACCTCTGCCTCCCAAGAATTCTCCATCATTTCCACCACCTCCGCCTCCGCCTCCCAAGAATTCGCCGCGATTACCACCACCACCTCCTCATCAATTTCATTCATCTCATGGGATGCATCCCAATTCTCGAGCTAATAAGAGCAGTAAGAAGCAGAATTCAAATCTCATGGGTAAGAAAATTGGTTTATTGTTTGCTGGTATTGCTGTGATCTTACAGATTGGGGTTGTGATTTTCCTTGCTTTTAAAAGGAGACAACTTTACAAGATGCTTGACTAAATCATTGTTTTCTTTTCATATATTCATTTGTAATGCATTAATACTTTTCTTTAGTGATTCTTTTTCTTGGGTTGAGGCATAAAATTAGGGATAATGAATTTAATTGGATTGATTTGGTGGGTATAGATTGTGAATGATAAGCAAGGAAGATAGAATTAAGTAGTTTTTGGCAAGATTTTGATGTTCAATTGAAGGTTTATAGATGAACAATTGGAATTGAGGGTTATTTTCTTGTTATTTACTCCTACTTGTCAATAAATCTTTTACCTTTGAATTGGTTTTAACATCTATATATTGTGATCAATAACTTCAAATTCATAGTCATATTTTTGTATTGTTTATACATTAATGGAGTTTTTTTTTTCCATTTCATGTATTGGGTTTATACTTTTTACTAACATTGGTACAAAGCTAACATTGTACAATTGACTAAGGTATGTGAATCAATGTTCATTTCATTTTTAGACAAAGTAACACCAAATTGTCCTTTCTTTGTTGTGATAGATGATTCTCTTGTTCACCCTAAGTGTCCCATTTACTGGTTATATTTGTCGATTAATTATGCATTGAAAACTTTGAAGAGTTGATGTTAATACAGCTACTCTTGTGAGAGACCGTCTCTCAAAGAGACGACCTCAAAACAAGAAGCCCACATTCTTATTTTCTCTTAAATTTGTGTAAATTGGGCTATTTAGCCCATATTTCTAATGCGTCTCTTGGAGAGACCGTCTCATGCGTCTCTTGGAGAGATCGTCTCTCACAACAATTTGTGTAATAATAATCTTTGTATTGAGATTATTCATGCATATTTAGCATGACTATCCTTATAAATCTAGAATAAAATACAATTTAAGAGTGATTATGAGTGATTATTGAACAGTATTAAAAGTCAAATGGGACACTTAAGCTGAATTGAAGATATTATGATTTAGCATTTTCATTTCTTAGTCTTTATCCTTTTGTAACCTTAATCTATGTGACTATGTCAATGTTGACTATGTCAATGTGGAAAATTCTAGTTGAAGCATTAATGAAATGAATGTAACATCTTCATGTAAAAACTTTGGTGGGTCTAACTTTTAATGTCATAATAGTACATTAAAGATGCGGAATCATTGAGAATCGTGGATTAGCTTAATGGTTGAAGTCTGAAGGCACTGACTCGGGAATTGATTGTTTATACAATAATGGAGTTTTCTCCATTCATGTATTGGCTTTATGCATTCCTAACAATGATACAAAAGCTAACCTTGTACAATTGATTAAAACTATGTGAATTATGTATACAATTTTTAGTAATATTCTTTTCATTTTAGACAAAGTAACACCACATTGTCCTTTCTTTGCAATGATAGATGTATGATTTAGCATTTTCATTTCTTAGAGTCTTTGTCTTTGTGTAACCTTAATGTGGTTGAAGAATGAATGAACATCTTCATGTGAAAAGTTTCATGGGTCTAATTTCCATTAATATTGATCTTTCCACATCACCAAACATCAACCAATCAACGATTAAAAACTTAAACTAGCACATTAAGGATTGGCTGAACGTAAAATAAAATATTTTTAAATAAATAAATAATCTCACATAATTAAATACAAAATTCCGAAAAATGCATCTTCATCTTCTTTCTTCGAGCCACTTCCCTTGCCTTCCTTCCCTACCTTCTCACCATCGTTAGCCACCCCTAGTCCTTATTGTTGCAAAACCCCGTCCTAACATTTCTCCCCTATATCATTACCTTGCTTTTTGCACGCGTAAGCCCATGATTCCGTTCTCTCTTTACACTCCTATAGTCCGATTGTGCGCGCTTTCCCCTGTCCCTTAGCCACACAACACTGTTTTCATCTGGTGCTAATGGTGGTTAACACCACCCCTATCCACTACTAAGCCTTTAGTTCCCACACCTAATGTCCCTCCCTTGTTAGTCCTACCGGCATACCTCACCGATTCCCTTACATGTCACCGTTCCTTTGTACACGTACTTTTCGACTCCCGCCTGCGTTTGCCTTCAAATTCGGTCGCTCGACCACCCACTCAACAATCTTTCTTGCACACACTAATTCCTATTTCCAATATGACAAACCATCTTTCCTCCATGTGACAAATTTAAGAAGAACAGGCCCATATAGCTCAAATGTATCCGCAAGTTCATGTTTCACATTTTGCCAATGTCACGCCATATGAGAGCCTTAGATATGGAGTTCAACCATTAAAACTATACCTGTGCAACGGGCTGGGCCTCCATTGAAGCCCCTGATCCAACCCATCATTATAAGGGTTAAAAACATGGTGGGCTTAATATGGGGCGGGCTCAAACAGGCCTTATACAAGATGAAAAAAAGGGTTGCATAAGGGTTTTATACGGGCTCTGCAAAAATCATCAAAAACTAGAGCCCGACTCGACCCACTTCTTTTTCTTGAAAGATGCGGACAAATCATACCCGTACCCCCATTGAGCCACAAACGCTTTTTATAAGAAAATTAGTGACTCACGTGACAGTGCGCTAGACATTATGTTTCTTTTTTCTCTTCTCTTATTTATATTTTGGGTAATTATCAATGGTACCCCTAAATTTTTGCACTTTATCAATGACACCCCTAAATTTTTTCGATTATCAATGGTGCCCTTAAGTTTTTTCGGTTATCAATAGTACCTTCGTCTTCGTGTTATTGGACGTTTTACAGTCGTAACCTGATCTAATTTTTTCAGTTCAAAATCATTCAAAACCGTTAACTTTTTTTTCTTTTATTTTTCAATTTAAAACATTAAAAAATATAAAAAAACTACGGTTTTAAACGATTTTGAAGGGAAAAATTAGAAAAATACTATATGCATCACCTATTTAACAGGTTCATCAAGCTGAGTTCAACGGCTAGCAATTATCTACCTGTCCATGAATAACTCTACTTCTAAAATGTAGAATTTTTAAACCCCAATATAATTATTAATTTATATGTTTTCAATCTCTAAATTTTATCAATTATCAATTACAAATTAAAAATTACTTTTAATTTTTCAAAAAAAATTACTTTTAATTTAGCTAGAGGGCCCCTCAAAAAGTCACTTATCGTTTGGGATATTCCATAAGGCCCCCACTTATAGTATATTCTTGTTGCGGCTGTGATTAACATCCAAATTGAATATACCTAATCAAATTTCTGACTCTGTAAACTATCATACAATTAGACATAATTATTAATTTCTATATAAAATTACTTATTGTTTGGGATATTCAATAATTTTTTTCTATATTTAAATGACATATTTTCTCCTTTTCTTTTTAATGTGGTTTGTTTGTTATAGGTGTACGTCTGTTCAGGCGTGACGTATTTCAACATATATACTCTTTGGAGGCTCCATATTTTTGGTGATTATTTGAGTGCGCTCCCCTTTGCCCTTCCTTGGAGGGGGAACAAATATGGTTTGTTCGCTACTTTCCTCTCTACGGATACTGACTGTGCGAGATACTGAATTGATGACGACTATGTCAATATTGCAACATTAATAACTAAAAGAAACATTATGTGAATGAATATGATTAATTAAAAGTGAGATAAATTAAGAGAATATGTCTAGATAGAAATTAAAGAAAATAGTGAAAATATTACTCGACATAGCTCTCCTATATGGGTATGAGTTGTCGGTTTGCCGCCATTCTTCCATTCTCAAATCTTGTCCATAATTTTCTATGAGCGAGATACACTGAATAGGATGATGGTGATAAAGCGAAAATATTACTCGAAATAGAAATATTACAAAATTTAAGAGACAAAATAGTAACCCTTTCATCAGCACTTTTGATCAAATTACGTATGCACCCGTTGGATATTTCCATTGGGCTTATTCTAATATGTCATCACCTTGTAATATTTCAACGTTAACTTTCTATATATACCCACGTCTTCGGCAATTATTTCAAAAAAAAGGCAATTCATCATTAAAAAAAAAAAATCTTATTTTTTTCTTGTACTTGTGTACAAGACTTGAAAAAAAAACAATCAGAATTACCCACTTAGTCTATCCATGGCTAACGACCCTGCAACCAAATTTGCTCTACCAGTAGACTCAGAGCACAAAGCCACGAAGTTTAAGATCTTCTCTTTGGCTAAACCACACATGGCAACATTCCACCTAAGTTGGATCTCATTTTGTACGTGTTACATCTCCACATTTGCAGCTGCACCCCTAGTCCCAATCATACGTGACAATCTAGACCTAACCAAAAGAGACATTGGCAACGCATCTGTTGCCTCTGTCTCTGGAAGTGTTTTCTCTAGACTTGTCATGGGAACCTTATGCGACCTGATGGGTCCAAGGTACGCTTGTGCGTTCCTAGTCATGTTGACCGCCCCAACAGTCTTCTGTATGTCGCTAATTAGCGACGCATCAGGGTATGTGGCGGTCAGGTTTATGATAGGGTTTTGTTTGGCGACCTTTGTATCATGCCAATATTGGATGAGTACAATGTTCAATGGTCGGATCATCGGGTTGGTTAACGGGACCGCGGCCGGGTGGGGAAATGTTGGGGGTGGTGCAACCCAACTTTTGATGCCTTTGGTTTATGAAGTGATCCGACGGACAGGATCTACACCATTTGTAGCATGGAGGATTGCTTTCTTTATTCCAGGATTGCTACATATTATTTTGGGAATTTTGGTGCTTACTCTTGGTCAAGATTTGCCGGATGGTAACCTTGGTGCTTTGATTAAGAAAGGTGAAGTTGCCAAAGATAAGTTTTCCAAGGTAAATAAATATTTTTTCTGCTTGTCTTGTATGACGTCGTTTTATCAATAGACAGGTCTATATATTTGTATGGGATTGTCTTATCATGAGACACGTCTATATAATTACTTTAAAATTGTAATGGACACGTTAATATACTATACATGAGTCAGCCCAATAAAATTTGTCTCACCATGAGACCTTATTTAAGGATTTTCGATATTCTAATAAAATAAACTCTTCATTGACAATGATTTAAAATAAGCAAACGCTAACAAATGTACCGGGTATTTGTTATTAAGTTTTCCAAGGTAAATAAATATTTTTATGCTTGTCTTGTATGACGCCGTTTTATCAATAGAAAGGTCTATATATTTGTATGAGATTGTCTTATCACGAGACATGTTTATATAATCACTTTAAAATTGTAAATGACCACGTTAATATACTACTTATACATGAGTCAGCCCAATAAAATTTGTCTCACGAGTCCTTCTCATTTGAGGATTTTCGATGTTCTAATAAAATAAACTCTCATTGACAATGATTTGAAATAGGCAAAACGCTAACAAATGTCCCGGGTATTTGTTATTAAGTCTAATAATAATATATTTGAAAGAATAAATTCGAAAAATTAATAATAATACTCCCTCTATATTTATTCAGTTGTCACATTTTTTTATTTGGCAAATTCATACATTTTTTTGTCAGTTTTTTTTTACCTAAATACCCCATGTTCACACAAGTAATGTTCAAAATACCTTCACTTTTACTACTTATAATACCCCTACTACCACCTTTACAATTAATATAATAATTTAAAATACCCTAACAACTCACTTTTTATGGACCGCACACTACCCTTAATAATCGTGCCCAAGACATCTAAATAGAATTGGAGGGAGTATATTATAACAAGTAATTTGGTGATTAATTTAAAATATTTATGCTAATAATATAATTAATTCTTATAAAATTAAATGTGTTTATATGACATAATCTAGTTTGATACTCCCTCCGAATCAGTTTAGATGTTCCATTTTCTTATTGGCAAAATCATACCAATTATCTCATTTCCTTTTTTGTCTATCCTTTTCTTACCTAAATACCCCCACTTTTCCAATTCCCAATACCCAACTACCACCTTTACAATTAACTTAATCAATTAAAATACCCAACAACCACCTTTTTAATGGACTCCGCTCAAGCCTTAAAATTCGTGAAATCCTAAATGAAACATCTAAATTGATTCGGAGGAAATAATATTTGAAATTGATTTATGTCTATATACAAAAAATATTGACAAAAAAGTATACTAGATTATGTCATATTTAATTCATGTAAATATGTAATTTTCCAATTAGGTACTATGGTATGCTATTTCGAATTATCGGACTTGGATCTTTGTACTTCTCTATGGCTATTCCTTGGGTGTGGAGTTGACTACCGATAATGTCATTGCAGAATACTTTTTTGACAGGTAACTTTCTAAATATAACAAATTAAATTAAATTATATTTTTATTTTGTATGAACAAGAATAAATTAATTCTTTTATTGAAGATAAAAGTCTTATTATAAAAGTGAAAAAAAATCTTTATTTATCACATAGACATAAAAGTCGAATGCAATGAAATTAAAACAACTTTAATAAGAAATTAGAAAGCCAATTATCATCATCAACCCAATATCCCGCTCGAAAATAGGATCTGGGTGAGGGAATGTGACGGATAATCCATAGACGTAGTCTCTTGAGAGGGAATAATAGAGGAAAACGGTTAATTTTACCCCCAGAAGGTGAGAGTCCATTAGAGAGAAATTGATTAGCACTGTTACTTGGGGATCAATAACAACCTACAGAGGAACTACAATAGCTAAAACAAAGATTGAAATAACATAAAAGACCCAATGGGTAAAAAAGAATAAGGGGTAGGTAAGTAAATAGCTAAGCATCAGTACCAATATAGAATTAAATATTTTATCACAATCTACCCTTTTAGATATGAATTATGATGTACTCAATTAACTCTTAAGTCTAAGATATATTATAGACTCTGTCACACGAGAATTGAGAATCCTTTTAGACTAGAAATATTAATGCAATACAGATTTGTATGTAATCGTATTATCTCATGGTGTTGTTCACAGATTCAACCTTAAATTACATACGGCTGGAGTTATAGCAGCAAGCTTTGGGATGGCAAACTTATTCTCGCGACCCTTAGGAGGCTTAGCCTCCGATTGGAGTGCACGTTACTTTGGTATGAGAGGCCGTCTTTGGACACTTTGGATATTCCAAACTGCGGGTGGCCTTTTTTGTGTTTGGTTAGGGTTAGCAAACACGCTACCTATGGCCATAGTGGCTTTAGTCCTTTTCTCTCTAGGAGCTCAAGCTGCTTGCGGGGCCACATTTGGGATCGTACCCTTCATTTCTCGACGTTCCTTAGGCATTATTTCGGGTCTCACTGGTGCTGGAGGCAACATTGGATCCGGATTGACTCAATACATTTTCTTCACAACGGATCATTTTAGTACCCATCAAGGTCTAACGTATATGGGGATCATGACAATAGCATGTACATTGCCGGTGGCCTTAGTGCATTTCCCACAATGGGGTAGTATGTTCTTTCCTCCTTCTAAATTAGGGCACGAAGAGGCTTATTATCTTTCCGAGTATAACGACGATGAGATAAATAACGGAATGCATGAAGGGAGCGTCAAGTTTGCTCAAAGTGCTGCTACGACCGAGCGTTGTGGGAAGGCTTAGGGTTTCACAATTACTCCATTTGTTTTATTGAGTTTGTAACATTTCAAATTCTTATGTTACAGCTTTTTAAAAGATATGTAGCAAATTTAATGGAACAAAGAGAGTAATCGTGATAAATTGAACGACACTAAAAATTTGGTTTCTTTTATGGAATGTTAACTAAAGTTCACATATAGTATTTACATATATATGTTTGATGGTTTTAATTTGTGCTTGTACGTCTACTTGAGACCAAGTGGTTGAGTTTTTTTCATTCATTTGGCAAGATCATTTTGCCTGCAATAAGAAATATACATTTTTATTATAAAATTATTTTATATGCTATGAATCAAATTGTTCTTGATTTTGTT
This sequence comes from Amaranthus palmeri, assembly GCA_019776075.1. Lineage (NCBI taxonomy): Eukaryota > Viridiplantae > Streptophyta > Magnoliopsida > Caryophyllales > Amaranthaceae > Amaranthus > Amaranthus palmeri. The sequence continues at coordinate 4,367,984 of JAAKBH010000271.1, read as the reverse complement.
ATAAAAAGGTCTTGATTAATATATTGCTTTAGATCTTTTCACTAATTTAATATAATTTCTTATTTTTTACAAAAAAATAACAATCCGTTTGGTTGTATTATATGTTTTTTGAATGGTGGTAATGTGAATGAATGATATATAGTATAAATTTTTATAGGGAAATTCCACGTGGTAACCTTGAGGTTTTGGGTTTTTCACGTGGTAACCAAAACTTTAAAAAAATCCACATGGTAACCCTGAGGTTTACCAAATTATTCCACCATGACCAATTTGCATATAAAACGTTAGCAAAACGTTAACAACCATGAATTTCGAAGCTTTATGACTATTGTACACCTATCTATGCGACTCACCATTTCAAATGTTATCAATTTCAACCTTTTTCCCCAAAATATAAACTCAAACTCTACCATCTTTGGATTTGGGAGAAAAGATATGATTTGAATTAAAGATGGTAGAGTTTAGGTTTATATTTTGGGAAAAAAGGTTGAAATCGATGACATCTAAAATGGTGAATCGCATAAATTAGCGTACAGTAGCCATAAAGCTTCAAAATTAACATTTGTTAACGTTTTTATGTGCAAAAAAGGTCACGGTGTAACAATTACATAAACCTTAGGGTTACCACGTGGATTTTAAAAAAGTTTTGGTTACCACGTGGAAAAATATAGGATCATATACCAACAACAGCCACCAAGTTTCCTCAATTTCAAATAAACAGCCTTAAACTTTGTTTTTTACCAACTACAGCCACTAACTTACAAAATGTGACATCGACAAAGCCAATCGACTAAATTACCGGTAAAAACCCATTTTTTACCTTTGACCAACCGTTGACCCATATCTTAACCACGTTCTGAACCCTAGTTAATACTTTTAACCATAGTTTCCTCTTTCTTCATCACTAATCAAGCATTTATTTCCATTTCCACTCTTAATCCCATAATTTCCTCCTTCTTCATCACTAATCAACCTTGGATCGACTTCGCGACACATTTTCCTCAATTTCCACTCTTAATCCCATAATTTCCTCCTTCAGATTCCATAATTTCAATCAATTCGTTCCGATTTCTCAATTATTTTCATAAGAAATCGCGATATTAGGGTTTGGGTAATTGATTTGATTACTTCTCATGTTTAATTCCCCTGCAAATTTCTCTACTCAATTTCACAAAATTTTCTCCCATTTGATGTTTTTTTAATACTCTACTTCAATTGCTCTCGTTTTCGCCAAAAAATTTGAACCCTAAATTTCCCATTTCACTTTAATTTTAGTGGGTCTTTTGCTAAATTTAGATTTTCATACAAATTGAAATGCTGTAGGTCGACGAAGAGATTTGGAGAAGACAAGAAGAGATTTGAACACCTAGCTTTTTTGAATTTCTGAAAATTTTTTGGATTTGAATTGTTTTGTCTGAAATAAAATAAATTAAGGTAAAATCAATAAGAGTTAAAGAGATTTAAGAAAGCTTCAACATCCATTAATGATCTGGAATAAATTCTCTTTCAGCTTGTAATGAAGATGCAGAATCAAGTTTATGTTGGTAATGGGTTAGGCATTATTAAATGAAAAGATTTAATCTTTCCTGTTTTTCTCCTTTCTTAACCTCATATGTGCTAATTTATGTTGCACCAAAGAAGAAATTATGGGAAAGTGCAACTCTTTTTGGTCTAAAGAACACCAAAAAAGGCTTTTGAAGCTCTGAAATTTTCACCAAAAAAAGCAAGAATTAGACATCTGAGTATAGAAAGAATGAAAACCTAAGTAAAGAGAAAGAATGAAGAACATACCTTCAATGGAGGATGTAGTTGATGAAGGTTGGATTTGGACTTTAACTAGAGTTAGAGGGATTATTTTTAAAATTAAGTCAACGGTAATTGGGGTTGGTCAAAGGTAAAAAATGGGTTTTAACTTTTAACCAGTAATTTAGTGGAGCTGGGGTTGATTGGCTATGTCGATGTCAAATTTTCTAAGTTGGTGGCTGTAGTTGGTAAAAAACGAAGTTCGAGGCTGTTTATTTGAAATTGAAGAAACTTAGTGGCTGTAGTTGGTAAATGACCCTAAAATATATCATGCCATTTCCGTGGTAATTAAATCACTCACTATACTCTTGTTTAATATAGCTACTTTAAATACAAATTAGGCTTTAAGTATGTATCTCTTAAAGATGATTTTGATGTCCGTTTTGCGTAAAACGACTTAAGAGGGAATTTATAAATTTATGTTAAAATGATTTTGAAAAATTTAGAAAATAAATTATGTTTAATAGGTTTAATTAATATTAATGTTTATGTTTTAAACATATTTAAAATATAATTTGAATGCCTTTTAGATAATTATAATATATAACTTTATAACATATAAATAAATAAATGGTATAAATTGGGTTCATTCAAAGTCTCATCCACACAAATTAATTTAATCTAATATGACTTTAAGGCTGAAGTAAAAATTGAAAAACTTTTTAATAACTCTGTTCAATTTCAAAAATTATGATATTTTTCTAACAACTCAGTATCTTTAAATACTTAACATATACTACTAATTAATTAAAAAAAAAATTAGTTTTCACCACTTTAATTGAGAAAAATAGTTTTCACCACATATACTCCAACTTTTAAATCCATCATACATAATCGGTCTAAGGGGTACATATTTAAAGTGGCAGTTTTGTAACTATTTTAAAAACTATCCACATATGTACCCCGATAATGTGACATATATACCCCTTTTGACAATTTCTACCGTTTTGACCAACTTATCTGTATTATTCACTCGATCCTACCCTTATATATATTTAGTCACTCTTTACAAAAAATGATACTCCTTCTCATTTTTTTGATTTATACCCTAATATCTTTTCAGTGTAACATAGTTGCGTTTACAATATGTATTAGTTTTTATCTTGATCGTGACCTAACATGTTTTTTATATTATTGAAATCATAAGCGTAAAATGCTTCTTACCCTTCTCATTTTCAACGCCTTCTTATTAAATCATCATCATCCTACCTAATATATCCCGCTCATAGAGAACTATGGGTAGGATCTGGGGAGGGGAGGACGGTAGCAACTCATACCCGTGAAGGAGAGCACGACCAAAAGGAGTCCCTCGACTCCAAAAAGATAGAAATACGTACCTGCCACGGTCAAAAAAAAAAACACATACTAAATCCAAATACGTACCTTTCTATCAAATCACTCCCCTATATATGCATTATGTATTATGTATATATATATACATATAGAAAGAAAAACCCTCTCACAATTATATTTTTAGATAAAAAATAATAATGGGGAGTGTAAGAATGAAGAAAACATTATTCTACAATTTCTTCCCAACCAAGGCACAAGAATTAATGGGTGCGTCGACATCTTCGGGTCAACCTCAAAGACCCGCCGCAACACTGATCGAGATCCGAGACCTAAGACCCGAATCCAACATCGACAAATGGAAGATCCGAAAACGATTGGATATGTACGAGATTATGAGTGGTAAAATAATTTTAACCCATCAACAAGTATTCGACCATATATTTCGTTACATGCCATTAGAAAAAGCAAGATTTGTTTACAACGGAAATAGATTATATGTCACATTTGCGGATCTAACGTATCCAAATCCGGTTATGTTTCGCTCCGATAATAAAATTGTTTACTTAGAAAGAATATTAAATAATGATAATTACGTTCTTGGGTTTAATTTTGAGTTCTTTAAGGCTCGTGGGGTAAAGTTAAATCAATATATTGGTATTTTTTTTGACATTTTTTTTAATTTTGTGCTTTTTTAATCTAATACCAAATAGGTATTGTTCATTGTAATAAACTAGGTTGAGATTTTCTTTTGCAATACAATGTAAATGTAATGATTAGTTGGTGTGATCTTTTTTTTTTTTTTTTTTTGATTTTTTAGGTATGTTGAAATTTTCTTGGTTCTAATACAAATTAATACTTGTGTATTGCTATATTGAATCTTTTGGTTCTTGCATTCTTTTAATTCTTGATTCTTGCATTTGTTACTTAATTTCATTCTATCTTTCTGGTTTCGATCACATATGTTTTAAAAGTGATCATATAGGTCTTATACCTAATCATATAGATATTAAAAGTGATTATATATGCGTTAAAAGTAAAGGATATACATTCTACATGGGAGTAACCAACTTTTGCAAAATATCAGTGGTGACAAATCTTTAAAAAAGGAAAAAGTATCAAAAAGAACCTAATAGATTTATTTTCCCCAAAAAGTACATAATAAAATTTTTTTTTGTCTACCTAACAATATTTTTCTTCCCAAAGATTATTAAATAAACGTTTTCCTTCAGTTGACTAGTCAAAACCAAAATTCTTCTTCCTCGTTTTCAATTTCCTCACTATCTTTTTCCTCTACTTTTAACTCAAAATTGAAATTAATTTGAAAAAGAAACTAAAGACCAGTAAACTTTTATATTTGACGGTCAACTGAAGAAAAACGCTACTTGGTAATCTTCAAAAAAAGAAAAATTTTGTTTGGTATTTTTTGGAAAAAAAAAAAATTATTCGTACTTTTTGACAATTTTTCTTTAAAAAATTCTACAAAATATCATTATACTTTTGAAATTTAAGTTGTCGTAACATTAACGCCAGAAAACGTTAGATTATACATTAAGTCGTGAAATTTCATTTTTACACTTGTCTTCTTTACTTTAAATACAATAACCTTCTTTCCTTAAAATTTTACAAAATAACATTGTCCTTTTGGAATTTAAGTTTCCTTAACATTAATGCTAAAAAACGTTAGATTATACGTTAAGTTGTGAAATTCCAAAAGTACAATATTATTTTATAGAACTTTTTTTAAATATATGCTACCATTGACATTTCACGAAAATTTGATACTATTATGTAAAATATCCTTAAAAGTAATCACATAAGTTTTAAAAGTAATCATATAGTACAATAAAAATGATCACATAGGTCTTTCAAAGTGATCACATTAGGCTTACTGAAAAGTGAATACATAAGCTTTAAAAATAATCTCATCCGTAAGTTTTTGCACAGAGGCGAAACATTGAAGGGGCGGGTAGGGGCTTCGCCCCTCCGAGATTTTCGGCAATTTTTTTTATGTACAACTGTTTTTTTTAAAATTTTAGTCCAATAAATAAAAGTAACACAATTAAAGAAAGAGAATAAATGAAACAAAATAAAAAAAATCTTATAAGTAATAATGGCTTCTCAAATTAAAAATGAAATTATCACATTTTAACAACCGAAAAAAACGAAAAAAGAAGGAATTGGGAGGAAATTGATAAAATCAAAAATTAATTTTACTATCCATAATTGAAGCTATCCATATTTGAAGGATAAAGATTTGTTTTATATTTTACTTAAATTTTATATTTGACAATTAGTTTGAATAAGTAATGACTTGAATCAATGAAAACTCATATAATAAAATAAACTATTATGAAGATAGTAAAGACAAGATTTTAAAACAAAATGAACGACTTTCTTGCTACTAGTCTAGTGATATGCTTTAATTTAGAGTACAAATAGCAAAGACATCTAGTATACAAACTCGTGCATTGCACGAAGTTTGCTAGTATAGAAATAACTATAAATAACAATTTTTAAGAAAGATACAATTGCATATTATACTGAATATGATTCGAATATCCTACAATCACATTATAACTTTAAGAATGATTTCAGTTGGTAAAGTTATATAAAATCGTCATTTGCAATTTTTTTATTAATTTATAATATTGTATGATTGTATCTAATAAAATTTTTTTTTAAAACTTACCTTTAACACTTAAAATCATAATTAATGCAAAACTTTGTAAACTCGCCATGTGGAATTTTACAGTTCTTTTATAGTATTGTATGATTTTAAAGCGCTAAAAGAGCGTCAAGTTTTACTTTGATTTAAAATTTACATTATAATTTTTGGTTGTATTGATTGGCATTTGGCTGTATTGTAGTAGAATTCAAGTTTTACTTTGATTTAAAATTTACATCATAATTATATTGTATATTGTATATTAATTAGAAAAGTATACAATAATGATAATTTAAAATTGATAATCTTAAATTTATACTTTATATTTAAAAATTTAAAGATCCATGCATTGCATGGATTTCCAAACTAGTTTTAAATAATATAAGTTGGTGTAGTTGGGGATATTTAGGTAAAAAAATCTTTGCCAAAAATAGAAAGTGGATAATTAGGGTGACTTTACTAAATAATAAAAGTGGACATTTAATTTGAATTGGAGGGAGTATATTGAGACCATTTTCCTTTGCAATTTATAACTTATATGGACCTTTTAGAACCATTAATTTTGCTTTGATGACATGGGCCCTGGACGACGGCCCCTCTTGCCCACCCTTAGGACCAGCCCTAGATATGTTGCTACATACTTTCAATGTTGCCCACTATGTTGTTGTCTCACATATTACTTTTAAGCCTTACTTTTTTACTTATAAATTATACTCTATGTTATAGTGCACTAAATTCTCATTACTTTGAGCACCCTTCTTACTTTATTTTCTCCCTACATTAGAACCTGATCTCTTCTTACACATAACCTCCATCGTAATACCTATCAAGTTTTGTATTTCTTCTTTAAACACGTTTAATGAAATATATTCTAGGCTATATGGTAGATGTAGCCAATTGGTGAACCACCTTAAATTTTTATCTTGGTTATTTATTTATTTTGCCATTCATTGCATTATTTGTTTCCTAAACTTTGACACACCATAAACACTCACTTAAATCTTACTTTGTGATCCTTGAATGAGGTCTTCGCCTCTCCTTTCATTGACAAAATGCAAACACTTAGGGGGCACCATTAATAATTATAAAAATAAACGTCAAAAATTACATATAAAAATTCTCTCTCATTTAGTGGAAAAACTTCTTATAAAAATCAAATTTAAATTTCTCCCTTATTTAGTGGAAAAACATAGAGTGGATAAACAAAAAGGAACGAGAGAGTATTAATTTTTAATAATTATTAATTATACGTAATTAAAGATATTAAAGGTTAAAATGTTATCTCAACAAGTGTGAAAAAGTAAATTGGACATGTAAAAAGAATAGGAGGGAATATTATTAGTTTTTCTCTATCTTTTTAAAATGATGATATGCCATTATTATTATTATCAGCAACTGAGACAGTCTTATATCCTTCGATAGGTCCACACAAAAGATTTATTAACAAAAAAACATAAAAAAAACAATGAAAACAAAACTTGTAGTTATTTTTTTAAATAGTTTGGGCTGACCCTATTAAAGATGACCGCAATAAAGAGTTAATTTTTATTATTATTATTATTATTATTATTATTATTATTATTATTATTATTATTATTATTATTATTATTATTATTATTATTATTATTTTGACAATTAAGAGAAATATATTAACTCTAAACAATTTTTTTACAACCTAGGCTATATAACTAACCCTTCCCTAAACACATAAGGGAAGCACCACACAACTAGAAAGCCAAATAACCAACTTATGTGATCGAACGTATCCTTTACTTTTTGACAATTTGTACTCTTTTGGTTGAGTTGGTTTCTTAACATGGTATCAGAAGCCAGCGTGATGAGAGGTCACGAGTTCAAATCTCAACCACCCCTCATTTAAGTGGAAAATTTTTTAAGTGGAAAATTTAGCACCAGTTATGAGGAAAGCCTGTGTTGCATCCACACTTCTGGCCCAAAGGACTCTCATGTTAGAGAGCGTATTAAAGTATATAACATATTCTGGGGGCCTTAACCATTAGCTTAAACTTTTGGCTGATTTGATTTCTTGACAAGGAGTAATCAAGAATTAAAAGATTGCAATAACCAAAAGATTCAATATAGCAATACACAAGTATGAATTTGTATTAGAACCAAGAAAATTTCAACCTACCTAAAAAATCAAAAAAAAAAAAAAAAAAATCACACCGACTAATCATTACATTTACATTGTATTGCAAAAGAAAATCTCAACCTAATTTATTACAATGAATAATACCTATTAGGTATTAGAAGAAAAAAGCACAAAATAAAAAAAAGTTTTAAAATAAATACCAATATATTGATTTAACTTTACCCCACGAGCCTTCAAGAAATCAAAATTAAACCCAAGAAAGTAATTATCATTATTTAATATTCTTTCAAGGTAAACAATTTTATTCTCGGATCCAAACACAACCGGATTTGGATCCGTTAGATCCGCAAATGTGACGTATAATCTATTTCCGTTGTAAACAAATCTTGTTTTTTCTAATGGCATGTAACGAAATATATGGTCGAATACTTGTTCATGGGTTAAAATTATTTTACCACTCATAATCTCGTACATATCCACTCGTTTTCGGATCTTCCATTTGTCGATGTTGGATTCGGGTCTTAGGTCTCGGATCTCGATCAGTGTCGCGACGGGTCTTTGAGGTTGCCCCGACGAGGACGACGCACCCATTAATTCTTGTGCCTTGGTTGGGAAGAAATTGTAGAATAATGTTTTCTTCATTCTTACACTCTCCATTATTTTTTTTTATCTAAAAATATAATTGTGAGAGGGTTTTTCTTTCTATATATATACATAATGCAATATATAGGGGTAGGGCCGTTTCAGAAATTTTGGTGGCCCGGGGCGAACACATAAATTGAGGCCCTAATTTACATGTAATATTTTTAAATAAAATAAAAATTAGGTAGGCAAAAAAAAAACATATTTTATTACGAATAGTAATCTTTAAAAACATTAAATTTTATATAGATAAAAGTCATAAAACATTGAAATCAAAGCCAAGCGTTCATATGAAAATATTTCTTCGAGTCTTTCTAGATGCAAAGTCACTAATAATAGTTTCTACATTAATATGTTCTAACTTTTCTTTAAATACATAAATTAGCTAGAACATTTAACCTTAGCAATCTAGCATTTCCCTTATAGATCTATCTATGTGCAGGAATACTGGGTATGATGATGATGATGAATCTAGTATTACTCCCAAAACTTAATAGAAAGAAAAGATTTTGGTGAATAAAGTAGAACATAAAAAGATGATTATATATAATTCAATGAATTCCTGTTGATAATTGAAGGATAAAATTACCAATTATCATAATCACGAATATAATATTATAATATTATAATATGTTACATACCCAGTGTATCCAATTTGAGAGGTTAAGTTGTCGATGTGGCAGTAAATTATAATATTATAATATCATCAGCATCATCATCATCATACCCAGTGTATCCCGTTCATAGAAGACTATGATCAGGGTTTGGGGGGAAGAACGATGGCAAGCTCATAACCATATAGGAGAGTGCGATCAAAGAGTCCCCGGCTCGAGAATATAATATTATAATATGTTACATAAAATATATTCATGTACATTATATTAAATATTGTATAAACAATCTGGCTATATAAATATATGGTTGGTGTTAATTGAGAGGCCAACCTAGACACAAATATACACAATTAGCTTGATTTATCAAAACAAACCCATTTTCATTTTTACTAAATATAGTACTCTAGAAAAAAAAATTAACATAAAAATTTAAAAAAATATTCAAAAAAAAGGTTTTATTATATTTAAGCTTTAAAATTATTATATGTTCTGGAAATTACTCTTCCGAAATAAGGGGATATAATTTAGATTAGATAGAAAAAATTCATTATTGGTTGCTTCGCGCTGAAAGAACGAAGCAACCAAAAAACGAAAAAAGAAAAGAGAAATAAAAAAATATAGTCAAGGAAGATCTATGAATGGCGCCGGCGGCACCCATTGAATTGGGTCATAATGCTGTTGCTGTTGCTATTGATAAGGGCAAAAACAGCCAACAGGCTGTTAGATGGGCTATTGATCATTTCATGAAGGGGAATAAAACTCCCATGACCGTTGTTTTGATCCATGTCAAAACTCATAATTATAATCCTCGTTCGTACTTTTTTCATTCTTTTAATCTCGTTCATATTTTGATCGTTTTAAGTTTTTGAATTTGTTTGTGCTTTTTTTCCTAAGGGTGGGCAAGAGGGGCCGTCGCCCAGGATCCCATGTAAAAAAGTAAATAAATGGTTGTAAAAGGTCCATATAAGTTATAAAAAGCAAAGGAAAAGAGCCCCAATATGTTATTTCGCCCAGGACCCCCGAATATCTAGGGCCGGCCCTGAATTCGGGTATTGGCCAGAGGGAATTAATCCGCGACAACATTAATAACAAACATTATGGAAAACTTGTAGACAAATTTTCTCAATTTGCATTCCTCGTTTTGTTATGTACGTAATGGGGGTGGGCAAAAATTGAAAAAAAAAAATTTGAGGCTTGGTGGGTTTTGAAAAAAAAAACTATGATGAGGATTGAGAATATGATTAGTTCTTTTCTGTGTAATATAATTCGTTAGTTAATTTGCTTTTGGAATTTGCGATTTACTTAAGTTTGCCCAGGAATAGCGGATTAGAGAGATTAGCGGATTATGTGACTGATTCTTCCATACCAAAACCTTTTACAACCTATTTTGTCTATAACTACATTGGTATTGGTCGAGCATGGTGCACATGCCTAGATGTTGATTAAAGTGTAAGGTAAATTTGATCGAGATAAAATTATATTATGACGTTTTTTGGTGTTGTTTTAATGTAGAGGCGGATACCGCAACGGCTACAACTCCATCGGAATCCGAAGTACAACAATTATTTCTTCCTTATAGAGGATTTTGTAGTCGAAAAGGGGTTAGTCATTCATAATGTTCTTACATAGGTTAATGTTCAAAGATTTTGGCTAATTTTTTAGGGTTCCTACATGACTTTTGTAACGTTTTTGCCCTTTTAGATAGATGCAATGGAAGTTGTACTCCATGATATTGATGTTGCAAGTGCACTTGTTAGCTACATTGAGGGCAACAACATTGGCAATATCGTTGTCGGAGCCTCGAATCGTAACGCTATCACAAGGTTGTTTGTTTTTCAAAATAAGAAAATTAAAATTTGCGTTGTTTGTGATTTTCAATTGCGTTATGGGTTTATCTAGAAAATGACTGTTAGTTAGAACTATTGGCTGATCTAATCAACTAATTATTGGCCGATAAGGCGATTGTTTAAGTCAGAATTTTAAGCCAACTATTTTAGAGATGTTTGGTTAAGATCGGTTGTTGATTTTCAGTTGCTCAATCCAAAAACTAACTTTGAAAAAACTACTCACCGCAGATTTTTTTGTTTGGCTTGAAACCCAACTTTTCAGCTAGCTGAAAAGCTAATCATTCAATTTTTTGGCTGTATGATCAGTCAAAAAGCCAAAAGTCAAAAGTCAACAAAAAAAAAACTAATGAAAAAAAGTCGTTTACCAAACACACTGTACGTCTTTAAGACGAGTTTTTCATACATGTTGAAAACAATGAGCCATAAGCCCTCAACTTATTTTGTGTTCTTAATTTTATATAGGAGATTCAAGTCAGCAGATGTGCCCACCAGCCTAGAAAAATCAGCACCAGATTTTTGTGCAGTATATGTAATATACAAAGGAAAAGTACAAACAATGCGCCCATCAAATGTATGTCTAATACCCTCGGCTTCCAACACTCCTAGCTCGAGATCGAGTACATCAGGCGGTTCCTCGGCTTATTGGACTACCCATTCCAAGAACAGTTTCAGTGGTAGTAGTATCAGTGGAAGTTCAGCCTCAAGCGTGGCCCACTCCGATAGGTATTACTCATCATCGTCTGGTGGCAGCAACCCGAGGATTTCATATGGTAGCGACTCATCAAGTAACGCAAACAACCATAATAGACGGTCTTCTGATACTTACAACAATCCTAAAGCACCCATGGGTGATTCACCACGGCGTGCTCCTTACAATGTGAGGAGACCGGAAGGAAACTATGGCAGCCCGAATATGCAAATGGGTGAATCACCGCGCCATTATCCTTATAATAGTAGAAGATCTGATGGAATGAGTAATGATTCACCGGGTCATTCGCCTTATAATAGTCGGAGTTCTGATGGGTATTCGGGCTACTCAAATCAATCTCCCAATCGAATGATCGGTATGGGGGCACCACCCACACCTCCTTATAGTAACAGCAGCACGGAATATAACTCAAGGTATTCCCCCTCCTCCCTCCTCCCCCCCCCCCCCCCAATTTCACCCACGACTAGACCAGTAACTCAACCAAAAGTTTAAGCTGATATGTGAAATGATATGCAGGAACTCATCAGGGTCGAACCAAAGTAGTTACCAATCAACAAGCAATGTGTTTGTTGATAACGATCAATCTACTCGAGGATCGACAAATTCAAATAGTTTTTCGGTAAGCTTCAACTTCCAAGCCTGTTTTACATATGCTTATTGCAACCGTTAATTGGGTGTTTTTTGTTCAAAAGGAGGAGCTTGATGCCGAAATGGCAAGACTAAAGATCGAAATAAAGAACACCATGGAGGTTTATCAATCGATTTGTGAACAAGCATCTGTGGCAAAACAACAGGTATAAGTTGACTCAGTCGTTTTCATCTGATCCTGCCCCTATATATATGTACGTACAATTGTCTTGATGTATGTAAGATGTGTTATTAGGCGGATGCTCTTCAAACTGGAGACGATGATGATATAGAAGAGATCAAACTAGCAAGAGAGGCTGCAATGGTTGTAGCGGATCTAGAGAGGCTAAAGTGCCAAGCAGCGATAGATGCTGCACAAATGACAGAGCGATTAGTAGAAATGGAGGGTCGTAAACGAATGATTATAGAACAAAAGGCAGCAAGACGAGAAGAAGAGGAAAGGCGAGGACGGAAAGCAAGTGCTATTAGCTATAGGGTGTACTCATTGAAGGATATTGAAATTGGAACTGATTACTTTTCGACATCTTTGAAGATCGGTGAAGGAGGGTATGGACCTGTGTACCGTGCCATGCTTCAGCACACTCGTGTCGCTATTAAGGTTCTTAGGCCTGATGTTTCTGAAGGGCTTAAACAATTTCAACAAGAGGTAAACCAAATTTATCAACCATTTTATGGATTTATGTTTTCTAGAACCTATGTAGTCCATAGCAATAAACTTAGGCTGAACTTCAAAGTCACCAGATATGTAAACGAACCAACTTAACTAAAAACTTGAGTCCAAGCTAGATTGTAAAAGCTTTAGCCCTTCACACAAGAGATAGAATGTTAATTAAATAGGTCAATCATTCGCGTAGGCCCCCCTGTCAAATGGATCAAGTTGGGTCGAGTTCATCTTCGAGTCATACATAAAAGGGTCAAAAACCCTTTGACCAAACCTAGCTCGTTAATTAATTGGGATGTAAATCACAACCTTAACATAATGCGTAACAGATCTGGTCAACTTGTTTTCAACCCATTCAATCCAAACCCATTTATTGCGAATTAGATTCTGCTTGAGTTTAGTAGGTTGGGTCAGCTTTTGTCAGGCCTTGGTTCAGGTCAACTCATTTTCAAGTGAGTCGATTCAACAGGTAGAAGATTAAAAAAAACATTCAATCAAACCCATTTATCTTTATCTTTATCTTTCTCAAGTTAGGAGACACTTTTGGCCGCGCTCTCCTTTAAGGGTATGAGTTGCCGCCCTCCTTCCCTCCCAAGACCCTGACCATAGTTTTCTATGAGTGAGATACACTGGGTATAATGATGATGATTTAATCAATAATTGCCCTTAAAAGATTAGATGTAGTATGTGTAAGGTAATGAAATGAATAAGAAAAAGAAGTATTGATGTAATGGTGATGGAGAACAGATAGAGGTGCTGGGACGGATGAGACACCCACACATGGTACTCCTAGTAGGAGCATGTCCAGAGTACGGGTGCCTAGTGTACGAATACATGGAGAACGGAAGTCTAGAAGACAGGCTATTCCGAAAAAACAACACACCCCCAATCCCATGGAAAACTCGGTTCAAGATAGCAGCGGAGATAGGCACAGCACTACTGTTCCTGCACGATGCAAAACCAGAGCCAATGGTGCACCGCGACTTAAAACCAGCGAATATTCTCCTAGACGCAAACTACACAAGTAAAATCGGGGATGTAGGATTGGCACGTCTAGTACCAGCAACAGTGGCGAATCAAATGACACAATATCATATGACAGCTGCAGCAGGCACATTCTGTTACATTGATCCAGAGTATCAGCAAACAGGACAACTTGGGACTAAATCTGATATTTATTCTCTTGGTGTTATTTTACTTCAGTTGCTCACTGCTAGACCTCCTATGGCCTTGTCTTTCCACGTCGAAGAAGCTATTGATGCTGGTACTTTCGATCACATTCTCGATCCTTCCGTTTCCGATTGGCCTTTTCAAGAGTCCTTAGCTTTGGCTCAATTGGCTTTAAAGTGTTGTGAACTCAGAAAGAAAGATAGGCCTGATTTGGATTCTCTTATTTTACCTGAGTTAATTAGGCTAAGAGATTTAGCCTATTCTTCTTGATTTTTTTTTCTTTTTCTTCCTACTAGATCTCTTTTTTTTTCTTTTTTTTTTTTCTAATATGCTAATGCTAATGATGCAATCCAACTTTAACTAAAATCATTGTATCTTCTTGGTTGTACACTTATTTTTCTTGTACATTATATAAACTAGCTAGCTAGCTCAATGATTAGGTCCAATTCAACATCATCATCGTCATTATCATCATTATTATACCCAGTGTATTCCGCTTATAGAAAATTATGATCAGGGTCTGGGAAGAAAAGGAACTTAAGGAAGGCGGCAACTCATACCCATAAAGGAGAGTGCGGCCAAAGAGTCTATTGGCTTGAGAAAGATCCATAGATGAATCCTCTGAAAAAACCCAGATAGTCAAAAACATATAAATAAATAAAATACATAAAAAATAAGAAAAACTAGGTAAAAACGAATAAAATTATGATTTGTAAAAAGGTTAAGGCAAAGGCAACTCATACCCATAAAGGAGAATGCGGCTAAAGAGTCCATCGGCTTGAGAAAGATTCATAGATGAATCCTCAGAAAAAACCTCAGTCGTCAAAAACATTTAACTAAAACATCAGAAAAACTAGGTAAAAACGAATAAAAGTATGATTTGTAAGAAGGCAAAGGTAAAATTCAACATAAAGGATAAAGTATGAGCATATGAGGTTTTGAACATGTTCGACTATACAGTGCTCTGAAAAATTAAGAGCATCGATATTAAATTACGTAATATAGTTCAGTGATTAAAGATACAAAAGTTAGAAATATATCATAATTTTATAAAATTGAACAGAGCATTCAAAGAATTTGACAATTATTGCTCCGCCTGTGAATTTTTAGTAAGGGTATGTTGCTAAGATTGTGGCACAAACAAGCAAAATGCTTATTGATAATGACCTAAATTTAGGATGTTGACAAAAGAATGCACTAAGGAATCAATTCAAATAAAAGTTTAAGCTTATATTGACAGCCGAGATATGCTATAGTTTTGGCCTCAAAAGTAAATAAGCGTCATCGTTTTAGTACTTTATCTTTAAGAAATAATTTAGAAATTGCGAATTAATTGCCCTTTAAATTGGTCATTTTTTAAGGATTGTTCACTTTTACGATGATTATTAAGGGAAAGGCAATAACGACGTCTACATCCAAACACATATTCTTTTCGTCACGTCTTCATTACAAGACTTACTTGTTCCGTACATATACACTTTAAATTTTCATCACACTTAATATTTTTTAACCTTATATTTTTCCGCTTATTTACAACCAACAAACAACACCTATTTTTACCAAATATTTTCATATCTAATTTTACTTCGAGCAAAGTTGGAAAATTCATAAAACAAAAACTTAATATTTACTATTTGCTAATTAATATGTTGGGTTTTTCATAGTATAAATTGAAGTAACTTTTTGCTACTAATTAAGTTCACGTTTTCCTTGTACGTATTAAAAGAAATTAATTACCGAATTTTTTTAAATAAGCTATATATTTTTATGATACGCCATCTTGTGGTGAGAGAATCTCTGAAAAAAGAGTTCATATGCTAATAATTTGTATTAGTTGAATTATTATTCAACCCATGCAATTGGGGTGAGAACGACTCATACAAAAATGGAGCAACTCTAGGTTAATAACTGTTATTTGCCAACTTGGCAAATCACACTTAGTAATGGGGATTTGATAGGGTGATATTTTGAAAATTGTAATTTATCTTTTATGATGATTCATAAATCACAGTGATTGATTAGGATTTTCTATAAAAAATGTGTGTATTTTAATTTCAAATTTCAAGTTACAATACTAGCTATGATAAAAATTAAAAACAAAAATTATTAATAGAAAATAAGGATTTTATTACAACTAATTAAAACCTATAAAATTATTACATTAGATATTAAGGCCAAATATAGACTTAAAATGAAACCTTAAGATAATGATCCATAATTTAACGGTAGACATTACATTACTCGCTTGACTCTTATAGACGGCAAAAATACAACAAAAATAGAAGTACTTATTTAAAAAAATATGGAATTTTATATTTCAATATTTTTCTTAATCGATCATAGAGAGAGAAAAAAATTGGTGGAAAAACCTCCTGTTGGTTGTTAATCTTCGCGAAAAAGCGAAGCAACCAAGAGGAGGTTGAAGATTAAAGAAACCGATAAAGAAAACAATTTTATTATATGATCAAGAATTGAAAATTCATGAATAATTAAAAAAATTAATGCTCAATTAAGGTGTTGATTAAGGGTGATAAATAATAATTAAAGGAGATTATATTGGTTTTTATTTAATTTTAAAAAAAATGGCTATACCAGAAGCCATGGAATTTGGGCATAATTCTGTTGCAATTGGGATAGAAAAAGGGAAAAGTAGCCAACAAGCTGTACAATGGACAATTGATCAATTTTTGAAGGGTGCAAAAGATTTAAGTGTTATTCTTGTTCATGTTAAAACCCATAATCATCACAATGCTCGTAAGTGATTTATATTAAAAAATTATTTGCGAATTACAGTCTTAAAGTTTATTTTATTTATGAATTACAGTTTTATTGTTTTTTTCGAATTTCACCGATTAAAATATCAATGTCTTGTGATTTTGTGGAAATGTTATAGTCTTTGATATTTTGATGTTTGTAATTTGCAAAAAAAAAAAAGAAAAAAGATTGAGGTTGTAATTTGAAATAAAAAAAAACTAAACTTTAAAGTTGTATCAATTTGCGAATTATTCTTTATTGAGTAATTTATGTTTTATTCAATCTTTATGAATTTGCAACATTATGAAGTGCGACATAAATGTTATTAAGAATGTGGTGAGGACTGAAGACATTGAATCAAATTGTGGGAATGATATTAAAACAGGTAAACACATATAAAAATGTATGTACGAAATTCAAAAAAGTAATCATATTCATGAAAAAGGGTGTAGATCATATAACGGACGGATAAATTGTAGATAAGATTTGAGCGGAAATTCTTTTTAATATTGACTCTCCTATCCATGTCAAATTATCAACTCAGCTGAAAATCTAATGAATTGATGATTGGAATTTTAGTACAATTTTAGGAAAACTTGATAGACCCAATAATTAAATTAGAGTTAGGGTCATCAACCCAATATTTCGCAAAATTAATTAACTTCAAATAATTCATGCTATTGTAAAAAATTCTTTATAGTATAGACTATGGTTTTGTTTAAAACAATTGTGAGTACTTTGAGAAGGAAAACAAAAGAATGCATTATTAAAAGAAGGGTTACTCTTATAATACGGATTATTTTGAGTTGACGAATTAATTTTAACGTTATGAATAATAAGATTTATTTTGAGACGAATTATTATCATCAATTTACAAAATTATGTATATAAATTTTCATGTTTATCTATTTTCCTATAATATATTCTTCTAAAAGCTAATATTTGGGTGGTGGGTGTAATTTGTAGAGATGAGTAACGGTGGTTCAAATGGTTTTGCGCCGTCGGAATCGGAAGTAAAACAATTGTTCCTTCCTTATCGAGGATATTGTGGTCGGAAAGGGGTAAATTCTTAATTTATTTTCATGGGAAATGATCGGAAAAATTGACGAAAATAAAATTTTCACTCATTCGCTATGAAAATTCTCATATGTTAATCATTTTTGCATAATCTCATCTTTAATGTGTATTTACTCCCAACATACTGGTGTGGGAGGAGAGGGCCTATAGTTCAAGGGTTGGGATTGTGGTGTTTCAGATAACTGCGTATGCTAGGAGCAAATACGCAGCAAAGGTTGGATAATTAGATTATATTTTAAATATGAGATTATTCGCAGCAAATGAGTGAAATGTTGAATCAATTTCGACCATTTTTTGAAATGATATATATGGCTCTTATGACTCTTAATATGCATTAACTAAATGAAAATTTGATATTAATGATGCAATCTTTCATCCATCCGCTGTGAATAATCTCACCTTTGAATTATGTTTTAATAATCAAACCTTTGCCCTTAGTTTGCTACCAGCATACTAATAGGGTATGATGAAAGCAAACTAAGGGCAAATATTGAATTATTATAAAATAAAACATTATTCTGCTAGCAAACTAAAGGCAAATGTTAGGATTATTCACAGCGGATAAATAAAATGTTGAATTATTATTATCAATTTTTCCTTAATTAAATTCATTTTTTAATTGTAAAATTATATTTATGATTTCAATGCAAACTACACAATTAACGATGTAACTTATATATACTTATTTTTCGCAAAATATTTTTGCTTTTAACTTTTTATCTACAATAGTCTAAGACTGTATATATCATTACCCGTTTAATATTAATTGAGTTGTAGTGCATTGGACGTGTATATATGTTAGGTGACTGCATACGAGGTGGTTATCCATGATATCGATGTATCAAGTGCACTTATTAGTTTCATCGACAAAAACAACATTGGAAATATTGTTGTTGGGGCTTCTAATCACAACGCCATTACAAGGTTTTTCCATCTCTTATTTTATAACTAATCAATTATAGGATATTTTAATTGAATGACATTGATCAAATGTATATAAGAATATTACAAAAAAAATTGTCAAGAAAAGAAAACAACTTAATCAAAAGCTTAAGCTGATGGTTGAGATCTCAGGATATGATATAGAATCTAACGCGTCTCTTCATACGAGAGCCTATCCGGTTAAAAGTGTGGATGCAGCACATGCCCTTTTCATACCTAACGCGAAATATTTCACTTTAAATGAGGGGTGATTGAGATTCGAACACGTGACTTCTTGTTACGTTGGCTTTTGATACTATGTCAAGAAACCATACTCAACCAATATCTATCTATGTGGTTAATTCGTTTTTTCTTTACAAATGGTTTATAATAACATGCATGGTTGTGTGTTGGATGCTGAGAGGTTCCCTTCGATCACGACCTCCTCGTAAAAAGAAGTATGGTCCGTTCAGACTCAGTGCAAGATTCATCCCTTCAAATTCTACTCAAATAAAAGACCAAAACATATACTCCATTTTATAATAATAGACTAATAGTAGGATATAGTCAAGCATTATTACTCTATTTTTAAATATTGCTACAAATACGATTTTATTTTTGGTTTTATATCTCATATTCTGTATCATTTTATGCATCTACAAAGTTATTTTTCCTTTTCATTTAATGCTATATATTTTATTTAATTATCGGATATATACCTTAAAAAAATTAAAAATCAAAAAATGACCTTGTATTGATTTGACTAACAAATTTAAAATGACAGATAAAGTGAAAAATTTTAAATCGGACCCTTTTATAAAAAAAAATGAGCTTGTTTGTGACGTTGGTGTAGGAGGTTTAAGCAACAAGACGTACCAACAAGTTTAGAAAAATCAGCACCAGAATTTTGTACGGTGTACGTAATATACAAAGGGAAAGTACAATCCATGCGTGCGTCAAATGTGTGTCAAGTACCAGCACGAACAAGTTTTAGCTCGAGGTCATCGTCACGGTCCCATTCGAGTATGGGCAGCGGCTTTGATAGTAAGTCGAGTGGCTCGAGTCATTCCGATAGATCATCGCAATCAAGCTTGGGTAGTGGTGGTATCACTCCATACAACAACCTTGGTGGCTATGATAACGCACCCAGGTATAACTTTTTATTTTTTACGATCATTGTTAGTAGCAATCTGAAAAGCACATGCACTAAAGAGTATTATTACATTACTATGACTGGGGTCAGACAACGTTTAAAGTTCTTTTGTTAGGATGATTTGTCTCATGTCGATGAATAAAAATGATGTATACACTATAGAAGTCATTGGAACTCTTTCTCGCATAGTTATATGGTTATGGGATGGTATCTTCTTGGCTTATAAAGTGTACACCTTGCATTTTTCAAATTGTATGTTTACGTTGACGATAAGTATAGCCCTATTGAAAATGGTATCAGAGCAGAAGGTTCAATTAGAATTGAATGTACTTTAAGTTTAGGAAAAAAAAATGGTGTTCCTACCCTAATTGATTACTCTCACATGCAAACTTAATGGGGGTTCGCATTTGAGGGAGTTGTTGGGATGGTTTGTTCCACATCAATAATTTGAAGATGATTTGCATATCTTCTTGACTTATGAAAGTGCGCACCACATACTTTTCCGGTTAAATGTTGGCATTGGAAATGCAGTATTTATTTATGCGAAGTTGTATGATCTCTGATACCAAAGGTCAATCAAAAATAGTTTTTTTGTGCATCAAACCCCTCCTTAGTCCCAACCTCGCCCTACGTGGTAACCACTTAATAATATTATAGATTTGTAAGACTATTGTCGTAAATATGATTGTTTGATCGATGATTTACTAGGAAGGCACAAGCAGTTCAGCCACACTCGAACAACAACTATGAAAATCCATCCAGGTAAATAAACAAAATTTGTTTGTTAAATTAATTATATTTCTTAAATCAATTAAATAAGTATTTTTATTGGTCAATAATTATTAACTAGAAAGCAAAGTATGGGGCATGCTTCAATTCCACATGGTACAAGTTATGATAATTCCTCAAGGTATGTAAATGCACCTATTTCTTTTTTTTAGATAAATTGGAGGCTGAGAAAATGGGCTATGCGAGAATTAGAGGTGTTCAATGGACCGGATCGGGTGGAGTCGGGTCAAAATTTAAAAGGGCCGAGGCGGGGCGGGTCATTTCAAATATTAAACAGGTCGGAGCGGGTCAAGCCCATTCAAATCCGACCCTATTTCAGCCTTTTTAAAAAAATTCATAAATAATTTTTTTTATTATGCCCGTTGGGTCGACCCACTTATGTATATAAAAATATCATTTAAAAATATTTTTAAAAAGTGCTAATTTTTTTCCCGCAATTAATACTTATAATTATCCGGCCCGGCCCGACCCTTTACACCAAGGCCAGTTAATGACCCGACCCACTAATGACCCGTTAAAATGTGATCGGACCCTTGACTCGTTGGGTCGACCCGCCCCATTGAACACCTCTAGTGAGAATCGAATTTAAAACATGTTTTGTAACATGTTATTTACCTTCTGACTGAGATAAGATCCAATTCTTCATATTTCAATCTTACAAGATTATTATTTGTACTAATTCAAAATAGGACATTTAACTAAGTACTAACAAGATTAATGGCACTTAATTTGCTCATTTGCATGATTTCCTGGTATGTTATAGGTATCAAGGAAGTATGGGCCCACCATCTCATCAACACAACAAAACTAGTAGTTTCGATAATAATTCTAGGTAATTTCCAAATTTTTATAGGGATTATTTTGGTAATTGACTTTTGGAATTACTTTTGAATGGTCAAAAAGTAAAAAAAAAAAAAAAAAAAAAAAAAAAAAAAAAGAGTTTGTAAATGACATTTTGGCTAGCTAAAAAGTAGAAAAGCTATAACAAAATTATCGGCTTTTGGCTTATTTGTCCATTTTTTCGATAATAAATAACTAACCGGTACTATATATAATTTTATCAAAGATCTCCTTAACAGATAGCTTATTCGATTAGCTTAAAATGAACCAACAAAAAAACTGACTATCAGCTAGTCAAACAAATCAATTAATACAGTCAACATTCATTTTCCAAACACTCGTTGCCTTTTCATAATCCGATTATTTTATTCTTTATTTGTTCTTTTGAAAATGAATTTATAAAAAAATAATAGAAATCAGAAAAAATTTCTTGGCAAGTTTACTGACATGCTTGTTTTATTTCAATCATCTTGTTTTTGTTCACAAAATTAATTCTAATTCATTATTATTTGGAGGAGTGTTATTAGACAGTATTGAAAAATTGTGAACAAAAATTTCATCACCAAGAAAATAACATGGGTAATCTCGCGCGAGTAAATTTTGCAAATGGATTGCTTCTGGTTTATACTCTGTTTTCTATCTTTATGCTACGCTTTCTATTGTTATTATTCACTACAACAAAATATACTTTTTGTGTCATATATATTAAACATGACATTTAATTTAAATGTCACTACTTTAAGTTTTTAATGATATTTATATAGTGAATTTAGTGATATTTTTTAGACTCATTAACAACATAATAAAAAATCATACGCGAGGTACGTTCTAGTGACATGTCTTATAAATGTCATTATATAAGTTATAATAACAATTACATATGTTAATAAAGGCAAGGTAACGTGTCCTAAATCATTATATAAAACTTAAAATAAAAACCAATAATTATTACTTACAAATATAAATCAGTGACATTTTTATAATTGTCACTAAATATTATGTCGTGAAAAGTTAATTTTGTTATTGTGGTTGGGTCCAATATAATCTTCCCTTTCACTTATAATTTAAAAAATAAAAATAAACCCTCTTTTCTCACTAAAATTTTTTACTATTTAATTTGGGTATATTGTGGTGCAGAAACTATAATAGAGAAGGTATGAACAAGCCTAGCGAGTATAATGAGCATCGTCCACGTACAACAACCAATTCCCAGAGCTATGCTTCTGTAAGTTGATTATAATATGTTTTTTTATGATGAGCTTGTTCGGCGTAAAGTAGTTATGTCAGTATGATAGAATTTAGAAAATAGTCTGAGCAACCCAAATAAGGAGGAGAAGAAGTAGTCCATGCATAAACACAAAGAAGGTTCACTACTAAAACCAAGTGGTGATAGTAGAAGTTACTCCGAGTTTGTAAAGTGATGCATACTCTTTTTTTTTCCGATGTGGGACAATTTACATGTGGGTAACACATGGGCACTTCAACACGGTATATGTTAACCGTCTAAGTAAAGACATATTTGTATATTTGTAGTTGTTTGTATTCACATGTCTACTTAATTGTGTAAATTCGAGTATTATTTAATTAAAATAGTTAGCAGTTATGGTAGCTGTTTAAATATAATTGTTTGAGAAAATAAAGAGAAAAGGCTTAAATCACTACTATTAATTTTCAAATGCAACAAGTTGCAACGTTCAAAAAACGACTAGGTATACTGACAAATGCTTAATTAAATTGCTATCTTATTGTATAGTGTTTTTTGTAAGGTAGCGTTTGAGTCTATTTATCTCACTAACGTCTACTTAAACGTTACGTAGTACACCTATACAACACGCTTTAAGGTGAAACTTTTAGGATTACTTCATACGACGTGCAAAATATTTTCTAGTATGTTTTTTTTAACGGATAAGAATTAATTAAATTTAAAGGTGTATAATTGGGTGATCGGGGGACTTAGATTAAAATATCTCGTGTCAGATTAACGTTAGTTTATGTAAATATGTTGACAATTTAATTTGATAATTTTTTTTTCTTTTGTTCCTTAAAAAGGAGGAGCTAGATACAGAGGTGAGACAATTAAAGCTTGAAATAAAGAAAACAATGGACCTATACAAATCAGTTTGCGACCAAGCTACATTGGCGAAACAGAAGGTAAGATGAGATTTAAACTCGTAAAAAACCAATTCAACTAGTAACAAAATTAAGTTTTTTACTTTCTTCGTTTTTTAGTTGCTTTGAAACATTTTTCATTCAGCTTAATTTATTATCGGGTATAGTTACAACCAAGGTTGTTAGGATCGGGATTCTACGTAGGATCGTTGAGGGGGTAGGATCGAAATCGGTAGAATCGGATCGTAGGATCGTGTGATCCTACAAATATGCATATTATGCTTTAGATAACTAATTTTCGATTGTATTTGTTCTTTTTTTATGTTTTAAAGTTTAAATTAACATTTATTTCACTTCAACTATTAAGTTTTGTAAAAAAATACCTTAATAATCATTTTTAAAATGCGAATCAAGAAAAACTTGAATTTTAGTCACATTGATATGATTGTTTAGATATATACATATACATACATAAGTAACATTTGGATTATATGAAAATTTTATACGATTGAAACTATCCTTGTAGGATCGGATCGTAAGATCGTAGAATCGTAGAATCGTGTTATGATCCTACCACTTAAATCCTGGAGCTATGTAGGATCGTACGATTCTACCAATTTAAGATCCTACCTACGATCTGGATCGGTCGCCTAATTTTGGATCGTAAGATCGTAGAATCGTTGATCAGGATCGAGATTCTGATAACTATGGTTACAACTAAAAGTTATGAAAATTTGATATTTTAAATGTATTCGATTAAACAAAGAAAACAAGATGTCACGTGACTATTTTTTATTTTACAATAGCTGCAATATGAAAAATAACATTGGATTTTAACAAAATGGGTTTTGGAGCAAAAAAACAAAAAGCAGAGAAATATGTTTTGAAAAATGATTTTTTGATTGGCTTTTTGGAAAACCTTTGGTTTATGGCTTTTATTTGATCGATATAAAAAAGTGTTTGATAAATAACTTTAAATTCAATTGACAATCTACTATTTAAATTAAAACTAAAAGGCTACTCACAATAGCTTTGTATTGGTTTTTTTGCCTCTTTCTACTTATTAAACGACAAACAATTAAACGACAAACAGCTAACAAATAATTTTTGCCAATAAACACATTTATAAGAATCAATTAATTCTTCTAGGTAAAGAGATGTTTAATTAGATCGACAATTAGACATTCACGCGAACTTGTAATCGAACCCGATTTGACCCGATTTAAAATTAAATTTACAATTATGTGAAAATAAAGCAATAAGGTCACAAAAACCGATTTTACCCGAACAAACACCTCTTCTGACCGTTCAAACCAGCCAACCGCTCTAGCTAACAGCAGTTTGCGAAAAACAAAACATACAAGTATGCAAGTAATGTTTGTTTGTTTGTTTGTTTGTTTGTTTTTCATGTGATATTATATGTAAAATAGGCTGATCATCTACAAGGCAGAGAAGACGACAACATAGACACAATAAGACTCGCACGAGAGGCCGCAATGATAGTAGCCGAATTAGAGCGAAAGAAATGCAAAGCAGCAATGGACGCAGCGCAAATGACCGAAAAACTCGTAGAACTAGAAACACAAAAGCGAAAACTGGCCGAGGAACGAGCAGCTAGACGAGACGGAGACGATCAAAGGTCAATCGGAAACCACGTGAGCCACCGAGTGTACAACTTTAAAGAAATTGAAGTTGCAACCAATAATTTCTCTAGGTCATTGAAAATTGGTGAAGGTGGGTATGGACCCGTTTATCGTGCTATGCTACAACATACGCCGGTTGCTATTAAGGTTCTAAAGTCCGATGCATCACAAGGACTCAAACAATTCCAACAAGAGGTATGGTAACTTTAGCCGATTCTGATTCGACTCGAAATTTTTACTCGAATTAATTTGAATGAGAATTAATGGGTTATTATTCGAGGATTTTGACTTGTAACACGGAAATATTAACTAAGTTGGGTCAAACTCGATTGGAACTTAAAACCCAGAAATTTTTAAAAACTATAGGACGTGTTGGGTCAACACAAACCCGACTTGTTCGGAAGTAATCTTATTCAAAATTAATTCTACCTGAAACCTAACTCTAGAAAAATTATCTGATTCAAAATTGACTTGTAAGTAATATGTTTTAAACAAGAAATTATTTGGGTGCAACAGATTGAGGTGTTAGGGCGCATAAGACATCCAAACATGGTACTCCTCCTAGGAGCATGTCCAAAATACGGGTGCCTAGTCTACGAATACATGGAAAACGGAAGCTTAGAAGATCGACTATTTCGTAAAAACAACACACCTCCGATCCCATGGCGAACTCGATTCAAGATCGCAGCCGAGATGGCAAGTGCACTTCTATTCTTACACGAAGCAAAACCCGAGCCATTAGTACATCGCGACTTGAAACCAGCCAACATTCTCCTAGACGCGAACTACACGAGCAAGATTGCTGATGTCGGGCTTGCTCGATTAGTCCCACCCGCGGTTGCTAATCAAGTTACACAATACCATATGACTGCTGCAGCAGGCACATTTTGTTATATTGACCCTGAATATCAACAAACAGGAAAACTTGGTACAAAATCAGATGTTTATTCTTTAGGAATCATGTTGTTGCAATTACTTACAGCCAAATCTCCTATGGCATTGGCTTATCATGTCGAAGAAGCCATCGATGAAGGTATTGATAAATTTGTTAACGGGCTTGTACGCTAAAAGACCTGCATAAGAAGAGAGTTGGCTGCACATAAATCTGATGAGGTTCCATCCTAAAACCAATTGGTTTTAGAAGTAGTAACCCATCAAGCTTATATGTTAGTCAACCACTCTCTGATTGTTCGATGTGGGATCACATGTGGGTTATTTTTCTAACACTCCCCCTCACATGTGAAACCATCTTTTAATTGAGCGGGAATGTCATTCTTTTCTAACCCGCACATTTTTTATGGTAGATCGAGATTTTTTGTTTCTTGTGGATCAGAAATCTTCAGCTCTGATACCATGATAAATTTGTGAATGGGCTTGTACACAACGACGCTCATATAAGAAGAGAGTTGGTTGCATATAATCACATAAGATTCCATGCTAAAACCAATTGGTTATAGGAGTAGTTTCTTATCAAGCTTATATGTTAGTCAACCATTCTTTAATTATTCGATGTGGGATTAACATGTGCGTTATTTTTCCAACAGGTACATTTTCAGATTTGCTTGATCCTTCTATTACCGATTGGCCTGTTGCTGAGGCTTTATCAATGGCTAAATTGGCTCTCCGATGTAGTGAGCTACGAAAAAAAGATCGACCCGATTTGGACTCAATAATTTTGCCTGAATTGGTACGGTTAAGAGATTTTTCAGTCAATTGTTCATGATTCTAATCAGTGGCGAATCTTATACTAAAAAAGTTATGAGGGGCCCACATTATTAAACAAAAACATTTGTATTTTGCTTTGGTTTCAAAAATTTTTAGAGGGGTCGGCCAACAGGTCCATGTTGGCCGACCTTAAGATCCGCCATTAATTTTAATTAATAATTTAAATAATTTAAGTTTTCTTTGGAGTTTCTTTTTTCTTTTGGGTTTTGTTTCTCTCAATGGCAGGTAGAGAGTGTTATGGTTGTGGCTTGTTATTATTTTAACATGCTGTAGAACAGAAATTAATTGTAATTTTAATTAAGTTAAGAAAATAAAAATGAAAAATTTAATGGTTGTTTGATAAGATATACTCTCACTAGTCTCTTACCAAGTTTCATTTACATTATTATCTCTTTGATATTATTCTTTTTATTTTGGTAAAACCATTTTTTATTTAACAATAAACTAATTACACATATACGGTAATTTTATAGGAGTTTTATGAAATAAAAAAGTATAAAACATAATATCAAGTTTTAGATCATTTAGTAGTTTGTCTTAAAATATAACTTTATTTAGTCTCCCTTCGTTCTTGTTTGATTGTCCTATTTGAAGATTTCACACAAATTAAGAAAGGTGAAATCTTTGTAAATAGTGGGTATTATTTTATTAAGAAAGGTGGAATCTTTGTAGATAGTGGGTATTATTTTATTAAAATAATGGTGTGAATTAATAATTGTATTGGTATTATGAGAGAGAAATGAGGGTTAAATGAGGGATAAAGAGAGTATATGGAAGATAAAAACTTTCCAAAATAGGAAAGTATTCTAAATAGGACAAACTTATGAAATTATCCATTATAATAATGTGAACAAACTTAAAAGAACAGACGGAGTAGTTATTTTTTTTTAATTATTGTATTAGCTTTTCAACTCATTATTTTATTTAATGAAAAATGGTGGCTTAAAATTAATAATCAACGGTTGAGTTTTATAACATGATCTAAAAATTTTCAGAGATACAAAAGATGTGCTTGTCGATGGCGGGTCGACAAGTATCATGTTTCTCAAGTGAGATCGAATTCAATTCTCATTGATCAATATCAGAGAATTTTGCAACGGTTTTTCCATACTTGTACCTTACAGGATCCAACTATTTACACAATTGCTATTAAATTATCACATTTTTTCTTACTCACTCCTCCCATAAGATCCCATATAGTCCCACACCCGTGCATATCAAATAGAAAATTCGATCAAAATAAAAGAGAACACAAATGTACAATGTAGCAAATTCATTTGGACCGAATAGTAACTTATTAACTAACGATCCCTTGGTGAGTACAATCCAACATTATTTCCAAATATACAAACTCAAATAAATTAATCAAGACACAAAGCTATTTTCAAAGAATAATACAAAAAAACAAAAAAAGATTTTCAATTAAATGGAATTTCCCATAAAAATTGAGTTGAATAAACCAAATTAATCAAGTACTATAGAAAGTAATGATATGCCTTCTAATAGAAGTACATACCATAGAATTAGTCAATACTTATATAGTTATATTACATGGTGCATTTAAATAGACATCTTTCATCTTTTGATGTTAAGAATTACCCAAAATATTGATTATATTGTTTTTGATTGTTCAATAAACCTTTTTTTTATATAGTATACGCTAGGGGAAGGGGCAGTGAGAATCAAACTCATGTTCTTTCTGAGAAAAGTAATACATGTTACACCTGAGGGCTGAGACAAGACCTAATTTTCTCAAAAGCTGATCAGTGGCGAACATGTAATTTGCATTCAACCTCCATTAACGGGAACTAGGAGTATAAAAAATCTTTACAGATGCTACCCAAAAAGTGCTTACCTCTTCCGGTATCATTCCTTCCATTTCGGGCTTTAGCCTGTCCGAACAAATTTAATAGAAAATTAATGGGGGGAAGACAAAACGGAGCTTAACGAAATAGGACGAAGAACTAGTAAATAAATTGTTGTGTTGAGATTTACATGGGCGAGAAAGTGAGGTCTAAAGGAGCTGAGCTAGTAGCATATTACTCCGTCCTCTCTTCATTGCCAACATTAAGGCCTTCGATTTTCTTGATGGTAGATTCAAGAGTATGTTCATTTGACGTTACTCTAGCGGAAAACGAGCGAGGATGCTCTGAGGATACAAAGGGTGAAATACGAAGCCCGCTTTTTACTTTCTGAAGACTGGAATCCCCTGTAAGGCGAGTAGTATCTGCGTCACTACCAGCAAACACGGCATCCCGACTGCTTGACCCTGCAGCACGTTTAGCTGATGTGCTCGTTCTCGCTAGGGAATTTGATAGCTGCCAAAATATGCAAAGATATCTATAAAATGAATGCATTTTACAATCTTAAACAGTCAAAGCAACTGAACTTAAAAGATAACATTGGCAAATAACCCATATACCACCATCACATCACCACGACTACCACCCCCGACATTACATTGGTATTAGAGCAATGACTCTAACACAGGCAACCACGGTAGATGTCCCAATTTCAAATGTCAAATTCAAAGAAAAGGGTATGTTCCAGCAAACTTAAAATACTATGATAAAATGGATTATCTGCAAAAATTCACATTGCAACGTCTGCAAAATGAGTCATAACACCGCGAGGTGTCGCGTCCGCGACATCGCAACTGTTACCGTAACGATGGCCATCTGTGTTTTTATTCTATGTTGTTTATGATGCCACAATAGTTGATATATTTGGAAAACATCTGCAAAAGAACATACCATGGGGTCTTTTGCGGCTGCTGGATCACTTGTGACAGGACTTTTCTGCTTCGGCAAGCTTGTTAATCTCCTACGAGATGAGTCTGCTGAAAGCCAATTAGAAGGTCTCGCTTCCTCAGCACCTATAAGAAAACATTTACATCAGCTTTGTTGAACAAAAGGTGTATGGCTGCAATAAGAGTACAAAAAAAGACAGATCGATGAGCCACAATTTTGGAGCTGGATGAATACTAATATCCTACTCCAGATATTACTACAAAGCGAACATTTCAATCTATCGTATAATGATGTTGCCTAGTAGACAAGTATAACAGATCAAGTAGCTAGGAACAATGTTTAAAAAACGATAATACTGCAGAAATATACCAGATTGTCTGTCATTGGTACCATGAGGTAGCCCGGAGCTTGGTCCAGCAGCACCCTACCAGAGCACAAGCCATCAATAAAGTAAATAAAGAGCTAACTGTGAGCTAGTAATTGTCAAATAAGGCCAAGATGACGTTCACTTACTAGAGCGCGAGGAGGAGGAGCAACAATCTGGGATTGCTGATATTTCAAGATGGTCCAATCGAAGACATAGTCAAACTGAAAACCTGAAAATTAATATGCAAACCACACTCAAAATCTGTGGCACCTCCAGAAAACAAAAATACACATTAAGGATAAAATCTTATATACCTTCTCGAATAAATAGGTCACGGAAGATCCTTTTCAGATAGGCATAATCCGGCTTATCATCAAACCGCAGTGAACGGCAATAGTGAAAGTAAGATGCAAATTCTGTTGGATAACCTCGACATAAAGCCTAAAAGAAAATGACAATTTTAAAGACAATAAGCAGATAACCATTGTGTGTGTTTGTGTTGGGGGGGGGGGGGGGGGGGGGTTGGGGGTGGGGGGTGTTCTGAAGGACTAGGAAGATATGAGTACCTCAATAGAGGTCGATACTTTTTTCTCACTAATCTTTTCATACTTCTGTTTTTTGTTACCAGCTTTCAGCCCCTGCCAGGGAAGACTACAGAAATAGAGACTTAACACCAAAGGAATAATGAAATCAACAGAAGACTACAAGTGATTTGCTTAACGAGAACTCACCTTCCTCTCAAAAAATACATGAGAACGTAACCCAGTGATTCTAAGTCATCCCTCCGACTTTGCTCTGTACACCAAAATTGAGTACCATTTAAATAAACAAAGTCTAATGACGGGAGTAGAGAAGCAGAAGACTTCGATTCTGGAAGACAAAATGTGAAATGCACAATAGAACAGAAAAAAACTTACCAATTCCCAGGTGAGTATTCATACTTGCATATCTAGCAGTCCCAGTCAAATTCTTGTTCTCCCTACAATAAAGAACCAAGCAATTTAGTTTCAGAGATACGCAATTTGAATGTATGATCTCATCTTTCTCTCCTCTTTGTTGTTTTCTTATCTCAAATCTGCCTCTTATTTTGGGGGAGTGTACATACAAGCGGTAAACCAGAACGTTCACAACAGCATAAAGTATTTGGGAAATACAGAAATCATTTGATGAAGCAGACTGATAGTGAAATATTACATAATTGTAAAGCCTTCATAACAATACTCGAGCAAAAAAGTAGCTTACAAATTAGGATGTGGACTACCTAGAAACTTCATTTTGCTATTAGATGATTAAGCACTGCCTTGTTTCTTCTAGAGCTTGGTTGGAGAGTCAAAAAAATTATCAAGAACCAATAGAGGCTACAAAATATTCTACTTCATCACCAAAATATGCAATTTGGAGAGGGACAAAAAAGGAGAGAGGATGGTGAAGGTAAAAACAAGAGCAATAGTAGGGAAGAGAGGAGAGAAAAGAGAAGATGTGCGGAAGGAGGATAATGTTATGGACACTAGTCAATAAGATTAAGTTGCCAAAACAGACATACGCGCTAGCCTTTGGGCATTAGGCGCCCCAAATCCTAAAAAAAACTGAACTCCAAAATTGAACCAGAAAAGAAAAACCCAAAAGGAGAGATAAAGAAAGAGAAAATATACTTGATGGGTGCCCGAATCCAATGAGTTGCTTTGAGACTGTCGGCGTGTTTATACACTTTGAGGCGCTCTCGACTAAGGCACTACCAGCGCTCCAAGGAACTCGCACAAAGGAATCACTAAGCAAACCCATTACTCACACAAGGCGTTTGCCTTAGTCGTGCCTCAACAAGATTTTCAAAACTAAGGGAATAATAGATTCTAAATTGGTTCGATAGTACAGTTAATGTTTAAATTTATTCCTTACATCAAGGTAACAAAGATCCAAAACCGGTTTGATGATACTTAAAGTTGAAAATCTCCATGCCTTACATCATAAGTCAAAACCAATTTGATTCCAAGTAGTTTGCCATTTTTGGGAACATCATATACACACATACACTTACAAGTTACGACAACAATATGTAGCAAATAGATCTTTGTGCACTAAGAGGCAAGCTTTAAGATAATGTCAATATGATGTGATCTTCAATACTTGGCTAAAGATAAAAAGCGTGTGTACATTTAAACTAGAAAAAGCACATATAAGTCCGAGAGTAAAAGATAGACATGGATGAGCAACATCATCCAATCCATTAGCAAAGATGATTGAAGGAAAAAAGACCACAAGTCCATTAGTGTAACCTACGTCTGTGTGGTGAGCAAATAATCTTTTGTCGCTCCTAAAAATTAGGAGTGTTCATATGTGGGTGCCTGGCATTTTAAACGGCCCGTTTCCCAACCCAATTTCTTCGGGTACCCGGATATCGAGTATCAAAACAAATCGAGTCTGGACATCGGGTATCAAGTATCAAAACAAATAAGAGCTTATAATGTTTGTTACACCATGAATTTAAATCACATGTTATGTACGGAACGGCCTCATTATTATTCAATGGATGAGACAATTCGATAACACAACTCAAAGCAAAGATTCATTTATGATCTATGAGAAGTCATTGTGCTAATACCATTAAAGATGTTAAATTCTTTCTAACAAATGAATCCAGATGATGACTCTAATGACAAGGTGACTTCTAAACATACACCACCTTTCCAAATATTTGAAAAAAGTTAGAATCAATTATCCTTTCTGATTGAAAAATATAACAAATAAAGGAGCAACAAAATTGTATGAATCATAACTAGCTAATAACAATGAGTAAATAGCTATTCAACACGATAGTAGTATAAAGGTGTTGAATATATACATAATTATAGCCACAACAAAGACAATACAACAGCAGAAACATTAATTACTCCCTAATCCCTATGTCCCATGAAAATTGCCCCATTAGCAATTGGTAAGAAATTAAGAAAAGAGTATAAAGTGGTATTTTATGGGAAAATGAGAGAATTGTGTGGATGATATAAAAAGGTAAGTTACATGTGTGGATGAGAATTAAAGTGTGGGTCATGGCCAAAAATAGAAATCGGGCAAATTTGTTGGGACGGACTAAAAAGAAATGTGGAGCAAATTTCATGAGATAGAGGGAATAGTAGATTGTCAAAAGTTTAAGACTTTGATACAAGAAGATATTATAAAGTATGATTTGCAACACTCCAAAATAAACTCACCTATACGGAATATGTTGATGGGTTGAACTATCTCTATACTTCTTCGCTAGACCAAAATCGATCATGTAGACCTAAAAAAGTTAATAGACATAAAATGCATTAAAAATGAAAGAATCATGATTCGGAAACAATTTCCAAACTAAAATGCCTTTGACTCTCTAGATCATGCAATCACACCTGATTTGCGCGTCGACTTAATCCCATGAGGAAGTTATCTGGCTTTATGTCTCGATGCAAAAAGGATTTACAATGAACAAATTCAACTCGATTGATCTGAGAATGTATAATCAACAAATTTTTAAGACTCTAGCAAACAATGATTAAATGAGGACAATTACGGCAAAAAATATAAAGAGAATACTACCATTTGATCAGCAAGCATAAGGACAGTTTTTAATGAAAATTTTCTACTGCAGAAGTTGAATAAATCTTCTAGGCTGGGTCCTAATAAATCTATGACGAGAACGTTGTAGTCCCCTTCGACACCATACCATCTCAAATTGGGAATTCCAGCTGCCAGCATCAGAAAAATCAAGAGTAAGAACAATATTGGAATTCAAGAATAGAATAACAAATATTTGATCTAAAAATAATTGTAAGTTCATTACTTCCTCCTTGCAGAATTTTATATAACTTGGACTCATATAGTAGTTGTGGATGCTTTGTTTTCACATTTTCCTGAGATATTGAAACAATCATTGATTCAATAAAAATACACATTCAGAAAGTTGTTTTACTAATGGGGCATACCGTGATCTTTAGGACAAAATAACATATTATTACCCCAATGCCAAATACCCCCCCACCTAGATTGTATACAACCTTACCGTTGTAATAAGTAATAACAACGAGGTTGTTTAAAACAAATCAAACTTGAAATCACATCATCACCATGTTGAACTCATAGTGCAAAAACGCAGCGCAACGCATCGATAGTGTTGTAAAGGTTTTTCAGAAAGAAATGATAACTAGTAAAGATGTAACAAAATCATATCATGGGCTGTTTCAAGGGAATATCGTATGCTTTGAGACAAAAATGGCGTTATGATATTTGTATCATCCCCCTTATCGTCACCATGTCGTTACTGCGATTGCGCCACATTTTTTCACTACAGCTCAAAGATAAGATCCTAAAATGTAACACATTAATGTGTGGACCAAATGAATCAAGTTGGGTACTACAAAATAATTAAATTATGATTTTAATAAGCCCTCTTAATGTTCACACCCTCTATTTCAAATTAGCCTTGATACAAAGTGATCAGCACTTATAAATCCCATTCTATAGAGGATCAACACTTATAAATGATTAAACTATGATTTGAAGGACTACAAAATGATTAAAGTATGATTTGAAGGACTATAGTTTCATGAATCATTAAGGAATTTAGAGGATCAGCAAATCCCATTATATGTTAGGCGTAAAGACGTATCTTATGTATTGAAGTTCTATTTATGCTTCTTCGCATCATAAAGATCAAAATCTCTTTATATTTGGTTAATACCTAAACTTTCTTCCTAGTTAAAAAAGCCTCTTCTTTATCCTACATTTACAATTAATCACAAACTACAAATAATGTCGCTGACAACAATGTATATCCAAGGACAAATAGCTAAGAAGGCATATAGAAACCCACAATGCAACTGACATCTTACAAAACCCAAGATTGAACATAACGAAAAGACCTAAAGTGAAGCTCAATGAATATAGTGTTCATTGTCAGCACCCACAAAATGACTCCCAAAACAATTACATAACCTACAGCCACAAAAACAAGACTACTACCAAAACCCGATTAACACATGCCAAATTGACAACATCAAAACCAGATCACAAAGCAACCATTAGAATTTAGAACTACCTAAAGCAATAACCCAATCAAAAACGCAAAAGCTTAAGTTAACATAGGAAAAGCAATTGTTGATATAACTATAAAATCATCACCACACCCACTACGGCACTACTCGATATCCCGCTCATAAAAGATTCATTAACCAAAAACTCCACCATATCATACCATAAACACACATATATCTTACATGAAAGACTCATATTGATGATATTAATCCAGCATTGTAGGAGTATCTAGCATCATAAACTCCGACCCGCCTATTGGACACCTCTAAACCTCATTCACCACTTTAAAATATAAAGCTAACAACTTTTACCAATCAAGCAAGCTCCAATCAACAAATGAATCAGTGCAAAGATGTGAAATACTAACTTCCCAGATAATTAAACAGCACCCAGTACCAAAATTAAAATTCAACTTAAAATAGTGAAGCAAAATACTCACAAGTTTAATTGCCACCTCCTCATTAGTCTGTATATTAGTACCTGTCCAACAATAATATTTAATCAGATTTAGCAAAACAAAATATCTGAAAAACCCAATAAAATTTAAGAAAAAATATTAAAAAATAGATAAAAATAAAGAACAAACCAAGTAAGATCTCTCCAAATGACCCACTTCCGATCTTCCTACCAAGCCTAAATTTGTTGCCAACTCTCGGTACTTCCATGTAAATGGAATCAATTTATCAAAAAACTTAAATTCAAAAATCAATCAAAAAAATACTAGCCCTAGTTAGGTTTTTGATTTTTGTTGAATAACATGTAATCAAACTGGAAAAAGGAAACAATGAAGAGAGAATTTAAAGGTATTCCCCATGGAAAAATAAGGAATCACTCAAATCAATAAAATGATATGACAAATGATTTAAAGATGGAAAAAATGAATGTCTAAAACCAATTTCTTTCTAAAATTTTTGATTGATTTATATATACGATGAATTTCGGGAATGGAGATTGAATAAATTTATCGAAAGGGGAAAATTTTGAGTTGCGGAAAGAAAAAAAAATGGGGAAAGACCAAAGAGGGGAGAGAGAGGAGTGTTGAGATTGATCCAACGGAGGCTTGCTGCTATTACGTTCATTAAGAACTTTTTTTTTTTTTTTAATTCCACGTGGTAGTGTCAAGTTTTAATGAAATGCTAGTGTAGTACTTTTTAAAGAAAATTTCACATGGTAGCATCCAGTTTATGCACTATCATATTGCCGTAGCATTTTTCGTTAAGTTCTTGTTAAATTCCGTATAATTCATCACTTTGTAAGTTTTTTCCACATTACGTCATTATCGCATCCAGTTTTTGTTTAATTCACCATTTTAACGTTTAATTCACCATTTTAATGTTTAATTCACAGTTTGATTGATTAACGCTCATAAATGTTTAATAATTTTATGGAAAAATTATAACAAAAACTATCAAATGCGGTCGAAACAAGTACTTATTTGCCTATTTTTCGATAAGTAAACCGAAAAAGATATTTGACGTCATTTTTACCTATCATAACAATTTTTTTTCAAAAAACAGACGTTGCAATTAACCTTATAAGATAACTCTTTCGAAAATCCGGTCGAAACAAGTATTTATTCGCCTATTTTTCGATATATAACCTGAAAAAGATATTTGACGTTATTTTTTACCCTTCATAACGATTTTTTCTGAAAAAAAACGGACGTCTCGACAATCCTTATGGGAAAACTAATTCGAAAATTCGATCGAAACAAGTACTTATTCGAAAGAGTACTTGTTTCGACCGATGAATTACACATTAAAATGATGAATTAAATGTTAAAATTATTTTTTCGTAAAATTATTTAACATTAATTTTTCCATAAAATTATTAAACATTTATGGGCATTAATAAATTAAACATAATGGTTAATTAAACAAAAATTGGATGCTGCCATGTTGAAAAAACTTACAAAATGATGAATTAAACGGAATTTAACAAGAACTTAACGAAAAATGCTATGGCAATTAGATAGTGTATAAGTATAAACTGGATGCTACATGTAGAATTTCTTAAAAAAGTACTAAATTGGCAAATCATTAAAATGAATGCTACAATGTGGATTTATCCTTACCGTATATTTATAGTACTGTTAAATGTCTGTTTACGGTATCGTTAATGTCTATTTATATTATCCTTAATGTCTAATTATATCATCTTTAATGCTTACTTACAATATCTTTAATGCCCACCAAGTAAGCATGCATCATGACGATCATCATCCTACCCGGTATATGCCGCTCATAGAAAACTATGGACAGGGTATGGGGAGAGAAGGACGGCGGCAACTCATACCCATAAAGGAGAGCACGGCCCATAGGAGTCCCACGGCTCTAGGAAAAAAAGAGAGAGAAGAGAAAGAGAAGCGAAGAGAAGACATTAAAAGAGAAGAGTCTACACAGAATAGATAAATTAAATGCAAAAAGATAAAACAGATACATACAAACAATAGCCTTAATGTTCACGAGTAACTTATTCTATACTTTTATTAGTAAGTCTCATGGGAGACGGTCTATTCTATAGACGGAATCCATGAAGCCCAGCCCAAAATATAACATAGTATATTTGGGGTTATAATAAATTATTTGGGTTATAATAACTTATATTTGGGGTTATATAATAGTATATTCAAGATTATAATACCTTATATTTAGGATTATAACATAATATAATTGATATTATAATAAAAAAAACCGATTAAGAGAAATGGGCTGGCCCAATTTTATGGTCTATCCTATAGACCGTCTCTAGTGAGATTTTGTGTACTTTTATTTATGAGTCGGATCAATTAGAGTTTGTCACTCCAAAATAGTGTCTCTCATAAGATTTTGTGTTTCTTTTTCTATTAGTGTGTGGGTGTGAGTCTAGGTTCGATGTCTTTAGACCCAAATTCGATTAGAATAACAATAACAACCTCGTCAAACATCGTAAAAAATATATCCATTTTACGAATAACTTATTCTATACTTTTATTTATTCTATACTTTTATTTATGAGTCGGATCAATAACAATAACAACCTCGTCAAACCTCGTCAAGCATGGTCATCAAGATAGCCAAAAGATTGGTTAACCAAAATTACACTAGTTTTTCATTCCCATTGACATGATTTATTACCACCTACCAAACGGGTAAATGCTTAAAAACGAGCAAATAGCAATAGCTTTTAATGTTATATCCATGCACTTTTGTGTATTTAACGAGTTATACAAAGCATAAACAAGATTTCTTGCTAGGAACTCAATGGTATCAGCCTCCAAGACATTTTCACTAAGGAAAACAAACATAACTTCTATCAAAAGAGTACCTATAAGCTCTTTAAACAAAGTGCTTAATGTTCTATGAAATACCAAACATCACCCACGAAAATATACCGCGAAAATTGCATCATCAAACGGGCGACAGGTGAAGAATCAGATGTAAGGTAACATTGTTGAAAGTTCATCTACTCGAAAAGATTAGCTCAAAAGAGATCTTGTCAAGTGTTCGCGAGCCAAAGCCAACGCCTGAGATATGGTCTGTGGACACAATAATTTTTTGGTCAGTTTCTTCATAATCCAACAGTTTACTGGTCTATCTTTTATTTCAAGAGGATAATGTTTATCAATCTGATTGTGAGCAGAAACACGACACCCTAAATGAGAAAAAAAGAGGGAAAATTCACCTGTTCAGACAAAGGAGCGGCAGGATCAACGCTACTGGTTGCAACTTTAGAAGCAATGACATTACCATCGGTCTCAAGAATCATCCTGCAAGTAAAATGAAGAATGAGCGAGCCTGCCATAACAAGATGAAAGGAAAAGCAATTCAAAGCTTTGCAGCTGATTCCTGGAACTGTCATGAAGTCTGAGTGACATAGTTGCATACTATGCAGATGATAACCATTTAGAGGTTTAATCTCCCGTTTCTTGCAGTGTATCTTGAGGAAACTTCAAGATGAACTAGTCCGAATCAGTCAATTTAGTACATGAAGAAAGAGCCATTTGAGGTAATAAGGATTTTAGAGAGCTACGTAATTGGTATAAGCATGCGCTAAACTAATACTACAACATAGGAAATGACAGAATTAGAACCAAAGGATTGGTTCAGGCTTTTAAATTTGCACTTTTATTGAACTCGTTTTCTCAAAATAAGGAAACGAACCTTATGCTATATCTTTCATAGTGCATACATGGTCAACATGGATGAGGTCTTTGTTTGATTATATAATGATGACTAAAAGAAACAAAAGCTCTGCTTGGGGCCTAAAACCAACTAATGCCCTACCAATGAATGCTTGAACATCCTTCTATTTTTACCCAAGTTTTCCATATAAATCCTAGGGTAATAATTCGGTTTATATTTAGATATAACAAAAAGACAGCCTTTTTTTCTTACAATACATAAATGAGATGTAACAAAGACCTTGAAGCACCATCAAATGTGGCCAACCAAACAGCATGATCGTCTTTTCTCCCATAGAACTTTTAGGGATCCAAGACCTCAATATATCAAATAAGGTATAAAATAAAATAAGTTACTCTATTTTTTCGACACAAAAAACGATGATTATACAGCAAATCTTGAGCCCAATGATAAAATTACATATGATAAAAGAGGCTCCCTAAACTTTAATTTCAACTTCCAGCCTTATAAATCTTCTAATGCACCCCAATGACTTCCATACTATTCTAAAATAGCACAGATGATTCAGCAAGAGAAGCAAGAAGACAAGCAAACATGATAGCCAATTACACTCACAATACCACCCACTTCCTTCTTCCTACTTCGTCAAAGACAATTAACTAAGAACTTAAAAAACAAAGATATATAGATTTAAAAGGTACACCATGACTACAACTCTATGAGTGATTACATAGCTTCAGTAAGTATACTAATCCACCTCGGACATAAATTTTATATGTTTGAGTTATAATGCATCATTACAGCACAACTTCAGTAAGAGTTCTGTATGCAGCACATAAATGATGATTACATACAAAAATCAAGGGTTGGAATATTATCTTACCCTCTATCAACTATCTCATCAAGGCATAGAAGTATGAGATCCAAGTTCTCAAGGGCCTCACTTTTGTCAACCTTGTTCCTAGACACAGGAAATACACAAGTACAAATGGCCAACACGCATAAGTTCAAAATCATCAAATAACCAACACGTATATAAAACAAACCAAAACTCTTAAAAGGCTACCTCAGTAATAGGGTCACAGCATCAAAGAAACCCTGAAGAACAGCATCCAAAATGAGTTCATT
Source organism: Amaranthus palmeri (assembly GCA_019776075.1). Taxonomy (NCBI): domain Eukaryota; kingdom Viridiplantae; phylum Streptophyta; class Magnoliopsida; order Caryophyllales; family Amaranthaceae; genus Amaranthus; species Amaranthus palmeri. The sequence continues at coordinate 4,327,378 of JAAKBH010000271.1, read as the reverse complement.
TTCATCATCGCCTCCAGTTACAAAGAAGTGAAGGTCTTGGACAAACTTATAAATGACAATGTTGTTGTCAAACATTGTTATCTCAGCTGCATAATGATATGTACGTAAGTATTTCAACAAGTATATACTAACAGTCTTTAAGCTTATAAGTTTTTTCCTGGGAATGAAACAAGGGCTTCCATATTTAACAGATGTATATAGTCCATCCAACCCAATTTTTTAAAGTTACTCCCTCAGTTCCCAAGAGTTTGCAACACAATATTGTTTTCAAGAAAATGGTGGGTAAAAGTGAGAGAAAATGTGAGATGTGAATAAGAATAAAAGTAAGCGGTGGCGACATTACCCAAAATTAAAATGTTGAAAAGTAAAAAGGACATACCAAATTAGAAAAGTTGGATACCTCATAGGGACATTGGAAGTAACTATCTAGTTTGATGACCCACATACATATTTCATATTTCTTCTTCCATGTTTCGATATTCCCATTATACTTATTGGTTGCTTCTCACAAATTAATTACAATTCTGTAAGTTAATTAGAACTTAAATAGGAAAATCACTTTGAGATATGTAAGATCAAAATATAGGGTCAGTGATAATGCTTAGGTAGTCATCAAAGTATAGCACAAAGATTAATACAGAACATATAAATTATCTGAATATTTTGCAATACTCTATCCTATTCACTATTATTGTTCCATTTACTCTTTGCATCTTAATGCAATACACTATTCTAATCTTAAATATCTCTAGTTGGGTATAATTAAAAGTTATGAAAGTTGATATTAGTAAAACTTACATGGAGACGAATCAAATGAAATCACACTTAACTAAGTTATAACTTATACGTTAAGAATAAAATATAAATTAAGAGTAATCAGTGAATAGTGTAAAAAGGTAAATGAGACAATAATAATAGATCGGAGGGAGTACAATGTTGGAGACATAAGAGGCTAAATTACATTGTTCAAGTAAGGTTTACCAATCACAAAGCAATTACCAAAAGATAAAACTATTTCAGTATTGACTATTGATCCAAAGTTAAAACATAATCAATAAGCAGAGATAAATAGGGCTTATCTCATGTACCAGCCGGGATCCATTGGACTCATGGTTTTTATACCTAAGATAATAGCTCTAGCATTAAGTATATTTCAAGGCAAGATACAAATACGAACACTCCAATGTTGAGCATCTCACACAACGGAGATAAGTAGAAAAGGTGGAAAGCAAAGGTATCTTTCAACAAAACTGAAATGTGATGACCAAACTTTTCAGTCAGTCTCGATTCCATATAACCTAGTGATGAAGGAAACTGAGGCACTATCACTATTTCAAATTTCAGCGACTAATCTTTGTTAGCAACATTTACATATGCTAGTTTGTTTTGGTTCATGCAACGGATTCATATTGTTGAGATTAATTTTTTGGTACTGAAACTGGACCATCAATTTTGGATATTCAGAGTAGGAAAATTAGAAAACTCAAACTGAAAGGAACTGACGTGAACAAAAACTTATAATTCTTTTTGGACGTAAAGTTTTTTCAGACCAAATCTGAAAAAGAAAGCAGGAATTCCATAGATCATTATAGAGTCTCAAAGAAGTGACCTATACAACCCGTTCTTTATCTGAACACCATATTCAAACACTTGAATAAAAATAATTTTAGAGATATCTAATGAATTTCAAACTCAAAATCTCCTATTAACGTCTTCATTCATCTTCATTCTGACAATACCATTCAAGTTTATCAATTATCATAACATGATGCCATACATTGAAGAGTGAATGAAGACCACATCATTTGTGTTCTCCCCTCCTGTCATTCTACTTCGTTAATCCTTCATTCCATCATCTGATTTGAATGTTTGACTTCAGACTCAGTACTGTTCTTTTTTGTACTTTCTCAATTCTCATTGTTTTGGAGGTCTTTATCGCAAATTGTGTACCTAATACAAACCAAAACAGCTTCTACAATTGTTTGGCTAACTGTACTGAATCCCCAAAGACAAAGGAAAAAAAAAAAAGAAGAATCAAGTCATTGGCTAAAGATTTAATACTGCAAAACGCAGAGATATAAAAGATGAATGCTATTATATGCAACATCTCTGCTCATAAATATCAGAAGCCTGTTTCAGTCTGCAAATTTCATTTAGCCTTCAGGTCTGTTGAAAATGGTTTGATAAGCAAGATAGGGAAAATTTCAGTTTCTACTTCTACCATTGTCAACGCAGCTCCCATAAGTTAACGTCCGCATATCAAAATTATCCTTATGTAATGTACTTACAACAGAGTTGAATATTAAACCATAGTTCTCCAGCAAGAGTGAACCCAATATTATGATACGGCAATCTACAGCTATATTAGGGACTTACAACATGCAAGTATGTTTTCCTTACAAATCAGATGCAACTCATGTCCACTTCACTTTGCAACTGAATCCAATAGTTGACAATTTTCACAATCAATGTCCTTCTGAGAAACATAACTCATTTCTGATCTAAAAATCATCTTGGAAAAATTCAAACTTAGTTCAAAGAGTTCTTTGTAATATTGCAACTTGATATAGGCTGCGTCTCAGAACGTCTGATATTTAGACCTAACATATTCTGCAGCTTCCCCAAAAAAAATTTAAAACTGACATGCAGTAAAGCCTTTACTAACCTATTCGTACTCGGTCATACCGTCTGACTGATCATATAAATTACACATTTCATATGCACAAAATCCCTGTGCTCAAGACCAGAAAATCGGTTTGAGAACTATTTGAACCACAATGCAGATCACACATATACCTAACAAATAAACTAGACATCACTTACAAGCTCAACGCCCAGAAAAATAAACACAGCAATTTAAGAAATCATATAAAACTAATAAAATCATGCATATTCAGATGAACAACTTTCACAAGAGCCAAAAAATCCCTCAAATCATAAGTTACCTTCAGTCCTAGCATTAGTCTTCTGAGTTTTAGTAAACACAGATTTCTCAAAAGCTAATTTCGCTGCATTCGTTGGCCAATCATCCGAATAATATTTGACAGCTACCCTCTTTCCTTCCGAATCAAGCAACAGTATGTTCTTTACTAGTGGACAAGAATCCTAAACAACAATCAAATCAAAATCACATTAATGAACTCGTCAATCACAAATCATACAACCAAATTAAACGTATAACAATGCATACAAATTTGATATATATACAGAAATTTCAGCGCCAAAATGCAGGTTTTTTATTAATCAAAGAATATATAATCTAACCTAATCAATGTTAATTTTTACTAAAAATCAAGCACAATGGATAACAAAATCAGATCAAATAAGAGAAAAGCAGATCGAATTAGGATTTTGATTTACTGGAGGGAAATTAGATAAAATTAGGTGTTGTTATGTTTAGATCAAATCGGATAGAAAATCAGTAGCTGAAATTGTGGAAAAAGAAAGCGTTGGATCAAAGGAGAAATTACCTGATATGCAGAGAAAGAAGCCATTGTAGGTGGAACTGAAGATCTGAAACGAGAGTAGAAATATGATCGAAGGAAAAAGATCAGAGGGAGAAATAGGGCCTATATGTGGGTGCGGGGATGTTGGGTACGGGACAGAGGTGTTCAAAACAGATCCGATGACCGATAGACACTCGACTTTATAATCAAATTCGATTTAACCCGATTCAAAAATGGATCTACTATTATGTAAAAACCAATGTGAACACAAAACCCGATTTTGAACCGATCCGAAAACATGACTCGAAATCAACTCGATGACCTGAATGAACACCTATAGTGTGGGATGACAATGGGTTAAATTTGATTGGATTTGGTCAGTCTAGGGATGAAAATAAATTGAATTTGATCGAATTTTATATGTTATGACTTTGATTATGATAAAGTCAATTTTTTTAAACTTAACTCCGATTTGAAATGGAATTTTATGTATTTCGATTTTATTATAACACTGATTTGTTGACCTCCATTAGAACAAATTATGAAATCAGTTTATTGAAATTAAATTCGTTTAATAATAAGCAAACTCACTTACAATAATAATATTTTTCGAATAAATATGATTTATTTGAATACTGCTTAACAAAAAAAATTCGCAATCCAACTTTATAGCTTAAATATATCTTAGCAAAAAGCCTACCTTTTAAGTAAGCATGAAAACTTTGTGTAGATTATGGAACATTGTTTATCCTTTAGGGTCATGAAATTTTCAATTAGGTTCGAGGCATGATCAACTGCTTTTGTAATCATATCATCAATATATACTTCTAAATTTCCACTAACATAGCTTTTGAAGACCTTGTTAACAAGGTTTTTCTACACTCTTTAACCCTAGCGGGCAGCGGCTGCATTAGCGTCCACAAAGCTCAAGAGTGCTTGTCTATTTGTTGAGTAAAGTTTAGTTGAAGGTAGATGGATGCAGACGACGATTTTTGAATGCTCCTAATTAAGAAACCAACTCGAGTTTTTAACTTTCGAGAAATCCTCTTAAAGCTTAAACTTGATGTAGAAAAAGGATTCGATATGAAAGTATACATAGAGATATGATGTGATGGACTAGTGGTTTGTTTCTGCCTTCAATATATATTTTGATAGTATGAATATATTTATAATCTAATAATTGTCAATTTGTCATATGACTACTCTGAGATTGAAATTGGGATTGACTATTTATGTATTCGGATTATACTTTGACTTACAATAAAAAATTAGAATGAGGATAATATCCTCTGTAAATTTTCATGTTATTTATTATATAATATCACATTTTCAAATAGTAATGCATTTGAATGGATAATGTAAAGAAAATGAATTTTTTCTAAGAAGAACAAGCATGATTATCAAACATCTCAAGAGTATTTTTTAATTTTCATTTACACATTAAGTAGTGATGAAATCGAAGACATAAAAATTGAGTAAATGGTATTAAAATAAATAGAAAATGCATAAACGAGAATTAAAGAAAATACTAAAAACATTTCAATTTAAAAAATATTACAAACTCAAGGAGCTATACATATTAAAATAAATTGTGTTGCAAATTCATAAGATCAATGAACTTTTTAACAAACCACTAATAACTAATACACCCTCGGTCCTATTTAATTTGCAACATTTTCTATTTTGGTCCGTCCCACTTAATTTGCATTATTTCTATTTTTGGACTATGGCCCACAACTTCCTTTTAATCTCATCCACGCATTTTAACTCTCTTTTAATTTCACACAATTCATCTTCTCTCTTTATTTATTACCATTATCTACCTTTTTTCTTAAAAAACAATAATTTTCTCTTTACTGTAAAGATTTAACTATCAAATCATCTATTTGTATCTAAATAAATAAAATTATCCAATGACCTAAGAATGAAGAAATCTCCTATAAATATGGGTTTCCATAATATATGCATTAGAGTGCAAGTCAAAAGCGTGTTAAGGTAGAGTTTAGAGCAAATCCTAATCTCACTAAATTAGAGTGTGCTAGTTAAAAACAAGAGTAGGTAAATTTTTTATAAAAAAATTAAGTACACCTATAAATTTTCTATAAATAACAAAATCTTTATCTTATTATGTGCATGTAATTAAAAATCTCAAAAAAAAAAAATGTTAGAGAATTCAATTTACATGGATTTTTTCTCATACTCTCTTCTATTTATTTTCTCAATATTATTACTCCACAAATTATTTATAAAAAAATCCTCAAAAATCCATAATTTACCACCATCTCCCCCAAAATTACCAATATTAGGGCATCTTCATAAAATGGGTTTACACCCACATCATGCCCTAAAATCTTTATCCCATATATATGGAGATATTATGTTGATGTATTTAGGTAATAAACCTACTCTTATAGTCTCATCCTCAAAGGTAACAAAAGAAATTATGAAAACCCATGATGCTATAATTTCTAATAGATTTCAATTTAGTATAAATAAAAAATTATTTTATAATTGCATGGATGTTGTTGCATCACCTTATGGGGAATATTGGAGACAAATGAAAAGTATATTTGTTCTTCATTTATTAAGTACTAAACAAGTTAAATCTTTTAGGGGTATAAGAGAAGAAGAAACTAATTTATTAATTAAAAAAATTGAAAAAAATATTGGGTTAAGTGTTAATTTAAGTGAGTTATTTATGGTATTAACAAATGATTTAATATGTAGGGTTGCTTTTGGAAAAAAATATAGTGAAAAAATAGAAAAAAATAATGGGGTTGATTTTAGGGTTATTAAAGAGTTTGTGGAGCTTTTAGGGGTGTTTAATATTGGTGATTTTATACCATGGTTAGGTTGGATTAATAGGTTTAATGGGTTAAATGAAAAATTAGAGAGGGTTGCTAATAAGTTTGATATGTTAATGGAAGAAATACTTGAAGAACATTTAGAAAGACTTAATAAAAATGATAAGTGTGATGGAAATGAAGTAAAGGATTTTGTGGATGTTTTACTAAAAGCTCAAAAGGAAAAATCACTTGGATTTAGTCTTCAAAGAGAGAGCATCAAAGCCATGATATTGGTATGTAAATTTTTCCCTTATTTATTTATTTATTTATTTATCATCATCATCATTATTACTCCCTCCGTTCTTTTTTTTTCTTTCCATTTACTTTTTGCACAGTTTTTAAAGCAACTTTCGAGCCTAAACATCTCTAAATACGCATTATAAAAAATTATAAAAAATATATGATAAAAATGTACACATTAAGACGAATTTAAGGAGATCTCATATGGATATATTTTATCATCTATAAATGTCTTAAAAATCTTAATCAAATTTCTCTCTCCAAAAATGGAATATTCTAAACGGGAAAAACAAAAAAGAACCGAGGGAGTATTATATTTGTTATTTGTGTTAATATGCACTACTTTATCCGCTTTACAATGTTAGTTAGATTTCACTTTTTGCACAATTTTTTTTTTTGAATATTTTTTGCACAATTTTAAGTATAACTCAAGCATTAAAATCTATGAAATAAAAAACATCGTATGAAAATTATAAAGAACGTATATATTACAATTTTACATATGTTAACAAGATCATATAAATGAAAATTCATGTTTAAAACTTTTCTCTTCGTATATGAAATATTCTAAACGTAACCAACAATATGAAACAGAGTGAGTAATATTTTTTTAATAAATAACAAATAATACATAGTTATGAATTTTAAACTAAAATTGAATTATTGATGATGAAGGGTAGTACTAAATTATTTAATGAAGTACATAAAATTGTTCATATCATCATGATTGTTTCTCTATACAAATAATTTTTAAAGATTAATTTATTTTTATATAGGGGTTATTTTATAAAAATCATTAATTTGGTAAAAACATGAAATAGAAAAAGGATGCATCCGTATACATGAGTTTGAAAGGTACACATAGCTTTGTTGTCGGAAAAAATAAAAATTATCGATATTTACGAAAATATCATTAACAAATATTGTACTTGTACCCATAATAGCATGTTAGTAACCTCCATTTTTAGTTTTTAATAACTTAATTACTTTTAAACATAATTTTAATATAATTAAGAATAATTTCTTCATATATTTAAAACCAATATCCTTTTTCACTTGTAAGTTTTAAGGAGTGTCTTAGCTAGCTAGCTTTGAGGAAATGTATATACTCCAACATTTTATTGTTTGTTTGACCGAAAAAGTCAAAGATATTGTCCATTTTTTTGTGACTAAAGATATTGTCTATTTTTTTTTTTTTTTTTTTTGAATAAAAGATATTGTCTATTTTAAAAATTAAGATATTAACAAAGTAATATAGTATATATTAGTTAGCTACCTAACTTTGTTTATCACTAGAGGCTTTAAGAGGCAATAGCAAATCACTTCTCACTGGTGGAAAAAACGTTAATTACTGTAATTTTTTGGCCATTATATGCTGCGGTTTTAGCTCGTAGCACTTGTAATATAGCAGCAGATGAAAAAATGCTATATGTTGCGTTTATTTGAGAACCGCAACGAACATATAGTTCACAAAAATATAAGCTATATTTTGAATATATTATTGTATTGATATTGTCTGTTTTTATAAAATAAGATATTACCATAAAAATATTTTATTTGTTAATTTTGTTTTTTCAACTAATTAACTAATTTTCCTAAAAATTTATACTAGTTATCTAAGTATGAAAAAGTTGATTTGTTTTATACCTTTCTAAAACTCATATTTAGAGTAGTGTCATGACCTCATAAATATTTAGTTTAAGACTAAAACTCCTCACTATCTTTTCATGCAGGATGCGTTTGCAGCAGGTACAGACACAACTTACACCGTGTTAGAATGGGTAATGACAGAACTCTTGAGAAATCCAACTATAATGAAAAAAGTACAAATGGAGGTAAGACGATTCTCGGGTAACAAAGATCATGTAACAGAAGACGATTTAGAAGACATGAAGTACTTAAAAGCAGTAATCAAGGAGACTATGCGGTTATACCCCCCGATTCCCTTAATAGTCCCTCGTGAATCAACAGAGGACGTAAACATAAAAGGTTACGAAATCCCAGCAGGAACTCTTATTTTCATTAATGCATGGGCTGTCCAAAGAGACCCAACAATTTATCCAGAACCCGAAAAATTCCATCCTGAAAGATTCTTAAACTCAAAAATAGATTTCAAAGGACAAGATTTTGAACTGATCCCATTCGGAGGAGGAAGAAGGATATGTCCAGCAATATCATTCGTGATAACAAACAATGAGCTAGTATTAGCAAATCTTCTGCTGAAATTTGACTGGACGTTGCCAGATGGAATCAAACCTGAAACCTTAGACATGTCTGAAAGCACCGGTCTTACTATACATAGAGAAACTCCTCTATTTGCTATTGCAACTCCATATCTTCCCAAGTAGAAAACTTATCCAATAGCAAATAAATCAATAAGAAAGGGATTAGATGATGCATATGAAAATGATATATAACAACTACTATGAAAACTAGCTATTGGTTTGTTTCTATTAGTCTTAAACTTATTTATCCTTAGAAGTATGTTGTTAGAATTTTGTTGGTGTGGATGGTTTCTTGTGTTACTTAATTGAGCTTTTGTTAATATTTGTTGTAACTTGTACGAATTCTATATGGTGACATTTATAGGATATGCATGATCTACATGTATGAAATTTTAAAAAAATAATATAGTTATATGTTAAAGTTTTTGTTTTGTTACGATTTTTATTTTGATTTGTCGCATAAACTTTGTTATATTTTGTTTTTTTGTCATGACACGTAATTTTTCTTTATTTTTTATTAGGGTTTTTTTTTTGGTTTTCTTGATATTTTCTCACAATATGTATTTGTAGCTTGCACATGTTGTGGGACATATATAGTATTAGATAGAAGTCATAATTTTTTTTTAAAGTATGATTTGTTTTATTATGGTATACCATGATATAGCTTTTACGGTTCGTTTAGTAGGTGGTAATAAAACGCGGTAAGCCTAATAGGAATGAAAAACTAGTGTAATTTTAGTTGAAAAATCTCTTGGCTACTTTAATGGCCATGCTTGACAACCTTCAATCATCTCATTTTATTCATAAAATTTATTCCAATGCATTACCAATGGGAGATGTGGTATTAAGTGGTAATGGAAATTTTTGAACAAAAAATTAAAAAAAAAAATTTTGTGATCAAAATTTCATTACCATGGGAATGATATAAAAGTTTAGATGAAATTTTACACTACAGACCATTCCCAATACCACCATTTAGTACCACTAACCAAACGGGCCGTCAATGTTCACTAAAAGACAATATTGAATCAAACAGGAAACTTACCTTAACTAAAAGCATTAAGTTAGATTGAATACTTTAAGAGAAGTAGTAGATCTTATTTTTAATAAGTATGATTTGTTTTTCTATTGTAATCCAAAATTAAGCAACATAGCTTTTGATGCTCTCCAAAAGACATTCTTAAATTAAATAGGAAAATTTTCTTTAAGTAAAGTATTAAGTTAGCGATTCTGTGAATTATAGTGAAGGATAAGAGATGTCGAGAAAAATGTAACAGTTATGGAGAAATAAAGTAATGTTTGGCCTAGCTTTTGGATATCAACTTTTGTTTCCTAAAAGTAATTCTGTAGAAACTGTTCCTAGAGAAACATTTTTTAAAAACAGATGCGTTTGGCCTCATATTTTTAAAAAGAGTTTTTTGGAAACAAAACAATTTGTGTGTTTGGCTTTTTTTTTCCTTATGTTTATTTAACGTTAGTATTGTTATATGATGGAAAAACATATAACATACACTAAATCATAGTCGAGTCACAAAGCATTAATTTTAAGAGAGACACCCAAAAACATATAGCATACACTAAATAATAATCATTATAATGTTAGAAAAAAATGTCAAAAATTAAGTAATTGAATAGAAAAACATATTTAAATATGTTAATAAATTTAAAGATAAAACATATATGAAATTTTGATGTAATTTATAATATTCAATAAAAAAATAATTGGGATGTTGATTGTGATAACAAATGAATTATACAATGAAGTAAAAAATTTTGAATTCTGGAGGAAAATATGAAAAAAGAAAAATAAAAGTAATAAAAAAATTTTCATAATTAATTGAAGAAAATATAGGAATTTAACATAAAATGAGAAAAGTATGAAGCTCTTTGAGAAGTTAGGAGCAGAAGTTACAATTTATAACTTCTCCTCTTGACCCTTGTAGGAGCTGTTTTTAGCTTTTTTCAAAATTGTTTCAACTTCTCAGAAACACAGTGTTTGGCCAAGTTTTAGCTTTTCTGTTGCAGAAGTTGTTTTAAAAACTTGGCCAAACACTACCTAAATCAAAATTTTCTATTGTATTTATGCAAGTTATTTATATTTTTCATTGGCTAATAATCCCTAGTCTAGTTGATGTTTTTTTTTGCAGAAAGTTTTTTCTCGAGCACAAAATATCACACATATATCTATTGGGGTAAAATAGACCACAATGCTCTTTGCCCTGTCTTTGCAGAGGGTAGGGGTAACATAGACCACAATGCTCAGCTTGAATTTACAACCTTAAAGTGAAAATTTCTAAATGGAAAGTCCATCAGAGAACGAAGCGAGTATTACTTTAACGGCCCGTTTGGTAGGTAGTAATAAACCGCGGTAATGGGAATGAAAAACTAGTGTAATTTTGGTTGAAAAATCTCTTTGCTACCTTATTGACCATGCTTGACAATCTTCAATCATCTCATTTTGTTCATAAAATTCATTTCAATGCATTACCAATGGGAGAGATGGTATTAGGTGATAATGAAGATTTGTGAACAAAAAAAACTTTTTGTGATCAAAGTTTCATTATCATGGGAATGACATGAAAGTTTTGATGAAATTTTACACTATAATTCATTCTCACTACCATCATTTAGTACCACTAACCAAACGGGTCGTAAAGTCAATATTCAAAGAAAGCAAGACTTAGTCAAGCTCATTAAAAGCATTCGTCGCTCAAGTTAATAGTTATGCATTAATCTTAGGAAAAATTACCTAGAATAATACGACCTTTCACCTATTTTCTATGAATAATACGAACTTTCAATTAACCACCAATAATACAAACTTTGACATATATTTTCCAGTGGTATACCTTACCTGTTTACAACCTGTAGAACCGGTCAAATTATGACTGTTGCCTTCTCCTCCCTATTTTGCTGCTTCAAGTATCTTCCTCACCTATTCACCTCCATTGTTATCTTCCTCACCTTCAAGTATTCTCACTTCCTCCATTGTTATTTTTTATTTTTTTTTAATTACTTCCTCCAATCTTCCCCTTATTCTCTTAATATGTTTTCCATTCATCATCATCATCTCAATCTAGAACATCAATTGCAAATGGAATTCCTTTATGTAGTCATGGTGTTCATGCTAAATTACAAGTAGTAAAAAAAGGAGTAAGAGTTGGTGAGAGATTTTATGGATGTGCATTTTGGCCTGTAAGTATATATTAGTGAATAGCTTTAACTTATTCTATGTTAATTTTTAATTTCTTTATTAATTAGGGTTCATGATTTTATTTAATTTGTAGGCACAAGATTGTAAATTTTTTAAGTGCGAGAAAGATGTAGAGTATTCAAGTGGAATTTCTTCTTGTTTGGAAGAAGAGAAGGCTATGTTGATTGAGAAAATAAAGAAATTGAAGGCCAAGAATGTAAAGTTGAAAAAAGTGAAGCAATGTTAAAGTTAAAGGTTGTTAAACATGTAAATGCACAAAAAGCATTAAGTTTTGTGCTTGTTGTATCATGGGTTTTATTTGGATTGTTCTTATTTATGTTAAGCTAAGTATAAGAAATAGCCGAAATGTAATAGCCGAAATGTAATAGCCGAAAAGTATTAGCGGAAATGTAATGGAAAAGTTTTTGCTTGTTGCATCATGTTATGGAACTTCAATGTAGTAGACGAAATGTAATGGATAAGTTTTACGAAGTTGTCTTCGCATCATTAAAAATAGTAGTAGTACTAAATTTACTTCCAAATTACAAAAGTATTAAACTTACTTCCAAGCATTCCTTACAAAAGTACTAAATTTAGTTCCTAAATACAAAAGTTCTAAATTTACTTCCAAATTACAAAAGTATTAAACTTACTTCCAAATTACACATTCAAAAGTACTAAACTTAGTTCCAAAACACAAAAGTACTACATAATGCAACATCAAATGTTTGTCGTCGATGCTTGAGTTGATAATATTTCATTCGGGTTCTTTGACTTTCCCCTAGTAGTAGTAGTGACACCACTCCTTCCACTTGTACTACTCTTACCTCCTCTACTGCCTTTTCCAGTTCTAATCGTCAGGTTGCCTTTATCCAAAGAATTTCGAAATCATAAATGAGTAAAAAACAAAGAATTTCGACTAAAAAACAAGTATTAATCATAAATGACAATAATTAATTTCGAAATCATGAACCCTAATTTTTGGGTGTTTGCAAAATTAGAGGATAAATTATGCAATTGGGAAGAATAAACTAACCATGATAGGCGAATGAAGTAGTTTCTTGAATCAGTAGCAGAATCTTGCCTTGAATTCGTGGTTAATTGCTGTTTTGAGGGAGGAAAATCCGTGACAATAGGGGTGAAGATGAGTTCTCTGATTTGGCTGATTTTAACAGAAGAGAGAAGATGAGAGAAGATGAGTTCTTGGTCCTTGGTCTATTAATTAAAATTTTGTTAAAAAACAAATTGTAATCGGTTGTCGGTAAAACAGTATACCACTGAAAAATATATGTCAAAGTTTGTATTATTGGTGGTTAATTGAAAGTTCGTATTATTCATGGAAAATAGGTGAAATGTCGTATTATTCTGGGTAATTTTTTCTTAATCTTATAATGTTTTCAAACCTTTTTTAGTAAGTTGTAACTAGTGAACTCTTCTTATTGTTATGTTAGTTAAGTGTCCTAGCTCATAATATTATCATAGGATGAGATTTGGATTATATTTTAATTCGAGCAAGTACAGCTAATTTCAAGTAAAGTTATGAGATTGAACTTTACTTAATTCTCTTTTTCCTTCAGTCTACTCTGTAATAAGGAAAAATAAAAAGTATAGAATGTTCTAGTGCAGTAGTAGTAGTTATCAGCATTAGTTTGTAATGCACGTTAAACAACAAGCTGGGAAGAGTCAAGAAAGCTTCAAAATCTACCAAAGCCTTTTTTCCATTGTGTGAGACAATCTCACCGAGAGACGTTCCACATACATGATCAAACTAATACAATTATTTGCATATAACCTTGTTTTTTAGGTCGTGTTACCAAAATACAATCTGTCACCAGAGCAGAGAAAAAGAATTTTAAAATGGTAAATTTGTAAAAAAATTAGTTCCTTAGTGGGAATGAGTTCGTTCCCTCAAAACAAATAAAGAACATATGTCGTACTATTATCTCTTCATTTCTCTCCAACATTCTCATACAAATTAATGTAATGTTAATATATACTCCCTCCAATTCGTTTAAGTTGTTTCATTAAATTTTTGACATTATTCATTAATACCTTTTAATTTGTATTTTATTCTTAATCTATAAGTTAAAATATAATTATGTGAGATCTTATTTGATTCATTTTTAATCATATCAACTTTTCAAAATTTTTATTTAAGCACAATTAGATATGTTAAAAAATCAAAATTTTACCTCAACAAATACATAAGGAAATGAGACAACTGAAATAAATTGAAGCGTGTAATTTATTCAAAGCACTATTGATAGGCGTGTTATCTTTGGCTTTTATTTTTTCAATGATTTTTCTTGTGCTTTATTTTTAAAATTATAAATGAAATTCTACTTTGCTCAAATATGGCGTGTTTTCTTTTTCACAAGGTTTGGTGCTGCCCAACTCTTTTTCTTTTGAACCCAGTCTGACCCTATGCATTAACAATGTGCGGCCCGCCAGAACCTCACCGGCTCACCCCCACATCCTCGCAGTACCCCGAAACAAACATTGATGTGTGCAAGTTCGCTTTGTATTAATCTAAATCGTCGATTACAGAACCTCACCAGTAATGCAGTAACCACTACTCTCGAGTCGAGTCGGAAAAAGCGAAGGACAGTAAGATATAAACTAGAAAATGTGAAACAAAAAGTAGATGAATACAACGTTGAACAGCATCTGTCAATAAATTTTTTTTATCTACATCTTAGAAGACCTGTACATTTCGATGTTCGGTATTCTGCTCCATTAAAAGCGAAATTTTCATTGAACATTTCGAGGAATATGTCCATTTGGATCAGCAATGATCAACTTGAGATTCTTCGTTTTAGTCGAGTTGGATTTTCACGATGATCAAATCGCTTTAGCGGTCTTGCCTGTACAGTATTCTCCTTTTCGCATAATCAAACAGAAAATTTATAATCACCTTCTTAAATGATCTTGAGTGAAGAATGGATGTCGGAGAGCTTCACGAGCTGTGAGCCGCTCCAATGGATCATATCTAAGAAGACCTTGCAGAAGATGTATAAGATCACCGCCTGAATGATCCACATGCTGCATTACCAGATTCTGGAACAGAAAACCATACACATAAGACATACTCAAAACATGCATCACGAGAGAGGAAGAAATCACTTGGCCTGTTGACGGATGTTATTACCTGGAGACGGGGGAGCTTTGTCACCGCTCTAATACTATCGCGAGAAGTTGCACCTTCTGGCCAGTCTAATCTACCTCTTCTAACATACTTATCTGCATGTCGACTGCACACAAAAACACAATGCACAGGACTAAGCTAAGCAAAGTTCTATAAAAGCACTAATTTTGCCATATCGTGGCTACAGCCAACAAATCATTGTATCATTCTCCAGTGACAGGGTACTCACTCTACTCTCTTCAGTAGATGCTGTGGCAACGGACCAAGCACCCTCTCCATCATTGCTAGGTGTTCCAAATTTTCATGTGTCTGAAACAAGGCTTCTCCCTGCAAGGAAACAACAAACAAAACAAAGGATTAAGATAACGTATTGTTGTGCCCGAGTGTAAGCATCCATTGCTAGCGTCATGAAGAGGCACTTACAGAGCACAGTTCCACTAGGATACAGCCAACACTCCAAACATCACAAGGGTAACTCCAACCAAGACCTACACATAACAGTAAATCTCAGATAAACAAAACAAGACATATAATACCAGCCCAGAAGAAGGGGGTGGTGCATGCACCAAAAGTGTTTCAAAAACTTTACCTAGAATAACTTCAGGAGCACGATAATGACGTGTCGAGACAATATAGTTCTGATCTGCACGCTCATATGTAGTACTACCAAAGTCGATTACTTTAATGGAACTTGACTTGGGCACTTTCTTGTAATATGAGCTATCCCTGGGTGATCGAGAAGACCCCTGCAATGAAAGTTAAAAACATCGCATCAGCTAGATGAACAGCTACAGAAAACATTAAGGTAAATTAACAGCTATACACCACAACAGAGAAGACATCAAAAAACAAAATGAAAGCGGCATATGAAATATAGCTATACACAGGAAGTAGCTGAAAATCAGACCTTGTAATCAGGAATCTTATAATAGTCTGGTGTCACTAATAGCACATTCTCAGGCTTCAAATCAGTGTGAATAAGATGATGGTCATGCATAACTGCAACATTTTTTAAAAAGCTCCATGTCATAAATAATATGAAAACAGAGCCCCAAATTGGACAGACACACTTCCATATACAACTTCCTAGATAATGCTAATACTAATACTTTACGCCTCTATGGGAATTAGAAAGAGCTCAATAAATGTCTGTTATAGTTGATGCCAGGAATAAAACTGAAATTGAAACTAAAGGAAGATATATTTCTGTACACACATGCTACACAATCCAATAGTTGTCTTCCAATCTCACGGACAAGATCAATAGGAAATGACCGGTAACTGTTTTTGCGAAGGAAATCGTATAAGCTTGGTCCAAGCTTCTCAAAAACCTGTTAAGACCATTTGAATTCACTCATGATTTTAACCCCAATAATTGTGTAATTTGGGGGGAAATCCATTCTAAATCAACTATACTTACAATACAGATATGGTTACGATAGTCAAACCAGTTCCGTAATTGCACACAACTGCAAGGAATAAACCAATTCAACCAACACAATCAAACTTAATAAACCTCCATGACAGTACCATCAATGGCACCAACCAGAGAAAGCAAATAGAACAATGAAACCACTTACCGGTTGCCCCCTTTGTCATGTTTACCAAGCTGTTGCAACATGTCAATCTCAATCATTGCTGCCTCCCTATACTTCTTGATTCCACGCACAATTTTTATGGCAACCATTTCTTTACGCTCACGATCCCAGCACTCCAATACCTGGCCAAAGGTACCTAAAGCACACATATGTAACACATTGAAATGAGAAATAACTCTTGATATCAACCATCACCATCTCAAAGCTACTTCACTTGGCTTACCTTCACCCATTTTGCTATGGATCTTATCTGCATAAAATCAAAAGATAAACACAATTTAGAATGTGGAAAATGAAAAATGAATCTAATAATAACTTCATAGCCTGCAGATAAATCAACTTAGCAAATTAAGCAAACTACATTATTATCCGTAAAGTTGCATCCATTTTAGATTTGTATGATAAA
Organism: Amaranthus palmeri; assembly: GCA_019776075.1. NCBI lineage: Eukaryota > Viridiplantae > Streptophyta > Magnoliopsida > Caryophyllales > Amaranthaceae > Amaranthus > Amaranthus palmeri. Next base: position 4,310,279 of record JAAKBH010000271.1, on the reverse strand, counting down.
CTTACGCCAAAATGAACACAACCTTAAACACTATTCATGATACATGATAATAATTACTGGTGTATCTAATTCGACCGAGGCAACCCACAAATCACTAAGTAAAAGAACAGTTAATAATAGAAAGAGTGTAATTACAGCGAGAAGTAATATTTTCTCCAAGCTCAAACACGTAATGACCATCTTTGTTGTCATCCCTCCATGGGGGGGAACCATTTCGTGCAACTCCCTTGACATACAGGGAGCTAGAAGCAACATGTTCTGAGATAGCAGCTGTAGGTGCAAAGCTTGTAACATTCCCAATGTCTTGCCCACAAAAAATACCTATCTGGGCCTACACAGAACCATCCATCCATGTTTCGCTCACGTTAACATTAGAAGCAAAACATCTTTCACCACTTTTTCATTCATAAATTTTTGATATAATTTCACATCATATTTTGCCCCCAAAACATAATTTTCTAACTCGTGATACTAGAAATTTCAAATAAATTGTATAAAGTTGTCTATAGCTTCAAAGACAAACTCCAAACAACTATAGCTCACCATTTATAAATAAATTAGAACAAAAAAAATTTTAAAACGTGCAAGTAAGTCAAGCTTCAATTCAGAACTTGCTATACAGTCCCAAAATTTAACCAACCAAAAATTGCAGTCAATGAAAAGACAAAACCACAAAATATAACGCCGAAATTGAATAAGATCTCAATAAATATAAAGATACAAGTCTTCAAACATTTTTCAAAAAAACATATATATTAATAAATAAAGAACTCTAGAACATATATAGGGATTCAAGTAGTATCAGATAAAACAATCAATTAACAATACAATTAGCTGGTTGACCAACTAAATCCATAGATCTATACATCAGTTGAAATAGGGTTCAATTTAGATTCTTTAAAATCAAAAATCCATAATTTACTACTGAAAAGCATTCAAAATTCAACAAAAAAAAATAGAATATCACCAACAATTGTAATCAACTTGAAATTCCCAATTCGGACAAGATCTCAAAACCTAACCAACATAATAACCTCAAAAAAGTTTCAAACGAATAATTTTTCAAAACAAACTCTTAGATCGAGATTGAAAATTTTCAAAATTAATCAATTAATCAACAGATCTAAATAATTTAAAAGCATAATCAACACCCGAATAAAGAATAATGAGACATACAACAAACCTAAACCAGATCCAATCGATAAAATACAAAAACAACAATTAGAAAAACAAAAGAATAGATGAGATACCATAGGAGTTTCTGGAGCAACATCCCAACACAAACGAGGTCGTTTTCTGGGTCGACGATCCAAGTGAGTCATAGGAAACTCAATCACTCGTTCCATCTCCATTGCTAACGCAGTTCAAAGGAATTCTGAATATGAATTAAAAAAACAAGAGAGAGAAAGAGAATCGATGAAAGAGAATTGATGAGAGAGAATTGCACGTTTTCGGAAAAGATGAGTTGAGAAGAAACCCTAATTTTAACTTAATGGATGAATGAATGAATAAAAAGAGGGATCCGATGAAATCGGTAAGGCGGTTTACAGATGAAATTTGATCATACACGTGTCAAAATCTGGTCACGTTAGGGCTTTAATCTAAACCATGGTTAACTTTGTTCCTAACTGCGGTTGATAGGCTGGTTTGATTGACATATTCTTCGTAATATTCGATTTAGACGTGGCCAATTTTATCGGCCCGATTTAGAAGCGGGCTTGTCTTGGGCCGGCTCAAATTATTTTTTTAAAAATTAGAAAACGCTAATTATTAAATAAAACGGTCCTGCAGTGAGACCATTTTTATCGGGCTGGTCTAATATACATTTTTGTCTTAAAACTTATAACGTTAAAGTGATCACTTATAGTTTTAAAATGATTATTTTTATAGTCTGACAGTGATTATTTATAACTATAAAACGATCACTCAAGATCTTAAAGTAATCAATTAAAAAAATAGACTAATTATATGTACCCGTCTCATAGTGAGACGGTCTCATACAAGACGCTTTGATTAAAAAATGGTTGTTTACGTCTTAGAATAGGTCTTTAAAGTTTAAAATTGATTTTTTACAAAAAATTTGTATGCAACGCTTGTATGGGTGCAACCACCTAATAATGGGCTAAATAGTTCGGGGCCTAAGTTTTTTTAGTAGTGAACTAAATAGCATAAACACCAACAATAACGATAGCGACTAATCTGAAATGTGGAAATTTGATGATGAGATAAAAGAAAAACTCAGATTAATATGAATAAATAATATAGCTATATCATGAATTACCCTTATTATATCTTAGTTCTTCCCAAATGAATTGCTTTTTTTATCTTAGACATGTCCTACTATTTTCATTTTTTATATTCGCACCTTATTTTTATTTTTATATATTCCACAACTTTAACCCACTACACTCAATTTTTCTTTTAATGAGAAAAATTTATTGACACGGAGAAGTAATGTGCGGAATAGCAACAACAAGAAGAGGAGTATTTCTATGTATAGTAACACCACTAGTTTCAGACATATCCATGGTCTCAGGTTCGAATCCCATTGGCAATATCCAATTAAATTTGAACATAAGAGTTGCTAACACAAACTCGTCATTAGCAATAGCAAACGATATTCCGGGACAAATCCTTCTTCCTGATCCAAAAGGAATAAACTCCATATCGTTCCCTTTGTAGTCTATCATAGAATTCAAGAATCTCTCAGGACGAAACTCTTCGGGATCATTCCAAATATTAGAGTCTCTTTGTATAGCCCAAGCATTAAAAATAACTCTTGTTTTTTTAGGAATGGTATATCCTTTTATTATTACGTCTTGAGTAGTTTCACGAGGAAATAATAAGGGTATTGGAGGATGCAATCGAAGTGTTTCTTTGATCACCGCTTTTAAGTACTTCATTTTCACTAAATCATCTTCAACTATACGATTTTTCTTTCCAACAATTTCACGTACTTCTTTTTGAAGTTCTTTCATGATTTGACGATGTCTTAAGAGTTCTGTCATTGCCCATTCTAATACCGTTTATGTTGTATCGGTTCCTGCCGCAAATGCATCCTACAACAAAAAAGTATATTAGACTCTAATGTCGTCTTAATGGATTCTACAAGCTTATTCCAGAAAAGAAGTTTAGTACAAAAAGAGCTCATCTAAAATGTGACTACAATAAATAAGAGAAACACATAGGGGGTATTTGGCAAATTAGCTTATTGAGCAATTTTAGCTTATTTGAATATAATTAGAGGGTTGTATGGTCAAACCAACTAAAGATAGTGTTTGGTGAATTAGTTAGTTAAACAACTTATTGATATGAATAAGCTGTTTTTGAACAAGCTGCTTATAGCAGCGGGTTCAAAGGCTTGTTCAAAAGCAGCTGGTCAAACCAGTTAATAAAATCAGCTGGTCAAATTAGCCATTATAATCAGCTATCAGCTATTTGCTAAACACCCTCATACTTTTATGGGTTTATTAACTTATGTCACAACAACATAGGTTAAGAGTCATTAATTATCTCATTTTAACAACCTTAGTTAAAGATTCTCCTAAATATTATTTTTCTTATACACATGACATGACTATATTAATTAAAATAGAAAAAATATCACTATTTTCTAAAATATATTGGGGTGTTCGGCAAATTAGCTTATTGAGCAATTTTAGCTTACTTTGATATAAATAGAGGGTTGTGTTATCAAACCAACTAATGCTAGTGTTTGGTAAATTAAATGGTAGAAACAGTTAATAAATCAGCTACGAATAAGCTGTTTTTGAAAAGATGCTTTTAGCAGCGGGTTCATATTTAGCTGGTCAAATCAGGCCATTTGCAAAACACCCTCATTGATGAGCTATTTTTGAACAAGATGCTTTTAGCAACAGGTTCAAAATCAGCTGGTCAAACCAGTTAATAAATTCAGCTGGTCAGCAGCCACTATAATCAGCTATCAGCTACCAGCTATTGACCATTTGCCAAACACCCTCAGTGATAAAATACTCATAAATAAAGCTCATTAGATGAGATAAGTAATGGTCACATCTAGGGGTGTTCAATGGGCCGGCCCCCATTTTGAGCCCTTATCCGGCCCATTTTTAGAAGGGCTTTGTAAGGGTCGGGTCAAAAATGGGTCGGGCCGGAAACGGGCTTTACTTTATGTAAAATGAAGCAGGCTATAAAAGGGCCGAAAACGGGCCTTTGTAAATAACATAATTAATGTATAATTTAAATATTATAAATGACAATGCCAATGAAATTATTAATATTTTATTAATTTTTTTTATTATAAATGATAATTTAATTGTTATAAATTGAAAAATGGGGATTAAAAGTATTCTTAGTAGTAAAAATGGGCCGGATTGGGCCGGAACGGGCTTTGAAAGCCCGGCCCATTTAAAGCCCATATTAATTCTAAAGGGCCCTTATCCGGCCCTGCCCATATTTACTTAAGCCCGACCCGACTTTTATTCGGCCCATTGAACACCCTAGTCAAATCCTATATTTTTAAGTTAATACAACTAAAATTTGAAACAATAATTAAATTAAAAAATTGAGTACTTACCAATATAAGAGCTTTAATGCTATCTCTTTCAAGAGGAAAACCCAAACAATTTTCCCTTTGAATTTCAAGCAAAATATCCACAAAATCCTTAACTTTTTCTTCTTCATTACTATTTTCCAATTGATTTTTCTTATCTAAATGCTCATTTAATATCTCTTCCACTACTAAATCAAATTTTTTAGCAACATTATCCAATCTTTTTTCCAACCCACTAATTTTAGCCACCCAACTTAACCAAGGAATAAAATCCCCAACATTAAAACTACCCAAAAGTTCCACAAATTCCTTCAAAATTTCCTTAAAATCAACCCCATGTTTTTTATTTCCACTATATTTTCTCCCAAAAGCAACTCTACATACTATATCATTTGTTAAATTAGTAAACATTTCACTTAAATCTAAAACTAACCCATTATTTTTTTCTATATTTTTAACCAAAATTAAAGTTTCTTCTTCCCTAACACCCTTAAATGACCTTACTCTTTTTTTACTCAAAAGTTGAACCACAAAAATACTTTTTAATTGTCTCCAATATTCTCCATAATTACAAGATGAAATATCTTTACTATTATATAAAAGCTTTTCAAATATAATTGAATTTCCCCTATTAGAAAATATAATATCATAGTTTTTTAGTATTTCCTTGGCCATGCTAGAGGAAGAGACTATAAGGGTTGGTTTGGAGCCAAAGTAGAGCATCATAACCTCGCCGTATCGAGCCGAGATGGCGGCGAGGGTGCGGTGAGGGTGCTTGCCAAGCTTGTGAAGGTGTCCTAGGATTGGAAGTTTTGGTGGAGATGGTGGTAGTTTTAAGGGTTTTGTGACATATTTGTGTAAGAAGAATAAGAATATGAGGATAGGTAAAATGATGGATAGTAGGGTTAAATGATAAGCCATGTAGAAGTTTGGTATAATACCACAACTTAGGTATCTAAATCAAAGTATGGGGGTCTAGTTTGGGATCACAATGTTGAGTATATATAATACTTCATGTAAGGTCGGCCCTAGATATTTTGGGTACTAGGTGAAATGACACATTGAAGTTCTTTTCCTTTGCAATTTATAACTTATATAGACCTTCTACAACCATTTATTTGTTAGAGTATATAAAATATCTTGAGCCTCAACCATAAGCTTAAGCTTTAGGTTGAGTTGGCTCTGATACCATGTCAAGGACCAACTCAACCAAAAGCTTAAGTTTATGGTTGAGGTCCCAAGATATGTTATATATTCTAACATTATTTTGGTTTTTTGCGAAGATCCCTCTTGCCCACCCTTAGGGTTGACCCTAACTACATCTGATCTGTAATAGTTGTTTCAGTCACTGTAACAGTTACAGTTTATCGATTGATATTTTTTGACATATATTTCTCCGTGTTTAATGTAATACATAGTCAAATGAGATTTTTTTTATTCATCTTAAAACATATATATATTTTTTTGGCAAATAAAAAACTTTTTCATTCACCAGAAAAAAACCAAATACATCAATGAATGGGAACTCGGAAAATCCTATTTGCATCAATGAATGGCAAATAAAAAACTTTCTCATCTTAAAGCATATATTTACAATATTGACTTTTTAGAATTTTTTTTGTCACATGCAATAATAAAATAAAGATATACTAATAAATGAAGTATTCATTACCTCAAAAAAAAAAAAAAAAAAAGTATTCATTTTTATGGCAACAAATTATTGGAAATACTTCACATGTGAGACAAGATCCCACATTGATAAAAAAGTGGGTTGTGGACTTGCATATATACTTGGTGAGCTAATCCTCCTATTGCCATATGGTTTTGGGAAACAATGAACCTCACCAAGTGTATGTGCAAGTCCACACTCTTGACCCGTGGGTTTGTGGCCCGAGCCCACGGGTGTCCCGTGTCCCCACGAGTGGGCCACGGTGAGATTATGTGACAAATTGTCACGGCCTAATACAAATAATTTCTTTGACGCTTGAGAATTTCTTACCCGCAAGCAATTTTGTTTTTAAAGTTTGAAGATCCACGGCCAGACAACCAATTTGTGGCTCTAAGAAGAGAATTGTAAGATAATTTGAATTACTACTCCGTCCCATATACTCCCTTCAATTCACATCTGTTGTCTCATTTGACTGAACATGGATATTAAATGGGACGAGGTCCACCAAATTGTTTTGTTTTAATTAAGTCTAAGTTTTTTAGACTTTTCAATACCTTTAACCCATCTCGAAAGCCACTACTTAAAATGTAATGACGGGTTCATCACTAAAAATTAATGCCTATAATTGTTTGATAGAGTTTTAATAGGGAGAATTTTGACATTTTATTTTTATTCTAAAATACGTGTCAAAAACCTAGCATTGGTAATAGAGAAAAGTAACGGAAAAGATCCTAATGCTCCCTTGGCATACCCTATAATTAAAAAATGAGAAATTTCAAATGGTAACCCTGAGTTTTTGGTTTTTTCACAAATGTTTTTTAAATCCACGTAGTGACCTTGAACTTTCAACTTTTTCATGTGGTAGATAAAATGTTATGTTTTTGGTTAAATCAAATATTTGTTTCGACCAAATTTTGAAATATATGGTCAATTAGGATAATCACGACATCTCTAATTTTTTAAAAATGTCGTCGTTGGGTAAATTAGCGTAGAACCAACAAAAAATTCCTCCTTTCTATCTATCACGTGTATAAATTAGAATGTTAAGATCACCACTAAATTAAAAAAATTGTCTATCACATAAACAACGAAAAATTCAAAATTACTACATGAAATTTCCGAAATTGAATTGACTATTGAAGGATATGTTTGCCTAACAAACGTTTTGGAATCTGACAAAATTGAAGTAACATTTAGCAACAATCAACCATACACAATTTTTTGAGGTAACTTTAGCTTTACATTCTTTAATATTGCACTATTTATTCATAACTTTTAATTTGTGATTGATTTTTAATCTATAAGTTAAACACAAAATGTTGTGAGAGACCGTTTCTCAATCAAGCAGACCAAAATGATAGAAAAAATAATATAAAAAATGTAGGGTCAGTAAGTAGTCTAGAAACTGGTTAACAAGATCAGACCCAATATTAGTGATGAGCCCAGAGAGTACTATGCAGTCTTGTTGTCTTTTCATTGCGGGTATGTAGGGTTGGTGGAAGTTGGAGGAGGGGTGACGATGTGTGAAACTTATTCGGATTAAAACTGCAAACCAAACTAGACCGAACCGAATAACAAATATGGTTTGGTGATTTTTAAATTTGGTTTGGATTAGGTTTGAAAATTCAAAAACCGAAATATTCAGGTTTGGAATTTTCAAAAACCGCAAACCGAAATATTTAAGAAATTACATATAGGCTATAGCCCACTAATATTAATGTATTAGCCCAAACCCAATACATTCTAAACCTAAAAAATTGAAAACCCTAACCCTTGATAATACATGTACTACCGTCGTCCCACTCCCACACTTGTTTAGTATTTTGCAAGATTTGTTATTTTGAATTAGTTTGTAAGATATTATGTCTATTATTATTAATCTTGTATGATTTGCTATTGTCTTAATTATTGTAATTGTAGTTTAAATTGTTGTTCGCCTCAAAAAGAAAAATTTGGCCTTGGAAATTCGGTCTGGGTGGTTTGGTTTGGTCTACAAATTTAAAATGCGATTCGATTTGGTTTGGTCTAGAAACCAATTTGGTTCGGTTGGTCTGAAAATATAGAGACCGAATAAAATAAGGTTCGATTTGGTTTTGATGAAAATCCAAACCGTAGACCGAACTTTCACCCCTAAGAGACATCAATCAATATCATTTGATGTATCTGTTGTAGGTTAGTTTAATTTATCTTCCTTTTTAACTTGGTAGGTGGTGGAGGTGTTGGTGGGGTTGGCGGGGATTTTTGAGTTGTTGATGAGTTGAAGGAGATGATCCACGGTGATAATTTGGTTGTTTGTATTTGGATTTTCAGTTTGGTCGACCATTTTTGTGTTTTTGTATTTCTGTTTTGTGGTAAAGATCGAACCTTATGGCTCTGATACCATGTTGAAATTAATAATGCAGAAATAAAGATTAAGACAAGGATTTTAAGGGTTTCAATACTTGGTTTATTTTTATTCAATATGAGGAGTAAACACTCCTATTTATACATAAAAACATTCCATTAACCATAATAAAATATCTCTAATCATATGGAAAAGATACTAACGAAATTAATAATATAATGCCAAATAGAACCAAATCAATAATATATTGTGATATTATTTTTTTGTTATTATTTTCTACACAAAAAACCTAAATGTTATGACTAATCATCACCACAACTAATTTTTGGGTGTAGGTAAAAAGAATTAGAAAAATTAAAGAATTAACTAAACTCTAGAGTACTTCCTAATCCTATAATATGTTAAAAAAAAAAATATCTTTAAAAAAAAAAAGTATATCAAAAAATGAGTAACTCATTGCCACTGGCTCAGCCAGAAAGGGGAGTCACCCACCAACACTCGGCCGTCTAAAACACTTGGTTGCGTGGCTACGAAACCTTCTGAACGAGGAACAGAAGACGAGGGATATGCCATTAAACTGTTAAAAGTGAAACATGAATTAGTTCAGATTTTGTTAAATTAGACTGGACTTATTGTGAATGTCAACATATTAACGGGGAAACATGAGGTGCACACACGTCTTAAGTCAAGAAGATATATACTATCCCAAACCGTATGGCAATGGGAAGAAGGGCTCCAATGACTTATGAAATGTGCACACCATGTTTAATTTGTCAATGTGAGATAGACTATCCCAACATATAGAGAAGTTTAAGTAAAAGGCATACTGTATAGTACTATTTGTAGTTAATTTACCAACCTGAATGTAAGAGGCAATGTGGGATTAGCCGGAGGATTCACCTGATTTTGAAGAGTTGATAAAGTCGAATAAACTGGAGGAAAGAGAGTTACATTTAGTTACTTGCAACATGCGAAATTTTTTGAAAAAAAAAGAAGAAAAGCTACACTAAGACATAATCAAATCGGAAAACAAAGCATCCTTAACCCAACTCAAGGCAACATCAGCCCAAAACTCATTGCTAACCCTAAAGGCAGCTCTACGAGCTAATTTATGAGCCATAACATTACATTTTCGATTACAAAACTGAAATGAAAGAGACAAAAAAACTGCCTCAAAGCAAGGCTAGTGTCGAGGAAAGGCTAGACATGAATGCCACATAGCCATCCTTGCCATTTAAGGCCTCGATGATGTTCTTACAATCCCCTTCCTAAATAATCTTCTGCCAACAGTACGAGGGGTAAACTCTACCTAGGATAAATAGTCCTTTATTCCTATGCGTCTACCTAGCATTAATACGAGGGTAAACTCATAGACACATGAAATATGATTCCTCACTTTCTGTAACATCAGAGTTTCTTCTTGTCCTTTACAATTCTAGTTTAGTTTAAGGAGTCGGCGAAACCAGAATCATAAAGGACAAAAGGAAATTCGGGTGTTATACTTTCTAACTCTAAACTACAAGCCATAAGTCCGAGTGAGGTAGCCAAAATCTAACTCTCTTTCCATCATGCAAGTTGAGGTAGTCTTTGCATACAAAGGGTAAAACAAATCTAGGTTGAGTCTAGTTTCTGAGTTCATACTAGTTGCAACGTTAAAAACAATGATCCACTCTATTAAAGAACCAATCCAACCAAAAGTTTAAGCTGGAGTTGAGACCCTAAAAATATGTTATATACTCTAACACGCCCTTCACACAAGAGCCTATTGAGCTAGTGTGAATGCAGCACAAGCTTTCTTCATACTTGGCGCTGAATATTTAACTTTTAAATGAGGGGTTATTGAGATTCGAACCCGTAACCTCTTGTCACGCTGGTTGCTAATTCTATATCAAAGTACCAATGCAATGAAAAACTCAAGTTAATGGTTGAGGTCTCAAAATATGTTATATACTCTAACAATTATAGGCAACAGAAACTTACATGATGGCTCTTGACGAGGATATGGGAAATTGGAGTAGAGCAATGTATCCCTCTCTGCAAAAGACATAATAGATATTAGGATTTATAGATCAAAATTCCATTAATCTAGTACTAGGCCATGTCCATGGGACTAAGGACAACATTCCAAGGGCTACTCAATGGGTCAGATAAGGGCCGAGCCAGGCTAGGCTTGAGAAAATTAGCTAATTTTCTGAGAGACCGTCTTTCTGAAAGACGCCTTTCAGGGCCAACTCATTAAAGCTTAATATTTACTTTTACTCTATATTTTATTTATGGGCCAATTCAAATAGAGATGATCTTTCATAAAGATCGTCTCACACAAGAATTTGTGTAAGAAAATATAGGTCAGGTTGGATAAGAGCCTTTAAGACTTGATATGAGCTTTAAATAAAGCCTGGCCCGGCCTAACTCAGCCTATTTTTATTATTAAAAATTAGGTTAATCCTCATTTATCATTATAGAAATTAAATTTAAAAAAGTTATTAATAATCACCATTGACATTGTCATATATAATATTTAAATTATCTATTAATTATGCTATTTACAAAAGTCCGTTTTGGACCCTTATTGGGCCATCTTATAGCCCGCTTTTGTTAAACTATAATAAGCCAGTTTTTGGCCCTATCCTTACAAATCCCTTTTAAAAAGGGGCAGGATAAGGACTCAAAATGGGAGCCCGACACATTCAACACCTCTGATTATGATACAAATCAATTTTCTCACCTAGATCAGAAACACTAGGATTCGAAGTCAACGCGAGGTCAGAGTAATCATCATCTGGTTCTGGTTCTGGTTCTGGTTCTTTGTTCAAGTCCCACGGCTTTAATTTAAGGTTCGGCTTGGAATCTACGAAACGGAAAAGATTATTAAAAATAACATAAAAAAATTAGAGAAAATAAGGTCATGTCTAAATTAAATATGAAAATTTGTCCGGAATAATCCCACCTATTATCCATTTCCGTTTGAATAATCCCTACTGTTGATTAGTTTTAAATAATGTAACCTTTGTATTTTATTTGCTGACAACATTCGTTTTCATATTATAACCGACATTTATAGATACCTACCATTATAGAGGAGTGGTAAAACCAACGAAAAAGGATAAGGGGAAAAATGTGAGTGTAAAGGCTAGTAGGTATGTACAATAATCAGTTAAAATGTGAAAGGGGTGCTGTCAGCAAATAATATACAAAGGTTGAATTGTTTTGAAATAATCAATAATAAAAGAGATCATTCACAACAAATGGACAATAAGTAAAATTATTCTGAAAAATTTTTCCAATTAAATATGATGCATCCATGTATCATTAAGCAAAAAAACTTTTAAAAGAGAGCTCCAAAAACAATTTAGTGGGAAACTAAATCAAACTGCACTATTATGCTTATCAAGGTTTGCGCAACGGCACAAAATAATTAACATGAAATAGGTGTACATTCGAGTTATCGGAGTGATTTTAGATTTGGTGTTTTATGTCGGTTTGAAATTGAATTTTGTATCTATTGTTAACATAATTGTAGATCATTTTTTGAAATCGGGTATTTTTATAAGGTTGGGTAAATTTCAGATCATCGGATCTATTTTGAACAATGCCTGGCGTAAATCCTATAAGGATGGATCGCCTTATGTAAAAAAAGTTTGGTTCAAATTCCATTTATCTAGTACTTGGCCATGCGGATAACATTCAAAGGGCCGATTATAGATCTCTCGGTACTCACCTGGATTGGAAACACCAGTATCAACAGCAACCGTCAAGGCAGGGTAACAATCACTTGATTTGTTGTCAAAGCTCTCTAAGTCTAGTTTAAGGTTCAACTGGGAGTCTGCTAAGCAAAAAAGATCAATTAAAATAACATCAAACAAATAGAGAAAATAAGGTCATGTATAAATTTTATATGATGCATTTGTATCAAGCAAAAAATTTCCTAAAGAGAGCTATTCTTAGAAAATTTAAGTAAATCCTGAATTCTAAAACTTAATATAAATCTTTTGGTTCTCACCTGGATTGAAAACAATAGGATTTCTAGCCACCTGACAGCCAGGGTAACGATCATCTGATATGCTATCAAAGCCCCCTAGTGTTAGTTCAAGGTTTGGCTGTGAATCTGCTAAGCAGAAAAGATCAATTAAAATAACATCAAAGAATTAGAGAAAAATAAGGGCATACATAGAAGCAAAGGTCACACTCACTTGTGGTGTTTGGCTTATTCTGAAGGCAATAATAAATAGGACGAGGTACCAACGGAATGACCTGCAATAGTTCATCTTAGGTTATACGTCGATAATTAACAAGAACATCTTATGAACTTAAATGCGCACTATCACGGTATTACGTACGTGAAAGAATGTATGCGTTAGCGCCCGGTCAGCTGTTGGCCTTTCCAGTGGATTCCAAGAACATAAACGCTGAAAGTTAATTAAAAAACATTATAAAGACTCGTCCCTTAAAGAAACGAAAAAAGCAAATGACAATAAACCATAACTAAATGGTAAACAGGCATTAACGACCTGTTTGGTTAACGATATTAAAAAATTGCGAATGAGAATGATTTGTAGTGTAAATTTTCATTATATGTATCATGTTATTCCCATGGTAATGAAAATTTGATCACAAATTTTTTTTTTCACAATTTTGCGTTTCCACCTACTAACACATATTCTAATGGTGAGTGTCACATGATTCGCTAATCAGCCTTGCGAATCGTGAATCGAAAAATGCAAATCTAGTTTTAGGCTATATTTGAACCATTTTGAACGAATCACTATGTGTCAATAGGTGATGCATTGGAAAGAATTTTGTGGAGAAAATGACACGACTACTAAATTTGTCGAGAGATATTCCCATCAAAATTACACTAATTTTTCAGTACCGAAAAACCAAACGGGCCGTAACTGTTTAACAAAAATACATACACTTATGAGATCAATAGCATGCTGGCTGGCATTTGGGATAATTTCTGACAGATTTGCTGGTTTAATCTACAAAAAAAGAGAGTTCAATTAATAAGAAGATATAGAAATGGCACATTATAAGAGCTTAATATGAACAAATCTTACCCTTGAATGGCTTATATTCCATAATCCTGCGGAGTTTTTCGCTTTAGGGAACATAGTGCAATCTGGAGATCCCAATACACAACATATTTTGTCCAGCTGATCTGCTTCACTGTTAGAAATGGCATATCAGCAGATTAACATAGGAGGTTTTGAGCATGTTCAGCAGGTTTAACTGTATAGGGTCCTAAAAAGTTGGGGTGTTTAATATTAATTTACGTACTATATGTTATGTGTTTAAAGATACAAAGTTGTTTGAAAAATATCGTAATTTTTAAAACTTGTAAAGGGTTATTAAAGAACTTTTTAATTTTTGCTTTGACTATGCTGACTAGTATCATCTAATAAACTAATCATAGATAGAAGCTATGTTGCTTGGACTCGGGTACTGATGTTGGATGCTAGTACGTGTTTAAGGGTCAGATACGTCTAAATATTGATCCATTTTATGCCTAAAATAAAGTGTCTAAGAGCCATGCCAGTATCCAAGCATTAAGCTTTTTTTATACGTCTAAAGATTCCATTTTAAGGTTCGGACTCGGATACTGATGTCGAATATTGGTACGTCTAAATTTTTTATATTTTTTAGATTGGTATAATTTAATATATAAACGATTAAAATAACGCATTGAATTGCGTAAAAAAGTAAAATGTAGCAAATTTAGTGGAACGGATTAAGTACCAAGGAAACTAGGATTAAAGCAGATATTACCTTTCTCCTGGAAAGAGCGGACGCAACATAAAAAGTTCGGCCATTATTGCACCAACTGCCCACATATCTGAAAAAATAAGAAGCAAATTGCAACGTATTAAGCTTTGGAAGATGTAAAAGCAATATGTATGTTATGTAACCTCAGAATTTAAAGGTGTTTAAAACATATTCGATGATTCAAAATTTATCTAATTTTGTAATTAGACTCGATTTGACAAACTCAACAAAAAGCTTAAGCTGATGGTTGAGGCCTCAAGACAAGTTATATACTCTAATATGACCCCTCACACAAGAGCCCATTGGACTTGAAGTGTAGATGCAGTACAAACCCTTTGCATATTTGGCGCTGAATATTCCACTTTAAATAAAGGGTCGATGAAATTTGAGCTCGTGACCTCTCGTCACGTTGGATTCTGATACTATGTTAAGAGACCAATTCAACCAAAAACTTAAGTTGATAGTTAAGGCTTCAAGATATGCAATATATACTAACACATCTACTTATACAAGGGCCTATTAGGCTTGAAGTTTAGATGTCACACAAACCCTCCTCATACCTGACACTAATACTTTAAATGAGCGTAGTTAAGATTTGAACCGTGACCTCATATCGCGTTGACTTTGATATCATTTTAAGAGAACAACTCAACTAAAATATTAAGCTGATTGTCAGGCAAAAAAAAATTTATGAGGATGAAAGAGAAGGTCAAGAAAACAAACCAATTGCCGAAGTGTAGGTAGATGACTTGAGCAAAATTTCAGGGGCCCGATACCTAACAAACAATATAAGACCATAAGAAATGATATACACGTACAACTTATATTATATCGTGCCAATTATGGTAGAAGACTAGTAGTGTTACTGTTATATAATTCGCTATTTGATTTGTTTTTAAATTTGCAGATTGAAATTCGCTTTGCGGATCACGAGAAAATTTGCTATATGCCACAAGAGAGGAAACCAAAAACTCACCAACGCGTTGTAACATATTCAGTATAAGGGGGACTTGATGAAACTTCTCGAACAAGTCCGAAATCAGCAATCTTGATCTCGTTATTGGTCACTAGAAGATTCTCTAATGAGAACAAAAAACAACAAAAACATATAATTAGCCCTAAGAAAACACAACTTTTTGTATGAAACGGTCTCAGTGTGAGATATGCATTTTACTTGGATTAAATAGCCCAATAGTAGAAACTTTTAGTTTATGGATTTCTTGTTTTAAGATCGTCTCATAGTGAGACAATCTCACACAAGACGGGCTGCTAAGAGATCCTAAGTTACTTGGACTTCGCGATGTAGGATACTAGTACGTGTCCAAGTGTCGGATACGTCTAAATATTCAATTTTATGTCTAAAATGAAATGTCTAAGTGCCATACCAATGTCCGATCATCAAGGATCAGACACGAGTACGTGAAACAAAATAAAGAGTCCGAGTAGAGTAAACATCATACCAGGTTTTAGATCGCGATGAAAGTATCCATTCTTATGCATGTAATCAAGTCCTTTAAGAATTTGAATCATAAAGCTTCGTATCTCTTCTTCTGAAAATCCTCTATTTCGCGCCGTTATTGTTTGATATAGATTATTTTTCTGAATATCGGAAAAAATTAGGTTAAACCCAAAGTCAACCGTTTTAACCCATTTTCAATTACAGCTTACATGTCATCGTTGTTAGTGAGGACACACTATATTTTCAATCAATTATTATATTTTGAGTCAACGTTTTTTTTGTTGAAGCCGTAATATAGATATACTAGTATAAAAACTCGTACAATGCACGAAATTATTAGTATAAAATTTTATATATTAAATATATTCTAAATAGAAATGCAATAACATGCAATAACAATGAATTGGTGTTTTTCTGGTAAATGAAAAAGCTTTTTATTTGCCAAAAAAAAATATGTGTCTTTTATATTCAAAAATATTATATTCCAAGAAAATTAACAAAATATATTTAATTGTGATATACTCATATATTAAATGAATGAGTTAATGTTAAATTTGGTAAAACAAATTTCATAAGGCAAGTCGCTCAGAGAGTGCCATGCGGAATTTCACACTCTTTTTATTATATTGTATGATGATATGATGTATGATTGACATTTTTTAATCAGTTGACCTGAACCCATCTCAAAACCACAAAAACCAGAAGAGGAACTGACACAACCCTAAAATGACCTTACCCTAACCCACCTGACCTACCGTTTTGATTGGTCTAAGACTCTAGGTGCAAGTCATAATATCCATTTAGGACTAGTAGTGTAGTACCAAAATCATCATCATCCTATGGACAAAATTTGAGAAGAGAAGGACAGTGGTATTAACTCATACCCATAAAAAAGAGCGTGGCCAAGAAATTATATATAAAAAGAATCAATATTTGAAAAGGATCTTCTTTTGGGTTTATTCAAAATGATTAGTGCCGTTAAAATACTACAATGAACTCAGAAGAACTGTTAGCTTGTATAGCTCCATGAATTAAAAGCAAAGGTATCTAAAGAAGGGAGGTGTTTATAACAGATTTGATGATTCAATATTTATCTGATCTTATAATTGAATTTGACTTAACCCGACTGTAAAATGAATTTAAAATAATGTAAAAATCAATGTGGTATAATGAGACTCAATTTTGAATCGACCTAAAACACCTAATTCGAAATCAACCCAATGGTCGGAATGAATACCTCTAGGTGCACGTGATGTCACGATCCGCAAATCTCACCGATTTTGTGCCCAATAATATCATAGTGGTGATTAGAATTCAAGGATAAAGCTATAAGGCTCTAGAATAGTCTAGAAATTTCGAGATTGTTCTAGAGTATTCTGGAAGCATCTAGAACACTCATGTAGGTTCTAGCTCTATCATGTAAATACTAGAATAATGTAGAATAGTGTAAAGCATGCTAAAGTGTTTTGGGCATGTCCAGAACCATATAGATATTTCTAGACTTGTACATACTCTAGGAGAGTAGTGTAGAGAATTCTAGATAAGAGCATTCTAGATTGGCCCAAGGTGAAGGGCTTTCCTATAAATAGGCATTTGGTTCTCATTTGAGGGACATCTCAGAAAAACACTTGTACTCACACATTCTCAAGTAATTCAAAGCATTTATAGCTTAACATTCTCTTGTACTCTTAAGCTTTCGTTGCACACTCTTGCTTTAAACTATTCGAGGATAAGCCTTGACTAGCATCCAGGGGAGGGAAGTTAATGGGCTAGCGTGCTCAAGACTTGGGGAAGTAGTCAGCACGTGACAGTGCGCTTTATAAAACTTAGCTTAAGATTCCATGGAATAAAATTGAACATTAATTCATGTGAGAGAGACGATCTCTTTGAGAGACCATCTCTAATCGGGTCAATCCATTATGTATTTTTTAAAATATTATAAGTAGACACTAAGAATGATATAAATAGACATTTAAAATATTAAAAGTAAAACAATAAAGATACAATAAATAATCATTAAAAATAATGTAAACAGGCCTTAATAATAAGGTAGGTAGACATAAAAAAAAGAGGACTGATTTTAAAATACGTTTCTCAAAAAGACGATCTTTCAAGACACTAGCCCGAAATTAAAACTTACCATATATTCAAAAATGAGGAACAACTCTTGGTTTTCTAGTACAACTCCTTTCAACTTTATGATGTTGGGATGACTTAATTTACTGAGTGACTGCAAAAGAAGTAGGCATATTATCATAATAAGAAAGTAAAATCTTATTATCTGGAAAAATGTTACTATTTTGAAGAAAATTTTTTACAAGGCAGAATAATCTTAATAATTACCTTTATTTCTCTCAATTCTGAACATTCATGTTTATCCCAAGAGTTAAAATTCCACTTCAATTTCTTGATAGCAATCTGTGAACCAAAAATTAGTATCAATTAGTATGCTAATGCTAATTCATCATTATCAATTCATTATCCCGTTTAAAAACGGAGTTTGAGTGACTTTTTAAAAAGTTAAATTAGTAAATTTTTATTTTACTTTCCATCTCATATCCACCTACCAAACAAAAACAAAAGATATCACAATTTTTTAATTATTTCTATCAATATCAAAAATTAGATATTGAGTTATATTTTAACAATCCCAACTATTAATTTTCAATTGCAATCTAACCCCGCTTCTTTATCTTCAAATCCCTATTTTCACATACAAAGACCCCATACTCTTATTTTTAATTTTTTTTTGAAATCTCAATATAAATTTTATTAACATCAGCTAATTATAATTTTGAATTAAGCATAATAAATAATAGTATAAATTAAATTAGTGCGTTGACAAATGTCTTACGATCTCATTTGCCTCGGTATCAAAAGCCTTGTATACAGTGCCAGATGTTCCGGCTCCAAGCTCCTCCAAGAGACTATATCTGCGCAACAAATATTATCTCAATTTCAATTTTTCATTCAAAATTGACCAAAATCCAAAAACCTAGGAATAGAAAAAGATTCTTAATATTACAGCGATTAATACAAAAGAACATAATCATCCAAAACCTACGAATAGAAGAAGATCATCCTTTTTAACATACTAAAATGATTTATCATCTAGACAATTCAAGCTAGAGAATTCCTTGGAAAGATTCTTAATACTCGTTCTGTTTTGTATGATGATATTTTATTTATTTTATAAAAAAAGTCTTAATAATTCATAATATTACATTGAAAAAAAATGTAAAATACTTAAATTTAAATTTAGTTTAGGTTAATACTTCCCTGTTTTATTTGTTGTTCTCTTAATAAATAAATCTACTTATATCAAAAATTTTAGACAAAAATAACCTTAGTCATTATCCTCATTTCAATAAGTATTTTAATAATGCTTATGATCCTTACATATATTTCACTAACTTTCTATTAATATTAATATTTAAATGGTTATTATCCCCACTTTATCCTATTAAATTATTTATTCAATAACATGATACGCTCATTATCTAACAAGTTCCATTTTGAACATGCAAAGTACAAATTTGTACATAAAATTATATTTTTTAGGCCTAAAATTGGAGTCCTAAATGATAGCCCGCTTTATTTTGCTAGCGACGTTCATTATTAAAACAATAACATAAAACAAAGGAAAAATTATTTGACTTCCAAAGCATAAAACTTACCTGTCCATTGTTTATATGCTTAAAATAATAAAATTATTTGCACTTGTCCTTGCCCTTGCTGATATAAACACCTACATAACAAATAGAGAATATTTCGATCAACATTTCTTTTTATTTAAAACTATGAATTATCTTCGATTAGAAGCAATTTATATTGGGATCTTGTTAAGATGTGAGGCATTATATAAATTAATTTTTAATATTTTACTTCTAAAAACATGTATGACGACAATACACTAGTTATATATACACAAATAAAAATTTCTACAAAAACTATATTTGATTCGATTTTAACAAGATTAAATTTTTTCAATCAATAAGTTAATTATGATTTTATATTAGTATTTCTCTAATTGCTCGTAAAGGCTTGTAAAAAAAACAAAAACAACATAAATAAATAAATAAATAAAATCAAATTGTAACAAAATAAAAACTTCTAACAAAGCTGAATATTTAAAATTTAATATGCAAGAAAGAAACTTTTCAACCGAGAACCAAAGATTAAAAGAGATTATAAATAGAAATATAATGTGACACACCTAGGGATGGCAACGGGTCGGATCTGGACCGGGTCCAGATGGACCCAGATCCAGATCCGTTTTCATAGGAAAGACCTAGATCCAAATCCGTTTTTGCGGGTCTAAATTTTGAGGATCCAGATCCCTTGATGCTGCGGATCCAATATCGGATCCGGGTTCAAAATGGGTCCAACTTATTTTTGCATATTTAATTTGAAATTTTGATCGTATTGAAATTCAAGAGAGTTATATTAATTAAAAAATAATAATTTAAAACGGTTGTTATTAATAAGAGTACTTGAAATACATAATCATGCCACAAGTCACCAAGTTTACAGTAATTAGTCTTCAAATGAAGACGTTGTAAGGATAAAAAAAAAGTTAAATAGCTTCTGAGTTGTAGTAGTAAATCAAAATCGTATTAAGAAACATAAACTCTAGTAATTAATTAAGAACCCATCAGAAAAAGCTAAAAAAAAAACTTTAGAAATTAATTAAGAAACCACTGTTTGATTTTCCAACTTGATAATAAACGGGTCCTAAAGATCCACGGGTCCGGGTATTTTTTTAAAACCTAGATCCAGATCCGTCAATTTTAAACGGATCCAGATCCGACTCGGATCCGACGGGTCTAAAATTATAGGATCCAGATCCGCAAAAACGAATCCGGATCCACGGATCCATGCAGGGTTCAGGATCCATTGCCATCCCTAGACACACCAATTAATATCGTAAATTTGTAATTATCAATACAAACATTGAAAATTCAAACGAACTGAATTTGATCGAATAATATGATCATAAAACTTATAAAATAAAATGAAAAATTAGATAAGAGAAATTTGAAAAGAGGGGAGAAGAGGAGAACGAAAGGATGATGATTGAAGGATTAATAGAATTTGGGATAAATTTATAGAAAAATTTTCAACACTTCGGATTAATAGAACAACCCGTCCTCTAATTATGAGACAGATCCACATAATCAGCCCATTATTTTAATTAATTACTTTAAATTCTTAAATTATCGTTTTAACGTTATACATATATCATACTATCATATAAAATCATGTGTTCCATTTAAACACATTAATTGTCACTTAGCACAAACTACTAACGGGATAATCCTAATTGGATGGACATTGAGAATTACCTTATAAAACAACCCTAAAATATAAATATACGCTCCTATCAACTTTCGTTTACAAACTTGATCGTTTGAAGTATAAATGTTGTTTGTAATTTGTAGATAGAAAATGGCTAAAGATTGCAAAATAATGTAGAGGAGAAAAAGAAATTGATGAGGGTTGAAAAGAAAAATTAAAATTATAAATGAGAGAAAAATGATTTAGAAGGAGAAGTGAGAAAAATATTAAAGTGAAAGAATGAAACAAATAACAATTGAAGAAAAAATTCCTTAATTTATAGGAATAGGGTTGGTTAAACAACTCCTGAATTTTTGGGATCTTTTTATATCTTATTTTATATTATTTAAATTTTTTTTTTTGTTTTTTTAAATTAAACGAATAACTTATATATTTTTTTTAAATTTTTTATACTTAATTTTTTTTATAAATTAAATGTGAGGTTTAGATTTTTTTTAACAATGTTTTTTTTGTTAATTTTCTGTATTTTAAATTATTAAGTATTTATTTTCTATTTTTATTTTTATTATTTTTTATTTATAATTTTTTTAAAAAATATCTCGGATATTACAATACGTAATCACTCTAATCATCAATTTAAAAATATTAGAAAATTCTATATGACATCTTTACAAAGGTTTACCACATAAAATAATCAAATTTTTTAATTGTTATATTTATTGAACTAAATATCATACAAATTCTTATATGTCAACTAAAAAGTCAAAAAAACTTAAAAATATTCCCATAATTTTATATTAGTATTTCTCTAGTTACTTGTCAAGGAGTGTACAAAACAAAAGGAACAAAAATAAATAAATAAATAAATAAATAGAATCAAATTATAACAAATAAAAACTTTTGACAAAGCTGAATATTTCCAATTTAATATGGAAAAAAGAAAATTTTCATATAATAACTAAAGTTAAAAGAGATTATAAAATGAAATATAATGTGACACACCAATTAATATCGTAAATTTGTAATTGTCAATAGAAACAATAAAAAGTCAGACAAACTGAATTTAATCGAATAATTTAATCCTAGAACTTTTGCAAAAAAAATTTCACAAAATAAAATGAAGAATTAGATGAGAGAAATTTGAAAAGATGGGAGAAAAGGAGAAAAAAAGAATGATGATTGACGAATTAATAGAACAGTCTGTCTTCTAACTATGAGACAGAACCATATAAGTAGCTCATCACTTTAATTAATTACTTTAAGATCGTAAATGATCGATTTAAGATTATACGTAATCACTCTAATTATCCGGTCACTGGGTTTACTTTAGGAAAATGCACCTCAAAGTTGTGATTATTCATATGGTTAATCAATATGTGGGCTTATTATAGAAAAATCGTGAATAATTTGGATTATTCTAGGTAATTTTTCCCCAATTTTTTTCATCAAATTTATTATTCAATAAAATAATACTCTATCTGTTTCTTTTTGTTCTTCCCATTCACTTTTTCCGCAATTTTCAATTTTTTAAACTTCAATATCTCTACATACACATAATAAAAAATAATAAAAATACATAATATAAAAGTATACATCAAGACGAATCTAACGAGATCTCACATGGATATATTTTTGTTTCTAAAAATGCGTCAAAACTATCAATTAAATTTTTCTCTCCTTAAAATGTAATTTTCCAAATGGAAAGAACATTAAAGAACTAAAGGAGTACATCCACTATCTAACAAACTCTATTTTATCTTAAATCCCGTGAACATTACTATGAGATTTTCATTAGGGAACAGACAAAGTATAAATTTGTACATAAAATATTATATCTTTAAGACCTAATAATTTTTGGTCTTAGGCGATATAACCTGCTTTGCTCTTCCTAACGAAGTTCATGACTATTTTAATAATAGAAAACCAAGGAAAAATTATTTGACTTTCAAAGCATAAAACTTACCTGTCCATTGTTTATATTGCTTAAAATTATTTTATTTCCATAGCCAAAAATTATTTTCCCTTGCCCTTGCAGATAATTATTTTCATTTAACTATCTTTCATGCGAGACACCTACATGACAAATAGAGAATATTTCAATATTTTTTTAAAATTGAAACACTCTTCTTAATAATAAATTATTTTCAATAAAAGGCGATTTATATTTAGATCTTGTTAGGATGTGATATACTATAGTTTAAATAAATTAATTTTTATTATTCTACTTTTAAAAATATGTATCTCAATACACTAGTTATATATATATATATATATATATATATATATATATATATATATATATATATATATATATATATATATATATATATATATATATATATATATATATATATATATATATATATATATATATATTTGACAAATAATTTGTATTATAAACCAAAAAGTAGATACAAACAGGATGCCCGGCCTGGAAATTAACTCCACCCGAGCCACCAAAAATACTAGCCGCTCAGACAAAAAAGAAGAGCGCTAGCCCAAAAACCCCCAAAACTATCTACTTAGTTACAAGCATATCTAGCATCCTACTGTTTGCTCTACTAGCCAACCTAAACACTATACAATCAACAGCCTTCTCCGATATATATATATATATATATATATATATATATATATATATATATATATATATATATATATATATATATATATATATATATATATATATATATATATATATATATATATATATATATATATATATATATTATTAAGAGAAATATAAAACTGACATTTCCAATTTAATAGGAAAAAAAATATTCAATTAAAATCAAATATTAAAAGAGATTATTAAGTCGAATAAAAAAAGAGATTATTGAGAGAAATATATTATAACACATCAATTAATATCGTAAATCTGTACTTGTTGATGGAAACATTGAAAATTCAAACGAACGGATCGAATAATTTGACAGTTTAACTTTTACAAAAATTTCATAAGATAAAATGAAAAATTAGGTGACAGAAATTTGAAAAAATGAGAGAAAAGGAAAGAAAAAAATGATGATTGAAGGATAAATAGAATTTGGAGTAAAACAATGTATCCATTGATAATTACTATCACATAAACCCAAATATAAGAAAAAAACATTCACCTTTTTTGTATTAGAGATTCTTCTCAAGCTTGTTATGATGCAACGATATTAGATATGAACAAGGGCATTTTAGTAAAATCAAATTTTCGGTGGCCAAAACTGTGTTTCATCCTACATTAGAGTTATAGGCCAGGCCACCTATGTGAAATTATGAAAACCTCATATCTCCGCTTTGAAATTTGCCAAAACCCCATATCACCGAAGTGAAATTTACTCATATAAAAAACATAAGTTCAAAATCTAAGTTTACATTCATTCTTGATTTATATATGTTATAAATCATTAGATAAATAAGGCTATAATAACGGATCGTTACAAAAATAAATTATAATTTCTAAAAATATAACAACTTTTTGCGAGCAACCTCACATTTTATAAATTACCGAAATAAAAAATCTTATAATGTAACCTGTGTTTGTCCTGTACTTTCTCCTTTTTTTTAGTATTATTGTCTCATTTGACTTTTTATATAATATAATGCGTTATTTTGATCATTAATTATTAATTATTAAATCATCCTTAAGCCAGTTTGACGCAAAATCAACCAAACATCATCGCTAACTCCGACGCCAGCCCAACGAGCAAGTCTATGGGCCACCCCGTTACACTCACGAAAGCAAAAATAAAAAAAAAAATAAAAAAGAACCCAAATGCAGTTTTGAAGCTAAAGTAATTCCATCTTTGAACCAAGGTCGTCCCACTCATTTTTGGGCCACAGAGCAAAAGATAAAAAGGATCTCTAAAAACTTAAGGCGTAACGACTAATATAATACACACCTTCTCTTTTATTGTTAATATTTAAACTAAGAACTCATAGTGCTTAGCAACAAATGTAACTTATACATAAATTTAATTCAAATTAATATCACTTATGTACATGAAAATATGTTTGTTAGACCCTAACAAATCTGAGGCCCTAGACGAAACTGTTGAACATGTTTAACATGCTCAGAACCTTCCTTGTTTTTTACCGGCTTTTGAAAGCAATTTCTCCTTTCACCTTAGAGCTTCTTCCATCCTTAATTTATATATGTTATATAAATCATCAATAGTAAAAATAGTTAACTAATTCAAATTGAATAAAGATAATTTTTTTTGCAATGAGTTACCATAAGATTGCAAGCAATTATCATGTCTATAAGGCTATAATAGTGGATTTTATTCTAGTGAAAAGTTAACAATAAAAAATTACAGTTTCTTAAAAGAAAAAAAAAACACTTGAGAGACGGTCTCTCCATCTCTAATGGACCGGCTCATTATATTTTTAATATAAAAAAAGAAAAATATAGTGTAATGACATGTTTACTCGGTACGGTTTTAGGATACCTCAAGTAGGCATTTAGTATACGTCAAGTAGGTTCACAGTATGTCAAATAGGTGTTTTAAACGTGTTAAAGTTGTCAAGTAGGTTTTTTAATCGCCTGATTCTTATAAACCTCGAACGCCTACTTGTCACACCTCAAAACACCTATTTAAAATACCTCAAACAACTATTTTACATACCTTAAATACCTATTATACATGCTCAAACACATACTTTAATTTTTTTATTTTTGTAATTACTGCTGCCTTTAAGGCTATAAATTAATAGTGGATCTTATTTTTGTAAAAGCTTTACAATAAACAATTATACTTCGTTTTTTTTATAGAAGAGACAAATGGCACATTATACCAAAAACAAAAGCAACGTCATAAGAACATAATAGCGGTGAGCATAATCGAATATTCAATCCGAAATATACAGTCTGATCGAATGTTCAAAAATAAGTATTTTTGATATCTGATAGTCGATCTGACTCAACTCAAGTATCCGATATATGACATTGTTTCGAATCGGATATATGAGATATTTGATGCCAATAAGGATAATAGTCGTTTTACAACAATTTTTCAGTTTAGCGAAATGACAAAATTCTATTACGTAACCTGTGTTCGTTTTGCACTTTATTCGCTCCATTAATTATTGTTATATTTGAGTTTTTGCACAATATGTTATTGTAATCAAATATGTATTAAATTATGCGTGACTAAAAATGTAAAAAAGTTAATATCATGAAAATATACAAATAAACAATTCAAATATAATCGTATTTGTCTTTACATTAGATGTAATATATAAAATAGACTCAAACAATGAATAATACCAATTACCAATAATCATTATACAACAAGTGTTTAAAAACTGATGGAAGAATGTGATAAAAAGGTTTAGCAAATTGTAATATGTAAGGGTATTTGATAAACGACTGATGGCAAGTAGTTGATAGCCGATGAGTGATCACAGTGGCTGACTTAACTAACTGATCTATTAACAGGTTTTGACCAGCTGATATCGAATAAGCTGCTATGAACAGCTTGTTCAAAAACAGCTTACTCAAAACAAAAAGCAGTTTCAACCAGATAATTTACCGAACACTAAAACTATCTAGTGTGGCACCCAATAAGCTATTTTGACAAACACCCAGCGAACTTACATTTCTACTCAAGGCTCTATTATAATTTTTCCTGTGGCATGTCCACTCATTATCCTATCCCAAGCCTCTTCAGCTTTACTCAAGGGATGTTTAGAGTCTATAACTGTTTTAAGCTTTCCCTCCTTAACCAGATTCACAATATAGTCAAAGTTTTCTGTCTTTGGAATCATAAGTAAAGGAACTAGTTGTTTCTTGGAAAAAGTCAGTTTTTTCATAGCAAATGTAAGCATAGCACTTGGGCTAGGAGTCAGATCGATTACTTTACCGGTTGCGCTTAGATTGGGTTCGAAGGTGGCCCATGGGATTCCGGTGGCACCATGAATCACAAAGTCGTACTTTTTCCCCGAAGGACTTTTCAAGGCAGCCCCTTCTGCGGTCTTATAGTCAAGGACCTCATCGGCACCCAAGCTCTTGACAAAATCTATGTTACGAGCCCCACATGTTGCTGTTACATGTGTGTTTCCGAGCTTTGCTAACTGAACTGCGTAGTGGCCTACACCCCCTGATGCGGCTGTGATCAATAGGTTTTTCTTTTCACCACTCCCATCGAGCTTGATGTTTGCTGACTTGGTTAGAGCCTGGTGAGCGGTAAGGGCAGCAACTGGTAGGGCTGCACCTTCTGGTGCAGATACTTCAGGTGGTCTAGTAACTGTCAGGTTCTCCTTTGCAACGGCATACTCCGCCAGTGCACCTCCAGTCTGTCAGTCAGCAGTCAGCACCAATCAAGACACACTGATTTACGTCTTATTTGGTTATTGCCTTATTGGTATTAAATTGTGAGAATGATGATGAAAACACTAAAATTTAGAAAGAAAAAAAATGCTTGACAAGAAACTTACAGCGTGGCTAAGCAGCGCTACAACTTTGTCACCAGTTTTGAACCTCTTCACACCAGATCCTGCCTGGACTACCTCCCCAGCAATATCAGTTCCTGTGACAAATCATCATATTCCGAGTTAGGAACTGCCTTGGTCCAAAAGTCTAAGTATCATGTAGTTCATGATAGATTATCACATGATTCACTAATTTCCACGTAAATTGCGAACTAAAAAGTGAATTCTCGTCTGTTTTGTGCTATTTTTAGATCATTTTGAGTAGTTTGCGAATTTAAAAAGCAAATTAGTTGGTGAATCATGTTCACATGGTCATAAAATCGATACTTTTATGCCTCTTTGAAATCATTTTAGGAAGTGCGTGCGCTCATGCCTTCGGTAAATTTAAACATAAATTAAATACTTAGGGTCTTGATCAGCAGCTTGTAATCAAAGCAATATTTCCAGCATGCAATTGAGCCTCAAGGGAACAACATAATCTAACAGCAGCATTATGAAAAACCTGGTATAGTAGGGAATTTGCGGGGTAAGAAGGGCCGCAACATGCCCTTCTGTATCTTCCAATCAACTGGGTTTAAAGTTGCCGCCTCAACTTTAATAAGGACTTCATCAATCTTCGGTTCAGGAACGGGAACCTCAACATGCTGCAACACAATGAACAGTCATCACTACAAGATTTCAAGAAAAAATTAGGTGAAATTAATCATCTGCTTCCTCCTGAAAAGACTAAAACATGGTTTTAAGAGTGAAGAGCAATGGCTATCCTCACATAAACCGCTGAGAGCCACCTTACACATATCCGAAAAATGCAGAACAACCCACCTCGTACCTAATTTTTCTAGAACCAAGTTATAAATTTTGATGTTTAGTATCGCTGCAATCAGAGCGATTACATCCACTTTATGACATTCGGGTAATGGAATGTCATTGTAAATGGGCAATCCATTGTCAAGTTTGAAATTTGTCATAAATCTACTTTTAAAGCGACAAAAAATCTACCTTAAAGCTCAAAAGCTCCTAAAGTTATTTTCTGATCTACCAAATTGAAAATGGAGGTAAACCCAACAAGCCATCATTATAACATTATTACAAATCTAGAAGTCCCAAATTGTAATCCTAATCTTATTTTGATTATTTAATGCCATATATTTCAGAAGTAGATGGTCCTCTTCCTTAAGTCCTTGACATATATAATAAATAATGATGAACTTCTTTATCATTTTGCTATTTGGGTAATAAACATGATAAAAAGCCAAGCCTACATTCAATGATTCAATAAGAGAATCGACCCTTATTTCAGTTGGAGAGCAAATATTCGCTCTTCCCCGATAAGGTCCTAGGTTCCATTCTTACCTAGTCCTACCTACCCTTGTAAGAAACCGTTTCTCGGTTAGACAACCTCAAAACAAAATACTCGTACATAATTTGTATTAGTTGCGCTATTTAACCTGATTCATCATCTAACACAAGAATTTAAGATAAATAAAAAAAACATTCTATAAAATCTAAAACAAAACCTAAATTTTAATCAAACTAAAAATTCAATTCAATTAAAAATCCAACTTGTGCATTCTTTCATTTCTATCATACAGTAAAACATTAAATAAACTACTCAATTATAAAAAAGAAACAACCGAATTTTTAAATAAAATTAAAGGTACATAACCATATTATCAATCAAATTTGATAGAATATCATAATTAAATACAAACAACTCCCTCATATATAAAAATGATATCAAAGAATAAGAATAAGAAATTCGAACGGAAGAAAAAGACCTTTAAAGCCTGAGTTCCACCACCATAACCAGAATACTGAACTGCGTGCATTAATTTGGCGTCCATTAGTAAAAGCCAAGAAGTAATTGGCACCGACGTTGAGTTTTGGGGATTTCTTCGTTCGGAGTGGGAAGGCCTAGTAGTATCACGATTGCTATGGGTTGCTTCTAGAACATTTATTATTCGTTAATCCCTCTCATTGTCTTTTGTCTCATCCTCTTACTTTCTCACACCTAAATTGTTACATCAATCTTTTAAATTTGCCCCCACCAAACTTCCAAATGTCTTTTGGTGGGCAACCAAAAAAAATTTATTCCGTTACATAATACTTGCCGCTGATATGAGTGTTGTACGTTATGTGGGAAAATATCACTATCTGTAGCAGATATTATAGAATGGAGGAAGTATGAGGTAACACATAAATGCGTTAATGAAATAAAATTGATAAATTAAGATGATATCGGGATTAAATCGTTCAACTTTCGTAATTATAAAAACTAAAAAGTTTGAGAAACCCTTATGTGGGATTGATGTGGACCAAGTTTTAACATTCTGATCCCTACTTTCTTCCCTCTCTTCACTCTTTATTATATACTCCAAAGCAAGATAAAAAATTCTTTTTAAAAAAGTATTTGATTTTATATTAGTGTCGACTAAGTTTATACTAAACTTTTTCATAAAGTTTCAATCGTATATTCCCATCGATTTAGAGCAATAGTTCCATTATTTATTTACCACTATATATAATGTATTTTCGATCTTAAATATCTTTTATTGCGCATAATTAAAATGTATAGAGATTTTATATCTTAAAAATTTACATTGAGACGAATATATAAAACAATATCTATATTTAAACTTATATAATTAAATATAAATAACAAATGAGAAGTAATGATAGTATTAGAAAAGTAAATAAAACCATAACTCTTACTTAATAGGGGTAATATGTACTATTTAGATTAGTAGAATTTGATTTTGTTAATCTTCAACATGAATAACAAATAATCATAATTAATAACAAAATTCCAAGTTCCCTATAAAAACAATCACCACTTCCCTATACACTAATGCAAGAGAAATAAAACTAATCATTTTTATACTTTATCAATTATGAAATACTTACAGTATCGTTATTAACACTGTTCATCATTAAATTTAATTTATATATTATGGTTAATATTTAAGAAAATATACAATTAAATAATCACATATTTTCATAATATTAAAGTGCTATAATTTCTAATTATACATAATTCAATAAATATATTATCAAAATAACGCATTTGATCAACAAAATTCTAGAAATCGGTGCACAAAATGGAGAAGCAACATCTTGACTACACTTTTTTGCCTTCGTTTTTGACCACCATGGAGGAACACTTCAAAGCTTGGCAAGATAGTAGCACTTTGGCAATTGACTATTGACTATTGGTTGTTGGCTTTTTAGTTGACTTGTTTGATCAGCTGGAAATGTTGGCTGTTTTGTTGCTTTTAAGTTAGCTGAAAAAGCTAACTGTTTGTGGAGCTGAGAAAGCGAGCTGTTAGTTGGCCGAACAAACCAAACACCCCCAATTTAGCCACTGGGGGTGCTTGGCGTAGCTAGAAAATGATCACCGTAAAAGCTTGTCAAAATTGCCATCTCGAATCCATAATTTAGCAGTAGTTTATTCCCGATCTCACCATACCAAACCGAGCTTTCAAAGACCGATCTAACTGCCCTTTGGAGTGAATCTTCAATGCCAGCCTAATACCTTGAACTTGCACATATAAACAGTCTCTAAAGGGATGTTATGATGCTCATATTCGACTATGTTCAATATCATATTTTCGGTAATGGAAGAACTAGGCTGCATAATCTCCTTGAAGATAGTAATACCGGTAACCAGCTTCGATGCGTACACAAGCTTGAATTAGCAAATATACAGTTCTCAACCATGTTTCCTTTTCTTGAAGTTCTTTCCCATGGAAACGGGAAATGCAGCGTACCTTGAATTAGCAAGCTCCTTCGGAACAACAGCACCAGATGATTTCAACACGTTAACGAATTCTGGGAACAAATTTTTACTTTCCTCGTTTACAAATACAATCGCGTTCCCTTCCCGTCCATGTCGTGAGGCCCGACCAACTAAGTGAACATATTCCTTCATTGAATTCGGCATGTCAAATATTATGACTTGCCTCACACTCACAAGGTCCATCCCACGGCCCAATAACCCAGTTGATACTAATACATCAAACTCACCCATCAAAAAAGACTTCAAAATTTCGCTCCTTTCACTCATGGTCTTGTCTCCATGGATGGCTAAAGCTTTGATCTTCGTAGTAATGATGATTGCCTCGGCTAAGAGATCTGCTCCTACTTTTGAAGCTACAAATACAACCACTGGGGGCTTGAAATGCTGCTTGCTCATCAATATGTCAAAAAGCTTCTGCTTTTTGCGCTTTGTCTCCACCCATATAGGTATCTGCTTTACCGCAAGGTTTGGCGTATTAGACTTTCCGACAAAGACAATTGCCAAATTTTTTGCCATTGAGTATGCCATTTTCTCGACTTCAGCAGATACGGTTGCAGAAAGCATCAGAACCTGGGGACTCGAGAGAGCCCTAAAGATCTGCATGACCTGATCACGGAAGCCTCTCTGAAGCATACAGTCCACTTCATCAACCACAAAGACGGAAATATCATCCAGCTCAATGTCATGCTTGGTTAACAAATCAACTAGCCTCCCAGGTGTTCCCACGATCAATTCAATACCTTGTTTGATTCGGTAGACCTGACTGGCCATGGGATTACCACCTATGACAAGTGCAGTCTTAAATGGCAGCCCCAAGCTAAGTTTTTTGGCTTCTTCTTCAACTTGTATACACAGCTCCCTAGTAGGTGTAAGAACCATTGCCAGCGGCTTCCTATTGCATGATCGATCAGAAGAAGCATTATTCACACAATGAGTAATAATTGGAATCAAATATGAAGCCGTTTTCCCAGATCCTGTCTCAGCTGAAACGAGAAGGCTATTACCTTCTATAGCAGCAGGTATAGCTTGCATTTGAACTGGTGTTGGCAGTACAAATCCCATAAACTCTATATTCTGAAGGAGCTTCACCGGAAGATTACAAGAAAAAAATGACAAAACAGGGGGAGGGACAGAACCACGTCTAATGGAAATATCAAGTCTTTCTCTCAGTAATGCCGTCTCTTCATTAGAAACAAGACCAGAACTTGATCCTGTTTTGGGATCTTTCACATAGAAGCACTCATCAGTAGTAGGTAATCGTTTCTGAACAGGAAGTGTAGAGGCATGTTTTGACTTAGCTATTCTTTCCAAAAGAGTCTTCTTACACTCCAAGCTGCAAATATCATCATCCGTCTCATCACATATATACTCCCCATAGCGGCCACAGATGATGCAACGAGGTTCTCCTGGTTCTGCTTCTCTCTGATCCCAGCATCTTACTTTCACTTCGTCTGCAACATCAAATGTTTATGCAAAAAAAACATAAATTAATTGTCTAATGTAAACAATATCCCAAGTAGTAACTCAAATTATCCCGAAACCAAGAAGTTTTCCATGAAAGCGAAGATTTCCAGGAAAAATTTTCAAAACAGGTATTCCGACTTCAGAACCTCAATTTATAGTAATATAGCCACAAACAACTTAATTGAGAGTTACAAAGAGAAGAAAAAGCAACAAAGCACATATGTAACAATAACAATGAAAGATCTCAAAGAATCAACATAAAAAACTGTATCACACCAGTGATAACTCCTCGAGACCACCAAGATATGAATTATTTCAGGAAAAACAACAAAAAAGTTTTGATAAGGGCTAATATAAGGTAAATCTCTCATACTTCACTTATTTACAAATAACAAAAATTAGGCCAATATTTTTGATAAGTTAAGATAGATTCAAATAAGGGCTAACAAATTTAGATAAGTTCTTGTAAGTTCAAATAAGTTTTGGGAAGTTCAGATATAGATTGAGATAACTTAAAGATAATGGAGTTTAAATGCTACATTGAACTGATTTATAACCCAAAAAGCCTTAGTCTCACCAACGGAACAATACAGATAAAACACTCGATACATAAAGAATCATGAGTTCGCCTAGGGTTTGAAAGCTTTCTCTTTCACCCATATGACAAGGGTTTGATTTTCACCGCTAAAGAAAAGAATAATTCCCAATCCATTTGCATTTACGAGCAGAGGAATCTCCCACCTTACCCCGAACAAACAAAAAAAAACACTCATTGTAAAAGAACTCAAAGTAGTTGATCATAAGCACACTCAAAAATTTACAAAGGTTCAAATCAATAAAAGAAGCAACTGGAAAGACAAAGTCGTAACAGTAAACCCTAGGAGAAACAGATTACAAATTACAATAACAGTAAGCAAATCAAAAATATAATGAGTTAACCTGAATTGTCTTCATCATTTCCAATAGGTTTCAAAAATTCCAACTGATCATCAATGCCGGCCACCTCCATATGTATCGCAGGATTCCTCAATCACCCAACCTTTCATTCATCGGGTCCTGAATTTATCAAAACTTATTGCTTAAGTAATCATAGAAATTTCAGAAAAAAATAATGATAATAAAAAAAAAGACTTTGATTTTATGAAATCTACATAGTTGTAATGTACTATAATCGAATTCTCCAGACTGCCAAAAGATAAAAACAAAATGAAATTCTTGACAATATGTATGAATCAAACCCATTAAAGCAACCCTAATAGGTAATGAAGGGTTCAAGTTAAATACTTAGCTTACTATTAAAGTAATAATCAATAGTAATCATTCAGTCTTGGTGTCACTCATCTCTCTTTGCTGTGCACCTTCATCTTTGCCCTCTCTTTGAAGGGGCACGAGCATGATTTGTCCACTATCTTTCCCGCTGGACCTCAACTTTGCTTACTATTAAAGTACTGCTTATTAATTGATATTCATCTTCATCTCAAAATTAGAGTCTTAAATCCGAATTCTGAAGGTCTAAACATGTAAGCATCAATTGGGAATTCTAATCGCTCCATAAAAACCCTAACCCTAATTTATAGGTTTACCAATTAAAAAACAATCAAACAAAATCTAATAGTAATTTAATCCAATAACCACTTTTCCACCGCAATTAAAAACCAGAGTATGCAACATATCACCATTAAAGGTTCAATAGTGTTTAATGCTTTTAATCCCTTTTATAAACAAGCTTCAATTCCTTCTTTTACATAACCAAAACACCCAAATTAAAATCAACCAACAAATACGAATCAAAATCGAAAGGAACAAAGAATGTCGGATTCACATAAATGGATAATTGAAGTAATACAATCAATTGATCAAAGCATAAAAAGGAAGAGATAAGAGTATGATAATACCTGTATTGTATAGATTTCTCTATATCCTCAACAAATAGTCTGAATGTTTGATAGAGGAGGAGAGATGCAAAATTACTAATTTCAAATACTTATAGGTTGTAAATTGTAATTATAAAATTATAAATAAATAATTTGCAAATTTTATTTATTTATTAATTTAGTCTAACTTATTGGAATACGATGAATTAAATTAGTCCAACTTCTCTTATTCGACCCGTTAGCTATATATACATCATGCGCTTACGATTAACACAAATTCTTACCTGAGATCGTCTATATAATAGACATCTCAAGTTTTGGGCTGGTCCAATTTATAAATTTTTACAAAAAAAACTAATTGGTGCTTTTGTAAGTTAAAAGGGAAATATGAGTTTGAGCTCTTGAGAAATGTCTATACTATAGACGGTCTCTAAAAGAGAGGGCTTAAATGAAATTTGACGTCGTAATTTTTGAATTCTCAATTTTATCTACTTTAAAAGCAAAAGTGATATTAAAAATCAATTATTTTTGGAGAGCAAATTACTAGTTTCCAGGAAATGTCGTGGGTTTGATTTTCACCGAGCCTCTTATTCCCTCAATTTACCTTGTGTTTAAAAAAGTAAGTATAAAACTAGAATGTGGTTTTATATTAGTTGGAGTAAGTACCACATTCACCAAGTAAGATTTTGTGTTTGAATTTAGTCTAACCCTCTTCTTTCCCTTAGCCTACACCGCAATGAAAAACGGTAAGGGTGAAATAAACTCAAAATCAAATTTTAATATTTAATTTATCAATCACAAAATTTGAGCCAATTTAAAATTTTATATGATCTTGATTCTCAATCAAAATATTATATTTTTATCAAATTTGAAGGTGGAATAGTAAAGT
This sequence comes from Amaranthus palmeri, assembly GCA_019776075.1. Taxonomy (NCBI): domain Eukaryota; kingdom Viridiplantae; phylum Streptophyta; class Magnoliopsida; order Caryophyllales; family Amaranthaceae; genus Amaranthus; species Amaranthus palmeri. The sequence continues at coordinate 4,274,769 of JAAKBH010000271.1, read as the reverse complement.
AACATAAATTCAAGGATAGGAAGGCCTAGATGAGATTTGATAATCAAACCAAAACAAATTTACTAGCTATGTATGAGACAAGAATGGAAATTAAATTGCTCAAAATATTGAAGAAAATTTATAGGTATGACCGTATGAGTTGCCGCTGTCCTTTCCTCTTCAGACTCTGTTCATAGCTTTTTATGTGCGAGATACACTGGTAGGATGATGATGATATTCAAGACAATTTACTTAGCGGCGCGCTAACATCAATTCTCTGTCGAAGAAACATGCTAAAAATAAGAAATTCTAATGTTTGACATACTATGTGGTGGATGTGTGGGCTACTAAGGATGGACAAGATTAGAAATCAAAAGGTAAGATAGGATAGGGGTTGCTTCATTTTCAGCGAAGCTGCAGTAAAATTGGTTGAGGTATAATTTGGACATGTGAAAGACGATTGACATATTCGTGAGATTGGTGGAAAACCTCATATTAGAAGGTAGGAGAAGTTGGGGTGGATCTAAGAGAACATAGAAGTAGCAAAAAATCTTGTCTGAGATGGACTGAACCTCTCTAAGGAGTTGACGGGTGATAAGAGCAGTTGAAGCCTTGTAAGCGTCGAATCCGTATCCCAGACTTTTGTTAATCCCCATTCACTTACCTTATTTTGTTCTATGCTATGTAGTTTAATTATTATTTTATTTATTTTACTTTCTTAATTTTTGTAATCTATTTATTTAATTGTTTTTTAATGGAACAATTATAGTCCAGCTTGTTTTGTGTTTTGCTTGTATTTTTTTCATGTTATCTTGTTGTTACTCATTTCTCTTTTTGTAGGACTCTCTTTACCTGGAGATTTAAATTAATAGAGTGCATTTTTTCTGCCCTCTCCCTTGAGAGGGTATGATCATAATATGTCCGCTATCTCACCCCAAACCTGAATTCGTGCAAGACACTAGACTAATCACTATGACCATAACCTTAACTCTGATAGAGTCTTTCACTAATTTTAAGAAAGACATGGAAAAAGGAAATAAGATTTTAATCAAAGAAAATATATTAACAATTTTATGTAGAAAGAATCATTAAATAACATTTAATCAATCAAAGAATACACCTTATTTCAACTTACCTTTGCATCCAAATTTAGTACTCCTAACTTCAAGATGTAACCATTCATTTGCTTTGTGTAACTATTCTACAAAAACAAAAACAAAAAAAAAAAAAAAAAAAAAAAAAAAAACCAAAAAACTTTTCTTATAATAGATATTTATTTATTTATTTATTCAGTTATGCATAATCTAAAACAATACTATATGGATAGAAATCAAGAAGAATATTGGCCTCTCATAATCACGTATTAATCGTTCAAGCAATTAGTCGAAAACATAAAATTTCATTATATAAGGAAATTAAATCGTCCATGAAATTTTCAAAAAGAAATTAAAACACGCAAAGAAATTTATTTATAGACTTCTTATTTATTTGTATTAAAAATGAAGCCAACCGGAGTATTGTTTTTGGGTATGATAATATGCATGGTGTTGATAACAAACAATCACATTGCAACTGCTGAATCTGATTCATGCGAAGGATCCAATCCCCCGCCTCACTGCGGAAACAGACGAGCCAAGTTGCAGATGGATCCTATTAACGAATATAAGCGTGGTTGTTCATCATTAAACAAGTGCAAGAGGGAATATTAATCATTGGAGCTTTCAAGTGAATACTTATCCGTCATCCTTGATTTATCTCATTTTCTATTTTGAGTTGTTTTGTTCATACTTTGCCCTATTTTCATCTTACCTTGTAATCAATAAAACGAAAACAACAACTCATCATTATCACCTTAAAGATAACTCAAAAATCAAATAATGTGTTTGTATTTGATCTGATTTATATTTGTATTGCAATGTCGAGTTACGTGGAAAAATCAACAAAAAAATTATCATTTTTGATCAACGAAAAGTCTTATTTCTTTTTTTTATTCTTTATTTTTTATTTTGCATTTAAATATTTTAGGTTATCACTTGTCAGTTATCAGCCTAATAATGTGCAATGCATTATTATTTTACTACACAATTCGTGATTGAACAAATAAAAAATTAGGCATATAAGAATATGTTTGGCTTAAAGTAGTTGTGAGGTAGTTATAAACAGTTGGGTAGCAGTATTTATGTATTATTAACTATATTTGTCTAATTTAGTACCTAAAGTAATTTTTTTTGGACCCATAAAAAAAAGTATTTTTTTGAAAAAAATAGTTGTTTGAATATAATATGTTATGTTAACTAATTGTCAATACTTGAATTCAGTTTTGATTTATTAAGTCAAAAATTTTTTTGATGATTTAATTTTTGAAGTTAAATTTCAGTAAAAATATGACAAAATAAATTGAATATCAATTAGAAAAAAACATACAAAGAAATGACAATGAATAAAGTCCAAATCAAAACAACTATACATTGTACAATAGGGATAGCACAAATTCTTACTTGAGACCGTCTTTTGTAAATTAAGACGGCTCTCAAAAGCTCAGTCCAATTCTAAATATATATTGTTACAGTATAAATATAGATTTGGGCTGGACTTTAAGAATCATTTTTACAAAAGACGGTCTCTCAAGAGAGCACCTGCAGTGATAATCATGAAAGAAATAAAAAGGAGAAATTGATATAAATAGCAGAGCAATGAATTACAAGTCAAAAACAAGTGCCCACAAATCAAGTAGTCTTGACTGAAAAAATCAACATTTGTTTGTTGTTGAGGGAATTATGTAACTGTTTTGAAACATGTATATTTAATCTCTTAAATGATTATTATCAAAGTTTTGAAAGTTACTATCAAACTGCTAAACGTTACTTAAAACGCTACTTTCCCCAATACTAAACTGCTAAACGCTAAAATCATCATCATTTTAACCAAAATAAACCGCTAACATCACTTAAAACACTACGCCGAACATATCCTACAATATAAAAAACAATAGGTACATTATTAGAACGTTAATTGTTTCATTGTTTCAATTTAATTGACTCCTTCCTAGGACGAAAATTAAGGGGTCAGATATACGCAATTATAACCCTTATTATACACTTGTTAACATTTTTCACGTAAAACTTCACATAAATAAGAAAGGAAAAATTACCCAGAATAATACGACCTTTCACTGATTTTCCAAGAATAATACGAACTTTCAATTAACCACCAATAATACGAACTTTGACATGCATTTTCCGCTGGCATACATGAGCTGTTTATAACCAGTAGTACAGTTCTTTTTTTGACCGTTGCTCAGCAGGTTTCAACCGGTAATACGAACTTGTATACAGCTCATGTATGCCAGCGGAAAATGCATGTCAAAGTTCGTATTATTGGTGGTTAATTGAAAGTTCGTATTATTCTTAGAAAATCAGTGAAAAGTCGTATTATTCTGGGTAATTTTTCCAATAAGAAATACCCATGATTTAATGAACTTATAAAACGAATTTAGATCCATAAATCTAGTTCAGATGTAAGATCTATTGTCAATACATGCCCTCTTGGCTCTGATAAATAAATGGGGTATACAAGTAGTGTTGATCAACTATGGATACAACATCAAATTACAATAGATCTCAAACTAACTTATTTTTATACAATAATGGATATTTCTACATGCTTTCAAGATACCAGACTCAAATGAATGTAGTCCTTTAGGTATTTAAATCAAATTAGTGTACAAAGATTAAATTTGAGGGATCAATCTCTAGATATCCCGGCCAAATCGGATCCTTGATCCTTATGTTTCTCCTCGTTATTTGCAACTAAAATATGTTCTCGTATGCTTTCTGCAAGACGAGGTGCGTCTTGATCCAATTTCAAAGATAGTCGCCTTAAGCTCTACAAACAATTGCGGTTTAACTAGTCAGATTTTCACAGAACAGCGGCATGGTGGGATTAAATACTTACACGAGTCGAAAAATGCATACCTCTGAAGCCCACAAACTATCATGCACCTTTCGTGGAATTATATGGATGTGTGTCTAACATACCACAAGAGTAACAACAAAAGTTAGTTATTTGATCAACATATCATCATCATACCCAGTGTATCCCGCACATAGACTATATCTATGGTCAGGGTCTGGGGAGGGAAGATGGACGGTCAAAAGAGTCCCCCGGCTCAAAAGGGTCTTCAAAGAGAGGAACCTGCAAATAATTTGATCAACATAACGAGTGCTAATAATAGTTCACAATGTGAGCATGTCGATATGTTTCGTACTCGGTTTCAGCGGACATCATTTCTAAGAAAAACCCGATTCAATGGACTACAGAGTGAGATATGTTTTGCTTCCATAATCAAGAACCCTAGACTAGTCCTCTTGGTCATTTTCTTATCCTCCTATACATGTTTCCTTCTCGTTTCGTACTTTCGTTGTTTCACGCAATCACTTCAAGTTTTCTACCCAAAGAATTTATTAAGGAAATGAAGTTTTAGATTAAAATTAAAAATATGTTTTCAGATAATAGAGCGCAAAATGTTTTCCAATAAACCAAACACAGCCATGAAAAAATATTTTCCCGAGGAAGCTTTCATGTTTTTACGAATCAGAGGTGGTTGAGTTTACGAATCTCATGTTATCATTATACTACAAAGGCGAAGGGAAACACGATTAGACAGCATTTTACTCACATGAAATATGACTTGACCAGCAGCGGCGCCATTGTTGACCAATAGGTTGAAGGAATCTGCAAGATTAAGACACCGCTGTATAAGCGAACCAAATTAGGTCATGCGACTCACAATATCAATCGCTCTGGAAAAGAACCCGAGGTACTTGAAAAACCCGAGTAAGATTTTCTTTTACGAAAAATTACAACCCTTTTTACAGCCAGATGCATTACAAGAATCCCAATTCATCTTTTGTTAATTACAAATAATGACAAAGATTGTAACATGTTCGTTCTTTTAAGCTTTTACTACTAAAAAATCAGGAATGCGCCGTGAGGGCTTACCACAGCCTGTTGCTTTCTTAATTGCATTGCTGATGAAGGGTATTTTTGAGCACATGGAAGCTATCACCTGTGACACAATCAACTCCATAATGAGTAGGAGAAGGTATTTTGCAAAATGGGTTTCAGCATTTAATTACCATCAATGAAAATCTTTAGAACGATCCGAGGCTCCCTATACCTTGTCTCCAGTGGCGGATACAGGAAAAAATTAAGTGATGTCAATAATTTAAAATAAAAAAATTACAATCACCATTGAACGCGTTAAAGCAAAATGCGCTTTGAACCGTGGTGAAGTCATGTGGAAGAAAATATAATAACCAACTCATCTAGGATATATTTACATGTACAGCTTGCTTTTATTTTGGATTTAAGTGATGTTAATTAACCTCAATGACCGGATCCGCCCATGCTTGTCTCATTATTCACTTCACTTTCTCATCCTCTCACACTTATGACAACATCAAATTTACCACTTTTAGGACCCATCAATAAAGGCTAAACAACCCATCATTTTACATTATATTCTTCATTATTTCAACCTATTGGAAATACAGATTTAAATGGAAAAAGAATCATGTAGAAGTAAAAATGTTAACAATTTGGTAAGGTGTGATGAAAATGCAGCGAACTAAGGATTATAGTTCGTTTTTCTACTTTGTAGGCCTACATAAATTGTCGTTGAGGAAACCATCCGTCAAACTTGACTATGAGAAATCAGGTAGGGTATAACTTAAAATTTGGGAGCGAAAACAACTAATATCGTAACTCTGCCTGTTTGCAATTTGGAAACCGTTATAGCGGATACCAAACCAGATGAAGAATCATAAGCAAAAATTACCTATCCTCAACAAACGCTGTCAAATTTCTTATTTTCAGGAGGGATACTTACTGATGGCGGAGTTACATCCAAGGAACAATAGTGATGTTTTGGTATAACAAGAGAGTGCCTGTCAATCAAAGCAAAAGGAGTAACTACTATAACATGAATGTATAAATACGTTTTAACAGTTTTACCGGTAACACTGCATAATGATGGTACCTTACCCACGACTCAGTGGATTTGTATCCAAAATGCAAAGGCATGTATCATCTTCATAAATCTGCAAGATGAACAAGCATAACAAAAACAATGAGCTCGCTTTACAAATAAAGATCAAAAGCTCCAACATAATAAATCAACTCTATAAACCAGTGAAATATAATTCGCTAGTTAGTTCGCCTTTTGAGTACGTGATTCACTCCAAGTGGTTCAAAAATAGCCTAAAACCAGCTATAATCCTTTTTTTCGATTCGCGATTCACGAGGCTATTAGAGAATCATGTGACGCTGCTACAAACTACAGTGTGTTGCTATCACATGCCAAACATAGTGGGATTTCAAAGTTCAGAAGAACGATGACAAAATCACAAAGTACAGCCCATTCACAATTTAGTGTAAAGATGTCGAAAATATCTAGACACGGCTTCCTAAAACCTATTTGTCTAAGATATTGTATCAAACGTTTAAAACGACCAAGTCATCTTCTGACTGTCCTTCCATCAATGCCAACCCAAACTAAGATGGATAATGTATCGATGCAAATTAAGGATTACCCTGACCATTTATATGAAAAACAGTCATTATTTTTCAAAATCCCTTCTAAATTACTTTGTTTAAATCTAACTTTAGTTAAGTTCCAATATAAGTTCACATCACTGTCCAAGTTCAATTCGCAAATCACAACTAAAATAAACTAAACTAGTAAATGAAATATACCACAAGTTTGGATAAGTTAATACTCCTTCCGTCCTCTTAAATTTGCCTCATTCTCTATTTTTGATCGTCCTACTCATTTTGCCTCATTTGGAGATAGATCCTACCACTTTCTTAAATCTCATCACATACTTAAACTTCCTTGTAATACCATCCGCACAATTCAATCTATCACAACATTCAACATCTAAGTTATTATATCGAAGGGCAAAAAATAAAACTCCCCATACTTCTCTCAAAAACAAACCAAAACAACCATCTGGCTAACTCACCAAGACAGAGGAGTATAAGGTACAAAGCAGTTTAGTTAAGTTCAAATAAGTGAATTCAACATGTAAATCACAAAGTTGTAATCAGCATTCCTCTTTGCACGCCACCAAACACAAACACATACACATACACACACACGAACACAAACACAATTGAAACCTAATTCTTAACTACAAATACTCCCCCGCTCGAGCCTAGGTCTCCCGTTTGATTTGTATTTTTAAGTAAAAACATAGTCAAGTGGGACGGAATCTTATTTAATTTTGTCTCGATGCAAAAATTATTAATATCAACAATTTATAACTTTTAACTAAATTAGAGATATTTCGGCTTGAATAAGTGTACTCACATGTGTACCAAACTAAATGGGACACCTAGGGTAGAATAGAGGGAGTATCATATTTAGGCTTCTTATTTTAAGACAGAATTTCCAATTCAACTTTCCAATATGCACCCAAGAACCCACTTTCCATTTTCAAACTACTCATAATTTGCAGATACCCCCCACCAAAAAAGTCCCCAACTATGAAATTTGCACTTTCTAACTCCAATTCTGACCTACAACTGCAATCTTCATGGGCACCAAACTAGAAATAGTGACACAGATACCAACTCCAGAAAAACACAAGAATGCCAACATTGAATACCATTTATTTTACCTTATTCATATACTGCGCCAAATTCTTAATGCTGAAAAACAAAATCTCTAACTTCAACTGTATAACAGCAATAATAAATACTCCACAATCCACATAAAATAAATAAGCACCATGTCAACCCAGCAAGTACCCATCATCAAACAGGAAAAAGTAACCAAAACCCAATATCATATTACCCAAAATAGTAGTTGCAAATTTACAATAGAAAAGGAAAGTAGGAAATGTACCTTAAAAGCAGGGGAACAACCCTGAATAATCTGGCAAAAAACGCAATCCAGTTGAAGATTGGAAGTGTTAGACGAGCAATTTGATGTGGATACTATGTGGGTGTTGGGTGAATCGAAGCGAGAAGGGCAAAGATGCGCGCAAAGTACAGCTAAACGACGTCGTCGAGGTTCGAAATCCATGATTTTAGGGGTCCCAAGTATCGCATTAATATATAAAGAAGGAGAGAAAATGGAAGGGAGGCAAATTTGACTATGGATTGCTGGTTTTGTTAATCATCCACTTGAATTTTATGGAACAAAGATGGGGATTGCCCATCGATTTTCCTCAAATTGTGTTCTCCATCTTTTTCAAAAAGCTCCTTTATCAGTTACCACAATTGTTTAGTATTAATCTGTCTTATATGGGACAAATTCTTAAAAATCAGATTATAGGTGATTATAAGACAAAAATTTATAAATTAGTTAATAAATTAAAATTGGTATTACTCAAGAAAAATGCTCTAAATTGGTATTATTCATGGTTAATCGATAGTTAATATTATTATATAGAAATTAACAAAAGCTTGTATTAGTAATTTTTCTTATTATATTTCATTAATAACTTTTAAGGAAATTCCACGTGGTAACCCTGAGGTTTTGGATTTTCCACGTGGTATCCAAAACTTTTAAAAAATCCACGCGGTAACCCTGAGGTTTACCAAATTGTTCCACCATGACCTTTTTGCACATAAAACGTTAGAAAAACGTTATGAAACGTTAATTTTGAAGCTTTAAAGCTGTTGTACGACTATTTATAAGACTCACTAGTTCAAATGTCATCAATTTTAACCTTTTCCCCCAAAATATACACCTTGAATCTACCATTTTTGGATTTGGAGGAAAATTATAATTTGGATGAAAGAGGGGAGAGTTAGAGTTTACTTTTTGGGGAAGAATATTGAAACTGATGATATTTGAAATGGTGAGTCACATACATAGGCATACATCAGCCTTATAACTTCGAAATTAATGTTTGTTAACGTTTTTATATGCAAAAAGGTCACGGTGGAACAATTATACAAACCTCAGGGTTACCGCGTGAATTTTTTAAAAGTTTTGGTTACCTCGTGGAAAACCCAAAACCTCAGGATTACCACGTGGAATTTCCCTAACTTTTATGTTAAAATATAGTCAAATAAAATTTATAAGATTCGTCTCAATATATCAATTATTACTATTAATTTTTTATAATTTTTGTTATGTATAACTAAAACTATTAGCGAATTAATTAGTATATTTCATAATATAAAAAAGTTAATGTAGCAAAAAGCTTAGGGGTGAGAGAGTATACTTAGTCCTATTAAAATAACCTTATTTTTCATTTTAGTTTGTTCATTAAATTTGCCTTAAATTTATTCTTGGCATGATTAGAGTATTAGACCTATGAACGGGACAAGCTCAAATATAAATGAGTAGGACTAGGCCGAAATCACATTGTTATTCTAAAATTTTATTGAAATAAGCATATTAGAATGAGTAAAATGTGCTAAAACTTAATTACTTACTATTATTAAAAAGAAATAGATTATTGGCAATTTTTAAGGCTCATATTTATGATAGTTAGCTACCTTGTGAGAGACCAGCTCTCAAAGAGACTACCTAAAAACAAGAATTCCACATAATTAAAGCGCAACAAAATCATCTTAAGAACTTTTTTCTTGAGTGCGCGCTATTAATGATCGACCTACAAAGTAAACAATGATAATATACGAATACGAACACGAACACGAACATAAACACGAACACGAACACGAACACAAAGAATAAACGGGACATGCTGGAATCTACACCAGTCCTCCGCCTTATATCCATTCATTCCATGTTCTATCGTTTCGATTAAAACTGTTCTATCGTTTCGATTAAAACAGAAATGCTCATTGTATTCTTCCTTAGAACTGTTCGTTTCGACAAAACTCCGAAAACCCTACAATGAAAAGTTTAAAGGCACAACATAAATGTGTGAATCTCAACTAGAACAGCAAGACCTTCGATTCGAATCTGCACCGTCTTTAGCCAGTGTCACTCGATTCACTGATAATTCAGCCTTATATGAATCTGAATTAAGTAGTTTCCTGCTGATATTGTTGTAGATTTCCTTGATTGCTATCTCGAATGCAGTCTGGACATTAGTTGAATCCAAAGCTGATGTCTCTATGAAAAACAATCCTTCGGATTCGGCCACGCTTTTCGCTTCATCCTGGCTCACTTCTCGTATGTTCTCCAAATCGCACTTGTTACCGACTAATAATCGTGCCACTGCTGTATCGCAATGAGCTGCAACAAATATGACAATAATTCGATTAAAATCATTAAAGTTAAAGTCAAAGTCAAAGTTAACAAACTAGTATCCTGCATTAGTCGGGGTCTGGGGGATTAAAATCATCCTAAAGGTGAATTTATTACCAACAAATATGATGAAATACTCGCATACAGCATAGAGTACGCTCGTTATTTTACACTCGATCAAATACTCAAAATCGTAAGGAGTCATGACTTAAAGGCCCTATAATTATCATCATACCCATTACCCTGTGTATTTCGTTCATAGAAGCAAAGATTATAAATTGCCGCCCATAATACAAGAGTAAGGTTGCGTATATATAACCTCCCCAAAATCTATGTATATCCGAGTCATTAAGGTGTTAGGAAAATGAAATGGAAAAGTAGTAAAATTATTCCAATTAATTCTTTCTTTGCAAAAAAGTTTAGGGTTGTGCTTAATTCATTTCAAATTATAGATTTCATCTATTAAATCATAATAAATGAAGAATTTAAGGATGAAGTTAATCCTATAGACCTATACCATTAATAGATTATTAGATACTCCCTCTATACCTCTCAACTTAGCAAATAACTTAAACCCACTCATCATTAACGCCATAAAAGTAGGTCTTACAAGGGATGGTACCGTCACTATCACATGATTCACAAAGATCCTTGCAAATGGCAAATCGAAAAAAAAAAAACAAATTATGATCAGTTTGGGCTAATTTTGGGTCATATTGAGCAAATCGCAAATTCAAAAAACAGATGTTGCGCTACCGGCAATCTCAAACAATCTAGCACCATCACCTAAAAAGAGAGTATTACTAAAAAGCTTATCTTCCCATTTAGCTGAGGCAATCACAGACAACAGTAACAACATAAAAATGCTGACCTATGTTAGCAAAGAGTTTATAACAAACTTTTCAAAAGAGTGCACAGGTGACAGCCCTAAAAACAGCAAAACTATACCGCAGCATACTATACTACCATAATTTAGCTAATACTATAAGAGCATAAACATCTATTGGAATTCAGTATTTTCACAAATAGTTAGACGGTCTCTCCGAGAGATGCATTACATATATATGAGCTAAATAGTCCAATTTATACAACTTAAAGAGTTGAGGTCGTCTCCAGTGGTGGATCCAGGGTCCAGAGTCTCAGGGGCACCAAGCCACCAACTAGTGGACGAGATTTCGGCAAAGTTTTATTTGCAAAATTAACAACTATTTTACTTTTATTTGCTAAAATTTTTAATACGACATACCACAAAAAGAAATTGAACATATTAAATTAAATAACCTAATTAAAAAATGTAATAAAATAAATAACTAAGACAAAATTACTAAAATGAGAGAGTATTTATCTTCAAAAGATTTCAGTATTAATTTTACATTTTTACTCTTACCAATAGAAATGTCTACGTTAAATATTTTTAAAAAAAAAACGCCTAAGGGCACATGACCCCGGGTGACCCAATGTGGCTCCGCCACTGGTCGTCTCTTTGAGAGAAGGTCTTACAAGAATAGCTGCAATAATTTAGCTATCACGCCTCCTCACACAAGAGCCTTAGGACTACCTCAATAATTTAGCTATCACGCATTCACCCCTCCTCAGACAAGAGTTTGGGCTATAAGTATGAATACAACATAGTCTTCCTCGTACTTGGCACTTATAGTTCAGCCTAATCAGAGGGCATGAGATTCGAACACGTGACATGGGCTTGTAATACTAGGTCAAAAACCAACACCACGAAAAGCTTAAAACCGATGGTTGAGGCCTTGGTAAAACTTGGTAAAGTACTAAACCAAAATTTATCTTTATGCATGGACAACATTCACTAACAACATGAAACCAAAGAAAAACAAACAAAGTCAAAACATCAAATCTCAATCAACTCAAAATCATTAGTATCCAATTGATATTAGAATAAGGAATAATTCCATTACCTAAAGCTTGAAAGTTAAGCAAAAAAATACCCAAAAAGGATTAAGAAAACCCATTTCACAAACAAAACTAGACTTCAAAAATCTAAAAACCCATGATTATATACACAATTATAACAAGAAAAAAGAAACAGTGAAGTAAAATCCAATAAACAAAAACAAGAAAAAAAGAGAAATGGTAGAATTGAATGAGCTTACTATTGAGTTCATCAAGCCAACGAGTAATACTATCAAAAGTGGTACGACGACTAATATCATAAACAACAAGAGCACCAACAGCGCCTCTATAATAAGCAGAAGTAACAGCCCTAAATCTTTCTTGACCAGCAGTATCCCAGATCTGAGCTTTAATTTCTTTTCCATTAATATCAACACATACTGTTTGAAATTCAACCCCAATTGTGGCTTTAGTGTTATGATCGAACTCATTTCTAGCAAATCTTGATAACAAATTTGATTTCCCAACTGCTGAATCTCCGATTACTACAATTTTGAAAAGGTATTCTTCTCCTGATTCTTGTTCTTCACCCATTGAATGTGAAATAGAGAGAGAAAAGAAAGGGAGAGAAGAATGAAGAAGGGAAATGGAGAAATGGGTAGTGGTGAGAAAGAGAAGAAAAGGGGTAGAAATGGAGGGAGGCAAAGAATGGTGGCAGAGAAGACTGCGTGATTGGTGGAGGAAATGGAGGTGACTTGTGAGTGTGAGGAGGAAAATGTTAAGGGTTTTTGATAGTCTAAGGTAGTGTGGTGGACTTGTTTGGATTGATTTGGAATTTTTGACTAAACTTGAAGTGTAATTGGTTGGGTATTCAAAACAGATTCGATGATCTGATTTTGAACCGATCTGAAACATCTAATTTGAAATCAACCCGATGACTCGAATGAACACCTCTACTTTCTCCATTTCATAATACTTGCTATCGAGTGTGACATTTTTCTACACATGTTATACTCGGTAACAAGTATTATGGAACGGAGAAAGTATTTGGTATTATTGTGGTTTTTTTGTTTTGAGTAAATTTTTAACAATGAATTATTTTTTGCTAGTCTGTTGAAAATAATTTAATTATTGATTTTTTTGGTAAAAGATTTTTTCATGTAATAGAAAAGGAGACATATACGATCAATAACTTAGAGGCCTATGCGGTGTAACTGCATCAGTATGGAAGTGAGATCTAATTTCTATGAAGGGTTTGTATTTAGAGATATTTAGACACAAAATTTACTTTGAAAACTGTGCAAAAAGTATGTGAAGTACATTTGAAAACGGAGGGAGTAATAAATAATGGTGACAATTAATTGTGTGTAATGAATAAGATAATAGTTACTCCCTCTGTTCTTTTTTGTTCTTCCCATTTACTTTTTGCACAGTTTTCAAATTTTCGAGCCTAAATATCTCTAAATACATATTATAAAAAACTATAAAAATTATATGATAAAAAAGCATACATTAAGACGAATCTAAGGAGATCTCACATGGATATATTTTATCATCTATAAATATCTTAAAAATCTTAATCAAATTTCTCTCTCCAAAATGAAATATTCTAAAAGGGAAGAACAAAAAAAACGAAGGGAGTAAAAGAAAGTGGTTAAGATATTATTCAAATAGAAATGTTGTAAAGTAAACAAAAAAATCTAAAATAAAAATAGTGGAGAGAATAATATGTAGTTAAAGAATAATATAAAAATACAAATAAATGAAAGAAACGAAGTTAAGATGAATAGAGACTAAAATAAGTTTATAAATAAGATTACACACTTTTGTATAACAAGGGGAATACGTAGCAAAGTGGAAGTAATGAGTATAGAACACACACTTTTGTCTTCCCGATACTTTTCTATCCCCTTGAGATTGCTACTAATAATACATTTCTCCTTACAATATGTCATTTTCAGTAGTAATTTCAAAGGAACAGATTAAGTAATATTTAATATAATAACATGTTAATAGTAGAAAAAAGGCATTAGGAATTCCAAAATCTACTCATAATGAGTAGAATTTAGGTACATGATGGCATTGACAACATCACTCATCATAGGTCTTGCAGTACTTTCCTCTTGAAGACACATTGCTACTACTATAAGTGCTTGAATGAATCCTTTAGCTGGGAAATTACCCTCAAGAACAGGATCAGCTATCTCTCCACACTTCTTTTGATCCTTCAATATCTCATGGATCTAATGCATTGGAGGAAGAACATGTTATTAACATATGTTTGTTGAACTACATGAAAAGTATGGTTATGGTTGTATACAACCAAGCATTTATCGTTTAAGATGGAACCAACTCAACTAAAAGATTAGGTTGATAGTTGAAACCCCATAATATGTTATATACTATAATACGCTACTTCAATCTTCATACGAGAGCTCTTTAGGCTAGAATTGTGGATGCAACACAGAATCTCCTTATACCTAGAACGGAATATTCAACTTGAATTTGAAGGGTGATTGAGATTCGAACTCGTGACCTCTTGTCATGTTGGCTCTGATACCAACTCAAGAAAAAGCTTAAGCCAAGGTTGAGGCCCCGGAATATGTTATATACTCTAATAGTTTGGACATGTGCGAAAACGGTGCATTAGTGAACCGGTAATGAAGATAGAAAGTTATAGCTCAAGGACAAAAAAATAAGGCAAGGAAAACTGAAAATGACGTGGAGGAACGGATTGGAAAATCAGGTGAAGGAATTTGACTTACACGTAGAGAATCGAAAAAGAATTCATGTGGATGATTACTAAACTGATCTATTGGTTTATGTAACTGAACTAAATCTTTTGGGATTAAGGTCGTTGGTAAAAAAAACATCAAAAAGATATTTTTACTTTCATTCATTAATATGGAAATTTCAGAATTTCAGGTAATCCATTTGCTATTTGTTAGAGTATATAATATATCATGGGCCTCAACCATCAGCTTAAGTTTATAGTTGAGGCCCCAAGATATGTTATATACTCTTAACACTATTTTCAAGTTCAAGATATGCTTTTTCCTTAACATAGCTTCCACTTTTGATCATAAACTCATGGAAGAATCTTTGCTATTGTCTACCTAAGCCATGGCCCGGATTATTTGTGTAGAATATAACAGAGAAAAATAATCGTCGAGCTGATTTAGTACATACGCAAAGAGTATATCCTAGATTAACCTTGTTTCAACGAGTAACGAGTGTAAAACTTATACAAGCAGGGCCGTTCCTGAGGGTAGTTTTGAGGTGCAACCGCCTATGGCCCAACTCATGTAGAGGCCTAAATTGAGTTAATTCTTATAATTAAATTAGCATTTGCATAAGTAGCATCTATCATGAATCGAACTTACAACATTAGAATTCTTAGTTAAGCGCATGACTAAGGACCCTTTTTTTATTTTTCGTCTAGGGCCCAAAAATTGTTAGGAACGGCACTGTATACAAGAAATGAGAAAGTTGAGCAAAAACGAACATACCCAAGAGATCAAATTCTGCTCCTCCTCCTCCTCCTGCCTTGTGATGTCCAAAGCTCTTCGTCCTGTGATTAACTCCAACAAAACAACTCCAAAGCTATAAACGTCAGCCTTCACCGATAAAATACCTGTTTTTCCATACTCAGGTGCAATGTATCCAAAGGTTCCGATTACCCTATTATGAACATGTTTTTTTCCGTCCAAAGGTCCAAGCTTAGATAACCCAAGATCAGAGAGCTTCGCATTATAATCGTCGTCTAGTAAGATGTTTGAAGGTTTCAGGTTACGATAAATGACCGGAGGGTTGGCCTTATGGTGTAAATATTCCAAACCTTGGGCAATCCCTAGAGCTATTTTCATTCTTGTATACCAATCTAAGGGCTTTTGCTTGGATGATCTGTCTGTAATTTCAAAATTATAGCAATGATAAGTCAAATGCAAAATACAAACGTTAGAGTCCTCATTTTGCATCGGATAACCAGGGGCGGAGCAAAGAATATAGAGACCCTATTAATTTTTGATGTTTAGAAAATCAAAACCCTTTCATCAACCATAAATGGTAAAATGTGGACCGACATTTACGGTTGAAAAGTTTTAAGACCCCTAACCAACAATATGACTGGAAGGCACATGTACTATTAGGCCGTGACAATTCGTCACATAATCTCACCGTGGCCCACTCGTGGGGACACGGGACACCCGTGGGCTCGGGCCCACAAAACCACGGGTCAAGAGCGTTGACTTGCACATACACTCGATGAGGTTCATTGTTTCCTAAAACCATATGGCAATAGGAGGATTAGCTCACCAAGTATATATGCAAGTCCACAACCCACTTTTTTATCGATGTGGGATCTTGTCTCACATGTGAAGTATTTCCAACATGTACATCACCATTCAGTACTGAGCTAGTATAAGGGGTTTGTTAATATATGAGGACCCTGTTTTCTGAGAGCTCTAAGCGGTCGAGCACTTTGAATGGGCCTAGAACCGCCCCTGCGAATAACAATGTAAAATAAGTTTGTAACTTACCGTGTAAATGCTGGTCCAGGGACCCCAATGGTAGATATTCATGCACTAGAAGTCGCTCATCTCCTTCATTACAGTATCCTATAAGCCTTATCAAATTAGGATGATTAAGGAGGCTTAGCATCAACAAATGTGTAAGAAATTCACGGTGTCCTCGTAATCCACTTCTGTCTAATCGCTCAACATGAATGATCTACGATTTGACGATCCAATATTAGATAAATGATAAAAGTTGGTAACAGAATTTACTTCAACGGAGAAAGGGTATCGTGTTAATACTGTTAAGCTGTGACAATTCATCACATAATATTGTTAGGCCGTGATGATTAGTCACAAAATCATCCCATATGCCTACTCGTGTGTCACCCGTGGGCTCGGGCCTACAAATCCACGGGTAATGAGTGTTGACTTGCATACACACTTAATGGGTTCACTCTACCATAACCAATTGTTTTAGGACGGACCTCATTGGGTTTATATGCAGTCAACTCTCCTCTTACACAGGTCTTGTTTACAAATCCAAATTTATAATGGTATCAGAGCCAATAGTATTTTCAGATGAACGATAAAAAACCCACTTTTTCAATTTCACAATTTATTCATGTCAACAAAGAAAGGGTATCAACTATAGTCCATGTTAATACCTCTTCAGTCACTCTGAGTTTTCCTCTGTATATTTTTCCAAAGCTGCCAATATTCACCAGGCATTCTGCATTGAATGTCATTGTTGCATCAGATAGCTCTTGAAAAGTAAATTGTTGGATATTTTGACCATTTTCTTTATTTGATGTTTCAGCCAATTCAGATTCTTTCTTGTCTGCAGGAAAAAGAATAAAAGTTAACCCAACTTATCCAATTGAAGATGTTATATTACTATGTCCTGAAAAGGATGAAATGGCCCGCCCTAGGCCCACGTGATGGTTAGCGAGCTAGGACGTGCCTGTGCCTGAGTGCAGACTGTCGTGTCAGGCATAAGGGTCTTTGAGAGTGTGCGAGGTGATCGACCACACAAGACGCCTCTTTTCTCCCGTATATGAAAAAGTTAATCAAAATAAAAGAAATATGTTAAATTTATTGATAAAATATATATTATATTTAGGAAAAAAAATTACCCAGAATAATACGACCTTTCACTGATTTTCCAAGAATAATACTCCCTCCGTCCCTTTTATTGTGTCCACTTTTGTTTTTGGTTACTATTCACTAATCACTCTTAATTTGTATTTTGTTCTTAATCTATAAGTTAAAATATAGTCATGTGGGATCTTATTTTGTTCGTCTCAATGCAAAGATTATTAATATCAAATTTTTATAATTTTTAATTATACACAATTAAAGATATTAAAGATTAAAATGTTGCCTCGGCATGTGTGCAAAATGTAAAGTGGACAAAACTAATGAGACGGAGGGAGTACGAACTTTCAATTAACCACCAATAATACGAACTTTGACATGCATTTTCCGCTGGCATACATGACCTGTTTATAACCGGTAGTACAGTTCCTTTTTTGACCGTTGCTCAGCAGGTTTCAATCGGTAGTACGAACTTTCAATTAACAACCAATAATACGAGATGAAACCTGCTGAGCAACGGTCAAAAAAGGAACTGTACTACCGGTTATAAACAGGTCATGTATGCCAGCGGAAAATGCATGTCAAAGTTCGTATTATTGGTGGTTAATTGAAAGTTCGTATTATTCTTGGGAAATCAGTGAAAGGTCGTATTATTCTGGGTAATTTTTCCTTATATTTACTATAAATAAAACAGACAAAAAATTTAGCACACGGCCCCCAAATTTTCCAAAACGGCTCTGGTGTCAGGCCATGAGTTAGTCGTGCTCGTGCTGCCCATGTTCCAACTCGGCCTGTGCCATGTCTAAAATGTCTAGACCCTCAATCACAAAATCAAGCATACTATCCTAGTATGGGAAAATTAGTTATAATTCCAAACAATATACTGGATTATGTTCCAAGATATGGGAAGGCAACAATCATCAAAGAAGATATTTTTCCATTAGTAGTCGTAGTTATATACTTTTTTTGTTGTCGATGGAGCCAAATATTCATTTTTTAAACCATAACATACTATAGTTACATAGCTAATCAGATAGAACTATATCGGCTCATTTGGTGAGTGGTATTAAATGGTGGTAATGGAAATGATTTAAAGTGTGAATTTTCATCAAAAGTTTCATATCATTCCCATGGTAATGAAACTTTGATCACAAAAAAAAAATTTTTTGTATACAAATTTTCATTACCATCTAATACCACATCTCCAACTGTTAATGCATTGGAATGAATTGCATGAAGAAAATGAGATAATTGAAGTTGGACAAGCATGGTCATCAAGGTAACCAAGAGAATTTTCAACCTAAATTACACTAGTTTTTCATTTCTATTACCGTCGTTTATTACCACCTATCAAACAGCCCGCATAAGTAACTTATGCTTCTTATAAAAGTACATATCAAGTTGCAAATGTTTTCATTTAAGGGTAAATCAAAAATATTATTTTGCCATTGTAAGAATAAAGATGCGCATTCAAAATCCTTATGGTTGTGATTTTCAACTAATTAACTAAACAGGTTAGGTTTGATCCAAGGAATTTCTAACATATGACTCGAACTCAAAGCTAACCCAAATTAACCTGATCCGTTGACCGGCCTAACCCATGTCAACCTAGTATTGCAAAAAGAATACAACAAAATAAGGGTTAAACTTTCATACTAAACAGTAACACTAGGGGAATTTAGACACAAAACATTGATCAGGTGCAGTGTAACATAAATCGCCATTTAATTCGCCTTTTGACTTCACAATTCCTTCAAAATAACCCTGAAATAGACCATAACCGACCATAATTCACTATTCTGATTCGCAATTTGCAATAAATTAGTGAATCATGAATTCATGACAGTGATCAGGTGGAATTACATAAACATGCAAAACCAACTAACCTAGATAAATGAATCCCATGAGAAAGCTGCAATTAGTTTGATTTAAATACCATAATAACACAACGATTAGTACAAACATGAACAATCTGTCAAGGAACCAACTCTACCAAAAACTTAAGCTGATGGTTGAGGCCCCAAGATATGTTATATACTCTAACACGCCCCCTCACACGAGAGCCCTTTGGGCTAGAAGTGTGGATGCAACACAAGCCCTCCTCATACCTGGTGCTTAATATTCCACTTTTAAATGAGGGGTGGTTGAGATACGAACCTGTGACCTCTTGTCACACTGACTTCTGATACCATGTCAAGAAATCAATTCTACCAAAAGGCTGATGGTTGAGGCCCCAAGATATGTTATATACTCTAACACAATCAACAAATATATCATCAATTTGACATTAAAGATGTATGAAACTCACCAAGATATGATTGTCTGCTGGGCAAAAGAGGCGAAACAGAGGGTTGTGGTCTCTCTTTGCTATCAATCCTTTCCAATGTCTTACTCTTTTGGGATGAACAACAACTAAAACAACTCATGATATCTCTATTTAAAAACCCAATTCCTCAAATTTCTTCTTTTTTTTCTATCAAGCAAAATATCAAACAGTTTATGTGCATAAAAATATCATCACTTTGTAATGAAAATGAGAATTAAATGATATGAAATCTTCCATAAGTTTGACTTGTTAATAGTATGAATTAAGAAAATTTGAAAAGTCAAATCATAATCCAAAGAACACACAAATTTTCAGGGTCAAATCAAGAAAGTAAGCACTTGAAAAAGTCAAATTTTATTGATCAGATATTCAGTTGGGAAAAAAATAGTGAAGTTTTAGTGGAATGAAGTCTTGGTCTTTTACGCGGGGACGCCATTATGAATGAGCGCAAATTGTTTTAGGAGACAGTCTTTAACGAGTATGACAAATGATTATCAGCTTGTTTGATCAATTAAAAGTATCAACTAACTGATATTCTTTTTATTCTTAACAAATTGCAATAGAAAAAAAAATTAAACACAGATTAAAATACGGTATAATAAAAGAGACGAAAAAAAAAATGTAACAAACTCTTAGGGATGATGAGAGATTGAGAGTAGTTGATAAGCCAGCTTTTATGGAGGTTTTTGGTAAAAATTTAATAGTTGGTTATTCGTCGTTTCTTATGAAAATACTCTTAATAGCTTTTTATTTTTTGTTTAAAAGACATGATATAATTGATAAAAGCAGCCTAATATTCATGTACTTTTCCTCTATAAAATGCGAATTGGAAAAAACAATCTTTACATTAAGGAAAAATAATTCCCTAGCAATTATCCATACAAAACGATTACTAGAATTGCTACTAGGATTACACAAAAAAATTATACCAAAAAATTTAAGCTTTTATAAAAACCCAACATAACCAGACTCGACGTGATTCAGCATGCGCGTTTGTGAGTGGATTAGCGCCTTACATCTTCCACAAAAGTGCTACATTTAGGTAAAGTGACATGCAATATACAAACAAGTTGACGGTCCGATTCCGATTGTCTAAAGTTTAAATGATCCATGATGATCTTTGAAAAACTAGTGAGATGATCTTATCAAAAAGTGCTGAGCCAGAATGGTCTTGATCTCTACAGGATTTGTCCTTTGATCTAGATTCAGGTATCATCTAACCAGAAAGCTGTGTTTTCTTTCCGTCTCAGAACTTTGCACGACACTCATTCGGGATTTACCAAAGAAAGAACCTAGACGAAAATAAAGTGAGTGCAATGAGAAACTAAAACAAAGCTGCAGATTAGGCGAGGCCCGAGAACCTCACAGGCAGAGCCTGTGCCTCTCCAAGGTGCCCCAATTTATCGATCAATGAAAATTTCATCGACAGGCATCAGACTGCACATCAGTGAGCCACGAGACAGCCAAAGCCCACAGCCTAGTTCAAAGGACAAGCCACGATAATGTTCCACTATCAGCATACCTTGTCTGATAATATGCGAAAAGCTTCCACACCCATAGCCTTTTCAAGTTCCTGAAATTGAGTTACACAGCATAAGGACATCCTGCTATGTAGTACTTAAACCAATAAGTGAAAATACTTGAGAAATACAAGAAAATAATATTCACTCACTTCCAAAGCTTTTGGAGCATTATCTACGCTACAAATGAGCTTCTGGAGGTCTTCATTTTTCAAAGCATCTCGAATTTCTTCAGAAGCGGCTAGAAAAATTCAAAAAGGTATTGTCAAGGCCAAATGATCCACCACATGATGCAACTTTTTGTGCTGATCTAAAAGTCGTGACTATATTTCCCAAACCAATTGATTGACGCTTGACGGTGGGGATATTAATTGAATGAATCCACAGAAAGATTGTAGCAAGATAAGAGAACTAAATTGAAGCATATGAAATGACTTAGGTCCAGCTACATGGATGATTGAGATCTATCTACAAGATCAGAAGATTGAAAAAAAGAATGTAGATTATCACAGAGGTCTGTTTTATCTTCATAATGCACTTTCATGGAGGGACATTGATGGAAACAATCAGAAGAAAAAAGCCCCGAGAAATCAGGCCCAAAATGTGCATGGCAATTGGCAGATACAAAGCTTTGATATAATGTTCTATTGACAATAATGAATTAAGGAAGTTTGACAAATGTATTTAGACAAGATACCGAACAAAGTTAAGCAGCATTTTTAAGAAGATATGCTGTATTGTAAACCAAATTCAATACCTATAGATTCCAGCTTAGCCTTTTCCAAAACTTTACATGGTTTAACAATATGAAGAGGTCGTTCTGCAAGGACTTGAGGAGGCGCTGTTTACCAAAATCAAAACAAGAAAAATACATTAGTTGAAGCAAGGGCTATGAGACAAGGATCTCTACCATACATATAAAAGGGTAACTCATGTGCATAATATACTTGAAATAGTGCACATCAGTGAGAGGCAAGGACATCAAGACATACTATCCAGCGAGCCATCACAACACATGGGTTTGGTTAATATCATGTCTAAAAATAGATAGGTCAAAAAGAGCTAGGTGTAGTTGTGTACTTGAGCTTAGTAAGCATGAATAAAGCCATCAGATACATTAGATAGTCCATCGGATAGCATGAGTGTTGGCTCAACTAGCCTACAGCCAGCCATTGTATGGCCCGGTGAAGCAGCCTTGTCTAGCTAGCAGCAGGTTAGCATATGGAGCCGGCTTTAGTGCCAGCGTCCAGCATGTCCAGCCTACCCACCAGTAGCAGCCAGCAAGTCAGCATCGTCTAGCTATAGAGACAGCCCACAGCACCAGCATCCAGCCCATTGTCTAACAAGCTTTCGCTCAACATCTTGAAAGGGATAATATGAAGTGTGAGAGCTACTCCTAACAAGGTTTATAAAAGTAGTCCTACTTAGTGTAGGATCATTTATATTGTTCAACATGACTTGTTTTCAACTATTGTCTATTTAAATTAGGGGTCTATCTAAATTTTTCCTATTTAGACTAGAACTTGTTTTTTTAGCTTGTTAATTTTGTGTAGAATTAGCGACTACTAAAACTTTAAACACATAGCAATTGCCCTTGTCATCGTTGCAAATTTTTTAATCAATAAAATTCAGAACATTAGTTCAAAAACCTTATATAGTGGTGAGTAAAGCCATTGTTCAAGAAAACCAAATCGTCTTTTGGTAAGTAAGCCTACGGGGCCTTCTCCAACTACTTGAGGTGTGCGTACTCCACAAAAACGGAATTGAAAATGGAGTATAGTGAGTAAGTATTCTCGCCAATATTCCTCGCCGATACAAAAGCTTTGTATAATAGCATATCAACTGCGTTAAATAATCTTGGGAGATCCGTACAAATTGCACAAGAAGCAATGTCGGAAAAAAATATGATGCATCAACGTGACATATGCAGGGTAATAGGCATCATAAAGACCAATCCCCCAAGCAGATAGGTATCATAAAAGCAAAACCAAGCTGCTTTATGCTAATGTAAGTACAGATAACAGAACAAATTCAGAACAATATGCAATCATCAAGGACAACATTGCCGCGAAAGCGTGACAAATCGCAATCAGTAAACATGATAGACCGCTGAAGGGAGATGTACTAATTGAGGGAAAATGGGCAAGGGAGATACATCCAGTAACATAAAGTACTGAAAATCATCCTAGAGAAGTTAAACTTTTTTAGGCTAAACAACAAGATCTTGACAAGAGTTTGGTGATTCTTACTTAGCTTCTTATCATCGGAAACAGGTGGAGTATGTGATGTCTCTGCACAAATGAATGTATAACAATCATTACAAAAGGTAAACATCTTGATAGACCAAATACAACCCAATACAAAATAATCTTATAAGATATATATAGTATAGGCCCTTACTTGGTACATCATCAGAAGATACTGACTTAGCAGTAGCACATGGAGTTTCTGACAAACAAAACAAGCTCAAATCAACCACTGTCTTGAGTCTTGACTACAAAGCAGAGTTGCATTGCTAAATCAAGAAGCATAAGTAACATGATTTTCTTGATCTAATCAATTATTTGCACAATCAAACAGCATTAAAATGCACTTTCCCCATTCAATTGCATCGTCCAATATTTTATAATAAAGATAAAAGATAATTTCACAAAAAATTCCTTCACAATGATTGAGCTAATTGGACATCAAGAAATCTTATCAAAAGGTATAGCAATTTATTATCCGTCATACCTTTATGTTTCTTGTAACAAACAAGGGAACAGCTGCAATTACAAAACAAATATTTAGCATCACAAGGAGTAAAACAACAAAAATTACTCGAGAACAAATTCAACAAACATGATAAGATTCAATACTATTAAGTAACTTACTATGGTATAAGACATGCTGGACATTTATATTTGGACTTTGCTTCATTACAAACCTTACATTCTTGCGGTTGCGGACCCATAGTTTTATCAGCTGTGTTTAAAGCTTCAACTGATTTCTTGCAAACTATATGTCAACCAGTACCATAATTACAACGAATTCCAGGAGAGCAAGATTACCAAAATAGTTTTAACAGTTAATAAGCATAGAAAGCGTAAAATCATATACCCAATCGATCATATAATGAATTGATATCATTACAATGCATGATTTGTGAAATCGGATACTCAAAGGAAGAGAAAAAAAATTGAAAATATAAGAGAAAAACAAAACGAAACAAGTACACAAATTAAGCGAGAACAAAGCATAATACAATGATTGATGATGCGCCTGATGAAAGAACAACGCCCGAGAATAGCGTTTAGATGAAATTGAACATCACTAAACCTAATTCTTATCAGATGGAAGAAAGGCAAGACCTAATCTTCTACTATTGTGCTGCAGAGAAAAAGACACAAAAGGCCCTATGTGGAACTGGGAACATGTTTTATGGATCTAAAATATTTACACAAATTGTTGTGAGAGACAGTCTTTTCGAGAGACACGTGAGATATATAAGCTAAATAGCCCAATTAATAACAAAAAATAATTAGTATATCCAATATCATGAACATGAGCATAAATATGACCATAATAAAAATACATTAAACTTCATAACAAAGAACCTAAATCAAACTAAATATGAACATAATAGAAATCCCTAAAACTGTAAAAACTAAAAAAATTAAAAATCAGTTAAAGAACATTTGGATATGAGCAGAACATAAAGATAATAAAAAAAATGAAATCAAACATTTAGTTATATTTAACAAGAATGAACAAATCCATAATCTACCATCAAAATGATGGAAATGAGTGTCATTTGATTAAGGGTAATTACTACATACAAATAGGACGAACCATGTAGATTAAAAACATTCGACTATTTGGCTATAGTGCTTTGCTAAAACCATATATGATTAATGTACTAATACAATTAGTTTAAAACTGTTATAATCGGGTTCAATGAGATCATACATAAGAGTTACACCAACAGCATAGTATAGAGTTTATGATATGAATTAATGTGTATGTTTAATTAGTGAACTAAAGCACATATAAAGTTATCATAATTATATTCGTAAACGTGACATGATCACTATAAGTATGTCATGTAAGTATGTAACATATGTATGGGATGCTGAACAGCTTTTGATGAATTTATACAGCAGTATTCGTTCATCAAAATAACACTCTTCAACATTCTCATGTTTTCTACATATACTCCACCTAAATATAATGTAAAACTTGATTTTCTTATTCCGCACTAGTATGCATTGTATTCATGTGATGCTTGTGAACCACATTAGAGAGACGACAATTGACGTTCTCAATGTGTCTGCATATATTGCATATATCAAACCATTCATACCCAATTGTTCAGTGGAATTTACACTACAAGGGTACGATTCTTTCATATAGTTTATTCGTATTATTATAAGCATAAAATACTATTTTAAATGGAGTAAATAAATATTTTTTGCAATTTTGCTATACGCATAAGTGCATAACTCGCATAACTCCTGCGCAATATTCACAAGAAAATCCTAAAATGGCATTGAGAAACCATAAACACCCTCAAATTTCACAACTACCATCAAAAAACCATAGGTCTATATCATAAAATGAAGCCAAAATAGCAAATACACAAAAAAAAAAAATACCATTGAAAAAATAATCGAAAATCTCTAAAAAAGAATTACTGAACCCTAAAATTCCGAAAATAAGGAAGAAGAAAAAGACAAGTAGGAGTACCAGATGGTCGGCAGTAGGCAGAGGGCCGTCGGCAGCACCTTAGTAAGGGAGAGCAAAGGACCGAAAGGATTCTTGGTGCCCGAGCCCGGAGACAGCAAGGGGTGATTGCAGGCAGCTTGGTTATAATACTTGCTACATTTCATTTTTTTACGCAATCCAATGCATAATTTTGATCATTAATATCTTAAACTACACTTATCTAAAAATTATAAAAATTTAATATTATGAAAGTATGCGATTAGACGATTCAAACAAGATCCCACTTGACTATATTTTTACTTACACATTAGTCGCAATATGTAAAATAAGATTGAACGATGAATAGTTCACAAAAACGAAATGTAGCGAGTATTTTGGAACTTCTTTTGCACATAAAACGTAATCAAAACTTTTGCGACTCACCATTTCAAATGTCATTTGTCTCAACCTATTCCCGCAAAAACAATCCTTAACTATGCCATTATTTGGATTTTGGGAGAAAAATATGATTTGGATGAAATATGGTAGAGTTAGGGTTTATGTTTTGGTGGAAAAGGTTGAAATTGATGACATTTCGGATGGTGAGGAGCATATATAGGCGTACAACAGCCTTGAAGCTTTGAAGTTCACATTTGCTAACGTTTAATGTGCAAAAAAGGTCACGGTGGAACAAGTTGGTAAATCTCAGGGTTACCGCGTGGATTTTTTAGAAGTTTTGGTTACCACGTGGAAAACCCGAAACTTTAAGGTTACCATGTAGAATTTCCCTTTATATTATTTTATTTTATTTTTTTTGAATTTTCACTCTTGTAAGATTTTTTCACATGGTAGTATTCACTTTATGCCTTATCAAAACTGTTGTAGTATTTTTCATTTAGTTCTTGTCAATTTCCGGTTAATTCATGATTTTGACATTTCTACCATTGTTAAGTGTTGGTTGTTGTCATTATAATTTTCGGTTAATGATAATAATAATAATAATAATAACAACAACAACAACAACAATAATAATTATAATTATAATTATAAATATAATAGTAGTAGTAGAATGGAAAATTAGATATCAGTTTGCAAATATCTTGATCTGGATTCGGATTTGGATTGTGGTTCAAAATTAGAAATCCGATCCAAGTTACCCGATTTTTAAAAACCGATGAAAGTAATTGATTTTTAAAACACAATACCAGATATTTCAAATTGGATAATTAGGATCAGATATTTTTACATACCCGACTACTCACAAGCGCTATACGTCGAACAAACTCTTATAAGCCTAGTTAAATTTGTTCAATCACGAATTTTACATTATATACATAAGTAATAAGTAATCATACAATTTAATAAAAAGAGTCTAAAATTCCACGTGGCATCTTCATGACCCCCGCTAAATGAAATCATACAATTTAATAAAAAGACTGTAAAATTTCACGTGACATCTTCATAGAACCCCGCTAGATGAAATGATTTATTGGTTAGTTTTGGCTTACATGGCAAATCATACAATTTAATAAAAAAGAGTGTAAAATTTCACGTGGCATCTTCATGAACCCCGCTAGATGAAATCATACAATCATCATATCATAATCATCATAACATCTATTAAAAAAGTTGTGAAAAGCCAAGTGTTTTTTTTAGAGCACTTGCCATGTGTAATTTTTCGATTAGAGTATTTAAACTAAAAGAATTAAATAGCTAACCAGTTCACAGAATCAAAGATTCGACAATCAATCAATATTAAATCTATTAAATTTACGATTTAATAATAGAAACTATTTCAACTAATCAAATATTCTAATATATAAAATGACTAAGATGATAGAAACAATAAATTAAGAATCATTTTGGCGATATTATAAATTAGAAAACAAAATATTAATCATATATCTTTCAATAAATTACCGATAGAGAAATTTGAATATAAAATAAAGTAAGAAGTATTTAGATGACATTATATCAAGATTTGGACCGATTTAATTATAAAAATTATTTCAACTAATCATTATAAAATTTAATAACAAGATTGAAAATCACATGTGTTAATCTTTTGGAGTCACACTAGAGGAAAGAGTTTTATTGGTTCATATTGATTTAAGTGGCAAATAAAGTTTAATCAACCTTATATTTATTTTATTCATCTACAAACTATTTAAATTTATTATTATTTATTACTCCATCTTTAGTATACAATATATTTATTGTTACATGTTTTTGAAAATAAAATTTATATATTTTTTTTATACAAAGGATTCCGTGCATTGCACGGGGTTTTATACTAGTAACTTATAAAGCTTTCAAATGCAAAAATGAAAAAACAAAACAATGCAATAAATAAAGAAAATAAGCCTTTTAACTGATCAATAATAAAAATGTTTTATTAATTATTCCATGTAACTCGACATTGCAATACAAAAGCAAGTCAAATGAAATACAAATTTAACACGTACAATGGTTGCATATAAATTAAAATTCACTTAAACAAATACTAATGATAATAAAACTTACTAATTCGTCCCAATGAATTAGCATTATTTTACTTTTAGGCTGCTTTAAGGTGTAATGAATAGTTGTTAATTTAGCTTTTTATTAAAACAACTCAAAAAAAAGAGACGAATTGAGAATGACGGATATATGAAAAGATCCTATGATTAATTTTGCCTTCTACACTTGTCTGATGTTGAGCAACCACGCTTATATTCGTTAATCGGATCCATTTGCAATTTGGCCCTTCTGTTTTCACAGTGAGACGGTGGGTTGGATCCGTTGCATGGATCAGATTCAGCAGTTGCAATTTGGTTGTTTGTTATCAACACCATGCATATTATCATACCCAAAAACAATACTCCGGTGGGTTTCATTTTCTTAAAAAAAAATAAAATTCTAATATTGTAGTATATTTGTTATTTTTTTATTTTTATTTTTTTTTTTATATTTCAAGGAATTAACTTCTTTATATATATAATGAAGTTTTATATTTTTATTTATAGCTCGAGCGATTAATACGTGATTATAAGAGGCTCATATTCTTCTTGATTTCAATGTACTATTGTTTTAGATATTCATAACTAAATATATATATTTATATTATAAGAAAATGTTTAAATATACTTTTTTTTTAATTTCCTATTTTTATAGTTACACCAAGCAAATGAATGGTTACATCACCAATGTAGGAGTGCTAAATTTCTATTACTTAATTATTATTTCAACTTTTAACTTTTTTTTTTGAAAGGATTTCAACTTTTAACTTAGATACATTTTTTCTTAAATGATTTTATGTAACTTTTTTTTGTTGTTTAATGTTTTTCTCATTTAGAATATCCCATCTAAAGGAAAGTAAAGTTTAACTACGGGCTTTGAGAGATATATAAAAGATATAATATATTCATATATGAGATCTCGTTATTTGTTTTAATGTATACTTTGTTATCATATATTTCTATAATTTTTTATAATGTGTAAGAGACGATACTGATGCTTAAAGATTATTTTTAAAATTGTGCAAATTGTAGACGGAAAGAACGAAAAAAACGAAGAGAATACTTCTATATGATGAACCTTAAATAACACAAACAATATATTTTCTTCCATCCTATATTTTTGTTAGAAAGAATAATTCAATTTTTTCATGATCTCCAATAATAATCTCATCTTATAATTAAACGTGAATAATCTCAACTTTAGGGGTATTTGCCTAGAGTAAACTTGTGTAACAGGATGACCTGCTATATAGTAGGAATGGCAATGGGTTGGACTCTGATCGGATTATACATACTCCGACTTTGCTCCGGATAATAGTCAGACTTTTTTTTTTCAGTCCACCTCCTTTCAACAATAATTTATTTATAATTGGATTCAACAATACAATATATGAATATAAATAACCCTCTTAAACTTGAGAACACCCTCTCAAGCCAACTATCTCCCAACAATGGAGATCACAAATACTAATGCAATGAAAGAAACTCTTATGATCAGCACCCCAACCCCTTTAATTTATATTATCCCTCTCGTACAATGTTGTGTGTTGATTCTTGAAATGTATATGCCCTTTATATAGACGTTATACATAATTATAGAATCACACAAGAACTTTATATTAAAGCATAGCCATAAACAGAAATAAACCCCCCACCCCCCCCCCCCCCTTCATTGCCCCAAAACATAAGAATAAACTTACTATTGGGCATCATTATAGGCAGTTCACAATTGCTCGAACAAGCTATCTATGTGCTCGAGCGAGCAGCACGATTAGAGACCTACTCGGAGCTGCTGATAAATGTGCTCGGGCAAGCACAATACATGCTCGAACAAGCACTGTTATTCTTCCCTTCTTCTTGTTCCATCACATTGCATTGCCTTGTTCGAGCAACCTTCATATATGTCATGTCTTGCCTCATTCAAGTTACGATTTATCTTTTTTAGTGAAGGCCTGTTCAAGGCCTCTCACATACTTTACATCGATCACCTCGTACATCGTTCCAAACATCAATTTAGCATAATTCGACGCATCTTCATTTTTCTTCTCTAAAATACACAACTCATACCATCGATCACTTTATGTGATCAAATTCAATGTCATTGTTAAGAATTTTAACACTTGCATTAACAGAACCCAGTTTAACACGATATCCAGTCCGAGTTAAAACATAAACGCAAATCTAAATATGAATCTTACCCAAACTTGAACCATAAATTAAGGGCCTCAAATATTAGTTAACATTAGATTAAAAAAAAATGAGGTCATTTTAAAAAATTCTCAAAATAAAGTTTGAAAATTTTTAATTTTCAAACCAAGTATCTCCTTGTCTGAGCCTAAGGTCAGAATTTGTCACTATTACTAACAACGAATAAGAAAAACATATTTTAAAGGAGAAAAAAAAATAATATACTGACCCCAACTTTAACATAAATCCTTATTTTGGAAATTAACTTGTCCCGAAATATATTTTAAAAATTTCTTTTTTAAAATAAGCTTATTTTGCTTAGTTTTCTATTAGTTTACACTATCTTTGAATTAACCTAAATTCTTATTTTTTGGCGAAAAATTATGTAAAAATATTTAAAAAAAACAGAATCTCTAAAATTAATTAATGTCCTAAACTGCCATTGACATGATTGAGAACCTTTCGCTCGATTGAATAAGTTCCTAGTCTTTAACCTATTTTTTGTCTACTACAACTTTTTCTAAAAACTCGTGATTTATTTTTTTTTATAAATATAGCTCGTCTCGTATAAAACTGTATTGGAAGGAAAGATAGACGACAACTCATACCCTTATAGGAGAGTGCGGTTAAAGAGTCCCCCGTTTCAAGAAGAGTCTTCAAATAGAGGGGCACCTGAAACTATCTGAAAGCCTGCAACTTAAACTCACGTTAACCAAAAGTGTAGTATTCAATGCAACTAACTAGATAATATAACAAATAGAATATACGTACAAAACTAAAAAATGATATTGTTACGAGAGGTGGTAATAAGTAGAGGCACATAACATTAACAAATTATATATACATAATTATTCAATTTAATTCTCTAATTAATCACTTTAAAATTATAAGGGATAAATTTAACACACTAAAGATATACTTCCACCGATCCATTATATTTGCTACATTTGACTTTTTACGCAATTCAATGTGTTATTTTGTTCAATTATATGTTAAATTATACACACTTAAAAATTCCAAAAAGTTAATATTATAAAAGCATACGATTAGACGATTCAAATAAGATTGTACTTGACTATATTTTTTTTGAAAGAAAACTTGACTATATGTTACTTATACCTTTAGCTGCAGTATATAAAACAAGCTTTGACAATAAATAGTGGACATAACCAAAATGTAACGAGTATTTAAGACGGAGGAAGTGTGAGTCAGCACAACAGAGATGGTCTCACCATATGAGATCGTCTTATGTAATAATTTGTGTTAAAATAATCGGTGTCAGATGCAAACTCGTTATTATATTATATTAGTATAATTGTAAATCAATAAATTTAAGAAATCTCCCAATTATTATCATTATTATATACTATATATATATGATGATATGATTTCCATAAAAAATTATGTTATCCCACGTCCAAGCCATTTTGGTGGGACTCACTAATTAGATCTTGTTGCTACTATTATTGAACATTTTTTTAATCGTAGAACTAAAAAGACAATTTGAGAATTTTGGATTTACTTAATTGTTAAAAATTTTTGTTTTTATTTTTTGAATAGAGATTTGATTCACACTGCTTATTAAAATTACACTATTTAATTCAGAGTAATTATTTTATTTATTTTTTATACTATTCATCATTTGCTCTTAATTATTTTTAATCTAAATATCAAATTATCGTCAAGTGAGATTTTATTTTATTTATCTCGATGTAAATATTGTTAATATCAATTTTTTATGATTTTTAACTCTACAATTAGATATACTTAGATTAATTAGTGCGCTAGATAGAGTGTAAAAGTAAAATGAGATAATTGGTGTAAAATGGTTAAAATAAAATTTTAGTTCTTTATTGTTAGTAAAGATTCTCTAACCTATGTCTTTCTTTTACTCGTTTTTTTACCTAATTATTTTAATTTATTCGTATATATATTCGTGTGTGATAAGATGAAAACTTGTGGATTTAGTTTCACACGGTCCTTTTCATTGCAGGATTCTATTTTTTTGAAGATCTTTCAAGAGTTGAGAAATTCATTGACCGTATTCTCTATTATGAGTATGAGTAACTTTTTATACCTCCACATACTCTGACCACAATGTTCATACTAGTTACAGTTAGGAGTGTTTACCGGTTCAAACACGGTCTAACCCGGATTCCTCTCGGTTGGGTCTGGGTTTAGACCGGAAATAATTTTTGATACCAAAAATAAATTAAAAAATGAAAGATTTTAAAATAATTCAGCACTAATTATTATAAAATTTAAATATTTGAATAAAAAAATTATTTTGTTAGAAATAAAATATTTAAAGCTCTTTAAATAAGTATATACATAAAAAAACGTAAATATTATTCCCCCCAAAATAACTTTTATGTACATCCGATCTCATTCGGTCAAACTCAAATTTTTCCGGGTTTAGACGGACCGGAAACCCGAAATGATTAATAAATAAGACCCGGAGCTCGGACCGGATACAACTGGTCCGATCCGATCTCAACCGGTTCTGATTAGAACCGCCGGTCCGATCTTATTTTGCCCAAGTTATACTCTTACACAAACGAGGGGGAATAAGAAAAAAAGAGAATTTTGTTTATTTAGTTTGAAAAAAAAAAGAATTATCGAGGAAAAAAAAAGAAATTATTATTATTTTCGAAATTGAGAACCAACAACGTCGAGGTCGAACCATTATTTTCTGGGAAGGGTGACAAAACAAAATCAAAAACTGCAAATTACTTCGATTATCAGGACGTGTTTGCATGTATCAACAATTTTCCAGTGCAATTCATGAACCAATAATTCTTCAATTCATCTTAATTAGGGTACCCAGTTCTTGTTTTTGGGGAGGATTTCATTTTTGATTTCATTTTGCAAGCACTTAAAAACCCTAATTTGTCAAATTAGGGCAAACGGATTTTATACTTTGCCTTTTATCTTAGCGCAAGCTTACTCTATCTAAGGTTTCGCGTTTTCTTGGCTCTTCTATTTTGATCAGGTGATTCTTTTTACTCTTAATTTCTACCTAGTCATTTTTCTTTTGTTCGGAAACCCTAAAATGTCATTAATTTTGGAAATTAGGATTAGGGGATGATTGATTGTATTAAATTAGACTTGATGTTAGCCCTTCTTGATCAATTAATGCGCCAATTGGTGTCAAAATATGGTTCTGCTTGCATTGTGCTGCTCAATTTATGTTGGGATGATGATGAGGTGCTTCATATATAGTTAGTGTTTATCAATTTTTGGGTTTTTATCATTAGCATTGAATGTAAAACTGTAATTTGAGCATATTAGGGATGCGCTTTGAAGCTCATTATTGCAGCAGTCTTAGTTTGGTTTCTTAGGTGCAATTTACATGTGTGTAATGTGCTCTTCTGGGTAACTGTTTATTGATGATAGTACATTTGAGTTTGCTGTGTAATATGGTGTGATAGGAATTATGATATGTTTTCTAGTTCACGTGCTATTGATTTTGAACTTGGATTGCTGCTAGTATACACAAAATAGCTTGTCTTTCACCGTAGTAGTAGTATTAGTAGTACACCTTTTTAAGTCTGTAGTTGTGTATTTTGCAGTGGTGGTATTCTGTTTGTACAGTATTTTGACTAATTATCTGATCAACTATTTGATTTTTATTTGTCTGAAATTAGCTCAAAATGGTATGAATTTTGCCTTTTAATATTCACATTTAACATGTTGAAGGGTAACGTGGTTTTATAGACTTTTGAGAAACTAATACACTTAATGAAAAGATAATATGCCTAATATGTTAAAATAATGTTGTTACTCTGTGATTTAAGTTACGTAACGTGATTTTGTTGTTTGGTAAGCTCAAAATTTGTTATAAACGATCGTTTTGTAACTGAATGACCTCTTTTTATTCCTTCATGTTTATGAAGGATGAGTTTTATGTTGTCTATTAAATTTTTTAATCTTTTATTCATTATATATCGAGAAATACTCTATTGATAAATAATATTGATGTCTGCCTAAATTCCTTTTTTTAATAAAATATTGACATCTGCTAATCAAGGTCCTCCTTTTTATTCTTGTTATTGGATTTGTGTACCACAAATTATTTGTTATGGTCCCTCACTAATATATATACATCCTTTAAGACAATATGTACAACTTTTGCCATAATATGTATATCTCAGTCCGATTTTCACTTTTCACCACTTTGATCTTCTTATATAAAAAGGTGTTACTTTTCGAATAAAACATGTTATTTTGTATTTTTATTTTTTTTTCTAAAAGTAACATTGTTGTTGCTAAAAAGTACCAGATTTTTTTTAAAAAACAAAAGTAAATATTTTTTGTGCAAAAGTAACACATTTTATGTGAAATAGTAACCGTTTTATTGGAGAGATTGGTTCTCACGGTTTTCATATAAGCTTGGTTCTGACTGGAATTTGATCATATATATATATATATATATATTATATATATATATATATATATATATATATATATATATATATATATATATATATATATATATATATATATATATATATATATATATATATATATATATATATATATATATATATATATATATATATAAATTAGAAAAGACCCCTAGTGAGAGAAAAATGGTCTCCCATTGGGTAAGGAGTTGGTTGGCTATTAATGACTGCTTTTTCCTATGGGAGGGGCCTTTTTGCAATTTGACTTTGGTATGGTGGTGTTTAGAAGCCCTATGTTTTTGTTTCTTGTTTTCATGGTTGCTATGGGTGGTTCGTGTGGTGGTATATGAGCATCTTGGGTATGGTTGCGTGTTTTGGATGGTGGTCTACCCTGTTTGTCTCCCTTGGTAAGTAAGAAAGTTGTGTTGTTTATGTATCCTTTTTCGTCTCCTCCTATGCTCCCACTTTTGTTCGTGATGCTAAAATGGACGTTGAAGTGTCCTCATAGAAGTGGAGGCATGGAATAGAATGAGGCGGTTACGTAACATAACTACCACTTTGTAACAAATTTTTAGCTTATCGAGCAACAAAAGTTTTTTATGTAATACCATGGAGTAAGCGCCATTTTTGTTGGTATTCGAACATATTAGCCATTATTAATTTTCAAGTGTTATAGGTTCCAAAAGGTCTAATATAAGCTTTAATTTAAATATATTTTTAGAAAACTTGATTTACGATGAAATGAACATTTACAAGTTAACATTTCACATTGCAATGTTCGCAGAACACGTCGTAACATCGCAACGTACCGCGTTTGCGATATTGTATGGTTTATTATAACTGGTACAAACTCTATGCCTTTGTCTATGATGGGAGTTCCATGGTTTTTGTTGGGCTATGGTGACCTGACTTCCCTTTGCTTCTGATATGCAAGTTATGTACGCTGTTCGTGGTTGTCTCCATGTTGTATGTGGGCATAAGAGTGGACTTCTACTCTTTCTCCCGTGTTTGGTCTTTGGTGGCTTTGGTGCTGCAGAAACATGTGGGGTTGGTTTGATGTCCTTTGATGCCGTTGTACTCTAATTTAGGGTTTTTCCATTAGGGTTAGGGTTAGCTTAGGCCTAGGGTGGGTTAGTCTTATCAATTTTGGCCAAGCTTATGAGACCTTTATTGTTTTGTTTAAATCTAATAGTTTGCTTTGGCTTAGTGCCATGGCTTCTAGGGGGTGGGCCTTTGTCTCGGTTTGCCTCAAGTTTAGTGAGATGTTGTTTGAGGGGTTTTGGATCGTTGTTCCACTAAGGGGTCCCTTTACGCTTTATTTGTTGCTTTTGGGAAGGGCAATCCAAGTTTAGTTTTATTTTCTTTAAGAGTTTATGGAATTGATTGATGTGCCTATTAAAGTCTGTTAGAGAAATTTATATTTTAATTATCTAGCTTTCCTTATTGGATGTATGCTTGTCCATATCAGGTTAGGGCCTTGGTCTTCAAGGCTTTTAATGCGCTTTCTCTTAGCCCTTTTCCCCTGAGGTTTCTGATGTACAATATGAGTAGCTAAAGCATTGGAAAACAAAACTCATGGTTTTGTGTTGGACCGAATTTTATGGTTTATGGGCGCAATGAAACAAGTCGATCTTTAGTGATGGGCAAATTTCACCTATAAGGCTGCTAATGAGATTTTTTTTTCCAGCTTTGCACGTAGAGCTAATAGCATTTTATGTAGTTTTCTTCTTGTTTAGGTAGTTGCACCTGATCTTTGTGTTTTAAACCCTTCCTAGAAGGGGACAAGACTACGGTGAAGGGTTTTATTTTTATGGTGGTTTTAGTTGTGCTTTTTTTTTTCCAAAACATTTATTTATTACTATAGATTTTCACATGTACATAGTACATATATTCCTATTACAACATGTATTTTAAACACTTTTTTGATCAAGCTCGGCTTCGTCTAGTGACTAGAGCTGCACCTTTCAACCTAAAGGTTTAGGGTTCAATTCTATCTAGGGGAGGGAAGGGTATGAGGAATTTTTTCTTTTTGGTTAGTCCCTGTACTAGGACTAACTGAAAAAGCTCCAACTTAGCAAGAAAATGTTAGGATGTATTTGTGGGTTAACCTTTGAATAACATGCAACTGTTTGCTCTTCAATGAAAGTGTGGCAATTTTAAGGCAACGAAATCTGTAATTACCCGATCTTGTGATTATTGGCTAGTGAATAGTTAGATTGTCGTTTGAATTAGGTAGTTCATTGCTACTAATTAGTCATTCGTAAGCATCTGAGATGAGGGGAGAGGGGGGGAATATAAACAATGTTGTATGCATAGTCTAGAGGTTGAGGATGGAGATGATTGCTGCTTTTTTTTTGGGGGGGGTGGGGGTGATTGTCATTAGTTTGATGTTCAGATATTTATGATTATTTTGTAGAAGAAGTTGGATACATTTTTCTAATGTGTATCATTGACTTGCACCAAAAGCAGCCAATGGATTTCAATTTTACTATTTATCCAATGGTTTAAAACTTCCCTTCTTTTTCATGTTTGTGACCTTCCCTATTTGATCTCATTGGTAGGTGCACATGTGTGTTGGGCGGTGTGTTTTGGGCCAGGGGGTAGGGTGGACATGTGTGTCAATCACAAATTTAAAGTTTTTTGTACTTTGCATGCGAGCTTAAGCTGGAGTATGACCTGTTAACTGCTGAGCCAATGCTCAAGGTTAGTTTTATTAAAATTAAGTGTATGTCTTACTGGTATTTGTTTTAGCACTCCATCTTCAAATTTAAGTAATTGTTATGGCTGGGGTGGTTTTGGGAAAAAGGTTATTCATTTGGTATACTCATTTCTGGAAGTCTCTTAAGTTCTACAATAGCTTATATTGTACCATTGTTGTGAGTTGCTGTGCTGTTTTTTTTTTCTTTCCCTGTATACTGCCTTCCTCTCTGCTTTCTGTTCCGATTCTTATTTATTGTATGCAATGACAATGATACAGTGATTTCTGCTGTGGGATTTGTGTATGTAGATTTACAACTCCGCTTGTGATCCAGCTATTTCTGATTAAACATTAGTCTAATGATTTTTTTTCCTGTAACTTTTGTATTGATCCCTCACTATGATTTGTTTTGGCTCATGTAGCCAAACCAATGACTGTGGGAATAAGGCTTTGATATCGCTATTACTGTTGCCTTTATCATCTTTATGTTGTTGCCTTTTTCATCAATATAACTATTATTTTCTTTATTTCAGATCATTGATTGGTTACCAAACTAATGGACACCAACTATAGCTTCCTCGAGAGGAATGCATGGATTTAGATCTACCTTCCTCGTAAATGCTGAGGGTGATTCCATGGGAGGAGTTGTTGATGGTGGAGTTGGTATTGGAAGAAAACCCTCTCCACGCCTAGCAGCAATTGAGAAAGCACAGGCTGAGCTGCGGTATTATAGATCTGTTATCTTTGGGGTTTCCTTTCTTATTTTTTTTCCCTCTTTGGGATTGTTTTATTTACAATGGTTCTTTGAACTTTTTTTTGTTTTCCATTTATGGCAGGCTTGAATATGATGTTCGAGAGGAGAGGAGGAGAGAGCTTGAGTTTCTTGAGAAAGTAAGACTGCTAACAATCCTTTTCATTGCATCAATCAACATACATGTTCTTGTTCCAATCCAGATTGCTAATGTTGTGTTTTGCAGGGTGGAAACCCTCTGGACTTTAAATTTGGTCATGCAGCATCTGTGAGTGGCCAGTCTACCTCACACACATATCAACACACAGATCAGATTTTTACTAGGTAGTGTCTAAACTCAATTTCTTTTGCGAGACTATGGACTAGATGAACTACTAAACTAATACTTTATTGATTTTATTATGATGCAGTGAAGTAAGAGGTAGTTTTGCATTGACTGCCTCACCTTGTGGTGATTCAGTTGAAAGTAGCGGGAGGTTGGGGGTCACTACAACATGTGAGCCAAATAGTGCTGATAATTTTGATGGTGCGAACGAAATTCTTGAAAGTGAAAGAAAGTCTAAGCATCATACCAGAGGTATCATCACTCCTTATGAGCATTCTTCTCAGCTTGATGGGAGCCAAAATCTTAAGGAGTCAAAGGATTTCAACCCTAAACGAAGCCAAGCATATAGGAGAAGGAATAGGTCTAGGATAAACCGTGATGGCGGTCCTCGATCAAGTTCCAGTGACATGGCATCTCGTGGTGGACTGAGTTCTCTGCCTGCTCGACATGCTATGCTTTCCAAGCCTGTTGCATCTGAAAATCGGCTTGAAGCAGAGTCAGATGGGGCACTTGTTCTGCATTTGTCTACAACACCACGAGACTGTGAAGCCTCTGAAGGTAAGTTTTTAACTTCGAAGGAAACACATGAGGGATTGCAAAATGCAAGTGTAAAAGCTGATGATGTTCCTGCTGCTACAAGCATCATGGAACCTAATTTAGTTGCAGGAAAGGAAAATGTTGTTATTGTAGATGCAGAAGGTCCTTATTTTAGTACAGAGAAAATGGATGGTACTACTTGTGCTAAACTATTGGATGAGTCTGGTAAGATCAATGGGGATGAAAATTCAACACCAAATGATGCTCTTATTGGTAAGAGTTTAATTTTAACAAAAGGTTTAGATCCTGAGTCCTCATGCACCAATACTAGCCTTAGTGTAAATGGAAATGGGAATATTGAGAGTGATTTGTACACTAATTTAAAGACTGTAGAACATAATGGGGCTCCTAAGGAGTACAAGCTACCCCTTCGGGATAAGTCCATTTGTGTGGATGAGAAAATTCTAAATGAGAAACTTGTTACCAATCCCATTGAAAATGCTTCTTGTGCTAAAGAGGATCAAAATTCTCTCAGCCACCAAGGCAATGGATTTTCCAATAAAAAGAAAGAAATTGACAGAGATGGATTTTCTTCTGGAGACAAGGGTGAGTATCCTGATGTGGGGAAGTTAGGAGCAGTTGAACATGCTAAAACAAAATCAGATAAAGAGCATGGTATCATTGCTGATTCCATTCCCATAGCAAAGAGTCCTTGTGATGAGAGAATGCATTTCACAATGGAATCTTCTAACGAAGTTAAGAAGAATGATTTATTAGTGTCGTCTTCCACTTCGAAGCTTCAAACCTCGAGTGAAAGCCAGCTGAAGCAATTTGATCAGGCACATGAGGACAGAGTATTGGAAGAGGCAAAGATTATAGAGGTGTTTTTTAAAGTTCTGTGTTAGCTCTTAGCTTCGGGTGTACATATTCTTGTGGGCTTAGGGTATTTTCCTTTTCCACAGGCTAAACGTAAAAGATTAGCAGAATCTGTTCGTTTGATGCCAAGGGAGACTCGACGTAAGTCTCACTGGGACTTTGTCCTTGAAGAAATGACTTGGTTAGCAAATGACTTTACGCAGGTTTGTCAAGTAAAACCTTTCTTCCATGCATTTTGTTTTACTATGTCTTTGGTTATCCCTGTGTAGATCCTATGGTTATATGTTCATTGTGCAGCCCGTCAGGAAGTTATTTTAATATCTCAGTATTGTTTTCATCTCATTTCTTGTACTTCAAAAATTTTCTTCCAGGAACGTGTTTGGAAGGTGACAGCTGCTGCTCAAATTTGCCACCGTGTAGCCCTTGCTTCTCGAAAAAGGATGGAGGAGCTACGTACGTGTTGGAAGAAGAAAAGTGTAGCCCACACCATGGCAAAGGCTGTTATTGAATTTTGGCATTCAGCAAGGCTTAGTGTGGAGAATCTTGTCTGTTCTCAGTCCGAGAAATGTAACATTGATAATTCATCAGGGGCAGATGAAACCGGACACACTAAGGGTGAGGCTGGAAATTTTGATAAGGTATTGGTTGTAATCTTATTATGTGGTTTCAACATTTG
The DNA here is from genome assembly GCA_019776075.1 of Amaranthus palmeri. NCBI lineage: Eukaryota > Viridiplantae > Streptophyta > Magnoliopsida > Caryophyllales > Amaranthaceae > Amaranthus > Amaranthus palmeri. The sequence continues at coordinate 4,233,601 of JAAKBH010000271.1, read as the reverse complement.
AAGTCTAAATCAACGACATTACATTGCCCCAATGCCATTAAAATGGCTTCCACCTAGGTGGGATTAGGTCTTTAACTTATGATTAGTTTTTATTTATGTTAGTTTAGGAATTTTATTAATTTATTATATTATATATTTTGAGAATCAAACTTACCACTCCCTGTGTTCCACTTATCTATTTTAGGAGGTTCCTAATTCAAAGCTGCTCTTTGTATATTTTCCTACTGATAAATAATTCTCTTCATTTGTCGTAAGTTAAGTAATGAACCTTTACATGATGCTTTGCAACCATTGTTGAAAATTAGAGGGTTGTTATTGTATTTCAAATAATTTCCTGAAAATATCTTTCATTTACATGTTATCTGTTATAGTTGGACAGGAGGAGTACTTGGTAGTTGATACTAGTAGGTTAACTGTACTCTCCTTCCTTGAGTTGTAAGTTGTAACAGTGTTGCTGTTCTTTTTAAATAGAATGCCATTGTGATGAATAGAGATTGAAGGATACTATGGCTAGTAACACATTAAATTAGAAGTGTCTTGCAAGAGTAGTTAGAGATAGGAAGTGAGAAACAATTATATATTGGGGATAACATTAGGATGAATGCATCGGATTATATATGTGATTTCTGTTGAGATTGTTTTGACTCATATAGGGGAGAACATACTTTTCGAAAGCTTACAAACTATAACCATGTTGTCAATGGCTTCCATCCTAGTACACTATAACCATGTTTTTTATATATGTGAAATTGGATCTAAACCTGAACTGTTATTATATTATGATATTAATCTGATGTTGTGTACTCTCTATTCCTTGCCTCTAGTGTGAGATGTGGTCTTCTCCAGCGGCACTTCCTGTTTTTACGTTTTCTTTTTGTTGTTTCTTTTGAATCAATATGATAGTATACGATTTCTTGGTCTATTTTGTGTGATGGTAAATTGTAATTGTCATGCGCTGATGAAATTACATTTGTGTTTTTTGTAATTCAATGTGATTTTAGTGGTTGAGTAGTCCTCATGTATTTTGAGATCACTAAATAAAAGATGGTGCTTTCAAGTGTTTCTTTTCTTTCTAAACTTTGCTGCATGTTATTGATGATCAGGATGAGGCTCCTAAAGAGAAGCATCAATCTACGGGGCAAAAACAGGGTCTTGCTGTTTTTGGTTATGCAGTTAGGTTTTTGCAATATAATTGCTCTTTATCACATTTTGTCAAAGTGGACTGTTCAGGGATCCCAGACATGCCTTGTGAGGTTGACTTTTCTGAAGTTTCTGGGCAGGACCAGTTTACAGAGGTATTTTTGGTTTTTTCATTGCTAAACTGATTACTTTGCTATCTTTCTGATGCTTTCAGGGCACATGCTATCTATTTCGAATAATAGGGTGGGCCCTGGGAGGGCATCACAATTCATATCGTTACCAAAGTGTTAGTATTGTTGCTTTTTGTAGTACTTTATGATATCCCAAAATCTCTAACTCTGCGATGTACTTTGCCTTGCCTGATTGACATGTTTCTGTTGCGTTGAATGTATATCGACTTGTCTCTATTAAGATTAGACTGTATTTGCTCCAAGAAATGCTAATGTGTAAAATTTTGGGCTGCAAAATACAGGAAATGTTAATAGTCATAGCAGAAACAAAAAAGGGAATTTTGATTACCTTTTTTCATTGAAAAAAAAGATTAATCGATCATATTCTAGTCTTTAATTCATAATTTCTAACATAAATAAATATTATGGGTTTAGTTTTGCAAGTTTACTTCCATTTTGGAACTGTGGAAGTGTCTGATATATGGAATGGCTTTAAATATACATTTCGGATACTCCTAGTGAGTCTTTCATTTTTTAGAGTCCAGGTGATAGGTGGGTGTGAGCTCTTGTTGTGGGATAATGTACAATAATTTATTCTTTGTCTGGTCCAACCTAATCTGGCAGCCACATGTAAGTTGTTTTGCTTTCGTAGTTTTACTTGTTCATTTTCTTGCCAAACCCAGATCGGTGCCTTGTTTAATAGTTTACTATTTACTTCATCTGATGCTGTTTTACATCATCCAGAATGTTTTTGATGTTACTTATGTGGACTCTTTGGCTATCAGTGTCATATGAATTACATGCTATGTTACATGGACATGGATAGGTGTGTTAGTTTTAGACTCTTTTATTACGATAATTTAAAGATTTTGCCATTACAACTACTGAAGAGTACATAAGGTGATAGAAGATTGAAGGGCCCAGGAAAGTATCATGTGGTGCCAACGTTAGACATGTTTGCAAATAGTGAAGTTCATCTTTAATGTTGTGTTTCTTACTTTTTATAAAATGTCTTATCTTCTATCTGTTTCAATCTTCTACAGGAAAATCTCTTCTACTTGGTTCCGCCAAATGCGATGGAGGCCTTCAGAGAATCAATTGAATCATGTCTGACAGAATTTGAGGTACTTATCTAGTCTTTGCGATGGCATACTAAAATCTTATAAATGCATACGTGAAGTTCTTTGGTTTAAGTTAATAGTTTGAAGTGCTTACCAATTAAGGAGATAGAATACAGCTGCATTGAATTTTTTACGTAATTTCTTGTAGTCCATGGTTCATTATATTGGGCATTTCTCTCATATTGTTTGTGATATAATTTCACATGGTGACTACTCTTTAGAAATAGAAGTAAATTTAAAATGGTTGAGCTTTGCAATTTATATTTCAATTTTTCTGCAATGCACATATAATTTTATCTCTTTGTGCGTCTTTCCTTGCAAGTCATCATTCACTCCAAGGGCAAGCAATAATATACAAGAGGAAGTTGATACTTCTATGTATGAGCCTTCAGAAGGTACCACCCAGTGTTGCAAATTTTTCGTTGCTGGTAGATAGTTGCATATTTTTAACAATCACTTTTACTTATACAGAAATCGGGTATCAAGATGATGATTATGAGGAAGATGAAGGGAAGAATGTATATTATCTAGGAACATATGATTATGAAAGACCATCTAAAAAGAAACGAAAAAATTTGAAGTTTAGTCTCTCTAGATCATATGAAATGGGAAGTGTTTATGGACCATCACTGCCCGGAAAAAGGCCTGCTGTCTATTCTAATGCCGGTTCTATTCCCACAAAAAGGCTGCGGACCAACTCTAGGCAGCGAGTTGTTGGTCCTATTGGGGCTGGAACTTTTGATGTTGCTCCAGTGCCAAATAAGACAGAAGCTTCTAGTGGAGATACCAACTCTTTTCAGGATGATCTGAGTACTCCTCATGGTATGTTCAATGCTGCAAGAGGCTCTGAGGTTGATTCTCCTATGGACTTTGATAAGCAATCTATATATGATTTAGAGTTTCCTACAAAGACCAAGAAGAAGAAGAAGAAGATTAAGAATCAGGTAACTAATTGATAAAAATAATGCTGTATGAGCTGATCTTAAATGACTAATATGCTTTCAATTTCTGTTCTATCCAATTTAATGATCAGTTCTGGGGTTTACAGAGTCCAGCATATCCTGGGTGGCCCATTGATCCTTCTATGCAGAATGAACCGGTGACTTACTATTTTTAAATTTATTTCAAATTCTGCTGAATTCAAAAGTCCTAAGACTGCTTCTATTTTTTGTATAAGATACTCTATTATGTACTTACTGTAATTTTTGTATTGCTATGGTCTAGTATGTAAGAAGATGAGAGTTGTGAAAATGTGAATGCATTGATGGATGAGTGGAAAATCTGGGCATACCTTGAGGTATAGAGTTAAGAGTTTAAAATGAAGATGTAAAAAAGGGTTTATGAGCTGCAAAATATTGAGGAAAATATGAAATTGAGGATCATTTAAGATGGTTTGGCATTTGCAAAGACGAGGTATTAGAAGATAGAAAATTAGAACTCATTAGACTTGAAAGGGATATGAATGATTTAGACCTACAGATTGAGTTTATAGAAAACTGAAATGAATGGACAAAAAAGTCCATGTGGATGAGTATGGTAACCGATATATTGGTTCATGTAGTTGACTCTAATTTTTTGGGATTAAGGCTCTCACTTTGTTGTTATGTTTGTCTAGTAAGTAGAAACTTGCAACTCAAACAAGAAAAGAAAAGAAAGCAACTAACCTAAGTCGACAATGTGAATTTCCTTTCTACAAGATGTTAATCTATGTGTCCATGACACAAAGGTCTTTTAACTTCTGATCTGAATTCCGAAGTTACCAATTATAGTCTGAACTTGAGGTGTTTGGAAATGAATAGCAAGTTAGTGAGGTATTCAAATGCGTGGGCATAACTGTGGAAAATAACTAGAAAGTAGAATTTGAAATTCTGTCTTAACAAGATGATACAAAGGTAAATAAATAATTTTGTCAATTTAATATGTGGGGTTTAGGACATTAATCAATCAATAAAGAGATAAGGCTGTATTTTTCTTTGCCATATACATCATGCTTGAGTTATAATGTTTTGATGTTTCACGTTGTATGTTTCAGAAGTGAACTTCTAAAGGATTTTGCTCATACAACATAAATCCTTGATTAGTATGACTACAAAAGTTTTCTACTGCTTTGTTGGTTTATCTTTTTTGCTCCAATAATGCAACAACAATGCCAAAATCTAAACTCTACGAACCCGAAAAGATGAACGTGATTACCAATTTATTATCTAGAGAATAATTTCCAATGACCACGCACACATATTTCTTCCTCCATTCATTCCTATTTATTATCTTATGATTTAACAAATTTGAATTTTTCATGCCATTCTTCACTTGTGTTATCCAAGTTATTTCGACCTTCTTCACATTCTAATCCCTTAAGTTCAACCTTTACCCTTTTCTAATTGGTGCTCTATTCAACTTTTTCACATGAGCAAAAGTTGAATGATTTTCTCATATGTTGTCTTCAATATCTGCCATATTAGATCCTTTTTTATGTTTTCACTGCAAATTCTATCCTTTATGGTATGCCTGTTGATCCTTCTTTACATACATATCTCTGCAAACCCTATCTTCTCAAACATCTCATATGTTGCTGTAATGGCTGTTTGATCAATTCTTTACTTTTAACCTTACCACACCTTGGTTACATTATAATTCAATTACAAATCTCCATTTAAGGCCCCTGTATTAAATTATATGTTTAACATTCCGTTTTAATTGGAAAATTGAGTCAATGTACATGAACCACTCATTTGGAAGAAGTTCGTTCGTACCATGTCTAACTTTACAATAGAAAGCATGTTGTATAGTTTACTTCGACTTAGTTTTAAACTCCATTGAATCCCTGCCTCCACATCTCTATCTTAACTTTGACTCCATCTCCCAGTAGTACAACTTCATCAATGAACGACATGTATCATGAAACTTCTTCCTGTCTTGTTGTTGAATTTAAGATTTTTGTCTCGTCTCATCTTGGCATCTTGTTTGTTTTCCATATTTTGAAGATTACCACTATATTACTTACTGAATTACCATAGCCTTAAGGTTAATTCTGATCATTTAGCTACTCGTTGGTCTTTTGAATCTACCTGCGGACATTTTTGTTATCTTCAACTTATGTCACTTTTGCGTCTGGAACCGCCCTTTTAAGTCTGGAAACGGCTGTTCCTTTCACTTATGTAAAAATAGCACGAACCCACTTAGCTTTTTGATGCAGCTTTTAAAAGGTCCATATTGACGACTATTAGTGCACCTCAAACCTAGTACAAGCGATTTAGTATCGTTCACTGTTACCTATAAGCAGTGGACAGTCATTTTTTTTAATATCCCCATAATCTGTTGGCACTTCATTATCTATCAAGTGCTACTTTGTTGGATGCTTAGAACAGTTCTTTGGTGGTGTTATTACTACATGAATTGCCAGTGTCCATGTGATCATGAAATGTGCTTATTTCTGGACTTCTATTGTCTTTTGAAGCACCTTGTGTGGAAGCATGGTGCCATACGAGGGACTGTGTTAGTTCGTTTATATATACTTAGTAGTTTACTCAAACACAAATGTGTTTTTTTTTGTGAGTTCCTTAATCTATGTTTTGTCCTGTGTTTATCATTTTGCTTATTTGTACTTTGTTATGGTCGTAAACTTATGACATTGTCATTTTGTTATGCAGAAGGATCATGGACGAAAGAGATTAGGTAGCCTGCTTGAGTCCAATGGGACTAGCGGTGAGGCTTTGATTTCTTTTTCTTCTTTCCCTATTGATTTTGTATAGTAAAACTAATTGTTTATACATATTCTTTTATCTTCAATATGTAGGTGTGTTTGTCAATCACTCAAAGAAGCCAAAGATATTGAAACGCTCGGAAAATCCATTTGATGCACCCTTGAGTGGATCAGTTGCTTCACCTGTTACTTCCCAAATGAGTAACATGTCAAGGGGATTGCATAAATTCTTTGTGGGCCGTGATAGGAGTAGAAAACTTAAAGCACTCAAGGTAATTTGTTGAGATTGGAGTTTTGATGTCATCTTGTTCATTGTCATCTTTTTGCTGTGTTAGTTGATTTTTCTTTTGACAAGTTTAGTGTTTTACAGTATTTTTCTGTACAACCTTGGACCATCACAGTAGGATCTAATCTGGGTTGATGTTTTTTTCTTGTATCCCTATTATTTGTCTGACCATTCCAGTAGAATATATGTGGATGATAATTGGAATTGATTTTCTTAATTGTAGATTAGTATTAGGTAGAGTGGAGTAAAGTATAATCTACCGACCATCTCTCACATCGATTTGCTTTGGTTCACGTAGCCAACCCCATATGTTCAGGTTAAGGGTTTTGTAATGTTGTAATGTATTCGATTGATTACAACAAAAATGTGTGAATCTTGTAGGTGCCTTCTGTTCAGCATGGTTCAGGAAGCCCATGGTCTTCATTTGAAGATCAGGTTTTTTTCTTTTTTTTTTCTTTTTGTTTTTTTGTCTGCTGTGTTTTTGTTTATAAATTGAGTTCACCCGAGACACTTAAATTTTCTCTCCAGGCACTTATTGTTCTTGTTCATGATATGGGTCCAAATTGGGAGCTTGTAAGTGATGCTATCAACAGTACTTTGCGATTCAAGGTATTTGGTTTTGCATTGCTCCTAATAACTTAGTAGAATACTTTCTTTGAGATTTTCATCGATATTTACAAATTATTTGACGTTGTAACTGATGTTTAGTTCTAATTTTTACTTCATTTTGACAAAGAGATTTTGGTTCTTTGATTTAAATATTCAGTGTATTTTCCGCAAACCTCAAGAATGCAAGGAGCGGCACAATATCTTGATGGATCGGACTCCAGCCGATGGCGCTGATAGTGCTGATGATTCAGGATCTTCTCAATCTTATCCTTCTACATTACCTGGGATACCAAAGGCAATCACTTAGCTATTTGTAGTTGATTTTTCGTTAAGTTTGTTAGGTTTTGTCTTCGTTACTGATTGAAACCTGTATTGTATTGTGCACAATGGTGTGTTTTGTCGTTGTTGTTACCTAGAGGTGGGGAAGCATGCTTTTAGTGAATTTGTTCTCCTTGATTGCAGGGTAGTGCAAGGCAATTGTTTCAGCAACTTCAGAGACCCATGGAGGAGGATACTATAAAGTCTCATTTTGAGAAGATCATTCTTATTGGGAAGCAATTTCTTTATCGGAAGAAACAGGTATCTCATTTACATTTCTGTATTATTCTATATTCACAACAATGGCAGTCCATCACACATTATTATTATTATTATTATTATTATTATTATTATTATTATTGTTGTTGTTGTTGTTGTTGTTGTTGTTGTTGTTGTTGTTGTTGTTTCTTTAGAAGATTCGTTCCTAATGCCAATATCACCCTCTTTCCCTTTGAGGATGACTCTTCAATTCATGACACTGTGCTATGTTTCTTTTTGTGTCCCACCTTCATCATGACCAATTTATGAGTTTCTAAACTTGTGCTTTCTTGTTTTTGAAGAATGATAATCAGGACATGAAGCAAGTAACACCTGTTCATGGTTCACATGTTGGTGCACTCTCCCAAGTCATTCCAAATAATTTAAACGGGGTGATTCTCACGTGAGTTCTTTTACTTCTTTTAGCATTTTAAAGCGTTCCTTAGTTTGAGTCATAGTGCAAAAACAAGGCCCCATCGTATCGTATCGGCTGTGTTGTTAAGGTTTGTAAATTTACCAAACGATCCTCATTGTAAAGTGTAAAAAACCACATTTTAGGCCGTCCAACGGTCCAAGAGATATTTCATGGTTTAGGCTGATATTTGGCGATACGACAATCGCATCAACCCCGTTACCGCATTACCGTGTCCGTTACCGTAACTGTGACCGTTGCTGCATTTTTGCACTATGGTTTGAGTTGATTTCGCATCCCAAACTTCGAGCCATTCCAGTTGTGTCTTTGCTTTATAAATCTAAGGCCTCCTTTCTTTCCCCATTTGACAGGCCACTTGATTTGTGTGATATTGCTGCATCGGACCAAGATGCTATGCCTCTTGGGTTTCAAAGCCCACATACTGGAGGGTTGTCATTGCCAAATCAGGGTGTTAGTCCATCAATGCACCCTCCAGGGCTCAGTTCCTCAATCCAAGGTCATCCAGGTTCTCCAAGCTTGAGTATTGGTAACAATTTGGCATCCCAATCACCGCAGTTCACTAATTCTCGGTAATTTACACTGATGTCAGATTCTGATTTTTCTGTTTTAGTTTAGCATATCTTGTTGAACTTTTTGCTTGGTCAGGGATGCTAGATACCCAGTGATGCCAACTGAGGAGCAGCAAAGACTTCAGCAGTACAATCACATGCTACCTGGAAGAAATGCTCAGGCGCCGAATTTATCTTCTGGGTCTATTTCTGGAACTGATCGGGGTGTGCGCAAACTTCCCGGTGGAAACGGTGCTGGCATGGTTGCTGGTATGAGCCGAAGTATGCCAATGTCAAGACCAGGACTTCAAGGAATTTCATCCTCATCTATGCTGAATTCAGGAAGTATGCTTTCCTCTAGTATGGGTGGGATGCCTAGCAATATGAACATGCACTCTGGAACAGCTTCTGGACAAGGAAATTTAATGTTTAAACCTCGTGCTGCATTGCATATGGTGAGGGTAAGTATGTTTCGATTTTCTTTCATCTATTCTTTTCTTCTGCTTTACGTTCTATAATTTCTCATTTAGGTTTTTTCCACCTTAATATACTTCCTCTGGTTTTTTAACACCACATTATTTTCTCTCTGCATGCTTTCGACACCAATATTTTGCTCATGTTTATCTATCATCACATCTGGATAATAATTATAGAAAGCTGATAATTTTCTTCCATGTGATTGTGATAATATGCATAGTTCAAAGATGCATAGTGTCGATGTGTATAATACAAACCAACGGAAGACGGAAGTATTTTTTTGATTGCTGATAATTATTAAGACAAATTATTTAATTTATCCTTTATTAATTCGGCTATGTATGGTGAAATTAATATTTTCTAGATGTATCAGTGAAAAATAAGCAGTATACAGAACTGCTCCCTGTTTTATTAGAATTCAGTTTTTGGATTTTAGAAAATAAAATGAATGGAGAAGAAGAATCCATGTGGACGACTATTGAAATTGATATATTGGTTCATATGGTTGACCCAATCTTTTAGGATTAAGACTAGTATTGCTATTTTCGTAAGTCTTAATGGCCTTAGTTAAATTGGTCAAATTTTGATCTTCTAATATTAAATTGTTGTTTTTTGTATTTTGGAAAATGTACAAAGAATAAAGAACTAAATATAAAAAAACATTAATTCCCAAAACCTAGTCCCATCCACCCCTACATGCACCCCTTCCACCACCAACATCCTCTCTTTTGAAAATTGCCCCCTCCCCAAAAACGCCCCATCCAAAGTATATTCACCCCTCATCCCTGTATTGTCCTCATCCATCATTTAAAATTGTGTTGATTCTACTTTTTCACATGCCAAATTCCAACTTATTTTCAAACTTAGTCTGTGCTTGCTAAATCTGTATTTTTAATTTAAACAGTGTGACTAAAAAGTGTAACTAAACACATTAATTTGTAAATATAATAATCTGGGAAAAATAGGAGATTACCAGTCTATTTGATTCAGTAGGAAAGAATAGGAGACATGATGACAATTGTTAGGATTTAGGAAGCAGTTTGACCTCCCTAAGCTGCAAGAAAGGACTCCATGTAAAAAAGGACAAAATGAAATGTCTATTGTAGTTTCGGTCCGCAATAACTTTAGTGTGGATAAGGGTCCATTTGTACTTTATCAGCATATTCAAAGCGTTTATTGCTTGGCATTTTGAACGTTTGGTATCCTCTTCCATTGTGGCACCTTGGATTTATGCTGAACTTTATCTTCAGTGGGATCTAATTTACTTCTTTGGAATAGGATGGATTTTCAACATTTTATTACAATACTTGCAATATTATCGATGTTCCTGTTCGACTTATCTCAGAGCATCTTTGTGTTTTTTCTTTCTGCATACAGCCTGGGCAGATGTCAGAACAACAAAGGCAGATGATGTTGCCAGAATCTACTAGTCCCGGAGTCCCAAACTTTGGTGCATTGAGTTCTGGTTTCTCTAATCAGACATCTTCACCACCCCTTCAATCCTATTCTGGGAACCATCACCATCAGCATCCTATGCCACAGCAACATACTCATGTACTTGGTGCTCCACATCATATGCATCTTCCTGGAACAAATCATTCTGTTACTCCAGAGCAACAAGCCCTTATCCGCATGGCTAGGGACAAACAGATTCAGCAAAGATTATTACAGAGACAGCAACAACAACAAATTCAGGCATCTAGTGCATTAATGACGCATGCTCAAACTCCGGGTCAGCTGCCCGTATCATCTTCTGTGCAGGCTTCCCAACTTCAGTCACCATCTTCTTCTCAGGCTGTATCATTGCCCCTTGTGACTCCTTCATCGCCCATTGCTCATGTATCTTCACAGTCATTGCAGCAGCAAAAACATCAGATACCACCACAAGGACTTGGGCGGAATGCTCAAAGTGTTGGACGTGGAATGGTGAATCAGGCTGGAAAGCAACGCCTAAGGCAAGGACAACAGCTTCAGCAACAATATCAGCATTCTGGCAGGCAACATCCACAACAACGTCAACAATCACAGCCTGCACAGCAGGCTAAGCTTGTGAAAGGAATGGGTAAGAGTAACATGCTGATGCATCTGAATCTTCCTATTGATCCATCTAATGTAAACGACCTTTCTGCTAACTCTGGAAACCAAGTTGCTGAGAAAGGGGAACAGGGCTTATATTCAGGGTCTGGTTTAAATACCATGCCATCATCAAAACCTCTGGCTTCACCCAAGAATTCGAGTCATTTGCAACATCAAAAACCATTTTCAAATACAGTCCCTGCAACACTTAAACAGGTTCAACAGATTCCTTCTCACTTGGATGGTAGCTACCAAGGTGAGGTTCCATTGGTTCCTGCTAGTCCGACGTCAGCAGGCACGTCCCAAGGTCCTCCGTCGACGGCAGGGCGTTTGCTTAACCATCAGCAGTTGCATGGACCACTGCAGGCTACTATTAGGCAGCCTAATCAATCTTCACCTGCTCGTCAGAGCACAACTCAACAAAATTGGCAAGTGAATTCTGATTCCTTGGCCAAGACACAACCTGATACTGCCCCATTGGACCACCAGTTTACGAATAATACTAATTTAAATGCAGGGGTTCCACCATCATGTGTTGAAAATACAAGTGGTTTACCTCATTCTTCTTCTGCCAGCACCGTAAAGCGTAAACAAGCTCAGGAATCTTTAGGTGATTCTGCTATGACTAGTACACCCACATCATTAGATCCTATTAGCAGTCCAGCCCTTACTAGTAAATCATGTAATGAGACAATTCCATCAGTTAGCGATGATCTGGTGCAGAGACAGTTATCAGGTAGTGTGGTAGCTCAAGGACTTGGGATGCAAGTTCAGCACCAGCAATCACATTTACCTCATTCATCATCACTTCAACCCGTATTACCACAAAAGAAGTCACAGAACCAGCAGCCACAACTTCAAAAGTCAAGAGGGTCACAACCCCCGCCTCAGTCGCACATTCACGCTGGGCAAAATAGCATGTTGACAAGAACCTCAGCTTCCAAATTGGAATGATTGTCACCATTGTTTGAGAGGAGGGCTTGGCACTGCGTTTCTTCCCAGAAGAAGTTAGCATGCCCTTGTAGCAGCAATGTACAGGTATGGTCTAGTGTGATTAACTTTTGACCTTGTGATGCATCCAAAATATGTTTTGAAATTTGTGTGTCCATTAATGTTGATGGATCGGTTTGGGTGTGCTGGTTCTCTCTCTCTCTCTCTCTCTCTCTCTCTCTCTTCGCTAGTGATGGGTTTCCAAGAAAGTGGTACTGACTCTGAATTAGCCTCTTGCTGGTTTTGCAAGTTGTTAATGTGTAAGAAGTTACTTTTATTGGGATACAGAATACAAGTCTGTTGGACGAAACACTTGAGGTAAATCTGTGAGAAATACCGAGTTTTCAGAGAATAGGGCAAGTTGCTACCTTTTTCCACCTACCTAGATGATAAAAACTTTTGGACTTTTCACCATCAACTAAATTGTTTTGGGGCACTTGATTCCTTTTTCTTTGCGATTACCAACATTGCCTCTTCCTAATTGAATTATGTGACCTCTTAATACTCTGTTAATGAGGACTCAGTGTGGCCCAATCATAGGTCACCCCTTCAATTCTTGAGCTTAGGCACTCCTAAATCCCAACAGAATGAATATATTCCATTTTAAATTGTACACAATGAGGATGTTGAAGAGCGAAGAAAGATAAAGAGGTCCTGTTTTGTTTGCTCTTCAAGTTTGGTGCTTGAGCTGAATCTGTTTTGTGTGTTGTTTGTGTTCATTCTTGTTCAACAATATTCCATTAATCCAATGCCATTAATTGATTTCCATCTAGAAGGGTTGTATGTACGTATCATTTCCTTGTAATAATAAGGAGACTGTTTTCATTAGCCCTTGATTGTTTCCATTTGTGCCCATGGATATCATCGCCTTAGACAGCATGCTTGTGTATTTATGTCCATTAGATATGAAAAAAAACATTGGATCTTGTTTTCTTGTGCAACTTATATCTTTTCACTGATCACTATGGCTGTGGTTAACTCTTTGTTTGAATTTGGGATTCTAGATGCTTTTTGCTTCAGTTACAACTAATGTCTGCTCAAAGGGTTTGAGAAATACAATGATTTTCTTAGTCTAGGAGCTAACTAGCTCACAACACTGTTTGCAGATGAAGCTGTCAATTTTGCAAGGGCACTACAAGCTAAGGTAAATTGGGCTGGTGATCATAACTTTCAGGTTACTGACATGACGAGTTTAGGCAGACTTTGTAGGGTTTATAATGTAAATTACCACTGCTTAGAGATCTGTGAAGATAGAGTTATTTAGAGGTAGGTGTACAGTATGCCATTTCTCTATCTCGTTAACCGCCTTTTTTCCCCTTTTCCTTAACTCCTACCCATATTTAGATTTCCCTTTCATCAATGTGAGGCCTTATTCCTTTTCACCCCCATAGTTAGTGCATGTATCATTTGATTGAAGGGGGAAAGCTTCTTGTTACAGGCAAATGCCGACAGAAATTTTGTGAATATAGCTTTGTAGTGTATAATGATCATTCCCCTTGTTTTTTTTGCTGCTAGTGTAACTTGTCATTGTAGAAAAACCTTGTTCTGTGAGCTGATTTTTACCAGAGCTCTACAAATGTTCATGATAAAATTTTAGCTTTCCTGTTGGCTGTTGTAACTTTAATAACCTTTGGACTCACATCAGCAATTTATTCAATTTTTTACCCATAAAAGACTTGAATACGTGACAGTGAAAAGGGAAGCTTCGAGAAGAAAATTTTATATTTTTGCAGGTATGCAGTCTGGTATCGTATGGATAAGGTGGAATGTGTATGGCGCCCCGTAAAGCTGAGGTAATGTGTATGACTCGTTCACATGTAGCTATTCTTTGATGTAAATAACACAACCTCGAGTGAAGTTTTTACGAGAACCATTGAGACGTTACAAGGAGATTGCTAATTGAAAATATCAAATGGAAGCATATTTTGGCATGAGCAGCAATGGGAAGAGTGTAATTAGAGGTGTTTATTCGTATGTAACAGGCAGGTTTCAAATACTATCTCGGGGATTAATTTCAGTTCTTATGTGTATGTATGTATCACGACAGTCTAATATGATTTTTATATGCGGGTTACTTTAGGTTTAGTCGAGTTACTTTTTATTTGTTTGAAGTTTAAACATCGAACCAGTAGCGAGGTGTTTTTTTGGTCAAGCAAGGCAATTTTGTGTTATAAATGTAATGGTTTGCAGGAGAAACTGCCTTGTGACATTGCTGAATTAGATGAGATCTTATTATCTTTGTGGCTTGTGGGTTTAATCACTCTACGTCTCGCCTAAAAGATTTTCACACTTTTCATTTCAGTCTGTTTCTTTTACTTTGTTATATTTTTCTTTTATTGTTTGAGTTTTATTCTCATCTACACATTTCAATATTTTTTTTTAATATCATCTACTAATATGATTTTACCCTTTTTAATGTTTGCAAAATTCTATAAGTGGATAGAGGGAGTACTTATAATCGAATATGGAGGGGTCTATTGGAAATTGTTGGATTTATGTTATTGAATTCACAAAATGTTGTGAGAGACGGTCTCTCCGAGAGACGCTTTAGATATATAGGATAAATAGTCTAATTATTACGAATTAAAAAGAAATAAGAATGTGAATTTCTTGTTTTGACTTTTGAGGTCGTCTGTTTGAGAGACGGTCTCTCAGCTGGATTGAATTTTTACGCTTTTCCAGTTGTGTTTTTCATTTATTGCTTGTTGAAAATTCAGCAGCATGTGAACTTTTATTTTTAGACTCGTTACACGCTAGATAGTACTATGATCAAGTCTAATATAGATTTATTATATTAAATTATTATTGTGTACTATTTTGAATATACACAAACCTTCTCGCTTGTGAGATGCGTTTTATTGTGTCATTCTAAATATTATTATTTTAAAAAAATTTTAAGATTTAAAAGATTAATTTTATATTTGAAAAACCAATTTCAAGGATTTAAATTGACATTTTACATCTAAGAATTTGGCAATTTCAATACCTTAAGATCGATTTTAAAACTTAATAGGTTAATTTTAAAGTTTTTAATATCAATTTTAATATTTGAGTCATCCTTATTTTTAAGTTGGAATTAGAATGTTAAGCACTAAAATTTGTCCTTTCGAGTCTTCAAAATTAGTCTTTTAAGTTGTATTCTTAATGTTTAAATTGACCTTTAAAATCTTGAATTGTTCACAAAAATTATTAATGATTGGGTTGGTCAAATAAGATGCGTCTTATAAGTAAAACGGTCACACACATAATTTTGGGGTAGGCATTTACATTTGTGTTCTAATAAATTTGTCCGATTTTTCATTTTTATCTACCAAAATAATTTACTTCCTCCGCCTTTTTTGTTCACATTACCTTTTGCACGTATTTTCTAGCAAATTTTACGTCTTAATATCTCTAAGTACGCATCATAAATAATATTAAAAAATATATAATAAAAAAGCTTACATCAAGACATATCTAACAAGATTTCACATGAATATATTTTATCTTTAATATACACTTCAAAAATATAATTTAAATTTCTCTCTTTTTAAGTGAACAAATAAAAACGAACAGAGAGTATCTAATTTCTACTATTTAGTATATGATCCAATTACTTTTACTATTTATATTTTATCTAAACTTTATTACACCTAATTTCTAAACTTTATGTCAGAAACAAATAAGGATAATTTATTACTTTGTCATGATTTTTGTACAACATTGTATTCCTTATATAATTTAGAGATTGTCACATTTTTTATTTTAATTCATCTTTTTAATTTTATAATTTTTTTTTATTATTGATAGTGTTTTTGTCATTTTTTTAAGCCTTTTACAAGATATACTCTCTCATTTCAATTTTAGTCATATAATTTGACCGTCCCAATAAATTTTTAATATTTGAGTCAATTATTAATATTGCTCTTTTAAAATCTTTTTCTGGTTTTTTATAATTGCTATAGATAGTGACATTTTTCCTTACAAAGTATCACTATCTGTAGCAACTAATAAAATCCAGAGGAAGTAGAAAGTACTGTCAAATATCAACATCAAACAAGGCAAAATAGGCTGTCATAGGAAAATTAAAACAAGGAGTAATAACCATGAGAAAAGTAATCCCACTATCACATGATTTCACCATTTTTTCTTTTTAAGCAGTTAATTAAGTTGACTCATTTTTTTTTATTCACATTCAATTTATTTTATCCACTTATTTAACTCATTCTTCTATAAAACATCTCTTTTTATCATATTGCTTACAAATTGTATTTGTAACAAAAGTTAAGAGACAGAGTCAATTTTGGAGTGTTCGGTAAAATAATTTATTGGATAATTTTATCTTATTTTGACTCAAATGGATAATTTGGTATCAGACTATCTGATGCTAGTGTTCAGGTAATCAAACCAGTCACTCCAATCAGATCTAACTATCAACCAATTCACTTCTAATTTTAAAATAGCCTATTTTTAGCCGTATTATTCGAAAACTACAACAAAAATATGATCATAATAAAAAAATGACTAATTCTTGACTGAGGTCATCTCACCGTGAGACTGTTTCAATTGGGTTATGGGTAGGCCGAAACTATAAATAACCACTTCATATATATGTTGAAATTCAACTTTATATGTTTTTTTTTGTATTTTTATACTAATGGGTTATTTATATGTGCTCGTCTCACGGTGAAACAGTCTCATATAAGAATTGTTGAAAAAAAGATTTCTTTACTCGAAATTCTTTTATAATTGTTATCTGTCTATTTTATTTTATTTTATTTTATTTTTCAACATATCATGCATTTCAATTTCAATATAACCACAATTTTATTCCACATATGTAGGTGTATGAATCACTTGAAGGAAATTCAGTTGTGGAATTTAATCTTAGTTGGAGCAAATACTAATTTCCACGATGAATATATACAATTATTCGGCTAATATACTTATATTTTAAATTATTAAACCAATTTATATATCTTATATTTTAAATGAATATATACAATTTCAATATCATTAACGTTTGTCCTTTGTCAAAAATAGTAGTCCCATGTTTTATTCATGAAAATCATATATTTATACATGAATTTATCATAACCGTTGGAATATCATTGTCTAAATAAATAAATTGTGATAAATACGAACATTAAACATGTCTCCAATTTTCATATTTTAGGTCCTTAATGTTTTATATATATCAAAATAATTTCCCACCTTCTCTATTTGAATATACTTTGTAGTGTTATATAAATATCACTTACAGCAAGTTTGGTAAAACATTAGTTTTTTGGTTGATTTTTGGCTGATCAAAATATTATAAAAAATTTGTATGATAAATGATATATGTCAATTGAAAAACAAATTTTTGATTCAAAAAAACTAATAGTAGCTTTTTTCTATTGGTTTCTAACTTTTTTACCATAAATTTAAAAAATAATTAAATATTACAAAATATCTCCGACTAGCTGCTTAAAAAACTAACTTTAGCTTGTCAAATTAACTAGCCAACGACAACAACCAACAACTCTAGCAAACAAACAGTTATACGTCAAGCAAACCCTTAATACTCAGAGGCCCTCTAATTTTAAGACCTTATTATGTCCTTGTGTTGATCAGATTTAGAAAAATTGAATAAAACAAACTTCATTTCAAAAAAATTTCTCAACAGAAATTTTATTTACCAAAGGTTAGTATAACAAATAAAGTAATTTTTTTCACTTATTCACTGTTAGTAACATTAAACAAACACAGACATGTGGCTCGGATAAAAAGATTCTTATTTTTGAAATTAACTAATATGACTTGGTATTTACTCTTTGTGTAAGTTGCAGGTTTCTCTAGCTCGCTTGGAAGACCTTTCTCGAGTCCGGGACTCTTTGACCGCACTCTCTTTTATGGGTATAAACTGTCGTCGCTCTTTCCTCCCCAGACCTTGATCATAGTTCTCTATGAGCGGAATACACAGAATACGAATACGATAATAATGAACTAATATGAGTTGGCTAAGTAGTTTTGATGTAGTTTTTGTTATAAACATATGGCCCTTATTTTAGGTGAGTAGAAGACTCTATCAATTGTACTATATTGACTACCTCAACATGGTTTCACCCAACTCATAGCTAGCTTTACAAGATTAGGGTAACATCATTTAATGTGCCTTTTTGAACTATCCCAAATCAACTTGAGTTTCTACTTGCCAAATGCCATGTTCCAACTATCAACTTCCCTTACTATTTTTATACATTCATTCCATCCGAACAAGATCCCATTTGATTTTCAGATACTATTCACCGATTATTTTTTAATTTATATTTTATTCTTAATTTAAATGTCAAAATACAGTCAAGTGGGATATTATTTAATTCGTCTCAATGTATTTTTATGATTTTTAATCATATACACTGCCAGAGTTACTTTAATTTGAATTGACAACTGGTATGAATTGGAGAGAGAATAATTTTGTATGAGATCGTATCACCATGAGACAGATCCATATAATCAGCCCATTTCTCTTATTAATAACATAAAATGATAAGTGATCACTTTAACACACTAAATATTTATGAGTCAGTCCGATAGAGACCATCTTATCTTATTTAAGAATTTGGGTGTTTTTTTTTTTGTTTAAATCAACTAACTACCAACTTATTAAATGAATGAAACTTTGCCTTTTCTATAAATACCATCCTCAAACTTGTCACAACTAACCAAACACAAACTTAAAAATACAAGTAAATTTTGAAGCTTTAAAGTTGAAGAAATGGTGTGTTTTTGCTTCCTAGTAGATCAACAACGGCACGTTACGAGCAGCAAACCGGCTGCCGGAACGTGCTCGCGGTGTGGTGGTGGTGCTAGTGTTGCCGATATGAAGACGTCTACTAGATTTTGCCATGTTCCCTTTTATTGGAAGTCTTGGAGAGCTATTATGTGTACTTTTTGTGGTTCAATTCTCAAATCTTACCACTAAAACTAACCTTTTTATCGGGGTATGGCCAGAGAATCTCTTATAGATAAGGAAATAGAAGAATTTTATTCTTTTTGTAAATGGCGAGAATAAAATTTTGGGAAATTTCACGTGATGATCATGAGCTTTTAGTTTTTAGTTAGATTAAGAAAATAGAAAAACTTATTCTTTTTATAAATGGTCAGAATATTTTTCCTCTTTTGTAACAAGAATTTGGTTATAATATATATTATTATAGATATAATATCAAATATTCTTTCATCATTGCACTTTTTACTATTTATTTTGTTAGAAACAAGTCATGCTAAAAAATTTCTATTAGGGGAGGTGATGTTCTAGGCATGCTCTGTTTGGTCGCGCTTTTCTGTATGGGTATGAGTTGTCGCCGTCTTTTCCTCTCCAGACCCTGCCCATAGCCTTCTATGAGCGGGATACACTGGGTTGGATGATGATGATGATGTTCTAGGCATGCACAAACTCTTAAAAAATAAAAGCTTCAAATATTACATGACACATAAATTTAAAGTGTGTTGAGACTTGAGACATAGTAGGTTGTAGATGTTTTTGATATGACAACATATCATGTGATCTTGATGCTCATCATTAATTTTATGAAAACCAAGGTTTTAAACATTTTCCATAATTTTTATTCTCCGTGCGACGTGTCTATATTTTTTATGTTCGTTTCAGCATTAAAGTATGATTTTAGCACCCACAAACTTTAAATTTTGTATAAGTTGTCGATGTTTATAAATAAGTTTTTGAGAGAATTTAGAAACATGTAAAAGAGATTTTCTAAACTTATAACTGAAAATATACCAGTATATAATTCTCAGAAATAAGTATTGTGATAACTTCCCATCATTTCGCAATTTGCTTCTCTGGCACAATAAACGATGACATCTCAGTCTAGTTAATGACTTTTCATCGACGACATCCCATTGATCTAGCCAGTAACTTGTGAGCGATTTTATGTGTTGCCTATAAACATTGCCAAGGATTTTTTTTTTGAATGTTCAATATTTAAATGAATATTTTATAAAGATGCTTAGTGGATATTTTCATCCATAATATAAAAAGAATATTTGAAAAATGAAATTGATAAATAATGATGATTAGAAAATGAGTAAGAAAAATTCAATTGGGAGAAAGTACGATTAATGTCACGATCTATGACAATAATGTGATGTAATGTTGTAAAGAGATGGAATGGTAGGAAAGGTGACTTGATCTATTGTTGAAAAGTAAATGAACACTAACAAAATCATTATTATTAATAGGAACAATCCCCAACAACAGCCTTGTAATTTACTCGTTTTCATTTAAACAGCCTCCAACTTCGTTTATCCTCAACAACAGCCACCAAAGTACCAAAAGTGACATCGAAACAGCCAAGTTGCCCAAATGACCGGTTGTTAGCCTATTCTTACCTTTGACCATGGCTTATGACCGTTGACCAAAAATAAAATTAAAAAAAAAAAAAAAATTCACTTCCTTCATCCCTTACCTTTCACCATTCACTCTTCTTCCTCCATTTCTTTATCCTCTCCCACTCTCCATACCTTTCTTCAAATACCCTTCAAAAAATCCAAGAAGTCAAGGTTAATAAACCCTGCAACTGTAATGAAACAAATCAAGAAGTCATGGCATAAAATCTTCATTTCTTTACTCCAATTTTGTAGAATTAACGATGTTGAAATCAATTTCTGTTGGGTCTCCTCTTTTTAGCTCCACAATTTCCTCGAAGGAAAGTGGTTTATGCCATGGATTTCCTTCCAATTTTCTGGGATTTGGAGGAGTTCAAGGGAAAAGAAATGGGAATGGTAGAATCGTTGCTGCTCTGCAAGAAAGAGGACCCATGACTTGAATAGTATTTCAACCTTTTGAGGAGGGGAAAAGAAATGGGAATGGTAGAATCGTTGCTGATGACTGTGAATCTGCCATTAATGAGAGACAGTAGGGCACAATGAGAACTCAGTGATTCGGATTCCATCTCGATCTCTTTCAATTTCCCTCTCTTTCTTATGTCAAAAACCCATAAACCCTCTTTCGTCACTCCCTCACTCACTCTCAACTCCATTTTCAATTTCATTCCCAATTTCTCTAATGCTGGTAAATTTCCTCTCTTGATCTTTCTCTACTTTTGCTTCCATTCTTGATTTTTACCCCCGTTTTCCATTGTTTTTTGTCAGATTTTTCAATTTGAGCTCTTTAATTGTGTATTTTGCTGTACAATTTCCCCAATCTATGGTGTTATTTGCTTGCATGTTCAATGAATTCTAATTTCTACTAGGAAATTCGTCATTTGCTCTCATTGGTTTGATTTGCTGATTTTTCTTTATAATTTTTCTTTTTCCAATTTTTTACCCGTTTTTAACTGTAGATTTGGATTCCGCTTTTTGATTTCTCTTTATTGGAAAAGTTGATGTGTTTTGTGGAATGAGTTTTTTTGTCTAGAAAAGTATTTGAAGAAAGGTATGGAGAGTGGGAGAGGATAAAGAAATGGAGGGAGAAGAGTGAATGGTGAAAGGTAAGGGATGAAGGAAGTGATTTTTTTATTTTTTTTTTAATTTTATTTTTGGTCAACGGTCATAAGCCATGGTCAAAGGTAAGAATAGGCTAACAACCGGTCATTTGGGCAACTTGGCTGTTTCGATGTCACTTTTGGTACTTTGGTGGCTGTTGTTGAGGATAAACGAAGTTGGAGGCTGTTTAAATGAAAACGAGTAAATTACAAGGCTGTTGTTGGGGATTGTTCCTTATTAATATAATGATGAAAAAAAAGAAATTTTGTGAAAAATATGAATTAATATTAAATGGGTAATGATATTTATCTCTAACAATTAACATAATGTTTATATTACAAATTTGGTAATTAATAATACACTGATTCTCTATTAAAGCCGTTTTATTATAAGAAGATTTCAATTGGGATTTGGGACAATCCACATCATTTTAAAAAACAATTACATTTATTTGGTTTTTTTAAAAAACTAGTTCTTGAGAGTTACATTGTTTCATATTTTTAATGTTTTTTTGTTAATGGGTTGTTTGTATGATCCTGTCGCACGGTGAGACGATCTCATAAAAGCTCGGTTGCAAAGTTACAGAACTGTTAGATGTACACCAGGATTAAATAGCCTTATAACAGTGAAGAATCAATAAAAGTCAAAAGATTTTGTTTGCTGTTAGTAACAAAGTACAAAGATGCTGATCAATAAATTTGCTTATTTAGTTAAAATTTTTAATACTCCCTCCGTCCCTTACGTTTTCCATTTTCGTCCGTCCCACTTAAATTGCAGCATTTTTATTTTTGGACTATGGCCAACCACTTTCTTTTAATCTCATCCATACATTTTAACACTCTTTTAATTTCATCCACACAATTCATTCTCTATCTTCATTTATTACTACTTTCTTAATATTCACCAATTTTTTCTTTGCTACTAACTCATCAGGACGGAGGGAGTGTCTTTTGGCCCCCATTTTCCCATAACGTCTTTTTATTTATTTATTTTTTTTTTTTGTTTTCTCACCCTGCAAATTTTGTATATATGCCAAAAGTCAAAAATAGATTGCCCAACACAAACATCAACATTCATCAACGAAGATTTCCCACAATTTTTCATCTCCATTATTCTCTATTTTTTTTTTGCCTTTTCCTAAATTCCATCATTTCTCACGATTTTCCTTCCTTTTTCACATTTTCTGCGGCAATTTCATCAAATTTTTCTGCCATTGAAGCTCATTCAACAATCAGATCTGAACCGGTGATCCGTCTGTTTTATTCGACATTACGGCCAACTTTAGGTATAATTACGCTTCCTCTCCCTGCTTACTGTAATCAATTTCATTTTGTTGAAATTATTGGAGCTTTTCACATGGATTTGCTTTACGAATTGTTCGATTTTGTATTATGAGTCTCATTTTCAGCTAAATTTCTACAATTTTGTTCAATTTTCTGAGTAGTTTGAAATACTCCTTTTATTTATTTAAATTCCGAAAATCTTTAGTTGCACTTTTTAATTTGTCCTGCAACATAGGCATTAATGCAGCATTATCATGTCATTGATGAAGATTCTTATTTGTTGATTACTCCTATTACTCAGAAATGTCAGAATTATGAATTCTAAAAAACAGAGATATATGTTTTTCAAAGAGAATCTTCTGAAACGACAAATTGTTGCAATCTCCTATATTTGTTCCCTTTTTTGTTTGATTTATTTTGATTATCTGTATGGATTGGAAATGTATGAAAATAAAGTATTGAGATATTGGCCTTATATGTTTTACCATAAAATTCAGACATTGATAGATTACATATTTGTCAAGTTTGAAATCACATACTCTTGTTTAGAAAATAGAAATTATACCTAATTTATTTTCAAATGTAGACAATGTTTTAGTTTTATAAAATGATCCAAAAACTTTTAGGGGCCGCTACTTCCGGCTCTAAAATTTGATAGTTGAGAGGTGTTATATATTCTGTAACGCCCTATGATCGTATCCTATGTACTATATCAAACAATACAATGTAAATTGACAATGTTGAAAATGTGATGAAGTTGACGAGACTTTGTGACTTTGTGTGTTGTGGGAAAAAATAAATGGAAATCAGATTGAATGGACAGTGACGGTAGTGGCATAGCTACTGCTGTTGCTTCTAGGAGATTGACCTCCCAACATTCGACTCTTCGTGATAGCCTCATTGCAGCAGACGTCTCTGATGCTATCAACAACGAATTTATCAATAACTCTGTTACACGGACCAACACTATTAACCCCAGACGGGTTTCAAACATCACATTAGGTGCTGTACTTAATAGTGACAAGAAGACAACACCTGCTAACGTTGTTGTACGAACCCTCATTGAGATCATCAGTAACAACGAGACAATTTCTCCTAAAGGTGCCCCTAATAACAAGACAACTTGGAAGTCATTCAAAGAGAGGCTTAAACTCAAGAGGAATCAGAATCAAAGTCAGCAGAATCAGAATCTCAATTCAAGGCGTTGGGTATCGTCTCTGCCAGTTCCACAATCAGACGTGATACCTGATACGAGAGCATCTACTACAGGACTAATGATGGCAAGTAGAAACTCTCTTAGGAGCAATTCACATAGGCGGGTGGATACTGTTCCAGCTGATGACCTAACATTAAGGGAGGTTGACAGTGGTGGATCCCCTCGAAGTGGGGGTAGTTTCAGACTGTCTGCGGCTTTGGCTGCAGAGAGAGAGCAGACTCGCAGAAGGCTGTCAAGGGAATTCGAATTAGATGAAGATAGGGATGAGGATGATGCAAGTGAAGAGTCTCTTGGGGAAGACGGAGATGAGGATGAGGATGAGGACGAGGATGAGGATGAAGTGGAGATTCCTGGTCTGAGGCCTCCTTCAGGCCAGCCAATGCAGATGTCGTTGATGGATTTGTTGGAGGAGACAGACCGACAAGCTGGGATCAGCGGACCCACATATAGGTTGGATGAAGATGAGGAAGAAGTGGAAGAGGCAGAGGAGGAATACGATGATGAGGATGCAGGGAAAGAAGAGTTTTCATGCTGTGTGTGTATGGTGAGGCATAAAGGTGCTGCTCTCATTCCTTGTGGCCATACATTTTGCAGGTTATGTTCCAGGGAGCTATTTGTTCAGAGAGGTAACTGCCCACTTTGCAATAATTTCATCTTGGAGATTCTCGATATCTTCTAAGGATAAATGCTTCATTGACCATCGTCGTGGCTAAGGAAAACACAATTGCTGTGGGAAACCAGTCATGAATTATGGATATGTGCCTTTTTCAGCTCAAAAATGAACATATGTTCTTGGTTTTGAATTTTGATCTTTTGATTATTAACTTTTTATCATGTATGTATACTCTTTCCTAGTATTCTATATTAGATAATGGAACTATATATGTATGGTTAGAATTTGGATGATGGATCAAAAATTTGTTTTATATAGGGTATCTTTTACAATTTCTGTTTTGAATTGAATGGAGATCTGTTAGAATATATATGGAAGATGTAATTGATGATCGGCTTCCTGGAAGAAGACTGCAATTCCGGCAACAAGCGGCATAATTGCTTGAATTTGGTTGTTTTACATGAATTGGGCCCTAGACGGTTGCACCTTAAAACTACCCTTAGAAACGACCCTTCATGCATCCAAAAAGGAAATTCATTTTCGAAAAATTTACACTTTTAGTTAGAGCACTATAATCCATTATTTCATCAAACATTTTTTTATCACAAGGAATTTTGAATTTCAATAGACTAGAAGATGTACGATTGATTAAATAAGCACCACTAAAACACATGTACTCCAAAAAGTGTTGCATGCTTAACAATAATAATTATTATTTTCTATTTAAAAAATAAAATAATATTTTAGAAAATAAATTAAAAAATTTAAGAAGGCTTTAATAAAAAAAAATATTATATTTTTGTTGAATTTTTAAATATTCAGAATTATCAAATCACACACACAAACACAATTATTATAATTTTGTTAATTTTAAATAATATTCGAAACCTCTCTTAAGAGACCATTTAGAATATAGACGTCTCTCAAGAGCCCAACTCATATCTCCTTTTTAACGTACAAAAACTACCAATCAGTTTTTTTTTTCTAATTTATAAATTGAACAAGCCCCAAAACTTGAGACATTTATTGTATAGACGGTCTCAAGTAAAAATTTGTGATATTCTGTTAATATTGTTATGTGAAGTACTTGTTAATTAATAAATTAGGTATTATTAAAAAAAAAAGGTAATAACAAACTCTCATTCCAAACTCATACAAATAGTTAGCATTTTGCAACACCACCATTCCTCCCTCCCCTGCTCTCACTCACTCTCTCCTCCCCTTCACATCTTAAGCAGAATCAACAAAAGGAGGATAATCATAAACCTCAACAATCTAAAATCATTTAGAACCCATCACAAATCCTATTTGATCTAATTTCACAAAATCATCAGTCAAATTTTGTGTTATTTTCTACATTATTATACATTATCGGAAGTAATTTTGGATTTCTGATCAAAATTTTACAAGATGAATATATTCAGATTAGCTGGTGATATGACCCATTTGGCTAGTGTTCTTGTCTTGCTTCTGAAGATCCATACCATCAAATCTTGTGCTGGTACTTTTCCCATTTCATAATCCCTCTGATTTTTGTCTGTTTCATATTATTATTGTTTATTACTTGTTGTCAATTTAATATTTGTCAATGAACCCTTAATTTCTGTACTTATTTGGTTCACAAAACTGTTCTTTTTCGGCATGTTTGTTTGTTGGTATCAAATTGTGGTAATGGGCAAGAGTTTGTAGTGCTAATTTTTATGAAATGTAGCATGTTTAAGAAATTTGTTCATAAAAAAATATTATAATTCAATATGGTAATGAATTGAATGGAACTATGAAAAAATGGAGCTGTGTTTCTGGGATTTTTTTGATGTTTGCATTGTTTTCAATAATTTTTTCAGTATGAATTTACTGGAAAATAGGTTTACTGGGTTTTTGGGCTGAAGTTATTTCATTTGTATTTTAGAGTTGTATGCATAGTGCAAAAGCAAGTCGCGAAGTATCGGAAAGGCCGCGTTGGAAAGGTTTTAGAGAAACCATTCCGATTTTTCCGCGTTGGAAAGGCGTAAAATAAGCGCGTTTTAGGCCTGTTCAAGGGAAATCTCATTTTTTAACCGATATTTGGTGATATGACAACCCGTTACCGTATTACCGTTCCTTTACCGTAATCGCGACCGTTCCCGCGTTTTTGCACTATGGTTGTATGTGTAGTTTTCTTATTGAGGAAGAATTTATGGGGATTGTGATATTGTATCTTGTTCTATAGAATTGGGCTAGGATTGCAACTTCTCAATCTGCACCGACTGCATATGCCCTTGACATACTCCCTCCATTTCTATGTAAATGTGGTTCTGTTAATCATCCAATGCACTAATTGAATCCATGTCTTATTGTGCATGATCTCTCCGTTCCTCTGATTTTGCATCATTACTATTTTAATCCATCATACTGAATTCACCCGTTACTATTTTAGATATGGCTCCGCGTATAATACCTTACTAAAACCTATAACTTGTTCATCAATTCATTCCTACATTAAAAGGGTATACTTTAGGGAAAATGAGAGAAATGTGTTAATGAGATGAAAAAATAAGTTACATGTGTGAACGTGAATCAAAGAATAAGTGTGTGTTATGCCCAAAAATAAAAACGTAGAAAAACTCATGAGGTGAATAAAAAAAATGTTGCAAACCCCATGGGATAGTGGGAGTGTTGGTAAAATTTGGATTGACACAAATCAAACAAGATTCAGCTTGACTATTTTTAACTTATAGCGACTATTTTTAACTTATAGATTGAGAGCAAAATACAAATTAAGTTTGATGTATGAATAGTGACAAAACCAAATGAACTTATGATATAGATATAGTGTGTCTTTAATAGTGCATACTTTTAACTATATGCAATGTTTTTAATCTAGTGAACTTACATTTTGCGGATTGCACCTTTTTACGATGTATAGGTGTTTCTTTGAAGACACAAGAACTCTATGCACTTGTTTTTGTGACTCGTTACTTGGATATCTTTACGGATTTCATATCTCTTTATAATACTGTCATGAAGCTAATATTCCTCAGCAGCTCCTTTTCAATTGTTTGGTACATGAGAAGGCACAAAATTGTCAGAAGGTCGTATGACAAGGAACAAGATACCTTCCGACATTGGCTCTTAGTATTGCCTTGCTTAGTCTTGGCTTGTCTTGTCAATGAGATATTCACTTTTAAAGAGGTAATGCACTTCTTTGCATCACATTTGAGTTTTTTTTTTTATTTTATATTTTTTTTTTTATGAATTTGTTGCTATGCATAAGGTAAAAAAAATGTTTTTATTCGCATATTTTTCATCTGATTTACTGCGTGATTTTAGGTCATGTGGACGTTTTCCTTATACCTAGAAGCAGTTGCTATCCTTCCCCAGTTAGTATTGTTGCAGAGAACTAGAAACATTGACAACCTCACTGGACATTATGTATTTCTTCTTGGGTATGCTGCCATTTCTTTCTTTGTTCCCTTCATTTTGATTATTTTCCTTCATAAAGTACGATATGATTGGGGAACGGGGGGAGGTGTGTGGAGGCGTTATGCTGTAGCTGAGTAAATGACATTCTTTTAAGTTATTGTCTTATTGATGTATGATGTTGTATGTGTGTTATTGACTCCTATCATAGAGAATCAATGTGATAGACAAGGAATATAGATAAAGAGAGGTTTTGCAGACCATTTGTGTTGGTGGTAATCTCTGACTTGAGATTGGTTTCGCGCTAGTGTTTTCTTCTTTGTGCTCCGTAAGAGTCAAAAGTGAAACTTCTGAATCGCGGTTGTCCTCATACTGCATATCAAGTTAAAGTGATAAAGTCGTAATTAGTAATTAGATGATGTGGTCAGTTAGAAAAAGGACATGAGATGATACATCAAACATTAGAAGATCCAAGTAGTTGTGGTTAGGGAGAGACGAGCGTGATGAGGGTGAGCTTATGGGTGGTTGTCACTTGCAGGGTCATTGGGGCATGTGTTGACGTAGAAAACAGTGTGTTATTGGTCCGTGTAGGCTGTAGACGGAGAGAGGAACTTGGGGGTGTGAACTAAAACTTTTGTTCCTTTGCATAGCTAAGTATTGGATATGTACGAACGCAAGGGATCATTGTACTCCAATCAACCAAATGCAATAGATTGTGTTCTACAGGAATTCAGGTGCTCGTAGGTTTTTAATACCTTGTCTACATTCCCTTGTACCCATAATGCAAACATGCAGTAATGGCCACGATTGTGGTAACGACACGATAATGTGTCAACAAGAGTGATGTGATTGTGTTATCACCAAAAATCGGCCAAAATCATGAGATATCCTTTGATACACCCTAAAAATGCGCTTTTTTACACCTTGACAGCTCGGGTATTATTGCTTCGGTAACTTTGAAAACCTTTACAACGTGGGTGTTTCGATACGACGTGACCTTGTTTTTGCACTATGCTTGTATCTTTTGGTACGCATTTTTCATGATTAATGCGGCATTGTACATGGATTTGTAAATCTAAGTATTAATCGAAGCTTCAATGTGAAATTACATAGGGATGCATCTGGTTGGTTTGAGTTCAGTGAATTATTTACTACACACTGAAAACATAATTAAATTATGCCTAAGACTATACAGATGGAGCCAAGGATTCATTGCGTTTTAGTTTTGGATTCGAATGACTCGGTAAATCATGTGGACTTTTATGTCTGAAGTTACTAAATTGGAATCGTTGAAAAGGTTTAAAGCATGATATACAGTTTAGACTCACTATTTGTGGCTTTTTTCTTGCAGAGCATACCGCGCATTGTACATCCTTAACTGGATTTATCGTTACTTCACTGAGACTCACTATGTCCACTGGATACGTACGTTTTCTTCTTTGTTTGCCTCATTTCTCTTACTTGCTCTTCGTATTACTTGCTATGCAGTGTGATAGTATTGATGATTTTGATGTATGTATTTGATTTTTGATCATTCTTTGACCGATATGAAATACGTTACGAAGTTTAACATACATCTCGTGGACTTTATGCTTCAACCTCATCTTGGATCTGCTTCTTTGTAAGCACACCACATCAACATGCCATGGCATTGGCACCAGCTCTTTGATATTGGTTATTGACCTTTGTCCTTTGGTTTGCGCTAGAGGTGTTCAAAACAGACCCGATGACCCGATATTCACCCGACCTTGTTATCGAACCTGATTTGACCTGACTTGAAAATGGATGTACAATTATGTAAAAACCAATGTAAACACTAAAACTGATTTTAAAACGACCTGAAAGACCCGAATGAACACCACTAGTATGCGCGTACAAAGAATGGGCTTCCTTTACTCTGAAATTAGAAATGTGTATTGCCTGCTCCAGTAAGAATTTATTAAAGCTAGATTTAATTGTCTTTGTAAAAGATGGGTGAGAAGCCGTGTAACATAATTCCCTTGCTGATTCGCCCATTTTATTTCCCAATTCACACAAAATGGTTAATAATAACCCAAACTCGACCATAATTCGCTTTCCCACTACGCGCTTCGCAAGAAGATCAGTGAATCATGTGACACTGGTGAGAAGGCATTTTGCTTTCCTCCATTTTCATTTGCGTTTTCCATTATCTAATTATCGCTGTTTATCAAATTCGCAGCATGTGTAGCTGGAATTGTTCAGACAATGTTGAATGCCGACTTCTTTTACTATTACTTCCAGAGGTAAACGCGGCTTAATATTACATTTCATTGCTTATAATCTCGTTGTTCAGATTGATGTTGCCTGACGATTTTGTGTCGCCCTGCAGCTGGAAAAACAACAGAAAACTTCAGTTACCAGCTTAAGCACTTCCAATATCATGTCTATGGTGCTATCTATATCACGGCTAGAAACATACGGCAAACAATTCATTCGTTGCCCAAGATGTTCGATGTTTATGAACGTGTTTACACATTTTGCCCGGTTACATCTTGTATCGGGTTTTTGCTACTCATGGAACGTCGAATACGATCAGATATCAGACTGCTTTGTCTTGTAAATACTGGTAGATGTGGTAGTTGATGGAGATTTTATGGACAAATTGTAGAATTGAGCAAAGTGACATTAAACTTGTATACAATTTTGCAAGGTCATAAGAGAATCTACAAATAAGTTAATTTTTTTGAGTATTACATTGAACTTATATTAAGTTTTTTGTGAAATGACAAATGACGGCTTTATAGAGCTTTGTAAAATGGAGCATTTTACAAGTCAAATGTGATAGCGTGTCATTTCTTTTTCCAGATATTCTCATACTCTGCACATAAAAAAGTTAAAAAAAAATGTCAATATATATATATATATATATATATATATATATATATATATATATATATATATATATATATATATATATATATATATATATATATATGGTCTTATTCAAGCGAAAATCAAACTTATATAAGAACCGTGAGAATTAATATGCCTGATAAAAAAATGTTGCTAAATAACAAAAAAGGTGATACCTTTACTCAAAAAGTGTTGCTAAAAAAATTATTTTTTCAAAAAAAAATATATAAAGTAGCATGTTTTTGTCATATAGTAATAAATTTTTTATCTTAAAATAATTACTGTATTAATTTTTTGTTGTTTATTAATATCTAGAAAGTAACACATTTTTTTTCGAAAAATAAATCTTTTATGTAAAAAGTAACACTTTTTTATCATTTTAAATTTTTTTTTCCTGAAAGTAACACTTTTTTGTCAAAAAATATCACTTTTCTTAAAAAAAACTTAAATAACACTTTTTGGTTAGTCAAATAGTTCTCAGAGTCGAAAAAAAAAAACTTCAAATTTTCTCATATTCTCTTTCTTTTAAAGATTTATCATTTATTATTACTTTTCTAACTTTTATGGCCTAAAAAAATCCATAATATATTTTTTTTCTTAGCTCAATCTCAATGAGTCCATTTGTTTACTCACTAAAAACCTTTTGTGAAAGGCATTTGATTATAATTACTTAATTAGTAAATTCACTTTTATAATCCTTTTTTATCGTTTATTAGCGATCTCAAATCCAAATACATAAAAAGAATTAGTGGTACCTGATAAGTTAGTGACAATCAACTCAGTATAACTTACTATAGTAACTCCAATCTTAACTCTAAGTCATACATTATTATTATAGTAAATCTACTTTTATATTATTAACCCGTTATGACCCGCTTTTTTCTCAATTTTTTTTCTTTATTTGTTAACCACTAATTAAACCCACTTTTTTCTTATATCTAGTTAATTACTTAGTAAATCCACTCTTTTCTTATTTATTGTACTACCCTTGAAAGATAATTATATAATTTATTTTAATTCATAGGGAAAATTTTCTCAAGAGTTAAGAATAATGGATGAGAATTGTCTAATAAAGTTTGTTCTGTTTACATTGTTGATTTCCACGTTTTGTTCAAGTTTTGTTGATGGAAGATTTACTTCAAGGTATTATAAATTAGCAACATTGCTTTAAGTTCATTTTAAATTTTCTTGATTAAATTAAATTACTTTTGATAAAAATTGAATATAAATAATACTTCTTTTGTTCAAATCAAAAAGTTATATTTGATTTTACACATTTATCAATTCACAATTAATAAAATTTACATTAGATTGATAAGAATCATATAAAATTCATTCGATTTTGTTTTAACTTATAGACTGTGAATAAAATACTAAAAGTCATTGGTGAATAGTATTCTCTTTGTTCGTCAAATTTGTTTTCATTTGCGACTTTAATAATCGACGGTGTTTGAAATTACATCGCTAACATACAAATCAAATCAACAATGAACGAAAAATGTCAAGACGTACAGTCTCACCGTGAATCCGTGATACATGCATCTTACTTGGGTAGTTGGGTTAGATAGCCCAATAATATAAATTTTTAGCATAAAAAGTTTTTTAATATAAACTCGTCTCACGGTGAGAGGGTCTCATATTTTGTTACTAGTTTGGTCGTTTATTGATTTCACGATAAGTCGATAACCCTTACGAATTATTAACGATACAAAGTTTGGGTGCTTATGGTGGCGAATCAGCAATGCCTTTTATAAAAATATTATTAATTAGAGTAAGATAAGCATAATTTAAAAAAATTTCACATAATTTTCACGGCAAAATTATATTATATTTTATTATTATTTTCACCATTCAATACAAACGTTCAAAATCATTTTTATATTTCCAGTAGCATTAGAAGCGGTTCGGCAAGGAGAAACCTAGGAAATCCCTCATGTGGAACAGGCAACTCAATTGATGACTGTTGGAGATGTGACTCAAACTGGCACAAAAACCGAAAACGCCTAGCAGACTGCGCAATTGGGTTCGGGCGCAACACCACCGGCGGTCGCGACGGGCAAATCTACGTCGTCACTGACCCAACTGACGATGACGCAGTGAACCCAAAATCGGGCACACTGCGCCATGCAGTCATCCAAACGGAACCCCTTTGGATCATTTTTAAAAATGACATGGTGATAACACTAACACAAGAGCTTATTATGAATAGTCACAAAACCATAGATGGAAGAGGAGCAAATGTACACATTGCTAATGGAGCTTGTTTTACTATTCAATATATTACCAATATTATTATTCATGGTATTCATATACATGATTGTAAACCAACTGGTAATGCAATGGTTAGAAGTTCACCTTCTCATTATGGTTTAAGGGGTATAGCTGATGGTGATGGGATTTCTGTTTTCGGGTCGAGTTATATTTGGATTGATCATAACTCTATTTCAAATTGCGCTGATGGACTTATTGATGTTGTTGTGGAATCAACTGCGATCACTATTTCTAACAATTATTTTACTAAACACGATGTGGTACGTCATTCACATTCTCTAATATTATACTCCCTCCTATTCAAATCAAGTGTCCACTTTACTTTTTGGTTACTATTCACTAATCACTCTTAATTTGTATTTTTCTCTTAATCTATAAGGTAATATATAGTCATGTGGGATCTTATTTTGTTCGTCTCAATGCAAAGATTATTAATATCAAATTTTTATAATTTTTAATTATACACAATTAAAGATACTAAAAGTTAAAATGTTGCATCGGCATGTGTAAAAAAGGTAAAGTGGACACTTAATTTGAATAGGAGGGAGTATTATACTTCTGTTTCTTTTTTCTGCAACACTTTACCTTTTGCAATATTATAAAGGGGTGCTTTGGTCATAGTGAATTCTCTTAATAGCATGAAAATTTTCGATTGAGATTTAGTTAGATGCTTCTCGATATATAGGAGTTGTTTAGACGTAATTAATTTTTGTATAGTTCTTTTTTAGTTGGTTTTGACTTTTGGCTTTTGGTTTATTGGTCGTTCAAAATGATAAACAAAGTATTTGGTAAGTTAAAATGAAAGGCCGCTTTGGTTGGCTTTTTTCCGTTAATTTATTGGTTTAACAAAAATCGACTTACAAATCTGTAATAAAAGAGGCATTTACATGGAATTGGATCTTGTCTCACTTAGAGCAACTGAGCAAGTATTATTTTTCCTATTCAAGAACCTAAGATCGAATCTCACCTACCTCTGCTTCCCTCAAATCGACAAAAAGACATTGAAATGTATTCCCTTGTCTCACTAAATTTGCATTATTTTTCATTTTAGTTCGTCCCGCTTAATTTGCATCATTTCTATTTTAGCATAATAGTCCACTACTTTCTTTTACTCTAATCATACATTTTAACTCTATTTTAATTTTATCCACACAATTCATTCTCTCTCTTCATTTATCACAACTTTCTTAAAAATATATGATGGGTCTAGAAGTGTTCAAAACAGACCCGATGATGACCCGATAGACACCCGATTTTATAACCGAACCCCATTTGACCCTACTTAAAAGTGGATCTACAATTATGTAAAAACCAATTAGAACACAAAATCCGATTTTGAACCAAACCGAAACACCTTACCCAAAATCAACCCGATGACCCGAATGAACGCCTCTAGATGGCTCTACCTACATCATTTTAAATGTCTACTTACAATATTTTAAAAAATATATAATGAATCAGCCCAATTAGAGACCGTCTCTCACAGAAACCGTCTCTCGCAGACACCGTCTCTCACAAGAATTTGTGGAATATATATGTTTGCAAAGTATTTCTAGTAAAAGAAAACACATGAATATATATTTATCAAAACAAAATACTTGTGTGTTGTTTGTTCTTAAGTACTAACAATTGTTATGGGTTGGTCTTATGATTTATTATAGGTGATGTTGTTGGGTCATTCGGACTCTTATGTAAATGACAAAGTTATGCAAGTCACCCTTGCTTACAATCACTTTGGGGAAGGACTTGTTCAAAGGATGCCTTGGATTAGATTTGGAACTTTACATGTTGTGAACAATGACTACACCCATTGGGAAAAGTATGCCATTGGAGGAAGTCAAGGTGCCACCATTTATAGTCAAGGGAATAGATATCTTGCTTCAACCAATTATCCTTATGCCAAAGAGGTAAAACTATCTGACTAACAGGTTTATATATATACGTATATATGTACGACAAAAGGATCGGTGTGTTACTTTTGTTTTTTTGAAAGTTTAGAATATTCTGTTTAAGAAGATAGACACGTGTTTTTCATGAGTACTCACTATAAAAACGAGTCTGGACACCGATCATCAAAAGCAGGGCCAGAGCAAAGATCTTGAAGGCCCTATTTATTTTTGCAATGTAATAAATAGGGCCCTTTGATATATAATAAAAGATAAAAAAGTTTTTACTTCAAGAAAAACAGTTAAAGACAAAATGTATTGTAATTGTTGAGAGGCTCAAACATAGTGTAAAAATGCGGTAATGATTGCGATCGCGGTAACAGAAGTGATGCAGTTATCATAACGCCTAAATATCGATCAATACCATAAGATATCCCTTCATACAGCCCAAACACGGATTTTTACCCTTTTGCAATGCTGAAAACATCAATTCATTTATTTCGAAAACCTTTACAACGCCACCAATGCAACGTCACCATGAGCCCAAACATGTGCTTAGAACATGACTAAATTTCTTATGCTGTATCTAACAGGTGACTATGAGGATGACAAGTAAAGAAAATTGGAAGAACTGGAATTGGAGATCAGAAGGTGATTTGTTTTTAAATGGAGCCTTCTTCACACCCTCAGGCTCAGGAGCTGGTTTTAGCCACACCAAAGCCTATAACTTGGCAGCTAAACCATCAAGCCTTGTAGCCAACATGACTGCAGGGGCTGGTGCTCTTAGATGTCACCCTGGTCAACATTGTTAGGTTCGATTAGATTCCGTGCTCGTTCTGTCCCTTTTAGATTGCAACAACGAGCGTTGCACAAAGTTTGAGAAGTAGTAAAAAGGGTTGAAACGTCTGAATGAGAATAAAAAGTGACGAAAAAATAAAAGGGACGAAGTAAAAAGAAAAGTGTGATGGGACAGAAGGAGTATTCAATTGAGTCTAGGGTAGTTTTATACTGTCTTGGTTTCTTTGAGTTAGGGTTTAGGGTTTAGTTAAGTTTAGCGTTTAGAGTTTAGGAAAATGTCACTTTAAGTAGCAAGTTCAAATGGAAGGACATAGGAATTTGTGCTTGCTCAACCTCCGTCTCACTCTCATTTGCCTTGGTTTTATTTTGAATAGGTAAATGAGGTGTTTTTGGAAGCGTTGTTTATTTCTTAATAGGTATTTATTAAAGCACTTTCAACTCTTTCTGCAATAATTTCTATCACTTTAATTGCTTTTTTGCGCATGAAAATAAATAAAGGTTGGCGACAAACAAAACGCGTCGCCAAATTTAGCGACTAAATTGGCAACAAAAAGGCGTTGTCGTCAGCTAGGTACAGATTTGTTTGTTGCCAACTTTTGCGACAAGAAATAATTTTGGTGACAAAATGGTGGGACAGAGGATTTTGTCGCCAAAATCGTCGCAAAAATTTGTTGGCCACAGGTATAGCGACAAAAATCTTTGTCGCCATTTACTTTTAATTTTATAGTGTCAGATAAAGAAAATAAAATACAACAAACACAAATTAGAACAAGGATATGAAGTCACGTTGAATATTATATAATATATTAAAGTATTTATCCTTATATTATGAAAAACCGACATTAATAGTCAATTATTTCACCCATTTGTCGTGAATAATCTAGTATTTGGATAATTTTCTAATAATCTTAACTTTATCATACGTTTACCCACAACATATCATATTCTTATAACATGTATTAATAAGATATGCTGCCAGCAAACAAAAACAAATGTTGAATTATTCACGAGGAAATAAGGACAAGTGTTGAAATAATACTGAAAAATAATCTAAAAATGTGATTATTCTGCGAACAAGCAAAATATTATATTATTAATATCAATTTTTTTATATACTTTATCCATTTTTTAAGTTGCACATATATTGACTTCAACACTATTCATTAATCAAATAATTTTTCTTATTGACCCCAAAACGCCAATTTTTCTTCTTCCTTCAATTGTATCCTTAACTCCCAAAGTCTCATTAATAACCTCAACATATCTAATACCCACACATGAGCCATCTAAAGACTCGAGACTAGAGTGTTCAAAACAGACTCGATGTCCCAATACACCCGACTTTATAATCGAACCCGATTTGACCTGACTTTAAACTAGATCTACAATTATGTAAAAACCAATGTGAACACAAAAACCCGATTTTGAACCAACCCGAAACACTTGACCCGAAATCAACCCGGTGACCCGAATGAACACCTCTACTCGAGACATATAGTCTCATTTTACATGTTGACATTTGCTACATGTACATGTTCCGAAAATATCAAGAAAAAAAGGAGAAAAAGAGAAATTTAAAAAAAAAATGAGTGAAAATATATAGATAAAATTTACGTACTAAAATGAAAAATATAGTAAAATCGGTAGGTCGGAGTGAATGTAACACAAACAATAAACCACCAAATAGCATTAGGCAATAGCTAAATGGATTAGAACATTAAATTTTGCGTTTGTATGAATAAATGTGGTTGATTAAGCCCCTTAAAAGCTTATTGCCATATTGCACAGACAAATTAACTGTTTCTAAGCTCCATGCCCTCCTCATCACCAGCAGTCTACTCAATCAAAGATGGCCAGCAACCAAGCTCATTGCAGCCTATGCACAAACAGGCAACATAAAACTTGCCCGCCAACTGTTCGACAATTTGCCTCAAAGAGGCGTAGATGCTTGGAATGCAATGATTATTGCATATTCAAAGATGGGTTTTCCTGATGAGGTTCTGAATCTTTACTTAAAGATGATATCTAAGGAAATAAAGCCTGATAGTTCCTCATTTACGGTGGCCATTAAAGCTTGTACAAGCAAGTCTGATTTTAAAATGGGTGAAGAGATTTGGTATCAGGCAGTTGATTATGGGTACAAGCATGATGCTTTTGTTACCTGTTCTGTGTTGAATTTGTTCGCAAAGGATGGGAAAATGAAAGAAGCAAAAGCAGTGTTTGAGGGGATCAAGAGGAAAGATCTTGTTTGTTGGACTACGATGGTGACCGGGTTTGCGAAAAATGGTGAAGGGATGGAAGCTATTGAAACTTTTAGGAAGATGCAAGAACATGGGTTGCAAGGAGATGGAATTGTAATGCTGGGTTTAATCCAAGCTTGCATTGATATTGGTGATATGAAGATGGGTTTGTCGATTCATGGTTATATGATACGAAGAAATCTTCCAATGGATGTCGTTTTTAATACTAGTCTCATAAACATGTACGCGAAAAACGGTCATTTGGGTCTTGCATATAGAGTTTTTTGTAACATGGGGCAAAAGAATGTTGTGTCTTGGAGTGCTTTAGTTTCAGGTTATGCTCAAAATGGTTTAGCTAGTGAAGCTCTTGAATGTTTTAGAGAAATGCAGAGAGTTGGTTTCATACCAGATTCAGCTTCTTTAGTGAATGTTCTTCTGGCATGTTCTCATGTTGGCTACCTTAAGATGGGAAAATCGATACATGCTTATATTCTTCGTAGGCACGAATTGGACAGTGTTTCCGCTACTGCTGTGATCGACATGTATTCGAAATGTGGGGCTCTTGTTTCTGCCCGTGTTCTATTCGATACGATAAGCTGCAAGGATGGTGTACTATGGAATACCATGATTGCGGGATATGGAATTCATGGACATGGAATGGCTGCGCTCGCAGTTTTTGATGATATGATCAAAACCGGGGTGAATCCTGATGATGCAACATTTGCTTCTCTACTTTCAGCTTTAGGTCATTCGGGTCTTGTAGTGCAAGGACAGTACTGGTTCAATGAAATGATCAATCGATTCAAGATTGAACCGAGTGAGAAACATTATGCTTGTGTTGTTGATCTGTTGGCTCGTGCTGGAAAAGTCGAGGAAGCCC
The DNA here is from genome assembly GCA_019776075.1 of Amaranthus palmeri. Classification (NCBI taxonomy): domain Eukaryota; kingdom Viridiplantae; phylum Streptophyta; class Magnoliopsida; order Caryophyllales; family Amaranthaceae; genus Amaranthus; species Amaranthus palmeri. The sequence goes on along the minus strand of JAAKBH010000271.1, from coordinate 4,194,544 downwards.
TCGATGTAGTAAACTCCATGAATGAACATGAAGTTGGTATCTCCATATGGGTTGCTCTTTTGTCGGGTTCTCATAAAAATAAACGAATTTCCATTGGTGAATTGGCTGTGAAAAAGATTCTCGAGTTTCAACCAGATGATTCAGGCATTTATTCGTTGACTGCGAACTTTTTTGCATCGGCTAAAAAGTGGGATGAAGTTGCCGAAGTGAGGAAAACTATGAGAAAAATGGGTATACTGAAAGTCCCAGGTTATAGTATGGTGGAGGTGAAAGGTAAGCTTTATGCTTTCCTTATGGAGGATAAAACCCATCACCAATATGATCAAATGATGATTTTGATAGAGAAGTTGGATCATGAGATGAGAGCCATGGGTTATGTGCCAAAAACTCGGTTTGTGTTGCATGATCTCGACGAGGAAGTAAAATCAAGCATGTTACGAAATCATAGCGAGAGATTGGCGATTGCGTTTGGTCTATTGAACACCGAACCAGGGACTAAGCTAGTGATTACTAAGAATCTAAGAGTTTGTGGGGATTGTCATGAGGCAATCAAATACATAACTAGAATTGTAAATAGGGAGATTGTTGTAAGGGATGTGAAGCGATTTCATCACTTTAAGCACGGTCTTTGCTCGTGTGGGGACTATTGGTAAGTTGCGACTTGTGAATCATCATCATACCCAATTAGTTCTACTCATAAAAGCTATAATCAGGGTATGGGAATGATTTGATGACGGCATACCCTTTATAAATAAAGAGATAATGAGGTTGCAGCCAGTAAAACCCTCGGCAAGTTGCATCGAAAATAGATGAATGATCTGAATAATAATTTTTCATAGAATATGTTTATTGCCAAATAAAAAACACTTTGGAAAATAATTACATATCTCAATAAATATCACTTTTAGTTTTACCATAACCAACCTTTACATATAAATTTTTGAATCAAAACTAAAATCATTTCAATTGCTATTGCTTGAAGAATCTAGCTTGCTCAACTACCATAAGTAATATTTCACTTGAAATGGGATCAAAGTACAAAATTTGTGGTTGCTCTGAAGTATATAGCATATGAATGTCTTGGTCTTCAACCCAGTATTCTCGCACAAAGTCAGAGTCTGAATACTATACATGAATTTGAATCAAAATCTAAACATGTATTCGATACCAATTTCGCAAAACTTTTAGCATCACCGAGCATATATCGACTTAATTTGATCCCTTCATTCTAACCCCGAACACCAAGACCAAAGCGAAGGCTCTTTCACCATTTTCGTGAAAATAAAAAGAGCGAATCACATCTCTAGCACTAGCGGCCTTAACCAAACGAATCTCGTTTTTTATATGGACTTGATTCACATTCTTTAAAAATCCGTCATCAATTACTTGAAAGTTGCATTTGAAGGTATTGATTTTGTTCCAAAAGGCGATCATACTCGAGGAGCAAATCCGCAGATTGTTTCTGAAGGGCTACAACGTGAGCCTCCTCGGTCTCAATTTTCTTGTCTTTCTCTTGTGATTCATCCTTTAGGTTATTTACCTCATTTGCTAATTTTGATAGTTGCATCTGTAGTACTGCTAATTCTTTGGAAGATTTCTCTTCCTTTTCCTTGAGCTGCTGGTTTTCGTTCTCGAGCTTCTCAATTTCTTCTTTAGATGTTCCAACCTTGCTCCTAATATTGACGAGCTTACAGAGGTAATGGTGCATACGGTCAATCAAGAAGCCGAGAAATATAGTAAATCCTGTAAAGAAAAGCAACTTTCGTTTACAATTGTGCAATTTCCTAGATGCAAGAAATCGGAATGACATAACTATAAGACATTAAACCACTCTCGCTCTGTTGAGTGTCGAGACTTGAGAGTTGAGAACAGTGTAACATGATTTGTCAGTTAATACAATTTTTTGATTCGCAAGTCGCTCAAAATGACCATAAAATATCAAAAAGACCGACCATAATTCGTTTTTTTTTTTCTCAATTCGCAAGGAAATTAGTGAATCGTGTGACCATGGTTGAGAACAGACGAAAATAGGCCAAACTTATAAGAGTGAACATAACCGACATGGCGATATATGCTCCATGATACATCCAAGAGAGGCTTCTTTGAGCAATGAAGAAGGTTACCATAATGCCAAAGCTTTAAACACAAACAATAGGAAGAATGTTTTTCGGTATCACTCGATGAATCATTCCTATATGAGACTATAGGATGCTTAACAATCACATTAATAAGATAATTGTTTGCTTCTCTACTCGATTCAAAGAATCCTAATGCCCCTCGATTTCCCCTTTTTCTCATAAAAAATACAGCAAGTATTGAAGAAAGGCATGGGGCTCCGGAAGCGTTGCTCGACACACCATTCCTTGTTGCAACTACCCAACTCATTTCGCATGCCATCTAACCTAAAGTCATTCATTAGGAAAATAGTGCCGCAAGTACACAATATTTTACCTGTCTGCTTGAATTAAAACTTACAGGATAGCAAGATTCAGAGCTGCTGTTTTTGGTACAGCATTTTCTGGATCGCATTATTTGGATGGCAAGTATCATAGCTTATCGGCAGAAGAAGCTTACTATGTGTATGAGAGATGAGAGACTTGTTAGCTCTGCTAAGTTTGACGTTAAGACTAAAGATTAAAAACCGCAACTATATAAAAACTAGGATTGCAAGTGTATCAAAGAGGGAGATATGCCCAGGTAACTAGGTTTATGACACTAACTAAAAGATATACAATTGGGTGGTCTAGATGGGTTACCTTCGTCGGTTCACCCCATCCTATGTGGCAAGAGGAGTTCAAAACAAACCCGATTTTTACCCGACCTTGTAATCGAATCCAACTTGACTCCACTTCAAAGACTTTAAGATCATGGAAAAACCAATGTTGATACAAGACCTGATTTTGAACCGATCCGAAACACGTATTTTGAAATCGACCTGATGACCCAAATGAACACATCTACACTCTACAGTCTACAGTATGTGTTGTATCTGGCCTAGTATGTTGTTGCATGTAATTTTATTTTCTAAAAGTTTGGATACCATAAGATGACCCTTGAACTAACCTAAATGCGTTTTTTTTGCACTTTTACAATGTGGGTAATATAGGTTCAGTAGATTCGGAAAATCCCTTTACAACTCTGCCAATATAATTTCATATGCCCTTGTTTTGCACTTTGTTCCCCCCAAAAGTTACATGTACCTTCTTAAGCAGCTAATGCACCTCTCGGCTCTCGTCATCCCCTTGCATTCCCCTCACCTTGAATGACATGATCTCCAATGCCAAAGCACATCTTTTAAAACCAAGGGTAACTAGAACATAGAAGTTTATCTTTTACAAAAATCGGTGAATAGCATACTCAACATGTAGGCTTAACTATGAAATTTTCCAAAAGGTACAACATTGCTACTTAAACCTATAATTCGAGTAGCATATAGAGTCTCATTAGTATACTTGCCAACTTACTAATTTACCAAACACATATCACACATATGCTATCCTCACTAGTACATTTACCGACTTACTGGTTTACCAAACACTTTCTACACAGTGCTATACCCGCGAGGCCGCGACTATTCAAACCTTCTAGCCATATGCACTCTCGCCATCAATTTCTTTTGCCCCATGACGATTCACTATGGAAAAAGGCTTTGTATATGAAGAGGATAGATTCAAAAGGTAGATACTAATTGCCAAACAAGCCTATTGGTCATTAGTCAATCTTCCATAATAATTTCACACAAGATTAAACAATTTACATCAGAGAAACAAAACAATGTAACATAAATGACTAAATGTCAAAGGAAATTCTATGTTCACTCATCCTTTTAAACCTACAACAAGATTCTATTATCCTAATTACATTATCTGACTCCCTACTAGGAAGATTTTGGAGGGTATCGTGGCTTTGATGTACGCAACCTTACCCTTACTAGTACTAACAAAGAGGTTGAGGTTGAAACTGATTGAACCTGGTAACAAACATAGTCAACAAGGTTGGCCCTAGGCAAGGTCAAGAAGGGCCTGTGCCCTGGGCCCACGAAAAAGACTTTACCTTTATATGCATCGAACTTGAGACCTTGTGTAATTAAACCACTAGCTAAAGTTCTACTAATGTTACCTTGTCTTATTAATTATTGAATATTATTTGCATGATTATCAAACAAAAAGCAAATAACATCGAGCTGTATTATTGGTGTGTAACATTTTTTTATAATATAAATTTTGTATTTAGTAATCTATATATTATATATAATTAAGCCCAATAAATAATTTTTCGCCTCCGGCCCTTGAAATTTCAGGACCGGCCCTAATCGTCAACAGCTTCACACAAAACCTAAAATACTAAAATCTACACTTTTTAAATATCTAATTGTTTGATCTTCTAGTTAACCACAATATAAAACCAACTATTTTCTTCCACAACTCAAGGAATCAAAACATACAAACATGAAAACAAAATAACAAGACAAAAGAAGCAAATTAATGGATGATTTGTCGTCTTCCTTCCCTCCCCAAACCCCGATCATAATTTTGAACGAGATACACTTGGTATGATGATATATTATCTTCCACAACTCAAGGAATCAAAACATACAAACATAAAAACAAAATAACAAGACAAAAGAAGCAAATTAATAGATCACCAAAAAGAGTAAAGTCATACCCATAAGACTAGCCTCAAGCAAGTGGGTCCTCCAAAGGACTTGATCCATGGGTGACAAAGTACCAAGTTTAGCACCTTTATTCTGAATCTTGAAGATGTTCATAACACTTGAAACCAAAATCACAGACATTGTACCAGCAATTGTCTTTACAGTTGCTGGGCCTTTCCCCATTTTCACTTGATCCAAGCATTTCATCACCAACTCTCTTAATGGACCAATTTTCACCAAAAGAAGAAATGCCACAACACCTTCCATGAACAAAACCACAAACAACAATTGAATCATCTTTTTCTTCCACTATTTTTAGTGGAAATTCACCAAATAATACCTAAATGGAAGAAAAACAATGAAAATCTCAATTTAGAGAACTAGCTGTTACCTAACACCATTAGCATGAAGAACAAATATAGAAGGGTTTTTCATTAAACCCATGAAGCAGAAAAAAAGGAATCAAATTTTCCCAATTTGGGTGAAATTATCAAATCAGAAACACACCATGAATCAGTAATTAATCTACCCAAATGGGTAAATCTTTTTCAAACAAACAAAAAAGAATAAAGATAGATAAGATGATTTATTCTAGTTTAGCTAAATCATTACAAAAATGAAACTGCTAAAACCCTTTGAATATAAATAGGGTTTAAGAGTTAAGAATTAAATTTTAGGGAAGATGAACAATTTTAAAGCTAGTTTTATTGGATTAATAGAAGATTTAGCTTCTGGGTTCCCTCTTTTTTTGGTAGAAAAGTGCAAAAGAGATAGAAGGTTAAGAGAGAAGGATAGAAGAGAGGGAAATAAAGAGGCAATACAACAAATGAGATAACAATGGGTTTGTTTGTTGACAATTGAGATATCATTATCATACCCGGTATATTCCGTCATAGAAAATTATAATCAGTATCATATTCGGTGTATTCTGTCATAGAAAATTATGATCAGGATTTGTTCACAAGGGTGCAACAAAATGTGCTCCATATTTCCCATTCCAACATTTGCTTTTGGAGAAAATTGATTGAAAAGAGATTGGTTTGTAAAATAAGAGAAAAAAAAACAAAAAAAAAAAGTGAATGGTAAGGATGAAAGATAAGGAGGGAAAGCTATTGTGTATTTATTGAAGAAAATTTGAAAAAAAAATCTACAATGAAAGTTTGAAAATAATTTAAAGGATAAAAATAAATGTAAAAGATTATGGGTGACTTTACTGACTTATGTTTATTAATTAATTAGAATTTTAATTAAAATAATTAATTAAGTGTGTTAGTGTAGTAAGAGAAAGATTCAAGTGTTCATTTAGAATTCAATGATAGGAAGAATCTTAAATCTGGCTAAAGTTTTGAAGAGTAAGGCTTACTTTATACATATGATAAGTGTAAGAATGTTACAGGTGAAAATGGGGATTATAGGATGCATGGAAAAGCCAGAAAACACTTGCAAGACTGAAGTCATGTACTTGGTCGAACGAGCAGCTTGTATGCTTGAACGAGCAGGCATGCAGACATTTCCGTTCATTTATGCCTATTTGTATTACTGCCCTGTTTTTGTTACATATCAAGCCCTATCATTTCTTATAAATACTCGTATAGTCTTAGGTCATTTGTTTTACAGTCAAAACTTTCATTGTAAATCTCTTCTTATTACTTAAGTTTATTCTATTCATTAGCTCCTCTCTTCCTTATTAAACTGTCACTGTAATTCCCTCAAGATTGTATCATTTGTCCTCTAAACACGATATTAACATTATCCTAGCTATATACGGTGGATGTAATCTCTATTTGGTAAACCACCTGAATCTTGTGTTATTTATTGCTTTGTTTATTTTGTCATTCATCACATACATGTATATGCGTTTCTTATATGCATATACAGTTATACACGATAAACAATAAAAATAAAATTACGTATATTCGATCTCACACATCATTCTAAGTAGGAGACACTTCACAATATTGAGGTAAAAAAAATATTGTTGTGCTTATGATCTTACTTATTGATGTACCATAAACTCACAATACTCAAAAGCTACTAATCCGATTCCATCGTTTCCATTACTCTACCCCATTCATAACAAAATATAAATTAAATATAATCTCATCATTTATTTAACAAATTAAGACTTAATATTATTAATTATTGTTGTTGTAACTTATAATTTACACCTTTTTTAGTGAAATTGTAATTTATGTCCCTCATTGAAATTTGACAATGGGGATAATAGCCCTAACATTTTTTAAAAATTTCACGTGGTAAGTTTGAGGTTTTGGGTTTTTCACTTTATAACCAAAACTTGTTTAAAAAAATTATGTCGTAATTCTGAGGTTTACCAAATTGTTTCACCGTGACCTTTAAAGCTGTTGCATATTAAAGGTTAGCAAACGTTAATTTATAAGTTTTAAAGTTGTTGCATATCTATTTATGCGACTCACCATTTTATATTGAAATTATTTTTATTGGGTTGATCTTTATACATTTATTTTGTTAAAGTAATTATATACAATTTAAAAATGACAGTTAAAAAATAAATTAATTATATAAATCTGTCTTATGATGAGACAATCTTATACAAGATAACTGTTTTTTTTTTCAATATGAAAACATAAGGAGGGAAAGTGAAATACAAATAGTAGTTAACACGTGCAAATCACGTGCTAACTAACACCCAAAACTTTTCCACCGCCTTTTCTAACCCTAATAAATTCTTTTCCTCTTCACCCGCTCATTTCTCCTTTATCAATTTCCTCCTTTGCAAATTCTTCTCAAAAATCCTCTTTTTTTCCCTCCTTAATTAAAACCCTAATTCTTGATTTCTTTCCCTTTTTTTTCTCTTGTTTGAATTTCCCCCTTTTTTCAATTGATCCATATTTTATTTAGAAATTGCAATTTGCATAAACCCTAAAAATAGTATGGGGAAATACATGAAGAAAGCTAAAATCACAGGAGATGTTGCAGTAATGGAAATTCCACAATCTACTTCTGTAGGTGTTCTTACTCGGGCTCGAACTCGAATTCTTCAGTCAAATCCTGACCTCTCTTGTCTTCAACTTCGGTCTCGTAGGCTTCAGAAACCCCCATTTCAATCTCCTTCTCCTAAACAACTCAGTTGTGATAAAAACCCTAATTCGGACAACCAGATTTCGAATTCTAAGTTCCGAGCTAACTCAGTGTCCTCGGTTACTTCGGATGCTTCCAAGAAGTCTCGTGGATGTTTTCGTTATTTATCTGTTGCTGAATCTCAGGATTTTCATGATCTTGCTTCTCTTGAGCCTTCCTTTGGCGAGAATAACTTGGATTTTGATTCTAGAGAAAGGTTTGAATTTTTTTTGTAGTTTCTGTTGCTGTAATTATCTTTCAGTTTTGAAGTTGGGATTTAATTTATGAGTTTGTTGTGTACATATCTATGAGTGTTTTTTGGAATTGGATTTAATTTTCTGAAAACATATTTAAATTTAGTTAGAGATAATTTGATTATCTTTTAAATTTTAAAATTAAAATTTGCATTACTGTTTATACCCGCCCTTTTTTCTCATGAATGTTGAAAAAAAAATATTTTCCTTTTTATTTGTCATTTTGAAAAAAATAGCATTTCTTGGTGGTTGAGGATTTGAGGTGATTATTTAAAGTTAATTTTATCAAGTGTTGGAGAAAAGTAAAAAGAGAAAAAAGGGACAAAAACAAGTAAGTTTTGTGAGAATATTTTATAAAGTGCTGTAATGGTAGCTAAAAGGTGAATATTTTGTCTCAATCATGTGAGTTATGTCATTTGGACTAGTACTACGTACTCCTCCATGTAGTATCTGAGGTTTAGATTTGTGTGATTGTAAAGTTATTTCTACCCATTAGCTACCTATTTTAGCCGTACTCTTATTTGTCACACTCATACTTTATCTGTTCTGAAAGTCATTACATCAAAATTATTGGTACAGTTGATGTTTAAACTTATTTATATATTGCGGCTAATGTGTTAGAAATAATATAGTCAAGTGGGATTTTGCCTGAATCGTCTGATCGAATACTTTCATAATATCAACTTTTTATAATTTTTAGTTAAGCATAGCTTAAGATATAAATGATCAAAGTTACGCATTGAATTGCGTAAAAAGTGAAATGTAGCAAGTATAATGAAACGGAAGAAGTACGTGTTAAATGTCTGATTCAACTAATTAATTTAAAATTTTTAAATTTTAAAAACCAAAATTAAAGTATCTAAATTAACTATTCAATTCGAGAGTTACGGGTCTAATTGGTGTATTTGAGGTAAAGTGTAGAGTCCAAGTTTACCACCATATGGAACCTTAGCTAGGTAGAACTTGAGCCTTGAGGTGGCTCATAATCTCAATACTCTTTTGTTAATGTGGCTCATAATCTCAATGCTTAGTGTGGTTAAGTGATGGTCTTGAGGTGGAGTATATTGGTATGATAGGCTTTTGCTAATAAGAACTCGCTACACAAAAAACACAAATTGTTGTGAGAGATGGTCTCTTCGAGAGACGCATTACACATATGGACTAAGTAGCTCAATTTATACAACTTAAAGAGGAAATAAGAATATGATCTTCATGTTTTGAACTCGTTTATCTGAGACGGTCTCTCACAAGAGTAGCTGCACAAAGAAAAGGGGGTTAGAATGCCAGGCTGAAGCTCGCACGATTGAGCGGTTTTGCTCGAGTGAGTCGAGCAGAAGTCATTTTACTCCTTTATTTTTGTATAATACTCCCCTAACATCATCAAACAAATAATAAGCCTTGTAATTTATCAAGTGAGGGAGATTGATCTACAAAGTTAGGGTTCATTTTTCACTGTTTTCTTTTGCTTCAAATATTACATTTAGATAGGTGTTGTTAATGCTTACCTAGCCATAAATGCTGTTACACTGTTTCTGGTTGGTTTATTTCTAGGATTGCAAATTTGTTGGTATGGCTAATATTTGTTGCATACATTATTTGCAGGAGCACCCGAGAGAGCACTCCGTGCAGTTTGATTAGAGACTCGGAAAACATAAAAACGCCTGGATCGACGACCAGACCAACATGCTCCACTGCAACAAATCAGAGTACTAGAACTACACAAACAATCCCAACAAACCAGGAGATAGAGGAGTTCTTTGCTGAATATGAACATAACCAGCAGAATCATTTTCTTGAAAAGTAATTGTTTTTCAAACTGCATAATTATTGGTATCTTTGTAGTGCAAATGTGCAACTATTGATCTGGACGTAACTTATGACATTGCAGGTACAACTACGACATTAAGAACGATGTGCCTCTCTCAGGACGATACGAATGGGTACGAGTAGATACATAAGAGGGATATTCTTGCAAAAAAAGTTCTGAAAAATAGCCCAACGGTGTCGTTTAACCTGTTATTTGTGTGCAGTATGTACTCCTAAGTCCTAACCCTTTCTTTTGAGTACAAGGTAGGCTGAGGGGAGGGCTAGGGAAGGAGGTAGCACGAATCGGACTCGGGTTTTACTTGGAGAAAGTTGTACATGCTCTAGCTGAGACAAGACCTAATCTTCCCTAACCTTTTCATTAAGAATATCCTAACCAAAAGATAAAATAACTAGTTAAGAGTTTAGTTTATAGGTGATTATTATAGAAGTAATTTATAAGAATAATACATTATGGCGTTATTAGTATGAATAGTTGTTAACTACACCATTGTAATTTAATGGATTTGATGAACAATATTGTTTTAAATATCAGTTTTTGCCTTCTTCATTATGGTTACATATTTACATGTTAGTTTTGTTGATTGAATTTATCCTCGTTTGCCCCCCTTTTTTTAAAGTAAAGTTTAATGTTCTTGGTTAAATTGTAACTGAATTCAAACATGATATATTTTTGAAAAAATTGAAATAAATAATAATCCGATCTTTTGTTCATCCGCTGTGAATAATCCAACCTTTTGGTTATTTTTTAATAATCCAATGTTTGCCCTTATTTCGCTGTGAATAATCCAACTTTTATTTTAGTTTGCTAGCAACATACCCTATTATTACCCATTATTAGTAATATGGTATGTTGTGGGCAAGTTTATCACAAAGGTTGGATTATTAGAACATAATCAAAAGATGGGATTATTCATAGTAGATGAGTGAAAAGTTGGATTATTAATGTCAATTTTTTCTAATTTTTTCATTTTATTACTTGCACCCAAATGATAAACAGTTTGAATGCACCCAAATGATATATATTAAAGGTTATATAAAAATACTAAATTTATATTCCAAAAATTATTGTAATCGATATGTATTAAAATGATATAAAATTAGAATTCCCAAAAAAATCATTTGTTGATCAACGTATTTAACATTAAAAAGTTCAATGTTTTATATTAAGACTTTGTATTCTTCTATAAGATTTTAGATATAATGTTAAGGTAATTTTTATAGCAAGATTTAATGATATACTTCGACCATTAGCTTTGCATTATGCATTTTTGTTGGCTCCCTCATTGAGGTTAATTGCCCTTTAAATTATGGCATATACCTTGTAGCTAAAAATATCTTTAAATTCTCAAACACACAACACTACACCAAAACATAAAATCGAGACAAATTCAATATAAACGTAATATTAAGGGTTAATTCCGACTTAAAAATAAAAAGATCAAAAAAAATATGAAACTGAGTATGACATAAATACATGCACAAAGTATGGAACTTCTAATCCATTACCATGAGTAATTTATAATAGCCAAGGCACGTATGTGTAAAAGTAATAGCATATAGAGTAATCATGATTGGGTGTTAAGGGAAGAGTAAATTACCCTCAATTCCCTCCCATGATCTTATTTATATCAATCTCAATGCAATTTCTAGTACAAAAATAGGGCATATCTGTTACATCATTCTGTTATTGTTCTTATATGTTCATAGTAAAAAATGATATCTTCTTTATCTATCATTCTCTCAAAGACGAACCTAAAATCTCTATTTTGACAGTTTAATGGCCGATCTATTCACATCAGCAAAAACTAGTTAGCTATTCACACAATCTGCTGTACTTGAGTTCACTCTGAGCAATTAAAGCAATAGAAGACTTGTGGCTGTAAGGAGAACCGTAACATAAAAAAAAAACCTTCAGGGAGCGAAAGAGATGGAGCAAGAGAAGGTACAGAAAACCGAGTCAGTACCACTGCACAAATTTGTAGCGCCCTCAGTCAGCAATATAATCACCGAAGGAACAAGGAAGTAATGTACACCGGTTGATCAAAAACTGCACAATTATTATTTCAACTTCATCCTATCATTAGCTTCTCCAACAGGTTGTAGACCGTCCCTGTGACAAGCACCCATTATAAGGAAATGAATTCAAGCAAATGTCCATATAGCATTAAGACTACAGATCAAATGGACTACAAAATTCGAACACTCGACATGGGGACATTGGGTGTGTTCAACGTAGCAGTTTAAGTAGCTCCTAGTGGATTATTGAGACAAAAATACTACCTCACAAAAAATGTCGATGTTTGGTAAAGTAGGAGTTTTAAGTGTGTAGCTAGTTGTTTTCAGATTGTTATAACTTGTAGTGTTCCAAAATCAAAAGTGGCGGTTAAGATTTTCTCAATATTTTTCTCAACAAAACATTTTCAAAAGCTATCGTAATCGCAACTATTATTGAACAATACTATTTAAAACAACTAATTAGGTAATTGAATATCCAAAAGCTACAATGTACACAAATCACAACTACTAGTACTTACAACTACCTTGCACTGAACAAACCTATTTTAAGATAAGTAGATAACTGTAAATCACTTAAATACATACACTTGCACTTACATTTGGAAATGAACCTCAGAAATATGAATTATCAATTATCATGTCGAATTGGCCCATCCTAGAGTAAAATACCACCTCATTCTTTATTGGAGTGGGAGAAGGCTAACAACTCAATTATATCACTTGGTCATTAATGGTGATTGAGAACGAAAGGCCGAGTTAGACAAACACATCAAAAATTCCATACTTTGTTATTATATAATACATACACTTGAGTCGCCAAGGAACACAATTGACATCTTTTTTTGCATATGACACGGCTACATCAAATGAAAAGGGGAAAGAAAAAAACTTTTATGTTGATGACTGGAGGAAGTTCGGTAAGTGAACCCTAATATTCAAAGGTAAAGTTAGCTACCATAAGGTTTTCTACATCATCAAGCTAAGTTAATTAACCAGAAAGCATGTAACGTAACGTTTTTACAGACCAGATTTAATGTATATTTAAATATGAGGGCTTACATGCATGCTGCTATCCTTAAGACTTTCCAGTGACTCGGCAAGCTCTACTTGCTTTGATGTTGTTGCAACCAGGGTCTACGCAAAATGACAATCAAGGAGCCATTAGCTTGAAAATAACTAGATAGACATGTATCAACAGGTAGATATGCCACTCTTTACCTTCTTTGTCTTCTGCAAGTCATGCTCTATGGCCTTAATTCTTGTCAAAGACTCGAGGATTGTTTGCTCCTTGTCTAGAGGGATTCTTGAAGGTTTTTTTAAAAGGTCTGTTACCAACTGCTCTAAGTGCTGAAGCCTTTGACAACAAGGATTAAGCACAGATTCATTTATCTTCTGAGCAGTGGCTCGATCCTTCAAACCTGGCTCAGACTCGGGAAGATTCACCGTATTGTCAACAGGCTCATGCTGCAGAATTGGGTGTTTCTCTTCTCGTCTCAGCGCCCATAGATTCCCAAAGGACCGAAATATAACATGAAGACATGCAAAAAAGTTGAATATAAAACCTGCTGTTGAATGTCTTGGATGAGGAATGGCTTTCAGAGGCCTCGCTTCCACACTCCTGCCAGAAGAATGATCTGTTGACAACTTCCAAATTAGGTGGATTAAAAGAATAATTTTACTAAAAATAAGACAAACGAACATAATATGTAATCAGGCTGTAACATCATGATTTCCAAGACTATTTAAAGATCAAGATTTGGACAGAAAGCTACTTTTGGTCTGAGTACACAACACTCTCCCCTTACAGCTGAAACAAAAACAAGCGAAGTCTATTGCATCAGCATAGAAAAGTCTCATTGAAAAGTGACTTGATAAATTCTACATGAATTTACTATTGTTGATTTAATATTTGATAATATTTTTTGTAAAAAAAGTAGTTTGTTTTAGACCCAGAATCAGACCCTAGACACACCAGGCCCTATGGATCCAGGTCATGTAACTGATTTTTTAGACGCTATGGATAAGGATTTGGATCTGTGTCTAGACCCTATCCCTTGCTGCACGACCTGGAAAATAAAATAGGTCCTTGAGAAAGAGTTGTTATTTATACCCTTATCTGTACCACTAACCTTTCCCAAGTTACATATTTCTCACATCGCTTATTTAAATTGAATCCTTTTTGTGTCAGTAAATATCCTTGGTTAAAAGAGCTCGCAATTTCATCAAGTGTTGGTCTGTTCGCCACATATTTCAAATTGGCAAGCTTGGTTAGGGTAGTACTCAAGCACTTTGTTCAGATAATGTACCCATCTTGCACCATATGTTCCTAAATTCCAACTTCCTTTTGGGGAAAATATTATTTGCAATTACAACATCCATGGGGATCAAACGACTCTACTTGTGAAATACCATTTAAAGAGATACTTTACAGTCGTTTCCCAAATTTCCCAGCCCATCTCCCCGGCTTTTGTCATCCACCTCCTCTTCTTCTCTCCTCCCCTACTTTTTCTATATCTCTCATCCCTTGAATTCTCCTATAAATATTTTATCTCTCATCCCTTGAATTCTCCTATAAACATTTTATCTCTCCTCCCTTACTTTATCCATGTCTCTCAAATGTCATTCCTCTCTGTTCTCCTTGAATAGAACCACCATTCACTCTCCACATCATTGCACCAAGCCACAGCAAAGTCCAATCGACACTATTCGGCCATTAGCAGCGAAGACATTTGTTTTTATTAACTCATTGCCTCTTATCTTTGCATTGGATCCTTCCCAAAATTAGTACCACAAATATTAAATATTCTTCCCTTCTTTGAATTCTTTCTCCTCTTTCTTTAAACAAATATTCATTGTTCTCTTTGATTCTCTAAACCCTGGTGAATTTTGATGATTGTTCAACCACTGTTGAACCAGGACAAGAAAAAGAAAACAAAAGATGAAAAGCTTCAAAATAAGAAGAATTCTTTAAATATTGGCGTGTTATCAAAATATAATTCTACCATTGTTCAACCACTTCAAAAACAACAAAATCAACCCAGAGAAAAATCAAAAAGCCTAAAAGAACATTGGTTTAAATTAAAAGAGTTTGGATGAGATGGGATCTTCTCTTTCTAATGATAAAGATCACGATCAACAACTAGTCATTCATGTGAGGACCTTACACTGTTAGATTTGTATGGTGAAGCAAAGAGGGGCATTAGTATTATTGATGGACAAGGTATTAAAGTCGCTAAGGTGGTGACCGGTGGGAGTTTATCTAAGGTTGGTGGAAGAATAGGTATGGGGCCGATTGTGTAGGATGGCAGTTGATGTTAACCTGTGAGGCTGGAGTTGCAAGGATAGAAGGTAAAGGTCCTTGGTCTTTGCGCCTCTCCTCCAGGTTGCAAGTTTTCAAAATGGGAGCAAGTACATACCATTATATTCACACCGCCTTTTCCAATTATGTTTTCATCAAGTTCCAATTACGTCTATCCCTTGGGGTGCGGTGATTAGAACAAAAAAAATTGGTAGGGATGCTTTGCGGAATATAATTTCTATATTTTGGTTCAATATTGTGTCATTTTATGCCATGTGTGTATACAGGTTCAGGTACACAAGACACATCAAGATTTAACTTGTATATCTTCTGATGTGGCTTTTTTAATTACTTTTTCTAAATTTTAAAAGCCCGTTCTCAGGTAGGGGAAAACAATCTTAATGGTTTTCTAAAGCACTGCATTTGAACAAATGAAATTTCCTTGAAAGAGACTAAGTATCATCTGCTCCCAATCAAATCCTCTACTGTATTACTAGGAAAAATTACGCAATTAAAGGCAGCTATATATACATTAATATGAGTAGGTAGTCATTACATGCATAAAAATCTCATTTCCTGTGCCCTGTATAAGGGATTTGGAATGACAAAGCTGATGGGCACAGCTGAATCATTACAAGTGATAAAAATAATCAGAAAACAAACAAATAAGGAGAGAAATATAATAAAAAGATCACATACTTGTAGAAGTAACCTTTTCAACTAAAGCATCAGTGCACACCACTTCCTCTGGGTTGCCAGTGGACCATTCACCAATGCTTACCTGAGGCAAGGTAAATGTGAGAGAAAGATTATATAAATAATTCCAACAAGGTATCTGCATTGTTTAAGAATTGCACAGCCCAGGGCAAGGACTGATTGATGTAAGAAAAACTGTAAAGCAGGTGACAAAAATTGGAAACCTTCTTGAAGCACGTGACCGTACACAACATTTAAGATATAGTGCATTGATAATCAGTCAGCAGATCAAATCTAGTCCATAGATTGTCAAATCATGTAAATGAAAGGTGTGTAGCAATTATGTTAGAATTTATGAAATTTTTTGGACATGGCTACCCTGTACCAGTTCTATACCCTATCAAGTTCCTCTTGATTATTTTAAAATGTTTCAGATCGTTGAAGGGTTAGGATCGAAATCGATAGAATCGGATCGTAGCATAGTGTAAAAACAAAGTTGCATCGCATCACATCGGTCGTGTTGTAAAGGTTTAAAAAAATGAATTGATATTTCTCGTGTTGTAAAGGTGTAAAATGAACCGCGCTTTGGGCTGTATTAAGGAATATCTTATGATTCGACCGATATTTAGGCGTTATGGTAACCACATCACTCACGTTACCGCATTATCGTTTTGTTTTTGCGATCGCTACCATCACCGTATTTTCACTATGAATCGTAAGATCGTGCGATCCTACAAATATGCGTTAATATGCTTTGGATAACTGATTATCAATTCAATTTGTTCTTTTTTTAAGTTTTAAGGTGTAAATAAAAAAAAAAGAAATTTGACTTCATCTATAAAGTTTTTAAAATAATAATAATCATTTTTAAACAGCAAATCAAGAAAAACTTAGATTTTATAGTCGTACTGATATAATATATATATATATATATATATATATATATATATATATATATATATATATATATATATATATATATATATATATATATATATATATATATATATATTTATACATGAGTGAAATTAGATAATCTGAAAAAATTTTACAATTAAAACAGACCCTTGAAGGATCGGATCATAGGATCGTAGAATCGTGTTATAGTCTTACTATCTAGATTCTAGAGCTAAGTAGGTTTACACGATTCTATCAACCTTAAGATCCTACCTACGATTCAAATCATTTGCCTATTTTTAGATCGTAGGATCATAGAATAGTAGATCAGGATTAGGATTCTAAATACTAATAACCATACACAATGACTTGGAACCTATTCTAGGCACCTTGAAATAAAACAACACGTCATTGCTCTAATGCCAAAGCCACCTCTAGGTGCGGTTTCAAGGGTCAGATGCACTCAACCTTATCCATGTAATAACCTTAGCCTAATATTAAACAATAAGTCAAAACATGAAGGTAAACATACAAACAAAAACTAGTTAATTTACTTCCAAAATGCTTAAAGTCTATCTTTCCCCAAACCCCTTGGGATAAAGGTGGTGGAGGTAGTAATGACCTTTGACTTGAGAAACTTGCCTTTTCATTCAATAGCATTGAAGCGTTAGGGATTTGGACATCAAAATCGTGAACCATGTCAGTAAAAACCAAGTCATTCTTCAAGCCTGTGTGAGCAGTGTGCAATGCATTATTTGAAACTTTACAACAAGGCTATGACATCAATTATTAATATGTACATACCTTATGACCAAGTAACTTAGTTTTTAAATCTTCACAGTCAGAAGAACTTGTGGTAGTCTTCAGATACATCATCTCTTGTGCAAGCACCATCTGCAAGACAAACTTTATGTAAGACCAACAAAGACTGGAAAATACAAGGAATTGTGAAAGTGAAAAAAAAAAATCTTACTTTCATTATTTCTGGATCATTCCAAGGTCCCCTCTGGTATCTAAGGCAGCCACCAGGGCAAGAGCAAGTCCCACCTACAAAAGTGGGCAATTGGCTGCAAAAAATGGTACAAATATCAGTTTCAGAAACCAGATATTGTAAGTTATTTTATTATAACTAGCAACAAAACAGCAATAAATTAGAAGAAACTCAACCTGGAATCTACATGTTCCATCAACTTGCTGTGGAATTTGTTGCCCAACACCTGAAAAGTAAAACAAACTATATGATAATTTCATCTTCAAAACATAAGAATTTGTATAAATGCAGACAAGATTTTACATGTATCTTTGAGGTAGTCCTTTGATCAAGAAGTCTTCTCACAGTAGACCATACCATCTTAAATCCAGCACCAGCATTTATAATGAACATTTGGTGCAAGGTCTGTAGAAAATTTGAGCAAAGAATGAACAGCTAAGTGAATATTTACAACCATGTGAAACCACTGATAGTAAATTCAGACCAAAACAGACTGAGTAACTGACCTCAGGATAATTGTCGCTATCAATTTTTTGCATGTGCTTTATAAGATCAAGAGCAATTTTACCAAAGCTCATCCAATTCTAAGAAACCAAAAGAGAAATAAGAATAAATAAGAGATTGTTCCTTGCAGATACTATTTGGAAAGAATGTTGGAACAGGTCATCTCCATACCACCCCATGAACATCCAATATTGTAGTTGTAGTATCTATATGTCTCTTAGCAGCAATTGAACAAGCTGGAAATTTCTCAGCAAAAGTCTTTTCAAATCCTTGTATATGATACTTTAAAAAGCGCTCCACTGTAGTCACATTCATAAGCCTGCTAGGTTCAATCTTGCCCAATCGTTCAATATAAACAGGTCGCCCCTCCCTATCTACCCCATGATAACCATGGGGATAGTGTCGCTGTACTTCTTCAAATTCCTCGTAGAAGAAATCCTACAGAAAGGAAACAGAAGCTATGTGTAAACTTCATGGCAGAAAGATGTTGCAAAACCGAAAAGTAAATCATGACATTGTTGTACATGTCCTTTCCATCCAGTGGGTCACAATTCTTTGACATGTGGATGATAATGGACTAGAAATATCATCAAAATGGACTACAAGAGCAAATCAAATTTTAGGAGCACAATTTCACCAAAAACAATTGTTTTTTAATTGACATGCATCATTGCATTCATCATCCCACTTTAACCATTCACAAGGATAGCCTAGTGAACAATGAAACAGATATTGAGGTACATGAAAGGGTACTATACCTTTTCCGTGGCATTTAAGGAAAATGTTCAGATATGGATAATTTGAGGTCCAAAAAAGTGAGTGTGCGAGAGAGAAGTAACACTATATGGGCTAACAAGATGAGAGAGACGTATGAGTACACAATACAGGCTAACAAGATGAGAGAATTAAGACACAATAAAAGTTCCAATACGGGTTTGCCCAAGTTCAAATCAAAGCACCAATGAGTTCAAATGAAGGCTAACAAGATGAGATACTTTAAATATTGGCTAATAAACGGCTAACAAGTCGACATGAGTTTGAATACAGGCTAACATCAAAAAAATGTTCAGATATTTCACAGATTAAATAAAACAGAACTTTTGTGGGGCCATGCCAAAAGTAAAACTATAAGAACAAAAATGGGACGGAAGGAAAGGGAAAGCGTGTAAACTGTTAACAAATTAGACATGGAGGAAGTATCATATCAAGGCGAACAATCCAAGTGCAGCAATTGAAAAATTATATACGCCACAATACATGATAAAATCTAGTTATAAAATGACACTAGAGAGTACAGACAAAAACATAAACTGGTCGTGATTAATAAAAAACCAAAATCCAATAGTGAAAGCAGCAAACTTGCCCATGGATTCTAGGCTTTATAAAAAACCCCTCAACACAAGAGTGATAAATTACTCAGGCAATCATAAAGAGCAATAGTAAACAAAGGTTACTTGTTTGAGCTCTGCCTCAAGCCCTCAACAAGAGTTTCTTCGCTCCTCCCTACCATCCAAAGATTCCACTGGCCTGCTGCCTGCAGCTCACAGATCTAACGTCACCGTCCACAAAATATCTCCAAAAAAACTGATAAAGTAATTTTCACAGATAAATGATTTTCTACAGAAACAAAATCATACTTCACGTCTTCACCTTATGTCTTCTACAGAAACTTGAGAATCTTTCACCTCAACTGATTGCTTGAAAGCAAGGAGCATGAATATATCAA
This sequence comes from Amaranthus palmeri, assembly GCA_019776075.1. Taxonomy (NCBI): domain Eukaryota; kingdom Viridiplantae; phylum Streptophyta; class Magnoliopsida; order Caryophyllales; family Amaranthaceae; genus Amaranthus; species Amaranthus palmeri. The sequence goes on along the minus strand of JAAKBH010000271.1, from coordinate 4,174,582 downwards.
GTGCACATGACGATTTCAAAAGAAACGAAAACAATTTCTGCATGTAAAACAGTAAAAGCCAAGCAGCCGGGCAACTGGATTAAGAGAAAAGGTAATTCTTAATTGGTGCACTGTGCTACGTATAACTCAACTTTTAGGCGTGATAGTATTCAATAAGCATATCTTGAATAAATTAGCAAAGGTGGTGTGGGGTGGGGCTAAGTTGACGCATAAAAAAAATAAAAAAGGCAGTAGGTAACACGCAACCAGATACACAACAAAACACAGCCAAAAGTTTTCAACAAAGAACATCATCTAATTAATGCTCATGTGAAGGAAATTGCCTAAACTCTTAAAGGCTAAAAAGGTTCTTGAAAACTATCGACACTCAACTTTAAAACTTCACCAAATGTTAGCATGGTAACAAGACCATGATGCTTTGTTCATCATTCTCTAATGTTAGATCAAATCTGTTTCTTGAAAATAGTACTACCTGTATAATAGTATCTACTCCATTTTCTTTCCTCCATTTGATCATTTCTTCCCACATATGCACAGTTTTATCAAGATCAAACTTCCTTGCTTTCAAAAATCTGCAAGAAAATGATATATTTTCAGGAAACGAAATGGTTACACAAACAGTTTCAAGTGATACAAATAGGAGTTAACTATCACAAGGATAACGATTATTTACCACACTTTTACCATTTCAACTTTGACAACTTGAAATTTTTTTACATGCTAAATTATGAGAAAGATCATAATTCAATTATAGAAAACTTCACCGGTAAATTGACAATTACTTCAATAATCAAATCATCAAAAAAGCTTCAGCCCAATGCGCTGATGACTAGAAGTAACCCGCTACATAACTTAAGACTAGCAAATCCTAATGCCCTGTTGAGCTAAACCAAAATACTCTAACATTAAAGGCAACATATTAAGTTTGGGTAAAAGTCTTTGTTTTTATAGTAAAAAATATTATTGAACCAAAAAACTATACAGCTAAAGATGACATGCGGGTAAAACTATACGAGTTTTGCACCACATCCGCCCGAGATGTGGCGGCTATAACTATGAATTTGGTGGGTAGTGAGTAGATATGGGCATGAAACGTCTTACTCGCCATGTGTAGTGGGTAGGTGGTGAATATAAGGTCTTATTCGCCTCATAACCAATCAATCTGCCCCATACTCATCGGCCTCATATCTATAATGTACTACTTTACATTAATTTTGTATATTTATATTAAAAACTATTTACAAAAAATTAAGGATATTAATTTTATCTTATTACATTTTATTGTTTACATAAAATTAGATATACAATCAAATTTGTAAGAAATCGCGATTGTATGTAGCACATTTAATGCCGACGTAGAGTGAATGTGAGACGGGTATAAGGCGGTATACCCATGATGGGCATACGCAATTTGCCTTCGTGGGTGGGGATGGGTTTGAATGCATACCCAGATGGCGAGACGTGAGTATGAAAATTAGAGAAACACTTCAACAGCATAAAGGGTGGAGAGGCTATATCACGAAACATTAAAAAAAAATACTCAATACAAAGTACTAAATACTAATCCATAAGCTCTTTCATTGGCAGCTTCCTTAAGGAGACATCATTCTTTCTCTAACTTCAAACTGAGTTTGCTTGAGTGAAGCTAAACGGAAGACTGTTGTTTCAAATAGCTAAGTTACCAGCTATTCTGTAAACAAGGCCCTCTACAAGTGCATAGAATACCCTATTCTCTTTTTATGAAGTAGATGAGAATATAAGGGGACTCCTTGCACATACGATATAGGAAGTGTGTATCCAACCATTAGTATAGCTCTTCTCTTTATTTATCTTAAATCCCCATCCATTATATGAAGTATGAATCAATATTTAGGGATGGAGCATCTATCCACAATGTTTTGTTCTAGCATATCCTATCATGAAGGTGAGGTCATAGACCAATTTAATAGAGTAGCATATTGACAACTGCATATTACTAGGCGTATAGAGAGTCTTCAAGTGATCTCTAGCTCTACAAAATTGCGTCATGATCCAAAATTACAGGGTTGCCAAAACTTCCCCCATAAGTATGTTCCTAAATACCTCTTGTGCACTGTGAGTCTTTCTTCCAAGCAATATGCTAAGCTATTTTACTTAAAGATTTACACCATAGAAACTTAAGTTCATAGGGATATTTCTCCTAACTTACATTCTAAGGCTTTTACTTTACATTGGAATCCCTCAAAACCTAGGTAAGCGAAGTAGAGCTTGATAGGGGAATTGGATTGAATTGAATTCAGTGCACTCCAACACAGTTGATAACTAATGTCCCCTTGTTGGCTACGCCTAAAGTTTCTTTTCTTTAATTAGATTGAGGCAGTACAATAAAAGCATGATTAAAGTTTCATCACCAAGGGCAAAAGCACAATTTAGGTGATTTAGGTCTAAAGGTTAGCACATGTGATGGACCTATGGAATTGGTATCCTTGCACTGTGTTAGCAATTAGCATATAAGATTATTCTAGCGAGGTAGTCCATGCCAATACAAAGACGAGAAATACATACTAAATTGCCCCGTACGGGCATACCTCTCTTAGAGGAAAAATATCCTAATGGGTCACCATTAAACATGATAGAAAACTTAGAGGAAATGACATACTCCATAATAAGAAATAGGATAGGTTTTGGGATGAAGGATGAATTTCCTGGAGGACCTTTTATGCAAGTGTTACATAAGCCTTTTGAAGGTCCACCATAATGAGGAAACCAAAGAGACAACTTCTCTTGTATGGGTTGATAGATACTTGAGAGATGCACACATTATGAATGATGCTCATACCACTCACAAAGGCCCCTTGCTCCTTAGGACCTTAAGTATGGAAGATAAGGTTATCTAGCATTAGCCTTAGGTGCTACAGATACGATAAGATTGGAGATGCCTATGTAAAGGACATTGCAACATGCAATAGGCTTATAATACCAAGATTGCAGGAACATATAAGGGTTTTTCGAGAAAGGGGAATGAAAATCAGAGATATAGAGTTGAGGTTTGCTAGGGAATTAGTTGTTGAGACTTGGTAAATTTCATGTCATGTCTTTTTTTGCTCAAGGGATAAGAAGATTAATAATTTATAAGTTATGAATATTCCCCTACATATTATTTTAGCAATCATTTTCATTAAAAGTAAAATAGTTTTGTTCATATCTCAAGCTTCCGTTTTATTACCTACAACCCAAAGGATATTTTCCGTGGGACTTAGAAGTTCTCAAGTCTAATTATCTATATCCATTACTCCAAAACAAACAAGGGAATTATTCAAGTCTCATCCCAAAGTTTCAATCCCTCTCCCCAATCTTCTCTAAACAAACATGCCCATAGTCTTTAGAACCAAGGCTAGGAGAGATATTTTTACCAAACAAAGACAATATATTACCAAAATAGGAAGAAAGTACAAAGGGAAACCCTCTCCATGTAATAGCGAGGAAGACAAAGCAAAAACACACGAAACAAACATTCGATCGAAAGTCTATTTCTCATCCTATCATCAAGTCTACTAGAAAGCCTATGCAAATTGTAAGGCAAAGAGTAAGGTTAAGAGAGGTGCAATCCAATTTTTGAGACTTTTTCCAAAGTGGAAATACTCCATATGCCATCCTAGCCTATAATCTCCGAGGAATCTTAACTGAAAGAGCTTGTTAGTATCCAACCTTAATTTTTAGGATCCACTTTATAATAGAGTATATACTTTATATTTCAATAGAAGATAAGCTCCACGAAAGCATGTAATATAATTCAATACATAGAAGATAATTTCAGCAACCCTAAATTTTTTAATTAGCACCAATCAACTAATCTTTGTCTGAACTCGAAGAATAACGGGAACTATTTCCATAATAACAGTCCATTCCAAGTATAAACATTAAAATAAAAAAAAAAACGTCTATATAACTATTATTCTATTTCTATATGAAAATACCAATCCTCCAATCCGCTGATAAAATTAGTAAAACGCATTAACACAATAAAATCGGTATTACTCACCTAAGCATGGTATGATAATCATCGAGATGATTCGGAAGCAAAGCCTTCTCTACCAAAATCCGACGAAAAGCATTAACGGCTTCTTCCTCTTTCTCGTCCCTAAAGTCATCAATAGCAATTGCCGCGAATTTACAATCAGCAATTCGCCTGCCTCTTTTCTTCAGTCCATGAGCCAATTTCGTTGACGCATTGACGGCTTTCTTCCTCAAACTCCTGATCCTCGTTCTCCTTACTGGCTCATCCTCAGAAACTTCAATCTCCAACTTTCTTTCTTCTTGGATTTCCTCTAGAATAGATCATCATCATCATCAAAAATCAATCAAAGAAATTTGAATTCAAAACGGAAAAAAAAATCAGCAGTAAGTACCTGGCATGATTAAATCATCCGTATTTTCTGCAATGAATTAAAAATGTGATGGCAAAATCAGCAAACTTAAACTGATCTAAGCAAAATTTAAGCACAAATTCAATTCGAATTAATCCAATTTCACTAGTAATTTGTCAATAAAAATTTTAATTCAAATGTAAGCAAGAATCTGAAAAATAATCCATTAATTAATACTTCATGAAGGTGAAGCAACATACGAAAAAGAGTAAATTCAACGGAGGTGAAACATCACTATCAGAAAATCAAGTGAGAAAAAGCCAAAAAGCATTAATAATTCTGACTTTTGATCCTCTCTCTAGATGAGATGAGTTTCTCTCTCTACTGTAATATGTCGGCTGAGAGAGATTGGAAGAGGGAGAGAGCGTGGAAAGTGAGTAAAGTAAAGAAGGTGCAAATAAACGGTGTCTGACGGCTTTTATCAGAAATTGCTAGAAACGGAAAGGCTTCCGTCACGGTTGAGGGCGACGGAATAATCTCCGTCAATCAAGTCTGCTCTTTTATTGTTTGTAGTCAAACACGTTCAAAACATATTTAAAGATTAAAAATTTATTTGATCTTGTGTATAAAATTCGATTTTAAAAATGATTTATAATGTAAAAATATTACTTCTTCCGTTCTATAATATCATACATTATATTAATTTTAATGTATAGTGATGAAAAAGTCAAGTGAATATGAGAGTGACAAGTGTAATTTTTTTATTAGTCCGTATTTTTAGCAGGAGTATTTATGGCCAGAGATTTTTAAATACAGCAGGATTATTTATGATCAAGGATTTTTAATGTTCAGTATAGTAATTATATGACCATAAATCTTTTCCTAAATACGGCAGGAGTAAACTTGACGAGGGATTTTTATTGTTTAGTATAGTAATTATATGACAATATGGCAATAATAACAATGAAATCAGAGATCTTAACCAGTAATTTTTTTATTTATGGCAATAATAGTATAGTGATTAATTTATTTATGACCAGAGATTTTGACAATTGAGACAAAATTTCTACAAATTTAAAACGGTAGGATTTTGAAATATGTGATCGTACTGAGAATCTATAACTATTACTAAAACAAAACACTGCTGATGTCATCGCTTATTAAATTTGCTTAGGTGTCACCCTCTCAATAAAAACTTTCCCTCCAAAACTTAAAGATGATGTCATTGTTATAATGACTACTATTATTATCTTTGACTTTACTAATTATTAAGTATGACTAATATTATCCAAATTGATTGATTTTTACTTTTTCTATCACATTATTTAACGTATTAGGAAGTCATAAAAATATTATTTTATTTTGCTTTTTTCAAGTTTTTTTTTTTATAAAATGATCTTTATTATGTTTTTTATTAAATGGGTATAAGATATTTTGAAATGGTTAAAATATTAAAGCGTAAATCGTTTATTTTTTTGTTAATATAAATATGTCAAAAATTTTATTAAAACCGTGCATCGCACGGGCATTATCTAGTGTAGTATATAAAGAGGTGTTTTAAAACTTATAAACTCTTTATTAACAACCTATTTTGCGATTTTTATATTTAATTCTTATTTTTAATTACAATTTATGTATGTGTAAATAATTTATCACACACCTTCATTTAATATTTTCGATCGTATAAAATTTCACTAAAATATCAACGTCTTAAAAAATCCGTGCATTGCACGGGTTTCTATCCTAGTTTGCTATATTTAACTTTTTTTACGCAATCTAATGTGTTATTTTGTTTATTTATATGTCGAATTATACACATTTAAAAATTATAAAAAATTTATATTTATATGATGAAAGTATGTGAATCCCACTTGACTATATTATTACTTAAACGATAAATAGTGCCCAAAAACAAAATGTAGTAAGTATTTCAGAACGGAGGAAATATATATATAAAATTCCATTACAAATTGACCCAAAATCATCTAATCTGAAATTGTTCTGATAATCCGAATGAATACATATCTTTGTTTGTCCCTCTAGAGTCTGGACTATTCCTCGGTCCCTTTTATTTAGCATTAGAGATAATAAAAAAAAAGTGGTTGTTTTGAAGAAAGTGTGAATATTTAGTAATAATAAAAGAGAGAAAATCTATTGTGTGGATAAAAATTAGAATGTAGTACTATATGGAGGAGAGTAAAAGAAGCTAGCTGCTCTATTTTCAAAAACAAAAATAATGTAAAATAAAAGTAACAATGCAAAATTAAAAATGATGCTAAATGAGAAAGACATATGAATATTTGTTTTTTGCTTGCCTCGAAGTAATACATTTTTGTTTCTTTTGAGTAACAAGGAAAAAATAATTTCTTTGATGTTTTGAAAAGTACATTTACGTTACATATTCTCTTTAAGTAACAAGTTCAAACGGACATGAAAAAAATAATTTCTTTGTCCTTAGGTTTGCAAAAGAAAAAGTTTTACAAATGAGTTTAGACTTAATAAATGACTTTTACTTTCGAATGTATATTTTTAGATTGGTTTTAAAGCTAAAAGAAGTGTTTAATAAAAATAACTTTGAATTTTATCCCCAAAATGAAAATATTAATTTAATTTGCTTTTTTCATTAGACTGTTGATTTACATTTCTCTAATAAATAACCAACAACCAAACATACTCTTGTAATTCCGTCGTTATTAGAGCAATTCCGTCATTCCACTGATTTGGGCTAAAAGTCGTTTAGTTTGAGAATAATTTTAGCAAAACTTAGTTTTTAAAATTCTTTTATCGAATAAGCTTTTTTTCTTCTATATTTCAACTTTTATTAGCAATGTAGGTTTGTTTATTGTGAAGTGTTTTTAAGATTTGGACAAAAAATATGTGGGAGATTAAATACAATTTCAGCAAAAAAATACTCTTATAAGAAATCGTTTATCAGTTTAACAAGTAATAAACAAAAAGCTCATATGCTAATATTTTGTTTTTTTTTGTCAATTAATTTGTATTATATACCAAAAATAGATACAGAGAGGGAAACGCTCGATCTGGAACTTAACTTCAGACCAAGCCACCAAAAACGCTATCACTCACAACAAAAAGGGGAGTGATAACCCAAAAACTACCAAAAAGCACCACCTGCTAATATTTTGTACTAGTTAGACTAAATAACTTATGTATTAAATACATCTTACAATGAGACTATCTGTCATATAAGAATATGTGGTTCGTTTATACAGTAGACCAATCACTCTAAGTTAACATTTTAATTTAAATCCACAAGTCAAGCATAATTGGACCAAATGTTATTTGATTCATTTTAACATGAATATTATTAATATTAAATTTTTATAATTTTAGTCAAATATAATTCAATAGATTGCAAAATTAAATGAGATATTTAATTAAGATATAAGAGAATTTATTTTTATTCAATTTTAAAAATACCAATAATATCAAAACTTTAAGCCAATTGGTTTAAAGCAAACTAGAAAAGACATGTCAAAGCCAAGATCCTAAATCAGTTAAATTTTAAGTCGTCGAGTCTGTTGTAAACGCCTTTATCACGTTCATCATAAATTTAACTAAAACAATGATTTCACAATTCAACACTCCCATTTCTCAAAAAACTACTTTGAGTGGAACGCTATTGAAATTTGAAACTCACGAAATAATGACTTAATGAGTGCCCAAAAAATTTCATACGATGGAAGTATAATTTGACTGATGTCTAAAAGAAAACAAAACGGCAGTACAATGCAAATTCTATTTATCTAGCTTCAAAAAAAACAACGGCAGTATAATGCTCACTGCTCAGTACTTGACTGGCGCAAGAATTTCGAGCTGAGCTCCGAGCTTCTCTTCAGCAGCCTTCTCGGCCTTCACCCTCAGCCTGTTAAGCTGCTTCTTTCGTTCGTACACTTCCTGGGATCTTGCCTTTCTCTTCTCCTCAAGCTCCTGCAAGTCCAGTTACAATTTTAAGAGATATTTTCAACAAAAATATTTTGATACACTATGACCGGGTGATGAGATAATTGTAGAGATTTTTGAAAGGGTGCATTGATTCGATAAAAGAATGTGTTGGTTTGATAAAGAGACACGTAGGTTCATGGAAGGATGCATTGTACCTTAGATTTTGCTACATATTGCTAAATAAAGTGAAAATTTTTTGTATGTTGTGTAGAAAATTCAAAGGAATGGATAGTTTATAAAGCAGGCTGCAGGGAAGAAAACTTTGTGGTGGCAAGATCCATAACAGTGAAGATAACATGCTTGGTGGAAAAACAGACTTACAGCATGCCAATGACGAAGTATTGACATCATGACATGATCTAAAGGAGATCTAAAATGTTATAGGAGCTAAGAGTCGTGTTATATTAAACTTTTTAATTTTTAAATGGTATATTCATCAAGGGTCAGAGCATAGAAATAACATAAACATAAACACATGCTGAAATTGTTGCACTTAAACAATACAAAAATCTCAAACTAATAGACTTGTTTAAATTCAAGGTGAACGAACATCATCTAACAATCATAATGTGACCGTAAAGAGATAAAGACTATGCTAAGTTTATACTGTTAGAAATAAGACATCAAAGACCTTCACAATCATTTAAACAGATCACATATACATGAGTATAAACAAAAAGTCCAAGCTTAGTTGAAAATTTCAACCATAAACATAATAACATAACAAATTACGACATACCCTAATCGTGTCATAGTGGTTCCAGCCGACTTCCTTGGATAAACGACCGAGCAAGCAGTATTTGTGACCCTTCTGCAGCCTCAGCACCCTGCATTATACAAAATAAAAATTTAGTTATACGAATGTGCACAATTAGGATAAACAAAAGAACTAAATTGCCCAACAAGAAAATGTATAAAAGCTTTGAAAATTGAACTCACTTGAGAGCATCAGGGACAACAACCCTCTTGGTCTTGTCATAAGGTGGGGGGACACCCTCATACACTTTCAACCTAGCCAAAGCAGCAGCTCCTCTCTTGGTCTTGTGAGGAATCATACTACAACAAAACCAGTTTCCACGAGATTAATTTATTCTAACAATGTTATTTAACAACTACCTCTAGTTGTAATTAGTTGATACACAATGGTTCTGTTCTACTTTTATTTTGTGCAAGAAAACAAATAATCAAGTAGGATTTTAATTTGTCTCAATGTATATAGTTTCATCATAAGTTTTTATAACTTCAATCATGTAAAGCTAATGATACCAAGGATAAAAGTAGTGCATTAGATAGTATGCAAACAAAAAAAACCACCAATTCCAACAAAATGAATCGTATCATAAGAGCTAAAGAATAAGTCAATTAATGCTACATAAACCTTTACAATTTAAAACACATTGGGATGCAAACAGTTGAACTATAACCCAAATTCACAAAGAAATATTAGGACTAAATACACAGACTAATCTAACTACAAATATACCTGATCTACAAATATAATAGTTTCATCTTCAAAGTTCCAATAATTAGAAACACTCAATAACAGCTTCTCAAACATATGAATAAGCACAGCTGGTTTAATGCTTTCAACAAGAAAGCTAGCAGCTCAAAATTCGAAAATGGAAAATTGTACACCCCAAATCAAACATCCCATCATTTTTCAATCAACACACAACATTTCCCAGAAAACGCCCAAAATGAGACAGATCGAAACAAAATACGATCAAACAGATATAATCAAAAATAGAAGACAAAGGAAAGGAATATACCCTCTAACAGTACGCCAGAATATCTTAGAAGGAGCACGGAAGTGAATTGGACCATGACTAGGCTTGGTATTCATCCTCTTGCGAAGAAAACGAAGGTATTTCATCTTCTGCCTAACAAGACCACCAGAAAGTGCGATCTCTTCGCAACGAACAACAACAACGCGTTGTCCACTGAGAGTCTCCTTGGCAACAATGGAAGCCAGACGACCCAACATGTGGTGACGGGCGTCGACCACCTTTACCTTGGCCATAATTCCTGATCCAGACACCATTTCTAGGGTTAATCTATACTCTCTCTCGTCTTTCTGTTCGACGGAAATGGAAGAGCTAGGGTTTTAAGTTGCTTCGGTATTTATATATGACTTGGGGGATTCAGAGAAATTATAGTATGGCTTTTATACCGTAGCTTTGATTGGGCTTTTCCAGGTTTCGGCCCAAAGTATGTTCGCAAATTATGTGTTTAAAAATAGTAACTCTACTCCTTCAGCTAATCTCTTAAAAGACCGTATTTTTAAGAGAAGTATTTCAAGTTCACAAGTTCTTACTGTATTCTTAATGCCTATTTATGTTGTCCTTAATGCTTACTTACCGTATTTTTAAATCCTAATTTTCATATTGATAATGTCTACTTTCATTACTTATAATGCCTACTTAAAATATATTAACCCAACTAGAAATCTCTCACAAGAATTTGTGCTATTCTTTTCGTCTTTCTTATTTTGCTTAAGTTGTAAAATATGTAAAATTTAGTAAAAATGGTAATTAAAATGGAGGATGAGACAGAAAAATAAATCAATCAGAAAAATGAGTAATTAAGATGGAAAGTGAGTATAAGTATGTGCGCGACATTCAAAAAGAGTGACACATTCTAAACTCCTTGTTAAACCAAACAATGAAAAAAGATAAACTTATACACCTTGTGGCCTTTTATGATGGTCTCGTAATTTTTATGTGTATTTCTTACATGCATCTTTAATGTATAAAGGCAACATCACATTTGTTACCTAATTCTTATATAGTTTTCTATTTCCATATCGTGATTGTTATCCTGATTGTGACCAAAATCGTATGTTTACATTATGCGGTCATCTCACTTGACAAGCTTGGAAAAGATCGATTCATAATATTAGAGTATATAACATATTCTGGAGTCTCAACCATCAGCTTAAACTTTTGATTGAGTTGGTTCCTTGACAAGGTATCAGAACCCAACGTAACAAGAGGTCACGGGTTCGAATCTCAACCACCCCTCATTGGAGTGGAATATTTAGCACCAGGTATGAGGAGAGCCTGTGTTGCATCCACACTTCTAGCCCAAAGGGCTCTCGTGTGAGGAACGTGTAAGAGTATATAACATATTCCGAGGTCTCAACCATCGGCTTAAGCTTTTGATTGAGTTGGTTGCTTGACAGATAGACAATACAAAGATGAATGCCTAGAGAAGATAATCAACATGATTGCAAAACTTTTACAACATAAATTCTGATTTTAAGCAAAATGAGAATCTTGGTGTCATTTTTTTACAAGGCAAAATTGCATATTCAGGGTTCTTTCTGCATACCCCAAAACATGCAAACTATCAACAATATTTCTCACTATCTATGAAAATACATAGCAAGCTAGAGTTCACATTAAACTTAGCTCACTTAAGTAAGCAACTATACCAAGACCATCAAAAGGAATTTGGCACAAAACTATACAAAATGGTCTGAAAATCCATCATACAGTGTACATGATGAATCTCTAAGGCTTAGAATAAGGCTCTAAATTACTAATGTATGCATTTGAAGCCGCTACAAATGGAAAAAAATAGGATAAGAATCAAGGCCAAGATAATAGCTGCTACGATCATCTTTATCTTCATGTTCTCCCACCACATCTTTCGCCTGATTTTGGTACCTTGAGTTTTAAAGTCTTGAGCCTGCACCCATCAACATTACTCAGTGTATTCCGCCCATAATGATCAGGGTTTGAAGAGGAAAGAAAGGCGACAACCCGTATCCATAAAGGAGGATGCAGCCAAAGAGTCCATCGACTCGAGAAAGATATCAAAACTTATCAAAATTGTGTTTGTGAGAACTAATAAATGTATAAAACAACACATATATGACAAAATTCTTTTGCATTGATTTCTTTATATTCTTGATTATGATTTTCATGATTGTCTATTTGCTCTAACAATTTTCAATTCCAATGATCATAAATCCAGGACATAAGTCTGAGCATTCAGTTGTTACAAAATACAAACAATATATAGTCGGAGAGTTTACTAACCTGGGAACGAAGGTTCTCTGTTTTATCCACCAATAGCTCAATTTTTTCACCTCTGTCAAGAACCTGTAACCACAAACTTTCAAAGTGTGTCAGAAAGCCAAATATTGATTTAAGAGTTACTCTTTTGAGAGACCATCTTTCGGTGGGATTATATCACTTGAACTCTTCATTTTGCTTCACGTACCCGTGTGGCCGTGTCTGATCCTTGATGTTCGGACATGAGTACTTCATTTTAGGGTGTAAAATTAAATATTCAGAGGGATCCGATGCTTGGACATGTACCAGTATCCAACAACGAGTCCAAGTAACACAGGATGAGAAAACATAATGAGTTCATATGCTAATAATTATATAAGTTGGGCTATTCAACCCATATATGAGGAATATTTTAGGGTGAGACCATCTTACATAAGAATTTGTGTTAATCTAATGGTAGTTTAAAGATGAAATGCTTAATACCTTCTCAATATTTTCCATCATAACGCCTTTAACTTCAGACACCTGAGCTTTCACTTTTGCAATCTTGTTAATCTCTTCGGGATGATCCACACAGTATTGCATCTGCTCCTTCAACTTGGGTCTAAAAAGAGGGATAAATGAATCACACACAATAGAAGGAAAAGATCTTAATCAGACCAAGAAAGTCCCAAAGAATTACCCGAATTCTTTGTTTAGGCCCTTTGCAGCAGCAGTTTTTGCTTTTCCTCCGGCGTATTTCTTGGTAAATTCATCCTTTACTTTCTCAAGGAACGCAATTGGAATCTGTCTACCGGCAGACTCAACTGCAACGACACAGTATGCTGCACCACAAGCACTTAGCAAGTCAACAAAAGAACAACCAGGAGCTATATCAATAGATATATCTTTCTTTCATTGGTTCCTAGGATTCCAACAAATGAAAAGCTTAGAGCAACATAAAACTTGCATTCGTTATTATGATGCTTTAATTGCAATTTGCATTATTACTTTATTGCGTATAGTATATTTTTTTCATTTATGCGAAGTTTTAAATAATATTATTGTTGCAATAGATCAATTGAAAACAACTTGATAGTTAAATTTTATGAATGTCTATTTATAGTTGTCGTATGTCAAGGAACCAACTCAACCAAAAGTTTAAGCTAATGGTTGAGGCCCTAGGATATGTTATATACTCTAACACGCCCCCTCACACGAGAGCCCTTTGGGGTAGGAGTGTGGATGCAGCACATGCCCTCCTCATACATGGCGCTAAATATTCCACTTTAAATGAGGGGTGGTTGAGATTCGAACATGTGACCTCTTGTCATCCTGGCTTTGATACCATGTCAAAAAACCAACTCAACCAAAAGTTTAAGCTAATGGTTGAGGCCCAGGATATGTTATATACTCTAACATCGTATAAAGGAGATTTGATCGTTTAATTCTATATTCTATTTTATGAAATATTAGCAAGTGAAAACAAGAGGTAGGAAAACCATTACTTTTCTATCCCTCTCCATTTGACTTATTTTGCATTATTTTATTATTTAAACTTTATTTTAATATTATTTATACATTTTAGTTTATTCTTTATTTATTATCAAATTCTCTTAAAAATCACCCAATATTAAGGGACGAAATAGAAGTATACAAGAAAAATGTTTGCAACTGACAACATGCATGGCATGATCCAGCAACAAATACTCTGTATCAATTGCAGTGTCCTCCTCATTTTTTCAATAGAAATCATATTATTATGATGTAAATGAAAACAATGCGATCCATCACACAACGTACCACATCCAATCATAACAAGCAAATGTATAATTTGAAATACCTTATTCATGATAATTCATAAAAATTCAATCGAGGACAAAAAGAAAATGAAACCTAATTTTAAATCTGTTTTAATTTCATCAACTGAAACTATACAAGAGTAATAAAATAGGCAAATCATCAGCAACAGAATCGTCACAACTCACAACTATCATTTACTTTAACGCTTACCAGAATCCTATGCAGAGATACAAACATCCATATAACATCAAAATCAAGGAAAAAAGGACGAATTTAAATAATAAACAAAGGAAGAGAGAATACTGAAGCCATTGTCGACGAGATAATTGAAAGTATGGCCATCGCAGTCATAAGTAAATTTGCTGCTTGATGAAGGCAATTTCTGCAGACATTGAGTCGCAACCGACGTAAAATTCCCTGTAAATTCTGTAAATTCCGCCAGAATCACAGTTCCTCTCGCTACGAAGCTATAAATCAACGATTGTTGCCCCATTTGTTCTCAATTCCTATTGATTTCTCACAATTACAGAGTTCTTTTTTTTGCATCAATACAGGAATTCGATTGGAACATGTAATTTTTTCAACTTTTTTGTCGCAGAAAGATGTTTGGGAAGAGAATTACGGATGAATGATGGTAGAAGTGTTCATATTTTGGTGGTTGAATTTGATTTGATTTTTTTTGAGAGAGAAAGAAATGGAAAAGAAAGGGAGAGAAAAGGGTGGGAAAAAAAGAGGGAGAGAAATGTATTTGTATTTTTGGAATGTTTTTAGGTTAAGTGTCATGATTTGGGATTGCTAATGCACATTTTACGGATTTGGATAAATAATAGTGCCTCCGAAATTATTTTAGATGTCCCATTTTTTTATTTGACAAAATCATATTAATTGTCACATTTCTTTTTTTGTCTATCTTTTTTTACCTAAATACTCCCACTTTTCCAATTCTCAGTACCCAACTACCACATTTACAATTAATTTAATCAATTAAAATACCCAACTACTACCTTTTTAATGGATCCCACACTACCCTTAATTACCGAGGAAATCCAAATGGGACATCTAAAATGATTCGGAGTGAGTAATAATAATCATCATACATTATACTAAAATGCTTGGAAAATTCCAAGTGTAAGAATTTAAGAAAACTTGCCAAATAAATTTCACTTATTGGTAAAAGACTAATGACATGACAATTGATCCTGAGCAACATTTCCACTATTAAAGTATCTTTGACTATTGTTTAATATATTGTTGACAATTTTCATTAGGATAAATGGACATTAATAATCCCAACTTTGCGTGATCCGCCCAAAACAATCCCAACTTTTGATTATTTTCTAAAATACCTAACTTTGCCACTTATTTGCTCAGGACATACCCTTGTGTTTGTTTACCGGTTATAACAGGTAAAATTCTACCCGTTGCAACTCCTTTTTTTATTATCTCTTTTCCCCATTATAAACATCATCTTCAACCTTATATCTCTTCAAAACAATCCACCATTAATGACCTTTTTCTTCATTGATGCCCTTTTTCCTCAAATCAATTTCTCATCTTTTCTTTCCTTTTTTTTTTTTTTTAATTTTTTCTTCTCTTCATTGAACAATTTACCAACTCCTTTTTCTTCTCTTTTCCCCATTAATGACCTTTTTCTTCATTGATGCCCTTTTTCTTCTTCAACCTTATAACAGGTAAAATTCTGCCCGTTGCAACTCTTTTTTCTTCATTGATGCCCTTCTTCAAGAAACCTACCATGGATGACGATGAGGAGCGACTCTTCTTCTTCATTTTCTCTTCGAGGTCAGTTGAACAATTTACCAAAGCTTGAAGATGGAGTTTTTACAGAGAAAATGCTTTGAGTACTGTAGAAAAGTTAGGTCAGTGAATTAATGAGGAGGGAGGTGGGAACTAATGGGTTATAAGAGATGTTTTACCTGTTACAACCGGTAAACAAGTAAAAGGGTATGTCCTGAGCAAATAAGTGGCAAAGTTAGGTATTTTAGAAAATAATCGAAAGTTAGGATTGTTTTGAGCGGATCACGCAAAGTTGGGATTATTAATGTCCATTTTTCCTTAAATTATTACAAAGTTAATTCACACATATAACTGTCAAAATCAAGTATTTGTAGTGCATAGCATTTCTAGCTTTATTTTAATATCGTATGTTTATTGTGTTGATGTTGAAAAAACCGTGCAATACATTGCATGGGGTTCTACACATATATAACTAACTAAGATAAAGTTCAACAGGTGCATCCGTGCATTTAAATTGCTAAACATACATAACTAACTAAAGATAAATTATAAAGATATTAATTTGAATGAAAACAAAGTTGTTACAATATTTAAGAGTTTTAATGAATTAATCGGTGAATTAAACGTCAAAATGATGAATTAATCATTTGAGAGCATAAAATTGATTTCGTGCAAATTATAAAGACAACACCAACACTTGATAAGAATAGAAACGTCAAAATGGTGAATCAAACAGAAATTGACAAGAATCTAACGAAAAATGTTACAGCAGTTAAATAAGGGATAAACTGAATGTTACCATGTGGAAAAATCTTACAAAAATGAAGTACTACCACTGGCATTTCATGAAATTTCAATGCTAACACATGAAATGTCCCTAATAATTAAAACATGTTGTAGGCGATAATTGAATTCTTGTCACAATTCACAAGATGAGAAACATTTGTCTACTAAAGACTAAGATTCTCGAATTAAATAGAATATGGAGTATTTATTTGTAACTTTCTTCAATTTAAGGTAAGTGTCTGATTTGGTTTTTTGACATTAATTTTAATTGTTTATAATTTAAAATATTTAAAATTAAATTAGCGCATTAGATAAAGCGTAAAAATTAAATAAGACAATTTATATGAATTGAAGAGAGTATATTTTATAAATAGATGAAAATAATAATAATATTTTTTTATGTGCAATAATCTTCAGATTAGTCTAATATGAACTTAGTCGTTACTATTTTTACCGTGCATAATTTTTTAATCTCATATTTATAAGCTAATATGTTTCATTCTCTACTCCATCTAGTCACACTTTTAAACTAATCATAATCCTCAAATTTACTTCAATGCAAACTATTTTGTGTAGATTGTTTATACAAAATTCACTCTAAATTCTGTGTTGTTTAGCATGTAGTTACTAGGTAGTCCCGCATGTACTTCAAGAGGGGCACCTCAAGTAGTGTTATGTGTATTTCCTTAATTTCTTTGAATTTGCGTATTACTCAAAAAAAAATCTCATATATTTAAATCTCATATTCCAAACTTAAAAATCAAAAACACTTTTGTTAGGAATTAATTGTGTAGATCATGACAGGTACGAAGAGGATTCAAGCAAATTGGAGTGCTAGTCTTACCGAAGCGGCAGCTGCTCTAAATGCTCTGGAGATGGCTAGGCGAATGGAGTTCAAGAAGATCCATCTCGAAGGGGATGCGCTCAACTTTATTACGTCCCTTCAAAAAAAGGAACGTGGCTTGGCACCCATTCATTTAATCTTTGATAGCTATTATGATGTATTGTCTAACTTTGATGCTACTCGTCTTAGTTTTGTTCGGAGAGTCGGTAATACCGCGGCCCATATGGTTGCGCGATGGGAGACGAGTTTTAACATTGAAAAGATTTGTATGCCTCCTTTTTCGGAGTGCCTTCGAATCCTTGAGGAGCTCGATTTGAGCTAGTTTGAATGAATAGGTGATCTTTAAAAAAATTGTGTAGATCATGAAGCAGGCAGCAGTGGATGCTTTAGCTAGGTTTGGTTGCATCATAGAGTATGATGAAATTAAACTTCAGTTCATCCCCACGTCAAGCAAATAGGCCTTGCAATAACTGTTCACTATAATATTGTATACCTTATATGTAGAGGTGTTCAACGGGGCTAGTATACACCACATTATTCTATACTACTCTAATATGTTCTAGTATTTACATGGTAGGGCTAGAATCTTCTAGCACCTTCTAGAGCCTTCTTGAGTATGCTAGTATTTTCTAGCACATCCAAGTATCTTCTAGATATTTCTACCATATTTTAGATACGTTATGAATGTACTAAATGTCTCTAGCACATTTTAGAACTATCATGAGTGTTCTAGATGCTATTAGAACACCCTAGAATAGTCTAGAAGTCTCTAGACCATTCTAGAACCTTCCTAATGCCTTATGTTGGAAATGCAAGAAATATGTGAGATTAATAACACAGACTGATCCAATTGTGTTTGGGCTGTGTCACTTATTACCTTTGACCTCATTACTCATTCTACTTACCTTTTAGTTCACTCACCCTCCAATACTTATGTCCCTTAAATCTTTTTAACCAACTATTGCTTCTATGTGCAAACTCGTCCGTCAACACTAGAGATGTTCAACGGGTCAAGGGTTGGGTCACATTTTAATAGGTCATTAGTGGATTGGATCATTAAAGGATCGGGACGAATCAAGTTGGAAAATTGTAGAAATTGATTACGAAAAAATTTCATCACTTTTTAAAAATATTTTTATGATATATTATTATATACATAGGTTAGTCGACCTAATGGGCCATAATATAGAATAAAATACTATTATATAAACTTTTTAAAAAAACAAGTCAAAGTGAATTCGGTTTAAATGGGCTATACCCCTGCGGCCTGTTTTAATTTGACATGACCCATCCTACTATGGTCCATTTAAATTTTAACCCGACCCAACCCGCTGAGCACATCTACTCGGCACCAAAAGAAACTTTAGTTGCAAAGTCCAAAAACCCTAACCCTAAAATACCTATTCAAGTTCAATCATCAAATTTCAATTACATGGTTATAATTTATAAGTAATCCGCTTTTAAATTTACAATGACTATAACTCATCATAATAGATGAATTCTACCAAAATATGCCTATAATTAATAAATAATAAATAAACTAAAATAAAACAATACAATAATACTACGTTTGAGAACGATGATTTCATTCGAAAATCTATAATTGACTTAATTTTAGTGTTTGCCAAATTATAAAAATCAAATTTGAATTTGTATAAATTCCACAATTGTATAAAGTTTAGTTAAAAATTAAAAATTTGAGAATAATTTCTCAAACCTTTCCATTCTCAAACTCTTCATTTAAAATCGCCGAACACAACCTAAATAAAAGAATACTTAAACACTGTAATCTAATGAAATTGAATACTTAGATTAGTTTTAACTAATTATTACATCAGGAATCTGGATTTATCAGCAAGCCAAATCTTTACAAAACCATATAAAAATATAAAATTAGCAAAATAAAGTTGAAATAAAGACAAAAATAAAAAAATTCCACCATTTAAAAATCACAATCCACATCAAAAGCATCATCCACCATATCTCCAAGAACAAGTCCTCCAATGGCTCCTCCCAAGAGTCCAGCTCCCAAACCCATTCCAAAATTATTCTTCTTAGGCTTCTGTGGTTTTTGCACATACCCTGCAGGTGGATAACTTGGGTTAGGGTACCCTCCCTGTGGAGGGTACCCGTACCCGTATGCTCCACTTCCACCTACATGTGGTGGAGGAGGTGGTGGGTACCCTCCGTATGGAGGGTACCCGTGTGGTGCTCCTGCAGCATATGGCACTCCTGTTCCATGTGGGTATCCTGCTGGTGGAGGGTATGGTACCCCTGATGCAACTGAGTGTGATTGTGATTGTGATTGTTCCTTTGGAGGGTGCCCTTCAGGTGGAGGGTAAGGTCCATGTGATTGTGAATGTGCCTTGGGAGGGTACCCTTCAGGAGGAGGGTAAGGTACACCAGCAGCAACAGATGATTGGGGTTGTGCCTTTGGAGGGTACCCTTCAACTGGAGGGTATGGTCCATGTGATTGTGGAGGAGGGTACACAGAACCACCGTGTTGATACGGAGGAGGGTACGGTGCTCCACCACCATACCCTACAGTTGGAGGGTAAGGTACCCCTGAATTACTACTAGAACCCAAATTTTGATTCATATCCATAATCTTATAAGACAATTTAAGCTCACCCTGAGGTTTCCCAGAAGAAACCCTTTTAACCTGATAAGTAACAAATTGGGGGGAATTCGGATCTTTAAACCCATCTAACAATTCCTTTAACGGAACAAGAACTTCACCCAAATCTTTATCAGATCCAAACGTTTGTTCATGTTTAACAGTCATAATCAAATACTTACCAGGTTTCGAAGCAGTAGAATCGTCAAAACTAAATCTCATGGTGTAATTCCATGACGGATTGATTCCTCCATCTTGATGAACTGGAGTTTTTTGCTTGTTTTTCGGTTCATCTGAGATGTGAACTACCACATACGGATCCATTTTTCCGATTAGGTTAACATTTTTGAGATCTTTCGCGGAAATTAGAGTGATTTCTAGGGTTTTGTAAACCATAATTGATAATTTTTTTGGTTAGATTTTTGTGTAATTGATGGAATTCGGAAGGAAATTGAACAAACAAAAGATAAAGATAAGGATTTAGATTGAATGATGAGATCAAAAATGGCTGTAATTCAGAGGATATGGATAGAAATTAGGGAATTATCGATTTTGAAGATGATAAATAGTAAATTAATAATGTTGAATTGTTATTGGTATTTATAAAGGCGTGAAGAATTAGTCATACTCGGAAATGACGCGTTTTAAGTTTGATGCATCTCGAGACTCGAAGTGTGCAAAATATCATGTGATCTGATATTTATACGACCTTGTTACAAAAAGCATTTTGAATATTGTAGAAATTGATATAGATGTATCATTCGTTTTTGAATCAACATAAAATATTTAATTAGAAATCAACCTGATAGTGATAATCCAAGTGAATAATTCTAGATTTATTTTTACTTTTTAAAATATAACTATAAGTAAATTTCTGAATGATATGGTCTTATAATTACTTAAGAAAATAGATTAATTATATGGATCTGTCTCTGATAAGACGGTCTCAAACAAGACGAGCTGATAAATATATAAATTTCGTACCATGAAATTTACTTCATTATTCTTTCACAAATTCTTATGTGAGACAGCGTTATTAAGGGACAATTTCTCGCAAAACTTACCATTCTTTTCTTAAGTATATTTTACTCACTTCAATTCTAGTAGTATATCATTTGCTTTATGCACTTTATACAATACATTTATTCAATCCTTAATACTTCATAATTCTATTGTGGATTAAAAATAAATTGATATGAATGATTTTTGTATTGAGATTAATCAAACAAGATTCAATTTGAATATGTTTTGACTTATAAATTAATAATGAAACGCAACTTAAAAGTAAGAAATGAATAGAGTCTAAAAATGGAACATTGTTAGTGAATTAGAGATAGTATTAAATTTGTCTCATTTTATTTTTTTACTTTAACTTATATTTCTTCTTTAATTGTCATCTATCTATTTAACATACTTTTCCATTACATTTAGATATTTGACTTTTTATTAAAATATCACTTAATTTTTTTAATAAAAAATTGGAACTAATCACATATTTAGGTAACCAAGGGAAGTAGATGAATCATGTGGTAATGGTAAGCATATAGTAGTAGTTAGTGGGCCCCAACCCACAAGCAAATTCTAAGTAAAGTCTTGGTACTTGGGAGGAGACTTCCGCCGTAGGACTTGCTTTCGTCAACACACAAACTTATTAATGTACCCCTTTTGTTGGACCACAAAAGTAAGTACATATTGCTCTATTATGTGCTGTTCGTAGTTTTTATATGAGCGGGATTAATTAGGTAGGATGATGATTATATCACTCTGTTTTTTAATTTTGCATAATCATTATCAATTTCGCACAGAGATTAAAAAGCTAGATGAAACGGAATTAAAGTAGTTATATTTTGAAATAGAGAAATAATATAAAGAGTAAAAAGCGGTAGAATCATAATCATACATCGTATATCTATTACATATTAAAAGCAAGCATAAATAAACAATATTCATTTTTGATCTAATGAATAGTATTTTTCTCTTTTATTCAGCATCTGACACGTGTCAGTTTGGATGGTCAAGATCTTTGCTGTGATTTGTCTCCTTTTCTCTCTATCTTCTTTTCCTAACCCACTTCCTTGTCTCCTTTCTCCCATTCAGTCACTATACTATTTTTTTTTTGAGTAAAAATTTACTTGTAGTTGAAGTTGTTTAAAGATTATATTATCTCTATTAAATATATTTGCGGTATGGTACTGATATGCCTCCAGAACTTGCAATTTCAGCTGGAATTCGTGACTTTGCTGCTAAATATGTGGAACTGCTTATTCATGAATTTTGCTTGGTTTTATGAGTTTAATTTGTTGTGGGGATTCATTTGTTTTGAAGGTATTCATGAGGAGCTAAATTAGGTTTTGTTAGGATTATTGGTGACTTGTATTACCAAGTAATCATAACAAGATTAAGCTAATTAATCTAGCTTGTTAGTGTAAGTAAGAAGAGGACAAGTACAAAGCTTTTGATTGGGTGTTTGGGTATCTTCAAGTACCATTAGTACAATAGTACTAAGTGGTAGTGGAAGCTTGGTGTATGTATGGCTTGGTAGTGCATGTCTTGGGCTCCAAGACTCTCTAATTCAGACCAAGGATCATAGTACAAGAAGGAGTATCAAAGTGGGGACCAAAAATACACTTGAAACAGCAAGCAGCAGCCACGGTACACATGGCTCGACCAAGCAGCTCGCCCGAGTGAGGAGTCGAGCGAGGTCTCTGATGGCTTCTGTCCCATTTGCGTGAGATACAAAGTTGCTGTACCATATTAAAACCTGCTGCCCCACTAACTTTTGTCTCCTTTTATTTTTGATACACCTCTTCCTCCACTATATATATACCCATACATATGCATGGTATAGGGTGCCCAAGTCTCATCATACCTTAAGCTATTATTCTTGCTTAAATTACTACCCATTAGCTCCTCTCTTCCATTACACATAACCTCCATTTGTAATTCCTATCAAGTTTGTATTTCTCCTATTGAACACATTAATATAATCCTAGGCTAGATGGTGGATGTAGCCAAATTGGTGAACCACCTTAAATCCTTGTGTTGATTATTTACTTTATTTTAGCCATTCATTATTACTTGCTTTATTATTTTGTTCCTAATCTTTGACACAACATAAACACACATTTAAGCTTCATATTTGATCCTTGAGTGAGGTCTTTAGCCTCTCCTTTCAATTGGTATCAGAGCCAAGGGTTTATTTGGGGTTATTTGAAGTGTTAGTGGTGGTCATTTGAAGTCAAGATGTCAACAATGAAGTTAGACATTGAGAAATTTGATAGGAACCAAAATTTTAGTTTATGGCAAGTTAAGATGAAGGCTATCTTGATCCAAAATGGTGTTCATAAGGCACTTGAAGGTGATGAGAGGAAGCCCATTTGTAATTCCTATCAAGTTTGTATTTCTCCTATTGAACACATTAATATAATCCTAGGCTAGATGGTGGATGTAGCCAAATTGGTGAACCACCTTAAATCCTTGTGTTGATTATTTACTTTATTTTAGCCATTCATTATTACTTGCTTTATTATTTTGTTCCTAATCTTTGACACAACATAAACACACATTTAAGCTTCATATTTGATCCTTGAGTGAGGTCTTTAGCCTCTCCTTTCAATTGGTATCAGAGCCAAGGGTTTATTTGGGGTTATTTGAAGTGTTAGTGGTGGTCATTTGAAGTCAAGATGTCAACAATGAAGTTAGACATTGAGAAATTTGATAGGAACCAAAATTTTAGTTTATGGCAAGTTAAGATGAAGGCTATCTTGATCCAAAATGGTGTTCATAAGGCACTTGAAGGTGATGAGAGGAAGCCCATTGGTCTTAAAGAGGCTAAGTGGGAAGAGATGGATGCTAAAGCTTTATCCGCCATACAACTTTGCCTCTCAAATGAAGTTTTGAGGGAAGTTGTAAACGAGGTAACATCAAAGGGGATTTGGGAGAAGTTGGAATCACTCTATATGGCCAAGAGTGTTACCAACCGATTACTCTTGAAGAGTAGGTTGTATGATCTCCATTTGCAAGAAGGTAAGCCTATGAAACCTCATCTTGATGAGTTCTACTCTATTGTTTTGGATTTACAAAACATTGATGTTTCTTTTGATGATGAAGACTTGGCCATTCTCTTATTATGTTCTCTACCTCCTTCTTTTAAGCACTTTAGAGAGACTTTACTTTATGGTAGAGACACTTTGTGTAGTGAGGATGTTAGGAAGGCTTTGACTCAAAAAGACCTTATGGACTCCCAATTTGCACAAAAGGTTTCTAGTGAGTCTAATAATGATGCTTTGTTTGCTAAGGAGTCAAGTAGGAACAAAAGAGGCATGACTTGCAATTATTGTAGAAAAAAGGGCCATCTTAGAAGAGATTGTTGGAAGTTAAAATCCAAACAATCCGATGATTGCAAGTCCAAAGGAGCTAGCTCCGCCGAGGCTAGTTTTGTTGAAGGTGAATATGATGTTGGTGCTCTTATTGTCACAAGTGAGTACAAGGGTGGTGACTCTTGGGTTTTGGATTCGGGTTGTTCTAGCCATATGACTTCTAACTCTAGCTTCTTCTCAACTTATCAAAAGGTTGAAGGAAGAAGTGTCACTATGGGCGATGAGGCCAATTGTCCGATAGTTGGTATTGGGGATGTTAGAGTCATCATGTTTGATGGTGTTGTAAGAACGTTATCCGGAGTCCTTCATGTTCCAAGTATGAATAGACACTTAATTTCCCTTGGTACTTTTGATAGAGAAGGTTTTGGATGCATTGTTCAAGGTGGAGTTATGAAGGTTGTTAAGGGCCATAAAGTGTTCTTGAAAGGGTCCATTGATGAAGATGGCTTGTACAAGCTACTTGGCACAACCTTAATTAGTTCGGTTCAAGATGCTACTACCTCGATCAAGCTCAATGATGATGATGATAATTCTCATGGTGATATAAGAATGTAATTCCAACATTTTCCAACAAGTTCATTGGTTTTATGGATTTGGTTGGTGTTTACATACTCTTTTGATGTAAGCTCTTAGAAGAGCACTTTTGTAGTACATGTTTTTTATTTATGTTTGTACACATGTTTTATTTTGAGTATGTTGCTAGCTAGAGATGTTTTGGGTGTTCTTGGATTGATTCTTGAAGGTGATCTTTGAGACTTGGTAAACACAAGTCAAGGTGGAGATTGTTAGGATTATTGGTGACTTGTATTACCAAGTAATCATAACAAGATTAAGCTAATTAATCTAGCTTGTTAGTGTAAGTAAGAAGAGGACAAGTACAAAGCTTTTGATTGGGTGTTTGGGTATCTTCAAGTACCATTAGTACAATAGTACTAAGTGGTAGTGGAAGCTTGGTGTATGTATGGCTTGGTAGTGCATGTCTTGGGCTCCAAGACTCTCTAATTCAGACCAAGGATCATAGTACAAGAAGGAGTATCAAAGTGGGGACCAAAAATACACTTGAAACAGCAAGCAGCAGCCACGGTACACATGGCTCGACCAAGCAGCTCGCCCGAGTGAGGAGTCGAGCGAGGTCTCTGATGGCTTCTGTCCCATTTGCGTGAGATACAAAGTTGCTGTACCATATTAAAACCTGCTGCCCCACTAACTTTTGTCTCCTTTTATTTTTGATACACCTCTTCCTCCACTATATATATACCCATACATATGCATGGTATAGGGTGCCCAAGTCTCATCATACCTTAAGCTATTATTCTTGCTTAAATTACTACCCATTAGCTCCTCTCTTCCATTACACATAACCTCCATTTGTAATTCCTATCAAGTTTGTATTTCTCCTATTGAACACATTAATATAATCCTAGGCTAGATGGTGGATGTAGCCAAATTGGTGAACCACCTTAAATCCTTGTGTTGATTATTTACTTTATTTTAGCCATTCATTATTACTTGCTTTATTATTTTGTTCCTAATCTTTGACACAACATAAACACACATTTAAGCTTCATATTTGATCCTTGAGTGAGGTCTTTAGCCTCTCCTTTCAATTGGTATCAGAGCCAAGGGTTTATTTGGGGTTATTTGAAGTGTTAGTGGTGGTCATTTGAAGTCAAGATGTCAACAATGAAGTTAGACATTGAGAAATTTGATAGGAACCAAAATTTTAGTTTATGGCAAGTTAAGATGAAGGCTATCTTGATCCAAAATGGTGTTCATAAGGCACTTGAAGGTGATGAGAGGAAGCCCATTGGTCTTAAAGAGGCTAAGTGGGAAGAGATGGATGCTAAAGCTTTATCCGCCATACAACTTTGCCTCTCAAATGAAGTTTTGAGGGAAGTTGTAAACGAGGTAACATCAAAGGGGATTTGGGAGAAGTTGGAATCACTCTATATGGCCAAGAGTGTTACCAACCGATTACTCTTGAAGAGTAGGTTGTATGATCTCCATTTGCAAGAAGGTAAGCCTATGAAACCTCATCTTGATGAGTTCTACTCTATTGTTTTGGATTTACAAAACATTGATGTTTCTTTTGATGATGAAGACTTGGCCATTCTCTTATTATGTTCTCTACCTCCTTCTTTTAAGCACTTTAGAGAGACTTTACTTTATGGTAGAGACACTTTGTGTAGTGAGGATGTTAGGAAGGCTTTGACTCAAAAAGACCTTATGGACTCCCAATTTGCACAAAAGGTTTCTAGTGAGTCTAATAATGATGCTTTGTTTGCTAAGGAGTCAAGTAGGAACAAAAGAGGCATGACTTGCAATTATTGTAGAAAAAAGGGCCATCTTAGAAGAGATTGTTGGAAGTTAAAATCCAAACAATCCGATGATTGCAAGTCCAAAGGAGCTAGCTCCGCCGAGGCTAGTTTTGTTGAAGGTGAATATGATGTTGGTGCTCTTATTGTCACAAGTGAGTACAAGGGTGGTGACTCTTGGGTTTTGGATTCGGGTTGTTCTAGCCATATGACTTCTAACTCTAGCTTCTTCTCAACTTATCAAAAGGTTGAAGGAAGAAGTGTCACTATGGGCGATGAGGCCAATTGTCCGATAGTTGGTATTGGGGATGTTAGAGTCATCATGTTTGATGGTGTTGTAAGAACGTTATCCGGAGTCCTTCATGTTCCAAGTATGAATAGACACTTAATTTCCCTTGGTACTTTTGATAGAGAAGGTTTTGGATGCATTGTTCAAGGTGGAGTTATGAAGGTTGTTAAGGGCCATAAAGTGTTCTTGAAAGGGTCCATTGATGAAGATGGCTTGTACAAGCTACTTGGCACAACCTTAATTAGTTCGGTTCAAGATGCTACTACCTCGATCAAGCTCAATGATGATGATGATAATTCTCATGGTGATATAAGAATGTAATTCCAACATTTTCCAACAAGTTCATTGGTTTTATGGATTTGGTTGGTGTTTACATACTCTTTTGATGTAAGCTCTTAGAAGAGCACTTTTGTAGTACATGTTTTTTATTTATGTTTGTACACATGTTTTATTTTGAGTATGTTGCTAGCTAGAGATGTTTTGGGTGTTCTTGGATTGATTCTTGAAGGTGATCTTTGAGACTTGGTAAACACAAGTCAAGGTGGAGATTGTTAGGATTATTGGTGACTTGTATTACCAAGTAATCATAACAAGATTAAGCTAATTAATCTAGCTTGTTAGTGTAAGTAAGAAGAGGACAAGTACAAAGCTTTTGATTGGGTGTTTGGGTATCTTCAAGTACCATTAGTACAATAGTACTAAGTGGTAGTGGAAGCTTGGTGTATGTATGGCTTGGTAGTGCATGTCTTGGGCTCCAAGACTCTCTAATTCAGACCAAGGATCATAGTACAAGAAGGAGTATCAAAGTGGGGACCAAAAATACACTTGAAACAGCAAGCAGCAGCCACGGTACACATGGCTCGACCAAGCAGCTCGCCCGAGTGAGGAGTCGAGCGAGGTCTCTGATGGCTTCTGTCCCATTTGCGTGAGATACAAAGTTGCTGTACCATATTAAAACCTGCTGCCCCACTAACTTTTGTCTCCTTTTATTTTTGATACACCTCTTCCTCCACTATATATATACCCATACATATGCATGGTATAGGGTGCCCAAGTCTCATCATACCTTAAGCTATTATTCTTGCTTAAATTACTACCCATTAGCTCCTCTCTTCCATTACACATAACCTCCATTTGTAATTCCTATCAAGTTTGTATTTCTCCTATTGAACACATTAATATAATCCTAGGCTAGATGGTGGATGTAGCCAAATTGGTGAACCACCTTAAATCCTTGTGTTGATTATTTACTTTATTTTAGCCATTCATTATTACTTGCTTTATTATTTTGTTCCTAATCTTTGACACAACATAAACACACATTTAAGCTTCATATTTATCTTATCGAGTTATTTAGTGGAAGTGCTTTAAGCCTAATTTATTTCCAAATTGATCGATTACATTATGCATTATCTTCTTCCTTATTTGCTTCATTTTGACATTGCCATCAAAACTTCTTAGGTAGTGTTAAATTTTGTAGCTAGACATGTTATAGCTTCTAAACACGTAAAAAATGTAATTAATTATTTTGTAGTTGTGTTAAATTTGATCAAACTATATTCCATACACAATGTGCTTGAATTTGATCAAACTTTCATAAAGATGATGATGAATGATTTTAGTACCTAAGAACATGTTCCTTTATTGTCATTCTTTACTCTGAATTTTGAGTGTCATGTCTCCTTTATCATGACTTAAAATTTATTGGTTTTTGTATTTTAAATAACATATATTGTTTCTTATTTCGCTTCATATTTTGTGCATTTTTGTTTAAGATTTTTTTGAGTGTCAAACTATCATGTTTTGATTGATGAAGGGAAGTCTTTCGATTTTCAGGGGTTTGATTCATTTTGTTGAATCAAAGTTGGGTTTAGGTTTTTTCCACGTAAACTACAAGACTCAATTAATTGTTAAATTTCTTCGATTAGTTTGAACATTAAATCAAGGGGATCTTGAATTACTTGGTTATTTTTTTATCATTGCGCTTTTAGTGAAGGTTTATGTTGCGTCTCGACGTTGGCAAACATTCGGCTAATAGTCATGCTCACAAATCATTTAGAAATTAATGTAATTGTTGGATTCGTTGGGTTCTTAAGATAATTGGGCAATTAAGAAGAATTTTGAATAGTATTTTGTTGAGGATAGTTTTCAATTTAATTGAATATTAACATTATTTTTATTTTATTGGTGGAAGTATGAGTTGGACTTTATCGATTTGCTCATCAACAAAGCAATATCTTCATGAAAAGTTAAAGTTAACATTCAATACAAGTTTAAATCCCAAATTAAGGTGTTAATTAGTTGATTCAAGTAGTATTGTTTTGGTTGTTTTTGATTTCCTCATTTTCAACTCATTAGCAACTTCCTGCCTTGCTTCTCTGTGCTGTGAATAAAGATGTCAACTCCATTAGGTTCCTTTTTCTTTTACTATATTGTGATTATGATATATTTTATACTTTGATTCTGATTTTCAGTTCTAAAGTGCGATAAACTCATTAGGTTCTTTTTTCCTTATCTAATAAGTGATTTTGATCTATTTTAAACGTAGATTTTGTTAAATTAGCTGATGTGTAGGTACAAAGTGTTCTTTGAATGTCATTCTCCCCTCAATTTTGTTTTTGATTAATGTGATTAGGATCAGGGGCGAAACCAGAAAAATAAACAAGGGCTGTCAACACCGAATTTTCATATTACATTGCATTAGAAAATTACATTAAACAACAATTGATTAAGGTAATTATCCACGCCAAGTTTTTCTAAAACCGATTTAAATTCATTTTTTGGACTTATTAGATCATATATATCTTTTATTTATTTTTTATGTAATATAGCATATGAAGTTTACTATTAAGAATAAATTAAAAACAACTTCATAATCATTAATAAGGGTTAAAATTGCGTATATCTGACACTTTAAACATTATCCAATCATGTAGGAGTAATAGTATTTACATTTACAATTGAATTAGTTCATTTCTTGAACAACATTGCTACGCTCTATGGTTGAACGCATAAAGCCTTTAATATGCTTTTATGCCTTTGATGTTGTAATCCATTACTAATATATTTTTAGCTCTTGCGTTAATCACACCTTTACAACAAATTGACAGTCTGATTTTTTCATTCGTATTATTGTTAATAGAAGTGAATATATATAGTATTATGAAACTTGACAATGTAACTTGGGGGACCGCGTGCGTAGCACGCGGCCCCACAACTAGTTGTATTAAAAAGTTTAGAAAATTTCAAGTGTTACGATTAAAGAGAGTGTCACAACTCACAACTTAATAGAATGTTAAATGAAACTTATTTATTTGCTAAATAAAAATAATATGACATTTGATCTTAACTAATATCTTTACAGGCGGTCTTGGGAGAGACGGTCTTATTCTAAGACGGCCCAATATTTCAGCCCATTGCACTTTCTCTCTTCTTTTATATTTTCTGGGCATTTTTCAATTTTACTTTTAAAGATATTAATTTTGACCTTAAAGATATCAATTTCAAATTAGGTGAAGATTGATCAGTTTAACGCCACAATTAATCACTTATAGGTTCAAATTGAAATTTATTTTATTTGATGTGTTTAAAGTACTACTTTACGTTGAAATTGATACCTTTAAAGTCAAAATTGATACATATAAGGTCCAAAGTGAAAAATGTCCAGAAAATAAAAAAAACAAAAAAAATGGAATTTGGAGGGCGCGTGTGCTATACATGGCTGCAATGGGCCGGCCCAATCGTGGTCTTAAAATAAGACGGTCTTATGCAAGTTTTTGTGATATCTTTATCATTAAGATATGTTTAACTAGCATTTATTTATCGTTGAATTGAGTAAATTAGAGATTATATACTGCATAATATATATTGTTGACAGTTTTTAAAATTACATAGTTAATTTATATATATAACTGTTAAAATGAGTGTTTCTACTGCATAATATCTTGGCCAAATCTTTTAATATCATATGTTTATACATATCGTGATATCGGTGCTAAAAAACTGTGCATTACACGAATTCTAGCAAAACAAAGTGAATTCATTACAAAAATTAAAATAAGATCAATTTGAATGAGACGCACGAGTATACGAAATGGAGTAGTTATTTTAGAGTACTAGTATAAAACTCGAGCATTATACGGAATTTTTATAGTAGATTTTTTTTAACATAAATTTAAATAATTGTGCAATTATATATTAGCATTATGAAATTATAGTACAATAAATAAAATTTAATAATATATTTAAATTTTTTTATAAAAATATAATGACTCAATAAATAATTAAATAAAATTATAATATTTTTAGAAGAATAAGATACCATTATTGCAATAATTTATTAATTTTAAATGGTAAAAACATTTTATATAAACGAAAATATTGAGATTTGTTATGGTAATATTTAATTATTATTTATTTAATTTTTTTAATTTATTATTTAATAAAACCACCTGAGCACCTTCTGCTATCGTTGACTACTCTTGACTTCGGTCAAAGTCGGTTTCCATCTGACTCTTCAACTATTTCACTCAACTCCCAAATAACCTCTACATAACTTCCCACTACTATCCACTCTCTCCCCCTTCCTGTCTCTTACCCACCAGAAAAGTAACTGTTCCTACTAAGTTATGTAGGAGACTTCAAACTTATTCTGAGATCTACACACACCCACACACAAAATAGACCCCGATACTCTGCCAAAATCATTACTCACCATTACCCATTGTGATCTCCCATTTCAACGCTACGAACCATCATCCCCTAATATCACTGTTACAACAACCTCCTAACAATCTCTGGTCGTTCCTTTTTGATCATATTTCTCCGATTTGACTTGAGCGTCGGAGGGGTTTTCCGGGAGATCACCCCGGACAAGGCTAACTTGTTGTATGCGGGTATACGAGTAATAGACAAAATCACACGATATCAATCGAGAAGTGGTTAAACTTCCATCACACTTCCTCTTCAAGTGGATTGCGAGCTGTGACATCGATTGAAGTTTCACACAGAAACAAGATTCTATGCATGTTGCAATTTATAATTAATTGACTAGTAATTTTGCTGCATTTGGCAAATTACTATTAGACTGTCATTTGTCATTTAACAGCAAAATTATAATATTTTATAATTTATAATTATGATTAAAGCTTATTGTAATTGGAATATATATTACTTTATTTGGTAAAATTTTAATTTAATTCTCATCTAAGATTTTCTTCAAAAAAATTTTTATAAGAAAACTAAATTTTAAAACGAATCTTATATGGAAGGAAAGCCATATCTTGAGTCTTGAGTCTCTTGACCGTTCTTTATTATGAAATTGATTTTATAATTTTTGGTAAAAAAGACGAGCTATTCTGGACCGTTCTTAGGAGAACATACGATATGCTCGGAATATGTACTTTATTAGTAGTTTAACTTGAGATACTCTAACGCTATTGAGGATTTTAAATGTCACTTTCAAGTTTCAATTGGGACATTTTTGAATTGGAGCAATTCAACTCCGGTTTGAAATGTCCCAACAAGTACATTGCTTTTATAATTTTTTTCTTATCATTAGAATTATAATCATCATAATATATACTTATAAGAATGTAAAATGCCACTTGTCTTCATCCTAAGAGTCATGCCATGTGAAATTATTTGAATGAATATTACTTCCTCCGTTCCGAAATACTCGCTACATTTCGTTTTTGTGTACTATTCATCGTTGAAGCTTATTTTACCTATTGCGACTAATGTGTAAGTAAAAATATAGTCAAGTGGGATCTTGTTTGAATCGTCTAATCGCATACTTTCATAATATTAAATTTTTATAATTTTTAGATAAGTGTAGTTTAAGATATTAATGATCAAAATTGTGCATTGGATTGCGTAAAAAGTGAAATGTAGCAAGTATTATGGAACGGAGGAAGTATTATTTGAATATGGTAATTATTATTTAAGGAATTTTTTTTAATGGATATCATAAATGTGTGATATCAATGTTTGAAAACTATTCTACCTATCTAATGCATCAAATTGTTACCAGTTACCACTTATTTTAAAAAAAATTTTAAATATGCATTTAATTAAGATAATTATATTTGAAAATTAAAAAATTATTATTATAATGATAACTATAAATATCTGAATGAAAATATTTGAATAAAATAAAAATAATATGTAATTGAATCATTAATTAAAACTAATATTTTTTATATTAAAAAAATCATGCATTATACGAGTTTTTATACTAGTTTTTCCATTAAAATATAATACATTTTTGCTTTCGCAGAAATATTATATTATTATTATTTTAAAACAGACCAATGTATAATTTTTGGGCTACGATTAAATTAAATTTTTAAAACTAACT
Source organism: Amaranthus palmeri (assembly GCA_019776075.1). Taxonomy (NCBI): domain Eukaryota; kingdom Viridiplantae; phylum Streptophyta; class Magnoliopsida; order Caryophyllales; family Amaranthaceae; genus Amaranthus; species Amaranthus palmeri. The sequence goes on along the minus strand of JAAKBH010000271.1, from coordinate 4,141,126 downwards.
GAAAATATAGTAAGTTCCAACAAAAAATGAGGTGAAATTTGAAAATGCTAACGAGAAACTTTAAACGAATCAATGCAGTCATATTTGAGTTCCGGTCAAGAATGCCTCAATTTTTTTTATTTTTTTGGATTAGGTCGTTTTCGAGACATGGGTTGAAATTTCTGATGGACTAGGTCAAAATTTGACAAATGTGCCCAAGTCATTCAAGTGTACGCCGTCAAATGTTGCTCCAAAAGGTCCCCAAATTATTCATATATTTCTGAAACAAATTTGAGTCAAGTACAAATTTGAGAATAGTATGTTGTTAGAAGTATTACTTCTCCACCCGGTAGCACCTGTACATCTCTCCTGCCAAATTTACACACACTTTCTCTATTAGCATGTGTACACTCCATAAGGGTAAACAATTAGCCTATACTCATTTGTCCTTCTGAATTCACTACTTGAAAGAGAAAAAAAAAGGTTGACGAGAATTAAAAAAAAGTGGGACACTACTCTCATAAAAGCAAATGTAGCAAATTAAGCGAGACAAACAAAACCAGAAAACGTAGAGAATATTTTGTATGTCGCACACTTTGATTAGTAACGCGTTTCTTTGTAGTATAGGGAAGTGTCAACTGCCTTTGGAAATTCCTACAAGGTAACAACCACCTGATAACTGAGGTCGGGTAGGCATCGGAACATCAATGTGTTTGGACGAGGAAATTTGGAGAAAAAAGCTGAACCGAGAAAGAGAACCATCCCTGATAACTGAGGTCGGGTAGGCATTGGAACATCAATGTGTTTGGACGAGGAAATTTGGAGAAAAAAGCTGAACTGAGAGAGAGAACCATTTTGTTCCCTACTTGTTCTTCCCTTCTTCCCTCCCACCATAACACTTTATATTCAATTAAACAGCACCAGAATGCAAGCATAATATTTGCAAGGGAATTGACGTTTAAAATCTTACCATGGCGGGTGGATACGAATTAGATTCCCTACATCCAGATCAACATCACCACAAACCCTCGAGCTGAAAATCACAGTCCACATCTTTCCAAATCTTTCCTGTTGGGGATTCTGAAGTGAGCTCTACACCCAAAAAATAGAGACATAAAGATGAACGGACTGCCATTTATTGATGGGCATAGTATACAAAGCAGAAAAATCAAAGTTCACAATCCTTCCTCACCAAGAATTTGAACGCCAAACAGAAAAAATGGAAACAAAAGCATATATATTTTGTTATGCAGAAGAATGAGGACCGTGGCCAGAAAAAACTACCTCCTCATTTTCTAGTAGAGAGCAGCGACAAACACTCAGCTTCGCTTCAAAGGATCTTGATAATATCTTCACATCAATGCATTTAGCTTCATCTGATTTTAATAAAAAAAATAAAGTTTAAAAATCAGCTGAGTTCCCACTTTCTCGGCAAAGATACATCTAATACAAAATAGGTACTACTAAACTTTGTCTACACTGAATGAAATTTGAGAAAAGCAGATTTTCTTAGAAAAGATATATATAATCTTCCTATATAGAGATAGATAGATAGAGGTTTGGAATATACATTCTATATAATTAAAAAAGTATCATAAAATGAGAAGGATAAGAAGGCATATATGTATATGTATATGAAGTATATGTATGTGCATATAGATATGTTTGAGTATATATATATATATATATATATATATATATATATATATATATATATATATATATATATATATATATATATATATATATATATATATATATATATATATATATATATATATATATATATATATATATATATATATATATATATATATATATATATATATATATATACACACACAGGGGGGAGGATCGTGAGAAAACAACTAAATTGGTAAAAAATGAAAACCACACTAAGATATACTTATTGTGGTCGAAGGTGTACAGACTATTTTATAGGGGTACATATTTTTGTGAAGGAAAAAGTACATATTATCTAAAGAATTGCCATCCGAATATGTATACCTTTTAAGCATGAATGTAAACCTTTTAGAAATTGTCCAATTATTTACAACATTGCCCCCGGAATATGTACCTATTTGATCTTTTATGTACACCTGTTTTCATTTTTCACCACTTTAATTGGTTTTCACTTGATCCAAATCCTATATGTACATATATGTGTGTGTGCGTGCGTGGGTCGGTGGGTGTGTGTGTGTGCAAGGAGAGAGACAGCTCGTAGGGAAGAGCATTATACAATCACCTTTAGGCCAAACTTCGGTTTGCACCTTCTTTGAAAATTCAGCATCTTGTTCCTTTTGCTCTAACATTATATGCTGCAATCTTCCAAAGAGTCCAGATCTGCACTTCTCAAAAGCACACATAGCAGCTCAGTCCTCAGGAAACAGGACGAGTCATCAAAAAAAAAGCTTTCCAAGTTCCAAAGAAAAGACTTCTCCGGAATTACCTACTTCCAATACTCACCGGGATTGTTTTGGTATTACAAAAGAAGGTCTCGGACCATCCGCTGAAGCACATCCAAATGCTTCCTGGAATTTGTCCGCCATTGTTTTCCTTTCAGATTCTACAACAGCAAGTTCTGAACTTTGACCATTGTCCTAAATTAAGGAGAAACTTGATCAACAGCATAGGAAGATATTGTAGGAAGCCTCAAAAGAATCAGCAACACATAGATACCTCGTTGTCTGTAGATGATTCACTGTGCAGATCCTCACAAGGGTCTTCATCACTTGTTACGTCTTTCCCTGACGATGACATATTTTTCATGAAATTACGTCGTACCAAACCTTTTCTTCTACTCTCCTGCATCACAAGGTCATCAGACTACGACAAGAGTCTTAAATGTAAGTTGAATTATAAATAGAGGACCTTTCTTGACTTGAAGAGCAGATTTGTATTTTTTCCCCGAAGGTTGTCGAAACGTTCAGCCATGGAATGTCTGTGGTGATCCTGCTGTACAGCTGCTTCCAATGGCAATGCCTGACTTGATTTTGAAGTCTTACAATCACATTTTTTAGGCTGTACTGAACTTGTATAGTCTATGGGCAGATCATCACAGTCTTCTGCATCATCAAGCAACTCATCATCACTGGCTGGATTGGGATTCTTGTCTCTCCAAACAGATGAAAACGCTTCCTGCTTATGCTTCGGTGATTGAGCTAATCTTCTTTTGGCATTACACATGCGACCTGCAGCAGTTACCTTCAAATCAAATTCTTTCAGTTCCAGTGAGCTCATAGCATTTTTATTAAGGCAAGAATGACTTCATTTTCAAGGAATTTGAATAGGTTTAAAAGCACAAGTATCTCACTTCAATCAACCCCTGCAAAAGCCAGGGAGCACAGATAAGTTCAGTCACTGATATTTGGCAGATCCTTCCCTGAAAGGTTGCATCATTATCTCACAAGATGGATATGTATCCAGTATTTAATACAGAAGTCATCACCCGGAAAGAAAGGAAGTTTATTTTTTATGTGAAGTTCCACATGATGTTTGCTACTAAGAGTCAATTGAAAACAACCTCTTTGTTATTTTTATCATTAACATGGGTAATGATGCGTACATCCTACCCTCCCAAACCCCATCCTAACTAGGAGCCACTTAACGGCATTGGAGTAATGGAAAGTTGTATTATTGTTTCTTTTTTTTTATCCTTTCTTGTAAATATCTGAAATTTATAGGTCTTTGCTTTGTATCATAATGGACTGAAGTTTCAACAAAACATTTTCGCTTCTCATTTATATGAAGTTGTCGAAGATACTTGCAATTGAAGGCCAATTAGAAAAGCCTATTAGTTATAACGTGGATAAGATCATGTAGATTTGACCCCCAAACTCAGTCTAGGTAGGAGCTACTTGACATTAGATAATGATATTTAAAGAAATAGCAAATCCCTAATCCAAGACAAGAATCAAGATGTGATTCTCAAGCTAAATTGAATCTACCACCATTCGAAACCATAAAAAGAAATTTTTTTAGGGACACCTTTCATTTTTGTTCTTTCGAAGCGTCCATTCAAGCCATCCCTTGTTTAACTCAACTCAACTTCAAAGATCTTCCCTACTCTTCATTTTTAACTCCAGTGCCTCAACTTCAAGTAATATGCCCAAGAAAAAAGAAAATTATTTTGTGGTTGATTGCACCAACATTCACATGTCCCTAAGTCTCAAACCCAAGACCTAGGACTCAGTTGTTAATTGCGCCAACATTTGCATTTACCATGGTGATTGAGATGCTCTTGGTTCACAAGAAATAGATGAACGGGAAATTCCCACAAAACTATTATCACTACGCCCTCTATAGTCACGCAAATTTTCCATGTTAATTTTCTTGTAAAAATTACATTAATACTCTAGTTGCTCATCAACTATATCTTCATTGCAATAAACCCAATTTAACCAAACCAAACAAGGAAGTCATAGCCTAGGAACTAGGAAGTGCAAATTTCATTTTGTGAACTGCAAACCACACACAATAAAGCCATTTCCTAGAAAGTTCAAGTAGGAAGTGAACTCCCCTGAATATAAACTTCCCATGGAAATTAATTTCCTATGCGAACCAAGCGAGTTTCTAGTGTATCGTGGACTAAAATGACACGTTCCGTTCATTAATAGTCGATAATAGATTTTGAACTTGTTCTGCAATCTGCATCACCCCGTCATGTAACTTGTGATTTGAAATTATGTGGTAACAGTCATTATATTTTAAAATTCTAACATACTGGCGTATATAACTTTTTTTTCTAAGTACGTATTAGATTCTAAAAATATGTTCTAGAAAAGTTGAATGCTATGACAAAAAAGATATTTTCAAGTTAACAATTCACACTGTTGTAAGACTGTGAGGTGCATACACAATAACACAAATAGCTTACCAAGATTCTTGTCTTCTAAAAATAAAGGATGGCCCATGAGCCATCCGGCATTTTTACTCATTTGTTCCAGTCTTCTATTCTCCTCGTAAACTGCAGAAGATGTGCACGGCTCAACTCGGTTTTCATTTCCTTTAGTATAAAGATCAAGAACCGCAGATACATTATGCCCACTATTGATGGACTCCCTTCTTTTCTACAAAATATACAAGTAAATGGTGTAAGACTCTAATTTATAGTCCAGTTACGAGAACAGAAGTATACCAGTGGCTGAACAAGTAGAATAATCATGTAAGCAGATTACCACTTATCAAAAAGGAATGAGCCAGTTTAACATGTACCTTTACATCAGACATCCATTCATCTGGATCAAAAGAAGAACCATCAGGTTTTGAGCTAATTGAGTCACTTCCAACATTGCTCTTATGAAAATCTGGTACTTCAACCTCGTCTTCAGAAGAGAAGCCTAAATCATTCTGATAGAATAAATTTTGTTATATACAGTTCGACATTCTGAATATGCAAGAATGCACCATTAAAACGGAGAAATGCTTTTGCTCTTATAATTAGTCAAATATCCATATGTTCTACTTCTGACCCCCTCTGCATCAGAGAGTGTAAAACTATGGAATATTACAGCCTTCATAACTGCAGTAATTTGCACTAATAAAGTTGATCGCATGCATTGAACATCAAAACCCATTCATCCAGTCACCAAATCCATGGCGCAAGTCCTCACTCTTTATATATCAACAACAGCATAAGAAAACAGACTAGCTCACAGTTGGCCATCTTATTTACCTGATGGAAACCTGTAACAAAGAGGCCTGTTACTTGAAATCCAAATTTAATGAAATAAAAATTTCACGACTATGTAATAGGATTGCTGAACGACAAGGATACTGTTGTGCTATCCTAGCAGCTATGCACTCAATTACACCAGTACAATCAAAAGAGAATAAAGAAATCAGCAAGTACAGCAAGAGAAACAGAAAGTAAGAGAGAGAATGATGTATTATTTAGTAGAGAGCAAAGTACTATCCTGAGTTCTTTGTGTGGCTCAATAACTCCCAAGGTACAATACCCCAAATGACACTACAAGCATAATTGTAATCAAACCTTTCTCTAACATATCTAGCAAGTACCAAGTTCTAGAAGGTAAAGCTCAGCATGTAACAAAAGATTCTTTTTGTAAAAAGCATTAAATTACAAAAAAAAATAAATTTATAACTAATTGCTCTCACTGATTTCCCTTTCTTCTTGCATACGTGTATTTAATCATGGGCTTGGACCTTCCTCTATCCATGACAGATACAGAGCAGGATTTGCCATGAGCTTATCCATGTATAAAGAACTATAAAGGCCACATTGTAGTGGTTGTAAGTTCGTCACACAACTCCCTTAGCATATAAAATCAGGGGCGAGTTCAAGGCAAGGCCTTCCATTAAGATCATAACAATGTAATGAATGGTTAGTCAGATTACAAATAAGAGAGATATCAATTTAAAAAAGTAAAAAAAAAACAGTGCAAATAAGGATAGGACGAGCCATGTAACTACAAACTGCAGAGAACTAGCAATGCAGGCCATGGTGATGGTGAACTAGCAGAGCAAAACAAGCAAACAAGATAAATACAATAAATCTAAAAAGTGATTCAGAAGTGGGAAAAGATCAGAGCATAATTGACAATACCCTTGAGTAACTCAAGCCGTGACGCAAGTCCTTGATTTTCCTGATATAAGAAAATTTGGGCAGCTTTTCAGGAATAAAATTAACAAATGCCAATAACTACAGAGCCTATATCGCACAATTGAAAAAATCTTAAGCTTTGAAATTAGTATGGTCTGCGTTATATTAAGGCAACTGCACAGGTTCAGTTAAGAAAGAAGCAACAATAGCTGCACTTTTTCCTACAAAGTTATTTGCAAATAATTACCTCAATTCTTATGTTACTGTTAGCATTATACATGTTTTATAAGTTAGCTACTTTATAGCATCATATTTCTTAAACTTTTTTAGCTGACCTGGAAAATCAGTAATCAACATCTCATTTTGTTACAGGTTGTTATTGCGTTGTTTTATAAGCTGATTAAGGCGTGTTTTTGCTTCTCGGGAAGGGATTTAAGTTGCATATATAGGGCTGGTCAAAACTAGAAATAGGAGGTTACAAATATCCTTTTCCCCCTCCCTTGTCCCCTCTCACTTTCCTCTGGTTGTTCAACAATGTTGTTAAACCTTCACGTTATATCAACACCTAGGGTTCATAAATTGCTAGCGTTTTTTTATAATACTTATCAAGTTATCAGGCACTTCTATTATTCTCAAGTCACTCATTTTCTTTCTTCAGTTGATATTTGATCAATCTCATTACTTAAGAGTTAATTATTTTGACAAGCTTAGAGATACTGGAATAAAACAATGTGGAATTTGGCTTTTCGTTTCATAAGGCTTCAGGTTGAATACAGCTGATGGAATTAGATTCATGGAAAATTTATGTTGATTTCAACAAGGGGCTGATCAAGTAAATGAGTCATTTTGTCTTTATAATTCACATTTAATATGTGGTAAAGATACAGCCTAGGTGGGTAAATACTAGAGCAGCTCAGTTGTCTTCTATTCTACGTACTCTGCTATTACTCATCGCACAGTGATATAGATCGTGGCACTTGCCATTTCTCATAATGTTGTACCCAAAGCGACCGTATTCACTAATACCCATGTGAATTTCAGATTGATACAAGAAAATCACAAAACATTTAGCACAACTTTTAAGGCAACACTAATTATACAATTTTTGTTACAGATATAGTGATAGGAATACTAAATTGCAAAAGACATCAACACATAATCAAGCTCATTATACCAATTTTGTTACAGATATAGTAAGAAATTGACTGTTGAACTGAACAAAGAATAAACAATAAAACAAGCTAACAATAACAAATTAACGCACTAGAAGAAAACACAAAAGAACAACATTTGAAGAAGCTAAATTATTTCGTGATTGTAGAGATCTCTTCATCACAGAGAGAGTATATAATGTCTATCTCTATTTTAATAGAATAGAAAGAATCAGAAAACATGAATTTAAAGCTAAATATGGAACTAACTATATGCTATAATTATAGTCAATGAAGTAACATAAGGCCTGAAGATGGGCTCTGACTAGATCATCCAATGTGAGTAATCCCCACCAAGCTTCACTGCATTTAATACTATGTAACTTTGTAGCATTTGTTTTGTTCAAGCAAAGACTTGTAAGCTTCTGACAATCCACAATTACTACATGTTGCAATGCAAGCTATTTAAAACAATGTCGAGTATGAATAATTTCTACACCTTCAAAGCTCACAAGTTCTAGTGTTTGCAACTAAAGTAATAAATCACTCTCACTAGACTCACTCCCCGTCAATTACTTCCTTTACCTGACAACTTTTTTCTATTCTCAAATGTTGTAGCTTTCTCATATCTTTCGCCATCTCCCTGGTATTAACTTTCTACATATTTAGACACCCACACACACTCAAAGTTGTTAATTGTGCAAAAGTATCTTAGGTGACAGGGTCTTGGAAAATATGGTTGCATTGTTGTAACTTGAACAAATACAATTCCTAACATTCATAATGCATGAATACCTACCACATTATCCCCCACAATTAAAGGAATTAATGGAAACATGAGAGAATCTAGTGAGAGTGATTTATCACCCAAGTTGCAAACACAAGAACTCCTGAGCCTTAAAGGAGCAGAAATTATAATGAAGATTGTTTTGAATGGCTTGCACTACAACAAGTGTCAAGTAGTAATTGTGGAATGTGAGAAGCTCACCGGTCTTTGCTCGAACAAAACAAATGCTACAAAGTTACAGAGTATTAAATGTAGTGAAACTCGGCGGGGGCCGGGGATCACTCACATTGGATGATCAAGTCAGAGCGCATCTTCAGTCCTTCTGTTACTTCATTGACCATAATTATAGCATATAGTTAGCTCCATTTTTGGCTTTAAAATCATGTCATCTGATTTTTCTTATTCTAATAGAATTGAGATAAACTTTATATGCTCAGTCTGCGATGAAGATATCGCTACAAGCACAAAATAATCTCAGCTTCTTCAAATACTGTTCTTCTGTGTTTTCTTCTAGTGAGTTAGTTTGTTATTGTCAGCTTGTTTTTTTGTTTCTTATCTGTTTAGTTCAGGTGGTGGTTAGGTCAGTTTCTTACTATATCTGTAACAAAATTGGCATAATGAGTGTTCAAACATTTAGGGCTACTTTTAAGGCAACAGTCATCATCACTAACCAACACTAATTATATAAAATCAAATCGTCAAGTGCTAACAGCATAGTAAACTTATGATTATTTAAAAGAGCTAATTATCAATCTCACCTTCTTATAGCTGGAAGTTCCAGTTAACGAAACATAATTTTTTGGCGAGTCATGGTCCTGTTCTTCATCGGCATCTACAGACAATTTCAGAAACAGTAAGCTCACTTCCAAAAACTGTATTATCCTAGAGATTTCATCCAATTTATCACGCTCGCTTACCAGAAATACTCTGATCAGAATCGTGAAATTCCTAGAAAAACAAGAACGATTAGAAAAAGTTGAAGAAAAACAGCATTTGAAAGAGCGATTTACAAGTGATGAAATCCTTACGGAAAGAGAATTATGCCGCCACATTCGTTCCCAGTTTCCTCGGTTAGGGATTCTCAGAAAATCAATTCTGTGGACTGTGCTTGCTCAGTTGCTTGTTGCCGTGAGAGGGAAGAACCTTCAACTCTTCCCCGCCTTTTATCAAGTACTACTATAAAATTAGTTTTATTATACTCCCGTGTTCCGAAATACTCGCTGCATTTCGATTATAGTACTATTTATCGTTTAAGCTTATTTTATACTCCCTTCGTTCCACTTATATTGTCCACTTTGATGTGAACACGCAAAATAAGAAAGGTGTGGTTGCGGGGTATTTTAAGTGATTATAATAATTAAAAAGGTGGTAGTAGGGTATTTTAAGTGATTATAATAATTGAAAAGGTGGTAGTGGAGTATTTTAAATGATTATAATAATGGAAAAGGTGGTTGGTGGGGTAATTTATAAGTTGGGGTAGTTGGGGTATTTAGGTAAAAAGTCTTTGCCAAAAATAGAGAGTGGATAATTAAAGTGGGATGACCCAAAAAGAAAATGTGGACAATTAAAGTGGGACGGAGGGAGTATATATAAGTAAAAATATAGTCAAGTGAGATCTTGTTTGAATTGTCTAATCGCATACTTTCATAATATTAACTTTTATAATTTTTAGATTTGTATAATTCAACATATAAATAAAAAAAATTACGTGTTGAAATATGTAAAAAGTGAAATGTAGCAAGTATAATAGAACGGAGTAAGTATGAGAGTTATAACTTTATAATGATCGCTTACGAAATTAAATTGATATGATAAATCACTAATAATCTTAGAGTGATCAATGACAATTTTAAAATAAACAGTTAGAGAAATAAGAACGATATTATATAAGACTTATTGAAATAATTTTTTCTCTCTACATTTAATACCAAAACTAAAAGTATAAAATGTTAGATATTAATAAAATTTACATTGAAGTGAATCAAATAAAATTTGTCTTTACTATGTTTTAAATTATCAATTGATTCAGATAAAATACAAATTAAAAGTGATTGAAAACAATACCATAAACACAACTAGAATATTTTTATGTGAACTATCCATGTCCAATTCAGCCCACCTTTAAACACTTATTTGATTCAATGTCTCTTGTAAAACCACGTACTCTTGTGAGAGACCATTATTTAAAAATAGACCTCAAAATAACAATTTCATATTTTTTTTCTTTAATATTGTTTCTTGTGAAACGACCTACTCTTGTGAGAGACTATTATTTAAAGAGATGACCTCAAAACAAGATTCTTTTTTTTTATTGGAAATTTGAAACAAAATTCTTATTTTTACTTTAACCATACATTATAATAAAAAGCTTGGAAAATTCCAAGTGTCAATTTTAAGAGAATACATTATAATAAAAAGCTTGGAAAATTCCAAGTGTCAATTTTAAGAGAACTTGCCAAAATTCACTTATTGACTAAAGACTAATGATATGGCAATTGATCTTGAACAATATATCTACTATTAAAGTATCTTTTGACTAACATTTATTTATAGTTAATTTGAGTAATTAAAGAATATAATATACTGCTTAATATATTGTTGAAAATTTTCAAAATTACAAAGTTAATTCATATATATAACTGTCAAAATTGAGTGTTTCTACTGCATAATATTTCTAGCTTTATTTAATATCATATGTATGCGTCGATGTTAAAAAAAAATTGTGCATTGCACAAGGTTCTACACTAGTTTGTATTAATTGAGCTAGCCCATATATCTAATGTGTCTCACGGAGAGACCGTCTCTCACAATAATTTGTGTTAAACCAATTTAAATTCTAACATATTAATTTCAACATTCAAAAGGCTAATTTCAGGACTATTAAGGTAATTTTCAAGTTTTCAATACCAATTGCAATTTTTAACATATCAATCTCAATTCTATGTCATTATTTTTAGTTGAGACTCCTATAATTCTAGTGAGTTTTGTAATTGAGTTAACATTTTTGTTGTGGCCTTAAAATCGGTATGTTGATCCTAGTTTATTAGAACATATCAATAACACTTGCAAAGTTTTTTCAAAAATAATTGGATGATAAAAATAAATAAAAAAAGGGATATTCTACCTGGTAAGCACCAGGTATAGTGAAATCCACAACTAGCTATTCTTGTTTGCAATTCTACCAAATAGCACTCAACTATTGCAAATACATCTACCGTAGCTATTTTAGGGCAAAAACGTTAAAGTACCGTTAAGTTATGAAATTACTTATTTACCCTTGTTTTATTTCTTAAATAGTAGGGTCTTCTTCTTCCTGGTTTCAGCCTCTTTGTCTTGAATGTCATTGTTGCCATGAATTTAAGCTCAGATAAATCACCTTCTAAGCTATTATTTGAAGCATCAAAACGCTGTAATTTCGTCAAATTACGAAATCCAGTTGGGATTTTTCCGGTGAGTTGATTACTATAAAGCTCGAGTTGCCATAGATTTGTAAGATTAGAAATCTCAGATGGAATTGACCCAATTAAGAAATTAAGGGATAATTCAAGATTAATTAAAATTTCAATTTGTTAAATATAACCAATTCAATTCCTTCAATTGGGTAATTTGTTTGGGAAATGGGGAAATTTCAAAAGGGTTATCTCCTAAACTAAGTTGAATAAGGCCCGTCATATTATCGAGAGATTTCCAAGGGAATTTCCCAGAAAACCCACTTGAATTAAAGTATAAGTATTTCAATTTACTTAAAGAAGAAATATCAGGGAATGAACCAGAGAAAAGATTATTACCCAAATCCAAATAGAATTATACCCAAAAGATAGTTTTTGAAGAAAAGATAAAGAACAAATACCATTAAAAGGAAGAGTACTAGATAGATCAATTTCAGTGACATTCCAGCAGAATTGCATGAAATTCCTTGGAATTTACAAGTGGGTTTTGAAGAAATCCATGATGAAAATAGATTGGGATTGGAAGATTGAAGTGGGTTTTGTGATACTTCTTCAAGCTTAAATTCATGGCAACAATGGCATTTAAGGCAAAGAGGCTGAAACCAGGAAGAAGAAGACCCTACTATTTAAGAAATAAAACAAGGGTAAATAAGTAATTTCATAACTTAACGGTACTTTAACGTTTTTGCCCTAATATAGCTACGGTAGATGTATTTGCAATAGTTGAGTACTATTTTGTAGAATTGCAAATAAGAGTAGCTAGTTTGTGGATTTCACTATACCTGGTGCTTACAAGGTAGAGTATCCCTAAAAAAAATTGTCCTTCGACCTCGAAGCAATTCGACCTGAAATTAATACGATTCAGAAATGACTCAACCTATAATATTTCGAACCCATAATATAATGTGAACCTTGTTGGATTAACCGATTAATCGAATCTTTCAGTCCATGTATGTGCGACATGATTGGAGGAGCACGACGTTTTGCATTGAGTCGTTACAAACACGGTTAAAGTCATCAAGACGGTTTTAGATTATGAGTTTCAGTCTGGTCGATATCAAATCTTATGTTTACATTGATTTCTGCATGATTGTAAATCTATTTTAAATAATGAGTTATACAATGACATATTATGGAGCTTGTTTTGAAACTAATACCGTCAAGTCACATCTATATAATTCGAAAATGAAAACTCCAACTTATCCTCAACACTCAAGACATAAAAATCTGTCCTTGTACAAAGCGTCAAGGAATATAGGTCATGTAGTAGTATAATTTAATATTTAATAAAATTAATTATTTAATAAATAATATACTCCCTCCCTTTCAGTTTACTTGTCCTATTTTTTTTTTTGGCAATTTCTCATTACTTGTCCCATTTCCTTTTTTGGCTATCCTTTTTTTTAAATACCCTTACTTTTTCAATTCCCAATACTCCACTACCACCTTTACAATTAATTTAATCAATTAAAATACCCTACTACCACATTTTCCAATGGACCCCACTACTACCTTAAAATCCGTGTTTGGTCAAATGGGACTTGATAAACTGGAACGGAGGGAGTATCAAACTAAGCGGGCGGGCAGGTATACCTGCGGGTATTTTTTTGGTGTAGCTACCCGCCCGTTTATCTTGGCCGGCGGGTATTACCCGTCCAAACTTTAATTTTTTTGAAAAACGTTGTCCATATCCGCCCGTTTTTCGAGCCAAATTGTACGGGCCTAGCGCGTAGCCTGCCATGAACAACTCTAGACTCTAGGGTAAAATCATAGTTTCGATATAAAAGCTCAACCCACTGATTTAAAATCTAATCGCACTCCCGGAAATCTCAAATCCTAATCGCGAAAAACAAATCTTGCACAAAAAGAAAAAGTTTCCATCATCTTCTACAACAATGGGCCGGGAATTCATCCCCGATGACGACTGGAAATGCGTTAGTTTCTCTCTATCTATCGATCTGTTGTTTTTGTGTTGAATTATTGTGATTTATGATCTAACTTTTCATCGGATTTGTTCCTATTGTTGTTGTTAAATTGTCGCCTTACGAAAAATTCATTGATATTAGGTCTTTCTTAAGTTATATCGTTTCAATCAAAAAACTCATTGATATCGCTTCTATGTTAGTTTTTTGATCAGCGCCATTGATTTTTTCAATTAAAAGTTTGTTGAGTGTTTTGATGAGATTCTCAATTTTATGTTTTAGAATGGAACCCCTGCTGAGATGAAGAAGATAATAGAAACTCTCAAGGCTAGAGCAAATCCATCAACTAAAGTTACGGGTGAGTGCATGTAAATCATTAAATTAGTATATGGGTTTTTACCTTACATTTGTCATTGACAATGAATGTACACAGGGCCGGCCCTAGATTTATCGAGGCCTAGGTGAAATGGTGCATTGGGACCTTTTTTTTTGTAATTAATAAACTATATAGACCTTTTACAACTATTACTTTTGCTTTTTTGACATGGGCTCTGGGCGGACGACCCCTCTTGCCCACCTAGGACCGGCCCTGAATGTACACATGCTATGTGTTGGTATTTTCAGTGGTTGTGGTCAGCCCTCCATATGTTTTCCTACCCATCATGAAAAGTTTATTGAGGCCTGAATTTCAAGTTGCGCCCCAAATTTTGTTGCGGTAGTACTTCTTCCGTTTCATAATACTTGCTACATTTCGTTTTGGGGCACTATTTACCATTTGAGTTTATTTTATATATTGCGGTTAATATGTAAGTAATAATATAGTCAAGTGGAATCTTGTTTGAATCGTCTAATCGCATACTTTCGTAGTATAAACTTTTTATAATTTTTAAATCCGTATAATTCGACATATAAATAAACAAAAGAATACATTGGATTGCGTAAAAAAGTTAAATGTAGCAAGTATTATGGAACGGAGGAAGTACTAGATCTGTGCTTTAAACTTTAAGTTATGGTTAGAAGTGGAAATTAGGTTTTGTAATTACTGAATTTCTTTCGACATTTTGGATTTGCCCTAATTGCTGAATTTCTTTCTTTAGCAATGAAAATTACTTCTTAAACTTGTGGTGGTTAGGGGTAGATTTGCCCTAATTTGTATATAGAGTATTGCTGGCTATTTGATTTTTTGAAGACTAGAGTATTAATGATATTGATGTTGGCCTAATTGTTATGAATTTGGAGTGTTCATGTTTAATTTTAAGTTGGGATGTTTTTGGGAGATTTATGTTCAATTGTACTGAAATTAGAGTATTTGAGGATTGAGTGTTGGCCTAACGCTCCGTTTGGTTAGTGGTACTAAATAATGGTAATGAGAATGATTTATAATGTAAAATTTCATTAAAAGATCCATATCATTCCCATGGTAATGAAACTTTGATCAAAAAAAATAAATTTTGTATATAAATTTTCATTACCACCTAATACCACCTCTCTCAATGGTAATGCATTGGAATGAATTTTATGAAGAAAATGAAATGATTAAAGTTGGACAAGCATGACCATCAAGGTAGAAAAGAGATTTTTCAACTAAAATTACACTAATTTTTCATTCCCATTACCATGGTTTATATATGACTACCTACCAAACGGGCCGAATTGTCATGAATTTGGAATGTTAATGTTTAATATTCTCTAATCTCTCCTATTCACTTGAGTTGTCCTATTTGTTTTTAGGCACTATTCAATCGCTTTTAATTTGTATTTTACTCTTAATCTATCTATAAGTTAAAACATAGTCATGTGGGATCTTGTTTGATTCGTCTCAATACAAAGATTATTAATATCAATTTTTTATATTTTTAATTAAGAATAGTTTGAGATATTAAAGGCTAAAATGTTATCTCGACAAGTGTGAAAATGGGACAACTCAAATGAATAGGAGTGAATATTATGATTATTGATGGTTTTATTTTTTGAATTTGCCATGTTCATGTATAATTTGGGATTTTCATGTTTAACTATACTAAAGCTAGAGTTTTAAGGGTTGAGTGTTAGCTTAATTGTTATGAAGTTTGGATTTTTTATGTTTAATTTCATGATTATGGATGCTTGAGTGTTTGTTTATTGTTTGATTTTTTGATGTTGCAGTTACTTTTATTAACACTGCTGATTACGATTTTACTGGATTCAAGGAGGACCCTCTTCACTTGCGAAGGGCACAATTTCAATCTTATCTTCAAACTTATAAAAAAAAGTGAAATCTTTTCACATCATACAACTAGAAAATGCTCAAGACTTAGCACTTCTTAATTATTATTGTAATATCAAATATATTCTTTTATTGAATTAATTATAGTAATATTACACTTTGGGTGTATTATTTAACAGATTTTTATGATATTATATATTTTTTTGACAGAATGATATTATATATTTAATTGGCTCTTTATTAGTTGGTTTTTATACTTCATATAAATACTAATAAATTCATATATATATATATATATATATATATATATATATATATATATATATATATATATATATATATATATATATATATATATATATATTCCTATATTATTTTTGGTTACTAAAATATTATTCCCAACAAATAAATTTGTTGACAACTTGTTAGGAATTATTTAGAGATTTATAACAAACAAGTTTGTAGGTAATTTTCTACAAGATACCTACAAATTGGCTTGTAGGGAATTACTAACAATTTTCCAACAAATTTATTTACCTACAAAATCACCTTTGTTGGTATCTTATAGGTAAAGGGCCTGCACCTACAAATTACCGACGATTACAGATTTTAATTCTTGCAATTTGAATGTTGATAGAATCAAAAGTTGAATTTCAAATACCATTTTATATACAAAAATTATTTTCAAATTTCAATTTAGAGTAGTTAAGTTATAGTATCTAATAAACAATCCAATGCAGAAATTTCAATCTAATAATTCATGGTTCTTTCTTCCTTAGTGGAAGTTGACGGCTTGACGCCAACATATTACAATTTTTTTCTCCCATATCTTGTAAAGTTGTATCAATACCCAATTATATAGGTTTCTAAAATAGTGTTAATTGTTACTTGTTGATATTGTGCTCTAAATTACAGTATTTCACCTTTTTATTGCAATTTATATTCCCTGTGATTATCGACTGTAGATGTGTACTTTATACTGTTATTAACTTCTATTGTTGGCTGTGAACGAAATACGTTTAATTTGAAGTATTTTGGATTGATGTTTATGAATGCTTTTTGGTTATTATGCGGGAAAATTTTGATCCTGAAAATAAACTCAAATTTATGTTTTTTATTAAGCAAATCTATTTGGTATAATTTAAAAATAAATTTGACTACTCTTATTTATTTCTAATTTTTAGCAAATATATATTTTTAATATGAGTTTATTTAAAAATAAATAATTAGTGAGTAAACGGACTTGGTTATGTTTCTATAAATACCAATCTATCCTTTTTTTTTTTTTTTTGAAAGAGCCAATCTATCCTTATTATTCGCCAATAATTCAAATTGTTTTTGTCCATTTATTTTTGATTGTATTAGTAACTAATTATTTTATCATTTTAAAAGCGTTTTTGATTCCAATTGCTGAAATATATAGTTTCAATTAACCTATAGACTTTAACACTTTACTCGATCAAACAAAATGTATTTCCTTTAAATAGTCATTTTTTCAAAAATTTGGCTATTTTGACTATTGGCTTTGAAAATAAGTATTTCATTTCTAATTATGAATTTCAATTATAAAATCATAAATGAAGAAATTTAAGAAAGATAAGGTTTGCACTGTCATTCTCAAATTCTCAACTTTAACAACTTTAAAAATAATAGCGTAATTTGATCCAAATTTAAATTTGAAAATTCTTTGATTTGCCAATAAATTTAAACCAATTTCAAATTTCGAAATAAAATCATCATTTCCAAACATGTCATTATGAAATTTAATTTTCATACTTCAAAATTTTCTTTTTAATCCAATTTTCACCTTTTTGAAAAATTTTGCTTTTTTGGCATGGGATCCTGAACAACGATCCCTCTTACCCACCCTTAGAGCCGATAAGTTCATAAAGCTTACAATACACGAAACTAGGAAAACCTTTTGGATCTTGTCATTTAAAAATAAATAAATATACATATATACTAGTATTCTACCATACTAGTACAATTCAATGTATTTGTATTTGTATTTGTATTTGTATATAAAGCATACACCACTAGTTCACTACTCAATACATCCATATTTCATTTCCCGCGCAAATACGAATCTATTGTATTCTTATTTTCACTCTCTTTCTCTTCCTTTCCATCATACTTCCTCCGTTCAATAATGCTTGCTATATTTCACTTTTTTACGCAATCCAATGCACAATTTTGATCATTAATATCTTAAACTACACTTATCAAAAAATTATAAAAGTTTAATATTATGAAAGTATGCGATTAGACGATTCAAACAAGATCTCACTTGACTATATTTTTTCGTACACAATAGTCGCAATATGTAAAATAAGCTTGAATGATGAACAGTGCACGAAATCGATATGTAGCGAGTATTTTGGAACGGAGGAAGTACTATATTTTTGGGATTACAAGCTTTGGAAAAGGGAATCATTATGAATGATTAATTGAAAATTAAATTTAAATTTTTTTAGGAAAATAATATATCGTTTTCAAATTGAAACAAGTCTGATTTTCTATTTTATTCTCTATTTTATTTTTTTTTCAAAAATTTTCATATATGAATTCTAGTCGAGAAGGAGATGACAAACTGAAATTTGAAAATTTATATTCAATTTTTTTATTTCGCATTTTAACTTGAACAAGCGTTATTTTCATATGTTCCGAGATTATAAAGGAGACTAACGTAAATTGAGATTTAGTCTTTAGAATTCTTGTTCTGAAGTGATACTTGCTCTCTAACTGACACGAACTTCGATACTCCATTTTTATGTAACTCCATTGAATTTCAAAGAGAGAAGACAACAAAAAAACTGAAGATAGAAAGAGATGAAGAAAAGGCAAAGGAAAAATTCTTCCTCATCATGTAAAAATCGTAAACAACTCAAACTCTCATCACTCCAAAGGCCACTCAAACCTATGCTTAATCCTCTTCTTCATTCCCAACAACAACCCCAATCACTAATTCAAAATACCCTAATTAATGATTTAGACTTCGATTTCTGCCATCAATCATCTAAACTTGACGCCGATGTCTCTGATGTTGGTTGTTCCGAAATTCTTAGTCAAGATTTCTTCTGGTACTTCTCTTTTAGTTCTCTGAATTTTATTGCTTATTTCAGCAGTTGGGTAATTGATTTTGAATTGTAATTTGCTGTTTTGAAGTTTTTTTTTATTTACTCTAATCATTATTGGGGAAATCATGATTATATTACCCCATTATTGATTAATTATATCTGTAATTTGAAGAAATCCCGAATTAGTTATTGACTGATTTGCATTTTCATTCATTATTGATTTTCTTAAAGTTTAGTTTCTTTGATTGCGCAATGCTGCTCATTTGAGTTGATGGGTGATTGGTTTTAAATTGTAATTTGCTGTTTTGAATTGTGTTTTATTTACCCTAATTATTGTTATGCAGCACAACTGATTATTTTGCCCTAGTTTTGGTTAATTGTATCTTTAATTTGAAAAAAAAATCCTGATTTAGTTATTGATTGATTTGTTTTCTCATTCATTATTGATTGTTCTAAGTTTAGTTTCTTTGATTGACTAATGCTGCTCATTTGAGTTGATGGGTAATTGGTTTTAAATTTTAATTTGCCGTTTTGAATTGTGTTTTATTTACCCTGATTATTGTTTTGCAGAACACCTGATTATATTAACCCAGTTTTGATTAATTTTTTAAAATTCGAGAAAATCCCGATTTAGTTATTGATTAATCTGTTTTCTCATTCATAATTGATTGCTCTAAGTTTAGTTTCTTTGATTGAGTAATGCTGCTCATTTGAGCAGATGGTTAATTGGTTTTGAATTGTAATTTGCATTTTCAAGTGTGTTTTATTTACCCTAATCATTGTCGAGGAAATTGTTATGCAGCACACCTGATTATATTACCCCAGAATGTCAGAATTTCTTCAGTGATTTGGATGGCAATAAGGTGAGGAGTTTACATCATTTGTTAGTAATGCAAAGGAATTCATGGGTGTGTGATATTGATTTATGCAATTATGGTATGATAGCTGGAAGATATGGCTTGTCCAGCCTCGCCGGAGAAATTGAAAACGGTTAGAAGTAAAATATTTAAACAAGGTGATTGCATTTCTCTACAAATTTATTTGGAGTATTACAATTTAATTTTGTATTCCTCTTTATACAATTGTTGTATATGTAATTTCTATTGATTTTGGTTTTTGAAATTGCTTGTATGAGCGTTATGAATAATTCGACATGAGATTTATAACCTTGCAAGGATAGTGAAGATTTTTTGCATTTTTGTTAGTGGCCATGATATCTAGTCATGTTCTCTATCTGTCTTTAATCCATGAGTAAAATGTGTTAAATGTTAATTCATCAAGGATTATCTGTTGAAATTCATTCCCTTTACGCCCGTTTGGTAACGGGTACTGAATAATGGGAATGGTAATGAAAAGTTAGTTCTATTTTGGTAGGAATATCTCTTGACAAATTTAATGATCATGTTTATTCTCCTTCAACAATTTCATTTATTCACAAAATTCATTTTAATGCATTACCATTGAAATAAGTGGTATTAGGTGGTAATAGAAAATTGTAAATTTTTTTTTTTTTCTGATCAGACTTTCATTACCATGGGATGACATGGTACATATAGCGCTGTGTACAAGGCCTTCATAATTATTCTTTTCTTGACTTGATTTTTAAGGACTAGGGGTATTGTTTGGAGGGAGTTGGGGGCAAAGTAATGGAAATTCATAATAATATAGTTCCAAGTCCGTGTTTGTTTACAGGGAATGGAATTATTCTCATATGTTTTTGTAATGGTTTGTCTATTCATGTTGTGTTCATGTTTTTAATTTCTCCATTGAGCGTCCTTATAACCAAGAATTCATGTCTCTATTCTGTGATTTACTGTGTACCTTCGTCACTGAACTGTACATGTTTTTTGCAGACGGAATCATTGTACAATCTCCAGCTTCTATGTTGGATCATCAACAGACAGAGGAACTTACAAAATATCCTCTAGATGGGGATGGAAACAAGGCAGGAAAGCCCATAGCTAATGCATTATGCAAAGGTCCCAATTATGTCCCTCAGTCGGCAATTGCTTTACGGTCCCGTGTTATGCCACCACCTTGTTTAAAGAACCCTTATCTCAAGGATGCTGTGGAGATGGATGTGGATCCATTTGGAAGTTGGAGAACAAAATGTTCAGGTTTGCCATTTATTACTTTTTTGTTTAGTTTTTGTATCTGCTAGATTATAAGTAAATCTTCTGAAAAAGGTTTAGTGTACAAGGAGTAGAAGAATCCCATCTGTGTGTGGATCACTAAAGAAGCTAAGTATACACAATTTGTGAACATCAACAACAGTGCGAAGCCTTAATATTAACTTGTAGGGTTGGCAATATAAACCAAAATCCTTACACTATGTTTGGATAGCAAATTAGGAGAGAAAAGAAACGAAGGGAAGGGAAGGGGAAGGAAAGGAAGGGGAGGGAAAGAGAGGAAAAAACTACATTGTTTGTATAGGAAGGAAAGGAAGGAGAAAGAAAGGAATTATATTTTCCTTCCAAATCTTTCCTCTTATAGAGAGATTTGAACGTTAACAAAATGAAGGGAGTTAATCCCTCCAAATCCCTTCCCTTCAAATCCTCTCCCTCCCTTTTTGCTATCTAAACAAGGGGATTTTCATCCCTCCAAATCCTTTCCTTTCTTTTAACTCCATCCAAACAAGGCCTTAATGCTATGTTTGGTGATGATGATTTCATTTGCAAATATACATTTGACTCAAATTTAGTGTTTGACAAATAACAAAAATTCAAATTTGTATGAGTCAAATCCACCATTATAATAAAAGTGGTTAAAGATGAGGATTTGAGAATGACATCTCACACCTTGTTCTTAAATTCTTCAATCTGATTTCGTAATTGAAATTTACAATTTGAAATGAAATGTTTGTTTCCAACTATTACTAAGTGCATCCTACGCAAACATGACATAAATTAGAAGTGATCAACTTATATTGACTATAAGTTGCAATGCAGAATGCACCATATATATAGTGGTGTGTGTTGAAATATTGAATTCTTTGTCTTTTGTTTTAGGCTATTCTTTTGCGTCTACTGGTGCTGAAAACATGTCACGCTATCGTACGGACTTCCATGAAATTGAGGTATTTCTATTCTTTTACCGACACCTATACTAATACTGAATTGCAACGAAGATAAACTTTAGATGTCACTTAACTATTTTCCTTGTCCTTAGCAAATTGGAAATGGGAACTTCAGCCGTGTATACAAAGTCTTAAAAAGAATTGATGGTTGCATGTACGCTGTAAAACATAGCACTAAGCAATTGTGCCAAGACACAGAAAGGTAACTTTGTTATACACAAAACTATTTCACAAATTCTTGTGAGAGACGGTCTCTTTGAGAGACCATCTCTAATTTGGTCAGCCCATTATCATCTTTTTGTTTAATTAAGCTTCAATGGGCTGGGCCTGGGCATGAGGGACGTCTCTCAAAGAAACGGTCTCTCAGAAGACTTGTTTGGATGTGTTTTCTTGTTGATTGGCAACGATTTCTTTGGTCTATTACAGAAGGAAAGCTCTGATGGAAGTTCAAGCATTGGCAGCTTTAGGTATGTCGGATGAGGCCCGTCTCAAAGTTATTGCCTTTTACGTTGTATCTTAGTTTAATATACAGTCTAAAGAATAACTCCTCTTGGTGCAGGGTTTCATGAAAACATAGTAACCTATCACACTTCCTGGTTTGAAAATGAGCACCTGTACATACAGATGGAGCTTTGTGACTATAGCCTCTTTACTTACCATTCATCTCGCTTGCTAACCGAGGAAGAAATTTTGAAAGCTTTTTTTCAGGTTACTATTCTGTGTTCTTCTCGTCCCAATAATGCTGGATCGAATTGTAGCTTAGCTTAAATGAAGTTCACCTCTTATTTTACCTTTTTCTCTTGCTATATGATATTCCTAATTTTCTAGAAATTCAAAATGAAGTAATTTTTTAACTTCTTCAAGTGTTATTTATGCTAAATGCTAATGTTGGAGTGTTTGGTTTGCTAAAATAAATTTTACCATTATATAATTTTCCAATATTTTTTTTATAAGGAAGTATAACCACACTTTAGAAAACTCTTGTACTTTTTGTACCTCTATATATTTTGTTGGAAAATGTCTTCTTTTTTTTTTTTTATCATTCCATACTCCAACGCTATTAAGTGACTCTAACCTAGTCAGGGTTATGGGAATCGGTTTTTTTTATTGACCCTTGATAGCAAACATTATTTGCAATTTCACATAAATAAGAAGTGCACTTTATTTTCAACTGAAAATTTTTTCCGTCAAACAAATAGACCCTTGTTCTCCTTTTCTCTTCACTTAAATATGTTCCTTGGTCAATATGATTATCCTTCTCTTTATTCGAAAAATCTATGGTTGCAGATTGCTAGAGCATTGCAATACATACATGAAAGAGGAATTGCTCATCTAGATGTGAAACCAGAGAACATATATGTGAAGAATGGTGTGTATAAGCTTGGTGACTTCGGTTGTGCCACACTATTAGATAAGACGCTTCCCATTGACGAAGGTGATGCACGCTATATGCCGCAAGAAATTTTGAACGAGAAACATGATCATCTTGATAAAGTTGATATCTTTTCACTCGGGGTTTCTATTTATGAGCTTCTACGAGGATCATCATTATTAGAAACGGGATATCAGCTTTTGAGAGAGGGCAAACCACCTCTGCTTCCCAACAAATCACTACAGTTACAGAACTTGCTTAAGGTATAACTTCTTGATTTTTAAGTGCATTGATGTTTTTCTGAAACCCCATGTTTCCTAAATCCCGCGTAGTTTGACTTTTCTATAGTTTTTTTTTATTGACTTTTGACTTTTTTAGCCTACTTTTTCTCTAATAAATAGCCTAACACCTAACAACTAATTCTTTACCAAACACGTCCATAGCAACTAATTCACACGGTTGGCTTCAACAACTAGCACATTAGCCAATACTTTTGGCTGGTCAAACCAACCAACATCTTAAGTCAACGGCTCCAATCAATAAGCCATTTGCCAAATAGACTCGCAAATCTTTGAACATTAATGCTTATCTGTAGCTGTGTACAATGCTGACATATTCCCGAGAATTTAACAGGTAATGATGGAGCCGATTCCCATGAGGCGGCCTTCGGCAAAACAATTGGTAGACAACCCTATTTTTTCAAGAATCTCGTGAAACCATAAATTCAAACATTACTCATGTTTACCGGGTTAGAGATCCTCGCAAGACCTGTTAAAAGAATGGTAAGCATGCTTCAGCTTCGGCATACTAACTTATCAGTCTGATTTAAGTGCTAATGTTCTGTGCTGGATGCACCAAGTTTTGGTACATGTATGGTGCACATTTTGTAAATGCATGGAATTGGTTTTGTGTATTTCCTTGCTATCTCAATACCATTACATAGCAATCTCGACTTCTATCGGCCGTGTTGTAAAGGTTTTCAAAACAAACGAACCGATATTTCCCGCGCTGTAAAGGTGTAAAAAAAACCGCGTTTGGTCTGCATTAAGGATATCTTATAGTTTTGACCGATATATAGGCGATATGATAACCGCATCACTCCCGTTACCGCATTAGCGTTCCGTTATTGCGATCGCAACCGTTACCGCATTTTTACACTATGCTTCCCACCGACCGATAAGATAGATTGTAGTAACTTTCACGTTTCAACAGCTAAAAGTCGGAACAGTTCTCTAAGTGAAGGCAAGAGATGCCCATCACTGCATCGAGGTTTTGAAAGTCGATAAGTTTTGTCTGATATTGCTTTGTTCCGTAATCTCTCTTCTCTACTAGGATCTGTAAGCTCTGATCGAATGAGTGCACCAGTGTCACATATTTGTTAATTGCGTTTTGAAAAAGCAGATTATGGTCGGTTTTCATATCATTTCGACTCTATTTTTGAGCCCTTGCTGTCTTTTCACACATTCTCGGAATTCTCAAAAAAATTATCATGTCATTAGTTGTATTTATTTGTTTTTGGCCTTGTGTGTAAAATTTCGTATGATCTCAATATTTATATTGCGTGTATTACATATAATGACAATGAGCTATTTTTGTAAGATACCCAACCTCAAACAAGGAATTATATTCGCATATTACGTATAACTGTGTAAGATGAGTTATTTAATCCATAATATAAGACGTATCTCTTACTAAGACCGTTAATTTCTAAAAAGGTTCCCAACATGATAAAAAAAGACCCTCCATTATTTATTGACAAATACAAAGGATTGATCTTAACACAAGATCCGATCTTCAGTTTGCAAAATCAAATGATAGAAAATACGGAAACAACATGAAAACATAAAATTACAGAGAGAAAACCATGCATCACTGAAAGCATGATGAGAAACTGATTAAAAAAAATACTACGCACAAAGGCGTTCAAAACAGACCCGATGATCCGATAGACACCCCGACTTTATAACCGAATCGAATTTGACCCCACTTAAAAATAGATCTACCATTACATAAGAACCAATGTGAACACAAAATCCGATTTTAAACCGACCCGAAACACCTGACACGAAATCAGCCCGATGACCTAAATGAACACCTCTACGCCAATGGATCGGAGTGATGATGATGATGAAAATTAAAAATAAAATTAAAAACAGTCATCGTAGTATGGAGGATTAGCACAACATCGACCAATTTCAGGATCACCCAATCCAGTAGTCAAGCTGCAAAACATTCCTTGGCAGCATTCATTTACAAGGTACGGAAATACTCCTTCAAATGGAGCTGCGCAAAATTCTCCTTTCAGTCTGCATTCGCCTTCAGGTAACTGCACTAGATCTTCCAAACTTGCCAATTGCCATCATTCGTCGTGCACTTTCATCCATACTTGCCATACTCAAATCTACATATATATCATCAAAACTATTTAGTATGCTCTGTTAAGGAACCAACTCAACCAAAAGCTTAAGTTGATGATTGAGGCCCCGGAATATGTTATATACTCTAACACGCCCCCTCACACGAGAGCTCTTTGGGCTAGATTTGTGGATGCAACACAGGCTCTCCTCATACCTGGAGCTAATATTCCACTTAAATGAGGGGTGGTTGAGATTCCATCCCGTGACCTCTTGTCACGTTGGCTTCTGATACCATGTTAACGAACCAATTCAACCAAAAGCTTAAGCTGATGGTTGAAGCCCCAGAATATGTTATACACTCTAACATGCTCTACGATCTAAACGGTTTGGTACGTTTTTTTTAACGTATGATTAACGATCTGGTTTTGATTTTTTATCTTTCAAACCAAACTACAAACCGTATATATCATCACTGAAAACTATAGTTAAAAAAAAATTAAGTTGTTGCCTAGAGATTTCGAGATTTAGTTATTTTTATATAGTAATATATATACTTGAATAGTTTTAATAAAGCCAACTAATTACAAATTATTATATTTGGTAATTGTAGCTGCAAAAAAAACTGCATAAAAACAAATACTAATTTGAAAAATAATATAAAAATAAAAATTGTAGACCAGAATAGACTGCTGTAGAACGGTTTGATTCGGTCCAATCTGGTGCTTTAAATGGATCATGTTTGGTCTGAAAAGTTTTCAAAATGAAATCTTTGGTTTCGTCTGATTTTAGTGTCAGATTAGATTAAACATGAACGTGTGCAACCCTTGACGAAATATAACCAATTTAATTTGCTAATGTGTCTTATTGAATTACCACATAATATC
Source organism: Amaranthus palmeri (assembly GCA_019776075.1). Classification (NCBI taxonomy): domain Eukaryota; kingdom Viridiplantae; phylum Streptophyta; class Magnoliopsida; order Caryophyllales; family Amaranthaceae; genus Amaranthus; species Amaranthus palmeri. Next base: position 4,114,304 of record JAAKBH010000271.1, on the reverse strand, counting down.
TATCTATCTATCTATCTATCTATCTATCTATCTATCTATATATATACTACCTCCGTTCCATTTTAGTTGCACCATTGGGTTTTGGCACAATATTTAAGGGCTGTCAAATCAGTATGGTAAAAGTAGGGATGATGTATGATTGATGGTTGATATGTGGGGTAGAAATAAAAAAATTTATTATAAATAGATAGTGGTTGTGACTTGTGGGTATTATTATAATAATTAATGGGATGAAGTATGATTGATGGTAATATGTGGTAGGAATAAAGTGAGGATAAAATAAATAGATTATTTTTGCCAAAAATAGTAATGTTGCAAGTAATATGAAACTTTCAAAAATAGTAAGTGTTGCAAGTAAAATGGAACGGAGGAAGTATATATATATATATATATATATATATATATATATATATAAGGATAAATTTCAAAAAAAATAATAACAATTATTAGAATCTAATAGAAGTAAAATTTTATCAATTTGATAGGAGAAAAATTTTATTAACGCAATTAGAAGGATAGGAGTAAATTTTAATCAACATAATTGAATTTAAATTAAGCAAAAAATAAAGTTTATCAAATTGCAAAAATAAAATTAGTAACTTTAGAACAAGTATATATATAGTATATTAAAGGTAACCTGATGCAATTAGGATTAGCAGTAATCCAAACATGGTTGCCTTCACTGATGCCATTTGGCTAGCTTGTTAGGAAGTAATTAAAGGTAACAAATGAGATTGTTTATGTTTTTGAGATTGGTTTTCATTCACTTCCTAGCTAGCTAGCTATTTATAATGGTTATTTATACTTTTTTTGTTTCAGTATATTTGATATTTTTTCACACAACATATCACATTAGGTATGTTTGTTAGAGACTTAGAGTATATAATATATTATGGGGCCTCAACCATTAGCTTATGGTAGAGTATATAACATATCCTGAGGCCTCAACCATCAACTTAAGCTTTAGGTTGAGATGGTTCCTTGACATGGTATCAGAAGCCAACGTGACAAGAGGTCACGAGTTCAAATCTCAACCACCCCTCGTTTTAGTGGAATATTTAGCACCAGGTATGAGGAGAGTTTGTGTTGCATCCACACTTCTAGCCCAAAGGGTTCTCGTGTGAGGGGGCGTATTAGAGTATATAACATATTCTGTGGCCTCAACCATTATAGCTTAAGCTGATGATTGAGGCCTCATAATATGTTATATACTCTACCAATGTTATTTTAAATGGAGGAAGTATTAAAGTCAACTTAATTATTTGTCTTCACATGCACTCAATTATTTTCTAAAATACATGTAAAATTGTTAAACAAAGGAAGGTGCACGCAAATTAGTGCAAGGTCAACTCCCAACATAAAGCACATCCCAACATAAAGCATATTATTTTAAATTAATACTTGCTCCGTTTTTTTAGTTGCACCATTTTCATTTTTTACACTATTCATCATTTGATATTGTTTTGTATATTGCGGCTGTTAGACGAGAAAAAGACCTAATCATGTGGGATCTTGTTTTATTCATCTTGTCGAATACTTTTATTATATCAAATTTTAATAATTTTTAGTTGAGTATAATTCTAGATATAAGCAACCCGACAAACGCGTTGGACTGCGTAAAAAGGTGTTTGGGTGCAAGTAAAAAAAACGGAGGAAGTACTTTTTATTATATTTTTATAATTTTTATATTGCGTATTTAGAGATATTAAGACTTAAAATTTATTTTGAAAATTATAAAATTAAACGAGAAAAACAAAAAGAAGGGAATGAATATTTGCTAATCATATGCTCTATCTTAAAATTTCAAATTTATTTTAGAAATTATTAGGGATTAAGATTTATATTATTTTGGCTACTTTTTTAATTGTGTCGTCACTTTGAGGGTGTTTGGCACACGGCTGATAACTAGTTTTTATACAGTAATGAATTTTCTAGTATATCGAGAATTGGACCTCTTGTTAAAAATTTGGGCTTCGTCCTTCTATTTAGGAGATTCAATCCTATATCCATCGTGTTGTTCAGTTTGTTTCGCCTAGCTCCTTTAATAATGTTGTGCAGTGAATGAATAAAAAGTGTAAGAGAAAGCAAAGTGAAGCCTAAGTCATTGTTATGCTTTGGACTGAATCATGTATCTAACGTGGATTCTAAGGAACCTGCGAGTGTTTGGAGAAAAGGGTGTCTCGGCTGATCATGTTATCCTGTTTTATGTTGCGTTTAGGCTTGATGGTTTCTTAAAAGACTCTCAATTAAAAAAATTATGATTTTTTCCAACAACTTTGTATCTTAATTAGACACTTAACATATACTATGTAATTTATTATTGAGACTCTTAATTTTTCAGAATTTTGTGTGATCGAACACAAACATGTTCAGAACCTTCCACAGCATACAAACTTAAAAAGTAGTGCTAATCCTCTTAGTTACAGTTGCTTGTCCCATAATGTTCATACCCTGGCCGCCGGCCATATATTTCTTAATTAATACGTACAATGGTTTTCCTCAAAATTAGGAAAAAAAAAAAATCAAAATATCTCCTAAAAGATATACTACATAAGATATTATCTAAATATAATAAATTATTATCTCTTTTTTTTTGAGTTAATAAATTATATCTCTTAATAGAACTATAGAAGCTAACATATTTTGTGAATATTTGACCAATATTCCTAACACCCCCAAGTTGGAGCATGAGGAGTGTAAATGTCCAACTTGCGTAATAAGTTGTCAAACTATGATTTACCAAGGGCTTTAGTAAAAACATCGGTCAGCTGCGTATTAGTAGGAACATAAGAAGGATCAATCAAACCACTTGTAATAGCATCCCGAACAAAATGACAGTCCACCTCAATATGCTTAGGACGCTCATGAAAAACTGAATTTCGGGCAAATATGTAAAGCAGATTGACTATCACAAAATAATTTATTAATTGCCTTAGGATGATGAACACCTTATAAACTCAGTAAAAAGCCGTTCAACCACTTGATCTCACAAGTTATTGCAGCCATAAAACGATACTCTGCCTCTGCAGAAGACCGAGAAACCGTGTGTTGCTTCTTCGTTTTCCATGAGATAGGAGAATGACCAAGAAAAACAAGCCAACCAATCAAAGATTTTCGAGTAATTGGAAAAGCTGCCCAATTAGATCACACCAACCTTACAAGGAAAAATCAATATCAACTCTCAAAAGAATACCCTATTGGTAGACGCTCGGAACCGTAGGTCGTTGTTGATTTAACTAGGCCCGGTCTACACAATTAATTTTATGTTCACCTTAAATCACCCTAATGACTAGCATTAGTGGTAAGTAAGGGGTCGGTCCACAGGGAAATGTCTTGGTCAAAATAAGTTTATATGACAAGAAAGATTATGATTTTTAAGTTTAAAGTGACAACAAGTTTCAAATTTCAAGTTTTAAACAAGATATAAAAAGACTAGAGTTTGGGGATAATAGCCTCTTAGATTGCTAAAGGGATGGGTTGAAAATATGTTTTTAACCATGGTATGATAAGAAAGGTCTTTCTTATTTAGCTCCACAACTTCTAGGTATATGAACTATATAATCACTAATATGGTTTAGGAGATTCGGCTTCTGGGCGTATAACTCGACCATACTAATGACACCCTAATACATGCTCTTGACCTCCAATTTATGTTAAATCAAGAAAGAATCATACAAGATAGACATGGTTCATCATCCTAAGGACGGGCTAGGCCTCAAAGGAATCCTAATAAAGTTAGCTTCCGGGCTACTCATTACTAGCATGAATTCATATTTCCCAAGCATTCAAACATTCAAGCAACATAAATTGTCCATGGATGGAGATCGAAATGGACTTTCGATTCCTTGCCATGGAACTCACATATTCTTTCATTTACATATTTATGCTCAACCCATTACCCCATAAGCAAATTAATTAGCTAACTACATCCCCAAACTCTAGAAAGATAACTACTCACTCATGTTTATGGAATTAAATACATAGACTATCTTAGCATACATGATTCAATAAACTAAGAGAAGTATGAGCTTAGAATAACTTACTACCCTCAACTATGGAGGGGTTGAAGACAACAATGATAAGAACAAGAGCTTCAAGATTCAAATGATAAAATACTCCACATCAAGTTGTAAACATAAACCCACAAAATTCTGAAATATCTAAGTACATTGATTGATTACCAAATGAAAACCACTTCTAACTACTAGTTCTTATGAACTAAATTACAACTTAAATCTTGAAACAAGGAATGAAAATGCTAAAGAAAGTGATTGTATGAAGATTAGACAAGTTTCTGAACTTAGGAACTACTTAGAACATATTTGAGGATGAATATGCAAAGAAAGAAGAAAGGATGAAGCTAAGCTCAGCTAGTGAGCTGATGGGTGTGTCACTTCCCTTGAGAACTTGGGGTATTTATAGCCAATTTCAAGTGCTCATCCACTTGCTTTCATGATGATTGTAGAGATGGTCCAACAAGCAATCTTCTCCATCATTAGAATCAGATACACAGGAGTAGGAGGTCTGAAGCACGCAAGGGGAAAGATTGGAGGAAGCATGAGGCAAGAAATCACGGGTTAAAAAGCAAACAGTGATCTGCAGACTTGAAACAGTCGGGTCGACTGGTACCAGTCGACCAGTCGACTGGTTTGTACCTGATGCGCACTGCGTCTTTGAAATGCCATAACTTGGTCGTTTCTTATCGGATTTGGGCATGTGACCAGTCGTTTCGAAGCTAACGGACCCAAGTTTATTCTCCATTAAAAATATCTATCAAATTCCAAGTGTGTTGAAAGATATGATCATTATAAGTGGACCCTTTTGCATTTGATAATCGAAAAATGTAGCATTTCTTTGGTTGGCCTTCTTTTAATTAATGTGACTTCCCTTTAGTCACTAACTTAGTTCATAAGGTCACCAAGCCTCCAAGAATAAGACGATAAATATAATTAGTGCTTGTGATGACTCAAAAACCTGCAAAAATTGACAAAACAACAAACACTACACCAAAAGAGTATGATCCTCAAAATAAGCATAAATGGACTTAAATAAAAAGAATAAAGCATAAGGATGGCATAATATGAGTGAAAATTAGGGGATAAAATGTACATAAATCATGTGTATCAAACTCCCCCAAGCCAAACCTTTGCTTGTCCCTAAGCAAAGTAACAACAAAATTTGAGATGCAATGAGAAAATATGACCATAAAACTAGAGAGGTGCAGGCAAAAATGACAAGATATTGGTTCTCGATTCCAAGGACTTGAAAGAAATTGAGGCTCCATTAAATCATTCCTAAAAGGGATTATAGTGAAGGCACGCAACCAATCATGAGCTACAAGCTCCCAAACCGGACTCAAAGAGGTGGGCAAACCTCACTCTAGGTTGTGAACTCTCAATTTATCCACCACACTCATGTGTTTGAGGGTAAACACTCATCACTCAATCCTATGACTCAAGGGATGTGAGTCTCTAAGCAACAAGGGATCTTATGAATCAAGCTTCGAAAAATCAACAACAAAGGAAACCAAGCAACAACAATGAAACCAAGGAAAACATGGGATGGATGTATGCAAAAAAAAAAAAATGTAGTAGTGAAAATGGATGGATAAGAGGATGTGAAAGGGGTAATGAATTATGGTAGAAGATACTCTAGTTAGTAAGTCAAAAACCAAACAATCCGGAACCCAAAAATGTGATACAACTTAGCACTCCTAAATAAACTATTTTTTTTTTGTAGAATCAACAAGTTTCTATTTTTTTTTTTTTTTTTTTTTTATCTCCTTTTTTTTTTCTTTCTATATTTTTTTTTTGACTTTTTCCCTTTTTTATGATAATAAGGGATGAAACATGTACATCAAAGCTTGGGTTAGTGATTGAACCAAGCAAAAATATGGCCAAAACATATGAACAAGGCCGAAAAGAAACAAAAATGGATATTACATAAGAGTATCATCACCAAGGTATATATGCAAGTGGTGATGGGAAACATGATATGAAAAAAAAATACTATGATCCGAGGAGTGCTTAGAGTAATCAATCAAAACATACCAAAATAACCTTACTATAAGCTAGAGTATCAAATGGGTGATGTGGTGAGGGAAAATTATGGTATCTCTAAGGTGAATGAGGTGATATGAAAATGAAGGATGAATGTGAATGTATTAATCGAAAAAGGTTTCACATGTTCTGCTATTGTTCACACTTGTCTATTTCTAACTTGATTCAAATTGTCCCTAGTTGTCTCCAATTAGCGCAAGATAGTGGTAGGGGTTCAATCATACTCACAAGGTTTGAAATTGTTTGCCCAAACTCTAAGGCGGTGCCTCAAACCAATGTACCGCACCAACCTCAAAGGAACATCATCAAGTGAGCCTACTCATACAATCAACATCTTGGAAAAGGGAACCAAAGACTTACCATCAAATTATGCACATCCAATTAACAAATGGTCAAAAGAAAGGTTTTCTAAACTTACATGCATCTCAAGGGACATGAACATGTCTATCTTCTTCTTTTTTTTCTTTTTTCTTTTTTTTTTTTGAAATTTTAACAAAACATGCAAAAGCATTCATAATAAGCACAAAATATGTTGGAATTCTTCCTCCCCCAAGCCAGACCCAGCAATGTCCCCATTGCTTTAGACTTGAAAGGATGGAGCATGAATTCCAACGAATGCGAATACTTTAATGAAAAAAAAAATGCAAATTTCTAAACTAGAATGCATACATACAAAAATTAAAATGTACCGAAAAATTTGGGTTGCCTCCCAAAAGCGCTCTTTTAACGTCACTAGCTTGACGCCCTTCGCGTGATTCAATCGGGAGCTTTCAACTCATTAGAAGAGTAAGGAATGTGGCCACCCATTACCATGACTTTGGGTGTGCTTGCACCCACTAAAGCATATTCCTTATACAAGTGGTAAGGAGGGGTCACATTATCCTTGTCAATCATTCTAAACCTTTTTCTTCCAATCACAAAAGAAGATGGAACGTCATCACAAATATTATCCACAAGCATGAGAGAAAGGGGGAAGGGGATTTGAATTTCACCTTGTGAGGAGGTGTTGAACACTCCTCATGCTTTCTCTTTTTCTTTCTCCTCTTCAAGGAGGATGGTCCAATGACATGTGCCTCAAGCTTGCACTTCATATCATCGTTAGGCTCATCATTAGGATTCTTAGGGGCGGCATTTTCAGAGTTGCCACTCATAGGCTCCCTTTTCTCCTTTTCACAACTTCTTTTTTTCTCTTTGTTGATTTTTTGATTTTTTTGTTCTTTTTTCTTTTTCTTATAATCACCCTCTAACTCTTTCTCCAATTGTTGCAAGAAATCATCAATCTCCTCAAAATAGGCCTTGTCATCTACAACCTTTTTGATGCCCTTAAGTCTCTCAACATCCACATTCACAATTTCAACACTCTCGTATCCTTCATTGAAGAAAGGATTCTCCATGCCTACCTCCTTAGCAAAGTCCAAGATGGCTCTCTCAACCTCTTCATCGGTTTTGGTTTTCTTGTGCTCAATTTGAAGGGTCATTTGGCTTAGGTTGGTGGTTTCAAATATTTGGTCATCATTTTGAGGTTGAGGTGGTTGTGTGATTTCGTTTGTAAGGATTGCATTTTCTCTATCGGAAAACTTTTCACACATTACATTTAAGAGGTTTGACACGACATTACAAATGTGGATCTCATAATCTTGGTTGGATTGGTATGGAGGTTCATAATAAGGCTCATTTGGGTAAGGAATGTAGGAATCCCATTGGCTTTGCTCATCATAGTAACCATAGTGATCACTATAAGCCTCATCATAATCTTGCACACCTTGGAACCCCGAGTCATACCCATAGGCAAATTCATCACTACCCATATCATAGCTTTGTAAGCCATTCAAATCAGCCCTTGGAACTTCCCTACAATAGGAGGCAAGGTGGTTCGTGGCTCCACATAGTTCACAATAGTTGTAATCTACCCTTGGAACTTCTCTACAATAGGAGGCAAAGTGATTTGTGGCTCCACATAAATCACAAAAATATGGAGAACTCATGTTGTTGAAGAGAGGTACCAAAGTATCATCACCTTGATTTACTTATGCAAACAACAAAGCTTAGAAAAGAGTTAGCACTGACTAGGATAAAATACAAAAGCATGAAAGTACAATATTAACAATTGCCATACAAACTAATATTGACACTCATTTCCCCGGCAACGGCGCCAAATTGGTAGACGCTCGGAACCGTAGGTCGTTGTTGATTTAACTAGGCCCGGTCTACACAATTAATTTTATGTTCACCTTAAATCACCCTAATGACTAGCATTAGTGGTAAGTAAGGGGTCGGTCCACAGGGAAATGTCTTGGTCAAAATAAGTTTATATGACAAGAAAGATTATGATTTTTAAGTTTAAAGTGACAACAAGTTTCAAATTTCAAGTTTTAAACAAGATATAAAAAGACTAGAGTTTGGGGATAATAGCCTCTTAGATTGCTAAAGGGATGGGTTGAAAATATGTTTTTAACCATGGTATGATAAGAAAGGTCTTTCTTATTTAGCTCCACAACTTCTAGGTATATGAACTATATAATCACTAATATGGTTTAGGAGATTCGGCTTCTGGGCGTATAACTCGACCATACTAATGACACCCTAATACATGCTCTTGACCTCCAATTTATGTTAAATCAAGAAAGAATCATACAAGATAGACATGGTTCATCATCCTAAGGACGGGCTAGGCCTCAAAGGAATCCTAATAAAGTTAGCTTCCGGGCTACTCATTACTAGCATGAATTCATATTTCCCAAGCATTCAAACATTCAAGCAACATAAATTGTCCATGGATGGAGATCGAAATGGACTTTCGATTCCTTGCCATGGAACTCACATATTCTTTCATTTACATATTTATGCTCAACCCATTACCCCATAAGCAAATTAATTAGCTAACTACATCCCCAAACTCTAGAAAGATAACTACTCACTCATGTTTATGGAATTAAATACATAGACTATCTTAGCATACATGATTCAATAAACTAAGAGAAGTATGAGCTTAGAATAACTTACTACCCTCAACTATGGAGGGGTTGAAGACAACAATGATAAGAACAAGAGCTTCAAGATTCAAATGATAAAATACTCCACATCAAGTTGTAAACATAAACCCACAAAATTCTGAAATATCTAAGTACATTGATTGATTACCAAATGAAAACCACTTCTAACTACTAGTTCTTATGAACTAAATTACAACTTAAATCTTGAAACAAGGAATGAAAATGCTAAAGAAAGTGATTGTATGAAGATTAGACAAGTTTCTGAACTTAGGAACTACTTAGAACATATTTGAGGATGAATATGCAAAGAAAGAAGAAAGGATGAAGCTAAGCTCAGCTAGTGAGCTGATGGGTGTGTCACTTCCCTTGAGAACTTGGGGTATTTATAGCCAATTTCAAGTGCTCATCCACTTGCTTTCATGATGATTGTAGAGATGGTCCAACAAGCAATCTTCTCCATCATTAGAATCAGATACACAGGAGTAGGAGGTCTGAAGCACGCAAGGGGAAAGATTGGAGGAAGCATGAGGCAAGAAATCACGGGTTAAAAAGCAAACAGTGATCTGCAGACTTGAAACAGTCGGGTCGACTGGTACCAGTCGACCAGTCGACTGGTTTGTACCTGATGCGCACTGCGTCTTTGAAATGCCATAACTTGGTCGTTTCTTATCGGATTTGGGCATGTGACCAGTCGTTTCGAAGCTAACGGACCCAAGTTTATTCTCCATTAAAAATATCTATCAAATTCCAAGTGTGTTGAAAGATATGATCAATATAAGTGGACCCTTTTGCATTTGATAATCGAAAAATGTAGCATTTCTTTGGTTGGCCTTCTTTTAATTAATGTGACTTCCCTTTAGTCACTAACTTAGTTCATAAGGTCACCAAGCCTCCAAGAATAAGACGATAAATATAATTAGTGCTTGTGATGACTCAAAAACCTGCAAAAATTGACAAAACAACAAACACTACACCAAAAGAGTATGATCCTCAAAATAAGCATAAATGGACTTAAATAAAAAGAATAAAGCATAAGGATGGCATAATATGAGTGAAAATTAGGGGATAAAATGTACATAAATCATGTGTATCACCTATCCTAGAGTACTTTTAAGATACCGAACAATCTAAAGGGTCGCCTCCCAATGTTCAGCTCTCAGAAAAATCACTTATCATTTTATTTCATCCGCTCCCAATTTTATAAAAATACACTTCTTTCTCCCTACCTCTAAAAAAGATTTTGTTGCAATTTTTTCAGAGTTATCAAATAAATATCTTATAGGAAAAGTCATCAAAAAATATTCAATTTTATACTTGTAGCAATTTAGTAAATGGGGGATGAATTATACTCATAAATCATGAGTTATATGAGTGAGTACGAGTTGGTGACTTTTGACTTATTTTAATTAAAACAAAAGTTGTGGAATATTTCGTCCCTTCTTTTGGGTTTGATAGTGAAGTTTTACTTTCCATTAAATTTTTTAATATTTTAATTATTAATTTAATTCTTAATATCTCTAATTATAAATAATAGAAAATTGTAAAATTTGATATTAATGGTCTTTTATTGAGACGAATCAAATAAACTCTCACTTGACTATGTTTTAACTTAAAAAATTAATTACAAATTAAAGATGATAAATAAATAGTATAATATTTTTAATATTGCAAGTAATTTGAAAAAAAGAATTAAATATTTATTTTCACACGCGTCATTTTTGGTAGAAATTCAATTAGATGGATAGAGGAATATTTCTTCCGTTGCAAATTAGTAGCAACCTTAGAAAAATGACACTATTTATTCACCACTCTTAATTTATGATTAATTTTTAATCTACAAGTTAAACATAGTCAAGTGAGATCTTGTTTGATTCGTCCCATTGCAAAGATTATTAATATTAAATTTTTATAATATTTTTTATCATACATAATTAAAAATATCAAAAATTAAATTAAGGTATTGGGCTCTGTGAAAAAATAAATATTATAAAGTAAATTGGAAAAGGAAGTATAATTTACCATAGTTTAGCATTCAAAGTACCATTTTTCTTCCAAAAAGTTGGGGGTAGCAGCCTACCTATAGTTATCTTTTTAAGGAACAACGTTTATAATTTATAACTTTTTATTAGCAGCCTCGCTTATTAGTCTTCCCAACTGTAGTTGCATCTGTATATCGTAGAGGTGTTCAAAATAGACCAGATGATCTGATAGACACCCGACTTTATAACCGAACCCGATTTGATCCAATTTAAAAAAGGATCTACAATTATGTAAAAACCAATGTGATCGAACACAAAACCCGATTTTGAACCGACCCGAAACACTTAACCCGAAATCAACCCAATGACCCGAATGAACACGTCCAGCATATGCTTTTCTATGATTTCATTTTGCAATGCCATATATGCATGGGAACTATGATTTTGTTTAAAAATTGAAAATGACTTAAATTTATTGATCGGCAAATTAAAAACTTTTAAATTTGGATTCGGATTAAATTTCATCATTGTTTTCAAAGTAGTTAAAGTTGAGAATTTGAAAATGACTATCCAATTAAAACTTGTCATTCTCAAATTCCTGATTTCATAATTAAAATTCATAATTTGAAATAAAATACTTGTTTTAAATACTACATAATACTATTGTAGGGAAATAAGCAAAATTTATACTATTTCTAATAAATTTTCCTTTTGAAATAATAGTCTTTTTTAAAAGGATATTTTTTTAGGAATAATATACATTTTACTTATTTCCCTACAATAATATCAAAATTTGATTAACTATTTACATTAACATATCTATAAATTTTGTAATTTATCACCCAGATCTCATGTAGGAATATATTATTATTTTTATCTTTTATTTATTTTATAAAATAAATTTTTAAAATATATTATTGTTTTAAAATTGTTATTTTTTTGACTATGAAGTGAAAATATCTAATTAGACTACCTCAAATATCTAATCGCGAAGATCACATTCTTGGACAAGTTTCTTGATTATGACACTTGCATTTCTCACTTTATGAATGATGCTGTTGCAATTGGAGTATACTTTTTCTGTTCCGAAATACTCGCTGCATTTCGATTTTGTGCACTATTTATCGTTTAAGCTTCTTTTAAAAATTACGACTAACGTGTAAGTAAAAATATAGTCAAGTGGGATCTTGATTGAATCGTCTAATCGCATACTTTCATAATATTAAATTTTTATAATTTTTAGATAAGTGTAGTTTAAGATATTAATGATCAAAATTGTGCATTGGATTGCGTATAAAAGAGAAATGTAGCAAGTATTATGGAACGGAGGAAGTATTTTTCTGTTATATTTGACTTTTTATGCAATTTTATGTGTTCTTTTGTATGCACATTTAAAAATTATAAAAACTTAACATTATGAAAGTATGTGATTAGACGATTCAAATAAGATCACCTTCACATTTGACTATATTTTTTCTTACTCATTAGCTGAATATCTAAAATAAGCTTTGAATATACTTTCTCTTTCGAAAAAAAATGTTTAATGATAAATGAAAAGAGTGAAAAAATTAGAAAAGGTACAATAAATAACGGTTATTTGTGAAGTTAATAAAGCAGCCTTATGTGGTAGGATGTGATAGGGTGAGAGTTTTGTTATTTTAAATCTTTTTTGAATTTATTTATTTTATTATTATTCTTTTTGTCTTTTTGTGGTGATTTATAAATCACGGTTATTAATTAGAAATTTTTGAAAAAATTAAAAAAGTTAAAATGCTTGCTTGAGAGTAAAAAAGTGGCGAGTCAGTGTAAGAAAATAGAAATGTTGTAAAATAAGTAAGATGAATCAAAATAGTAAATGATGCTAAATGAGAGATAGGGAATATGTACTCTCTTACTAAATTTGCCTCACTTTTCTTTTTAGTTAGTTCGTCCTATGTAATTTACAATATTTTTAATTTTGATCATGACCCGATAAACTCTTTTAATTCTAATCCACACATTCAATCTACCGTTTCCTCTGATTCAATCCATACATTTTTCTCGATTTAATTCCCATGAAATATCACTTTATTCATTTTTTTATTTTCTCCCTAATCATTGAAGGTAGAAAATATCACTATCCTTGTGTAGTGAGAATGTTTCAGAACGTAGAAAATATACTATAATGTTTCTTTGAATATGATATACTTTCTCTTGGGAAAAAAAATGTTTAATGATAAATGAAGAGAGTGAAAAATTAGAAAAGGTACAATAAATAACGGTTATTTGTGAAGTTAATAAATCAGCCCTATGTGGTAGGATGTGATAGGGTGAGAGTTTTGTTATTTTAATTTATTTTTTTAAATTTATTTGTTTTATTATTATTCTTTTTGCTTTTTGTGGTGATTTATAAATCACGGTTATTGATTAGAAATTTTTGAAAAAATTATGTGGATGAAATTGAAAAAAAATTTAAAATGCTTGCTTGAGAGTAAAAAAGTGGCGAGTCAGTGTCAGAAAATAGATATATTGTAAAATAAGTAAGATGAATCAAAATAGTAAATGATGCTAAATGAGAGAGAGAGAGGGAATATGTACTCTCTTACTAAATTTGCCTCACTTTTCTTTTTAATTATTTCGTCCTATGTAATTTGCAATATTTTTTATTTTTGATCATGACCCGATAAACTCTTTTAATTCTAATCCACACATTTAATCTACCGTTTCCTCTCATTCAATCCATACATTTTTCTCGATTTAATTCCCATAAAATATTACTTTAATTTATCCACTTTTTTTATTTATTTATTTTCTCCCCAATCATTGAAGGGGGAATTTTCATTAAATGGAGTATCATTTTTGTCAAATGCATGACACCATCTTAATATTAGATTAGTCTAAACATAGTAATAATTGTATATTTGTATTAATTTTAAGTCCAATGCATGTTAATTGGTTTGTTATTTGTAACTCTCATTCATGTACTTATATTCTAAATTTTAGATTAGTCTAAACATAGTACTAAACTAATAATTGCTCATTTTTTTTAATATTATTTTTTGTCTGAGGAAGTGAATTCATATTGAAAGTTCTAATTTATAATTTTAATTTCTTTGTTAACTTTTAGAAATTTATTAAAATTTTGGGTTTGAAACTAAGGATTTTTATTTGAAGATCAAGGTGAGATAAATCAGCCACTACAACATAATTTGCTTTTAGTGGGATATATTTAGCGACATTTAATTTAAATGTCGCCATTACAAATTTTTTATAGTGTATATAGAGGATTTAGTGGCATTTATTAGAGCTTTTAGCAGCATATTAAAAAGTTACACTAAAGCTTTTAGCGACATAGGATGTAGTGACATTTCTTACAAATGTCACTATAGACAATAGTGACAATTACATTTGCCACTAATGATCAAATTAAGTGTCGCTAAATCACTTTTATGGTAGAACTTAAAATAAAAATTAATAATTATTACACTAAAAATATGAATCAGTGACATTTTTTTAATGCCACTAAATCCAATGTCGCAAAAAGCTAAGTTTGTTGTAGTGAGCAAATATAAAAAAGGCATTGATCTTTTAGGTCTACAATTTGTAAGTTTCGAATATTGGGTTTCAACTAAAAGTTTAAGCTGATGGTTGAGACCCTATAATATTAAGTAACCTCTTGTCACGTTGATTTCTAATATCATGTCAAGGAACCAACTCAATCAAATATTTATGCTGATGGTTGAGGCTCCTAGTTAGTGGCGGACCCAGGAATTTCAAACTGGGGGTACAAAACACGAACGTCATATAGTGGCGGACCCAGGAATTCCAAACGAGGTCTTGCCATCGAATCTCACCTAATCCTCCGCTCCCATCAACCTACCCCATATTAAAAATAAAAATAAAAATAAAAATACTTGTGCTGGGCAGTCATGTGACACTTGAAGGAATGAACCCTAATCAACTCAAAGTCTCTAGCATCACAAACGATGGGCGAAAATTTTTTCAAATATTCTGACCAACTCATGCAAGTCAATTGTAAAAAATTCAAAGATAATGTTGTCATCTTAAGATTTTTTAAATAAAAATAGAAAAATCCAAGAAAAAAAAGATACATTTTTGAAAAATGCTTCTTAAATTTTGTGAAAAATTTCCAATACAGTATGTTGAGTCCTTCAAATATAACTAACACAAACATGTTTAGAAATAACAAAAGAAAAATCTAATTTTAAAAATCTTACTCTTTCTCATTCTCTTTTAAAAAAAAATCCAACCTTTATACTGCTCAAAGTACTGACCTCGTTAAGTTACTTGCAACATTTAACATTAAACAAATTAAAAACCAAAATGTCGAATTACTAAGAGAAAAACTAGCATAAAGGTTAGATTTTTAAAAAATAATTGAAATGTGAGATTTTTAAAAGACAACGAGCAAAAATGGAATTTTTTAAATTAAGTTTTTCAAAACAACTTTTCGAGTTTGAGCAACGAGTATCCTCACTAATGGCAGGTTAAGAGATAAAAAGTACAGAATAAAAATCAGGTTAGTTTATCCTAGTAATCCTACCAATAAAACCTCAATTGAAAATCGAATACACCATATGTTGAACGAAATTACTTCAGAAAAAAAAAATCAAAATTTCAGTAAAAGAACTCACTGATGTCCAGAACCACGATTTGGCAGTAGAGAAAGAGTATAACACCAATATTTGTGATTATTTAATTTTTTTTAAATTTTTTTTAAAATTTTTTTTTATTTTTTTTTTCTGAATTTTTTTTTTCAAACTGGGGGTACAACTGTACCCCCTTGTCACAATACTGGGTCCGCCCATGCTCCTAGTCCTAGATATATTATATACTACTAGCTACTTAAACAATAAACAAATATATATTAGATTGAAACTCATTATTTCTCTATTCGATAATAAAAGTCCCACCTTAGCTTTACATCATCATTTTGTGTTCACATTGATTTTTACGTAACTGTAAACCCATTTTTAAGTCAGGTCAAATCGAATTCGATTATAAAATCGGGTGTCTATCGGATCATCGGATCTGTTTTCAACACTTTTACGTGCCAATGTTTATGGAATGGAAGGCAAATTGAGTTACGTAATGCGCCGTCGGAATTGACCGTAAAGGGGAGATGACACGAGCAATCCATCAAATTGCTAGTTTGCAACCACCTCAATCACGAATATAATCCTACCATACGTTTTTGGATTCTTTCCCTTTCCATTTCTTAACACGTTTTCTTAATTATAATATTTTGGAAAATTAAAATTAAAAAATTTCTAATTTATCCTCTTGGATGATAAAATTTTCACATTTTACATGATATATACAAATTCTTTGTTTATGGAGTATTATTCATCTATTTAAGTATTTTTTCGATTGTTTTCTGTTGTATCTTTAAATTTGTATAGTTGCATCGTTATATAAAATACTTTACAAGAAACCGAAAAATACTTTACATGAAAAAATGATGTAAAGCTAAGGTAAAGAAACCGAAAAATACTTTAAATTTTTTCGATTGTTTTCTGTTGTATCTTTAAATTTGTATAGTTGCTCCTAGTAGTCGTAATCTAAATTTTTAATGCCCTATCAAAAAATCAACTATAAAAACGTAAATAAAAAAATTTAGACTTTAATATACATTATTACATACTCTATCAAATTAAATACCTCATTAGTGATAATCTAGGAGCAACTCTAGATTAAAAACCGTTATTTGTCAAATTGATAAATCACACTCATGAGGAGGAATTTGATACGATGATATTTTTAAAATTATAATTTATCTTTGTGTGTTTTACTTATTTTATTAGATATTCTTTTTATCTTTTATGGTAATTTACGAATCATGAAGATTTATCAGGATTTTCTAATAATTTAGAGTTAGATGATTGTGACTTATTGATTGATGTACTATGTTTTGAATAACCAAAGTTGGCGACTAATAGTAATAATTTTACAAACTTTGGAAAGTAGAATAAAGAGACTAGGCCTCTAAAGTCTAAAGTAGCCTCTCCATGTACACCCAAAATTATTCAACCACTTTCTTGTGATGTGAGATTCTCAAGAGTATATCGTGATTCTTTTAACACTCTTTTGGCCAACTATGAAACCCCCACATTTATATATTATACTTCGTCCGTTCTATAATACTTGCTACTTATAGTGATATTTTTCCGTAGAACATGTCATACTCAGTAACAAGTATTATGAAATGGAGGAAGTATAAAGATTAAAAAATAGTGAAATTATATGAATTGTGTTTAGAATCATGCAGTAAATTTTAGATTTCTGTGTCAAATTTATATTATAGACCATTACAATTTAAAGGGAAAAAAAAATCAAAATACTAGTATAGGATAAAGTCTCTCCATTAATCACGGTAATAATATTTAGTTCTTTATTACTTGATTACTCTTGTGTAAAATATTATAAACGTGTTCGTGGAAATTGAAACAGTAAAATCAAATTAAGTACTTCTATAAAAGTAAAATTTTAGGGCCTCTCTGATAATGGGCTTGTGGGGTAAACCGCTTTGCACATACTAATCGACGGCCATAATTGTGTTATTTAATTTGTGTAAAGGATATTAAAGAGATGAGAATAAAAAATAGTAGAACATACATCGTAATAGTAACAAAATAAAAGAGACAAACTAAAAAGAAAAGTGTGATAATTTTCGGAGTTAATGTATGCGTGTAGGGCCCACATAAGTGTCCACTTAGAACAAATTTGAAAACTCTATAAAATCCCTCTTAATATCATTACTCATTTAGTGCTTACACTCTTCATTACCCATCTTTCTAATATCCTTTTTAATCTCCATTTTGTCTCTTATTTTATGTTAAAATGTCAAAAGAAAACAATAAAAATGAACAAGAAAATGATTTTTCTGAGATTCTTGAAAGGAAAACAAAATTACATCGTCATGATTCTCTTGATCTTGAAGCCGCTAATGTTAATGGCCATAATAATGGTCATGGCTCTAAGGTATTATTCATTTTTCTTGATTTCATTTCATTACCATAATGCTCATTTTTTACTTCACAAATTTTTGTATGAGACGGTCTTACTGTAAGACGTGTCCAATACTTGTGTTAATAGCCCATAATAGTAATATTTATCATAATAAACCTTTTGTATATATGGATTCGTCTCATGGTGAAACAGTTATACAAGAGGTGTTGTTTCCACTTACGATGGAATTTGTGAGGGTTATGTATACGCAACTTTATCCTTGTTATTGATAAAATAACAAAATTGTTGTTTCTGATTGACCCTTAATAGCAAACATCATTTATTTACAACTTCGCATAAATAAAAAGTGCACATAATTCATTTTTCTTTGTTTCTTCAGGTTGTTTGTTATGAGTAGCTATTGTTCGTTTGTAGTTGTTAGATATTTAAATTATTATTGTTTGGTATATTTTTTTTTTTGAAAATACTATGTAAGAAAAATGTAGAATAAAATTTAAAATACTACTTTTTTTTTATTTTTTATTTTGAATATGTACAAGAATGAACTTACGTTTTGAAAATAATTACCTGTACCATCAAACTGTACCTAATACTCCCTGAATCCCACTAAGTTTGCAACATATTCTCACAGTTTAACTTAAATATTGCAAATTTAATAGGACAAATGAAATATATTATTTGTCTTTACAATAGTTAAATTTCTCGTTAAATCGGTCACTAACAACTGCTAAAACTGCTTTTTTTTACAAGTAGGATGTAAGTTGGGGAGTGGTGTTGTCATTGGCATTCCAAAGTATAGGAGTAATCTATGGAGACATAGGGACATCACCACTATATGTGTATGCAAGTAGTTTTCCACAAGGAATTAAAAATAAAGATGACATCTTGGGTGTTCTTTCACTCATTTACTACACCATTACTTTGCTTCCTTTGGTCAAGTATGTCTTCATTGTCTTAAGGGCTAATGATAATGGCAAGGGTATGTATCTTCTATTCTTTTTATTTATTTATTTATTTAATTTTCATGATCTATTGCTTTTTTAATATTGTCAGAAACGATTCAATCAAATGCTAAAATTAATGGATGAAATTCCATACTCAGGGAAAGAGAAAATGAGCGTTTTTAAGAAAAAAGTAGATAATAGTAATAAATGAAGAGAGAGAATGAATTGTGTGGTTGAAATCAAAGAGAGTTAAAATGTATGGATGAGATTAAAAGGAAGTGGTGGTCATAGTCAAAAAATATAAATGATGCAAATTAAGTAGGATCGGACCAAAATAAAAAATGATGCAAATTAAAGGAGACGAAGTATATGTAATCTTATTTATGTAATCGATTACATGCTTTATAATTTCTTAATATTTATGTAATCTTATTCACTAATTTGAATATCTAAAAGGATTAATTTTTTTTTTTTCAAAATAATTAAGATACTTCTATTCTACTAAGGAACAATCCCCAACAACAGCCTTGTAATTTACTCGTTTTCATTTAAACAGCCTCCAACTTTGTTTATCCTCAACAACAGCCACCAAAGTACCAAAAGTGACATCGAAACAGCCAAGTTGCCCAAATGACCGGTTGTTAGCCTATTCTTACCTTTGACCATGGCTTATGACCGTTGACCAAAAATAAAATTTAAAAAAAAAAAATTCACTTCCTTCATCCCTTACCTTTCACCATTCACTCTTCTTCCTCCATTTCTTTATCCTCTTCCACTCTCCATACCTTTCTTCAATGGATTTGCTACTACTTTAATGGCGAAAACTCCCTCTCAGGCGCGTCTATGATGATTACGAACCTCATCTTCAACAGGCTGAAGAAACCCTAATTCGATTTGACCCTAAATTGATTTAGGGATTTTCGTTTATGGCCTGTAATAAAGTATGTGAGCAACTAAAGGATGGGTTATCGCCTTTAATTATCGTTCGAGATTCATGTTTGGGTCTGTGTTCGACTCCATGAAGCTCCAGATTTGAAGATTCACTCTTGGTATTCTGCTATGGGTTAAACCCTAAATTTGAATTCGTCAAATCGAGCCTGGAGTTCGATGAGATTAAAGCTTGGATGTGATTTACTGACCCCCATGGAGGACTTTGAAGATGCTTTCCAGTAATTGCAAAAGTTTGGGCTATGGCTTGAAGGATCTGGTTCTTCATTCCCCATGGATTGAAGGTTCAAAGCATGCTTGAGGAGTTCTTGAACTTCATAAGGTATTTGCTTTCTTTTCATGGTGTCTTAGTCTTGCCCTAGTCAATTTCAATTTCCTTGGGTTTCTTCAGCCTGTTGAAGATGAATGGTGAAAGGTAAGGGATGAAGGAAGTTAATTTTTTTTTTAATTTTATTTTTGGTCAACGGTCATAAGCCATGGTCAAAGGTAAGAATAGGCTAACAACCGGTCATTTGGGCAACTTGGCTGTTTCGATGTCACTTTTGGTACTTTGGTGGCTGTTGTTGAGGATAAACGAAGTTGGAGGCTGTTTAAATGAAAACGAGTAAATTACAAGGCTGTTGTTGGGGATTGTTCCTTCTACTAATCATAAAAATAAATTATGACAATATTATCTAAGAATGTAACTTACAACCATATTACTCAAGAGGTTAGTATAAATAATCAATCAATTAAATTAATTAATTTAATCAGCTATCAGCTACTCTCTCCGTCTCTTATAATTTGCAGTATTTTCTATTTTCGTCCGTCCCACTTAAATTGCAGTATTTCTGTTTTTGGACTATAGCCCACCACTTTCTTTTAATTTCATCCATACATTCTAACTCTCTTTTAATTTCATCCATACAATTCATTCTCTCTCTTCATTTATTACCTTTTTCTTAATTCTCAACCATTTTCTTAATGCTACTAATTCATCCGGACGGAAGGAGTATTATCCATAAATCGTGTAACAAACAATTCTAAAGTCAAGATTTGTGTAAGGAGTATGGAGCTTTGTTGGTACCCTGTGGCGGCTCAATGATGTCACACTAAAATTGGAAGAATATTCCTTGGGCAATCTTATATGCTAAAACTTCTAGACTTTTTTGCAACTAACTTAGGTTGAATCTGGGGAGAGTTGTACTCTAATATTATTCCTATTTATGGAGAATGAGACATTTTCTTATTTGTTCCATTTTCATTTTTGTTTTTTATTTTTATCATTTTACCCTTACTATAACAACATATAAATATCAATGTCCTTTATGGAAAAAGAGAGTTTTCAACTCACTTTTAAGTGGGCCCCCACCCCCTTTAGTTTTCGCGCAAAATCCAAATGTCTCATTCTCTTTGAATAGGAGAGAGTATCATTCACATGTTTTTATTTTATTAAATAATATTAAAATTAAATTTATTACATTAATTCCGCTGTCCCTTATAGAAATTATCATACTTGTATCTTACACAAAATATTTTGCAATAAAAAAATAAAATATTTAATTTAAATAATGTAGATGATATTTAAAAAAGTTAAAATATGTATATGAAAATAAAAAAGTAATAAAATATTTTTACAATAAGTAATTATCATATGTGAAAATTTTTCTTGAGTCGAGGGACTCTTTTACCGCACTTTCCTATGATATGGGTTGTCATATTTTTTCCTTTCTATAAATGGAATATATATACTTGATATAGTAATAATGATGAATTATAGGAGTATTATAATAAAGTAAAAAAGACATATACTACAACATAATTTGCGTTTAGTGGGTTATATTTAACGACATTTAATTTAAATGTCCTTATTTTAAATTTCTAATAGTATATATAGAGGATTTAGTAGCATTTATTATACCATTTAGTATCATAATAAAAAAATCACACTAAAGGTTTTTGCGACATAGGATCTTTTTTTTTTTTTTTTTGAAGAACTTTGCGACATAGGATCTAGTTACACTAAAAATATGAATCAGTGGCAGTTTTTCATGTCACTAAATATAGTGTTGAAAAAAGTTAAATTTGTTGTAGTGATAGTAAAAATGGAATTAAGGGAGTATTGAGGTGTTCAAAACAGACCCGATGACCCGATAGACACCCGACTATATGACCGAACCCGTTTTAACTCGACTTAAAAATGGATCTACAATTATGTAAAAATAAATGTTCAAAACTCGATTTTGAATCGACCTCAGTTATGCTCCAGATCTGTCAAGATTCAAGAGTATGTACCTCCACGTGTCAAAGTATATGACAATATGTACCATGAGTATGCACCACAAGAGTGAAGATACCTTTGCGTAAATTGTTTGACATTTTATGTGTTGCGTATTTGATTTTTTTAGTTGACTTGTTTGATTAATTAAAAATATTATTTAATTGAATTAATTATTTAAGAAGATATTTGATAAGATATTTGATAAAATTAAATATTGATAATTTATTATTGATTGTTTATTAGAGGAATGATAATAGGCAAACAAGTCATAGACCATTGAAAAATAATAAGATTAATCATATTTTTTTTAATCTACCAACAAACTAAAAGCCTTTTTAAAATCTTACGCAAGATAAAATTGTGAAGACATTATTTAAGTTGTGCAGAAAAGATTAAATTGAGAAAATGCATGGAAAAAATTGGAGAAAATAATGAAAATGTTATCGAAAATACAAATATTACAAAATAAATGAAACTAATTAAAATATAAATTGTAGCATTTGTCAAGGAACCATCTCAACTAAAAGCTTAAGCTGATGGTTGAGGTCCCAGGATATGTTATATACTCTAACACGCCCCCTCACACGAGAGCCCTTTGGGCTAGAAGTGTGGATGCGGCACATGCCCTCCTCATACATGGCGCTAATATTCCACTGTAAATGAGGGGTGGTTGAGATTCGAACCTGTGACCTCTTGTCACTCTGGCTTCTGATACCATGTCAAGGAACCATCTCAACCAAAAGCTTAAGTTGATGGTTGAGGCCCCAGGATATGTTATATACTCTAACATAAATAGAGTTGAAAAGAGTATAGGAATAGTGGGAGTATTACAATCTACATGCTATTCAGCTTTTTATATTATATTATATATAGTTTTTTTTTTTTAAAAAAAACATAAATAGAGTTGAAAAGAGAAATTAAAATGAATGTATTATTCATTGCCTTTAATTATTTATATGCTTGATTTAGTAAGTTATAAAAATTACAACAAATACTACAACTATATATTACTCCCTCCATTTTCTAATTATGTTCTTCCCATTTAGAATATTCTATTTTGGAAAGAGAAATTTGATTGAGATTTTTAAGACATATATAGAAGACAAAATATATTCATGTGAGATCTCGTTAGATTCGTCTTAATGTATACTTTTTTATTATATATTTTTTATAATTTTTTATGATGCGTATTTAGAGATATTTAGGCCCAAAATTTAAATTGAAAACTGTGCAAAAAATATGAGAAGAACATTTGGAAACGGAGGGAGTACCAATTAATAATAATAATAATAATAATAATAATAATAATAATAATGGAAAAGTGTTGAAAATAAACTAATTTTTCACTCATTAATAGGAATAATTTCACATTTAAATTATTACTATTTAATATCCAATTTTAACTATATATTTGCTTCCAACATACCCAATAATCTGAATAACCACAGCCCCACCCCTCCACTCCCACATCGAATATGTAGGGAAAAAAGTTCCATAATCCATGTATATTAATAATAATTTTTAATAATTTTCCTAATAATAAAAAGAACTTTAATAAAAAGAAAGGTGGTTAAAGTTGTTACTATAATATCAAAAGAATTAAAAGGTTAATTAATTTAGTAATGATGATGAATTTCTTTTTTTTGATGTGATGATGAATAATAATTTTTTTTTTTGATATAATGATGATGAATAAATTAATTAATGTTTAAATTGGGAAATTAATTACAGGGGGAACATTTGCATTATATTCTCTTCTATGCAGAAATGCAAAGGTAGGGTTACTCCCAAGTCAAGAAGTTGAAGATCAAAAAGTCTCAAATTATAAATTAGAATTGCCAACAAAACAATTAGGTTTATCTTTGAAGATCAAAACCTTTTTAGAGAAAACTACATTTATAAAATATCTTCTTTTGATTGTTACTATGCTATCTACTTCTTTGGTTATTGGTGATGGTGTCCTTACTCCCTCTATTTCAGGTATCACTTCATCCTTTCTACTCTTTTTTCGCCTTTTATTACAGGGTGCCCTGCTGAGGAAAAGGGCGTTAGGTGAGAATTGACTTTTTCTGAGAAGTGATACTGTTTTGATTACAGTTTTGTCTGCTGTTGGAGGGTTAAAAGAAGCTTCATCCTACTTTACTGAAGGTAAAGTAATATTTACTTGATTTATGCTTTCAAGGGTACAAGTATGAATTGTCTGTTACCTTTCTTCATCCAAACTCTGTCTTTGAGCGAAATATTAGGATGATCATGATGATACTTTTATACTTTCATTTTCTTGGTTTTTCCTGAAATTTTATGTTATAAGACAAAATAGGAGAGCTCATACAAAAGACTAGTCTGGTGGGTGAGAGCTCATTTGCCTATATACCCATAACAACTGCATACACAACCGATGTATGACCAGTTTCATACCTTGCAATGAAACATAACATAACATTTTACTCATTGGATTTGCACTATTTGTGCAATATTGTTACATTTAGGGAGTGGCATTTCAGGGTTTGGACCCAACTCTTATCTAGATCCTAAATATAAATTGAATCCAAACCCAAACTCTCATCTTAATTAGTGTCCAAAAACCCAACCCAGACTCAGTGGTTTGAGTTGGGTCTAAACCCGAACCTAAACTCTAAAAAACTTTTAATAAGCAAATTTTACGGATATAAAATCAGAACCCCAGAATTTTCTATTAGTTTCGAGCTCAAACTCAAGTCTATAGACCCTTAGGGGTCAATATACTATAGACCCATATCTTCAAATTACAATGTAGTCCATTAGGGTCCGAATAGAATCTTGGACCGAAATCATCAAGTATATATATTTATTGTTCAAGATTCTTAAATGGGATATTAACTTTTTTTTCCAACTTTTTTTTTTTTTTTTTTTTTTTTTTTTTTTTTTTTTTGTTTTAGGAAGGGTGGTATGGATATCAGTTGGCATTCTCATAGTTCTATTCTCAGCACAAAGATTTGGGACAGATAAAGTAGGATACAGTTTTGCCCCAATTGTTAGCATTTGGCTTATACTAAATGCTGGAATTGGTGTCCATAATTTTGTCAAATATGATCCCACTGTTATCAAAGCTGTAAATCCTTGGTATATAATTCAGTATTTCACAAGGAATGGAAAAGATGCTTGGGTCTCTCTTGGTGGTGTGGTTCTTTGTGTTACAGGTTCGTCTTTCTCATATCCTTCCTATCTATGTTTCTAACCGTTAGTTCGTTTTTCGAATTCGCGATTCGCTCAAAATGACCCTGAAGTACCCAAAACCGACCATAATTCCCTTCTTTTATTTGTGATTCACAAGTAGATTAGCGAGCCATGTGACAGTGTTATACATGATTATGGTATGATATCATAAGTTTGGAAACACATTCATTACAATAGGTGTATGTTTACTCTTATAGAATACATAGTTATAAACTTAAGCTTTTGGTTAAAATGGTCTCTTAAAATGGTATCAAAAGCTAATATGGCAGAAAGATTATGGGTTTGAATCTCACACATCCCTCGTTTCAAGGGGCATATTTAGTTTAGGAGCATGTATGATAAGATCACATGTTGCATCCACAATTCTAAATGAAAAGATTCTCGTGTGAGGGGTGTAAAAGAGTGTATAACATATCTTGGGGCTACAACCATTATCTCGAGGAAAACATCCGTAGTTCTAACCAACTTTCAAGTGATAAGTTGTAATAGAGTATATAAGATATCTTACAGCCCGTTTGGTAGTTGGTAATAAACGGTGGTAATGAGAATGAAAAATTAGTGTAATTTTGTTTAAAAAATCTTAGTTACCTTGATGCCCATGGTTGTCCAACTTCAATCATCTCATTTTCTTCATAAAACTCATTCCAATGCATTACCATTGGAAGAGGTGGTATTAGGTAGTAATGGAATTTCGTAAACAAAAGAACTTTTTTTATGATCGAAGTTTCATTACCAAGGGAATGGTATGAAGCTTTTGATGAAATTTTACACTATAAATCATTCCTATTACCACCATTTAGTATCACTAACCAAACAGGCCGTTAGGGTAATAACAAGAAACTTAAGCTTTAAGTTGAGTTGATTCCTTAGCATCTGCGTTACAATGACCGTTAAATCCGTTGTATTTACAGGTACGGAAGCATTGTTTGCAGATGTTGGGCATTTTTCAGTGAGATCAATCCAATTAAGTATGTCAAGTGTTGTATACCCAGCTCTTATGTTGACATACTCAGGGCAAGCATCATACCTTCGCTTGCACCAAGATAAAGTTAGTAATGCATTCTTTAATGCTATACCAGGTAAATCTTCATCAATCCTTGTATTTTTTCCTATCAAATGTAACTTGGTTTATTCATTTATCTTTCGGAACTTTCGCGTCACTTTTCAGATCCGATGTACTGGCCGATGTTTGTTGTAGCGGTTTTAGCAGCGATCATAGCTAGCCAAGCTATGATCTCGGGCACCTTCTCGATCATCCAACAATCTCTAGCTCTAGGATGTTTTCCTCGAGTTAAAATCGTTCATACATCCACCGAATTTGAAGGCCAAGTTTACATCCCGGAAGTAAACTATATTTTGATGTTGGCTAGTGTGTTTGTCACGGTTGCTTTCAGAACAACCGAAAAAATCGGTCATGCTTATGGTAAATATCCGAAATTTGTTCTTGAATACACTAGTATTAGAATTCGGTTCTAATTTTTAACCCGTGAAATGAAAAACCAGGCATTGCAGTCGTCTTTGCTGAGACAATTACATCGTCTTTCATGGTACTCGTGATGATAGTGATTTGGAAGAGGCATATCTTATTGGTGATTTTGTATGTATGCTGCATTATGTCGGTCGAGTTTCTGTATTTGAGTTCGGTGATGTACAAATTCCCTCATGGTGGATATTTTCCGATAGCATTTGCTAGCATCCTACTTGCGACGATGTTCATTTGGAACTATGTATATCGTAAGAAATACTACTATGAAATGGAGAATAAAGTATCACCGGATTGTCTAAAGGAGATTGGCGCTCGGACAAAGCTGAGGAGCGTTCCGGGTTTAGCAATCTTCTACTCCGAATTAGTCCATGGAATCCCTCCTATCTTTAAGCATTATGTAGAGAACATCCCAGCTTTGCACTCGGTGCTTGTATTTGCATCCGTTAAGTCATTGCCTATCAGCACGGTTCCAATAGAGGAACGATTTTTGTTCCGTAGAGTTGATCCAAGGGAGCTCAATGTGTTTCGTTGTGTGGTTAGGTACGGGTATGCGGATACTCGCAATGAGGAAGAGCCTTTTGAGACAATGCTAATTCAAAGGTTAAAAGAGTTTATGAGAGACGACTTTTGGGTACAAGTAACTGACAATAACCCCCCAACACCAACTCCGAAACTAGAGTCCGATTCTCACAGCACAGAGGAGGACAATATCGGGGATGTTGACGATGAAAATGTAGTGACATCGAAGGAGGAAGCATTAGAAAACGAAATAGAGGTAATCGATAGAGCATGGCGGGCAGGGGTTGTACACATGATGGGGGAGAGCGAAGTGATGGCGAGTAAAGGGTCTGGGATCAGAAAAAGGATTGTTATTGATTTGGCTTTCAACTTTTTGAAGAGGAACTTACGGCAGACAGATAAGATGTTCAATATCCCTCGTAAACGACTACTTAAAGTTGGGATGACATACGAACTGTAGAAAAGAAGACGAACCATTGCCTCCATGTTTCCCGGAACAAGCTTCTCATGTAAAAATATTAAGTTCATGTGCATACAGTAAACAAGTTTATATTCTTATAATTTGTATTAGTTGGGTAATTTAACCCATATATGAGGCGGTCCCATAGTGAAACCGTCTCATACTACAAGTTGTATTGTTTTGTAGTTTAAAAAACATGGTTTATCCTTCGACGTTTGTTATTCCGGTAGAGATTCTGAATCTCTTCCCATTTACATAGATAAACATTCTAATGTAACCATTTACTCCTATTTATTCTATAAAGATGTCGAAGTAGTATTAGTTTTTCTATAACTAGAAGAGGATCAAGAGTACCGAATAATCAGTTTATGCGGAAGTTGTATGGGTTGCCGGAGAAAGCTGCAGCTTAACACTAACTTGGACGACATCAGATACAGTTCCGAGAACCTCCTTTTTCACTTCTTCCGCCATCAACATTGCATCTCTAGAATAGAAAAACAAATGAGCACATAAATGTATTTTCACCGACTACAACATTTCATTACTCGCCAATGCCATTAAGTGGCTCCCACCTAGGCCGGGGTTTGAAGGTCAGATATATGCAAGTGAAAAGACTATCAAACAGGTTGTTTCAGATAGACCTTTGGTAGATAACATCATGTGCTACTTTACATACAGACAAAGCGCACATGATTTAGTGAGCCATTTTACTATGATCCAGTATGATCCGAAGCCAAAGAACAACAAATCTTTGGCCCCATTAAATAAAATTGAGCATATTTTCATTGAATGACGTGAAAAAATATTTGTTCCGACATTTTTACCTGATCATGATGTCAGGTGGCATGGAGACCTCAATATCCAGCATAATCTTGTTTTGCAACAAGTGATGAGTTATATGCTCTAGCTTCATTTTCTGTAAAATTACATAATCATCTTATGGATTATAATACTACCATAAAAAAGGAACAGGGAATCGAACTATTCATATCAGTTTCCGATGTTTGGTATGGTAAGGGATTTCAAAGGAAAAGATCCTCGCATCATACCAAACAGATAAGCTAATTTTCATTTACATTTGTCATCAGAAAATTTTTTTCATGGGATAAGTGTTTTCCCCAGAAAACGTAATCCGCAATACCAAACACCACCTAGGGGAAAACGTTCTTATTATATACAAGATGTTGGCAAATGGAGAAATGTTTCAGCAAGAAAAGAAAATTACCTTTGGAAATTGAGATGAGAATATACAAGAGATCATATGGTTAATGTCTTTGTCCTTTAAGGAAATGCTATTGAGATCTTTATCCGAGTCCGAGCTGTCCAAGTTATTGTTCATATTAACTTCTGGTGTAATAGAAGGATCTGCAATAGAAGTCCCAAAAATGAAATGGGTGCGCAAAAAAGATATACCAGTATATAGCTTATTATACAACTATTCTACTACTTTTACGTTTTAAGATGCAATATTATGATAACCATTGCAAAACAATGGTCAAGCTGAGGCTAGATGAGCTCATCATCATCAAATAATACCCCGAAAACATAATTATATATTTAGCATCCATGCACTCAGAGCAGTCAGATAGCATACATAACAGTAGAGTACGCTCTAAGACAATCAAATTAGAGAGCTAAAACCACTATCAAAGCTAGAACTGCATCTATGGTTTCCATCTCTATGACCACGATTCATAGACTGACACCAACACATTTGTCATAATCATGGAAATCGTGTCGTGCTGGGGTTCCACGTGCCGTGCCTTACGTGCCTCGTTCCAAGTCGTGCTAGGTCGAGTGTCGTGTCGAGGTTGTCCATCCGAAATTGAGATCTATCCATGAAAATTGTGAAGTGCTGGGCCAACCATGCGTCATGTCTCTTGTGTCTTGCGCCTAATCGTACCGTGCCATGTCGTGCAGCGACTTGCCTGGCTATCCGTGTGCCAGCCTGGCCAACATCCATCTTTTAACACAAAAGTCGCCCACTCCTAGAAAACCACTACACAATGCAAAGCTATATAGCTATATTTAATATTTTATCAAAAGCATATAAATTTATACATTATACTACATCACATGACCCCAATGCTATTAAGTGGCTCCTACCTAGGGTGGGGTTTGGGGGATCGAATGTACGGAACCTTACCTTTGTTAGATAACACTAACAAAGAGGTTGTTTCTGATCAACCCTTGGTAGCAAACATTATGTGCACCTTCATATAGATAAAAAGTGCACATGATTTTTTAATGAGCCATATTAATATAGTCATTAATATTCCATAACCAAAGAACCATAAATTTTTGACCCCAACGAAATAAAGGACAAAAATCATATAAATCTATCCCTAAAATAATTCACTTAATTGTAATTAATCTTGACAACACATGAAGTAGAAGTACATTTTGAATATGAGCTTACTCTTATAGCAAGTGGGTAGATGGAGCATGGGGCATAGTGCGAAATCTAGGGTGCAGTCGCATTCAAGATCATGCAAGATAATGATTTTGCAGCTATCACAACATACATGGTAATCACGATAAGTTCAAAACCCTCTACAACATGGTCACAATGCGGTCACGCAATTTGAAATTTGGCACTATGGTAAGCTTGAAGCCTTGAACTCCTCGGTGGGCTCGTGGTTATATTTTGCATTTTCACATAACCAACATAATATCATCAAGAAAAAGAAAAGGAAGTAAAAAACAACGTTCTCATTTTCCCCACACAAAATATATCACAAACACTAGCAAAAAAACAAAGGGTTCATAACTAGCTCTATTATGCTACAAAATCCATAAGTTGTAAAATCTAAAGTAATTTCTTTAGTTAGTCATAATCAAAATTAAAAAAAAAAAAAAAACCATGCCACCTTTTGACAGCAAAGATATACCATCCAAGTTAATCATGACAATATGACGATTCATGTAAACTTGTAAAGTACACACCAGAAGTATCTACCTATGTGTATGAAGACTTCAGCCACCTCCGGATGAGATTCATGAATCTGATGCCTGACATTTTCACCAATATGATGAGCTGCACTAACACTGGCGAAAGGATCAACCTGCAAGAAACACATGAACACAAAACCTATGTTTTAGCAAGAAATCAAATGACTTGTCAAATTCTCGAGTTCTTTCCAACCTCCATATAAATGACAAATATATAATCTAAACACCGGTGATTGTCCTCCACTCCTTATTCAATGATACCCATCACAATGGTAAATCGAGGGGCGATCCGGGTTATGAAAAGGAGTCGAGAGCGCAATTCACCATTTTTCGAAAACCAAAAGTTTATCCATTGTCATCCTTTATAGTTGAGAAACAATTTTGAACGTGAAGCAAGGATGTTGGGGATCTTTTACAATTTACATAAAGAAAATGACATAAGTTTTAGGGAAAAATATATAAGCCAAACAATTTGGAAAATCACTAAATCCTAGTAAATGAAAGAAGCACCAGAAAGACCATAATACACACATAAGTACGAAAACATTGAGAAGATGCTATACCTCTATGTGTACATCAAGGTGTAAAAACGAGCCAGCCCTCCTCCCTCTGAGGCGATGGCAACCCTATATACATAACCAAGTGCACCTTTTAGCAAAAAATAACACCAACACACAAGCAGTGGGTACTACCGAATGACAAATTTATGATGGGCCATGGAAACTTCAGTTTGCATTTTATAATTCAATTATTGAAAATATGAAAAATTGTGATCATTAGAAACATCACATTTTGTTTTCGACTATGTAATGAACACAAATTTTGGGAATAAGGCTTTGACGTTGTCTTTGTTGTTTTAAAAGCATTACATTTTAAACACACAATCACGTATTCACATTATGTTTCATGGAAATTTAACAGAAGTTAGAGTCAGGTCACATTATAATATTCACGATGAATCATATAGCACAAAAAAGGATTTGTAGGAATCTATAAGTACCGTATGCGAATACCTCTGGTATCAGTAGGCTGTTCATTCTGCCCTTTTTTTACCACACAACACCAACACTTGCATTGATAACTTTATTAAAATAACAGTGCTAAAACATGTGTATTACCTTCACTCCTTCAACCTGTAGAATAATCTCTCGATAGCATTTCAATTGCTGTTGTGGAACCGCAGCATCCACCAGCTCCAAAATACTGTTGTACAAGACAATGTTAATTAGGCTATCCAACATTTTGTTAGCACCATGTTAATTTATTCCTACTTAAATTAAACCAAAACCTTTATTCTCAACAAAAACCGTAACAAAAATGCCAAAGCTTTAATCCCAAAAAACTGGGTTGGGTACATGAACTGATGAACCAATAGATAGCTCTGGTCGTCGTTCACATGAACTCTCCTTCTCAATTTATTTCGATTTTCTACAATCTCAACCTGTAAATCTAAAGGTCATCCTCAGTCTTTCTCACCCTCTTTTTTTATCTCCCCATGTTTCAACCTTCTATTTTTCCTTACCGCTTCACCAATACCCTATCGTTGCACATGCTCATACCATCTTAAACGATTCTCTCTCACATTCTCCTCGATATTCGGGACCCCTAAACCCGACCAGAAGTAGTTTACGCATCTACTGGAGAGATGCTTTTCTCTTCCGACTTTATGGTGTCTCTACTTTTCTCTTGGTGCTTAAGTAAGAGTTCATGTAAGCCGTCTTACTTTGACTAAACTCAAACTTCATGATAATATATTTAATGTTTTTTGATGTATATATTAACATGATTTAAGACATCAATAGGGTAGCATATCACAACATCAAGAATTCCAAAGCCTTAATCCCAAAAGATTGGGGTCGGCTACATACTTTTCACAACACCCAGGCCTAGAAATTGTAGCGCATTGCTGTAGGGGACGCCCTCACTAGAATCTACATTTCATGATCAATAATGTAGCATATCTTGGCAAAATTACCTCTGGTAACCAGATTCCAGACCAGCTTTTAAAATCATGCCTGACACTACAAGTCCAGCAAGCGGATCCAAAAATTTTACTCCGAGAATAGATCCTCCTGCGGTCAGAATTAGGTCGTATGTGTCAACACTACTGTCAATAAAACCAGAAAAAACAACACAATAGAAGCACACTTTCCATGTCATATTCATGTTAAATCCTAAACATGATTTAAGCTACGAAAAATCACCTTAACAACAACCAGCAACAAGCCATTAACCAGGACTGACACTTGTGTATTAAAAATCTGCACTTATGAGACAAGGGAGTAGGAAAAGTAGCAATTAGCTACTATCCGTGACATCAGACTCGGAACGTGAGAGACCCAACATCCATAGCTAAATGCAAATCCCCTTGACATTGACTACAAAGACTAAGCACAATCAAATTTTCCAGATATTCCAACCATTCATAACAATGTGCATATAAATATCACTGTGGGCTTTGTGCAAGTAATAGAACTAAGATTGATGATTTAGCTTTTGATCGATTTCTTCAAAAGTTTGTGAACATAAATTTGCTACATAAAACTTCAAAATTGCCTTTGAGATAGTGAGGAACAAAACTGAATTTACGTGATATCTATAAAACCAATACAGTTCTTACCTACCCCAATAAGAGCAACTAAAGAAGATACAGCATCAGCCCTGTGATGCCAGGCATTTGCTTTCATTAATCCACTGCCCTCTTTCTCTCCGGCTTTCTTTGTTATCCAATAAAGACTGCAATAACGCAATACAAAAGCATAATGCAACACTCAAATATTGATAGAAATGTCATTCAAATCCATAAAAAGAGAGAAACAAAACAGTCAAACACAAAAGGACGATAGCAAACAAAAGAGGATCACATAGATTAAAAAACCTCTTTTTTAGAAAATACCTTTCTTTTACGGCAATGGATAGAATAGTCATATTTAATGCTAGAAGTGGGTGCTCCATGTCGATTGTATGGTCATGCCCATGATGATGTCCATGGGCATCTGCCAAAGAATGACTGACAACCTCAGGGGCTGCTGCAAACCAACCCTACACAGTAAGCACATTAAAACTTAATACAGAGGCAAGCAGGATCACACTAATCCAAAAGCTCATAGAGTGATACGCTATTATAGCATATGACTACACTAAAGTTCGTACCAACAATAATGCAAAAACTAAATCCCAACAATATGAGGAAAGTTGCCTCAACAAAATCCTAATCATCACAAAAAAATACCGAAATTCTAAAATATGAGAGAAATGCTACAACGAAATAAAGAAGATTTCTATGTCATAAAGCACGAAGATGTAAAAGATTTAGCCACAAGCAGATTGGCACTTTGAAACCCAGCTCTTATATTTATCTCACATTATTTTAATTCTTATCCAGTAGCTAGTACCTAATAATGTGGCATGCAGCATGCTTGAGTACATGAATGAAATAAATATTAGAACACAATTTATTATCTAGATAATTAGAATAGACTCCATACTCCAGAGGTTTTGAACATCACATTTTAGCAATTAAGGTAGCAATGATCTTAACCAGTGCAAACCAACTGACACCTACTCGGTTACGTAAGTCAATTATTTTGATTGGCCAACTCTAATCATTGTTGCCCGCAACACAATTCGTTTTTGTATGTGGGACGGGAACAAGAAAGAGAACGTGGAACGCAACCTAGTGTGACTCTGGAACGACTAGGGACAAAAACATAGAATGTGAAGTTAATATCAAAGGAAAATATAATTGAAACTATTTTAGCTTTAAGGCTTTATCTCTTGGATTTCCTCCCTCTCTCTCCTTTATTTCCAAATGGAGGTCAGAAAACCTTTTAATCGGTTAAAGGTTTGTTACACTTGGACAACACCTTAGAGCGATTGAGGTTCATTTTGTAGGTGATTTGGGACATGTGTTTTAGGTTCACAGAACGAAGTTAAGTCCTATATTACAGATTTCTATGTCTCTAACTTCAAACTTTCGCACATGTTGTTTCAATGTAGAGAGATGAAGGTTTGATAGGATCTAGCTCGTAAAAAAGAGAATCATACATGAAGTATGTATGAGAATGTTGTATCATGCTTTTTCACAGTGTTTTACTTGCAATGAACATTGTGTCATATTTTTTTACAGTGTTTTACTACAGTGAACTTTCTAGATTTAAATAACTAATACCAACACTCTTAACTTTTCCATGGTTTCATTTTTTAGCAGAAGACCTCAGACCGGTTAATTCAGTAATAAAGTATAAATTTATATATCAGAATAGCCCTAGAAAATAAGGTTAATAAATTATTGCCCGCCCTCAACATTCTCTATCACTAATTAGAGTATTTTGCACTTAAGAAGTAATAATGAATTGATGGATAACCTCAAGACTCAATCAACATCTATAAGATACAATAACCAATGAGCAATGCCAGGTTTGATATTAACTACAACAGAAGAATTCTATCCTAAAAACATAGATGCACTGCCATGCATATAGGCACAACGAAAAAACCAAGCTTGAGAATGAGAACAAGGTTATGGAGAAAGGGAAAGAGCCAATACAGGAACTTGTTCCTACCAGCAAAATATCAGCAGCATGCCATGCAATACCTCCTGCAGTTACAAGGAGCATACCAGAGATTCCTAATGCCCCAAGTGTTTCAAATTTACCGTGTCCTGCAGTATATAAAGAATGAAAATTTGAATTATGGTCATGGCATAAAATGTGACCGTGATTTATGTTAATTGTCACTAACCTATTGTTTGAGCTATTAATTTTCTCTTTCACCAAATATAAGGTTGTATTCTGACTGATCCGAATGGAATGTGGATACTGAAGCAGTTCCGAAAGTCAATCTACTTGTGGACACATAAAATACAGACTCTCAATGGCCATTTTACTTAATGAAATACTTGGATCTTACGTCTTAATGAAATACTTGGATGAATGAACATGTACAAGAAATTGAAAGTTTTGAGGATCTTTATCTTGATAATGCTGAAACGCAAATCCAGATAACAGACAGTATATGAGTATATACTACTCCCTCCTATTCAGCTCAGGTGTCCCATTTCCATTTTGGGTCAAGCCACACTAAATGTCCCATTTCCTTTTTTGGGCTACTTCACATAGATAAAGTGTAGAAAAGAAAATTCAATTAAACGTTACAAATTTCTTTTAAGTTGGTGTTGGGTGAATATGGATAGTCGACTGCTGGCTACAATGAAATCCGTCTCATTAATTTGTGGGCCTTAGTGCAAAAAATAAAAAGGGCCTAAAAAATTAAGGCCTAATAACAATATTTTAACCATTTTAACCATTTTTGTTTTGTATTGATAATATTTAAACCATTTTATAAAAAACCTTAAATATTTATAAATTATATCTAAATTATATTCAAGCTAATATCAAACTTACATAGAAAAATATATATTTTGGGCCTAAAATATTTGGGGCCCTGGGAGATAGCCCGCTTTGCCCTTGCTAATCGACGGCCAAGCAAGGAATTCAGAAGTCGTAAAAGAAAACAAATTACCGTCAAGATCATAGTACAACTGTACAAGTGCAAAAAAATAGATATGAAATAAAAATATCCATAATGCCCCATAACAAAAAATGAAACAGACATGAATGTGGGTAAGAATGATAAACAACCATATGGATGTTCTTTGTCTCTAGGCACTCTCGCAGCTTTAAATGAGAGTAAAGCAACACCGCTGAGAACCTGCAATGCAGATATGGTAATCGATGTAAGCAATAACCAACAACATATAAATAAAAATGCTAAAAATCTAGAAAATGGAGACTCTACATTAAAAACATGAATTGATATGGGCAAGTATTCTTTCCTAAAAAGTTTGACCCATAAACATCGAGACGGATGTGAGGAAAGTAAATCAACTTTTGGCAAAATTGTGTTTTCATAGTGAAAATTACTAACACTATCATTCAAATAAAACCAGCTACTAGGTTCCTCCAATGGATGAAGACTCAAGCTAGAGCTTCAATGATGCAGGATACAGTAACTAAGCTAAAAACCCTAAACCACTGGTTACCTGGCCCGAAATCCCTCGAAATGTAATATCAGTTTCAAAACAACTACAGCAAGAAATCATGCCCCACCAATGCCATCTCCATTGATCAACATCAAGTTGTCGGACACTTGAAAAACGAGAGAAGAGGAGCAACTTCATTCGAACATATGTAACAATTCTCCAGAACAAACAGCATATAACACAATGTAAGTCATCTAATTCACTTCAAAATTAAGGTGGCTCAATCATTTTTCAATTTTAGGCATAGTTTAAAACACTATAAATATTTCTTCCAAAAATGGAAAGAAACCAATTGTCCTCCAACCATCCATCCCCAAACCTCCATTTCTATAAACAGTTTCCAGCAAACCAAACAATAAAAAACTAATCATCGTCTATACACCCCTTCCCTCGGCCTATCCTGTAATCCCAAAAAAGAAAATATACCCAATACTCACAGTTGCATCAAACATGTATCACAGTGTCAGTTCACAGTTGTCAATACATATACCAGTATAATATAATTCGTCAGCTAATTCGCTTTAATAAGTAATTCGCTGTTTTTCATTTCACAATTCATGAGGAGATTGAGATTAGCAAAGTACGTGACACCGATATATAAACCCCCTTCACATGCAAATTGCTAAACAACCCATCTAAGCTAATAGCATGAACTTGGTAACAATCATACAAAAAGGGCATTTTACACCCAAAAAGCTCAAGATTGATAAATTACCACATCAGATAGAGAATGAGCAGCATCAGCTATAATGGCAGTGCTTCCAGATAAATACCCAGTGATTGCTTTTCCTGCCGCCAATCCAACATCAGCAGCAAGTCCCAGCCTAAATATGTTCTCACTGCTTTTACTAGAACCTCCATGAAGATTCTGATCATGATGTGAATGACCAACATGCCACCGTTTGATTATTAGGCAATTTGATTGATTAATTCCCCCCAATTGGGTTGCTAAACATTTGAGTATTGGAGGATTTTGATGGGTTATGATTGGATTTTTACGGATTGTTGAGGGAAATTTTGAGATGTATGGTTTGTAAATGTGATTCGAATTGAAGAATCTGAAACCCATTTCAGATTGATCGAAGATGGAGCTGACCGAATATTTATTGAACGAAATCACGAATGCAATTTACTCGATACTCCCCAAAGTGCACCCCCAAACATCCCCTTCGACATCTACCTTTGTCCTCCCTAGCACCTCAAGCTTGAGTATTTTTTTTTAACGATCATTTGAAAATTTGGAATTGACTTAAATTTGTTGTTTGACTAATTAAATTTTTTAAATTTAGCTTTGGTTTTAATTTCATTATTGTTTTAAAATAATTAAAATTGAGAATTTGAGAATGACAGTGAAAATTTGTTATTCTCAAATTCTTCATTTATGATTTCATAACTAAAATCTATAATTTGAAATGAATTATTTGTTCAATAACACTGCATAAGGGAAATCTAGTAATTAGTATGTAACCTTTATGAAATGTGAGTGATAGTAGCCTCTAGTTTATGCTTTATTTAACTGTCATAGCATTTTCTGTTAAATTCTTGTTAATTTCCGTTTAATTGACCGTGTTGGTTGCTGTCCTCCCTAAATATATCTATACTCTCAAATATTTAATTCACTATTTTAACGTTTAATTCATCAACGCTCTTAAATATTGATACCCTTTTAGATCTATTAATATTTGTCCAAGACTATAGATACTTTCCCACCTAAGTCTAGAAAATTAGTTAACGCATAACAACTATAAATTTTTCTCAGATGTATTTAGAATCCCTTTAAATATCTACTTTCAACTATGCTAGTCTTACATCATTTTAACTTGTAGATTGGCCATAAAAATTAATTCCTTTTTTGTACTTTCACCGATCTATAATACTTGCTAGTTGCTACTGAATGTGATATATTGTGTGAAAAAATATCACTATTAATAGCGAGTATTATTTTACGATAAAAGTATTATTTTTATTGTCAAACGTCATGAACTCTTCAAGAATTATTCGCATAATTCATAGTAGCACCTTTCCTTTTTTTTCTTTTTTTTTGGCCTTTTTTCTTTTTTTTCTATTAAGTCATTTTTCATGCAATTGGGGGTCCAAGAATTTTAAACCAAGCGTGAAGTCTAGTGGAAAGTATAATACTCTTTCTTATTTTTGTCAAATATTCCTTTTTTTTTTGACATTTTTACCTATTACTTTGATTACTATTTTATTCTCAATGTATAACTTAAACATAATCAAGTAAGTTTTTGTTTGATTCATTTTATAAATAATATATTTTAATAATTTTGAATATTATTAAAATATACAAAATTATTAAAATATATTATTTTGTATATTTTAATAATATTCAAAATTAATAATTTAACCAAGCACAATCAGAGATATTTATAATTGAAATATATAGTACATCAACAAATATGTAAAATCAAATTGAACATTCAGTTAGAATAAGAGGAGTATAAATAAACATGGATATACTCAATTGTGCTCTTAAAATGTGAATAAAATCATAGATAAAGGAAATTGGGTCTTCTCTCATTTAAACTAAGTATATTATTTTCCTCAAAAAAAGTTCATAACTCATGAGTTTAATTTTCACCAAATATTCTTCTCATATACTTTTTCTGTTTGATTTTACTTGCAACACTTACCGTATTTGAAAGTTTCATATTATTTGGAGCATTACTATTTTTGGCAAAAATAATCTACTTATTTTATCTCACTTTATTCCTACCTCACATATCACCATCAATCATACATCATCCCATTAATTATTTAATATGCCTACAAGTCACAACCACTATCTACTTATAATGATATTTTTTATTTCTAACCCACATATCACCATCAATCATACATTATCCCTACTTTTACAATACTAATTTAACAGCCCTTAAAAAATGTGCCAAACCCCTATGGTGCAATTAAAACGGTATAAAGGTAGTATTAAAAAGAATCATATAATTAATAAGATAGTTATCATATAATAAGTAATTTAATAAAGAGTATTTATAGTATACTACTCCCTAATTTTAGTACTAGAGCCTAATCATAAAATTAATCTTAGAATATAAAGGTGTCTAAATTATTTCCATTGTACAAACTATATTTAGATGTTAAAGGTGTGATACACAACATTTAATGGTTTGTATTTGAGCAAATTTGCTTCAACCACAAATTATGCTAAAAATAAATTCTAATTATAAATTATTTTCATTATAAATAGTTATTAGTGAAAATCTTAGATTAACAAACACAAATAAAAAAAATTCATATATTTAATTTTCAAAAAAATTATTTAATTTAACAACATGGGCATTTCAAAAAAATCATTGGCCTCAATTATTTTAACGGTAATGTTGATTTCTTCTTTGGTGTGTGAACCAGCCCAAGCCCAAACAGAAGACATAAGTTACGGTGCTTTAGGGAGGAATAGGGTTCCTAAGAAGGCCAAGATTGGTGATCCGGCCAACGACTATACTCGAGGGTGCACCCCCGGTGAACGTTGTTCTCGGGGCGGAAAATAATTGAACCGTATGTTATGTTTGGGAACGATGATTTCATTTGAAAATTAAAATTGGCTCAAATTTCGAGTTTGGGTTAATAATATAAAAAAAATTCAAAGTTGAATTTGAGAGCAATTATACTGTATTTTAAATGTAGTTAGAATTGAGAATTTGAGAATGATGACTTTATAAAAATTTTGTCGTTCTCAAATTTATTATTTATGATTTCATAATTGAAATCTAGAATTTAAATTGTAATATATGTTCCCAAACAGAAGTTAATGTTGATTGTAATATGACATAATTTATTTATGAATAAAATCAAAATGAATAGAGAAATAAAATTCATATGGTCCACAATTGTGACACCATTGGAACTTACATATTGTTGATGGAGATTTAAGACTCTTATTTCTTGAAATTAAGACTCTTATATTATTATTATTATTATTATTATTATTAGTATTATTATTATTATTATAGACTGAAATTTATCTTTTGAAATTAAGACTCTTACATTGTTATTATTATTGTTGTAGACCGAGATTTAAGCTACTAAACTAAAAAAAACAATGAATGAAAGCGATTATTGATGATAAAAGTTGAACAATGAATCAAACTATTTAAAAGTACATTCCCTTTAAAAAAATATTTAAAAATATAAATGGATACCTTCGGGGAATCCCTAACAACCTGTTTGGTAATCAGTACGTAATGATAATGCAAATTTAGTTTAGTTTTGGTAAAAATATTTCTTGAAAAATTTAATAATCATGCTTATTGTCCTTCTATAATATCATTTCTTAACAAAATTTATTTTAATACATTATCATTTAAACATGTGGTATTATGTGGTAATGAAAAATTGTGAACAAAAAACTGTTTTATGATTAAACTTTCATTACCATATTAGGAATTAAATAATACATAACATGAAATTTACACTGGAATTCATTACAATTCCCTCTATTTAATACTGGTTACCAAATTGGCAGTAAAAGTAATGTTTTAAACGAACAATTATTAATAATAAAAAATGTTTTAAGATTATTACCAAAAAAACGAGATAAAAAGATAGAATACTTTCGATGCAACCTATTTAATGAAGTACTAATCTATGTTTTATTTTAAAAAAAGATACTAATATAGGTCTATGGATTTCATTACATGGACAATGAGTTAATATAAATCGACCATAATTTGTACTCCCTCCGTTCTTTTTTGATTGTCATATTTGAAGATTTCACACAAATTAAGAAAAGTGGAATTTTTGTAGATAGTGGGTATTATTTTATTAAGAGAGGTGAAATCTTTGTAGATAGTGGGTATTATTTTATTAAGAAATATGGAATCTTTGTAGATAGTGGGTATTATTTTATTAAAATGGTGGAGTGAATTAATAATTGTATTGGTATTATGAGAGAGAAAAGAGGGTTAAATGAGGGATAAAGAGGATATATGGAAGATAAAAACTTTCCAAAATAGGAAAGTATTCTAAATAGGACGAACTTATGAAACTGCCCATTATAGTAATGTGGACAAACTTAAAAGAACAGAGGGAGTATTAAATTAAAAAGGATTAAATAGTTGATATATAAGCAAATGATTTACTACTTAAAATAGTCGATATACTAGTTAAACTATGAAATTTTTAAATCATGTAGACTGAAGATAACTTAAATGATAGCAGAAATTTTATCAACAAATGGAGTTGAAACTTCCATATGATTATCCCTTTGAAAAACAAACTAAGTGTTTTTGACTTCATATATTCTCCTAATAAGTATAAAAGAACACTATAAAAATTAAGGTAGCAACAATATAACACACTAAAATGATAAATTTAAATTTAAGAAATATTGTGAAAAACAACCTAGAAAAATCTACATTTTGTCAAAAACTACCTAACACATTTTTTTTTAACAAAAACTAAATAAAATATTTTTTTGTCATAAACTATCTATTTAACTTTTACAGATCAAAATTCCGTTACAATATATATGTTATTGGTTTGTTAAAAAATAATAGTTACATTGAAATTTGATCTCTTGTCCCTTAAGTTACAAATATTTTACTCTAAACATTGAGTCACTGACCTATAATAATTTTTTATAATTTTGTATTCTTTAAACAATGTATTAATAAGATGAACAAAGCTAAAAATACAAAAGATCACATTTCAATGAAATTTTAATATAGTACTTCTCATATACTAAGCATATAGTACTTCTCATATATTTTATATTTTGCATTACTATTAATTTCTTTAATGGTCTTTTTTTAAAATCATATTAATATAGTACCTTGAAGACCCTTCTAGAGCCGGGGGACTCTTTCGACCGCCCTCTCCTTATGGGTATGAGACGCCGTCTATCTTCCCTCCCCAGACCCTGAACATGGATTTATCTATGTTCAGGATACACTGGGTATGATGATGATGATATTAATATAGTACCTCTCATTTACTAAGCATTTCAATGATGCATAATGTCATCATCAACAATCTAATATTTCGTTCGAAAATAGAGTCTGGGTAAAGAAAGGTGACGAATAATCTATACCCGCACCCCTTTTAAAGTGAGGGTCAGAGGAATATGATTAATTTTACCCCTAAAAAGTTAGAGCCCTACATAAAGAGAAAATGAGTGACATCGTTGCCTCAAGGATAAAATTGCCTGCAGAATAACTACACTAGCCAAAACTAGGACTAGGGCTATATAATAAATACGTTAAGTAATAAATAGACCAAAAAGGAGCGGGTAAAGAGCAACTAAATCACACTAACACAAAAAAAAAAAAAAAAAAAAAAAAAAAAAAAAAAAAACCATTAAAGAAATTAAAATAGTGTAAAATATAAATCTGACTTTCTAACTATTCATTATGTACTAACATAGGCAAAATAAAATCGAATAACCTTATCAATACCATAGATGAACCTTAATTTAGTACACCAATTTTGACCTAATTTTAGAAATATAAATGTCTAAATATAATACAAAAAACCTAAATATATAATTTGTATCACAATTTTTAGCAAATTATTTTTAGATATTAAAGGTGTCATAATTGACAATCCCATGGCTATAATTCAAGTCATTTTAAATTTAGCAAATAATATAAATCTATTTTTCATTATAAATACCAATTAATTAAAAACTTGGAACCAACAAACTAAAAAAAAACTAAAA
Source organism: Amaranthus palmeri (assembly GCA_019776075.1). NCBI lineage: Eukaryota > Viridiplantae > Streptophyta > Magnoliopsida > Caryophyllales > Amaranthaceae > Amaranthus > Amaranthus palmeri. Next base: position 4,070,782 of record JAAKBH010000271.1, on the reverse strand, counting down.
TAAAAAAATTCTTTATTTTTTCTCATTTATTCAATTTAACAAAATTTAATTTAATAAAATGGGCATTTCAAAAAAATCATTGGCTACAATTATTTTAACAATAGTGTTGATTTCTTCTTTGGTGAGTGAACCGGTTCAAGCAAATGAAATAAGTTATGGTGCTTTAGGAAGGAACAAGGTTCATAAAAAGGCAAAAGTTGGTCAACCCGTGAATCAATATACTAGAGGATGCTCTAAAGTTGAACATTGTTCTCGTGGTGGAAAAAAACAATAGAACGTTATGTTACGTTTGAGAATGATGATTTCGTTTGAAACTGCTCAATTTTTGAGTTTGGGTGATAAAAAAATTCAAATTTGGATTTGTCAATTACGGTATAGTTTTAAACGTGATTAAAAATCTTGTCATTCTCAAATTTATTATTTATGATTTCGTGATTGAAATCTAGAATTTAAATTGTAATATTTGTTCCCTACACAACCTGATATTGATTGTAATGAAATAATTTATTTATTATTTTATTGTTGAATAAAGTTTCTTAAATTGAGTACTAAATAATATTCTTAGCTAGCTATTAAGAATGTACTTGGTTTTTTTTTTTGTACTTTGTTGTGTAATTAAGCTTTTAAAGAGGTATTTCACAAAAAAAAATGCTAAATAATATATAATAATAATAATAATAATAATAATAATAATAATAATAATAATAATAATAATAATAATAATAATAATAATAATAATAATCAATGACATAGTTGTAGTGAAATGTATTAAGGATAAGAATAAGGATAAGAACATTTTAGTTTAAAACAAGAACATTGAGAATAAAGATAATCGAGAGTATTTTGATGAGGTATGAAATGGAGAACAAGGAAATAAATTGTAGGAGACACAACAATCATTCCTTTAGATGAAAAGAGAGAGAGAGATTTCAGGCAAAAAATATAAAAATTAGAAGTGGATGGCGTGTTGAAGGAAATAAAGCTAAAGAAAGTGGTAAGGCGAGATGAATTACCTTTTGAGGTATTGAGATGCCTAGGGTAATTGGAGTGATCAAGGTGTGTCATTAATGTTAAAAGGCTAGTTTCATTGGATTTCATTAGACTAATACTATTACACGGATCAAAATATTCGGATTTTGAAGAGGATCATTGTAGAAGATAGGAATAGCAAAAACGTGTATATTTTGATGAATGATTGGACATAACTTGAGTGATAAAATTTGAAACGAAGATTAAAAAGAGGTTCAGAAGTTGAAAATATTGAGAAAAGATGACAAAAGAAAACAATTGTTGATGAGAAAAGATGAACAAATCAAACTTTATTTAAAAGCATAAATGGATTTCACCATAACCCTAGACCCAGGGTATCAAACCTTAAAAAGACATAAAATGTCATAGAAGAAGTGTCTGTAAACATTAAGTAACGATTATATATGAAGTTAATAAATTAGTTTTATGTGGTAAAATTTGATGGAATAAAAATTTTGCTATTTTAAATTTATTTTTTTTATTTTGTTTATAAATATCCATCCGAGTCTAGTTGACAATTAAATACTCCCTTCAATTCATTATATTTGTTCACTTTTTTTTTGTCAATTCATTTTATTTGTTTACTTTCCTTTTTTGGCATAGAATATTTACCTAAATATCCTATATATATGTTCACACAAGGTCACAAGTAAATACCATAATATTCCATTTACATTACTTAAAATACCTAACTACTATCTTTACATTTATAATAACTTAAAATACCCTACTACCACCTTTACAATTATTATAATCACCTATAATACCCAAACTACCACACTCTTAAATATGCGTGCTCAGAAAAAGTAGACATTTATAGTGAGTTGGAGGGAGTATCAATTAACATAAAACGACCACTAATTTTTTTCTCTAGTTATATATATAATATCTCTTTGAAAAACCCTTGAAATTTACATTTCATTGCCACTAGTATTACATTATTTTGACTTGTATTTCAAAAGTAGAGGAGTTTAATAGGCAGGACACGAATCGGGTCGGACTCAAACAAATGTGGGTTGGGGCGGGCCTTGTGAAAATAATATGGGCCGAATCTGGGCCGGGCTTTAAAATCCAGCACCACCCTTTTTATAATTTACGTTGATAATAATATTAATGACAATACAATTTGGCATTTTCAGTTCCCAACAAGATTCAAAGTAATTTGGCATCTAAATTACATAAACTAAAAATATGAATTATGGATCCAAATTACATAAATTATGCATCTAGATCACAAAATGAACGATTTCTGTATACATAGCCGTTCAAGATCGCAAATGAGTGAAGAATTATTATTCAAATTGTATGAATTTGGATTAAGGTTTTAATTTGGACAGATTTTAGGATTTTAATTAGTGAGGAAAAAAAGGGAGATTTTTAAAGCCCATTTTAAACTTACAAAGGCCCGTTTTCAACCCATTATAAGTCCTCTTACAACCCACTCCATATCAATAATAGAGCCCGTTTTCGGCCTGACCCATTTTTGGCCCGGCCATTTAAAACCCTCCTAAAACGGGTCGGATAAGGGCTTAAAATGGGACTCGGTCCTTTGAACACCTCTAATCTAAAGTTATGGCCAAACCAAACTATCAGATATTTGCCTCTCAAAACCACATCGTATAGTTAGATCCGATCGAGTATAGTCAGTATTATTGTAAGAAAATAGGTTAAAAAATTGTATTATTCTTCATAATTTTTTCAATAATGAAATATAAAAACATTTTATTAGTCTCTTAAAATGTGGTTGAAAATCATATTAATATGGAGTAGTACTTATCATATACTATTACTAACTAATTCAATAATGCATTATCTAACATAAGCAAAAGAAAATCAAATAAATCCTACTTATAATAGATGAACCTTAAATTAGTACACAAATTTTAGCATTAGACCTAATTCTAGAAATATCAAATTTAATGGTTTGTATTTGAGCAAATTTGCTTCAACCACAAATTTAAGCTAAAAATAAATTCTAATTACAAATTATTTTCATTATAAATAGTTATTAGTGAAAATCTTAGATTAACAAACACAAATAAAAAAATTCATATATTTAGTTTTCAAAAAATTTATTTAATTTAACAAAATGGGCATTTCAAGAAAATCATTGGCCTCAATTATTTTAACGGTAATGTTGATTTCTTCTTTGGTGTGTGAACCAGCCCAAGCCCAAACACAAGACATAAGTTATGGTGCTTTAGGGAGGAATAGGGTTCCTAAGAAGGCCAAGATTGGCGATCCCGCCAACGACTACACTCGAGGGTGCACCCCCGGTGAACGTTGTTCTCGGGGCGGGAAAAAATAGAACCCTATGTTATGTTTGGGAATGATGATTTCATAATTTGAAAATATAAAATTGGCTAATTAAAAAATTCAACTATGAATTTTTGCCGATAATTTAAAAGTAGGTAAAGTTGAAAATTTAAGAATGACTTTACAAACGTTATCATTCTCAAACTATTATTATTGCGATTTCATAATTGAAATCTAGAATTCGAATTGTAATATTTGTTCCGAAATACAATCTATTATTTTTTTAATTGTAATGATATAATTTATTTATTATTTTAATGTTGAATAATGTTTCGTAATAGTACTAAACTAGATAGTGCCCGTGCGATGCACGGTTTTATCAAATTTTCTGAGTATAAATAACAAAAACAAATCCTATTAACTATCTCAAAATATCCAATACGCTAAATAATATTCATTTAACAAAAAAATTGAAATTTTTTATAAATAATTAAAATAAATAAAATATAATATATAGTTTTCTAATACATTAAATATTATTTGACCTAAAAAGTAAAAAAAAAACAATTAATAAGAAAGTTAATATATTCAGAATAAAAAGTAGAAAGTCAAAGATTATAATAACAATGACATCATCATTTAATTTAGGAGGAAAATTTTTTTAATGTGAAAGCGACACGTAAGCAATTTTAAAAGGTGATGATGTAAGCGTGTTTTGTTTTAGTAATAGTTATAGATAATAAACCTAGCTATACTATAACGAATGAACTTTGTTTTTAATTGACTATGTTAGGTAAGGGTGTGCATAATTATTTGATTTAAATTATCTCGTTTCCGGCTTAAAAATAGGATAATTTAAATCGATTTTAGTTTTTTAGACTGAATATCAAATTCGGAAAAAAATTTTTTAGTGAAATTGGATATCTGATTTTGAGTTTTTTTTATTATTATTTTTGTATAAAAATTGAATTTAGACTTTTGAACATGTTATATTTAAAATTCTCAACTACAATTAAGTTAACTTATATTCTCTCCGTTTTTTATATTTGTCCACCTTACTATAACAGATAGTTTTAAATGTTTGTCCACCTTAAAATACTTTCCATTTCAAAAAAAATTTCCTCAAATATACCCTCATAATCCCTCCCACTTTTCCTAAATATACTCTCTTTATATTAATTACAATGATAATTTCCCTTTTTTTCTTTATTTTATCTTTAATTTAAATATATTTTCTCTCTCATATAATACTAATACTATCATTACTTGACAATACTATTTAATTAAAATAATACTCCTTTACTGTTTTCCAAAAGAAAAAATAATGGGGGTGTTTGGCAATTGGCTGTTGGCGGTTGGCTTTTTTAGTTGGCTTGTTTGACCAGCTGGAAATGTTGGCTGTTTTTATTGGCTTTTAAGCTAGCTTAAAAAGCTAGCTGTTTGTGGAGGTGTTTGGTAAATTTGAATGTTGGCTGTTGGCTGTTTATTAGAGAAAAAGTAGGCCAACAAGCCAAAAGTCAACCCAAAAAGCTAGCTGGAGCAGCTTTTTTCATTTTGGCTTAAAAGCCAGCTTTTCAGCTGCTTTAAAAGCCATTTACCAAACACTTTTTTTGGCTGTTTGACCAACCAACAAGCCAAAAGCCAAAAGTCAACCAAAAAGCTAAGCGAAAAGCCGATTGCCAAACACCCCCATATCCACCTACTACAAAGATTCTAGTTTTTTAAATTTGCGTGAAAATCCCATAGTGAAAAATTATTTAAGAACGGATGGAGTATAACTTATCGATTACTCCCTCTATACCTCACAATTTTGTACCTCTTTTCATATTAGTTTATGTCACTCATTTCGTACTTTTTTCTTTTTTTGGTAATGTATCTCATACACAAATTTATTATCTCTCTATCATAATCACTCATTTTTATCATCCATTTTTTTTTTGTCTTATTCGCTAACCTAATTGCTCTTTCCACTAAATTCATCTATAAAATTTTTAGGTACATTCTCATTGAGAAACTATAAGTTAATTTAGGCTTTTGAAATGAATCGTCATATATATATATTTATTCATTATAATTGATCTAATAATTGTACTAAAAATGACAAATGACATACTAGAAGAAACCCTAACAAATGACTCACATTTATTTATTAGTTGTAATTTGCTTACATGATATATATTGATTTATTTTTATTTTGTATTTGATAAATTTTTCTTATTTAACCCAATAGTTATAATTATTAGAAGTATTATTAATTGCATACTAATTTAACATGATTTTCACTGATAATTATTGAGATAAAAGATTTTATTTTTAAAACATAATAATGGGGATGATTTGTCCATAAAACATTTCCTACAATTTAATTTAATTATCCCTTTTTATTTTTAAAACATATCAATACACATTGGAGGAAAGAGACTCCTTGTCTTTCTAGACACAAATACAAGCCATATTGACATCTTTATAGCCTCTAAGTTTTTGTGTTTTAAATTAATTTTTTTAACTAGAACAAAAACTTAGAATTATATGTTTTTTATATTTTTGTTATTGTGTTTTCCATTTGTTTCCATTTCATTTAAATTTTTACTTTGTCCTTCATGTTAACCAACTAAATAAATTGTGTATTTGATAGAGAAATGTAAATATAATTTTATTGATATAGTGGTCGGGTTAAATATGGGGACAAAAATTAGTACTCTCTCTGTTTCATTCAAATGTCTCATTTACTTTTCAAACATTCGCTATTGCATTAATTCAATACCTAATATCGATACTGTATATAATTAAAAATTATAAAAACTAGATATTAATAAACCTTATGTTGAGAAGAGTAAAACAAGATTTCATTTGATTATATTTTAATGCATGTATTAAGAATAAAAAAATAAAATGTAATTGATGAATAGCAACGCAAAAGCAAATCGGACATTTCAAAAAGAAATCGTCTTATACACTAATTTGTGTATTCTATATGCATCTCCATGGGAATATATATGGAAACATTATTTCACTATTCATGTTCTAATACATAGCATTTAGCTAACAGGAGTTTTAGCCAAACACAACGTACTTAATAAAACGTCTCTTTATATCTTTCGACAAATTTACATCAAATATCTTATTTATTTAAACATTATATCCTTATGTTGTCACGAGATCCAACTGTCTATAATTATAATTAAATTATAACTTTTTTCTTTACTTACTCATCTCATGTTCTCCCATATAATCGTCCATTTTTTTTTAAAATTACATTTATTATCAAATAAGATATTTAATTAGAATAAAAGAAAATTTATGCAAGGGTGGACATTTTTAAGTCAATTCCAATTCATTTCAATAGGTTTTTCTCAAAGGCAATTACTCCCAAGAACATAATGTTAGATTTGAAATTATTAAAAAAAAAAAAAAAAAAAAAAAACTCAAGCTAACTATTTTCTTTAGTTTCTTTGGATTGGATGCTCAGTTAGAACATGATTCCTTTACAACAATTGATGACTTTCCTAATCAAATAAAATTTTAATTTTCTACATCTACCAATTCCAATATTCATTGTCCTACAAAAGTTTTCTCCTGCCCCAACTTTTTTCTCTTGGGTGAAATATCAATATCCTTTATGTACTCTAGAGATTGAAGTAGGCCGGGCCGTTATGTTGCCCGTCCGGACACTGGGCAATACGACATGATACTTTCACAGTACAATTTGGTAATCAATGATACATGAGCGGTCAGCACGACACGATTTCTAGTGCAGAATAAGTTGTACATGCGAGCCCGACACACTTTTGCTACCGCCTCCTCTCACCATTATTCCATCTCCGATTAACACCACCGACACCATGCCAATTCTGATGCCTACTAACTCTATCAGGGTGCCCATATCCCCTCTCCGCATCCTCGCGATTCCACCCACGCCCATGCGCATGATGATGCTCAGGCGGGTAGCTTATTGGCCCAGGACTATTCTCGGGACTCCACGATTCGTACCCCTTGTGACCACCCCTGTAATGACCATTACCCCTTGTGGGGCCTGGCTGTCCAATCTTCATAGTCTGATTATATACATTTTGATCAACAAAATTAGAGGAAAAAGGCACATTATAAGACAAGCCATGCCTAGTATTTACCATCCCCATATCACTATCTTCAGTAACTCGAGGCTCCGGTACATACTCTCGCGAGTACAAATGCATTTGTGACCGTGAAAGTGAAGGTGTCGGCTGTGAATAAGAAGGGACCGAAGAGTTGACAGTCGCAAGATTATGGTTTACTGTAGGGGGAAGATAAGCCGGGTGAGACTCATGTATGATAGACGGTGGTGGAACCGAGAAATGAGGTTGAGAAGGAAGGTGTGGCGGCAAAGATGGCTGCGGCCGCAAGCTACCGCTAGTCTGCAATCTATCTGAAGTAATAACAGCAGTTGTAACAACAGGAACCGATGTCATACTATCCTGAACTCCGATTGTATGTCGAGAAAACGGGTTCTTTGCAGGCTGTGTTGCTGTCCATCCACTCTGCAAATATGTGCAAAACATACGATTTTAGATAATTGAATGCAAATGTTTAAAGAATGTGTGCAATGTAACAGCAAAATAGGTAAAATGATACATAAAAAAATGTCCTTTCGTAAAATTTTATATAATGGTCGATTAAATCTTTGTTAGATTATATAATTATGATCGGTTTTGCAAGACGGGTTAACTTGGGTCGATGAGATAGGTGACTACAATATTAAACGAACACTCATTAGCAGTCATTCCTGAAATGTCAAAACCCATAACACCTACACTCCGCTCAAAGTAAAAGAATGTTCCCTCCGTCTTTTGAATTTGCTACACAACATAATAAAAAATAAAAAATAAAAAAATCACTTTGACTTTCGCTATGTGGTAAATTGAAAGTGATAAATGAGTAAAAAGGAAGAGACGTCACCAAAATTTAAAAAAAGAAAAAAAAAAAAAAAAAGAGAAACTTGATAGGCAATCAAAATCATTCACTTATGTAGCATTCTACGTCTTAATTTTTTTTGCTATGGTGATTGGCAGATAAATGTAATTAGCTTGTAACGATGAATAATGCCCAGACCAAAGTTAACCATAAAATTTGGCAAAATTGCCCAAAAAATTCTAAAACTGCCCACAAAAATTTGCTCTGCCCATATAAAAATTTGCCATATTTGATTGCAAGAAAAATGTGAGTACTGCAATATGAAAACATTTTCACGCACCGGCCCAGGATTGGTAGAAGGCGTCGGGGAGGGAAGAGAAACTTCGAATCTGCTCGGTGGGGTTGGAGACGGAAGTGAGACTTCAACATTATTTCTCGTAATAGGGGTAGGCGAAGGAAGTGAAACTTCAATCCTCGCCTGCTCGGGCTTCACAAAGGTTTGCCCGTTTAACAAACCCGCCCCTCCACTTGACTTGAGCATGTCCAGGAGTTTCACAGTATCTTCACTAGACAGCCCACTGGCTTGGCCCGATGTTAAAGCGAAAACCAAATCCGGGTTTTTAAGCAAAACAGCTAAAAGCTCAAGATCAGGTTCAGCTTGTGTCGAGGTTGAAGGTTCAGGTTCGGGTACATGACAATCCGTTGAAGCATCCTCATCAACTTCTGGTAACTGCTCGATGGGTATTTCCGGGGTTAAGGAATCATCGTAGTCCATCTCGATATCCCAGGGTTCCCTCGGATTAGAAGGTACATCTTGAAGCGTTTGGTACACGGTTTCTTTTTCTCGATGAATTCGGTTCCTCTGGATTTCTAACTCCTTACTGCTTTCTCCTGTGCTAATTTGTGCTGTAATTTGAATTTCTGCACAGATGGGGAAAAACAGAGAACACCGATTAACATGGGTTACATGGAACCAAATCGATCGCAATTAAAGATAAATAACATCGGTTGGATAACCACACAACCGCGTTGTTCTAAAGATCAAACCATGGCTTGTAACGCAACGTCTACAGTCCCTTTCGGGTTCTGAGAATTAGTGTGCAGAAACCCAGAATTTCGTTCTTGCAGTTACTGATTTGCTTTAGATTTAATGTATAGATGACTTTTGATTATTGTTCTTTACAATTGTCTTAAAATTTAATGCCATTAAATAACTCCCACCAAAACGGGGTTTTAGAGGTCGAATGTACACAACTTTATCCTTGTTAATGATAACAAAGACATTTACGATTGACCCTTTGAAACCCGCTACTGCAAAATTAGTATTCAAACGAAGAAAATAATAACCCACTAAATCCGTCTTCTTCGTTTCCCTTTGATTCGCTCGATCAAAGCAATATGTAAAACAAAATACAGACTTCTAATAATGCAACATAAGCTAGCCAAATCCACTAGTATCCATCACAAAATCACAAACTTGTAATAACGAAGTCTACATCAAATACAAACTTATTTCGAAATAAGGATGTCGGGCGTTTTCGAAGAAGCACAGCCGGCAGCTAGGTGAAGAAAGACCGGCTCTCATCCTCGTCATGTTACATAAATTACATTTCGTAAACAGCCAACATTAATCGTGATTACATATAGAAGATTAAATAAGCGTCACAATTGGTATAGATGATCAAACCAATCAGTAACAAAACGAGCACCGAGTATCAATGATTCTCATTCATACAGTATACTCCGATTTGCACTTTTGTAAGTACGTCTCCTTACGGATTTTGCAGGGCACTTCGGAAAGGATCACTTACATAACTGTTGTACTATCTTATTGTAGTCTAGTATATACAATGGGTCAATAAATCATTCAATAATGCTTATTAGTTCGCATTTTCTTTTGATGATTAAACTTCTATCAACTATGTTTTGAACAATGCTATTATACTCCCTCCTATTCGGCCTATGTATTCCATTTAGTATTATACGGTTTCCAATTCACAAATTAATCATTTATATTCCTAATTGTGCATTATTCATTATAACAAAAAGTTGGTATTAATAAATTTACGTTTAGACGGATCAACAAGATTCATCTGACTATATTTTAACTCTAAGATTATCAATAAAATACAAACTAAGAACTGAGTGATAAATAGTGTCAAAACAAAATTAAATATATATACTAAATAGGAGGGAGTATTAAACTAAAACATCATTTATTGAACACCCAAGTAGACTACATTGTATTCCAAAAGCTGTACAATATCTCTGTTCTATACAACAAAAGTTAAAATTAAGAAAAAGGAACTATTTATAATAAAAAGAAAAATATTTAGGCCTATGAATGGAACTATTTGTCAAAACAATGGCTTTTGATATGAAAGAGGCTTCTCAGATGACCAATGCCATAAATATTATTGATAACGTCGGGATCGATAAGGGGATAGAAACAAAATCAGTAGATTAGAATCATAGGATCGTAAAATCCTACAAATTTGTTTTGGTATGCTATAGAATAACTAATTATCGTTATATTTGTTCGTTTTGATTCATCTTTAAAGTATTGAGTTGTAAATAAAGATTTAACTTTATTTTTAACTAATTAAAAGAAATATTTTTAATAATCATTTATAAACTGCAAATCAATAAGTACATGAAATTTCATAATTGTTATGACGATAAATTATAGACTTGTATTTATGTTAGTAAAGGTAAAATATAAGTATTTTTTATGATTGAGACTTCAAACTACCCTTGTGAGATTTGCTTGTTGGATTGTAAGATCGTAAAATCGTATTATGATCTTATCACCCATATTCTTGAGCTTGGTAGGATCATGCGATTTTACCATTATCAAAATCATACTAAAGATTTAGATAGCTCAACTGTTTTTAGATCGTAGAGTCGTAGAATCGTATTCTAAAACCATGATTATCCCTTTTAATGGAAGGAATTCCAAAATCAATACTCTTCAATGTTAAGTACCCTTGGAGAGAAAGTTCTGAAATGCACAAAAAGAATCCAACAAAATTTGAAGAAACTGTACCTGGAGGTGCCCGCCAAGGGATTTGAACCCTTCGGCACTTTTCCAGCAAATGTTCCTTCTGATCAAAAGCCGGCTTCTGATCGGAAGCAAGCTTTTGATCAGATGAACTATTCACCTGTTTACTACTCGTCGGAGGATGCAACCTAGCTTTTTTCTGTGCTTCAAGCTTAGGCCTAAGATACGCTTCTGATGCCGAGAGAAAATCACTAGTGAGTAACGAAGGTCTTTTAGGACCATCTGTTTTCATTTTGTTACTCCGCAAAAATTGCGCGCGCAATTTTTCCTTTTGAATTTCATCAGCAGTAATAGGACGCCTTTTATCGGATGGCACTGCTTTTACGATATGGCTTTTGCTATTTGTTTTATGACCGGGTTGTTCAACAAGCTGAACCTTTCTACGCTCTTTATTATCTGTGATTAGCTCATTAAGGAATGTGCAAATCTTCTTGATCAACTGTGCTCGAAAGAAAAGCTACATAACATATTAGAATCTATAAAGTAATACCATAAGATTTATATGGCCAACCCGTAGAATGAACTCATATGACAAAATCTGAAGGATACGAGCAGCCGAAGTCCCTAGCATGAGTTTCTTATTAGATTCATCAGAAGGTGCAGTTAGCAGCTTCATTGCTTCGACGGATTCCCCTTTCCTGATAAGCACAAGTCAGGAATGTCAAACTACGGAAAGTTTACAGCACTGGCTATCTAGGTGAACTATTAGTGAATGCACAATTTTGAACCTGGTATTATTTGGATCCACACAAGATGGAACTAACGCAGAATCCTGTGAGGAAAGCAACAAAGTCACATACATGTCACAAAACCTCATGAATGAACTTTCAAGCAAAAGTTAGTATTGATTACACTACTCACAGGGTCATTAACAGAAGACGGCCATAAATCATCTCCAACAAGTTCACCAATCCTGAAATGTCATGTTCAACATTAGAGGGAAATTAAACAACTGGTATTTAGAAAATGATGTGGGAAACTTGTTACATGCCTTTGAGTCAGGTCGATATCACCAGCAGCCCTAGTGCCATTAGGTTTCTTTAAAGCTTGGCTTTTGGCGAACATTTTGCTCCACTTCGACAATAAAACTCTTGCCCTGTTTGAGATATCTGATCTTCAAATCAGATTAATAAGACATGAAAGTAGCAGAGTATACAAAAAGAACGGAAAAACAAAAATTAACACATTCTACCGCACCAAAGAAAAATTACAAGTCTCTCTTCCATTCACCACACGACAAGGTTTAACTTTACAAATAAAGAGTACTCCAATTAGAATGAAGCTTTCATAAATCTAGAATTTTGAAATAGAAACATTGCATATACTTCTAAAAGGGTGCGGTGCAGCAAAAAAAGCCGGCATCCAGAACCCCAACATTAAAACCAGAGTTAGAAAAACAAAGACTAGGTCTGCATATTACCCCCATTCAACTCCAAATACTAGAATACTAGATATAGGGAGTACAAAGCACCCTTCATGCAAATCTATTAGAAAGGAACATGGCAAGAGACCATATGGAGCCAGTAGTTCGAAAAGCAGCACAAACTGAGAGTCAAAAGAAAAAGGAAGCTAGCATGCACACACCTGGTATTCGGTAAAACCGCAATTTGTTGACACCTTGGAGTATTGCTGACATGTGAGCAGGAAGAGCTTTATTCAAGGGTAAATGGCAAAGAACCTGTAAGATACCCAAAAAATCACTGCATTAATTTAACCTCTGATAAAATAATTAAGAAGTGTGTAACAGCATATATTTGAACCTTGAGAGCAGCTGAAATGACACTAGTTTGTTCTTCACTGGCAGCTTGGCTCAACCAAGTAGCCAGAATCATGACACCACCTTTCGTCAAAAACCTACAGCCATAGACAAAAGCAGCTTCAGTCACAACAAAACCAGGAATATTCACATTGAAAAAAAATCGTAAGTAGCTCTTCGTTCATAGGCAATCAATCACCAGCATAATACTGAAGGGTTTTCCATCTGCAAAATCCACTCCATCAATTTCACCTGGCCCGAAAAAGTTTCTTCTTTACACATAGAGCTGAATATAGTTTCAACAAATTTTCTTTCTGACTCGCCTAGTCCTGGCAAGACTTCATCCTGGTTTGAAGAAGATGCTTCCTCAGCATCAGACGGACCAACAGTAGTCAATGGAGTAGGGTTTATGGGTAGCATAAGATCAGAATCAGCAGTTACACCATCTTGTAGTTCCTTATCTGTACCAGCCCTAATAGCTTTTTCTCTTGACAGACGAACCATTTTCCTCACCCAAGAACGCTGACTGGCAAAATACTCCCTAACCTGCCAAGAAGTCACAAATACCAATCAAAAGCAGGTTCAATGTCAAATTATTGAATCACAAAAATGCTGTACCTTAATGCTAAAACTATCCCAAAAACAGTACCTGTGTGACTGTTAGACCAAAAAGAGCACCAATCTCCCGAGATTCCTTTTTGCTAATAGCATCTTTGATAGAAAAAACAGCTTGCATATATTTCAAAGCCTTGAGATTTAGCTGGTCTCGAGGTCTTTTCCCTATCAAATGTTAAAACTTCATGTAAGCATTGTAGAGTTCAAAATTCAAATTCAATACGACCACAACAATAGCAATGTCAAAGTCTTAATCACAACAATGCAGCGCCACCCATGGACTTGAAATAATCAAATAAAAGTGGGTAATGATCATAGATAAAGATATCTTAGCATGACAATACATATGCCAAAGTCTTAATCCATAGGAATACTCTTTTAATAAGCACCAACACAAACAGTCATATATTAAAGCATTATGAAAGCCAAGAAACCCAAATAGAACTTAAATGAGAACAAATTAGCATTGAAAAAGAGAAATTCACAAACTGACCAATATTTATAGATAGAGCACCAGCTGCCTGCAATCACACAACAAAAAATAGCACCAGCATTAGACATCCTCTCCAAAGTAAAAATCGATCCCTATAAATTAGTAAATCTATGCAATGAGAAACAGTAATGATTTATATTCAAAAACTAGGGTTCATAAAAAAGGACCCAGGAAAAAGTAAGAAAAAAGAACCATTTCTTGGGATAGAGGATTAATGCCGGTAAGTTTGCATTGAGTAATGACAACACTGCGGAGTTGATCGATCTGACTATGGAAAAGCTGCTTTTGAGACTCCATTGTCTTTTGAAACGAATCCATGGAACTTCCAATTACAATTTCTGAAGAGTAGTCCTTCAACGCCTCCATATTGAACCAATTTCAGGGACAAAAAGGAGGAATTTGAGGATAGAATTGGTTGAAGATTCAATTAGGGAAAATTAAATCAATTGAAGACATTTTAGGGTTTTTCTCGGCTGTTAGGGCATAGAATTGCGTCTGTTTACGGGTTCATGATTGGGAGTGGGTTGGAGACAGAGGAAGACGGTTTAGGTGAAAATACGTCTTCGGCTATTTCTTTTATTAATTTATTTTATTTATTTATATTTATATTTATAATTTATAATAATAAAAAGTAATTTATTGATAAATGAATAAAGGCTCATATTTTTATTTTCTCTCTAATTTGTATTAATTGGGCTATTTAGCTCATATATCTATTGCGTCTCTAGAAAAGACAGTCTCTCACAACAATTTGTGTTGAATAATTGAAAACTTTAAAAATTCCAAAAAAAAAGTTTGAAAAGAATAAGCGTATTGCTAAAAAAAATACCTAAAGTAAGCTTTGAAAAATATTAATTTTAAACTAAGCGTCTTTTTTTTAATTTGAGGTCAGGTATGCTCGCTGTTAACTGGTCAAAATTCTTTGTTCGTTGATAGTAACTACGAACATACATGATCTCAGGCTCGGACAAGGAGACGCTTAATTTTTAAAAATTAAAATTTCTCGAATCTTACATTTGGATATTTTTTAATAAGCTTATTATAATAATTTTTTGAGTATACGATATTACATTACAAAATTTGAAATAAAATAATAATTGTAATAAATTTACGAACATTGGAGGTAATATCTGACAATTTTTCATATTCTCTTTTATTGTACTTAAATCAAATAAAAAATACTATTTAATTTTAAAAAGACTACACTTGAAGACTTGATTTAATAAAGGCAATCTCTTTGAATCAAAAGTTTCAAAATATATGATTTTTCAAGTCAAGTATCTTTTAATATATAGTTTTATAGTCGAGTTATGTATTGGAGGATTAAGCCACAAAAGGGAGAAATTAAGTGAAATTAAACTCTAGAATTTATTGGAATTTCATGAGTGAAATTAGTGATAAGTTCTTACATGTAATCTTTTGTACTCAAGCATTTATCTATATATTACAAGTGATTTACTTCTTTAATCCCTAAATTTCATTTGCTTCTAGTTCATAATTACTTCTCAATTGTTCAAAATCTGTTTGTATATTATATATACAAACTTATTTGTTGGTAACTAAAGCCCTAAAAAAACTAGCCACCTAGTCCTAGATGTTTTCAAAACATACTTGATAACCCGATATTTGCTCAACCCTATAACCGAACTAGATTTGACCCAAGAACAAAAATAAATTAACAAATATATAAAAATCAACACGGAGACAAAATAAGATTTCGAACCAACTCAAAACATCTGCCCCTAAATCAACCCGATAACCCGAACCAACACCTCTGGCCCACTAACCCTAACATTTTGAAATAATAATTTGTAGTACACAATTGGCTTTACAAGTACTTATAAACATACAAAAGTTACAAAGATAGATGCTATTGTTGTTTGCTAGAAGGTTGATGACAACATTATTTTGGTGCATCTTCAGAGACTTCTTGTCTGTACTTGCATGGGATGGGATTGCATACTTCATAAGGACCAGATTCCGGCCCCCTTGAAGACGAAATCTTAACATAAAAAAACATCGGGATTTCCCCGTGTAACATATTCACCGGTTGATTCACTCAAAATAGCCCAACAACAATTTGCTATTTTAGATTTACATTCGCAAGAAGACTAGGAAATCATGTTACAGTGGGATTGCCATTCACGGTACCTCGACTAGATTAATGACAGTCATTCACTAAAACAATGGTGTCGTTGTATACACCGAACTCCCACGAAAATTTACAAAAACCGGGACTGAAATATCTAGCAATCGAAGCCCGACTGTTTGTACAACTCTTTTATCAATCAAATACACCTGCAACTATGGCAGTACTCGAGACGATCAAAAATTTACATACATTGAGACAAATAGACAATATGTCACTTGAACATTGTTTACAAAACTGCTCAAAAATAATCAATAAATCTAAGAGGGAACAAAAACCCTAAAAACAGGTGGGATACTCTAATATTTCATCTATTTACAGTTTTCCTAGTTAATAAAAGTATAAACATCAGCATACACCTGAAATCAACACAGAGAAATGCTGATCAGTTTGGATCATCAAGCAGAAATATAGGGTGAAAAATCAAACATGATACTAAGCACAATTTTCAGTGATTCGAGTCTAATTGACAGTAAATTAGAGATTGATGTATATTGCTACATTTCATTATTCCAATGCCATTAAGTGGCTCCTACCTAGGGTGGGGTTTGGAAGGGTCGGACATACGCAATCTTACACTTGTTAATCACAACTAACAAAGAGGTTGTTTCCAATTGACCCTTGGTAGCAAACGTCATGTGCAACTTCACATAAACAAGAAGTGCACATGACTTAATGATCATTTTATGTTAGTCCACTATAATCAGTTTTTAAATGACTTCACGTTCATGTATAATCATGTATGTTAACGGTTTTAAATGAGTTCTAAGTCACCAACTTAAGAAAAATAATAAGTAGAAGATACGCAATCCAAATCTTTTGGGATTAAGAATCAGGTTTGTTGTTTTTTGTTGTTCTATTTCCTCCATTTATTTTCTCCCCACCTCATTTCTATTATCAATCGTCTCATTCCACTCTCTTTTAATCACATCTCCACATTTAAACTCTCTTTTGATCACATCTCTAGATTTCAACTCTCTTTCAATACCTCTGACATCCACACAATTCAATCTCTCTTCATTGATACCAAATTTATCACACTAAAAGACAATATAATAATTCCATATATTCCTTTAAAAAACTAATCAATACACAAATATGGCTAACTCATAGTATAACTTCATTAAGGGTACCTTCAAGATTAATATTTAGAAAAGCATCAACGCAAAATGAAGACTTTTAGAGAAATAAGGCTTGATTTATTCACCTCATATACATGCACTTGATGGTTCATACAACTTGCCTCCTCCCAGTATGGATCTTGCAAGCACTGCCATAAAGACACTGGTACCATTAAGTATATATGAAATAACTTATCGTATTAGTCCTTGAAAATTCAAAATTATATACAATAGAAAAAACAAACTAAACTTACCGTCTCAACCTTCTGCATTATTGAGAAATAAGAGTGACGGTGCAGTCAGGGTTTCCTAGCAACACCAATGACTATATGAACTATTTCTCATGACCTATTCTTTGATTATGTACACTATACAGGAAATAGAAAAACATGAATGGCATCGGAATTCACTTGTCTTAGTGTAAAATCAAGATTCATCACTAAAACTCTTTTGCAACCTTCACTTTCTGGCAAAATTTATCAAACCATAGCCCCAAGAACAAAGTGCATCAATCGTTTTGACAAGGCATCCTCAACAAGTAACTTGTCGCTTGACCATTAGAGGAACCAGATGAAGACATGAGACGGTTTCGGGACATACTACAGCATATTCAAGCAAAGGACAAGATGACATCAAAATAAAAATCATGTTGGAGCACTATATTTAGCCTGTTAATTTGTCTCCATAAAACAGTTGCTTTCTCAGTAGTCTGGATACATCAACTGCCATAATGCTTAACCTGCTCAACGGCCAATTGCTTCTTTTGCAAGCCGTACCAAACGCAGAAGTCCATCTACATCATGGAAGTTGAAATCTAGAGCTCTTTTAATGGAGGTGATTGCATCTTTTAAATTATCCTGACTGCCATTAGCAGCTGCAAAAGCAATGCGTGATTTTCTTGATGCTTCCATTGCAGAATTCACATCCTGAGCCTGCAAAACATCACCTATCTTCAGGGCATAACATCTAAACATTACCTTCTCTAAACTACAGAAAGCTGAGATAGCTTGGAATAAAACAAAATTTAATGACTGCATGTTTGACGTGAAGTTTGGTCGAGCATAATATTGACCTCATGGCTCATTTTGAAATAAAGCTTGGTCAAGCTCCTAATATTGATGTATGCTAATCAGCGCAAGGCATAAGTTGAGAGAAAAATAGCTAATAGAAAAAGATCTGAGAGACTACAGGATCAGCTTCTGGTATTTAGGGCCATTAGTCATTAGCTTCACTACAGTTTGTGCCGCGTAGTCAAACATTTCATGTTCATATTTGCTAATAAGCTTGAAAAAAATAGCCCATAAGTAAAAGAATCTCGCAAACTGGAGGGATCAACATACATCAATTGTAAGCGATTGATTATAAACTAATAGCATAGCTTCACAAAAATAATACTCTCTCTACTCCTTAGAGCTATTCCCACTTAGAGCAAGTTCAAAAGTTCTTTCCACTTGGAATCTTCACTATTTATATTTTTCTTCGAGTAAAATTCAAGACTGATTTGATTACACCAGAAATTTAGATCCATCAACAACCCTAGTCTATCCTCCCCAATCAAATAAGGGAATCATCACCACCTCATACCCATTCCAACAATCCATAATTCACCTACATCAAACAGTCATAACATCCATACCATCACAATTGGAAAGTTCCAATATCTAATTAAACTAAATAGTACTCAAATAGAAATCATACAGCACCAAAAGTCTGCTGATTACAGAATTTAGAAGCATGAAGAAAAGACATAGAGATTTGATGACATGAAATCAGCAAATCACAACAATATTCCACTCATCTGGAAGCAAACAAACAAGCAGTATATATTTAAGTCATGATTCTCGAGAAAAAATACGATTCATTTAAGGATTCAATAGAGGTGCGATTGTAGCAGCCACTTTTAAAGATAGAGGGGTAAATTGCCAAGACCCTTTGCTAAGGTAGACAAGTCTTGTTTTTGCACTATAGAAAGAAGTGTAGTTGATAATTACAAGGAGGATAGGGAGTAAAGGAAGGCGGTGGCTGTATTAAGTAAAGATGATTCTAGGACGGAATGTAAATTTTTCCCCAGAAAATTTCTCCTTTTTACCCTGTTCGGCTACAATTTCATTAAAATTGGGTAGTTTGACAGTACAATAGTAACACAATATGAAGAAAGTGTTAAGGGACTCCTCAAAGTTTGGTATTATCCAGAATTAACTCAAGGCTAATGAAAATCCAATCACCATACTCAAGAATATCTTACCTGTCATTGGTTAGTTTACACAGAGGCCTTTTTGGAACTTCCCTTAGATGAAATAGGGGACTTTTCGCAAATATAATTTAAAGGTGGAACTTCTCGTAGAAAACTAAAATGTGGAATTTTTCTTGTAGACTAGTCAACGGTAATATTTTTGTATCCATTATAATTATCTATCTAGTATACGAACATCGATCTAGATGAGCATACGTATATATATCAGTATATGTCATTATTATCCACATAGGTGAAGGTAAACTTACAAAATTGAGAAGCCTTGAAAAGTTTGGACGGTTCCTGCCTGAAATAACAAGGTTTGCTGCAAGTTGAGGAGAACCATTTTTAGCTTGGGCAGCCTTGTCCCCATTTGCAGTATTGTGCAAGTTGTCAATATCAGAGGCAGAAGAAGAAGGTGACTCTCCTACAAAATATATTTTCATAAAATAAGTGGTTTTGATTTTTTTCTAACATCATGTTATAAGATCTAATCAACGGCAAATAAATAAGATTATGAAAGCTTCCCATAGCACGAGGGACATACATTCTGAAAAAGTATTAAAACATTGAAAATGCGAGTATTAAGCCATGTGCAGATAGCCGCTACTATGTGGAAATCAAATCTATCTACTCAATAAAGCTTTATGGCTAAAGATGGCACTTGCCAGGCTGGCTTGAGCCTCATGTCAGGCCTTTGTTCCAACTTCCAACTTCCAACTTACATATGTTCAGTCCTTGGCGTTACATAGCTATGATCTTTTAGTGTCTGTGTCCATGCGCTTATTCGTGTTGACTTATCCTTCAAAAGCTTTATTTTAAAGTAATATTTTTGAATAAATTATCATATGGATTTGCAATATTGATATTTGACAACTTTCTTCAGAGATCTATAAGATTAATGGTTGTAAATGTACATATACAATAACAATTTATAAAATAAACCATTTTGGCTGTTAATATTTTTATATATTATCCTAGAGACTAGAAACTTATATCAGCATACTTGAGATAGGCTTGAGATATTGTTAAAAACAAGTTAACAACATTCTATCCATTATATTGAAAAGATTTTGAAAACCATTAAAAAAAATAGTAGTTCGTACAGTGACATGGGCTGCTTTAGTTTACAGCGCCAAATCCAATCATAAAAAATGGGCTAGTTTAGGCTAAATGGATAGAACAAAAGGCGATAGAGGGATTATATAATTTTAGTTAATGCAAAGGACGGTCACTACCATTTCTTTCTCCTTTCCTCTAGACACACAACAGAGAAGGGACTTTCGGAAAAGCCCAATGATAAAGGATTTACACAAACTAGAGTTGCCAACATAAAAATATGTCTCGGCATTTCCTTGTTACTACTGCTAGGCCTTTCACAAAATATAAACGAAGGAAATAAGAAATAAAAGAAAGCAGAAATTGCAAAGATATTTCGAGTTTACAATGAATAATATGGTTACAATTAGAAGTATATTACCTGGAGGAATCATCTCCAGAACAGTCTGCAGCTCATGCCTATCTCGACTCGCAGTGTTATGTGAAGAATAGATTACCCTCATAAATGCCAATTCCACACATTTGTATGCCAGTGCAGCAGAAGCCATGTCTTTAGACTTTTCATATTCATGGGCACAATATCTGTATTACATTTTTTTTGTAATGTGGGACAAGAAACTCCAGAGTTAGAGAACCTTATAAATCAATATGATACAACTTTATAATGCTAATTGATGAAAACAAATTACGGGTAGAAAAAGATAGAACATTTAGCAACAAAAGGAAAAAGGCACAAGGCAACAGCTATGTAGTTTTAGAGTATTTAGACAGTAAAACTATCTCCATAACGAAGACAGCAACTCAAGTTTTCTCACCGGGAACAATCAGTAGTCTTTTAGATCAGTATTCTGCAAGATCAATTCAACATTTCAACCACCACATACTCATCCATAACAAATCTACCAGATATCGAATGCACTTCTAAGCTTCAGTGAGGAACAGATAAAAGGCTGTGCCACTGCCTCTTGACAAATTTTCAAAAAGAGCTAAACAATTAACTGCAGGTCCAGCTCAAAATTTTAACTAGATTATCACCATAAGAAAGCAAGCAACATAGGCATTGTGCCTAAGTTATGTTTTCAACATTACATCAATATAATGCTACTAAGTGACTCCCTACTTGGCAGGGTCAAATGTATGCAGCCATGCCATGAATAAAGAGATTGTTTCTGAATGATCCCAGATTGGAAACACCAGTTACAGCTTCACATAGAAGCACAGAAACAATAATAGTGTAGTCTATTATGATACTTAATCAAAAAATCTATAAAACCTTTGATCCATCAAAAAGACATATTGTGCCTAAGTTAGCTAACTGCTAAAATTTCAGGTATAAAAATAGAGTTCAATCAAAACCATACTACCACTACAGCACTACCATTAAATCAACTAAATCATTTATCTCTCATCTACAAAAATGATCCTCCTTGTATTTATATATTCTGCAATGCGCACCAACAATCCCATTTTCTCCATAACAATTTAACTCGTGCCATCCATATCAACTCTATTTATTGGCTTCTTGAATCCATGTAAGTCAACTCCCCGATTTCCTTACAAGTGCATTTATCATCAATAATAATTGTGATCTAGTCGCTCAAAATTCAAGGCCTCTTTGACGTGACATCAGTGAGAAACAGAAACACAGAAGTGCTTAAATCATCACTCATCAAAAAGAATCTCTACATTTTTGCTGAAAATATATGTCACCAAGAATAGAATAATATTAAGTTACACCGGTTAACATCTGTGCAAATGTACCCAAATATCGAGCAAATACAAAGAAAAAATACACTGAATTTGGGATCAAACTGTTTACTTACTGGCAAAGCTTTGCAGTATCGCTATATATTGGAATAAATGGGGCTACTTCTGCATGTTTGATGTTCTCAGTTTTTCCAGATTCTAGTAACGAGGCACCATGAAGAAACTTCAGTGCTGCATCAAAGTACATTCCTGTACTCTCAGTTGAACCAGAACTCTGCAACGTACAACATTAGAACCAATTTAGAACAAATAAAAATTTTCCCCTGCCTAGCTTCCTAGAGCTCTTTTTTTCTTGGATGAAGGTGGTAAGGGGAGAATAAAAAAATACCTTCTGGCGATCAGCCATGTGTTTGAGGAGTGTGGCCTCTTTAATCGCACTGCTTGCGGCTTGGCTTGAAGAGTCTCTTCTCAGAGGACTTGGAGCATCCTGATTCTTCATCTTATGCCCATTAGATATTGGATTTTTCGATGGAGTATGAGTCCCATTGTGGCTATCAGTTTTCTTATTAGGTCTGGGCTCTCTAGGACGACCATCTGACTGAACATCACAGGCTGAAGTACTTGCCTTGTTTTTTTGACAAGGTTGCATAGTATTCGACCCCTCATTTCTCTCCCCATCAGACTGCAGTATATGTCGGGATTTTTCTTTGGCAGTTACTGGCACCAGCTCCTCAGATTTTTCCACATCAAACCTCTTTGAAGATCTTCTCTCATCATTCTCCTGTCTTCTTTCAGAATTTGGAAAACCAGGGTCTTTAGTGTCAGCTAATGTGCAATTTTCAGTTTTATTGGCTTTTGAAGCACATTTTTCACCAACTTTTTCTTTCCTGTTCCTCTCTTTATTTTCATTAACTGATGAAAGATCCTTTGACTTATCATCTGACACAGACATCTTAACTTTCCCTCTCCCAGAATTAGAGTTTAAAGTCTGCTTCTTATCCTTAGAAAGTGAACGAGAATCCTTCCAAGATTTCTTTGAGCTAGACACATTAGCATCAGTATGGACTTCCGCTCTACTTGTCTCATTGATACCTTTATATGAAACTTGTGCCTCAAAAGAATACCCATTATCATGATTTGTATAATCAATGGAGCTGTTTCCATTAGTCACATGTAAATCTCCTTTATTTTTTTCATGCGTGTTGTCGTTTAGAGAGCCATTAAAAGTGCCAGCTACAAAAATATCTTTCCTTCTAGCTCCGGATTGATCACCGTTACCTTCATAATCAGCTGAAGAGAACCTCCTTGGACTGCCAGTTTCCAGATTGACATCGCCCTGGACATTATTATTTCCTATGACTTCGTACCCTGAGGTTAGTTTATCTGAATTTGGGATTCTGCAGGGAGAAGAAGAAACTGATTCAACTGGAGAACCTTTTAATTCCTGAGCTTTGTATCTGACTCTAAGAGATCCAGAAACTTTTGAAGAGCTTGATGTAGCTGCCACAACAGGATTCACACATGATAAATCCTTTTGCAAGGACTCAATACCATCCACTCTTTGATGTGAAACATTTTTACTTTTCTTATCTACTTTACCATGTCGTTTACTTAAACTAGATTCTTTTCCCTCAGACTTAGACATCTTATGCCTCTTTCTACTTGATTTATCATCATCAATCATCTTGCACGATGACGGAGTTGAACTTGGAGAATCCTTCAGTTTATCACCTTTTCTCTTCTTATTTCCACTGCCCGACTTGCCTACAAACACAGAACCAACAGCTGTGTGCGCCTCAACTTGGAACTTTGATTTGCCATATACTTCTGAAGGGGTGCTCAACATATCATCCTTAGAATTCTGATAAGAGTTAGACGCCCGACCCTTTGCAGTTGTATGAGCTCCAAACCCATAGATTGCGTTAACACCCGAATTTTCAATGCCTTGATCGTGAGCAGCTGTTACCTGATAGTTATCCCCACTTTGTGCACTCTGTGTCTTGCTTTTCTTAGAAGATTTATGAAGCTCTTGATCAAATTCCCTTTTGCCTTTTACATTTAAGATCTTAGTATGACCTGTGCCAACAACAAGAAAGTGAGTTTTCTATTACAAAGAAAAGCTATTTCATCAGAACAAGGAGACAAGTGTACTTGACATTAGATATTACCATCAGAATCACGATCAGTTCTGCGCTTCTCTGTTTTTTTTTCTGACCCTGTCTCCAGAAATATATCAATATTAGGTTGTTGCTGAACATCCAATCCATTCGTAAGAAAAGGATCTTTGGCTTCCTTCAATGTCTTTCCTTTCCCTAACTGTTGTTTCTTCTTTGAGCTTGGCAGCCTACTTGGAGAATCCTGGAGGGATGGCTTTAATGTTTTCTTTCCTTTACTGTTCACCTTTCCATTAATGGGCAAAACAGAGCTCAAAGTATTAGCTGAGCTCATGCCCAGAGGAGGTGCATGGTAATTGTTGGTTTCTTCTTCACTAACGCTGCAGCGGTTCTTACCAGGTCTGGACATTAATCATAATTATATAAGGAATCACAGAAAGAGTGAAAGACCATCCTCCATATAAGTTAGAGAAAATAATTTTCTATCCTATGTGTTTTCCTGCTCTTAATGATGCAAACAAATGTTCTATAATGATAAAGAATTGCATAACAAGTCAAGAATTAAAGATTATCTTGAATAAAGAACTTACAGCCAGATCATCATGCTGCAGTCCCATTTATCAGGAAGGTTGTCTGCTTTCGAGCCAGGGGGACACAATCTCCATTTCTGACACTTGTCACACAGGACCCAAATGTCATCTTCAACAACAGGAATAGGAGCTGGCTCAGAAATTGGTTGGAAATTTTCTTGTACAGTAACAATGTTAGAGGAACCTCTAATTTTCCCACCTGAAGTTGGTCCCTTGTATGTGTCAATGGAGCTCGTCTTCACCTTTGATGTATTCTCAAAAGCTAACATAGTTTTTTCACCAACATCAGACGTCTTCAACATCTCACCAGAAGGCAAAACTGGGGAGTCGATATCATCTTCATTTTCATTCAGATCCCCAAAAAAATCAGCATATTGATCCCTGGCCTTAGCCGAATCCTTTCGCATACACGCATTATTCTCAGCACCAGCATACATTCTGTCTTTCAACACCTGATCACTATCTTTACCTATTTCCATTACTTTCTTTCTGTTAGCAAAGCCATGAACTTGACTTTTCTTGGGCCTCTTTTCATCCCCTGATGAGAATTGCTCATTTCCACTGGGTAAAATCATGGCATCATCATGGTAAATTGATGAGTCGCTCTTGTGATTAACAGGATTTCTCAGTCCAAATTTTGAAGCCTTTTTGAGATTTGTAACACCGACTACACTGTCAACTGTTTCACTTCTGCTATCGCCTACTTTTTTTGATTCAGTCATCGTATTCTTCCGAGCATCGTAAACTTTGTTATGTACAATTGTTCCTGCTGAAATCATCTTTTCATTAGACTTCTCATTCAAGCTAACATGGACAGAAACTGGCTCAAAAGGCTCCCTTTTTGTGGCGTCACAGAAAACCACTTCCTTCAATGAGGCTTTTGGCGACCCCTTCATGTGAATGGGTTCATTAGATAGAAGAGGTAGCTTCAAAGTATCAGAAACAAGCTCTTCATAAGACACAGCATCAATCCCCATCTCCTTTGAATGAAAAGGAGAATGCATACTGCTGTCTTTCCGATCTGCTTTATCTTGTGGAACCGACCCTTTTTTATCCAACAACTTCATACAGTTCTCACCAGAAATTGTCTTCTTATCTTTAACTGAAAATGAGGGATGCCCTATGACAGAATTTTCCAACTTGACGTTGGAAGAAGGTTGAACAAAAATATTTTGTACAGATTTTGGCCTTTCACTCAAGCATATCAGGTTATTGGGAAGTGGAGACAAGAAGCGGCCTCTACATAGTGGGGATGAAGTCATCATCTGCCATAAATACAAAAAGAAATCAAAAAATGTCAATACAGCGCAATAATGCCCAGAGCAAAGGTAAACAACAAATACATGAACTCACTTGAAGAATTCGAGTTGGAGACTCAAAATCATCGCAAGACAATCCTTCACTTTCCATGGGACTCTCATCAGGTGATGAAGTCGGAGAACCAAGGCCAAGACCACTGTAGATTTCAGCATTTTTCTTATCCGACAAATTCTCAGAGCCCACTTTAATTCGAAATTTCAGTGTGTTATGGTCACGAACTTCAGATTTAGGCGAACACACTTCAACTAACTGATTTGGTTTTGTACTTGCATTTTTTAAACATTTATCATTTTGGGGTGGCGGTTTGTGAACAAAAGAAGAAGCAGAACCAGAAGAAGCAGATCCCTGTTTAGTTGAATAGGGGACATTGGCTGGACCAAGAGAATTATGATGGGCAACCTAAAAAAGGGATAAGTCAGATCAAAAAATACTGTTGCAATAGAGTCATGTTTCTTATAAAACTTAACATAAAAAAGATTCAAGGTGAGGCCTTTCACAGTTCACGTAAATTAATCATTTTCCACAAACCATTTTAATAAAAGAGTCGTGAACAACGATTGAATAAGAGTACCTCCGCTTGAAAAGTATTTGGAGACTGGTGTGTAACTTGGTTTTGAACTCTTGGTGGAGTCTTAGAGTGAGTATGAACAGGTGATCGGCGATGAGCAGGCAAGAATGAACCATAGCTACCGAATTTTGCCCCTGGAAGAATACGACTCATTAAAAGGCCTTTTATATCATTAAATAGAGCAGGTTGTTATCAGTACTCAACTCACCCAAACTCTCCGCCGAAACAACACCTTCAAAATCTTTCTTAAAATGTCCCAGTACATTTTGAAGTTTCTCATCCTTGAAAAACAATTAAAAACAATAAGATGTACTATTTTGATACCAAAACAAAGTAATAAGAACCCAAGTTCCCATATATTATAGAGAAAAAAAAATAGGGACTTGTATTATGAAAGAAGCTACTTGATCATTAGTCTATTACGTAAGACATGTACAGCAAAAAATAAGAAATGTCATCGAATGATAAAAACCCTACAAGGCTATAGCCTTAATTTACAACAGATATTAATGTTAGTAGTTGATAATATATAATTGTACGTAATCTTTCAGGTACTAAAAGCCTTCCTATAAACTCTACCCCAAAATGGATTTTCTCAATTTATGCATTCTTATCCAAAACGAGGGAAAAAAAGATAAAGCAAAAGTGAAGACAAATGAATACAGTTACACTGTCCTAACTTTTCAGCCTCTATAGTTCTTGTGACCCGTAATCTAGTCAACCTGATATTCCAAAGGTGACAACATCTTGGATAAAAAGAGCATTTGAAAATCAATATCTACATACATAACCCTCAAATACTCCCTCGGGCCTGTTTGACTTTGTCCCCCTATCGTTTGAGAAGTGAAGTTTAAGCGTGTGAGTAGGAAAAAGTCAAAGGTGTGATGTAAGTAAATCTAGCATCTATCTTGAAATCCTGAATCACGTGTTAAATCTGTCATTATTAGCAGGCTATGAGCTAACGGACCATATCGATATTCTATACAATAATTACCAACCTATCTAAAGCAAGCACTTCAATTGTAACATAGCCATAACTCTAAGAGGCTGACTAGATTATGAGTCACAAGTAGTGAATATGTCTAGTATCAAATGCTTGGAATTATGTTATAATTAATCATGCTTTACATATTGCTCGTGCAGCAATATACTTAGCCTATAAGCACAAATTCTAAGGAAGTTTTGTGGTTTCGTGTGGAAACATATCGAAAGATACCTCTGAAATTTTAGATCATTGTGCCACTCCATTAACCGGAGAGAAATTGATCAAATAACAGTTACACAAGTGCAGTAATTGTGAACTTATTTTAAATAGACACGAGGCTCTCTAAGGCGCAAGGTTTCCTATTGCCTAGACTTGGCACAAGGTTAAGGAGCTAGGTTTTGCGTGTGAAGCGCCCGAAATCCTATTAGAAAAAGAAATTAAAAATCTTACTTAAAAATTAAGAATAAAATTAAGGAAATAAAAGGGAAAGTAAAAATTAAGATGACGGGAGAACATAAGTGATAGATGTTTGCATCAAATGATCTTCTTCTAACCTAAGTCCATAAATGGTCCAATACCGTAAAAGATTCTACCAAATAGCCTATAATATTGGCAATTCAATACACATATCAAGCACACTCATTGTTTCTTCCTTTGTTAATATCTATTGTTATTTGTAATGTCATAGTCTCTATGTATGTTCCGTATTGAATTATTCAGAAACTATGTAAGAATCATAATTCTAACTACAACATAACGACCCAAATATCACAATTAAGATAAACATATCACCTAGACATCAAAGTTCATCTCAAACCTAATAAGGAAAGAAATTTCTCCCAACACACCAGGTTCGAACTTGGCAACAAATTTGACATTCACCAAAATGTTCCATACCCCACCTAAATTAATAAAAATTACATCTCAAAACCAAAAATTTAACTTCATAAAGCTAATATATTGATCAAATATACCACCCACAAGTTAAATCATATGAAATGCACATACTTCGAACTCGAAAAATTATAATCATCAGCAAGCTACAAACAATAAAGTCAATTAAGCATGTTTTCAGCCTTGCTAAACATCTCTGATCTAAAAATAAAGTTACTGTAATTCAGCTGAAAATAGGATATAATTGGATACGAAATTTGCACAAATCAATTTATAAAAATCAAGACTAGGAAAGTATTAGGCTTACTATATAGGATAGGGCAACATCCGGGTCAATGGTAGAATCAAAATCTTGGTAAGAGCAAGCTTCTCCTTCTTCAAGATCAATCTCATTCATTTCTCTTTTATTACTGCTAAATTCTTGCTCAAGTCCCAAAGTAATCATCTCAGAAACGTTTCTTGAAACGTTTCCTTTTTTCCCAATTAACCCCCAAATCAATTTTCACTTTCTTATTCCCAATTAACCAGAAAATAAAATCACAAACTCTCTTCGACCCATTATTAAACTTCGAAATCTAGAAAATTCCATAAGTGGTGTAACCATAACAGATCAAGATCAAAAGCTTAATTCCAAAGCCACCACAAAATTTCAACAAAACGAAATATAACAGAAATTAAAATAGATTACAAATTGAACACATTTGCTTTAAATCAAAAATTGATCGGAATTAGGGTAAAAGGAATTGAAAACCCTCCTAGGTTTGGATCGTGAATTGACGATCTGGAGGAGCTGGAATTTGATTAGCAGACAAAACTACGGTTTTGGTGTAAAGCAGCAGCGTTTTTTATTTTGTTTCCTTTTTTCTAATATTTTGTTTTCCTATTTTGAGGGTTCATACAATTCTTCTCCCTATCTTCTTAAGTGTTAGAGAGGTGGGCCGATCCAACTCGACACATGACATTAGTGCTAAAGTAGGTTCAATATGAAACTCAACATTGTTCCGGAACAGCTGCTCTCGTGAGAAACCGTTTCTCGGTGCGGCGAATTCAAAAAATTTCAATGGCCATTTTGACCCGTGTAGGAGGTGCGTCTCACGGTGAGCTTCTCATGCAAGATTTTGAAGGTGTTTGGCAAACGGCTGATAGCTGATTATAGTGGCTGATTTGGCCGGCTGATTTAGAGACTGGTTTGACCTGCTGATTTTGAACTGGCTGCGATGAGAAGCTTGTTCAAAAACAGTTTATTTATATCAATAAGTTGTTTCAACCAGGTAAATCACCAAATACTAGTAAGCTAACTTGCCTAAGACCCCTTTTTGTGCTTCTAACAACTCTTGTATGAGACGGTCTTACAATGACAGATACATACAAGAAGTCCGATTTGAATATTTGAATATTTAAATTGTTAATTTTAACATTCAAAATGACTTGTTTAATAGTATCAAATAATTAAATGTAAATATTAAGCTTAATTTTAATCGTATAACGACCAGACCATCTTAAATGAAAATTTGTGTCCTTTCTTTGGTAGATTAGGAAACACTATGGTTAATCATCAATAACTTACCATATGCATGAGTTTGAATAGGAAAGTAAAGTTCTTTCCAAATATCATCAAGTGAGAATATTTACCCTCTTGTGATATTATAAGATGATTTTAAGCACACATATAACACATACATTATGTGTGATTTTAAATTTCGATCATCGGAATGTATCTGTATGATAATGTTAAGGCTCAAATCTCTACACAAACAATTTATTAACAAACTGCTCATAGTTTTTCTATGGATGAAATACACTTCATATGATAATCATACCATCGACTTGATTTTTTTTGAATTCCCCATTTGCATAAAATGTTGGTTTCATTGATGTAGCATATGAGTTAAGGTGCACACTCACATAAGAGTACATTAATTTCACTAATTCTATCATTCTGAGACGACATTAATTGAGTATTAATGAACTCAAACGGTCTCATAGTCCGTAACAATTTTCATCATGTTTCATTTTCACCGTGTGCTTTTGCTCTTATAGGGCAAGAAGAATACCCTTATTTATGCCCAAATTGGCTTATACTTTTTCTGCTACTGGCTCAATAAAACCTTATTTAATTTAATTGGCATGTATTAAAAAATTCATTAGTAAAAAAACATTAAATAAAAACAACGAAAACTGAATTTAGGCTTACACAAAAAATATTTTTTAATAATTTGTGTTGACTCAATTAAAGTCATCTCATTGAGACGGTCTCAATGGAGAATAATTAGGATTCTTCTTTCATTCGTAAATTCCTCATCCAAATCCTCTTCTTCAAACTCATTTTAGTTTCTCTTTCTTTTACAAAAACTCCTTCCTTAATTTTAAACTTTCACCATTGAATTTTCCAAAGAGCTCACAATTTGAGAAACTATAAAAGTGTAAAATGCAATTAGCGTGGAGTTTATAGGAAAGGTTATAAATTGCATTTATTTGTTCTTTACCAAATACTTGTATGAAAAATTAGGATAATTTTTTCAATCGCCATTATAAGTGTTGTATTATAAATTAAAACTCGACTTAGGAATGGAAAGGTTATAA
This sequence comes from Amaranthus palmeri, assembly GCA_019776075.1. Classification (NCBI taxonomy): domain Eukaryota; kingdom Viridiplantae; phylum Streptophyta; class Magnoliopsida; order Caryophyllales; family Amaranthaceae; genus Amaranthus; species Amaranthus palmeri. The sequence goes on along the minus strand of JAAKBH010000271.1, from coordinate 4,039,359 downwards.
ATTGCATTTATTTGTTCTTTACCAAATACTTGAGAGCTGATAAGTGCAATTATTTATACATTACACGATTTATATTCTTTTTTGGTGATTAGCGAATAGTGATTTATTTATAGTGGTTTATGAGCAATCTAACTATTTGGCTAATTAAGGTATGTAATATTGGTGCAAGTCTTGGTTGATTAATTATGCCCTTACACTATCAAATTATTTGCAAAAAGAAAAAGCTCAAAATGTCTCATGTGGAGTTCAAGAAAAAAATCAATTAACACCTCTCATGAAGAAAAGCCTATTGGACTTTTTAGTCAACCAAAAAAAGCAACTTAGCTTCGAAAATCACAAACTCCAACCTTATTATCTGCAACCAGTTGCAGATTTAGAGTTGAAATTTAATGAGAGCACAATTAATAAAAAAATTTAATAAAAAAAATTTATATTATAAATATATAAATAAAAATAATGTTTTTGGTTGGAGGGAATAGTTAAGAAAAATTATTTTGGTTTTAAATAGGTATTGGGTATTGTAATTGTATTTAATTGAGCTTTGTTATACAAATGAACGTATATTAAGTACAATTAAAATCCCTTATTAATAAAGAAATGCAAAAACTATCTAAAATAATCCAATTTATCTGTGATTTTCCTACAATAATCTCACCTATTGATTCACCATGAATAATCTCAACTTTAAGGGGTATTTGCCTAGAGTAACTTGGGTAACCCGATGACCTGTTATAGTAGTTAATTCACCAAAAACGTAAACTCAAAATTAATTTAAAATTAGAGAAAAATTTTGAATTTGGCATAAAAAATTCTAAATAATAAAAAAAACCATAAAATTTTTTTAATATTTTTTTGATATTTTTTCGACATTTTATTTTAATTTATCTTTTTTTAAAAAAAATAAAACATGCTATAGCAAGTCATTCGATCACCGGGTTTATTCTAGGAATATACCCTCAAAGTTGAGATTATTCATGGTTAATCAATAAGTGAGATTATTGTTCCAAAATCACGAATAGGTTGGATTATTTTAGATAATTTTTCCTAAAGAAAATTGAATAACATAGCTAGTTTAGACCTTGCTTCATAACCCATAGCCCATAGGTCAAAGATTCAAGTCCTATTGTAGCCATTTATGTAATTTTTTTAAAAAAATGCAGTAGGAGGGCACCTAGATCCGCCCATGTCTGGAATATGAATGTGATATGATCTATTTACTCATTCATTGCATCAAAGAGGAAGTGGGTAAGTTTTAAAAAGTGATAATAAATGAAGAGAGATAATAAATTATGTCGATGAAATTAAAAGAGAGTTAAAATATATGGATGAGATAAAAAGAAAGTTGTGGTCCAAAAATAAGAATGATGTAATTTAAATGGGGTAAACCAAAATAAAAAATGATGCAAATTCAATGAGACGAATAGAGTATTTTCTTATGATGTGACAACCAAAAGCGCTTGGTGGCTCAATGGATAAAGCATCAATATGTAGAGCACAAGGTTTGGGGTTCGACCGCCACTGGACGCAAGTATCAATTGGTATTGGGGGGTTTCTTGATTGCGTGCATCTTTCTTTACTCCTTTGAGAGAACGGGTATGATTTGTCCGCATCTTTCAAGAAAAATAAAACTCCCACCCGAACCCTGACTTTACCTGTCTTATGCAGGATACCGGAAACAATATAAAATTTTTGGATGATCTAGAAGTCAAGGATGTCATGGTTTGGACATTTGCGTTGTAAGCCTTGGTATCTTTACCAATATTCATACAACGACTCACCATCTTCTTCAAGGAAGGAGGTGATGTCATTTTTTAGTTTGGGAATTTCACAATAACAATTCCAAAGTCATAATTTCGAAAAATTAGAATCGACTATTTTAATCAATATATCGATTTCAATGATCGTCCAACATCAATTTTTCTTTTCATTTATTTTGATTTTCTACCATCTACAGTGGCGTATCCAAAAAAATTTCATTACTCCAAATTGACTTGTAAATAAAATATTGCAATAATAATCTCATGCCATTGCCACTATAAAATAAAAAGAGTGATATATGTCTTTCACATCGCATCATACAAAGTTATAAGTTACAACGAGATAAAAGTTGACTTAGTGAAATACTTCTGTCGTATTGAATACTCGTTGCATTACGATCATTGACACTTCTTCATTCAAGTGTGCAAAGTGCAATTTTGTTTGAATTGGCTAATCGTATATTTTCATAAAATTAATAACTTTTTATAATTTTAGATTTGCATATTTCAATATATGAATGATTAAATAACATATTAGATTGTGTAAAAAGTCAAATATAGTGAAACATAGGATGTATAATATAACCAAAATAAAAAGTTATTTAAAAAAAAACATGGGTAGCCTATGCTACTCATTGTCACAAACTCACAAGGTACATCCACCTATGCCGATAGAAATTGGATTATGGCCTATGGGATGTTTGGCAAAGTAAATTTATTGGCTAATTTTAACTTAGTTTAATACAAATAGAGAGTTGTGTGGTAAAAATCATTCAATGGTAATATTTGAAAATTAGCTTATTGAAACAGCTTATTATTATGAAAAAGATATTTTTGAACAAGTTGTTCATAGCAGCGGGTTCAAAACCAAATTTTGCGATATTGAGTTTAGTGACATTAAAAAAAAATATTTAATTCATATTTTTAGTGTAATAATTATTGGTGTGATTTTTTAATATGCTGCTAAAGGATTCAATAAATGTCACCAAATTCTCTACATACAATACACTATAAGAAATTTAAAATAGTGACATATAAATTAAATATCGTTAAATATATCCCACTAAAAGCAAATTATGTTGTAGTGATAATAAAATTAACTTCCAACTAAGTAAGCTCTAGGAATAAATACTTAAATCAGTGAAGAATGTTAGTGTAAAAGCTAAGGAGTACAGCAAAATTTAAAGAATGGAGCAACAAACAAAAATAGCCTAGCATAAATTCCCAAACCAATTGTCGGTACCACCTTTCTCAAAATAAAAAATAATATAAATACTTTGTCGTCAGATATAGAATTATATTTATATTTTGATATAAATAATAGAACGAAGCAAAAGTGTCTTTTTCAGACGGGTTTTTGGTATAATATTTTTAATCTGATTAATTTCAATTTTTAAATATATTTAAATATCTTGATAATTAAATTTTAAATAATTATTATAATCAAATTAGATCATGTAAATTTATATGTTCCTTCAAAAAAAATAATTTAAATTAATTATTTCCTATGTCCCTCTCATTTTGCATATTTTTTTATTTTAGTTTTTCGTATTAATTTCGTACTCTTTTTTTGACAATGATCTCGGTCTTACTTTTGTAATCACATCCAGAATCTTATATTCTATCCCTCTTAATCAGTAATTTATACTTTTTCCGTTTTATTTTACCTGCAACACTTACCGTTTTTGGAAGTTTCATATTACTTGCAACATTATTTTTGGCAAAAATAATCTACTTATTTTATCCTCACTTTATTCCTACCCCACTATCACTATCAATTATACATCATCTCTTTAATTATTTAATATACCCACAAGTCACAACCAGTATCTACTTATAATAATTTTTTATTATTTCTACCCTCCATATCACCATTAATCATACATCATTTCTACTTTTACCATACTGATATGATAGCCTTTAAAAAATGTGTCAAACTCAATGGTGCAACTAAAATAGAACGGAGAAAGTATATTTCGACTAATTTTATTTATTTTATTAGGTGTAGAATGAGAGCATCATAGGGAGCACGAGAAAAACCTCATCTTTTTGTGAGGGCCCACACTGATTAAAGCCAACAAAACACAAAATAGGCCTCTATTTCACGCTCTTACCACGCATCCCGGCTCCTCCCCCAGTCACCCCCTCACATTTCTCGGTAAAATATTTCATCGGTTCTTTTTTGTTTTTCTTATTTATTTTTTGCGCAGTTTTCATAATAAATTTTGAGTCCAGCTCCCCTCGGTCGCCCGGTGGGTGGAGCCAAGTGCCCTCTTGTGCGCGCAAATGGGAGTACTGACCAGCTACAAAAATATTACGCTACACCCAATCTTAAGAACCACACTTAAATAATTAGAAAAATTTTAATACGTGTGCTCTCACATCTCTAAATACGCCTCATAAAAAACTATAATTAAAAAAATATACATTTAGACGAACTTAACGAGATCTCTCATGGATATATTTTATGATCTATATATGTCTTACAAATTTTAATCAAATTTCTATTTCAAAATAGAATATTCCAAACAGGAAGAACATTAGAAAACGAACAAAGAAAATAACAAACTCACTTTTTCTCGTATATTTTTGTTCTGAATTATTTGCAAATGATAGTTTATAGAGTGAAAAAATATGACCAATAATATAATGTAACGAATAAAGTATTTTATAGCTTGAAATATGTATACTTAATTTTGGACACTATCACTAGCAAATTTAAACGAAGATAGAATATAAATTATAACACTTTTATTATCCCTTACTTTAGTTTTATGGAGTAATATTTTCTTAAGTTATAATTTTCATATATTTAGTTTATTCTCATCCAAAAATCTTTTTATATCTATTGATCATATTCAAATAATTATATCCATATACATTAAATTTTAAAAGGACCATCTCAAAAAAAAAAAAAAAAAATTTAAAGACAAAGTATTGAGTTACGTTCACAATAGCTTAGTTGGGACTTGGGAGTCTGGGACTCTGAAGTACATATACAAGAAGTCAAGAAGTATAAATTACTACTAAAATAATGATATAAATAATCTATAATAACTACTCCTATTGTTAAAAAAATATCTTGATATTATTACTTTTTAAAATTGCTTACGTGTCACTTATTCAATAAAAATCTTTTCTATAAAACTCAATGATGATGTCATTGTATTTAATATTTATTAGGAGTACTAATGTTTATATCTTTAAATTTTTAATTTTCTAATTATGACTATAATATTACCAATATTGATTAATTTTTACTTTTTAGGTCATATGAATAATAAATTAGAAAATCATGCATTTTATTATATTTTCTTTCAATTACTTATAAAATCTTTATAATGTCACTTCCTTATCAATTAAAAATCCATTAAATAAGAAAATAAACACAAATTCAAAGAGTTATTCTAGAGTTTTCTACCGATTGGTTTTTAAACACTAATCTAAAATCTTAACTAATGTAATGTTATATCTTTATCATATCTAAATTAGATTTATTAATAAGCCAATAAAATTATTTCTATATATAATGATCTTTTTTAAACTGAAGCTAATTAACTAATAAAAAGTGTACTATTTCAGTATTTATATTCAATTTTTTACTTTAATTCTATTATTGACATTCATATCACAACACAAATATCATAAATTAATTTTATTTACACTAATATTTTTTTAGGTTTAGACATAATCAAATTTCATAAATTGAATATTACTCCCTCTTATTCAGCAAGATTGTCCCATTTGACTTTTCACACATGCCGAGACAACATTTTAACCCTTAATATCTCCAATTATTGTTAATTAAAAATTATAAAAATTTGATATTAATAATCGTTGTATTGAGACGAATCAAACAAGATCCCACATGACTATGTTTTAACTTATAGATTAAGAGTAAAATACAAATTAAGAGTGATGAATGAATAGTGCCAAAAGTCAAATGGGACAATCTTGCTGAATAGGAGGGAGTACTATATATTTTGTGCAATATAGCTAATAATTTAGATATTATGTGCTAGATTTTTTGAAAATATATAGTGCATTATTTTTTAGGTATGGAAATATTTAAATTTCAAATATTGGTTTAAATGTAAGGAAAATATAAGTTAGTATAATTAATCATTTTTTTATTAATACCTAATTTAGATCAATATAAACAACAATTATTGTAAAAATAAATTTTAACTTGATTCCATTGAGTGCTAAAAAGAAAGGCTTACGGACATAATTTAGATGAATTTGGCGTTTCAAATTAAATCATGTCAAATTTTCAATATTATATATATTTATTCCAACCTATTTAAAACTAAATATTTTTGGGTTGTGTTGAATTCAACTTTTTAATTCAACTCTATTTATATTAATATATTAAATGCATTTTTTTTAATTAACACATGTCACAATCACACTTATTTCCGCCAAAAATCAAAAGTGTAAAGAAAAATATTCAATAAATATAAGAAAAAAAATTGTTTTCATTAATATTAAGCAAAATAATGTTCAATTAGATAAACAAAGTTCAAATATAATCAATAATGATATATTTATAGCCACTGACGGACACAAAATAAATCAATTTAAGCACAAATTGCTACTTCCTTCGTTCTTTAAATTTCTTATTGTTTAGAATATTTCATTTTAAAAAGAGATAAATTTGATTAAAATTTTTGAGACATGTATAAAATAAAGTTAAAATAAATTATGTGAGATCTCGTTAGATTCGCCTTAATGCATACTTTTTATCATATACATTTTATAAAATTTTTTGTAATGTGTATTTAAATATATTGAGATTCAAAATTTTCTTTGAAAATTATGTAAAAAGTAAATGAAAAAAAACGTAGGAAGTATTTATACAAATTTGTCATAAAAAATATGTTAACTTTATTTAAATATTTTTTCGATAGCTTTTTTAAATTTTTTTATTGATAAAATAATACTCCCTCCTATTCATTAGTATTGTCCACTTTGGGTTTGGATCGGATTTTAAGAAAAAATGATAGTGGGGTATTTTAAGTGATTATAATAATTGAAAAGGTGGTAGTGGGGTATTTTAAGTGATTATAATAATTGAAAAGGTGATAGTGGGGTATTTTAAGTGATTATAATAATTGAAAAGGTGGTAGGTGGGGTATTATTAAATAATATAAGTTGGGATAGTTGGGGGTATTTAGGTAAAAAGTTTTGCCAAAAATAGAAAGTGGACAAGTGAAGTGACTTTACCAAATAAGGAAAATGGACAAAACTAATGAATAGGAGGGAGTATATCTTCCCTGGTTTTAAATTATTATTACACTTCTTTTTTTTCACGCTATATCCAATGTATAATTTTAATCGTTAATATATTCTAATTTCATATGATAAAAAATTCTAAAAATAAAGTTAATATTATGAAAATAAGCATTAAGACAAATCAAACAATATCTCATTTGACTATGTTTTACATTATACAAGACAAAATATATACCAAATAAGATCAGTTGATGAACATTAGTTGATACAGAAACGGTCATCATCATCATCATCATCATACCCAGTGTATCCCGCTCATAGACAAACTATGCTCAGGGTTTTGGTAGAGAAGATAGACAACAACTCAAACCCATATAGAAGAATGCGGTTAAAGAGCTTTATGTAGCTAAGTATGTAGTTGCTACAGAAATTGTAATAACTATTAAAACGACCAAATAAATTTTAATATTTTTGTAATTCTCATAAATATTTTTGTAAGAGTGTACCTACTAAGACCACGAATTACTTCCTCCATCCCATAATACTTGCTACTGAATATATTAATTGTGATATTTTTTCACATAACATGTCACACTCAGTAGCAAGTATTATGGAACAAAAGTACTTCCTCCGTTTTTTTTTTACTTGCACCATTTCCACTTTTTACACTATTCATCATTTGATAGTGTTTTGCATAGTGCGACTATTAATTGATAAAAAAACCTAGTCATGTGGGATCTTGTTTTATTCGTCTCGTCGAATACTTTATTAATATCAAATTTTTATAATTTTTAGTTGAGTATAATTCTAGATATAAGCAACCCGACAAACGCATTGGACTGCGTAAAAGTATGTTGGGGTGCAAGTAAAAAAAAAACCAGAGGAAGTACTTAATAAGGTAGTAGGAGTAGAATAGTTGGTAGAACTAAGGTAGCACATTACACGTGCCAATTATACATTGGCCTATCACATCTTATTCAATATAAATATAAAAATAAAAAGCCCTAAAAAATACAAAGTCTTTAAATAAAAAGTGAAAAATAAAAGAAAAAGAACAAAAAAAAAGGACCAAAGAGGAGAGAGAAAGATAGTTCACACACACACTCACTCTCACAAACTACAAAAATAGTCCGTACTCAACTGATCTCAAGAGAGAGAAAGAGAAAGAGAAAAAATTAAATAAAAAAAAAATTAAATAAAAACGACAAAATCTCCATTTCCATTTCCCGCATCTCCTTCTCCTTCCCTCCATTAATCTCTCTCTTTCCATTGATCAAGCTTTTCACTCATTCTTCCCCTTTTTAATTTTTTATTAATCTTTAATTTTCATACAATTTGTAATTGTAAACCTCCAATTTTTCACTTTTTTTGATGTAATTTACTTTCCTTTTTGGGTAGGAGAAGAATCACTAATAGTAATTCTAAAAAGTGTTTTTTTTTTTTCTCGATTCTTCACTTGAATAATCAGATATATAAATGGAATTGTACGGTAGAAATCAGGGTTCGGAGGTGGATCCATCAGCTCAATGGGGGGATACTGGACTCGAAGGTACTTGATTTTACCCCTTTTTTTTTTTAATTTTCAATTTGAGATTTCCCCATTTCGATTTTTGGGTTTTTTTAGGGTTTTGTAATGTTGTTGATTATTGTTCCGTTGATTGTGTTTGGTTTGAGCATAATGTAGAGTCCATGTGGAGGATGGATGTTTCGGGTCGGGAGACGTACCCTGAGCGTCTTGGAGTATCTGATTGTGTCTATTACATGCGTACGGGTTTCTGCGGGTTTGGTACCCGGTGTCGGTACAACCACCCCCGTGATCGTGTTGCTGTGAGCTCTCTTTCGCTTTTTATTTGTTTATTTTGTTGATTTTGTGCTCAAATTAACATGCATTGTGTTTGTGGGTTACAATTTGTAAAATGTCAAATAATGGTTGTTTGCCAAATAGTTGATATGAGTGACTGATTTTACCAGTTGGACTCACTGCTAGGGGCAACTTGTTCAAAATATAACAAATTGTTTAACCAACTAATTCTGCAAACACTTCCGCTAAATGCTTGACTTCCCAAATCCCAGAAATAAGCTAAATTTCCATATACACTATCATAATATATACTTTGTTGTTCGATTGTTGCTTAATTTTGTTGAAATCAATGAAATTATATGTTTTGTTATGCTTTTGAATATGACTTCAAGGGTTTTAGAAAGTAATGTGTGCGCATTATGTGTTCGATGAACACCTTGAGATTTTAGTATCATATGTGAGTGAATTAAAAATTGTTCATTTTTTTGTTGGGGGCAAAGATTTATACTTCTTTGGTTTCGAATTATAATGTACTAAAGTAAAATAATTTATTAAATCATGAACACTTCTTATTTGCGTGAAGTTGTACATGCCGTTCGATACCAAGGGTCAATCGGAAAAAAACCTCTTTGTTAGATATCAATAACAAGGGTAAGGTTGCCTACATCTGATCCCCCAACCCACTCTAAGTGGGAGTCATTTAATGACATACCCACTCTAAGTGGGAGTCATTTAATGACATTGGGGTAATGGAATGTGAATGTGAGTGAATTGAAAGAGTTTATTAGGGTACTTGTATAGCTGTATGGTTTATAATACTAACAAGGGTGCCTTTTTATTTGGGTTTTTGCATACCTTTTGTGTTCTCTTCTTATTAACCGGTTTTTTTTTGTAAGTTTTCAGTGATAACGAACGTACAATGTAACTTAGCTAGAAAAATAATTTTAAAAAGTTCATGAATCATGGTCATCCTACGCCAATCATCTTTTTTATTCTCATCTTTTATCACTTGAAAAGATGATATTAGATGGTAATGAAAAACTGTGAAGAAAATACATGTTTGAGTATTACCATGGGAGTGACATAGCACAATTTATCAAAATTGACACTAAAACTCTATTGAGGAGAATTAAAGAGTCCCACTTAGCACATTGTTACAGGATTAAGTGTGAGTAGTTCTTTTATGAACGAATGGGGTTTTCATTTTTTCTAGGCTGTAGCAGCTGCAAGATTAGTTGGAGGAGAATACCCTGAACGTCCTGGTGAGCCTGTTTGTCAGGTGAGTTGTAATTGCAGTTCTTTGTATTGAATCACCCTAAATGCTTTGTGCAAGTATTTTAGCATTTCCCCTTATGCAGTACTATTTAAAGACTGGGACTTGTAAATTTGGGACTACTTGCAAGTTCCATCATCCTCGAAATGCTGGTGGATCATTGGCTAATGCTCCTCTAAATATTCATGGATACCCATTACGACCGGTTTGTTTTTCCTGTCCTGCTTGTATTTAAAACGTACTCAACTCGTGTAATTTTTTTAAGTATGCTTCCTTAATGTTGACAAATTTGATTGACAGTGCTTTTATTTCTGGACAGGGTGAGAAAGAATGCTCCTACTATTTGAAAACGGGGCAGTGCAAATTTGGCTTAACTTGTAAATTCCATCATCCTCAACCAGCTGGCATGTCAATGCCTGCAGCTGCACCTCCATTTTATCCGACGGTGCAGTCTTCTTCAGTTCCTGTACCTGAACAAGCAGCAGGGTCATCCCCTAGCTTTAGAGTAGCTAGGCCTCCTCTAGTACCTGGTTCGTATGTTCCAGGGTCTTACGGTCCTGTGCTCCTTTCTCCAGGAGTTATGCCCATGGCAGGCTGGGGTTCATATTCTGTAAGTTTTAATGAAGTTTAGTGTTATAAGTTGTGCAGATGTTGAAACATTCGTCAGTGATCTATGGACTTTATTGGTGCAGGGACCTGTAAGCCCCGCGCTATCCCCTGGTGTTCAACCTGCTGCAGCTGGAGGTTCTGTATATGGAGTAACCCCACTATCCCCTTCTACACCTGGTCTTGCTGGATCTTATCCTCTACTGTCTTCTGCTGGGCAGTCAATCACTGGTGTCACAGAACATAAGTTTCCAGAGAGACCAGGTGAACCTGAGTGTCAATACTATTTGAAAACAGGAAACTGTAAATTTGGATCCTCTTGTAAATATCATCACCCACCGGATCAGGGTGCATCTGCAGCTTGCTTTCTTGGACCACTTGGTCTGCCCCTACGTCCTGTAAGCTTCTCCTTGAACTTGGTACACATGTGCTTACTGGTTAGATATATAATGATTACTGAATCTTGCAAATGCCTTTTGTTTCTGTTGAGAGTCGACTTTGGTTTTACGGTTATTCACAAGATTTACGATTTTCAAAATATCTATGAGATGTTTTCTGAATTTTAAGTATATCAGGATTTTCTTTGATGTGTAAGGGGAGGGTGGGGGGTGGTGAAGAAGGTTGGGGCTTGTTTGGAGGTAACTTTGCAAGTCAAAGGTGAATGCTATGGTTGCAGTGTATGTTTATTTAATTCTCTGAGTATCTCAGCCTGAGGTGTGAACTTTCTAGTTTGTGTTTCATCTTTATTCTGAGTTTGGGACGTGAAGAACTGTAGCTCACCTCTGACAACACATCGTATTCTTGCTATTCTTTATTGAAAATCTAATATAAAGAAGCACTATTTATAAAATAAATCTGATATGCTACTATGTTTGAATATTTCTGTATCTGGATTACAAATCGATTTCTGATCACCCCAGCGTAATTTGGATGGTGATAAGGTGTCCGTATGACTAGGAGGTGAAATCCTTTCTTTAAGATTCTTTGGTGGTCCTTTGATGCTCTTACCATTTCGAGGATGCTTGATCATTGCCACTTATATCAGCTAAATTCAAAAAATGATATCAGATTGTGGCCTTAAAATTCATGGATAACTGATTGATTAAAACATTCTCGAATTTAAGCATATCTTAGTGAAAGCACTCATTTAGCTAATGATATTTGTCTCAGAAAATATGTTGAAATGTATATTTAGATTTTGTGCCAAGTCTTGGCGAAAATTCATTTTAGCATAATATTGATGTTTTTAGACACTTAATCATTCAATGTGAAGTGCTTTCCTTTGCGAAACATTGATTTTTCACTGGGTTGCATGAATCACTAAAAAAAAAAAACTCCTATAGTCATCTGTAATTCGGCAAGTCCTATCCTTCCATTCGTTTTTTCTAGTGCTGTATGCATATTCATGTCGAACTTTTTATGTCATTTTGCTCTCCTGCCATGTCAAGTCATCTTTAGCTGTCCTGGATTTCGTCAATAGTCTTTACAATCCCTAGTCTTTACTTCCCTTGCATATTTCTGATCTTCATTGAACATAACCAACCGACAAATCGGTTCTCCCGAATCTGATCTTCTGTACCTGCATCTCTAACTTCCTTCAACTGTCTTCATTTGTATTCTATCGTTTAATGCGTACCATCAAAGTGCAAAATAATCTCTACAAACGCACCTTAGAGACCCCAATGTCTTACAATGATCTTCTCAAGATACCCAATAGTGTCACGCAGAATAACTTTAGTCTACTGCTTGTCCTGTAGAAATTTTCTTTTAATCTTAGAGGTACGCTATTGTTATACAATATTCCTGTTGTTACCCTTAACTTTCAACCAACCTAACTTATTTTTGTGGGTCAATATCTCCATGAACTGAAAACTTGACCCATGATTTATGAATCACACACTGAACAGTTTTTCTTTATTAGCATTCCAATGAACTCCATATGATTTGCCTTCAAAATAATACACACTAAAGTGGATTGTTGAAGTGTTACCATTATGTGCCATGGCAAGATAAGAGGTTGCTCCATAATGTAACACATTTGTTATGAATTTTCAACTTATCCTTCTGTGAAACACCGTAACATAACGTGTGATGACAAATCAACGCATGATATCTGTTATAAGCTATTGTTTTATAGTATAAAAGCTAAAACATTACCATATTAGTCCTTATAATCTATTTATATATTGTGATTATGGTTCATAAAGCTGTAACTGCAAAGTAAAATCTAAGATAAGCAAAAAAATATTTTTGTTTACATTTATAAAATGGATCTTTATCAACCCATTAATTGACATGCAATGACTGTGAATCATGTTGTAGCACATAAGAGATGCTACTTCCACCTACAACATGTCTATTGCAACCTCATCCAAGTCTTTTTTCTGTGATCTGTCTGCATAAATTGTGAATAACAAAACATCAATACATCTGTATCGTTTTGTTAATCTTTACAGAGCATATGTATTAATAGAAATGTGGTTTTTTTCTTTTATTAATGAAAAAGTTAAGTGCTTGGAAATCTAGTAGTTCAGAGGCGTTGGCATTAGATGTAGGTCAACTGATCTTTATTCTATAAATCCTCTTTCATGGGATGGTTTTTGCAGTTTGAACAATATGTGCTCAGTCTCATGTGATGTCTAGTAATCAAATGGGTGGCCCTGTCTGCGAAGTTACCTGAATGGCGTCTCTATTTTTGTCGTCCCTCTTATCCTTGACCTCAATAGCCCCCATTATCTCCAATGATTTTTTTGTGCTCTTTTTTTGATTGTTATCATCTTCAGATGGAAACTTTGCAATCAAAACTCAGGGCTGCAATCCATCTGAGAAATGTGTGCTGTTTGTTGCTTTTGCAACTTTTGCATGGAAATTCAATATTCCATTGCCCCAATGCCATTATGTGGCTCCTACCTAGGGTGGGGTTTTGGAGGGTTGGTTGTACGCAACCTTACCCTTGTAAGTGATAAGAACATTAAAGAGGTTGTTTCCGATTGGCTCTTGGTAGCAAATATCATGTGCAACTTCACATAAATATAGTGTGTGGAAATTACCTGTAGTGAATTCTATGATTGTAGGAAATAGAGAAGTGTTTCTTTGAACATCCACCCTTCCTCCCCCTCCCGTCCTTCCCCCTTCTCGTCCTCCCCTACCCGCAATACTCATCCTGATTTTTAAGTTTTATTACTGCATACTGCTATCGCAGTTTAATTTGTTATGCATATTTTCAAACTAAGTCACCTGCATGCACTAAATCGATGTCTTATTTACTTTTCTTCCAAGCAGGGAACACAGCCTTGTACCTTCTACATGCAAAATGGATACTGCAAATTCGGGCCCACCTGTAAGTTTGATCACCCTGTGGGTCTGATGAAATATAGTCCATCAGCTTCATCTCTCCCCGAGACACCAGCTGGCTATTTGACGGGATCTTTACCTCATTCATCATCCACTGAGCTTCTTCCAGAATACGCTTTAGGTTCTAACATCCAACGGCCCAGTCAAAGTTCTGCACTATTAAGCAGTACCAGAAGCACGGGAGCAGATGACGAATCTCATCATTCAAACTAAGCCATTACTCCACGGTTGATGCCCATTTTTATCTTCAAGACCTTAAAGCAGCCCTTGTCACCAATCTACCATTGTCGTCTCTGTCATATATCGTAAATATCATGTAAGTCACCTGTCCAAAGGTACTTGTATTGTTGTCAACTTATTCACGTGCTATCAAACCGTTCACATTAGGGGTTAAATAACCTCATATATGCTCAAAACTTTATATCGCGTAATAAATTATCGTCGCAAGTAGCTCTGTAGACTATGTCCTTGCTACTTAGTAATGATATGAAGGGAAGCTGTTTTATACCCTTTAAGCTACGCTGTCCTGCGAGACGCTGTCTGTAGAGTATATTTAAGGTACTCTTTTTGGGTACCTTTGTCAAGTTATGTACCCAACAATAACATTATTGCCCATCTGTTAATAGCACTTTTATGATATTATATCAAGGGAATGCTATGGATTTTTTTGGGGTACTTTGTTATCAACTGCCCTTAGGCCTCAGGTACATTACCCGGGAGGGTTCACACGAAACATGGCACTCGTCCGTCCTCCCTGAAAGACCGGTTTCTCTTTTACCCATTGCATCCTTTCCTTAGCTTTGAAATCCGTCGTTCAATCTTCGGAAGATTTCGCCTGTAATGTAAATTGTTTCCTTGTCTTATTGTACTTGGGAGTTAACCTCTACGGTTCTACACTTCCATGAAGCCTGGAGGTTGAAAAAATAGTTCTTAAGGAGCATGATTTGAGTAAGATAGGTTTTCTCTTTGCCTTTTCAAGGTCCAATCTTGTTTGATCCGTCTCAATACAAAGATTATTAATTCAACTTCTTAAAATTATTCACAATTATAGATATTAATGATGATTGGAATAGTGTATTGACAAATATTTTCGGTTAAATGAAACATTTAGTCTGAATAAAAAGGAATATGCTTTAATCAATGCCTCATAGTATCATTCATAATATTGATCACACCTTATCATTACCTTATTACCTTATTAATACAATTCACAGCTATGTTACTTCCTTTGTTTCTTAAGAAGTTTGAGGCATTTTTTGAACTGATTTTATTTATTGTGGTCATACATTTTCTAATTTAGTTTCATTCTCAAACTTTTCTCATATTTTTCACACATTTCCAATTGTTTTTTAATCTTATTTGTCAACTAGAAAGTTTTAACATACTTTTCTTTTTGTCCTTTTCCATCGGGTCAATCTCATGATGAGGTAGAAAGTATTTCAAATATATTATGCTATTTCAAATAATAACTCCTTGTTTTAGAGGTTGTTTAATTGATGTAGAAAGTCAATATTATTTGAAATTAATAAAAGTGTAAGGTGCACTCCCTTTATCCTTTTAAATTGTTACTAATAGCGATATGTTATGAGAGGAAATGTTAATATGAATAGACTAGTAAATCAATGGATAGAGCATTTGCATGTGGAGCAAAAGGTATGAGTTTCGACCTCTACTGGGCGTAAGTTATAAGTATCAATTGGGTATTTTTTGACTGCGCGCATCTCTCTATACTCCCTATTTGGGAGAACGAGTATTATTTATCAACATTTTTCAGGAAAAAAAACTTCACCCGAACTCTGCCTTGTGCGGGATACTAGAATTGACCTTTACCTTTAATAAACTCAAAAAGGAGGGTGGAGTAGTTAGTAGCATAGTTGGATAGGACATTAATAGAGGATGGTGAAGTATGGTGTTGATGATTAAACATATACCCCATTAAGTCATGCTTAAGGACCCCAAAGCTACTCTTTTCACACATAATCTCTTTAATTAATAATACATTATGTTAAGTTGCTTTCAAATAGGCATGATTAACATACACCCAAAAGCATTTCACCTCATCAACAATCCGGTTGGTGTCTCCAAATTAACTTTTATTAATTTAATTATTCATTTTAGTATAAAAGAATGTTTTGCAAATAAAATTTTTATTTTTTTGAATTTTAATTTTTAATTTTTTAGTTGTTTAAACAGTAAAAAAAGATAAATTATTGATTTTTCATTGACTATTAACTTTTTTTGATTGTAAACTATTGGATTTTTTTTTCCTCTCTCTCTCCTCCCTCTGTCTCCTACCATTTTCCTTTTCTTCTTCATCTTTACTCAAAAATACCTTAAGTTGGGGCTATCATCAACCTTTTGGTTGATGGTAAGCCCCTAATTTCTCCGTTTTAAGCTTTTTAACTATGATTAGAATAATTTTGTGTCCTCTCCCTATAGGAGGGTTGTTCTACCCATTTATTGGGTTTGTTCTACCCATATATTGGGTTTTAGTCTCTCTCCTCGTGAGAGTTTGGAGTTATGTATTTTGGTCTCTTGTTGATTTATTGGTAGAGCTTAATGCGATAGTACAACAGACGCAAAAATTGCAATTACTATCAACTACATCAATTTCAATTCTATCTCAAGACTACAACAGATCGAAAGACCCCCTCGTAAAAGGCTGTATCAAACAGCGATGTGGAAGAGGATGTTCAGAATTGTCAGATCTGATACACAACGATCGTGGTTTTGTTAATTTAGAATTAATTTTGGTTAAAGTTGTTATGTATTTGCTAATTTTTAACTTTGATGTAGATGTCGTATGACTCTTTATTAATGAATCAGGTATTATTCAAAAAAAAAAAAAAACTATTGGATTTTTGAAGTGATTTATTTTTCTCTAATAAACGACTAATAAATGATCGCATATATGTAATAACTACCTTAAGTAGCTAGCTTAACGACTACGTAAAACAATCAAAACTTTCAATTAGTCAAGCCAATTAAAAATCTTGATTAAACAATCATTTGTCAAATAAACCCATTCTTTCTACCTCTCACAAAAAAGTATCAATGTTAAGGTATATAACATATCCTAGAACCTTAATCATCAGTTTAAATTTTTGGGTAAGTTGGTTCATTGACATAGTATCAGAAGCTAGCGTAACAAAAGATCAGATATTTGAATTTGAATTATCCCTCATTTAAAGTGAAATATTTATTTAGCGTTAGATTTGTAGAAGACATGTGTTCCATTTAAATTTTAGCCCAATAAATTCTTATACTTCATCCGTTCTAAAATACTCGCTATATTTTCGTAATCAACACTACTATTCATCGTTCAATCTTATTTTATATATTGCGGCTTATGTACAAGAAAAAATATAGTTAAGTGGGATCTTATTTGAATCGTTCAATCGCATATATACTTTTATAATATTAATTTTTTTTATAATTTTTAGACGTAGATAATTCAATATATAAATGATCAAAATAACGCATCGAACTGCATAAAAAGCCAAATATAACGAAGAAATTATAAGAAAACATATTAGAGTATATAACATATCGCGTTGCTTAATCATTAGCTGATATTCTTGACTTACCTCAAACAAATGATGAAAACATATTATCCTATACCCCACATTTACATTGGAGTACTACATGAGTCTACTCATCACTTACACACACATGGATCTAGAGAGAGAGAGGGGGTGAGTAGAGAGAGAAAATGCAGATGAAGTAACTCAATTCATGATCAAATGAAGCTTAGCTAGCCATGAATTATGATATCTAGACTTCTAGAGATTCATCATCATCAACCCATTATTCCACTCGAAAATAAGGTCTGAGCGAAGGAATGTGACGGACAATCCATACTAGCTCGTACTCTTTAGAAGGGAATACTAGAGGAAAGCGGTTAATTTTATCCCCAGAAGGCAGAAGGTGATACTTAATTAGGAAAGATTTGAAGTAATTAAAAGGATAGAAAAATGGGAGTACTTACAAATACAATGGCTGATCTCAACACTAATACTATTTATGGAAAGAGAGGTTTTCACCCTACTTCTACTACCACCCATCCTACTCAATGGTATGTCTTTTCTCTTACTCTTTCTCTTCCATTTTATCTTTGCTTCCAAATTCTTTGGTTGGAGTTATTGGCGCTCAAAACAGATCTGATAATTCGATATTTAACTGACCTTTTAACAAAATTCGAGTATTCGACATTCATCCATCATCATCATCATACCCAGTTATCCCGCTCATAGAAAACTATGATCAGGGTCTGGGGAGGGAAGCACGACGACAACTCATACCCATAAAGAAGAGTGCGATCAAAGAGTCTCATTTATTTGTCTCTGTTCATTGCCTTTATTTATCGCTCTTCTCCGATTTTAAATAAATTTCAAATTATGTAAAAAGTTTAAATTAATTTAAATAAACACCTCTAATTTGAAAGAAAGAGGGTTTTTTTCTATAGATATAATTAAGGTGTCTGCTCGCATATTTTTATTATTATTAATTAATTTATAGTCCCAAGTTTATGGAAAAATAAAATTAAACAAAGGCTTCATAGTCTTTTGTTTTTTGTGTATTTTTCTTCACCTTTGAGGGAATGCATTTTTCTGAAAAATGCTATTTCTAATTTTTGTTGTTTAGTTTTATAAGTGAAGTTAAACGAAGAAATTGCATGGCACATAATTTTTCGTTACTTTTCCAATAAAATATATTCTTCAGAGGATAAAAGAAAAGTATAGTTTTCGCAAAAATGGAGGGCAATTAATTTTCCTAAAAAAAAGAACTAAATTTTTTTCATTTTTATATCTTCTATTAAACCAAACAAAAACATATATAAAATTTAATTTTATATCAAAAAATTATTTTTTAAATATATATTTTCCGTCAAATCAAAAACTCTAAGAAGTTATATTTAAAATCAACACAAATCCTTACTTGAGACGGTTTTTATAAAAGATGCGTCTCAAATGGGTCGACCATTAACAACTACCAGAAAAATGCGCGCCGTGTAAATCTATTAAATAAAGTTGGTATCTTCAAATAGGTTATAATACCAACTTTATTAGGCTATAACACCAACTCCAAATACCAATTTTAATAGGTTATAATACCAACTTCAATTAGTTATAATACTAATTTCAATATGTTATAACATCAACCCCAAATATGAACAAACGCGCGCGTCAATTTTTAGATTTTTTTTAATTATTGGACCTAGGCCTACCTTAACGGCCCGTTTGGTTAGTGGTACTAAATGGTGGTAGTAGGAATGAATTATAGTGTAAAATTTCATCAAAACTTTCATGTCATTCCCATGGTAATGAAACTTTGATCACAAAAAAAATTTTTTGTTCACAAATTTCCATTACCACCTAATATCACCTCTCCCAATGGTAATGCATTGGAATGAATTTTATGAATAAAATGAGATGATTGAAGGTTGTCAAGCATGGTCATCAAGGTAGCCAAGAGATTTTTCAACCAAAGTTACACTAGTTTTTCATTCCCATTACCGAGGTTTATTACCACTTACCAAACGGGCCGTAAAAGTCGTCTCTTTTAAAGAAGGTCTAGATTGAACTTTACACATAACTACACTTGATCATAGCCGTCACATAATTAGAGTTGATCGTTACACATAATTATGATATCTCACGAAATTTATCCAATTTTTTTGTCCGTCTAATAGACAAAAATTAAATAGAATAAAAAGGTAGAATAGGTGATAATTAAACTTATAACATTAATAAGTACGACTTATTTTCTAATTGAGACAAAAATAAATTTTGAATAGGTTACGTTATTAGTATTAACTATTAAATGTAATCTAGTTGAAAAAACTAATTGTCAATGTTTATTTTTATGCTTGTCCTACTTTTCTTCTTTACAAAATTTATTATAATTCATTATTACTTGAAAAATGTGATATTAAATATTATATAAAATAACGAAAAATCATATATACATTATCATAGGGATGACCAAAATACCAACTATCCTCTCAAGAGTAGTAGATGTTTTAGCAATTGTATAAGAAAATTATAATAAACAAAAATAGCAAATTTAATTATGAATACGAAATATTTAATTATGAATACGAGAATCGAGTTTTGTCTCAATTGGAGATTAAATATCACTTTATAAGAAAAATTCGTGGTTTGATTCTCACATAGTCCTTTCTTTCCTCAGCCTACACTGTAATCATCAAATAATAATAATGCAAGTATACATTTGATTTTGTGCAGTCAAATATCGTGTATATTAAACAATTTAATTGTAGACAAACTTGGTGGGTTCCTAACCTTTTTAGGCCATTTCTTCTCTTAACAGTTGATTGAACAATAATCTATAATCAACAGTGGGTTTGAATAGAATCTAAGATATTAGTATAACGTAGCCCAAACACTTATGTCAGTATTATATGTTACAAAATTCAATATTAATAGGGTTATTATCAAATAACCCGAGACATGGGTTTAGGCAAGGCCCGAGCCTAGATTTAGCTTGTACATTGATATGTAATTTTTTCGAGCCAACAGTCTCACTGACCACAACCTTTTTATCTAATTTGATTAGGGTAGTTCTACCTTTTTCCAACCCTTCTTAGACTCTGATCTAGTTTCTATGAGTGGGCTATACTGGGTATAATGATAGTGTACAAAAATATGTACATACAAATTCATGTATTATATCAACAGTGCCATTTCTGACAATTTTTTGGCCCTAGGCGAAAAATTAAAAATAGCCCTTATATATAAGTAAAGTTTCAATTATTTTTTCTCCAACTATGTAGTTCAGTATTCATGTGCTTAACTGAGAAACCTAATGCTGCAAGTTCGATCCATGCTACAAGCTACTTATGCAAATACTAATTTTTAATCATAAGGATTAACTCAATTTGGGCCCCTTTATGAGCTGGACGTGGACCCTAGGCAGTTGTACCTCAAAACTACCCTAAAACCGGCCCTGTATATCAATATGTTAGGGCTTAGGGGCAATATAATTAACCTAAGAATGTGATTGTGCATCCAAAGTTGAACCTTAACCTTATAGCTTACAATTGTATTGCTGATAATGACTGTATCACAAACTGGGCCTAATCTGTCTATGCACCAACCTACATTAACTCACAAGTAGAATACTAGAAATTCCATTAGTACATGATTGATCAATGGTATTTTTGTCCACATTAGTCATAATCTTTCGTTTCGAGGAGCAATCGATAGATTTTTACATTATTTTAAGTTCATTTTGAAGTCAGGTGAAGTGGGGTTTAGTTCTTCGGGTAAATATCGAGTTATCAGGTCTGTTTTGGACACCTATAGGTGTGCTTTGTGTTCAGAGAGAAAAACATAAGTAAACGAAAACATGTATGCGCGTATGTATGTTATAGATTAAATTGTACTAATACTGATGGCTTCTTTAGTTGGTTTGTTTGGAAAACTTGTGATTGTTTTGCGCTTTTCAGGCCGATATCTGATGTTTCGAGTGATCTCACAGTCGAAGTGGGCGATGCTAGTTTCGCACTTCATAAAGTAAGAACTCTGCTTGATGATCATGCTATTGCAACTTTTATGTAGGGAAAGATTTGTTCATTGTTTCATTACAATTCAAGTTCTTTTAGATTTCTTTCTTTTTCAAATTGTGAAAGAATCAATCAATTCAACTAAATGCTTTAGCTGATGGTTGCGGCCGCAATATGCTATATATACTCTATCACGACCCTGCACATGAGCCTTTAGGCTAAAACTGTGGGTGCAAGTAGAGTTGTTCAAAACAGACCTGATGACCCGATATTTATCCGACCTTGTAATTGAACCTGACTTCAAAATGAACATCAAATTATGTAAATGTTAATGTAAACACAACACTTGATTTTGAACCGACCTGAAATCGACCCTATTATCCCAACGAACACCTCTAGGTACAATGCAAGTCTCCTCATACTTGACGCTAATAATTTCACTTTAAAGAAGGATTAAATGTGATTCTAGCACAAAACCAACTCAATCAAACGCTTTAGCTGATATTTGAGGCTCTAACATATGCTAATTTGATCCAGTTCCCTCTCCTATCTCAAAGCGGAAGAATCCGAAGACAAGTATTAGACTCTAAGGATTCGAAAGTGTCGAAGATTAGTCTCCCTTCGGTACCAGGTGGAGCTGAAGCATTCGAGCTAGCAGCAAAGCATTGTTACGGGATCAAAATCGAGATCACTCTATCTAACGTAGCTATGCTTCGATGTGCTGCACATTTCCTCGAAATGACTGATGAATACGCAGACAAAAGCCTCGAAACCAAAAGCGAGCAATACTTGAACGACACGATTCTACCAAGTATAGCAAACTCTATATCAGTTCTACATAAATGTGAGACACTTTTGCCCATGGCAGAGGAAATCAATCTGGTCAATGTGTTAATTGCTGCCATTGCTAATAATGCTTGTAAAGAACAGCTTTCTTCAGGATTACTTAAGCTTAAACATGATTATTTTGAGCCAGAAATACCTTTAGATTGGTGGGGAAAATCAATTATAGTTTTGAATCTTGAGTTCTTCCAAAGGGTTTTGAAAGCTCTTAAATTGAAGGGTCTTAAACAAGATTTGATTAGCAAGATATTGATAAACTACGCGCAAACGTATATTCAAGGGTTAGTCGTAAGAGATCGTGGGCTTATGAAGCGGAACAAGATGGGCGATTTGGAAGTTCGAAAGAAGCAAAGAGTGCTTGTCGAAGTGATTGTGAGCTTGTTGCCTACGCCATCTAGGAAAAGCTCGGTTCCTATGGGGTTTCTTTCGAGCTTACTCAAGAATGTGATTGCACAAATGGGTTCGAGTTCTTGTAGGGCCGATTTAGAGAGAAGGATTGGGTTGCAGTTAGATCAAGCAGTCTTGGAGGACATACTTATTCCCGCGAGTTCACATGGGAATGATTGTAGTAGTCCTGTGTATGATATTGATTCGATTTTGAGGGTTTACTCGATGTATATGAACTTAGATGAGGATGACGATGAGGATAATCCGTTGAGGGATGATGGTGCGATGATGTATAAGTTTGATAGTCCGACTTCGCCCAAGCAAAGCTCAATTATTAAGGTATCAAATTTGTTGGACAATTATCTTGCAGAAGTTGCCTTGGATTCAAACTTAACACCTTCCAAGTTCATTGCTCTTGCCGAGTTGTTGCCTGATCATGCTCGTGTTGTCACTGACGGCCTCTATAGAGCAGTCGATATCTTCCTTAAGGTAACGTTTCTTATCCTTCGTCTCATTCTCTTTCACTATTATGGTGTTACAACCATCAGCTTAAGCTTGTGGTTTAGTTTATTCTTTGACATGGTATCAAATGCTGTATTAAGTGTCATCAGTTTAAACTTTTGGTTGGGTTGGTTATCCTTTCAGGCGCATCCAAATATGAAGGACGCAGAGAGACACCAGTTGTGCAAAACAATCGATTGTCAGAAACTTTCCCAAGAAGCGTGCAGTCACGCAGCACAAAATGAACGACTACCAGTACAAATGGCGGTACAAGTACTCTACTTCGAACAAATCAGGCTTAGAAATGCAATGAACGGAGGACATAATAACCCGTTCTTCTTTGGCTCTACGAATACTAGCAATGCACATCATTTCACACATAGGCTAAGTAGCGGAGTAGCAAGCGGAGCCATATCCCCTAGGGATAACTACGCGTCTGTAAGAAGAGAAAACCGCGAGCTTAAACTAGAGGTCGCAAGGATGAGAATGAGACTAACCGACTTAGAAAAGGATCATGTTTCAATGAAACAAGAGATGGTTAGATCACATCCGGCTAATAAGTTGTTCAAATCCTTGACTAGGAAATTGAGCAAGCTTAATGCCCTGTTTAGGTTCAAGAGTGGTAAGCCCTTAGGCTCATCGTCTAAGCCAAACAATGAATCTCGACCCCTCTTTCAGAAGCGAAGGCGCCATTCTGTTGGATGACATTATAATTTTTTTACAATAATGTAATTTATTTTACAATTTTTTTATGAGAAAATCACAATTATTTATAGTTTATGGTGGGGTCTAGACGGTCATCCGTCACTAAATGTGAATATTACTTGATGCATGCGACTATGTGAGTGTATATTGTTTAGTATACTTCATTTAGTGTTTATTTTTGTCCATAGAGTTCATGGTTCATGATATTCTAGTTGTGTTTTTTTTTTTTTGAAAAAATAATTGTTTTTCTTGTCTATTTACTCAAATTACTTACTTTTAAGTGTAAAACTCCAACTCCAGGTTGAATTTTTAGCCAAACATATTTTTATCCAAACAAATTTGTTTTAATTAGGACGACACAAATTATTATTACCGATTGACCCTTAGTACTAATACTATTTGCAACATCACGTAAATAAAAAGCGCAAATGAGTCATTTACAATAGTACATTATAATTCGAAACCAAAGAAGAACTCCATTCTGTTATTTTAATCATATGTCTCATTTGTTTTGGCACTGTTCATCTCGCTTTTAATTTGTATTCTATTCTCATAGTTAAAACATAATCAAGTGAGATCTTATTTGTTTCGTCTTAACCAAACAACATTAGAGATATTCAAGATTAAACTACTACATCGACAAATGTACAAAATCAAATAACACTCTAATTAAACGGGTATATAATAAAAGAAAATTTAAATTCTTTATTAATAATTTTTTTTTCCAAAAAAGTTGATATAAGGCTAGTAAAAAGTGGTTAGTTATTTTGGTCGAGTATTTGTGCTTCCTCCAGAATTCTACTTAGCTATCAATTAGGTATATTTGTTCTTTTATTGAAGGTAATATTTAATTATCTTCCTTCACTCCTGAAACGAATTTATTAGTATTAAAATATAAATGTATAATAATTTTTAAACAATGATATAATAATATATTATTGTTATCAAGTTGATATTTTCACATTAAAATTTTAATCAATATAATTTTATAACAATGCAATTTGATGATAGATGTATTTTTTTCACTACCCTTTTAAAGTATATTATTTCATATTTTTAAATTGTTTTGTTCAAATGAAATTTTCAGTTCTTTTAGTTTATAGTATAATTTAGCATAATATTGAAAATAAAATCTACTATTGTTTATTCCTAACTGTTGACAATTTTCTCTATTTAGTTCAATAGATGTAGCAATTAACCAATTTAGTTATTCCAATTTCCAAGTGGTATATCTTTGTGAGGATACCACATAAAATTTTTAAGTCCTTTTAGATAGCGTCATACAATAGAATAAGATCAATTTTACCTTATTTAGTTAAATAAATATAGCAAATAATTAACTTAATTATTCAATGTGGCAAATCTTTATGAGACTGTCACATAAAATTTTTCAATTGTTCTTTTTGTTAATAGTATGATTCATATTATATATATTTTGCTTAGAAGTTATGATTATTGATTAGGATATGAGATTACAAGATGACAAATTATTTTTAACCCGAAATTTTTTGAAAAAGTTAATAGAACATGATGTCAAACATAATGGTTTTAATTATATGTTTTATTTAATACACTTTACTTATATCAGAAAAAACAGAGGAAATGGACATTACAACTAAAAGTGATTACAAACAAGCATTATATTATTCAATGCTGATCAACTGAAAAGTTCTTGACCTCCCACAATAAAAAGGACGAGGTTTAGAACAAAAAGAGTCTGTTTTACAAATGACAGCTCCATTGATTGCAGTAGCAGCCTGCATGCTTATTTGCAAGTTGTTCGTCTAAAATGGGTCAATAAGCCACTAAATAAGCTAACTATTTCGATTTTGGCTTGAAAATCTGCCTTTTAACGTATAACCAACCAAAAACCCAAAAACCGAAAACCAGCTAAAAACCCAATAGAAAAACGTCAATTTCCAAACACACCCTAAATCTTTTATCTATACCCAAATGATCATACCTACTTCCAAACCCAAATGGCACCAGCTTCAATAAGCATAGGCACCAATTTTCCCTGAATTTGAAGGCTAAGAATTTCATTGGACCCACCAATAAACTTATTTCCAATAAAAATAGTTGGCACACATGGCTTACACCCCATACTTGTAAGACCCTTTTCAAGCTCATTCCCATTAGGGATTTCATCAAGCTCATATATTGTTGCATTGGCTCCATAGCTACTCATAAGTTGCTTCATTGAATGAGAAACACAACATGAGCTTTTGCTAAAGATCACTAATGGCTTCTCATTCACTAGATTCCTCACACTTTCCATTTTTAGTAAGTTTGATCTTTGGTAATTGAAGTTGTGTGTAAAATGGTAATGGTTGTGCTCTACTTATGATGCCTACAAGGGCTATTTATAGATATCATCTCAAACAAAGATCTAGTGAATAAAAGTTTAGATAGTATTTGTGGTTAATATTCTTGCAATGTTACACATAGTGTAAAAGTGTGGTAACGATAACGAAACAATAGCGCGATAACGGGAGTAATGAAGTTATCATAATGCCTAAATATCGCTTGAATCATAAGATATCCCTTGATACAGCTAGCCCTTAACGCGTTTTTTTTTGCACTTTTACAATGCTGGAAATATCTGTTCGCTTGTTTTAAAATCTTTACAACGCGACCAATACCAGCGGTGCAGCCTCATTTTTACACTATGCTGCTACATAATAAGGTCTATAACATAAGACTATAGCATATAGTGCAAAAAGTGCAACAACGGTCATAATTGCGATAATAATGAAACGGTATTACGGTAATGCAGTTGCACGAGTGACATGATTATATATGTAACACCTATATATTAATCAAAGCATAAGATATCTCTTGATAAAATCCAAAATGCATTTTTTAACGTCTTTACAAATATTAGATTTTTTGAAAACCTATACAACATGGCTTTATTTTTATTCATAATCACAGTTGTTCATGTCAATAAGGCGCATTTTCTTTAGAAGAATCTCCGCAACTAGACATATACTTAGGTTGAATTATCAGTATAATCTCCAAAAGTTTTCAAAAAGTGCATGAATGAAGTCAAAGTGCACTAAAAAGAATTATGTTGATTTGTGAAGCATTTGTGAAGCCAGTCTGTCCCGGACCCAAAAAGGGTTAGGGTGTTACAAGGAAGGAATGTAATAAAAAAATATCAAATGCTTTGAAGATGCCACTTTTTAAGATGCTATGTTAGTTATGATAGTGGAGTAAAAGAACAAATTCTAAAAATGGCCTTTCAATTCAAGTAGTTCTAGATATTTTGTAAATTGAGGAAACTAGATGTGGCTTTTGCTTATCATTTCTTCTCTTACTCTTACTTTCAAATGTTGGAGAACTATTTAATTTACAGCTAATTTTGGAGGAATCTAATGATGTGGATGAAGGATTTCAAGTCTATCTAAGGTTGAAAATCAGGCACTCTTTTGAGAGACTGTCTATAGTATAGACGCCTCTTAAGAGTCCAGCCCATATCTCTCTTTTAACTTACAAAATCACAAATTAGTTTTTTTTTTTAAATGGATCATTTACCAACTACAACCTCTAAGTTTACTCAATTTCAAATAAAAAGCCGCAAACTTTGTTTTTTACCAACTACAGCCTCCAACTTAACAAACATGACATCGAGACAGCCAAAACAGCCAAAACAAAGGTAAAAAATGGGGTTAAAATGGGGTGTTTTGGCTATAGTTGGTAAAAAACAAAGTTTGCGGTTGTTTATTTGAAATTGAGTAAACTTAGAGGCAGTAGTTGGTATATGACCCTAAAAAAATTTATAAATTAAGCCAGTCCAAAACTTGATATGTCTATTGTATAGACTCAAGTAAGAATTTGTGAAAACTTTATTATACCCAAGATTGATATTTGAAAGAGTTTGACGGCTGATATTATGTCAATAAATCAATTTAACTAAAAAGCTTAAATTGATGGTTGAAGCTTCATATATGATAGGGTTTAAAACTGAAACTTTACTATACTCAAGTATAAGTCAATTGTTAAGAAATTAAGCCAATCAAAGCCAATGTGATAGAATTGACACAAGTTCGAATCTCTGCCTTTTCATTTCAAATGGAATATTTAGCATTATGAGAAGAACAAGAATTGCATTCATACTTACGGTTCAAATGGTTTTAAGTTTAAACTTTTGATGAAATTGATTCCTTGACATCAATATAATTCTCATTTGATGTGGTTTTAATATATCCTTGCATTTTGTTTTTGCATCTAACAGTGTTTTGAGGGATAATAACAACTTAATTATGATAAGTATGATAAAAGATTGTTGTTGAGAGTTGATCCTTTTATTGTGTCAAAGTTGACTCTTTTAGCCGCACATTTTTTGAAATTGATGAAGGATTTTTAGCGTCGATATTACTTAAACCGTTACAAAAAGCATATTATAACTTTGGCAAACAAAAATTTTGTATCGTGACCTTTTATAAATGAAATGCATTTTTGAAGTTCAGCCAACTTTTTTAGTAGCCACATACAGTGATAATAATTTTGAGGAGAAAAGAACGAAAGAGAATGAGAAGGGGAAAGGAAAGGAAAGAAAGGGAAAGGAAATGAGAAGAAATGGAAAACAAAGAAAAGTAACTTTTATTTGTTTAGGACGAAAAAAAATAAAAAAGAAAGAGAAGTGAAAGTTTTTCTTTCATATCTGTCAAATTTCGCAGAGACTGAATTCTTAATAAATAGAACTATTATTTATATAATCCCTCCGACCCACCCTTCAGATCCATTCCCATTCATTTTGTTATACAAGCAGAGATCCTTCCTCTCTTTAAAACTCTCGTTTTTTTTTCTTCCATCCAAACACAGTGTAAATAATAGAAATCGATACCGAAAATATAACAAGAATGCAATGCATAATAAGTAGCTCACTAGCAAGCGAAAGGCCGATTCTATCGCCCACCCAAAATGGATAATCCCTTATCCATAAATCAACACTTGTTTTACATTCTTTACATTTGCATATGCTTTTTAAGTTTCTTTTATCTCTTTTCTTTGAAACGTTACTTCATCATCATCATCATCATACCCAGTGTTCCCGCACATAGATACTCTATGGCCAGGGTCTGGGGAAGGAAGGTCGACGGCGTCTCATACCCATAAGGAGAGGGCGGTCATAAGAGTCCTTCGGCTCTAGAGGAGTCTTCAAGGATAGGACCTGCAAAAATCCGAAAACCTGCATCTTACACCCACGTTAGCCAAGCATAGGGATTAAAAAAAAAAAAAAAAAAAAAAATTTAAGCGATATAGGTAAAAAAGGAAGTGAAAAGCGATGACAAAAGTCACAGAACAGTATCAAACTAGTCTAGTAATCTAGGACGTGAATAAGGCGCCGCCATGTGGCTCTATCCCTGGTCAGGTCCTTAGAGAGGTGTAGTTCGAGCAGGTCGCTGTTAATCTGCTCCTCCCACGTCCTCTTAGGTCTTCCCCGGCTTCTCTTGCCCTCCACTATGATGCGTTCGACCCTTCTCACTGGGGCGTCATGGGTGCTTCTCTGCACATGCCCAAACCATCTGAGCCTGTTCTCCCGCATCTTTGCAGAGAGAGGTGCAACCCCTAACTTTTCCCTAAACTCCTGATTTCTAATCCTGTCCATCCTTGTCTTACCACACATCCATCTCAGCATGCGCATCTCTGTTACATCCATTCTCTGCTCGAAAGCCTTCTTTACAGGCCAACACTCCGTTCCGTACAACAAAGCCGGCCTAATCGCTACGCGGTAGAATTTCCCTTTAAGTCTATTAGGAAATCTTTTATCACAAAGCACCCCAGTCGCTGCTCTCCACTTGAGCCAACCTGTCTGTATACGGTTAGCAACGTCACCCTCAATCTCCCCATTGTTCTGAATTATTGAACCCAAATATTTGAACTTGGACGTGCATGCAACAGCTTCTCCCCTAATGGACACCTCTGGCTCCCCTATCGATTCTATCCCACTAAAGTTACATCGCATGTATTCAGTCTTCGAGCGACTTATGCGCATCCCCTTGCCCTCCAAGGCTTCCCTCCATTCCTCCAATTTACCATTAGCCTCCTCCTTAGTTTCTGCAGCCAATACTATATCATCGGCAAAAAGCATACACCATGGTACGGTTTCCCAGATGGATTTTGAGATTTCATCCATAATTACCGCAAAGAGGAAAGGACTAAGTGCTGATCCCTGATGTAGGCCCACTCTAATACTGAAAGACTCTGTTAGCCCCACCGGTGTCTGAATGTTGGTCAAAACTCCATCATACATGTCCTGTATTACCTCAATATATCTTGATGAAATACCTCTTTTCTTGAGGCTATCCCAAACGATGCTTCGTGGTATGCTATCATATGCTTTCTCCAGGTCGATGAACACGAGATGCAAATCCTTCTTTCGCTCCCGATACTTTTCCATCAGCCTCCTCAAAATATGAATCGCCTCAGTAGTTGATCTCCCCGGCATGAAACCAAACTGGTTCTCCCTAATCACCGTCTCCCGTCTAAGTCTTTTCTCAATAACTCTTTCCCACAGTTTCATAGTGTGGCTTAGGAGTTTGATACCCCTATAGTTCCCGCATTCCTGTGCATCGCCCTTTTTCTTGAACAAAGGGATAATTGTGCTAAACCTCCACTCCTCCGGCATCTTACTAGATCGCAGGATAGCATTAAAGAGATTAGTAAGCCATTGAATGCCCTCCTCACCTAAGCTCCGCCACACCTCAATCGGGATATCATCCGGTCCAACTGCCTTAAATCTCCCCATCTTTTTGAGGGCTTCACTTACTTCTTCCTTGGTTATGTCACCAAATGACCCACAAACCCGTGTTCTTTGTGTGTCCGAAGTCTGTCGAGTTTCCTTTGTAGGACCCCTTGACATATTTAGTAGTTGGGAGAAATACTGATGCCATCTTAGTTTGAAACGTTACTTATTATTGATTATTATTTATAGTTAATAGATAATTGATGAATAAAAATATAAAATTTGAAATGTATAGTATACACGCTTCTTAAGTGTTCAACCTATATTTCCCTTTTAACTTACAAAACCACCAATAAGTTTTTTTTTTTAATTATAAATTGGGCCATGCCAAAACTTGAAACGTCTATTGCATAGACGGTCTCAAGTAAGAATTTGTGATTCTCATGTATTCACCAAGGTTGTACAATATTTATTATCACTTTTTAATTTAGTTCGACTTACATATTTTGCATTTTTCTGGCAATGGTCTCGCTTCTTACTTATTAACTCTCTTCATCTTAACCACCTAAATCTATCATTCACTTAATTTTTTTTATCTTATTTACCAACTGATTTCTTTTGTTTTTTTTTACTAAATTACATCTATAATTAAAGTATTGGATATATTTCGATAGAAACAAAGTTTATAAAATAGATACAGATGCTCTCTTGAGAGACCGTCTTTTATAAAGACGACTCTCAAAATTCCTGCTCAAATCTATATTTAGATTTGTAACAATATATATTTAGAATTGGACTGGGCTTTTGAGAACCATCTTTACAAATGGCGGTCTCAGGTAAGAATTTGTGAAACTCTCAAAAAATTTTGAGTTAATTTTTTGTTTGTATAATATTTATTTTAAAAATTATTTAATTTAAAGATTATAAAGAAAGTAATTTGTTAGTATTTTAAATATTATACATATATATTCCAGTTTTCAGACTATGTCACTTTTTCAATGTCGATTGTTTGTTCAACGACCAGATTTCACTTTTTGACCTCTTTTAGGTAAATATAGTCTTGTGAGATCTTATATTTATATTTTTATAACTATATTTTTATGAATAAATTTGCGTTAAATTTTTAATAAATTAATGTAAATTTATTTTTTTACAATGAAGCTTAATTTTTTTTGAATAATTATAAAAATTCTATTAGAGAATAATAAGAGCGGTCCAATTTTTATTCTGCACACTTAAATAAATTCAAGTATTTTAGGAAATTATTTTCACCAAAATTATCAGCTGCCATGCAGAGTAAATGGACGGAAAAATGTTGAAGGAGAGGCTGACATTTGTCAGTCTCGTTTTTTCATTAGTATTCTTTATAGATTATAGATAGATAGATTATAGATTATCCAATTACTCAATATACTTCCTCCGTTCCATTTTACTTGCAACACTTACCATTTTTGGAGGTTTCATATTACTTGCAACATTACTATTTTTGGCAAAAATAATCTACTTATTTTATCCTTACTTTATTCCTATCGCATATCACCATCAATCATACATCATCTCATTAATTATTTAATATACCCACAAGTTACAACCACTATTTATTTATTATATAATTTTTTTAATTTTAACCCAATATATCACCATCAATCATACATTATCCCTACTTTTACTATTGAATCGTGTGCCAAACCCAATGGTACAACTAAAATGAAACGGAGGAAGTATAAGTTTTTCGCAACTTTTAGGGCTTACACACAAATAATTAATTCAAAACAATTTGAGGGCTGAGGGCGGCTGAGGCCCTTGGATTATTTAAATAGCGCCATACTTTCCCATACATGTTTACACAAATTCTTACTCTAGACGGTTTTTGTCATAGACTTTTTGGATCAATCCAATTATAAAATCAGTTTCTAATTTCTAATATTTTAAATAAAAAATAAAAACTGCATTTAAACATTAGGCTGGCTGTTTTAGAGCGTCGTCTTTGTCATAGATGATCTCTCAGGAGACCTTCCTAATTAAAAAAAAAACAAAATTTTCAAGCCTAATAAAGCATCAAACAGAAAAATAAATAGTAAACATAGTCATATTTGTAAGATTTGTTTGTGTCGTAATTAGTTTGTGTCGTAATTAGTTTGTTATATTCACCATAATATTCATTATTTTTTCTAGTGTATCGTCACTTTTTTTAATACTAATTTTTTTGTTTTGCTTTTATTCTTTTTCTAGATATCTTAAAAAAAACTTTATCAACTCAATTTTAATATTAATGCAATAGGATGTTAGATGGTGATTTCAACCTCGAAAATCTTGAGGTAAACAACGATATTCAAGATTATCGTCATTTTTTGTAATTTTTTGGCAAAATCTAAAATAAAAAAAATAAAAGTCACACAAAACGTGCCACTTAACCTAGGTAAAGTCACACAAAATGTGCAATAAACATAGGCCAAGTGGCACGTTTTGTTTGACTTGACCTAAGTCAAGTTTCATATGTTTAGTGCAACTTCAATTTTTTAATAGAAGTTTTTTTTAAATATATGCAGGATATATTTTATTGGTGACGAAGTAGATACTTTTACAATATTTATTATGATTAGGCACTTTTAACAATAGATGAATTGCATGTTTGGACTGACTAGATACTACTCCGTCCTCATGAGTTAGTAGCAAAGAGAAAATGAGTGAATATTAAGAAAGTGATAACAAATGAGGAGAGAGAATAAATTGTGTGGATGAAATTAAAAGAGAGTTAAAATGTATGGATGAGATTAAAAGAAAGTGGTGGGCCATAGTCCAAAAATAGAAATGCTACAATTTAAGTGGGACGAACGAAAATAGAAAATGCTGCAAATTATAAAGGACGGAGGGAGTATATACTTAAGACTGTTAATTTTCATTTTACCTGTGCGTCTTTTAAACAAAAAGAGAGTCATTCTACAGTTTGTAATTATCTATGTTATCATTGATTCGATGGGTTTAGAGGCCAAAGTGACCGCCCCTAGGAAATCTCATCCAAGTCTTGTAGACCAACACTGTCGGCCCCACTGTAGGCTATAGCCATTTAGTAGGTTGTAGACTGCATTCGTAATGACCGAGTTCTGTTGAACTTATTGAGAAGGTCACTTATATTAATATCCCTACTAAACATCCTCATCATCTTGCGCAACTCAATCATAAGCTCTCTAAAAAGGTCGTTGAGAGTCATGGCACATGCCTTATTCATTATATTTTCCTACAATAATCTCATTTATTGATTACCCATGAATAATCCCAATTTTGAGGGGTATTTTCCTAGGGTAAACTTAGGTAACCCGATGACCTGCTATAGTAGGTAATTCACCAAAAAAATAAATTAAATATTAACATTTTTTTCGACATTTTATTTTAATTTATATTTTTCAAATAAAACTTGTTATAGCAAGTCATCCGATCACCCGGTTTACTCCAGAAAAATACCCCTCAATGTTGAGATTATTCATGATTAATGTAAGAAAATCATGAATAATTTGAATTATCTATGAAAAAGATATGTATTATCAATTTAAAAATAGTTTGTTAAAATACAATTGTTTACTTGTTCAAGTTATAAAAATACAATAATATTGTTGTGGTCATCACATGATCAAGATTGAAGATTGAACAAGCATTGTCTTTATCAATTGGCGTAAGTCTTAACCAATTTAGCATTCCCCCTTCAACTAAAAAACGACAATCTTCAATCTTCAATCTTCATTGAATTCTCCAGATAAGGATTGAGGCCCCATTTCTATTTCTCTCTCTTCCTCCTTCAATTTCAACCACTAATTTTCTCATTTTCTGTTAATTTTTTTTCACCCACCTCTTAAATTCATCATATTTCAGTTTACAAATTCTGGGTTTGTTCAATTTCACCAGAATTGTTTGTTAATTTGTTTGATTTTACCTAAAGATCGAATTTCCCATTTCTAATTTTCCCAAAAAAGGTTTGGGTTCTGAATTGGATTGATGGCATCAACATTTGTTAGCAATAACATCCCTTGTAATGTTGGGTCAATAAAGGGTTTCAATAATTCTCAGAAATTTGTGGGTTTTGGTTCGAGTTTAGTGTTTGGAAACAGGAAAATTTGTCTGAAAAATTGGGGAAATTCTGGGTTTGTACCTCCATATCAATTAGTGGTGAAGGCAAGTGAGAAAAGGGAGAATTTGATTCAGGAGAAGAAAGGTTTGAGTATTGAAGAATGTGAAGCTGCTGTTGTTTCAGGGAATGCACCTTCAGCTCCTCCTGTTCCTCCTAAGCCTAGAGCACCTGCTAACACTCCTCTTATTTCTCCCCTTGTGAGTCTTCTTTGTTTTCCCTTCTATTTTTTTGAAGTATTTTTGATGTATCATTAATTCATTGATTGACTTTTGATTTGGTGGTATAATAGTTGTTATGCAGTGTTTAGATAGCGAATTACGAGAGAAAAGAAAGAAGGGGAGGGGAAAGAAAGGAAGGGGAGGGAAAGAGAGGGAAAAGAAGTCATTGTTTGTATAGGAACGAAGGGGAGGGATAGAGAGGGAAAAGACGTCATTGTTTGTACAGGAACGAAGGGGAGATGAAAGAAAGAAATTTCATTTTCGTTCTAAATTTTTTCTCTTATGGAGAGATTTGGATGTTAACAAAATGACGTGACTTAATCCCATCAAATCCCTTTCCTCCCTTTTTACTATCCATCTTTTTTCACTCCATTTCGCTCTATCCAAACAGGACCTTAGTGTTACATATATTAATATCTATTTTAGGTAGTATAGTACCCCTTAGGTTTCCATATATACCCATTTGTCCTGTTGAGTTTGCTGTCGAAGGGTTTAGCATAAAGATTTGGAGTATTTTAATTGTTGGGAAAATAGAACAAAAAATATCAATTGGATTTGTCACAAACAAGTGAGACGGACAAAAATAGAATATGTAGCAAACTTAGGGCTAAGGGGCGGAGGGGGTGATTATTTTGTAAAGTGTTTTCAATAATATGAGGCTTTCTTTTAGTTGAGTTTGTTATTGTTTTTAAAGTAAACTAGTTGATTGGTCCCATTAATTGAATAATTGTGGTAGTAGTCAATGTCAAAGGTAAATGGTATTTGGTTTTAGCTTCCTATAAATTAGGGGTACTTGTGTTGGACATGGTACGTATTCCAGTGTATCAGCCAACTAGTTTATCGAAATATCGTTGTCGTTGACCCAAACAGGCGTGTCGAACTGTTCATATTCTGGTGTGGGTACTTGAAGCGAATTTAGTCTGAGTAACATCAAACTTGACTTAAGAGATTTTGAGAAGGTGGTTTAGTCTTCATCATGTCACAGCAATGCCTCTTGGTCTGTAGGTCATAATGTTTACTGCCGTAATCGCAATATTAGCCTGCATCAAACTAATAAAAAATGGTCATTGTGGTCTTGTGGAGGAGCTGTTATCTTTGGACGCCGATTCCCTATACTGTACTTTAGCACATATTTGAGGGTGTGAACTGCTTGCTCAAGCATCTTTGATATTATACATTTTATCTCTTAGATTTTGTACACTTAAGATTATAGAGTATGAATATTGCTTATCACCGTGAGATTAAAGTTTTGTTTTTCCCTTTTAACCAGTCACTAGGTAGACGTCCTCGTCGCAATCGAAGATCACCTGTGCTTAGGGCAGCTTTTCAAGAGACAACCTTGTCCCCGGCGAATCTAGTTTATCCTTTGTTCATTCACGAGGGTCAGTAATATAGTGAACAAATCCTAACTCATTTCCCAGGTCTTTCCTTTCATTGAATGCTTAGTGGATCTACTTTTGGTTGGATTGATTCTTCCTCTTGCAGGAGAAGAGGACACACCTATTGGAGCAATGCCTGGATGTTACAGACTTGGATGGAGACATGGCCTTGTGGAAGAGGTAATTATCCTAAGATTTTTGTGATTTTTACGTGTAAAGTCAATCGTGTAATCATCTTTCAGAATAGTGTTGCATCTCATATCAATGCCAGTCTCCTGCTTGACATGAATTTGAATGTTGATAGTGGCCTATTAGCTTATACTCTGATATTGCCCTCAAAATAATGAATTTATCGCCTCACGGTCAAGTATGCAGGGTCATTGGATTCTGATCATGAACCCCAAAACAAGTTCTGCTCTCTTTTAGGCCAGTGGCCTTACATTTAGAAGTCTGATGCTGACCTTAAAAGTAATGGAATCTATTGCTTCACCATCCAGTATGCAGGGTCAATGGGTTGATATGGAATAGTATTTATCTATGAAGTAGGATAGATAATGAGAATTGAATAGGATTATTCAGTTATTATGACGCTCAAATAGATGTTTTTGTTAAATCAAGGCAATTTTCGTTAAACATTGATGGCGTATATATTATCTGAATTAGTTACTGTATTTTTTTAGCATTTGTTAGGGCTAAGGCTATCTGTACTTGTAAAAACAGAACACTTTTATGCTTTTCTGGAATCTAACCTAGAGTTTTGGCTGAACTTATCTAGGAATAAACCACTTTAATTTGGTTTTCAAATTAATGTTTTGTGTTGGTGATTATACGGGTCCTTCTATTACCCTATTGGTTTTGAGGGGGTGATATGTAATGATTAGTAAATGGAGCATCTTTCTTCTATTTTGGGTCTTTTCAGGGGTTAATGGAGGTTTTCTCTGTGATAATTTTGATGTCGCCTCACTTCTGGAAAAGACCTAGCTTATCTGTTCATAATTAGCAATTTTCCTTCCCCTCACTCCTAATCATAGTGCAAAAATACGGCTGCAGTAACGGTCACAAACGGATTTCACGGCCAAGACAGATGATTTCACGGTCAATACAGCCTATATTTTGGTCGCTGTAAACTAAAAAACCTTTACAGTACGGTCGCGATACAGCTTTGCGGCCTTGTTTTTGTACTATGCTCCTAATCACCTCTCCCTTACCGAGCTGATCATTTCCTTTTAACCTCATTGTTTGTACTGTATGTGATAACTAACTATCCTTCATTCCCATTTCATCATATAACCCACATCTATACTTCCTAGTTCGCCCCCTGCCCCCTCCGCAACTCTCTTACCCTGATAAGACCCACTCAAAAAACTCATGAACTGAAAATGTAAAATATAACATGAATTTTATCCTTAGTAATGGAGTTGTATTGGTTACTAAGTTGCTATTTAAAAATGATATGATCTCCATTGACATTTATACTTGAAAAAAGAATATATCCGTCAACGGTTTAATATATCTGTCGTTAGTTGGGTAAAAGGCTTATAATCCTTCAAAGTTTCCATTATATATATAGCTTTTGTTTATCAGAGAATTTTTTTTGTAGCGAAATGTGATACATGTAGTATTTCTGAAGGTATTGTAGATTAAAATATTTAGAAATCTGCATCAGAAAGAACATTTTGCAATGCATGAGATATATTTGCTTACAATGCTTGCCAGTCTCTTAAATGAGTCAAATTTTGCACTTTTTAACACATTGCCACGGTCTACTGGCAATTAATATTGTTGCTTGTACTGTCTACAGGTGGCAAAAGCCCGTGATGTCGGCGTTAAGAACTTCGTGCTATTTCCAAAAGTTCCTGATGCTTTGAAGGTATTTAATTCGTTTGGTTATTTTACATGTCTACAACAATTTCCTATTCATGTATATTTCCGCAGAAGCAAATGAGTCAATGACATTTGACAATTGTTTCCTATCGGCAGTCTCCCACCGGTGATGAAGCATACAATGATAATGGGTTAGTGCCCCGGGCAATACGAATGCTGAAGGATAAATTTCCCGATGTTGTAAGTGTAGTTCGGATATTATCTTTTATTTTTTCAGGTGCCTCAATAGCATTTTTTCGTAATACAAGTTCAACATGGCAGATAATATACACGGATGTCGCCTTAGATCCGTATTCCTCTGATGGACATGATGGTATCGTTAGAGAAGACGGTACGTAATGCTACGGTAAAATAGGTTTCGGATAGTGTGTAGCTATATTAGGTTTTCAATGGTTGGATGAAGTGATTCTTCTTATTATTTGCCCTGCAGGTGTTATTATGAATGATGAGACCGTACACCAGTTATGTAAACAAGCTGTGGCCCAGGTGATGATAATATTTTGTTTTTCGCAATCTGAGTGTTGAATCTTGTAACATGATTTGTCAGTTAATCCGCTTTTGAATTCACGATTCGCTCAAAATGACTCTAAAGTAGCCCAAAAACGACCACAATTCGCTTTTTTGATTCACGATTTACAAGAAGATTAGTGAATCATGTGATAGTACGTTGAATCTTTCCTGATTTAGTCTTTCATGACTTGAAAATGTGGGCCATTGAAAATTGTTTATCCTTTGTCACTGAGAAGTGGAAATCCTTCCCCTCTATGGCCGAGTCGTTTATAAGTGTTCTTATTGTGGGCATGTACAGTGTTGCAGAAAATGTTCATTCCCACTTCACTAACGAGTCAAATATAATGGTAATCATATGTGTTAGTTTTTGTTGGTCTAGATAACATATTAAGTGTACTCAATTTGTTAGGCAATTATTATGAGTTGTCGATTTATATGTGGAGAGTTTTCCCTCTTTTTTCTACTTTCTAGTTCTTGATCATTTTTTTTAACATTGTGCCATAACTTTTCTGAGTACTTTCGTAGGCTCGCGCAGGAGCTGATGTTGTCAGTCCTAGTGATATGATGGATGGTCGTGTCGGAGCGATTCGTGCAGCACTTGATTCAGAAGGATTTTCACATGTTTCAATCATGTCCTATACGGCAAAGTAATTTGTTCTTTTGATATTTTTTTTAAGATGTAGTAATTGCAATCAGATCTGCCTTTTCTTTTACATTGTCACATGAAAACAATAATGTTTCTTTTCCTAATATTATTTAAAAACAGGTATGCAAGTTCATTTTATGGTCCATTCCGAGAAGCTCTCGACTCAAATCCACGCTTTGGGGATAAGAAAACGTAAGTATGCTCTTCGGTGTTTTCATCCATGGATGAACTTGTGTTTACACTTAACGAACGATTTCTCATCTCTTTTTTGTTTCGTTGGATTGAATAAAAGCTATCAAATGAACCCGGCTAATTATCGAGAGGCGTTAATCGAAACACAAGAAGATGAATCTGAAGGAGCAGATATATTGTTGGTTAGTCTCTTTTCAAACTAAAATCTAATAATTACCGGCGCTTGCTTGTTAGTTAAAGTGGTTCTACGGTTGACTTGCAGGTAAAACCGGGGCTTCCATACTTGGATATCATTAGGCTCCTCCGAGATAACTCTCCTTTGCCAATCGCAGCATATCAGGTACATACAAATATACAACTAAAGTGTCGGCTCACATTTTCGGATTTGTATGGATTTCTACTAGTTTTTAGTACATGTCTTGTTAATAGTAACCTATGAGGCCTATAAGAATAGAGCTATTCTTATGAGAGACTGTCTCTCGGTGAGATGACCTCAAACAAGGAGTCTATATTCTCATAATACATATGAGAGGGGCTATTTAACCCATGTATGAGACGCGTTTCTCGGTGAGACTATCTCATACAACAATTTTCGATAAGTATATATATGGGTTTAAGTTTGAGGCCTCTAAATGCAAGATAAACGGGTGTTGTTTCTGTGTTACGAGCATAGTTGGGCCGGTTGGATGTAGTCCCCCTCTTTTCACCTGACAATACTTTGTTAGAACGTGTTTGAATAATGAATTGGTCTATTAGTTGAAGGCGAAGAACATAACTTGGTCTATCTGATTGTGGGTCCGGGATTATTTGAACACTAGGGGTTTCGACTGAATTTTACTAATTGACTTATTTTCTACTAATACCATAACAATTGAAAATAATGAATTAGTCTAGTAGTTGAAGACTTTCCCTTTTACCCAGCCTTGTCCTCCGTATCGGTCGGGGATTCCCCAGCCTTACCCCGATCAATAAAACAATAAAACTAATATCGTATCTATTAAACCACTCTGCCCGAGATTAATGGAGTATTGCCTCTTATAGTCATTTAATTGTCTCGACTGCTTATGCTAGGTTTCTGGTGAGTACTCCATGATCAAGGCTGCCGGTGTTCTCCAAATGATCGATGAAGAAAAGGTCATGATGGAATCACTTTTGTGTCTGCGTCGAGCTGGTGCTGATATCATCCTTACATATTTTGCTTTACAAGCTGCAAGGTGTTTATGTGGAGAAAAGAGATAACTCCCTCTTTAGCCCGCTTTGGACGATTTAGTTGAACATCGGTAGTGAACCTAGCAGTATCATTGAGGCGCAGTGCAAATTGTTAATGTCACTAGACGGAGAGATTAAATCTTTGTTTGGCGACGAGTAGCTACTTATGGCCTATTGACGGCTCGTAGAACAAACGTAGAGAAAAATCGAGGAAATTAAAGAGGTAAAATTGTGTATGAGCTAGTGAAATTTTACACCATAATGTTTAATATTTGATGAACAAATGTAGCTACTACTTTTAGTTATTAGGCTTTTTGGCCAATTGTGCGCAATAAAAGTTATAATATTGTCGTCAATTTGTTATTTCAAGTATATCTCGTTCATAAAAGCTCAGAAATTTCGTGTGAATCTTCAATGAGAAGAGCACCTTAAAGAAGTGAAAGTTTAAAATTTTCATGTTATAATTTTTTTTTGAGATAATTTTCATGTTATAATTCAAAAGGAATGTATATTTTGGGATGTATATAGCTGGAGATATATGTTTACGACATTATTAGAAATGCGATAAAACCATGATTCAATACTTCAAATTTCAAACACTTTGAATTTTTTATATTCGAGTTAGATCGGTAAATCTATACAAATGAAGAGAGAGAAAAATAAGATTTTTTATACATTAGTAGGCTGAGTGAATGAAAGGACTAAATGAAAATCAGATCTAAAATCTTATTCATTAAATATAGTACATACTCTGACTGCAGTAAAATCTAATAATCGAGACATTCATTTTCGAAAAAAATCGTTATGATGGGTAAAAATGATGTCAAATATCTTTTTCGAATTACATATCGGCGAATAATTACTTATTTCGACCGTTTTTTGAAAAAAAAGGTTATGATAGGTAAAAATAACGCCAAATATCTTTTATTTTTATTTTGTTAATTTATGTGTTTTAATTTTAAATTATTAAAAAATACAAGGACTAACGAGATACTGTCACATAGACAACTTAACCTCTCAAATTTATCAAACCCTCAAACTTAACGGTTAACTAACGTTTTCCGTTAAGTAGTAGTCATTTGCAGAGAAATACATTAGATTAGTTAGTTTTTTCAAAAAAAAAAAAAATACAATAAATAATCTTTTGCAAATACACCTATAAATTAGGTAGTTTTTATAATTTTTTTTATATATTAGTAAGTTGAGTGAATAAGACGACTAAATGAGAATCAAACCTAAAATCTTATTCATAAAATTTTGAAGTAGTACTTACTCCCATAGAATGGTCGTATCGCATCGGCCGCGTTGTAAAAATTTTCAAAACAAATGAACCGATATTTTCCGCGTTGTAAAGGTGTAAAATAACCGCGTTTTGGGCCGCATTATGAGATGTCTTATGGTTTCAACCGATATTTAGCCATTATAATAACTGCATCGCTTCCGTTACCGCATCAACTTTCCGTTACCGCAATCGCAACCGTTACCACATTTTTACACTATGCTTACTCCAACTGCATTAAAATCTAATTGTCAAAAAAAAAGTTAATCCTTATTGTAGACGGTGAGAATCGATCCCTATCACTATTCAAGAAACAATTTTCCATTTTAAGATTTTTTTTTTTTGAAGTTTTCCATTTTAAGATTTAAGATAACAGTATTGCCCTAATATTGGTGGACTCCATCCCAACTGTCATAACTACCAAGTACACTAGAATTATCTCTACTCATCAATGTCCTCCATTGTTCAATTCCTATCTTTTCCATTATCATCTCCTTCTAATTCTTCATTCCCAATCCTTCAACACAATTTCCCAACCCCTCAAAAAATCCCTATTCAATCCTGTTCATATTCAACTTCCTCTGTTTCTCTTCCAAAACCCACTTCAGAAATCCGCTCTAAAGAATCATGGGTCCAAACTCTTCGCTCTCAAGTT
Source organism: Amaranthus palmeri (assembly GCA_019776075.1). Lineage (NCBI taxonomy): Eukaryota > Viridiplantae > Streptophyta > Magnoliopsida > Caryophyllales > Amaranthaceae > Amaranthus > Amaranthus palmeri. Next base: position 3,996,583 of record JAAKBH010000271.1, on the reverse strand, counting down.
CGTTCTGGTCTTTATTCAGAAGCCATTTCAACCTACATTGCTATGTTAATGGCGGATATATTACCTGACAACTTCGTTTTTCCCGCCATTATTAAGGTTGCTGCGGACCTTAATGATTTGAATTTTGGTAAACAGGGTCATGCTCATGTGGTTAAATTTGGGTATGGGTCGAAATCTACTACTGTGGATAACACACTTGTGAATATGTATGGGAAATGTGGAGATATAAGGGATGTATATAAGGTGTTCGATGAAATGTGTCAGAGAGATCAAGTTTCTTGGAATTCTTTTATTTCAGCGTTGTGTAGGTATGAGGAATGGGAGGATGCTCTTGAAGCGTTTTCGTGTATGCAAGCGGAAAACGTTGAAGCTAGCTCGTTTTCATTGGTGAGTTTAGTGAAGGTTTGTGGGAATTTGGGGGTTGTTAATGGGTTGAAGCTTGGTAAACAAATTCATGCTTATGCTTTAAGGAAAGGAGATGTGACAACTTATAATATCAATGCATTAATGGCTATGTATGCAAAATTAGGCCAGCTTGATTATGCAAAATCCCTTCTTTACACATTTGAGGACCGCGATTTAGTCACTTGGAATACGATTATAAGTTCATCATCGCAGAATGACTCGTTTGTTGAAGCATTAGAGTTTTTGACATATATGGTTCGTGATGGAATTAACCCGGATGGAGTGACAGTTGCTAGTGTTTTACCTGCATGCTCTCATTTGGAGATGTTGGATTTAGGTAAAGAAATTCATGCTTATGTGATTAGAAATAATAACTTGAGTGAAAATTCGTTTGTGTCTAGTGCTTTGATTGACATGTATTGCAATTGCAAGAAATTTGTAAGTGGTCGTCGAGTTTTTGATTACACCCATGTGAGGAACATTGCTATTTGGAATGCTATGTTAGCTGGTTATGCGCTAAACGGATGTTTTGACGATGCATTGAGACTTTTCGTTGAAATGCTAGAAGTTTCAGGGCTGATCCCAAATCCCACCACTATGGCAAGTGTTTTACCGTCTTGTATTCATAGTCGTTCCTTCTTAGACCGAGAAGGTATTCATGGTTTTGTGATCAAATTGGGTTTTGGTCACGATATGTATGTACGAAATGCACTAATGGATATGTACTCTAGGATAGGAATGGTTGAAATTTCGAAAGGTATATTCGATAGCATGGAGCACAAGGATATTGTCTCGTGGAACACAATGATAACTGGCTCTGTTGTTTGTGGACTGCACAGTGAAGCTCTTCTACTGCTTCATGAGATGCAACGACTTGAAAACGACGATGATGAACATGAAAATGAAAACTATAGAAGAAATCGTCATAGAGCAAATTCGATTACTCTAATGGCGATTCTTCCTGGTTGTGCTTCCTTATCAGCACTGGCTAAAGGGAAGGAGATACACTCTTATGCCTTGAAAAATAATATGGCATCAGATGTTGCTGTCGGAAGTGCGCTAGTAGACATGTATGCGAAATGTGGGTGTTTGTCGTTATCCCAAAAAGTATTTGATCATATGCCAAAGAAGAATGTTATAACATGGAATGTGCTTATCATGGCTTATGGTATGCACGGGGAAGGCGACAAAGCACTTAGTCTTTTCAAAAAAATGTCAACTGAGTTTTCTCAATCGAGGGAGGTGAAACCCAACGATGTAACATTCATCGCTGTATTTGCAGCCTGTAGCCACTCGGGTTTGGTCGATGAGGGCCTAAATCTTTTTTATAGTTTGAAAGACAAATATGGGATTGATCCGAATTCTGATCATTATGCTTGCTTAGTAGACTTGCTTGGCCGAGCAGGGAAACTGCAAGCTGCCTATGAACTGATCAATAGCATGCCTGTCTATTATGACAAGACGGGTGCTTGGAGCAGTTTGTTGGGTGCTTGTCGGGTGCATAAGAATGTCGAGTTAGGGGAAATCGCAGCGAGAAATCTCATTGATTTAGAACCTCATGTTGATAGCCACTATGTTCTACTGTCTAATATTTATTCGTCAGCTGGGTTTTGGGAAAAGGCGTTGGATGTGAGGAAGAATATGAAGCAAATGGGAGTAAGAAAAGAACCGGGATGTAGTTGGATCGAGCTTGGCGATAAGGTTCATAAATTCCTCGCAGGTGATTCATTGCACCCACAAAGTACACGACTCTATGGTTTCATCGAGGATTTATCAGAACGGATGAAAAAAGAAGGCTATGTTCCTGATACGTCGTGTGTTCTACACAATATCGATGAAGGGGAAAAGGAGACGCTATTGTGTGGGCATAGCGAGAAATTGGCTATAGCTTTCGGGATTCTAAACACACCTCCTGGACGTACAATTCGTGTTGCGAAGAACCTACGAGTTTGCAATGATTGCCATACGGCTACCAAGTTTATATCGAAGATCGAAAACAGAGAAATTATTCTCCGAGATGTCCGGAGGTTCCATCATTTTAAAGATGGGATCTGTTCTTGTGGAGACTACTGGTGAATTATGTTTAGTTCTATAAACTTTCCTCTTGATTGGAATTTATCATTCAATTTGTAGTTATACTAGCTGTGTTTTATGTACAATTACCAGTTGTGAACACAGGTGTGCAGACATGCAGTGTGCACATGATATCAGTTCTCATTAGAGGTGTCGGAGCGGGTCGACCATGCCCAATTAGCAAGGGCAAAGCTGGCTACCGCCCATGACCCCAAATTTTTTAGGGCCAAAAAAACATATTATTGTGTATCCAAATGTATTTGAATTAAATTTGAATATAACTTACATTTTTTGTCGTTATTATAAATAAGTTTAAATATAACAATAAAAAAATGTGTATTATATTATTCGTTACGCCTTAAATTTTTAGGGGTCTTTTTTTATCTTTTGCTCCAGGGTCTAAAAGTATATTTACACTATAATAATTCTAACCTATGAATACTTGAATTTCTTAGGCTATACTCCTACATAGGAGTAATTGTTTGATGATCATTAAATATTCTTCATTTGTAATAATAGCTTCAAATAAAATGTATGTAGATATTTATTTGTATAATTGTACCCAAAATGCTAAAATGATGTTTTAGTCGCAATAACAATCGCGAAATAAATTTTAACGTCAATATAAATAAATTTTCAGTCAAAATGCATGACTTATATTTTAATTACAGTAAAATTAAAAATAATCTTTACAGTAGAGTCGTGATAACCTCCAAATAAGAAAATGTGAAACACAATAAGCTCAATGTATAGCCAAAGGTCAAATTTGTTTCACACTATGTGATAAGCTAGGGACAAGTGACCTCATTCCTACAAGTTAGAGATATGTGTTCCTCTATTTTAGATATTCCTTGCACTTTCATTCCTTGTAGGCGACTCTCTCTTTGAAGATCCTTTTTAAATTGAGAGACTCTTTGATCGCACTTTCTTATATGGGTATGAATTGCCGTTTATCTTCCCTTCCCAACCCCTGACCATAGTTTGTCTATGAGCGGAATACACTAGGTATGATGATGATGATGACGATGATGATGATGACGACTAGACGATTCTCTATATTCATTTTTACATTAAAAAATATTATATGTAGTTATTCATTCTGGTTATCAGATAAATTTGGGTTAAACATTTTAAGTTGCTACAAAATTAAGTTTTGTGTACACATATCTTTGTACGTAATTAAAAAGTTGAAAAGATATCAAGTGTTAGGTGGATTGAACATCATCATCATCAAATCCAATATCCCGCTCGAGAGGAGAGTCTGGGTGAGGAAAGTTAACAGACAATTCATATCTATATTTTCTTCATAGGAAGAAATGCGATCAATTCTACCCCAAACAGGTAAAACCCTGCATATAGACGAGTTCGATTGAACATATATAATCTTAATTTTAAACTTCAATAAAATTTGAAAACAATTTTGTCATCTACATATGTGTTGGTTGTTGAAATACAATTATTAGATGCTCATTTTATCTGTTAGTGGGCCCAAGCTTAAAATACTTTGAAAATGAATATTGTTACTTATTTATTGCTTTGCACTTTTGTTTGTTGATTATGTCTTTTTATTAAAGTTGCCTTATCTCTTAATTTAATAATGTTTGACATTGTTACATTTAGTTTTGCCTTTCATTCTTAACTTTAACAAAATCTAAATATTCAAAATTATGCTAAAGTTTAAACTAAAAGAGTATCGTATTAAAAATATATTTAACGTATATTTTTTCGATTTTATTGAGATTGTAGCATTTTCAGTCAAAAGCGCTCACATAGAATCACATAATACTGCAAATGCTATTATTCACTTATTACAATACCTGATCACCGAGGAAGGACATATTGTGATTATTTTCCATAAGGACGAAACAAAGACTATAAGGGTCCTATTTACTTTTTGATATTTAGTAAATTAAGGATCTTCCTCAACCATTATATTAATGATAAAATAAGGACTAAAGGTTTCGTAAAAATTAACGTTGGTATATTCTGAACCTCTAACCAACAATATAACAAGAAGGCACACAACTAATTTATTTTTAACTAATATTATTATAGTTTGACATTATTATAGTTGTAGTCATCTTATCTAATGTAAACCAAAACGATTCATGGCATCACATGTACATAATTCCCAAGTTGCAAAGTTTGTGATCTTTCTACTTTTCTAGAAACCTCATTGGTTAATATTTTGCTTTAGAATTTTGATGCTCCACCATAAAATTAAATTATTATTTAAATTGTGTGGATGTTATTAAAAGAGAATTTATATGAATAAAAATAAAAATGAAATTAATCAAGATATTTTCATCAAAAAATTATAATAAAGTAAAAACAAAAATCACAATTATTCTTTTATGCTAAATATAATCAAGAATTATACTTTGTATAACAATACTCACTCCATGAGTCCATCCACTATAGAATTAGTCACAAAATAAAAATGGAAGTTTTAAAAATGAAATGTTACAAATTAAAGGAACTGATTATCATTATCATCATATCTAGTGTATCCGTTCATAGATAAATTATGGTCAGAACTTGAGAAGGGAAGATAGACGACAGCTCATAAGTCATATCCATATAGGAGAATGCGGTCAAGGAATTTCTCGACTCAATTAGATGAGTCTTCAAAAAGAGATTTACCTATAAGTTTATAACTATTCAAAAGCCTGCAACTTAAACCCACATTTAACCATGAATATCATATCACAAACTATATTTTACTTCACTAATTTTAAAAGGTATTTATATTTGTTGTCGATTTTGCTTCACAATCTTATCAACTTTTGACATCAGATCATGATAAGCAGGACAACCTTTTTGTAAGTAGCCACGTAGGATAAATAATCCTTCTTGACGTGGCTTCTTCACATAGGTCAGATTTTTTATTTTTTATTTTTATTTTTTTTATGTGTGCTTCATGTCTTTCGCCTCTTTTTAATGGCCTTCAAGCTTCAACTATAGTTGTTGATTTGGTTGAAGTTAATTTCGACTTAAATATTTAGTATCGGTTAATAAAATTTATGTTCAATTTTAAATTTTGATTTTATTTGGTTTTATATAATATCAATTTTTAAGGCAGGTTAAAGTCAGGTTCAATTACTCGTTCAATTGAGTGTCTAATCATTAAATTTATATGGTTTTATGTTGCAAATTCAATTGGACGGAGGGAGTATTAACATATGTCTTGCTAGTGCAAGAAGCATGACCGTTGATTTACGAGGCAAAGCGGGCTATCATCTTACACTCTAAACAAATTACGATATATATTAAATATTTATTTTATTAACTTGATCTAATTAAGGTTTAATTTAATTTCTTGCCAAATAATATGAGTTATTAGTGCTTTTAAAAAATAGTTAAAATAAACAACAAAATTATGATTAAATATTTTTATATTATTTATTAGGTAAATTTTTAAGAATATTTTTATTTTTTGTTCAGGAGCCTAGAGCGAGACCGCCTAGGAAGACGGTAAAGCATATTTGTCAGCTTCACATACTTCCTCTGTAATTTAGCTGACAGCGTGCCACTGCCACCTTGCCTATATGCTGACTTTGCTGCTGACTTGTAAGGCTGAGTCAGCTTTGGAATATCATACTCCTATTCTTTCTATTAGTCCCATTTACTTTTGGATTACTATTCATTTATCACTCTTAATATATATTTTATTCTTAATCTATAAGTTTAAATATAGTCAAGTGAAATCTTGTTTGATTCGTCTCAATGCAAGGATTATTAATATCAAATTTTTATAATTTTTAATTAAACATGATTAAAGATAATTAATAAGGGTTAAAATGTAGTCTCGACAAATATAAAAGTAAATGAGACTAATAGGTTAAATAGGAGGGAATATAAATCTATATGTGTGCTTTTACTGTTTTACATCTTTCTAATCAGAATTACTAGAAATATGTATTTTTCTTATTTAACTGTTGTTTATTATTGTTGTAGAAGTATCTTTTTATCGAGGCTTATATTAGAACTACACTAGTATATTTCTTTTATTAGAACAAAGTGTGTTTTAATACTTAACCTTAGCATTTTGATTTTCGTATTCGGCATAATTAACAAAAAAATAGCTTAAAATCGATTATAAAATTTATTTTTTTGATACTGATTTTTACTTTTGATTTACAATTTACATGGAAATTAATAAATTAAGTGACGTTGCTAACTTTTGAGCTATAATGTATAAGGAATTCCTAAAATAAAAATTAAAATCACAACTTAATCCAATATATTCCTTTTATATTTTCAAAATGACATGACATTTGGGATTTTGAAAGTACATGTATAAAAAGACTACCAAATGAGAATGAGCTGATTACATGAACGGCTCGTTTGGTAGGTGGTCATAAACGATGGTAATGGAAATGAAAAATTAGTGTAATTTTAGTTGAAAAATCTCTTGTTTACCTTGATGACCATGTTCGTCCAACTCCATTCATCTCATTTTCTTCATGAAATTCATTCCAATGCATTACCATTGGGGAAGTGGTGTTAGGTGGTAATGAAAATTTGTATATAAAAAAACTTTTTTGTGATCAAAGTTTCACTACCATGGGAATGATATGGATCTTTTAATGAAATTTTATACTATAAATCATTCCCATTACCACCATTTAGTAACACTAACCAAACAGGCCGAAAATATTATTATTATTATTATTATTATTATTATTATTATTATTATTATTGTTGTTGTTGTTGCCATTAAATCTCGTCTTTAATCGAAGTTTATTAAAATATGGGCGGTCATCTACAAAAAAGTTTCCAATCCATGATATGAGGATTATAATTAAGTACAATATATAGAAAATACACTCTTTTAGAAAAACAAAGTAAAAGAGAAATTAAAAAAAAAAAAAAACAAAATAGAAGGTGATCTCTTTCACTGTAATAAAGATTTGATTCTGTTCATCTATAGAGATTCTCTACTATACCCGATAAAAAAGGAAATTTATTGTAGGAATTAGGATCATCTGATGATGTATAGAGTATACTTATAGTGTAAAAGTGCGATAACTGTCGAGGTAACGGAACGGTGATGCGATAACAGGAGTGATGCAGTTACCATAACGCCTATCAGTTAAAATCATAAGATATCTCTTGAACAGCCAAAAAGCTTTCTTTTACCTCTCGTGGGAATTAATATCAGCTCGTTATTTTTAAACATCTTTACAATACGGACACAGTGTGATGCGATGTGACCTTATTTTTATACTATGAGCTAGTATACCCAAATTTCAAACCCAAATGGCCTTAGCTTCCCTTAGCAAGGGCACCAATTTTCCTTGAACTTGTAGGGTAATGAGTTCTTTAGCCCCACCAATGTATCTTTGGCCTATAAATAGGGCAGGAATAGTGGGAGATTGCGCTAGTATTTGTTGTAATGCCATATCAATCTCATCTCCATTTGGAGTTTGATCAAGCTCATAAACTATTGGATTTGCTCCATAGCTACTTATAAGTTGTTTCATTGAATGACACATACAACATGTACTCCTACTAAATATCACCACTGCCTTTTCTTCTACTAAATGGTATACTCTATCCATTTTCAAACCCACTTTAACAACAAAAATGTCCGACCGCACAGACCTGTCTTTAAATTGTATGTAACTGCTGTATTTAGGCTATAAAGTTGTGAAAAGATAAAACTATTGTGTATTTTTATTCTGTTGTGATTTAAGGAAAGGCCTTTCTCAAGCTGGGGTACTCTTTGATCGCACTCTCCTTATGGGTATGAGTTGTCGTCGTTATTCCCTCTCCAGATCCAGAGCATAGTTTCTATGAGCGAGATATAACAGGTATGATGATGATGATTTAAAATGTAGTTTGTTTTGGATGTTATGTTGTTTTTGTAAGGCTAATAGTTTTTGTCTTGAAATTTTTGGGTGGATACCCCATGCATTTTATAGTGCTAGGGATGCATGTATAAAGTCATACGTATGTACCTTTAAATAAAAGTATGTGTCATCAAAATGAAAAAGCTAAAAATTATAGAGAATTATCCTAAATAAATCCTTTATGTTCTTTGATGTTGACACTAGTGATTACTATGGGTGATTATATGCTTATTTATGTCATCATGATTCATGATTGTGCTTACTATTTTATCACTTTTTTTTATATTTTATATGTAAATAAATCAAATGTAGCAAAATGAATAAGTATAGTTAGAGTTAGCGTATTATTTAGTTGATAAGCATTTTGTTAATTGGTTTAAAACAAATATAGTATTGCAAATCCGGCTAACTGATAATGTTTAGTGTAAATTGGTCAAATTTAATTTAGATATAAAATCATAATCTATATATTACTAATATGTATGCTGGTTATGTTCATAGAAACTTTGTTACGTGACAGCAATTGTTTGAATTCGAACTCATTAAGTACATTTTTTTTAAATACGTAACCATACTCCCAAATTGCAACTTAATGTCGACGTGCATTTTTAGTCTATACATAAATATATATACATTCCCTCCTCGTGGCGAAATCGCTTGTTTTGCCCTTAAATGTAATAATGTACGTATTTACTTTTATTTTTCTTCTTGCTTTCTAAAATAAAATTATTTTTGTTTACTTGTTAATTATGAATTTGTTTCAATGTTAAACATTGTTTTTTATTCATGATTCTACAATTGTCCATTAACATTTATTAATCAATTTAACGTTTTTGACTTTTAGCATTTTCAAATTTAGGGTTTAATTTTTGATTTGTTAAAATTTATTGGAATTTTAATTGATTAACAATTTAAATCTACAATTTTGTCTTAATTTCACAAAACTTCAAATGAGAGCCCCCTATTTCCATAGAAATAATATAATAAACTTTGAAAGGTGATTTGGTGATATATTTTGAATTTTATGATATACTTTAATAGGTAATATATCCTTACTAAAAAACGCTCTAAGGGCATTTGTTTGAAACGTTTGTTAGCAAGATCCTTTTCATATATAAAAAAACTCTGTATCATCATCATTATCCTAACCCAGTATATTACGCTCATAGAAAACTATGGGCAGGGTCTGGGGAATAAAAAAAAACATAAATGGGTCTAGGAAATCAAATAATGAGAAGAAGAGATAACCTACTTATAAGTTCAAATAAAATTCACAATTAAAATTATTAAAACTATTTGGTAGTATCAGGCGTTAGTCCAAATGATGCATACTATTCTTTTTATCTGACGTGAAACAATTCACATATGTGTAACAAATGAAGTACGCTTTCACAAATACCAAAACTTACTCCTTAGATATTATTTTAAATAATTTTAACAATTTTGTAGAGGTTTTAACTTTTGATTTTCTTTATAATTTTTTAAAAGGCCTTTATTCGTAATCTCGTCTTAGGCCACCAAAAATTCAGAAACGGGTGTGATGATTCTCAAAGAAAAACAAAAGCATCGATCACTACGAAGTAAGAGCTCTTATAAATATTATAAGAATGATTTTTTAAACTATAATTTGGATTTTATTTTAATAAATGGAACTTTAAGAATTATTCTTTTAATAGATGGAAATTAAAGAATTATTCTTTTAATAGATGGAGATTGAATTTTTTAAGAGATGGAAATTGAAGTATTATAAGCCTAAAAAGAGTAGCCTTCTTTTAATACTTACCGACCTTATTTGGATTATTCTTGGATTAAATTAATTTCTTTGTTAATGATAATTGGAATCTATAAGAATAAAATCTATAGAATTGTCTTTGTTTGATCATGATCTATATTAATTATAATATAAATGGAGGCTCAGTTTATTAGAGATTAATGATTATGATCTTATTTTATATTTTTGTTTATGAGCTAACTCAATTAGAGATGATTTTTTGAAGAGACTGTATCTCATATGAATTTTGTGTAAATTAAATTATGAGAGAAAAGGTTTTAGTTTTATAAACCAAATACAAAAGGTGGACAAGAAAAATTGTGTCTCTCTAACAGATAATATGCATTATAGTTTTTCATTTTATTTTAAGGAAATTGTTTCATGAGAAAAGAAATTGATTTTACTATGTCTATGACAATTAAACATGTGTCATAAAATTAAAGAGATTCCTTTAACTTAACTTAAGGAAAATTTCACATGATAAAATTTAATTTTCATGAAACATCAGTGATAGTACTTTTGTAAGATTTTTCCACATGGTACGTAGGATTCAGTTTTCGCTCACAAATGTTTAATTCACTGATTACTTTATCAATGCCCTTAAATGTTGTAACAATTTATTTTCATTCAAATTATTGGCATAATAAAGTTCGCATTACAAATACTAATAAATAATTCAAAAGGAGCATTTTATAAGCTCAAAAGGTGCATTTCATACGTTCAAAAGGTGCATTCCAAGCACTAATTCATTTCTACTTAATTGTACAACATTTAAGAGCGTTGAAAAATTAATTGGTAAATTAAACGTTAATATGGTGAATTAAACATTTGAGAGCAAAAATTGGATGCAACCATGTGGAAAAATCTTGCAAAATGATAAATTAAACAAAGATTAACAAGAATTTAACGAAAAATGCTACGACAGTTAGATAGTGCATAAATTGGATGCTACCATGTGGAAAAATCTTACAAAAGCGCTACCACTGAAGATTTATGAAAATTGGAAGCTACCATGTGAAATTTTCCTTAACTTAAAGATTAGGTTTTGTTTCAATTTAATTAAGTATCACTTTCTCCAATAAAAGTTCTAAATTTGATTCTCGTTAACCATTTATTTATCTCAGGCAAATTTAAGGTCATTCAATGATGTCAACTAACAACATTCTACTTATAAAATCATATACCTAAAAATACTAATATATGTAATTATGTATTGGTTAAGTTGGTTATAGATTTGTTACCTGAATTCAAACTATATCAAGCACTTTTTGAATATTTCGATATCATTTAATTTTATTCTGGATTCAACTATGATAACAAGGCAATGAGCTTTTGGTGAAGGTAAGGGCCAAATAAATGTTAGAGACAACAAACTTGGGCCTTCCCACATTTGTAGTATCCTAGTAGGGAAGGGAATATGCCATTGGTTGTTACCTTGATTTGATTGTACAAATGATATTCTATTCTTTTATGATCCACCATGGGACATTTCTTTGCTTCACCTTAAGATTTTATTAATTTTTTCTTTATTCCCTTTTCCTTTCATCTCAATTTTCATGTAATCTCATGTTTTCAACCTCCTAAAGCTATAATTAGAGGCGTTCAAAACAGACCCGATGACCCGATAGACACCCGACTTCACAACCGAACCCGATTTGACCCGAGTTAATAAAAATGGATATACAATTATGTGAAAACTAATGTGAACACAAAATCCGATTTTGAACCGACCTGAAACACCTGACCTGAAATCAACCCAATGACCTGAATGAACACCTCTAGCTATAATGCACTTTTGCATAGTGTTCTCTAAATGATAATCACACCAGACAATAAATAACTATGTAAATATTTATTTTGCCTCTTTTTTTTTCTTAGCCCTTATAATCTCAGTAACTTTTATATGTATCTCTTTAGAGGTTATAATGGTCTCTTAACACAATGTACTCATTTTTTAACTTTTGTGCAAATTTCTTGTATAGAGAGTAAAACAGAACTGAAAAACTATGTGCTTGTTACATAGTCATAATCTGAATTAGTTTTATATGTGTTTGGATCTAGATTATCCTAAAGACAAAGTCCAATTTAGTGACTACTCAACGAGGAGAAATTCCCTAAGAATCCCACCACGAACTACACATTAAATGAAAGTTGCATACATGCAGTACATCTACAATACTCTACCTGTTTCAATAATTAGGTTAAGGTACCTTTTTTTATGAAAATACCAAGGGATAACCCTAAACGAGAAAAATTTATTCTTTGTATTTAATACACCATTGTACGACAAGTAAGAAGTTGTCATGTCAAGGCAATCACCTAGAAATTGATAATGACATTATTTCAAGAACATTTTAAACATTTTCAAATGTGTCAAATGTTGAGACATAAATATCACTTTACTCCATCGTTTTCCAGTAATCAAATATTTATCAAAACAAACATTTACTCTCCAATATTTATTAAATTTTAAGCAATATAAATTGAGAATCATACACTATATTAATTTTAATGTATAGTGATGAAAATGTCAGTGAATATGAGAGTGACAAGTGTAATTTTTTTATTGGCCAGTATTTTTGGCAGGAGTATTTATTGCCAGAGATTTTTTAATACAACATCATTATTTATGGCAGGGATTTTTAATGTATCGTATAGTAATTATTTTACTATATGACAATAATAACAATGAGATCAGAGATTTTGACCGATAATTATTTTATTTGTGGCAATAATAGTATAGTGATTAATTTATTTATGACCAGTGATTTTGACAACTGAGACAAAATTTCTACATTTTTTTTTGAATATAAATTTCTACAATTTTAAAACGACAGGATTATTTATTACCAGGGATTTTTAATGATCAGGGATTTTGAGCAGTAATTATTTTAGTCATGGACAATTTTATGTTGCCGTTTCTAGAGTGACTAGCAGGAAATAACTAAAAATTCTCATATGTGATAAGTATGGTGAAATATGTCATCGTATTGAGAATGTAGTATATAAATAGGTGTTTCAAAACTTATAAACTTTTTGTTAACAACCTATTTTGTGTTTTTTATATTTAATTTTTTTTTAATTACAATGTATGTATGTAAATAATTTATCACGCACCTTCATTTAATATTTTCGTTCGTATAAAATTTCACTAAAATATCAACGTATTAAAAAATCCGTGCATTGCACGGGATTCTATCCTAGTTAACTATAATCATTTTGGACAATGTTTCTTCATTTACTCATGCATAAATTGATAATATTGCATACAATACGAGGTTTTGAATTTGTGAAATTAAACTTTTTTTCCTCCAACTGAAACTACGTCGTCTTTGGATGATGTCTAGTACTTTTGCATAGTATTTAGAAAAAATTAACGTTAATAATCCATTGTAAATAATCACACATTTGAATTGTTTTCTAATAATTTACATTTGATTTGTAATACATATATCAACAATATACCATATTACTAATAATAGCTAATAATAGGTATGTTGTCGCAAACCAAGACAAAGGTTAAATTATTCAAATCATAATACGGGAAAATGTTGAATTATAAGAAATAATCTAAAGGTAAAATTATTCACATCAAATAAGAAAAAAGTTGGATTATTAATATAAATTCTTCCTATATTCTACACTCTGATGTGGCAGCTTGATGACAACTGACATTATTTAACATTTTTTATCTCTAAATATGCATAAGTAATGGGCAAATCCAACATTGTCCCATGTTTAAGCCTTATTATCAATATTTTTTAAAAATAATACTTAATACATTGACATTATTTGATTTTAATTTGCATTCGCCCCTAATCAAATCATATTCTTAGGCCAAATACAATAATATAATAATTAGATATAATTAGCACAATTCCTAATGATAATTGCTCCGAGTTTTGCACATTACAAAATATTGAAAGCAAAACTAAAAACTTATGTGAAGCATAGCTGCCCAGGTGTTGGCCATGTATTCCTAATTTTGTTTAATAAATTGCTCTTAATTCACCCGATTTTTACTGATTTTAACTAATATTTATTGATTGAAATTGATTCATACTGATTATAAATAATTTTTAATAATTAAAACTGATTTTTACTAATTGAAACCGATTTTACTGTTTGTAACTGATTTTAGTTATAAATTATAACTGAGTTGTACGGATCAAATTTTATAAACTGATTTCTATTAATTGTAGCTCGTTATGAAAGTAGTTCGTTTATGAAATGATAAAATATCTTGTGTGATCGAAATTTTAAGGAGGAGATGAATTTGGGTACTAAGGTTTGTATGTTGGAAGAGATAAATTTTATGAAGTGATTAAATTTCTTATCACAAATTGTTGTGAGAGACAGTCTTAAATCCTTTTAAAATCATAGGCTAAATAGCCTCTTTTAATACAAATTAAAGAAAAAATAAAAATGTAGGCTTCTTGTTTTGAGATCATCTCTTTAAGTGACGATCTCTCACGAGAGTAATTAATTTCTTATTGAGCAACAAATGTTATGGTAAAGCTCATTTTTGAAAATGGATCATACTTTATTTTGAGCCCATATTTTAAACTAAACCAAAGTATCCATTTTCGGTCTTTTTAAATCCTTTTAAAATTAAACTTTTATTTAACGTATAAGCTCCGATTCTTACTAAGCCCTTTTAAATGGACCGGGTTAGGGCTGAAATTGGGCCTAAGCCCCCAACCCGTTGAATACTCCTAAGTGGTACGCTGATAATTTCTTTAGGTCCACCAACAAATTCCTTTGGTTTATAAAAACAAGCGTCATGTTAATTAAGAAACTAACTCAATTAAGATTGTAAAATTATATAATTTTACGATTCAAATTAAATTTAGGTTAATTAGTTTGCACGGAACAATAGTCTAACAAAATTTTATTATACTTACTACATTTGACTTTTTATGTAATTTAATGTGTTCTTTTATTAATCATTTATATATCGAGCTATACACATCTAAAAGTTATAAAAATTAATATTATGAAATTATACAATTAGACGATTCAAACAAGATCCCAATTCACTATATTTTTTCTTACACATTAGTCGTAATATGTAAAATAAGCTTGAATTATGAATGATATATGTCAATAACGACAATATAGCAATATTTCAAAACGAAGAAAGTTCTTAGTTAGCTTATATTTCATTTAGTATTATGAGATTATCATCACATCATGAGACGAGTTTATGATCTCATATAACTAGTTTGTTTATCTAAAATTGTAACTGATTTTAATTTTATTTCTCTAAAACTATATAAGTGATTATTAACACACTAAATGAATGTGAACTGATCAGCACAAATAGAGATGGTCTCACCATAAAACCGTCTCATTTAAGCATTTGTGATACTTAATTAGAGTGCATGCTTCCTTGATCGGATAAGCCAAACTATCATTTGTACGAATCATCTAAGATAATTCATTAGTTTTGACAGATATTGATAAAGTATATAGCATACATATTCATATTATAGCTTAATTTTTTGTCGAGTTTGTTTCTTGATATTTATAATATCAAAATCTCAGGTCATGAGTTTGAAACTCATTCACCCCTCATTTCAAATAGAATGTATATTATCATTTATAAAGAGATCACGTGTTACATCTACCAATCTACACTTCTATATCAAACAGTTCTTGTATGAACGAGCAAGCGTAATAGAGTATACAACATTTTATGGGATGAAAAAAATGTTTATCAAAAGTTGCATGTCGTCTTAAATACTATGAACATGTGTGGGATGGTGGGAGTGTCCTTTACCTTAAAAATTATGAACATAATGCCCCAAATAATGTGTGTCGTAATGTTGTTCCTCATCATTTATGCATGCAACATTATCAAAAGCCAACATGATAAAAATTCAGAATTTCAAAATTCTACTACCCCACCCATATTATTTCTAGTACGTGGAATATTTAGCACCATATGCTTTATTTCAAATTATAGTAAAATCAAATGTTCAAGCTAAGCCATGGTTTATGACATTTTTACAAGCACTTTACAATATAAGTATATAACAATTATGATAAAATGCAAGTACATCACTAGAATAAGGCACTAATTAGCATGACTTATATATACCTTACCAATATTACAAATATCTATGATTAAGGTCAGGGTCAACCCTAGATATTTGAGGCCCTGGGCGAAATAGCATATTCAAGCCCTTTTCTTTGTAATTTATAACCTATATAGATCTTCTACAACCATTAACTTTACTTTTTTGACATGGGGTTCTGGGAGACGACCCCTCTTGCCCACCTTTATGGCCGACCCTGATTAAGGCTCTGACATTATTGTTACCGATCATATCGGTTCCAAACCCAAATAGCTTTTGCATCAATCAACTTTTGACTCAACTCACCCCTAATTTGTAACCCAATAACATCATTTGGCCCACCAATAAAGTGCCCACCAATAAAAATAGAAGGCTCATTAGGGTTTTGTTGGCCCATCATTTGTAAACCATTTTCAATTTCTTGTCTATTTGGTAATTCATTGAGCTCATAGACAGTTGGGTTTGCACCATACCCACTAAAAAGCTGCTTCATTGAATGACTTAATGCATCTGTGCTACTTTTACTAAATATTACCACTGGCTTTTCTTCTACCAATGGCCTTAGAATATCCATAATTATTAAGAAAATAATAAATATGAATTATTATTAATATATTTTAATAAAATATATTTGGGTTTTGAGTAGTGTTTGTGGGATTATGTAGGTAAGTTGGTGTATGTGTTTATATATATAGACATATAATGATAAAGAGTTGCCGCACATTCTTTTTTATGGGTATGAGTTGTCGTCTTTTTTTCCTCTTCAGTCTCTGATCATAGCTTTTATGGACGGGATACACTGGGCCGGCCCTAAGTAAGGGCAAGGCGTGCCTACGACCAGAGCCCCCCAAAAATTTTAGTTTTCAAATAGTGTTAAGGTTTGAACTTTTCTATTTATACAATAGTTTAGGGGCCCATAAATAATCTTTCGCCTCGGCCCCTGAAAACCTAGGGCCGGCCCTGGGGATTCATTGGGTACGATGATATTTTCTTTATGGGTATGAGTTGTTGTCTTCTTTTTTTCGGTCCCTGATTATAGTTTCTATGGGTGAGATATACTGCTGGGTATGATGATGATGATAATATAAAGAGGTGTTTCACTATCATGAACTTAAAATGAGAACATATGTTTTATTCTTGAAAATGTGGAGGAAAAAAGAAGTTAATGATTCTGATATTATAATACCTAATATTATTCATTCTTTTGACAATTACATGTTTAGTCTTTGTCCTTAGATCATGTTGTTTAAGACTCTTAATTCACTTTTCTAATTAGATGATCAATTAAGTAAGCATGTTATTTGTACACGATTCTAAGTGTCGTAATATGAAGAAACCAACTCAACTAAAAATTTAGGTCTATGGTTGACATCTCAAGATATATGTTATATACTCTAATACGCCTCCTACACGAGAGCCTATTGTTGATGCTCGCAGCACAAGCTCTCATCATACCTGATGCTAAATATTCGAATTTGTGAGGGATAGTTGAGATTCGAATCTGTAACCTTATTTTTGAGCTAAGTAGGATCGCACGATTCTACAAGATTACGATCCTACCTACGATCCGGATTGGTCGCCCATTTTTAAATCGTGAGATCGTAGAATCGTAGATCAGAATCAGAATTCAGATAACTATGCTTGCATATATGCTGGGTGGGTTAATCCTCCTACCTACTACCATAGGTTTTGGGAAATAATGAGCCTCACCAATTATATGTGCAAGTCAACACCCTTGACCCGTGACCCACGGATGTCCCGAGTTCATACGAGTGGGCCACGGTGAGAACATGACGAATTGTCACGACCTAAGTAGTTACTGCAATCACGACCGATACTGCATTTTTCCCTATTGGGGCAATGGACGCATGAGTATCTCAACTGACTACATTTTCACTAGAATTAACAAAAACGTACAAAATTTCTTGTGATTTTAAAACCCAATTGTGTTTTGGTTACCTTATTGTCATATATGATCATAATGAAGTACATGAATAAGTTAGAAGGGTACTCGGGTACTCTCAGAGTAATCCTATTCAGTATGTCCCACACATAGAAAGTACTTTCAGAGTATGTGGTCTGATATTTGGAATGGTTTCGGTTGTCTCGGTTTATATTTCTGATCATAATTACGATAGCAATACGGTAATGTGATACAATTTGACAATTTGAAAAATGAGTTTGGTAATTATAACTTAAATAGGGATAAGAAAATATAACCCCAATACAAAAAAAAAATTCATTGCTAAAACTAATTAGTCCTCAATTTTATAACAAGTGCTCTCTTAAGAGACCGACTTTTGTAAAGACGACTCTCATAAGTCCAGTCTAAATCTATATTTAGAGTTGTAACAATATATATTTAAATTTAAATTGGGCTTTGAGAGCCGTCTTTACAATAGACGGTCTCAAGTAAGAATTTGTGATTTTATAACGTGTTGAATATAGACAACTCACATTAAACATAATGTGATTTATATTTTGCGTTAAGAGGGAATTCAGCTGCAGCCTTATACCCTAAACAAATGAAAATAATAATTAAAAACAAGTTTAAATTCTTACTAATTATAACGGGTGTGTTTCTAGCATTGTTTCAAAAATGTTAATATTTGGTAAATTAACAATTTATATAATATTTAGTGATGTAGCTGGCAAGCTACAAGTAGATGTTTACAGAACGTTACAATACTACATTTCCAAAATAAAATAATAGTTTAAAATATTCTCACCATTTTCTTAACAAAATAATTCAAGCATTTAGCATTATAACATGTTACTTTTACCAATAATGTGATTAATTTATACTTCATCTGATTCACAAAACTTGAACCATATGGTGTTATTATGAGACTGTAAATTTAGGCCGGCTCAATTCGCGCGTGTAACAACATTTTAATTTTCTGCGCAATTACTAATTCTGATCTTAAAAGTATCAATTTTGAAAATTGATACTTTTGAGGTCAAAATTACAAAAAGCCCAGTAAATGAAAAAAATGCCTAGGTTGTTACACGCGTTTATTAGGCTGGCTCAAATTGACAGTTTCATTATGAGATCGTTTCGTCCAAGACCTGCTGCTAATACTTTAAACATCCAAAAATCTAAAACTACAACTAAATATATGTACATTTAACTGCTAACAACTACTCACACAACTACAACTGCGCTAAAATCTTTAAAAAAAAAAGCATTTTGTTTTGTTTCAAGAAGGCCCATTTGACTTGAATAAAGTATTAAACGGCTCTCCAAGAAATGAAGGGGTAAAACAAGAGATTATTCCAACTTAATATTTGGTTGGTGAGAAGAAGACAATAAGCTCCTTTTACAGGAAAGTAATTAAATTCGTTGAGAAAAAAAGATAATGGTGTGGGATTTTTAGGAATATATGAAAAAATTGAATGGGTGTACAATTAACAAGTACGGATCCAGGTGACACCTGGATAAATATAATTGGTTGAAATATTACGAGGTCTACTCCTCACGTCCAATGTCAAATATGCTTCTTTACGATATAAGTAGGCGTTATGAATGACGTAAGTAGACATTCAAAATATCGAAAATAGGCATTAAGAATACGATAAGTAGGCATTAGTTTTTAATGGGTTGAGCTTGAGATATGTTTGTCAAACTGACGGTCTCTTAAGAGACTAGCTATACTCCCTCCGAATCAGTTTAGATGTCCCATTTGAGATTTCACGGATTTTAAGGGTTGAGTGGGGTTCATTAAAAAGGTAGTAGTTGAGTATTTTAATTGATTAAATTAGTTGTAAAGGTGGTAGTTGGGTATTAGAAATTGGAAAAGTAGGAGTATTTAGGTAAAAAAAAAAAGGATAGACAAAAGAAAATGAGACAATTGGTATGATTTTGCCAAATAAGAAAATAGGACATCTAAACTGATTCGGAGGAAGTATATCTTTTTATTGAGATTGCAACATTTACTTTTGTATGGATTTACGCACAATGAAACACATGATTAAGGTGTTTATTTATTGGATCGGTTTAAAATTATGCCTTTTGTCTACATTGATTTCAAAGTTGGGTTAAAATCAAAATTGGTTACAAGATTAGATTTTGTTTAAAGTTGAGTCTGTTTAAACATCTTTATCTCATACTATGTGTCTATTGATTACGGAAAAAAGCATATAGCACTTTAGGCAGAAAAATAATTCCTTATCTAGAATAACAAAGAGTTATATACCTTTTTTGGCACGAAATTCTTATCGCTAACTTTGTGGTGTTTTTATTGTTGCACATATATTTTTTTAAATTTGTGGTAAGATTAGAGAATCTCTTTCTAGTATAAAATCGCTCATCTCTCAAAATGTGTGGTTTTTTTCTAATTCAATAAGAGGGAATGAGAATTCATTCTTCTTATAGGTGGTGACTCATGAGCAAATTTTTGTTTGGGCGTGTAAATTTTTTTAGGCCGTTTTTTCATCTTTTTCTTATCATTAGAAGTTTAATAAAAAAATCTAATAGTTCAGGCATTAATTATAACCCATTAGTCTGTATATATTATTTACCCATATTAACCTAGCTTCAACACTTAAAACTCTAACGGCCCGTTTGGTAGGTGAATAAATCGCGGTAATGAAAATGAAAAATTTGTGTAATTTTGGTTGAAAAATCTCTTGGCTACCTTGATGGTCATGTTTGACAACCTTCAATCATCTCATTTCGTTAATAAAATTCATTCCAATTCATTACTAATGAGAGATGTGGTATTAGGTAGTAATGAAAATTTATGAACAAAAAATTTATTTTGTTATCATAGTTTCATTAGCATGGGAATGAGTATGACATGAAAGTTTTGATGAAATTTTACGCTATAAATCATTCCCATTACCATAAGAGATTTTTCTATTTGTTTTTTATTTTATAAATTGATTATGTTTGAAATTTTGAATTGAGGTTAATCACGCATTAATAATTGATTAGCTACCTGAAGAACGTAGTTCTTATTAGGTGAAACTTATAAAAGTCTATCAATTCTATTGTTTTTTTTATACTTACATATTTGTTTCTCGGGTTTTTATTCTTTAGAGTGCTAATACACCCAAAACACAATACCAACGAATTTAATTTTACATATCGGTTTCACAATGTTGTTCTTGATTGAACAATCAAGTTAGCGAAGTTATACTAAAAAAATCTTAATTTTGAGTGTATTTTAAGGGGGTGTTTGGCAAATTAGTTTATTGAGCAAATTTAGCTTATTTTGATATAAATATAGGATTGGGTGGTCAAACCCGCTAATGCTAGTGTTTGGTAAATTAGCTGGTTGAAATAACTTATTGATATGAATAAGTTGTTTCCAAATAAGCTGCTTATAGCAGCAGGTTCAAAATCAGCTAGTCAAACCAGTTAATAAAATCAGCTGGTCAAATCAGTCATTATAATCGGCGTGTAAAGTTTAGATAGTAGTTATACCGTATGGGATGAATTTTGTTTTCTTTAAACACATGCAACAGTTTTGTTTTCAACGTGTAAATTTTCTAATAATGTTGGCCGGTTTTATGGGTACTCTATCACAGAGAGACAGAGTTGTTCAAATGTGACCCAGTTCGAAATCTGATTCAAAAGCCAAACATGCATTTTTTTTTAAGGTTTATCGAACCAATATTACCCAAACTGATTGAACCGAAATGGGAAAATTGAACAGCGACCGTTTTTATAACCGACATGTAACCGTTAATAAGATAACCCGAATCTAATTGTGATCAAACCGAGTCATATCCAACCGGTATCACGCTAGAAACCAAACTAGACCCAGCTATACCTGACTAACCCGAACCAATTTTTAATCGAACTGCTGTAAACCTAACCAATTTCTAACATAAAAGTATGATCAACTCATATTCAATTATCTGATTAGTTAATCTAATAAAGTGATAGATATTCTCATAAATTAAATTTTAAAATACATGATTTTATATATTTAGAGTTAATAATAATCAATGGTCTATATTTATTAAACTATTTTTAAATTAGATGAAAAATAATAAACACCTCTATACAAAGACCGTCTTTTATAAAAATGACTCACGTAATTATAGTTGAACTTTAGGCCCAAATCAAGACTTGTGTATCCCAAATCAGATTGGATTGACCACGAGGCCCATCTTTAAGTGTCCTTAGCTTTTATTAATATCTTTGTTTCCAAGCATTTGCTCATTTATTTATCCGAATTTTTCTTTTTTCAAAGCAACTTACGGCATGCCTCTTCATTCGATTCATCATATTGATTTCGGATTAGGTGTTTTGAGTCGGTTTGAAACTGGGTTTTACGTCTATATTTATTTTACATAATTGTAAATCATTTTAAAGACGGGTCAAATCGGATTAAGTTTCGGATCATTGGGTCTGTTTTGATCACCTCTATTCCTTGCCTTTTTTTATGTTAGTTCCAACTTTCTATCTTTTCATTGGTTTGCTAATACCCCTTTGCTCATGCTCAAACCTCTTTAAACGATTATCTTTTATACTTCCTCCGTATTTGGTTATTTGCAACTTTTACTAAAAATGGCGTATTCTATTATTTGCAACTTTCTTTTTTTTTCCATTTATAGAAAGTTTTTTATTACTTTTTTATTATCTCTCTCTTACTTTTTTATACTCTCTCTTACTTTTTAATACTCTCTCTCCTACTTTTTAATACTCTCTCTTACTTTTTAATATTATAATACTATAATCCCACCCCATTAACCTCATTAATCTATTTTAATACACTACTAAAAGTTTTGCCTAGGAGTCCGTGAAGGACCCCAAAGTTGCAAATAATTAAATACGGAGAAAGTATTTTTCTCAATAGCTACCATCGTTAAAATCTACTTATATATCTTCATTTTAAACTCTATCACTTACGATATGACAGCTCATCTACAAAAACATTTGAATTTTAGCTATTTCAATCTTCAAATTAAACCCCATTTATGTGTCATCATCATCATACTCCATATATCCCGCTCATAGAGACTATGCTCAGGGTATGAGGAGGGAAAAACGACGGCAGCTCATACCCATAAATGAGAGTGCAATCAAATAGTCTCCGGCTCGAGAAATGCCTTCTGAAAGAGCGAACCAACCTCAAAGAAACGCAATATGATTCTCATGCTTCCTAAGTTGCTTTAAAAAGGCTTCTTCCATGCTTATTTCTTTATCAAAGAACCAACAAATGCCAGATAGTATGCTCTTTTTATTGTTTATGGCAAACATAATTAAACAAATGTCAATCTCACAATTAGAGACTACCACTCACATTAATATAAAATGTGCCGATAATATTAATCGAGTCGAGAGAAAATTTGTAGATCAGAATTAAAAATTTGGAAATTTCTTGTAAAAAGAATTGTAGCAAATCAGGTGGGGTTAGAGGTATTCAAAACATACTCGATAATCAAATATTTACCTGATTTTATAATCGAACTCAATTTGGCTGGACTTTCAAAATAGATTTACAATAATATAAAATGCAACATAGACAAAAGACTCAAATTTGAAGCAATTCGAAAAATCTTATTCGAAATCGACCTGAAAGACGTACAAAATTAATAAATTCTATAAGAATGCCGTTGGACAAAAATGAAAAATGTAACTAACAAGCTATTCATTTATGAGAACATTAAAAACCACATACAAATCATCGCTAATACAATGAATGTAATGTAATCCAATGTATAACACAAGTTAATATGAACCAAATTGGTTCTACGGTATGGAGTTTTTTTGGATTATAGGGTAGATTAAGCCGATGAAGTCTTTGAGGAAAGGAGAGATGTTTCAACTGATACAAGATTCGATTTTTATTTTATGCTAGCTATATATATGGACTTAAATATGTGAATACATCTTATATTTGGAACAATCACTCATGCATGTAGCGTCTATTTGTAATATGTATTATTGCATTATTTAGTTCATGTATACAACAAGTCTCACATTGAGACTGTCTTATATAACAGTTTGCAAAGTTTTTTTTGTATTCAACTGGGGATAGCATATATTATAGTGCAATGAAGATGGATCGCATCGTACACTTAATTTCGATTTACGATCTTTTATAGACATTACACATAACATGAGGATTTGATTATGCTCCTAAGAACACAACACACTTTATTTGTATCATCTTACCAAATAGTCCTACAAAATTGAACCTAAAACTAAGTTCTATTCCATACCCAAATAGCTCGAGCATCTATCAGCAACTGAACAAGTCGACCTTGCACCTGAAGGCTAATCAAATCATTCGGACCACCAACAAAATTTCCGCCAATGAAGATGGATGGTACACTAGGTTTACGACCCATCATCTTTAGAACTCGATCAATATCACTGCCATTTGGCATTTGATCGAGTTCATATATAGTCGGGTTAGCACCAAACCCGCTAATGAGTTGTATCATAGAGTGACTTACAGGACAATTAGTCTTACTGAAAATCACCACTGGCCTTTCTTGCACTAAACCCTTCACAACATCCATATTTTCGACAAATGTAGCAAACTCAAATACGAAACCTTACCAAATAGGTTTGTGATCAACAATGTGTTGCAAAATTGGCCTATTTATAAGCCTGCCCTTACGCGGATTATGTGCATACATTCAACAAATGATAGCGATGTTGATGACATGATAAGTTCGAAAAATTTGATCCAATAGGAAACTTTTTTCTTTCGATTTTTCATCCCCTTAAATATTCCGCGAAAATGACCTCTTGCATCATCTATGTTCTTCATATCCTTGAAGCAAATGATATAGGGAACAAAGGTACAAAACATAGGCATCCATGGAAATGGACTTTGCAAACACCCCAAATGAAAAGAATATTAAGCAATATAATCCTTCGAATTCAATTCATATATGAAAAAAATATTAAATAACATTAGATTTGTTCGTTATCATTTTTTGTTTCTAGATTTTTTGAAAACTGAAAATCGGAAAAAATATTTTCATTCAATTTTAATGGTTAATTTTTCAAATTATTGTGTTTTTATGACTTTGAAGATCATAAATCAAAAGAACAAAAATCATAATAATAGTGGACGGGTCCTTATTTACATTAGCAAACTAAAACCAAACAAAATTGACACAATTGTTTTACCCTATAAAAGACAGAGTAAAGAGGTGACTGGTAGGGGTGTTCAAAATCATGATGTGTTTCGATCAAAAAACAGATATCTGAAATCTGAATATCCGGTTTAATATTAATTAGATATCTAATATTCAGCTTTAAATTTTTATATTGTTTAGTTGTTTGATGAGTTGGTTTCTTGATATATAGTATGAAAAACCAAAGCGATAAAAAAGGTCACAGGTTCAAATTTCTTTCACCCCTCGATCACTTTAAAAAGAAACAACCAACACTCGAGCGTCTGTAGACTGTAATATCTCGTGTGACGGGACATAATAACATATATAACATATCCTTGGAGATGAAAATATTGATTTAAATTTTTAGTTAAATTAATTTATTTTTTTATTGTATAAATGTGATATTTTATAAACACGTACGATTAATGAGGTAGTGTACATAGAATACAAGTTTGGAAAAGTAGGTGGTCCATGAAGAATAAGACAACTTCGGCTCCTCGCATCCCATATAGAAAGGGATTGTATACATAAGTAAGATCATGGTAATCCAAATCTTCCTTTTCAAAAGTTCTACTCCCTCCGTGCTCTTTGATGTGAGAAAATGGGTAAGTGTTAAGAAAGTGGTAATAAATGAAGAGAGAGAATGAATTGTATGGATGAAATTAAAAGAAAGTTAAAATGTATGGATGAGATTAAAAGAAAGTGGTGGGCCATTATCCAAAAATAAAAATGTTGCAAATTAAGTGGGACGAACCAAAATGGAAAATGATGCAATTTCAATGGGACAGAGGGAGTAACTCTAAATTAACGTTTTTAAATCTACATTTTTCAAATAATTTTTTTAAGGCCAATAATAATAATAATAATAATAATAATAATAATAATAATAATAAGGCAACTTTGCTGGCACATGAATCACATCATGGGCACCTGGTGCTTTTTTAGCCAATGTTGCAGAATGAAAGAAGAAAAAATAGGCTATAACGTGTGAAGAGAATGGTTATAAATTCATCCCCTTTGCGTTTTTCACATTTGGAGAGTTGGGTGAAGATGCTCTCGACCTGTTAGTAAGGATGGGTTCTTTTTCCGTGAGTAACTCGACAGCATTAAGCCTAAGATATACATTTTTCAGAGACTAGTTTTTTTTATTCAAAAGGGTGTATCTACTATGTTTCCAAAACTCTAAAATTACTGTTTTTCGTTTTTATTTCTCGTATCAGATCGAATTTCGTGATATTGAGTAAGACAAAAAGCTAAGCATCTCTATGAGAGATTCCAAATTAAATGTAGTGGTGTTTGCCTTTCCGGAAGTGGCAAAATTGGCAAGAATATATCTCCTCTTAAACACTAAAATGACACTACAATTTTACTAACCATTTGTCATCATCGTCCTCTAATATTTTGATTCCCATTTTCTTTACAACATTATTCTCCAAACCTCTTTTTTTTTTTTTTTTTTTTATGAAGTATGAAATTAAAATGTTCTCAAAATAATGGAACTGCTCTTGTATACATGAAACTGCTCTTTGGCCGCACTCTCCATTATAAGATATGAATTGTCCGTCTTTCTTCTCTTTCTAGACTCATCATAATTCTCTATAAACGGGATAATTGGGTATGGTGATGAAGATGCTCTTGTATAGTTGTATCCATGGCTATTAAAATGTGTGAATGTTGCATCTAGAAGCCTATCAATTGTCCACTTTGGTACTTTGTCATTTGTCGAGTGTCTAGAAATCAACTCAACCAAAAGTTTAAGTCAGTAGTTATACTAACACTATCATGATTCATGTCACTTAACAAAAAACCCTTTACACTAAAAGTGTTGATGCAGTTAAAATTTCCATCATACTTAACGCTTACAATTTCGCTTGAAATGAGAGGTGAATGAATTATCATATTATGTCCAGGAATCAAACTATATACCTTAAGCCGATAGATTCACTCATTTTGATTTCCATGCTTAAACTACAATAAACCGAACTTAACATGAAAATATCAATAAAATGAAAAAATGAGTGAAAATAATGAAAAATGACCAAGAATGTTCATAAATAAGGTGGTTGATTTTATTTCAGTTGATAGTCGAGTCTTGTCTCAATTAGTGCATGTACAAGTCTCCAGTTTTATTCTCACCGTGTCCTTTCGAACTTCGGCCGACCTTATAATCAAAAAAAAGTTTGTAGCTTACAAAAAGAATAGGTAGCATATTATACGAGAAGTACCCAGAAAACCGTTACCTAATAGAGTATAGATACAGTAGAATCCAAAAATAATATGTTTGTTGTGAACAAAAGTTTCATATAATTCAGGAACCAAGAAACTCAAAGATAGACACTTACAAACAAGTTCAAATCCGACCAAATAATCAGCTATCTGACGATGGCTCCGGTTGAATATCAAACTTTTGCGTTACGCGAGTATTATAAGAATTGCACTTACTGCATTTGTGTCCAAATATATGAAACTTCACTCTGCTTGTTCCACTGCAGTCATTGCAGAGGATCATTACCTGCAAATGTTGATTACGGAATCAGTACTTGTGCTCCGGAGAAGGCATGAAAAATAGCTTTTTACAAATCTACTAATTCCGAGTGGTCATAGAACATTTCAGTAGTTACCCTTTCCTAAAATAGTAAATGGTTTATGATCGGTTTTAACAAACTGATCTTATTTAACATTGGTTGATGCGGAGCGTGAGAATTGATCCGCATACATAGAGACTTACTTGGACAGCATAACATATCATGGAAAAAATAAACAAGTGACCGGTTCTGTCAACCCAAACTGATGTTAGGACTATGGGAAAAAAAGATTTAGCTTTCAGTTTCTAAAATGTCCAACAGATTACCAACGGCATACATCCATGACACCCAGCCGTTAATCCAAAAAATGTCCTTAAATAGTCATATCATGCCCTAGAAGCCAATATATTGAGTCAGTGAGTCAAGAATCATGAACCTAAAGATGTGTCTGTGATCTGAACGTTTTTTTAAGTTTTAGCAAGTTGCTTATTTTATACTTCTATGTAATTTAAACAATAAAACAGAAAAGCCATATTTTCTGGAGTTTTGATGTGTGAAAGTGAGAAGGAAACGATATTATGTTTGTGTGAATTTCCTGATTATCAGTTTCGTGGCAAAGTTTTTTTTATCAGAGCCTGTAAACCACAGCCAACCCACTTTCCTTCCTTGTACGTGAAATTCAAAACAAATCAATTGAGTTCCGCTGGAATTTTCTAATTGTGATCGAAGCTCATTTTCTTTCAATAAGACACTTTCCATACTTTAAATCCAAACACCTCCCTGCCTCCTTCCCTCCTCCAAATCAAATACACTTATTTTTCCTACATTTTTTCCCAACTTTTACTCTAATGAAAAAAACATGTGAAAGCAACTTCGTCAGATGTCGATTACCTGAATTTTCTTCAAATCTGCACCCAATTAAATCTGAAAACCTCAAAGTAATAAGATTCCCTAAAGCCCTTATTGACCCTTTGATCTTCAACCTTAAAAGCTATGTTTTCTTGCGTTTTTGATGTATGAAACTAAAAAGGAACTCATATTTACTGATCTCTTTTTAAGTTTCTAAGCAAAGTTTTTTTTATCAGAGCCTGTAAGCCACAGCCAGCCCACTTTCTTCCTAGTACCTGAAATTAAAAAATAAAGTGTTCTGCAGGATGTTCTAATCATGATCCAAACACGTTTTCCCTCCTCCAAATCAAATACATTTATTTTTCTCACATTATTATCTAGCTTCTACTCTACCCAAAAAAACAAGTGAAAGCACTTCGTTAGACATCACTTACCTGAAATTTCTTCAAATTTGCACCCAAGTAAACCTGAAAACCTAAAATAATAAAATCCCCTAAAACCCAAATTGGCCCTTTGATCTTCAATGTTAGTTCAAAATGAATTTTTCCCTTAATATAATCCCATTATCATAACCCCGCCCAATTAATTTAGAAAAATGCATTCTAATCGAATCCTAATTTTTCTTTGTTGGCAAACCCATGCCAGTGTTTAAAAAAGCACCTCTCAGCCAACTAAATTCAAGATACAATCCTAGCACTTCTAAAGGGCCAGGGCAAAGGATTTTCAACGAGGCACAACTAAGTGCAAAATAGTCCATTGTGGTTATGAACGTGCATACAAAGGGCAATGGTTCCATTGATTTATGACTGCAACTTGGGAAAGATAGAATTTAAATTATAAGGATTGCCCCATACTTTGACATAATACTTAAACTGCTAAAATCACTAGCCAAACAAAGTTTTAAAAAAAAACGTCAATTTATTGAAACTACATTTTGGGACAAATATAACAAGACATGAACAAAAATTGTTATAATTCACTATAGAAGATCAAAGCAACACTTGTCGAAAGCGTAAAAGTCAAGGGAAAAAACAGGGGGAGTATGAAACTACATAAAATCAAGGGAGTTTTGTGGTATTCCCAGAATCCAGATCTCTATCATGTCCAGCACATAAAGTACCATTCCATTTTCATTACCCCAACGCCATTTAGTAGCTCCCACCTAGGAGGGTTTGATATTACAATATCCGATACCAACATCATTTATATTTCAATTAGTAAACCATATAACACCATGAAGATTTGCGTTAACCCTCCACTGGCTACTAACCCAATTGCATCAGATATATACTTGGTAAAATGTCAAAAGATCTAAGCAATTACATAAGGAACTAGATAGAAGGGTACCTCATGCTGAAACTCGGCAGGCATCATAGTAGCTCCAATCTGCAATCCACAGGATATATTAATTTGAGATTTACATCAGAGAAAATAAGTATTCATATTACTACATCTTTTAACCACGTAATATATAACCATCTAGATAGCAAATGGGAACATACTGATGGAAAGCATCTAAGAAACAACCTAATCAGACATATTGACCATCTTGGTCAAGCAATCCATTTCACTGCTGCAAAGAATAACCACTTCTAAAATGTAACAAGGATGAGAATTCTGCAGCAGAAAGAAACTAGGTGACCTTGTAGGCTTGTACACAGCTTTACTTTTTTTTTTTTTTTTGAAGTGGTACACAACTTTACTTCGAAGTTCGAACTGGCATATATCAGCACTATTTGGTAGAAAGCTATTCATCATATTTCCATCCAAAACTCCAAATATATACATTAAAAAAAAAGCTAAATTCAAAGTATCGAGAACCCACATGTCTCAATGAACACAACATACAATACAGCGCATTACCATCAGAATGAATTTCTGTAAGTATAGAATATCCTGCATTACAATATTATGGGCATAATACATTGTTTTCCATGCTGTATTTGCAAGCAAATTGGATATTGTCGTAGAATTAACGTAAGTGACAACATTTTGTCAGGTAGGTCCTTCTGACCTTGAAGCCAAACAATACTAGCGCAGCTTGTACATCTACTAGTATATCAAAAGATGTTTTCCCTTCATACCAAGGTGCTAACCCATAATATTATTTCTTTCACTTTTGCAATATAGAAATGCTAAAGTGCTATTCCAGCAACAAAGAAAATTAGCATAATTTCAAGATGATTTTTGCTAAATACCATAAATATATTGACAACAGACCAATATACAGCAGAGTTCTACATCCTTTACCCCCAACTCCCCAAGTTTTCTGTTGTTACTACAACAGATCATATGCAAACATCACCCAAACTCCTCTAACGAAGCAATAAAGTTCAACAGATGTAGGTACAGAATAAGTATTATGGGTGAACCACATCTACCATTTCCTATGAGGAACTACTCGTACTAAATTTACTTCATAAGTTATATCATGCCTGGCTCATATCATAGATCATCAAGTAAATCCTTTAGTACTCCAAGATGTAAGGCACTCTAAAACATAATATTAATATCATTGTTCACAATCAGCTTACTTTATGATACACAGCATCAAAAATCACTTCGATAACCTTTGTGACAGATGTGAGTTGCACCAACCATAGTGTAAAAAAACAAGGTTGCATCGCATTTCATCGCATTGGCCGCATTGTCAAGGTTTTAAAGAAGAACCGATATTTCTCGAGTCGTAAAGGTGTAAAAAACCGCATTTTGGGTCACATCAAGGGATATCTTATGGTTTCGATCGATATTTAGACGTTACCATAACTCCATGACACCAATTACCACATCACCGTTTCGTGACTACGATCGCAACCGTAACCACATTTTCACACTATGGAAACACACACAAATGCCAAAGCCTTACTCAAAATAATATGGAGAGTTGCATTAAACATAAATTCGTCATCTACTCAAATCGATGATAAAACACAACTAACTTAAAACAAGGTATGTAAGAAAATAGCAACCTATATTTGATACATGAAAAAGAAACCAAAACTTTTCTTCACCAAGATATTTCTGCATTACGTATAACATATCTAACTAATGCGTAACATTGAAACATAAATATAAAACAGAGATAGAACACTCAACTGTATGTGTAACCAGAATCAGAGAAGCGCTTACACCACTTAATCAAATACTAAACTAAAGGAGAAAGAGTAACACTAGAGTCCCATTTGCAAAAACATCTTGTATGATATTTCCCAATAATGTCCATTCCACATTTCCACTTAAGCTTTTCTACTTAACAACTAGAATTACAAGAAAGCACAATATTTGTCACAAACCAGCACAATACTAGAGGACAATATCCTGTATTTCTCATAAACCTATAATGGCAATGTAAGCACTTTAAAAGGAACTGCATTACGTCAACGGAATTACACAAACACTGGAAGAAAAGAAACTGAAACATGCAAGAAATTTTATTTTACCTCTGCATCCAACAGTTCCCAATTTCTTGACATGTCCACAGCAGATTTTGAGCACACAGGGCACCGGTACCTAGGTCATGAAGGAACCACATTAGTCAACATAAGGAGGAAAACGGTTTATCTAAGTCTAACCAAAATTGAAATAAACAGAAAACCACCCAGAAGCCAAATAATGCCCAGTGAACACACAGTTCTCATACAAAAATATAAGAAACATACTTCGGGGGATAAAATTTAGAAAAAATAACAGATTACAAACCAAATCTTTTACTGTCAATTAGAATGTATTTGCCTGGATCTATTAGAGTTTCTGGAAGATTTAGAGTATACTATAAATATCCCCAAAGTCTACGTGGTGGTAAGGTGCTCATCCAAGATTTCAAGTGCTCGACTGAGCATATTGTGCAAAACAGAGACAATAGGTTTGAGTGCCCACTTGCTCATATGAGCAAGCAATCCAAGGGCTGTCAAGACAGAAGCTTCTTGCCGTTGATTGCATGTCCAAGCAGCCTTGCGCTCCTCCGAGCATGGGGCGGCTTGTACAAGCAAGCCTTATCATGTAGTTGTGTTTACAATACATTTTTCTTAATTATATGCACATATGCTTTGATGAGGACGTGTTGTTTTGCACATATACAGAGGGAATGAATTCATGTCATTATTCTTAACTACAAAGGGCATGGATCCATATCATTACTCATTAAATAGAGGGCATGGTGTGAGAACTTCACTACATCTCTTTAGACATACATTGCTGATTGCTCTACACAATCCATAATTCAAAGTTTCGCGCTAACTCTTTGCATTACAGTTTCTGGTTCCTTATCCATCCTTGATACATTTCGTTTGTCTAGATTCTTCGTACTAAGATTGTACTACGGTTATTTTATCTCATTGTGTATTTTCAATATTCAACCAAGCACCTTTGTGAGAGAAATAAGATAACATGAAAGTTTTAAACGGTTAAAAGCTGTATCTAATTTTTCCAATAGATTTAAGTGAATTGAACATATATTCAAAAACATTCAAGAATCTGTCCAAGTTAAAATTGTGGAGAATCATTTGCCAAAGACAAGGGTGCCTTCAACAAACCATACATTTGTTGTAATTACATAATTTCTAATAAGAGTTGGTAACCAAATTTCCGAAAGTGAAATTTGTAATACATCGCTGACAGTTTGACACTTGGGAAAACAAAAAGAAGTGTAAAATACAATGAAAACAGATATAAGAATGTACAGCTGCTTACTGTTTCTGTTTCAACATGTTTTTAAAGCAATCCAAATGAATTGTATGTCCACATCTCATGACTTGCGTGCCTTGGATCGAGTCAAACAGATACTGTCCAAAAAATACGATGTGAAAGGGTATTACAACAAAATTACTAGGGCACATTCAGAAAAAAAAATTAAAAAGTTGACTACCCTACCTCGTAGCAGATAGGGCAAGAATTCTTCATGGCATCTTGCACACACTCATGATTGTTACGAAGGCCCATGGAGTAGCAAGATCCTACAGTTCATTTAAAAATAATCAAGGAGAATTCCTTCCACTTCGTAAATCAATGTTTAGCACTAAGAAATCTCTTTTAAGTACAACTCCTTCACCAATGCCTATATCCCAAGTTCCAGTTTTAAGTCATCTCAACATGCCTTCAAGATTCAAAATGCATTTCTAACTACATGACAGGTCTATCGGCTACCAAAGATCCTGAGAAGGGACACAGTCACACAAGGACAAAAAAGAAAGAACGTAGAAACTTTACATATATGAAAAGTACATAGATCTGAAAGCATAACAGTGAATACAGAGAAACTACATGGAATATTATGAGCAAAATGAAAAGGTCAAACAAGCTTCACTTCAATCTAGCAAAAGACAAATTAAACTATAAGAGTAAATATATATATATATCAACATGCATGAACTTGAAAGATAATTTACGACCTTCCTAGGATACCTTTAGATATGCTGGAACATGGAGGGCTTATTGGGACCTAATACTGACCTAAAATGGCAGAGAAAAAAAATTCTGAGAGCCACAAAATTTAGACTAGCAGTCTGGTCGCTGGCGCACGCATTATAATACAGCTAAAGTAAAACAAGAAAGATGACATAACTAGGAAAAAATTGTTGGATACCACCATATATAATAGCTTTTTGCCAAAACCACCACTTATAAAAAACTTTTGACTCAAGCCTTGACATAAGTTATTACCCTTTGGAATCTGATGGCCAATTTAACAACTTTTGACCAAAATGATGATTCTTGACTGGCTACCTTAACAAAAATGTCAAAGACTATAATTTCCGACAAAGTGACAAGGGAACAATGCTAGTGATCCTAAGTATGTCCAATGTAGCTTCATGTTATTGAACTTATGACTAATGATTGGAACCACCAACTAAACCATATTTGTTCCATGTTTAATTTATGTGGATTAGCTCTTAATCTAACCTACAGTGTGCTCACCAATGAGCTTTTTATTACTGGTGAAAAATAGCCCTATAACCCAATTACACTTCCACAGATACAATATTATCCTCCTCGTAAGGATATCTTATGAGTACCATTAGGGGTCATTTGGTACATCAGTTTTGGGGTTGAGTAACAGAATCAAGAAACAATTTGTGTTACTAAGTGTTTGGTAAGGTATGTTAAATAACCCAATCCCTTACTTTGGCATAACATGATGCACTAGTTTGTTTCCGCTTCTAATTGAATGGCAACAAATCAATCACTCTATGCTTCTCTCTTTAGTCTTTTTTCCCTTTGTCTTGATGCCCTCTTCTTTCCCTTAAATTACACATTCGTAGGTATCTAATTGCTGAAAAATGTAGAGAATTTCAAACGAAAAAGAGAAGTCAATATGAATTTTGAGTGAATTTCAAGAGAGGAAAAGAGAAAGAATAAAGGAGATTAGGGTCAATAGTTGTGTACTTTTGGTGCTAGTAAGAGAAAAGAAAAAAAAGAAAATGGTCGATTTCTATCAAGTTGACTTTCCTTTGGTTGTTGTGATTGACTGCATTACTTGTGGACTTAAACCACGTGTACCAAACGGCCCCGTAGTAGTAACGAAAGTGTGACAAATTGAACAAGATGAAAGAGAAGTAGAAATGCACTCATGACATATGGCAACCATAAAATGCACTTGTAGCAACAATAAATTTAGGCATCGGAATATTGACAACACAAATAGCTAAAAGAGGTATAAGGCCATAGACATACCACACTTTGCACAATGAAAGAAGTTCTCACGACCACCAACCCTGAAATTCAATTTGACAGACTCATTTTGCATTAAGAGACATAGACATGTGTTCAATAGAGCACAGAAACAGAATTAAAACACACTGACCTGCAAATCCCACATTCATCACAATGGAATTGTTCTTTATGTGTCTGCAACATAGCCAATAACCATTTTAAGCCCGTGATATGACAAGGCAGATCACTATACTACCTTAATACCACAAAAGAAAAAATAAAGAGTAACTATCCTTACCTCATCATCATAGAACTTACAAACCTCACAAAAATACTCGCCCATGTTAACCCCACAACTAGAGCAAACTTTTGCTACCTGTTCATAGATAAGAAGTCAAATGGACAAGAATCGATATGTAGGATATTGATGTTATATGGGAAGAGAAAGAAAAAAAAATGGAAAACCAACTCTTCAAACTTCAGAGTTCAAAGCTATCATTAGAAAACCTAGAGTTATCCTCAATGTAGTATAAACCATTCACAAAGTTGGGTTGGCAAGTGATGAAAGTGTGATGACGGCTTACGAATTCAACACAACATCCTTGTCATTGATACTACATCTATTCATCATACTAACCATTTCCTAACCAAAGGATTAATACCTCACACCAAGATGCATGGGAGCATGGAAAAGGACTAAAAATGGATTGTGTAGTTATTCTTATAAAGTATAGTTATGGTTGACTCTACATGTGAAGCTACAGTTCAACAGGCTTCATGAGGATGGTTTGGTGAACAAAGGAAAAATTCGTCAATGTTTAGTGTCTCTGAAATTTGAGTCCTTATTTGTTGTAGAGTAGCAAAGGAAACTTTCCTTAACAGGGTTTTACTTTCTTTGTGGAAAATCAATTACATAGGCCATTTATTACATATTTTTTTTCTTACTATAAAGGAAAAAAAAACAACAAACTGCAGCATATATGATGTGTCATTGATTTTGAAATGTAATACAAAATATATTGACAATAGGAATCTTATTAGACATTGTCATTGCGTCTTTTAGGGGAAGCTCCAAATTGTCATGCACTCATAATATTGAGGATAAAACTCAAAAGAATCATATTCACATCAATTACAGTAGGCCTGAAGCCTAGAATGTTTGATCTACTCATTCATTTTGTTAGAAGTTTTATAATTTAAGTTAGATTCATTTTATAAGATTATTAACAATTAGGTGGAAATGTCTTCCCCTCTTATTTTAGAAAGGCGCAGGGCGCCCTAGCTCCTAAGCCACTAAGAGTCGCCAGAGACAAGGCTTTAGCCGTTAGGCGAAGGAACCAGCCTTTGCGTGTGAAACACTTCAAATCAAAGGGAAAAAATAAATAAGCAAATGTTAGAATATAGAAACAGAATAATTAGAGAATATGTAATTATGGTAGTTTATATTTCTGTAATCTCTTATTATAGGAAACCCTAGAGTGTAGCTTGTATATATAAACGGTGTTCTCACCAAAGTAATGATAGATTAATACATTGAAAACCCAAAACACGTTTTCTACCTTTTATCATGGTATCAGAGCGGCAACGATTCTGAGTCGTTTTTGCAGCTTCATCATATACCGATTAAACTTACCTCAAAGAAACAGAAATGGAGAAATCTGAAACTATCATGTTCACAAAAATCACAAACACAAATTCCAGAAAACCAACAAACACAAACCACATAAATCCAGAAATAAAACCAGATCAAGATTATAACGGAGGAACCAGGCTGATGCAAAAGGTCGTTGATGGGCAAGATTGGCTCAAACATATCATCGCCAAATCATCACCCAAAAATAACACAGTGTACAACCAATGGATCCAGACTAAGTCGATTTTTGATTCCTGGATTTTGGAAAGTGATAATCGAGTGAATCAAGAAGTC
The DNA here is from genome assembly GCA_019776075.1 of Amaranthus palmeri. NCBI lineage: Eukaryota > Viridiplantae > Streptophyta > Magnoliopsida > Caryophyllales > Amaranthaceae > Amaranthus > Amaranthus palmeri. The sequence continues at coordinate 3,959,360 of JAAKBH010000271.1, read as the reverse complement.
GATTTCTTAATAAACAACAAGGATTCAAAAGAGAAGGATGAAAAACCGGTCAGATCTGACCAAAATCAGACCAGCAGAGACAGTAAAAGGCCGTCCATGGAGGAAGGAAGGCTTCAAGGAGTGGCTCTTAATGGAGTTGCGAGTATAGACGGTGGTGCAGAAAGAGAAAGGGGAAAGGAATTCCCTGAAGACGGCGCACCAAAAGGAAAAGAAGGAGTTTTTTTAGGGAACCCAAAAAACTAAATGGGCCGTGTGTATTTAAAGAAAGGGAAGTGGGTCACGTGGGGTCCTCTTTTCATGTCTCTTCTTTATTTAAAGGAGGGTGGATTTTCGATTGCGGGGCCACTGATACAATGTCCTACGATCCATCTGATTTTAAAAATTCCGAATGTCCTCGCAAACATATTATTAAAACTGCTAATGGGGATGGCATTAAAGTTCGGGGTGCGGGGACTATATGTTTTTCGGATAAACTTACTTTGAATAATTGTTTATTTGTTCCTGAACTTTCTCATAAATTATTGTCTGTGAGTCAGCTGACTCGGGACCTCAATTGTATTGTTCTTATGAAGCCGGGGTGTTGTGTTGTGCAGGATGCTCAGACAGGGCAAATTATTGGGCGTGGTACTGAGCGCGGTGGACTTTATTACCTTGAAGAGGAGACTACACATGGCAACGCAGTTCTTGTTTGCGGGTCGTTGGATAATCAATTATGGACATGGCACCGAAGACTTGGACATCCATCTGTTGGGTATTTAGAAAAACTTTTTCCTCGTTTTGTTGGGCTTAAGACTGATTTTAAGTGTGAAACCTGCATTCTTGCTAAGAGTCATAGACATTCGTATTCTAGTAGTTCCAATAAGGTGGATGTTCCTTTTATGCTTGTTCATTCGGATGTGTGGGGTCCTGCTCCAGTTGTTGGGATTCATGGTTTTTCATACTTTATTACATTTATTGATGATTGTACCCGCATGAGTTGGATTTATTTTCTTAAGCATAAATCTGAGGTGTTTAATGTGTTTGTGGATTTTTATCATATGATTTGCACCCAGTTTCAAACCCAACCCCGCATATTTCGAACTGACAATGGCCGAGAATACATTAACCAAGACATGCAACAGTTTTTCCGAACCAAAGGCCTTATACACCAAACCTCGTGTCCGGATACACCGCAACAAAATGGTGTAGCCGAACGAAAAAACCGAACTCTCCTTGAAATGACCCGTGCCATCATGCTTGAATCCAAACTTCCTACTTACCTCTGGCCTGAAGCCGTTGCCACTTCCAATTACCTCACTAACCGTCTCCCTTCTAAACCTATCCAATACCGTACACCCCTTGAAACCCTCAAAACGCACCATCACATTCCTTCATCCCACACCCTTCCACCTAAGATCTTTGGATGCACTGTTTATACTCATTGTGCTAAGCGGGTACGACATAAGCTCGAGCCAAGAGCTCTGAAGTGTGTGTTTGTGGGTTATGGACGAGATCAGAAGGGATACAGGTGTTATGACCCCCTGACTAGGAAGATACATACCACTATGGACTGTGATTTCATTGAGACAGACTTCTACTATCACCATCTTCGATGTCAGGGGGAGAGACATGATAATGACGATCTCAGATGGCTTGCTAGATCACGATTATCCAACTCAGACCCAAAAGAACAAGTAGGTAATGTCACTGAGTCTCCAATCCAGGTTGTATCGTCCACTCCTCAACCACCTCCACCCTTGTCTGAACATCAGGTGAGTAGTACTGATACTGTTGATAATACTTGTGATGATAATCATGATGAGATTGTGCATGTAGAGGATGTTGTGGAGCAGGTTGATTCAGGAAACTCAGAGATTGTGCATGTAGAGGATGTTGTGGAGCAGGTTGATACAGAAAACTTAGGTGATGTGGAGAATAGTGGTAAAACCCCTTATGTGCTTCCGCCTAGATCGACCCGAGGGGTTCCACCAAAGCGGTATGATCCAGACTATGAGGCCAAGAGATCGAGATATCCAGTTGATAATGTTGATGGGAATATGTCACAGAGTGCATTGGCATTCAAAGCAGCTCTATATGAAGCCAAGGTTCCATCTACAGTAGAAGAAGCGTTGGCTAGTGCTCATTGGAAGAAAGCTATGGATGAGGAGATCAGTGCCTTAAGAAAGAATCAGACGTGGGAAAAGTGTACTCTACCAGATCGGAAGAAGGTTGTTGGATGCAAATGGGTATTCACAATCAAATACAAGTCAGATGGTACCATTGAACGGTACAAAGCACGACTAGTGGCAAAAGGGTACACACAGACATACGGAGTTGACTACTCAGAGACTTTCTCTCCAGTAGCAAAATTGGATACCATTAGAGTCCTATTCAGCATAGCAGCAAATCTTGATTGGCCTCTTCACCAGTTCGATGTGAAGAATGCTTTCCTACACGGGGAGTTAAAGGAAGAGGTATACATGGAGCCACCACCTGGGTTCACATCAGGGTTCTCAAACAATGAAGGGTGCAGATTGAAGAAGGCATTATATGGGTTAAAGCAGTCTCCTAGAGCATGGTTTGGGAGATTCACATCCGCTATGAGACGGTTCGGATACAGACAGTGTAATTCAGATCACACCTTGTTCCTTAAGAAGAGAGGAGGGAAGGTAACTTGCTTGATAATCTATGTAGATGATATGATAATCACAGGGGATGATAGACAGGAAATTGAAACTCTTAAGAGGAGATTGTTCCAGGAGTTTGAGATGAAGGATTTAGGAAGGCTGAAATACTTCCTTGGTATAGAGGTTTTGAGATCGAATAAGGGCATCTTCATATCCCAGAGGAAATATGTCCTAGACTTGTTAGCTGAGACAGGAATGGTTGACTGTAAGCCTATTGAAACCCCGATGATGATGAATCATGGCTTACGGATATTCGAGGATGGAGAACCAGCAGATAGAATGCAGTACCAGAGACTGGTGGGGAAGTTGATTTACTTAGCTCACACGAGACCAGATATTGCCTATGCAGTTGGAGTAGTGAGTCGGTTTATGCATAAACCACAGACTCAACATATGGAGGCAGTTTTTCGGATCTTGAGATATCTTAAGGGAACCCCAGGAAAGGGAGTCTTGTATCGAAGGAATGGGCACTTGAGACTCACAGCCTTCACAGATGCAGATTGGGCAGGAGACAAGGATGATAGAAAGTCGACTTCTGGGTACTTCACACTGGTTGGAGGAAATCTTGTAACTTGGAGAAGTAAGAAGCAGAAAGTTGTGGCTCTCTCAAGCGCTGAGGCAGAATTTAGGGGAGTTGCAAAGGGAGTTATGGAGGTTCTTTGGCTTAGAAAACTTCTTACAGAATTGGGGTTTGCTCCTAAGGAAAGTTGTGTGCTGTACTGTGATAATCGAGCAGCAATCAGTATTTCAGAGAATCCGGTACAACATGATCGCACGAAACATGTGGAAGTCGACAGAAACTTCATCAAAGAGAAACTGGAGAATGAGATCATCAAGCTACCTCACGTAAAATCTGAAGATCAGTTAGCCGATATTCTCACAAAGGCAGTTGGTACACAGTTCTTTGAAGATGTTCTATGCAAGTTGGGTATCGAAGACCCGATAACTCAACTTGAGGGGGAGTGTTAGAATATAGAAACAGAATAATTAGAGAATATGTAATTATGGTAGTTTATATTTCTGTAATCTCTTATTATAGGAAACCCTAGAGTGTAGCTTGTATATATAAACGGTGTTCTCACCAAAGTAATGATAGATTAATACATTGAAAACCCAAAACACGTTTTCTACCTTTTATCAGCAAAATATGTTGAGCTGAGCAAAAGTAATGTAATAGAGCCTTAGCCCATGACCCAACGAGTTAGAGATAAAATAGAAAGACTAACCGGTTGCTCAGTATCACAAACCGCACAAATAACCTACAAAACCCATCATCACAAAATTATTAACCTTCCTCAACACCAAGAACAATTTTTAGAAAAAAGAAGATTTTGGGCATGAAGAATTGGTTAAAGTTATACAGTACTTGCTTAATTTCATGGCGAACAAGCTCATGCTGCTCCTTAGGATTGGTCAAAGAGCTCTATTTAATACATTAAAAAAACCCTAAAATCAGTAATTAATCACAATTGAAAGCATTAAAATTAAAGAAAGAAACCAAGAACGAACGAACCATGGCTTCGTTGTGGCAATGGCGGCATGTGAAAATTTGATTGCAACAAGGAGCTCGAATTCGGCATCGTCTCTTGTAATGGTTACATCTGGGAATTTTGAAAAAATAAATCAACAAAGACTATTAGCAGAAAAGTTAAGAGTTGTGTACCTATCAGAAATGAAGAAATAGCAGTTACCCGAACTGTAACTTGCCGAAATCATGGCGGTCTTCGGGAATGGAATTGTCTTCGCGGTTATGAGCTACAGAGGTTTCTTCCGCCATTGATAGATGACCGACCAGCAGCAGCAGCACAACTATTTACTCGTTCGTCGAATCCAAATCAAAAATCCAAATGTTTTTTTTGCCGAATATAATTAATTTTTTTTTTTTAAGATTGCCGAATACTTCTTCCGTTCTGAAATACTCGCTACATTTCGATTTTGTGCACTATTCATCTTATTTTACATATTGCGTAAGTAAAAATATAGTCAAGTAGCATCTTGTTTGAATCGTCTAATCGTATACTTTCATAATATTAAATTTTTATAATTTTTAGATAAGTGTAGTTTAAGATATTAATGATCAAAATTGTGCATTGGATTGCGTAAAAAAATGAAATGTAGCAAGTATTATGGAACGGAGAAAGTATAATTAATGAAAATTAAATACAGTACTAATTTTTGGTATTTTGGATAAATATTTTTTTAATATATTTTTTTTACCTTTTAATTTTGCCAACAAAAAAGATGTTTTTTATTTATATTAGGCTAATTCTACCTAAAGAAACCACTATGATTACTAATTGATCATATATATCGAAATTGAGTTGAAATAAATACTTAACTCATATTTTATTTATTGATTAAAATATTGTTCTTATCTTATCGATTTAATATCATAAATCATAAATGAATAATGAATATTTAGCGGATTAGAGCAATAAAATTTATGACTGTTATAAATGTTTATTTTTTTCGAATGACGTTCACTAAAGTATATCAAATTATGTTATTTGATCTATATATTGTAGACTTTAATACTTTAAAAATCGAAATTGCAAAAAAAGTAAAGGATTAAAAATCCTAATTTTTGAGTGCGTAATTTGCAAATTATTTATTGTAATACATAAATAATAGTAAAAATAAAAAAAATGAAAAAAAAAGTCGTGTAAAAACGAGTCCATTTCCCGTTTCTCATTCTTCACTACCTCAGGGAGTTCAGGGCTCACTCCTTTTGCCATTTTTGGGGGAAATTCATTCATTACACAAAAATTTAACCCTAATAAAAACTCTGTTTGATTTAGTGGGAGCTACAATTGATTTACATGGCTTCTACATTGAGAATTGGATTACAGAGAGGTATTCAGTATAAAGAAATAGTTAATGGAAGCTTGTTTACGTTGACAAGATGCATCCATGGTTTTGCGCTTCCGCCATCAATGGACTCCACACTATCTCCCCCTTTGACGCTACCTCATCAGTCTGATTCCGATTATTCATGCCAATTCCCGGGTTTTGCTCCTGGCGGCGGATCCATGGATCTAATGGCTGTTCCCAAAAAGAAGGTACACCCTTCTCCACTTCTGTGTATTGTTCGTTTTTGATTTTTCCTTGAATTTTTTCATTTCTGGTTTATTAGGGTTTTAATTCAACATCTAAGGAATCATGGTTTTAGGGTTTAGGGTTTTAGCGGCGACTGATGATTATTTTGAATGTTAGTTGTAGAATTATTTTCTCACACTAATTTGTTGACAACTGAATTTGTTGAACATGATTACTAGAAACTTTATTAATGCTGTAGCAATCAAGGTAGTCATTTCACTTTTGGATGCTATGCAAAGAGCTGAACTTTTTTCAATTGCTCCCAAAGCAATTAGTGGCTTTTAGCAGGGCACGGTTTGAGGATCCGGGCGAGGCAACTTTTGTCTTTGCTGGCGATAACAAAGAGATTGTTTTCAATTGACCTTGATGTCAAACATAATGTGCAACTTCACGTAACTAGAAAATAATTCACATGATTTAATGAATTATTTTTATATAGTTTTTATATTCCAAAACCAAATAAAAACTTTGCCCCCATTGAGAATGGATAGTAAAGAGCTAAATCTATAGAAACTAATTTGTTCGAATGCCAATTTTTAGTGTAGATAACTTCATAGCATCATTGTCCTTCGTGTGATGTATTGAGCTCGACTTTTCATGTATATAGGCAATGCCTCCTTGGTCATTTGATTTGTTTCTTCCACATGAAGTTTTATTTGGGGACTTCAATTAAGTTCCTCCTCCTTAATTTTGCTAACGGATGCTAAATGGAAGCTTTATGTTGATTTATGTTCCTGAAAATGATCGGGAATTCCATCCTTGCGGATAACAAGTTCTAGATTTGAAGACATATTCATTTTTGTTTTCCTAAATGTTTAGCATGATAGCAATTAAGAAAATCTTGCAACTTTACCTGCATTGTTTTTCTAGTTCAAATCAAGTTCTACACCAAGTTCTGGTTTTGTGATTATTGGCTTCCACTTATCTTGCCTATTCAGACCGGAATAGTTGCTACTTTCTAGTGCAACGCTACACATACATGACTCCCAACAAAATAATATCCATATAATGATGTTCAATGCGAAGTTTGCCTCACTTGGGTTTGATCCATTTGCTTTGTTTGAGTACTTGAAACCTTTTGGACTTCTTGTATGAGTTCTTGGGAGATTCACAGCTTCTCTCCAAATACATGACCTTGGGTTAAATATGTATGAGTGAATATTACATTATAGATAGGTAACATCCTTTTGGAAGAAGGCACTTAAGTATTGTCATGAGATGAAAGAACTTGATGTTGTCATGACCTTGGGTTCAATTTAATGTTGCCTAAGTATGGGTTCAAACATAAGTGTGGCTAGTATTAGGGGCGGAGCAAAAATTGATAAATTTTATGAAGGCCCTATGCAATTTTAAAAATTATAATATTTTCTAATAATTTTATATCTTTAAACACATAAAATATACGAAGTAATTTAATATTGAGGCCCCTAATATTGGGACCTGTGTGGTCGAACATGTTGAACCTGCTCAGAACCTCCTACATGAGTAAAGTAAATCAATGAACAGTCTTAGGGGGTGTTTGGTGTAAAAAGCGAAAAGGGAATATAAAGGAAACTCTTGAGGAGGGGTAAGGAAATGATAAGGGTTATTGCTGTTAGTTTTTTGGTATAATTATGTAACAGATACTTTTTTTACAAAAATTGTTACCGGAGTTTTGAGAGTGGAAACAAATTGGAGGAATCAATTACCAAAAGAAAACAGAAATGGTTACCTAATTAACTTAACAAACGCAAAGTAATGGATTTTCTTATCCGTTTCCCTTACTTGATCCAAAAAAATGCATACCCAACACACCCTTAGTTCTATTGAAAGACGAGTAGAACTATAGAAGAGAAGATATGACATATGGGTCTAAATGATAAAGAAAAGAAGCTTTCCACCCACATTTTTTCTAGTGACTATCTCTTCATGTCTCAAGTTATTTTTAACTTTTTCATAAGTTTAATTGTAACTCAATTGGGAGTATTTCATATCAACTAAGACACCAGAGATTTCTATTTCTAAAATCAGGCTGTATTGGTGCTTACTGTTGACGGTTAAGACTTCTGATACCCATATCTGACATTATTTTGATGTTTGTTAGCTCCGCTTCATCTATAAATTTTATTTATTGCGTTGTATGTTATTCTAATTTATTTCTGCTTGATCAGGTTTCAAAACACAAAAGAGGCATTAGAAATGGGCCGAAGGCTTTGAAGCCTACTCCTGTTATAATCCGATGCAAGTAAGGGGTTTATCTGATTTGTTTTTGAAGGCTTGATTAGTTGACAAGAATAGTCTACATGAAATGCTGCATATGAAATTTAAAAGACATAGAGTCTAACTTTTGGATACTCTTTGGAATTATAAATTGATGGGATTGGCGTTTAGTTATTGGTATTAAATGATGGTAATAGGAATGAGTTTTAGTTTTAATTTTCACAAATGTGTTACGTCATTTCTATGGTAGTGTAGTTCTCATCATCAAACATGTATTCTTCATAATTTATTTCATTACCATCTAATATCATCTTTTCATGTAGTAATGAATGAGAATGAGTTTGTTCATGAAAAAGAATGATTAGAGTATAAGCTTGATCATAAACTTGTCAAGTGGTTTTCTAGTTAAATTACATAAAGTTTCATTACGATCCCCACCATTTAATACCCATAACCAAACTAGTTGTATTGACTTCAATTCTTGTAAGATCCCTAATTGTAAGTCATTTCTCCAACTTCATTAAGGGGAGCATTATGAAATTAAATATTAGAAGTTATGCCATCCAATGTATCCCTTTGGCTTTGGTAGTTACTAATTGCTTAGGATGCCTAGTATAGCACTCCCTCTGTCCCTCTCATTTTGCACAATTTTCTACTTTAATTTGTCCCATTGATTTTGCACCATTTCCCTTTTTGGCAATGGTATCACTCCCCCCTTCTTTTAACCTTATCTACACCCTTATATTCTTTCTATCTTAACCACTCATTTCTTTCATCAATTTGTTTTTTGTCTTATTCTCCAACCTAATTTCCCTTTTCACTGAATATCATCCATTTTATACTAGGTGCAAAATAAAAGGGACAGACGGAGTTGTAAGTAGTAACCTTGGATTAAATTTTATAGCAAACCACTGTTATAAATGATCTTTCGTTAACTCCCACATCCTTATTAATGATGGTTGGTTATAACTTGACATATTATTTTGAATGGAACAAAAATTCATACATTAAAATGTGAAAGTTGCCCTAATCTTTCCTTGGGAATTTGGCATTTCCATACTTTCAGTTGTTTTGTGGGTGCAAACTTTTGTAGAATTGACTTAAAATAGTCACCTAACTAGCTGACTGTTTTTTTTTTTTTTTTTCATATTTGTGGTTTTTGTTTTTTTTCAATTTGACGTCTGCTTCACCCTATTGGTTTCGTAGGAGTTGCGGTCGTGTGAAATTGCCACATTTCTATTGTTGCGGTGGTCGCAGGGAAGATGTCGGAGATGCAGCTAATTGATTCAGCTCTTTGCTCATCGGCTTAAGTTTTCTTCTACACCCCCCCCCCCCCCCCCCCCTAAAATCAAACTCAGAAGTTGCTATAGATGAATGTACCATTAGCAATAGCATATGCTTAGAATAATAATGCTTCTATTTGGGTATTTGGTTTGTTTGACACGACGATGAAATCATTACAATAGTTAATCGCAAACAACCTATCTGTGTTTGTATGGGCGTAAGTTGCAATTTGCATACATCGGATCTTTGAACCTTGTCTAGACGAGATCACGATAGTCACTTGACATTCGATTACGTTATGATGATGAAATATTCATAATTCATTGTTTCCTAATTTTTTGATACAATTCTTGGAAGATCTACTCTCTTTATGAACCATAACCGGGCTTTTTTTCGTCTTAGTATGTTTCATTGAATTTATTCCATTTTTATTTTGTCTTGACCCACTCTTTTTTAATTTTTATCCATATATATAACTTATATTTTTATCTCATACAGCTTTTTCTCCTACATCTTATAAAATATACCTTTTTTATCACTTTTACCCGTTTTTCTTGATTCACATCCTTTTTATCAATGTTACAAAAGAACCATCATTGGTGATCAGTTTGTGTTTCGAGTCATTTTAAAAGTGGATATTGTGTCTATATTGATTTATACATAATTAAAAATTCATTTTTAAAGTGGTTGTAAATTGAGTTTAGTTACAATATTGGGTAAATATCAGGTCGCCGTTATTGTATGATGGACTGATGGTTGAAGATTGCAACATAGAAGAATGATGATAATGAACAGTGATCCTTAGGCGTAGTGTTTGATAAAACAAAATAAATCCAAAATCCCAAAAACATTGGGTTTCCACGTACCATTTTGTTATTAAAAATATAAATTCAGCAGAGATAATTTGCATTATATAAATGTAATTCTTAATAAATACTTTGTCTAATTAAATGAATTACTTGTAGATTGTCTTGAATATATTATGAGAATATGATTTAAAAATACCAAAATTTAAAATCTTTAAAATATAAATGGAAAAGTTACATCGTGTGAGGAGACGTTGAAAAGGGCAAATAATACCCTTATCAAACGTGACTCTTGTTTTTAGTTATTTGCATGTATTCTATTTAACCTATTTGTAAGTTGCAGGTTTCTCTCTCTTGGAAGGTCGATCTCGAGCCGGGGACTCTTTGATCACACTCTCCTTTATGGGTATGAGTTGCCATCATTATTTCCTCCTCAGACCCAAATTATAGTTTTCTATGAGTAGAATACACTGAATTTGATGATGATGATAAACTGAAACATGACCCGATTCACAATTTTATAAAAAGTTAAGGGAAATTCCACGTGGTAAGTCTGGGGTTTTGGGTTTTCCACGTGGTAACCAAAACTTTTTAAAAATACACGCGGTAACCCTGATGTTTATGTAAATGTTCCATTATGACCTTTTTGCAGATAAAAACGTTAGCAAACGTTAATTTTGAAGCTTTATCGTTGTTGTATGCATATTTATGCAACTCACCATTTCAAATGCTATCAGTTTGAACCTTTTTCCCCAAAATATAAATCTCAAATCTACCATTTTTCATCCAAATCATATTTTTTTCCCCAAAATCCAAAGATGGTAGAGTTTGGGTTTATATTTTGGGGGGAAAATGGTTGAAACTGATGACATTTAAAATTGTGAGTCGCATATATAGGCGTACAAAAGCCTTAAAGCTTCGAAATTAATGTTTCCTAACGTTTTGCTAACATTTTATGTTCAAAAAGGTCATGGTTGAACAATTTAGTAAACCTCAGGGTTACCATGTGAATTTTTTAAAAGTTTTGGTTACCACGTGAAAAACCCAAAACCACAGGGTTACCACGTGAAATTTCCCAAAAGTTAATATTTGCTTTAAAGCAGTCTTACATTTGTTGTTGGACTTGGAGTGGAATAGACAAAGCAGTTCCTAATGTCGTGCCTCATTTATGCAAAATCTTGTCCATATTTTGACCGATATTGTACGTGTTATGTTTCTGCACTTTTTTTCCTTAAATTTTCATACACAAATTCGTGCAAGACGGTCTCTTTGATAAACTTTCTATAATTAGACCGGCTTATTAGATATTTTTTAAAATATTCAAAGTAGGCTTTTTTTTTTTTTTATTTTTTTACAAAACGTAAACATTAAGGATAATTTAGATAGGTATTAAAAATACAGTAACTAGACATTAATCTTTAATAAACTAAGTTTAAAATTCGTCTTTAAAAAAAACGGGCTCTCAAGAGACTAGCTGATTTTCACAACACTAGTAAGATATTCTCCTTTTTCCGAAGAATTATTCTTATTTTTCTAGTTCATTTTTTTAAATTTGTTGCATTTTTATTTTTTTACAATAACTCATTTTTCTACTTCCATTTTAATTTTATGCAAATATTTCTTGGCTTTCACTTTTCATTGTCCCATTTTGAGAGTTTTAACAATATATATTTGAAACAATATATATTTGAAATTGGACTGGCCTTTTGAGAGTCGTCTTTACAAAAAACAGTCTCAAGTAAGAATTTGTGTAAGGACGCAGCGCGGTGAGCATTAGAGGTGTTCAACGGGCTAGATTGACGTGGGTCGGGTCAAAATTTCAATGGGGTGGATCGGGGAGGGTCATGTCAAGTGTTAAACGGGCTAGAGCGGGTTAAAGCCCGTTTAAATACGGCCCTCTTTGACTCGGTTTTTAAAAATTCATAAAATAGTTTTTTCTATTATACGTTATGGCCCGTTGGGTCGATTCAACTACGTATATAATAATATCATGTAAAAATATTAAAAAAAAAAATGGTAGAATATTTTTTACAACCAATTCTTATAATTATCCGACCTGCCCGAACCAACACGTTACTGACCAGACCCACTAATAACCCGTTAAATTGTAACTCAATCCTTAACCCGTTGGGTCGATCCGTCCCGTTGAACACCTCTAGTGAGCATCCCGTGCACCCCTAATAGACCTGGGAAAATTCGTCTCTCAAATGACCTGACCGAAAGTGACCCGACCCGTAACCCATCCGACCGACCATTTTCCCAGGTCTAACCCCTGATAGGCTGATATCACCTATGGCCCGCTCGACTAATGAGTAGTGAGTACTCCTCAATCTCATTAAAATTGTTATTAATAATTTTTTTTACAATATATCACTATCAGTAGCAATTTCGAGAATACTGGTTAGTGACCCTTTGGAATTGAAGGGAAAAAGCAGAAAGCTGTGAAATAGCTCTTGCTACTTGTTTCTTTAATTTGTGTAGTCTGTCATATTCTTACTTTGCAGATCCCATTCATTTATTTATAATACTTCTAACTGAATTAGTTTCCACATTTTTTATTACTCAACAAGTGACGCAACCATTTTTCTTATTTATACTTACATTTTTTTATATATACAAGACTAAAATACGTTTGAAAAACTTTCTAAAATAAAAAAAACATTTAAAAGCTAAAAGAGTACATATATTAAAGTTAATAAATATTCTTAGTCCATAAATTATTCTTACGAAATTAATAATAAAATTGACCTTCATTATTATATAGTGTAATATATATTCGAAAATAATGCTCAATTTAACATGATGTAGTCATCACTACACAACACAACAATAGTGTTCAATATTATATAACTCTAGATATATTTTGTTTATAATTTATAAATATATATAATTAAAGATATTAGAGATATAAATTAATGTATTGAAAATATAAAGCGGAGTGTAAATTAGAACAGATACGTACTCTCCTATATAAGACGGTCTTAGCCGTGCAACCGGTCCAAGCCCAATAAGTTTTTAAGTATATTCTGACATATTGATTTCAACACTTAAAAGTACAATTTTAAGACTTAAAAATCTAATTTTAAGACTTAAAAGGTCAATTTCAAAATTTCTAATATTAACTTTACTATTTGAGTCATCGCACTTTAAAGTTCAAATGAGACTTTTAAGTCTAGAATTGGTCTTTTAAGTCTTAAAATTGGCATTTTAAGTATTGAATTGACCTTTTAAGTCTTAAAATTGTTAAATTTCATGACTTAAAATATCAATTTGAAATCCTTAAAATCGGTCTTTTTAAGTCTTTACCAACATGAAAGGAATGAGTTGTTAATTTAAATATCAAACTAACTAACAAAGAGTACAATATATTTTGCTCCTTTATATACTATTAGCAATTTGAAATAGTGATATTTAAATTAAATGTCGCTAAATATATCTCACTAAAAGCAAATTACGTTGTAGTGATATAGCAAGGCAAGTATAATGAAATAAAAGATGTATCATCGAACCAACTCAATTCAATTTTAAGCTAATGATTAAGGTATCAGGGTAAATTACGTGTAGATGTAACATAGACTCTCCTCATAGCTAATATGAAATATATAATTTAAAATAAGAAGCAAGTGAAATTCTAACCATGGCGTAAAGTCACGTTTTCATAAAGCTATTTAAAAATAAATAGAAACAAATGAAATGATTTTGATTTGTTTTAATAATAAATAAAATGAAATGATGTTGATAAATCTTCTTTATTTTAGTGCTCTTTTTTGGTCTTTTTAGACCAATAAAAATCATGCAATGAGACCAAATATCTTTCAATCATTAGAGCAACTGCCAAATACTAGTTGAGATTTGAGCAGAAATTTTAGGACTAAGAATTAGATGATTATTTATGGGCAAAAAAAAAGAAAGGAGACACCTTTTTTAGTTTTAACCCATAACCTCTACCAAAATAACAAGATATGTATTTATACATCAATATAATAATAATAATAATAATAATAATAATAATAATAATAATAATAATAATAATAATAATAATAATAATAATAATAATAATAATAATAATAATAATAATAATAATAATAATAATAATAATAATAATAATAATAATAATAATAATAATAATACGTATTTATCCTTTTTGCTTTCTCCACCCCTGGAGTTGGAGAGCTAGGCGAAGACGCCCTCGACCTGCTATCAAGGATTGCATCAGTCGCTACAAACAACTCAAGCATCACCAAGTTTAGAGCTCATTTTTCATAGACTAGTCTTTGTATCCTAAAAAGTGTGGGTGCCCAGCTTATTGTTCGGCTCTCTACCAACTTCTTGTAAAGTTCTTCTTTATAAAATGAAATATATTCATAATAAATAATAATAATAATAATAATAATAATAATAATAATAATAATAATAATAATAAAATAATAATAAAGCGCAACTTAGTTGCTCTCAACTAGAATAATTTATGTAGCTCTAAGTCCCAAAGATCAAATGATAGGAGGGTACTTAATTTGTTGTAACATCTGAATCAAACAAAAAACTAATGAGAAATAAGTGAACTAAATAACTAATGCAAAACTAAACATGACATACACAAGATTTACGAGCTTTATCAACAAAAGTTGTTGCAGTATTAAATTTAAAATCTAATAAATTTTTTCTATAAATTAATTAAAAGTAATTATTAACCTGTTGAATCGACTCAAATTCAACCTAATCTAAAATTACTCATCTTCAGAATAATCCGACTAAAAGTAATTGACACAAAACTCATTCCAAAGTTCCAACCAACCGTTTTGACAAGTTAAAATATGACTAGTAGTTTAATAGTGTTAACAAGTTATCATTATCATCATCATCCTTTCTAGTGTTTCTCGATATAGAAAATTATGGACAGGGTCTGGAGAGGGAAAGATGGCGGCAACTCATACCTTTAAAGAAGAGTTCGGCCAAAAAGAATCCTCCAAAAAGAAAAAGATTAAGATACGTTCCAGCCACGTGAGAGATCAAGAAAGATTAAGCTAGGATTTGATAGTGTTAACAAGTAACAAGTAGGCAAATACTAGCCGCTAGAAGTATTGCAAAACAGCTCAACATCTAGCAACAAATGTACTTTTAATTAACAAACTTATTTTTAAAAAATAAAATTAAAATAATAAAAAAAATAAAAAATAAAAGTAGGAATTGATGAGTCATGAGACTCCTAAGGCACGCCATTTGTGCATTTGGGTAGTCCCAATGAGTCCCTATATATACCATGTTTATTCACCTTAGTATACTTGCCCAAGTAGCCAACTAACTATAATAAGAATTCTCTTCTTTCTCTTAATCTCTCTTTCTTCTCTCTAAGAGAAGCTCCTTCACCCTTATAATTATCTCTCTAATAAGGGTTAAGGTTAAGTTAATTAATTAACTATAGTTAACAATGGCACTCTCTCCTCATCAACTCCATCAATTAACTTTCATCTTTGGCATTCTTGGTAACTTTGTATCTTGTGGTGTCTTCTTAGCTCCATTGTAAGATTCACCTCTAATTACGATTTAATAGAGTAGATAACATATTCTGAGGTTTTCGTTTTCTGTTAACCAAAATGTGGTATCAGAGGTCAATATGACAAACTTAAATAATCTTATTGACCTCTGATACCACGATTTGATAGAGTACATAACATATTCTAAGGTATTTATTTTCTGTTAACCAAAATATGGTATCAGAGGTCAATATGCATCAGTTTGATGGAGTGTATTATAACATATAACTCAAAAGATTATATGTTGATTATTTTATTATTATTTATTAATTATTTTTGATAAAGAAATGTACTTGTGTATTGTTGTTGTATGATATAGGCCAACATTTTGGAGCATATACAAGAAGAAATCAACACAAGGGTTCCAAAGTATACCCTACTCGGTGGCCCTCTTTAGTGCCATGTTGTTGTTGTATTATGCCCTCATCAAGGAAAGCAATGGAATCATGATCATCACCATTAACACTTTTGGTTTTGTCATTGAAAGCTTCTATCTTATAATCTATCTCATTTATGCTACCAAAAAGGCTAGGGTAAGTTATTACACTTTTAATTTATTTTTTTCATTCATTAATATAAATTAATATTATTCGGTAAAAGTAGTAGTAATACCTATTTCTGTAAAAAGAAATGTAGCAAATTAATAGTATGTTCGCCATAAAATAGTTATTAGATATTTAGCTATCGAGCTAACAATAGTTGAGACTTGTGTGACTTCGTGTCACATAGGCTCTGATACCATATCAACGAACCATAATTTCAACCAAACGTGTAAACTTATGATTGAAACTCTTATATATGTTATATACTCTAACTGTAACAGTTTCAG
Organism: Amaranthus palmeri; assembly: GCA_019776075.1. Lineage (NCBI taxonomy): Eukaryota > Viridiplantae > Streptophyta > Magnoliopsida > Caryophyllales > Amaranthaceae > Amaranthus > Amaranthus palmeri. The sequence continues at coordinate 3,942,946 of JAAKBH010000271.1, read as the reverse complement.
TAGTTGTTGGAATATAATTTATTTAATCTGCTTTGCAGGTGTACACCGCAAGGTTGATCGGACTATTTAATATATTATTTTTTGGACTCATTGTTGGTGTAACAATGGTGTTTGTACATGGAAAAGATGAACATACATTGTTATCTCGTGGTGGTATGCGTGAAAATGTTGTTGGGTGGATTTGTGGGATATTCTCTGTTTGTGTATTTGCAGCTCCACTTAGCGTCATGGTAACAAATTATTTTTTTTTATTTGATAAATAAATTTAATAAATAAATAAATATTATAAGTATTAATTAATTTATTTAATTATTTGTTTTTATTTTTTTATAACAGAGGATGGTAATAAGGACCAAAAGTGTGGAGTTTATGCCATTTGGGTTATCATTTTCCCTCACGTTTTGCGCTATTTTCTGGTTCTTCTTTGGATTTCTCATCAAAGACTTCTACATTGCTGTAAGTAAATAAATTATTTTTAGAAATATATTATTTTATTGCGATTGCAATGTTACGTATTTAATATCAGAGTTTTTAAAAAGAAATGTTTTAATTTTAACAGGTTAGAGGGTATAAATAAATATTAGTATTTCAATCTATTATATCAAAAAAAATACCCTTTTGATCATTAATTGATAATTCCACTTATATTATATGTGTCAGATGAAAATGCATTTGATACTTAACGTCATTTCAACCCTCAAAACACTTCAAAACTTTTTTAAAATTATGAGTATATTTTTAACGGACATGCAAAATATGAGTGATTATTTATGAATCATCAAAAGGCGGAATCATATTCTATGGTGGGTGTCAAGGAACAAACTCAATCTTAAAGCCCGATAATATAATTCAAACCCATGATTACTTTTTGTCACGTCATTAGTCTAAATTCAACCAAAAGTTTAAGATGATATTTGAACCCCATAATATATATATTGACAGAAGATCTCCTGAGAGACTGTCTATGGTAAAAACGGCTCTCCTAACATCCCAACCCAAAGATTTTAAATTTAAAAATAAGGTAGATGACTAATCAGTTACTTATCTTGCAAAATGGATTGACCCATATTTACACGTCTATGCTAATGGGTAAAATGTTAAAATTTCAGTTACCAAATGTGCTTGGATTTGGGTTTGGAATAGCTCAAATGATACTATACATAATCTACAAAGACTCATCAAAGAAGAAGCAAAACAAGAACATTGATTTAGTGATAAAAGAAGGAGATTTAATACAATTACAAGAATTGGGTGTAGACATAAAGCAAAATAATGGGAAAGTGGAGGAAAAAGAGGAAGATTCTACGCCTCAAAACAAGGCTATTACTTATACTGCCGAAAGTATTCAAGTTATTGTCCAAGAAATGGCTCAACAGAATAACAACAATGGCCTGCACCATGAAATATGACCGTTGGGAATTCAAAATATTTGGAGATCATTGCTTGTCGTTTTATTATCACCATGCTGCGTTTTGATGGTGGGTGCATTGTTCTAAATTACATGGTATGGAGAAGATGAGAGAAGAGAAGATATTAGGATTGGGTTTAGTATTAAGCTTGTTTTTATGTATATTTTATTATTATTATTATTATTATCTCTACTTAAATTAATTTCTAGGTTTAATTATTGTTGTATTTTTAGTATTATGTTTATGTAATGGAAGAGAGGAGGAGTAATTTATCGTTTCGTAGTAAATATTATTATGTTTAATTATATTAGTCGTCATCTCTCTATTTGCAATTTGCAGATTATATTACTCTTTTATGTTTTTAAATAAAAAATATATGGATGAAAATTTAAATATAAATAGGTTATAGCTGATTGAAATGATAGCAGATTTTATGGAATAAATAAAAAAGAAAAATGTTGTAGTAGTGTTACTATTTCCTTAAAGAAATATCTTTCAAAGGGTTAACTATAATTATCGTAACTTAATTATTTAGATTATTTCGTAAATTTTAATTTAATCATTAAGAGAATATTCAATGATAAATTTAGTTGTTGATATTAAATATTAAAATTGCAAGGTAAATATTAAAATACTTATTCGCTCGAATTATAACTAGACAAAATTTATGATTATATTTTTTCTACTTTAATTTTCTATTTTTCATAGAATTACTTATTATTGATCACTAGCTATTAATGACTATTCACCAATTAATGTAATATTATTAATTATAATTTGATGGATTTATTAAAATATACTAATAAATTGATATTTTTCCAATATGAAAAATATTAAAAAATAATAAAAATAAATATTAATTTAATTTTATGATAATATGATAAAATTTATGTTGTTGGATGAGTAAAACTGAAAATTGAAAAGTGTCCTTTATTTGATGTTATGAGCAAAGTGAAAGATATACCAAATGAGGTAATATTTTGCAATTATTGTACAACAATCGTTTTACCTATTTAAAAGGGTTTTAAGAAAAATCTAGATTTAGAGGAAAATACTATAATTGGTGTTCAAGACATTGGATTGTATATATTAAGAAAATGATGCTTCAACAACAATGAAAGATAACATTAACACTTGTTTGTCAAGACATTAATTATAAATTACCAAAATAAAAAAACATTAATTATAATTATTTGCTTAAATCTCCCACCAGAATCAGAATCTTATCTTATTCTTTCTTGAGTTGCAGCCGTGCTTTTCTTTATAGATATGAGTTGCTGCTGTTCTTTTCTCCCCAGACCCTGACCATGATTTTCTATGAGTAGGATATACTAAATATGATGATGATGATGCTGCTAAATTCTCCGTGCAAATGTACAAAACATCAATAATCCAATTACTACCAATTACTTTTTATTAATATTAAATTGACGATTGAAGTTTAAGGGTATGTTATACTCCCTTTGTTCTTTTTGTTTTTATTTACTTTTTGCATAATTTTTCAAGCAAATTTCAATATCTCAAAATACATATAATAAAAATTGTAAAAAATACCTAATAAAAAAGTATACATTCAAACGAATCTAACGACATCGCACATAAATATGTGTTAATAACATTATTCAAATTTCTTTCTCCCTAAGGTGAAATATTCCAAATGATAGAAAACATTGAAAAACGTATGGGGTATATATTTTATTACGACCCCTCAACTAAAAACATTTGAAACAAACTGTAAATAGAATTTGAATAAGTGATCTTTCGTCACGTTGATTTAAAAAAATTATTTAACATACTTTAACATTTTTATATCAATTTAAACTTTGGAATATTATCATTCAACACACACGCTACTAAATAGGAATCATTATAAATTTAAACGGTATAAGACATTCTTATAATAATGCATGCATGCATATGATACAATAAAATTAATTAAATAGTTAGTAGTAACGCATCACTTTGAGATCATTTTATTGACGACTTTTAGTAGTGTTTTTGACTTACAAATCTTTAAAAATAAATAGATTCTATAAAACTTTAAAATAATAAATATTGATCAAAATCAAAATTTAAGCTGATGGCTGAGTTCTAACATACTTGTTCCGTTCTGAAAATACTTGCTACATAATAGTTTTTTAACACTATTCATCGTTCAAACTTATTTTATATATTGCGATTAAATGTGTTAGTAAAAATATAGTCAAGCGGGATTTTGTTTGAATCATCTAATTTAATTCATACATTCATAATATTAACTTTGCATAATTTTTAAATGCGTATATTTCAATATATAAGTAATCAAAATAATATATTAAATTGCATAAAAAGTCAAATGTAGCAACTATAGTGGAACGGAGGAATGAAGTACTATCGCACACCTTTAGCCCTTGTGCATGTAACATAAGTTAGCCCTCCTCATACTTGGCGTGAAATATTCTACTTTAAATAAAGGGCACGTGAGATTCTACCCATAATCAACTCATTTAAAAAATTAAGCTGATATCAAGATCCCATAAAATTTTATATACATGCACTAATTAACAATTGATTTGTTCCTATTTGGAGAAACGGGTATGATTTTTTTCGCATCTTTTAAGAAAAAAATCCTCATCCAAACCCTGCCTTGTGCGGAATATTAGAAGTAACCTTGTACTTTTTATATGCTATAATTAACAATTGATTTAAAAAGTAGTCAAACAAAAAAACTATATTGAATCTTAGTAATTATGTTGCACCTTTATTATGATGTTACTAGTGTAGTCAATGATGAATGAAATGAGGGGGTGAAGGGACAAGTGTAGGTCCAAAACTAGCACACCTTTATTAAGCTCAAAAGAAAGGCAAAAGGATTCAATCACTTTCATTTGATAGTATAGTATGCTTGTTAATTCATGGTTCATGTTGTTCCCTTTTACATGATTAAGCTCTTCAACAAATAAACTATTCAACAATTCTTAGGCTTTTTTGGTAATCACCAACACATTTGTACTTTCAAGTCAATATGGTATATTATGCCTATGGAATCTTCATTAGCTTATTGCACCATCCAAAAGCAACCATAATTATTTAATGGAATAAATGCATGCATTTTGCAATTTAGGTGTATCTTTATTTAGTTATTAATACGTATTCTGTTTGTTGTGTATCTTTATTTAGTTGATTACTACGTATGGTTAGTGTGAGCGTGTGTTGCAGGCTTTTGGATAGTTATTACAGGTGCCTCTCTCTTTGAAAATTTTTTTGAGTCGAGGGACTCTTTGATCGTACTCTGCTGTATGGATATGAGCTGCCGTCTGTCTTCCCTCCCCAGACCCTGACCATAGTTTGTCTATGAGCGGATATACTAGGTAAGCTGATGATGATGATGATTTTGCAATTTAGGTGTTGTTTAGGAAATGAATACTACTCGAAGCGATGAATAGTGTTGTACTGTTGTACGATTTTTATATATGAGCGTTTTTACTCAAATGTTAGAAGTACAAAGTAAATACAAAGATAAAACACACGTGATTTTTACGTAGAAACTTTCTAGACCCGGTAGAGAGAAATCACTAAACTCCACTATGAATTGAGTAATGGACAATAGTTGCAATCTCCGTTGAATATGTAATGAACTCCTTTCTTTGATCACAAATTTAGACGGAAACTAGAAAGAATAATTTGCATCACTTAAAACACTTAGATCTAGATATAGAATATGTGGGCGGTTGAATACTTTCCTTTTATGTTGTTTCTCCAACAGTAATATCGAAGAAAAGAATGAAATTGACATAGAGATACGAACATACTCTAAATGTTCAATTTTTTAGTATATGTAAGGAATTGATTATATATTGTACACAAATTTCTCATTTCAAAAATAGAATTTTGTGAAAGAGTTATTTGGCAAATTACGACATATAGCTATTAAGTGTTAATTAGTTTATATTGGAGTGGCTGATTTAATTTACCGAACAATATCATAGATGATTCGAAAATCTTAATAGTTTAAATAAGCTTTAAGAGGTATGTGATAAATTTGACATATACTTGAAATAAATTTGTTTAAACCCTTAAAAATAATTAAAAAGTGTAGTAAAAATATTTAGAATTGGTGTAGTCATGAAAGCCACGCCACAACATGCTTGTGTTGTGAGTTGATTCTGTTATATGTCCAAACAAGAGTTAATTGTGTACAAGGCATGAATTGAAATGAAAACTTAATGAGATGGAGTGTAAGTTATGCTTAATATACATAATTTGCGTTTTTCGATTTGCAATTTGAACTTGTGATCTCATCATGTTACGCAAGTTTTTAACACCATGTTAAAAAACAACTTAACTATAAGTTTAAACTAATGGTTGGGGATCCAAAATATTGTTCGAGTTTACATATAACATATATTCTAAGGCCTCAACTCATAGAGTCTAGTAATTGTAATGAAAACAATATTTCTATTCATTGGACGGCAAGTCTGGTGCCAATTATAGTCGTAATTTCAGCTCCAATAGCGTATAATTAAGTTGTTGTAGTTAATTAAAAAGCTCGTAATTGGACCTTAGGGTGGTACGATCGATCCGCCATGTGGTGTGCACTTGCCGTCTCACCTTTTTTTGTCAATAATGCGCTCCTGGCCTTGATTGCCCTTAGGTCACGCCTCCGGCACTGTTACCTTCAAGAAATTACAGTGCTCAAAACAAGCATACGCTCTGTATAAATTAGCATGAGATAACATCATATGATTCTGATCCTATTGTAACAAAGTAATAATTATCACAGACAATCTCTAACAAATATATTATATAGTCTAACAACGAACCATTCAACCAAAAGCTTAAACCGATAGTTAGAGGCCCCAGGATATGTCATATACTCTAACACATTCCCTCACACGAGAGTCTTTTGGGCTACTCTCTATCTACCTGGTGCTTATTAACATTCCACTTAAATGAGGGATGATTGAGATTTGAACTCGTGATCTATTATCACGTTGGCTTTTGGTATTATGTCAAAGAACCATCTCAGCCAAAAACTTAAGCTAATGGTCAAAACTCGATTTCAAAAAAAGGTAAAGGACACTTTCAGTATCCTGCGCAAGGCAGGGTCGTCCGGGTGGGGGTTTTGATTTTCCTATAAGATGCGGACAAATCATACCCGTTCTCCCAATGAAGAACTACAGAAAGAGATACGCAGTTAAGAAACCCCTCAATTGATACCTGCGCTCAGTCTGAGTCGAACCCTAAACCTCAATTGACATCTTATCATTTACTAATATTAGTGGGTGGATTCTTGATTGTTTGTTAAAAAAAGGGAGTTTGGTGGTGACAATCCAAAAGCATTGGCGTCAGAAGATTAATTGTGCAAAACAAAAAGTACAAAAAAATGAGGAACCATAACCATAACCGAGAGTGTGGGAAAAGCATAAAAAGCAAGTAGATGCATCATGCATGCATGCTCACCATTCAATTTTTAAATCATCAAAGGATGGTTTTCTTTTAATCTACACTAACTAAATAATGTGGAATCTAGTCAATATTTCATTTTATTCTTCTTATCTACCCTTTTCTACCATTCAATTCAATTATAACCCTATTACCTATAAGAGTATCAATATGGTTCAATCTTACTATATGAAAACCTATTAAAACGGTCGATGAAGCAGATTTAAAATCGAATCAATTTCTGGTCGAATTAGGAGATTTGGGTCATGTTGGGGTAGGGGTTCAAGTCGAGACAATTTTGGATTTGGTTAGGTTTAGGTCGTGTTCGGGTTCAGGTCGATACAACGGGTCTAATATTTTTAGATTTTTTTCCATATTATTATGATTTTTGGATTGCGAATCATAATCGGATTACAGGTCATGATTTTTAGGATATGATTTGCTAATCTCGGTTGAAAATCGGTATTTTTGTATGAATAAGTTGAAAGATATAGATTATAGCTTAAGTACGCCTCAAATTCTTAACAAGATCCCACAAAATTTTAATGAATAATCATCATCTACCGACTTTGTTGTAAACGTAAACTAGTAGGGTATTTCATTTTTAATCTTAGTTCTACCCAATTGTAATCAAGCGACACACTTTGAAATACAAACCTATCAATTAGATCTAGTTTAGTTTATTTGATTTTTTTCTGATTGAAATTGATTTGTACTAATCAATACCGATTTTCACTTATCTGAACTGAATTTTAGTCATCAAAATTGATTTTTAATGAGTTACTGAGTTGATGTAAAACTGGTTTTTAGTGATTGAAACTGGATTTAACTGATTTTACCTATTTTGCTAATTCAAAATGATATTTACTCATTGTAACCGCCCTGGGCCACAAAATAAGGCCCTCGCATATTTATTAACTCCTTGTAGGTTATTAGGTAAGCGTAGCTTAGTTGGTAGCATTCCTTCCTGTGATATGTGATATTGTTGGTCATATTTTGCTATTTGTTCATTATTTTGATGATTTTGATGACACTGTACTAAAAAATGTAGCATGATTTTTTGTATTCAATTAACTTTTAAATGGTTAACGAGTAGTCTTAATTTTCTAAACGTTAAAAAGTAAATAAAGGCTCATATATTTTTTTTTGCTCTAACACCACAACTATCACCAAACCTAGCTAAATTATAATATATAACGTAAAAGAAGTGAGATATTTTTCAAAAGAAAATGGTACAATATCAATCAATAGTACAGATCAAAATAAAAAGTAAGAGCGTAATACAAATTAAAAGAGACTGATAGAGAGGAGTAGTAATTAATTAGCAAAAGGACATTATGGAGTGTTCGGCAAATTAGTTTATTGGGCAATTTTAGTTTATTTTGATATAAACCAGCTAATGCTAGTGTTTGGTGAATTAGTTGGATGAAACAACTTATTGATACAAATAAGTTGTTTTTGAACAAGCTGCTTAAGCAGTGTGTTCAAAATCATTTGGTCAAACCAGTTATTAATTAAAATCAGCTGGTCAAATCAGCTACTATAATCAGCTATCAGTCATCTGCTCTATCAAACAGATCAGGTTGGGTCGGATTCAGGTCCGAATCACATATAAACAGGTCAGAAATCCTTCACTCAAACCCAACCCAACCCAAAGCCACTTATTTAGATTCATATCGAGTTAGCAGGTCGGATCAACTTTTACCAGCCCTACCAAACACCCTCATACTAATTGAATTCATTTAAGCATAATGAAGCTAAGAAGGGGCTAGAACTAGAATAGATTTGTATAACAAAATTTGCTTTAGATCTTTGAGGATCCCAAGAGCATGTGAGGCCTAAGGAAGCACAACAAAGTGGTTTATGAGATACTCCCATGACCCATACTTTGAAGGGCAATCCGTACAAACCCATTTGTTATTGTTAGGTTTCAATGGCTTAAAACTAGTCCTTAAAAAGCCCTTATTTTACTTTCAATGGATGGTTATAATGTTAACCCTTCATTCCTTTAAAACCCAATTTATAATAATTCATGTGCCTCCAACTTTCATATTATTTGGTATTATTCTTATCTTTATTTATTAGGGCATCTAGTACTACTACTAGTACTATTACTTCATGTATTACTTTCTTTTACTCTTTTTTGGAATATGCTTATAGAATATATTTTTGGGTTTTTTGTAAATAATTTGTATATGTGAAAAGTAAAAAAGTTTTCTTATATGCAATGTAGGTATGTTGCCTACTATATACCTAATTTATTTAGATTAATGCTGATTGACAGAGGTTATGTGCATGTGTAAGGTGTCTGATCGTATAAAAGTTCTTAAAGTAAGGGCGTCAATATTGATTTAAAGATGTTCGTAATTGGATTGATTAATTGACACCAATTATGACCCAATCCGACACGAAATTGACCCGTGTATTATAACTGAAATTCGCATTTATTTGATTTACATTACTTTAATAGTTTAATTTTATAAAGAAGCAAAAACATGTAAAATAATCAAGGTTTAAAAACTATATTATGTTTTTTCTCTTAAATAATGATTTAATCCTATACATTAGGTTAGCAGTTAGTCTTCTGAGAGACTATCTCTTATAGAAACAGCTTTTTAGGTACAACTACCTAACATTTTACAATTTAAAAATAAAGCAAAACTTAAAAACAAACACGTGCTTTTTAACTTGGGTTAAAGTACTGAAGTTGGTATTTTAACCTATTAAAGTTGGTATTTGGACATCGTGTTTTTACATGTTAAGTTGTTGTTTTAACCTGTTAAGTTGTTGGCCTATTGAAATTAGCGTTATAACCTATTGAAGTTGGTACTTTAACCTAGAGGAGTTGGCATTTTAACCTAGTAAAGTTGGTGTTTTAACCTGTTGTAGTTGGTTAAAACACCAACTTTAAAATACCAACTTCAACAACACGAACTTTATAATACCAACTTCAACAAGTTAAAACATCAAGTTATTAGGTTAAAATACCAACTTAACTATAATAAAACACCAACTTAAATAGGTTAAAATATCAACTTTAATAAGTTAAAATATCAATTGCAATATGTAAACAACTTAACAAGTTAAACTCCAAATTGGAAAAAAAATGCCATTTTCTGTAGTCTAAACCACCAACTCATACAGGTTAAAATACCAACTTCAAAGATAAAATACCAATTAAGTATTAAGAAAACTAAAACAAACCCAATATGTAATTTTTAAAAATTTTCATTTAGCTATAATAAAGATATTTAATATCAAAATATACATTAAATTACGTGTAAATAAATATAGCAAGTATCGGGTAATAAAGAAAGTATAAGAGTAAAGATAATAGAATTACATTATCCCACACAACATGCAAGGGCAAGGCGTGCCTACGCCCAGGGCCGCTCCTCAAAAATTTTAGTTTTCAATTAGTAATTAGATTCGAACTTTTCTATGTATTTAATAGTTTAGGGGCCCATAAATAATCTTTCGCCCCGGGCCCCTAAAAACCTAAGGCTGGCCCTGATAACATGTCACATTCAGTAGCAGGGATTATGAAACGGAGTAATTGCATTTGCATCTATTCTTTGTTATTTTAGTAAGCAATAAGCATAGCCCCCAATATTATGTATGAGTGTAAAGTAAAATCGTATGTTGACGGAATCTTGTCTTTCAAGTTGAACAGACCATGGTATAAAAAGCAAAGAGCTGTCATGACTCGTGTATTTGGACGCGTAAGTGTTCACTGTTCAACTTATATTATATTTTTTCGGTTCTGAAATACTTGCAATATTAGACTTATTAGTATTTAGTACTATTTATCTTTAAGTTTATTTTATATATTGCGGTAATTATGTAAGAAAAAATATAATCAAATGAGATTTTATTTGAATCGTCTAATTGCATACTTTTACAGTATCAATTTTTTATAATTTTTAGTTTAGCATAATTTAAGATATAAAAATTAAAATTAATTATTAAATTGCGTAAAAAGTGAAATGTGAGAAATATAATGAAATAAAGGAAGTATATATACTTCCTCTGTTTTATAATGTTTGCACTTGTTACTTTCTTTGTTGTTTTATGGAGTAATATTTATAATCTTTGCATATCTTTGGTAAAAAAACAATTCAGTATGTTTTATTTTACTTCTGTTTTATTCTCAATCGTTACATCAGTATTACTTTTTGATTACTTGTCATTGGACTACGGTTAAATAGACAAAAATACATTGGAAGTGATTTTTCTTAATTTGTATATATCGCAATTCAAAGGTGAAAGTAATTAAGAACAAAGGTGAATGGATGTAACAGAGATGCGCATGCTGAGATGGATGTGTGGTAAGACAAGGATGGACAGGATTAGAAATCAGGAGTTTAGGGAAAAGTTAGGGGTTGCACCTCTCTCTGCAAAGATGCGGGAGAACAGGCTCAGATGGTTTGGGCATGTGCAGAGAAGCACCCATGACGCCCCAGTGAGAAGGGTCGAACGCATCATAGTGGAGGGCAAGAGAAGCCGGGGAAGACCTAAGAGGACGTGGGAGGAGCAGATTAACAGCGACCTGCTCGAACTACACCTCTCTAAGGACCTGACCAGGGATAGAGCCACATGGCGGCGCCTTATTCACGTCCTAGATTACTAGACTAGTTTGATACTGTTCTGTGACTTTTGTCATCGCTTTTCACTTCCTTTTTTACCTATATCGCTTAAAGGTTTTTTTTTTTTTTTTTTTTTTTTTTTTTTTTTTTTTTTTTTTAATCCCTATGCTTGGCTAACGTGGGTGTAAGATGCAGGTTTTCGGATTTTTGCAGGTCCTATCCTTGAAGACTCCTCTAGAGCCGAAGGACTCTTATGACCGCCCTCTCCTTATGGGTATGAGACGCCGTCGACCTTCCTTCCCCAGACCCTGGCCATAGAGTATCTATGTGCGGGAACACTGGGTATGATGATGATGATAACATTGTTGGTTGTAAACAATGAATTTAAAGTAATCATTTTTAGACTGTAAGTGCATATTATACAAACTCAATAAAGATAATATCACCTTGAGACTATCACATCTAAGAATTTGAGTTATAATATTAAATTTACAACTAAAAGTACAGAAGGCGACACCCGACCCTCCTGGCACTACCTATGTTTCACCCATGGTTACAAAAATGCTATACTCGATATTCGACAACGCACGACACGTACGCACTATTTTGTATAACTAGCAAAATCTAATAAATTTGATAGAATTTAAAAAATGTGTCTTGTCATTTAAAATAAGGAAGAGAACTAATAACTCAATATTTAGCTTCATTAATAGTATGAGGAGTAACTCGTAGAGTTATAAAATTATTTATACTCTTTTCTATCTCGTCGAGTTCTGCATGTGGAGCAGAAGGTTTTGGGGTTCGACTCCTACTGAGCGCAGGTATCAATTAGGGATTTCTTGACTGCACGCATCCTTGGGGATACGGGTATGATATGTCCGCATCTTTTAAGAAAAAAAAACCCCCACTCGAACCCTGTCTTGTGCGGGATACCAGAAAGGTCCTTTTCCTTTTTATCAATCTCGATGTGCGACAGCTCACATGTGGGTAACAAGATTCAACGTAATCAGATTGGTATCTAATTTAGTGAAGATTCCAATTGTAATAGTAGAACAAACAAAATGGGCAAATTGCAATAATCAAATAAAGCATACATGACTAAAAAGTAAAAAAGTAATTAGGCAAAATATAGTGTAATTAACAGTTAATTAAGCATTTAGTGTGATGTTAGTACAAGTATTTGTCCTAGTAACATGCCTTGCAGTTTAAAGACCACCCCATTTGATGAACCGAAAGCATGCAACTAATTTAACCATTCTAGATTCCTTACAAAATTCCTTAGATGGAAGATTCTATCTTGGGTGACCTAACTTATTTTGTTTTTATATGTTATCTAGATTTAGTATAATTCTGAGAGACCGTATCTATGAGAGACGTCTATCAGGTCCAATCCATTAAAATTTATTTTCTACTTTTAATTTACATTTTTTTATGGGCCAACACAATAAGAGAAGGTACCTCAAAGAGACTGTTTCTCACAAGAATTTGTGTTAAAGTAATTGCTAATCAGTCAACATGTTGATTTGGAACATCGAATCGATTTTGTGTCTGGTGAAAATCGAGTATTGAGTCTACATTGGTTTATATTATTGAAATTAAAATCCATTTTTCAAGTTAAGATGAAGTCGATTCGAGTATGCAAGGCAGGGCGAAGCAAAGATTTTTGAGGTTCTATTTATTTTTGCAATGTCTTTTAAAATGGGCCCGTAATCATTTTAAAAGATAAAAAATTTTGCAGTTCGAGAAAAATAATTCAAGACAAAATGTATTGTAAGGTGTAGCATTCAGTGAAATATAATTCGTTAATTATTAGTACGTCTTTTAGATTCGTGATTCGCTCAAAATAAATGGTTCAAAAATTGCCTAAAATCGACCATGATTCAGTTTTTTTTATTCGCGATTTACAAAGAAATTAGCGAATCATGTGACACTGGTAACATTATATTACTTTAAATATAAAAAAGATTTACAAACAAATCATTTGAAAAGTGTTATTCAAAATCGGACCTGAATAGAACCATTTAATATTTAAGGCCCTTATTTCTTGGGGGCCTAAGTGGTCGGTTACCCCGAATGCCCTAAAAACCGACATTGATGTTAAGGTAAGATAAATATCGAATAAATATCAAATTGAATCTGATCGAGTTTGTTTTAAGTTTTAACACTTCAACTAAGAAGGACTCATCATCATCCTATCCAATATATCCCGCTCATAGAAAAATATGGACAGAATCACAAACTAGTTGATTGAATAATAAAAGTCATAAATCCTATATAAGACAGTCTTACTAAGAGACGTGTTTTATATATGACACTATAAAAAAAAAGTGTTCAATTGTGACGTAATATATTTGACACTTCATCAAAATGTCACCATTATTAAAGTATTATCCTAATATTTCAATTTTATTTTATGATACTTTCTACAAGTGTCACCAAATAATTTGATACATTTAATAAATAACTTAATTTGATATTTTAAATGTTACAATTAACACTATTTTTGTAGTGTGAGTTAAATAGTCCAATTAATTTAAATTATTAATATATAAATTCCCATATTAAGGTTATTTTGCCGAGAGACGATACCTCAGAAGAGTAAGTGAGTAACTAAAATACCCTAACTTTTTTAATTTATGCTAATTTGATTTAGTTATTTTATAACATTTGTATTTTAATTAGTTTTGTTACTAAAAGGAAAATCTTACTTTATTTGATAATATTGCACTTACCTAGTAACCTGTACAAAATTATTGATATTGTTGGTTTATACTTGCACTTTATCGTTTCATCATAAGATAAACTAAATATTTTTCTAATTGATCATATTATGATTGTAAGTGATCATTTTAATACGTGATTAGCTGATCACTATAAAAAGTAATCATTTTAAAATAAAAATGGATTCTTTAAAACAAAAATTGTGTATTAAGTCAGCATTATAGAAATAATTTGACCATAAGACCATTTCATCTGATATTATGGGAACATTTAGCGTAGTGATCATTTTAGAGATATGTATTTTACAAGATTATTATTTATTACTTATGTCCATTATAATAATGTTAATAATTCTGCAAAAATTTGTAGGGAAAGTGTGTATGAGACTTTTTATGATTTAATTTTTTAAATTCGGAAACGTAGAGTGGGCAAGGAAGTAAAATTCGAAATAATTCGTTATGTAGGCGAGGGAAAAGAAAGTCGAAAATAATTCTTTATATAGGCAGTAAGACTCAAATTCATGTCATAAGGATGAAAGAAAAAACTTTTAAGAACAAAGCTAACTCATAACTCACAATTTAATAATTTATCAATATACATTCGTTGAGGGAGGTTGTTTATTTTTAAATTATTAAAGGTTGAAGCATATTTTGTTCAACCTTTGAGATATAGCAACAATTAATTTTTTTTTCCTTTTATGAAAATGTTTTAAGGGTTTGCAGCCTACGAAAAACGAGTTAAAAAACGAGTTAACTCCTTAAATTGTCTTTCTCGTGATCTTTATCCCTCTTTTTAAGTCCTTATGGCTTGTCCAATTCCTTTTTTTCTTTGGGTCTTAGGATTGAATAGTCGGTTTCCAAATTTATGCACTAATATACCTCATAATTCCCGTAAATTGAAGTTTGCTCTACTCAAAATGTTTGATTTGGGAGATTTAAGCTCATTTCTTCAATGCGCTTTTTTCAAGACCTCTATAGTCAGAGTTAATAAATCCCTTTAAATTTCTTCCTTTCAAATCTTTCGACTCATAAATTATTATTCAAACAAAGAAAAATACATCAGTTTAAATCCGTTTCTTTACTTTCTCTTCAAATCCTACAATCCAAACATAATGTAAGCGAAGCTTCTAGAAGATTCATCATTGTCAATTGTCATCAAGCTAAACTAGCTCAAACTAGGACTCAACAAAATGGATTTGAACATGAATATAGCCTAAGGGGAAAATAATGGATTCTACTTGGTGGTGATTACAGCAAAATGTTACAGCAAATCTTTACAATGATGGTTTAAAAACCATGTTTCTGCCTCTAGCCCTTGTGCTCTCAACATATGTAGTGGTCTTTGGATAATCAAAACTTGAGAATATACTGGCGACTCGGTTTCAGCGGACAAATACAGAGCAGCAGACGCTTTGACGAGGCTCTGCAGTGGCCTAGCAGATGTTGAATATATAGCCATTTGAGAGGAAATGGAAATCCGTAATGAGGTAAAAATTCGCGATGAATCACGCCCAAAGAAGCCCATCGAATCCAATTTCCAAGTTTGAAACAGGGCTATCCCCCAAATCGTTATCTACATCGCTATTGTCTAATTTGTTATCCAAATACGGCTCAGTTAGATCAGAAGATCTTTCAGAAGGAATCCCGTAATCTTTTAAAATACAAGATGAGGCAGCTGTAGCTGCTTCACGCTCTAATACAACGAGGTAATTATCTTCAAACTCGAATACGAGATACTTATCCCTGCAAGCTGAGAGACGGGCAAGATAGATGATGAGAAATGAGGTTTGCTAAATGCTAACATTAAGTTACTAAGGAAGGAATTGAGTGCTTACAATCGACGAGATGAGCTAGATGATGAATGTTTCTGATTTGTATTCCATTTAACTTCAAAACCTATAGTTAAACAGACAGATGATTATAATCATAAAAACAAGTCAACATAAATAAGGGAGGTCTGGAATCGAGTCTTGACTCTTACCTGTTGATTGCTCATATCTTCATATCCAATATTCACTTCATTGGCCAAGACCTAGGACAACAATTTCCATTGAAGGTTGAATAAGCTAGCGATTCAAAACATTCAAAACCGATAACAATCCAGTTCTTATGTTCAAGTAAAAGGAGCAATTTTACTTATTCTTCTCTACTTGGTAATTGAATAGGCTAATGATACCTTTGAGTAGCATTTTTACAAAACTTATGTACAAAAGTTACTAACATATATAAAAGGCTACCTGTGATAGGATCACTATTTGTTCTCCTTTGAATCGTGCCAACGAATATCTTGCTTTTGTCAATAGTTTCAGCTGAGAAAAGAGTGCAACTGATATCAGATGTTTTTAACGACTAAATTGAACAAACCTAACTAACACAGCTATTTCAAAAAAAACATTTAAGAGATTATTTTTCGTTGATCAACTTACCCCCATAACTTCTTCACATTCCTCTCTGTCAAGCAAGGAATAAAAGAATTAATTAGCGTTTCGAATGAAATTTACAAAAGATAAACACCGCTGAAGCATAAATTTAGCAGAAGATTACTCTATAAGTGGTTCAGAGAGTGGGGTGAAAACCAAACCAGCAACTATCAAATATGAAGGTTGACCTCCTTCAATATGAAATGGTACCTTAAAGATCAGGAATAGAGAAGGTTAAGTCAAATTATAACAACTAAAATCAAATGAAAGATAAAGAGAAAGAATAGAAAGCGAAAGCTAGCCAAATCACCATGGATAGTACATTAGTAACACACTTACCAGATGGACACGTGGATTTATAACTGTCTTAACTTTCATATGAGATCCATTTCTTATGATGCCCAGCTCTACAACATCACCTGAAAATCTACAGCAACATAAACCACAAACTATCTCAAAATGAGGCCATCAGCAACAAAATCAAGCTAATGGGAATTAAAGGTTTTTTAGATTGTGCACTAATGTCCCAAAATGTAGCAGATCCAGTTAAGCCAACAACACCCCAGAGGGAAACAGGCATTGCTCTACTCCAGTAGCCAGATTTACTATAAGCTAAGATAATTCCAGGCAGATGTTAATTTTCAATGGAGCCAAAGATTTGCAGTTCTGTGAATTCATGTTATGATGAACTATATTAAAATAATTCATTCAATTATAAGCACTTTCATTTATGTAAAGTTGTAGATGATGTTTGCTATCAAAGGTCTATCGAAAAACAAACTCTTTGTTATCACTAAATAAAGCTAAGAGATTGTACATCCAACTCTCCCAAACCCCACCTATTCAGGAGCCAACCACTTAATGACATTGGGCACTAGAATGTAGTTGCATATACACAAGCAACACTCTTTCCCAAAAATCGAATATACCATTTCAAAGAAATTGGAAATATATTGAACTAATTATTAATACAAAGGAGAACTAGTAAACAAAGCCCAAAAAATGAAATCCAGTAAGCCACATCATAACAATATCATAGGCCATGCAGTAATGATATACAATATCATATAGCATGAGTGGACCGGGAGGTTTTTGAAGCCTATAGCTAGGAGTGAACAAAATTTCACATTCTCAATCTCGGAATCAGAACAGATT
The DNA here is from genome assembly GCA_019776075.1 of Amaranthus palmeri. Lineage (NCBI taxonomy): Eukaryota > Viridiplantae > Streptophyta > Magnoliopsida > Caryophyllales > Amaranthaceae > Amaranthus > Amaranthus palmeri. Next base: position 3,925,232 of record JAAKBH010000271.1, on the reverse strand, counting down.
AATAAGTGATAGCCTGATGGGTCCGGAACTGGAAATCTAAAACCATCGTCAATTCCAGTTCCAATTCCTAAATTTGGTAATCAGTTACATTCCAGTTCCAGTGTTTTTTCAAAAAAATACCCACTCAACAAGATTCCAACACCAAATTTCTAAACTCGAGGTTTGGACTTGAGTTTTATCCAAAATAATTAGCAAGTTTGAACTTGACTTTGTGTTTTCATCCAAAAAATACCTTCATATTTGAGTTTTCATCCACAGGTTTGAACTTGACTTTTGCTACCAACTACCTAGGGTCAATGGAAAACCTCGCTTAGTTTGGAGCAACTTGATGACATTGAGATAATGGATTGTTGTAATGTATTTTGTACCCAATCGTTCCCGTGTCACTCGTGATTTTTCCACGTTTCTATTCCTGTTCACGTCCCTTCTGCCTAAGTGAGTTTCGCAGCATGTAACAATGATATCAACAATTCCCATGAATTGTAAATTTGACATTTTGTTTGGTTCACAATTTTATTACAAATGGAGGTACCATGCAAATTGCGAGTACCACAAAATGTGGGAAGTTGCTTACGGAATCTCCCTCTTGGTAATTCCAACTTCCAATGTTTTGCAAGATCATTAATACCAACCAAATAAATTTTGGCAGTTCCTATGAAGTTTACAATTGAAACAAAATTTCATGTACTAGAACTTCCTACTGGAGCAACCATTGATGTCAACTACACAGCCTCTTTCTTGTAAGCAAAGATATTGGACAAATATTAAAAACAAAAGAAAGAAAGGAATAAAATGGGGCAGTTGGAAAAAAAGAAAAGAACATGTGAAAATTGGTCGGAGGAGAGAGAAAGGTATAATAACATTACAAAATAGCGATGTTGCAACCAAAATGGCCTTTTCCACAATGGGCAGTGCTGAAACTAATTACAAAAATAGGAAATAATTACAATAACCCAAAAAAAGAAAATGCTTCTCAACTAAGAATGTATAGTATTATTTCAGGTTCTTCAATTTAGTTATTATCAAGAATGGCTAATGTTATCTAATTTTCAAATCCACCATGCGAATAGAGAATTGAGAAAAGTGAATTATGGATGATTTTGTTTTACCCACTTTGAGTGAATTTTGCATTCAAAGGCAATTTGGATAGAGAATTAGGTAACCCCGAGTCCCCGAGACTGACTAGCAAGACAATTGAAATCGAAAAACCATGTTATAATCAAAGCATAGACGAAGAAAAAGAATATTACTTCTGACTAATTAGATAGCGGAATGCAATACGCTCGGTTGATCGGAAGGGCACTGTTCCTTCACTGCCAATACTGACTTCATTAAAACTCACGATTACATCACCCTGAAAAATAGCATAGCTTTTTAGAGTCATTTTTCTAGTTGCAGTCTCACCAATATGATATATACTGAGTGATCACATCTTCAAAAAGAAAACATCACTGTAACATCATATAATGGTCAGCAGTAGATAATTTGCAAAATTAAGTTCAACAAAAGGAAGAGTAGGAAGTCCCATGCAGCTAATGAGAGACATGCAATTGATTTTAAAGGGAAAAGAAATGAAATAACAAATGCTGAATGCAAATGTGGTATACCCTGCCATCATGCATTTGTGTTCTTTTCTTTTTTCTATGTAGCCAGCATTTAAATTTATCTCCATAATGAAACCCTTCAGATTTATCTTAAAGTTGACAAGGTTAAAGTTCTTTTTAAAACAAACTTAAGATAAGTGAAAGTTCTTTCCCAGGTCAATCTTTACACCTCTAGCTCTATCCAGCACTGGTGTACCGAAAATCTAAAGAGAAAAACTCAAAGAAAGATAAGCAGTAACATGACCTTAGATGACAGCTTGAAATTTTATGCAGCCAAAAACTGATGTCAAGTCTATTTTGTCATATCAAATATATTTGGGCAGTTATATAAGCAATATTTTAGTATTTACATAAGGCATTGTCCTAAACAATCTTCTCATCATTCACATAAAACGCATAAAATCAATTGCGCATGAAGACATATGATTGGAAAAACAATCAGATTACCTCCTTTAAGGCATTATGAGCATCCGAAGTGGGTTCCACTCGGCGCACTAGTACTCCCTGAAATTAAAAGTCAAAAGTCAATGCCAACAGACATTGTGTGTTGATCAAATGACATCTGTAGATTGCAGAATAAAAACATCAACTTTTCCTAAGTTAAATAGCCAACACACTAATGTACTTATATTTTGGAAGCAAAAAGTAGCACAACTACAAGATGTAAGCAAATAATATATGAGAGAAATCCAAAAACATAAAAAGGACCGTATCATACTTAGCTTAAGATCTTAACAGCAGTAAGTATTAATAACTGGATAAATGATCAACCTCATTAGATGGCACTTTTAAGCAGGAGCGTAAAGCTGGATTCTCCAACTTCTGAAGCATTACACCAAGACAAGGGAAACCTGAATATATGTTCTTAAAGAATGTTATAAATAATTTAACAGATTCATAATTTGAAAACATAAAACTCCAAATATGTAATTAAGACAGTTCATATGAGCTTCTGATAAGAATATATTGAATGAAGTGAAGAAAAGAGCCCCTAAAAGAAAATGTAAGCTCTGTGGATCAAAAACAGTACTTGCTTCCTCCCTCCTTGCCCCCTTGACCCATTACAAAAAAGTTTGGACTTCAGGGTAGAGAAAAATTTTGAGGAACTGAACCCAAAGAAATCCACATGCTCCTCAGTTCGTTAAAACTTTTAACTCAGTGTTCAAATTGAAGATTCAACCGATAAGAAATGCATATTGTTAGGTTAGAGTGTGGTGTCACCCACCGGAGGACCAATTCTCTTGGGCTTAAAACAGCTAGAGTTCAGCTCAACTGAAGTAAATGGAACCAAACTAAATTGAACTTCCGTAAAAAGAACTAAATGTGGAGTTTGGCTGAAGTAAAATTAAGAACTAAACTGAATAAGAGCTAAACTCAATTGATTGCAGAATATAAAGAAAATATTAACACAAATTTGACAGCATATTATATACACTAACTTTCATATATGAAAAAATTGCAATAAGGGATAGGGCAAGAACAGTGTCAAACAGCATCATACAGTAAACTATAAACCTATTTTTGGAGGCTAGAGATTAGGCTTAATTACCTGTGTACTTTCCATTCCTTTCATAATCTGTTAAAAAATGAGACACAACAGTAGTTGGAATCACATATCCTATGTTCTCCGTATCGTCTGATCTGAGTACCTATTTTTAGCAACGTAGTTATCAAGTCAACAATGCTGCCTCAATAATACATCATAAGAATCATTGGTCCATAAAAACTTAATAATGGAAAGATTCCACTAGAGAGTTCCATACTAAAGTAGTGTCGTTCACAAATGTTCTATACCTGGAACGCAACACCAATGCACTCCCCTTGGTCGTTGAACGCAGGACCTCCACTGTTACCTGACATTGACTAGCATTAGAGAATAGAAAGAAATAAAATGATTCAAAAATAATGATTTAAAGTCAAAATGGTAGTTGACTAACTCTATTTTTGTTGATAGAACATCCTTTTGTCCATGAGTTTGTGTCTCCCCCTTAAACTTATTATCTATTCTTAGTTTCTTTTGCAAATCTATGGTCCCTTAAGGTAGAAGAACATAAACTAATACTTCTACAACAACAATGTTATAGCCTTAATCTTATTATGTGTATAACCACATCTTGATCTATTTCTCTTGTGGAAATGGATCGAAGATATTTGCAACACTCACTTAGCGGGAGCTCTTTGGTATCCAACTTTACACCATCTCTCCTTAGATCATCCTTCCCAAAATGAGATTCCCACATACATCGCCTTACTCCCGCTTACTTTGACCCCTCTTGACTTTAACGCCTACCTACACAACTCTCACATAGCATTGACCTCATCACTAGTATCATCTAATACGATGTCATAAACAAAATCTTGTCTTCTTTTGGTCATTCATAAATATTTTGTTTTACTCCAACCTGTATAACTCATCATATGCTTTTGACGTTACCTCACGTGCTATTTGTTTTACTAGCTTCCTTTTGTTGTTTAGTTCTCCTCAAACCTGCACTTTCTTATAGATAAGTAGCATTCATTCTTCTTTATTACGGACTTTAACTCTTCATTCCAACACATATTGTCCTTTTCCACTATCAAGTTGCCCTTTCATTCCTCTATGTTATCCTTAGTAATGTGAATATTGCAATTCTTCATATTCGTCCAAGTGGAGTCGGCATCCTCCTTGCATGCCTAATCCACTTCTTGAAAGAATCGATCAAGACATTAACATTCCCTTAATTCCAGGTTCCTCCATCATATTCTTCCTTGTCCTTGGATTACTTTGGATGGGGTGATTGCACACGAGTATTGAGAAAGAAGTTTGACTTTCACTCTAGGCATTTTCCTCTGTCTTTTCCTCTATCAAGAAGAAATCGATTTGAATTGCATCCCTCCATTTTTTATGATTCACCAAATGGCACACATTCTATACCACGTGTTAACAACTCACATATAATATGCTTGAGCAAAGTCCATATAGACTCTCCTAATTTTTTTGAATCCCCATCAACATATAGCTTCATCCCTACATGATTGGCTAACCTCTCATCCATCACAAATAATTCGCATTCTCTTGTTTACTCGGTCAGTCCGTCAGTCGTGCACTATTTGTCTCGCTTATATATTTTTACACCTTTGACATTATCCTTGTTACTTTAAATATGTTTCTTTCATTCTCATTATCTTCAGTCTTTCAGGAAAATTTGAGAAACGAAATTTAAATATTTTTTTTGGGAGTTTACCTCTTAAATAATTTTCCAAATAACTATTTAAAATTAATTTAGCGAAAAAACTAAGCATTTAAGTAATTTAGTATTTTTGACTTTATTGAATTTCAACAAGGATTTGAGTTTTTCATGCACCCTAGCCTTCCTACCCATCCATAAACCCACCACTTACTCGCATCCAACAACCATAATCACCATTACCATATAACTCGAAAGCTAGTAGCCACAGAATTTGAATCCCAAGACACAACATCAAACACCTTGTCAATATCTCGATCCCATCACCATATTGTCCACCATCAAGTAACAACCAACACCAAAATCAAAGAGAGTTATTAAAAATCACCAACAGCCATCAAAAAGGGAAGAGTAAGAGACACTAACGAACGCAAACCATTCAAATGACTAAGGGAGTTAGATGATCGAACCCACCAAGATAAGTACAATGTTTTGATAGTCGAATTCAACAATAAAGTATGAGACTGTTCATGAAGGATATGCGATGGGAACCTTGTTGTGAACTTGTGATGGTTGAGGAGTTGGGTGGTGAGTGAAAATTGGCTATGAACGGTGTTGGAAGGTCCATAGAGAAACACAAAAAAAGTTAGATATTTTTTCTATAGCTCGACCAAAGATAAAGAGAAAATTTTGTCGCTTTGGTTCATTTCCAATTCTCTCCCTCGATTTTATTCCTTTCCCTCCTAAATGTTTGAAAGCCAAACATTAGTCGTATGGCTAGAAAGCAGTTTGTACGTAGATATTATCTTATTAGGAACCTTTTGACAAAAATTTTCTAATACACAATCTATCAAAAAAATTAAGGATAGTTTTTTCCAACAATAAAGAACTATTGTAAGGCGCCTTTTGATGCTCCAAAACAGTCCAATAGAAACAAAAGTTTTACACTGACCAGGATTAATGGCAGCGTCAATTTGAATGCCAAGCAAATCAGATGACCCATGAGCATATGATGTAACCTGGAACAAACAACTATTTAGTTACTTGCATATTCATTGGCTAGAGCATCTAATAGTAGCAACGCAGGTGTATAGGACATTCCAGGCAATTTGTTAGCTCCATAATACACAAGTTTAAATATTTCTTTCCTCAACTATAGAGAAACCAAGCTAATCTAAGACAAGAAGAATGTAAATATAATGACGAAGAAAAAAAATTTAGCACAACTTCCATCAAAGTTTAAATTCGAAGCATAAACTAAAAAAAGTTGAAATTAAATGTTTATATTAAATAAAGAAACGTCAAAGTAATTCCTATTAATGGTCAAAAGACAACCAAATTTTTGCTTTGATTACCATCTTTTCCAATTCTTCTTTATTTCTTATAGAAATAAGACAACAATCAAGTAAAACTCATAACTTCATCACCAATTCACCATCTAGAAATAACAATGTTTATCCCTTTCCTAAGAACTAGCACGCGTTTACAAAAGTTAAAAAACACAATGAAAATAAGCAAAGATGATATCCAAAATAAAGCCTATAGCTATCATGCATATCAACGAGCTAAAAAGTTCATTAACCAAAGTTTCATGTATAGTTTAAAGTATATTCAAACCTCTATTCGTGAGACCACCCCCTTCGTCACAGAAATTGTATCTCCTCCAAGGGGATATCCAACAACAGTGACTGAATCCTGCCCACAAAATGCCACATCATAATTAGTTATACATGTCTTCAACAAGCATTTGGATGATTTTTCAACAAACCATCGTAATGCTATTGATATTGTCAACAAGCATTTGGATGATTTTTCATCATTTGAATTTTCTTTGGACACTTCTATTTATTAGATTGTTGCTTGATGTCTTATAACAGATTACCAATCCTTCGTTCATTGTACCAAGCATACAAAGAATGAACAATATTTGTAGGAAGGTCAACTTCAAGCGATAGTGATTTTTAAGACTTATACGGTAGATTCTTGTCACTATTTCCATTTTATGATCTACTTTCTACCAAATGTTTGATAATTCCACTGTTCAATGCTTGCTTTCATTTGAATTGAACAATTAGTTTCCAATCAAAAATTTCAGCTAGATTAATGAGAAATTCATCATATTATTAATAATATACGAGGAGACTAGGTTGTATAGAGCGTCTTGTGCACATAAAAAGAAAATCAAAAGATACCAAACAACACCTAAGTAATTAAAAGAAAATCTTGCAATTAAATTTACCAGAAAACCCGTTTAAGTAGTGAACCCAAAGAAATTAAGTGTAAAAGGTACTAAGTTAAAAGAAAAAGGCAATAGTAGTTTGCTTGGCACTAAAACAATAGTAGTTGGAAATTTTTGTACTTTTTAAGAAATGTCAAACCGAATCTCAACAATTAAAATAATCATGAATAATTGTTTCAACTTATTTACTTGGCCATATATATGAAGTTAGACATATAAACATATAATTAGCACATGCAAATGGAAAAGCTACTTTTGCAAAAAAAAATTGCATAAGGATTCAACAGTGTGTATTTTTTTATCGTGACACTGGAATAAAGAATCCAACACAGCTATCCAGCTTCAATCAATTCACTGCCTTTAAAACACTTAATAGACATGTCCTCCAGTAGTTCAAGCAGATAATTAAAAAAATATTATTCACATGATTAATGAGAGCAAACTGGGACCTGTAGATGTGGTAGCCGACCTAAACGCAGTGGCTCAGCTCCTTTCCAAAACTCCTCATTTTCCACAGAAAGCAATGCTATGTCACAGTCAACACCTCTGGCTAAAACCTATACAAATGAACTAAGAGGAACATAAGTTGTTGAAATCTCTCATAAGTCACAACAATGAAAACCATCTGAAGTATAAACTTATGGATTGATATTTGAACTTATAATTCCTAAAATTTGCTAATCAAAAGGTGAAACACCCATGGCCAACTCATATGAGCTTATTGGTCATTATTGAAAATTCGTAAAGTCTAGAATGGACCAAGTCCACACTACAGCACTTAACTTTGTACATTAATGATCATTTTTGACCACTATCTTGTAGCTTCCGACTGATAATATCATGATCATAAAAACTTGGAAACCCTTGAGGTAAAAAGTTAAGCAAAAATATTTGAAAGCACAGATGGTCCAACATTTTACTGGTTTAAACCTGGTCAACGATAGACTTTTTGAACTAACTAACAGATTCAGAAACTAATCTGATTACGGTACATGAACAAGGCAATCTCATATGAAATTGCATAAACTTCATGACTTCACCTTACAAAATAAGTTTCAGGAGGATAAATCCAAAAAAGTTCATACGAGGTCTATTATTTTTGTTATATAAGGGCTACCATGATGTGATAAGTTAGCAAGTCACAATGATAATGAGATCATAAAAGTTCATCTTAGTTTTAATAAGAGAGTTTATGAGATCAATGTTATTACCCTCCTAAGTTGGTATTATTCATGGTTAATCAATATTTGGTATTACCGTAGGAAAATTAACAAAAGGTTATATTATTCATGGTAATTCTTCCTTAGAAGTTCGGCAAACATCGTTACAAAAATAGAACACTTGTGTAAGTTCTCATAAACAGGATTATCGGAAGTCCGGAACTCCAAACTTTGATCCATCACTACAAGTCGACTCTTAGTAATGTAAATGGGCAAGCAGCTAATGTTAGTTGATTGGAGTGGTGTAGTGAACGGGGAAGAAATACTTCATAATGAAAGTGTAGATTTATCTAGTAATCAAAAGGCCGAGAAAGTAAAGGTGTACCTTTGCAACATACTTTGTATCATCACCCCTCCTTTTCACTTTCACCTGTATTACATAATAGGTAACATATTTGAACATTTTTGAAGTATTATGATGGTACTAAAAGGAGAACAACAAGTGGACAACCGGTGAGGAAGGGTGCAGTAAGACATCACAATTTTTTTATCATTTCAGCTTATAAATGATAACTATAATATTAACCTTGGTTCATTAACGATTAACTGGATAAAAAGTAGATCATAACTATATGGATTGAATTCCTTTAGATTAGCAACCATCATTGATGACCACGGGATTTGTTCATGTTTTTTTAGGTTCCCATTTTTTTAACTCTATGAACCACAATTACACAGAACAAACATAGAACCAGAGTCAAGATGAGCACAACAAAAAGTAAAAAGCAATAAATCAAGTTTTATGCATTTTCAATTCATATGTTGTTGAAGTGTCCATGATTTCCCAAATGTATGTTGTCCCGTATCAGAGAAAGAGAAGACCACTTTTTAATTCAAGTAGCTCCTAAAACTAATACCATTCGAATTTTAGTAATGAAACTCCTATGTGTTTGTAAGTAGATTAACTTTTCTTCTCTTTGTTTGGGTTGCCAGCCCATTTCATAAATTTTATCAAATGCTTAAACATTAGTCAATGTCAAAATAACATGTTTTTCATAAAGAGAACCAATAAGACAGAAAGAACACATATAAAAGGAAAAGTGTTAGTTATATAAGCTAAAATTAGAATAGTTATGGAAATGTATAGGACCTTCAAAAAGCATAACCTAATCTCACCTGGGTATCATGCTCAACACAATGTGCATTTGTCAGAAGTTTGCCATCACCTATCATGAAGGCACTGCATATAATCTTCCAAGTTCATATCATCAAATTATTTTATTCTGGGGGGAGAGGGGAAAAGGGTATCATTAGTGCAAAAGATACCTTCCAGTACTAGTATATTGCCTTTGCTTTTGCCAAGGAAGAGAATAATCAGGTGCAGTATGAGTACAATACACCTAGCCAGCATAAGCAACAAATAAGTACATCAGTCTCCTTACAAATTTCATTTTAGATTTTAGAAAGTGAACTCTTCGGCATAAATGAACAAAGAAAAACATTATGAACTTTGATTATATCTCGGAATTGGCAGAAAGAGAAAATTCAAGAAAACTGTTTAACGAAGCAAACCTTACTCTGACAAATGATAGTAAAGAGTAAAGACAATGACCCTAAAAAGAGTATAAAACACAATATGACAAAGTAATCAATGAAAAGAGTATGAAACTTACATACCTTCACAACAGCATTCAAAAAAGTTGCATCTTGAAGATTTCCTGTCTCAGCCTGAGAAAAAGGGTTGCCCACTTAATAAAATTTCATGCTACTAGGACACAAGGATGTACTATAGGCTTTTCATTCTTGGTCACTTAAAAACTTTACAGTGTGTTAGCATTAGTGCACAACTGTACACAGACAATCAAAGATCATTCCCTGGGGTTCAACTGATTCATTGTCAACTTTCTTTTAGTACAATCATATATTTTCTATCATCCCATCTAAATTTACAAAAATCTTTCCTGGAGTCTGCAGATATGATGACATGAACAATTAGACGGTGGCCAGAGATCATTACAGTCTACAGGATAGGTCTAACGCAAATATATATAGAAAATGCTGAATAAAGAAAAGATTAGACTTCCAATTACCAATAGCAGATTTCACAACATCCTCCTTTTTGGGAGTACAAATTACCCTAGTTTGATCTACTATTCCACCTTGGAAATTCAAATAAGATAAACATATTCAAAGCCTATAAGCTCTATAAATCATGGTACACAATAATCTGGTATATAAAGTCCAATAGAACGCATAAATGAAGGATTTCAAACAACCACATATAAAGAAAAAATCTGATAGCATAAAAGCAGCAACTTTTCTATGAAAATTATAACTACTTTCTAGCTCAAAGACAGTAACAGGAGACATCACCTGCTGCTCCTTCAATTCATAAGCAAACCCTTTCTTGTCTCTCCTCTGCATGACAAAAGACCGAAAGCCTGATAATTGCTTCCGTCCTATGCCCTTGTTTCTGCCATCACGATGTCTAATCTTAAAATCTCTTTCACCTTCCGGCTTTCCCAAAAAACTTTTATGAGAGATTATCTCTGCCTGAATGAAAAAAACGGAAAGTATCTTTATTTTCTAACTACAACTGTACCTCCTCCCAGGCAGACCATAGCATAGCACCAATTTTAGTTACTAATCTTATCACATCAAAAATCTTAAACAAAGGTATAGATTTGTATGTTTTGCGAAGTCGACATTTGATTTCATTATGCTCCTATTGATATAACAGACATCACTGCTAAACCAAATTTGTAATTTAGTATCCAAATTGGAATTCGGTAATTAGAAACAAACAAAAACTTAATAAACAACAACGGACGGTACGTGCAGACGTACAGAGTACAGTACAATACTATAGCTTAGCAACAAATACAATCCATAAATGAAACATAACAAAGAGACGCTAAATTAGGGTTTTACCTCTCTAGAAATACTCCCATTAGAAGAAGAACCAGAGATACTTGTTGTTGAAGCGACATTTCCATAGCTGCAATTGGCGGCCACAGAAATGAAGGCGCGAAATGTGGAATGCAGTGGAGGAAGAAAACAGTGAGAGGAAAGAGAAGGGCGAGCTGCTTCTGGAGAAGTTATTCTGTTGAACCAGCAACAACTTAGAGCTCCCATGGTTGCCATTGTTGATGAAGAATGGAGGAAAGAGAGGTGGAGCAAAAATGGTGGTCTGCACTTGCAATTGCTTTTCTTATCCTCTTAAGTTTCGTATTGGCGCCCCTGCACTTTCTTTTACAAAAATAAAATAACGAATCGGAAAATTAATTAGGAAAATTTGCCAAGAATAATCCCAACTATCACCCGTTGGCCAGAAATAATCCCAACTATTGATTATTTTTTAATAATCCCAACTATTGATGAAGTTTGCTGAAAACAGTCCCACTCTATTTTCAACCGGCTATGGAAGGTTTTTTGAGTATTTTTTTTTTACCTTTTTTTTGAACTTTAATATAGGCTTACCTAATTCAATGAAGGAAAGTTAAAAAAAAGGTAAAAAAAATACTCAAAATAACCTTCCATAGCCGGTTGAAAATAAAGTGGGACTGTTTTCAGCAAACTTCATCAATAGTTGGGATTATTAAAAAATAATCAATAGTTGGGATTATTTCTGGCCAACGGGTGATAGTTGGGATTAATTTTGGCAAATTTTCCAATTAATTATGGGAAATTCCATATGTATTTCTAAAGTATTGGTTTTTTTTTTATTTATTTGTTGAATTTAAGCTTTTAGCTTCTATATATGGTATTTGAAAGTGAAACATAATGATTAGACGTCGCACTTATTTTAATTGGATGCATCATATCATATCATATCATACATATTAATAAAAATGCTGGAAAATGACAAGTGTCATCTTTAGGGCGCTTTAACAAACGGAATTATTCAAGTGAAAGATAATTGATTACATGACAATATTCCTAATTTAGAAGCTGATTTTTTAAAAAATAAAGCTAAATTAGGTAAAGTATCTATTTAAGTTGCTAAAACAATTTTATATAACTAACCTATAATTTGACGTATTTAATTGAATAAAAAGTGATATATTTGATGATAATTTTTAAAAAAATGATCGTTTAATTTTTGCGTTAAAAAGTCATGTATTCGATAAATTTAATCACGATAATATATACTTGCATTATTATGTGAAATTATATTTTTATTTATTTTATACTCATACATCGTGCATTGCACGGGTTTTTATACTAGTATTTTATAATCCAGACATAACAAATATTTATTTAACCAATAAATTAATATTTTGTCTACTACATGAAAAAGTTGAAAGTTTTGGATCACCACTCACCACGTAATTTAATTTTTTACCACATTAAGAAGTCAAAATTTTAAGATCATCACATGTATTTTTCCAAATTATTTTATGGGATTTTTTTATTGGAAAATTTACATGTAGCAATGTTAATGTGGTTTGAAGAAATAGCTACTCATACCATATTTTTTTAGATGATCTTAAGAAATTTATAATATGATACTAATTTATATTATTGACTATTTAACTCATATATGAAGCGAGCATAACGATAAAACCGACCCATTCATGATTTTTTGAAAAAGGAATGTTGGTGATAAAACATTTTTAGTTTTTTCACAAAATAGCATTAAGGTTTTAAACTTATAAAAACCGTAACCAAAACATTTAAATGCTTGTTAAAAGGTAATAATGAATATAAAATGGGAAAATTTACTTTTAAAAATCTCGCCTTTGGGCTATTCTCTTCTAAAAATCCGATCTTTCGATTATTTTTGAAAAATCCGACCTTTGCCCCCCATTGTCATCTAAAGAACATCACCCATATGATAACCTGAAGAACCGGTTAACTTTCAATTAAAAAAAAAAGAAGAAAAAATCAGAACTAGGGGTTTTCTTCTTCATTTTGCATTTCAACCATGGAAGAAGCCATGTATTCTCTTCATCAAAGTTCTTCAAATTGTATAATACAGAGAAGAAGGGTTTTTGTCCATTAAATAAATTGTATAATACAGAGAAGAAGCTCTCAAATTTGTTACATTAAACACTTAAACTTTAAACATCATTTCCAAATCTGATTCTTGAAGCAAAAATACAAACCCTTTTCAACTTTAAAGTTATAAAAATCATTTTCTTGATCTTCACTTAGTTGGATAATTCCAAATTACATCCAATTTGATTCTTTGTATCAATCAACTCTTTAATTTCTGCAACAAAATCCTTTTAATTTTTTACCTTCAAAATGCCAATTTTCTGTAATTTTCACCCATTTAATCAAACTACAATCAATAACCCACTTCTCACAATTACAAAATATCCTAACTTTTCATTGACCCACAAATTTTCTTGGTCAATTAGGACTAAAAAGTAGACATTTTTCCCAAATTTTCAAAACAAATTCAAATTTTTTCTTTAATTATAGTTCAAATGTTTATGTAATGCACCAAATTGGAACTAATACCGGAAAAGAAAAAACCCTTAAACGTTTGATGAAATTGTGCAGTATCCCCAACAATGGAACTAATACCATGATTTTCCCAACAATGGATGATGATGATTGCCCTTTATTGCCAATTGAAGAAATTGTGCAGTATCCATTACTTGATCTGGGAACTTTGATGAAACATCCATTAAATGAATGAGATGATGGTGATGGTGCAACATTTAAAGAGCAAAGAGAGGAGGGAAGTACATGAACACTTATGGTGTGAAGTGATGTTTTACTGGAATGGAAGGAGGGGAGTAAATAAGGGAAGGAGGGAAGTTAATGGGTTACACGTGTTATTTTTCAAAAATGCAGGTAACCGATCAAATTGAATTTTAGATGAAGATGGGGTGCAAAGGTCGAATTTTTTAAAAATAATCGAAAGGTCGGATTTTTAGAAGAGAACAGCCAAAAGATGGGATTTTTAAAAGTAAATTTTCCTATAAAATGTTACCTTATGTAAATAATCGCTATTTAAGAAAGTAATAAATTACGATTATATGTCCTTATTTTAAGAATTTTATTTCACCCCTCTTTCTCTTACTTGAGACCGTCTTTACAAGAAACGCGTTTCAAATGGGTCAGCCCATTATTATTTAGAAAAAATAATTAAAAAAATGTGCGCTACGTAATCTTTTTTGAAGTTGGTGTTATAAACTATTAAAGTTTGTATTATAACTGCTAGAGTTGGTAGTATAACTTATTAAAGTTGGTATCTTCAAATAGGTACAATACCAACTTTAATTGGTTATAACACCAACTCCAAATACGAACTTTAATATGTTATAACACCAACTTCAATACGTTATAACACTAAGTCGAAATAAGCTCAACCGCGCGCATCAGTTTTTAAATTTTTTTTAACTATCGAGAATGTGAGCTGCACTCTTTTGAACGTCTATGCTGTAGCCGGTCTCTCAAGAGAGTGTGAAAAAAATAAAATCTAAAAACCAAAAAAAAAAACCCTCCCCAACCTAACCCCAAGCCTAAACAATCACCCCACCAAACCTAAAAAAAATAGATTTTTATATATTTTTATTTAATCTCACTATTAATCAATTCTCCATTTATTTTCCCTTTAGCACCGTCTGCCATGGCCGGACCAGGGTTCCTTTCTCTTGCATAACTTCTACAATTACAGCTCTTCAGCAATGGCGGCCTTGTCTCGTGTCTCCCGTTCCAGTCGCCGGCTTCTTCCATATTATCTCTCTCTTTCTCCACCTTCTCTTGTCTCTCCTTCCCCGAACTCTAATTTGACTTGCATTCTTTACTCTAAAACCCATTCTTGTACCCAATTTACTACCTTTAATTTCAATTTTTTAAACCCTAATTTAATTGTTGGGAAGCTTCATCAGCTCACATCATCTCAGAAATCCTTTTTCTCTGCTTATTCTACTTTACCCCAAACCCCAAAACTCGCCAATTCAGGAAAACAAGATGATAATGACAATGATGATCACCTGAAGTTAAATACTAAGATTGACGCTTCTTGGGTTGACTTGTATTTGCCGCAAAGAATACGTCCTTATGCTAAACTTGCTCGGTTAGATAGACCCATTGGTACTTGGTTGCTTGCTTGGCCTTGTATGTGGTATGATGTTTCATTTCCCCATTCTTTGCTGTTTTGTTTTATCATTATGTGAATTTCATTCATAAATTGTTTATGTTTTTTTGTTCACTATTGGATCACATGAACTTTGTTGGTCTTGGACATCTTTTCTTCTGTTTGATGCTAGATTGAGGATAATTCAGGTGGAGGATAAGGGGATGGTTCATTGGTTCATGTAGCCGAATCCAACCTATTGTGATTATGGCATTTCATTGTTGTTGTACAATTTTGATTCTGATTTATGAAGGGATATTTACCACACAATCACTGTGTTACAGTGCTAGATTTAGCTACGAAATCGATTGATTAGTAATCATGGAATGTTATTGTTTCATTTGTTTACAATTTAACAAATCTGGTTACTCATGAAGACAGATTTAATCACCGTGTTATAGTGCTAGATCAAACTATGAAATACTTAATTAGTGATCACATAATGGCTTGTTATCATTCCATATCATGTAAATGAAATGTATGATTCGTATTTTCTTTTAATTTAAGTTACATACTGTTTTGAGCCTGTCAATAGATTATTGAGGTTGCACTGCTAGCTAGAACTGACACTTAATTTTTGATGGGATTTTTTTTGTAATCCTTCTTGTTTAAGCTACTACAAGTCTACAATACTTACTGCACTTGGGAAAAAGATTAGTTATAATGACTTTATCTAACCAACCAGAGTTTAAGTATGTAATAGATCAATTCTCCACAAGAGTCAATATATGGGACTCAATATCTCTATAGATGGCTTTGTATAAATTTGGTTTTACTTCAAGAGTGTGATAATGATTCTTGGGGAAGATCAGTCTGGAAATGATGTTTTTGATTTATTTGCATACACATAGATCTACATATTTACATACACATATTAGTTATTACATATATATTCACACATGTAAATTATTATTCGCTTCGACCCTTGATTTTGTCCCATGTACTATTTTAGTCCGTCCCACTAAATTTGCTCCATTACTGTTTTTGGACATGACCCTACCTACAATACTTCACTAAAATACCCACTCTCCCACTTTCTTTAATCCATGTGCCATCCTAAATCTTAGGGGTATAGAGGAGCACTAATACATACGCCATGTCAATATATATAGTCTCCCTCTCCATCTTAATAGACTTCACATTGGATTGGACATGTAGTTTTAGATTTTTTAAATATAGAAAGAAAGGTGAAAGTGGATAAGGAGAGAAATATTAGTATGGTAAAATGTTAAAAAAAAATTGTTACTACCTCTATTCCAAAGCAACTGCTGTATAAAGAAAAATATTATTCTCTGGCCAATTTTGGCTCTATTTTTTGTCTTTATATAACAAACAAACTTAGCCAAGATCTATTTAGATTTGTCTCAATTCATACTTTCATATTATCAAATGTCTATGTTTTCTATTTGTATGAGTACGTCCATATAGTATCAAAAACTCCTGTCAGTCTTGAAAAAATCAACTCAGCAGCTCTTTTTCTGTAGGTCCATTACCATGGCAGCTGAGCCAGGAAATCTTCCTGATTTTAAGATGCTGGCTCTATTTGGTTGTGGGGCCTTGCTTCTAAGGGGAGCTGGTTGTACTATTAATGATCTCCTTGATCAGGATATTGATGTAAAGGTAATTCTATATATCTGTTAATTTTCACATGTCTCTCTAGTATATTAACAATTTAACATACATCCCCAGAGCAACAACTTTCCTATGTTTTGCTTATAGTTGCATTTGCTATTCATTATAATATGCACTACAACAAAGAACTGAACAAGATTCAACAAGTTTTGTACTTGACTTGCCTGATCGAGGTTTGTATGCTTTCATTCACATATATTATCTGGACTTAGTTCATTTCTCCCAGTATGATCTTATGAACTTATCAAAAAACTGCTGGTATTGGTGATTCGTTGTTTTTTTTTTGAGTACTAAGTCGAAGAAAGATGCAACATAAGCCATTCATTTACCTCGTGCTCAGATGCCTTTCATTTGTTTTGAAAGATAGTGAAGCCTACTTTACTCTCTAAAAGCTTATAAGCAAGATATAGCGAAAAATGTATTTTTGGAATATATTAAATTTGAGTTGATGTATTTTGAGATCAAAACTGATGCTCTTTATTTAAGAGCGTGAGTTTTTTTTTTTTTTGAATTTTGGTTTCAACTTTGAATATTTGCATAATTGCATCCCACTTCTTATTTACCGCTACCTTTTTCATTATATTGCTACTTTTTTTCATAACTTTTCCAACTTTAACACTCCCTATCAAAAAACTTTGTCTTGTACATTTTACTATTTACTTAGTTAATTAAAACTAATCTTTTTTTTATTATTCATGTTAATGATGTTTTTAATTATTTTAGGTGAAATGAGATTGTATAATTAATTGAATGAGTTCAGAGAATATATGTTAGAAAGATGTTAGAGAGTTATATCTAGAGGCAAAAAAATCAAAAAGGGTGGCAACAAGTAATAATGTCCTACTTGCACTCATACTACGCTAGTAATAGGAATTTGGGGGTAGTTTTTACTTGGAGCAGGGTGGCTCATTTGGATTTTGTTCTATTTGTTTATGTTTTTATTTTATATCTTTTTTATAGACTTTTTTTATTTGCTTTTTTATAACAAAGTTGGGAAATATATCTATATAACTTTTTCAGTGAACGAAATTTTATCTTCAGGTGGAACGTACGAAGCTAAGACCTATTGCTAGTGGTATTCTAACTCCATTACAAGGGCTTTCCTTTCTTGGCGTTCAACTTCTATTGGGTCTTGGGATTCTCCTTCAGCTTAATAATTATAGGTAATTTTGTCTTGTTTATGAATATTGTCGTCATTGTTATTTATTTCCCCAACACCAACGCGCCAAGGAGAAGAAAAAAAGAGGGAGAACAAGAGGAGCAAGTAGAAAAAGTTAGACAGTTAGTAGCAACATTCATTGTGGTTTCCGGGAAGTTTTTGGCATCAATACCACTAGCGAGCCCCTTTTGTTGCTTGTTCTCATCCACTCGTTGCTGATAGATATGACAAGATTGATTGCGGGATTATAATTGGAAACTGGAAAGTTCATTTTTCTTGTGTATTCTAGTGAAGTGTGGAACTATTTTGGAAGAAATTTATAGGTATACGAACAATGCCGCACAACAATGCCAAAGCCTTGATCCCAAAAATATGGGGAAAACTTATAGGAGTATGAACCACTTTTTTGTTCTTGAACTACATTGTCTTTAATTAAATAGAACAACCTTGATGATGAACTTGATCCTTATTTATTTAATGTTTTATTTTCTATGACACCACCTTTCATCAACAGCCGCATTTTGGGAGCTTCATCCTTGCTTCTGGTCTTCTCTTATCCCCTCATGAAGCGGCTGACATTCTGGGTAAGAATAATTGTGGGCTATTGTCTTATATTTTTCCTTTGTCCTTTCAGACATAGAACAATGTGATTCCATAATGATGCCTTTGGGACTTGAAATTTGATATTGCAGCCCCAGGCATACCTGGGATTGACCTTTAACTGGGGAGCATTACTGGGATGGTCTGCTGTCAGAGGAGGTTTGGACCCTTCTATTGTCTTACCATTGTACATGTCTGGTGTTTTTTGGACTTTGGTCTATGACACTATATATGCCCACCAGGTACTTGCTCTTCTCATCATTTTTAGCGAAATATAGCCAGAAAGAGGACACCCATTCCCCCTACCCCAAAAAAATAAAAAGAAGAAACATTAAAAGAAAGAAGTAAAGAACCATATTTCTTCTACTTATTACCTGACAAGTTGTCAAGTTGATGGTTGTTTACCTTTGTTGTTGCTTGTAATGTAAAAATATGGAAAATCTTTGGTTGGTTCTTTTGATAAAAATCTTTTTTTCTCATAATTCATTATCAGTTGAACATCTTCAAATTACTATTGCTTAGATAAAAGATCAGTGAGATTGTTATTTCCTCCAGGATAAAGAAGATGATTTGAAAGTGGGTGTTAAATCTACAGCCTTGAGGTTTGGGGATTCAACAACGGAGTGGCTTAGTGGGTTCGGACTCGCATGCATTAGTTCTCTTGCTCTCAGTGGGTTCAATGCACACTTGGGTATGCAATTTTATATTTTTTGTTATTTTGCTTGGGCTTTTGGCCATATTGGGTGGTGTCTAGGTGTTTGATTATTTGTACCTACTCGTTTTTTTCCATTGCTCTTGGAACTACAGGCTGGCCATTTTATGCATGTTTGGCCGCTGCATCAGGGCAGATGGCTTGGCAGATTTATACAGTTGACTTCTCAAATCGTGCAGATTGCAATCGCAAGTACGTCACTCTGCCTTAGAACTACTGGTTGTTGCTTACTTTGATAAGCTTGTATATGCAATGAGTCTTCCTTTTTCCCCTGTAGTTGGGAAAGTAGTCTGCATTCGTGGATCCCCTTTTAAATCATTGTGCACATTCGACCCAACCTCCAAATTTGTTATTTATATTTTGTACCACCAATGGGCTTTTCATAATGAATGTGCTTTTCTTAATGTTTCCTTTGCACTAGTGGATTCTAGAGCACATATTTGGGACTGCCATAATTATGCTTGAAACTCTGGTATTTTAGTCTTGTTATATGTGCACTCTTAAGTTGCTGATGTGTAGTCATAATGGGTTCTTGAAAAAAAATACACACCGAACCTAAACTAAAACAGTGTAACGATTAGGCTTATAAGATTATATCACGCTACTGAGTGTTTGATCCATATTCTTATTTTGAATCACAACTTATAGGATAAGATGGACTAAAAGGCTCTGTATGATTGACATTCTCTTTAGTAAATACACCGAGTAAAACTCACCATATTTCTTTTCTCAAATGACCTAATGGTAATGACAACTACCGTTAAATGAAATATAGAAGTCACTTCAAAAACATGTGAACATATACATTAATGGATCCTAGAACTTAACAATTTGTACGCGATCCATTTTGCATCATAAAGTGACGTGTTTCTCTATCTCCTGCGTGAGCATTCGTGTGAAGTGAACTTTCTACCATTGCAACCTTGTGTTCTTGTTGGAAATTTACTTTCTGCACTTGAATTTTCAGGTTCATTTCAAACAAATGGTTTGGTGCTCTTATCTTTAGCGGCGTCTTGTTTGGAAGACTGACTTCATAATCCTATTACAGAGGTACTTAATGTTTTTTGTATTACAGCAGCGGAACCACATATGTCTATTATGTATTCTAGCTATGAGAATTTTTTAGAATAATGTTTTTCTGAAGGTTACAGTTTCGTTGATCACTCTCATATGCTCTGAATCGCACAAAGAAGCTGACCCGTCATCTTGTTGCCCGGAGAAAACTAGAGGTCGATAGATGGTCTTGCATATGGTATACAATTGGTTATCTGCAGAATTTTGTGATTCTCTGCGGGATTCTTGAGCAGTTCTCAAGCCAGTGCATACACCAGGCAGTGCTTCTTTGAGACTATGGCTTTGATCCAAGTGGACAGCGGTGAATCTAGGATACCAATATAGCGTAACCCAAACACTCAATTTCTACATGCATATGGAATCGACTACACCGTCATTTTTTGTGTTATATGTTACATAATTTAGTATTGATTAGGTTTTTAATCAAATAACTCAGGCCATGACCTAAACAGGCCCAGACTTAGATTCTCCCCGACAAAAGTGGGTAAGGATTCAATTTTGTTTCGGCTATTCCGAGCATATTAGGCATAGCTAATCTCCCCTTCACTTGGGATTTGACTGTAAAAGCGGAATTTTTTATAATTTAGTTTGTGTTCTGTTATTTGCTCAAAAGAACAGAAATGGCATAGCATAGCTGCAGCCATTGTTGCCTTACCTTGTTCCTCCAATTTGTTATTTGTAATTTGCCTTCAATTTTTTTTATTTGATTTGAAATTATCTTGAAATTGGATGAAAAATTACTTGATTATTTATAACCCTAAAAAGGAAAACTAAAAAATAGGGTTAATTATCAACCATTTGAAAATGAGATGCCTTGAAAAAACAAAAAATAATAATAATTATAATTATATTAATAATAAGCTCGATAGTTTTCAAAAAAAAAAAAAATAATAAGCTCGATCATAAGTTGAATCCAATGTGTTTGACCCCTTTTCTCAATTTGTAGGTATTTCAGTTTTATTTTATTTTAATATATTTTTTATTTGAGTCAATATTTTTTGTTAATGAAGCATTCGGAGTATTATAATTTTATTATTAAAAGTAATTTACAAAGTATTATTTTGAAAAGGATTCGTGATGAGAAAATTAATATTTTAAACCCTTAACCTTTTAAAACGGTATATTAATTATAGTAATTTACAAATAAATATAATTGATTTAGATTTTCTAATAAACTCCAAAAAAAAAGTACTAAAAGTAAGAATAGTGCTTCCAAATTGAAAACCAAAGTCAAGTCAATAAGCACACCTTTTAGTATTCTTGCATGTTATTACTCCTTGTCCTCTTTTGGCAATTTCTGATATTTTTCTCACCTAATTTTGTATCTTCTTTTTATAAAAGTGAGAATTTATTTTTTGTATCATTCCATTATTATTCTTATAAGTAATTGATTTCATCTATTTATTTCTTTTATTACCTTAAATTGTCTTATTCTCTATTCTGATAATACTCCCATAACATCTTCAGAATAGAAAATACGAGAATCGAGTCTTATTTAAGTCGTAAAATGCCCCATCTTCAGTTGCTGGCAAGGGCGGAGCAAAAGTTGAAAAAAATTTTGAAGGTCCTGTGCAATTTCAAAAATTATGAAATGTTTTTTATCAATTTTGTATCTTTAGACACTGAACATATAGTATTCCGTATTGAGTGAGTTAATATTGAGGCCCCCAAATTTTTTGGGGCCCCGTGCAGTGGAACATGCTGAACAAGCTCAGAACCTACCTCAGCTATCCTATACTCCCTCCGTCCCTTATAATTTGCAGCATTTTTCATTTTCGTTCGTCCCACTTAAATTGCAGCATTTCTATTTTTGGACTATGGCCCACCACTTTCTTTAAATCTCATCCATACATTTTAACTATATTTTAATTTCATCCGCACAATTCATTATCTCTCTTCATTTATTACCACTTTCTTAATATTCACTCATTTTCTCTTTGCTACTGTCTGACAGGGACGGAGGGAGTAGATTAAGCGCTAACAAATGAATAAAGCATAAACCTATCAAGTGGAAACTTCCATAGTCAAAAGTAATTTCCATTAAGAGCATAAATAAAGCATTAATCACTCACTAATGAATCACTATCACACCTTCATACAACAATAATTTCTCCAAAAATGAGTCCTCCTGATTCTGCTACTCCCATTACACAATCCCATTCCACGGAAGATGAAATTGGATCCTCCTCTTTGGAAGCCATTGAACCCCTCCTTAGATCAGCAGCTACTAATAACACTGACCCAGTTCACAGCAGCAGATTTTCTTTATCTCAATCTTCCAGTACCAATTCCCATTCTGGGGAACAAAATTTCGTCCCAATCGAACCAGATTTGTACAAGTTTTTGGTGAATGGAATGAAAGATGAAATTTTAGGTTTAAGTACAAATTTAGAGGATTTTAAGTCTTTGAAAGAAAGAAACTCTGTTCTTCATATAGCAGCAAGTGCGGGACAATCTGACCTAATTTCCGACATTCTTCCCCAATGTAAAGAATTGATCAAATGGAAGAACATAAAAGGTGATCTTCCCCTTCATTCTGCTGCTAAATCTGGGCAATTTAATGCCCTTAAAGCTTTGATTACTTGGGATGGTTTTAGTAAAGAGATTTTGGGGTGGGCAAATAAGGAAGGGGATACTGTTTTGCATATTGCATTACAGAATAATCAAAAAGAAATGGGGGAGTTTTTGGTGGGTGAGAATTGTATTGGAAAAGCTTGTTATATGATGAATAATGAGGAAGTTTGTCCTTTGTATTTGGGCATTAAGTTAGGTTATTGGGAAGTTGTGAGGAATATTATTTCTTATACAAGTCAAAATAAAGAAGATTCTGAAAAGGCTCTTCTTCAAGGAATGTCTGTTGTTCATGCTGCCATTGAGGTCAATAACATAGGTAAACTACTCTATTTTCATACTTTCTCCGTTCTAAAATATTCTCGTATTGCAGCTAATGTGTTAGTAAAATCATAGTTGTGTTGATGCTTTCATAATATCAAACTTTATAACTTTAAATTAAGCATAGTTTAAGATACAAATGATTTGCGTAAAAAATAAATGTAGCAAGTATATTGGAATCTTTTAGAGTTTATAGTTAAAGGAGGACGCACCAAAATGTTTTGGGTAATATCTAGTAGAAAGGGTAATGGGTCAAAGAATATGACCAAAAGAAGTGGATAATAGAAATGAGTGGTTAAGATGTAGAGACATAATAAGTTTTGGATGAGATCAAAAGGAAGAAAGTGGGACCATAGCCAAAAAGACAAAGGGTGCAAAATGGGCGGAACAAACTAAAATAGAAAAAGGTGTTAATTAGGAAGGGACAAAGGGAGTACAATTTAATTGTTGCATAAAGACTTAGTTTTTGGTAGATAGTGATGGAGCACATAAGATATTACAAAATTACAACCATAAGCTTAAATTTTTGGTCGAGCTGGTTCTTTTAACATGGAATTAGATGAAAAGCATGTGTGACTTGGTTCCTAACATATCATGATTTGAATCTCATACATCCCCCATTTTTGTGAAATAATAAGAGTCTTGCAATGATTATTGTTCAAAGAATGGTATCATTGAAGTGAAAATAGTAATGTATCTTACATGTAGTCTTGATAAGTAAACTTATTGCAAAACTTTTATTGTGAGACGAGTTTCTAAAATTGTTCCCGGGACTTAAAATAAATAAAGTTAAGTCTAAAGTTAGTATGGGGAAAGTGTAAAACTAAAAGAGTCTTGTAGCAAAGTCTGAAGCTTAGAGTTTGAGTCACATCGTAAGTCGCAGCTCGCAGGTCCGAAGAAGCCTATAATGCATTTACACTTCTAGCCCAAAGAGCTTTTGTGTGAGGGGGTGTGATAGGATATAGTACATACATTAATGGAGCTACAACCGTACCAGAGCTTAAGCTTATGATTGTAGCTCCATAACTGTATCTTTTCGAGTTCAATGTAGCATTCATGATTCAACCATTCCAATTTATTCGAATGGCGCAGAGATCTTGAAAGAACTATTAAGCAACCACAGAAATCTAATTGAGTCGTGGGATGAGGAAGGTCGGAGTCCGTTATCGTACGCCGCATTCAAAGGTTACCTTGAAGTGGTTCAATACTTACTCAAGGAATTTCCTGAGTGTGCATTCAAATGTGACAAGGATGAGGAAGGCTCATTTCCTATTCATAAGGCAGCAAGTGGTGGGAATATAAAGGTCATCAAAGAGCTGCACCATACTAAGAGCTTGCTTAATAGGACAGAACAGAATATTCTTCACGTCGCAGCTGCGAGTGGTAAATCAAAACTTGTCTCTTATCTTTTAAACGTGCAGGAGTTACACGGGCTAATTAATCGAAAAGACGAATATGGAAACACGCCTTTGCATTTGGCTACCAAAGGATTCCATCCGAGGGTGGTGTATATTTTGACGCGAGAAAGGAGGTGCAAGTGTGAGTTGCAGAACAAGGATGGGTTGACAGCTCTTGACGTCGCTGAGATTCTTTCCGGGCCATTCCCAACATTTGAAGCAGTAAGTTAGCACATTTGAATTTATGAATCAATTCCTTGAATATGATAATCGTCGAATTTGTTTAATTTATGACTTGATGTGATTTCTTGATGTAAATACATTAGATAGTTGGCTTAGTTATGTATACATGCTTACCGTGGTTGATGAGAAGGTATCGATGTGTTACTTTGCTTATGATTCATAAAATTAGACTACCGACTTGATGTAGTACATCTATGTCAAAGCCCTGATTCCAAAAGATTGAAATCAGCTAAACCTATATACGTGTAGGAGAATATATATTTTGAGAATTCACCCAAGACAAATTATGTCTTTCCCTAAAAACCTGAGTTGTTTTTGCAGCGTTTGACATGGATGGCTTTAAGGTATGTGGATGCACCTCGAAGCTCACAGTCAACGAGGAAAAGGTATGCGCAAAACAATGGAATACAAAAGCAATACAATAAAGTTAATGACACAAAAGAGTTGGAAGGCTACAAGGATAGAGTTGATACTCACTTACTGGTGGCGACACTAGTGGCAACTGTGACTTTCGCAGCCGGCTTTACTCTCCCGGGAGGATACAATCAGTCTAATCCCGACATAGGCATGGCAGTCCTCGCCCATTTTTGGGCGTTCAAAGTGTTTGTACTATGCAACACAGCAGCATTATACAGTGCTATTTTAAGTGTTGTGACCCTCATTTGGGCACACATGAGGGATCTTAAACTAATCCTAGTATCCCTTAAGTTTGCAATGGTCTTGCTCGGGTTTGCGCTTGCTATGATGTCTTTAGCCTTTATGATGGGTATATTCGTCGTGCTGAAAACTGTACCGTGGCTTTCTTATGTGGTTTTGGGCATGGGTTCTGTCTTCTTGCTTACTGTGCTTGTAATTTTTATTCCACTTTACAATCCTTCTTATATAAGGAATTCTTTAGTAAGGTTTTTCTTCTCTGGTACCTTACTGTTGTTGCTTATAGTGTATGAAAGTAGCATTACTGAATATGACTAGAAACATTTTGGTGTGTAAGTTCTTTGAGTGATTGTTGATTTGTTCTATAAATAAAAAACTTTTTGCCTTTTGGATAAAAAAAAATCTCGACAAGGTTATTTTAAAGAATCGCCTACAAGCAAGGAGAAGCGGATATTAGTAATTCTTGTAGGTTGTGAGAACTGAATCTTTCTCACAAGAGTGAAAGGAAAAGTAATAACTAGTTCAACCCATGGTTTTGCAGCGAATGGAGTAAATATCAAAAGGGTTATCTTTGAAATTTATTTCACGAAGGCGATGTTTTCGTGGATGGCAATGAGCAGATTGCATCGGAAATAAGAACACTTGATAAGCCGTGTTTCAAGAGGCTGACTCCGGTGACATTTCCTACTTTGTTGCGGGAAGTTTCATTTATTTTGATATGTTTATTGTATTTAACTGAAAGAAAAAAACTTCGGATGGTTAACAAAGAAAATATGATGCATAGTCTTTAATTATCTTTATGCCACCAAATAAATTCACTAGACTCAAGGACAGATCTAAAACAAAATCATATATACTGTGAATAATATTTAAAAAATTATAGATTAAAATGCAAATAGGTAAGTATTCAGATAAAAACCCTAGCCGCCCTCTTTTTTTTTTCTCTCATCTCTCTCTAAAAAAACCCTAATATCTATAGTTAGTTTAGGGCTATCATCAATCTTTAAAGATTGATGGTAAGCCCCTAATTTCTCCCTTTCAAGTTTTTTTAATATGATTAGAATATATTTTTGTCCTTTCCCTATAAGAGAGTTGTTCTGCTCATTCATTGGGTTGATTCTACCCATATATTGGGTTTTGAAGTCTCTCCGTGTGAGAGGTTGGAGTTATGAATTTTGGTCATTAGTTGATTTATTGGTAGAGATTACTATCTCAAAACTACAACAGATCGAAAGACCCCCTCGTAGAAGGCTGTATCAAACAGCGATGTGGAAGATGATATTCAGAATTGTATCGTAGTTTTGTTATTTTTGAATTATATTTGGTTTTAGTTGCTATGTACTTGCTAATTATTATCTCTGATGTAGATGTCGTATAACTCTTTATTAATGAATCACGTATTATTATTCAAAAAATAAAAAAATAGGTAAGTATTCTTTCTAGATTTTTATTAAAAAAATGTGCTTAATGAGACTTGAATCCAAAAATCAATGTTTCACATAGTTTTCCTACCAACACATATATGATATATGATATATCATATATCAATATCTCTAGGTATCTGGTATCACATATAAAATAAATGCTAACAGTTGACATCATTGAAGGACCCTAAATCTGTCCCTAATGTCTAGATCGGAAGTTCGGAACAAAGACGGCCGTAGCATAGTAGTCGGTACAAGCTCAAAATATATCCACAGTAATGAGTATAATTTTTCTTTAACATGTCACTTACAACATTTTAAAAAAAAAAAGTCACTTACAGTGTTATGTTCGGAGTAAAGAAAGTTTATTAAGAAATCTTAAAAAAATAAAATAAAATAAAAAAAAAATATAGAATAGATATTTACATAAGGTAGCTTTTTGCAAATAGATCTATAAATTAGGAAGTTTCTTATAATTTTTCCTAAATAAAACTTATTATAGCAAATTCGATTAGTAGGTTTACTTTAGGAAAATATCTCAAGATTGATAGTATTATTCATGGTTCGTCAATAAATAAAATTATCGTATGAAAAACATATAATATTAGATTGTCCTAGGAATTTCTTTATTTAAAAAAACCCACAACATCAAGAGGAAACTTCCATAGTCTAAGCGTAAATAAAAATACACTAATTTTTATATGAGACAGTTTCACGATAAAACCATTTTTATTGGGCTGGTCCAATATACAATTTTTGTATTAAAATGATCATTTATAATGTTAAAGGAATCACTTATAATTTTAATATTACTTGTATAGTGTTAGATTGATTACTTAAAACCTTAAACATATGCATCTGTTTGATAGTGAGACGATCTCATACAAAACGAGTTGGAAAAAAAAAAATAGTATTAATCATTGACTAAAGAGGAAACTTCCATAGTCAAAAGTAATTTCCAACAAGAGCATAAATAAAGCACTAATCACTCACTAATGAATCACTATCACAGCTTCATACAACAATAATTTCTCCAAAAATGAGTCCTCCTGATTCTGCAACTCCCATTACACAATCCCATTCCATAGAAGATGAAATTCAATCCTCCTCTTTGGAAGCCATTGAAGCCCTCCTTAGATCAGTAGCTACTAATAACACTGACCCAGTTCACAGCACCAGATTTTCTTTATCTCAATCTTCCAGTACAAATTCCCGTTCTGGGGAAGATAATTTTGTCCCAATCGAACCAGATTTGTACAAGTTTTTGGTGAATGGAATGAAAGATGAAATTTTAGGTTTAAGTACAAATTTAGAGGATTTTAAGTCTTCGGAAGAAAGAAATTCTGTTCTTCATATAGCAGCAAGTGCGGGACAATCTGACCTAATTACCGACATTCTTCCCCAATGTCAAGAATTGATCAAATGGAAGAACATAAAAGGTGATCTTCCCCTTCATTCTGCTGCTAAATCTGGGCAATTTAATGCCCTTAAAGCTTTGATTACTTGGGATGGTTTTAGTAAAGAGATTTTGGGGTGGGTAAATAAGGAAGGGAATACTGTTTTGCATATTGCATTACAGAATAATCAAAAAGAAATGGGTGAGTTTTTGGTGGGTGAGAATTGTATTGGAAAAGCTTGTTATATGATGAATAATGAGGCAGTTTGTCCTTTGTATTTGGGTATTAAGTTAGGTTATTGGGAAGTTGTGAGGAATATTATTTCTTATACAAGTCAAAATAAAGAAGATTCTGAAAAGGCTCTTCTTCAAGGGATGTCTGTTGTTCATGCTGCCATTGAGGTCAATAACATAGGTAAAGTATTCTATTTTCATACTTTCTCCGTTCTAAAATATTCTCGTATTGCAGCTAATGTGTTAGAAAAAACATAGTCAAGATCTTGTTTGAATTGTGTTGGATGCTTTCATAATATCAAACTTTATAACTTTAAATTAAGCATAGTTTAAGATACAAATGATTTGCGTAAAAAAATAAATGTAGCAAGTATATTGGAACAGAGGAAGTATTAATGTATACTCCGTTTCTTTTAGAGTTTATAGTTAAAGGAGGATGCACCAAAATGTTTTGGGTAAAGGTAATGGGTCAGAGAATATGACCAAAAGAAGTGGATAATAGAAATGAGTGGTTAAGATGTAGAGACATAATAAGTTTTGGATGAGATCAAAAGGAAGAAAGTGGGACCATAGCCAAAAAGAGAAAATGGTGCAAAATGAGCGGGACAAACTAAAATGGAAAAGGGTGTAAATTAGGAAGGGACAAAGGGAGTACAATTTAATTGTGGCATAAAGACTTAGTTTTTGGTAGATAGTGATGGAGCACATAAGATATTACAAAATTACAACCATAAGCTTAAATTTTTGGTCGAGCTGGTTCTTTTAACATGGAATTAGATGAAAAGCATGTGTGACTTGGTTCCTAACATATCATGATTTGAATCTCATACATCCCCCATTTTTGTGAAATAATAAGAGTCTTGCAATGATTATTGTTCAAAGAATGGTATCATTGAAGTGAAAATAGTAATGTATCTTAAATGTAGTCTTGATAAGTAAACTTATTGCAAAACTTTTATTGTGAGACGAGTTTCTAAAATTGTTTCCAGGACTTAAAATAAATAAAGTTAAGTCTAAATTTAGTATGGGGAAAGTGTAAGACTTAAAAGAGTCTTGTAGCAAAGTCTGAAGCTTAGAGTTTGAGTCACACCATAAGTCGTAGCTCGCAGGTCCGAAGAAGCCTGTAATGCATTTACACTTCTAGCCCAAAGAGCTTTCGTGTGAGGAGGCGTGACATGATATAGTATATACATATAATGGAGCTACAACCATACTTAAGCTTAAACTTATGATAGTAGCTCCGTAACTGTATGTTCCCGAGTTCAATGTTCATTCTCGATTCAACCATACCAATTTTTTCGAATGGCGCAGAGATCTTAAAGGAACTATTAAGCAACCACAGAAATCTGATTGAGTCGTGGGATGAGGAAGGTCGGAGTCCATTGTCGTACACAGCATTCAAAGGTTACCTTGAAGTGGTTCAATACTTACTCAAGGAATTTCCTGAGTGTGCATTCAAATGTGACAAGGATGAGGAAGGCTCATTTCCTATTCATAAGGCAGCAAGTGGTGGGAATATAAAGGTCATCAAAGAGCTGCACCATACTAAGAGCTTGCTTAATAGGACAGAACAGAATATTCTTCACGTCGCAGCTGCTAGTGGTAAATCAAAACTTGTCTCTTATCTTTTAAACGTGCAGGAGTTACACGGGCTAATTAATCGAAAAGACGAATATGGAAACACGCCTTTGCATTTGGCTACCAAAGGATTCCATCCGAGGGTGGTGTATATTTTGACGCGAGAAAGGAGGTGCAAGTGTGAGTTGCAGAACAAGGATGGGCTGACAGCTCTTGACATCGCTGAGATTCATTCCGGGCCATTCCCAACATTTGAAGCAGTAAGTTAGCACATTTGAATTTATGAATCAATTCCTTGAATATGATAATCGTCGAATTTGTTTAATTTATGACTTGATGTGATTTCTTGATGTAAATACATTAGATAGTTGGCTTAGTTATGCATATATGCTTACCATGGTTGATGAGAAGGTATCGATGTGTTACTTTGCTTATGATTCATAAAGTTAGACTACCGACTTGATGTAGTACATCAATGTCAAAGCCCTGATTCCAAAAGATTGAAATCGGCTAAATCTATATACGTGTAGGAGAATATATATTTTGAGAATTCACCCAAGACAAATTATGTCTTTCCCTAAAAACCTGAGTTGTTTTTGCAGCGTTTGACATGGATGGCTTTAAGGTATGTGGATGCACCTCGAAGCTCACAGTCAACGAGGAAAAGGTATGCGCAAAACAACGGAATACAAAAGCATTACAATAAAGTTAATGACACAAAAGAGTTGGAAGGCTACAAGGATAGAGTTGATACTCACTTACTGGTGGCGACACTAGTGGCAACTGTGACTTTCGCAGCCGGCTTTACTCTCCCGGGAGGATACGATCAGTCTAATCCCGACATAGGCATGGCAGTCCTCGCCCATTTTTGGGCGTTCAAAGTGTTTGTACTATGCAACACAGCAGCATTATACAGTGCTATCTTAAGTGTTGTGACCCTCATTTGGGCACACATGGGGGATCTTAAACTAATCCTAGTATCCCTTAGGTTAGCACTGCCCTTGCTAGGGTTTGCGCTTGCTATGATGTCTTTAGCCTTTATGATGGGGATATTCGTCGTGTTGAAAACTGTATCGTGGCTTTCTTATGTGGTTTTGGGCATGGGTTCTGTCTTCTTGCTTACTGTGCTTGTAATTTTTATTCCACTTTACAATCCTTCTTATATAAGGAATTCTTTAGTAAGGTTTTTCTTCTCTGGTACCTTCCTGTTGTTGCTTATAGTGTGTGAAAATAGCATTATTGAATATGACTAAACACATTTTGGTGTGTAAGTTCTTTGAGTGATTGTTAATTTGTGCTATAAGTAGAAAGTTTTTTGCATTTCTTTGGATGAAACAATCTCGACAAGGGTATTATGAATAATCGCCTACAGGCAAGGAGAAGGGGATATTAGTAATTCTATTAGGTTGTGAGAACTGAATCTTTATCACTAGAGTGAAAGGAAAAGTAATCACCAGTCTAACCCATGATTCTTCAAGGAATGGAGTAAATATCAAAAAGGTTATCTCCGAAATCTAGTTCACTAAGGTGATGTTTTCAAAGGATGACAATGAGTAGATTGCAACGGAAAGAAGAGCACCTGACAACCCGTGTTTCAGGAGGCTTATTCCGGTGACATTTCCTAGTTTGTTGCGGTTTGGAATTTTTTATGTATTTGAGTGAAAGAAACAAACTTCGGAAGGTTTACAAAGAAAATATGAAGCATAGTCTTTAACGATCTTTATACCACCAAATAAATTCACTAGAACAACATCTTAGGGTAGAATGCATTGAAACAGAACGGCCGTAGCATAGTAATCAGTACAAGCTCAAAATTAGATATTAAAAGACATCACAAGAATTGGTGAATAACTTTATACAGTAAAAATCTATTACTGTTCTTGCTCTTCAATGCAACAGTAACACTGTGTTTACAAACATATAGAGATCTGCAATGATGTGCTCATTTTCGGCGCAATCAGAATGATAATAGGATAAACCACACCTAAATTTGAAGATCTCCGACGATGTGTTTACAAGCACTATTTCTGGTTACAATAGAAGATCTCCAACGACTAGCAAATGTGAATGTCTTTCTTCCACCTACGGGTCACTTGCGAGTTGCGACATTGCAACATATGAATAAACTAATCAACGCTTTAACTGGGGAAACTAATAGGAGTATTCTCATCAGAATAGTCATACCCAGTGTATCCCGCTCATAAAAGCTATAATCAGGGTTTGTGGAAGGTTAAAAGACGGCAAACTATAACCTTATCTAAGGAGAGATGGAGGTTGCGAAAATAGGAGTATTCTATTACTTGAAAAAATTGGAGAACAACCAAACATTACCAGTTATACACCAAGGTACTGTTGTTTGCATTCACTATGAGACCCATGTGGTGATTGCTAGCACAGGAAGCATGATTAATAATCCTTGATTCACAAAACTTTCAACATCGCCAATACTATCGAGTTTCATTTGGAGAGTATTCCATAAATGGTGAACAGGGCATGCCTGGTCCTGCGACGTGCAAACACATAGATTTTTTTAAGTTGACCCCGAGTTGTTGGGATTAAGGCTTCGGAATTGTTGTAAACGAAGAGTCGTTGAGCTTAATAAAAAGATTAGAAACAATTTACCTTTGAATCAGACATATTTTGCAAACCGCTGTCCTCTAGCAGTTCTCTTTGTTTCTGCAAGTCAGCTGGCTGCTTTAATGGCATTTTGATTATATCCCTGGTAGTATCTTTGCTTGAAAAAGCTCTATAAGCTGACTCCGTGTGAATTGTTTCCATGACCGAACCAAAGAAGTTCGTTACAGGAACCTGATGAGAAAGAGAGAAGGCTAGTGAAGGAGTCTAAGGTGGATCCCATTGCTTAAATTAAACAATAGTACTTCTAAAACAACAGAAAATGTAAAAGCCTTATCCCAAAGATTATGGTCGGCTATTGGTATATCTGAAACATAAAAAAGAATTTATACGTATTTCATGATGTAAAGCTAAATCGGGACGGTATTACATGGATAGAAATCACGTGGATATGTTACTTTTTGTGAAATTGTAGATTGTGTTTGCCATCAATGGTCAATCAGAAACAACCACTTTGTTTTTACAGACTTACGTACCTCTCCGAGATTGCGTTGGTATAAATCAGTTCGGTAATATGCCGTAGACATAAGCAAACTTGGGTTGTAAGAATTGAATAAACTGCAAAGGAAGATAAATGGAACATATTATCATTAAAGGTGAGAAAACATGCATTGAATAGGCAGAAACAAACACAAGAGCATACCACTTGTTGAACAGATATTATCCATTCAAATATTCAATAGGTATTGGACATCAAACAGTCCTTTATTTTAGCTACCATTGGCTTACCACTTAATCCAAGAGCTGAAAAGCTAAAAGCTGGTAGTTCAGTGCCTTAATCCATGGCACCATCCAAGACTTCACGGCTGATTCATCTAAACAACAGTTTAGGGGGCCACAAGGGTGTTCATCCGGCCCGTTTTTAGAGGGTTTTGTATGCGCCGGGTTGAAAATGGGTCGGGCCAAAAACGGGCTCTACTATAATTAAAATGGAACGGCTATAAAAGACTTAATAAGAGTTGGAAACGAGCCCTTTTAGAAAGCATAATTGATGGATAATTTAATTATTATTACATAAATGACAATGCCAATGAGGATTATTAACGTTTCTATAATTTAATTATTATATATTAATTAATTATTTAAGTAACAAAAACCGGCCCGATCAGGCTTTCTCATATTAAGTTAAAAGGGCTCTTATCCAGTCTGACCCTTATTTGCTTGAGCCCAGCCTGGCCCGACCCTTATACGACCCATTGAACACCCCTAGCCACAATAAAGCACTAGTACAGGGCATATAACTTGTGACTTTCATCTTTAGAAACTCGAAAGTATGTTGAAGTCACATCTTGGGGAACTAGCATCCGTCATCTAATTAGCTTTCTTTTCTGATTACTAATAGGTATATGAATTAAGATATCAGGGTTGTACAAAATATCATAATTGATTATTATTTCAATGTACCTGCTCAAAGAGGCATTGTCATGCATATTTAGCCTTTCAAAAAACGCAAGTGTATAATAAGTGAAGCGATCTACAACAGACACGCCAACCTGAAGCAGAGGAAATTACATATAAGAAAACACATTTACATGGATTCTTATAAACATCAAGAGCATGAATACATTTCCCCATCCTCCATAAAAGGGTATTCAGAAAAATGATTAGAGCAACAAGAAAGTGGAAGTCTACTTACATCAGAATCCAAATGGTGAGAATATGAATTTTCCCCTTTCATGCTACTCCCAATTGCCAAAACTCCAGGTGATTGAAGCTGCAAAATGAAAAACTACATTATGTTCCCCAAACGGGTTGCACGTTGTCGAAGATTTTTCATTTATTTCTCCATGATCTTTGAACATGTCAATAAAGTAGCTTAAGCTGCACTATTGTAAAGAAACTCTTCATAGACCTTTAAAGTTTAAACATATAGTCTCCAACAATGTTACTTGAACTCTTCATTTTACTTCACGTACCCGTGTCCGATCCTTGATGCTCGAACATTGGTGTGGCATTTAGACACTTCATTTTAGGCTTAAAATTGGATATTTGGACGTATCTGACACTTGGACATGTACCAGTGTCCGACATCAGTTTCAGAGTACAAGTAACATAGGTCTCCAAGTTCAAGGGCTAGAGGAAAAGGAAGGAGACAGGGAAGAGAAAGAAAAACAGGAACAGGGAAAGACAGTATGGTACCCAGTCCGTAACTACATTTTAAAAAACAAATTTGCTATGGCATTAACGAGATTAGAGAAGGTAAACATAAGAGCGACCTTTCCTTGAACATTCATGATTGGTTGGAACCAACTTTCAAAGAGAAACTGAAGCTCCCCCAAGAGCAATATGGAATACATGCCTAATTCCCTACACCTTTATCACACACAATTTTTCTTTGTTTTCTGGCTGAGAGAAGGGACATAAAATAAATGAAATCATATGCAGACACAGACTGCTTGCAAACCTGATTGAAAAGAGTGGCAGCTTGACAAGTGTCAACCATAATCAAAAGCTCCTTGAATCTGAAACAGAGAACAACAAAGTTTCAGAATCTTAAAATTCCATTACTGTCATTAAATCGAGAGAACTTCGTCTTTATATCAGATAAGGAACTCAACTTCACACATCATAATTCCACATAACGGAAGGAAAATTCAAGCAACGGATACGGTACCTATTATTTGCTATCCGAGCTTTTAAAGCATAGTTTCCCTGATATTTGTTTCAAAGGAAAATTTGCTCGGATCGACTTTTACAACTTCCAAGTTACAAATATAAAGATTCCTTGAAATCTGTCTAGTTCTTGCATATATTTCAATTTTAGTAATTATCATTGGGTTGCTTGAGGTGAGGGAATTTACTAGGATGGAGTATTCCAACTTCCAAGTCACCAAAACATAATATGAATTGACTAATTGAAGTTTGAATTATGCAATATGGTTCATATCCAAACTCTAATGTATATTGAGGATTAGAATTTGCTTGTGCTTGTGTTCTAGTTGTTCATCAAGAGTGTCAACTCATTCTATACCCTTGACAGCTTGTCCCATATGCCAATGCAAAACAAAGTGCTAGTGTCAAGACACACACCACCCATCCCATCAACGGAACACTTCTACGCCAAACACCACCACCTTCAAGAGTCCCTGGCATCAACCAACACCATTAATAGTTTAATACCTGATGGCCCACAAACCCTAGTATCACCGCGCCCAACCACATCAATGTCACCAAAAACAACCACCACCATTTCCACCCAAAATGCTTAACAACTGTAAAATCATCCATGAGCGCCCGCCAATAAACCCCCAACAGATGCCACTCACAACCCTCACTTTATAGCTATCCCATCAGCTATGCTCATAAACCAATGTCCTAACCCCACAATCTCTCACTGCCAGAAAAGCTGCCTAGAGACTCACAGTAAGAGTAGCGCAGAATGTCGAAAGAAAAATTACTGTTTAAGGAAAAATTTTCGGAATAACATGAAATGCTAGATATAAAAACTGGAAGTACAAATTGAAACTACACAAGGGAAATGGCTGAATGGAAAAAAAGACAGAATGGCTATTCTATTTTATAAAGAAGCTGCATTTATATCATTCAGAATATGACCAGGGGCCCCTCATATCTTCTAGTTGTAACTTTTTTTTCATCTCTTCCTCCACTGTAAGACTTTGACCATGTCCATGCATCGAGGAACAGTACAACTATTTACTTGAGACATCTAGATTTCAGATCTTTGCATCAGTGGAAACAGTAAACAATAATCATGAAGTATCTGCCTACACTAAAATAACAACACATTCATATATGACTGTGAAATTTTAGATATGTGAAAAATATGAGGAACTCGTTATTTACCTATGCTTTTCTTTCATTTGTTTCACTGCATCAGCTAAATCATGACTTTGAAGTTCCTCGGAGTCTTGAAACTTCAAAAATTCATCTCCTCCATGGCCAGTCATGTATAAAAGAATGTGGCTTCCTTCATCACTTAACAGCCGTTTTGACCTTGGTACTGCATTTTCATGCCGTCCTGTTAAAACTCGCATGAAGTTTTCTACAGTCACCTCATAACCTCTATAATCAACCTGCAGATCAAACAAAGTGTATTCATCATAACCCTATCCCACTGGCCATAGCCTATTCTAAACTTAGAAGTTTATACAGTATAAAAAGCCATCAAATTTTAAACAAACAAATAATGATTTAGAAAGACTGTAAGCACTAATAACATTCTGCCAGAATTTCCAATTACCAATGTTGAAAGACTGACATGAACAAAAGGGGGGATGTTCTACTTCAAAACAAAAGTAAAATTGTATCCGGCTCCTCCACCCAATCGAAGAAATTAAAAATATCAAGAGAAAGAGAGAAACACACTAGCCATGATTATTAACAAACACTACTTCCTCCGTCCCATATAAAGTGTGACATTTTGAAAGTGATAAAAATAAAGATAATACCATGTTAAATGTTTTTATATTGTACAATTAGAAACATAACTGCTATTGTGGGATTTCTATTTAAGAAAAATATATTCCTTCGGTCCCTCTCAATTTGAACCACTTTCCATTATAGGTTGTCCCACTGACTTTGCACACTTTTCTTTTTTGACAATGTTCTCAGTTCTCACTCTCTTTTTAAACTCATCTACAACTTTATATTCTCTCTCCAACTTAACCACACATTCTATCATCCCCCTGTTTTATGTAAAATTCTCCAACACAATTCCTCTATTCCAATAAATTTCACTCATTTTGCAACTTGTGCAACATGAGGTATACAAAGGGAGTAACATATTAAATAGGACGGAGCCACGAAGGGCGTATATTAGAAGATATATCTGCATTCTAGTCTCTACAAATTATAATCACTCATCAAGAAAATATGACATTTATTGTGTCGGATAAAGTAATGAAATGACAAGTATTCAAAGTGAAAAATAGAATTTAAAACACATAGTGAAACAAGGTCAGGTGGTAATAACAGATAGCAACTAGGTAGGTACAAACTACAAACTCAACAACATAAAAGCACCTCAACATTGTCTCCATACAAGTTAAGTCGATGGTTCTCGTTGTTGAAAACTTGTGCAGGGTACTTATTTCTAGCATTGCAAGCCATATCATCAGCCAGCATAAGTATAATCCTTTCATCAGGTATCCCAAGCCTCTTTACAGTCCTAAGATAAAAAAAAGAAAGCAAAGTTGCCGTGACCAATCGGGAGATACAAAATGGAATAATACTGGAGAGTGAAAGGATACTTCTTTTGTAAATTTACCTATATAAAGATAGAGTATTTGCCATGTGTCGATAGTTGAACCTTCAAAAGAAAAGATCGGTTCAATTATACTAAGCAATCAAATCAGTGCTACTAATAGACTTCATACAGGAACATAAGATTAACTATTTTTTAAGGGTCAAATATGATACTTGTACCACTCAAAGAGTACACTGACCTTCTCTAAGATAGAGATCATGCTTTTTTATATCAATATCCAATCAAAAAGGTCACAAAGGTATCACAAACTGCTCTGTGGAGATAAGTACACCAGCTATTACATGACTACAAATAAAGAACGCAGGGGCACATCGAAGCAATCAATTATTTTTCAGAAAGAAAATTTCTTCAAAAATACTAATTGTTTAGTTTTACAATGATAAGGAACCTAAATTACTAAAAGCAAATTCCAATACCCAGCAATAAAAAGGAAAATAAGCTTAGGTCCAAATTCATAAAATCATCTTTAACTTTGAATTTGGTCCATTTATAAGCATAAGAAACACCCTAATTAGTAGGAAATCATTGCAAAACTACCAAAACAAAGTCTGAAATACACAAAAATTAAAGCTATTCTTGACATTAGAATTCAATACAACTCAAAAAAATCAACTAAAACATCCTAACAATTCAACCAAACAACGGAACACCAAATACCAAAAGAAAAAGATTAAAAAATCTAATCAAACGGCATCAAATGCAAATCCTAAAAATGAGTTCATTAACAAATATATTGTTTATTCAATTCCCTTTTCCATGTTTTTGTTTAGGCATTGTAATGAACCTTGTATATATTGAGGTCACAATGTCACATTAATATGATAACATACTTACTCCGTATCTTAATACTTGCACGGTTGCACCACTTGTTCCAAAAAGCTCCCTCATTTAAGGGAGTTGCAACTAGCAAAGAGGTAGTACCGGAAACACAAAATGCCATTCCTCTCAATTTCTAAAAACTTAGACTTTGGTCAACCGAAAAAGAAACCCTTTCTCTATAGTGGTGAAAACCTATTGGCTTCATCCTAGTTTGCAAACATCGTTCTTGTTCAACCTAAAAAGAGAAAATTTATACAGCAGCTCAAAAACTTATAATTTTAAGAAAGTTTGTTCCGAAGGAAGTGTATTGCTTGATAAAAATTCAGGCATATATGGGACTGCAATGAACCCAATATTGTTTACATTCACAATGATGTTTTTGTTGAGAATGTTGTTCTACACCTATACAACATCTACGCTCTTAGTTTGTGAGCTCATGTTTCTCTACCTCTCTCTTCTTATAGGAGCTTCTTTTGTGGCTCATCACTCCAATCACACAAGCTTGCCCATATTTATACTTGTAGAAGTTGTTTCATGCTCCTTAAACATAATCATTATTGCGCCAATTCATCCAAATTTGTAGACTTTCTCAACACTTGGGTACTAGTCCTAGAATTTTCCTTTTTACTTGCATTGATACACATGGATTTCTCTATATTTTCTAAAATTATTTCCAACATTTCTTCCCAATTAAAAGAATCCTAAATTACTTAAAGCAAATCCCAATAACCCAGCAACAAAAACTAAAAATCTAGCTCCACCATCATTTTTTACTTTGAATTTAGTCCATCTTTAGCATAAAAAACACCCTTATTTAGCAAAAATAAAACCAGAAAAATACATACACCAAGATTGAAGCTGCTCTTGACATTGGAAATCAATAAAGTTCAAACAAATCAACTCATTCAGCAAAACAAAAACCCATTTAAACAATCCGAGAAATAGAAAATGGGCAACAATCAATTAATCAATATCAATCAAGAAAAAAATGAAGGGTATATTACCAAAAACGAGAGGTGCAGACTAAGACAGCCCAGTTGTTGGTGTGCATTGTAGTGGAAGAACTGGATTCAGCATAAACATTAACATTATACAACCCAACAATTAAAAGGGAAAGTATTAAGATTGCTAAACTTGTATTCATCTTTATGTAGACCAGATTTTGGGGAAACAGAAATCTGGAATTCCCCCTTAAGCTTATAGATCGCAAAGCTATGGATTATCAGATTTCGGATCAAGAATCAAGAATTAAGAATAGGGTATAATTGGTTCAAAACTTCAACCATTTTAGTTACACTCCTTGTTTTGGTTTGGACTCTTTTTGGAATGGAGGGTGCTCATAGCAAAGAAATATAGGCGTTAAAAACAGATTCGATAATTCGATAGATATCCGACTATATAATCGAATCCAATTTGATCCGACTTAAAAATGGATCTACAATTTTGCAAAAATTAAAGTGAACACAAGACCTGATTTTTTTGAACCGACCCAAAATCAACCTGATAACCCGAATGAACACCTCTAGAAGAAAGGACATGTGAAAATCGTAATAAAGTTAAAATTTAGCATTTTTGCGAATTATAGATTTAATATTTATTTTTTGTGAACTCCAACTAAAATTATATTCAATAATAAAGTATCTAAGTTTGTGGTTTTAGGTTAAAAATACAAACACCGACTACTTAACTTCTGACTATCAGAATAATTGGAATTCTTTGTTTTTTCTATGTATTTTTCATATAAGTTATTTGGATATGACAAATTTTAATATTTTTCATTTCGAATTTTATTGAGTTATATCATATTAAATTAAAATTTTTTAAATCACATGTAATTGTCAATGATGTTTATGATACAGGGTGAAAAAACATTTTGTTATTGTATATGTGACCTCCCCAAATTTTCATAAGTGGACTCCATTTATTACATTAGGATAATGAAATAATATTGTATTTTTTTAATATTTATTATTTTGAAACTTTTTCCAAAATAATGCTCACATAAAAAATGTTGTCCTTTATAATTCTCACACAAGTCATAAACAATATTTTCCTCATAATGTCATACAAAATAATTTTATAAGTATCATTAGGAGTTTGCCAAGTATATAGAAATGTTGACAATGTTACCATTACTTATAAATTTGTTAATAGTTTCTATCATAGTCTTAAAGTTTAGATTTTTTTACCGATTATAACCTCAATTTTTTTACTGCAAATTACATTCATCAAGATATTATTGTCTACAACATTCAAGCCTAAAGACCAACACGCGTCTTTAAAATGCACTTTGGCGTCACTCGTGTGTAGCCAGAAAAAATTTCTAGGACGTCATCTATCTTAAGATTGCTCCCTACTAAGCACACTTAATTGTGGAGTTCTTAGCAAATTGGCTCCCTTACAAAAAAGATACACCTTATTGATATCAATAGTCTATTAATTTTTTCTAAAGTTCAATCTTAGGTATCACAAACATTGATACCTTATTGAAATTTCACAATAATGATATAAATGTGTGCTGTAATGAAAAATACTTATAAAAATAATTAAATTATGTAAAATAATTTATTTTATATGATATTTTTTCATTACTATGCCGGATTAAGTATGTGCTATATAAAATTGAACTTATAACTTTTCTGAAAATGATACTCTCTATATGAGATAAAATGCAATTCTCTTATAAGATCATTTTCAATCAACCATATCAACGGTAAAATATGAGTAGGAACTAATGTTTTATTTTTTTCAAATTTTTGATAGACCGAAAAGAAGGAGATGTGACAATCGAATTTAGTATCTTACTTGTGAACAATGATTATGATTATTGTTTCAATTCAAACACCATTTAATTATCTTTTTTATGTTTAGACATGCAAAAATCGATAAAGATACAAAATTTAGAATTTGAAATTACTTTTTGATTTTGTACAATTATGTTCTCAATAAATCCAATATCTGAGATTATATTAATTAATAAATAATTTCACATACATACTTCTTTTTTAATTTAAATTCACTTAAATACCTATTTATAAAATTTAATTTCACATAAAAAAGTCAGTAGTAGTAAATGTTAGTGAAAAAAAATCATTTAACAGGTAGCCGACCATAGATATTTTGGGCTTTAGACAATTTAGCACATTTTTCTTTGCAATTTATCACTTATATGAACGGCCCACGCCAAAGGCCGACCCTATTAACAACAACATCTCACTGTTGGACAAGCCCATACAAGCAATTCAAAGATGAAGTTACATAGCAGTTAACTAAATAAAAATAATTTTTCACAAATTCTTAGTTGAGACCATCTTTTGTAAAAACGGCTCTCAAAAGCCCAGTCCAGTTCTAAATATACATTGTTACAACTCTAAATATAGATTTGAGCTGAACTTTTTAGAGTCGACATTCTTTTAAGAGAGCACCCGATAATTTTAAAATAAGGTCAGACATCAGCCTATTAATCTGTATAGTAAGTCTCATGGGAGACGGTCTATTCTATAGAAGGAATCCATGAAGCCCAGCCCAAAATATAACATAGTATATTTGGGGTTATAATAAATTATTTGGGGTTATAATAACTTATATTTGAGGTTATAGAATAGTATATTCGAGGTTATAATACCTTACATTTAGGATTATAACATAATATAATTGATATGATAATAAAAAAAAATCAGTTAAGGGAAATGGGCTGGCCCAATCTTATGGTTTATCCTATAGACCGTCTGTTATGAGATTTTGTGTAATATTCTTAATAAAGAATTTGTAATCATTTAAAGCCATTAGAAGTTTAGAACCCAAGGTCTTCCGCCTTACAAATAATAAGTAATGTACTCTTAGATAGGTTATATCGGCAGGGCACCTCCGTGAAGCACCGGAAGTCCGCGCACTTTCCACCATACATAGCTCGGTAAACACCCATTTTTTTCCTCTCCAATATCTTCAGATCTCAATTTTATGCCTATATATATATCTTCTTTTTTTTGATTTTATTTTTACAATCTCAATTTCAGTGACCTCGAAATGTTTCGAATTAAATT
The DNA here is from genome assembly GCA_019776075.1 of Amaranthus palmeri. NCBI lineage: Eukaryota > Viridiplantae > Streptophyta > Magnoliopsida > Caryophyllales > Amaranthaceae > Amaranthus > Amaranthus palmeri. Next base: position 3,882,248 of record JAAKBH010000271.1, on the reverse strand, counting down.
GGGGTAGAATATTGTAACTTTAAGTTACTGATTGAGATTAGGGTTCTTCGGATTGTCATTTTTTGTTTAATTGATTTTGTCACGGTTTGTTACTTTTATACCCTAAAAACCTTGTTCGCAATCTATTTTTAAAAAAAATTTTGTTTTATCCCTAATTAGTTTGGGTATATGTCTTAATCATGCCTATATTGGTTTATCAATCAGATTGTGACTTTGTAAATGTGACCTATTTGAGTATACAAGTTCATGTAATTGATGATTTTGGGATTACATTGGGTTTTTGGTATATTTGTATAGTTGTATATAGATCAGTTTTGAGTTCAATTGGCATTGGCCTAAAGCAAAGTATCCCCTATATGATGGATGGATTGCAGTGCTGGGTACAGTTTTTGGGGAACTGAGTTGAGTTGGGTTTTTCATTGCTTAGAATGCTGTGTGTACATGAAGATACGCTACTGGTTCCTTGGGTTTGGACTTTGAAAATTGTTATTATGTTGTTTTGTTACCGAATGACACATGGGATAGCCGAGATTATAATCATTTAACAATTACGAATCAACATGGGTACTAAAGCAGTTTCCAATCTTTGAGTGGAAGAAATTTACTTCTAACAATCTTATGACCGCCATTTAGTGGCTGACTATCTTGAGTATAGTGTAGAAACAAGACCGCTTTGCACTTAGTATCATATCGGCCGAATCGTAAAGGGATTGCAGCCAAAACCTCTTTTTTTGAACTCGTTTTTAATCATTTAGTAGTGAGATACTTCCTCAGTTCCCATTAAATGCATCACTTTTTCGTTTAGGTTTGTCTTACTTGCTTTACGCTTTTTTTCGGCAATGACCTCACTCCCTTTTTGTATTCTCATTCACAAACTAATTCTTCCTCTTTATCTCAATCAATCAATTTTCACTTATACATGTATTTCGTCTTATTATTCAACTTCAAATTAACATTTTCACCGTAAAATGGGGATCAATTTTATGGGCACAACGGGAGTATAAATTTTCCTCAAGGTTCCAATGTCAATGTACGCTTTAGAGTTGAGAGTTGTGACTTCTCTAATTTTATTTTATCTATGGATATAAAGATTCTGGAATTGTATATGGTTTTTAACAGTTACAATATCAAAATCAATTATATGGAACCAACCGTTTTAGGAATGTAAGAAATTGTTGGTCTTTGATCTATGTTACAAAGAGCTTGTGTGAAGTGTTAAGTCATTGAACATGTTAGTGTAACTTTTACTCATAAAAACATCTTCTATCAAATTAGTTTATCTTTGGAAAAGAGAACCTACTTTGTAATAGCAACAACAAAATGCAACTACAAGAAGATATTATAGGGGAAATATTCTATCAAATATTTCCTGGAGTCTAGTGTATCCTAGTTTCTTTACATACCAATTTAACTTGAAGGGGAAATATTTTTCTTATGTTCCAAAGCCTTCTTGTGGATTACAGTAAGTCTCATGGGAGACGGTCTATACCTTACATTTAGGATTATAACATAATATAATTGATATTATAATAAAAAAAATCAGTTAAGGGAAATGGGCTGGCCCAATTTTGTGGTCTATCCTATAGACCGTCTCTTATGAGATTTTGTGTGTGGATTATGTCTTTGGGTAGGCTTTGAACATACACTTAAGAAATCATTATGCAAAAACAAGGTCGCATTGCATCGACCGTGTTGAAAGTTTTTTATAAAAAGTTGTGTTTGTTGTATCAAGGTATATCTCATGCTCCTAAGCGTTATGATAGTTGCATTAACTTCTGTTACTACGTCACTGTTTCGTTCCCGCGATCATGATTGTTACCGCAAATTTTGCACTATGCTAGAATTAGTTACTTCACTTGATAAGTGCTGAATTAATGAGAGATCATCATTAAGGAGTCGATATATATTTCCTCAGTTCCATAATACTTGCAAAATTTGTTTTTATGCAATCTAATGCGTTGTTTTGATAATTAATATCTTAAGTCATGCATAACTAAAAATTTTAAAAGTTAATATTATGAAAATGGGAACAAGGGATGCATTTGTTGATTTGAAAAACGTTTTATTAATCAATTAACAAGTTAGATAAAACTTGTTAATGGTGGACACCGGAATTACACATAGTACTCTATTTAAGACTAAAGCTATACCTTAGAAAAGCAAAGAGATGGCAAGATTAGGTTTGAACTGGATTTGGAGGGTGCCTTTAGGAGCTATTCTATTGGAGATCTAAACGAACTTATTTAACTTGGGTTTTTTTTTTTTCTTTTGGAGGACACCTTGTCAGTTTTTCTTTACTTGGTTGTTGGCTGTTAATAGCTACATGTTTCCTTATTGAACTAAATATTGGTTGAAAGTTGACATCACCTTGCCATTGTTGATAACTTGCGTGTTGCGTGATGAATCTTGGTTTATTTTCTTTGCTAAATGTAGAAAGAATCTAATCTGATTCCAGCTTGAGATACAAGGAGATTTGCAGCGTTTTCTAAAATGAATATTAGGACAACTTTACTGAATTATGAGTGTATGGGGACTTGTGAATAATTTTCTCTATACTTGTGTTCATGCATGTTCTTTTGAGTCTGATCTCTAGGATACTGTATGCATGTAATTTGAATCAAGCAATTCATTAATTTGGTTCATTAATGTCAAATATTTTATTACCTGGATTGTTTTTTTTGTTTCTGCATGTTCTTTTATGATTTGATCTTTAGGATTTTGTTTGTACGTAATTTGAATCAAACAATTCATTAATTTGGTTCATTAATGTCAGGTTTTATCTCTTGGGATTGTTTCTTGTTCAGTTGATAGGAAATAGAAAATGGTGCTGGAGAAGAATAAGAAGAAAGAGGGGCCTGCTACAAACTCCTCTCAATTGTCAATCGTAGAGAAGAAGACCCCAAAACATTTGAAGCTTAAAGCTAAAAAGTTGAAACAATCTAACAAACAGAAACTGCTGAAGTCAAAAGAAGCAGAATGTTCCACACAAAGTCAAAACCTGAATAGAGATAAGAACAAAACCACTACCAGAGTGCAAAATGAAACCAATCACAATATAAGTGAAAATGAGAAAGCGAAGAGTTCGCTCAAGGGGAACAAAAAGAACGGGAATATTAACCCTCAACAGAAAAAGGTTGATGCTCCAAATCCTGAGAGAAAAGTGAGTGGATTGATCTTCATGTGCAATGCAAAAACAAAATCTGATTGTTTCCATTACAAAGTTATGGGTTTCCCTTTTAAGCAAAAGGAGGTTGTGCTTAGTATAAAGCCTGGTTTAAAGCTTTTCCTTTATGATTTTGATCTCAAACTTTTGTATGGAATCTTTGAAGCTTCTTCTGCTGGGGGCATGAAACTTGAGCCACCTGCATTTGGTGGGGCTTTTCCAGCTCAGGTGGATCACTTTAAAAGCTTGTTTAGTCAACAGAATTACAGAATATTCAAACCTTTTCATCATTGATGTTGATATTATTTTTTTCAGGTGCGCTTCAGGATATTTAAAGACTGTTTGCCTCTCCCTGAAAGTGTATTCAAAAATGCGATTAAGGATAATTATGATGAGAGAACACAGAAATTTAAAACGGAGCTAACTTCCAAACAAGTAAGAAGTTAATCTTCTTTGACTTTTTCTTTGGGGTTTGAAGTTTCAAACTGAAATAGCTGTACACTTTTGCTGGTAGTCCTTTGTGAATCACAGTCATAGACCTGGTGGCTGTTGTGGAACATAGGTAAACCGTAAACACAATCATGTACCTAATCATGAACTTTTAGAAGCTTTTGGTGGAATAGGCTATAATTTGGCCGCCAAAGGACCTTTTTGTGGGAAGATATGTTAAATGAACATTTTCAAAGTCTCATCCTCTAGTCATCAAACGGAACTGAGGTTGTGTAGAGATGGGATTGAGGGAACATTGGAATCGACAAACATAGTAAATTAGGTTCAGTTATAGTTTTGCATGAAAAAAAGAAAAGTGACACTGAACACTAAGATTCCAGTATCCCTATGCCATTAAATGGCTCCCGCCTATTCGGAGTTTTTAGAGGGGGTGATATACTCTTATGTACACAACCATACCCTTGTAATAACAAAACAAAAACATAAGAAAAACAGGAAAACAGAAAAACATATCTATCCTTAAATTTAGAAAAGAGATATTGAATTGAAGCCCAATTTCCTGCATAAAACATAAAAATCTTACTATTGACAAGTAAGAATGCGAAAGGAAAGAGGCTAAATCTAATGAGGCGGATAACAAGAGAGTTCCAGATTTTGAATAGTGTAAGCATCTAAATTCTAAGCTTAAGGAAAATACTAGTCATTGCCATCACCGGAGGAACATGGGGGTGAATGACAACTTACCAATTAAGAATGGGTGTGGTCATTCAGCTCTGTTGTTGGCCCTTTTTCAAAGGGTCTAAGGGAGCCTATGTGAAATTCCACTTGAGTGATAATTCTGTGGCTTTTTACCCCCACAATCTTGTTGGTCTTCCGCTTTTGAGGGAAAAGGCATGTGTGTGCACGTGCGGATCCAGGACAAAATTGATGTCAACAATTTAGATAATTAAATAACTACATGCAATAACGTTTTAATTAAGTCAAATGTCTACTACCAATTCATATTTGATCAACAATTCACTATTAAACTATCAAGGTTGATCAATACTTTCAAACAAATACAAAACAAGTCCTTCCAACTTTCCACTATGTCTGGGTAACAATTTTAGAAAGAAAAGAAAGAAAGAGATGGGAAAGGGAAGGAAGGGAAGAGAAGTGAAAGGATGGTAATTCTTGTTTGTTTAGGAGGAAAGGAAAGGGAAAGCAAGGGAGATGAAAGTTTTCCCTATAAAGTTTTCCAACTTTAAAGAGATTGAAACCTTAACCAGGGAGTTAAAATGCAGTCGAATCATCTCGGAACGACTGTTTTGTAACTGCATATATGTTCACCGTTCTTATTTGTCGCGATTTGGAACGGAGTTTCTCGCGTTTTGTAATGGTATATATTTTCACCACCGAGATTACGTGTGAGTTCTCATAATTGCAGACAACAGTTAATGTTCTGGAAGGATGAAGGAGAAGAAGGAAACTCTTGGTTGATGTACAGGAAGGACGAAGGATGAAGGATGAAGGAGGAATGATGAAGGAGAAGTGAAACATTTATTAGAAGGTCAAAGGAGAAGAAAGCTCGGTTGGTGTGTTGGAAGGACGAAGGAGAAGAAAGCTTGGTTGATGTGTTGGAACGACGAAAGATGAAGGACGAAGGATAAGTGAAACATTTTTTTTAACTAATAAAATATGGGGTAAAGCAGATATTGGAGAAATGCAAGTATTATCAAGAGGGGTTGGTTAAGTGGGACTTTATTAAGTTGTTTATATAAATAGATAATTTAATTCTAAATTATTTCAATTGATATTTGAAAATTGTATTTCAAAAATATAATGATATCGCAATCTGTTCCGCATAACCACATTTTTTCCAATCCCATTACCCGCGATCGCGACCAAGTTAGCGACCGCGACCGCGTATGTACACCATGACCTTAACAAATTTTATTCATCTAAACCCTTTAAAATCCTCCCCTCCAAATCCCGTCTTTCTCATTTGGTTATCCAAACAAGGGATCCTTCATCTCCCCAACTCCCTCTCCTTTTTCCTTCCATCCGAACAGAACATTCAAATCTCAACCTAATCGAAATATTAATCAAATAGAGTTTGAAAGAGTAAAGTAATTAACTAAAAATAAAGTTAATTGAAACATTTTCTTGATACCTAAATACAAATATTCATGGATAAACCTGGAAATTCCAAGTAATATCGAATATAATTGGTCATGAATATAATTCTAAATTCTTTCAAAATCTGCAGGTGAAAAGCCTGAAATCGATGTTTCGTCGTGTTCGGCAGCCTCATTTTGAGAACCATTCTGGTATTCAGCAACCGAAACTTTCTGATTCTCTTTTCGTCACTGAGAAGGAATATCGTAGCTATGGCTTGCGACCACAATTGCATGGCACAATGCAGGATGCAGTTCCTTATGCTCCTGTTCTCGTTCCCCAGTCTTACAGGACTGGTCAAGAGGTGCAGGGTTTTAGAAGTGCTGTACAAGAGCATATCAAACCTGCTCCTTCACATGGGCATTTTCCCTCATTGCAGACTCAGGCAGGTAGTTCTGAGTCTATGTTTTTGAGTGAAAATGAATATCGGATGTATGGTTTGCGAGGCCGAACTGAGCGTTCTCCGTTGGTACCATCCTCCATAAAGCAACCTAACGAGTTGGATCGTCACCGAGAGAATCCATACCATTCTCATAATGATCTTGTGACCACATCCGGCCCATTTTCAAGTTTAACAGAAGGGGCTGGTACATATGAGCCACATTCTCAGTCAACAGTGATCGAGGCATATCGTGCTGACTTGCGCTCTGCAAGTTACTCAGCTGATTACCATTTACCTCGAAGGGTCACTGATGAAGGTTTGTATGCATATGCTTCTCTTGATTTATCCGAACACAAGAGAAGTCATACTAGTAGTCAATTTGGAGTTGCACCCGCACCCGCTCGCGCACCCGCATCTGCACCCGAACCAGCACCTGTTTCATCTCGATACTCATTTGCTGGGGCACTATATTCCCTTAGGTAACAATAGTTTGTAACGCGACCTATCCTTCTGATAAGTATAGTTTCAAACGCAAGCCGTTGTAATTTCATTTCGGGTAATTGATGATGATGCGAACAATTTCATTCTGTGATAACATTGTGGGAATGTGAATTTGAATAATGCTAGTTGCTGGTTAATTTCTAAAATCATCTCCAGAAGTTTTAATGGCTGATGTTAGATAATCAAATCTTTACTATCTTAGTTGCAATGTACTGTAGTACATATGGAGTAGAAACAGAGACCACAACTTGACTGTCCGAGTACGTGCTTTGAGATTACCTTCGGAGTCGCTTATCTCCAAATTTTCCGGTTATATTAAATTTACCGTATTGTTGGTATTAAGTTGTGGTAAAGAAACAACCTGTATAATTTACATGAAATGTATCGTAATTCGTATCGTTTCCATGGTAATCATAAAGAAGTTTACCACTCAATACTCCTCATGTCTCATGAAATTTGTCTGACTTTCTATTTTAGTCCATTTTATTAAATTTGTCTCCTTTTTATTTTTGGCCATGATCTACGCTTTAATTTTCTTCTACATTTAATTTACTTTTAAATCTCATCTTCACATTTCTCATTTTCTCAATAAAACTTCGCCTACTTGATCTACGCTAATGAGAAATGTTTCATGGGATAGGAGTACCACAGTTTTAAAAGAAAATGTGGTACTTCACCATTTGAATATATTATGCGAAGAAAATGAGATTATTGAAATAGAATAAATATGACAATTAAACTTAGGAAAATTTATCACGATTTTTTTACAATAATCCCTACTATCCATTGACCACGAACAAACCCATTTATTATCTCATTTAACCCATTAATAATCAAGTAAACATTTCTTTTTTTGAATTACATTTTCTTTTTGGATTAAAGCAATTAAACTAAATTACCCATATCACTGGTCTCCCTCCTATAAACCTCTATAATTGAACTTGCGTCTTTAATTCTAAATTTTTGCATCTTAGGTTTTTAAAATTTTTCCATCTTCAATTCTCAATCAAAAACAGGAACTTGCAATTGCTTGAAGAAGTTGGGTGGAGCGCACACACATCATCAGATATTCACGATTTTACCCTAGCTAAAGAAGTCTCCCTCTTGAAAACACAACTTAATGCTCTCAAAATACTTTTTTGTTGTTATTTTCAACAACGCAAATTGAATCAAGAGTTAAGAACAACTCTCAATTTTGCGTTTGAAAGGGCTTATACTTCTCAACAGAACCAACAAGTCTCCTAGCAGTTTAGACTTTAGCAAAGACGCCATTTTTATATTTAGGGGTTTCCTTAGCAATTAAATTTTTACTTGAATGGAGAAAGAATGAGCGAAATTAAAAAAGCGATAAAATAGTGTTAAAGGAGGAAGTATTTGTACCTGCAATGGAGATGGGGCAGAGTATTATAGGAAGAAAAAACTTCATTGGCCAAAATGTGACATGCTACAACCGGTTGCTAAAATTCATACAGCACCACAGATTAAATGAGACAATAAATGAGATTTTAATAGATAGTTGGGATTATTGTAGGAAAATCGTAAATTGATTGGATTAATTTGAGTAAATTTTCTTTAAACTGCTCAAGATAAATTTTAACTAGAATTACTCTAATTTTTCATCATCATTCCTATCATTTAATATCAACAACAAAAAAATTGTTAAAATGATGTACCCTGTTACTATATTTTGTAATGAGTAACCATAAGAACAAGTAATATATTTTTTTTACTTGGATTTGAACACTTTTCTAAGCAATCCAAAGCGTTTGTTTGATCGTTTATATTTATAGTAATACATCAAAAAAAATGTTTGATCCTAACACTTTTTTATAATTAAATCACGCAAAAGTAAAAATTATAAAGGTAATTTCCTCTTTATTAATTTTTATATGACTATTTTTTAATAATATATCGGTAATTCAACTATAAGCATCACTTGTTATACTTCCTCCGTTCTACGATATTTGCTACTGAGTGTGACATATTGTGTGGGAAAATGTCATTATCAGTAGCAAGTAGGAGGTGTTCCTTCGGGTCATTGGGTTGATTTCGCGTCAAGTGTTTCGGGTCGGTTCAAAATCGAGTTTTGTGTTCACATTGGTTTTTACATAATTATAGATCCATTTTTAAGTCGGATCAAATCGGGTTCGGTTATAAAGTCGGGTGTCTATCAGGTCATTGAATCTGTTTTGAACACCTCTACAGAAAAAGTATATTAATTACCCTTTTAATTTAAAATTATGACTTTGCACCTATTTAAAATTAATTTTTGGATGTAATAGAAATTGGATGAAAAATTGACTACACTTTTTGTTAAAAAGAGAATTGAATCTAAAAATGGGCAAAGCAGCAATTTAGTCATAACAGCCGAAAAAACAATGCTTTGGGATTGGACAATCTTAAGATCACATCTTATGATTTTTGACGACATGGGCCCCACTTCATCCACCCTGTAATTTAATTATCCATCAACTTAAAAAAAATTAAAAATTAAAATTAAATCTAAACACACGGAAGGTTATTTCCGTCATTTCCTATTTATCTACCCTTTTATTTAGATCTGATCATCCAAATCCTAAATATTTGTTCATAATCATAAGGGTAATTTCGTAAATAGATATAATAATCAAGGGCGTGAATTTAGATTGACGAGAAATTAAAATAATAATTTACCGGAAGATCCAACTTTGCCATTTAGAAAGACGCCATTTTCAGACAAAGAAAGAGGAGAGAGAAGTAGAAAGAAAGCGAAATACAGTTGCTGAACAGAACAGAGGAGAGAGAAGAGAATAACACTAGGAAGAGGAGGAGGAGGAGGAGGAGGAGGAGGAAGAAGGTGTTAATAATGGCGGAAGAGCAAAAAGGAGAGCGGAAACATAGCGAGGAAAGCGTCAAATTATTTGTAGGTCAAGTACCTAAGCATATGACGGAAGCTCAACTTCTCGCTATGTTTAAAGAGTTCGCTTTGGTTGACGAAGTCAACATTATCAAAGATAAAGTTACTAAAGCTTCTCGAGGTTTTATAATTTTTCATTTTTCTGGAATTCTTTTGTGTTATTGCTGTTTTTTCGTTTATGACTGTGTGTGTTGGTGATTTGATCGAGGAATTTTGACAATGCGAGCTGATTTTGGTTGATCTGAGTTCAGATTTGTTTCTATTTTCTTGTGCTGTGGGATTTTTGATGGTGAATTTGATTTTTTCTTGTTTTAGGATGTTGTTTTGTGATTTGTCCGTCTAGAGAAGAAGCAGACAAAGCTGTCAATGCTTGTCATAACAAGAAGACGCTTCCTGGAGTAAGTTGCTCTTGATCTCTCTTAACTGTTTTTTTACTTGTTCTTACCTATGATCTACTTCGCTTTCTGTATTTCTATTTTAGCTGTTCAATTTATTTAACTAGTTGACTTTGGCACATTGTTTATATTAGCCCGCCAATCTCAATTAATGTTTGTCAAAACATAAAATCGATGATGTATGCATGGTAGAATCCTTTAGAGTGTGAAGTGGAGCTGTAAAGTCATCTGATTTACATGCTCAAGTTAAAATTCCACATTCTTTAGAGTGTTCTTACCATCTAACTGACTTTTGTGAAGTTTTTGTTTTATCAGAGAAACTTTAAAAGCAATTCTCTTTGTTTCTAGAACTCATAAAATATTTTTCTATTTCTGCAAATGGTTCATGTATGTTAATTTTTATTAATGATCGGTGGTAAAGGGTTGGATATGAGAGTGGGAGCATATGCATAATATTGCTGACATCAGTGTATTGCAACCGTATTAATTATTATAAATGTTTTTGAGCTTACAACCGAAATATAGGCTGCGACGATGCAAAACCATCCACGTTTGTTCATTTGTTGTATTGGAGCTGTTGTATATACAAAATTTCCTTGCTTTAATGTGGTGCGTTTTGACATAAAATTATACTTAGGATACTGGATTCTGTATAATGTTTTGTAGCTTGTACTATTGAAGTTTGCAATTCTATAATGTGTTACTATGTTATTGGTCACTCCTGTATATGGGAGTTCCGTTTCGATCGCTGTATACTTGATGCCACTGTTTAGGTGATCTGTCATTCAAAAGGCTGCCGTCTGCTTTTGGTTTTGTGCATGGGATGCAATCAGACTCGTGCTATGTAAACTTGACATCAGCCTTAGATGATCTGTAATTCAAAAGGCTGTTGTCTGCTTTTAGTTTTGTGCATGGGATCTAATTACACTTATGCTTTGTAAACTTGACATCTGCCTCTTAGGAATAAGAAATTCAAATGTTATGAGCTGTTCCTTTTCCTTTGTTGCCTTGATATGATTCAAATTCGTTGTGTGACATCTGGCATGATTATATGTGTAGTTTGTTTATAACATTTTGGATATGTGCTTCTCCTTCTTCTTAATTTTAGTACTTGCGCTTATGCTATATGTGTTCAGCATAAATTTTTTATCTTGTTTTGTAATCTTTTCCTACTATATATCCTCAGGCTTTGAGTCCCTTGCAAGTGAAGTATGCAGATGGCGAACTGGAAAGATTAGGTCTTACTGAATTCTTGTCCTGAGTACCCTCTTACATAATATATCTTTTATAAATATGCAACATCCCAATTTCAGTCTCTTTATGTACGACCTTATCCTTGTTTCTTTTTTGACTCAATCTTCCAAATTTTATTTACTAGAGCACAAGCTTTTCGTTGGCATGCTTCCCAAGAATGTCTCGGAAACTGAGGTTTCTGCTTTGTTTTCTCAATATGGGACGATAAAAGAGTTGCAAATTCTGAGGGGGTCTCAGCAGACAAGCAAAGGTTGCTACACTTACGTAATACTTTATTTGAAATTTTTGTTCCAACATAGTTTCTTTGCTTTTATTTCATCACGATCTTCGTGTTATGCGTATAGTTGGTCACTTGTTTATGTCAAATTTATGTCATTTGTGGCAGGATGTGCATTTTTGAAGTATGAGACAAAGGAGCAGGCTCTTGCAGCCATGGATGCTGTCAACGGAAAGCATAAAATGGAGGTTTGTTCTTATGTCTCATTGTCAACTTGTGTTTTACGCTTGAAACCAACTGAGCAATTTTCTTGTAGAATCATATTGTTTATATGATTTGATCCTCTGTTATTATAATCATGTGATGATCTTGCCGCTTTCTTGATACATTTCTAGTTAACTGATAAGCTTACTGATTTGATTTAACATACATCTTATCAAGATTGGATATAAGACTAGTCATGGTTAATCTTAGATCAAATGTAGCTGGATTTTGCTATGAACTGACGAATTTAATCAAATAGTAAATCTGAAAAATATCAAATAAAATGAAATAAAATGAAATAAAATGAAAAAAACTGAAATTATATTTTAAAATGAGGTAAAATTGGTGTAATTAGGATAATTACAATCAATTGGTAAGATAAGAAAAGATAGTTCAAGCGATTCGAAAAGCTTGAGATCTCCCAAGTCCCAATTTAGTATAAAACGCACCCACAATATGTTTAACAATTTTCTGGATGATTACTACCTTCCCACTTCCCCCTATTTTTAATAACAAATCCACTAAAAACTAACTTATTACCTAAATCCCTAATAACATAGTAATTACCTGAAATAACCTTAAGCCTATCATCCAAAATACCAGTTCATTGCTGATTTTAGTTGTTTTTCCTATTGGCTGGTTTAGGATTGTCACATGTTGAGTGCATTTTCATCTATACTGTTGAGTCACTTGATTAACGTCTTGTGGCCTCACTACTCACAACTATATTGAGGTTACTGGTATCCGTCTTATTGAACTGGTTTCTTATGAATTATCATCTGAGCATCTGGTTTAGGATCGTCGTTTTCCAGAATGTCCATACTCTAGTAAAATTCACAGAGATATTAGTGTCAATCTATACTGCTAAATATTTCTGGGAAGTTCTCTAAATACTAGTCAAATGCTATTAGAAAAGATGGATTCAGGAACACCCATATACAATTTTCCGCCTTTTCTTAATGTTCTTTATCGTTACTGTGGCAATGGAATGTGGGGACAAGGAAAGAAATGTGGCAGTGAGGGTGGAAAAAAACACGTAAAAATAGAGAAAATATAAACAATAATAAAACAAAAAAGGAATAAACTAAAAGTGTAAACAGAAATAATAGATTAACATTGCAACTGTAAAGAACTTTGACAAACAGGGATAATTCTTATCTAAAGATTGGATACAACTTTTCAGCAATTTTTTAATCTGGGGTCGTTTTCATGGCATCTAACTAAGCTACTAGTAGTATAATTATTCTTTTACACTTTTAAACTGTATAAATGTAATCTTTCTTTGGAATTTTCGTTTCTTTTGCTTTTGATCAAGATATTTCTTCGGAGAAACAGTAAAGGGGTTTTTACTAGGGAAATAGGGAGCTCACCTAATCATGAATGACCTATTCTTTATTGCATGAACTAATATATATATATATATATATATATATATATATATATATATATATATATATATATATATATATATATATATATATATATATATATATATATATATATATATATATATATATCCGATTCCTACCATTTTGCGAAGGAGAAAGAACTATGTAGTTGTAATGATTTGATGGAGGAAAATGATTGAGTATGATAACTATTGACATGTATCATGATTACTAACTAGTAATTAGTTTGTGAAAAACAAACAACTCTAATAATTTCCTCATAGGAACAAAAGTTGAAAAAACTAACTCTTATAGGTATGTTGCCAACATGGCAAACTGTAAGTGCAATAAGAAATGGAAGGTCACTAATACAGGCTCATACTTCATAATGAAGTGTAACTTGACAAGGAAAAGACTCTAAATCAAACTCCATATCAACACACATAGATATATGTCCTGCAGATTCTATCTTGATTAAAGGAAAGTCTACGTAAACGTCATTTACATGAAACGTTTTTTATTTGGCCATGCCTGTATATTTATTTGGTCATATTTTGCCTGACAACCTTGTCCCAAATCTTCTTTTGATGTCTCTTCTGCTCATAGTTCACTTGGAAGAGATGCCTTATCCTAATTTTCCTGAAACATTGTAATCTTGTCCTTGGCCTCCTTAGTTTTTGACATACATGTATGTGAAAAGATCGTCGTGGCCTCTAAGTATCTTGGATGTAGACCCCATGTAGATCTAATATCGTGCTCTGATAGCAGCTTCCTAGATTCTAGTATGGTATCTAAGAGATTTTTTAGGCGAAAACATTAGAGAAACTTTCTTTGATTTTTTTTCTTGTTTTTGATCAAGAAATGTTGAGGTTAACTGTGAGGTCTGTGTGATTAGAGTGCTGTATTTTTCATGTAATAGAAACTTTTCTCCTGTCAGGGCTCGAATGTTCCTTTAGTAGTTAAGTGGGCTGATACAGAGAAAGAAAGGCACGCTCGAAGGGCTCAGAAGGCCCAGTCACGTGCTTCGATTGAGGCAAATGCTGATCCATCACAGCAATCTTCCTTATTTGGAGCCATGCCAATGGGTTATGGTCCTGCATATAATGGTTACGGATACCAGGTTTGTTTTTATTAACAAGTTATCAATTTTATGTGTTTTGTATAGCACAATTCTTTTTAAACATTGCTTTAGGAATGGCCTCACGTGTTTTTACTTATTTTGAGCATTAGTTTATGGTGCTTCTGTTGGTTTAGTTTTTAACTGTGATCTTTTTCTTGCTTTCTTTTGTGGTGTCTGCTCATATATATTAGGCTCCTGGCGGTTACGGAATTATGCCTTATCGCTTGCCCCCGATGCAAAACCAATACCCTAATATGGTTTCTCCAGTAAATCAAGGAAATGGTTTACGTGGTGTGAGACCTGATCTTTCACCAGGTGCCGCACCAAGAAATTATGTTGGATCCGGTTATCCTGCTGTTCCAAATCTTCAATATCCTGTGCCATATCCCGGAGGGATGATGAACCACAGACCGGTTAATAGTTCTCCAGGATCCATGCAACCTAGTGTTGCTAACAGCCCCTCTGGAAACTCTCCTGGTGCAAGTCCAAGTTCTGTAAGTCAAGTTGAAGGTTGGTAAATTTCTCCTTAACATTTGTTTGGTTTCGAATGACCTTTTATTTGGAACTTTTTAACACTACTGACAGCTGTTAAGATAGCATGTATGCAATCTTGTTATACAATTGGTATTGATTATTGTGTATACTTTCTTATAATCTAGGACCACCTGGTGCTAATTTGTTTATATACCACATACCTCAAGAATTTGGTGATAATGAATTGGCAAACGCTTTTCAGCCATTTGGTAGGGTCTTGAGTGCTAAGGTATTTGTTGATAAAGCAACTGGCCTCAGCAAATGTTTCGGTATGTCATTCTCTTTCTAATGCATAAAGCCAACTTAATCAGAATGCTTGGATCTTATTATGTGTTTTTACAGGATTTGTCAGTTACGACTCACCTGCAGCTGCACAATCTGCTATTAGTATGATGAACGGTTTTCAATTGAGTGGTAAGAAGTTGAAGGTTCAGCTTAAAAGAGATAACAAACAAAACAAACAGTATTAGTTTGGACGTATACCATGCATTGAATTATGGTCTGCCATAAAGTCTCGATTCAAGCAGAGAAGTGGGTGGTATGGAGAAATCTTGTTCCAGTTATTGGTACGCTACCCAATTGAAAGGTCCAGGGGGTGTAAAGTCCCGCAAACTCATAGCTGTTGTTGCCAAGCTTAGATGACCAATTTACTTGTATTTTATGTATCAAAAAATTCATTTGGATGTTTAATTCTTAATTTATTGATTCTTCCTCGAACGACTCTTGCGGCTATGACTCTGTATATGTCTGCAAAAGAGAATAGAAAAGGGTCATTTCTTCATTATTTTTCTCATTAATTTCTCGATTAACTACTTACTTGCCCCCTACCCCTCCAATCCTTATGAAGTGAACCTTTTTTTTTTTTAAGTTTTTAATACTTCAGATATTGCTTCACCAGAATTTTTTATTTAAAATGTAAGTGTTTCTCTTGTGTTTGGATTGTTCGGGTGCTTGTACGTTTATATTGTCCATGAATTGGATGCCAAAGCAACCTTGTGCCCAAGACTTATTCATTGGACTGCTAATCTTGCTAGACTGAAGAATTCTCGCATTCGGCAGTGCTATCATGAGGTAATATATGGTTTATATTATTATTATTAGTAGTAGTAGTAACGTCAGTAGTATTTTTTATTGTTATAAAATAATCATTGTCATGTTTCACTTCATTCTTGCTTCACAAATATGTCAAATTTGTTTTGATGGTGTGATATCATATAGAATATAGGGTTGTCCGACTTTTAATTTGATTATTATTTTTATATAGGTGCCAATTTGCTTGGGATTTGTACTTCACTGAAGATAAATAATGAAGAGAAAGGAAGATTGCAGGTATATTTGATTGAACATTATTTTCTTTTGTTTTATTTCACAGATGTGATTTGAGCTTAAATGAGAAGTTGCAGCATTAGAGTAATTTGAGGTACAAATTAATAATTGAAGATTTCTTCTGATATTAAAAGTCTTCATCTGAAAAAGACTGGATCCAATCCTGATCATCTAGACATCATCATTTGTTGGTAAACATCCTTGATTGTTTTTTAGAAGTCTAGCCAAAGCGTTTTTTTTTCTTTGATAGTAACTAGCCAAAATTAATGTGAGTGCTTGATTGAAACATGGGTTAATGTTATTTATGGAAAAATGATGCTATATGAATGATGATATTCCAGAATAAATTAATTTTTTAATTTCACAATTCTTATTTGAGTGTTTTTAGCTATTTCTTCTGTTCACTTAAGGGCATGCTTGTATTGGGTGTAAATATTTAAGGGAGTAAAGAAAGTCACACTAGTGAAATGAAAGCAAATGGAGATGCATTTGAAGTAGTTGAGATAGTTGTGAAGAAGGTAAAATAAGCATAAAATAAAAATAATTAAGGAAAAAGAAGATAATTTCCCCTATTATGCCGGTAATACATTCCCCCACCCTCCCCTTGGATAAATATTTACCCCACAAAATTGAAAGCGCCCTTCATTTTTTGCAACAATTTTTCCACCTTTATAACAGTCAAATTTTATTAATTTCTCATTTATCAACTTCATTTTCTTACTTTGATTTTTTTTACTCCTTTAAATATTTACATCCAATACAAGCATGCCCTAAGTCTGATCGTAGTGTTGATTTAGCTCATCAACTTGTTCGACAACTGAGATTCGGTGTAAGCTGACAGTAGTATGCAGCATTTGATGTCTTCTTAACCCTTTTAAACATTTTTGACATTAAGGCAATACCTGTAAGAAGAATAGTAGTTGTAACTTCCAGACCTATATGTTGTTTTGCATATGGTTTCATACTGTTAATGCTATAAATTGCTCTTTAAATACGACTGTGTTATTACATCTAGTTATGGCCTTATGGGTTGTTAAGTAATGAAAATGTCAATTTAAGAATATGGCCATTATTTTAGACAGCTTTGAATTATGAACTCAGATTTTCATACTTTTACAACTCTTGCTTAAAGGTGACGGTGTGACTGCATGCATATCTCCATACAGTGCTTATGATGATTGACGAATCTACTTCAAGCATAAAAGGTAAGACTTGAGTTCCCTTCATTTCTATTAGTTTCCCCTCCAGGAATTGTTATCATATGGATCGTCTAACCTTGACATTGAGTACTCCCTCCCAGGAGAAAGCTTCCAAAATTTGGTGAGTAATGATTTATTTGTAGTTGAAGAATAAGACAAGATAAAACTGGATAGTTGAAACGAGTGGTTAAGATAGAGAGAATAAATTTTTAAATGAGATTAAAAGAAAAGAAGTTGATCATTGCCAAAAAAGAAAATAGCAAGTGGGACGGACCAAAATAGTTAGTGAAGCATTTTAACGGGAAAGAGAGAGTATTATCATATGATTTTAGCCAGAGGAAAATATTCGGACATGACTCGGATCATTAGATTAAAAAAAGTCATTAATATTGAATTGAGTCTAGTTAATTTTACACATGTAGAGATGAGTTTTTGACCCATCATAACTAATATTTTGAATTTTCTTTGATTTTAGAAATAAAAACTGTCTTGTACCATTGTTGGTTGAAACTTGAATTTTCTCCAAAATGTAAATATTACAGAAGGGATATTAATAAAAATTGAATCCTTTAATTTTCCTCCTATCGCCCCTTTATTTCCAAATTAATGGTACATTCCATCAGATAATCAATTTTTTTTAGTACAATTTTTCCAAAGTCAAGGTCCTAGTCTTTAGCTTTCACGTGTTAGTTCAAATTTCTAACAGGTGGTGTATTATAGCAGTAGAAATATTAATGATTGAAAATAGCAATTAGTCTTCAGAAATCAGAATTGGCATAAAATATGGCCGCTAATCATAAAGGAGTATTGAAAAATGTAAGTACCTATTTCGGTTTGATTGTGTTTGAAGGTGGTCGGTGGATAGTGGTTTACAATTACAAGACACAAGTTGGTTACTTATGGTAGTTATATTCCTAATTATTGTTTTTGGACAATTTTGCAAACATGATTTCCCGAATGTCACGTTTGGTAACAACGATTTTATTCGAAAATCTAGAATTTATTCAATTTTATCGTTTGGCAAATTAAAAATTATAAATTTTGGATTTAGATCAATTTCACCAGTTTTTTTTTAAAAGTACTTAAAGTTGAGAATTTGAGAATTACTTTTCAAACCTGGTCATTATCAAATTCTTGACTTATGATTTCGTCTAGAATTTAATGAAATATTTGTTCCCTAACACAACATAATAGTAAATGGTCAATAATTTAAACTATTATTGTATTATCTATCTATATATACTATATACTAATTAAACTCGTTAATTTCAACTAGACATGTTCTTATAACTATATTTATTTTTTCGTTAAAGTGTAAATAGTAAAAAATTAATAAATATTTTATTTCCATTAATGTACCGCAAGATATTCTTCATCACTTTAAAACATTCTAATTCTAATTTAATGATTATCAATTTAATTTATTTATTAGAATTTTATACTAATGACTGAATTTCGTTCTATGCGGGAATTAAGCTACGTTAATATACTATTATATGGCCAAAAAAGGTGCATATTATGGGGAAGTGAATTATATGGATGTGCGTGGTTGAGATTAGAGGTGTTCAAGGGGTCGGGTCGGGTCGGGTTAAAATTTAAATGGGCCGGGGCGGGGCGGGTCATGTCAAATGATAAATGGGTGGGGACGGGTCAAGCCCATTTAAATTCGACCCACTTTGACCCTTTTTAAAAAGTTCTTAGAATAGGTTTTTTTATTATACTTTATGGTCCGTTGGGTCAACCCATTTATGTATATGATAATATCATTAAAAAAATTTTCCGCAATTAATACTTATAATTATCCGATCCGACCCTTTACACCAAGGCCCGTTTATGACCCGACCCGCTAATGACCCGTTAAAATGTGATATGACCCTTGACCCGTTGGGTCAACCCGCCCCATTGAACACCTCTAGTTGAGATCTTACTACAATATATGGAGATCTCTTGTCAAAGAGGTGTCATGTTTGATTAAGGCAGAGATATTTATTTCGGTCTTTGGGTCTGGGCGTACGTCTTAAAGAGATTGGGAACATCACCTCTTTTTTTTTTTTTTTTTTCGAATTGGGGAACATCACCTCCTAATTATCTGGCTGAGCCGATTAACTTGTTGATTTAAGTTTTTGTGGTTTTTATTCTCAAAAAAAAAAAAAAAGTTTTTGTGGTTTTTTGCCGACAAGGGTCAGTCATACACTCAGGATTTATCCAATAATTAGTAGAAAATTTTTTAAATAGGGTGAATTATAGTCAAAAATAAAATTTTAAAAAATTCTATATTATTGACGTGTTAAAGAAAAGAAAAAGTTATTAGGAATAATATAACTTTTCTCTGGCATTTTATAATACTTACTTTGCCAAAAAAAAAAAAAAAAAAAAATATAACTTTTTGCTTATTTTTCTACAATAATACCAACTTTTGGTTGAACATGAATGATACCAACTTATGGGGTGTTTTTCTACAGTATACCTAGTATGTTAAAATCAAACTATAGGTGATTATATGACAAAAAAATTTAGTCAATTCGTTAATAAATTAAAGTTGGTATTATTCTAGGAAAAAACCCCCAAAGTTATATTATTCATGATTAATCAAAAGTTCATATTATTGTAGGAAAATTAAAAAAAAAAATAATTATTGAAAGTTAATTTTTTTAAAAAATTGCAATTTGTTTGATTGAGGTGAGTATATGGGTTTTGCTACCTTGGACAATGATTTCTAGTGTGGAGTAGCAGCAGGCAGCAGCATGTGTTGTCTATAGCAGTCCCACCATTCTTTATTGTTTCCCTCCTTATCCAATTTTGATTTGGTTTGGTTTGGTTTATGTCTATATCAAACTATCGGTTTGGAGGATTAAAACTTGCTGCTTTTATAATTTGACTTTGTTCAAAATAAGAAAAACAATGAAACAGCCATATAAAACGTGTTGCCAAGCCCAATATTTGATGGTCAAGGATACTACGCTTTGGCCTCTTGTCATCAAAAAATTATTACAATTAGATACTTCTGTTTTCTAATAAAGTTTCCGTAAGAAATGTTTACGAGAAAAATAGAATACTTTAGATAATGAATATATTATTTAATTGAATAATAAGTTTGATTGGACAAAAGTATGGACCATAAACATTGAAAAAAATTTTGAAGAAAGTTGATGGAAAAAAATATAGGGACCACAACTAATAGAAAAATATTTTATAAAGTTAGTGAGAAATATTTAGGGTTTATAAGAAATATAAAAATGTTAAAATCAAGTTAGTGGAAGATATGTCATATGGGTCCATAAGCATTATAAAAATATTAAAAAAAGGATGAATAAGGTTATTTTTGTCTAAAATTTATGATATTAATAGAAAGATTCTTTATGGGAACAACAAATGGAACACTCTAAAATGGCAAATGGAAACTTCTTTGAGGAACGGATGGAGTATTTGTTACACAAAATTAAAAAGATAGGAAAATCAAGCCCATAGGATTTCGGATATTTGCAGGTTCCACTCTTTGAAGACCCTTGAGTCAAAAGACCCTTGAGTCAAAAGACTCTTTTGACCGCCCTCTCCTTATGGGTATGAGACGTCGTCGATCTTCCTTCCCTAGACACTAACTATAGATTTGACTATATGCGGGAAACACTGAATATGATGATGATGTTTATAAAATAATATATTCAATATCTAAAAATAATTTATTTTTCTTAATTTTCATAAATATTTTTTTGGGTACAAACTTTAAGAAATAAAGAGAATAAATATAAATTTTCAAAATAAATGATTAAAATTAGAGCAAGAGTAATTGATTATCCAAAAATCATGAGGAAAGAAAAAGCATGTGATGATGTGAATATGCTTCCTTCTAGAATATGGGTAATATTTCCTTATTCAATACTAGGAGTATAAATAAATGTGCCTTCTAGAAAGCCACCATACAACTCTCATTTTCAATTGTATAATTAATAATACATATAATATGATTGATCTAATGGTCTCCCACACTCATGAATCCCATATAAAACTAATCAAGGCCATCCATTTATTCATCATTCATTCCAATGGGAACAGTTAACCTTTTTCTTCCCTTCTACCCACCATTAAAGTTCAATTCCACCTAAGGATTTAAAATTTTAAATACCTTTTTTTTTGAAAAAAGGATTTAAATACCTTCCTTAACTATATATTCTTATATATGTACTAAAAGAAAAAAAAAGTAAAAGTTCAAAAGTGCACAAACATACATCATTGTTCATCTTCTTTTGTTGCATATGGTTATGTTTTTGTATATATAATGTTACCAAGTATCTTACATTCTAGCTTACAAAAACCCCACTTATTTTAATTTTTATAAGTATATAATAGGTCGAGGAAAAGAAAGGGTTATAACAGGGCACGATAAGAATTGAATTTAAGGTTTTCGAAAGGTGGTATATCTATCTACCAACTTAGATAATACTCGATTTAAAAGAAAACAATTTATTTATTTTTAGCTATGGCAAAAAATGGTGAATTAAAGAAGATGTTGGTTGATCTTTCTCCTTTTTTTCTCTTAGAGGCTGGTGGTGATTCAGAAGGTGATATTGATTATCATGATCATGATCATGATTATGGTCATAACATGATGATGGTGATGGGGTTTGGATGGAATGACAATGAAGAAGATTCTGAATCATGTAGCTATGATGTATGTGATGCAACATCAAGTACTAATGCAACATCATCACATCATTCACATTCACATTCACCCATCATTCATGAAGAAAAAAATGATGTATTGATGATCAAGAAAATGAAGCAACACCATCATCATCATCATCACCATGATCTTCATCATAACCATGATGATGATGATGATGATGATGATTGTAAATTGATGATCAAGAATTCAAAAAAGGGTAAGCAAAGTAAAATAGAATGGTCAAGCACATCAGAAGTTATGTCAACAGCAAATAGCAATAGCACAAGGAGGAGGTCATCATGTATTATTGATTCAAATGATGCCAAAAAAAAGATGAGTGAAAAAGAAAAGAGTAGACTCTTCTGGGAGTCTTGCTTGGCTTCTTAGTACTCCCTCCGCCCTCCGGTCCAGTTTACTTGTCCCATTTGACCAAACACGGGTATTAAGATAATAGTGGGGTCCATTGAAAAAGGTGGTAGTTGGGTATTTTAATTGATTAAATTGATTGTAAAGGTGGTAGTGGAGTATTGGGAATTGGAAAAGTGGGGGTATTTAGGTAAAAAAAATGATAGCTAAAAAAGGAAATGGGACAAGTAATGAAGAATTGCCAAAAATGGACATGTGACAAGTGAACTGGAACGGAGGGAGTATTTCTTTATAGTTTATTCTTTTATTTGTTTTTTTAAATGGAAAATATCTTTCATTCACTTAAATTAAAAACATTTAACCATCAATAACCTTGGTATAAAGTTGAATATTAGAGTTGTATTCTATAAACAATTGAATAACTCTCAAACTGATAAAAGGTGAATATGGTTTATTTTTGGACACAATTTGTATTTTTAAACTTATTCTGATAGTGGATAAGAAATAATTAAACTTATTAATATTATATTTTTATTTTAAATTTTTATATGATGATTCTAATTTCTCATGATGTAATAAAGTAATAGAGGCTTACTGAAATCAAACTTAATATTAAATTACTTTATTATGTGTTAAAAATTCTCTGCTAATGAAGAATGTTTTTTTTTTTTCTAAAACAAGCCTCTTCAAAGAATGTCTTGTCTCACGAGATTTGTTACAATCTTTCAAGTTCATTTCGTAAAAATTGCTATTCTATTTTTGGCAATGAGTCGCACTGATACTCAACCTCAAATCACATATTTAACTTATTATTCATATTTATCTCTGGTACATGTATCCTCAAACTTATAACCTTAATCTTCACACATTAGCTATTTACTAACATTTATCCATTGTTATTATTCAAATTCATAGAAAGCTCTCTTTTACTTCACATTTTAATCTCGAAATATTTCATATTTATATTTATATCATATTCATATTTATTTCATTAAAAACAAATTCTACAAAATATATGATGTGGCAGAATATGATTTGTAGTAGAAAAGATCTTAGATCAATGAGAGTCTTGCCTCAAATCTTGAAAAACAAAGATTCTTTAGAAGACTTTGCCTAAGTTAAATCTTTAAACTTAACTTAAAATTCGGGTTAAGACTAGGAATAAACACATCTAAAGTACACTTTTTGATCCCACCTCCAATAAACACCAAACTTAAACTTGTAGCAATTCTCATGGTCATGGACGGTGGGAGAAGAGTTTTTATGACCGGCAAACACACCTGCGTTCATTCGGGTCAACGGGTTGATTTCGAGTCAGGTGTTTCAGGTCGGTTCAATATCGGGGTTTTGTGCTTACATTGGTTTTTACATGATTGTAGATCTATTTTTAAGTCGGGTCAAATCGGGTTCGGTTATAAAGTCGGTGTCTATCGGGTCATCGGATCTGTTTTGAACACCTCTACATGCCTTTATAGTTGCAGAAATTTCAGAGCATAGAACTTTGAAAGAAACGTGAAGATGCTGCAAATTTTACCAAATTAGGAGTAATGATGATCAAAGCTTAGAAAAACCTTCTAAAAAAGGACTTAAAAAGTACAAATTGACTCCAAACCAGACTCAGTAAACTACCAAATAGTCGAATACCACAACTTGATCATTTTTGTCCATTGTAGATCAACTAATAACTATTACTTTTCAAAATAAACCAAATTCAACATCTGAAAGCAATACTAATTTGTCAAGAAACCAACACAGTCAAAAGTTTAAACTCGTAGGTAAGACCCCAGGATATGTTATATACTTTAACACGCTCGTTCACACGAAAACCCTTTGGGCTAGAGGTGTGAACGCTACACATGCTCTCCTTATATATGGCACAAAATATTCCACTTCGAAATGAGCCTATGAGGGGTGGATGATATTTGAACCCGTTACAATCTGTCATGTAGACTTTTGATACGTTATCAAGGAACCAACGCAACCAAAAGTTTAGGCTTATGGTTAAGGCTTCAGGATATGTTATATACTTCAACATAATTTACAAGAAACAACTAAATTTCAATGTTAAATTGGTACAAATAGATCAATTTCCCATGGGAAACTAATTTCAACACATCCTTACAAATACAATTCTAGTGAGACTTGAACTTTCATGTTCAAGTTATCTAATTCCATTATAAAAGGTCAAGGGCTCAAAGGCTACAAAGCCCTTTGTCAACTTAAAAATTCAGTGGAAAATTAGACCTCTAATCTTGACTTACTAGGGCTAAGAGTATGTATATGAAGCACATCAGTCCTAAACTTATAACCCATCATGAGTTGATGGAATCCTAGCTCCACTGTGATGAATAAATAAACACAAGACAGATTAATGTTGAATAAGATTTTCGACGCTACCTTGAGAAATCGAGAATCCCTCATGTCAACTGTTGATAAACAATGGCAATGAAGTTGCGGTCTCCACCATTTTGACATCTTTTACCTTCTCATATCTATCCGATAAGTTTTTGGTGTCAAATGAATTTCCTTTAGTACTGGATCTACAACTCCATCGTTTAGAGTCTGGAATCAATATGTCGGACTCATCCTTTCGATTACTCGCTATCTTGTTCTGGTCTAATTGATTCAAGAAGCATTCTTCTATTTCGCTTAAGCAACCATGTTCATCTACATTGTGACTATAATCAGCTGATTCATCACAGTCAGAAGCAGACCCTCTTGATTCACAGCTTGTATCCATTTCGCGTTGACTGTCATATTCCTCATCACTCTCTCTGCCTGAAAGGCGGGACGACATAGGTGAATAATTGTCATCAGTCATAGCCTGCTCACGTTCTCGTAGACATTTTGTTATTAAGGTTTTGAGCAAGTTCATCACTTGAACAGCATGCATTAAAGCTGTCAACGGATCAGACATCTGCATCATGCAAATAGAAAACATATCAGTTTGAATTACCCCCAAGAATTATATAGTTAGCTGTAGTAGTATGGACCATGGGCTGTTTGGCAAATGGGAACGGATCAGACTATATTCGTTATGTTAGAATTTTAGACGAAATTTTGGGTCTAAAGTCTCAACCTTTTAGACATTCTTAATCAAAATTCCTATTCCCTTTCTCCAAATCACTCCTGCCAAACAGTATTACATGAGTCATACTGGGGACAAAATCCATACCAGTATTTCTGTTTTATTTAACATTTGAGGTTTGAGCTCAGAACTAACTGCAACAGTAATTAATTATATATACCTGAGTCATGTTAGGCGCAAAAACCATAGCAATATTTCTGGCATTCATCTTATTGAATTCCTCATCCTCTACGACATCAGCCATAAGATCAATAGCCCAGTTGAGAAGCGCAGCTTCCATTGGTTTAAGCTGTTTAACAAGCAGGATGTAATCTTCTTCAGTGTTGCATTGAAGAACTTGCTCTGGAGAAAGACCATCAAGCACTCCAGAAGGGAGCTCCCGAAACCAGGTCTTGATTAAGCCGGCTAAACAGTGTACATCTATATCATCTGGCACAATACCCCTGTTGAGCTGATCTCTAACTTCTTGTTCTTGACCATTTTCTGGGTTTATGCGAAATATTCCTTCTGCCTGAAAATGGAACACAAATCCTTGACATAGATGCCTAAAAAGATTGTAAAAATGAAGTAAGTGAACACAAGTTTGTATGATTTCTTTCAAGCAGTTGTCTCACTTTATTCACTAATCTCCATGCAAACCGCAAATCACGATTCAAACAAAACAAATTATGGTAATTCGGACCATTTTTGGCTGATCAATTGACGAATTATGTTAAATTGGTTGCTATGTCATGAAAATGCATACCTTAAGACCACCTTGGGAGTACAACCTCTCTTGCATTAGCAAAAGTATTATGGGGACACTGTTTCCTTTGGAATCATACGAACACTGCATAGATTCTGCTGAAACACCAAACACGCTAGCACTGCAAAGATGCAGACCAAATGAAGTACCAAGCAAATCAGAATGCACTAGTATTCGGAGATTTTAAAAGCAATATTTTAGGAAAACACGTATCCTTGAGTTTAAATCACTTGAACAATTTGATTGTTGGAATATAATGACGCATATTGTAGAAGTTTTGTACCATATGAAGTTGTCTATTTTTTTCATGACTTTGATTATCCATGTAGCTACAATACAGATATGTTACAAAGATCAGAATATTCGATGATGGAGAAGGGGAATTAACTCCTCCACACGCTAGGATAGTAAAACCAAATGACATGATTCATAATGATTGATGATAACCTGGAGGCTAGAGTACTATTTATTAATTAATTATACATGTATATGTTTGCACAAGCATGATTAAGAAGGTAATGCGTACCCAGTATTATGAGAATTTTTTTAAAGCTTTTTTTAAAAATATTTGGAGAAACAAAGCTCACCAAACTATTTGGGAAAATAAGCTTATGGCTAGCTCGCTGTTATTAACAGCGAATTGACACCTTAATGGGCAGGGGGCTTGCATGTAACGTGGGAGACACGCATGTGACTCTTCCCAACTACCATAAATCTCTGCGTTTGCAGCTTGCTTTCCAGTCCATTCTTTGAAGTAACTAATCCTGTGATGGTACGTTGTGTTTACCATCTCAATGATCACACCAACCTAAAGAGTTGGACACACTCTTTTATAAAATGACATATGATGGAAGAATTCAAATGGTGTGCACCCAAGCTATGGTTGCCACTAACACAAGTAGATGTATGTGGACCTTATAAGTCACTATGGTCCATAAAGAATCAACACTATTCTTTTGGTGAGCACAAAGTTTCCAACCACAAGAATTGGGACACACTAAATCAAGCACACTCTTGTTAGATATTCGACAAGTATATGATTGATTAGTCTTGATGCAATCACTCCGCTTCAATCAAATTTTTCTTACTCGAAAACTCTATACCCTTAACAATGGGGTGCCCAAGGACAAAGAAATTGCGTAATGAGATGGATGATCGTACTGATAGAGGAATCAAATGTGGCTTATGCAACGGAACAGGACATAACAGGCGTAGCTGTGCACAACGCCAACGTGGTTAATTTGTGTATTTTTTAGTTGAACAATTTTTATGTCGTAGTTGTAGTTTGGACGATGTATTATGTATTTTAATTAATTACTTTGATGTTTAACTATAATTTCTTAAGTTAATTATATATACCACGTAAGTAAAAATGCAAAAAAAAGAAAAACAAAATAAAATTTAACCTACAGCTTTGTTCGCTATTACTAATTCGCTGTTACTAACAGCGAACAAACCCAAAAAAACCTAAACCCTGCCTAAAACCCAGCCCCCAACCCAATAAGGTATCAGTTCGCTGTTACTAACAGCAAACTCACTAAAAGCTTATTTTTCCAAATAGTTCGGGAGCTCTTACTTCTCCCAAATATATAAAAAGAATAAAAAAAAGTTCCTATTATGACCTATCACGTTAAGTTTCTTCATTAAATTCCCTTGGCCATTGAATGAGTAGTTAAAATTTTGAAATTTTAATCCTAAATAAAGAGAAGGAGAGTGACCGCTAATCATTAAAAGTCTTAAATAATGAAGAGATTCCCTAGCAACTCTCTTGACTTGAAATTTCCGCCTAAATTTACTCTCATTCAACACTAATTGAACGACTCATGAATAAACTACACTTACTAATCAATGAAGGAATTCAACCTTTAAAATATGATATTAAAGTCATTTAAATCAAGCAATTAAGTAATGTATACTTAATAAGCAAAAACCAAATCAGGAAGAAATTAATATTAAAGTCATTAAGTCAAAAACAATTTGTATTTAAAAATAAAAAATTAAAAATGGTGACGAGTAAATTAATCACCTGGAACTAGGAGCTTTAAGAGGAATTTGAATTTCAACTTGAAATTCAAGAGGAAGCTCATTATCAACAAGCAAAAACCAAATCACGAACAAATTAATTCAAAAACTAAAAAACAAATTGAAGTGAAAAAATACCTAGCACTAGGAACTTTAGCAGGAATTTCAACTTGAAATTCAAGAGGAAGACCAAGAAATCCATGAAATCGATCAAAAGTAACATGAGTAATATGCTGAACATTCGTAGGGCAACCAATTTCCATTTGACGAACAGTAGAAACAACTTGCTCACTTCGATCCACACGACAAGAAACCATGGATTTCCTAATAGTTTCCAAAATCAACGTAAGTAATGAGAGCTGATTTTGTTCATGAGAAGAGGATTTAGATAATGATACAGGACTTTTTGAAGCTCCACCGCCGCATACTCCGCCTTTTGTAACCATTACAAGACCAGTCATTTTGCGTTGGGTTTGTGGAAATGGTGTTTGTTTGTGTGTCTTCATGTGATGTGATGAAGAATGGAAAGATTGATTGTTGTTGTTATTGGGTTTTGTGTGGGTATATTTAAACTTTGGAATTGGGATAGTGCCTTTTTATATAGGGAATTGGGATTTCAAACGGATACTTGTTTTTCAAATTTTGTAAAACTTTTACCTTTATGTGCATCTTCAAATATCTATTGTGCCCTTTTATTCATTATTCATTATTTTTGTGTGTAAATAAAAGTGTAGTTTGAATTATAGTTTATTCGTTTCATAATATTTGCTATTGATAATGACAATTTTTCAAATAATATGTCACACTCAGTAGTATGGAACGGAGGAAGTATATAGGAGAACTTTCTAAATTAAATGGCGGTTTTTAGTGAGATAAAGCGGTAGAATTTTAGAATTTTACTCATTATTTTGTAGGTTTTACTAATTATGAATAGAATTTTATAACGATGGTACATGGATAAAAATTTAGTGATTTCATGTTGCATTCTTCTTTGTTCGAACGAGTATAGATATGTGTTAGAATATAAAAAAGGACAAATTGGAGATTGAAATGACAAGGTGACATTAGAAAGGAAAATCAAAGTGACAAATGAGGAAGAACTCTACTTTTATTGATGTAGAGTGTAATTGATTTACACTTTAATCACACTCAATAAGGTTTCAAAGAGAAGAAAACATTCACTTTTTTCTATCATTAAATCCTAATTTTGTGACTCTCCCTCACTAGAATAATCGTATTAGGATTCTCTACATTCTTTTTTTCAATTACTCATTCTAAAACTTTAACACCTATTTTAAAACAAAAAATAAAATTTCAAAATTCCCCCTGTTTTCCTCTATCAAGTAATTCTAACTATCAGATATGAGTAATAGACTCTCTATTTCATTTTAAGTAATGAAGAGGATCCTAACTCCAAATAATCTTCCTCCATTTGACGATTACGAAACTTTGAACTGATTAAGCTTAATCTAATAAACAAAATTAGGATAAGCTTTTTTTATAGCACCCATCAAGACATTTTGCTTATTAACATATATTTGAGCCTGTGGGCAATAAATATAACATCATATAGTTAGGGCACAACCAAAAAGAACATTCTGATTAATATGGCAAGCAGGTGCTCTTTTGAGAGATCGTTTTTTGTAAAGACGACTCTCAAAAATTTCAGCCCAAATTTATATTTTGAACTGTAACAATATATATATATAGAATTGGATTGGGTTTTTAAAAGCCGCCTTTACAAAAGACGGTCTCAAGTAAGAATTTGTATATGGCCAAAGCCATAATCCTAAAAAAAGGTTGGTTGAAGCAAAACGAATATCATCCGCAACTTTTGTGCTCAAGATTGTTTGGATCAGAATTTTATCTAAGATCGTTGAGGGGTAAGATCGAAATCAGTATATTCGAATCGTAAGATCGTACGATCCTACGGCTACAAATATGCATTAACATTCTTTTGGTCCAAATAGTCGGTCACAAGTAATTGCATCAATCATGTGCCAAGTTTCTTGCAGATTCAATTGATTCAACTATCAACGAATGGTGTACAATGTATAATGCTTAGTTGCTCTTATTTTCCTTTTAAAGGAAAAAAAAATATAATTACATGTATATATAATTTCATATTACAATAAATTTAAAAAATAAATAGAACACTCAAATAAAAAGCTTTTCTTATGCATCTCCTGACTGCCTGGCTCTACACTATGGTACTAAAAAAACAAAGGTTATACGCCGTACAAAAATGGAACCGACTCTTCTACAATGCCCAAACTACATTTACAGAGGACGAACTTTGCACTATCTAAACACCTTAATTCGAATCGAGACTTATAGCACACAACTGTAATGAGTATAACTAAGAATCGTAAAACATGTAGATTTATTGGACATCGAGAACTAAGTGCACAATGAGGCGCACACACACATGTTGCTGATGAAACGGCCTAATGTACAACCAACCTCAGATATATGCAAGTGAATTACGATCATGATCGGGCTGAGGCCGACCTCGAGTAGGAGTTGGTGGCCTTTGGATGTTGAGTTCCTGTACAATCCAAGAAGTAAAATTAACCCCAAAAAGATTCTAACTTTTTTTTAAAAGTTCCCATAAAGAAGACATTCCTTTGTAGAAAAGTTGGTAAATTCAACTTAGTAAGAATTAATGCTTAAAGTTTGTATTAAATAAGCACACAACCAAAGGAAATAGAGACGGGCGGGTTTTGTGGGCTTTACCTGCATCCAAGTGTCATCTACAGAACGTTCTGGAGAAGTCTCAGGTGATTGCATAGGGGGTGGCAAGGGATGAATCAACTTCGGGACTACAACCAAACCACGACCGATAACTAATATTGCTCCAGCATTGTTCGCAGTCCCTAAAGAAATTTATAATCAAATCACTGGTATATGGCAAGGCAAATCAATTCTAAAGATTGTTGGTTATTCTAGTTACCGCAATAGTTAGTAGCGGAGAAGAGTGTAATCAACTGCCCTTGAGCAAATCGTTCAAAACCATCCATCACGCACTCATGGGCTCTTATAATGAGTTGCAGCTTATTTCTTTTACAAAACTCCGTGACCCGGTCAGGCTGCAAGTATAACATATCTAGATAACTGAATTAACCAAATATGAGTAAATCATCTTTAATCTAGAATACACTACAACTACGCCCAATGGAAGAGAAAAAGGGTAATGATGACAGCGAACAAAATAAGAAGCAAATTGGCAACATTTGTTATGCAGAAGAATTATTTGTTCAGACATCAAACATATTAACATTTGCTCCAGAGCTAACTACAGGACCCAAGTAAAGGATCAGGGAGGCTTACAGATGTGCGACTATTTGGCATAACTTCACTACTAGTAGCAGGGTAGAATGCCTATCATAACTGAGTAACTACAATCATTAGTCAACAAACAAGTACTAGGATACCAAGTTTCAACAAAGAATGTAAGTAAGTTCTTCTGAGTCACAGTAAAGCAAAGAGCTAATAATCTCAACAAAAACGGAGTGTTAGCATGATTTCAACAAAGAGATAGTAATCTCACCTAGCAAGAGATGATTGACTAAGGGATTAGAAGATTCAGTTAACCTAGCAAGACAATTCCTAAGGGAGCACAGCAACTTGTCTCCTCAGCGCGACTCTTCTACTCATAAGCCCACTATTATGACTCCCCCCATCCACAAGTCAAGGAGGGTAGATATAATTTTATAGACCAAATGGGAAAATTCTTCCCAAAAGACTAGCCTATTAAGTGAGACTGTGAGAGAGCCCAATTGTTAAACATAACACTCATTAGTTGCCTACAGAACCAATGTGGGATGTCTCACAACTTGCAATGGGTAATTGGGGAAACAACACATCAAATCCCTCCACCAGAAATCAAATCAGTAGTCCTCTTTAAGGATACCCTCATTATGCTCATAAGGTGCAACAATTGCTGGAGCCTAGGCATGCCTATACTCCAATACACCGCACAATCAATGGCACAATTATCCTTTGATACAGACCCACAAAATTTGGATTAGATAAAGCAACTTCATTGACTATATTGGTACTCGGTGGAAAGTCAAGAAAATATTTAGAGTGCTAGACAAGTCACACCTCAGCTCAGATGAGAACCAGGAAAAAGGCAGTATGTAACTTCCAAAAATAAAAAAAAAACTAAATAAATACAATTGATTTATCAAAGATTCCTACATAAATGTAGTAGCATTTGGTGTAAAACAGTGCCAAGTAAATATTATCCACCTCAAGGAAACAGGTCATTATTCAACATTTAAAACTTTCCACAGATACCTTAGTAATCATACATGAGCCCATTCCCAACCATCCTTTAGATGAAAATTTATGTCAGGAACCACTCAAACTAGTCAAGTCCTTTGTGCAAAACTTCTTATTAAGCATGAATTTAAATCAATTAGACAAAAAGTAGCAGCCTAATCATACCCCAAATGTAACAAGACCAGGCCCTCTAGCATTTGGCCTCAGACCCTCTATGCTATCATTTTCGGTGGGATCAGACCTGCATATAAGAGTTATGTGAGACATATAAAAAGTAGCAGAAAGGAAAAACCAGGAAAAATTACAAATCATATATGTACCACAGCAAATCCATTAGAACTATAGATCCGGCATCCATTGTTATGGGCCTCTCAAGTTTCTCTATTTGTTCCACAGCTTGTATAGACCTTCCAATGCCACCATGCATACAAATAATTTTTTTCTCAATAAGAGCAGCTAGTGGAAGACAATTGAAGAGCTGATTGAACCGTGTCCATGCCCAAATCCCATCATTCTCTCCCTATAATTTTTGCAATGTTAGAACATTATATGAGATAGTAATGCACCTCTCAGGACTCATAAGTCAGAACCAAGATTGGAAATTGTATATTGCTCAAAATATATTTTCTTGATTTATATATACCCCCCCCCCCCCCCCCCCCCACACACACCCAAATTAAATACATGCAGTTCACCAAACAGTCAACAGTCAAATAGGCAAACTTGAGACTGGAAAATTAACTTCATATAAGGTAGAAGAATGTCGGACTTCTATTGAACATCCAAAATGGTATTGTATACATAAATTTGGACTGGAGTTCAAGGAAAACCACATTACCATTCTTTCAATGCATTCAAGGCGAAATCCAAAGAGTGCATTAATGTCAGCAGCTTCATGATTCCCTCGTATCAAATGAACATTTTCAGGATATTCAATCTTCAAGATAAATAGATGTAACAAATTTGTTAGTTCATATTGCATTCCTGGATATTCACAATTAACCAACCTAGCAACAGAAATAGAGAAGTAATGCAGGCATGCCTTCAAAGCAAGAAGTAATGTAATTGTCTCTAAGCTATGCTGCCCTCGATCAACATAATCACCCAAGAACAAATAGTCAATATACCTGGAAAAGAAAAACATTGGTCAATTAACTGCCAAGTCATAAACTGCAAAGTAACTGTAAGAGTTTATTCATTATTAAAGAATCAAAAGTGCAGCAATTATGATAGAATAAGTATTTAGAAAGTGTCCCTCAAAAAACAGACAGAAAGTAAGAGCAAAAATTTAGATGTGTGTACCATGTGGACATCACATAAAAAATATCCGAAAGTTCAACCTCAAAAATTCTCATAAAAAACAATTTGACATAATGCTAAAAATAGCCACGTCTAACTGCCAAGACACACAATGACCCAAAAATAACTTTTCCATAAAGGCTTAACAATGATGACATGAGACTTCAGTCTTCAAAACAAAGAGATCATATATCTGATTTGAGAATCATGCAGCAAAGCTCAACACTAAACCTCCTACCTCAAAACTTTGAAGTGGAGGGTTCAATTTGCACCTAGTATATAACTAAACTTCCGGTAACAAACAAATTAAGGATAGCAGAAAAAAGATCAAAGGAAAGAAACATGCACATTGATCGAACATTGTTTTAATGCAGTACAAGGATAAACTCCGACTGATGAATTTAGCTTATATTACCTCTCAATTTCTAAGATGTTGGAAGAGCAAATCAGAGCATGACCTTGGATAAAATTAAAATATTAAGTACCCAAATGTCATTAAGTGGCTCCTATCTAGGCTTGATCAGATGTACGTGGCCTTACCTTTGTAAAAACAAAGAAGTTTTTTCCAAATCGACTCTTAAAAGAAAACAGCATCAGCAATTTCACATATTTAAAGAATACACAAGATTTAAATTGTCATTTTACTATGACCTCAGATATGATGAGGAAAATGAAATCACATCAAATGGACTAGAACATCTTTTTTTTTTCATACACATCAAACACTAGTTCTATAACTCACACAATTAAGCATAACTGGAAAATCAAACTATTAAACATAAAAATTTTGAAATGTAACAATGAAAAATGTTTGTTTACATCGAAATCTTTCATATATGTCTAGGTATTTTAAATGGAACAATTAGCCATTTACTTACGTAATGTCACCAGCAGTCGAAGGAAATCCATATTCATCAAACAGCCTCATTAAATCACCAAATTGTCCATGGAGGTCACCAAACACTTTGATTGGAGCTTTCAGCTGAAGAACAGTTGGCTCTTGCATAAAGATCTGTTCGGCAGCATGACAGATTTCACCCACTTCATAAGAATCTAAGAAAAATTTCCGATTAACTGGAGGTTTCCAATTTCGTGGCCTGAGCAAAGTAGATATGACCTGCCAATAGATGAAAATAATTAAATAGGAAATTTAAATAATATATTTCCGGTTCATAAATTTATATTTACAGTTTTATAAGTGTGAAAAGCTCATGTAATTATACAAAATCTTTTAGAACATCATACTTTCTTATGCAAACCCTGAGGAGACTTTTGCCTCGCGAACTTTTTTCCAAGAGACGTTTGGTCACTACTGACAGGTATCATGCGCCTGCTCTCATTTTCAAATTGATCTAGCGATAGCTGCCTCACCATACCTCCTAAGTTCCCTACAGCTTCTTTAGCAACTACAACCTGACAAAACAAAATGTTCAACACTGAAATACCAAATGCGCAGAAATAACATACTTAAGCAAGAGAACATACTGCTCTGGGATGAAGACGAACATCAACATCAGTGTCACTACCATCTGAAGGAGTATCTGCAGTGGGTGTGCTGCCTTGTGACAAAGGTGTCTCTTCTGGGGGAGATGTAGATGCAGCTTGAGCAGCTTGCCAAACAGTTCTGACTGCTTCAACTTCAGCTGTAGATGCCTCCACAAGTTTATCCACTGCTTTTTTACCAAAGCTGTAAAATGGAAGTCCCAAAGTTCAATAGCATTCCACCAAGTCTCTCAATCTATCAAAAGCCTTTATCAAATTAAGGCAACAACTCATACCTGACACCACCAGGACCTGAAACATTTTGTTCATGCCTTCCATCAGGTATTGGTATGGGAGTCGACATGCTCAAACTAGGTTGATTCATTCGAGGACCAGTCAGGCTTGAGGCTCTCTCAGCTGTCGGTGAAGAGGAGCTGACTTCAGATTGTGACGCTGCATTCTCTGCAACTAAGAAGTCGTCTAGCAGAACATCTGCAAAGCAATGTCCCATTAATCACACACTGCTCATAATATGCATTTCATTGGTTATAGTGAATACAAGAAATCGGTATGCAATAAAGAATACTTACTCCACTCAAAAATAGGTGTCAACTTATCTAATAAATATTAATGTATGAAACTAGATACCAGGTACTAGTACATATAATTTTGAATACCAATAATAACCAAATTTAATTTGAAAAGCAATGGATGTGTATGACTTTGAGGAAAACTAATTTAAGATAGTCAAACTTACATCACTTCTCCTTATCATCTCAAATCCCTAAAGAAAGTTCCTAATACTTATCCTATAATCTAGGATCACTCCTCTTCCTAGCCTCGACATGTCTCCTCTAGCTGCATTGTCGCTATGAACTCTACACTTTTGTATCGATCTTCTACTTTAGAACATTATACATAAAGAGTATTATCTTATCCTGAAGTCATACATTCGGGTATCAACTCATTTCTTTGAGCAACTAGTTTGTTTCTCTATCTATTAGTCGCACATGGATAAGAAAATATCAGTTACTAGCAGACTAAAGAACAGTGCAGCAAAAACAAGAAAAGGAACAAGTGGTAAATCTTTCACTTATGTGCACAGAGGAAGCATTAAAATTTTTCACACGCTAAGTTACAATACACAAAACAATTTGATTTCTAATTTATTACACAAGCAGTACAGCAGAAAGCATCTACTGAAATTTTCCAATTTACATTCTCTCGAGGGATTCAGTTTTGGATTTACTGTTCATACTTGGAATAGGAATTATATTACATGACATTTAAAGGGATGTGCTAGATACAATATATACATATATAAAGCAGACATTAGTACCTCCTCTAAGACCACCATAAATATATATACGAACACCAACAGAAGCTGCCGCATGGCGACAGCGGCGCATTAGCTCCAGAGAAGGATCATATTCTGTTTGTCCCTTGTTACCCTTCAACGAAGTTACCATCCCATTCCTATCCAACCATACTCCAGCAGCAGTGTCCAAAACTTCAGCAAATCATATAAGACAGCATTTAGTTATTACTTACAGGCAATTTTATACACACAAATATATGTACACAAGTCACAGAGTTACCTGCAATAGCTGCTTCACCTTCAATTGCGCGTCCTCCCCTAAGAGCACCCCCTGTAACATGCAATCTAGCCCCTACGAAGACCTAATAAGCAGTAATTTTAGGTATAAACTTGGCTCGCAAATTCTTGGAACTACACTCATAGAGAATGGTTTCACAATATTTAAAAAACATGGCATTTGGCAAATTGGGAAGTTTTGTTATCAAAATGGAAATTTTGGTATAATTTTTTCTATTACAAATTCTTTTCAAGGGTCGAGGTTGGTGTTCTACAAATGAACTAGTGATTCTCAAATCCTTGCAAGCTTGCACCAATCAAGAGAATACAACAAGAAAAAGTGGCGAATTCTTAAGAGAATTATCATCAATGTTTTTACTTCATATTCACTAAATGTAAAACTGGCTATTTTCATTTAGTTGTGTGCCATCCCTACGACCAGCCCATCACCACGTAACATAGGGATGAGAATAGACATTTCAGTACCCAATTCAAAATAATTCTCACTCTCAATTTTCATCATAACTAGAATCGCTGTTTTAGCCTATTTATTCCCAGTACCACCCTCCCGAATCCCAATCCCATGAACCAGGTGGCCCCTCAAGTTGATGAACAAAATACTTTGATACACAGCACAAAAACTTACCGCAGCATGTTGGTACCTTGGAGAAGGAGAAACACCAGGTGCAAGAGTCCACTCCCATTGACCATTTCTATGCATAAGCAGCCCATATGCATCAGCAAGGGGCTGTAGATACAGATAACATCAATAACATATTGCTTTGCAGCTATGAAAGCCTTTCAGCTACAATAGAAAAACAAATTGTAGGTACAGTAAAATGGAGTTTAACAAAATTACATAGAAATATAGTATGCTAAGACTGTACTAAAGTCCACAGACAACAAAATTCTATCAGCACAGAGCAAATAAGAATAAAATCAACAAATAGCAGTTGAATCAGAGGAACAGATGGCTAAGTCCTGTTGGAATCATGCCAAACAACATAAATTGTGCAAAATATAATTTTTTTATGTGACAGATGGAAGGCCAATAAGGATCTTATGTTATGTAATGGCAGCTTCATAATAGATTACAGAGTTGTCGCAAAGCTAAATCCTGTCAATAAAACATTCCAAAAAAATGAGCACATCAACACGCCGTTAATCCCTGATATAATGGTGTAATGCCTACTTTGTAAATCTTTATATTCCAAAATTCCCGCTAATAGCCATTTGTTCTGGTGACTGGTAGGAAGGGAGATTACATAAATGGAAATGGAGTGGTAGAACCAAAAAACTTGACGTAGTAGGTGATGAAGAGAGAGGAGAGGAAGTATCTAAAAATATCACATAGTACCGTATGCGATGTGATTCTACTAGGTTTGATAATTTTATAGGTTAATTTTACTAGAACTATAAAACATTACGACCTAAAATTCCCTCTTACTGAATTATCTTTAAAACTTCACACCGATGCGTTCCACCCTACCAAGTCCTTGCAAGTGACAATGCAACCATTTCCACAAATATGACAGCAACCTGATGTAACATGCAAAGATCTTGATCCTCCATTGACTTTATATCTCGTCAAGACGAGTTACAATCACTATTATTTCATTGATGTTCCTAGCCCCATTATGATCATCTCTCTGATGACCAATTAACCTTGTAATAAAATGAATGTTTATGTATCGATGGTTCTCTAAAGTGAGGCAAGTAGAAAGAAGAAAAGGATCCTTGCATCAATGAGGCCAAGTGCATGTATACTTGAGCTGACCATTCGGAAAAAACTTATGTTATTGTTATGCGCTTTTTCAATTTAGTTGTGAAGGATGATAATTTAAAAACAGAGAAAAATGTGAAAATTCCAACATAAAGAAATGATGAATAGAAATGGAGACAAGAGTACACCCCGATTCTTCTCGTGTTGACCATATATTGTTAATTCTGCACTACGGTTATTGAAGACGATCTCATGCTATTTACAAATGTGAAAAAACTAATATACTTTTAAGTGATTACATGACGCCAAAGTCGAGATCAAAATAGCACCAACAATTCCCTTTTTCAATTTAGTGAACCGTTTAAACTTAAGCACGCCTAATCTCAAGTCACTAAAAAAAGTCGTACACACATCTCTTCAAGAAGTTTGTATTGAGCCATTGTTATCCGGAATACAATTCCTCTAAAATATAGGATGGGAACAAGAATGTGGAATGCAACCTAGAGTGACTTGGGAACGGCTAGGTCCAGGAAAAATGTTGTATAAGATGTAAAGTTAATTTCAAAAGAAAATGAAAATGATTTTTGTGCTTTAATATTTCGTATTTATGGACTTTTTCAGCTTTAAGGCTTGAACTCGTTGATTTCCTCCCTTTCCTCTCTACTATAGTGTATAAATGGAGGCTCAAATCCTTATACAATATTGGTTGAAGGTATGCTAATTAGGGGACAACGCTTTGATCGATTGGAGATGCGTTTCACTAGTAATCTGGAACGGGGGTTTTTGTTTATTGAGCTACGCTATCATAGCTGCCCAAGTATTCCACAAGAACTGCAGCACAATGGCTTACGGACATAGAAAGATATTTAAGCTCTACAAGCAAAGTAATTGTTGTAAGGTCAATAAAAGCTTCAGATTTCTACAAACGTGATTGTAGTATAGAACAAAAGAAACCAATAAACAGCAACAAGATACGTCAACTGTTTTTAGAAAGGGAAGAGACATGAAGATAAGGATAAAGAGAAGGAGAAACTTCACAACAAAAGCAACATACCGCACCAGTTGAGTCTCTTCCACCACATAGCAAAAACATGCCATCTGATCGAGCACTTGCTGTAGCATACCTACAAATGGCACAAATATATATTGTTGAAAACATCTATTTATGTTTCCAGCATAAAAATAATATGAAACAAGCATTCTTAAAAAAGGAGTCACAAATGCAAAGGAAGACAGACCAAAAATAAAAACTGGAAAAAAACTGTTAATGGAAATCCCATAAGTGAGTGCTCGCCACAAATTACATCCCAAGAAAAATTGGTTAGCCTTAGGTACATGGTGCAAAAGAAGAAAAGAGAGGCAACCTACTAAGCTTGGATCGTATCTGTTTCCAGATTTCCACTTTCTAATTTATAGCCCATTTGAGTCAATTTTAAAGTACAAACCACGAGTTTGCTGTCTCTGAAGTCTGAACTCATTTGCTTCATATTCATTGGCTTATTCCTATATAGGACTAGAGGAGGGAGGAGGGGGTGTTAACCCTATAATCAGATATATAGAATTTGAAATAAATGAAAATTTGGATGCTAAGCATCCAAGAATATTTCTCGCCAAGCAGAGGAACTAAGCACCAGCATGCTATGAGTGTGTGTGCGTTTGAAACAATTACCTCTTTTCAAGGTGAAAGGCCTAGCGAAAAATTTATATCTTGTCCTCTCATAGATGCCCACAAATGAATTTTTTGGGCCAATGTTGCGTGCACTGGTTCCTAATAACATATTAATGCCATGCACTAATAAAGAGAAAAAATGGAATTCACTATTACAATTTGGTAGATCAATTGAAATATAAGGTTACTTCTTGGTGGATGAAATTTTTTTCACCCTTTTCACTTCTCAATATGTGTCCTAGTGTACTAGATAAAAAAGCCTAGCTTATAGATCCACAGAGATTTTTTTTAATACATGGTTTTTTAATTGTCTTTTCGGGATTCTTGTGTTTTTAGATTTGCATTTGCAAACGTCACACACACTTGTCTTATTTAGTTTCTAGTACCACTAAGAATTCATCTCTTGGAATAAAAAAGGATTAAATTTAGGAAGTCGCTATCTTTATCTAGTTTCTATTTGGTAGAGATGGTATGGAAAGGTGGTCTTTTTAAACGTCACTTTTATTTGCTTTCCCTAGGGATCTTTAGTACCTATTCAATACCACTAAATCGATTGACACGAAATTCAATGAGATAATAGTCAAATTTTGCATTGCAGAATATTGGCAATCACCATCATCACAATTTCTCAAATCGATCCCCACACGGCCACATTTGTCATCTTTCTACCACACGCTTTTATTAAAAAAAAGTAGTGTTTATTGGTCATAAATTGATGGTGTAATCTAAAATGCCTCACTTATTATTTTTCAGCCAATAAGCACTAAACATCTGCCAAGTAAAAATACATCCTTTTTAGTCAAAATAAAGGGTGATGATACTCTCTCCAACTCAAAAAATTCAACCATTTTACTAATGGTTGTAACTAAATGTCCCCTCAAAAATAAATATCTTCACCCAAATTCCATCTTTTTTCCATGAAATGATGAAATACTCTCCCACATTTCTTGGGCTAATCACTTTTCCAGCAAGCGTCCCTAATTTCACCCATTTTACCTTAATAAAGCAACCAACGTGAAAAAAAGCAAACAATTAGGAACAAAAAGAGTAGAAATTAGCTATGTTCATCAAAGTCTTTATTTCACATTTAGTGTCTGATCCTCTATACTTGAACGTGAGAACACTTGAACACAAAATTTTTTAGGAAAACTCAAGGGAGTAGTTAGTTAGCATTATGTGTCAATTTGACTTAGGAAACGAGAAACGAATGCCACATAGAAAAAAGAGAAAGAACAATAAAACACCCCAAAATAGAAAAAAAACAAAACATTTCAATTCACACAATGATGCTCAAGACTGAATTCCACGACATGCAGTAGGCTAGAAAAACCAAAAATTTGATTCCAACAATTGTCCATACATAATGTCCTCCATTTATTCCTATCCATGGTTATATTCACATCCAAGTCTCAAGTTCTCATATCAATTTTCAGACATGGCATCTTTTAAATACAACAATATGAGCTACAAGCAAAAAGTATGATTTCAAAGATTGTCCACGAATAAAATCCTCCATTGATTCCTATTTATTCTCATATATACTAGCAAATCTCTATTTTGCATATCATTTTTGAAGCATGCCTTACAAGATATCTTTTAATCTCACTTATGACGGACACAAAAATCAAAATAAAATTCGAACAATTGTCCACATAAATCTCGTCCTCCAGTCATACAAAATATCGGTCACATGCACTTGAAAATCCCAAAACTTATGATCAAAGTAATCCATAATTTATAACTCCAATTCTAAGATCCCAAGTCATTTTTGCACATAACCAAACTTAAACATTTCTCTTTTGTCTTCTTCAATATCTATAGCTCCAAGACGCCTTCTCATCTCATTTC
The DNA here is from genome assembly GCA_019776075.1 of Amaranthus palmeri. Taxonomy (NCBI): domain Eukaryota; kingdom Viridiplantae; phylum Streptophyta; class Magnoliopsida; order Caryophyllales; family Amaranthaceae; genus Amaranthus; species Amaranthus palmeri. The sequence goes on along the minus strand of JAAKBH010000271.1, from coordinate 3,840,216 downwards.
AAAATCATATCCTTCAATCTATGTCTACTCATCCATTTCAGCATAAACATCTCTGCAACCCCCTTATCCTACTAAAATCTTTTAAAAATAGATCGACATACAGGCCCATAAAACCTATAGTTCCATACATGTTGGTCTCATAGAACCTTTCCTTCGATCTAATTTGGGACAATACGATCCCATAATATTCCAATCACACCTCTCTATTATTCACCGTCACAACATGCAAGCATATCAAGTGGTTGTCGGCTAGGCGAGATTCGGGTGTGCGAGTCAAATGTAGACATCCTTACCCTCGTAAGTTGTAATAGAAAAAGGATATTTTTAATGACCCTTGATGCTCATTTCGTTCCATTACTAAAATGCCATTAATGGATTTCATTTCGATCGACTCTTAGTAGCAAATATCATATGCAAGCTGATACATTTATTATTTTTCTTACCGGGGACTAGTACCATGTATTATATACATAGGAAATCTGATAAGTTAAACGTTAGTATGTGCAAGACTCAAAAATTTAGGTCAAATCAAACTGTAGACAAAAAAAAAGCAAAAAACACATAAAATAGAATGTCCTAACTCCTATCTACCAAGCCATGAAGCCATCCAATAACAAGCCCCCAAGATTGAAATACCATACTGAAATAAGAATTAAAAGACTCACATTCTAGCAGAAGGTCTATCACCTTCAGGATTAAGCCTTTGCCAAACATATGGTTTTTGAGCAGTATCCAAAACCCAAGCGTCTGAAAGAACTCTTTTCCCTAAAGAGATAAACAAAATATCACCCTTTGGTTAGTATTTTCTTTAATTAATTCCACAAACAAGAAGATAATCACTAAAAAGTAATCAAGAAAACAGCTAAATTCTCGGCTTTGCATGCATAAAAAGTAAAAGTATAACAGTGGACCCTAGACAGTCACATAGATATGTGAATACCATAACTCGTAAAATAGTAACCTTCTCCAAAGTTAATAAGTGCGCACTTTCTATGTAACCATTATCGTTACCAAACTAGTGATATATGCATTGGCACAAAACAAGAAAATATTCATAAAACAAAATCTAGTAGATCAAAAATTTTATTGGCAAGCTACACGCGCTGACTCAGCAATAATGGAAATTTCACTATCTCATGTTGTAAAAATTGGCAATTGGTGAAACAACAGTACTTAATGAGTGGAAAATAGACGGAAGAAAGACTTGCATAATATTAAGATGAGAGGGTGGAAGTAAAAGAATGGGAGGTGTATGATCACAAGAGCAGTCAAGGATATACAAGCATATCAAAAAAGGCAAGTATAATAGCGAAAAAAATATGAAAGAATGTGACGATACTTGCATATTGTTCGAGAAACAGAAGAAAATGGATGTGAAGTTGTGAAGGTAAAGGAGGATCCTTAGATAAACCTACACGTCATACGATTGGGGGGTTATGTTATATTCCATCCACCGCTAATAATACCACCTTCACCACACAAGTAAAAGACAGGTTCAACCTTCATATTGAGCTAATCCTTGAATCACTATTCACTGCAAGTTCATCAGGTACTTGTATATCAGGAGATCGTACCTCCAAGTTTTTCTAGTTTCTTCTAGAGCTATAACAAAATCAAAAATGTATGCTATTGCTCATTCTAATTTCCTGCTAAGATATTGAAGAAATGTGGTATATGTCAAGATGGAGAATAAAAAAGAGAGGCATTCAAGAAAAATAATGATAAAGAGTAACTTCTATGATAACAAGACATTCATTGAGGGATAGAAAGAACAAGCGAGAAGAGAAGATTTTGAGCAAACTGAAGAGAATTTGAAAGGAGAGAAAAAGAAAAAATTTGAAAGGAGAGAAGATTCTGAGCAAACAAAAGACAATTCGGGTTGTCTGTAAGTGAAGCACTTAATGACCATACAAAATGGAACTCTCGTCCTTGATCAATTCATAGCAATTAAAGCATGGCATAGAAAAATAACAAACAATGAACTAACTTTGACGCATAATTGAATATTCTAGGAAATTTAATTATAAAACTACTCTCACCTTTAGGTGATCCACTTTTAAAATTCTCACAACCTCACCTTTCATTTATCCTAGAAAAATCTTACCTTTGCAACATTTTTTCTTTTAATGAACATCAACATCATTTTTAACTATTAAAAATTAGACCATTATAAGTCACGATGTCCTTTAATATAAAAAAGGATGCAATGGTCAAAGTATTCTTAGATAGATAAATGATGGGATTTTAAAAGCTGAACACTGGAATTTTTAGAGTTAAATTTTTCAATATAATATCAAAAGACTGATTTTCCACATCTCAAATGCTTCTCACACTTTTGATAAATCTTTGGGAGAGAATAATCAAGTAGTTGTATTTAAGAGATCATCATGTTAACCAAATTTCATGATAAAACAAATGCTTTACTTTGTATTTATAAACTTATATGGAAGAGATTTCAAGAATAAAAGGCACCACGAGAGTGGAAGGTTTCATACTTTCTTTGTGTCCCTCATTTTCATCTTTATATACTACTATGTTTAGGCCATAAAAGGTCAGTTGTCATATGTACAATCGAAAGTTCATTTAAAAGTTGGACTTGTAAAGTTAAGGCTTTCCCAACTCCTACTCTTTAATGTGTTCTTAGTTCCAATATGGGGCTATGACTACCAAACTTCCCTCTAGATGTTTTGTTTTAGTTCTTTATCTCTCAATGTAGGTGTACATTGAGTACAAAATAATGGCAGCAATTGACACAACAGAAACCGCATTCGAGCTTGTGCACTATGTCTGAAGAAAGAGACTAAAAAAGGGGGAGAAAAAACAAAGATGGCCCAGAAGGCGAAATGAAAAGGGATATGAAGTTACAGATTAAAATTGTAAAAAATTGAAATTAATAGAGAAGAAGAATATATGTGGACGACCATTGGAAATGATATATTGGTTCATGTAGTTAACCCTATATTTTAGGATTAAGGCTTTGGCATTATTGTTTTTGAAAACCCTAAGCTAAATATTCACCTAAACTTGAAGTTTCGACCACAACTCTTAGCTAATATATATTCATAAACGCTAGAAAAATGATTTAAAACCCTAGGCAGCCCCTTGGATTATATTACTCAATCAAATAAAAAAAAAAGAAAAGGATTACCCTTATATTTGAAATAGACACCAAGGTCGGAAATTCCTAAAACCTCAACATATAAAATCATATCTCACTCATTTAAGTCTACTTTAAGCAATTGACAAGTCATTCGAAATATCTTCCACTCTTCTTTCAAGCCTAACTCATTTTACCTTTAAATATTTTGTAAAGGGTCAATTATGATTTTCACAAGTTAGCCCTTACTCGAAGAAGTTTTGCGTATTCATGTCATCTACAAAATCCCATGGACCATGTATAAGCCTTTTGAGCCTCTATGTGCAACAAAACTAATCAAACTTGTCTCAGCTAAAGTTGTTTAAGCCATGTTCCAAGTTCTTAGAATGCACGACTAACAGTTGACCACCGTCCAACCAATCTCAAAGAAACATAAGAGCTTGTTCATATATTATTTTTGATCTTAACGTTTTTGTTTTTAAGAAACTAAAATTGGAGTACGATTTATGAATATTTAAAAAAAAAAAAGGAAATGCAAACATTGAACTCTTCTTAATTGTTTCTCATAGTGCAAAATATAGGACGCATCATCGTAATGTACAAGATTATAAGGTTAGTGAAACCGTGATATGGGATGTGATGACTGCGGAGCCATTGACCGCCAAAGCGGCTTGGTAACCATTCTCATGACCGAGAACACATTTAAACCCTACTATGAGATGGAAAGAACATACAAATTTGCAAAGTGGTAAACTTAATGTGATGGCCTTTTCCATATACAAGTATAATGCAATATTCAAGTCACCAACATGATCATAACTGTAATGAATACTAATAGAACATAAATACATTTGAAACCTTTCCCCACTGAATAAATTGAAATGCATCAGAAGAACTCAATTTAAAGAACTGACCATCATTGCCACTGACAGTAACAAGAAATCTTTGTGCAACCAGATCCATTACATGTCCATATCTAGGCCCAGGTCCTTGACCTTGGACAACTACTCTGCAAACGCACAGTAAAGGAAAGAAAATGAATGCAATATATGGTTGATAAATATGTAACCTTAACCACAAAAGGAAACAATCTATCATATCCACCCTTAAATTTACTACCAAAAATTCACTGACCTGTGCCATTTGTACTTATCATTGGTCAAATCAAGCACATACAGATCATCAGTAGAATGCCCAGCAGGTCCTATGCCACCCTACCCACAACTCCGAATCACAACACCCACATCAGTCAAACAAAAACGCTAACGCTCATCAAATTTAAAATTAAAAACCAATACTCACCTGAAACACAACCATAGTTCCAACGGCAGCTGCAGCGTGAGCCGCCCTTGGCGAAGGCGGGTCACCTGCAGGTCTAATTCTGTTTTCAACAATTGCAAACATAAAAAAAACAATCAAAATTCCAATAAAAATGTCAGAATTAAACAACAAAAAAACGCAATATTAGTAAGAGGAAAAAAATACCTGGTCCACTTCTTAGTAAGAACGTCATAAGAATGAACGGAATTGGTAACCCCAGCTAACCCTAATTTTAAAAAAAAAAAAAACAAAATCAGCAATTGAAATGAAAGACATAAAGAATAATGTCAGAAAAAGGCAACTAACTGATGCCAGGGGCAGAGGAAGATGCGCCGCCTTCAATGGCAGTGGCACCACCAAAAAGAATAAGACGAGGGCCTTGAGATTTGGAAGCAGCAACAGCGGTAAGAGTATGACCACAACGAGGCCCAGGCGCATCATCATCGGAATCCCAAAATGAATCCAATGGGGAGTACGTTGGAGCAGGCTGTAACCACGGCTTTGACGCCATTAATGAATAGAAATCAAATAGAGAAAAACCCTAGGAGAGAGAAAGAGAATTGAATCACTTGATCATGGCGGGCGATGTAGATTAAAGATTACTACAGAGGAAGGATGAGGATTTTGGAGTGAGTGAGTACACAGATCAGAATTTCCGGGGCTCGTTTTTTCCTGATGAATTCTTTTTTTTTTTTTTGCGAATTTTTAAAATCTATATTATATATTAAATATTAAATATTAAATATTAAATATTAAATTAAAAAAATAGGTGGAGTGACACGGAGGAATGAATTGGGGAAGTGTTCTAGAGGTAGTCAACCGTTATGATGGGGATAGTAAGTGCCTTAGAGTGGGGTTCAAGCAGCCCGTCTTGTATGAGACAATCTCATGGTGAAACGATCTCAATATAAAAGTCCCATAAAAATTATACTAGTATTTTTCTTATATTTAGTTACTCAATTCAAGTATGAATGTCTTACTGTGAGACCGTCTCATACAAGAATTTGTGTTAATAATATTAAGAGTGACCACTTTGAAACAGCGAGAGACCACTTTAAGGTTATTATTAGTTACTTTAAAATTATACTCCCTTGTTTTCAAAAAAAAATTATACGACACGTATTTAAAAGATAAAATATATCCTATTAGATCTTATTAGATTTGTCCTAATGTATATTTTTTAATATGTATTTAAAAAAATATTATGTGTATTTAGAGATATTGTGAATTAAATCTGCTTTGAAAATTGTTTAAAAAGTAAATGGAAACAACAAAAGATAACGGAGGGAGTACTAAATAATTAGTTTAAGATAATAAGTGATCATTTTAAGATTATATGTGTTTAATCTTAAAAAAAAAAGATTATATGTGTTTATTGAGTTAGTTCATTAAAAATAGTTTTGCCATATAATTGTTTTATTTAAAAATTTGTGTTTTTCGGGTAAATATTTGATAAGAGGAGGTACTATTACCTTCGATTTGAAATATTTATATAAACTATGTTATGTAGAAAAATGTCAATATTAATCGTAAGTATGAAGTAGAATGAAGTAGGTCTATAAAATCATAAAGAGTGATTGTGGGGTGTAAATGTGGATAGTAATAGTGCATTTGCATTCATTACACTGCACTTTCATCATTTAATGGGCCAGTTTGGATCCTTTTCTATATTCCAATTGAAAATTCACATTTTGAGTTAGAGGGGAGGGAAAGGCAAATTTGATCTTAGGATCCAATTCGGATCCCTAGACTTAAATTTGTGAAAAATTGAAATAAATAAGATTATTTATTAAAAAAACATATAATAATATCATAATCAAACTTATTCCAAAACTAAGCGTGTAATGCGCAAATCTCTCGGGTTGTTCGCACTTAGTAAATACTAACAGAGTAAAAAACTGATTCTGTTCGCAGTTACTAACAACGAACCATTAACATCTAAATTTAACAAAAGTAAAAAGTCAACAAAAGTCAACTCAATTGGTCGTTGTTAGTAAGAGCGGTCAATTACTTGACTGATTTTTGTTGACTCATCCTTTGTAAAGGCACGTTGTTGTTTGACATGTTCGCAGTTACTAAGTGCGAACAGCCACTTGACTTTTTAAAACCAGTTTAATACTGTTCGCACTTGCTAAGTGTGAACAGCCCCGAACCTGTGCTCTGGGGTATATGGCGCTTATATTTGGAATGAGTTTGAGTATGATCTTATTGTATGTTTTTTTTGATAAATAATACTCTATCCGAATCATTTTAGTTGTCTCATTTCCTTATTTGGCAAAATCATATCAATTGTCTCATTTTCTTTTTTGTCTAATTTTTTAACCTACATACCCTCACTTTTACTACTCCCAATATCCAACTACCACATTTACAATTAAATTAATTAATTAAAATACTCAACTACCATATTTTTAATGGACCCTACACCATCCTTAATAAACGTGAAAACCCAAATGAAACATCTAAAATGATTCGGAGGAAAGTATTATTTATTTCAAATGTTCTAAATTTGTTTTATAAGGTCTCGATCTCAAAACAAAAATAGATTTGATGGATTAGTGTCGGATTTAAATCATTTACATATTGAGATTTGGACGCGAATTTATGGATTCGCTAGTAAAAGATTCAAAATAAATTTTTGCCAAGTAGTGGGATAGTCTCACAATGAGAATATTTTTAATAGACTAATTTAATGTACATTTTACAGTATTATAGTGATCAAACTTATAGATTGTTCACTTAAAATGACCATTTATAATGACTTTCAAATTAAGATGTAAAGTAATCATTTATAACCTGATAGTGAACTGACCATTTACAATATAAGTAATAAATCAAAAAATAAGTTGATTACATGAACCTAACAAAGCTTGAATGTAGGTTCTCCTAGTGCAAAATCCATAGATACAATCTAGTTTAAGCGTCTCGCTTCATATCCACATGTTTTGCCTCATAATCATGACATATACTCATAGGCAGATCAAAGAGCTCTTTTGTTCGCACTTGAGGGCACCTATCTGATTTTCATAAAAACTGTAGTTAGTAAGAATTGATTCCGCAATCGAATCTCATACAATTGTTGTGTGGGTCTTACTAACTGAGCCACACATTACCGTTGATTTTCTTTGTATTTTGTAGCGAGTAATTCAGAACAGAGGAAGTATATATAAAATAAGTTTTTGTGCCATTTGTCACTCAATAATTCATTCGTGTTAATTGTCACTTCACAAATGAATTTATTATATATATTTTTAAAAATTATAGTATCTGATTTTCATAAAAAACTGTAGTTAGAAAGAATTGATTCCGCAATCGAATCTCAGACAATTGTTGTATGGGTCTTACTAACTGAGCTACACATGCATTACCGTTGATTCTCTTTGTATTTTGTAGCGAGTAATTCAAAACAGAGGAAGTATATATAAAATAAGTTTTCGCGCCATTTGTCACTCAATAATTCATTCATGTTAATTGTCACTTCACAAATGAATTTATTATATATATTTTAAAAAATTATAGTATTTCTCCAAATTAAATTAAAATAATTCAACTCCTTCATTTAATCGAACAACAACAACCACTCACCTACTTAATTTTCAATCCTATGTATTCTTGCATTTTATTATTATTATTATTATTATTATTATTATTATTATTATTATTATTATTATTATTATTACTATTATTATTATTATTATTATTATTATTATTATTATTATTATTATTATTATTATTATTATCAAACTACTATATTCACATTAACAATAATAGAAATATCTTTTGAAGTACTCCTGCTCCTTTCCATTATTTTGATTTTTTTTCCTCTTCCCAACGAAATATCACTACATCGATGATTATTATTATTGAAATATAATTCTTATTCATACCAACATTTAGTATTATTGATACTAACATTTATTATTATTATCATTATGAGGTACAATATTAAATATTTATACTACTATAAACATACACTCATTACTCGATAATATTAGATACATTTAAATTATTGCTCAAATTACAAAGCAATATTTATTTGTTGATGCAAAAATGAGTTTACAATTTTAACGCTATGAGATTAATAAATAAAAAGTTTTTTTTTCTTGTAATTATGGCTAAAGTCATATATATACATAAAAATCAATGGAAAATATGGATAACGGACATGAAGGCGTGTGTGTATCAATTAATAAATATTGCTTAATAGTAAGTATTTAAATAAATAAATATTTTAAAAGAAATTCATGCATAGTACGAATATAATCCCGGTAATAAACATTTCAATTTATAATTATAATAACCTTTTCTTTTATAGAATAAAATGATAGTATATATTTTTGATATATAATAGACGCTAAAAAGGAGAGAACTACACAAAAATCAAGTCATTTTTTTTATATACTCCATTTATCACAAATTCTTACTTGAGAGTTGAGACCGTCTTTTGTAAAGACGACTCTTAAAAGCCCAATCCAACTCTAAATATATATTGTTACAACTCTAAATATTGATTTGGACTGGACTTTTAAAAGCCGTCTTTAAAAAAACGGTATTTCATAAAAGGCATCTGAATAATTATTCTCTAAGTAAGACCAGATAAAAATGCTAAAATAGGTACTATCGACCCGTACCCGTTTTATAATTCAAGTCATTACTCATTTGAGTCAAAAATAGGCTAAAAAATTCAAATTTGAAAAAAGAAAAACATAGGCGGGCAATTCAACTTTCGCACACAAAATTAAACTTAACATCCACGCTGGCGATCCGTGCTCACCTAATTCAACCAATAGAATCCATCCATCGCCTCCTATAAATACATTTCCCCCGCTCTCTTTCAATTAACACATCGAAGAACAACCATAACCATATTCTCAAATCCTCAAGATTTTCTTTATAGTTTCTACTAATTCAAGAAGAATCATCAACAATGGCAGGCAAAGATGGAGTAGTTGCGGCAAAGAGTGGCAGGGGTAAGGCAAAAGGTGGTGCAAAATCTGTTTCTCGTTCATCGAAAGCTGGTCTTCAATTTCCAGTTGGTCGTATCGCTCGATACTTGAAAAAAGGTCGTTACGCTCATCGCGTTGGTTCTGGTTCGCCTGTCTATCTCTCTGCTGTTCTCGAGTATCTTGCTGCTGAGGTACTGCTATTTTCTCTTTTGATACGCTGTTTGAATGATTTGAGATTTGTGTTTTCTGATTGAATTTTGATTTCAATTTACAGGTTTTGGAGTTGGCAGGAAATGCAGCTAGGGATAACAAGAAAAATAGAATTATTCCAAGACATATTCAATTGGCTGTTAGGAATGATGAGGAATTGAGCAAGCTTTTAGGATCTGTAACTATTGCGAATGGAGGCGTTTTGCCGAAAATTGAGTCAGTTTTGCTTCCTAAGAGTACTAAATCTAAAAGCGATAAGGCTGAAATCGGGAGTGCCTCTCAAGAATTTTAGGTTTTTTGTTTAAAATTTGTGAAGAAATATAGGGAGATGTTAGTAACTAGTATTAGGGTTTGTTTAGTTGAACTTAATTATTGTGAATTTCATTTTGATGAAGCTATATGCTGAATGAACAGCTTGTTCTTAATGATTTCGATACTTATTTTTCTGCAATTTTGTCTCAATTGTCTCAATCAAAAATACGGTTTAGAATGTCCACTTTATCATGCTATGAATATTACACCCTCCTATTCAGCACAATTGTCCCTTTTGACTTTTGGCACTATTCATTCATCACTCTTAATTTGTATTTTACTCTTAATCTATAAGTTAAAACATAGTCATGTGAAATCTTGTTTGATTCGTCTCAATACAACGATTATTAATATCAAATTTTTATAATTTTTAATTAACAATAATTGGAGATATTAAGGGTTAAAATGTTGCCTCGGCATATGTGAAAAGTCAAATGGGACAATTGTGCTGAATAGGAGGGAGTATTTATTTTCAAAATAAACATAACTTCATGGTGTTTCATTGTTTAGATATTTTTTTTACCTTGGTCATATGCCGATTGTTATATGATTTACCCCAACACTTTATAGTGTTATAGATATTTTGGGATGTACATTTTTACAAAATGAAATTACTAACAAGGGTTAAGATTGTGTATATTTGATCCCTTAAATTCCACCTTAGATGGGAGCCACTTATTGGTATTAGGGTAATGGAATTGACTATTAAACTTGAATGTAGGTCTGTCAAACAGATCAGGTTGGGTCGGATTCGGGTTAAATAGGTCTAAAAACCATTGACCCAAACCTAACTCATTTAGTTAATTGGGTTGAAAATCACAACCTTAACCCGACCTTGAATAGATCAGATTAACTTGATTTTGACCCACTTAACCTGTTTATAATTTTTTTGTTTTTGTTGTAAGGTTTTTAATGTTGTTTAAATTTAAATTTTTTAAGCTTTAATTTTAATTTTATTTTTTTTGCTTATTTTATATTTATTATGAAAATTAAGAATATATTAAATAAATTAAGTTTAGCTTATACTTATTGATTTAACTCGAAATTAAAAAAATTAATTAAATGGGTTATATAGGTTTTTTTTCGGGTTTAAACTTTTGACCTAAACCTAACCCATTTAATAAACAGATCAGATCGAGTCGACCCATTTAATTAATCGGGTCAAAAGTCTCAACCCAAACCCACTTATTTCAGGTTAGGTTCAGGTCGAGTTAGCAGGTCGGGTGAACTTTTGCCTACCCTACTTGAATGGTTGCTATGTTTTCATTTCTTAATTCTCATCCATGGCTGAAGTGACCGTTCGAGCATGGCTATGATGGTCGATGTGGCTGTCAACATGGTGAATGGATTCTTGTATATTTTATAGATTTTTTTGATTCAGCTGGATAATAATTATAGTACTACTCAAATCGTATGAAAAGGATATTTCTAACTGTCTGCAAATCCTCTAATGAAAACAATACAGTTTGATTCATTGCTATCAAGACCGGTTCTAAAGGTGAACAAGAGGGGCCATCGCCCAAGGTCCCATGTCAAAAAAACAAAATTAATAATTGTAAAAAATCTATATAGATTATTAATTACAAAGAAAAAGGGCCCTAATGCACAATTTCATCTGGGGTCCCAATATATCTAGGGCCGGCCCTGATTATCATACAAGAATTTAATTGCTTTAGCAAGATTGCAAGGGCATTGTGGTTCGTTTGTGCTATAAAAAAAAATCTTGAATGAACTTTGCATGCAAGAAAATTTAAACAAAATTAAGTACTTTTTCCAGTTGTGTATTTCAAACCTTTTATTTTTGGTACGTTGTTTTTATTTGAAGACATTCTCAATTTGGGTTTCACTACCTAAGTTGTCTCTGTTTAGAGTACCATCTATCGTTGTTCAACTCTCTCCAGAGGTCAGACCATCATAGTTTTTATGAGCAAGATATATTGAATATTATGATGATAATTTCAACTTGAGTTTGCACGTCATTCTCAATCTGGGTTTCACTTATGTTAGTATCTTTATTAAGAGTGTTGTTTGCTGTCATCCAACTCTTTCAAGACGATTATAACTTCTATAAACATGATATACAAGATATAATATGATAATAATGATTTTAAACTTTTCAATTTGATCAATTTTCTAGCTAAGTTATAACCCATTAACTTCTAGTCTATTTTCAAGTCAATTTTATATCCAAATCCAAATTTGACATATCTAATTGTATACAATACACAATACAACACAAAATTGTTACAAAAGCACACATTATCATTACTACTTTTACAAAAGCAAAAATACCCTAATACAATACCATTTCATCACCTTTTTTTTATTTATTTTTTATTTTTTTATTATTATGAAGCTTATTAAGAAGTACTCCATAATCCTAACAAAAAACCCTAGCAAAATAGCAAAAGTGCCTTTAAACAAACCCTTACATTTTTTATTTTTATTATTCTCAACCCTTGTAAGCCAAATCATGGAGTTCTTTAACCAAATTTGCAACATATCTATCTTCAATCTCTTTATCCAAGAAAAACTTCCTCCATTTCTTATGATTTTCTCTAATGGATTTACCTGGTTCTTCCTCAATATCCACCATGATCATCTTCATTGCTTCCAAAATATCATCTTTCCCAAAATACCCATCTTCATCTCTTCTATTTACCTCCATACCCACCTTCAAATCACCACTAAAAAGCTTAGAATTCAAGAATTGATCACCCTTTAATGGCACAAATACTAATTGACAATCATTTACTAACCCTTCAATTACAGAACTAAATCCAGAATGATTAAGATAGCATCCTACACTTTTGTGTGCTAATATGAGCTGCTGTTGGACCCACCCAGTATGAACAATCCCCCTTTCTTTGATTCTTTCTCTAAACCCTAATGGTAATGATTCTTGTAATTTGTTTTCAGAATCAATTGGATTAATCCCAAAATTTAAAACCAAGATAAAGGGTAAATTTGTTAGTTCTAACCCAGTTGAAATCTCTTTAATTTGATCATTATTCAAGTATGTTTCACTTCCAAAATTGCAGAAAATGACGGATTTTTCTGGGAATTTTTCCAACCATTTCCGCCATTTTTCTTCTAGTTCACCAGATTCTGGTTGAGGAACAAAACACCCAGATAAAATCAAGGGTTTTCCGATCTGGGTTTGAATGTAATCTAAATACGGACCTTCGATTTCAGTACAAGACTTATAAATCGTTGAATCACATGATTTTGTGAAGTTCATAATTCTTTCGAAAACAGATTTTCCGCCATTAAAGCTCTTGAAAAGGTACTGAAAATCTCGCGCCTGGAACGTTTTCATTGAAGTAATCGAAGAACTTTCTGGAAACCCTTTTGAAGGCTTCTTCAAATCCTCAATACTCGGCGATTTTCCAGAATCCGCCATTCTTGATGGAACAGTAAGATAAGAATTCGCAACAGCAGAAAAAACACTGAAATTAACCCCTTTAATATTCATCTTAGCCGCCATTGAAGGAAGCCAATAATGGGCAAAATCAAAAAGAACAATCTGGGGTTTAAGATTCAAAAGTAATGATTCAACTTGGGGTTTCATTTGATCAAGTGCAAGTTTCAGAAGTTCAGCTGTTTGATTTGTAATGTCTGTACTACTATCAAAATTAGGGGATAGTCCTACAATTGGAGGGATAGTTAAGGGGATAATTTGGTTTGTAGGGCAGTTTTTAAGGGAAGATTGGATTCTTGGGATGTTACCTGGTATTGAAAAGAAAGAGATTTGGACTCCATGGGAGGAAAGCTTGTTAGAGAGTTGTATAAATGGGTTAATATGACCATATGCAAACCATGGAAACATCACAATGTGAAGATTTTTCTTTGTGTTTTCCATTATTTTCTTTAGTTTCTTGATTCTTTTTTCTAAAAGATTGTTTAGAAAGTGTGAGATTTGCTTGCTTTGTTGATGGTCATTTTCATCACTATTTTATAGGAGAACTAGGTGATTGCCCATGCTCAGCACGGGTTATCTAATATTTTATCATATTTAACTTACTCTCTCCAATTCAACACTAAGTTCACATTTGTTTTTTGACACTATTCATATCTTACTCTTAATTTATATTTTATTATTTATTTATAAGTTAAAACATAGTCTAGTAGGATCTTGTTTGATTCGTCTCAATGCAAGGATTATTAATATCAACTTTTCATAATTTTTAATTATGCACAATTAGAGATATTAACGACTGAATAAGTGCATTGGATAGAGTGCTAAAACAAATGAGAACTTAGCGGTGAATTGGAGGGAGTATTTTTTTACATAAATAAATAAAAAAATATAAAAAATAGCTGAATAAAAATAATAATATTGATACGCAATTTATAGGTTTGTGTACCATAAAATACATTAAGACGGAAAATAAATTTAAACGATATATAAAGCTACTGAACCACTTTTTTGTATACAATTTGTATGTAAAAGTATAAATATTATCATAATCATCACATATTAAAATCTTTAGTTATTGCTTACTTTTGATCCGTAAAACTACTATATATGATTGATCATGCATTAATACATATTGGTAAAATACATATTGGTAAAAATTTAAAATTTATGTTAGGTAATAATCAAATGATTGAATTCTATTTTATATCTTGTTCATTATTTTCCTATCAAATAAATAAAATTTTAGATTTTAGTATTGAGAATCAATATCACGATTTTTTTATTGTCAATCCTTCTCAAGTTTAATTACTCCTCTGTAGATTTCGTTCATCTTTAAACACGTCGTACTTCCCCTCAATTTCAATAAAGAAATTAAAATTTGCTAAACTAGAAAAAAAAAAGAGATCCAGGTTTGATGAATCAAAATAATAACAATAAAAATAATTAAAATTCAAATTTATAAATGAATCATTCACACATGCGTAGAAAAAATATGATATCAAAAATCAGGCAATCAAATATTTAAGAAAATAAAAGATAAAAATAGACAAATGCAAGAGATATGACCCATTCGTCGGGATTGATTACATACTTTACTTCTCTCTTTGGTTCGAATTAGCTAAACTCAAAAAAAATATAGAGAGAGATAATTAAAAATAAAAAACCCAATGTTTTTAGATATGAGAATAGAAGAAAGATAAGAAACTTCTACGAGAAAAAGAGAAGGTAATCTTCCATCACAGCCTCACAGGTTGCAATGATCTTGATAAATAGTTTAATGAGACATAGAAAGTCAGCTGCAATAATTAATTCCTTAATTGTACGTGTTATTATAGTAGATAATGTAGATATTAAAGGCTATTTGAGGTAATATCATATCAGTACTTTAGTTATTAGGAAACAATATCACGATTGTTATTGCAATCCTTCTCAAGTTTAATTACTTCTATTTTGATTTTGTTCATCTCTAAACACGACTTACTTCCCCTCAATTTGAATAAAGAAATTAAATTTAATAAATTAAAAAAAAAGAGATTCAAGTTTAATCAATCAAAATAATAACAATAAAAAGCAATTAAAATTTTAATTTATAAATAAATCATTCACATGCATAGAAAAAATATGATATCAAAAATAATATTTAATAAAATAAAAGATGAAAATAGTCTAATGCAGCCATACAGGAGATATGACCCATTCATCGAAATTGATTACATGCTTTACTTCTCTCTCTGGTTTGAATTAGGTAAACCCAAAAAATCTATAGAAAGATAATTAAAAATAAAATACCTAATTTTTTTTGATATGAGAATTGAAGAAAAGAAAGAAGTAATCTTTCATCACAAATTGTAATGATTTTCAAAAAATATGATAATTGGTTTAATGAGACATAAAAAGTCAATAATGTAGTAATTAATTCCTTAATTGTAGGGATTAATTATAGTAGATAATCTAAATATTAAAGGCTATTTGAGGTAATAGGGTGTTCAATACTCTAGTGATTAGGTGAGAACTAAATTTATCAGAACATGACACGTATCCTTAAGTGGTCTCTGTTTTAGTATTAGAAGATATAGAAGATATTCAATTTCAATATTTAAAATAAGATGAATATAAAAATATGCTATATTTAAAATAAAATTAATTGAGGTTAATTATGACAGCAAATGGAAATTATTCTATTAAATAATAATAACCACATTTTGTCAAAGTAGAGCTAAATTTGTATAGTAATAATTAAATACATCATAATCAACATTACTAAATTAACACAAAAAAACTGTATACTAAATATTCATCAAAATAAATACAATTAATAATAACTACATTTGGCCAAAACAGAGCTAATTGGTAATATTTAAGTTTTCAAATGTAGATGCACATGGAGTAGTATATTAGGCGGGAAAAAAATTCTTTAAAAGCACGACATGTGGCAATAGGTGGTGTCTGTTTTAGTATTAAGTATAGATATTTCCCCGTTTCATAATACTTGTTACTGATTGAAACATTTTTCTACGTAACATGTCATACTCAGTAGATTGGATATGGAATAGAGGAAGTACATGTGAATAGTGACCTCTAGGGGTAGTTGTGATGTATGACTTATGTATGGCCACATCATTAATTTAGGTCATGTACTTCATATGTACTACTTTAATATTGCTTCTTGTGGATAGTATATGGCCAACTTTCACCCTAATACCCTATATTAGTTGTGTTTTAGTCATAGTTGCGAGTAGGGGTGTTTAATGGGTCGAACTTTCATTTCAAATCTTTATTCGGCCCGTTTTTAGAAGGGCTTTGTAAGAGTCAGGTCGAAAATGAGTCGAGCTGAAAATGGGCTATACTATTATTAAAATAAAGCTGGCTATAAAAGGGCTCAATAAGGGCGGAAAACGAGCTTTTGCAAATTATATAATTAATGTATAATTAAAATATTATAAATGACAATGTCAATAAAATTATTAATATTTTTTTAATCTAATTATTATAAATTAATAACTGGGGATCAAAATAATTTTTAGTAGTGACCACTAGGGGTAGTTGTGATGTATGCCCTTTGTATGTCCACATCACTAATGTAGGTCATCCACCTCATAAGTACTACATTAGAGAAAGTCTTAGCAAATAACGGTTATTTGTGAGATTAATAAATTACCCTTATGTGGTACGATTTGATAGTTTGAGAGTTTTATTATTTTAATTTATCTTTTTTGGTTTTGTTTATTTTATTATTATTCTTTTTGTATTTTTGTGGTGATTTACAAATCACGGTTATTGATTAGAAATTTTTGTACTACTTCAATATTGCTTCTTGTGGATAGTATATGGCCAACTTTCACCCTAATACCCTATAATAGTTGTTTTTTAGTCACAGTTGTGAGTAGCGGTGTTCAATGGGTTGGACTTTCATTTTGAATCCTTATCCGGTCCGTTTTTAGAAGGACTTTGTAAAGGTCAGTTCGAAAATGGGTCGGACCAAAAATGGGCTATATTATAATTAAAATGAAGCTGGCTATAAAAGGCTTAATAAGGGCAGAAAACAAGCCTTTGCAAATAGTATAATTAATGTATAATTTAAATATTATAAATGAAATTGTGAATAAATTATTAATATTTTTCAATCTAATTATTATAAATTGATAAATGGGGATTAAAATAATTTTTAGTAGTAAAAATGGGCCGGGTTGGGCCGGACCGAACTTTGAAAGCCCGAGCCCATATTAGTTTTAAAGGGCCTTATCCGACCCGATCCATATTTACTTAAGCTCGGCCCAATCCGACCCTTATCTGACCTGTTGAACACCCCTGGTTGTGAGTAAGGGTGTTTATCGGGTCAGACTTCCATTTTGAGCTTTTATTTGACGTGTTTTTGAATGGTTTTGTAAGGGTTGGGCTGAAAATGAGTTGGGCTAAAAATGAGCTCTATTACAATCAAATTGAAACGGGGCTATATAATGGCTTAATAAAGGTTAGAAACAGGCGTTTGTAAATTAGATAAATAATGAATAATTTAATTACTATAATTGACAATGCAAATGTGGATTATTAACGCTTCTACAATCTAATTAGATAATAATTTTTAGTGATAAAAACAGGTTAAGCTTTCCTGTGTAAAACCCGCATTATTGAATCTGACCTATATTTGCTTAAGTCCGTCTCAATCTGTATCCGATACATTGAACATTCCTAGTTTTCAGCTAGTATTACAAATAAAATTAATGTGTACAACTTTTACAATTTCTAACTCTGCCCGACAAGGGAGGGGACTTTGAATCAAGATCATATATATTAAATAATAATGATGAAAAAAAAGGGATTTTTAGCAGTAATAACCCAAAGGGATTGAAGGATTAAAATTTAAATAATTATACCCTATGTGAAAATTAGCCTTTGTAAATGATATAAGTTAATTCTTCTTCTTCTTATTTATGTAATACTTCATCATATTTATACATTTACTAGTACCTTATATAGTTATACTAGCTAGTTTATGTGCCCATATAACGTACGGATGATTAACTTATGATTTATATAAATTCAGTTGAAAAGTTGGCAATTTAACAAACCTTTGATGTATTACATTGTAAATAACGTAACTCAAACAAAAATGGATTATTGATTTTCTTATTTAATTCAGATTGTCATTTTGATTATTTAGCTTACTATTTTTGTATTATATAATATTCAAATTCAAATAATATGAACTTATGATAATCTTTATATCATGTACGTTCTCTCGAAAAGAGTTAGAGTTAATTAAATAAAAATATTTGTGTACACAATCTTCTGATCTTATTTCTCATCCTAATAAAAAAGATAATTAAGTCAAAATATTTACTATATTTATTTCCTTGATTATTGTTATATGTTTTTAATTTAATCATTTACCATTTTTAATCATATTATTACCAAATAAAATTACTCCAATCAATATGTCATTTAGCTATTTCTAATCCAATGAAAAATTTTCATTTGTCATGTCTCCTTAGAGGTTCACAATTGAAAATTTTCAACATTTTCATATTATTGTATGATTAACTAGAAAAACAAAACACAATTAAAAGATAAGTTTATTTGATTTCTCCTTAAGAATGTCATGTAAGAACATAAAGTTTAGCAAACACAAAGACATGAAAGGATCGGAGTATTCCTTTTGTCCCATTGACAATACTACATTACACATTTCTACGTGAAAACTTTAGAGAAAATATTCAGTAATCTCAACAGGACGAAAGGATAACAATATAAGCAACTTAAACATTAACATTTGCATAAATTTTGTACGAGACGGTTTATCGTGAGACACTCCTAATACATGAGTTGATTAGCCCAAAATTATCAGCATATAAACTCCTTATTATGAGATCGTCTCATGATAAGACGTTCATATAGATCTAGTAAGTCTCATGGGAGACGGTCTATTCTATAGACGGAATCCATGATTCATGAAGCCCAGCCCAAAATATAACATAGTATATTTGGGGTTATAATAACTTATATTTGGGGTTATAGAATAGTATATTTGAGGTTATAATACCTTACATTTAGGATTATAACATAATATAATTGATATGATAATAAAAAAAAAATCAGTTAAGGGAAATGGGCTGGCCCAATTTTATGGTCTATCCTATAGACCGTCTCTTGTGAGATTTTGTGCATATTATTATCATAGTGAATTTACAAGGCATCATACATCTCAAAAGGCATCCGGGTGGCAAGAATAACATGTAATGGGCTTTTCCTTGGCAAAGCAAGGCCCAAAGCCTCTGACATATCAATTGGGCCACTTTTCTCGGGCCGAATATCAAATCCTTGGATCAAACGGGCCAAAGTTAAGTGCACCACTTGTAACCCGAAAGTCATCCCGGGGCAAGCCCTCCTACCCAAAGAAAAAGGGATGTACTCAAAACATACCCCCTTATAATCAATACTCGAATTCTCCACAAGGAACCTTTCTGGTCGAAAATCATTCGGCCTAGACCACACTCTAGGGTCACGATGTATTTTCCAAATATTGACTAATATGCGAGTTCCTTTTGGGATTAAGTGGCCATCTATGTAACAATCTTCGGACGCTTCTCTTTGACCCGACAATGGTGCTGGTGGGTACAAACGAAGTGTTTCCTTTACGATGGCTCGTAGGTACGTTAGATTTGGTATGTCTGATTCTTCTACCCATCTTTCTTTACCAACATTGTGGTCCAATTCTTCTTGGGCTTTCTTTAGGGCCTCTGTATGGTTAAGTAGTAGTGAAACAACCCATGATAATGTGATCGAGGTGCTTTCGGACCCAGTCAATAGTAATATCTGTAAACAAAGTTATATATCATTCTTCTATAATCCGAAAGGATTTAGAACATCAAATTATGTTGAGATTATAAAAAAATATTGATCAAAATGCAAATAGGTAACTATTTTTTATAGATCAAAACAGTGCTCAATGATGCTTGGATTTGAGTCAATACTGTGTCAGTGCAATGCTCCTACCAATTTAACAAACACATACATATATTTGTATTTTTAAGTATATGATTTTAACTGACGATACTATTACGTTTGCATACTACTGATAGCTAATTGTTGGTTGGTGATTGGAGTAATTAATTTAACCGACTGAGTTTATCAATTATTAACGACTAGCTGATTTTGAACTCGCTGTTAGAATTTAAACTCGCTATTATAAGCAACTTGTTCAAAATTAGCGGATTTACAACAATGTAACAATAAGTTGTTTCAACCAGCAAATTTACCAAATACTAGCATTTTGTAGTTTGTCCATTCAACCATTTATTTGTGTCAAAATAAGCAAAAATTGCTCAATAAGCTATTTTACCAAACACTCTATGTTAAACGATACACTTATGAAAATACCCATTTCAGTGATGTTGCATATGCATATGACTATGACTATGACTATGTTGAAATTTAGTTGTTTTCTATATTTGTTATGGTTTCAGAGCTATCGATTTTTATATTTTAAAAGATAATTAAAATGCAAATAGATTACCATTGATGTTGCCTTGATGACGACCTCTCTAGTGTAGCCGGACATGACACATCCTTCACCTATGTTTGACAATAACACATCCATGAAATCTCCATCCTCATAACCACCATTTTCATATTCTTTCCTTCTTTGTATATGTTCATCAACCCAATGTCCAATGATCATATCAACTCCATTGTGAACATCCTTCATACACTTAATATATCCCATAAAATCGAACCATTCTAACCATGTCAAAAAATCGGAAGGAACAGAAACACCAGCAAAATATGTCGCCTTACCTATTAACTTCTTAAATCGCGATGGAAGTGTGCCATTTTTTTCGTATTCATCAGGAGAAAATGTTTTCCCAACTATCATACGTATAATGAGGTTAAAACTATTGTACTCAAACCACTTACAAAGTGAAATCACACCACTTTGTAACGTGTTATGTTTAACATGTTTTTGACATTCCTTGAACAAATATTTGATTAAAGAATTTATCTCATCATTTCGAACATGTTTCATTTGTTCGAGTCTTTTGTTAGATAAAAGTTCAACAGTTGAAATCTTTCTAATATCACGCCAATATTTTCCATAAGGAGACATGGCAAATGCTGCATAATCATAAGCAACGTGTTTACTAAAAGCCAAATTAGGCCGTGTTGCTGTAACTGCATCATTATTTGTCAAACATTCTTTTATCATCTCCCATGAACACAACACAACGGCTCGTTGTTGGCCGAGTCGGAGCAAGTAGATTGGCCCACACTCGTCGGCCATAGCGCCAAGGGTTCGAGCTATGGTTTGTTTACCTCCTAAGAGATGTAAGTGCCCTATGAATGGTAACGCCCCTCGTGGTTGAGGAAGTTGTGAACAATTATATTTCACATTTTTATTTTTTTTCAAAGTTAGTGCACTTAAGAGTGTAGGAATCAAAGTTATTACAAATAAAATACTTACAAAAAATATTTGCCAATATGAAGTAAAATATTGCATTTTTTTTTGTGGGAGAAATTAATTTGAATTGATGAATTTGGGGTTTAGAGGATGAAAATATTTTAGTTTATGGTGTTATTTATAAAAGTTTGTAGTCTAGCTCTACATGTGGATATTTTTTAAGTGGTGCATGTGAACTTTGATTATCCACTACGTATAATTTTGCACCACATATTTTAGCATGATGATGATGTTTTTAAAGTAAATGTAATATCATTTTTAAAAAATGTAATATAAAGGTCAGATGTTTAGAAGATAAATATTATGAAATAAAAGTTGAAATTTTTAGTTTTTAATATTTTCATTCTTAAAAGCTGCCTCAATTTTTTCTCTCCTATCACATATTAATATTTTTTGTGATAAATATAGTTGAGTGACAAATACACAAACGAATTTTTTTTTTCGGAGGATTGATATACTAGGAAAATGATAGAGTTGAATGTTCAATACACACGAGCATAAAAGTAGTTGAATAATAGTATTACATCAGTAAATTTTTTTTTTTGTGAGAGCCGTTTTTTATTATTAAGAGATCATATCTGATTAGATTGGCCTATAAAAAAATATTTAGAATAAAAATAAACATAAAGCTTTGTAGATTGAATTTGAGAGACGTCTGTCAGAAATATAAGTGGCAAAAAAAAAAAATACTTTTTGTTTTTAGTTTGAGTGGAAAATTTATTATAATTGAGACTTAAAAAGCTGGGAGGTTGTGACATATCAATAGGGTTGCATGAGTAAACTTTTTGTTACATTATTAGTTTTAAAAAATTGTTACAACTTGAAAATTCAAACAACAAACCTTAAATTTTATTTTAACTACTTTAATCACTAAACTGTACCTGATTTTGTGAAATTTAAGCAATTTATATTTTATAAATAGTGTATTAAAAAAAGTAAAAATGTGATAAGGTATTCAAAGATTAAATTTTAATGGGTGAATTGCTAGTTGTAGGTGCCTTTCCTGACGAGCTGTGTGTCAGTAATCTTTCTCTTGCGGAACCTTATCAGATGTCCATCATGAAAATCGAGAAGATGTTTAACATCATTTTTACCATCACAATTTTTCCCTTTTAAAAAATGTCGCAATTACCCTTATGAGATGTCTAATTTATATATCTGATCGCGCAAACCAATTAGAAGAGACTTGACGTTATTTTCACCGTTGCTAACAAATAACAATTAAACTGACACACTGTGTCGCTGTGTTTACATTGAGTAACGACTTTTTAAAAATAATAAGTGATTAAAAACTATAACTCCTAAATAATTTAACAATAATTATTAAAATCCTCAAATTTTAAGTTAGTTTTATCAAATAATTCTAAAAAATATACCTCAATAATTCTAAAGCCTCAAAGCAAGGATATATATACACGTTTTAAAAACGTTGCAATAATTTATAGGACGACTCTCAAGAATGTGTGGTGCATACTTCTATTCTATCCCCCTTCCAAGACTGACAAGTGACAAAGACAGTACGATGAAATAAAAACAAGCATTATACCGTTTTAAAATACTTGCTATATTTTGTTTTTGGACACCATTTATTGTTTAAGCTTATTTTATATATTGCGACTAATATGTAAGTAATAATATTGTCAAGTGGGATCTTGTTTGAATCGTCTAATCGCATACTTTCATAATATAAACTTTTTATAATTTTAAAATATGTATACCTATATACTTTTATCCTTCCCTCTATCCCAATTCATCATCATCATCATACCCATTATTCCCGCAC
Organism: Amaranthus palmeri; assembly: GCA_019776075.1. NCBI lineage: Eukaryota > Viridiplantae > Streptophyta > Magnoliopsida > Caryophyllales > Amaranthaceae > Amaranthus > Amaranthus palmeri. The sequence continues at coordinate 3,816,672 of JAAKBH010000271.1, read as the reverse complement.
ATAGAAAGGTCTATGGTCAGGATCTGGGGAAGAAGGCTCGACGACGTCTCATACCCATAAGGAGAGGGCGGTCAAAAGAGTCATTCGGCTCAAGAAGAGTCTCCAACGATAAGAACCTGCAAATATCCGAAACAAACAAATCTAGTAATCTAAGATGATGATGATGAACTAAATTTATTTTTTTGAATAAAAAGATTTTCAGAAGCGTCTTAAACAATTTTGGAGCAATACTTTTTTTTTTGAGGTAATTTTGGAGCAATACTTTTACATTACAAGTTGTGTTTACTGAATATAAAACCAGAAAGAATATTCCAGAAATAATTTATTCATTAAAAATACATTCCGCAAATAAATTTTGAAGCATCTGTACTGAAAAATATGTTGTTCAAAATATGGAAAATATTTAAACCAGAAAGAATATTCCAGAAATAATATTGTGCTAAAATTACTGATGAAGAATTAATTCAGTACAAATACATTCCCTAAATAAATTAAGAATATGCTGTTCTGAAAAATTACTGAATAAAATTGTGCTAAAATAAATTGTGATAAAATTGTGTTGAAATAATATTGCATAACTGCTGAAAAATATTTATTCCATTAATAATTTATTCATTAAAAATACATTCCGAAAATAAATTTTGAAGCATCTGTACTGAAAAATATGTTGTTCAAAATATGGAAAATATTTAAACCAGAAAGAATATTCCAGAAATAATATTGCATAAATGCTAAAATTACTGATGAAGAATTTAGTAGGTAAAACTAACTTCCAAAAATAATAGATACTCAATTTATTCAACCAATTTGACCAATTAAAACCGATTTAGTGAACATTAATCATACCAGACCCATTGATTAAAAATAATGTGATAACCTAATTTACACTATATATAGATGTACATTCTATATTTTTAGAACATATATTTCTTTATTTCTTATTAGTGTTCAAAGCCAAGTCAATATGACTATTCATTATCTAAATGAAATTAAGGGTGATAGAGGGACTTGGAGAATAAAAGCTAAAATAACACACATGTGGGAATTTTTAGGACAAGGTGTTGTAAGTTCGATCCACATGATTTTAACGGATGAAAAGGTTTGAATTTTTTTTCAATCAATCTACAAACATTTATGCAAAACTATTATTAATCCCAGATATGCATCAAAATTATGTTAGTAATTTTTGTATTGTTGTAATTTAATAATGACATTGTGCAAACCCACAGTAATTTAAAAGTTACATTTTAAATAAAAAAATTTATTTTACAGAACTCCGTGCGATGCACGGGTTTTATACTAGTATACTTTATTTATAAGTTTTCAAACCAGTTAATACACTAGTTTAAAATCAATTAAAAGAGGTTGTCCTTGTCTAATACTCCCTCCGAATAAGTTTAGATGTCTCATTTGGAATTTAAAGGATTTTAAGGGTTGAGTGGTGTCCGTTAAAAAAGTGATTGTTGGGTATTTTAATTGATTAAATTAATTATAAAGATGGTAGTTGGGTATTGGGAATTGGAAAAGTGGGGGTATTTAGGTAAAAAAGAATAGACAAAAAAGGAAATGGGACAATTAGTATGATTTTGCCAAATAAGAAAATGAGACATCTAAACTGATTCGGAGAGAGAGTATCATAATTGTGGAAGATTGAGATTGGAACTACATTAGAAAAACAAGGGAGTCATAAATAAATTAGCTAGTGAATGAAGCTCAACAATTAATAATATAAAATTAAAATAAAATTGACATTCAAAATTGTGTGAGATAAATTTTTTATTGTATCTTTTGTTTCTGTTTAAACCACCAGATTTAATCGGACTAAACCTTTCTAAATCAGTCTGGTTTGTCCAGGTCTACAATATTATTTTTTTTAATTTTTAACTAAATTAATGGCGTATATTTTTTTGTGAAAATGTTTCGCATTTACAATCCCAAATATAATAATCAATAATTAACTAATTTATTAAGATAATTAAAATATATATTACCATAAAATAATAACATCTTTAAGAGTCTAAATAATACTCAATTTTTAAAACCAAAAAACTACGATTCAACAATAATACGGGTGTTACTACTTACACTCTTGTGTGTTACTCTTGAGTCTTGACTTAGGCGCTCAACACTTAAACCACACATAGTACATCATTATTAGTATATAAACTTCTTATTTAAGATTATTTCACGGAAAGACGTGTTTGTAGATTATATTATTATCATAGTGGATTTACAAGGCATCATACATCTCAATAGGCATCCGGGTCGCAAGAATAGCATGTAATGGGCTTTTCCTTGGCATAGCAAGGCCCAAAGCCTCTGACATATCAATTGGGCCACTTTTCTCGGCCCGAATATCAAATCCTTGGATCAAACGGGCCAAAGTTAAGTGCACCACTTGTAACCCGAAAGTCATCCCGGGGCAAGCCCTCCTACCCAAAGAAAAAGGGATGTACTCAAAACATACCCCCTTATAATCGATACTCGTATTCTCCACAAGGAACCTTTCTGGCCGAAAATCATTCGGCCTAGACCACACTCGAGGGTCACGATGTATTTTCCAAATATCGACTATTATTCGAGTTCCTTTTGGGATTAAGTGGCCGTCTATATAACAATCTTCGGACGCCTCTCTTGGACCCGCCAACGGTGATGGTGGGTACAAACGAAGTGTTTCCTTTACGATGGCTCGTAGGTACGGTAGATTTGGTATGTCTGATTCTTCTACCCATCTTTCTTTACCAACATTGTGGTCCAATTCTTCTTGGGCTTTCTTTAGGACGTCTGGATTATTAATTAGTAGTGACACAACCCATGTTAATGTGATTGAGGTGCTTTCCGATCCAGTCAATAGTAGTATCTGTATTCGTATTAAACAAAATTAAACATCATATTTTTAAAATCGGGGGTGGATATAGGACAAAATCAAATGAATTTAATAATATAAAGAAAATATCGATCAAAATGCAAATGGGTAATTATTCTTTATAGATAAAAAAAGTGCTTAATGTTACTTGGATTTGAGTCAATGCTGTCAAAAAGCAATGCTCCTACCAATTTTACCGGCACATAAATTAGTAACTTTAAGTATTTGATTTTAACCGACTATACTACTAGGGTGCTTTGCAAACTACGATAACTAATACCTAGTTGATGATTGGAATGACTAATTTAACCGACTGATTTTATCAATTGGATTGACTAGCTAATTTTGAACTCACTACTAAAAGCAACTTGTTCAAAATTAGCCGATTTACAACTATGTAACAATAAATTGTTTCAACCAACTTATTTACCAAATACTAATAGTTTGACCATTCAACCATTTATTTGTGTCAAAAAAAGCTAAAATTGCCCCATAAGCTATTTTACCAAACTTTCTATGTTAAACGATACACTTATGAAAATACGCCTTATATGGATATTGTGTATGCTATGACTATGACTACGCCGAAATTTAGCAGTTTTCATATGTGTTATGGAATCAGAGCCATCGATATCTTATTTTTTAAAAGAAAATCAAAATGCAAATAAATTACCAATGATGTTGCCTTGATGATGACCTCTCTAGTATAGCCGGACATGATACATCCTTCACCTATGTTTGACAATAACACATCTATGAAATCTCCATCCTCATAACTACCATTTTCTTGTTCTTTTCTTTTTTGTATATGCTCATCAACCCAATGTCCAATGATCATATCAACTCCCTTATGAATATCCTTCATACTCTTAATATATCCCATAAAATCGAACCATTCTAACCATGTCACAAAATCGGAAGGAATAGCGACACCAGCAACATATGTCGCCTTACCAATTAACTTCTTAAATTGCGATGGAAATGTGCCATTTTTATCGTATGCATCAGGAGAAAATGTTTTCCCCACTATCATACGTATAATGAGGTTAAAACTATTGTACTCAAACCACTTACAAAGTGAAATCACACCACTTTGTAACGTGTTATGTTTAACATTGTTTCGACATTCCTTAAACAAATATTTGATGAAAGAATTTATCTCAGCATTTCGAACATGTTTCATTTGTTCGAGTCTTTTGTTAGATAAAAGCTCGACGGTTGAAATCTTTCTAATATCACGCCAATATTTTCCATAAGGAGAAATGGCAAAAGATGCGTAATCATAAGCAATATGTTTACTAAAGGCCATATTAGGCCGTGTTGCAGTTACTGCATCATTGTTTGAGAAACAATCTTTTATCATTTCCCATGAACACAACACAACGGCTCGTTGTTGGCCGAGTCGGAGCAAGTAGATTGGCCCACACTCGTCGGCCATAGCGCCGAGGGTTCGAGCTATGGTTTGTTTACCTCCTAAGAGATGTAAGTGGCCTATAAATGGTAACGCCCCTCGTGGTTGAGGAAGTAGTGAACAATTATGTTTCACATTTTTATTTTTTTTCGAAGTTGGTGCACTTAAGAGTGTAGGAATAAAAGTTAGTACAAAGAAAACAATTACAAAAATTATTTGCCAATATGAAGTAAAATATTCCATTTTTTTTTTCGTGAGAGTACTTAATTTAATTAAAATGATGAATTTGGGGTTTTGAGGATGAAAAATATTTTAGTTTATGGTGTTATTTATAGAAGTTTGTAGTCTTAAGTCTACAAGTGGATATTTTTTAATTGGTACGTGTGAACTTAGATTATACAGTTTTTGCACCACATATTTTAGCATGATAGAAAATTTTGAAAATTTTAATTCCAAAGGTCGATTACTTTTCATTTCAAAATTCCATTTATTTATTCATTTTTTAAAGATTTTAGGGGGTATTTGGCAAATTAGCTTATTGAGCAATTTTAGCTTATTTTGATATAAAAAGAGGGTTGGCTGGTCAAACCAGCTAATGTTCGTGTTTGGTGAATTAGCTGGTTGAAACAACTTATTTATATGAATAAGCTGTTTTTGAACAAGTTGCTTATAACAACGAGTTTAAAATCAGCAGGTCAAATCAATTAATAAAATCAGTTGGTCAAATCAGCCACTGTAATAAGCTTTGTGCCATTTGCCAAACACCCTTTTTTATATCACAATTTTAAAGTAAATATAATATAAAGGTCAATTGTTTAAAAGATAAATATTATGAAATCAAAGATGAAAGTTTTAGATGTAAAATTTTCATTTTTAATATTGTTCCTCAAATTTTTCTCTCCTATCACATATTACTAATTTTTGTGACCAATATATTGAAATGATGAATATAGTTGAGTGACAAATATACAAACGAAAAAAAATTAATTTTCGGATTATCGATATACTAGGAAAATGATAGAGTTGAATGTTCAATACACACTAGAAAAAATAGTCTAATAACGGTTAATTCCTTCGGTTCTATTATACTTGTGACATTTAATTTTTTACGCAATTCAGTGTGTTATTTTGTTTATTTATATGTTGAATTCTACACATCTAAAAATTCTAAAAAATTGATATAATAAAAGTAGAAGATTAGACGATTCAAACACGATCCACTTGACTATATTTTTACTTATACATTAACCGTAAAGTATAAAATAAATAAGTTTGAACGATGAATAGTCCTCATAAAAAATGTAGCAAATATTTCAGAACGAGAAAGTATGACACTAGCCAAAAAATAGTCAAATAAATTTTTGTTTTTAATTAAGGTGGACAACTTATTATAACTTGAGACTTAAAAACCTGGGAGGTTGTGAAAATATTAATAGTTTTAAAAAATTGTTACAACATGAAAATTCAAACTACAAATTATAAGTTTTATTTTATAAACTTTAGTCACCAAATTTTAGATTTTGTGATATTTAAAGCAATTCATATTTTATAAATAGTGCATAACCCTAGATCTTCTTTTATTTTTTTTCCATTTGGAGTATAAAAAAAAACAAAAAATGTGGCCGTAAAATATTCAAATAATACAAATTTAATGGGTGTTGCTAGTTGCAGGTGTGAGCTGTGTGTCAGTCTTCTTTTTCTAGCAAGACCGTACCCTATCAGATATTCAACACACAAGCCGAGAAGATATTTAACGTCATTTTAACTAGTGCTAATAATTATTTTTTTCAATGCAAATGTCGCAATTACTCTTATGCAGTGTCTAATTTAGAAATTGGATCGAAATAAATACTCAAAACATACCAATTTTCTTGACACAGAAACCATGGAGATATTATTTGACGTCATTTCCCCTGCTAACAATTAATCTGACCCACTATGTTTACACCCTATAACGACTTTTTAAAAATAAGTGACTAAAAAACTAATTTTAAAATATTAAAATAAAATTAATATTAAAATAAATAAGTATACATATATATTATATTTAATAAATTAGATATTCTTTCAAAACAAACAGAAAAATTTGATTTTTATAACATGTAATATCTGGTCAAAGCCATCGAAACGCGACAACTTGATAACAATGCTTTCGTTTTATCACTAAAAATATCTATATTTTTTTTTTTTTTTTTGAATAATACCTGATTCATTAATAAAGACTAAAAATATCTATAACTCCTAAATAATTTGACAATAATTTTTTGAATCCTCAAATTTCAAATAAGTTTTAATAAATAATTCTAAAAATTATACTTCAATAATTCTAAACCCTAACGATCCGTTTGGTAGGTGGTTATAAATCACAGTAATGGAAATGAAAAACTAGTGTAATTTTGGTTGATAAATCTCTTGGCTACCTTGATGGCCATACTTGGCTAACAACTTCAATCATCTCATTTTGTTCATGAAATTTCATTCCAACGCATTATCGTTGGAAAATGTGGTATTAGGTGGTAATGAAAATTTGTAAATAATTTTTTTTTTTTCTGATCAAAGTTTCATTACCGACCATGGGAATGACATGAAAGGTCTGATGAAATTTTATACTAAAATTCATTCCCATTAACACCATTTAATACCACTAACGAAACGGTCCGTAAAAAGTACACATCATGTAACAAATAGATATGAAACGAGATTATGTAGCAAGGATATACTCGTTTTTCATAACGTTACAGTAATAGCAAAAATATGTGGTGACTGCATACTTCTATCCTATTCCTTTCAAGACTATGACAAATTGACAATTGACAAAGAAAGGATGAAGAAGCAAAAAGCAAGCATTATAGTTCTACTTCCTACCTTATATTATGCGTATTAATGATACTAATATTATCTGGCATAATATATCATAATTAGGTGCGAGTATTTTTGAACACTAGAAGTTTTAAGGAATTAATTCAATTAAAAGCTTAAGCTGATGGTTGAGGTCTAAGATATGTTATATACTCTAATATGTCCCCTCACTAATTAAGAGCCCTTTGGCCTAGAAGTGTGGATGCAAATATTCTACTTTTAAATGAGGGGTGGTTGAGATTTGAACCTGTGACCTCTTGTCACACTGGCTTTGGATACCATGTTAAAGAACTAACTCAACCAAAAGTTTAAGCTGATGGTTGAGGCCCCAAGATATGTTATATACTCTAACAACAATATGATTTGAGAAGGAATTACTTCCTCCATTCTATAATACTTTTCATTGAGTGTGTCATGCTGTGTGGAAAAATTTCTCAGTAGTAAGTATTATGCAAAATCAGTTGCATGAAATAGACATGTGGGCTAGCTCAAACAGTGTGATACGTAGCACTGAAAACAATGACGTATTAGAGATCGAATATTGTGTTACAACCTCTAATATCACCAAGACCGAAAGTGTGAAGTCGTGTGAAACAAATTACGCAAACTATATAAATCGATGTTTGTAAAGATAAATAAGCAATAATAAATGACACAAAATATTAACGAGGTTCACCAAATTTTGGCTACGTCCTCCGGTGTAGTATCTCTTATATTATAATATAATTTGAAAATTACAATTAGAGAAGAGATAATAGGCTAGTGTTTGGTTTGGGTTATTTTTGGTGGATTTTGTGGTTGATCTTTGATGAGCATATGAGACCTCTATATAAAGAGGATTATTACATTTAATGGATGTTTAAACTAAATGCTAAGAATTAAATATTTGTAACAGCCTCTAGGAAGTGAAAAGCTGAAATCAGAATGCTTGTGCTCGTCCGAGCGTATAACAGAACACAAAATAGTACTTATAGTTAGGCCTGTGCATTGGGTTGGGGGCCCGTTGGGGACCCTAATCCAACCCTTAACTATAAGGGTTTTAAAAGGGTTGGGTTGAATAAGGATTGGACTGAATAAGGGTTTTAGTAAACGGGCCGGGTTGGGCTTGGCGGGCTCGGCCCGTCTAAAAGGCCGAATCTTTTTTGCAAGGCCCGACCCGACTCGGCCAGTTTCTACTAGAGCCCGACCCGCCCCTTATCCGGCCCATTGCACATGCCTACTTATAGTAGCCTCTGATCTCCGGTGCTCGTTCGAGCCTATATACGCTCGTTAGAGCCTATATATGCTCGTTAGAGCACTATCACCTGCACCTTCTGATTCTTCTTGGTTATATGCGAGATCAAGGCAGTGTATTCAAATTTTAGAAACATTCTCATAGGATTCCACACACACTAATGTTCATGATTTATTTTTGGTGCACTCAAATCACATCATTAAATCATAACACAATTTATTGATTTAGTGTTACATAAAATCCAAATATATAATCATCAAAATAATAAAAAAATACAAACATACATGATTTTGTATAATTAAAAGGAAAATTTGCTCAAAATAATCCCAACTATCACCCATTGGCCAAAAATAATCCCAACTATCAATTATTTTTTAATAATCCCAACTATTATCATAGTTTGTTGAAAACAAACCCACCCCCTTGTTACCGGCTAAAACATGTAGCTTTTTCACTTTTTTTTCTTTTATTTTTTACTTAACTGTTCAAAATAACGCTTCCCCTTCATCTATTAATCAAAAAAGAAAGAAAAAAGTGGAAAATTTACATGTTGTAGGCGGTTAAAAAGAAGGTGGGTATGTTTTCAACAAATTATGAGAATAGTTGGGATTATTAAAAAATAATTGATAGTTAGGATTATTTTTGGCCAATAGGTAATAGTTGGAATTATTTTGAGCAAATTTTCCTAATTAAAAAATGCATATAAATATACAATGATTTACAAAATGTAATTAAAAGTGGATAAAATCGCAAAAAAAAGGAAAAAAATATGCCAAAAGGTGGAGTGGCACGAGCATGACATGATCACATGGATCTAAACGTACATGTCACAAGACCTTCACGACACCTTTCATGTCACTATAAAAAAACCACCGAAATATCAAGTAATCATAGCCGTCAATCAGCAAGGGCGAAGCGGATTATCGTTCAGAGCCGCGAATTTTTTAGGGCACAAAAAAATTACTTATATATATATAAGTGATATTTTTGACGGAGCAAGTGATACTAATTTGCATTAAATTTAAATATAGCGTATATTTTTTACTAAGTAATATGAGAGTTTTTAGTGCTTTAACAATTACAAATGTTATTAAAGGTCAATTAAAGTGTCATTAGATCACTGTATAGTAGAACTTAAAATAAAAATCAATAATTATTACACTAAAATTATAAATCAGTGACATTTTATTAGTGTCATTAAAAAAAATGTCGCAAAAAGTTAAAGTTTTTGTAGTGTGAACCATTTATAGTCCAAACTTCATTCCAGGACAAGCCCTTTTTCCAATGAAAATGGTAAATATTCAAAATTTTAACGCCTAAAATCAATATTTTAATGTTTATTTAGAAATCTTTTGGGACGAAATTCGTTGGCTCTTACCCAAATCCGTGGATCACGATGCACCTTTTAAAAAAACTTTAAAAGATAAATCAAAGTTCAAAAAATTATAATTTTCAAAATAAGCATCATTGTGTCTGAGCATAAGGTTAGGGTCTGATCACTATTACTAATAAAAACAACAATAAAACATTTTAAAGGGAAAAAAATTAAATCATAGATGTTGTTAGTTCGCTGTTATCAACAACGAACTAATATTATTTGCTGTGTTTTTGTACTTTTAAAATTATGACGTTGTGTTCTTTTTGTTTATTGTTAGCCTCTTAGTAATAACGAATAAAGTACTTGTGGTGATTTTGTTTGGCCATATTCTTCTCTTGTTCTCTGTTAGACTGTTACTGATATCAAACAATCCCTAATCTTAAATTCGGATATAGAAACGCTTATTATAGAAATAAATATTTTCTAAATTTTTTTTGTAGAGTTGTTTTTTATAAGAAACTCATTTTTTTGGTTTTGCCTTTAATAGTAACTATATGGCCCATGTTATTGTGAGTTTGTGATGTATGTGCTTTCTTTCTGAATTGAAATTTTGTTTAATCAAAAATGATGTAGAACAGTAGATGTAATATAGCCGTATAAAATAATGCAAGACGTCTTATATAAAACTGTCTCACCATCACATAAATTCATATAATTAATTTATTTTATAATTAATTATTTTATGTTTGTAAGTAGTCTATAAAATAATGATTTTAAAATTATAATAAGTGATCACTTTAAAATTATAAGTAAGCACTTTAATGTTATAAACGATCACTATAATTAAATCAATAAGTATACATTAAAGTAAACCAAATAAGATGGTTTCACTTTGAGAATCTTACTTACGAATTTGCAAAATAAATAAATAATAATAATAATTTAAAAAAAATATAATTTTAGTCTCATTAAATCACTAACTACTAGGGATGTAAATTCGGTTACTCGGTCGGGTTTTGGGTTGGGTTTTATCGGGTTCGGATAATCTCGGGTTCGGTTTTTTGCAGGTAATTTGATACTTTGGCTCGGGTCGACTCGGTTATAGGTCTAATCGGGTACGGGTCAATATCGGGTTAATACCAGACTGGGTCGGTTTCGATTTCGGATCAGGTCAATTTCGATTTGGATTTGTTTCGGGTTCGGTTAATACAGTTCAGATATAGATCGGTTATACTGCAGGTCGAATCGAGTTCGGTTAGACTTTGGATCGGGTAATTTTTTATGTTTTATTCAAGTCGGGTTATTTTGGGTTCGGGTTGACTTCGGATCGATTATATCGTTTTGATTTGGGTATTGGTTATTCTTCAGATTCAGGTCGGTCAAAATCTAATTGAGTTTTATGTTGATTGAACTTTATTTTTATTTTACAATTTATTCAAGTTGAAATCGTTTGTGCTTGGAGCATGACGAGTTGTAATCGTTAATTTGGTTGATGGGTGCCAGAGAAATTTGGTTCAAACTAAGATAAAATTTGATAACAGACCTACATTTATTGTTAGCTAAACTAAACTTGATTCAATATTAAGCTTATTATTAGTTGAGTTAAACAAAATACAACTGAATCAAACTATATTTTAGATGAATAAAACTTGATAGTTATTTTTAACTAACTAATTTGATTTAGTTGAATCAAACAATTTTTTTGCTACACTAATTATTTAAATCAAACTCGATTAAGCTGAAGCAAACTTATTTTTAGCTAAACTATACTTGATGTAGTTGGATCAAATTATTTTAAGATTATCAAAACTCAAAGTTAGTTCAATTGAATCAAAGTTAATTTTAGCTGAACAAATTTGATTTAGCTGAATCAAATATTTATTTTTCCTAATAAACTTAAATCAACTAAATAAACTTTTTATAAACAAAACTTAATTAAGCTAAAACAAAGTTATGTAGTTAACTATTTTGATTTGCTGAATAAACATTTGTTTTTGCCAAACTAAACTTAATTCAGTTATATCAAACTATTATCATATAAACTAAACTTGATTCAGCTGAATCAAACTTGTTTTTAACTAAACTATACTTTATGCAGTTGAATCAAATTATTTATTCGATTATCAAAAGTTTATTTGGCTAAATCAAACTTACTCTACGATGAACAAATTTGACTCAACTGAATCAAACATTTATTTTTTTTTTCTAAACTAAATTTTATTCATCAAAATAACCACACCCCTCATTAAATTTGGTTTAGCTTAATCAAACATTTATTTTTCCTAAACTAATCTTGTTTCAGCTAAACAAACTTACAAAATAAAAATTAACAATTCTTTTACTTTATATGATCTCAATAATTTTGATTTTGTATATTCTTTATATTTATAAATATCCCACTATGCTAAATTTATTTTTCTTTAATAATAATAATAATAATAATAATAATAATAATAATAATAATAATAATAATAATCATAATCATTGCAAAAAAAAAAAATAATAATAATAATAATAATAATAATAATAATAATAATAATAACAATAATAATAATAATGTGAGACCATTGTTAAAATAAAATAGCATAAAAAGCAAGTATGTTTTTATTTTTGTGAAAGGACCAAATTGTAAATGGGTATTATATTTATAAATGGTTGTTTACATTACAACTTACAGTTACATGATTCATGAAACTGTAATTGCTCTTCGTGTTCAACATGACAGTTACTAATTGATATTCCTCTTAAACCGTTACCGTTCCTATCTTCATTCCCATTTCTCAGTAAAAATTCTCATACTCAGATACATGAAAATGTTTCCACTTATATTCCCACTATTCCACCCTCTAAAACCACCTCCCTAAAAACATTACGGTTACTAATTGCTCACGATCTGATAATTTTTATCAAGTTTCTACAAAAAATTCTTACAAGTTCGAGGCGATTCGCGTTTGGTTAACCACAATGTCGGGTATATCTCGAGTGTTGATTATGGGTCCTTTTGGGTGGGATTATGTCGAGTACCTATCGGGTTAAAGATGGGTTCGGGTTTTAACGGGTCGGGCGCAAGTCGAGTTCGGTTAACCATATTGTCGGGTTAATCTCGGTATGGGTTGTTTTCGAGTCGGGTGTCGGTCGATTATGGGTCTTAAATAATCAGGTACATGTCGGGTTACGGGTCAACATCAGGTCGAGTTTCGGTCGATTACAGGTTACCGCACCTCGGGTCAATCAACGGGTCGGATACAGGTCGATTTCGGACGATATTACAGGTCGGGTCTATTTTTTACAGCCCTACTAACTACTACTTCAAATTACAACGTCAACCACAAAATAAATACGAGCTAGGTTTTGAAACCGTCCTTTATTTGCCATCCTATCAAAACCCCTCTAAAATTTGCTACATTTTATTTTTTACGCAATTAAATTATTAATTTCAATTATTTATATAGTAAACTATGCATGGTTAAAAATTATAAATGTCAAAGCATAAAAGTATACGATTAGACGATTCAAACAAAATTTCAATTAACTATATTTTTTTAAAAAATATCATATACGCTTGGAAGATAAATATTTACCATAAAATTAATTTAGCATCTATTTCAATTTTCAAAGGAAAAATTACCAGGAAAATACAATCTTTCGCTTATTTCCCTACAATAATACCAACGTTTTATACCATGAATAATACCAGCTTTGAGGGGTATTTCCCTAGAATAAACCTAACATGTTAAAAAATCAAACTATATCAGATTATATGATAAAAAATTTGGTAAATTAGTTAATAAACTAAAGTTGATATTAATCTAGGAAAAAACCCCCTAAATTGATATTACTCATAGTTAACAATATGTATATAATATAAATCATTTACTTAATGTGATTAAAAGTAGCAAATATTAAAAAAAAGTAAAATTGTCAAAATGTGGAATGGCACGAACATGACATGATGTCACATGGGTGCAACCGTACACGTGCCACAATGTAAGATGACCAAACCATCACATTACGACATAACGCGACACTTTTCATGTAACGACTTAGCACAAAACAAGATATTTATGACATATGAATAGTTCAATATACGGCATAATTTTCAGAATAAGCTAATTTTAATTGCGACAAGAAAAGACAACCATAACCACAAGCTAATGTATATGAAAGCTTTATCATACATTTAAGCAATAGACCTTACTAGTTACTAATAACTTGGTACTAGTAGTCCCTATTTATAAAGATTCATACAACGGAGTGGACAAACGTGCCTTAAGGATAACGTTTAAGGGGTTGGCCTTAGGCAAGGCCAACCCCAACTTTTCCGACATATCAATTGGTTCATTATTTTCCAAACAAAGATCAAACCCTTGGATCAAACGAGCCAACATCAAATGAATCACTTGTAGTCCAAAATTCATTCCAGGACAAGCCCTTCTTCCCAGTGAAAACGGTAAATATTCAAAATTTTGACGCCTAAAATCAATATTTTCGTTTTCATTTATAAACCTTTCGGGACGAAACTCATTGGGCCTGACCCAGATCCGTGGATCACGATGCACCTTCCAAATATTGACAATTATACGAGTTCCTTTAGAGATAAGGTACCCATCAATGTGGCAATCTTCCATTGCCTCTCGTGGGCCCGCCAACGGGTTTGGTGGGTACAAACGAAGTGTTTCCTTAACAATGGCTTGGAGATAAGAGAGATGAGTGATATCTGATTCTTCAACCCATCTTTGTTTGCCAATTTTTTGATCCAATTCTTCTTGGGCTTTCTTTAGGGCCTTCGGGTTGTTCAATAGTAACGATATGGCCCATGTTAGTGTGATGGATGTGCTTTCTGACCCGGTTAAAAGTAGTGTCTGCAGTCAAGTAACGATAATTAAATTGGACTGGGATTTTGAGAGCGTCTTTGCAAAATACGGTCTCAAGTAAGAATTTGTGTTAGACGTAATATAACAAGTAAAAATATTTTTAGAAATAAATTAGATTTGATTCTCATTTAATCATTTCCTTAACTTAACTTGATAATTATAATTTGGGGTTAAATACAATAAAATGAATAAATATACTTTTTTTTCCTGATAATTACGATTATTGATTAAGGTTTCTAAAGGTTATTCCGCTTATGGTATTTGTGGTTTAAGTAGCTATGAGTAGTTGTACTATTGTAACTGTCAAACAAACATGTTTTTTCGTTTTTTTGTCCCTTCCAGTGCTATGATGTTGTCTCTCTTTTGTTCGATGTTACTATGTTAGTAACAACGAACAAAGAATTTTGACTTGTTTTTACCACTTCCTTGTTCGTTGTTAACAACGAAAATACCTAATCTCAGCTTTGGCATAAAGACGCTTATTTTAGGAATTAAAATTTTCCGAAGTTTAATTTGGAATGTTTTTTGTTAATTAGCTTATTTTTTTCAAATTTTCCTAAAACCACTACATAACTATATTTTTAACGGACAATAACATTCAATCTTATCAAACCACTAACTACTAATTTAAACTACAATGCCAACCACAAGTCCACAACCTCATTAATTGTTACTTCTAGATTTTAGTTATGTAAAGGGATGTATTAGAAAAACACAGATTCTTGTTATAGACCGTAGACTGGTAAATATGGGCCAATCAATTTATTAAATGAGTAACTAAATAGTCATGTCAGTTATTAGACTGGGCTATCAAGAGAACATCTTTACCATAAACAGTCTCTCAAAAGACCTTCTGTTAGAAAAATGCGAGACCCTGAACTGTTGCTCAACTTACCCTCACCCTCTAGTCCTATCAGAAAATGAAATGCAAACAGACATACTTTCTCCGTTCCATAATACTTGCTATTGAGTGTGAAATTTTATATCGAAAAATGTCACTATTAGTAGCAAGTATTATAAAACGGAGAAAGTATATAATAGGCCCCAGGCCCCCAGCCTGACAGACAGCCTATACCCAAGTGTGTTTCTTAGAGAAGGTATCATCAACCATTCTCAACCACGAAACACATATCACATCTTCGTACTTCTGTTTGGAAGGGGATTTTGCAATTAATGCGGTCCCAAATTTGTTTGCTAACTTTATGATAGTACTATTCCCTCCTGATGAGTTAGAAGCAAAGATAAAATTGGTGAATATTAAGAAAGTGGTAATAAATGAGGAGAGAGAATGAATTGTGTGGATGAAATTAAAAGAGAGTTAAAATGTATGGATGAAATTAAAAGAAAGTGGTGGGCCATAGTCCAAAAATAGAAATGCTGCAATTTAAGTGGGGCGGACGAAAATGGAAAATGCTGCAAATTATAAGGGACGGAGGGAGTATTTGTGTACTAACTATTAGATCTAGTGGTTGACATAATTCCATTTGATCTGGTCTGATACTAAAATCAGATAAAATTAAAAATTTTGGACTAGATGCTTTTCATATTGGACCAGATCAAACCGTTCGACAACGTTTTGGTCTATGGTTTTTTATTTTTATATTTTCCCAAAGTAATATATGTGTTTATACAAATATTTCACATCTACAATCACCAAATATAAAAATTTATAATTAGTCGATTGCAATACAAATTGACAAATAAAACAACTTTAAAAAACGAAAGGATCATATGTTAAGTCATACTATAAAATTAACTATCAATTTAAACATTTGATTGAGTTTGGTCTAAACGGCAAAACAAACTAGACCAAACCATATTTTAATAATCCCTCTAATTTACTTGAGTTGTCCCATTTGAGTTAGACACAAAAATTAGAATGGGATGGAGTCCACCAAATATGTGATAATTGGGGTATTTTAATTGATTAAGTTAATCATAAAGGTGATAGTTGGAGTATTATAAATAGTAAAAGTGGGGGTATATTGGTCATTACTTGTGTGAACATGGGGTATTTAAGTAAAAAATCACTGAAGAAAAAGAAAATGGGACAACTGAAGTGAATCGTCCATAAAAGGAAATGAGACAACTGAAATGAATTGGAGGGAGTAGGAGAGAGTAAGTTATTTTACCAAACGCCATGAATAACTTTAAGAAACACAAGCATCAAATCAGATCAGGGCCAGCCCTAAGGGTGGGCAAGAGGGGCCGTCGCCCAGGGCCCCATGTCAAATAAGCAAAATTAATAGTTATAAATGGTCCATATAAGTTATAAATTGCAAAGGAAAAGGATCCCAATATGTTATTTCGCCCAGGACTCCCAAGTATCTAGGGTTGACCCTGAATCAGATTATAATGAAAAAAAAAAATAAAAAACTTAAACGTAAAAATTCAAATGTAGCAAGATGAAAACGATTACATACCAATGTAGTTGCCTTGATAATAGTGTTCCTTTCATACCCATATAACATTGAACAACCATCACTAATATTTGACAACATAACATCCATAAAATCACCATCTCCATTCATATTAAATTCCCTTTTTTTTACATGTTCATCAAGCCAATGACCAATAATCAAATCAATATCTTGATGAATCTCCTTCATTGATCTAATCAACCCCATCAAATCCAACCGTTCAATACCCGGAATAAAATCCGACGGCACAGCTACGCCCGAAAAATACGTGGCTTTTTCTATTAATTTTTCGAATTTCGAAGCAAATGTAATTTTATTATCATATAATTCATGAGAAAATGTTTTTCCAACAATCATATTTAATGCAATATTAAAACTTGTATATTTTATCCATTTACATAATGTAATTTTGTTGTTTTTATATTTAGATAGTGTTTTAAATAAATTTTTAATGCAGGAATTTATTTCGAAATTATGAATATGTTTCATTTTTTCTAACCGCTTGATTGATAGTAATTCAACGGTTGATATTTTACGTATGTCACGCCAGTATTTTCCGTAAGGGGAGATAGCAAATGATGCGTAATTATATGCAAGGTGTTTACTTAGAGCTAAAGTTGGACGTGTAGCGGTTAATGAATCGTTGTTTGTGAACAAATCTTTAATTGTTTCCGGTGAGCTTAGGACGACCGCTTGTTGATTTCCGAGGCGGAGGGCGAAGATTGGGCCGGACGTGTCGGCCATGGAGCCGAGTGTTCGGGCTATGGTGGTTTTGGTGCATAGATGGTGTAAATGGCCTATGAAGGGTAATGCACCCTTTGGTTGAGGTAGGTGTTTTAGGGTAGTTTTTTGGGTTTTTATGTTGTTTTTGGGTGATTTTTTTGAAGCAAAGTAGGCTTTTATTAGAATAGTCAAAGCTAGGATTACTAAAAAAGTATTGAATTGCCATGATGTAGGAGGGTTTTCCATGGTATTGGTGTTTGAGGATATTTGTGAGGCTTGTTATGGAAGTGAAATTCTAACATATATATAATAATAGGATTCTAGGGTTGATTTAATAAGGAGTAAGCGGATCTTGTACCTTGTATTCATTTAAAAAAAATTAGAAATACGATGTTTTAATATTTAATAGTTAAGGGACTGTATTAGTATATTTAGGAAATAGGAACCCATAATTAATGTTTCACCACGTGCCTCTTAATTTTCAAGGTCAGTCCTGATGGTATCAAATCTTAACACGATAAAATAGGTATGAGTACGAATCGCATCTACCCTTCATTTTGAGTCAAATATTTAGCACAATGTATAAAAAGAATATGCGTTGCATCCACACTTCCAAACCAATTGGTATCAAATGATAACATGATAGAGTACACTTCTAAACCAATTGGTTTTCACCTATAACTGATTTAGAAAAAAAAATAAATATTAACTTCGTTCTGAAATACTTTCAACTAATAATAATATATTACCTACGAAAATATGACTATTATGAACATGCAAGAATTATGGTCTTGTGTTATTATGTTGAAATTTTTTTCTTTTCACATGTCATGTTGACCAAATTAGTTTGAAATTGTGTATCACATTTCCGATGGGCCCCAATATGTAAAATTGATTTTTCAAATGTTATTTATTTATTTATTTTTTTGATGGAATTTTCAAATTTTATTTTGCTTGCGTTCCTAGTCATTATGGTGTGATATTCTATAGTTTGATATTTAAATAGGATTTAACACTAAAGTACACAATTTTTCAAACCACACTAAACAATTTAATGACTTTAAACATATAGAACCAAATTACATAAGTATTACGTTTTTATTTAAATAGTAAGAATATTAGTAGACTAATACTATTTACCTATAGCCATTTTTAGTCGTTGAAGTGGTCGATATTATCTAACAATCATTGATCAAAAAACTGATCGCACATTAATTACCTGCCAACCACCGATAAAAAGGTTGGACGATATTTAGCGACCAACTTTTTGATCATTGATTGGTAGGTAACTAGTGACAACCTGCTTTTTGAATAGTCGGTTGTCGACTATTTTTAGTTTGTACAGCTAGTCTCTTGAGAGACCGTTTATTTGAGAAACGTATCTTAAGCCCAACCCATAAAAGACTAATGCGTTTTTAATGCCTACTTACTATCCTTAATGCTTACTTGCTGTATCAGTAATGCCTATTTTCAATATCTTAAATATCTATTTACTTCATTCTTAATGCCTACTTATAATATTTAAAAAATATATAAGGAGTGGGCCCAATTAGAGAGAGTCTTTCAAAGAGACCGTCTCTCACAAGAACTTATGTCATTTGTAACACCCTGATCCATCAAACTGCCGATGACTACCCATAGAGACTAAATACTGGCCCCACAAACAAACATAAGTCTTTTCAGCGCACTTTGACTTCACTCGTGAAAACTTCCCAAGAGGTCACCCATCCTAAGATTGCTCTTCACTAAACACGCTTAATTATGGAATTCTTAGCAAATAGACTCCCAGGAATAGAAAATACACCTTATTATGAATAGTCTATCATCAATCCTATTTAAAGCTCAATCTGATTATCATATAATTAGTCGCTAAGTGGTCGATAATTATTGAATAAAAATATAATACTTATTATATCAAATTTGTGAACTATATTTTGTTTTCTCATACAGGAGCCATACCAAACAGCTCTTTGTCGTCACACTCTTGAAATGTTGATGAGGACCTCACTCGATCTAGACTTAAGAAAATGACCAATAATGTTGTACAAGTAAACTCTGAAAAAGATGGTTGTCTAAAATTAATTTGAAAGGATACTTAAATCGCAAATTCTTGTGAGAGACGGCTCTAATTGAGTTGGCCCATTAGAGAAAATATAGACAATAAGCTTTAATGAATTTGGCCTGAAAGACATCTATCAAAAAGACGGTCTCTTAGGAGACTAGTTGTACTTAAATTAACCCAATCTAATGTACTTAAATTAACCCATTAGAGAAAATCTTATCATTCTCAAATTCTTCATTATGTAGTGTTTGGGAACAAATATTTCATTACAAATTATGGATTTCAGTTATGAAATCATAAATGAAGAATTGAGAATGACAAGGTTTGGGTAGTCATTTTCAAATCCTCAAATTTAACTACTTTGAAAACAATGGTGGAATTTGATTTAAATCCGATTTGAAAATTTTTGATTTGCCAAACAATGAATTTTAGCCAATTTCAAATTTTCAAATAAAATCATCATTCCCAAACATGACATTAATGAATTCATAATTGAAATCTAAAATTTAAAATTAAAGGCATGTTCCCAAACGCAACATAAGTGTAATTCTTCATTTGATTAATTAATATTATTAATTCTAACGATCAATTTGATTAGTGGTATTAAATAGTTAAAAATAATTCATAGTGTAAAATTTCATCACAAGTTTCATGTCATTCCCATGGTATGGAACTTTGATCCCAAAATGTTTTGTTTACAAATTTTCATTACCTCCTAATACTACCTCATCTAATGGTAATGTAATGGAATGAATTTTACTAAGAAAAATCAGATGATTAAAGTTGAACAAGTATAGCCAAAAAATTTTTCAACCAAAATTACACTAATTTTCATTCTCATTATCATTGCTTATTATCACCTATCAAACAGGCCGTGAAAAAGTAGAGAACTTACTTTGGCTATCTAATTTTTCTTTATTCTAAATTGTTACTTACTTTGAATATATGGCATACTTACTTTGACATTAAGATAAATCAAGTTCATATTATTTACATAAATTATGATAAAGGAATCCTAGGATTTTGTATTATGTAGGTCAAGACCTTTCTTCTAATTTTGTATTATGTAGATTTGGGCTGGATTTTTTAGAGTCGTCTTTACAAAAGACGGTCTCTCAAGAGAGCACCTCCGTTAATTTGTACTTGTAATAAATGCAAAGTTGGCAACTATTAAGTGATTTGCTAAAGATATTTTGACCCAACTATAAAATTGCATGTATCATAAAGAAACAAATTACATGCTAGCTTCTAATTACAACTCGATTAAAACTAACACAATCGATATCGATCCTAAGGTTGCAGGTCATGTTGATACTACAAGATCCGATATTTTTGATAACGTAGGGCTAGAATGTGTCAAGAATGATGGTAACGGTATCCAAATTTCTAAATGAAATCATGATTTCCAAACACGTTATTCGCATTTTCTGTTACAGCTTGTACCATAGTTTAACATGGAAACCATATCAACCAGACCCCAGTTGTGGCACTGTTGCTACTTCTTCAAGGACTTTCTCTGTTTTTTGGCTAGTTTTTTAGCTGAAAATTCAATTCAAATCATCAGAAAATAGAAGAAATCGTTCACTCAAAATAACTAATTCGGGGTATTTAGTGAGTGTGATGATCTATGTTAGCAGGGCCGACCCTATAAGGGGCAAAAAAAGTCTGTGCCCCAGGCTCACCCAAAAAATTAGATTAACGACGTTTAATAGTTAATAATTAGGAGCCCAAAAGGTATATTTAGTAGTTAGAGACCCATAATTAATATTTTGCCTCAAACCTCACACATCTCAGGGTCGGCCCTGTATTTTAGCTAGCTATTAACACAGGACAACTGACATCGGGCAAGTTTGTTCGGTTTTCACCTTCTAATTTTAGAAATAAACATGATCATCAGATTTGAAGTTTTGAACATGTTGGAATTCCTCTCAACAATGTTTATAAAACACTAAGTTTAGATAGAAGGAAGAAGAAGGAAAGGAAGAGAAAGCGAGGGAAAATTAGAAGGGTTTTCACCTTCCTTTTCCTCCCTTTTTGTCGCGTCATGTTTTATTCAAACATAGAGTAAATGAATGTCCCGATCTTCAAGACAAAATCCGAAAAAAGAGCATTTACCTTCTCTCCTTTTGGCTTCGGATTTGGCAAAGAACTCCCTCCATTCATCGGTCAAAACAAAAATCGGATCTTCATCTTCAATCTCTTCACATTCTTCAAGACCATCATCGATGAAATTCCTTCATAAACATAAAGAGATAAAGCTTTGTGGGGCCCACTTCAGTTTTTACTATTAAATATATATGGGTATAGACGTGAGACAACTCTAGTGCTACTGACAAAACTACCTACTGCTACTTCTTAGTCATTTCATTAGTTATACTTCTACTTAATTTTATTAATAAGTTTACCGACTCTACTTTTACTTTATTGACATAAAAAATATTGATATTGTTTAAGGCCCCATTTTGAAATTTTGCTCCGGGCCTCCAAAATGTTCAAGACGGTTCTGAATGTTTTGATGTAATGAGGGTCAAATCTCCGAGATACCATTGTTAAACTTGAAGGCAATTGTTCTTTACGTTCATTGAATAGGTTACTAACCATCCAAAGTCTTTGAGCCATTCCTCCAAATTTGATTCTAGGAATCTAAATGTCTAATAGAGTCTTCATTCAAGTTTTGTTCTAGAGTCTTATTCGAACATAGATGAGTTGCAATATTTTAGCCTTCAAAATTTTCAGTTGAATTTCAGTTCTAATATGTGAGTCTAGAATGTTTTGAGTTTCTATTCTAATTCAAGCTTTGAAAGCAAGTTCTTGAATTGTGGAGATGGATGCGTGCGAAGACAGTGAGCTAAAAAAAACAAGCAACACATGAAGGTTGAAATAGTGATCCAAATTTCAGAAGCCCAAGTTGAAAATTCGAGCTTAATTGATCCAAGGGTAAATCCATTTTGAGTAGCTTGTAGTTGTACTATACAAAACCATTTTGGGGGTATGAAATGCAAACAAGTCGAATATACACAAAAAACTTTTGGGACTTACATTCTTCGTCATTGTCTTTCTTTTTGCCTTTCGAGATTGGGAGTAGAGCTTTAGTCGTCCATGGAAATAAGCACTTAGCTAGGTTATTTGTGTTCTTGGAAAACTTAGGGACTTAATTATCCATAGTGAACTTTTTGTATAGGATTTAAAGAGCTAAATAGATGTTCTATCTTTTTCTTTCTTTATTTTCTAAGCACTCTAACATAAATCCTAAAACAAATTACCCCATGGCCGACGATTTCCAACCCTCTTCCATGACATTCAAAGTCGGTGGAGCCCCCCTTAAACACACGCCAACTCGGGAACCCTAGCATAATCTATCTCTTGCCCCTCAAATACTTAAACACATGCTACATCATCTCTCACAACTCATCGAATCATCAAACCATATGCCTATCTCATCGTTCCTATACCCTCTAAACCCGTATCAAACCCCCAACACCGTCTCAAATCCTAATCCCTCGTAACTCTAATGCGCAGTCTTTCATTCTAAGTGTGTATTACCCAACTTATACGTTCGGTCCTACATCAGAAATTTGCCATTATGTGCTCCTTACTGTAGTATAGGAAGGGCAGTTATAAAGAGGGAACTTAGTTCCCAAGTGATAGGAGACAGGACAATGATAAACACATATTTGGATTAAATTAAGTTGTTATAAACAACTAGAACCTTCATGTCAAAACAATTGGGGGGATCCTAGATACTTTTTTTTGAGATTACAGGGTAGACTAAGAGAAGGGAAGAGTTAAGTAAGATTTGATCCCAAAACCTTGCCTAGGGCAGACGATATTTGCTCCAACAGAGACGAAACCCGATTCTCAATGGACTCCTAGCTACTCAATGTAGCATCATATACTTGAATATACTCATTAGATTACTCTATTCAATTCAAGTAGCAACATTCCCAATTCCAATCCAATTCAACTATTAGCATCAAACAGATCCAAATTCTCTATGATTCAAAGCAGAAACAATAATGAATTTATTCAAATGTTAACTAACATGGGCAATAAATGAGATTAGGGAATAAAATTAGACAATATGAATGGATCAAAACATAATCACAATTTAAACAACGGAAAAAACCCAATTAAAGAATCATAAAATACTCAGAAAAATACGATTGAAAGAATAAAGAGGTAAAAAATGGCGGTAATAAGAGAAAACAATGTAAAAGAAAAAGAGCTTACTGGGTATCCGGCAAAGTATGAGAAACTTCAGACCCAGAAACACCAAGATTGGGATTAGTATGTAGCGGAAGGGAAATTGAATTGGGGTAGTGTGAATGAGAGTTTTGCACAGGCACTGCACATTGACACTGAACTTGATGATGGTGATGATGATGAAGGTGATGGTGATGATGATGTTGATGAGGGTGATGATGATGATGATGATGGTGATGATGATGATGATGAGGGGAGCGCGGAGTAGGGTGGTAAATGAGGAGGTGGTGAGAGTGTTTGTGAGGAGGGTGGCGGAAGTGATGCGGTTGTTCCATGTTATGATCCGCCGGCGGCTATGCGAACCCCAGTTCTTGGACACCGAAGGAGACGAGCACGAGCCTTGTTTTCTACAAGAATTTTTGATTAACCATTGAATAATCGCACCTTAACGGATAGTGATCAGATGACTTGCTATAATAAATTTTAAGCTTTTAAAAAAAGATAAATTAAATAAAATATCGTAAAAAAATGTTTAAAACAGTTATAAAAAATTTTGGATTTTCTTATTCAAAATTTTTTATGTAAATTTTTAATACTTTTATAAATTAATGTAATAGGTATTTTTGTTAGAAAAATTAATATGTTATTTTTTATTTAAAAAATTCATAATTTCGTATTGTATTTAAGATGAGAACCATTTGCTCTTTTAATCAAAATAAAAAAAATAAAAGTATCAATATAATTATATTGCGCACACGTACTGTTCATAGTAATATAAAATATAAATATAATACAAAAATATGTCAAAAAATTTAATTAAGCCGTGCATCAAAAATCATCTTTCAGCTCAAAAAACCATCTTTATTTAGTAAAATCTCAATATAAACCACAAAAATCATAAATGAAAGAAATAACAGAAATTACTAGTGATGAGTATTAATTATTACAAAAATTAGAAGACAATAAAAAAAAACTTACCAAAATTCCATAAAAATGGATGGAAAATGAGATGATTTAGCGAAAAGAGATAGCGGGTTGAGAGGAATGAAGTCTGGTCCGAGAATCATTAATGGGTTTAATTAAATGAAGAAGATGGGCTTCTTTCAGCTCATGTGACGATCATATGCTGGTCAATCATTAAACATGCCGGTCAACTGACGAAATAGAGTAACATGTAATCTTTTGCATAGAAATGTATTATGTAAGGTGATTTTTTGCAAAAAAAAAAAATTTATATAAGGTAGTTTTTTTTTTTAAAAAAAGCCTATAGAATAGGTGATTTTATATAATTTTATTTATTTTATTGTTAATTTTTTTGTATTTAATACTTCTTCCGTTCTTTTTTACTTGCAACATTATTGACTTCGATACTATTCATTAAGCAAATTGACTTTTATATTGCCAGTAATCTAAAAGTTAAAACATAGTCATATGAGATCTTGTTTGAATCGTCTCGATTAAAAGTTATTAATTTTGAGTTTTTATAATTTTCGATATGTATAAATAGAGATATTAATAATTCAATTCGTACATTGGAGAGTGTGAAAAAACAAATGGTGCAACTAATATGGAACAGAGGAAGTAATAATTTATAAATCATGCCGATTGATTATGAATTTTTATTTAGTTGCGAATTAAAGCAGCTAATAAATAGTCAAACCAAAACACTTTCCATAATAACCTCACTAAAACTCGAACCACGATCAATAATACTCTCTGTTTGGTACTCCAAACTCCAAAGTAAACGCAAAAACGATCAACAATGGGCGACAAAAGAGCATCTCCGACGCCGGTGAAGCAGCTTTCAAGATGGATTCGAAACCGATCAGTAAGACAGCAAGTAACCATGGCTTCCATTACTGCCATTATTCTCCTTATTTTCTTGAAGATCTTTGTCAGAAATTATACTTATTTCTATGTTGCTGCTCAACTTTCTCATTCTATTGGAATCTTAGTCTTAATCTACAAACTTACCATCACCAAAAACTGTTCTGGTATTTTTTTCTTCCATTTTTTCTTACTGCTAAGTTCCGAGTACTCATCTCTATAATCTTTAGTTTTTTTTCTTTTTTTATTTGAAAGTCTTCGTTATAGAAGCTGTGATCAAGGTGTGGGTAGCCTTAGATGATGGCTAGGTTAAAATGATTAATCCGTTCGTGTAGCGGGAGAGAATCGAACTGGTTCTATGAAAACCCTAAATTAATAGACTGATTTGCGGCCAGTTAAATCGTCGGCTATTTTGATACTTAGTTATACTTAATTTCAATCAAACCAGTTTATATAATTGGAAATAATAAAAATTTAGTAGTTGATGGAAAATTTTCAATTTTAATTCAATAGAAGTTTACAAGTGAAGTGTTGGTTATTAAGAAAAACTCATGATTTATTCTGGAATTGAAGCTTGCCGATGAATGTTTATGGCTGTTCTTTGTTGACTTGTTCATTGCTTGAAATTTGAGTTTATTTTTCAAATTAATTAATTTTAATAATTTTTCTGCAATAATTAGGAATAAAAATTTTAATAATTTAATAATTGGAGAAGATGCTCTGTTAGAGCATGATTAGATTTGGTGAGATAAACATGAGAGTAGGTAGAATGGGGTACACTAGGGAAAATATATGGCAAATTTGGAAATATTTTACTAAAAAATCTGAAGTGGATAATGATAAAGAGTGAACCCTGTAGTTTAATTACTACAATTGGATTAGTTCAGTGTCACATGATTCGTTAATGTCCCCATGAATTTTGTTAATGTCCTCATGAATTGTAAATCAGAAAAAGCGAATTTCGATCGGTTTTGGACTTTTGGATGAATTTGAGCGAATTGCGAATTTAAAAAGTTAATTAGTTAACGAATTATGTTACATTGATTAGATTAATAGTTAAAATTTGTGGCTGAAAAGAGTTGATGTTTTACATAGTATACTCTTTCCCATTAGTGTTCTATGATGTATGTGTTACCCAGCTTCCTAAGATGTATAGTGTATTTCACAATTGACTTTTTGTTTAGCTTTTGGCGATTGATTGAATAATTACATAAAGTAAACGATTTAATTCTTCGATCTCTTTGAGTTTGCAGCGTTGGTGATAGTCACTTATTAATACGATGGGGTAAATCCAAATGAATATTATGGAGTAAAACTTGAACCGTCACATTACATAAGTTCTGTTGTGTTTGTCAAAGTTCAAGTCGATATGGCTATTGCTGTTTATCCACGAGAATAGAAAACTACTTGTATCAGATTTGATTCAATATTAGTATTAAGATTTGATTCCAAAAGTTGATGATAAGACACTTGAATTTCAAATTAATTAAAGTACTAATGCCCTTCTGCTCTGCATAATTTTAATGAACTGAAAATAATCTTTATGAATTTCCGTTGGTCAGAATCTACTTGTGTACAAATATAATATGAGAATTTGGTCTAATTATGAGTGTGCTTTACTATCAAATATCAACTATCAAGCAAAGACATGCTACAAGATGATTTATATCATCTTTATGATGTTTTTCCAAGTTTGATTCCCGTTGCACGTGTACTATACTAATATTAATCATACAATAAGTGTGCTTTCTTCGTGTGATTTGAGTGTGTACCTTTTATCATCTTCACAGGTTTATCATTGAAGACTCAAGAGCTTACGGCAGTGTACTTAATCATGAGAATCTTGTGCCATTTTATGTTCATAGGTGATATTTATGTTGTCCTTGATTCCATAACCCTGGTATCTACTCTCTGGGTAATCTATATGATACGGTTTAAGTTGAAGAACACCTACACGAAAGATCTTGATAATATGCCCTTGTATTATGTGGTAAGCAATTTTTGATCCTTGTTCATATTTCAATCCTTGTTTAGTCGTCTTCCACTTCTTTTATTACAACTTTTATATTTGATGATTTACTTGCACTGTACATGAGCATAACAGCTATGCCATGAAATATGTGTACTGTCATGAGCACAATGCACTTAAATCCAATACGAAACAATATTTTCCCAAACAAATGAATATGACTAAGTGTTAATGATTGTTTAATCTTGCTATTTACAGCTTGTGCCATCTGCCATTGTTGCACTTATTGGCCATCCGGGATTTGGGACTAGTTTTGGCCTCAGATTCTTCTATATCTATTCAAAGATAATTGAAGCTGTGTCAGTGCTCCCTCAACTTCGTGTGATACAAAATGCTAAGGTACTGTTAATATGAGCATTATACTTTACGTAACTTATATATTGGTTTATGTAGCCGACTCCAATCTTTGGGGTATATGGTTGTCCATTTTGTTAGAACATGAAGAAGCTTATTTCAGATAAGCATGAAACGGTGACTAGTTTTGTCCATGAATCTTCAGTAAAGTTTGTAGCTTTGTCGTTTATTTTCTTTCCAGCCCAATACTAAAAGTAACCCTCAGTTTCGTAAGTAACCTTCAACTAGTAGTGCTTGAAAACCCATCGATACCTGCGCCAAAAACTGACTATAATTTATTAAGTAAGGACTTAGGAAGGCTAGCCAAACAGTAGCATCCAGGGACCTTTTTCGCTATCAGGTGAACATGCTTCAAGTGATAATGTCAACTATTACACGAGGGTACTTCTAAATTACTTTCACATTATCAAGGAGGGAATACACCAATTTTATACCTAATAATTTTCCATAATCATCAGCTAATCAGAAGCCCAATGCATTTCAAGATCTTAGAAAATGGATATTTGAGTACACATAAGTGTCTGTGAAGCTGGTTGCTGGAACAATTTGAGTACACCAAGTGGATACTTGACTTCGGTTTTGGTGTAAAAATTCCAATATACCAACACTTCAGACTTTTTATATCATTTTTTTGCTTTCTTTGCTTATTATGTACCTTCTTTGGCTTGCTTCTTTTTGGGTCTGAAAAAGATATTAATATTTTCTCCCCTTTGATCGTGTCACAGATTGTTGAACCATTTACTGCTCACTATGTCTTCGCCTTGGGTGTCGCAAGATTCTTCACATGTGCAAATTGGATTATCATGGTCAGAGTTTAACCTATTCCACTGTCTCAAATATTGTTAACCCTTCCTTTCTTTTAATGAAATTATTATATGCATCTACATCTTGCCATTATTGCACCTGAGATACTTGATAGTTGATATAGTATGCCATGATTTCATTCGTCCAAAATGTCGGCGAAGTGTAAGTGCATCAGGATGATCGATCTCATTTGTTTCTTTAAAGGGGGGCATAGATGCAAAGTTGGAGATCGGCTACCTAAGTTGCCCACTTCAATAGGTTAAACCCGAGTCATTTACTGAGAAGTTGGAAGGGCTGTTCTTCCTTTTACTCGCCGCTATACATAAGAGTGATTGATGGATACATTATGTCTTGTAATGAATCTAAACATAATACAATGTTCTATGATCTGGACGCATACATTAGGGTGTTTGGGCGGGTCGACTTAATTTCGATTCTTGTGTGTATATAATTATCTTGACAATCAAATTAAATTATTATATTCTTTCAAGTTGATTCAAGTTATACTTGATTTCGGTTAATCAGGTCAATTTTGAACATCTCTAGTTTTATCCTACAAGTTATGCTGAAAATTTTTCCAAGATTCTTCACTTAACTTGCAATATCTTTTGCGTCAACATGCAGCTTATCGACTCCAAAGGAGTAATTCTAACATCAATTGGGCGAGGATCCCTTTATATTCTCGTAGCTCTCCTAGCTGAGGTGGTTCAAACATTCATCTTGGCAGATTTCTGTTATTACTACATCAAGAGGTACGATTTTAGACTACTACACCTTCCAACTGATTCCGAGTACACTAATAATGCATTTGTTTCGATGACGTTAGTAATTTAGTACTTTGCACGCTAGCCTAAAACGAGGTTTATTTTACAATTCCTTTATGTTGCTTCGGTTAAGAAATTCGAAATCTGAAAATGAAATTGAATTTACAGCGTAATAGAGGGACAACGCATGATGAGACTACCTCAGATGGTCTGAGATCGGAATCCTGAGGAGCTGCAAGAATAAATTCTCTTCACAAAGAGGCTCGAGTTTACCAGAAAGACGCAAGACTTATATGCTTCGAGACTCGGATCTGTATCTACTCGTAACTCTTTCTCTGTTTTCATATGTAAAGCAAGTATATCTCCATTTTGTGTAAACTACACTACATGAGCATGTGTATGATCCATTGCAGCTTCCCTTTCAATAAGCCAAGAAATGATCCATTGCAGCTTCCCTTTCAACCCGAATCGGAACCAAAATCGGCCCAAACAAAATTAAGTTTTGCAACTAAAGTTTCCTGGGAACTTAAATAAGTAAAATTTAATTTTAAAGGTTCGATTTTCAAGTGATTAGTTTTTAAAGGTTCGAACATTTTATGTCATTTTCTTCTAATAGTCTAAATGACCTCTAATCTGTTTGACATGTTGCTTCATCCAAAAACAACCTCTATGGTGAAGGTTTTTTTTTTAAGATAGATAAATAGAGAAAGAACGATCAAAGTCTGAATCCTCTTTATATTACCTCCTTTTCCCCACAGCCACCACAGCCACCACCACAACCACCATACCTTCTCAATGTCCTTCCCCCGCCTTCTTACTTTGCGCAAGGAAAGGGGGATGGAAGGGGTGACGCGAGGAAAGGGTGGCAAGGGCGGTGGGAAAGTACGACTTTGGTGTTGTTGAGGAAGGGGAGCTTTCTAATGTGGAAAGAGAAGGTTTAATTTATGAAAAATTCAATTTTAAAACGAATTTTTAAAAATAATATTTCCAAAAAATTAATTACAATCAAAGTTTGTTAAAATCGAAACTCTTTTAAATCTAGTATGATGATTGTGAAGAATTAGGTCCAGTATAATTCACATCAAAAAAATGATATACTCACATTTATTTAAACAATTCCTGCAAAAATTTAGCCTCACCCAATTAATTAAGGTCTAACCATCCCTTCCATTGATTAACCTCTTTTTTTCTTCTTCTAATTATTAGCCTCACCCAATTAATTAAGGTCTAACCATCCATTCCATTGATTAACCTCTCTGAATTAACACTATTTGACTCAAAAAGCTTTTATATTTTTGGTCAAATGGTGCCATTTTAGAGGGACATAGGGAATATATATTTTTTTCGATGTATATTAATAAGTTTTTACATATAAAAATAAAATATTAAATTATGATAAAGTAAATATAAAAAATGTTTCATATCAAAATATAAAAAGTCATATTATTAAAATTACCATACATTAAGTTGAAGACGGGTGACAAGCTTTTAGCTCTTGGGGTTATTCATGAGCAGGAGGCGTTGTGACCTTTCTGTGGGTTAGAGCTTGAGACTAATATGCATGTTCTTTTTACATGTTCGGTTGTTTGGTCCGTGTGGATGGATATACTTGCGTGGTGGGGTTTTCAGGGGGTTTTTCATTGTCAGTGTGAGCGGTTTATGATTGCATGGGGAGGTTTTGTGAAACATAAGCGTAGGAAGAAACTTTGGTCTCTTGTTTTGGGTTGCGTTATTTGGTCTCTGTGGTATGAGAGGAATAGGATGAAGTTTGAGCAGATTTCTCTGGATGTTCTGCGATTCTTGTATTCCCTCAAGCTTCGGGTTGGTATTTGGGCGAAGGAGCTCCTTGGATTCTCGGTTCCTTCTCCGCTGATGTTTCTTCATAATGTTGATGTATTTCTAGGATAAAGAGAGTCGATTTCTTTTTGTTAGGACCTTTTGGTGTTTTTGCTGTGGGGTTTTGTTTTTGTTTTGGTTTAGGTGTGTTTGGTGTTGTGGTTGTCTTTTGTATGGTGTATAGGGTGTATTTTTGTTTTTCTTTTTTTGCTGTATGGTCCACCCCCATGCTGTTTTGGGTGGCCCGGGTTTTGTTCTCCTCTTGTCCAATGGCTATTTCCCATCGCGGGGTTTTTTATGCCGGCGGTCTTGTGGATAACACGATTCGTGTTTTACTTTTTTTCCTACTTTTAATATACATATTCCTACTTTCCGAAAAAAAAAGAATTTACTCCTCATGTGAACAAGTGGACTCTTATCGTCTAAAGTCAACAGTATTTTATTTTTTTCTATACAGAGTATTTTATAAAATATAGGAGCATAAATATTTAGCAATAAATAAAGAGAATGATTAAGTTAGGTAGATAAAATATATAAATATTAATTAAAATAGTAATATATTTATTTTTTAAATTAAAAAAATGATGCATGTAAGACGATGTCCAAAAGAGAAAATTTGAAAATGATAGAAGTACAAAATTCATGGAGGTCTCAATATTATTAATTGTCTTAGAGCTTCCACGTGTTGGATACTCATTGGATATGCTACGTCAAGCAGAATGTGACAGATGTTTCTACTGCGACTCATCTTGGTAGATATTGGATATGCCACGTCGAAAACAATTTTAATTGGAAAAATTTTAACATTTTTTAATCTATCAAAAATCACTCTCATTTATTTATTTTGATATATCATCATCATATCAGTGTATTCCGCTCATAAAAAACTATGATCAAGATATAGAAAGGGAGGAACGATGGCATGTTCATACCCATAAAAGAAAGTATAATCAAAGTGTCTCCGCCTCGAGATATTTTGATATATAGAACCAATATTTTTAATTTGGAGGGGCCAATTAGCAGCTATTTTTGCAAACTAATAATATAAAAATAAGCTACCATTTTAAGTTAATTTTTGTTTAGAAGCGTAATACTCCCTCTGTCCCATACTCTCATTAAATTTGTAGTATTTATCATTTTGGTCCGTCTTACTTAATTTTGCTTCAATTCTATTTTTAAACAATAGCTTTCATCCACACAATTTATTCCCTCTTTTTATTTATTGCTATAATCCACCAATTCTTAAAAAACATTAATTTTCTCTTTGATACAATTTATAGAGGACGGAGGGAGTAGTTGGGAAAAAATATTAAAACTTTACTTATACAAAAACCTTTCTTATATATTGTGGAAGGAGAGAGTCATTGTTTAAATACAAATTCTTGCTATAGATCGTCTATAGCATGGACGGGTAAATATAGGTTAGCACATTTTGCAAAATAAGATACTGATTAGTTATCAGTCTTATTTTTAAATTTAAATTCATTTGGCTTGGTTGTTGGAGAGTCGCCTTTACCATAAATGATCTCTCAGGAGACAATCGGTTGTTTAAAGGGTCCACATGATGGATAAAATAAATAAATGGCAATTTGTGAACCTTACATTACATTGATTTTTGATAGAGTAGGAGTATTAGAAGTACTATATATATATTTAGTTATAAAGTGATAGAATACATTGCCATTAATTTGATCTTGAAATAAAAAAAAAAAGAAATAGAAAATGGGAGAGAAGAAGGAAAGTGGAGAAGCAATGAAAAAAATATCAAGATGGGTAAGAAGCAGATCCGTAAGAGAATTAGTATCCATGGGTCTGATATCTGGTATCTTCTTA
This sequence comes from Amaranthus palmeri, assembly GCA_019776075.1. Classification (NCBI taxonomy): domain Eukaryota; kingdom Viridiplantae; phylum Streptophyta; class Magnoliopsida; order Caryophyllales; family Amaranthaceae; genus Amaranthus; species Amaranthus palmeri. Next base: position 3,783,255 of record JAAKBH010000271.1, on the reverse strand, counting down.
CTTTTTGTACTCAGACTTTTCTGGAAAAATCAGACATACTTTTTTATGGCTACTCAGATTGCTCATTCTTCTGCTCTTCTCCTCTTAATTTATAAGCTCACTATCACCAAAACTTGTTCTGGTATTTTTCTTTTCTTCTCTTTTTTTTCTTTATTAAGTATACTTTTTATACGTATTTCAATACAAGATTTGTTCGAATATACTTCCTCCGGCCTTTTTTATTGTTCACTTTCTAGTGGGTACGCAAATTAAGAAAAATGGTAAAGGGGTATTTTTAGTGATTATAATAATCATAAAGGTGGTAGTTGAGGTATTTAAGTGATTATAATAATTGAAAAGGTGGAATGTGGGGTATTTTAAATAATATAAGTTGGGGGTATTTAGGTAAAAAATATTTGCTAAAAATAAAAAGTGGACAATTAAAGTGAACTAACCAAATAAGGAAAGTGGGCAATATAAAAGAAACAAAGAGAATATAATTTATTCTGAGATCTTAACATTCAGCTTAAGATTTTGATTTAATTGATTTTTGAAATGGTAGCTAAGGATGATTTAAGGTAAAATGGTGTAATTATGAGTAGTTATCTATTTTTGCCAAATTAAACAACCTATATTTTTGTTTTTATGGGGAGATTTTTTCCCATTACTTACTGTTGCTATCCCCTAGTATACGTGGGGCCGGCTATAAGGATGGGTAAGAGGGACTGTCGGCCAGAGTTTTATGTCAAAAAAGCAGAATTATTAGTTGTAAAAGATCTATATAAATTATTAATGCACCATTTCGCTCAGGGACAATATATCTAGAGCCGACCCTAAGTACACTCTCCATTAGAATAGACATCATAGTTTGATGTTTATTGGATTTTATAATTAAATATAATTTGACTTAATTTGGAAAATAGATTTACATTTATGTAAAGAATATGAATTTTAGACCTGATTTTACTCTAATATGTAATAATCTAACTTAAATTGAGCTTGATACTCAAAATAAACATTTTTAATTCCAAAAATTTAAAATAATTTCAAATAAAAAATTATTATTAATAATAAAAATAATGCAAAATAAGAGAAATATTTTAAATAAAAATTAGTTATGGGGTGCGTGAATCTTAAATCACAATTTAATTCGCTAATGTAACGGATCTTCGGGTATTTTCAAATACGACAAAATTAAAAATAGTTGATTGCTGATATTGCAATCCGAAAAAAAATATATAATATTAATATGAATTTGTATAATTCATAAAAAATTAAGGGTGTTCGTTGTCACAAACTCACGATCAGTAGGTCCCACTACAAACAATATTTGCTTAAGCTCGTGAATCACGTTCGTTACTTGTTACTCCCTCTGTTTTTTTATTGTCCTATTTGAAGATTTCACAGAAATTAATAAAGATGAAATCTTTATAGATCGTGGGTATTATTTTATTAAGACAGATGAAATCTTTGTAAATAGTGGATATTATTTTATTAAGAAAGGTGAAATCTATGTAGATAGTTGGTATTATTTTATTAAAATAGTGGTATGAATTAATAATTGTATTGATATTATGAGAGAGAAATGAAGGTTAAATGAGGGATAAAGAATATATATGGAAGATAAAAACTTTCCAAAATAGGAAAGTATTCTAAATAGGACAAACTTATGAAACTGTCCTTTATAGTAATGTGGACAAAAATAAAATAACAGAGGGAGTAATTGTTAATCTAACCTTATTCTAGTATGAGACGATTTTATACATGAGTAGTACAATTGGTTAGGCATGTTATGGTCCAAATTATTTTCGGTTTGGTTATTGTTTGTACAAAACAGATTCGATAGACACCCGACTATATAATCAAATCCGATTTTACCCGACTTAAAAATGGATCTACAATTATGTAAAAACTAATGTGAATACAAAGCCCGATTTTAAACCGACCCGAAACACCTGACCCGAAATCAACCCGATGACCCGAATGAACACGTCTATAAGAGGCCTTGTTTTCTGAGGGCCTTGGGCAGTCAGGCATCTTGAATGGGCCTAGAATCGCCCCTGATAGTATAGTATCGTATGATATGATATTACGCTTACAACTAATTTAGGATCTTGTAAATTGTAATGTATATTTACATGTCTATCCTTGTGGGTGTAAACAGGTCTATCATTGAAAACTCAGGAGCTAACAGCAATATTTATATTCATTAGAATGTTAGTTTCTTATGGATTCTTAAGGGATATGCATGTTGTACTCGATTCTCTAACTCTTGGAGCTACTCTTTGGGTCATCTATATGATACGTTTTAAGCTTAACAACACCTACATGAAGGAGCATGACAACTTGCCTTTGTACTATGTGGTAAGGAAATTAAATTTCACGTTATAAAGTGTGCGCATCATCTTTAATACATCGATGTAGGGTGAATCATCCTAACAGACTATGCTTTAAAATATATTAGAAGTAGCTCTTCGAAGTAGTCTCTTGTGTGGCAAGCTGAGTATTGTAACCATCCGACCTTCTCATGGCTGTTGGTGATTGCTCATGAAGGCTGTAGACTTGCCCAACTGACCAGCAAAAGTCCTTTTATCATACTGATCTGGAAAATTTCCCAGCATGTCACGCATTCTAAAATTTTTTCACACCAAGCACGCTTAATTGTGGAGTTCTTAACAAATGAAATCCCCTAAAAAGAAAATGCACCTTGTTGATATATATGTACATTCTATTAATCCTTTTTAAAACTCAACCTGGGGTATCACTAAGTATCTTATTTCATTATTTCATTACGTGATTTCATTAACTGGCTCCCACCTAGTGTGATGTTTAGGCTTGTGTATGAGATACAATACTAATTCTGTTTTTAAACGGGCCGGGATGGGTCAAAGCCCGTTTAAAACCGACCCACTTAAACCCATTTTTCAAAAGTTTGCTACTTTATGATCCGTTGAGTCGACCAACCCATGTATATAATAATATCATTTAAAAATATTTAAAAAACTGGTAATATTTTTTCCGCAACCAATTCCTATAATTATCCGACCCGACCATACCCGACCCTTTACACCAAAGCCCGTTATCGACCCGACCGCTAATGACCCATTAAAATGTAACCCGGCCCTTGACCAATTGGATCGACCCGCCCTGTTGAAAACCTCTATTCTAGTTTTATGCAAGTATGAAACAATCAACACACCATGCTAATACTTACTAACACTTAAGTCTGTGTGGTTGACAGTTGGTTCCTTGCGCCATTGTTTCAATAATTGGTCATCCTGGATTCAGTACTGCTGGCATTCTCTTGGGTTTTTTTTTTGTGTATTACATCACAATTGAAGCCGTTTCGGTTCTTCCCCAGCTCCATCTAATACAGAATGCTAAGGTAGTACTTTAAATCCTTAGTACTCAGGGCCGACCCTTGATATATTGGCGTCCAAGGCGAAATATCATATTGGGGCCCTTTTCTTTTGCAATTTTTAATCTATGTGGACCTTCTACAAGTCTACAACCATTAATTTTGCTTTTTTGATAAAGGGCCGGCCCTCTTGCCCATCCTTAAGGCCGGCCCTCTTGCCCATCCTTAAGGCCGGCCCTGTCAGTACTCTTACTAGCTTTTTTTGGAAACATACCATGGATGGTGTAGGAAAGCTTTAGATTATGTTTTTTGCCTGTGATAAATTCGTTAATGGGATGGGCTTGTATGCTATAAGATCTGTATAAGAGGAGAGTTGGTTGTACACGTACTCGATGAGGTTTCATCTTAAGACTAACTGGTTTTAGGAGTAGCTCATCAAGTATATATATGTTAGTCAACTTCTCTCTAATTCTTTGATATGGGATTACATGTGGGTTATTTTCCAACAGACTTAGATTTGTTTAGTATAGATTAGATTGGAAAGTTGGGCTTGAGTTGAATGCTAGTAGATACTATTGCGACAATTTATGTACATGTTCCTCTGTTTTAGTTTGTTTGTCACACTTTGACCAAAACTGTGACAACTTTTTGATTTTGTCAAAGTATTGAGGTGTAATATAAGGATTATAAAACGAAGAAATGTTAAAGAGTTTAGGTATAATTGAGGCCTTATATAGTATTGGACCTTGTTTCCGATTCCGACTCTAATTTTACATAATCGATCAATGACGAAGAAAATACTTTGTGTTTCAACATCATATTGCTTTTTTAACTTTTCGGATTATTTTTTTTGTAAAAGATGATCTAAGAAGAGTTTTCTATTTCATTTTTCGTTTGTGTTGCAGATGGTTGAACCTTTCACCGCACACTATGTATTTGCTTTGGGTGTTGCAAGATTCTTCTCATTTGCAAATTGGATGAATTTGGTTAGTATAAATTACACAACTTTGTTATTGTTTGTGATATAGTATGTACATATATTAGCGCTTCAATCGTCAGCAACTTATGTTGCTCTGTAGTCTCAAGATATGTTATATATTCTATCAGTTTTGATTGTTTTCTTCCCCTTTCATTATAGTTCATAAGCTCATGGCACAGTTTAGTTCATGCCTCAAACCCTTCATACACCTTTAGGCCTTAGTCTTCTTCAAATGTGAGAAATTTTTGCCACACACATGAGAACCTCAACAAATCTCCTCCTCCCTTTCACATGTGTATAGTCATAGTCATAGCCAATAACCCAGTATCCCTCATATTGGTATTCAGGCGAGACGAAGGTAGCAGATAGACCATACTTGCACGCCTTTCACATGTATATACACCCACTATTAATCCAAGCATGAACACTTTCGAAGAGCCCACGAACACAAGCACAACTAATTAGCCCAAGGGAACTTCACAACCCACACAAAGAACCTACTTGCAATATCTCGAATGACTTGCACCCTTCGTCAAGCGACATTTCACTCTACGGTTACTAGTGCCCCGCCCCATAAGAGTTGCACCATTGCATACCAGGTGAGCCATGGCCCATGGGCTTTGATACCAGTTTATTGAGCCCATAATCCAAGCACATTCCGAGTAAGCTAAGGAAGTCAACTATTCACATATCAAGTTGTCGTACCATCCCAAAATGATATGAAATAAGAGTTCGAGTGACATTAATTATGACATAGATGGGAGACTCTTGATTATTTAAGGTTATACGTAATTTTTCGATTGAGATTTTGCATAATACTCGACTTACAATCGTATGTTGCGTGATTATGTACAGCTTATCGACAGTGGCGGATCTTTGCTGACCCAAATAGGACAGGGACATCTTTACATAGCTGTAGCTCTTCTTGCGGAACTTGTTCAAACTTTCATCCTGGCTGACTTTTGTTACTACTATGTTAAGAGGTATATCGATCACTTACTAATAAACTCCGTTGTAACACCCCTGAATTTCCGACCCCTTGTACGAAATTTGAATTTCTGACTCCTTGTACGAAACGAAAATCGTAAAGGATGGGAGGAAATTCAGGTGTTACATCCGTGCATTATGACTCATTTTATTGCGACAAATTTATTCGAATCTGGGACGTGTTTTTTTATTGTTGAGTTTTTAAACATGAACTAGAGTTATAATATAAATGAAATATTAACCACAAAAAATATAAAGAATATTAAGTAAAACTAGAATAAATGACTAAGTTATTCCCTACAAAAATGTTTTTAATCAAAGTTAAACCATCCCAATTAGCTATCATTTGTCAAACCGGCCGAGTGGTTTGAATCACTTGTTTGTCAATCCAAATTATAGTCATGAAAGTTTCTGAGCATGTTAACATGTTCAACCGCACAGAGCCCTAAAAATTAGAAGCTCAATATTATAAATTATTGTTCGACCGCATAGGGTTAGCAAAGTGAGAGCTTTATGAGAATATTGTAGCAAATTCTTCAAAGGGAAGCATAAGATTAAAATGAGTATGTTTCGTTACATAACAACTGCTTTATAATTGATTTTGAGCTTATTATTCTGATAAATATAACAATTAAAATCATGAAATATATAATAACCATTATAAGTTGTTCTTATGAAAATATCAACCGTTAAAATCTTTATTTAATCTATGTTTTAGAAAACTATAATCATTACGATAAAATAATTTTTTTCCTGGTTATAACAATATGAGGTGTCACTTTGAGACATCGCTGCAATCGTAATGCGTGACAACATTCAAAATTTGTTTCTATGCTTGGAAGGAAAATTAGCAACTCAAATTGTGAAATAATGTACTTCCTTCGTTTCATAATACTTGACATATTCCCACAGTATTATCACACTCAATAGAAAGTATTATGAAATCGAAGAAAATTTTTTTTTTCAAAACAAAATTTATTGGTTTAAGGATAAAAAATCTAAAGTGAAATGGATTTTTACAGTGTAATTGCAGGACAGAATATGATGAGGCTACCCCCAAATGTGGTATGAAGTTGGGCCTTTATTTAGTTGGGGCCTGCAGCAGTAAACAAGACGTCTCTCAAAAGTCAAGTTCAATTTTAAATATACAGTAAGTCTCATGAGAGACGGTCTATTTTATAGACGGAATCCATGAAGCCCAGCCCAAAATATAATATAGTATATTTGGGGTTATAATAAATTATTTGGGGTTATAATAACTTATATTTGAGGTTATAGAATAGTATATTCTAGGTTATAATACCTTACATTTAGGATTATAACATAATATAATCGATATTATAATAAAAAAAATCAGTTAAGTGAAAATGGGCTGGCCCAATTTTGTGGTCTATCCTATAGACCGTCTCTTGTGAGATTTTGTGTTAAATATATCTGTTATAACTCTAAATACAGATTTGGATTGGACTTAGTCATCTTTAAAAAAGACAGCCTCTTAAGAAAGCATCTGTTTTTTTTATTTTTTATTTTTTATTTTTTTTTATTTTAATTACTGTTACCTCAGCATAGCCTTTTAACCTTTTTATTAATTTTTATTGTGTATGTACAACTCTATGTTATCTCATTTAACATCATTTTCATTTAAGATTATCTATGAGGAATATTTAAGGGTGGTAAGAAAAATAAAATTTTTTAGATAGTGAAAAAATATTATTTTATTAAACAATAAATTTGATGGAGGAAAAATGTGAATTCCATAAATAATAGAAAAATATTAAATAAAAGAAAGTTAGTGAAAAAAAAAATGGAGACCACAACAAAAAAAGGTTTTTATAAAGTAAGTGGTAGCATCCAATTTTCCTGAAATGATAATTAAATGGAATGTAACAAGACCGCAATTAGATAGTGCATAAATACTGGACGCTACCATGCGAATTTTTCATTAAAAAGTGTTACCTCTAGTATAATGCTACCATATAAAATTTCTTTTTTTTTTTGTATTTTTTGTATTTTGTATTTTTATAATTCGTACTATTTTCAATTTTGGCTTATATGGTTGTGGTCTTTTCATTCTTTTAGACCATTAATAAAAAAAACAATAAATAGATACTCCTATAAATACATATATAGGATAAAAATTAAAATTATCGCACATTAATTGAACATTTACAATGGCAATCAATACTTAAATTGGAAATAAATTCCTTAATAACTTATAAATATAACATAAATGCTAGTAAATGAAATTTTAATTTTAATAAAGTTTAGAGAATAGCAATAATAAATTAACAATCCGATCCCTAGGTAATTTTTGGATTGTAGTGGATATTATTTTAATTAAATAGTAGTGTGAATTAATAATTGTATTAAAAGTATAAGAGAAAAAATTAATCAAATAGTAGTGTGAAGTAATAATTGTATTAGAAGGATGAAAAAGAAAATAATTAAATAGTAGTGTGAAGTAAGGAAAGTGGGGTTTTAAGGGGTAAAAGTGGGATGAAAAGTTTCCAAAACTTACCTATGAGATGAAAAGTTTCCAAAACTTACCTATATATTTTAAAGTGGAAGAACTTTTGAATTTCTTAGTTATAGTTTGGTATAAGAACTTAAAAGAACGGAGGGAGTAACTAATAAGTCTAGATTCTATTGGAATATTATAAGTAATTTTTTTAGGATAGTTATTATAAGAAACTAGATAGTGCCTATGCGAGATATGAATTTATCAAATTTTCTGACATATTTGTCAAAATTTGTGATTTTTCAATAATTAATATTATTAGTAGGCTTTTTTCAATTCCTATATAAAGGATTCTTTTATTATTAGTTAATATCATTCTATAACTTGAATCTCCTCTTACAAACTTTCTCAAGTCTTTACATTCCTCCAATAATATATGTTAATCACAAAATCTCACAAAAGACAGTCTATAGGATAGACCACAAAATTGGGCCAGCCCATTTCCATTAACTGATTTTTTTATTATAAGTTGGGGTAGTTGGGGGTATTTAGGTAAAAAATTTTGCCAAAAATAGAAAGTGGACAAGTGAAGTTACTTTACCAAATAAGGAAAGTGGACAAAACTAATGAATAGGAGGGAGTATCAATTATATTATGTTATAATCCTAAATGTAAGGTATTATAATCTCGAATATACTATTCTATAACCCCAAATATAAGTTATTATAACCCAAATAATTTATTATAACCCCAAATATACTATGTTATATTTTGGGCTGGGCTTCATGGATTCCGTCTATAGAATAGACCGTCTCCCATGAGACTTACTGTATTTTAATTAATACTTACATTTCATCTTTTAAACTTTGTATAAATTTAAAAATTAAAACATCTTGAACTTTAGTGCAATAAATCATATCGTTATATAAGATAAGAACTTAGTCAAGATAATTTGACAAACGATAGGCACGGAACAAAAATACGGAATAATTTAAACTTTATTTATTTATATTAATGATAATTTTACAGTTTGAACACAAATATTTAAATCGAAGCAAAATCAACATAAAGTCATAAATTATTATTTAAAGCCTTTTAATTTAAGAAGTCCTATACAATCGGACATCTTACATTAACAGGGCCGGCCCTAAGGGTAGGCAAGAGGGGCCGTCACCCAGGGCCCCTTGTCAAAAAAGCAAAATTAATAGTTGTAGAAGGTCCATATAAGTTATAAATTGCAAAGAAAAATAGTCCCAATGTGTTATTTCGCCCAGGACCCCTATGTATCAAAGGTCGGCCCGACTTACATAATAATCACCTAGGGACCGGATTAACTAAGAGGGGTAAAGCTTTATGCAAGGTAATACCAACCTTTTCTTCCATGTCAATTTCTTCATTGTCATGATACGTCCAATTGAATGATTGAAGAAGAGTAGCCAACATCAAATTTTCCATTCTATAGGCTAATGTCATTCCCGGACATATTCTTCTTCCTGCTCCAAATGGTAGATATTTAAAATCAAGACCCTTGAGATCTACGTCTTTTTCAATAAATCTTTCAGGCATAAACTTCAATGGGTTTGACCATACCGTTGGATCACGACCAATTGACCAAACATTAACCCATACTTGTGCATTTTTTGGTACAAAATAGCCACATAATTCAACATCGCTTCCAGACTTGCGCGGTACTAAAAATGGCGCAGGTGGATGCAATCTTAGTGTTTCTTTTACTATTGCTTGAATGTAAGGTAACTTTGAAAGTTCTGATTCTTGAATGATTTTATCTTTTCCAAAAACTTGGTCTATTTCAGTTTGAGCTATTTTTATTTTTTCTGGATTACGTAATAACTCAGTCATTGCCCACTCAAATGTAATTGAAGATGTGTCTGTTCCGGCTGTGAACAAGTCCTAACATTCAATACGACATGTGACAAAGAAATTATATTATTTTATGACTAGCATTTGAACATATTTATATATTTATATATTTATATATACCAACAAATTTGACTCTTAGTAATAACAGTAAGTCTCATGGGAGACGGTCTATTCTATAGACGGAATCCATGAAGCCCAGCCCAAAATATAAATAGTATATTTGGGGTTATAATAAATTATTTGGGGTTATAATAACTTATATTTGGGGTTATAGAATAGTATATTCGAGGTTATAATACCTTACATTTAGGATTATAACATAATATAATTGATATTATAATAAAAAAAAATTAGTTAAGGGAAATGGGCTGGTCCAATTTTGTGGTCTATCCTATAGACCGTCTCTTGTGAGATTTTGTGTAGTAATAAATATCCTATCAATTAGTGTGATAGAGCACTTAAAATGTAAGTTTAAACGAGGTTAATACCATGCGAGCAATAAATTCTTTTTTCATGTTTTTAAAGTAATATTTCTTTTTCTACTTTTAAATGACATCAGTTTGTTGATATTTGTGGTTTCAACATTTAGTAGGAGTATTTGATTGTTGAATGTCTAATGTATGATACTAAAAATTATAAAAGCTATGTTTGTATTGAGATGAAAAAATATATATGCCAGAAATAAAAGTTGTAAATTATGAATAAATGAATAGAGAAAATAAATTGTGTGGATGAAATTAGAAAAGAGTTAAAGTGTAAAGATGAGTTTAAAAGAAAGTGGTGGACCATTACCCATAAATAAAATTAATACAAATTAAATGGGACAGATCAAAATGGAAAATACTGCAAATTAAATGGGACTGAGGGAGTAATGTCAAAGTCAAAATGATGCAAGTATGCAACTAAAAAGTGTCAAAGAACCAACTCAACCAAAAAAGCTTAAGCTGATGGTTGAGACTCTAAGATATATTATATACTCTAACACGCCTCCTCATAGAGAGCCCCTTGGGCTAGAAGCGTGGATGCAACACATGTTCTCCTCATACATGGTGCTAAATATTCCACTTTAAATGAGGGGTGGTTCATGGTTGAGATTCGAACTCATGACCTCTTGTCACGCTGGCTCTAATACCATATCAAAGAACCAACTCAACCAAAAACTTAAACTTATGGTTGAGGCTCCAAGATATATTATATACTCTGACAAAAAGATTTAAAAGAAAAATATGTTAAATAAAAATATCTCAATTAGAAAATGCATACTAACCACAAGCAAATGTTTTACTTCATCAAGGCTCAACTCATTATCCTCCACAAGTTTGAGTAGAGAAGTTAGCACATCATCCTTTGGATCATTTGGAGTTTTCAATCTTTCATTAATAATTTCTTCAAAAATATCCAACATTTTGTTTAAATAAACACTATTCCTTTTGTACACTCCTTGCAAATCAAAACACCTTAGTATTGGGAAAAAATCGGATAAATTAGGCCTTCCAATCTCTTCCATTATATACCAAACTAGATCCTTAAACTCTTGTGAGTTCAATGAATCATGGGTAGCCATATCCTTTGAGAAAAATGTATTTGATAACAAATTTAGCGAGGTAGTAAATGCAGCTTTACCTATATCAACACTTACACCATTTTGGTAACACTGCGTCACATATTCCTTTAGATCACTGACCTTTTTAGCGCGTATATGTTGGCCAGCATCAAGTCGTTGTGTGGTGAACAATTGGATCGTTGCAATCTTTCTTAATTTTCGCCATCTAGGGCATATGGATAGGAATGCTAGTGAAAATTTGTTATGGTTTGTTGCTCGTGTAGCATCTAAGAGTCTTCTTCCGGAAAAGTCCAAGTCATGTTTAAGAAACATTTCTTTGGCTATTTCTGGAGAAGAAATCACTATTGTAGTAACGCTTCCAAGTTTTAGAGACATTATAGGGCCGTAAATTTTGGATAACTCGGTTACAGAATAATGTGGCTTAGTTCCTAGATGGTGAATATTGCCTATAATCGGCCATGGTTTAGGTCCCGGAGGACGACGAATAATATTTTTGGATTTTTTACCGAACTTGGTGAAAAAGATGATGCTAAACACAAAGACAAGGATTAGGGTTATGGTGTTACAATACTCCATTGATTCTAAGTTTGTTTGAATAACATTTCAAAAAAGAAAAAAAATAAAATTTGAATAATGTATTTTGGACTAGTGCTTGTAGTTATATAGGGTCTTGTGTTTGCAAATATTTTAAACGTGTTTATATCAGAAATTATACTTTATTTTTTAGCAAAACTTTTTGTTGGTGTAGAATCTTAAATTATAAATTTTATCTATGAATATAAAATAGAAAAAATTATCTGAAATAATTTAATTTTTTATTTCTCTATAATAATATCAATATTGATTAACCATGAATAATATTAATTTATGAGGTGTTTTCCTAGAATATTTCTAACATGTTAAAAATCAAACTATATTATATGACAAAAAATTGGTGAATTAGCTAAAAACTAAAGTTGATATTATTCTAGAAAAAACACCTCTAAGTTGGTGTTATTCATAGTTAATCAAGTATTGGTATTATTATAGGGAATTTACTGAAAAGTTGTATTATTCACGGTAATTTTCCCTATAAAATATTGTACTCCCTCCATCTTTCTAAATTTGCACCTTTCTCCATTTTAGTTTGTCCCACTCATTTTGCACCTTTCTTTTTTTCGCAATGACCTCTCTTTCTTTAAATCTCGTCCACACACTTATTATCTCTCTCCATTTTAACCACTCATTTCTATCATCTACTTGTTTTTTGTCTTATTCTCCAACCCAATTTTACCTAAAATATTTTGGGTCTATTCTTATAGGGACAAAGGGAGTATATCATAAGAAAAATTGTAAAAAAATATTATATTTTTTTAAGTAAAAAATTGTTATGAGCACTCTAATTTTTTCTTTTATTTCTGTCTAATTATTATAATCAATTTTAAAGAGAACTCTACAGTCAAAATAGTAAGTCCGTCACTGTTTATAAATAGAGATGTTCATTCGGATAGTCAGGTTGATTTCATGTCTACTGTTTCAGATCAATTGAAAGTCGAGTCTAGTTGAGTTGTGTCTATATTGTATTTGCATGATAAATTTGTTTTTAAAATTGAGCCAAATCAAATTCAATTACAAGATCATATAAATATCGAGTCATCGACCTGTTTTGAACAGTTGAGTGTACTCTTTGTGTTTTCATTTCACCATACAAATATACAATTATATAAACTGCATACAATATCTCCCCAAAAATTTGGATATGAGTTACTACTCCGTCCTCATGAGTTAGTAGCAAAGAGAAAATGGGTAAATATTAAGAAAGTAGTAATAAATGAGGAGAGAGAATGAATTGTATGGATAAAATTAAAAGAGAGTTAAAATGTATGGATGAGATAAAAAGAAAGTGGTGGGCCATAGTCCAAAAATAAAAATGTTGCAATTTAAGTGGGACGGACGAAAATGAAAAATGCTGCAAATTGTAAGGGACGGAGGGAGTATAACTTAAGTCACTCATCACCACATGTTCAAATAGCTTTCGTACAAATCCAGTTGTCGTTTTTTGCACAAAAATCTATTGCTTATTCCTCGTATTTTTAAAATTGCAATTAATAATGACTTTTTGTGAAGAAAAATATCACTATAAATAGCAATAAATTAATGTGTACTATTCTGTATTATATAATTTAAAACAAAGAGAAATTTGTTGTTTTTTAAGAAAAAAGTAGATAGTGTTAATAAATGAAGAGATAGAATGAATTGTGTGATTGAAATTAAAAGATAGTAAGTTTTTAAGATCAAATAATTCTAAAAAGATCAAGAATATGTTTTTTCGTATAAATCAATAAGAAATCGTAGTCAAAGTTTGACATTAAAATTCGTAAATTCTATTTGAGAAAAACATATAAAAACGATGGGAATACTACTTAACCATATACATTCAATTGTTTTTATAGAAGACTTGTTCTATGTTGATGGTATAGCAAGAATTATTTTTCAGCAATGGACAATATTTAATTTTTATCAGACTTTTTCAATTTTCTTAAACGATGCAATATTGACTTTTCACTACTTTCTTAATTTTTATCTATATTATTTTCTCTCACTTTTAATCCTATTTCGTTTAATTAGTGTCCATACCAACTTTTTATGTTTATGTTAATTATTAATGTTGCATTTTGTTCGAACTTATATAGAGATACTCAAGCAGTTAAAAGAAGTCTCTTTGAGAGACGATCTCTTACAAGAACAGTTGCAATGCTTTTTCTAATTTGTGAAAACAAATTGTGGAGGTGGGTGAGTGTAGTAAAAATGTGAGTGAAACCGATGAAAATAGTTGAATTTTAGGTTAAGTGGTTGAAATTCTATGTGAATTGACCTAAATGTTATAGATATTGATATTTTGATATGATGAAGAATGTAATTTGCAAAAATCTATCAATAAGACTGTAATTTGCAAATATATAATACACAAAATAGCATCAGATATCCGATACACAACTATTCGAAAAATGCCGAATATTCAAATTTAATAATCTGATATCGAAATTACTAATCAGAATCTGTATATTCAAATATGATATTCAATTCGAAATAGAAATTCAAATCAAATCTAATTTTCGATTATTCATATAATTTTAAATATGCCCTCAAACTAGAAGAAGTCAAAATATTTCTTTTATAGAAAAAATGTTTTTAAAAAATATATTTTTTTCCTTAAATTTAGATGAAGGTATTATGAACCAATTAAAAAGTAATAATTGCATTAGATTCCAAGTATGCTTGACTAATCTTGGAGAAAATTGACTTTGTTTCTTTCTTAAAAGGTGGACTAACTACTTTTTATATTGGTCCAATAATATCCAATTTATTCATTATTCTAATTCCTAATGATAAAAAAGATGGCAGACAGAAACACTACCCTTTGCTTTACACTATAGTTCAATTAATTGATTAATATTTCCCCTTTCTACTTTTTTTTTTAGATTTTGCCTTTCATAGCAAAAATTACCGTGAATAATGCAATATTTTGTTAATATTCCTGCAATAATACCAATTATTGATTAATTATGAATAATATAAACTTAAAGGGGTGTTTTCCTAAAAAAATTCCTAACATGTAAAAAGTCAATCTATAGGTGATTATAAGACAAAAAAAATTGGTAAATTAGTTGATAAACTAAAGTTGGTATTATTTTAGGAAAATACCCCTTAAGTTGGTACTGTTCATGATTAATCAATAGTTGGTATTATTGTAGGAAAATTAACAAAATGTTGTATTATTCACGATAATTTTTCTTAATTGATATCCCCTTTTAATGTTTTTTTTTAAGATTATTTACCATTACCTGAGGTGATTATATTATCTCTATATAATTGGAAAGCGGTGAAGATATTTTCATGAAAAAATTATAACAAATTAAAAATGACAATAAAAAAAATCTGGAGAACATAGGAAATAGGATTAATTAGCTAGCTTATTCATACAAAATTCAGGATTTTAAACTTTTACCTTCCATAATATAGATTTTGTGTTGCATTCTCCATTACTATATACTACCTCCTATTCAGCCTAATTGTCTCATTTAGTTTTTCACACTTGTAAAGACAACATTTTTACCCTTAATATCTCAAATTATTCTTAATTAAAAATTATAAAAATTTGATATAAATGAGGAAAAATTACCTAGAATAATCCAAACAATTCATGATTTTCCTACAATATAATCCCACCTATTGATTAACCATGAATAATCCCAAATTTGAGGGGTATTTTTCTATAGTAAACTTGCATAATCCGATGACCTGCTATAGTAGGTAATTCACAAAAAAAAATTAAATATTAATTTAAAATTAGAAAATATTTTTAAAAATTTACATAAATAATTCTAAAATAATAAAAAAATCATAAAGTTTTTATGAATATTTTTTAACATTTTTTTTCGATATTTTATTTTAATTTATCTGTTTTTAAAAATAAAACTTGCTATAACAAGTCATCCGATCACTGGGTTTACTCTAGGAAAATGCCGCTTAATGTTGGAATAATTCATGGTTAATCAATACGTGGGATTATTGTAGGAAAATCAAAAATAGTTTGGATTATTCTAGGTAAATTTTTCCTATTAATAATCCTTGTATTGAAACGAATCAAACAAGATCTCACATGACTATGTTTTAACTTATAGAGTAAGAGTAAAGTATAAATTAAGATTGATAAGTGAATAGTGCCAAAAAAAATGAAACATTTAGATCGAATAGCTGGAAATATTTTGCTAATATTCATATCGCTGCAAATTTCTTCTATTATTAATATGTTAAATTGTAAAGGAAAATATCACTTTCCATCTCAAACTCGTATGAGAAGAGAACATACATATGTACTTCCTCCGTTTTTTTTACTTGCACCCAAACACCCTTTTACGCAGTCCAAAGCGTTTGTCGGGTTGCTTATATCTAGAATTATACTCAACTAAAAATTATAAAATTTGATATAATGAAAGTACTATTCAACGAGACGAATAAAACAAGATTCCACATGACTAGGTTTTTTTATCGTTTAATAACCGCACTATGCAAAACACTATCAAATGATGAATAGTGTAAAAAGTGGAAATAGTGCAAGTAAAAAAAATAATATTATTATATACATAAGTGGGGTCAATCCATCGGACCATAAAGTATAATAAAAAAATTATTTTATGAACTTTTTAAAAAAGGGTCAAATTGGGTCGGATTTAAATTGGCTTGACCCGCCTCAGCCCGTTTAACATTTGACATGACCCGCCCCGCCTTGGCCCATTTAAATTTTGACACGCCCGACCCGGCCCGTTGAACACCTCTATTTACGGTTACTCTTAATTTGAATTTTTTCTTTAAATATAAGTTAAAATAAGTGTAATCTTGTTTAATTCATCTACACCTTTTAAAAGACAAAAATAAATACTCAATCTCCCCTCTCCAACAACCACCAAGCCACCAAAAATAAAAAGCAAGACTAATGATGTTTACAACGATGCCAAATAAAAAGAAAAAGATAGAAGTACTCCCCACATTATATTGTCCATTCAATGATTTATTTTGGAGGTTTCTAATTTCCTACTAGACACTTTACTCATCTAAAAAAACAGTCAGTCTCTTGAAAGACCATTTTTATAATATGCATATTTTAAGCTCAATCCTTCAATGATTAATGTCTATTTACTATTTATAGTATTATTAATGTCTAGTTACATTATCTTTAATGTTTACTTACTGTATTCTTAATGCTTACTTTTAATATATTAAATGTCTATTTAGATTATTCTTAATGCTCTACTTACAATATTTAAAAAATATATAATGAGCCGGCCAAATAAATAATAGTCTCTCAAAGAGATCGTCTCTCAAAAGAATTTGTGAAAAAGAAATCAGTTAATCCATGTCGAATGTTCAGATGACTTGTACAAGGGATTATTCACATACAAAACTTCTACATTTGATAGATCACAATTTCATTTTAAATTTGAATAATTGTAATTCATTCGTTACCTTATATATTACTTTAGCTTTATCTAGGGATTAATGTGTTTTTAAACCTCATTTTAAAAAAATAAAAATATTATTTTAGTTTTTATTTTACAAATAAAGTTCTGCCAAAATTCCGTCTATTTATTAGTGCCTCAAAGAAGTCTGAAACTTGAATCCCCCACCGCCATTAACTTCCTATTAATTATATAATATTCAAATTAAAAATTATAAATTTTGAAAATTTAATTGGACAATAAAAAAAGTGATGCGAATTTATGATAAAAAAGTGAGACGTAGTACTGAATAATATGCATACGAACTAATACTCATCTGTCCTAATATAATTGCATTAAAGAGAAAGTGATGAGCTTTTAAGAAAGTGGTAATAAATAAAAAGAGGGAATAAATTGTGTGGATGAAATTAAAAGAGCGTTAAAATATATGAATGATATTAAAAGAATACAATGAATTATTATTTAAAAATAAAAATAATCCAAATTAAATAAGACAGAAAAAATTTGAAAATGTTTTAAATTCAAAAACGGAGGGAGTAATAGATTCGGCAATTGCCACTGCTTAAAGGGGTTGGTAAAACAATTATAATAAAAGTTAAAATAGTTATATTTATTTATTCAAAAAAAAAATAGTTATATTTATAAATTTTCAATCGTATTCTTTAATCCAAAGCACATCTTATGATTTGGGCTTTTCCACTAAATTGTGGGACAGGGGTTTGGTAAGCACTAAGCAATTTGGTGAAGACATGCACTAGTGCACTACTACTAATTTTCTCTTTTTTTCTTTCTAGATACACTATATTAGCAGACATTCGGTGAAATATTATTTATGGGTCCCTAAACTATTGTATGCGTAGAAAAGTTGGTTGGTCAAACAACCAAAAAAAGTGTTAAATGGCTTTAAAGCAGTTGAAAAGCTGGCTTTTAAGCCAAAATGAAAAAGCTGCTCCAGCTAGCTTTTTGGGTTGGTTTTTGGTTTGTTGGCCTACTTTTTCTCTAATAAACAATCAACAGCCTTTATTCAAATTTACCAAACATATCTACAAACAACTAGCTTAAATGCCAACAAAAACAACCAACATTTCCAACTGGTCAAACAAGCCAACTAAAAAAACTAACCGCCAACCACCAACAGCCAAGTGCCAAACACCCCCGTAGTCACGCCTTGTCTTTGCTTAGAGCCAACCTTGCCTCTGTCCCATTGATTTTGAAACATTTTCTATTTTAATCCGTCCCACTTAATTTGCAACATTTCTAACTTTGGACAATGAACCACCACTTTCTTTTAATTTCATCCATACATTTTAACTTTTTTTTTTTATTTAATTTCATCCACACAATGCATTCTATCTCTTCATTTATTATTTCATTCGGTTTGATTTAATGCTATCGGGACAGATAAGTAGTTAGCAATTTCCCTTGTACGTTCCTTTTACTTATAAGTCACCCGGCTGCTGCAGCCTACACTTGACTATCCGTTGAACTTTATTTATGCCTATATAAACCCATAACCAAATCATCAAAAAAAGAAAAAAACATCAAAAACATGGATTACTACAATATCATTCTAATTATAATCCCCTTTTTATGGGTTTTTTGGAAACTCAAATCATCCTCTAAACTCTCTAGGCTTCCGCCAGGACCAAAACCTATTCCAATTCTCGGAAATTTACCTCAATTAGGAGATAAGCCACATCGTTACTTAGCTAGTTTAGTTAAAACATATGGTCCTTTAATCCACCTTAAATTTGGAAGTATAACAACAATTGTTGTATCTTCTTCGTCTGTAGCCAAAGAAATGTTCCAAAAACACGACCTTACAGTGTCCAGCAGACAAGTCTGCGCTGCACTTCGCGCAAACGGGCATGACCAGTTTTCTGTAGTCTGGTTGCCCGTTTGCGCAAAATGGCGCTCATTGAGGAAAATCTCAGCCATTTATTTGTTCTCGTCGCAAAGGCTTGATGCAAGTCAAGCCCTTCGACAAGAAAAAGTGTCGAAACTGATGGAATACGTTAGTGAATGTTGTAAAACAGGAGAAGCTCTTGATATTGGAGTCGCGGCTTTTACAACTTCACTTAATTTATTGTCTAACACTTTTTTTTCGTTTGATTTGGCTAGTTATAGTTCCAAGGATTCGGGAGAGTTTAAGGAACTTGTTTGGAAAATAATGGAAGAAATTGGAAAGCCTAATTGGGTTGATTGTTTTCCTATGTTAAGGTTTTTTAGTAAGTTTAGTGTTAATCGTAAGTTAATGGGTTATGGAAACAAATTAAACGAGATTTTCGAGGATATTATTCAAAAAAGGTTGAATAATTGCGTGGTTAGTGAAAATGATGGCGATGTGTTAGATACCCTTCTTCGATTGATGAAAGAAAAGGAATCGGGGTTGAGTCTTGATGATATCAAGCATCTTCTTATGGTACGTATCCATCTTCATCTCTATTTTTTTCCTTGTTTTTTTTTATCATATTTTGTGCTGCGTCTGTAAAAAACTGCAACATATGTGACGCAACAAATGAAGTTTTTTCACTAGTGAACATTTAAAGCTTTTTATAGGAATAAGTGGTTTCCCATAAGATTTATTTAGTATGAGTAAAAGCAAATATGCAAGTGTTTTTTTATAAATCCCAAGGATTTAAATTTATCGTTGACTGATTACAATTCGATTTGTTCTGTTGTTTAGGATTTTTTTACGGCTGGAACGGATACTACATCAAGCACTTTAGAATGGGCATTGACAGAACTCCTACATAATCCAGAAAAAATGGCGAAAGTGCAAGCTGAATTGGAAGAAGTCATAGGCAAAAACAAGGTTGTTGGAGAATCCGACATCTCAAAACTTCCTTACTTACAAGCTACGGTAAAGGAAACACTTAGAATGCACCCACCAACGGTGTTTCTGTTACCGCGTAAAGCAAACAATGACGTTGAATTGTATGGTTACGTAGTGCCTAAAGACGCACAAATATTTGTTAACCTTTGGGCAATTTCCCGAGATCCAAATCATTGGACAAATCCAGATTTATTTTCACCTGAGAGATTTTTAGAGCGCGAAATTGATATGAAAGGGCAAGATTTCGGACTTATACCTTTTGGAGCAGGTAGAAGAATATGTCCCGGAGATACATTGGCGTTTCGAATGTTGAACCTTATGTTGGGAAATTTACTCCATGGTTTCAATTGGAAGGTTGGTGATGGAATTCAACCAAAAGATTTGGATATGAGTGATAAGTTTGGAATTACAATACAAAAGGCTCTACCTTTACGTGCAATTCCAATTTCTAAATAAAATGGGTGCAATTTGAAAGATAAAATACATGCCCATGCCAAATGGGATATCATGTGTAAAATTCTCAACGATTGAATGTAGGGGTGTTCATTATCGGGTACCCGAAAAGCCGAGTACCTTTTTTAAAGGCCCGTGTCCCGTGTCCTGCACTCATTGTACTCTCAAATGTTCAATACAAGAGAATTATTTCGCTCTTCACTACAATAAATTTAATTTTTTGCGACTTTGGATCTAGCGGCATTAAAAAAAGCCAATGATTCATATTTTTAGTGGAGCAACTCTAGGTAAATAACCGTTATTTATTTACCAACTTGGCAAATCACACTCACGTGGAGAGATTTGATAGGATGACTTTTTGAAAATTGTAAATTACCTTTTTGTGTTTTGTTTATTTTATTAGTATATTTTTTGTCTGTAATGCTAATTTACAAATAACGGTGATTAATTAGGATTTTCTAATTTAATATGGTTATTATTTTAAGTTCCATTATGGAGTGATTTAGCAGCACTTTTTTTGATTTAGTGGCATATGTAAATTGTCAGTATAGTCTATATTGTCATTTGTGAGAAATGTCACTAGATCCTATGCAGCAAAAAGTTTTAGTGTGACTTTTTATTATGCTGTTAAAAGGTCTAATAAATGTCATTATATTCTCTATATTATATATAAGAAATTTGAAATAACGGCATCTAAATATATCTCACTATAAGCAAATTATAATGTAGTGCGTTAAAATCACATTTTACTCTAATAAACCAAGCCACATCACAAATTCTAACTAATAACGGGCTTATAGTGAGACAGTTTTAATTAAGCTAAATAGTCCAATACTCCAATTAAATTAATCAAAACATTCACTTCAAATATGATTAAACCACACATTATTTGAATTTGGAATTCTCATATAGAGCTGTCTCACAATAAAACGATTACATAATAGATTTACTCAAATGGCTTAGCGGTTAAAAACAAGGGGGTGTTCAATGGGCAGGGCCCCCATTTTTAGAAAGGCTTTGTAAGGGCCGGGTCTAAAATGGGTCGGGTCGGAAACGGGCTTTACTTTATGTAAAATGAAGCGGGCTATAAAAGGGCTCAATAAGGGTCGAAAACGGGCCTTTGTAAATAACATAATTAATGTATAATTTAAATATTATAAGTGACAATGTCAATGAAATTATTAATAGTTTATTAAACTTTTTTTATTATAAATGATAATTTAATTGTTATAAATTGAAATATGGGGATTAAAGATATTTTTAGTAGTAAAAATGGGCCGGATTGGGCGGACCGGACTTTCAAAGCCCGACCCATTTAAAGCCCATATTGATTTTAAAGGGCCCAATAAGAAAATATTTCATACTCTATCAATAAGAGGGTGTATAACATAAATGTTAGTTAATGATATTGTTAAAATGGTTTAGAGTTTAGTACGCTTTCATTAATTAATATAGTAAATACATAAGTCTAAATTTGTAAGATAATATATAAGCATTAGAGTTGTTATATTTAGTTCAAAGGTAAAAAAATTGTAAGTTTTCAATGATCACAATTATTTGTAGGGCTTTTTTCTCAATTTTTCATATAAAGGGGTCTTATTCAACTTTTCATACGATAAACACAATTATTATATATTCCCTCTTATTCACTTAAGTTGTCTCATTTCAATTGGGCACGGATATTAAGAGTGGGATAGGGTCTACCAAAAAAGTAGTAATGGGGTATTTTAATTAATTAAATTAATTGTAAGAGTGGTAGTTGGGGTATTAAAAGTAGTAAAAAGTGGGGGTATATTGGTCATTACTTGTGTGAACATGAGATATTCAGGTAAAAAAATCATTAACAAAAAAGAAAGTGGGACAACTTGATTGAATTGCCCATAACAAAAAATAAGACAACTTGAGCGACATAGGAGGAAGTATTACTTTAATCTCTTTTTTTACCAACTTTCTTTAGTCTTTACTTTCTTTCAACAATGTATATTCTAATTAAGAACTTAGTCAAGATGATGTAATCGAGCATTTATAGGGACGGAATAAAATTACGCAATAATATTAGATTTCATTTATCTTACATGCTTTCACAACTTTAGCGCCTAAACGCAAACAATAAATCGAAGCAAAACCAACATAAAATCGTAATTAAATTAAATTTAAGGCCTTTTAATTTAAAAAGCCCTATATAATCGAACATATCACCTAGGAATCGGATGTGCTAGGAGGGGTATAGCCTTATGCAAGCTAATGCCAAACTTTTCTTCCAAGTCTATTTCTTCATTGTTATGATACTTCCAATTGAATGATTGAAGAAGAGTAGCCAACATTAAACTTTCCATTCTATAGGCTAATCCCATGCCCGGACACATTCTTCTTCCTTCTCCAAATGGTAAGAATTTAAAATCACGACCCTTGAGATCTACTTCTTTTTCAATAAACCTTTCAGGCATAAATATCAATGGGTTCAACCATACTATTGGATCACGACCAATTGACCAAACATTAACCCATACCTGTGCATGTTTTGGCACAAAATAGCCACATAACTCTACATCGTTTTCATTCATGTGCGGTACTAAAAAAGGTCCAGGAGAATGCAATCTCAGGGTTTCTTTTACTATTGCTTGAATATAAGGTAACTTTGAAAGTTCTGATTCTTGTATAATCTTATCTTTTCCAAAAACTTGGTCTATTTCAATTTGAGCCATTTTCATTTTCTCTGGATTACGTAATAACTCTGTCATTGCCCACTCAAATACAATTGAAGATGTGTCTGTTCCTGCCGCGAACAAATCCTGAGATTCAATACGACATGTTACAAAGACATTATATTATTATATGGAAATATTTATATATATTATATATACTAACAACATATTTGACTCTCTGTAAATATGTCATATCAATTAATATGATAGAACAACTAAAATGCAAGCTTAAAACTCGTGCAATGCACGAAATTTGTTAGTATGAAAATACCTATAAATAAAAATTTTAAAGAAAGATACAATTGCATATATTATAGGAACATGATTTGAATGTTCTACGTTCATATTTTAAACTATAAAAATGCTTTCATTTAACAAAGCTCTATGAAATCATCATTTACAAATTTCCTTTGAAAATTTACCTTTAATACCATTAACTTTTTTCATTTGTATTTTTCATTTTGAAATATACTCCCTCCGAATCATTTTAATTGTCTCATTTCCTTATTTGACAAATTCATATCAATTGTCTCATTTCATTTTTTGTCTATCCTTTTTTTACCTAAATACCCTCACTTTTCCAATTCCGAATACCCAACTATCACCTTTATAATTAATTTAATCAATTAAAATATCCAACTACCACCTTTTTAATAGGCCCCACACCACCCTTAATAGCCGTGAAAACCAAAATAAGACATCTAAAATGATTCGGAGGGAGTAAAAGAAAGTTAACGATTCCAAATGATTTTGGACGAAAAAAGTTTAAAAAAAAAGGTTACGCTTTTAACACGCTCAATAATACAAGTGTATCATTGCTAATAAAAAAAACTTAAAAATATCATTAATAAAGTACCAAAACTCGAGGTTACTATTGCTAATATTCCTATTAACTAAAAATAGTCAAAGAAAAGGCATACTAACCATTAGCAAATGTTTTACTTCATCAAGGCTCAACTCATTATCCTCCACAAGTTTGAGAAGAGAAGTTAGCACATCATCCTTAGGATCATTTGGAGTTTTCAATCTTTCATTTATAATTTCTTCAAAAATATCCAACATTTTGTTTAAATAAACACTACTCCTTTTGTATACTCCTTGCAAATCAAAACACCTTAGTATTGGAAAATAATCGGATAAATTAGGCCTTCCAATCTCTTCCATTATATACCAAACTAGATCCTTAAACTCTTGTGAGTTCAATGAATCATGGGTAGCCATATCCTTTGAGAAAAATGTATTTGATAATAAATTTAGCGAGGTAGTAAATGCAGCTTTACCTATATTAACACGTACATCATTTTTGTAACATTGTGTCACATATTCCTTTAGATCACTTACCTTTTTAGCTCGTATATGTTGGCTAGCATCAAGTCGTTGTGTGGTTAACAATTGGACCGTTGCAATCTTTTTTAGTTTTCGCCATCTGGGGCATACTGGGAGGAATACTAATGAAAGTTTGTTATGGTTCGTTGCTCGTGCAGCATCTATAGGTCTTCTTCCGGAAAAGTCTAAGTCATGTTTAATGAACATTTCTTTGGCTATTTCCGGAGAAGAAATCACTATTGTAGTAACCATTCCAAGTTTTAGAGACATTATAGGGCCGTAAATTTTGGATAACTCGGTTATTGAACGATGTGGCTGAGTCCCTAGAAGGTGAATATTGCCTATAATCGGCCATGGTTTTGGTCCCGGAGGACTAGGAATAACATTTTTAGACTTTTTAGCAAATTTGGTGAAACACATAATGCTAAACACAAAGAATAGGAAGAGGGTTATGGTATTAAAACACTCCATTTTTTCTAAGTTTATTTGAACAATGTATTTTGAACTACTACTTGTAGTACGGATATTTATACTAGTTAACTAGGGTTTTATGTTTGTAAATGTTTTAGACGTGTTATATATCATTAATTATACTTTACTTTTTAGCAAAAAATTTTGTGGTATAGAATCTGCTATTGATGAACACCTATTATAAATTAAAAATTTGGGAAATTTCAAGTGGTAATCTGAGATGTTGGATTTTTTATGTGGTAACAAAAACTTTTAAAAAATTCACGCGGTAATTCTGAGGTTTACGTAATTGTTCCACCGTGATCTCTTTGCACATAAAAACGTTAACAAAATGTTTTATATATGCATATAAAATGATATTGTGTACTTTAAGAAAAATTGTAAGAAAATATTGTATATCTTTTAAGTAAAAAATGTTATGAGCACTCTAGTTTTTCTATTGTTTATCTTTTAAGTTAAAAACGTTTTATATATCATATTATCATATATGCATATAAAAAATGATATATCGAATCTTAATTTGGTCTTTAATGGTATATGTAATTGTCACTATAGTTTATAGTATGGTATATGTAATTGTCACTATAGTTTATAGTGACATTTGTGAGAAATGTCACTAAATCTTATGTCGTTAAAAGCTTTAGTGTGACTTTTTTAATATGCTATTAATGAGTTTGATAAATGTCACTAAATCCTCTATATACGAAATATTGACATTTAAATTAAATATCGTTAAATATATTCCACCAAAAATAAATTATGTTGTTGTGAATAACCCAAATCAAACAATGTGAATATCATTTTTGTTGGCAGTAGCAGGGTTTTGCTATTATTATGTATGCCATTTAATTTTTTTTGTTTTTAAGCCTTTTGTATTTTTGTTTAGACAGCACCTTATTTTAACCTTTTTGTACTTTATTGATTTTGTTTTTTTTTTTTTAATTTCAAATGGCTTGTGTGGTTGTAGTACTCTCTCCATTATCTAGACCCTTCCTCATCAAATTTCAAAGAGAAATTCTCATGTGAGACCGCCTTATTCATGCAATCAACTCAAACGCATTAAGTTTTCTAGAATATTTAGAAATATTAATTTTAAGACTTAAAAGGACAATTTCAAAACTTAAAAATCCAATTTAAAGACTTAAAAGGTCAATTTCAAAGTTTTTAACATCAACATTAATGTTTGAGTCATCCTACTTTAAAGTTGAAATGAGAATTTTAAGTCTAGGTAGCGATTAGTCTTTTAAGTCTTAAAATTATCAAGTTTCATGAATTCAAAAGAGAAAATTTAAATCCTTGAAATTGTTTTTTTAAATCTTCAAATTGGTCTTTTAATTCTTAAAATTGACATTTTAATTTGTAAAATTGGTAAAAAAAAAATATACAATTGGACTGGACGAATAAGACATGCACGTCTCACAAGTAAGACGTTCTCACCCAAGTTTTTGTAAATTTTGAGAAACATTCCTTTTTAACAATTAAATATCTTATGAATATCTATAAATAGATAAAAACTCAAAATAAAAAATAAAAAGAAATATCAAGACTATAAAGATATAAAATTAAAAAATAAAAGCAAACACATTAAACATCAATTGAACATTTACAATGACAATTGTACAAAATTCGGACATAAATACCCAAATATAATCCATAATAATATAACATACTCAATACAACTAAAAATCATAACGTAAATAATAACGAAATTTAACATTATACATAAGGTAGTTTCTTATAAAGGGATTTTTTTTTCACCTTTTCATATGATAAACACAATTATTTTATTACTTTAATCTCCTTCTCTAACAAACTTTCTCTAGTTTTTACTTTCATCTAACAATATATTCTAATTAATATACTTATATTTAATCATTCAAACTTTATAAATTTAAATAAAAACACCATTACATTAGTAAATAAAATGATGTGATCCATCATTTATAGGGACGGAATAAAAATGCACAAAAATTTTAGACTTTATTTATCTTAAACTTTTTCATAACTTTAGGGCCTAAACGCAAACAATTAGATCGAAACAAAACCAACATAAAGTCATAATTAACTAAGACTTTTTGATTTAAGAAGCTCTATATTACGATCGAATATCTTGCATTAAGTTTATGGGGGCGTTTGGCAAATTAGCTTATTGAACAATTTTAGCTTATTTGGATACAAAAAGAGGGTTGGGTGGTCAAACCAGCTAAAGATATGTTTGGTAAATCAGCTAGTTGAAACAACTTATTGATACGAATAAGCTGTTTTTGAACAAGCTGCTTATAGCAGCAAGTTCAAAATCAGCTGGTCAAATCAGCCACTATAATCAGCTATCAGCTATTTGCCAAATACCCTCTATAATTTTGTATGATCACCTAGGAATCGGATTTGCTAAGAGGGGTATAGCTTTATGCAAGGTAAGACCGAACTTTTCTTCCACGTCTATTTCTTCATTGTAATGATACTTCCAATTGAATGATTGAAGAAGAGTAGCCAACATTAAATTCTCCATTCTATAGGCCAATGTCATGCCGGGACATATTCTTCTTCCTTCTCCAAATGGTAAAAATTTAAAATCACGACCCTTGAGATCTACTTCTTTTTCAATAAATCTTTCAGGCATAAACATCAATGGGTTCGACCATACCATTGGATCACGACTAATTGACCAAACATTGACCCAAACTTGTGTATGTTTTGGCACAAAATAGCCACATAACTCTACATCGTTTTCAGTCATGTGCGGTAATAAAAATGGCCCAGGGGGATGCAATCTCATTGTTTCTTTTACTATTGCTTGAATATAAGGTAACTTTGAAAGTTCTGATTCTTGAATGATTTTATCTTTTCCAAAAACTTGGTCTATTTCAAGTTGAGCCATTTTCATTTTCTCTGGATTACGTAATAACTCTGTCATTGCCCACTCAAATACAATTGAAGATGTGTCTGTTCCTGCCGCAAACAAGTCCTGACATTCGGTACGACATGTGACAAAGACATTACATTATTACTTCTATATGGAAGTATTTATATACTCCCTCCAGTCCAGTTTACTAGTCCCATTTGACTTTTGGCACTATTCACTCATCACTCTTAATTTGTATTTTACTCTTAATCTATAAGTTAAAACATAGTCATGTGGGATCTTGTTTGATTCGTCTCAATACAAGGATTATTAATATCAATTTTTTATAATTTTTGATTAGGAATAATTAGAGATATTAAGGGTTAAAATGTTGCCTCGGCATGTGTGAAAAGTCAAATGGGACTAGTAAACTGGACCGGAGGGAGTATTATATATACTGACAATATATTTGACTCTTAGTAAAAATGTCATATCAATTAATATGATAGAACAATTAAAATGCAAGCTTAAAACAAGTTTAATACAATAAGAGTAACAGACTTATTTTTTTATATGTTTAAAGCAATAGTATTAGTATACAAACTCGTGTAATGCACGAAGTTTGTTAGTATGAAAATACCTATAAATAAAAATTTAAAAGAAAGATGCAATTGTATATTATAGTGAACATAATTTGAATGTCCTACAATCAGATTACCTGTAAAAATGCTTTCATTTGGCAATGCTCTATAAAATCGTCATTTGCAAATTTCCTGTTTTTTTTTTATAATGTTGTATGATTGTATGATTTTATTTAATAAAATCTTATTGAAAACTTAATTTTAATACTAAAAATCATAGTTATGGAAAAAAAATCATTTGAATTAATATTAGACAATCACATTTGAACATTTAAAAAAGGTAGCAGCGTCATTTGGAAAAACTCTATAAAATCGACATTTGGAATTTATTTTAAATTTATTTTATATTATTTTATGACAATTGAATGGTTGTATGATTTTAATTTAATAAATTTTTTTGAAAACTTATCTTTAACACTTAAATAAAAGTTAATGTGTTAAAATCTTTTGAATATCACATAATCACATTTCTTTAACCTATAAAAATGCTACATTGGCAAAATTCTATAAAATCACCATGTAGAATTTTCTAATTCTTTTATAGTATTGTATGACAATATGATTCTTCCTCTACTTTTGAATACTTCACTTTGTTGACATTTATATTTTCAACGTTTAGTATTTATTGTTTATTTTTCTAATATATGATAATACTATAAATTATAAAAATTTCATCTCCAAAAAATTAAATAACTTATATTTTCTTACCTATTTAATTTGTCATATTTTATTTCTGAAAATAAATCTTACTGTTTTTTTATCTCATTTACATATTTTAATTTTTTTTAATACTATCGAAAATCTTGCAAGTATTCCTAAACAGAGAAAGTATCATATTTTCTTACCTCCTAATTACCTTCATTTTTATGGTTTAACATTTATCAATGCTCATATTCAATCGAAAAGATCCTGAATTGTGTTTGATTAAAAATTATAAAATATTATTTTTCAGAAGTTTATTTTGAAACAAATCAAATACGATCATGCTTGATTAGGTTTTAACTCATAGATTAAGGATAAAATATGATTAATGATATTTAATAAAAAAATTGAATCAGACATTACTAATAAATATTTGGAAAATTTACTTTAAAAAACCAACATTTTGTTTGTTCTCTTTTAAAAAATGATGAATTTTCAAATTTATCCGGTCACCGGTAGAAATGTTCTATAAAAGAAAACAGAGGCAAAATATCGAATTTTAAAAATAATCTAAAGGTGGGATTTTTAAAAGAGAACAAGCAAAAATCTCGAATTTTCAAAAGTAAATTTTCCTAAATATTTATATGAGAAAATATTAATTAAGAATAGCTCAAAGAAAAGGCATACTAACCATAAGCAAATGTTTTACTTCTTCAAGGCTCAACTCATTATCCTTAACAAGTTTGAGTAGAGTAGTTAGCACATCATCCTTTGGATCATTTGGAATTTTCAATCTTTCATTAATAATTTCTTCAAAAATATTCAACATTTTTTTTAAATTATTACTATTCCTTTTGTACACTCCTTGCAAATCAAAGCACCTTAATATTGGAAAATAATCGGATAAATTTGGCCTTCCAATCTCTTCCGTTACATGCCAAATTAGATCCTTAAACTCTTGTGAACTCAATGAATCATGGGTAGCCATATCCTTAGAGAAAAATGTATTGGATAACAAATTTAACGAGGTAGTAAATGCAGCCTTACCTATATCAACACGTATACCATTTTGGTAACATTGTGTCACATATTTCATTAGATCACTGACCTTTTTAGCTCGTATATGTTGGCTAGCATCAAGTCGTTGTGTGGTGAACAACTGAATCGTTGCAATCTTTTTCAGTTTTCGCCATCTAGGGCATACCGGGAGGAAAACTAATGAAAGTTTGTTATGGTTTGTTGCTCGTGTAGCATCTAAGAGTCTTCTTCCGGAAAAGTCCAAGTCATGTTTAAGAAACATTTCTTTGGCTATTTCTGGAGAAGAAATCACTACTGTAGTAATTCTTCCAAGTTTTAGAGACATTATCGGGCCGTATTTTTTTGATAACTCTGTTACAGAATAATGTGGTTTAGTCCCTAAAAGATGAATATTGCCTATAATCGGCCATGATTTTGGTCCGGGGGGACAACGAATAATATTTTTGGATTTTTTATTAAACTTAATGAAAAAGATGAGGGTAAACACAAAGAAAAGAAATAGGGTTAAGGTGTTACAATACTCCATTGATTCTAAGTTTGAATAATGTGTTTTGGACTACGTACTACTTTTAGTACTGATTTTTATAGTGTTTTGTGTTTGCAAATATTGCAGAACATTTATTATTGATCACGACTTTGTCCTTAAAAAGTTGAGACTAGATTATTAATTTTCTACACGTGTTTAAAGTTGGAAAAATTACAGTAAATAATATAACTTTTTGTTAATTTCCTTATAATAATATCAACTTTTGATTAATTATGAAAAACACGAACTTAGGGGTTTTTTTTTGCTAGAATAATAACAACTTTACTTTATCAACTAATTTATTAATTTTTTGTTGTCATATAATCTCATATAGTTTGATTTTTAACATGTTAGGGATATTCTAGGAACACACCCATCTAAATTGGTATTATTCATGGTTAATAAAAAGATGGTATTTTTGTAAGTAAAATATTGTATTATTCCTTGTAATTCCATTAAAGTTTTATGTTTTAACAAAAATTGTCAAAATTATTACATATCTAATTGAGTAAAAAATATGTTATGAGAACTCTAAGTTTTTCTTTTATTTCTGTCTTATTATTATAATTAATTTTAAAGATCAAGTCCGTGACCGTCATTGTGTATCATTTAAGTGTTTATTTGGATCATTAAATTGATTTCATGTTAGGTGTTTCGAACCGGTTCAACAATGGATCTTGTTTTCATGTTGTTGTTAAATAATTATAAATTTATTTTTAAAGTTTAGGAAAAATTACCTAGAATAATCCAAACTATTCATGATTTTCCTATAATAATTCCAACTATTGATTAACCATGAATAATCCCAACTTTAAGGGGTATTTTCCTAGAGTAAACTTTGGTAAGCCGATGACCTGCTATAGTAGGTAATTCACCAAAAAAATAAATTAAATATTAATTTAAAATTAGAAAATATTTTTGAAAATTTACATAAAAAATCCTAAATAATAAAAAAAATCATAAATTTTTATGAACATTTTTTTAACATTTTTTTTGACATTTTTTTAAATTTATCTTTTTTTTTAAAAAAATAAAACTTACTATAGCAAGTCATCCGGTCACCGGGTTTACTCAAGGAAAATGCCCCTCAAAGTTGGGATTATTCATGGTTAATCAATAGTTGGGATTATTGTAGGAAAATCGTGAATAGTTTGGATTATTCTAGGTAATTTTTCCTAAAGTTTAATCAAATTGAATTCATTTACAAGATCAACTTAATATCAAATCATCGAAATTGCTTTGAACACTCCTTCATCTTTAATGCACTAATTCCAGGGTCGACCCTTGATATATTGAGGACCTGAGCGAAATAACACATTGGAGTCCTTTTCCTTTGTAATTTATAACATCTATAAACCTTCTACAACCATTAATTTTGCTTTTTTTTAACAAGGGGTCTTAGACGACAGCACTTCTTGCCCACCCTTAAGATCGGCACCGACTAATTCTTTGTGTTTTCATTTTATTTCAAATCTACACAGTACAACTAGTCAATTATATACAACTGTATACAGTAAATACACTATTTTCCTATAAGTTTGATATGAATTGTAACTTAAATCACGCAATACACATGTTCAACTAAGTTTTCGTTAAGATCCAATTGTTATTTTGCACAAAAGTCTACGAATACTCTGTTTTTTAAGATTGCAGTATCTCTGTAATAAATAAGTTCTCAGTTCTCACTTATCATTTTTTTTGTTTTTATAAGAAAATTTTTCATTTATATCACCAATTTTAGAAAAAAAATAACTATTTATTTTTGAGCCAGGGTATTTCTTAGTCGTGCTTTCTTTTATGAGTATGAGTTGTCGTCATCCTTTCCTTCTCAGACCCTGACCATAGTTTTTTATGGGGGGGATTAGGGGTGAACACGGTCCAGTTTGGTCTAGTCTGACATTAAAATCAGACCAAACCAAAAATTCCGGTCTGAAAACTTTTCATACCGGACCGGACCGTTTAAATCACCAGACCGGACTAAACCAAACCGTTTTACAACGGTCTGGTCTACGGTTTTTTTTTGTCCAAATTAATACATGTATGTATGCAAATATTTCACACCTACAATTAAGAAATATAATAATTTGTAATTAGTTGTAACATTAACATTATTCAAGTATATATTCCTATATAAAAATATCTATATCTTAAAATATCTAGGTAGCAACTTCATTTTTACAAATAAAATTATGATTTTCGACCAAAGTACGGTTTGCGGTCCGGTCTGGTCTGAAAAGTAAAAACCCTAAGACCGGATCGTAAACCGTAATTTAATTTGAAAAAACCAGACCAAACCAAATACTAAAAATCCAGTTTGGTTTACTGTTTAGACCAAACTTTTTTCAGCTCTAGGCGGGATATACTTGGCATGATGATGATGATGATATGGTCATCACATATCTCCTACTAACTTTATTTAGAATTTTATACTATTCACTCATCACTTTTAATTTGTATTTTATTCTTAATTTTTAAGTTAAAACATTGTCATGTGAGATCTTGTTTGATTCATCTCAATACAAGGATTATTAATATCAAATTTTTATAATTTTTAATTAAGAACAATTTGAGATATTAAAAGTTAAAATGTTGCTTCAGCAAGTGTGAAAAACTAAAGACATTTACTGTTCCTGCTTTTCCTTCATCAAACTTATTATTCAATATAAAATAATATCTCCACTATCTAAAAGTGTTTATCAAACTCATTCTCTTTTCATCCTTCATTGTTGCAGATTAAAGTTTTGGCTTATCAAACTTTTTTTCAAATTTATTTTCATCCTTTGACATTTAACCT
The DNA here is from genome assembly GCA_019776075.1 of Amaranthus palmeri. Classification (NCBI taxonomy): domain Eukaryota; kingdom Viridiplantae; phylum Streptophyta; class Magnoliopsida; order Caryophyllales; family Amaranthaceae; genus Amaranthus; species Amaranthus palmeri. The sequence continues at coordinate 3,749,776 of JAAKBH010000271.1, read as the reverse complement.
TTGACATTTAAATCGTCTTCATCAATTTGAGTTTTTATTTTTTTTTCTCATTCAATTCCTTTTTTTCGTAACCCTAAATTTTAATTTTACACTTATAAAATTTCCCCAAATTGATTAGGGTTTTTCAAATTCAAAGCAAGTACATGGGTTTAATTCAATTTAATGCTCGTCTTTAAAGCTTTCGGCCTCAACAGCAAATTTTCATGCTAGAAAATTCAATTTCTTTTTTTTTTTTTGGTAAATTAAACTTGTGATCAATAAAAGTATACATATACTTCACATATCAAATTATTTCCTAGAAAACAAACACTACAATTAGAAAAGCGTTTATCCACAAAGTACTTTTTCACTTAATATTTTGCTAACAAAAATGACCACAAAACGCTTTTTGTGGCCAAAATTAAAGTAATGACCATAATTAGGGCCGTCGATTAACAAGGGCAAAGTAGGCTACCGCCCAGTGCTCTAATTTTTTAAGGGCCCAAAAAACTTATTTTTATGTATATAAGTGATAATAATTTGAATTAAATTTACATATAACTTACATTTTTTGCTAAATAATATGAGTTCTTAGTGCTTTTTATATAAAGTAGTTTAAATATTAACAATACAAAGCAAAAAGCGTACTATATATTAGTCGTTACACCTTAAATTTTTAGGGGCCCTTTTCATCTTTTGTTCTGGGGCCCAAAAATAAACGCGATCGCCATAACCATAATAGATGCATGGAGCTAGTTCTTCATCTAGGAAAAGGAATTGCTTGAAGTGGTTGAGCCTTTTGTAATGTTATACCAAACTTTTCTTCTAGCATGTCTTTATCTTCTAAACTTATGCCATCACTAAACTTCCAATTGAATGAATAAAGTAACGAAGCTAACATTAGGTGTACCATCCTATAAGCTAATGGCATACCAGGACATATTCTTCGACCTGCTCCAAAAGGTATAAGTTCAAAATCTCGACCTTTTACATCAATTTCACGTTCAAGAAATCTTTCAGGTGAAAATGAGAGTGGATTAGGCCATACACTTGGATTTCGACCAATAGCCCATATATTCACCCATATTTGTGTATCTTTTGGAACTAAATAGCCACATAGATCCACATCTTTTTCGGTCTTACGAGGTATCAGAAATGCGGTTGCTGGATGCAGTCTATAGATTTCCTTCACTATTGCATGAAGATAAGGCAACTTTGAAAATTCTGACTCTCTTATAAAACCATTTTTGCCAAAAACCTGGTCTAATTCGAGTTGAGCTTTTACAATGTGTTCTGGATTACGTAATAACTCTGTCATCGCCCATTCTAAGGTACCTGCACTTGTGTCCGTCCCTGCTACAAACAAATCCTAATATACACACATAAACGACATGTCATACATTTTTATACTTTAATACTATTTAATAACTCTTTTTGTCCATTTAAAATTATACTCCATTTGTATAACATTTTCCGTTTATTTCAGTATGTCTTTAAACTTTGCCATAATGAACATTTCCTAACTACTTTATTTAATTCTTATACATATATAATTTTTTAAATATCATTTAGACAATTTTAGTGTCATCACCACTTCTAAAATTTTGTATCAACTTCCCTTGGTGCAATTTTTTAGTTCTTAAATAAAATCATTTTTATATATGTATATTTTATTATCAATATTTTTTATAATTTTTGCAGGTTTTTCTCTCTTCGAAGATCTTTCTCGAGCCGGTGGACTCTTTGACCGTATTCTCCTCTGTGGGCATGAATTATCGTCGCTCTTCCCTCCTCAGACGCTGACCATAGTTTTCAATGTACGGGATACATCGGGTATGATGATAAGCTTTTTATAATTTTTAGAAAACCACAATTAAAAATAGTTTTTAAAAAATTTGGATTTAAATTTGCAAAAAAATAAATTTAATGACAAATTTACATCAAATATGAAAAAAAGCATATTCATGTGGAACTTTGATGGATTCATCTTAATATACATAATATCCTAAAGCAATATAATTTTAAAAAAAACCCACGTTTAAAATTAATTAACTTTTAAACTGCATTTAAATCCAAAAAAAAAAGTAAATAAAACAATAAAATAATAAAAATAAATGCAATATAAGTTATTGTCTCCTTAAATATGAGAAATTAAAAAGATACTCCCTCCGTTTCTTTGTATTTTTCCACCTTACTAAAACGGATAATTCTATAAGTTTTTCCACTTTAGAATACTTTTCATTTTTGGAATGTTTTCATTCTACTTTTGCCCCTTAAAATCCCACTTTCCTTACTTCATACTACTACTTCTCTGTCCCATTGAAATTGCAGCATTTTCCATTTTAGTCTGTCCACTTGATTTGCATCATTTCTATTTTTGGATAATGACCCACCATTTTTTTAATCTCATCCATACATTTTAACACTCTTTTAATTTCATCCACACAATTCATTCTCTCTCTTCATTTATTACCACTTTCTTAACATTTACCCACTTTCTCTTTGATGCAAATCAAAGAGGACGGAGGGTGTATTTAACTATTTTCTCTCTCATACTTCCAATACAATCATTACATTACACTATTATTTAATTATTTTTTTCTCTCATACTTCCAATACAATCATTACTTCTCACAATTATATAATTAAAATAATATCCACTACCATCAAAGATTCCATTTTTCTTTATCTTGATGAAAAACCCAAATAGGAACTTATAAAACGATTTAAAAATTTTGGGAGTTATATAACAAAATATCAACCATATGTCCTTATCTTTAGATGGATAAATCATTAATGGGTACCAAATATCATTACCGAAATACAGGATAGAGTCAAGAAAAGGAGGTGTAATTAAATATAAATAATTGGGATTGTCGGTTATATTATTATAATATTATACTCCCTCCGTTCCAGTTTAGATGTCCCATTTGACTTTTCACACATGCCGAGACAACATTTTAATCCTTAATATCTCTAATTATTCTTAATCAATAATAATCCTTATATTGAGACGAATCAAACAAGATCTCACATGACTATGTTTTAACTTATAGATTAAGAGTAAAATACAAATTAAGAGTGATGAGTGAATAGTACCAAAAATCAAATGGGACATCTAAACTGGACCGGAGGGAGTAATAAAGACCCAAGTGGCCAAGACTCATAAATTATTATTGTAGTTCCCTCTTTCTATGTTTTATTTATTAAATATGCATCTCTTTTCAAGAAGTATCCAATCAAATAGAAATATTAATTTACAATTAAGTAAATATAAATAATTATAAGTAGGAAAAAATTAAGTTAATGAACTGAAAAGAGAAAATAAATTTATATATGAAATTAAAAGATATTTGTGGAGATCATTACCAAAAAAAATGGTACAAAGTAAGTGGGATAACTATAAATATGAATACTCCTTCTGTCCTGAATAAATTGCATTAAAGACAAAGTAGTTGTTTTTAAGAAAAAAAAAATTAATAATGGTAATAAATGAAAAGAGAGAATGAATCGTGTGGATTAAATTGAAAAAGATTAAAAATATATGAATGAGATTAAAAAGAAGTGATAGGTCATAGTCTAAAAATAAAAATGATGCAAATTAAGTGAGACGAACTAAAATAAAAAATATTGCAAATTAAATAGAATAGAGGCAGTATATGATAGTCTATCACTCCATCCATACAATTTAAACATTGACTAGTATACATAATTTAAATTCATATTATGAAATATGAATATTGTGTAACAATGTTTTCTTTAACTAATTTATTAATTACTCTTAATTTTATTTTATTTTTGGAAGGGTGATACTGTCTAGGGTTATAAATTCGTTTACTCGGTCGGGTTTTGGGTCGAATTTCATCGGGTTCGGATATTCTCGGATTTGGGTTTCTCAAGGTGATTTAGCACTTTGAATCGGGTCGATTCGGTTACGGGTGATCTCGAATGTTGATTATGGGTCATTTTGGGTGAGATTATGTCGAGTACCTATAGGGTTAAAGACGGGTTCGATTTGTAACAGGTCGGGTGCAAATTGAGTTCGGTTAACCACATTACCGGGTCAATTTCGGGTGTCGATTGTTCTCGAGTCGGGTACCGGTTGATAATTGGTCTAAAATAATCGGGTACATGTCAGATTACGGGTCAACAATACATCAAGTCGAGTTTCGAACGATTACAGCCTTACAGGTCACTGCACCTTCGGTCAACCAACGGGTCGAATACAGGTCGATGTCGCACAGTATTATAGATCGGATCAATATTTTATAGCCCTCATACCGCCCAATATAATCGGACGGATAATAATATCCGGGTAAACCCATCTGTCCGCTTATTTTATACATGTGAATTTTTCATGTGTGTGATGAATTGTGGTTGGTAGTGGTCCTTGGTGTGTAACTTCTTTTAACATTATTCATGAATAATATAATAATATATTGAGCCCATTCTTCAATTAAAAAAAACTTATGAAGCTATACATACCTATCTAAAAATGATAAATAATTCAATGTGATTTTCCTAGAAAATTGACTTAGAATTAATCTCACAATGTTTCATTCTACTAAAATTTTGGTGTGATTTTTCCTAAAAAATTTACTTAGAACTTAATCCTACAATGCTTCTTTCCTACATAAGTAATGTAATTTATAGTTAGTTTTTCATTCAGAAATGGGCTAGTTAGAAAATCCCTACGTGCAATAGACAGCAAACATTAATACTCCTTCTCACAAGCTAAAAGGGAAAATACTCGACCAACCTCTAGTTTAACCCTTCATTCTAATAAATTATATGTACTCTTTTATCCCTTTGATTTTGCTACATTACAAAAATCAAACTAAAAACCTTTTATGTGTTTTATAGCAAAAACAAAAAAACAGAGAAAATATATACTTAGTCATCAATAAATAGCAATATAATTATTTCTTTCATTTTAAAAATTTACTCTTTAATTCTAATTAAAATATTTCATTTTTAAAATTTACCCTTTAATTCGAATTAAAATATTTCATTTTTAAAATTTACCCTTTAACTCGAATTAAAATATAAAAACGGCAAAAAAAATAATTAAAATATAAAAAAAGGCAAAAAAATATTACTTACAAAGAGAAAATGTTTGACTTCATCAAGGTTCAATTCTTTCTCATCAACAAGTTTGAGCAAAGTACTTAGCACATCATCTCCATAGTTTCCATCTTTAGAATTTTTCAATCTTCCATCAATTATTTCCTCAAAAATCCTTAACATTTTATTAACATAATTAGTAGCCCTTTTTTTCACCCCTTGTAAGTCCAATTTCTTAATTAATGGAAAAAAATCCGAAACATTAGGCCTTGCTCCTTCCTCTAGCAAATGCCAAACAAGATCCTTAAATTCATGGGTACTCGAACTTGCATAACTAGCCAAATCCATCGAAAAAAACGTGTTAGACAACAAATTTAACGTGGTCGTAAATACGGCCTTACCAATATCGACTGGTGCACCCATCTCACTACACATTTGTACGTGGTTAATTAACTCGATCACTTTATTTTGTCGTGTGGCATAACTAGCATCTAATCGTTGATTCGTGAATAATTGAACTGTTGCAATTTTTCGAAATTTTCTCCACTGAGGACATATAGGGAGAAAAACAATTGAGTACTTGTGATGGTTAACTGAAGTTATAGAATCTAAAATATTTCTGCCAGAACAAGTCAAATCGTGTTTCAGAAACATTTCTCGAGCTACTTCTGGGGATGAAATAACTATTGTTGATATGCTTCCTAGTTTTAGAGATATTATTGGGCCGTAAATTTTTGAAAGCTCGGCAACAGAGCTGTGAGGCTTGTTGCCGAGCTGGTGTATGTTGCCTATGATAGGCCATGGTTTCGGACCCGGTGGAGGTTTGTGTTTGGTGGGTAGTATTTTTGAGAAGAAGATGATGGTGAGGAGGAGGAGGATTAGTAAAGTTATGGTGTAATACTCCATTGATGATGAAGAATTGAAGATTGCCTACACTTAAATAAACAAAGTATACAAACGGTTGAAAATAGCATAAAAAATACTAGTATTTAATATTCATCTATTTAAAACAATAAATGGACTACGAGTGGATGGCGTATTATTAAATGAACACCAACAACAATAATAATTGTATGCATATTACAACAACACAATTCGCTTCTAGCGAAATATGTTTAGCAACATTTAATTTAAATATTATTATTTTAATTTTTTGATCGTATATATAGAAAATTTAGTGACATTTATTAGATGCTTTAGTAGCATAATAAAAAATTATACTAAAGCTTTTCACGACATAGGATCTGGTGGCATTTCTCATAAATGTCACTATAGACTATAGTAACAATTACATATATCACTAAAGACCAAATAAAATGTCACTAAATCACTTTATAGTGGAATTTAAAATAAAAATCAACAGTTATTATATTAAAAATATAAATTAATGGCGTATATATGCGCTACATATTGACAAATATAATTATGTATGTATAATCGGTATCAATCAATTGACGTTGGAAATTGGACATTTGGTTATTATTCCAAAATGTTTACAAGAAATTTTAGTCTTATTAGACTAACAAGACAAATAAAAAATAAATATTAAAGATTTCCTATGATTTAAAAAAGTTTGCACAATTATGTTGATCATCATCATCATCCTACCCAGTATATCCCGCACATAGAGGAATAGAGCGTATAATAATATGGGAAAATCAATTTAAAAATTATAAATATATTCGTTTACATCTTTGAGATTGTTAATAATAGTGACATTTCTAACAACATGTCACTATTAAAAGTAATTTCAAAGAGACTGAACGAACGCACATAAAAACCAAATCTTCAATACTCACTTGCTTTAAATTGGTTTGTTGGGCCATAATATTCGTCACATGATCATCCCATGTCACTTATGCGGTCATATCCATTAGACACATGTGGTCTCGGGCCCACAAACTCACATGTAATGTGTTGTTGACTTACATACAACACTTACTGAGATTGAGTATTATTTCCCACTACTATGTGGTATTAAAAGGATTACACATCAAGTATATATCAAAGTCCACAAAACAATATTTTAGCAATGTGAGATCTTCCTCACATGTGAAATATTTCCAACATAATTCGCCACTTTTACTTGACTTATCCTGTATTGAATTTGATTTTCATCGCCTTTTCTTTTTTCTCAATCGACTTTATAATAAATTCGATTCTCATTATCCTCTCCAATTCTCACAACCTACCTATACCCAAAAAAGTGGCGCATCATGCAAGAGGTCTTTTGATGAAAGAGTGCCCTTTTTAATGTCTAATTGTGCAATTGATATATCTGTAAGTTGTATGAGACTATCTCACTATGAGACGGACTCAAACAACCAAACTATTTTCTAACACAAATTCTTGTGAGAGTCGGTCTCTTTAAGAGATCATCTCTAATGAGCCGGTCCATTATATATTTTATAAAAATTATAAGTAGGCATTAAGAGTGATGTAAGTAAACATTTAAAATATTGAAAGTATGCATTAAGAATACGGTAAGTAAGCATTAAGGATAATATAAGTAGGCATTTAAAATACGATAACTGGCATTAATCTTTAATGGGTTGGGCTTGAGATACGTCTTTTAAAGAGATGATCTCTCAAGAGATTAGCTGATTCTCGAATTGATCATTAAAGACCGTAAGTGATCACTTCATCATCATCATCATCATCATCATCATCATTCCCAGTATATCCTACTCATAGACAAACTATGATCAGGGTCTGGGGAGGAAAGATGGACGACAACTCATACCCATACAGGAGAGTGTGGTCAGAGAGTCCCCCGGCTCTAAAACGACTGTAAGTGATCACTTGAAAGTTATAATTAATAGCTGTAAGGTTGTATAACCACTTTAACATTGTAAATATACACTCATCCAACCTAATCAAAATAGTCTCAATGTGAGATCATTTCCTTTGAGAACTTGTGCATATAAATAGGATTATACCCTAATATACAATACAAGATAATAAAAAGTTAAATCTAATCATTTAGTATCATACACTAATATACCTCATTTTGTTGGGTACTTAATCTCTATGGAGAGCACAAATGTGTAAACCACCATCAATATGAAGATTAATCATAGTCCTATAATTTACTATGCTTTCCTCATCACTAAGTTTGAAGATGAAATTGCTCAATAAAACAGCTGAAAAGATCTTCATCTGCCTGTAAGCAAATTCCTTTCCTAGACAAATTCTTGGACCTGCCTATTAACAACAATAACAACAACAACAACATAAGATTCTCAACACACTAAGACAATTAAATTACTTTACTGATTCACGGAGTGGAGCAGAAGTTTTGGGGTTTAACCCCTACTGGGCGCAGGTATCCATTGGGTGATTTCTTGACTTCGCGCATCTCTCTTTACTCCCTCTTTGGGGGTATGGGTATGATTTATCCGCATCTTTCAAGAAAAAGAAAAACCCCCCACTCGGACTGTGCCTTGTGCGGGATACCGGGAAGGTCCTTTATCTTTACCTTTAGAGTGTATAACATATCTTGAGCATGAATTATAAGCTTATTTTTTAGTTAAGTTGGTTCGTTTGATATAGTATCAGAAGTCAACGTGATGAAGGTTGAGGGTTTGAATCTCATTCATTCTTGTTTAGAGTAGAATATTTAGATCAAATATGAGGAGAATATGTACTGCATTTACACTTTCAATCCAAAGATTCCTCTCGCGAGAGGCGTGAAAAAGTATTTAGTACACCTTTAAGTTGGTTTTATTGATTTTGTATTAGAGCCAACTTGATGGAAGATCACGGGTTCGATTCAATCACTTCCTATTTCAAGTAAAATATTTACCGTATAATATAAGGAGAGTGCGTGTTTTATCGACATTTCTAGCCTAAATGGTTGTCATGTGAAGGGGTATGATAGCGTATATAACATAATTTGGGGTTCTAACCATATGTTTAAGATTATGGTTGAATTGGTTTTTTTAACATGATATCAGAATCCAATGTAATGGAAGGTCACGGATTTAAATCTCATCCACCCTCATTTCAAGTGAAGCATTTAGCAGTAGATATGAAAAGAGTGAACGAATGTGATAAAGTATAATATATCTTGAGCGTGAACCATAAGCTTGATCTTTTGATTAAGTTGGTTCATAATTCTCAAAGATAAGCGCGTAATGTAAATGTCGAACCTGAAAGGCTGTAAACTTGAACGGACTCTCTGCTTGGAAGAGTCCGTCTTGATTAAGCCATCTTTCGGGTCGAAACTCCTCTGCATCGTCGCCCCAAATAAACTTCATTCTTCCCATTGCATAGGGCTGGTAAGCCACCATGTCTCCTTTATTCACACAATATCCATCAGGGAATGTGTCATCAGCAAAACATATCTTCGCGTCCTGTATCGTTACCAAAACTTACATGACTCGAATTGAGTTTGAAATCCAAAGATATAGCAAATTTTAGGAGCCTTATCACTAACGAATACATCGACCCTCAAACCCGCATAGATGAGAGTCATTTATGACATTGTGATAATAGAATGTTGTCGTCAAGGTGTTAAAAGAAAATTCATTTTAGGCCAGTTCAAGGTTATTTCGCAGTATGCAGATGCATCTCCGTCTCGTTACCACAACTTTGCACTACTCTTGGGCCTTGGCAAGCAAGAATTACAAGGGAATGATAACTAAGAGTCTAATAAGGGTTCGGATTAGGGTCTAACAAGGGTCCATCATCATCATCATCATCATCATCATCATACCCACTATTCCCGCACATAGATAGATCTATGGTCAGGGTCTAGGGAAGAAGGCTCGACGGCGTCTCATACCCATAAGGAGAGTTTTATTCTTTAGACCCTTAAATCTCACTTAGAAAATAAATCTTTTAGGGTTTGGGTCCAGATCGTAAGAGTTAGGTTCGGGTATAATTTTTTAGACCCTTGAAATTACATTTCGTCTGAACCCTATACTAAAGTTAAGGTTCGGATCCGGATCCGAATAGGGTCTAAATCCGACCCAGACCCTTAAATGCTCATTCCGAATTACTAAAGTTAGCACTTACCACTGGAACAGCAGGATAGAGTCTGAGAGTCTCAGTCAAAGCAGCATGTAAATAATGCATTCTTTCAAGTGCTTCTTCAGTGAGACATGCTGCAAACTCTGAATAATTTCTTACACCTTTCATATTTGTAACTTTTCTTACTTCTTCAACAACCTTTTCCTGCACTTTTTGGTGTTTACAAATCATATATGTAAACCATGAAAGTGTACCTGCTGTAGTGTCTTTCCCAGCAATCACAAAATTCAAGATTATGTCTCTCAAATACTTCAAATCATCGGTGCCCACATCCAAGAATCTCGACAAGATATCGTCTTTCTTTAACTGCAATCCATATAGGAAACTCGATAAATCATTTGTGGCTGAAACTGTTGGTTGGTTTTTGTTGGAGTATATAGTAAATGTTGAGGTTTCAACCATTAGCTTAAGCTTTTGATTGAGTTGGTTCATTGATATGGTATCAGAGCCAACGTGACAAAAGATCATGGGTCTGGTGTCAGGTATGAGAGGGCCTTTGCTGCATCACACTTTTAGCCTAAAAGGGTCTGGTGTGAGGGGGCGTGTTAGAGTATATAACATATCTTAGGACTTCAACCATCAGCTTTAACTTTTTGTTGAGTCAACTAAAAAGTCAATTATCAAACGCGACCTTTATGATAATGATTCACTTACTAAAGAATCGTTTTGTGGACTTTTCATTGCTTCGATTTTGTTCTTGATCAACTTGTAAACAAAATCATCGACAATTTCGATGTTCCTCTTAAGCTCTGCCTCGGAACCAATATTGAGAAACTTTTTGATCGGCCACAAGATGTCTACATATCGGTACAAGGACAACGCACTAGAATCATCGAACGCCTTGCTAAACCGTTTCCCTTCTTCATTTGATCCACACATACTATCCAATTCAACTCCAAATGCAACTTTGAAGATTGAGTCTAGTGTTGATTTCATGAACAAGTCCTGCACACACCCAAATTTGATCAATCATTCAAGTGTAGCCCATGTTGTAAGAGCAACTGATTGATCGAATATCTTACTTGGATGTCCATGATTTGGTCGGAATTTGCAGCATTAGCGATTACATTTGCGAGTTTAACTACATTGTCGCGGAAGATCATGGTGCTATAATCCCTCAATACCCTTGTGGAGAACTCGTAGCTCGACACCTTCCTTTGGTGGCGCCATTTTTCACCATCTACAGCAAAGATTCCGTCACCCAAAAGATCACTTAGATTGGCATAGTTATAGTCCCCCTGCGATTTTTCGAGTCAAGTATAGGATTAGTTGGAACCAGGGATTATTCTCGGTGAACAAGCAAAAGATTAGAAATTTAGAATATTTATTTGTTTTACCTTTTAATTAAAAAGTATAAAAAATTTTAACGTTAATAAACTATTAATATAAATCAAACAAAATTTCATTCAACTATGTTTTAAAAGTAACTTATAGAATATAGATTAACACAAATAAATAATGTGGGCGTTGGAAGTTTTATCCAACTAAAAATAAAAAATTGTAGGCTACATGTGGCTGTATTAATTTCACATGGAAGAAGAGGTAGTGTATTTATTTAGAATACTAGGTATATTTATTACTTCCTCTGTTTATCTGAATTAGCACTATTTGACATAAAAAACTCTCACATTTTTTGATTAAATGGTGCTATCTCAGAGGGACAGATGGAGAATAAATCACACACCCACCAATTTTTCTACACTACGTTTCTTTTTATTTATTGACTTTACATTTAACACATTTCTAAAAACAAATTTAACATTGATTATTTCTTAATTGTTAGAGTATGTAATAAACTTTGGGTGTCAAGGAACTAATTCAACTAAGATTAATCAAAGCTGACAATTGAGGGTAGTTAAAAGTGTGAATGTAGCACCTACTCTCCTCTAACTGGCACTAAATATTCCACTTAAAATGAAGGATGGTTGAGATTCGAACTCGTAACCTCATACTTCCAAAGTTTCATTATACTTGCTACATTTGACTTTTTACGCAATCTAATGCGTTATTTTGATCATATATATATTGAATTATTACACGTCTAAAATTAAAAAAAATTAATATTATGAAAGTATGTGATTAGACGATTTAAACAAGATCTCACTGACTATATTTTTCTTACACATTAACCGAAATGTATAAAATAAGCTTGAACGATGAATAGTGTCAATAACGAAAATGAAGCGAGTATTTCAGAACGGAGGAAGTATCTTGTTGATTCTGATAACACTATATTAAAGAACTAATTCAACTAAAAACTTAAATTGATAGTTGAGACCGTGGTATATTTTAACATAAATATGTATTATAAAAAACAATAAAAAATTTTATTTTAAAATTAATTTAATAAAATCACACATAAATATATTTTAATTTAAAATTCACCCCATCAAAATCTTAATTTAACTCTGGATTTGAAATGAAAAACCGTAAAGTGGACAAAACATAAGTATACCTAGTGAGTAGACATCTTTTTGAGGTTTCCAGTCTCTATCGACTAATTTTATTTTTTCCGCACGATATTATCACAAAAGGAGCTTCCTAAACCAACCGTTATTCTCAAAAAAAAAACATTAAAAATAAAATATTCGCACCACAAACCAAATTCATTTTCTTTCACAGTATAAATGATGCAAATTAACTGAGATGGGCTAAAATGAGAAATGTTGTAAATTAAAAAAGAAGTGACAATATCTAAAATTGAAATGCAGGAAATCTAAAAAAAAATGACAAAAATAGAAATTGACGCATCAAATTCATAAGTGTTAGAGTACATATAGTCATCAACCGTAAGCTTAGCCTTTTGATTGAATTGGTTCTTTAACATGGTATTTAAAAAATTTGACAAAAAGTCACGAGTTTGAATCTCAACCATCCCTCATTTAAGTTGAATATTTAGCATCAGGTATGAGGAGAGTTTGTGTTCCTTGACAAAATTAGCACTAGATATAAGAAGGGCCTGTATTACATCCACACTTATAACCCAAATGGCTCTCGTGTGGGGGCGTGATTGAGTATATACCATAAATTGGAACCTCAACCATCAGCTTAAACTTTTGATTGAGTTGGTTCCTTGACAAAATTAGCACCAGATATAAGAAAGGTCTGTCTTACATCCACACTTCTAGCCCATCGGGCTTTTATGTGAGGGGCCATGTTGAAATATATACCATATCTTAAAACCTCAACCATCAGCTTAACCTTTTAGTTAAATTATTTCCTCGACAAAATTAACATCAAATTTGCAAAAAAAATAAAAAAAAGAAAATAGACATACCTTGCCATAATTAGAAAAATTGGTCTTGAGGAAATACTCCACATTAGAAGGATCAGAAGTGTAAATCTCATTCCGAAAAGGGGTTAATAATCTGTAAGTTTTGTATTTAGCAGCAAGATTTGTCATATAATGATGAAGCTTTTTGAAGTTTACAAGCTGATTAAACATGGTGCCTGCTACTGGTGGGTATTTTTTTTTATTTTTTCTCAACCATTTCATAATACCCACATATAACCCCAAAATTGAAGGGATTATTATTATTATTATTATGAGTGTTAATATTAATTTTGAATTTTGAGATTCCATTGAAATTTTGAGTCTCCGCACTGATTTTTTTTTTTTTTGGATTTTGATTTTCTTCCTCTTTATAAAATTGGGTTTTTTTTATTTGCTTTGTATATTTTGTAAGTTGTGTTGACTTTTACGAGCCACGTTTCATTTGATTATTACCCTTTTGTTTTACGTCTCAAGTTTTAGATAAATAAAAAAAAATGATTGGTGATTTTGTAAGTTACAAGGGAGATATGAGTTGTGCTCTTGAGAGACGTCTGTAGTATAGACGGTCTCTCAAGAGAGGGTCCAATTGAAATTCTTATTTATTTTACTGTATGCATAATTTTAATTCAAAATATTTTTAATTATTTTAATTTAAAAAATTTATAAATTAATATTAACATATTACATTAATACGGAGATTTACTTATTCTTTTTGCATCTAGATTAAAAATGAAATAAATAAATGGTGTATTAGCATTAATTTCTACAGGTTTGCAATGCTTCGTTACTTGTCCATCACTTATTAGTGGTAACAACTTTTTGGACACAAATTGATGTGAGAGACAGTCTTTTAAAAATACGGTCTCAAATTGGCCGGCTCATAAAATTTTTCAAAAATACAAAAACAGAAAATGTAGTATAATTAGATATTAACTCAATAGGCTTTAGGATACCTCAAAGTAGGCACTCTAAAAACATCAAGTAGGGGTTCACAGTATATTAAGTAGATGTTTTTAACATGCTGAAGTTATCAAGTACTCTCTTTGTTTCCTAATGTTCTTCACGTTTAGAATATTCTTCTTGGAAAGAGAAATTTGATTAAGATTTTTAAGACATATATAGAAGACAAAATATATCTATGTAAGATCTCGTTAGATTCGTCTAAATATATACTTTTTTGTTATATATTTTTTATAATTTTTTATGATGCGTATTTAAAGATATTTTGGCTCAAAATTTACTTTGAAAACTGTGCAAAAAGTATGGAAGAACATTTGGAAACGGAGGGAGTAGATGTTATGTGTTATAAATGTTTAGGTTATTTAATGTAAAGGTTTAGGTTATGTGCTGTAGCCTATAGATATTTTTGTTATGTTTTGTAGATCTTTAACTTATTTTGTAGGTATATATGTCAAGTATTCCCTCTATTCCTTTTTGTTTGTCCACTTTAAAATAGAAAATTTTAAATTAGATTTTTAAAATATATATTTAAGATAAAATAGATTCATGTGAAATCTTGTTAGATTTATCTTAATGTAAAGTTTTCAACATATAATTTTTATAATTTTTATGATACATACTTATAGATATTAAGACTCAAATTTTCTAAAAAAATACGTGCCAAAGCTAAAGTGGACAAAAAAAAAATGAACGAAGGGAGTTATAACTTTGGTGAAATAAAAATAAAAAATAAAAAAAATAAAAAAAATCTGTTGTAAGTAGTACATGAATATTTGTTGGACATTTAGAGTGGGTTAAGGCCTTTTTTCTGTGTTTTGAATATACGAAGCAAGTATGTAACGAAAAGAAAAAACCAAAGCTCAAAAGGAACTTTGCTCGTTTGAGCACTTATGTGCCTCCTTCGAGCACTTGGCCAGTTTTGAGGCATAATGCTATTTAAAAGCATTTTGGCAGTTGCTTGTTCGAGCACTTCAATATAGACACGTCTGTTAGAGAAATTTAATTGTTATTTCAATCTGTTACATGATGATTAAAGCATGCAAGCTATATTACATATAGTCAAAATTGCATGTAGGAAAATGTTAATTTTTCTGTACCTTTCCTTTCCTAAGAAGTTATGTGTTCTTATTTTTCTCTCCTCACATGAACATTTAAAAAGCCTTATAGACTCTTTGCATAAAATCTGATTCTCTGATTCCATAATTTACATGAACAGAGTCAATTTTTTGTTGCTTTTTATTTATTTAAAATTACGAAGATCAATGAAATACTACCACATAAACAACTAAACCTCTCAAATTGATCAAACCCTCAAACTTAATGATCAATTAACATTTTTTGTTAAGTGGCAATCATTTGCAGAGAAATATATTACATTAAGTAGTTTTTTACAAAAAAAAAATACATAAGATAGTTTTTTTTTGCATAATTTCTTATAATTTTTCTTTTTTTCTTTGTACTAAATGTGCATTTATGGAAAAAGAGGCATGGCCAAAAAAGTGATATACTCTTCTAAGGGGATTATAACTAACTCATGAAGTTCAAAATCTCCTTTAGGAGTACTAACTCTTGAAGCCAATAAGCCAAGACTTCATTCAACAAGATCCTATACTGTCCAAATCTAAGTCTCAGTACTCTTGAAAGAATATGACAGGAAGGCTCAGACCGAACGCTTATGGCTACCAAGTACCAATCATACATGGCCAAAACAAAACACAGATAACAATATCATTTCGATAAATCCCACTCATATAAAACAAAGATATGCAGTAACTAATAACCAATGATTGCTGTCAAGGAATCAACTTAACTAAAAGTTTAAGCTGATGGTTGAGTCCTCAAAATATGTTATATACTCTAATACGCCTCTCATACGAGAGTCATATCTGACGCTGAATATTCCACTTTGAATGAGGGGTGATTGAGATTCGAACCCGTGACCTCTTGTTTCAGTGGCTTTGATACTATGTCAAGGAAACAACTCAATCAAAAGCTTAAACAAATGGTTGAGATCCCAAAATATATTATATACTTTTTAACATTAGCTATCAATCAGAAACCAAATAGTGAACCATTTCGAGATATCATGTTTCTAAAGACTTCAAGCCAGTTTAAAAAACAAACAATATCGAGATACCAGGAACAAGCTTAGCTAGTCACTTTCCATCCCATTTTATAACTTCTAATAACTTGTACATGAGAACAGATGCCAGCATGTTACTCGTTCATCAAATGCAAAGATGAGTCATTTGTGTAAAACTATATAACATATCCTGGGACTTCAATTATAAGCTTAAGCTTTTGGTTGAGTTGGTTTCTTGACGTGGCATTAGAAGCCAGTGAAACAAGAGGTCACGTGTTTGAATCTCAATCACTCCTCATTTAAAGTTGAAACAGGAGAAAAGCGATCGATTTTCCTCCAAACAGAAAAAGACCCTGTATGAAAGGAATATGAGTGGGCAACGTTTTCTTGAGATAAACCTACTTGCAGAGAAAGATTAAGTCTACAATGAATAACATAACGAAAAAAACAAAAAGAAGACAAAAGATAAAAAGCCACGATGAGAGAAAAGGGAACACAACATAGTTGGTAAGAAGCAGCTAAACACTAGGCCATGAAGGCAGCTAGCGGGATTAACAGTTGTCTAAAATATGGATCTCTCAAGAGACTAGCTGAATTATAATAGGTGTATATGAGCTAATTAGTACATATGTTAAACAACCAAAATCACGACCAACACCTAATTTGTTATATTAAAACATAATGAGAATTTATTTATCGCTCGGCTAGAGCTATGATTTACAGAAGGAAATATCCAAATTACATTAAAATGAAAATATATCACAAGTTCACAACTGAACAAATTAAAACATTAACTCTAAATATGTTGAAATATTGACTTTGATAGGTTAAAACACCAACTCGAACAAGTAAAAAATCAATTTCAATAGGTTAAAACACCAACTTCAATAGGTTAAAATAGGATGACAAGCGTGTGATGGTTTTAAAGTTCAAATTCCTTTTTTAAAAAATATTAAACCGACCCAAAAAGACACATCTCTCAAAGATACCGTAGAATTTGCGTTTCACATAATTTTTTTACTGACACCCCATTCCCTACGCCATAAACCTCAATTTGGGAAAAAGACCCACTAGCTTGACTCATTTTTCTTGGCAATAAGATAAAAATCATGATGGACATTGCACCATATTCTCGGAAACAATATTATTTTCCAGAAATTCGCGCACCATCTATATGATCACAATGCTAAAACCCCATTCTATTCGTGGACGTGAAATTCAAGTTCCTTCAATTGTGCAATGACAGGCGCACAAGAAATGCAACATTCCATATTCTGTACGTAAATTTCTCCTTGCCCACACGGCCATAGCTATGGTAATAAAAAAATCGATCATAAAAAGTTCTTTTTGTTCACAATTTTTCAATATCATCCACTACCATCTTTCCAAATGGTAACGTAGGTTCAAGGGCAACATAACTTCTTAATATGTTCAAGGTGTACTGATCTCTTACAACTCGTCTTGTACGAGACCGTCTCACCATGAGAAGGACTCATATAACTAACTCATTTATCTAATTCATCACTCTAAAGTTGAAATGATCACTTTAATAGACTAAATGTAAATAGATCAACCCAATAGAAACAGTCTTACGTGAACTTCTCCATCGGTTTACGGTTCACCACTACACATAAGTGGAGTAATTTACCAAGTAAATCTTGTAATAACATTAATGTGGATAAGCAACCGAATTATTTGACTCATTGACTTACTCTATTCCAACGAAAGCTAATTGGAATACGGTTGTAAGTCATTCAATACTTCTCTTTTCTTTAGCCTATAAGAACAACAATTCTGATGCATGACATTCTACAACCAAAAAGAATTCCCTGTCTTCTCTTCATAGAAAAGGATAGAATTTCCAACTACTTGAATGCAATAATCTCATTAAACTTAATTCCTTTAAAAATGGAAAAACTTTATACTTGTCCACATATTTGGTTAATCCTTTTGTTGGTGATTCAACTAATCAGCAGCTGTGCAAACTGCTGCAAAAATTCAGAGAGAGAAGCTCTGCTTAAGATCAAACATCTTTTCATTGACTCCGAATATGTGGATCTTTTTGAGTCATGGGTTGGTGAAGATTGTTGTGCATGGAAAGGAGTGGGTTGTGATAATGTCACCGGCAACATTATTCATTTCAAACTTACTGGTGATTTGTTTAACGATACTGATTTCCCATCAGGCGATATATTTGCCGGTGCTGACATAATGAAGGCATTACAAGAAGTGAAGCATTTAACTTACTTGGAGTTGAGTGGATTAAACCTTGAAAGCATACCAACGCTCATAGCATCATTTACCCACTTAAGGTACCTCAATCTATCCAATGCTAATTTGCATGACGATGTACCTGATCAACTTGGTAATCTTATAGCCTTGGAGGTGCTTGATCTCTCCAATAATATTTTAGACATAGCGAGTCTGGAATGGGTATCTAGTCTTTCAAATTTGCATTTCATTGACCTATCAAACAACAAGCTGCCCAAAGCTCTTGATTTAGACCAACTCCCTGATGTGTCCCATCTGAGTGTGTCGAACTGTAATATCTCTTATTTCTCTGTCAGTAGCTCATCAAACCATTCTTCACTTAAATATCTTGATCTTAGCCTGAATATGTTAGTAGACCCTCTAACACTAAATTTTGTAAACCTAAGCTCCCTTGTCTATCTTGACCTCTCTTATAATTTTTTCAATGGTTCAGTCCCTCACTATATTAAAAATTTAGGGAGTCTTCAAACCTTAAATATAGAAGCTAATAATTTGAATATCAAAGGAGGGATCTGGGAATTGATGGGAAATCCATGTCGCTTCAAGCATTTGGATTTGTCTGACAACCATATCCAAGGTGAGATATTACAACTTGGTGTAAACATATCCAAGTGCATTGGTCATGAATTAGAGTTCCTTGATATTAGCAACACTAAGATTAGTGGTACATTGCCATCTTTCTTAAGACAGTTCAAACATTTGAAACACTTGGATATCTCATCAAATCCAATCCAAGGAAAACTCTCAGAAAAGGACCTAGGTGACCTTTCCGAATTGTCTTATATTGATATAAGCAACACAAATTTGTCACTCAACCTTGCTTCTGATTGGCTTCCTCCATTTCAACTTCGAACCTTAAAAATGAGGTCATGTAAAATCATCAACCTTCCAAATTGGCTTCAAACACAAACCAGTCTTGAAGAGTTGGACCTCTCAAACAATGACATCTTTGGGGAACTTGCAAATTGGATTTCCAAAATGAGTAATCTCCATGGCCTAAACCTTTCTAACAACTTTCTAACAGGACCCCTCCCGCAACAATTTAGTAGCCAAAACTTTAAATTTTTAGACATTCACAATAATAGTCTCTCGGGGACTATTCCGAATTGGTTAGGTGATCTTAATAATTTGGCCTTTGTAGATCTTTCATCAAATCATTTCTCAGGTTACATCCCACAAACCTTTAGAAAAAGTTGCAGACTCCACGCTCTATTGTTGAATAATAATAGTTTAGAAGGGATAATTCCTCCCTCGCTAGGGAATTGTAGATCTTTGGTGATTCTTGATCTTGGTGACAATAATCTATCAGGAAATATACCACCTTGGACTGATGATGACCTGCCAAGATTGTCAGTTCTAAAACTCCAAAGAAATCAGCTTGGCAAAGTCAAGCCAAAAAATAAGAGTGGTGTTTTTGGTAATGAAACAATTAGTATGATACCAGAGTCATTGTGTAACATTACCGCGTTGATGGTTCTAGATCTTCAGAAGAACAAATTAAGTGGAACAATTCCAGATTGTTTTTCTCCATTGTTGGTAATGATAAATTTTTCATCAAACAAGCTATCTGGAGTTATACCATGCCCTCTCACAGATGTCTCTTCATTGGCATACTTGCATTTGAATGATAATGAGCTACAAGGAGAGATTCCATCTTGTTTAAGTTTTCTTAGTGGTATGAAAATTCTGGATTTTGGTGAGAATAAGCTATCTGGATTGGTACCATCTTGGCTTAACAGAGAGAACTTTCCCAAACTTAAGGTACTTAGGCTAGCAAAAAACCTTATAAATGGCACAATCCCTCACGAGTTGTGCTCTCTTTCACTTCTTCGTGTATTAGACCTTTCCAGTAACTATCTAACTGGGAACATTATTCCATGCTTTGGTAATCTCATAGGTATCAATAAGCATCTAGTAAATATCACAGGTGATGACCTCTTTGATTTTAGTCACTTTGAATTTGACTATCTCATACCAGAACAATACGCTTTTGACAATGTACGATCAATAGAATTGACTCATGAGAACAGTGTCAATGAGACCATTGCAGGAATTGAACGCGATTATAGCACCCTTCTCACGCTATTCACAGCTATTGATCTTTCTGGAAACCGTCTGGAGGGAGCCATCCCAGAGGAGCTAATAAAGTTATCGGGACTAATTGCTTTGAACTTGGCTGGAAATCATCTTACAGGAAACATCCCTGAGAAGATTGGTGACATGAAAGCCTTAGAGACTCTTGATTTATCACGGAATTATCTTTGTGGGAGAATTCCGCCAAGTTTGGGCAACATAGACTCCTTAAATCACATCAACTTCTCCTTCAATAACCTGTCTGGGCCAATCCCAACCAACAGGCATTTTGAAACCTTGGAAGACCCATCGGTTTATGAAGGAAATCCATATCTTTGTGGAGATTATTTACCTAGTAAGTGCTTAAGCCACGTTGAGCCACCTACTACTCCAGTGAATCAAGACGAGGAGGAGGATGAAGTTGACAAAAATGAAAACTTGTGGTTCTATTTGGTGGTGATGTCGGGCGTTGCTACTGGGTTTTGGAGTGTTGTTGGAACTTTGTGGGTGAATAAAAGATGGAGGCATGCTCTTTTTAGCCGTGTTGATGATTTTTATGACTGGCTCTATGTTGGCATAGCAATGAAGAAATCCAAGATCAACAAATGGATGAACAAGGATAACTCCTAAGAGTGATGAATAAAGAGTGTTTTGGATGCAATCTTTAGTTTGTGGGATAAATTAAATAAGGCTCTCAGCTTAAAATATGCATATTTATTTTGAGTGTTTGTATTTTTATTTTTATTGAGAACCTGTGTGTTTGTATTTGAATTATTGTTAATTTGTGATTGGAATATAAGAATATATTAATTAATCTGAAGTTGAAATATGCATAACTTTAGCTTTTTCTTAATGTTTTAAAAATAGAAAAAAAGAACATAGTTGCTCCGGTAGAGAGATATAACCTTGGAAATTCTTTCGCTATTCACTTTTCGAATTTTCTGGCGCGCTTTTTGCAAGTAATCAGCTCCTTTGCACCTAAGTCCCGATGAATCTTCCTAAAAGATATCCAACATCTTTCCGAGATACTTCTAGGTTACAAAGGAATTTGTTAAATTCTTGGCATCAACTACATTTTGTAATCCATGATAAAGATTGATGCTTATGATGATAGAGTAGCTAACAAAGACCGATGATAATGATGATCGAATGAGATAATGATGACCGAATGAGATGATGATGATAATGTTGATTTGATGAAGATGATGAAGATGGGCGTTGGTGATGAAAGTGATAGAGAAGCACTAAAACTTAATTGTGATTTGATGATGATAAATAACGAGGATACCATGAAAATAAAGGATATACATTTCACAAATTTTTGCTATAGACGGTCAATAGCATATAGACGGGTGTAACGGTCCAGCCCATTTTTACACTTTTCAAAAAAAGCAATTGAAATTTCCATTGGGTTGGGCTGCTGAGAGTAACGTCTATGCTATAGACGGTCTCTCAGGAGACCTTCTGTATACATTTCAATTGCACTGAAATGGGCCAATGTGATATACATTTTGATGATGATAAGTCAGAAGAGCAATTTCTGGCTAACAGTTTCTCTTGTTTACACAATAAATTGGCTAAAGCATATCTCTGGTTCAAACGTCCTCGCACCAGACTCATTCTTATCATATGTAGTCAAGAAACCTTGAGGGTCAAGATCATCCTTCTCCTTTATGTTTTCCCACTTCAGCTTCTAACGGTGTCGTCCGATAAAAGATCAACCTTCTGCTTTGTAATAAAAAATTAGATCATTTACCAACTACAGTCTCTAAGTATACTCAATTTCAAATAAACAGCCGCGAACTTTGTTTATTACCAACTACAGCCTCCAACTTACCAAATATGACATCGAGACAGCCAAAACAGCCAAAAAATGGGTAAAAAGATGGGGTTAAAATGGGGTGTTTTGGCTGTCTCGATGTCATGTTTGTTAAGTTGAAGACTGTAGTTGGTAATAAACGAAGTTCGCGACTGTTTATTTGAAATTGAGTAAACTTAGAGGTTGTAGTTGGTAAATGATCCTAAAAAAATTTTAAAAAAAATTATATACTTGTTCTTTGTTATTAACCAAGCATCAGCAAACACAAGTAATGAATTTCATCATGATTCTTGAGACAACCATGGCAAGTTGCTAATTAGTTTTCCTAACTTCAAGCTTGAATATGCTGTCTTAGTTAACTGCTCATTCAACCAAAATTTAGTGTCCTTACGCTTCTGAATCTTAAGCCTTAAGGTGATTATCAAAAGACTATTTAGCTTCTGGCTGCTATCACTTGCCTAGTCATCTTGATCTACTCCTTAACCTCCTTCTCAAATTGTCGTAGCATATATTCATCGATAGAGAGAGCATCCCGCTCAAATAAAGCCCGATAAGTAGGTTTATTAGAGAGATCTATATAGTTCCGAGAAAGGTCAGCAAAAATTCGCCACATCATAAAATTCTCAAGTTTAAACTTCCTGGCATAAGATGCATATGGCAGGACAAGATTCCTGTAATAATCAGCTTGTTTTCTGATCTGATCAACCCGCGACCAGAGGGGTCTTTGAGGGTGTGCGAGGTGATCGACCGCACAGGGCCCCTCTTTCTCCCGTATATGAAAAAGTTAATCAAAAACATAAAATATGTTAAATTTATTAATAAAATATATTATATCTACTATAAATAAGAAACACAACAAAATTTAGCACATGGCCCCAAATTTTCTAAGACGGCTCTGCCCGCGACTTCAATGGGTCCGGTTTCAGTGCAAGCACTAACCTTCTAAACGAACCGTCACCAATTAAATGGTAACTGTAACGCTAATTTCACACTAACTAATCAAAAATTAAATGTTTTTCAGAAATAAGATCGAAATAACAGTCTTTGAAATAACTTAATCAAAACATTCGCATTCTCAAAAATCATAAAAATTCATAACGGCACGATAGAGAAAGGAGGTTATACTATAACCCGAATGTTACATGAATTGCTCACCAAGTACAATTCAATCAAATAGAAGTATGTAAATAGCAGATAACAGAAGTTTCAATTCACCAGAACTCAAGACCAATCAAATGCAGAGTTAAAATCCACAATTTAAATCAATTCACACAGAATTAGCGTTATAAAGTAACCTATATCAAATCGTATCATCAAAGAAAGCATCAAAAGCTCAAAATTAAGAACAAGAAAACAATAAAAAAAATCGAAATCAAGAGATAAAAACTTACAAGGGTTGACGCAAGAATAAAGAGGCACTAAGTGAAGAAAAGTGAGAAGGTGAAAAACAGAGTAAGGACGAAGGCAATTGACTAAGCGAAGAGTTTGGAGGCAATAATCGAAACTCCATGTCTCGCCATTGTTGAACCTCAGTGCCTCATTTCCTCCTATATTAACCGAACCCTAATGAGAGAGTTAGTGAGCAAAATGTCTTGTACCTCATTAAAGAAACATTGATATTATGAAAAGAAAGATGAAGAAAAGAAGGAAGGGCGTGTACAGAGAAATAAACCGAGCAGCTAGTCCCATTAATATGTACTTTTACTCTTTGGGTCAGCTCAAATAGAAATGATCACACAAAAATTTTTGTAAACTGAGGGGATTTTTTGGGTTTATTTACGTCCGTCAGAGCATGTGGGACAGTGGGAAGTGGGGTGCAACCGTGCAAGTAATGTGGTGAAAAATTAAACACTGAACTAAATTAAATCGAATAAGTAATTTAGTTTGACTGTATTTAAAATTTATTTTGGCTTGGATTGAAATTTAATTATAATTTGGTGTTTGGCTTGGACTCGGTCTAGGGTCCAATAAAACCGAAAAAATCGAAATGTTAAAGGCATGTTATATCTTCCATTTAATTTGTTTGTGTTGGAAATACTTCACATGTGAGACAAGATCCCACATCGATAAAAAAAAGTGGGTTGTGGACTTGCATATATATACTTGGTAAGCTAATCCTCCTATTGCCATATGATTTTGGGAAACAATAAACCTCACCTAGTGTATGTGACGAATTGTCATGGCCTAATATTTTGAGTTTTTGCCCTTATTTTTAAATTTGGAAAAATTACCCAAAATAATACGACCTTTCACCTATTTTCCACGAATAATACGAACTTTCAATTAACCACCAATAATACCACCTTTGACATATATTTTCCAGTGGTATACCTAACCTGTTTACAACCTATGGAACCGATCAAAATCTGACCGTTGCCTTCTCCTCCTTTTTTTGCTGGTTCAAGTATCTTCCTCACCTATTCACCTCCATTGTTATCTTCCTCATATTCTCACTTCCTCATCTTAAGATTTCTTCTTTCTTTTTTTGACTCTTAATTTTACCTCATCTTCTTCCCATCATCTCACCCACTACCCTCCAAAATTAAATCATCCAATTAGGGGAGAAATTTGTGAGAAAATGATGGGATTTTTAGATGGGTTTTTGATTTTTTGTATGTTTATGTAATTAATATGAGGGATCCATCTACATCTAAACCCTTTACACCATCTTATTGAGGGCGGCGTTTCTACCCATTTTGTTCCTAGGCGCAGGTCTAATTGGTTTCTTTTTGTTCTTTAATTTTTCATTTTTGTTTTTATTTATGAGTTGAAGATCTGGAAGATTTACATCATGGGTGTTTTTCAATTGCGCTTTTAGACCCTTTTTTTTGTTTCTGTTCATCTAAATGGTATGGAAATTGCTTGTTTTCTTTGTAAATTTCGGTTAAGTTGTTCTATAATGAATTGATCAATGATTTGTATGGAGGTCTTTTACTTTTCTTTCAAGCTAGGGTAGTTCATAGTTGTTTACGGCTCGTTTGGTTGTTTGGGAGGTAGTAATAGGAATTGTGGGGGGGACTAAAGATGGGATTTATACGGATTTATTGATACATGTATAAATTGTTTTGATTTAGTTTTATCTTTGAATATATAATTATATCATGTTTTAATAAGATATGAAAATCCCAGATTTGGGAATTTTGATGCGGTTTCAACTTGCTTGAACTAGCTCAGAACTCTTTAATTTCTTAATCTGTAGCATTTTGGTTGGTTTTATAATCTTTTCTTTGTGATTCTTTTCTATTAATGTAGTTGATTATATTGTATATTACTATATATATATATATATATATATATATATATATATATTTTGTGTTCATATTTGTTCATCAAAATTTCAATTAAGAACTTGCAAGTTATGGCTTGAGGGACGAGGAAGCTGCAATTCGTGCTTGCTGTTTTGAGAAAAAGGACAGGATAGAGAAGATGAGAGGAGATGAGTGAATTTCTTGGTGTATTAATTAAACTTTTGTAAAAAAATAAATTCTAACCGGTATGGGTAAAACAATATACCACTGGAAAATATATGTCAAAGGTGGTATTATTGGTGGTTAATTGAAAGTTCGTATTATTCGTGGAAAATAGGTGAAAGGTCGTATTATTCTGGGTAATTTTTCCTTTAAATTTTTGTTAAAAGTTTTTTTCTTGTTCAAATTAAAAACTCTTAAATTATTAATATTTGTTTAGGAGCTTTAGAAAATATAAGTTTGAAACAATACATGCAAATTTGATTTTCGGTACATAATATATAGATCGGTACAATTCGGTTGATGAGCAAATTTTAATTTAACCGCAAGCGCACGGTGTACGCGTAGTGCGGGTCGAACACAAGGAGGCGAGATAATTCAAAGTTGTATGTTTTATGATAAACAAGACAAGGGAAAAACAAATAATATGGGTTTTGTAACTAATCCTAGGGTGCAAAAAACTAAAACAAGTATACGGTGATAAAACAAGAGATGACAAACACTAGGGCGTCGGGCATCACCTAATTCTGACATGGAATTCAATCACTTTCATGATTGTATGAAATTGAGCCATAAATATGAGAGAACGTGATCTAATTAGTCTCAAGCTTCCGCTCTATTGACTAATATCGATTTAAGACCAACTAGCATTAATCCTCAAACTTCCGTTCTATTGGCTAATACTAGAAGGAATTTAACTCAAATATATCTCAATCCTAAGTTAAACCAATTCTCAAACTTCCGTTCTATTGAAAAGGCTAACAAAGATATTTAAATTAAGACTCATTAAGCATAGGTTCAATCATCGACTCAAATCGCACACAATCAATCAATAAAATATCAATCCATGCTTCAAATTAGGGATTTTACCCTAACCCTAGATAAAGAAACTACTCACAATTCATAATCATGAAAACCATGCAACAAACAACAATTAACAACAAAGAACGAAATAAGAACAAATGGAAACTTACAATTCTTGAAGAGAACATAAATTGAAATACCAAATACAATTGCAAAATATGATGTTCAACAAAGAAAGCTTTGAAAATCTTAAAGAAACGGAAAGTACGATGCAAGAAAATGAAATTACAACAATGAAAACTACTAAGAACTTGAGAGACAAAACTAAAAGAAAACAGAAAATAAAATGGTCTAAGACAGAAAATAATGATTATAACCGCCATTATATATAATGGCTCCAAAAAATCAGAAAAAAACCGTCAGAATTTGCTCCGGGTGATAGGCGACGAGCGGCGCATTTCATGCGACGAGTAGGGCTGTGCAAAACTAGACCGGACCGGCGGTCCAGACCGGACCCGGATGGACCCGGACCGGACCGGATGCATCAGGTCCGGTCTCCGGTCCTATAAAATTTCCAATTCCGGGTTTCCGGTCCGGTCCTGTCAAACCCGGAAAATTCAGGGTCGACCCGGTTAGGACCGGTTAAATTACAATTTAGCTTTTTTTATTTCTGAATTATGACTTAAATATAAATAGCTTTTTTCATTTTTAGGGTTTACAACTTGCTACTGCCTACCTGCTATCTCAAATTCTCAACGGCGCACCCGCACTCCATTTCAATTCCCCTCACACCTGTTCATCTTCTCCAAATGTTCTGTTCATCTTCTCCAAACCATCTGTTCATCTTCTCCATCACGCCTCACGAGTCACGACCCTCTCACAGTACAACTTTTTGTTCATCTTTTCCATTCTTTTTTCTTTATGTTCAACAATGGGTTTCACTTAGTTGTTAATGTCTGATTTCTGTTCATCTTCTCCAAACGGACGGTACAGAGTTGCTTGCTAATGTCCGATTTCTGTTCATTTTTAGAATAAATTTTGATTGCTGTTCATCTGATTTTTTTTTGTTTTGATTTTAGGGTTGATTTTGGGGTTGATATACTCAAGTATTTCATGATATTATCCCTCTTTTTTTTAAAAAAAATAATTTATTTGGACGTAATGGACTACGATAATGTTAATGGCTTGTAGCTACTCTTTTATGAATAAATAGTTTTTATGAATAAAAAGTTTTTATTTTTATTATTATTTATCACCAATACCCATATCATCTTTCATCAATATTTTTGTTCTTCTTTGTTTTCCTTCTGATTTTCTATAATTTAATCAAACACTTACCAATGTTATAATGTCTGATTCATTTTTTCATTATAAGTATATAACTATTATTATTAATAGACTGTTGACATTGAAGTTATTAGGAAAAAAGCAAGCTAGTATTTTATCGACGACTAATATTATTAATGATTTATTTTGAATTTTACTATAATAAACATCTTAAAATTTAAAGCAATATTTAATAGCCGGTCCAACCGGTCCGAACCTGGACCGGACCGGAATTTTCAGGGTCGGACCGGAACCGGACCGGATGAAACAGGTCCGGTCCCCGGTCCTCAAAATTTTTGATTCCGGTCTTCCGGTCCATCCGGTTCCGGTCCGGTCCGGTCCGGGTTTAGACCGGTGTTCAGTCCTAGCGACGAGTCGTCGCTCAGTCTCGGCCTGGCGAATTTTAAATGGCCGTCATTTCTTGCACGGTTATCGGATATGGACATATAATATACCGTTGGAAAGCTCTTGAAGTCTACTTTCCAATGCCGCAAACCTTGCATTAGTACGATCTCTCTATCAAAAGTTATGGCCAAAAGAGTGAGCATGTATCAAATTTCACTTCAAAACTTTGTCTTTTAAGCACTTTTCCATTCTTTTCTCTTTTGCCCATCTTCATTGTCAAACGTCTTCAAGTGAGCAACGATCTCTTCACGTATTTTAGGGGTCTTAGGCTATTTCTCCAAACCTTCACCCTCTTATAACTCCGAAATCTACCTAAAAACTCCGAATTTGCCTCAAAAATCACGTAAAACATGGAATCGACCTCATGAGACAAAATGTACACAAAACACTAATAATATACCTAAAAAACCCACTAAAACTACATATAAGGAGTATAAAATGAACACGGATAAGTGCAAATAATTGCACTTATCATCGGTCTATTTGGATTAAAAATATTATGAATTGGATTTTGAACTGAAAATATCAAAACCGAATTTTATTTAGGTTTGATTTATATTTGTATTGAATTCAAATCAAAACCCAAATTTTCACCCCTTATGAAAGAGGGAGTTGGGATGAGGGCATGAGGTGTAGTCGTAAACAATAATATATTTTTTTTGGAAGTTACCGTTAGACAAGAATCAAACTTAATTTTTAATTGCCATATTTTTTGGAGTTAAGAATAGTCATGAAGCGGGTCTGGAGTGGATTTAGCCAGACTTAGATTCGGATCCATTTATTATTTAGGTATTAAGACTCGGATTCGAATCCTAAAGGTCCTTAGTGGGTCTAAAGCAGAATCTCTTTGATTTTTCTAATTTGAAACTTTTGTAAGTACCCTTAGGTCCTTTTATAAATTTCATGGTGACCAAGAGTTTTTTACTTTTTTATAAATGTTTTTTAAATTCACGTGGCGACTTTAAGATTTCAACTTTTTCTTGTGGTGAGCAAAATGTTTAATTTTTTGGTAAATTAAGTAGTCAATTCGACTATATTTCAAAATATATATATGAGTAGTTAATTAGGTTGATCACAACGTTTTTTTTTCTTTTTAATGTCAATTATGTTGAGTAAAAATAACGTAAAGTTAACAAAAAAAAATTTTCTTTTATCTATCATAAGGAAAAGTTAAAAGTCAAAGTCATCACGTGGATTAAAAAAATATTTGTCTATCAAGTGGAGAAGCTGAAAATTTAGGATTGCCACATACAGTTTTCCTTGAAATATATATTGATTTTTTAAGTAGTTTGGGCATATATTTGAATTTTTTTTAACAAAAAGGATATAAAAAAAGGAAAAAGAAAATAATTTCAGTAATATATTCCCCCACCCTCCCCCAACATAAATATTTACCCCATAAAATTAAGAGTTTCGTTTATTTTTCATTACTTTGCAACCATTCCCTCACCTCTATGACTATCAAAGTTCACTATCATGGAATAAAAACTCCCCCCGTTACGTACGTAACACCTGTTATACAACATGTTTGAAAGTTGCCGCGACGTTAATTCCCGTTATACAACGGTTCACGAAATTTCACGATCAAAACGCCGCGTTGACCGTTATATAACGTGTAACGCCCGTTATTTTACCGTTATCACGATATTTCACCGTTACAATGTTATTTGTCTTCCTGTTAAAATTTTATTAATGCCCATTAACTTTATTTATCATGACTAATAAATTGATAGTTATTCATAATTTTATTTTATAAACAAAATAATTAACTAATAACTAATAAGTTAACTAATCATACACTAATGAAAGAATGAAATATTGCAATTATAATAGCTAGTTGCTTATTATTGAATGATAATAGTAGTTCAACAACAAAAATGCATTTATAAGTTGACTCAATAAGCCAAGACTTTATCCAACAAGGTCCTATACTGTCTGAGCCTCAAGTATTGGTACTCGAGAAAGAATACAGAAGGAAGGCCCAGACCGAACGCTTATGGCTACCAAGTACCAACCAAACATGGCCAACACAAAACAAAGATATGTAGTAACTAATAACCAGTGATTGCCACGCGCCAATCGAGGATAACATACCCTAGAAAAGAAAGACTCGAACAGATGGGTCATTCAGCTATCAATCAGAAACTAAATAGTGAGCCATTTCAAGAAATCATGTTCAAAAGACTTCAAGTCAATTCAAAAAACAAACATTATCGAGATACAAGGAACAAGCTTAGCTAGTCACTTTTCATCCCATTTTTTAACTTCTAATAACTTGTACATAAGAACAGATGCCAGCTTGTTACTTGTTCATCAAATGCATATCCGGTAAATCCCAAAGTTAGTCGTTCATGACAGGCTTGTTGTCACTTGTCACTAGCTTTTGGTTTCTGTTCCTTTGGCTTCAAGACAATATCAAAATATCATGCATGAGTAATGAAGTATATGCCTCTTATTTCGATGGGGGCCAAAGATTTATAGTTCTTCAGTTCGGGATTATAACGAACTAATATATAGCTGCTCATTAAATCATATATACTTATTTATGAGAAGTTACAACAGAATATTTTAATCCTAGTTATAAGTGTGATGAAGGGTGAGGCACAAGGCAGGTTAAGCTTTCTTTTAAATGGACAACAACAATTCAGTCCAAAAGGGAAATTTTCCATGAATGTCAGTATAATGGAATGAGATACCTTGATATGATCTTAGATTACATTGTGATGATTTAACCTTATTGAAGCAGAACCCCACAAACAAGAAAGTGATTATATAGATTATGATCATAAATTCTTCTGTGAGAGACCATCTCTATTAGGTCGGTCTATTATATATTTCTTAAAGTATTATAAGTAGGCATTAAGAATGTTGTAAGCAGACATTTAAGATATTGAAAGTAAGCATTAAGGATACGGTAAGTAGACATTATCACATTAATCTTTGATAGGTTGGAAACGATCTCTCAAGAGACTAGCTGAATTATAATAGGTATATATGGGCTAATTAATACATATGTTAAACAACCAAAATCACGACCAACACCTAATTTGTTATATTAAAACGTAATGAGAATTTATTTATCGCTCGGCTAGAGCTATGATTTACAGAAGGAAATATCCAAATTACATTAAAATGAAAATATATTACAAGTTCACACCTTAACAGATTAAAACAATAACTCTATATGCTGAAATATTAACTTTAAAAAGTTCAAACACCAACTCAAACATCAATTTCAATAGATTAAAATATCAACTTCAATAGGTTAAAATAGGTTAGCAAGCGCGTGTTTGTTTTAAAGTTTAAATTTCTTTTTTTATAAAATATTGAACAGCGGTCCAAAAGGATGTGTCTCTCAAAGATACCGTAGAATTTGCATTTCACATACTCCCTCCGAATTAGTTTAGATATCTCATTTTCTTATTTAGCAAAATCATACCAATTGTCCTATTTCCTGTTTATCCTTTTTTTACCTAAATACCCTCACTTTTTCAATTCCCAATAACCAACTACCACTTTTACAATTAATTTAATCAATTATGAACCTCACTCAATCCTTAAAATTCATAAAATCCCAAACAAATCATACCAATTGTCCTATTTCAAAAGGAGTATTTTTTACTGAGACCCAATTCCCTACGCCATATACCTCGATTTGGGAAAAAGACCCACTAGCTTGACTCACTAAGTCTTGGCAATAAGATAAAAGTCATGATGGACACTGGTTAAAACCCCATTCCCTACGCCATATTGTCGGAAACAATATTACTACCTCCTATTCAGCCTAAATATCTCATATTTCTTTTTGCACTATTCATTCATCACTCTAAATTTGTATTTTACTCTTAATATATAAGTTAAAACATAGTCATGTGGGATCTTGTTTGATTCGTCTCACAGATTTTTAATATTAAATTTTTGTAATTTTTAATTAAAAATAATTTGAGATATTCAGGGTTGAAATATTGCATCGACAAGTGTGAAAAATTGAATGAGACATTTAAGCTGAATAGGGGAGAGTAGCTTTCAGAAATTCGCGCACCATCCATATGATCACAATGGTTAAAAGTTAAAACCCCATTCTATACGTGGACGTGAAATTCAAGTTCCTTCGTTTTTTCAATTGTGCAATGACAGGCGCACAAAAAATGAACATTTCATATTCTGTAATATAGTGTTTGAGAACAAGTATTTCATTTCAAATAATGAATTTTTAATTATGAATTCATAAATGAAGAATTTAAGAATAATAAGGTTTAAGTATAAAAATCATATACCTCGATTTGGGAAAAAGACCCACTAGCTTAACTCACTAAGTCTTGGCAATAAGATAAAAATCATATAAACACTGGTTAAAACCCCATTCCCTACGCCATATTGTCGGAAACACTTATTTTTCAGAAATTCGCGTACCATCTATGAGAATTTGAAATAAATAAGATTATTTATCTAAAAAAGCATTCAATAAGTTCAGAATCAAACTTATTCTAAAATTAAGCGTGTAATCCCGCAAGCCTTAGGTTCGAGCTGTTCGCACTTACTAAGTGCGAACAGACTGAAAAACTGAAAAAGGTTGTTAGCACTTACTAAGTGCTAACAGCCTGTTTCAGTTTTTCAAGCTGTTCGCACTTACCAAGTGCGAACAGCTTCTTGTCTTAAAATTAAAATGTTGACCCTGTTTGACCTATTCGTAGGTACTAAGGGGGTGTTTGGTATGTTTATTATAATGGAAAAGGAAAGGAATCTAATAAGAGGGTGGAAAGGAAACTAATTGTGTTACTATAATAAGTTGTTTGGTTTGGATAAGTAATGGAAACAAATCATGAGCTTTTTTAATTAAGGAAGAAGATAAGCTTTTGTTTCCACTAATTCACAAGGAGTAACAAAGTAAGGGATTCAAATACCCTATGGTAACCAATTCCATTACTTTTCCGGCCCGTTTGGTTAGTGGTACTAAATGGCGGTAATGGGAATGATTTATAGTGTAAAATTTCATCAAAAGTTCCATATCATTCCCATGGTAATGAAACTTTGATCACAAAAAAAAATTTTTGCATATAAATTTTCATTACCACCTAATACCTCCTCTCCCAATGGTAATGCATTGGAATGAATTTTATGAAGAAAATGAGATGATTGAAGTGGGACAAGCATGATCATTAAGGTAACAAAGAGATTTTTCATCCAAAATTACACTAATTTTTCATTCCCATTGCTACCGTTTATTACCACTTACCAAACGGGCCGTTCATATCAAACAAACAAGTAGAAAGGGTATTGATTAATTGTTTCCATTACCTACGTGAAATTTTAGCAAACCAAACATCCCCTAAGTGCGAACAAACACTTGATTTTTTTGACCAGTTTATTACTGTTCGCACTTACGAAGTGTGAACAGACCCGAACCTGTGCTCTGGGGTATCAGACGCTTATATTTGGAATAAGTTTAATTTGAATCTTATTGCATGCTTTTTTTTTAATTAAGAATTTTATATATTTCAAATTTTCCACCATCTATATGATCACAAATTCACAATGGCTAAAAGTTAAAACCCCATTCTATACGTGGACGTGAAATTCAAGTTCCTTCGTTTTTTCAATTGTTTGAGAACATTTCATTTCATTTCAAATAATGGATTTTAATTACGAATTTATAAATGAAGAATTTGAGAATAATAAGGTATAAGTTGTCATTATTAAATTTTCAATTTTAACTACTTTAAACTCTATGGTGGAATTTGATCCAAATCCAAATTTGAAAATTTTCAATTTGCCAAACAATAAATTTGAGTTAATTCCTAATTTTCAAATGAAATCACGGTTTCCAAACATAGCATAAGTAAATTTCTTCTTGCCCACACGGCCATAGCTATGGTAATAAAAAAATCGATCATAAAAAGTTATTTCTGTTCACAATTTTTCAATATCATCCACTACCATCTTTCCAAATGGTAATGTAGGTTCAAGGCTACCTAACTTCTTAATACGTTCAAGGTCTACTGATCTCTTGCAACTCGTCTTGTATGAGACCGTTTCAGTTTCTCACCATGAGAAGAAATCATATGATTAATTCATTTATCTAATTAATCACTTTAAAATTGTAAATGATCACTCTAATAAACTAAATGTACATAGATCAACCCAATAGAAACAGTCTTACTATAAACTGTCATTTAAATATTTGTGAACTTCTCCATCGGTTCACCACTGCACATACATGGAGTAATTTACCAAGTAAATCTTGTTATAACAATAACGTGGAAAAGCAGCCGAATTAGTTGACTCAATAAGCCAAGACTTTATCCAACAAGGTCCTATACTGTGAAAATTTGAAATAAATAAGATTATTTATCAAAAAAAAGCATACAATAAGATCAGAATCAAACTTATTCTAAAACTATGCGTGTAATCCGCAAACCTTAGGTTCGGGCTATTCGCACTTACTAAGTGCGAACAGACTGAAAAACTGGAACAGGCTGTTAGCACTTACTAAGTGCTAACAGCCTGTTCCAGTTTTTCAAGCTGTTCGCACTTACTAAGTGCGAACAACTTCTTGTCTTAAAATCAACATGTTGACCCTATTTGACCTGTTCGCAGTTATTAAGTGCGAACAGACACTTGATTTTTTTTTTGCTGTATACAACCTAGAGGTGTATACAACCTAGAGGTGTTAGAAACAGACACATTCACATGATGGCTCGAAATTTACACGACATTAAACCAAATCCGATTTGATTCGACTTTAGAAATTTACAATTATGTCAAAACAATATGGACACGAAATCCGATTTCAAGCCCACCCGAAACCAACGATGACCCGAACGAACACCATTAGACACTAGTTAAACTATGAAAATATTAAAATTATATAGACTGAAATAAACTTGAATCATTGGAAAAATTATATATAACAATAAATAGAGTTGAAGCTTCCCTATAAGTATTATTTTTAAAAAAATTAAGTGGTTTTAGCTCTATATATTTGCCTAATAATTCTCCAAAAAAACAATATTAAAACTAAGATAGAAAAATATAAACACACATTAAAAAGATGAATGTTAGATTATGAAAGATAAATAGTAATGACATTATAGTATAAATCTATTAGTCTATAAAAAAATAATTGTTTAAGTGAGAATTCGATCCTTTAACCTTAGATTACAAATGTTTTACTCCAACCATTGAGCTATAGTAATTTTTTTTTATATTTTTACTCTCTGTAAAATATATATCATATTAGTAAGGGGGGCCAAAACCAAAATTACAAAGGCTCGCATTTTCGGCCGCCGGCCCCCCATGTGGCTTCGCCCCTGCCCTTATTTCGATAGGGACCAAAAATTTATAGTTCTTCAGTTCGGAATTATACGAACTAATGTAAAGCTGCTCATTAAATCATATATACTTATTTATGAGAAGTTACAACAGAATATTTCAATCCTAGTTACAAGCCAAAAAAGCTAAACAATGGATTTCAGCACATTGGATTTTAACACCCAGCTTGGAAATCCTAAAAAGTATATCATATAATGAGGA
Source organism: Amaranthus palmeri (assembly GCA_019776075.1). Classification (NCBI taxonomy): domain Eukaryota; kingdom Viridiplantae; phylum Streptophyta; class Magnoliopsida; order Caryophyllales; family Amaranthaceae; genus Amaranthus; species Amaranthus palmeri. The sequence continues at coordinate 3,713,684 of JAAKBH010000271.1, read as the reverse complement.
ACACTTCATAAGTGTGATGAATGTCAGTATAATGGAATGAGATACCTTGATATGATCTTAGATTACAGTGTGATGATATAACCTTATTGAAGCAGAACCCCACAAACAAGAAAGTGATTATATAAATTATGATCATAAATTCTTGTGAGAGAGACCATCTCTATTGGGTCGGTCTATTATATATTTCTTAAAGTATCATAAGTAGACATTAAGAATGATGTAAGTAGATATTTTAGATATTAAAAGTAAGCATTAAGAATAATGTAAGTAGACATTAATCTTTAATAGGCTGGAGACGATCTCACAAGAGACTAGCTGAATTATAATAGGTGTATATGGGCTAATTAATACATATGCTAAACAAACAAAATCACGACCAACACCTAATTTGTTATATTAAAACGTAATGAGAGTTTATGTATCGCTCGGCTAGAGCTATGATTTACAGAAGGAAATATCCAAAGTACATTGAAATGAAAATATATCACAAGTTCACAACTTAACAGATTAAAACAATAACTCTATATGTTTAAATATTAACTTTAAAAAGTTAAAACACCAACTCAAACATCAATTTCAATAGGTTAAAACATCAACTTCAATAAGTTAAATTAGGTTAACAAGCGCGTGTTTGTTTTAAAGTTTAAATTTCTTTTTTTGGACAGCGGTCCAAAAGGACATGTTTCTCAAAGATACCGTAGAATTTGCGTTTCACATACTCCCTTCGAATCAGTTTCGAATCAGTTTAGAAGTCCTATTGTCTTATTTGGCAAAACCGTACCAATTGTCCTATTTCCTTTTTTGTCTATCTTTTTTTTACCTAAATACCCTAACTTTTTCAATTCCCAATACCTAACTACCACCTTTACAATTAATTTAATCAATTACAAATATCCAACTACCACCTTTTTAATAGACCCCATTCAACCCTTAAATTCCGTAAAATCCCAAATAGGACATCAAAATTAATTCGGAGGGAATATTTTTTACTGAGAAGTCTGAGACCCCATTCCCTACGCCATATACCTCGATTTGGGAAAAAGACCCACTAGCTTGACTCACTAAGTCTTGGCAATAAGATAAAAGTCATGATGGACACTGGTTAAAACCCCATTCCCTACGCGATATTGTCGGAAACAATATTACTACCTCCTATTCAGCCTAAATATCTCATATTTCTTTTTGCACTATTCACTTATCACTCTTAATTTGTATTTTACTCTTAATATATAAGTTAAAACATAGTCATGTGGGATCTTGTTTGATTCGTCTCACAGATTTTTAATATTAAATTTTTGTAATTTTTAATTTAAAATAATTTGAGATATTTAGGGTTAAAATATTGCATCGACAAGTGTGGAAAACTAAATGAGACATTTAAGCTGAATAGGAGAGAGTAGTTTTCAGAAATTCGCGCACCATCTATATGATCACAATGGTTAAAAGTTAAAACCCCATTCTATACGTGGACGTGAAATTCAAGTTCCTTCGTTTTTTCAATTGTGCAATGACAGGCACACAAGAAATGAACATTTCATATTCTGTAATATAGTGTTTAAGAACAAGTATTTCATTTCAAATAATGGATTTTTAATTATGAATTCATAAATGAAGAATTTAAGAATAATAAGGTTTAAGTATAAAAATCATATACCTCGATTTGGGAAAAAGACCCACTAGCTTGACTCACTAAGTCTTGGCAATAAGATAAAAGTCATGATGGACACTGGTTAAAACCCCATTCCCTACGCCATATTGTCGGAAACACTTATTTTTCAGAAATTCGCGCACCATCTATGAGAATTTGAAATAAATAAGATTATTTATCTAAAAAAGCATACAATAAGATCAGAATCAAACTTATTCTAAAACTAAGCGTGTAATCCCGCAAGCCTTACTAAGTGCGAACAGACTGAAAAACTGAAAAAGGTTATTAGCACTTACTAAGTGCTAACAGCCTGTTTCAGTTTTTCAAGTTGTTCGCACTTACCAAGTGCGAACAGCTTCTTGTCTTAAAATTAAAATGTTGACCCTGTTTGACCTATTCGCAGGTACTAAGTGCGAACAGACACTTGATTTTTTTGACCAGTTTATTACTGTTCGCACTTACGAAGTGCGAACAGACCCGAACCTGTGCTCTGGGGTATAAGACGCTTATATTTGGAATAAGTTTAATTTGAATCTTATTGCATGCTTTTTTTTTTAATTAAGAATCTTATATATTTCAAATTTTCCACCATCTATATGATCACAAATTCACAATGGTTAAAAGTTAAAACCCCATTCTATACGTGGACGTGAAATTCAAGTTCCTTTGTTTTTTCAATTGTTTGAGAACATTTCATTTCATTTCAAATAATGGATTTTAATTTTCAAAAAAATAAATAATGGATTTTAATTACGAATTTATAAATGAAGAATTTGAGAATAATAAGGTTTAAGTTGTCATTATCAAATTATCAACTTTAACTGCTTTAAACTCGATGGTCGAATTTGATCCAAATTCAAATTTAAAAATTTTTGATTTGCCAAACAATAAATTTGAGTCAATTCCTAATTTTCAAATGAAATCATGGTTCCCAAACATGGCATAAATAAATTTCTTCTTGCCCACACGGCCATAGCTATGGTAATAAAAAAAATCAATCATAAAAAGTTATTTCTGTTCACAATTTTTCAATATCATCCACTGCCATCTTTCCAAATGGTAACGTAGGTTCAAGTCTACCTAACTTCTTGATATGTTCAAGGTCTACTGATCTCTTGCAACTTGTCTTGTATGAGACCGTCTCAGTTTCTCACCATGAGAAGAAATCATATGATTAATTCATTTATCTAATCGATCATTTTAAAATTGTAAATAATCACTCCAATAAACTAAATGTACATAAATCAACCCAACAGAAACAGTCTTAGTATGAAACTGTGTCATTTAAAAATTTGTGAACTTCTCCATCGGTTCACCACTGCACATACATGGAGTAATTTACCAAGTAAATCTTGTTATAACAATAATGTGGAAAAGCACCCTAATTCGTTGACTCATTGACTTACTCTATTCCAAAGAAAGCTAATTGGAATACGGTTGTAAGTCATTCAATACTTCTCTTTTCTATAGCCTATATAAGAACAACAATTCTGAATGCAATTATATCATAAAACTTAAATCCTTAAAAATGGAAAAACTATATACTTGTCCACATATTTGGTTAATCCTTTTGTTGCTGATTCAACTAATCAGCAACTGTGCAAACTGCTGCAAAAATTCAGAGAGAGAAGCTCTGCTTAAGATCGAACATATTTTATTTGACTCTCAATATTTCGTTAATCCTTTTGAGTCATGGGTTGGTGAAGATTGTTGTGCATGGAAAGGAGTGGGTTGTGATAATGTCACCGGCAACATTGTTCATTTCAAACTCACTGGTGATTTCATTTCCGATGCTGGTTTACCACCACGCGAGATAATATCTACCATTGCTGACATAATGGAGGCATTACAAGAAGTGAAGCATTTAACTTACTTGGAGTTGGGTGGATTAGACTTTAACGAAGACAGCATATCACCGCTCATAGCATCAATGACCCACTTAAGGTACCTCAATCTATCCAATGCTAATTTCCATAACGATGTACCTGATCAACTTGGTAATCTTATAGCCTTGGAGGTGCTTGATCTATCCAATAATAATTTAGACATAGCGAGTCTGGAATGGGTATCTAGTCTTTCAAATTTGAAATTCATTGACCTATCATACAACAATCTGCCCAAAGCTCTTGATTTAGACAAACTCCCTGATGTGTCCCATCTGAGTGTGTCGCGATGTCGTATCTACCATTTCTCTGTCACTAACTCATCAAACCATTCTTCACTTAAATATCTTGATCTTAGCAATAATATGTTAGTAAGCCCTCTAACACCAAATCTTGTAAACCTGAGCTCCCTTGTCTATCTTGACCTCTCTTATAATTTTTTCAACGGTTCAGTCCCTCACTACATTAAAAATTTAGATAGCCTTCAAACTTTAAGTATAGGAGCTAATAATTTCGATGTCAAAGGAGGGATCTGGGAATTGATGAGAAATCCATGTCGCTTCAAGCATTTGGATTTGTCTGACAACAATATCCAAGGTGAAATATCACAACTTGGTGTGAACATATCCAAGTGCATTGGTCATGAATTAGAGTTCCTTGATATTAGCAACACTAAGATTACTGGTACATTGCCATCTTTCTTAGCACAATTCAAACTTTTGAAACACTTGGATATCTCATCAAATCCAATCCAAGGAAAATTGTCAGAAAAGGACATAGGTGACCTTTCCAAATTGTCTTATATTGATATAAGCAACACAAGTTTGTCACTCAACCTTGCTTCTGATTGGCTTCCTCCATTTCAACTTCAAACCTTAAAAATAAGGTCATGTAAAATTATCAACCCTCCAAATTGGCTTCAAACACAAGCCAGTCTTGAAGAGTTAGACCTCTCAAACAATGGCATCTTTGGGGAACCTGCAAATTGGATTTCCAAAATGAGTAATCTCCATGACCTAAACCTTTCTAACAACTTTCTAAGAGGACCCCTCCCGCAACATTTTAGTAGCCAAAACTTGAAATTTTTAGACATTCACAATAATAGTCTCTCGGGGACTATTCCGAATTGGTTAGGTGATCTTAATAATTTGGAGTTTGTAGATCTTTCATCAAATCATTTCTCAGGTTACATCCCCCAAAACTTTAGTAAAAGTCGCAGACTCAACACTCTATTGTTGACTAATAATAGTTTAGAAGGGATAATTCCTCCCTCACTAGGGAATGGTGGATCTTTGATGATTCTTGATCTTGGTGACAATAATCTATCAGGAAATATACCACCTTGGACTAATGATGACCTGCCAATGTTGAGTATTCTAAAACTCCAAAGAAATCAACTCGGCAAAGTCAAGCCAAAAAATAAGAGTGGTGTTTTTGGTAATGAAACAATTAGTATGATACCAGAGTCATTGTGTAATATTACCATGTTGACGTATCTAGATCTTCAGAAGAACAAACTAAGTGGAACAATTCCAGATTGTTTATCTCGATTCTTGGAAATGATAAATTTTTCATCAAACAAGCTATCTGGAGTTATACCATGCTCTCTCAGAAATCTCTCTTCATTGGCATACTTGCATTTGAATGATAATGAGCTACAAGGAGAGATTCCATCTTGTTTAAGTTTTCTTAGTGGTATGAAAATTCTGGATTTTGGTGAGAATAAGCTATCTGGATTGGTACCATCTTGGCTTAACAGAGAGAACTTTCCCAAACTTAAGGTACTTAGGCTAGCAAAAAACCTTATAAATGGCACAATCCCTCACGAGTTGTGCTCTCTTTCACTTCTTCGTGTATTAGACCTTTCCAGTAACTATCTAACTGGGAACATTATTCCATGCTTTGGTAATCTCATAGGTATCAATAAGCATCTAGTAAATATCACAGGTGATGACCTCTTTGATTTTAGTCACTTTGAATTTGACTATCTCATACCAGAACAATACGCTTTTGACAATGTACGATCAATAGAATTGACTCATGAGAACAGTGTCAATGAGACCATTGCAGGAATTGAACGCGATTATAGCACCCTTCTCACGCTATTCACAGCTATTGATCTTTCTGGAAACCGTCTGGAGGGAGCCATCCCAGAGGAGCTAATAAAGTTATCGGGACTAATTGCTTTGAACTTGGCTGGAAATCATCTTACAGGAAACATCCCTGAGAAGATTGGTGACATGAAAGCCTTAGAGACTCTTGATTTATCACGGAATTATCTTTGTGGGAGAATTCCGCCAAGTTTGGGCAACATAGACTCCTTAAATCACATCAACTTCTCCTTCAATAACCTGTCTGGGCCAATCCCAACCAACAGGCATTTTGAAACCTTGGAAGACCCATCGGTTTATGAAGGAAATCCATATCTTTGTGGAGATTATTTACCTAGTAAGTGCTTAAGCCACGTTGAGCCACCTACTACTCCAGTGAATCAAGACGAGGAGGAGGATGAAGTTGACAAAAATGAAAACTTGTGGTTCTACTTGGTGGTGATGTCGGGCGTTGCTACTGGGTTTTGGAGTGTTGTTGGAACTTTGTGGGTGAACAAAAGATGTAGACATGCTCTTTTTAGCCGTGTTGATGATTTTTATGACTGGCTCTATGTTGGCATAGCAATGAAGAAATCAAAGATCAAGAAATGGATGAACAAGGATAACTCCCAAGAGTGATGAATAAAGAGTGTTGGATATAATCTTTAGTTTGTCGGATAAATCAAAAATAAGGCTCTCAGCTTAAAATATGTATATTTATTTTGTGTGTTTGTATTTTTTTTTTTTTTTGAGCATTTGTGTGTTTGTATTTGAATTATTGTTAATTTGTGATTGGAATATAAGAATATATTAATTTAATCTTGAAGTTGAAATATGCATAATTGCTTTAGCTTTCTCTTAATGTTTCAAAACCTTGGAAATTCTTTCAGCTAAAAAGAACATAGTTGATCCGGAGAGAGATATAACCTTGGAAATTCTTTCAGCTAGAGCCTAGAATTATTTCCTAGAGTATTTGAATTAATTAACTAAAGTTTTCAAAACCTACAAACTAAAATTAGGAGATATATCTTTCATGTAATACCATCAAGGCATATAGTAAAATGGACTAAAGTAAAATGAGTCATTTAGTTATGTGCATTTCGTACTCTTGTGAAGTCACACATGACGTTTGATACCAGGGTCAACCTCAAAATTAAGAATAAGAAAACAATAAAAAAAAATCAAACAAGTAAAAAGCAGATAATAGAAGTTTCAATTCACCGGAACACAAGACCAATCAAATGCAGAATTAAAATCCACAATTTAGATCAATTCACACAGAATTAACGTTAAAAAGCAACCTATATCAAATCGAATCATCAAAGAAAGCATCAAAAGCTCTAAATTAAGAATAAGAAAACATTAAAAAAAATCAAAATCAAGAGATAAAAACTTACAAGGGGGCGACGCAGGAATAAAGAGGCACTAAGTGAAGAAAAGTGAGAAGGTGAGAAACAGAGTAAGGACGAAGGCAATTGACTAAACGAAGAGTTTGAAGGCAATAATCGAAACTCCATGTCTCGCCATTGTTGAACCTCAGCGTCTCACTTCCTCCTATATCGACCAAACCCTAGTGAGAGAATTAGTGAGCAAATTATGTTGTAGGAGAGTACTTCATTACAGAAACATTGATATTATGAAAAGAAAGATGAAGAAAAGAAGAAAGGGCGTGTGTAGAGAAATAAACAAAGGGGATTTTTTGGGTTTATATTTTGTTAAAAGTTTTTTTATTGTTAAAATTAAAAACCCTTAAATTATTAATATTTGTTTAGGAGCTTTAGAAAATATAAGTTTGAAAACAATATATGCAAATTTGATTTTTGGTACATAATATATAGATCGGTACAATTCAGTCTATTTGGTTCAATTTGGGTTGGTATTTTAAAATTCGGTTCGGTGCAATTTGAATTAAAAATATTATGATTTGGATTTTGAACTGAAAATATCAAAACCGAATCTTAAGGGTCCTTAGTGGGTCTAAAGCAGAATCTCTTTGATTTTTCTAATTTGAAACTTTTGTAAGTACCCTTAGGTCCTTTTATAAATTTCATGGTGACCAAGAGTTTTTTCACGTGGTGACTTTAAGATTTCAACTTTTTCTTGTGGTGAGCAAAATGTTTAATTTTTTGGTAAATTAAGTACTCAATTCGACTATATTTCGAAATATACGAGTAGTTAATTACTAATTAGGTTGATCACAACGTTTTTTTTCTTTTTAATGTCAATTACGTTGAGTAAAATAGCGTAAAGTTAACAAAAAAATTTTTCTTTTATCTATCATAAGGAAAAGTTAAAAGGTCAAAATCATCACGTGGATTAAAAAAATATTTGTCTATCAAGTGGAAAAGCTGAAAATTTAGGATTACCACATGCAGTTTTCCTTGAAATATATATTGATTTTTTAAGTAATTTGGGCATATATTTGAATTTTTTTATAAAAAGGATATAAGAAAGGAAAAAAAATAATTTCTCCTATTATGGAGATAATACATTCCCCATCCTTCCCCAATGTAAATATTTACCCCAAAAAATTAAGAGATTCGTTTATTTTTCATTACTTTGCAACCATTCTCTCACCTCTATGACAATCAAAGTTCACTATTTCTCATTACTTTGACTTTTTATAGCCCTCCAAATATTTACTCAATTCATTCATGTCATAATCCTTTTTTTTGTAATAGTTAAGTCAACATAAATATTTGACTTTTTATAGCCCTCCAAAAAAAAATTGTCATAATCCTGCTTTGCATGTTGGTGGTAAAATTGTAATTATGGGGCTAAAAGGAGATGAAAACAAAGTTGACAATTGATTTTGTAATAGTTAAGTCAACTAATATATTCTTGGATTACGAATTCCTCTGGTATTGGTTTTGGTGATCACAAATTCTTACTTGAGACCGTCTTTGGTAAAGACGAATCTCAAAAGCCCAGTTCAATTCTAAATATATATTGTCACAAATCTAAAGATAGATTTGGACTGAACTTTTAAAAGTCGTATTTATAAAAGACGGTCTCTCGAGAGAGCATCTGGTTTGTGATAGGGCTGGGAAGGACTTTCTTTGGAATGACCACATTATGTTGAAAGGCCATAGAACTATACAGAACAAGGAAACATTCCCTCTTTAATGGATTAAGGCTTGGGAGTGAAAGAAAGTCTTAACTATGATTTTGATTGCATAACAGAAAGCCAATAAGCCAAGACTTTATCCAACAAGGTCCAATACTGTCTGAGCCTCAAGTATCGGTACTCGAGAAGAAGGAAGGCCCAGACCGAACGCTTATGGCTACAAGTACCAACCAAACATGGCCAACACAAAACAAAGATATGCAGTAACTAATAACCAGTGATTGCCACACGCCAATCGAGGATAACATACCCTAGAAAAGAAAGACTCGAACAGATGGGTCATTCAGCTATCAATCAGAAACCAAACAGTGAAGCATTTCGAGAAATCATGTTCAAAAGACTTCAAGCCAATTCAAAAAACAAACATTATCGAGATACAAGGAACAAGCTTAGCTAGTCACTTTTCATCCCATTTTTTAACTTCTAATAACTCGTACATAAGAACAAATGCCAGCTTGTTACTCGTTCATCAAATGCATATCCGGAAAATCCCAAAATTAGTCGTTCATGACAGGCTTGTTGTCACTAGCTTTTGGTTTCTGTTCCTTTGGCTTTTGTTCCTCGGTTTTCCTGCACGTCCAAGGATAACTTTCCCGTATGAGATGTTTACCAAAAAATAGTAACCAAGTATATATAACAAAGATGAGTCATTTGGATATGGGAAAAATGTCAAAAAGAAAAATCCAATAAAACTCGGCATATCTGTGAGCTAAGCCTTGCATTAAGAGAAAAGTGGTCTCTCACTCCATATATACACAGTCTCGCTTGTTCACGCAAAAGGTAAATTGGCAACGGTTTTATTCATAACAAGTTTAGAAACTATAAACCATTTCAAGACAATGTCAAAATATCAAGCATGACTAGTGGAGTATATGTCTCTTATTTCGATGGAGACCAAAGAATTATAGTACTTTGGTTTCGGATTATGACGAACTATAGCAAAATGACTCATTAAATCATAGAAACTTTTTATTTATGTGAAGGTACAGCATAATATTACAATACTAGTAATAAGCCAAGAAAACTAAACAATGAATTTCAGCACATTGAATTTTGACATCCAGCTTGGATATCCATCAGCTCGGAATTGGAATATGAACTCCTAAAAAGTAAATCAGATTATGTTCAACACTTCATAAGTCTGATGAAGGGTAAGGCACAAGGCTGGTTGAGCTTTGTTTAATTGAAAACAATTCAGTCCAAAAGGAATAATTTCCAAGAATATGTCAGTATAATGGAACACCCAGATACCTTGATATGATCTTAGATTACAATGTGATAATATAACTTATTGAAATAGAACCCTTCTTGTCATTCATTCTCAGATATATCAACCAGTTATACATGATTTTTCTAGTAGATATACATGATTCTGCTACCTATAGTCGTAAAGGGGTATATAGGCTAAATAAGTACATATATGAAACATCAAAAATCACCAACACATAATTTGTCATATCAGAGCATAATGAGAAATTTATATATCACTCGGCAAGAGCTTGATTAACAGAAGGAAAAACCCAAATTACATTAAAATGATAATATATCACAAGTTCACAACCAGTATTTTAAGGAAAGGTTTTACACATCAGTAAGATCAGAAAAGTTCCAGTCAAACATATATTTCCGCATAAAAATCACCACAAAATTCTCCATAACAAGATCTAAATCTCTCACTTTCATTTTTATAAATCTCTATACACAAGCCATACTTTTGAAATCAGAAACAAGTGAAACTTCACAATTCACACCAAGTAAAAAGAGTTACAAGCAAAGAATGTCAACATATTTTTAAATCAGAAAATAGTGAAACTTCTGACTTCCATACTAAGATCTAAATCTCAACAAACAAACCATACTTTCAACAAAACATAAGTTGTATACACTCACAATTTCACACCAATATCAAAAAACTGAAAAATTGAACGAAAGATACACTACCATTAAAACTTGCTTTAATCAAAAATCAGTTCCTATGCAAACTTCACCAAGTTCGATCCCAACATGGATGTGAAACTACAAAACCAGACAGACCTTCAGATAGAATAAGTGCAACTGCATCTCAGTTGGATACCATATCCAAGTCCTACACTGTCCTTGTGCCATAAAGTAAGCAGTACATTCTATTCTAAGACCTAACAATCTTCCCAATCTTCTTACACATAGTAGACACTCCATAGCAAATAAACTTTCATCTAATAAACAAGATCAGGTCAAGATCCACAAATTTATCCAACGGCTTTACAAAACACAAAATAAAACAAACCACTAATTTACCAAAGAATTACAAGAAACAGGCCACCTGTCTGTAAACAAATCACAACTTATATCTCTAAATTCACATTACAAACTAGCTATTAAGAGAGCCATCAAAGGAAAACACCGCCTCAAATTTACAACTAACGTATTATTTCACCATCAAGTCAATTACAAAACTCAAATTCTTTTACTAGAGGAAACTAGCAACTCATTTTCATCATTCCAATCGAATCAAACGCACCTTTCTTCAACCATTTGGATTCAAATTTCATTATAACAATATACACATTTCATGAAATCAAACATAATTTGCATAAAATAAAATAAATGATGCTACAAGTATGCGAAAATTCTTAAAATCAGATCTAACACAGACAAATTTGAAAACAAACATCATCAAACAAATTTTAAAAATAAAACAAAAAAGAAAGGGAGAAAATGAAGATAAGGTACCTCTTCTCAGAAGCTCCACCCTTCTGGCTGAGAAAGGAACGGAAGAGAGTTGAATTCACGTCGTAAATCATTGTCTTTTGCAGCTAATCCTGGACTCCTGGTAGAAGTTCAACACTCTTATTCAAAAACCCTAATTTGCGAAATCCCTACCCCTGATATTTCAGACAAACAGATTTTATATATAGTCACATCCAAAAAAGCAGTTATTAAGTCGGTCGCTTATTTCAATTTTCAACCACAACCAAAATATTTTGAATTGCATAGTTAGATACTTCTACTATAGCCGTTCATTCGTGTTATCAGGTTCTAATTAAATCGGGTGTTTTAGATTGGTTGAAAATTGACTTGTATGTCCACATTGATTTTACGTAATAGTAAATCCATTTTTAAGTTGGGTGATATCGGATTTGATTATAATGTCGAATAAATATTGGGTCATTGAGTCTGTTTTAAACATTTCTACTTGATACTACTATTGGGCACCGGGCTATTAGTTGAGTAGGTAATAAATAGTGAGAATAGTTAAAATTTATAGCGGTAATCTTAATGATATTTAGCGTGATTTTGGTGAACAATTTTCTTTACAAATTTAATGGTTATTTTAGGTATTTTATTTTCTTCGAAAATCTATTCTAATGCGTAGGCACTCGGAGACATAGTAATGGAAATTTGTGAAAAAGAGCAAAAATTTATTGTATGTGAATAACATGGTACATTTTATGAAATTTTAAGCTATAGTACATTTTCATTACCACAATTTAATATCAACAAAACGGATCATTATAAATTACAATTAGACGTATGCAAGGGGGCGATACTTCATTAAAAGATTGTGACCCGATTTGTATAAAATAGGCAATTTTATTAATTTTATAAAAGAATAAAACGTTTAAGTGTCGAATCATAAAGAACTTTTTGACTTGACTTGTATAAAACAGACAATGGACTCTTAACGAGTTGACTTAATATAAAAAACATAATTTTTCCTAACATGATAGGGAATCACAATTTTTGTCAATAGTATATCTTTTAGCTAATAGAACTACGTGATTGAGGTGTTCATTCGGGTCATTGGGTTGAATATTGATTACGAATCAGGTATTTTGTATCGGTTTGAAATCGAATTTTGTGTTCATATTGTTTTATACATAATTGCAAATAATTTTTGATGTCAGGTCAAATTAGGTTCAGTATGAAGGTCAGAAAAATTTTAGATCATTGGATCTGCTTTGAACATCTGTACGTGATAGTCATATCACGTTAACCTATACCAAAACTAGTTCATGGATAAATGGATGTATTAGTTCGAGTGAATTTGCAAGATCAAAATCTGTATTCCATGTAAGGAGTCATTCTTTTACAAGCTAAATCTCTATTTGAATATAAATTAAGTCACTTATTACAAGCACTACATAAATATATACTTTTTGTTTCCCTCTTTTTTTTACATAAGGTGTAAAATAGATCAAATTTAGTAAAAAAAGAAGAAATTTAGATTAAAAAATAAAGAAAAATAAAAAATAAGTAGATAATAAAAATGTATAACCATTACCAATAAAAAAAAAGTATAACCATAGTGAACTAAAAGTGCAAAATAAATAGGACGAATTAAAATGAAAAATAGGGCAAATTAAGAGAATCAGAAAGACTATATGAGTATCCACAAGTGAATTTCAATATGACGGAGTAAATCTTTAAGCAAACTAAGTCGAATGTGTTTTTTATCAACAAATTTAAATCCAAAAGTGAACTAAAACTTGGTCGAATCCATTAACACAAAGTAATACTTCTATGTATTTAGCAAGAGGCAGATTTAAATGATGTAGGAGGATATAAATTATAGGAGTAATAACCGAAAATAGACCACAAAATATTTAGATGGCATGACAAACATTCATACTTGATTTCAAGATTAAAAAGATGTGCAAACAGTTGATGATTTCAACAGAAGACACCATGTTTCATATCCCTGAAATATTCATAGTTGTCAACCATACATAATTTTAATCTTAAATTTACATTTCAACTTAAGAGAAACCTTTCCGATTCTGCGACAAGCGCCTCCACAAACAAGCTTCATCAACTGGTATCGGACTTGTCAAGAGCTGCAAGAAATAATGCAGGTCAGATAGCATGTCTATGAAGCCCATCTCGAGTGAAGTTGGGTGAAGGGAACGAATGACATTCTAATGCCACCATACTCAAGAAGGATGAAGTTGGATTTCTCGTTCCCGGTACACTAATGCACCAAGAAGATAAACCCTCTATGATCCACTATTCCTAATTGATAAAGCTTAGCCATCAAACATACATCATGCAATTTCAAGAAGCATTGAGGCACAAATTTGAGTGGTATGATTTACTCAAAATGTTAACATGTAGAAAGAAAAACAGAACATGATGGGGACATTCTAAAATGTTCGCTTCGGATAAAACAAAGCCTAAAGTGCAAAAGGAGAAGGAATATACTGTTATAATTCAAGAGCTTCTCAATCAAGTCAACATGAGTCATCAGCATCCGCCTGCAGCAATAGCGCACCAGACCTAATGCATCAAGAGCATCCCTGAGCAAAAACAATAAATGTCAGCCACTTCAGTCTTCGGTTATACAAATACTATTATGCCGTACCAAAGTGTAGCTATGAGATTCAGCTTCTCTGGCACCATAAGTTCTTTGCAAAAAAAAAGGCTACATAGAAGATCACCGTTCACTCACTAAAACCAGAAAACTTAGGATATCAACAATCACGTCTTAAGCCTCTCACTTTCTTCAAGATATCATACAAACACGCACAACCACACTAGGTTTGATCCAGTAATGCAGATTATAAGACGAAGTTTAACAACCAAAATTACCTGGGCCCCACTCCAATATCTTGATACCTATCAGAATATGACTTCCCAAAATGTAATGTTGCTAGCCTAAAACAAAAGGCACTAGTAGAAAAAGAAAGATCCAAGTGGACACATTTGCATATAAAGGGGAATGTTAAAGGAAAGTTTTAGACTAGGTTGTTCAATTATTCACTTGGACTTCTCTAATATATTAATCGTCAGGCTCTAAGCTCTAATCAAATGCATAAACCTAAAATTAGTTCGTAAAATCCACTGAAAACCAATATGATCAATAAAAACTATCATCAGAAAACTCAAACAATGCAACAATAAGAAGCAATAAGATAGAGATCAAAAATACAAAAAGGGAAGTACCCTTCAGTGTAATCAGCTTGAAGAAGGTCAAGGTAGGTGTCCCACTTGTTTCCAATGACCTGAAAACAATAATCACTTGAGATTAGTTTAAAGGTTAATGAAAAATGTTCTAATTTTGGAAGATAATAAATAATAGTTTTACTGCAAAATGCCAAGGCAAAAATTGGTCTGCGAATAAAACCCTAAAGTACAATACCTTGCCACAGGTGAAGCAACGAACTGGAATAATCATGATTTACAACACCTTTTAATTCGCACTATCGTACGAGTACTGGCTTCACCTTTCACCTTGTCAATGGCGCCGCAGTCCAAGTCTTAAAAGGGCTGAAGGATAGAATACATTCAATAACATTAGGTTTTAATCCGGTATTGTAGATTATAAGACGACGTTAAACAACGCAAATTAACACTGATTAGTGCGATTAAGAAAAACATTAGCAATAATCTCTAGCATACAGCGCGAATAACAATAATATTGCCTAAACATCATCTTCCACATCTGAAAACCTTCTTTTGTAATCCTAGGGTTGAAATACAAAAACGAAACCATTTATGATCAATTTGTCTTCCTTCACTTCCCCTACAACAATCAATAACCCTAATTTCTCTCTTACGAACTTCCAATTTCCTAAACAATTGTTATGAACAAAAATGATTAAGCACCATTAACATATGCAAAGCATAACACATAAAACGCGAATCAATAAGCCCTAATTTCGACTTCAACAAAAAAGAAGTAATAACGATGAGAGAAGAGAAGGATAGAGATTAGATAGAAAGAATACCAGTCGGAAAGTGAGAAATCGCCGGGAGCAGAACCGGTAGCTTCCTTCGACCTTCTGCAGTTCTGCTTCTGTTGTAGAAGAAACAGAGAGAGATGTTACGTTATGACTAAAACCCTACGAAATTTAGGGTTATTTGGTCTTATGTTTGACGAGCCGAAAGTATTAGTCGAAAAATCACTTATTCAATTTAGCTATTTAAGTGATGACTCAAATCGTATGAAATTTAGGGTTATCTTGACGTTATGTTTGACGAGGCTTTAAGTATTAGTCGAAAAGTCAGCTATTCAACCTAGTTGTTTAAGTGATGGCTAAAAACCCTACGAAATTTAGGGTTATTTTGGCCTTATGTTTGACGAGCCGAAAGTATTAGTCGAAAAGTCACTTTTCAACCTAGCTATTTAAGTGATGACTAAAATCATACGAAAATTAGGGTTATTTTGGTCTTATGTTTGACGAGGCGAGGCGTAAGTATTAGTCGAAAAATCAGTTATTCAACCTAGCTGCTTAAGTGATGGCTAAAAACCCTACGAAATTTAAGGTTATTTTGGCCTTATGTTTTGACGAGCCGAAAGTATTGGTCGAAAAGTCAGTTATTCAACCTAGCTGTTTAAGTGATGACTAAAACCACAGTTATTTTGCCTTGGTTGACGAGCTGAAATTATTAGTCGAAAAGCCGGTTAATAAACCTAGTTGTTTTAGCCAATTAATTGTTTTAGTCGTTCATCAAATAAAACGTGTAAAAGGCTTAAGGTTAAGTTTAGGAATAAGTGTTTTATTATAAGTTGTAGATTTCAATTATGAAATTATTAATGAAGAATTTGAAAATGACAGGGTTTGACCGTTTGAGAAGATATCTTTAAATCCTTATCTTTAACTGCTTTTATAATAATGGTAAATTAGACTAAAATCCAAATTTGAATTTTTTTTAAAAAAATTTTGTCAAACACTAAAGTCAAATCTATATTTTCAAATTGATTTATTATTCTCAAACATATCATAAAGCAATTGAAAAGGCAATTGCTAATAACTCTTTCTTTATAACTTGTTTAAAAGTTGGTTTTTAGCTTGTTTAAAAGTCATATACCAAATGACTACTGTAGGTAAATGATTTTTAGTTGACATTTGAGTTTTGACTTTTTATTGGTTAAAATGCCAAAACTTGTGTTGGTAAGCTAAAATGAACAAATTAATCTAGTTGATTTTTTTTATTCCAAATAAAATCAGTTTATAAATAGTAATTGATACTATAGCAAATATTAGAATCTGGACGTAGTATAATTTATAGAGTTTTCAAAGAAAAACTCTTACTAATAATGAGTTAAATTATTCTTAGTAGATTGAGCAAGTTAGATAATAATTTTATTGATTTATTTTAATGAGTTACAACCTATAATTCCTTATTTAAGGCAAAAAAAAAATTATGTAAAAAAAAAATTATGCATTAATTTCTTTTACACTACCAATTGTTTTGAAGAGATAGGTTTACAAACAATGATGAAATACACATGGATGATGAGGCAATCACATGTATCCAAATTTACCATTTCATATTAACATAATTAATTTTTATTTTTTTATATTAGATATAATTTGGAATTTCACCATTTTTGAATTGTCTCTACGGTTTACTCTATTTAACTGAAAATATTTTTACACAAAATAATCAAATAAGTAAATTCAAAAGGACATATATCGTCATCATCCTATCCAGTGTGGCAGTGTATCTCACTCATTCTCAAAACTATGGACGGGTTCTGAAAAGAGAAGAACGGCGACAACTGATCCCCTCAAAAAAAGTACTACATATTTGATTTTCGATTAGTCCTCTTCTTTCCTCGACTTACACTTTAATTTAATTAAAATAAAAAAAACAGACTCATTCTCAATTATATCATGAGTAACATACTAACATTCCACTCTGAACTTTATTCTGAATAATTCCTACACAAAACACTATTTTCTTTTCTCTTTCCATTTGAAATCCTACCTGTCAGAAAACTTCAAAACCTTCCAAATAAACCAAAAAAGGAAAAAGAAAGAAAAATGATGAACAACAACAATCCATTTCTAACAATGCCCTAAACTTTTTGGATCTAACCCTTAATTTGAAATCCAACCCACATTGTATCTCAAAAATCCCATTTTGTTTATGTTAATAGTTTTGATTAAGTAGAAAATTTAAAATGAGGGTGTTAAGTGAATCTTGGTGTTTTTGCAATGGTGGAGGAAAGTCTGAGAGGCTTAAGGCTGCCATTTTTTCTACTAAAAGCTCAGCAATTGCTAAACTCTCTACTCCCTCGGCATATTCTGCTTCTGGTAGATCTGTCGGTGGGAATGTAGAAGCTTCTGGAACTGGGTTTTTGATTCATAAGAACCTTCTTTTGACTACACATGCCAATCTTCCTTCTGTTAGTGCTGCTGAGTCTGCTGAGATCCGGCTTCAAAATGGTGTTCCTGCTACTCTTGTTCCTCACAGGTAAACGTTTATGACTTTTTATCTACTTTTTTTGTTGTGGGTAATTGATGTTGACTTTCTGGGTTTCTTGATTGATTTAATTTAGGAAATGTGTAATAATTTCAATTTGGTTGTTAATTACTTGTTACTAACTTCAAATTTGGTAAGTTTTCTGCTGGCTTATTTGATTTGATTTGATTTGATGAGGTTATGAGTGATTTTGTTCACTATTCAGCTCAGTGAAATGTGATTTGAGGAGCTATGATTCGTTGGTAATCAGGGGCGGAGTAAAAACTGACAAAAATTGTTGAGGCACAAACTTGTAGGTCAAAATACAAGTAATGAAAATAAATCAAAATTAATGTTAACTCATCGTCATACTCAGTATATCCCGCTTATAGAGGCCGTAATCAAGTATGGAGAGGATAGTATGACGGGAAACTATATCATACGCTGTATTTCTCGCTCATAGAAGCTATAATGAGGTTCCGAGAGGGTAGTATGACGGGAGACTATATCCTTAAAGGTTGCGGCCTGTGAGACCCTCAACACGAAAATGACCAGCAAAATAATTATGTTAACTTATGTCAACTAATGTCTCTTAATTTTAGGGACCATGTGCGGTCGGGCACCTAGAATTACCCAATTGGTAAATTTGTTAGATTTGTTGGTAATTATGATCATAAATAGTGGATATATGATTTGTTGGTAACTTTTTTTTACTAGATATGATATGATTTGTTGTGAAAAAGCTGGTAATAAATGTAAAGTAATGCAGATAGTTTCTTGTAGTCATTGATCTGCAAGCTTGTAGACCCTCACCTAATTTCCTTTTCATTCTTGGTGTGTGTTAATTCATGATTTACATCTTTTTCTTGGATATAGTATCTTTTTTTCTAGATTTTTCTGGAGAATTTGGTGGTTTAGGGAGATTAATTATGTAGTTCTTAATATGTATATCAATGATCTATAATGTAGAATCTTGTGCTATGATTGAACTTGCCAAGTATTTCCTTCGTTCGTGTTTCGTTGTTATATTACTAGTTCACATTATGATATCAAGGGCATAAGATTTTGTTTCTTGTTGGAATATTCCCTAATCATAGTAGTTCCCTCCCCTAAAACTCAATTTATTGTTTTTTTTTTCTAATTTGTAAATTGATCTCTTGTTTTTAAAATGACTATTGAAACTTCGGGCGTATAAAATAAGGATTTAAAAGTTCACATTAATAAATAAATTTAACCAATAAATGCAGTTAATGCTATTAATCAGTTAATGTAAAGTAATAATACACTCCTGAATTTTGAAGAGTAATTTAGGCAAGAAAAACAAGTTCCTTTCATAGAAGGTGACTTGTTCATGGCTGGAATTTGCTATAAAGTCATTGCCTTTAATTTTAGCAAATTAATAGAATGTTCATTGGTGCGCTAATTATATGGAGTACAATAAGAAAATGATCACTCTCATGACAAAGGAGAGACGATGGAGAGGAATGAGGAACAACCACATTTTGCGAAATTTTTTTGGCGCGAATGTATATATATATATATATATATATATATATATATATATATATATATATATATATATATATATATATATATATATATATATATATATATATATATATATATATATGCCTTTTTACTTTTCGTAAGTGGCTAGCATGAAATGCTAATATTTTCATTAATAACATGTTTGAATTGAAGGAATTGATAGAAGGAAAGGGAGGGATCTGGAGGGATATAATTTCTTTTGTTTGGAATTTGGATACCAGTCTTGGATGGGAGGGATGTGAAAGGAAGGGATTTGAAGGGATTACGCCCCTTCAATTTGTCGATTACCAAATGTCACTAAAAGATCTGAAAGGAAAATGAGTTTTTCTCCTCCTCTCACATCTTTTCCCTCAATGAAACAAAATGGTTGTGTGAGAAAGCGAATGGCAGAGAAAACTTGACGCAATTTTCATGGGTTTTTCAACGAATTTGACAGTTGATCAATGACTATTTAGTGTCAAGTATTTTGGTATTGCCGGAATTGAGTTGGGGACTTGGGGTGATACAATTTTAGATAAAATGGTCATCTAAGGGAGAGTTGTAGACGATTACTATGGCGATGATCATGGAGTTTGGCGGGTGATTGGAAGGTTAAGGGAGTTTCACAAGGTGAATGAAAAAGGTAAAGGAGTGAAGGTGTTGGGATGCTAGTGATGGTATGGGATTGAGGCACTTAGTGACTCCTAAAAAAAAACCATTTGCCCATTGACGTTATGGATCACTATCAGATTACGCCTCCCAAACCAGGGTTTATACTTTTATCAGTGTAACACAATTAGCAATTTAATTCGCCTTTCTCGATTCAAAGTTTGCCCAAAATGGCCCAAAAAATGTTCAAACTCGACAATAATTCGCTTATTTTTCATTCGTGATTCTCTATTCACGACTAGATTAGTGAATCATGACACTGTTTTTGATTAATGAAAAGGCAAAAACTATTCATTTGATAAAAACGGTGGAACTATCACAAGGTAGTGGCTCTATGTTCGTGGTGTTCCCGGCTTTCGAAAATCTTGCAGAATTATCGGTATCATCAAAAATGTGTTCCCTGCCATTTTTTCTTATTTTGTTCATCGGCTCTGTTCATTATTTTTAAAAATGGCATGCAGAACTTGCCTTCTAGTCTATTTTGATAGTTTAATAATTTTTTTACTCTGTTACTGCTGGCAGGTTTTTCATCACTAGCTCTGTCCTTGATCTAACTATCGTCGGCTTAGATACCATTGAAGGAGATACAGTTGCACATGGTCAGCAACCTCAATGCTTCAAGCTTTGTTCTAAACCGAGCCTTGAATTGGGCAACATAGTGTATCTTCTGGGACATGCCGAAAAAAGAGAACTGACGATTGGCGAAGGTAAAGTCGTAATAGCTACCGATAATCTTATAAAACTGTCAACTGAAGGTTTTACTTGGAGCCCTGGTTCTGCCGGTTTCGATTCACAAGGAAACCTCGCATTTATGATCTGCGATCCGATGAAGCTAGCAACCTCACCCAACACTAAATCTTCATCAACGTCTTCTTCATCATCCGCTTCTTGGAAAAAGGATCTTCCGATGCAATTTGGGATCCCGATGCCCATCATATTGGACTGGTTAAATCAGCACTGGGAAGGCAGCCTAGACGATCTTAGCAAACCGAAGTTACCATTGATGCGGTTGGTCTCGGCTGGTCATAGAAGTGAGCATTCGTGTGCGTCCTTTACGATGAGACAAGTTTTCAAGGCTACTGAGGAAATCGAGGGCACTGCATCGTCTTCAAATACTGTATCAAAACCCAAAGACCAGTCTGGACAAGGGTGTTCTGCAGCTGCGCAAACTAGCGAGGACGAAAAGCCGATCATGCAACCACATGCCAGCACGACTCATCTTCAGGGAATTCCAACCCCGGAAATATATGAATCACCGAAAGTGACCGCAAACCCCGTGAAGAAAACAGAAACGACACAAGTCCCACTTTTAGATATCAATTTCCCACCAAGGATAGTGAAAGCTCCCCATGCCCATAGATCAATGGAGTTGCTTCCTGGTACGGGTGAGAATTGTGTGAATGAAGTTCCTTTACCGGGTTTGCACAAAGTGACGGAAAAAGAGCCTGGGCAGACGCCGGTAGTAAAAGAGGAAAAGCGGATGAAGGATACAGGTGCTGCAGTGGAGGAAACTAGCTCAACTGGATCTGTCGGGAATGCACCAAGCGAAGGGCAATCTAGCTCTTCACCCATTGATGTATCCGGTATGAGAGACGCGGAGAGTAGTGAAGGAGAGACGTTGTATTCAGCAGAAACCGCTGAAAGTAGAAACTATACTAGCCCGAGGGAAGGAAGGTTTCAACCTGTCGGGAGGAGCCAAAGTTGCGTGAGTTACAATCGATGGGGTCCTGTCCACCGAAACCCTGCTGCACGAAGAACATCTTTGGAAAAACAGAGAAGTTTTATGCAACCGAGAAAGACTTACTCGCAAGGAACTCCATCTCATAAGACGATGGATTATTTCAGTCCGACAGTCTCTTCCATTATGAAGAAACGGAACATGGAGCAGCAACAACAGCAACAGCAGCAGCAGCCACAGCCGCCAAGCAGGCCTCGGCCTAGTGCAGTACATTCTTCGCCGAGGTGGAATTTTTGAGGTATCTACTGATTGTGAAATGTAGAACATAAAAAGTATATAAGTTATAAAACTATTTTGTTGTTTACATTCTATTATACTTAACTATTTTGTTGTCACCCTTATAGACATCCACTCGAGTAATAAGAAAAATATGAGAAATGTTCCAGATCCTGCTCATAGTCTCTATGAGCGGCATATACTGATATACTGATATGATGATGATGATGATGCTCTCCTAGACACTGGTTTTGCATTCTTGAGTCTTGACCATGTAATATATACAAAAACAGAAATGTGATATCAAATGCTTGACGATAACAGTCTCACGGTGAGAACGTGAGATGCTTTTCATACATAAACAACTATTAACATATTAACTCCTTGTTTTATGATCGTTTCACCGAGATGATCTGTCGAGTAGCTTTATTTTGTACGTTCCATGTATACAAGCTTCCGTATGATGTATTGTTTTATCACCTAAGAGCAATTTGATGCAAAATGAAGTTTTCATATATACAAGCTTCCATATGATGTACTGTTTAATCACCCAAATTGACTAGGAGTTTCTCAAATGGTAATAGACCTATACAAATGATCGAATACGGGTTGTGTTGGGTTGAGTTGAAAATTGGTCGGGTTCAGAACTCGGGCTCGACCTTGGAAAAAAGGAGAAAGCTCATGAAAGATTATGAATGACAGAACTATGGAATTGTGTAGATGAAATTAAGAGAGAGTTGAAATATATGGATGAAATTTGTAAGAAAGTAGTGGGTTTATTTCCAGAATAAAAATAATGTAAAACGGAAAAGCAACTTAAAATGAAAAATAATGCTAAATGAGAGGGATAAAAAGAGTAATTTTAAGTTTGGAGAGTACTTGATTGCATGAAGTTTATTTAGCACGTTATTGATGTTTTTCTTACATTTTTAAATTTGTTAGGAGAAATTTCACACGATTTGGTTCGGTCTAGTTGGCAACTCAACAAGACCAAACAAAAGTTTTGATTTGAAAATTTCCTTAGGCCGAACCATATCCTTTCAAATTCAATTAGAGTTTGTTTTTTTACCTTTAATTTTTTTTTAAAGTATCTTTATCTTTAATCTAAAAAAAAGTTTAAATGCAGCAACAACTCATTTTTTCTTTTTCATTGGTGTATTGTGAATGTGAGACTTATAAATTTTTATATTATCATTAATTAAACCTATAATTAATAAAAAAAAATTATGTTTAAGAAAAATGATTGAAAATAACGGTTTGAAGTTTGGTCCAGTTTGAAATTTTTAAAGCTGATTTAATTACAAATAAAAAATTAAACCTTAATTTGAGGATGAATGTATATCGAACTAAATATTTTTTTTGTCATATTGTTCATGACAAAGTTGAATTGTCGTATTCATATACTTCATCTTTCTATATATTGGTTGAGTTGGTATAAGAGAAGTTTTATGGAAATGTTTGAGTTTGGACTTATATCATCGGAAAAAATTTGAAATGAATAAGATTATTTATCAAAAAAGCATATAATAGAATCAAAATCAAACTTATTCCTAAACAATTTCTCTAAAAAAATACATCTCTTAATATTTCTTTAAAAATTATTTTCTTTATTTTCTCAGATTTTCTTGGGCTTGATGCGTTAATCTCTAAATTTCGCATACAAGTGGTTAGTGATGGCCGCGGTCCGGGTTGGGCCGGTTCCGTTCCGGTTCCAACCGGTTCCGGTTCCACCCGGTTCCGGTTCCATTTGGAACCTGACCCAGACTTTTCCGGTTCCGGCCGGTTCCAACCGGTTCCTTGGCGGTTCATGAGACGGTTCCGGCGGTCCCAATTCCCGGGCCGGGTGGGTCGGACCATCGGTTCCATTTTTATTTTTCCTTTATTTTTAATAAAAAATACTATAATAATGCGGACGTACCTTCGTCGATTACTTGATTATTAGCGAAATCATGGTTGTTAAAATCGCGATACTAATCTACGATTCTACGATTTTACGATCTAAAAACAAGCGAGCGATTTAAATCGCAAGTAGAATCTTAAAGTTGTAGAATCTTATGATTCTACTTGGCATAAAATTTTGAAAGGTAGAATCATAACACGATTCTACGATTTAACGTTCCGATTCTACTAATGTAGTATGAATTATTTTAATTTTTCTTATGTACCATATTTTTACTAATCTCTTTCTCATGTACACATAAATTTCAAATTTTCCATCATGAAAACTTTTAAAGAACAAATTTCCGTATTAAGATTTAAATTAATTATTAACAAAATTTCGTTATATTCTTAGAAATAAAGTCAAAGAAACTTTAATTCATAAATTTAAACTTTTGAATTGGATAATAATGTTAAGAAACAAAATTTTTTAATATTTTTAAGTTTATTTGTAGAATCGTACGATTCTACGATTCGATCCTATCGATTCGATTCTACCTCTCCAAACGATTTTAAGTAGAATCACGATTTTAACAACTTTGAGCGAAATGCATTGGTTGTCATCGTTATTAAAATATTTACTAAAAAGAACGAAAAAAATAAATCAATAAGAAACGAATCAACGATAAAGATCATAAAAAAAAAGGGTGGAGAGAATGGACTTGAACCTAGTATCCCGAAGGAATACTAAGCTGCCTACGTATCCCGAAAGAATCAACGATAAAGACATAAATCAAATATTATAATTACTTTGGTCGATTTCAAAGTGATTTTTAAGATAATTATCTAATTCTAAATATGAAGCGGAGGAGGAGGAAGAAGATGACTAGAAAAGTATCATCTCGACTTATTATGTTAGCGATTACGGGATTATAATAATCGGGACATGCCGAGACGCTAGCACGCCTAGACGTATCGCGACTCGGGTTATATATACTAGAATAATGGTCATAAAGGTCCGCTAAAAGTTTTTTACAATTTCCTACACAATTAATGTACATCACTAGACGGGCGATCTAATGCTTGGTACTAAAATCCTATTATTTTACTTAGGTTTTCCGTACTAAAACACGGATCTAAAATTGTCGCAATTCCATAAATATAAGGAAAATTAGTGAAATACGCTTTCCACTTATCCATCATATCTGCAAGAATCGGCTTTAAAAACGTTACTATCATCATGAGAATGTCTAAGAAGATGATAAAAAACAATAATACATTCACTTATTACTAAGTGAACGTTTGGTTCATAAACATATGAAAAAATCTTAGTTTCGTGGACATATGATAAGTGCAATTATTTGCACTCATCATTAACATATTTGCGCTCTTTTTCGATGTTTTGAGGCGGTTTAGGGTTGTTTTATGTGGTTTCACTCCATTTCGGTATTCCATGTCCAATTTGTAGCCAAATGGGTGAATTATGGTAATGTGAGTCATTTTTGTGGGTTTTTGGTGCTAATCATGTTTACAAGGCTCAAAGAACGTATCAAGCTATCAATTTTGTCAAGCCATAAAGAGTAAAAAAGCAAAAGAGTAGGTTAATGCAAAAGTATTAAGGTGAAATTTGATACATGTCTACTCTTTTGGCTATAACTTTTGATAGAAATATCGTATTAATACAAGGTTTGCGGCATTGGAAACTAGACTTCAAGGGCTTTCCAACGGTATATTATATGTCCGATTCCGATAACCGAGCAAGAAATGGCGAGCGTTTGAAGTTGATGCAGTTTTTCAGTTCCGGGTCCGGTTCCATGGAACCGTTGGGCCGGTTCACCCGTTCCGGTCCGGTTCTGCGGTTCCAACCGGTTCCATTGGACCGTTGGGCCGGTTCACCCGTTCCGGTCCGGTTCTGCGGTCCGGTTTTTTCGAATTTTTCCGGCGGTTCCACGGTTCCGGCAACTTTTTTCCGGCGGGTCCACGGTTTCGCGGTTCGGTTCCGGTTCGGAACCTGTCGCGAACGTTCCGGTTCCGGTTTTCAGCGGTTCGGGACCGGTTCGGTTCCGGGCCAACCCGGACCGTGGCCATCACTACAAGTGGTGATATTGATAATGTTGTGTTAAACCTTGGGGCAATGATTATTTCGTCCTTCATTCTCGTGGGGTTTAATGAGAAAGTCTTAGTAAATAACGGTTATTTGTGTGGTTGATAAATTACTCTTATCTGGTAAGATGCGATAGGGTACGAGATTTGTTGTTTTAGTTTATCTTTTTTAATTTTGTTTATTTTAATAATATTCTTTTTGTCTTTTTGTGGTGATTTACAAATCACGATTATTGATTAGGAATTTTTGGGGTTTAATTCCACCGCCTACCCGCAAATAGGTCTGTCAAACAAATCAATTTTGTTTGTGTTCGTGCTTGAATATATTAAATGGTCAGAAACACCTTAACTCAAACCTAACATCTTCAGTAAATTAGGTCAAAAATCACATCTATGACCTAATATTTTACAAATCATATCAAACTAATTTTGATCTATTTGACTCATTTAAATAATCTTAAAAAATTACATTCAAGTTATATCGATTATTTGACTCACAATTAACTCATATAGTTAAATGGGTTATACATGTTTATTTTCTAAATTAAAATATTAACTCTAACTTAATCCACTTCATAAACAACTCAAGTCAAATCAATACATTTGACTAATTAAGTCGAATATCTAAACACTCTTATTTCGAATTAAATTTAGATTAAATTGACAAGTCGGATCAATTTTTGCCTAACCTTCATTGTTGGAAATACTTTACGTGTGAAACAAGATCTCACATCGATAAAATAGTAGATTGTTTTTTGAATGAACAAAAAAAATCTACTATTTTATCGATTGTTGACTTGTATATATATTGGGTGAACTAATCTCCCAACTACCATATGGCTTTGAGAAATATTCAAACTTATCAAGTATATGTGCAAGTCCACACTCTTGACCCGTGGGTTTGTAGGGCTGAACCTAATATCCATCTCAACAAATTGGTGACCTAATTTGTCACGGCCACGATGAGATTATGTGACGAATTGTCACGGCCTAATATCCATCTCAACAAATTAGTGGCCTAATTAGTCACGACCACGATGAGATTATGTGACGAATTGTCACAGCCTAATATCCATCTCAACAAATTAGTGGCCCAATTTATCACGACCACGGTGAAATTATGTGACGAATTATCACAGCCTAATCTCCTCCCAACAAATTGGTGGCCTAATTTATCACGACTACGATGAGATTATGTGACGAATTATCACGGCCTAATCTCCTCTCAGCAAATTGGTGGCCTAATATTGGAAAATAAAGAAGTAAGACATGTTAGTGGCTGGCTGGCTGCCCAATGCATTGTCATTCACTTGATATCCAAATTCTCATCGGTCTTATCGAACAATAATTTCACTCGAATCCGTTAAAACCCACAAATCTTTCCTCAATCAGGCGCCAAATAATTTCCTGAATCAAGCCATTTTTCAAATCGATAAGAACAAGGGAAGATTCATAAATCCGGCGAAAAGTAAGATGTTGAAATCATCATGCACTGTACTAACCGATAATGTTCAATCTTTTACTCAATGCACTTTCTGGGCTTCATCTAAAACTTTCCCAATTTCTAATCGTCCTCGAAACGTTTCGATTGGTTTCTCTTCTTCATCGAAACGCCCTGATCTATCTCTATCAGTTTCTACCACTACTGATAATGGAGTTACTGATATTGGGTCGGGTTCAATTGGGTTGGCGGACCGGCTCCGGTTGGGTAGCTTGACTGAAGATGGGTTGTCTTATAAAGAGAGCTTTATTGTGAGGAGTTATGAAGTTGGGATTAACAAAACTGCTACTGTTGAAACCATTGCTAATCTCTTACAGGTTTTCTTTAGCCTCTGTTTATAGAGTTGTTTTTGTTAATGTGTTGAATTTTGTATGTTAATTAGTAATTTTGGAATAATGGGTTTTGTAAAGTTTAGCTTTTTGTGTATTAATTGGTGATTTATGAAAAAGAATTAGGTTTTAAAATTTTGAATGTAATTTTGATTTTTGAGTGTTGATTTGATGAAATTGCAACAAATGGGGTTGTCATGACTGTTTTCCGGCCAATTTGGAGAATTGGTTGTAAAAGTTCTCTTATGAATTGTTATTGGTGAACTTGGATTGATGAGTATGAGTAATTTGGATGTGAGGGTTTTTTGTTAATTGTTGAAAGTTCCTGATTTTTTTTTGGGAAATTCTGATATTTAGATGTTTATTTGATAGTAATACTATGCATTATTTGTGAAAGCTTCTCTAGTTTAAGGAAGTTTTTTGTGCCTTTTGTTGTTACCTTAAGGATTTGAGCTGGGCATATTATTCTTGCAATGAGATTATATGGGGGCAATTGGCTGTTGACCCGTTGGTAGTTGGCTTGTTTGACTAGTCGGAAATGTGGGCTGTTTTTGATGGTTTTTAAGTTAGCCGAAAAGGTCAGCTGTTTATGGAGATGTTTGGTAAATTTAGGTATTGACTATTACTCTATTAGGCTGTTTAGTAGAGAAAAAGTGAGTCAACAAAAAATCTAACCGGAGTATTTTTAAATTTGGCTTAAAAGCTAGCTTTATAGCCAGCTTAAAAGCCATTTACCAAACATTTTTTTGGTTGTTTGACCAACCAACAAGCTAAAAGCCAACAACCAACCGAAAAACCAACGTAAAAGCCTAACATCCAAACACCCCTGTCTTTTGTATTATATGTCACATGACGTTATATAATAAAGTTTGCTTAAAAATTTCAATATGTTGCTTGTGTAGCTGATAGTGATGTAGTATGAAAGAAGTACCTTTAAACTGTCTCTTGGGAGTGAACTTCTACCACATTAGGCAGTTGGTATAGTGGCTGAAATGGTGGCAAAGGTTTACAGAATCATGGTAGTAATTCACATAAGGATCATTTTTCTGTGAATTTTTTTTCTTAAATTTCCAGCTCGCTACAAATCACAATTGGTAATTTTGATAATTTTGTGGGAGCTTGATTCTGGATGACTATTCTTTTGTCTTTAATCTTTATTACTTGACTTTTTTGGTGCATCGGAGAAACAAGAAACAATAATTTAGTATTTTGAACCTCTTTTTTCGTACCTTTTCGGTGCTAGTAGTTCTAAACGATGTATCACGTTTCGCGCTTCAAAGGGCTGCGACCATTGATTCCTTTGTGTACTTCAACGTGTTGATGAACTTTATTTATTGTTTCCATGTCAATTTCAGTTGCTTCGAATATAAATAGATGCATGATGTTTGTATCAAACTCAATGGCATTCATTTGATTGCATATTGATCATTTAAATATTCTTTGAAATGTTTCAGAGCAATGTGCCTTTACCCTTACAGTGATGTAGTGATTTTTTGTATCCCAGGAAGTAGGTTGCAACCATGCTCAGAGTGTTGGATTCTCAACTGATGGATTTGCTACAACCCCAACCATGAGAAAGCTTCATTTGATATGGGTTACTGCACGCATGCACATTGAGATTTACCGATACCCAGCTTGGTATGTTTACTAACTCTCTCATCGTGAAGTTCTTTTAGAGGATATGCTTGTTATTGTTGTATCCAATGTTTGGTACAGGAGTGATGTGGTTGAGATCGAGACATGGTGCCAGGCAGAAGGAAAGATTGGGACACGACGTGATTTCATTATTAAGGACTATGCAAATGGTGAAGTTATTGGAAGAGCTACAAGGTAATTTGAGTCATCAGACCTATTCCGTCTAGTCTATATGATTTTTGGTGTCTACGATAGTGCAAAATATCCCTTGCATCACTGTATCGTGACCATATTGTAAAAGTTCTTAAGCTTATCTGGACTAAATATTAACTGAGAGTCTGAGATGATGGCGAAAGCCGTTTCCTGACTGTTACCATGACCGCTAAATGATTGAAGTGAATTGAGATGACTGATAATCAGCTTTTTTCTCATTGCAGTAAATGGGTGATGATGAACATGGATACCAGAAAGTTGGAGAGAGTTACTCCTGAAATAGCTGATGAATATTTGATTTATTGTCCGAAAAAGCTCCGGTAAGCCTTTGAACTGAAAATCCATTTTTCATTCAAGATTACAAAACAAAGTGATGTATCTTATTTGTAATGTTTGCTTGCTTCTCTTTGGGAGAGTTAAATACCTGATATAGAATTTTTTATCCTTGTTTGGCACCCTGTAATTATCCATTATTTCGATGGGGCCAAAGTTATATAGTTCTTTGGTACTGGGTTACAATAGACAATAGTATAATGACTTATTAAATCATGTGCACTTCTTATCTATGTGAAGTTCTACATGGTGTTTGCTACCTATAGTCAATTGGAAACATCCTTTTTGTTGGTTTTATAACTGACAAGGTTAAGGTTGCGTACACCCGATCCCCCCAAACCCTACCCGATGTGGGAGCCACTTAATGGTGTTGGGGTCATGGAATGTCGTAGTTTGGCACCCTGCAACAAAATACAAATAATATATAGATAAATTGATGCATCTTATTGCAATGCCTTCTGTTTGCGCGTTTCCCTTTTGGGACTTTGAAGATAAATGTCTGTTTTTAGTGTTTTATTGTTTATTCGAGATCTCTTGGTAGTTAACATGACTATAATCGAGCGTTCACACTCTCATGTCTTGGTTCTAAAATTTTGAGCCTAAGGGGATCAGATCCACCGAATATAACTATACATGACACTCAAAACTCTTATTAAGAACTGTAAGACAAAAATATAAATGGGTTGGGTAAATCGGGCTAGTGTGTACTGTATGGCTTTCCACACAGTAGTGAGTTCATCTTATTAAACTAAGCGTAGTCGGTAGCATTGCATTAAGGATTAAATGAATGCTCGAGTTTCGTTGGTTTTTTATGATTTTCTCTTGATTTCATCTTTTCGAGGTTTTGCATGAGGTATATCTTATGAGGTGTTTGCTTTGACCTGATACGTTTCTTTGCCTA
The DNA here is from genome assembly GCA_019776075.1 of Amaranthus palmeri. Classification (NCBI taxonomy): domain Eukaryota; kingdom Viridiplantae; phylum Streptophyta; class Magnoliopsida; order Caryophyllales; family Amaranthaceae; genus Amaranthus; species Amaranthus palmeri. The sequence goes on along the minus strand of JAAKBH010000271.1, from coordinate 3,682,722 downwards.
CTCTATCTGATGACATTTCTAGATTAGCATTTCCTGAGGAAAACAATAAGAGTCTGAAGAAAATATCGAAGCTGGTTGATCCCGCTCAATATTCAAAACTAGGGCTAACGGTAAGCTTGCCTACTGACGTTATTACCTTGTGATTTAAGAATCCATTATTAGGCCTCTCTTTGTTTACTCTCAACTTGGAACTTAATACTTGTTCGTGTTCGACAGCCTAGAAGAGGTGATTTGGACATGAATCACCATGTAAATAACGTCACATACATCGGATGGCTTCTCGAGGTAAGTTATAGATCGTTTTATAGTCCTTTCACTCATTGCTGATCATATGCTACTTTCTGTTTGACAAAATTATAGCGGAACAACTCAATATCAAGATTATTCTTTGAATAACACCCTTCACCCCTGTTTAGTTTGAAGCTATGTTACTTGGGCTCGGATGTTGATATCGGGTACTGGTACATGTCCAATTGTCAAATAAGTCTAAATATTCAAATTTAAGCCTAAAATGAAGTGTCTAAGTGTCATACCAATATCCGAGCACCAAGGATCAGACACGGGTACGTGAAGCAAAATGAACAGTCCGAGTAACATACTTTGGAGAACCCAAAAGTGCTCTTATGAAAACACCCACCATGAGAATTTTGGTGATCGTGAGATGGAATATGATCCCTCTTAATCATCTTATATTTGGACCTAATTGCCTTAAATAGTAAATGTCACTTGATTTTTGTGTAAACTGTCCTGTAAAGATTTGTTAGTTTGATTTTGGTCTTATGAATTGCACTTTCCACCATCCATTTTTGGCAGAGTGTACCACAAGAACTCATCGACACCCACGAGTTGCGAAGCATTACCCTAGACTACAGGCGAGAGTGCCAGCACGATGATATTGTAGATTCCCTCACAAGTCCGGAATCTGTTAATGGTGCTGCACCCATCTCCCAGCTGCATGGAACAAATGGGGCACCAGCATCAGCTGGAGACGGAGACGATAGTGTTCAATATTTGCATCTATTGAGATTATCCACTGATGGATCGGAAATAAACCGTGGACGCACCGAGTGGAGAAAGAAGCCTCAGAGACACTAACGACGAAGTCTTCCCTTGTTTCTCAATTGAGGTTGATTCACATTCAATATTTTTTGTTCGTTGCACAAATGGTAGATTAGATGAAGAACATCGGTCCTTTAGGTCTTTATTGAATTTGTATGTAGCACTCGGTGCAAATTTGTTGTCGTAATCTATGTTATTTGGACTCGGCCATTGATGCCGGATATTGATACGTGTCAAAGGATCCAAGGTCGTAATGAACTTGTGTAAGACCATGTGTAATAAACGGGGTTCTACATTTTGACTTCAAGTTTCATCGAGAACTGTTAGTGTTTTCCGATTTGGCTTTGAACTGATGGAGACGCGATGAGGCGAGGTAGAGAGTTCGATTTTAAATCACCACTCGCTATAGTTAAGGAGATGTTAGCATTTAGTTTAACTGCCTTCATCAATAACCAATGACTAGCCACGCTACAAATAGGGTTGTACAAACAAACTTAAAGCAATGGAAGAGTTTGTACACATTGCAATATAGCAAAGCCACCAAACACCTGTCGTCTAAGCACGGTAATGAAGGTTGGATGTACTCGGTCTTACTATTGTCTACAGCCGACCAACAAAATTTCAGCTCAAGACCACCCTTGCATGTCTGCCAAAAGGCAAGAAAGGAGACAACTCAGACGACAAGGCGTAAAGTATAATATAAAGGAGAGAAACATTTACATTTTCAAAGTAATCACTTATAATTTTAAATAACCAATTATAATTTTAATGATTATCAACCACCACTAGTTGGCCTTTACATTATGGAAAACAAAAGGTGCTTATAAAATTTAGGAAAACACACATGCATAAGAAAACATTAGTCGTAAATAGACTTGTTAAAATGGTCGGTATGTATTATGTCGGGTCATTTGGTTTGGATAGTTTTTAAATCACATCTTTCTGATTTTAGTGGATTTGGATCGACCATCAGATCAAGAAATTTAACCTTTTTTTAATAAAAAAATCATTAAACATACCCTATAAAAAATTTCATATATAATATTAATTATATTTATAAAAATTGTCCAATATATGGCTTGTAAAGCTTCTATGAGAAAATTTTGATTAATATTTTCACCATTATAAAGTATCATACAGCTATATTTATTACCATTCACAACAATAATTTTCTTTTAATGTACTAGTTCAATAACCTTATTTTGTTTAGATTGACTTTTATTTTCTCATAAATATTTTCACCAATACAATCATGCTTTAACGGTCCGTTTGGTAGATAGTAACAAACGATAGTAATAGTAAATAAAAACTAGTGTATTTTTAGTTGAAAAATATCTTGGCTACCTTGATAGCCATGCTTGTCCAACTTCAATCATCTCATTTTCTTTATATAATTCATTCCAATGCATTACCATTGGAAAATGTGGTATTAGATGGTAATGAAAATTTTTTTTAAAAAAACTTTTTTGTAATCAAAGTTTCATTACCATGAGAATGATATGAAACATTTAATATAATTTTACACTATAAATTACTCCCTTTAGTACCATTAACCAAACGGGCCATTAATGTCAAATATAGCAATTTCAATGTAACAAAAGTTAAATAAATTTGTAAAAAACAAGTGTTCTCTTGAAAGACCGTCTTTTATAAAGACGACACTCAAAAGTCCAGCCTAAATCTATATTTAGAGTTATAACAATATATATTTAGAATTGGACTGAACTTTTGATAGCCGTCTTCACAAAAGACGGTCTAAAGTAAGAATTTGTGTTCTAAAATGGCATCTCTTAGCCACGTGAGGTGACCACGTGAGCGATGATGACCCAAAATATCCCGCCAAATTTAATTCTTGGCGCTTCCCCAAAATTTCAAAATCATTTTACGCCCCCTTTTCTTTTCAAATTTCGAATATCAATCAAAATTCAATAAAATCTCCCCTTTTTGATTCGCCTTTCTCTTTCTACCCCAAATTTCTATCTCATCTGCAATTCTGGAGAAGAACAAGAATCCCCATTAATCTTCAATAGTTCAATTCTACTTTCTCCATTTCCAGGTACTAATTCAGAAAAACCCTTCTCTAAATTCTTCCCATTTTTGCTTATTTCATCTTGATTAGAATCTTCACAATGGTTAGAGAACAAAAAGTGGAAACATTTTACACGAAATTACGTGAGTCTGTTTCACGGGTCTCAAATTACTCTGCAGAAAGCTTCGATTCTTGTGTTTTACCTTCTCCTTTGTTAATCTTCCCTTCGACTTCTGATGTAGATTCACTTTGTGCACTTAAAATAGTATTCCACATTTTAGAATCAGATTCAATTCAATATGCTTGTTACCCAGTTTCATCGTTCAATGAAATTCATAAGTATTTGGAGCCAACTTTAAGTTTATCCCCTGATATTCCTCTTACTTTGTTGCTTATAAATTGGGGTTGTCATAGAGATTTGAGGAGGATGTTGAATTTGTCGGATTCTGTGCGAGTTTTTATTGTTGATAGTCATCGTCCTATTCATTTGCATAATTTAAGTGATGCAAATGATCAGGTTGTTGTGCTTTATACTAAAGATGATGAAGAACAAGCTGATTTGAGTTATGATTTTGATATTTGGCAGTTGGCTAATGTGAGTGATTTGAATAGTGATGATGAAGGGGGTGAGGATAGTGAGGAGGAAGATGAGAGTGGGGATGAAACCGATAGCGATGAAGAAGGAAGAGACGAGAAGAAGAAAAGACGGGTTTTGGGTGAAGAAGGTTCTAATCCTGATAAATTGTATAGGAAATTGAAGAAACAGTATTATCAAATGGGTAATTTTCATGGTAAGCCATCTGGGTGTTTGATGTATGATTTATCTCATTCACTGAGGAAAAACACGAACGAGCAGCTATGGTTGGCTTGTGTCTCGATTACTGATCAATTCGTTCACGAGAGGTTGACTACCGAGAGGTATCAAGCTGGGGTTATGGAGTTAGAACAGCATATCAACAGTTTGGGGAATTTGGATGCTATTACTTCGGTGACTTTGAAAGACGGAACTAGAATTCGAGCACCTGACTCGTCTAGAATTTCTTACGAGGATGAGCCGAGATTAATGTTGTTAAGGGAATGGAATTTGTTTGATTCAATGTTGTGTTCTTCGTATGTTGCGACCAAATTGAAGACTTGGAGTGACAATGGTATGAAGAAGATTCAACTTCTTTTGGCTAGGATGGGATTTGCTCTTATCGATTGTCAGCAGAAGTTTCAGTACATGAGTATCGAAGTTAAGAGGAAAATGAAGGATGAATTTGATCGGTTTCTGCCAGAATACGGGCTTACTGATTTCTACTACAGAAGCTTTTTACGGCTTCATGGGTATAGTTCAAGGGTTTCGGCAGCTGATGTGGTATATGGGGTTACTGCACTTTTGGAATCCTTCATTAAGTTCGATGGTACTTGTGCTTCCAAACAGTTCGGTGTAGCGTACGATGCTTTATCGTTGAACAATTTGGATCAGTTAAGGCTCGGAATGCAGAATGCAATAAAAGTGCAGCGAGCTATTCTTAGACAAGGAAGCACAGCTATAACCAAAAGGGGTTCAATACGAAGTGGCAGGAAGTTTAGGTGGGTTAAGCTCGAAGATTCAGCGGACACGAAGCTTTTAGGATACCCACAAGCATTGACGAAGTTTTGTTATTTCGTGATGGATGCGTTGAGAGAGAAAGGCGCGAGAATGAAGCCTCTACTATGTGCGTGCTTAGCGCAAGAACAGGATAAAGTTTTGATAGTTGGCGTGACAGGGAAGCCTAGACTCGGGGCAGTACAAGGCAACGCGTTTGGCATGGCTTTCAAGAATGCGGCTCAGGATATTGGCGTTGAGTCGTTCCACGAGCTCTTTGAATCGTCTTGGATAATTTTAGATAGAGTTGATGTTAATTCATTTATGGTTAGGTTAACTGAAGAACTGTAGAATAATAAATAGATTATAGATGAGTTTTATTCTAGAATCTCTCTTCCTCATTTGCTGTATTTCTTTAGTATGCCTAATACAGTTGTATTTTCTTAATAATTTTTGGATTAACTTGTATTTTATGACTCACATTTTATCACCTTAATGAAAAATGTTGTATAAAATTATCCACTTCCATTTTTCTATTTTGAAGGGACTGAAAATTCCTAAATTATTGGCAAGTATTCAATCCAAATATCAACATCCATTTTATGGATGCCATAAAGTACTAACGGTCTGTTTAGTTAGTGATATTAAACGGTGGTAATGAAAATGATTTTTAATGTAAAATTTAATCTAAAGTTCTATGTCATTCCTATAGGGACAAAACTTTAATCACAAAAAGTTTTTTGTTTATAAATTTCCATTACCACCTAATACCACCTATCCCAACAGCAATGCATTGGAATAAATTTTATAAAGAAAATGAAATGATTGAAGTTGAACAAGCATAGCTATCAAGGTAGTCAATTAACACCTACCAAACTGGCCGTAACTCCATAATCAAATGAGTTAGACTAATGGTTGTGGTTTTTCCTTGCATCCTTTCTCACCAGTCACCACCTATTGAAAGGTTTAATTCACTTACTTCATGTTGAAGATCCATCGGTTGCGAATAATCTTGAATAGAAATCGGTTGTACAGGCACGGTTGAAGGTCCATTGCAGGCTCACTTAGCCTTGAACAACACAGTCAACACTCAACAAGGACATCGATTGAAACTCCCTCGATTCAGTGCCTGAGAACGGGGATAATATTGGTTACACTGTTCACTTCGAAAAACCGACGATGATGGACTCACGTTGGGAAGTAATGAGTTCAAGCTCAACCATAACATGCATCTTCCTATGAAGGCTCCATCTTAGGCTCATATTAACAACGATAAACCCAAACCAAACACAAGGACACAGTCAAAAGCTGCCTCATTTTCGGGTTTGGAAAGGTGAAGCGAAATCACTTACTTTGTGTGCTTCATAAACATTCATTCAGAAGAATCATTAAAATGAGTGTGAAATCTTTTAGTGAACCTAAGGCCAGGTGCCCCAGCTTGGTGCTTAGGATGGGGCAGACAATGTCACCCACACTTCTTATACTGATAATGCTCTAAAAGTCTAAAACAATAGAAATTTGGGTCTGATAATCTCCTTCATATCCAAGAAGAGAAAATTGAACATACTAAAGGCCAAAAATGTTCAACGGCAAATGCACCTATCTTAATGAGAAACAAGAATACAACATTCTATTATTCCAATGTCATCACGTGACGGTCCCACTAGGCCGGATTATGGAGGGCAACATTACCCATTGCATAAACAAAGGCTATCTCTAATTGACCCTCGACAGCAAACACCATCAATATTTTGACATAAATAAGTGGACATAATTTAACAAGTTTACCAGTTTGATTATGCTAACCCGCAAATTTGCCAACTAAATTTCGAAATAAAAATAAAATGACCAGTAAAGATACGAATTTTTGACCAATGCGACTAACCTCAATTAAAAGACTCCTTAACACCTCTAGTTCATCTACACTGACTAAATTGTTGATCTTTCATGGTTATGTCTAGGGGTGTTCATAAGTAGGTACTCGCCATTTCGTGTACCCGAAAACCCTAGTTATGTCTATACTTAAAATCTCAAAGATTTTGATTGAATTAGGAATCTCCTCTCATTGAATCAGGTTTTGAAAAAAAGAATCTCTTAAGCTTTTAATAATGTATTGCTTCTCACAAAACACAATAATTAAGTCAAACTTTCCTCAATATGATTTCTCAATTACACAAATGCCTATTTATACTACTCTATATCTATTAGACTAAGGCTTATGCAGAAGTATTTCTACTTGCATTGAACTTGCAACTTCTATAAAAACAAACAAACTACTACTCTAATCAAACTGTATCCCTTAAATATTCAATTTTAAAACCAATATTAATTATAGATAAGCTAAAACTAGCACAGAAGAAGTAAAAACCTGGTCGAAAAAGCTTTACTTGCTATACTAATGACATGATAGCTCGTAGAATAACCAGTAGGTTTTAGTATGTGCCTCGAGTCGTCACAAATGCAGCATAAACAACTCATTCTTTAAATCTGAAAGCAAAGTACCAAATTTTCCAGTAAAATCTGTAAAGATTAGCTGATAACTTCGGTATATTAAAGGCCTTAATGTTTTGGTACTAACTAGTGAGCAAATGAATTCCCTAGGAACTGACCACAGATATCAACTTTGCAAAGGAACAGCAAGGAAAAACAGAATGGGTCAAAGATCACTGGGATTTAATTCCTGAAATCGGACGATAACAGGACAGAAGCACTACCGAGCACCCATGACCCAACACATATAAAAGCTTTCTAAGTTCTCACTCAATCACTCACTAAGAATGTCGACGAATAGTAACCTCAGCTATATCAGTTTCCTTAACACACACACCCACAACAAGCACTCTAGCAGTATTCATCAAGTCATTATTCCCACACGATGCAAGGCAAAAACCAAGAAAGAACAATCATGATCCAAACGATCAAAGGCATAAACAAAATTCAATTCAGGAGAACATCAACTACACTAAAATTCAATCACTAGTAACAAATTCACTTGCGAACCTTATGATAGTTGGTATTAAAGTGAATGGAAATGGTAATGAAAATATACTGGATTTCAGCTATGAAAGTTACTTAAAAATTTATGGTCATGCTTGCCTTTCTTTATGTTAGAGTATATAACATATTATGAGGCCTCAACCATAAATTTAAGTTTTTGGTTGAGTCGGTTCCTTGACATGGTATCACTGCCAGCGTGACAAGAGGTCACGAGTTCAAATCTCAACCCCCTCATTTAAAAAGTGGAATATATACCGTAACGTATGAGAAGGGTTTGTGCTGCATCCACACTTCTTAGCCCGAATGCTCTCATTTGAGGGGCATGTTAGAGTATGTAAGGCCTCAAAGATTTTGGTTGAGTTAGTTACTAAATAAATCACAAAATTTATTTTCCTGGACAAATCACAAAATTTAGTCTCACATTGCCACTGGGAAGGTGGAAAAGGTAATGAAAAATGTAAAGAAAATAAGTGCTCAAGCATAAGAGCTTCATTAAATACCAACACAATGACATTAGCAAATTTCCTCAAAATTAGCCCTAAAACACATTCTCATTACCAGTCTTCAATACCATTAATCAAAAAAGGTGTTAAATTTTCTTGCATATACTCATTTTAAATATAACAAAAGCTCAACAAATATTCCAAGTTAACCCCTTCATCCAAACAATACACTCACATAGACCCAATCGATAAACTGGTAGTTATATCAGATACATATAGATAGACTGAAAGAGTAAGTGATCAATACAAAATCAACTTCAATCAATGAAGCGAATCACAGGAGAAACAGTATGGGAATCGAGGGGATCGCATTGCATATACATTAAACAGTAGTGAAGTAGAAGTAGTAGGAGAAAAATACGCGTTCTACAGCTACACAAGTAAGTGTTCTGCAATTACTCATCTACGAATTCGAATTCGTCTTCCTTAAGATGAGCGACGAATTTGACAGGGCCACGGCCTTCAATCTCAACAACGAATTCAACTTTAAAAGGAAAATTAGGAGAGATGTGTTTTCCTTTCCAGAACCCAACATACTGCTTAATCACCCCAACCATATCAGAATTCAATTCAAATTCAGGCACTTTAGGGATATGGTAAACTGTCAAAGGTGATTTCACTCGAATTTTGCGACCCACTTTTTCAAGATTACTCTTCAATTTTGCATCTTCTTCCTCGGAATCGATCGAAGAATCGGATTTCAAGGCTACTTGGGAAGTAATTACCAGTCTTGAATTGATCCTGGTTCGTGAAATCGTACAAGAAAGAGACGAAGATGGAATGAGCAAGTTGTTGGGGATTAGAAAAAGGGGTCGTACCCATGAAACAGATGCTGGTGTTGAAGCTGTAGACATCACTGCCGCCATTGTTGTGGTCATCTGCTGAGATGAGAGATCGGATTAAGATTCGATTGGATTGGATGAGAAAAAATTGAGATCGGATTAAGGGTTGCTGGCTTACTGCTTTCCTTAAAAATCTTTATATTTGATTTTTGATGGTTTGTTTTGTACCATGGCTTATCCACCTTTAACTATTATATTTTATTCTATCTAAATTGGCTACATTCGACATTTTGCCTCATTTGCTTTTGACATGAAAATTGAGTGGTTAGATATAATGAGTAGTAGCTTCAAAAAAAACAAATATAATGAGTAGTGAAATTTTTAACGGATATTCTACATGGTAAGTACTAACTACTGCAAAATGGTGAGTGCCTGAGTGATAGCAATTCTCCTAATTTTTCTCACAAAATAACACTTAACTCTTGGAAAATTAACTATAGATGGAGGTAAAAACGTTTAATTTTCGTTAAGTTTTGATAAAGGTCATAAATGCCCCTAATAAATATAAAGTCTAACTTCATGGAAAATTAAACTTAACAGAAATGTTACAGAAATGTTATTTTGTGGAACAAATTAGGGATTTATTAAGGGTATTTATGACTTTTACCAAAACATAATAGAAAATTAAACGTTTTTACCTCCATAGTGTTAATGTGTTATCATAATTAATTTTTCAAGAGTTAAGTGCTATTTTGTGGGAAAAAAAAATTTAAGAATTACTATCAATCGCCTTTTGCCATAGTTGGTGCGTACCATATAAATATTCCAATATTCAAAAAAGAGATAAAATAAAAATAATATTTGTTATATCATATCAGAAAATAAAAATGAGGTAAATTCATCAAGATGAATTAAAATGAAAAATTTAGCAAATTGAATGAAATAAAGGAATAAGTCGATAAGTATTTTACCAAATACCAAGTACAAATCTGGTGCCAAATAACAAGTCGTCAAAATGATGAATTTTACCAAGCACTAGCATCAAATACCAAGGCCATTTACATATTTATTTGTGCCAAAATAAGCTACAATTGCTCAAATAAACTATTTTACCAAAAATCTTTGTAAATTCTTTAGCCTTTTCCTTTTAATCTTGTCTTTTTTACCATGCATCATCCGAAGCACATAGCCCATAGGGCTAATTGAGCAAGGATTTAGAGCGAGGTAGGGTCGACCTTATTAGTTAATAAGAAGGGCTTGTGTCCCAACCCATCCCAATGATAAGAAAAACAAAGTTTGAATATTTAATAGATAGGAACTTTTACTTATTAACACAATATCTTGTGAAAGACAGTCTTTTTGAAAAATCATCTTTAATTGGATCGACTTATTATATGTTTTTAAAAATATTGTAAATAGGCATTAAGAATAATGTAAGTAGACATTCAAGATATCGAAAGTAGACATTAAGAATATGGTAAGTAGACATTAAAAATAATGTAAGTAGACATTAAAAATACGATAAAAAGAAATTAATCTTTAATAGGTTGAACTTTAAATACGCCTCTAAAAGGAACTAGCAGTATAATATTTTTTTTATATTTAATAATTAGATACCTATAATTAACGATTCGCTTCGGAGTTCGGACCTCTCAAATCTCAGGATCGGCCCAGCATGAGCCGGGAGGGAGTATATATATTCTCATTTTTAAGGTTCTCCGTATATGTCTATTATTAGTCTATAGCTATCTGCCGTTAAGGTTTTCACAGTTCACCATGGAAATCATTTGTCCCATTGATGAACAGTTTGCGCCGCAAATTTCAGCTCTTCTCCAATCTCCTCCTTCTCAAATTGCCCAGGTTCCTTTTACTCATACTTAAAACCATTCTCCTTTGTTGCTGCTACTTTTACTTCTTTGTTGGTTTCTGCCTTTTTATACTACTTGCTGTATTGCAGGAATATTTCGATAATTTGCTTGCGACTAGGAACTGCTATGGAATTAGAGTTAAAGTTGATGGCAAGCTTGGAAAGGGTACTTTTCTTTTCTCTTCATTCCTCTTCGTTTCTTTGCTTGTTTGGTTTCTGATTATCAATGGCTTTATTGGCAATTGACTGTTGGTTCTGTATTTTTGCTGGACATGGTACTTGAAAATGTCTAGATGGTGTTCGTCTAATTGTTTGTATGAACTGTGTTGAGTATTAATTTCCTAAATTTGGGATTTGGGTTCATAGTTAGGGTGTTTTGTTAACATAATTTGTCCTCATTATCTTTCGATTTGATTGCTTTATAGTGCGACTTAAATTGAGGAGCTAAACCTAATACAGGACTTATTCAACTCAATTCGTGAGCGTATGTGTACCAAGTTCAAGTTTGGGGTCTGAATTGGTTTTTCTCAACTGGGTTAGGGAGATGTTGAACACTTAGTTGTATTTAGTATAAAGTCCTAGTCTTTGATGTTTATATGCAATCAGATTGGCTCAAGATCAATCATCAAGGACAATTGAAAATCAAAGGGTGAAGTGAAAGCAAGGATGATGAAATCTAATGGACAAAAATGAAGAATTGTATTGCTTGTGCAACTAAGGGCGTTCTTGGAGGACAAAGATGAAGAGTTGTATTGCTCGTGCAACAAAGGGCATTCTTGGAGAATCAAAAATCGACATGGTAGTGCAAAAGTAAACCATGCGATGTAATAAGAAAGCAAAGGCTGGAGTTGGTATAGAACCACATATATAAACGGGGTTCTATAAACTTTAGGTGAAATTGAATCTGAGTAGGACTCGTTTTTGGACGGTTAGGACGAGAGGTTGGAGGAATTAGATTTTAGGGACTTTTTTAAGGGAAATAAGGGATCTTTTTGTAGTGTTAAGGTAAGGGGTAAACGTTTAGAAGGTTTATGAAGGGATTGGCGAAGATAAGAGAGGAAAAGAAGGACCTTTAAGAAAAATAGGTTTGATGTCCGACTTTATTGGCTTAGTTTTATTTATTTATTTACTTTTTGATGTGGGATTGTTCAAAGATTGAACCTTTGAGGGGTGTTGAGGATGGGAGATGTATGGCGAGAGTGCTAGAAGAATTTGGGGTTGTGGGCTTAAGGATAGTGAGTGACACTAACATGTAGAAAGATAAAAGTTTAGATAGATAAGGACTTTGTTGTGGGCTTTGGTTTACGAAAGCGAATGGAAGGGAAATATGGAAAAGACGACATTTAAATTGTTTTTTTGGGAAATGAATACTACCACAAATTCAATCTTAACCATGAGACTAGGACTGATTTTCCCAACAACACGAACTAGACTTGCTTAAGGCTCGATAAGCATGGATGACTTTCTTACTCCCAATCCTGAAAGAGTAATACATGCAAAGAACTAAAAGAGCTCAAAGTTCAATCAAAATCCATCATCCTTTCTTATTCCATCGGGCTGATTATTTAAAGTATATCAATATCAGTTTTCAAACTGAATTTGAAATCTAATGAATTATAATCACATTAGTCACTAACTAATAACTAAGCCTAGATAAAGAAAATATATCTTTCCAACTAATTAAGCTAGACATGTTTTTAGCCCATAGACAAAATCTCACACGTTTTCTTCCTTAAACTGGGCTCTGACTGTTGATTGTGTAGTCAACCCGTTAATGACTCGAGTACATCATAATGGGTTTGAAAGATCATTAGTCGAACAAAACTATCTGTTCATCCACACATGCTCGATTAGTCCCTTAATAATTGCTACAATTTTCATTTAAGTTCGCCTCATGGAAATTGCCACTATTGTATTTTTGGCCTTGATTGACATTCTTTTCTCAAATTATCATCCTCACGTTTAACTTATCTTCATTCGATCCGTCCCATCAAGTACACCTTTCTGCCCACTCCTTACAAAATAAATAATATGGATAAGCGCAAATAATTGCACTTATCAGTTCGTTGTTTCCTCGAACATGTGGCTTGTTGGAAAATCAGGCGCACAATTATGGTTCATCATGTGATCTTTGTGTGTTTATTTCTTTAATAGATTAATAGAGTGAAATGCAAATCTATAGTTAACTTATGCTTGTGGTAATTATTCATTTTAATTGTATCAAGTTATAGGTTTCTCGTTGATGATTTTTTTTTTCTTTATACTTTACTAATAGGAGTATATGCTGATGCTGAGTTTAAAGCTGGAGAACTTGTGTTAAAAGACCAAATGCTTATGGGTTCCCAACACACTGGAAACAAGGTTGGATTTATGTGACTGATAAAATTTCATCCGGCGACTTCTTAATTTCATGATCAAGATATAATTAACACATTATTTTCTTTCTTGCAGATGGACTGTTATGTATGTGCTTCGTGTTTTCGTTTTATAGGATCTATTGAACTTCAAATCGGTAGAAAACTCTATTTCGATAAACTTGGTGCTCCCTCCAGCAATCATTGTCATAGTGACTCATCTGATGAGGAAGATGATTCTTGCGTAGTAGAAAATAATCACGGAGAATGTTCTACCTCTGGTTCTCAGAAGAAAATTCCACTTTCTCAAGAAGTTATCGAGTCACTTGTGGATGGTCAACTCTCATTACCTTACTCTGAAAAATTTCCCTTACCATTGCCAACTCCATGTTGTGGCGGGTGTGGAGAAGAGTACTACTGCAGGTAACAGAGCAATTATTGAAAATTAAAAGTTGTTTATAGCTTGTATATATTTGATAAAATTTATTCATACTTATCAATTTTAATTCTAGCTCGTCTGTCGACTGTAAAATGTTGCATTGGGTAGATTTAAACATCAATTTCCTGTAGGTTACTTCCTTAATTGAGGTTAGGATAACAAGTTGACAAAAGTGCATGTAGTTTGCCACTCTTAAGGAGCTTAAGTGCTCTAGAAGCTCCTCGAAAACTGATTATAATTAGCATATTATTGATAGGGGTGTAAGATTGATTGGGCTATTATCCGTTGTGTATAAAATATTGCGTAAGAAAGGATAGATTTAAATAACCTATATATATATATATATATATATGTATGTGAGGTTTGTAGTTTGTGATGATGGATATATTCTAAAGGGGGTGAAGAATAGTTGATTCTTTTGGGTTCATGTCTAATAAGGCTTTGGCATTATTATTGGTGAAGTGAACAGTCCAGAGTTAATTGGTGGACTTTAAACTTCCAGAGGACATTGCTTTGAATTGAGAAGAGTCTTACAAAGAAACAATCTATTTTAGAATTATTGATGTTTCAACTATTGGTCGTAGACTGGTAGTTGAGCTTTAGTATATTGACGGCTTGACGCTATTATTAAAGTACAAAGTATGTTACTTGTGCCTGTTTGTGTCACACCTCTGTCATCATTGCTTGGTGTTTGCAGTCTGCTATCAAAAAGCAAGCTCTCTGTACAGAAATATCGTTATGTCAGCCTTCTATGGGTGTTTTATACTTGTTAGATGTTTTCCGGTCAATCTGGTTTACAGACTGGGGGGCACTTCCTTGAAAATGTGATGCATTTTATCTTTGCTGGATTAAATGTGAATGATGTTTACTTAAACAAAGAGAGTCAAGTGTTTTAAGGATATAGTCACATTTTGTTTTGACATTGCACCATGTCACCAATCATTTAATAACACTGGCAGTTCATTAGTTGGATAATCAATATACCTGTATATACTATTCTGATTAATTCCAACAAATTGATTGATTTTATTTCTAGTAGCTTTTTTTTTAACACCATGTGATAACTATTATTGTCGATCTACAGCCAAAATTGTGCCAAAATTGACTGGGAAACTAGTCATTCTTTACTATGTATGGGGGAGAAGTCAAAATTATCACATAGGAAAGCACTGTCCAAGTTTATAGAGCATGCAAATGGTAAGACTTTTAATAAATTGATGTTGGGATTCTTTGTATTTTTGTCTTGCAACTTATTTTGCATTCATTTTACATTGCAGACACAAATGACATCTTTATTCTTGCTGCTAAGGTACTAGTCTTTTTTAATTTAGTGACTTTATTTAGTTTGAATTGAAGTAGAAACCTTGACCTTATTTATTTCTAATACTTTAAACATGGAACTTTACTTAATCTTGTGATATTTAATCAACCTTTTATACAATATATTATAATTAGTAAAGGGCCAAGTTAAAATTGCGATAGGACAGTAATTTGACTATGGAGGCCGACTCCCAGTGACTGGTGTAGCTTCGCCCATGGCTGAGTACTATGTGTTTAGTTTGTAATTCGATAGAACAAAGTACTCATTTTTTATGTCATTTGATTTATAACTAAATAGCAGTAACATATACATTTCAGTTTGGAGTAATGTAAATTTTTGAGTTGTGTGGCAAATTTTTTGCAATGTTTCCTTTTTATATTTTCTTAGTCTTGTTTCCACTGCCACTGGGTTGGTTCATATTCGTCTTCAATACGAGGTTTTAATTTTGGCTAGTTTATAGGCCTAACTTCGGTTTGATGATCCCGTGGGGGTTGTTTCATATTTCAGGGGTCTTCTAACAATGCTAGCCACATTTTGACAATGCTCATGTTGAGAATGAGTTGTTCACAATTTGTGAAAATCTAATATTTTCAAGTGCATAATTTAATAAAATCTCTAACTCAATTTAACCCCTTCATAATTCCAGGATAAATGGTTTTGAATAGCCATTATAGTTCAATAATAAGGTAGTGCTTGTGGGAGTTCATGATAGCCAAGATATTAACTTAGGAATCTTCATTTGATTTGTAGGAAGCTTTTTATTGCAAGCAGTGTTGATTTGATACTTATGTCTTTCTGGTTTTTATGATAATGAATGTAGGTCATTGCTATGACTATTCTGAGATACAAGAATTTGAAGGAAGCTCATCTGAAAGAAGTAGGCTTAGAATCCAATAATGCTACTGTTGATTTATCATTACTTCTGGAATCATGGAAACCAGTATCTATGGGATACAAGAAAAGGTACTTAAAAAAGTTGCATTTTTTTATAGATATATGAGAACTTTATTCATGCGGAATACTTGAATGCTTCCAAAAATAGGCCAATTTTCTATCACCCTTCAATTCGTATTGACAAAAACAACAACGACGTTCAAGAATTAAGATCCTCTAATTTAGAACAATAATTGCTTGTGGATTTCTTATGATTAAGTTGTTAAGGTATGATATCTATCTGGTCTAAAAAATGCGGCCTGTGATTGGGTGACCTGTGGTCCGTCAAGCTTCTGAGTGATTCCATGTTCTGGTCTTCATAATGTTTCCTACTTTACATTAAACTGCGTCAAATCCAACTTTTGAAATCTTGCTCAATAATATGATTTTTTACCAACATTTATCTGTGAGAACTAAAACTCTTCCTGTTTATGTTGTTATATCTTATATACTATTGCAACATTAGTGCTTCACAAAGTCAGTTGGAAGTATCTGCAAATATATACTCGCCTTTTACATTTCTCCTTTTTAGTCGTGTATTTTCAGAAAAGGGGTTACAAATATCTTCAAAGGTCATTTGTAGCTAAAATTTCACTGTAGAATAATTGAAAGATTTAACATCAGAAAACTGAAGGCGGTTATGTAATGTTTGTCTTGAAATGTTTTTAAAGTAACTATGTTCTCTCCGTATATTTAGGTGGTGGGATTGCATTGCATTACCTGAAGATGTTGACGAGATTGATGAAGTTGCATTTAGATTGGAGATAAAACAACTGGCGTTTGAGGTGATTTTTCATTTATATTTCCTTTGCCAAGTCTTCCATTTAGGTTTTAGAAGCTTTTGTGCAACATTTTAGTCACTCTGCTAGTTTCTGTAATTTTTGACAAATCTTATCAGTATTGCTGAATACTTTTATCTTTATTAGCAACGATTTTCTAGATTGATTTGTATTGGTTCATGTAGCCAACCTCTATGTTTCGATTAAGACTTTACTACTTTAGCGTTGTTGGCAATTTTGAGCATACTATTTTTGCAAGATTTTAGATCCAATTTCTCTCCTTAATAGGAGTTGCTAACATTTACTACTAGAAGTCAAAATTTAGTTATAAACAGTTTTATTCAAAACTGAACCTAATATTATAGTTTATATTTTATTATTGTGTTACATTGAAATATAAAAAGAACAAATTCTAGTAATAGCAAGTGCTACTAAGGTCAAAGATAAAGATAAATAGTTAGCCTTGTCCAACACGCATCTTGTGTCCGTTTGCGTGTCATGTTGGTACGGCCGCCACATGTTTCATGTCTGGGTAACATATGTGAATACCGAAATTTAACCCGAATCTTATAATATTTCTTTGTTGTTTTATGATTCATGCAAGTTATCACACATCAATGCATTTTTTGTTGTGGCCGTATTCTTTTTCTTTAGAGTTATTGTTGACAACTCCTATTTTCTGTGCTCTCCAGTCTTTGCAGCTCTTGAAAGCAGCCATATTTGATGAAGAATGTGCACCTTGTATCCTTGCTCTATTTTTCAGTTACTCCATTGTTTGTTGTAAAATCATATTGTTGTTTTTATCTTTGACAATTCGAAGTGTTCTCCCTGGATATATATGGACATATCATTGGCATGTTTGAGTTGAATAATCTGTGAGTACCCTTTTAAGGTGTTCTGTATGGTTAACTTTTTATACGGCTCACCTTCTTTCCAATGTAAAATTATCTGTACACTACCTTTTGGAGCGATAATGTTGGCCCCATACAGTTGGATAACAATTAACTTTTGTACTTCACTTCACAGTGACTTAGTCGTGGCCTCTCCAATCGAAGATTATTTTATTTACGTAGATGATCTTCCCGGATCTCAAAAGGTTAGATGCTTGCTTATGGATTTCAGAAGCTAACTTGTTTCTACACGTCACAATTACTACATGTCGTCCTGATGTTTTGTACAGAAAGAAGCGGAAGCTTTAACTCGACCAATATTGGATGCTCTTGGTGAGGACTATTCAATTTGTTGTCAAGGTAGGCCCCATTTACGTAGATGATGATGTTGGCCCCATTTGCAACGGATGCAAATTTAAGGGGATAGACTGATAGAGTAGTAAAAATTTTGATAAACCTTTTTTTCTGTCTTTCTTTTTAACAATTTTTGTGTTTGAAGGTGTAACTAAATACCTTAATTCTTCTATGTAGGAACTGCATTTTACCCTATTCAAAGTTGTATGAACCATTCTTGTTGTCCAAATGCAAAAGCATTCAAGAGAGAAGAGGTATGTACGCAAAATCTTCCTTGCTGTTGTTAGTTTGAGTTTCTGTCCTGTTCCTTCAGAAATAGCATGCTCAAAATTCCTTTTCCGGTCAACACATGTTCATGAAATATGAATTTTATAACTCGTTGAGATTATCTAATGCAGTCGTTTTTCTGTTATCTGGACTTGTTGACTTATAACGTGCTTTAGTACGAGCTTTATTATCATGCTTCTTTGCTCTTTGGTCCTTTGTAGTTCATTTCATTGTAGTTTTCGCTTAGTGTATGTGCTTTTGTATTGGATTATGATCATTGTAACATAATTCGCTAGTTGATTTGCTATTTAAATTCGCGATTCGTTCAAAATTTCCCAAAAATAGCCCAAAACCGACCATAATTTGCTTTTTTCGGTTCGTGATTTGTGAGGAGATCAGCGAATCATGTAACATTGATCATGGTATCCTGATCTATTCGCGTACTATCAACCTGTGAGGAAAAATATCATTTCTGTTTGGTTTTTGGTTGGGAAATATAATTACATAGAAACGTAGCTTCGTGTCCGGCATTGAGCATACCATTACTATTATGGCTCGTTTCGTTGTTAAATGGTGGGAGTAGTGATGAAATTAAAATGTAAAATTACTTGATAAGGTTTAGGGTCAGGTTTGTCCTACTCTAATCATTTTATTCTTCACAAATTTCATTCCCAATGCGTTATCACTAGGGAAAGTAGTATTTGGTGATAATGATAAATTGTGAAGAAAAAACATGTTTGAGGATATGAGCTTCATTACTAAGAGAGTGTCTGAGCAAATTTCATCAAAACTAATACCAAAACTCGTTCTCATTATTACCCAGTAATATCATTAACCAAAATTCATTCCCAATTCCCTCGACTCTTTTCGAAGTTGAAAACTTGCAACTTATAGTGTTATCTTGGCTATACGAAACATGAATGCACGTCTACAATATCGTCTCTTAAGCTTTCCTAAACTGGAACGCTTGTGAATTGTTTGTAACTAATTTATAGTCACTTGATGGCTTTCTTGCTTTTTGTGGTAAACTAGGATAAGGACGGTCAGGCGACAATAGTTGCGCTATGTCCCATTCAAGTAGGAGACGAGGTATGTTCTAGCTCTTAGAATCCAATTGTATGTGCTCATGACTGTATTGAAGTCGGAAATGATGCTTCTTTTTGTTCTTTTTCCCCGTTTCAGGTAACGATTTCATATATTGATGAGGATTTGCCGTATGAGGAGAGGCAGAAACTACTTGCTGATTATGGCTTTAGATGCAAATGCGCGAAGTGTATAGAAGAGGCGAACAACTAAAACTCGGTCAGCAAGTTTTATTTTTAAAACAGAACTATTAATCTTAGTACTTGTAGTCGTGTACTTTGTTATGCTTCTAAAAATACACATTGTATTAAAACGATTTATGAATCTAACGATTATTCTTTTCGTTTGTAGCAATGTAGAGATCAGATGGCGATGTTGGCTTTTTCTCATAACAATCAAAGATAAACGGTATAAATCATTTAGAAAGACAAGATTAGAGGGTAGCCGGTAGCACATTCGATATGTTAAATCGGTTTGGGATCGACTATATGGAATCCAAGGGTTGGAAGTTACTCTTGATAGAAGTACAAGGTATTAGACTATTACTTGAACTGAGATGATTTTGATAAGTTCATTTATTTCTATTTATCGACCCTTTATCATAGCGGTGGAGCTAAAATACTCGTTATTTTTAAGGTCCTGTTTGTTTTATATTTTCGAAATTTAGGGCCGAAAAACAAATTATACACAAACTAAAATTTTCCGATCCCTTGGGGATGCCTGTGGATACTTATGATAACAAAATTTCTGCTCTAGAAGAAAACGTTCATATATCTTTTTCTTGAACGATATCATTTTCATTGTTGAAAGAAATTTGTTTGTCCTTAAATTTTGTAAGTTTCTATCGAAACAAATCATATGAAAAATGCAATTTTAGACGACACTCGGTTATCCACGTCTTATTGTTTTGCACACCAGACTTAGGTACTCGAACTAAAGGAGAGTTCAAACATTTCCGAGTTTTTCACAAGACTCGGTGTTTATAAATCCGATCGGGTGTCTAGCAAATATGCAATATGGATGATGATGAAAGAACTAAATTGGCTATACATTACAAGCCAATTGGTCCTTAGAATAGGGATATATCCCAAAAGAATAAGGGTAGTATTTAGTATGGTGATGAGAAGTATTCATGGAAGGAACTTGATACTCAAATGTAGTTGATGTACATCGAAAAGACGACATATATAGAAGAAAACTCCTAAGTAATCTATCATAACAAACTTATAGCAAAGCACATAGATCTATTGAGTTTGCTCATTCAACTTCTTGAATCTCATCCAATGCGTAGTTGTTTGTCGATACGTTAGCGTAATTCACCTTGTTGAATCTTACCACTACTGGGTATCTTGTTTTTGGGTCCTGCACATTCATAAGTTTAGTACAAAGACATTAGTTACCCCAAACGATGCTCAAAAAGTAAACAAAAATCGGAGTTGTCTTAGATTGGTTTGACTAGATGGAAATACGACCGATTTGCTAGCTGATTAGCCAATTGCTTAAACCAGTTGTTGTGAAGATGTTCATTTTAGATTTGGTATTGATTGTTTGTTTATTAGAAAAATGGGTCACTAAGCCAAAAGCCAGTTTTTCAGGTGGCTTAAATATTTTTTACCAATAACTTTTTTGGCTGTTTTACCAATCAAAAAGTCAAATGCTAGTAAAAAGTCGTTTACCAAACATACGCAAAGGGTAGAGATTAAAGACTGAACCTGATCAACGGCAACAACCGAGCCAACACCCTTGTACCAGTATGATTCCTTCCTCAGAATTCTTACCTGCAAGGCACCAAAACATTCAAAGTTTTTAGATTTCCTAGTTTATTAACATTGTTTTCTAAAGATAATTGGTACATTGTATATTTGTATGAGATTTGGATTAGGAAGTTAAAATGGAAGAATTGAGAAGAGACACGAAGGTGAAGTTTAAGACAAAAGGCAAAAGCCGAGTTAGCCTAACTTCAAAGGGACCTTTAGTCGAGTCGACTTTAGGGTTATAAAAATTATGATTTGAAGCTTAGGCATCAAATCGAGTCGGATTCAGGGTAAGCCACCTGAAAGCCGACTTGAGTTTAGGCTGTTATGTTTGTGCGTTGCTCTATTTTAAACCAGTCTAATGTAAGTGTAATTGGGGGTAGAATTTTAAATACCCCCATTACACTAAGACCCTCACTATTTCCATTCTAAGCATTTTATCTTCAATCAGAAGGTCTCCTTAGAAGATCGTTTATGGCAAAGACGCTCTCTCAACAGCCCAACCCAATGGCTGACATGACTATTCAGTTACTCAAATGGGCTGATTAATATTTACCCGTCCATGCTATAGACGGTCTATAGCAAGAATTTGTGATCTTCAATTATAATCCTAATCCTCTAGCCCTAAAAACTTAAAGATAATCTCCAAACTCTTTGAGAACCTCCATTGTAGACCTCAATTGCATTCTTTAAGAATTTCTTTTTTTTCATCAATTAATACACACAGCTAGACCTAGAAAGGACATAACCCAAATTTCTATTTTTGTGTATTAACCGGAACAAAAGCTTTTACTATTGATCTCGATCAATTCAAAATTGATTATTAACCTAGAATTCTCTATTGACATCACTAAAAAAACAACAACAAAATTCCAAACCCAAAAGTTTCGTCAAAGCGTAACAAACAAACTGAAATGTAGAGAACAACTCGTAAATATACATCATCATCATACCCAGTGTATCCCGCTCATAGAAAACTATGATCAGAGTCTGGGAAGGGAAGAACGACGACAACTCATACCCATAAAGGAAAATGCGATCAAAGAGCCCCCGGCTCGAGAACTTGTAAATATACATTCATAATAAATAAATAATCTAACCTTAGAACCTCTCTTGGGTCCAACTGGAGGGGGCTTAGCAGGCGCAGCAGCAGCAGCCGGTGCTTCAGCCGCAGCTGCAGCAGGGGTTTCAGCAGGCGGTGTGGCGGCATTCTCATCGGATGCTCGGACAACAACCAATCTATTGCTTCTGGGTGCAGAAGACCAGTTTTTGTTGGGAATGAGTGGTGCAAACCCAATCCTGGTAGCTACTGGTGTTGCCAAACTTGCCATTAATTTGTTTTTCTTTGATTTTCTTTATTTATTGCTCTTATTACTCTTACAAATAATTATTGACTATTAATTTGTATGTGTGAGAATGAAAAAATATGTGAAATAAGGTCCAAAAGAAGTATAAGAATTCTTCCTGATTTTGTGTTTTGGATTTAGTTTCAAAGATGAGGAAGGAAATATGATTGGCACCACTAGAAGTTTGCCAACTGCGCTTCCTATATCTTCTTTTTGTGGTTTATCTTATTGCTATTATCTTTTTCCTTGCTTTTAGGATGATCACAGGCGTTCAAAATAGATCTGATGATTTGATATTTATCTGACTTTGGAGTCGAATTCGATTTAACTTGACTTCAAAATGAACTAATGATGTTAAAATCAATGTGGACAGAAATCCCGATTTTGAATTGACCTGTAACTAGAGGTGTTCAATGGGGCGGGTCGACCCAACGGGTTAAGGGTCGTGTCACATTTTAACGGGTCATTAGCGGGTCGAGTCAATAATGGGGCGGGTCATTAACGGGCCTTTGTGTAAAGGGTCGGGCCGGGTCGGAAAATTATAAAAAAATAATTGTAGAAAAAAATTACCACTTTTTTTAAAAAAAATTTAATTGTAATTATTATATACATAAGTGGATCGACCCAACGGGCCATAAAGAATAATAAAAAAAAGCTATTTTATGGACTTTTTAAAAAAGGGTCAAAGCGGATCGAATTTAAATGGGCTTGACCCGGCCCGGCCCGTTTATCATTTGACATGACCCGCCCCGCCCCGCCCCGGCTCATTTAAATTTTGACCCGACCCGGCCCGTTGAACACCTCTACCTGTAACACTTGATTTGAAATTGACCTGATGGTTTGAATGAACACCATGTACCTGTTTTCTTATGAGCGGGTTATAGTGGGTGTTGTGGTGATGATGATGATGATGATGATGCACCTCTTTCTTAAGGCGTGTTTGATAAATGATTTCAACTTTTTAGTCGGTCAAACAGTTAAACAAAGCATTTTTCATTGTGTTTTGAGTTTTTTGACATTTTTTCTTATAAACATCCAACAAACAACAAATAGTTCTTTTAACCTAATACTTCTATCTCATAAACATTTGCTTTTAAAGGAGTTTTCAACATACTTTTAAAAAAAATTTAAAAGGCATTATCGACAATGTCAACAGTTCTATATAGCTTAATTATTTTCATAAGCAATTGTTTTAATACTTTATTCGTGTACTACTTTCAACAACTCCTTAATACTTAACAAGTGAAGATGTTCGAATATACAAATTCACACGAATATACTTCTATAAAGTTGTATTTCAAAACATCTACACCTAATCATAATTCATGACAAAACCTTTTCTTAGGTCGATATGAAGATGATACAACCACTTCATCCACCTCGCTAACCGACCACATTATACCTAGAACCACCACTTTCTCCCGTCGTGCTCGTAGCCCTATCCATTAGATGTTAATCCTATGTTGTTGTGCACCTTGCAATGGTCGTGTCGATAAAGAGTCTTAGTTAACCTTTGTTTGCTTGGTGTAAATCAAATCCCTTTTGCATGTTTAAGTGTTGCTTCCAAATCCTACTCTTTACTATGCCATATAGTTCAATACAATGTAATAGTAAAGTCAACCTTGAGATTTGAGAGGTTCAGAACAAAATATTAATTTTGGGCGCATAATTACTTAATATACTATTATATGCTTCCAACTATTAAATTTTAAAGCGTCGTTTTTCTAATTTTTTGGATGGGCCCGAAGCACTAGCCCCTCTTACCCCCTATAATTTCAGTCCTGCTTATTAGTGTATCATGGTAATCAATAAATCAATCAAAAATCCTTATAATTTTTTAGGTCATTAAGATAGTGTAAGTAGACCATTTGATCTATTTGTGGATTAAACATAATTAAAGCTTGGTTTAGGCTAGGGTGGGGAAAATATAGGTCATTTATGTGGTGTTTCATTAAATTAGTGAAGCATGAAACCAAAATCAACACCAACAACACCTCTATAGTCTATACAAAACACATAACATACCCACCAAATCACTCTTTATTTGCAACCACAATAATCAAGGGCAAAAAAGACCATGTTCTTTTCTTCACTTTTTCTTGGTGTTTTTTTTTCATCCAATGAAGCTTTTCATAATCATGTATTGAAAGAAGTAAAAGTTAAAAGTTATTTTTGTGAGATACTGTCGTTTGGTGAGAAGACTTTATATAAGGAGTTTATAATCTCATAATATAGATTGAATGAGCTATTTTACCACCTAAAAAACGTATTTCTCAATGAGATTATCTCATACAATAATTTGTAAAAGTTAAATAAATCTTTTTTTTTTTTTCTGAAAAGGCACTTAAATTCAATTATTATTAAAAAAACTAAGTGAGACAAGTAGTCTACCAAAAATGGGTAGTGAAAACCAAAATATATACATGACTTTAGCGGCCTGTTTGGTAGGTGAGAATAAACAGTAGTAATGGGAATGAAAAACAAGTGTAATTTTAGTTGAAAAATCTCTTAGTTACCTTGATGACCATGCTTGTCCAACTCTACTCATGTCATTTTCTGTATTAAATTCAATTAAATGCATTACTATTGGTAGATGTGGTATTAGACGATAATGGAAATTTGTGAAAAAAAACTATTTTGTGATCAAAGTTTCATAAACATGAAAATGATATGGAACTTTTGATGAAATTTTACATTATAAATCATTTCCATTACCGTCATTTAGTACTACTAACCAAACAGACTGTAAAATGCACATAAGCTATTCAATTATTCCTACTACACAATGATATTCAAATGGAACATGACATGCTTCACTAAAACTTGGAACATGACATTGTTGTTTAAGATAGAACGAGGTGTGTCCAAGTGACAAAGTGAGTAAGACAAACATCATCAATATGCACTTCTCTTTTGTTTTTCCCACTATTTTTTTTAAAAAACTTGCTCAAATTCTAATCACTTATATTTGATTTGGTATTACTTTTTGTGAATAAGAGGAGACACCACGTAGGAGGAATAATAAGAAAAAATATAAGGATAAATGGACATTAATAATCCCAACTTTCCGTGATCCGCCCAAAACAATCTCAACTTTCGATTATTTTCTAAAATACCTAACTTTGCCACTTATTTGCTCAGGACATACCCTTGTGTTTGTTTACCGGTTATAACAGGTAAAATTCTACCCGTTGCAACTCCTTTTTTTATTATATCTTTTCCCCATTATAAACATCATGTTCAACCTTATATCTCTTCAAAACAATCCACCATTAATGACCTTTTTCTTCATTGATGCCCTTCTTCCTCAAATCAATTTCTCATCTTTTCTTTCCTTTTTTTTTTTTTAATTTTTTCTTCTCTTCATTGAACAATTTACCAGCTCCTTTTTCTTCTCTTTTCCCCATTAATGACCTTTTTCTTCATTGATGCCCTTTTTCTTCTTCAACCTTATAACACGTAAAATTCTGCCCGTTGCAACTCCTTTTTCTTCATTAATGCCCTTCTTCAAGAAACCTACCATGGATGACGATGAGGAGCGACTCTTCTTCTTCATTTTCTCTTCGAGGTCAGTTGAACAATTTACCAAAGCTTGAAGATGGAGTTTTTACAGAGAAAACGCTTTGAGTACTGTAGAAAAGTTAGGTCAGTGAATTAATGAGGAGGGAGGTGGGAACTAATGGGTTATAAGAGATGTTTTACCTGTTACAACCGGTAAACAAGTAAAAGGGTATGTCCTGAGCAAATAAGTGGCAAAGTTAGGTATTTTAGAAAATAATCGAAAGTTGGGATTGTTTTGAGCGGATCACGCAAAGTTGGGATTATTAATGTCCATTTTTCCAAAAAATAATTACTTAATGGTTATCGAGTAAAATAGTTGGATCCTATAAGGACATAAACATATGAGGGATTTTCAAGAAAAAATTCTTTAAGTTGGTATTATTTATGATTTATCAATAATTGATATTATTGTAGGAAAAATAACAAAAAATTATATTATTTACGATAAATTTTCTTATAAAATATATATAAAAGTCTTTAACCGGTTGGATCGACTAAAATCCATCACAAGAACTACTATTTTCACCGAATTGGAAAACACAAATTCTTGTGAGAGACGGTTTTCTTGAGAGACCATCTTTGATTGGGTCGACCCATAAAGAAAAATATAAAATAAGAATAGGAATTGAACCCTAATGAACTGAGTCTGAGAAATGTATCTCAAAGAGACGGTATCTCGAGAGACTGGCTGATTTGAAAATTACTTGATTTAAAATTCGTTCCATCGACCGTTTTTTTAATAACCAATAGAAAAAAACGATAATACTGGCAACAAAAAGAGCAAAAAAACCAAAATACCCCCACCTCCCATTAATTAACTAAAATTAAAAATAATTTCATAATTTTCATTTTCAATTTCTCTGTATTTTCTTATCACCACCATTTCCATTCTCCATTTCCATAGCTTCGTTTTCCTTCTTTCTCTCTCCTCTCCTACTCTCCTTCATAATGTCCATTCCATTTTCTCTCTCTAAATCTCCATTTTTATTTGGGTTTTTTCAGTTTCTTTTTTGATTCACCTTTTTGGGCACTACTCTTCGGATCTCACTCTTGTCTTTTGTAAGGTACTTGCAGATTCTATCCTTTTTTCTTTATTACTCCTATTATATTGTAGAGTATACTCTTTATCATGCTTTTTCTATAAATTCAGCTTTTAGCTTTTAGCTTTTCCTTTTTTTTTTTACATTTTGTTTTACAATTGTACCATAACAATCATGCAATTTGTTATTGTTGATCTTTTTGTTACTATTTTGCATTAGATATGCCTAAAATCTAGCTAATTTTCTAGTGTAAATTGGGTGTGGAGGTGATTAGTAAGTGGGTTTATTTTGGGGTTGATTTAGTTGAGATTTACCCATTTTACTGGGAGTTCTATGAAGTTTGATGTGAAATTTCATCTGGGTATGTGCTAATTTGCTGTTAATATCACTGATATGGTCCCTATTGTACTTCTTTGGTCATTTTTTTATAATTTAATTTTTTACATGTTGATCGATATAAAAAGTACTAAATAGCTGTATTTTAGTGAATGATTTGTTAATTATTGGTATGATAATTCCTTTCTGTTTTGCTTATTATGGTTGTTGGCTTGGGATGAGAGTTGAACAATCATGGTGATTATTTATTTATATATTTTAGTTTTTTAATTAATCTCTTTTCTATGATGGGGATTGCTTAATTGATTGAGTGGATTTGTTGAGTTTTAGGCTTATTTTTGATGTGAACTATCATTGGGTACACAGTAGAAAATCTGTTGATGTGGAGTAAGTGGCGAAGCTCGAGTGATAGCCTGAGAGGAATCATAGATGTGTCTTAGATGCGAGGGCTGATTAGTTGGACTATTTTTGTCGAAAGGGCTAAAAATTCGTATTCAAGAAGGAAATTTCGGGTCGAAGAGGGAACATGGTCTACACTAGCCGCTAGAGTCGTCCAAGTTTGATCCAATCAACCGAGATTGAGTATGAATGTACTCGACCCCAAGTCACCTGAATGTAAAAATCAAATCAGATTGTCAACATGTTTACGTACACATAAGAACCTGACATGGACACGATTTGAAATCATACCTGAAACCTCCAAACACCCAAATTTACACCTCTACTAGCCACCCATCCCTCCTTTTTGGAGTAGTCATACTATTAATTTTCCGAGAATGTGATATTGTGCTATAAATAGATGTTTTCAGCTCTTATACTAAGAAGTATCTATTGGGGTTTGTATGATATTTAGTTGCGGAGTCTGATTTTGGTTTCTGTTCCTTTTAGTTTTAAGGAATATTGTTTGAAAGAGTGCTTTGCTTTTGTAAATTGCTATGATAATGGTTTTGAATTTTGATGTCTATGTCGTTGCTGTTTCCTGTAATTTGATTTCATTTCTGCTTTGGGAATACTACAATGTAGCGGCATTAACATGTAACCTTTGGCAGGCTCTGAAATGAATGGAACTCAATTGAATAGTAATGCTTCTGGTTCTGGGAAGCCTGTGCCAGGATGTTTGGGAAGAATGGTCAATCTCTTTGATTTAACATCCAACATATCTGGAAATCGGCTTCTCACAGACAAGCCTTATAATGATGGTAATTTTCTTATATTGTTATTGCCATTTATTGTTTCTAGGAGAATCCACTTATACATAAATTGAGACTTGTTGACGTTAGTATGCACGTGCAACGGTCAAAGAAGTGTTGGTATATTTAGTCTTAAATACATTTACGGCCCGTTTGGTAGGTGGTAATAAACAGTGGTAATGGGAATGAAAACTAGTGTAATTTCAGTTGACAAATCTCTTGGCTACCTTGAGGGTCATGCTTGTTCAACCACAGTCATCTCATTTTCTTCATACAATTCATTCCAATGCATTACCATTGGAAGATGTGGTATTGGGTGTTAATGGAAATTTATAAACAAATTGTTTTTTGTGATCAAAGTTTCATCACCATGGTAATGAGATGGAACTTTTGATTAAATTTTACCCTATAAATCATTCTCATTACCACCATTAAATACCACTAACCAAACGGGCAGTTAGCGTTCACAAGATGTTTCTTCAGAATTTTCATAATGGGGTTCTTGCATTGATTGGAGGCTGTTTGTAGCATGCTAAGGTCTATTGGGTTATCATGAGTCTACTATGTGTTTTCCTTTTTGAGATAAGGCCGGAGATTCCATTCTTCACACAAGGGGGAAGTTAGCCTTCTTGTAGGTGGTGAGAACCCAGTCATTGGGGTGAAAAGGGAAAGCCTTGAACTAGTAGGCAACCTATGATTCTTCTACTATGTATTTGCCTTAGTTTACACAATTAAAGATTAGTTAAGAAAACTTTTCTTTTACCATTTTCGTTTCTCGAATGTTTGTGTTGAGATTGATCTTATCAATTGTCATCTTGTATACCTTTGTAGTGTTTTCCTGACCTGGTTTTGTTGTCTTCTTTTGATTTGGATATATTGTACTTTGTAAGTGCTTTTGCGAAGCTGCATTTAAATTAGCATCGTTGTGCTTGTTTAAGTGCTTGTAAATTTCTGTTATCGAGTAGAGAATCGCCCACTTCAACTGACTAAAGGCTAATCAATGTCCAGGTTTTTCTTTGTCGAGAAGTCGGTCAGATGTCTCTAGGATGTCAAGTGTTGCTATTGATGAGATGGAAGATAATATGGTAATTATAGTGTATCTTTCTGACATTTGATAGTTTCCTATTATACCACTAATTCGCGCATAATTACTTTATCTAGCCTGCTCAATAACTTGATCGTAGTTATATTGTTTGTTTGGTTACAGATGGTGTCTGATTTAAGACGGTCTTCATCGAACAGAAAGCCTAATGCAACTCCTGTAAAAATGTTGATAGCTCAAGAAATGTCACAGGACTTGGAATCGAAACAAAGGTCACCAAATGTAGTGGCAAAGTTGATGGGACTTGACGTAATTCCTCAGCCGCAGTCTGATCTTCCAGCCCAGAGGATTCAATCAAGATTGTATCCCCGAAATAGTCATTCGGAGATACCTACAGGATATTGGCAGGATGAACATGGTTTTTTCAGCAAGCAAATTGATTGTGATGTTCATTCTCACCAAGATCAGGATGACTATAAGGACATATATGAGGTATGGCAGTCTCAAAGAACAAACTGTAGAAGAGATAAATCGCCTCAACAGGGAAGGTTCAACGAAAATGTAAATGAGAAAAGGCTGGCACTTATTCGTCAGAAGTTTTTGGAAGCAAAACGCCTTGCCGCCAATGAGAAGTCACGGCAAACTCAGGAGTTCCAGGAGGCTTTAGACGTGTTGAGCTCCAATGGTGACTTATTTCTCAAAGTTCTGCAAGAGCCCAATTCTTTGTTTTCTCAACATCTTTCTGTCGGGCAGTCAACTTCTCCGTCTCCACAGACCAAGCGGATTACTGTCCTTAAACCTTCTAAAATGGTAAGTGATGATAAATTTTCTGCATCGCCCATCAAGCAGAATGAAAAGCAAGTAAAGAAGCAAGTTTCACGAAATCAAGTTAACGTATGGGATAGCCAGCATCCTGGATTTCCACCAACTATATCATCTTGGAAAGTTAATGATAGTTTTATTCGGCCTACTCGGATAGTTGTTCTAAAACCTAGCCCTGCTAAGACTAATGAACCCAAGGCAATTATCTCTTCAACCCCATCCTCACCACGGATTCTACCAAGTGAGAATTTTTTTGAGGAACCAGAAGATGAAGAGGCCCGAGAAGCAAGGGAAGTAGCAAAAGAAATCACACAGCAGATGCGTGAAAATCTGGCAGGTCATCGACGAGATGAAACCTTACTTTCTTCAGTATTCTCTAATGGCTATGCTGGAGATGAAAGCTCGTCTGAGAAATCTGGTAATGAATATCCCGCGGAAAATCTTAGTGATTTTGAAGTAATGTCCCCAACATCAAGGCTTTCTTGGGACTATGTTAATAGATTTGGTAGCCCATTTTCTTCATCTTTTAGTCGTGCATCCTATTCCCCCGAGTCATCGGTCTGTAGAGAAGCTAAGAAGAGACTTTCTGAGAGATGGGCCATGATGGCATCAAATAGGAATAATAATCTTGACCAATGGCCTGTTCGAAGAAGTTCAAGTACTCTAGGCGAAATGCTTGCACTTTCTGAGGTAAAGAAATCTGAAATATGTGAAGAAGAGGATGACTACAAACATCAAGTTCCGAGGGGTTCAACTTCTGGCCTAAGCAGCCATATGGGTGCCAGAGAAAGTGGATTTGATTCACCCAGGAATCTATTGAGATTAAAATCTGTGCCTGTTTCATCTACAGCTTATGGGGATAGGCTAAATGTTGAAGTCACGAGTCGAGCACTTTGCAAGGAGGTTCCAAAGGATATAATTAAGCCAAAAGAGTCGAAGACATCTTTTACCGGGAAGGTCACAAGTTTGTTTTTCTCAAGGAATAAAAAATCTAGGAAAGAGCAGTCTAGTACCGTGCTTTCTGATGAAGAATCTCAATTGGCAACAGCTGAAACACCCGGATTGTTGGTACCTCCTGCAAGGACCAGCAATGACCAATCAGAGTTGGTTCTTTCCCCTACATCATGGTCTCATACAGGACCTATTATGACAGATCTGAGTGATTCGAGACTCTGGAAAGGCTTATGCTATCAGCAGGTAGTTTTGATTCATGACTTGTTTTATGCACCTATCTTTCTGCTGTTGCATCATGCTTTTGCCGCTAGATTTTTATGTCCTGTTAAAATTCTTTGATAACCTATTTCACTGCATACTGTTGGATTCGGTCTTTCCATTCTTAGAACAAGAAAAAGCGTTTTTTTTTTCTCATGTTTGGTGATCTAGATATGTGATAAAAGGTTTACTATTCTTGAATTGCATTTCCTGATCTGGCAATTTTCTATGTCCCAGCAAGGAGCATCTGTATTGCAAGGGGAGAATCAGGAACAACCCAGCCCGATATCAGTTCTGGTACCTCCATTTGAAGAGGAGGATGGTGCCTTGCTCGGGTGCTATGCACATGGTAATTACTATTTTTTTGTTTATTTTAACGTCATGCCTATAAGTCTTTCCCTCATGATGGGCCCAAATATTCATAGATCCTGGTTTCGGATTACAATAGACTATAATTAACGACACGTTAAATAATGTGCACGTATGAAGTTGTAGAAGATTTTTGGTATTAAGGGTCATGCCCTCTCTGTTATTACAAGGGCATGGCTGCATACATCGACCCCCTAAATTCCGTTTGGGTGAGAGCCGTTCAATATATATGGCATGATGAAACATTGTATTTAAATCTTAAGCTGTCCGTCTTTACTCCTCCATTAATGGCCTAACGTCATTCTGTCATAAAACAGGAGATCATATGCCTCCGTGTCTTGGCAAGTCTAACCTGATCGATAAGTCACCGCCTATTGGGTCAATTGCAAGGACCTTATCAACATCATGGGATGAATCCTTTGCAGAAACCGCCACCAACTATCCTATGAATTCCCCGTTTGTGTCCCCTGGAAAGGAGCACGATGAAGTTGAATATCAATACTTAGTTCAATCCCTACTAACGATGGCAGGCCTCGATGAAGAGGGACAACTTGGTCCGAATCTTCCCAAATGGCACTCCCCAGATAGCCCATTAGATCCCGTCTTAAGGGATAAATACACAGACCTAAGCACCAAAGAACCATTGCATGAAGCCAAAAGGAGGCAACTAAGATCGATCCGAAAACTAGTTTTTGACTGTGTAAACACGGCACTGGTCGACATAACAGCCTTCGGAACCACCGCCAGCAATTGGGTTGGAGTCGGTATGGGGACGAGCCATACAAATCGATACTCGGAAAGCGGGTCCGGTATGGCATTGGCCGATAAAGTGTGGGCCTGGATGAAGGAATTGTTGCCTAGTAAAGTCAACTACCTTTCAGTTGATTGTGGGGACACCCACAATAGCTTGGTGGAAAGGCTGGTGAGGATGGAAGTTATAGGCAAAGTATGGAAAGAACAAATAAATTTACATATTGATAGTTTAGCCAAGGAAATTGAAGAGAAGCTTCTAGAAGAACTTGTTGAGGAGTCTCTAATGGAATGTACCTGGTAGAGACTAGAGATGTGATTATTGAGTTGAGTGTATAATTGAAAAATATACCTACTTTTTTCCCTTAATTTTTTAATTATTATTATGATCATTATTATTACTCCTTAATTAATCATTTTTATGATTTAAGTGTATTTTTGTGTATGAATGTTAACTAACTCCACCCTACATTTACTATTTCTTCCCTCATTTTAAGATGGTTATGTCTAAACTACGAGAAAGTCTTGTATAGACTTGATTTGCGTTATTTTAGGGTGTAATCTTAAATGGAACAAAAATTGTTAGTTTTCCACTTGATAAGTACGGTCATTGGTAAATATTGCTATTTTAAGTTGTACATACTAAAATAATGCGGATCAATTTCATATTAGACTTTTGCATCAACTAATCACTATGGCATATTCATCTAAAGAAATAAATTGGTTTTATACCTCAAAATCGATGGGGAGAAATTTGAAACCAACATGATGTTCAACCGAAAAGAATTGTGATCCACATTGGTGATTAATGGTAAATATTACACGCAAAGTATTATTAATGTTTGGATAGTAAATATTGATATGTAGTTGAATTATAGTAATACAAATTCAAATTAAATATGTGAAACAGTCTCACCGACGTCTCACCGAGAGACGATCTCTCACAAGGACAATGATATTTATACTTCAAAATTTGTCCTCTCATCCATTTGAGCACCCACAATTTGGCAACCCGTATTTTCTTGCGATGATCATTCCCAAAAGCCCAAATCAACATATTAGCGCGATTTGATGACCATGATATAACTTACCTTTTAAACCTTAGGGGCACTCCTCAATCATATGTTATCTCACTTGTCACTCTTCATTTTTGCCCATCACGTCTAAAGAACATTAGGTCCTTTCTTGAGAAACCGTCTATAGTATAGACATCTCTCAAGAGCCCAGCCCATATCTCCCTATTAACATACAAAACCACCAATTAATTTCTTTTAACTTTATAAATTGGGTCAGCCTCAAAACTTGAGACGTCTATTATATAGACAGTCTCAAATAAGAATTTGTGAAAGATTGAGTTCCATAATTCCATAATGAGGGATGGTTCATCTACAACTCCCTCTTCTAACCAATGTAGTAGTTTTTTTGTTACTTCCAAAGCATGGTCCCAGAACAAATCACCAGAGGTATAACTTTGAAGAGAAGGAAGCTAAACAAATAAGAGTAATTGATGATGTGGGCCAGGGAGCAACATCCTTGTGAAGTTCAAACCTTCAGATAATGAGCTAAATCCAGCTGTTTGAAAGAGATATATGATAACCTGCCTTTTCATTGTTCATGTCATAATTCTTACTATTAAGTAACACACTAACACAAGTTCATGTGAGACGGTCTCACCGTGAGATGCTCTTCATACATGGGCTAAATAACCCAACTGATACAATTACTAGTATATGAGCTCCTTGTTTTGAGGCCGTCTCACTGTGGGACGGTCTCTCACAAGTCCTTGTGCTTTCCGATATTGTTAGAGGGAAATTTCGATTTAAAAGAATTCTAGCAAACAAACCGAGATGGAAAAAGTTATAAATTGTAGCAAACTCAAGGGAAAAAGGAGTTCTGTTTCCAATTCAGTGCAGTACATCCAATAACATTTCTGGACAGTAGTTAAAGAAATGCTTTGTAGTTTAGTTACCAAAAAAATGTAAACAATAACTCAAACATAAGGCCTAAACAAGGCAAACAATAATTGACTTGGTGGATTTATGATCATCCTTTTCTGCAGCAAGAGATAAACTAATCTTGCTTTGATGTTTTTGCAGAATCTAAACAATGAGTCAATGATGATATCGCTAATAGATTAGGTCGATTAACTTCAAAAACTGGAGGATAGAACACAACGTGATCAGATCAAACAGAAGATTATTTCAAGGTATGAAAACGAATGAAGAATAGGGCGGATACGTACATTGATATATTCATTACGATCCAAAAATGATATTTGCAAATTCTCTGCTTTCTTGGGATGATACTTTCCTTATTGAGAACTTGTACTCGTACTGGATGGTGTACTTGAATGATTCTTCGATGACTCATTGTTCAGTCCATACTGCAGCACAAAATAAAATTTTAATTTAGAGTATACTCCCGAAAGTTAGATACAGACTTTGGTGACAGCATGCAGCTACCAGAAGTGCACAGGAGCATTGAAGAGCACTTTTGAAGTTTAGGGTATGCCCCCAGATTCAGATACAACGGCATAGGAATGAATAAACAAGCTAAAAAAACAGGAAATATGATTCTGAATATAACCAATTGCAACGCTAACCACAGCATATTTTAGTTATAAAAGAGCACGGAAAGGATTAAATTGTAGAACATTTAACAAATGTAAGTCAGAATCATTGCACGGTTTAGAAGATTCTGAAAATTCACAGAGTGGAAACTATATATTCCCTTGGTTTTACAATGAGATTACAGTTTTCTGTAGTGAGCGTTCCTTAATGAAGAAAGGAAATAAAGCAAAAGCATAGTGCAAAAGCAAAGGTGCATCGTAATGTATCCAAAAAGTCGTAAAGTTGTCAAGTTTTCCAACTAATACTACCCGCATTGTAAAGGTGTTAAAAATGATGATACAGCAATACTGATGCAATATGCAAACTCTACTAGATCTGGCACAAACATGAACGCACCTCTTCCCCTAAAGCAGACACTCCAACAGCAACATATACAACAGAGAAAAATAATGCTGCTTTCTCAGCAGCAATTTAAACAGTTTTCCATTTAGGTTTCACCCGGGAATTTGTGGTGCATGTGCTCCAATTTTGTAATTTAGAGTGTCCTAGTCTTTCTGTTTATTTTACATGGAGCCAAAGATTTATAGTTCTTTGATCGAATATAATGAGCTATATAGTACAATGGTTCGTGAAATCATGCTCACTTATTTATATCAAGTTGCAAAAGATGTATGCTATCAAGGGTCAACAAAAAACAATTTCTTTGACATCACTAGAACAAGGTTGCACACATCCGACCCCTAGCACCCAATCTGGCCTATGGGAGA
This sequence comes from Amaranthus palmeri, assembly GCA_019776075.1. Taxonomy (NCBI): domain Eukaryota; kingdom Viridiplantae; phylum Streptophyta; class Magnoliopsida; order Caryophyllales; family Amaranthaceae; genus Amaranthus; species Amaranthus palmeri. The sequence goes on along the minus strand of JAAKBH010000271.1, from coordinate 3,646,736 downwards.
GCCTAAGTGGGAGCCACTTAATGGCATTAAGGTAATGAGACACTACAGCTTCATGCTGAAGGACTGAAAAAGAGACGTGCAGGGTGGGTGAGATGGGGGCTAGGAGTTGGCAAGAATCGCCTAGGAATTCTAGTGATTAATGATCCTTAGGATTGATATTGATATAAGTCACAACATAATGATATACACACAATTGTTTTCGATTTCAAGAAGATGGGGTAAAATAAGTGCAATTAAGGAGAAAAACACATTGTTACCATAATCCAGATATGAACCCCATATCTCTGTAAAAGCACATCGTTTCAATATGATTTTCAGGTAACTCATTATTCATATCAAGCATATGAAATATAACTGATCAAGAACCAAGAAACCACTAATTGAGTACTCGTCTTGTTAGTGCTCTCCTATCTGAATGATTTTGCCAGAGAATCAGCAAAAAAAATTAAAAGGTAAACTCTGATAGCCTGATATTAGTTATCGTAAAATCTTGTAGGTTATGCACATAGAATAGCCATGCAAACTAACAAAAATTTACAAGAGAGGGAAAAATTAATGCAGTGAATTAGAAGCTTCCTTCATAGAAATACCTTCTGTCTTATCCGTGCTGTCAGAATGTCCGAGAAAGTTCCCCTTCCTTCTCCCTTCACTGTCATTAATGTTTGATTTGATTGAGAGTTAAGCAGTGGCTCCCTTGCTCTATCTCTGGCATCAGCATCACCATTCTCAACATCAGAGTCTTCTCTTTGTGTGGAAACCATAGCTCGTAAAACCAAAGATAGCATGAGCAACAATGCCTAAGCAAACACAGTAAGTTGACCAACAGTTAAAGAAATAATTATAATAACAGCTAGAAATAAAAAAATAGAAGTAGACAGAAAAACTGGAATGATAAAAATACACATGCACTTAAGTCCTAGAAGTAGAAGGCACCATCTCATATAACCAGCTATCATTGCATAAAAAAAGTTGTTATTTGACTAACTGTGCTGATCAAGCCTTTGTCAATAGAGGATTATATACCTGGACTGTAAGTAAAGCAATGCCTAGCAAAATGCATATATCAGCATTCTCTTCAACAAACAATTTCAACTTCTCAAGTTCCCCAGTAGGATCATAAGGAAGATCCTGGACAATATAAAAAAACCACGTAAACAAAAGTAGAGCTAAAAAAATCAACAGATAAAGCTTTGTATAAAAGTATATATGCAGTCTACGTTTACTAACCTTCTCCCAACGTTGATCGATTTCTATAAATCCCACTGAAGCGACTTCGAGTAACATGAGCACAATTGAAAGGAGAATGTACTGACGGTTTTACAAGTTATAGAAAAACTCATATAATTGCTAATCAACTACTATAATATAAAGTATTCATCTAGAACAATTCATGTGAATCATCTAATTAACTTTTGTGTATTTGAGTTTGAGGCAATAGCTAAAAGCATGGACAACTGTAAATCACAGCATTGATAAGAAATGAAATTTCAAAACTCTGAAAAAATACCTGTTAGAATGCATTCACGTATTTCGTAAAAGTAGAAATAAGATTGTTAAACTCATCCAAGGATACAAAACAGAGACAGCAACCATTTAATGCCTCAGCTGCAATGTGACCAATGCAAGACATACAACAGAGCAAAACACCAACAACCATTAACGAGTATATGAACCTGACACAAAAAGGGAAAAAATTCAAATGGATTTTATATAAGTGAAACTTACCTAAGACAACAAAGAATCAAATTCAGCTAACACGAGCGTCAAGTTGTTGACCCCATGCATGACGAAAAAAATTTGCAGCATTCCCTCAAAAGAAGACATAAAACATTATAATGACTGAAAAGGCGGACTGGTTCAAAAAGTGTCCCTGCACAGCAAGGGTTCCACCACCAAGGTGTATGTAGGCGAACTTTATCCTGCATTTCTAAACCATACCACCTCCTTTCAAGTGACCTTGTTTTCGATATGGATTTAAGTTGTTTCTTTTGTGGGTTGAAATTTGGCAATTTTAAATTCATCAATTATAATCTTCCATCATCAATTTTTGTTTGTTAGTAATTAGTCATTATAGTGGGCTCGAATCCTGAAAGCAACGGATAAGGTTTGCCTACTACCTTACACCTTCGTGGTGGAAGCCTTTCTCGGATGAAGATTTTTATTGGCAGGATTTTTCTCATTTTTCGATATTCACTTGGGGAAAAAAGAGAATTCCTATGGTCAACATAAGATGCTTTGACTATATTGCTGAATGATATTATTAATGCAAATGGTCTTGTTTTCCAAATCCCATCTAGAAATGTTCAATAAAGGCCATTTTGCATTCGCATAATTTCTTATTCAGCCATCCATCCTAAATTAGCCTTAAGTCTACAAGCGAGACGCATTCAAAATGAAGTTGATATTTCTCAATATATCATATCGACCAAACTAGGTAGGCTGATAGACATACACAATATTAGTGGACAGCCTATTACCAATTATCCGTGAAAAAGCAGCAATACAATTCACTGATCTATGTTCTCAAAAGTCTTCAAATAAAATCATAAATGAGTTGATATATGATATATCTATGATTGATTTCCAGCATCTGCCCACCAACGGTAATATTCAATTAATCAATGGAAATCGAAGAATAAATCTAGGCAGATTATAGAGCTTCGGAGCAACTTTTGAACACTGGCATAACAACTAATGCAGCATACATCTAAGGATCTTCTGAACTAACAACTTTTATTTGTCAAAGTTCTAAACTTCTAACTATTTAACCTTCCATAAATGGCTCTTTTAACTCCTTCCCTCTTTGTATGTTTTTATTTTGGGTGTTGGAGATTAGACATTATCTTAGATAGTTTAATTCCTACTACATATAAAACATTCTTTATGTGAAATTGCATGTGATGTTCGATACCAAGGCCAATAAGAAACAATCTTTTTATCGCCCAAGTGAAAATCACTTAATGCCACTGGTTTAAATGGAAAATTGTTGTTGTTGCTCAAATAACTGATAAGTAACTCAAAAAACAAAAAGAAAATTTCGGCATTCCATACTTCTACTTATAATGTACACATACAATTAGAAGGAAAAACGAAAAGGCTCCAAAAAATTAACTAAACAGATATTCAATTTCATACAAATATTTAAAAATATCGTTAGAATGGCTGCAAATGATGAAAATAAACTTTTAATTAAAATGATAACTAGCAAAATCAAAAATATTGAATAAAAGCTATGTAAATTAGTCAAAATGAATGAAATCAAACCCCAAAATGCCGAGGTATTGAATGGAGAATTAGACATTACCACGGATCAGGCAGATGAATGTAATGCAAATGAGAGAAGGAATCAATTTCGGAGCCCGAAACCAATTTTACCGCGACATCAAGCGACTCAATAGCATCATCAAATTCAAGCGATTCTCCAACAGAGTTTAGAGACGGAAGATAATTTGGAGAAGGAGCTGAAGGTGGAGGTGAAGGAGCAACTGGAGATTGATTTTGCCACTGATTTAGCAAGAAAGCGGAGTATATTATAGTTGAAATTCCGAGAAAAAATTGCAAAAAATTAAGAAACTTGAGATTGAATGCCAAGAAATTGTGGCAACAATTTGGTCTCATTGTTATAAAAGTGGAATTTCTATAGACTATTGATTGAAATTGATTTAGGAACCCTAACCCTAGAGATTAAACTTTTAGAGATCGGGAAGATTAGTGAAAGAAAAGAGAAAAAAAGGGCGCGACAAAAAGTGAGAAAAAAAGTATAGTATGTAGTGGAATCATTCCTTTCTAATACCTTTCTCTGTTTTTCGTCGTTTTTGTTAGTTAGAGTTCCGTTGAGATGAATATTTAGCAACTGTTTTTCAAATATTTGGTTTTAATTATAGACGCTTTCTTGATAGACCATCTTTTGTAGGGACCACTCTCAAAAGTCCAGTCCAAATCTATTTTTAAAGTTGTAATAGTGTATATTTAGAATTGGACTGTGCTTTTGAGAGCCGTTTTCACAAAAGACGGTTTCAGGTAAGAATTTGTGTTTAATTATCTCTCACGTGGCAGGAACATCTCTTCATCTTTTTCAAGTTGGGGGACTCCTTTTGACTGCGCTTTTCTTTATGGGTATGATTGGAATAATACTGGGTAGGACGATGATGATGATGCATACGTTAAAAAACTTTATTTTCTCTTTTTTTAAAAAATATTATAGAGGAGGACGAGGGAGGGAATGACATGGGTGAGCCGATGTGCCCTTATTATGACCTTATGTGCTCGTATGTGAGGGTGTTAAAACAAAATTTATCTAAAGCAAAGTCGGTAAAACTATTAAATCGGAAAAATGATGAAGAAAGAATGAAGCTTTATGGAAAAATTGGTTAATAAGAGAAAATTAGGATTGATGCTTTCAACCTTATAATGTTCAAATCATTTAGTTTTATATTAGTTAGATTATCAATTTTAAAATTCTTCTCTAATGATAAGTGCATATAAATTATACCCAAATAATTGATAAAAAAATACAATGAGTGGAAGAAATGATTGTAATTGAGATGAAGGGATTAAACAAGTTTATGGACGAAATTAAAACAAAGAGTATATTATTGTCAAATAAATAAATACTCCCTTTGACTTCTGTCCCACAAAAGTTGTCTCATTTTTCATTTTAGTATGTCCTACCAAATTTGCCTCATTTTTTTTTTTGGCTATGACTCATAGGGGGTGTTTGGCAATTGGCTGTTGGCTATTGGCGGTTGGCTTTTTTGGTTGGCTTGTTTGACCAGCTGGAAATGTTGGCTGTTTTTATTGGCTTTTAAGCTAGCTTAAAAAGCTAGCTGTTTGGGGAGATGTTTGGTAAATTTGAATGTTGGTGTTGGCTGTTTATTAGAGAAAAAGTGGGCCAACAAGCCAAAAGCCAACCCAAAAAGCTAGCTGAAGCAGCTTTTTCATTTTGGCTTAAAAGCCAGCTTTTCAGCTGCTTTAAAAGCCATTTACCAAACACTTTTTTTGGCTGTTTGACTGATCAACAAGCCAAAAGCCAAAAGCCAACCATAAAGCTGAACAAAAAGCCGATTGCCAAACACCCCCCCTTTTTTTATTTTCATCTACACATTTAACTTACATTTCTATTTCATTCATACACATTTCTCTCACTTTTTTATCGAATACTTACAACATTAATAATTTTGGAAAAAGATAACTATATAAATGTCTATCTTATCCTTATTTTTTTCTTACCCAACTTCTCATTAACTTACATCTATGTATCTCTTTAGAGATTATAATGACCTTTTTGATATAAGATACAAATTTCTAAATTATAGTGCAAAACAGTTATGTCATGACTAAAACAGAATGATAAAGCATGTATTTACCTATTTTTCTTGATTTCCATACTAGATTTCTATGGAGCAAATTTGGTGGGACTGACGGAATAGGAAAAACCTGAATAGCAATATGTGTACTTTCACAGGTGATCAAGAAAGTAATACATAGACTAATCGCTTAAATGAAAGCTATAAAGAATTACTTGTCTGTCAAACTTAACATAATTGTCTCATTGTCATTTTTAAATATAACCTACCATTTTTACAATACAAAAATATACTCTCTTTATTATTTTAATCTATTATATGTAACTCTTATTTTTCGTGCCAAAAATAAATTTGATTATATGTAGGAATAATGGGTAACAATAAAAGTGCAAGTTTAAATTAATAGGATGGAATGTGTCCACAAATTTCTAGCAATTTATAGTTGGCCTCCTTTACCATTAATATACTTCATGCATTATAAATTTCCTTTTTAAATATTTTCTTTTTCCCTCCACCCATTTATTAGGCCTCCATCCTTTGGTAATTTACAATTTTTTTTTTTTGTCATTTTGCCATCTATAAATCTCACCTTGCTCAAAGTGCAATTCATCCCTATTCATATGTAACATCAAAACATTTCAAGTGGGGTAGAAAAGAAAAACTATAGAGAGATACTACATTTTTGCATTAAAAATACAACTATATAGTATTGTGCTAGTACATTTTTCCCTAAGATGACTTCCTTGAATGTTGTTTTGTACATTGCAACATTGTTATTAGGCTTGATTTCTCCTAGGGTTGTTGCTCAAAGAGCCTTCTTTGTGTTCGGAGACTCGCTTGTCGATAATGGGAACAACAACTACTTATCCACTAGCGCGAGGGCTGATAGGCCACCGTATGGGATTGACTCACCTAATGGTCCAACTGGTCGCTTCTCTAATGGCCTCAACATCCCCGATATAATTTGTAAGTCAAAAATCACATATTAGTATTTACAAAGTACTTAGCAAAGCTCATTTTCATGTATAAGCTCGATATTATCTTCAGTTAAATTTAGATATAGTTTACATATTTTTACTAAGTAATAAGTTATTAGTGTTTTTTTATAAGCTTGAGCCGGGGGACTCCTTTTTGGCCGTGCTCTCCTGTATGGGTATGAGTTGCCGCCGTCCTTCCCTTCCCAGACCCTGCCCATAGTTTTCTATGAGCGGGATATACTGGATGAGATGATGATGATGATGAGTGTTTTTCTTATAAGATAGTTAAAAAAAACAAATAGAGTATTATATTATTCAATATGCATTAAGTCTTTAGAGTCCTTAATCCTTATTATATTTCGCTCTGATGCCAAAAAAATAAATGTAACGATGCAACTTATAATAGTATTATTTCTCATTGAACAAAAAGTTATCTCAAAATATATATATGTATATATATACATTAGGTGAGCAACTTGGAATAGAGCCTTTATTGCCTAGCCTAAGCCCAGAGCTCCAAGGAGAAAGACTTCTTGTTGGTGCTAATTTTGCTTCAGCCGGTATAGGTGTTCTTAACGACACCGGCGTTCAGTTTGTAAGTACTATTTTTTGTATAACGCAAATTCTGGTGATAGACGGTCTCTTTGAGAGAATACTTTTAATAAGGTCAGCCTATAAAGAAAATGTAAGATAAGAATCTGCAATAAGCTTTATTGGGCTGGGCCTGTGAAACGTTTCTCAGAGACAGTCTCTCAAGAGACCGACTATTTCCTTTATTATAATTGTTTTTATTTTTTACATCAACAATTTGATTTTATTTAGTTACTTTCATGTATAAGTTACTTAAAAAGTGTTGCAATCAGCTAATGCAATGCGACTTAAGGCAGCACTTTAAAAATATTGTATAAGTTTGCAACATTAAAGGTTCTTAATGCAACATTTTTAAAGTGTTGCTACAAATATTATTTATAGTAGTTATAATTTCCTACCTTAACGGAGTTTCAAATACTGATTGAATGTACACAACTTTATAAAGGCATAATTTTTAAAATATATAGTGGCCTAAACGTGAACTTAATATCAAATTGTTAATAAGAAATACAATATTCTATTGATCCACCTAATGTCTGATAAGTGGTTTCCACCTTTGCCTGATAAGTGGTTTCCACCTTTGCGGTGCCGATTGCTTATAAAAAAATCATTTTTGAACAAATAGATAGTTGAATGGTCAAACCATTTAATAATAGTGTTTATAAATTAACTAGTTGAATCAACTTGTTGTTACAAATCAACTATTTTTAAACAAGTTGCTCATAACAACAGTGTTTATAAATTAACTAGCTGAATCAACTTATTGTTACAAATCAACTATTTTTGAACAAGTTGCTCTAACGACGAGTTAAAATTGAATGATCAAATTAATTGATAAAATCAACTAGTCAAATTATCCACTTCGATCAGCTAACAAGTATTAACCATCAACCAATTTACCTAATACCATGAAAGAATTTGCTTTAATTAATAGATCACAAACTTTTGTAGGGGTGTAGAAATGAAATGCATGTGAGGGTACGTGTAAGATCCGTTATATGTAACTTTCATGCATTACTGTACTTTCTCTGTTTCTTATTCATTGGCTATAAACCATTTAATGTGTTAGTTATGGTAATTACTGTACACAACAAAAAGATACTATGATAACTATCAAATTCATTATTAAATATTCAATATTAATTAAACATTTGATATAAAAAATATATTGTAAAAATAAGGGAGAATATAATGTAAAAATACAAAGATAAAGGTAAAGGACCTTCCCTGTATCCTGGCAGGGTCCAAGTGGGGTTTTCTTTTTCTTGAAAGCCGACAAATCATACCCGTACTCCAAGGAGAAAGTAAAGAGAGATACACACGGTCAAAAACCCTTCAAGTGATCACCAGAAAAAACCCGATTGTATAAATACCCCCTCTCAGACTCTCATAATGAGACGGTTTCATACAAGACGTGTTGTTATTTGATATTACCCTTGACATATATTATTAAATAATTAATTGTTTGTTTTTTTTTTTTTTTTATAGATGAACATAATAAGAATAGCAGAGCAATTCCAGTATTTTGAGCAGTATCAACAAAGATTAGCAGAATTAATTGGAGAAGAACAAGCAATAAAAAGAGTAAAGGGAGCATTAGTGTTAATTACACTTGGTGGCAATGACTTTGTGAACAATTATTTCCTCCTACCAGTTACGGCTAGACGTCTTCAATATCCCAATCTTTCCGACTACGTTAACTTTGTCATCGCCGAATACCAAAAAATTCTTTATGTAAGTTATTTTATCAAACTTAATTATATATATCGCTATAGTATCAACTAGATGTATTCAAAACAGACCCGATGACTCAATTGATACCCGACTTAAAAATGGATTTACAATTATGTAAAAACCAATGTGAAGTGTGAATAAACCCGATTTTAAACTGACCTGAAACACCGGACCCGAAATCAACCTGATGACCCGAATGAACACCTAGAGTACCAACTCAACAAGAGATTTTACAATATGATATTTTGGGGTGAAACTAGAATTTTGAGTTAGGGGAGCAAATTGTTGATATGCTAGAAAATAATTTCTCTGAGATGAAATACGAGTGTATGACCCTCATGATACATGATGCTAAGACAGATAAAATCATAATACTTCCTCCGTTTTTTATAGTTGCACCGTTTGCATTTTGTACACTATTCATCATTTGATAGTGTTTTATATAGTGCGACTATTAAACGAGAAAAAAACATAGTCATGTGAGATCTTGTTTTATTCATCTCGTCGGATACTTTCATAATAAAAAATTTTTATAATTTTTAGTTGAGTATAATTCTAGATATAAGCAATCCAACAAATGCATTGGACTGCGTAAAAAGATGTTTTGGTGCAAGTATTAGATACTCGTTATCTCGGTGTTTATCTCGAGCCGAGGAACTTTTTGGCCACATTCTCTTTATGAGTATGAGTTGTCATCTTCTATCCCTCCGAAAGCCTAAGCATAATTTCTTTGAGCACTATTTGTACTTGTTATCAATATTTTGGTATGTACTATTTGTGGGCAAATATATGACAAATGTTAGATTATTAGAAAATAATTCAAAGATGAGATTCTTATTCATAGCATATCGATAAAAGATTAAATTATTAATGTCAATTTTTCCTTATCATAAACACGTTGCAGAGGCTATATGAGCTCGGAGCAAGAAGAGTATTGGTAACCGGAACAGGGCCATTGGGTTGTGTTCCGGGTGAGTTAGCCACACAAGGAAGTGCAAACGGCGAATGTGCGCCGGAGCCGCAACAAGCTGGTGCCCTTTTTAACCCAAGATTGAACCGAATGTTGCAAAATCTAAACTCCAAAATTGGTGCTAATGTTTTTATTGCCTCTAATACTAAGGGCATGTTGGATAATTTCATTCAAAACCCTAGAAAATTTGGTATGTTATTATATTATGCTTTTTTTTTTTTTAATTCTCCAATTCCCTCAACTATACGCTAAATCGTTATTTATTGTTATATATGCTACAAATTTATGGTCATTGCCAAATTAAAATTCACGTTTTATCTATCGTTCTTTAGAGTTTGCCCCATTTGATAAAAAAAGTTAAGAAAAGATATAGTAGTATGTGTCATTTTATTGTTACTATAAATGAACTATATTCGCGGTAAATTAGTTAGAGAGATCGAGATTTGAGGTTTTATCTAGCTCTAATCTACTATGCCATGTCAATCTATCATAAATAGAAGACTATTTTGATGGGCCATCGATTATATGTATATTCCGACTAACATGTCCTTTAGAGTTTGCCCCATTTGATTAAAAAACTTTAATTGAAATAGCACTATGTGTCATCTTATTGTTACTATACTATGTCTTTATATCGTAAAATATATAGTAGACTCCGACCAAGAAGAAATTTCACCATTTCATTCTCCTTCACTCCCCCTCTATAAATGAGTATAACACCACATTTTTTCATTTTTGTTCGTTCTTTTAATTCTGCAACACGAATTTTTGTCGATAGTCGTCATCATCAGCATCATTTTCATTATACCCAGTGTATTCCGCCCATATGATCAGGGTCTGGGGAGGGAATAACGACGGCAACTCATACCCATAAAGGAGAGTGTGATCAAAGAGTCCTCCAACTCAAGAATGACCTTCCATTTTCCAAAAAAGATAGTATATACATCAAAAAATAAAAATATTAATTACACTTTATCACTTTATAGTATCTTCTTAATTATGTTACAACTAACTAGCTAGGACCATAGTCCCAACTCAATTTCACAATACATGACCAAATGCATTAATGAGTGTTTTATCTTAAATCTTGCAGGATTCAAAACATCAAGTATAGCATGTTGTGGACAAGGACCATACAATGGTCTAGGATTATGCACACTTGCATCAAATCTATGTAGAGATAGGAGTCTTTATGCTTTTTGGGATGCTTTCCACCCTACCGAAAGGGCAAATAGATACATTGTTCAACAAATGATGGTTGGTTCAAATGAGCTCATGCATCCCATGAACTTAAGCACCATCTTGGCCGTTGATTCGAGAACCTAAATGACCGTGGCCAAGTCGAGAAGTCGAGAATCTGGCACGCTTATTAAGTGTGGGCAATATTTCTCGACTGAAATTATTGACATGGTTAGTTAAGTGGGATTGGAGTATTTTTTAAGTGTGGAGTCGTGTAATTTTTTTTACGATTGATTGTTATTCATTTCTTTGGGTTCTGCTTACTTTTTTAAGTGTAATCATTGATTATTAATAAGGTTTTTGTGACATTAGGCAAGTTAAGCGGCTATGAATGCTATTGTATTGTTTGTTCTTGATCTTCATTGATTCAATGAAATAATGTCGTACTAGCTCCCTTCGTTCTACAAGTTTTGCAACAATGTGATAAGAGTGATTTTCATGGGGTGCGATAAAGAAAAGCTTTATGGAGAAGTGGTATGTGAAAGATATTGCGAAAAATGTTGTAAAACCTGTAGCACAAAGAGATTTACAATTTGGCTTCTTTTAACCTTAAATGTTTTTGGTTTTAAAATGCTTATGCTTAGCCATTGCTCTCTTCAACTCATTATAAGTGGCTCATTTTTTTGACACTTTTATTTTCATGTTTAAAAAGCTATTTACGATTCACATTTGTTTGCATATTATGAGATTACTCAATTTTAATTTTTATCCATCAACATATATATTTTTTTTTAATTTTATGCAAAAGTAAATAAGACATTTATAATAAAATAGAAATAGTAGATCTATTAAAAGCCGATGTAAAAGGGCCTATTTTTTTGTTCCTTTTATATCCTCTTATAACCTTTTAAATTTTCCTCCCAATGTGCTTAGGTCCTTTAAAAAAAGAGGATAACAATACATAGGATTTTATTTTAATTTTTTTTACCCAATTACATATTGACACGTGTCATGTATTTTTTGGCTTTTATTTTTGGTGTATATTTTACCTAAAAAATTACTCATATGATAGGCAAATAAAAATAAATATCAATAGTTCGTTTTTTTTTCTCTATAAAATAAACCCAAATTTGCATATTTTACATTCACATTAAATTTTGTCATTTTCTCTCACTAAATATAATTATCTCACATTAGAGCTTACTTTCTCATATTAATTTTTAATATTATTATAATAATAATTATGAATCCAAATAACCAAAATCAAGGAAAATTTAATTTTTCTAGTTATCCAAACTCTCAAAATAACTCAAATATTAGCCTTTTAATCCAAATATCCTCAATAATCCTCAATTTCGTCATAAATATTTCCTGATTTCATTTTAAAATTTTATTGCTTTTGTCATATTTTATATCCCATTCGATAATATCTTTTAATATTTTAATTTATTATTATTACGTTACATTTTATTTTATTACTAATAACCAAGTAACGTAACTCGAGTTTAAAATTTAAATGTTAAATTTGATATCAACTATACGAGTAACAAGTTGACACCCTAAGTACCGATTTTGGTTGGATTAACATTTACTCATCAAAAATGGCGTCCACTTGGTACTGAAGGTGGAAACTACCTCGTTTAGCCATGGCTACACCTCCATCTTTGATCAACCTTTGCTTTGGTGCCCTCAAAATTCACATTCTTTATGGTATTCCTTTCTTCTAATTTCTGCCATTTTTAGTTGATTTTCGCTTTCAAAATCAATTTTTGATCATTTTATTTGCGTGATTTTGGATTGCAGGGAATGATGATGGAATTCTGGAGGGAATTTATGAGCTTCCTGTTGAATTGTTTGATGGCTTACTGAACCAACTTCCTGCTTTAGCACTACACAAATTGCAATTACTAATGTTTGTGCTCTTATAGATTTCAATTTAATTTACCTTTTTTGAAGAAACCCTATTCTTATTATGCCAAATTGTTGAATCTCTCCAATTGTTTTTCTTTTGATTTTTGGTTGCTTGGATTTCTGTTTCTTTTATCAAACTGTAATTTTTCTTTTTCTCATTTTACTCAATCAGATTATAGTTCTTTGTTTTGGATTATAATGGACTATATAAAATGACTCATTTATTTGAAGTTGTTGATGATTTTTATGAGCAAGGGTCAATCGGAAATAACTTTTTTTTATCACTAACAAGTGTATAAAAATGGTAAGTTTGTGTGCATCTGATCCCCAAATCCCATTCTTGGTGGTAGCCACTCAATGACATTCGTACAATGAAATGTTGTTCATTTTACTCTTTCGGCCTATTTGTTTGTTGTTATTAAATGGCGGTAAGGTGGATGAGTTTTATTGTAAATTGTATGGATATGTGGTATGTAGTACGTGATTCTCATGGTAAGAAAGCTTTCGTCCTCAAATATGGATTTTTCTTTGGAGTTTTTCATTACTAGCTTATACTACCTTATTTTATCTTCAGTTTATTGCTCACTTATCTATACTCAATGCCTGAAAGACATTGAATTGGGTTTGGTGTTTGGTGTTGACAAATTATATTTGATAGAGTACTTTGAAGGGTTTAATTAAATGGAAAAGGAATGGTTAAAAAGGGTAATCGAATTGTTAAGTATTTTTTGATTTGAAGAGTGGTAAGGGTATGAGAATGGTGTGAGAGGAGATAAGGATGATAAATTTGCTTGTTTGTTTGTTACTACCCATGTCATTGTTTTCACGAAGTAATGAAAACATTACTCACACAACCAAAACAAACTTTATGTAATGCATTTGCTTATTTGATTTCATTTCCAACCCTTTAAAATGAGCTACCAAACTCCCCCTAAAAGGAATACACACCAACTAAAAAATCCAAAAATATCTTATGTTACGTCTCTTTGTTGCTCTTGGGAACTTTTATTGCCTTAAGCTAACATTGTTATGTACAATCGTAGGAACTAGGAAGAATGTGGAGTGAACACCAATTGCCAATAGTTGCTCATGATGAATATAATCAATATTTGCTTGATGTTAGAACCAAGCATGAGTTGAAATATAGTTGAAATGTCCGTATTTGTGATGTGATTCTTAAACAAAAACAATTTGCATTCACGAGCATGACTTATTCTTGTAAGCAACATTTCAATTGGTCATCTTTAATCTCTTTTGATAGTTTTAGGACTAAGGATGTTCAGTTCTCACCAAACTATTAACTAGATTAATAGACTCACACTAGACTCACAACAATGTCAAAGCCTTATTCCCAAAACAATTCCCGGCTACAAGGTTCATTATTTCCCTTATAAGATTACTTAACTTTAAGTGGTTGTGTCTATATATTGGGTGTTATTCTTCAGTTTGACCTTGGAGGTTAGAGATATTTCTTTTACTTCTTGATTTTTGTTTTTAATATTTTAACATTGTATTTTTCATAGCAGGCCTTCTGAAACCTTGAATAATTTTCATTTTGAAAGTGATGCTTCTGGAAATGGAAGGAAACGTGTGAGGTAAATTATTCCACTCATTGCCATATTATCGCCTTTCCTGGGAAGATGGAATAATATTCTATCCTTTTGCTCAGATGTGACAAGTTTGATATTGCGTGGAAGGCACTGTTTTACTCTCGTTGGCCTGAGCTTGTCAAGCATTTAAAAGAGACTTCTTTGTCAAGAAAACATGTGTTAGAATGTGAAACAATTTGTGATTGGAAACAGAAGTATTGGGAATTGCACCTTCAAAAGTATGTGAGGCTATGAAGAAACGCCACCCCTTTTCTTAATGAAAATTTCATTTGATTGCTTTTTCCAAAATTCTCACTCAAATTTCAGTTGCTTTGATGCAGTTGCAGAAAGAGCTATGTTACCGTCTTTCAAAGGATGTGTCGCAGAAGTTCAAATCCCGGGTAGCTTTATGCTTTTTCGAGCTTGGCGTGTTTGTCAATTTTATATGTGTAGATTAGCGTTATTTTAAGTCTTTGTTAGAGTGGACTATAGGCTACTGTTACTTTTTTGTTATATTATGCCGATTTATCGTACGAAATGGATGTCATATTTTCACCTTTGTTTGGCCTTTCCTACTCCTTTGGCTATTGTTCACTTCTTTTGAGTCTTAAAACATCATTTCCGTGTGTGTTACGAGTAACATTTGTTCCAGTATACAACAACATTTCTATTATCCCTATGCTATTGAGAGGTCCCCACCCAGGCAAGCTTTGAGGGTTGGATGTACTCATTCTTATTCTTGTAAGAACAAAGTAATTGTTTTCAATTGACCTCTGATAAAAAAAACTTTATTCACAACTTCAAATAAATATAAAGTCAATATGATTTAACTAGCCTCTTTATTGTAGCCCATTGAGTAAACCTTTATTTTTGTATAAATTAAAGAAACCAAATTTAATTTTCAATTTTAACAAAAAGAATAGATCCAGTCAACATTATATATAATACATACGACAGTCGACACTCAAAAAGCATTCTAGAGCTCACATTGTGGCACAATTTATGCATATAGAATCTAAATATAGTGGTTCTGAAACAGTTATGTGCTGAAGAAAAGTCTTGTCTCTATTTTCTGTTGTTGTGTCTTTCATAGTACTCTATCCTTTTCGAACCTTGATACAAATGTAATTCCGGCAGCCACATGTACAACCCAATTGTCTTACAAGTTTGGGAAATCCAAACACCCAAGTGGGGAAATAAGATATTCTCATGCATTTAGCAGTTCAGATTCATTACAGATCAGGTTGCATCCATAGGATATAGTTTTATGCCTCATATATTGTCTATTTGCAAATGTGTCAAAGCAAAGAGTTTGGATTATTATGACATCTATTGTTGGACCTAAAATTTGTAACTTGCTTAATTGCGTACGTGTGTCATATATAAGAGTTTATGTTACGGTGGTTTATTTTGTACTTGAAATACTCATGGTTTTCCTTTGTCGTACTTCGAAATTTATAACAGGATAAGTTAATTAGTATAGTTGTATAGAAACCGAAGATTGGTTACTATAAGTGAAATCATGTTTCAAGTTGTCATGTGTCCAGACTCCAGTGGCATTTTTCATTGTGCTGCTTAACGTAGCTATTTGAATTTTGATCTAATTGGATATTTTTCTTATTCTTGCTTTTATGCCAAGTTCTACTTGTATATTTTCCAGGTCAGCTAATTAAAGTAATTGGATATGAGGAACCAACAAAAGGCTTAATGAATCAGTTCTCTAGATTGCGTGATCATTGCCTAGAGTTTGGATGTTATGTGAGGTCAGATACTTGGCTATGCATTTTTCATGTTCAACTTTCTTTCTCCTTCTTTATGAATACAAAAACTGAAAAAAGTAAGAAGATGGTCATCTCTTAATGTGATAGGTCTACATGTCATCCATGACTTTCCATATCCATAAGCCTGCTTCATCATCTCTAATAATTTCATGGAAAATATTGCCTTATTTTATAGGAAACGTTGATGTTAATAGTCCTAATTCCTATCTATTTGACTTTGTTTCTTCTCTAATAAAGGAGGAAACAAAAATGAGGGACGAGAAAAAAAGAGGGGGGTTTTGTTCCTTTAATGAGTTGCATGCGGTGCATGTGAGCGGCCTTAAATGCTACATGTTGAAATTTAGCGGGATCACGAGTTCCAAATATTGTTCAAAGATGAGATAACATGAATGTAAAGTACTTCTTTGTTCCCGTATGTTTACAACAAATGCAAACTTATACTCTTATTATAGTTGGGTGGGTTAGTGGAAAAGTTGGACAAATAGGAGAGAGAGTACTATTCTATTCCCCAAAACCAACTGTAGCAAATTCACTAGGACGGACAAAAATGACAAATGCAGAAAATTCATAGATACGCAGGAAGTATGTTAACAACCGCTTATGGAAGAGTGCCCATAGTTTTGAATTCTTGCATAAAGTTCCTATTTTATTTTGAGGCTATGTATTTGTTTTCTTTCTCCAAATATTTTAGGGTTAAGGTTCTGATATTGTTATGTATAGTTTTTTTTTTGGGAATTACTTGCATGTATTTGGTGACGCTTCTATTTTTCATTCTGGATTCCGTGGGAAAAATATGCTTATGTTGTCAATATCATGGTGCAGTCAATTACTTCAACTTATTGTGGAAAGATTGAAGGTTCTTATGTAAAACTTTTTGTTCCTGTAGATTTCTGCGACTTCAAAACATATTTTGTAACTCGGAAGCCTTTGTAAGTAGCTGCCTATCTCTTTTTTGAATATCAAAGCCATTTGTGTTTGCAGACTTGCTTTGTCAAGAGCGGTAAAGATGTTACCTTTTCTTATAATATAATGGTGAACCAGTTTTACTAGAGATGGTTGCTTGTTTTTATTGCGTTTGTAGAGAAGCCAGACTAGTCCATGAGGGACTACTCCACTAGGTTAAACAATGAATTGATTTCCATAGAATATTTCTGCATTAACCATCTTTTCCTTTATTTCTCTTTGCTAATCTTACCAGTCTCTATCTCTTAAGATTCCCTAGGCCTTACATGGATCTCTTAGCTTATTTTGAGCTTTGGCCGAAGATAGGTAGATTGATAGATCATAGATCAATAGATGTGTATGCTTCAGTCTTTCACCACTTAAATTCTATATTGTTTCTTTTGTTCAGATGGCATTTTTTTCTGCTTTTTTTTCACTTTCGCTTAATGCCTTGACCTCAAAGGGGACATAAAAAGTCATTCATGAGCATACTTGTGACATGATGGGTGGAAAAAACCTAAATTTTGCTCATACTCTCTCCACCTTAGAGAAAGTTCCTGTATCCTCTTTCCTATTACCTTAAATAAAAACTTTTCCACACTCAACTAATGAGACGACTACCCTATGTCTCATACTCTATCTGTATTCCTTATGATGTGGGCCCCTGCTATCACGATATTTAAAATTATTATCAAATTGTTAGATTCATTCATACTTTCTATCTTAAAAGGCTCTCACATCCTTCTACTAATTATTAGTAAAAAATGTGCGTTTAGGACGAAGCGAGTAAATCTTAATGATAGGGGACATATCCTTCAGTGACAGAACATGTTGTTTCTACCTTTCTAACCAGTCTATTATGATACACATTATTAGGAGAATAGAGAATAGTATTTGGCTATAATAAAAACAATGAGCCTGGAAACATGGCTAATTGGAAATGTCAAATGCCTGAACAAGATGGTGTTGAAATAGAATCGACATGAAAGGTCAATGTCTGCTTCACACTCAATATAGACCATTTGAATGAATCTAAATGATTTATCAAATTCATGATATGTAACTATTATTGTTGTTCATCCATATCACTTTACTAAAAATTTGACGAAGGGGTGACTCATGAACATGAATTCATTAGCTTGTGGTCTAAAATCTAAATTCTATTTTTTTTGTCATAGACAGGAAGGAGTGGGAAGGGATGAAGTTCAATACTTTAAAGTTTTGTGGTCTAAAATTCTATTTTTTTTGTCATAGCAAGATATTTCTCACAACTCATAATGCTCTCTTACAGTGTTTGTTAGCAAAAAGCAAGTTGGAAGGTTTGCTACTAAGGAGAATTTCCTCTGATAGGCATGTAAGTCCATTCGTTGTAAATACTCCCTCCTATCAATTCTATATTTCCCATTTGGGATTTGACACTATTCATCTATCACTTTTAATCCGTGTTTTATTTTTAATTTATAAGTTAAAACATAGTCAAAGTGGAATTTGATTGATTAGTCTTATGTAAATTTTATTAATATGAACTTTTTTATACTTTTAATTATGCACAATTAGAAATATTAAGAATTGAATCAGTGCATTGGCAAGCGTGCAATCCCTAATGGGACAAATAGTAAGGATCGGAGTCAGGAGAGATATGCCGCTTTTTAAGTATTGGAAATTTTCTGTTTCCTCGCACACCTAACCCGTAATTTCTCTGTGCTAGTGCATGCTATCTAAATCGGGATATTAGTGTAGTACGGATAAGGGAACACGAAATTTGAGCGTGCGTCCCATGTTGAGGATATCTGATAAGTTTAGGTCATAACATCACATGTTCTCGTTTTTTAGATTAAGAAGTTGCACTCTTGAGTGGGTAGAAAGAATAGAGTGAGTTAGGGACGTGAGAGCCCAATTCAGTAGCTTCTGTTTTATTAAATATATCTAAGAAACTCAAATTATAATCTGGGATCTGGATCACTATAGGTTGAATGTTTATGGCTATGCAGTGCTATCTTCATAATTATTCCTTTCCTCCTTTTTTATTGCGCACCCAGTGATTGGGGGTATAAGCAGATCAATAAAACCAGGATCAGTAAGTATGGATACTTTTCAGTTTTCACATATCAAACAGTCATAAAGTGCAAAAATATCTCATATTAAAGGTTGTCGCTGATGCGCATCCCATCTAAATCAAGTTACCATTGAGCTTTCTAAGTTATTGTCACGGCAATTGCAGCTTGATGGATTACGCATGATACTGAATCAGAACAGAGAAACTATAACTTCTCTAGAGTTTGTAAACTGTAAAGTTTCATTGGCTTTCTTGGAAACAATTTGCTACACGTTGGAAATGGAAGGTAAACAAATGCATGGAGTGAAGCATTTTGCTGTGAAAGCGTCAAAATTTTTGGAAGCTAATCTGGATTCTCTGCCACCACAACTCATTTCCTTTCTGTCATCAAGGTAATTTTGTTTTATTATATGCTTAAGCATACTTTGGTCGTCTTTTGAGGTCAGAATTTTATTTGGGGAATGCCAAATAAATCAGCTAGCATTTATGAGGTGTTCCTTCTGAGGATCTCGTTTTATGGTAT
The DNA here is from genome assembly GCA_019776075.1 of Amaranthus palmeri. Classification (NCBI taxonomy): domain Eukaryota; kingdom Viridiplantae; phylum Streptophyta; class Magnoliopsida; order Caryophyllales; family Amaranthaceae; genus Amaranthus; species Amaranthus palmeri. The sequence continues at coordinate 3,627,177 of JAAKBH010000271.1, read as the reverse complement.
CAATTGTGCATTTTGCTTGGTTTGTTTGTCTCAACAGATCACTGCAGTCATTAAGCCTTTCTGATAATCAAATCGGGAGACACTTTGCAAAATCAACTTTCACTGCCCTTCTTGATGCTTCGTCTGCTCTGTCCATCCTTGAGCTGTCAGATAACAATGTGAGCAAATTGTATCATCCTATATAATTATTTGTTTGGTTTCTGCATCTGAAGTATCCAATTGTTGGGAATTATTGGGGGGAAGCAGAGAAAAACTAAGGAAGCAATTTAGAAGAGAGATAAAAAGAGAAAGATGTTTACTTGCTTTCTTGCTTGAAAATAAGTACAAAACACCATTTATATAGGGGAAGAAAGTTGCCGAATAATAGGAGTCACAACCTTTGGCCGTTCATCTTCTCATATCTCCTAAGCTATTCATGTAATCTAATTAATCTAGACTTAATGACGAACTTATTAAATGAGGGAGACTAAGTCTCATTTACTAACACAAACTGTGAAACTTTAATTATGATTATTTTCTCTACAACTTGAAAGTTGTGTTATGTATTAAAAAAGATAAAATAAATCCTAAAATTGGTGCAGATTTCAGGTTGGCTTTCTGATTTTCGTTGCAACTCATCCAGTCAAGCCTTGTCCTTGTGTGAAACAAGCAAGTCTTTGAAATCTTTGCGTGTGCTTAATCTAAGGTATGTATTACAGATCCATCTATGCTTATTCATGATATACATGGATGAACCTAAGAGGAATAAAGTAAATGTGTGAAGAATTTTGAGGAATGGACCAAAACAAACTTTGTGGAATGGAATTAGAACATGAAAAAAAATTTCGTATTAAGTTGATATCCTCTTGTTGAAGAAGGTTTATCAAGAGAACAAAACAAATACTTTTATATCCATCAAAACTAAAGTTCGGCTTTGAAACCTTCATGATTGGAAATTAGACGTGATTGGTTTACCCAAGATACTTTTATTGATGAAGGCTTACCCAAGGGAAAGAACAAAGAAACAATACAAAAGATTTATTGATCATGATTGGTCGCCATTGAGGTTTAGCTTTGAGCCCTTTGATATGTATAGCAATCCTAGATGCGATGTCATTACTTATTAAGATAGAAGTTCTATGTTGCATGTTGTTAGTTGATGATATTGTATCGTTTAACGAAATTAGACACGAATTCAATGCTAATAGACATGTGGAGACAGACGTTTGAATCAAAAATGTTTTTACTAATTCAAAGAGATAGTAATTGGAACGTGTTTTGGAACAAAGGATCATAGGGAAGGATTTGTAAAGTTAGATATGAAGGAACTTCTTTCAAGTAAGTGTTTCAAGTATTTTGACTCAATGTTTCACAATATTGGAGATACTAATAAAGATGATAAGCATAGGATATAGAGCAGGTGGCTCGAATAGAGAGCGCTCCCGTAATAAATTGTGAGCAAGGTGTGTCACTAAGGCTAAAGGGAAAATTTTCCACTTGACTGCTAATACTTTAGATCTGAATGTTCGACTTTCAGATTATAGGAAGACAGAGATAAGTGTGTGCATGTTAGGATGAGTGAATGGACATACCATAAAAAATAGTATACGAAATGAGAATATAAGAAAGGGTTTTGGATTGCGAATATTGAAGTTAAAATGAGAAATTCTTTTTTGTTAATTTGGTCATGTGAAGACAAAACAACAGATACAAATGGATGGAGAAATTCGTTTTTGTTAATTTGGTCATGTGAAGACAAAATAACAGATACAAATGTGATTGATCATTGCTATTGTTTTTCTAGTTGTACTACTTGTATATTAGTTTTAGATAGGGCCAAAAATTAAGTATAAACTTGGTTATTTATGATCTTTCCATTTCATTTGTTTCGGTTCATGTAGCTGACTCCATATTGTTGGGGATAAAGGTTTTGGAATTATTGTTCGTTAATATTAATTTGAGCTCTATGTATCCCGTTTCATGCTGAATTTTATCCGTTTTTTATTACCTTAGGGGAAATAATTTGCGGAAAAGTGACATGGAAGACCTTAGATGTGCTCTCATTCATATGCCTGTTTTGGAGACTTTGGACTTAGCTGACAATTACATTGAGGATGATGGAATCAAGTAAGTCTTTTGTCCTGACCTGTTTCGATATCGAGTTATAGATGTGAAATAATTCTTGAACGTTTCAGGTGTTTAATCCCATACTTTGTCAAGTCTTCTGAGCACTTTACCCTAGTGAATCTAAATTTGAAGAACTGTGAACTCTCCTGTAACGGAGCAACCGAACTTCTGGAAGTTCTCATAGCATTAAACTACCATTTGGTTTCTCTTTCCCTGGCGGATAATGCTCTTGGAAGGTAGTTGTGACTAAAACTTATTTTTTATTTGAATGTTTTCACGTTTTATTTATCGCTACTGATACACGGTCGTGTTATGGAAAAAGTCAAATTGCACCCTTACTTGGAGACCTCATGCACACATCTATAAAGTCGCTCGATATAAGAGACATTGGACTTGGCTCTTCTGGCTTCCTAGAACTTCGGATTAATATGCCAAATGTGGTGAAGCTAATCAGCATTGACATAAGGTAAACCTCCTTTTACGTTTACATTTTCCAATCTTTCGGGATTAAGACTCTGGCTGTCTGACATTGTTGTTGTTAATCCGGGTCATGGCCTAAGCAAGCCCGGGCCTGAACTCTCCCTTGTCTAAATTTTCTGATCGGTATGAAAATTAAAATGTAAACAACTTTTCGCAGTGAAAATCGTGGTGGGATCCAAGCCGCAGAATTTCTTGAAGAATTGATCTCTAGAGCTCCAGAGCTTGTTGAAGTTTATGCAGGATACAATTTAATGCCCCCGGAATCCTTGAAAATTATTTATTCAGCCCTTAAGATTGCTAAAGGTATGCAACATCTATGAAATATTCTATTGAAGATCCATCTTGGGTTTTTGGTTTTTGGTTTTATAGTTCTGCATATGCTTATTTCCGAAATGAACGAGTACTCTTCGTTTTAACATGAACTTAAACTACGACAAATCAGGTACGCTTCAGCGTATCAATCTTTTGGGAAACCAAAAACTTTGGCAAGCTGATCATGTCTCGGCGCTCTCTGAATTTCTACGTCATGGAGAACCGATCGTGGTGATTCCTTCATCAACTTCGCTGGACGGACCTTACGATGATGATCCATAGAGAACGTAGGGATAAGGCTTACGATCAGTACGGGCTTCCCCCTTCTGGTGTCATGTATGTCTATTTTCAACCATACAATTCTGCAATTTGTATTATTGGATGTTATTAGATTAATTTAATGAATTAATAAACTTGGGTTAATAAGTTTAGACAATCTCAAATAATAATCAACAATAGTCTTCTTATCAAATATTGATAAAAATAACTATATTATTTCGGAAAATTTGTAAGTAATGCTCTCAACTATTGCTTATTGAATTAAAATACCCTCAATTATTATTTAACTTTTTCTTGAGGATATTATTATTTGACTTTGTATATCCTAAGGATAATAAAAATTCAATTAATAAAGAAAACAATAAATACTAATGTAAATATCACAAAAATATGTTTAGACAATACACCCAAAGTTTAATATGAGACTAGATTCAGCCTTAAAAATTGCTCAAACTAGTCTTATTTGTGTATTTTCCTAAACTACCCCAACCAAAACAAATAAACAAAGACATCATCTTCTCTCTTGTTAATTAATTACTTATATAGGGACAAAATAAGTTTTCTCCAAATTAGGGCTTAAATTGAGCAATATTTAGGGCTTAATTTAGCATAATCCGTTTAATATTCCTAAATTCCAATACTAAAATATGTTTCAAAATACAATCAAACAGAAGAGGAGGTTGAGTCTTGAGCATTTTGTTGTTGTTTGATGTATGGCTCAAATAGTTCCCAAATTTTGTTTTGGTCAGATTGTAGTTGTGCCATTTGTGATTGAAGAGTCTGTATTTTCACTTGAGTACTCATTGAGTCGAGTAGCATCGTTTCAACCCTACCAACCTGATTACCAATCCGGTCAATGTTACCCGAGAGCCTAATCAACTCTTCCTTAATGTGGTGAGTCTTTTCGTCAAACTCCTTCATAATTCTCTCGGCTATGAGAACATGGGAAGGGGTTGCTTTAGAGGACTCACATGGTAGAGAGTGGTAACCGGGATAGAAACATTGAGTTGCAGACCCAATACCATAAACATTCAACGACTTTTTCTTCTTTTGCTCCATGACTTTGAGAAAAGCTTTCAAATAAATTGCATTATAATTAGGGGTGTCATTAGCTTTTTCTGCCTCTTCAACCATCATAAGATAAGTTGCCTGTCAATTAAAACCAAAGAAAGAATAAAAATTACATATTGAAAAATTATAATTCTACAGAAAATTTGATAGAGTTCTATTTTAAAACCGAACTATGAATTAATAAATTCATCCTAGTCACAAGTAATAAATGCATACTAAACACCGTATCATACAATACCAGCTAAATGTCACAACATAATTTTGCAATACATAATTAACTAATATTATTAACTTACACTAAGAGATTCGGCATAGTTATTAATAAAGCCTATTTTATTCCCCTTTGCATCGGTGGTTTCATGCGTCTGGAGAAAAAGCTCATAAGCTAAGGGTTGTCTCCCTTCATCCTTGGCCTAAATAAAGAAGATGTGAATAATTCAAATATTATTAATTATTACATTGATTAAAGAACAAGTAAAATAACTTACCATCTTATCCATGACCTTAGCAGCAGATTGCGAACCTCCTCCGTAGGTGGCATCAGCTTGTCCTCCCTCGACACCCCTACGCCGATTCTTTGCTTTTATTTTGCTGCTAGCCATGAACTCTTTACTGTCCCAACAAGCCTTCAGTTTGTTCCACTCCTCTTCTTTAATCCATTTTGGTTTGTAGCATCCTTTCTTTGATTTAATTTTCTTCCTCTCTTCACTAAGCCACAGACCATAACATCTCCCAGCTCGGGGATTCCATGCCGCACGAACATGGGGAGTGATTTTAGAGGGCCACTTCCAATATTTCTGCACATATATAAGATACATGAACATATAAATTGTTCAATTGAAGCAAATTAAAAATTATATTTTTTGTACCTGGAACTCTCGAAAATAATAATCTCGAGTCTCCTGTTTTACTAGTGCCCAACGTCCAGCACTCTCATCCACCTTAGTCGCGAAAATTTCATTGATTTTTTGGGTGAGTTTGTAACTGCCCTTTGATTCATTAAAACTAAAAGGAAAAATATTAAAACATTATTAATAAAGATTATTCAAAATCAAGTCCTTTTATGTTACTTACCAGTTTTGTGACTTAATCCATGGAAGTGGTGGTCGAGTGTCTTCCTCATCAGAAGAAGTAACAACCTCGACATCACCCTCATTAGTTGATTGATGTGAACGACCCGCAGAATTCTCATTTTGTTCATTACACAAAGAGCGACATGTAGAGTTCTCGTTTGGTTCGTTAGTTGATTGCACTTGCTCTTGCATGAATTTTGAACTCGATTCACGCAACGAAGTGTTGTGACACCTCCAATCGTAATAGTTATCCACAAAGCCCTTCCTAACTAAATGCATCCTCACTTCATTCAAATTTGTAATAACACGATTTTTGCACTTCTTACAAGGACATCTAATCTCTAATCTTGAACTATTATCACTTGCAAAATTCAGAAATACTTCTACCCCTTGCATGAATTCTATATTATATGCCCCATTAATAAGCCTTTTATCCATCCAACTTCTATCATTAAACAACTCTTCCATTGCGCAATCCTACGATTATAATGATTTATTAGCTATCTAATGATTTTGTAATACTAAAAATTAATATTATTTATAATGTAATTAGATCGTAGTTTAAAAACAAAATTAACAAAAGTATGATACATTATACATATATAGTAATATATGCTGTAATGTATTATACATCTGCATATATACTGTGTGACAAATAACAGGCAACAAATGTGTTTTACCTGATCCACACCAGCTCCTCTTGTACCGTTTCATCGTGAGACGATTTCATACAAAATACCCATTAAAAAACATAAAAAAACAATGAAATATGAATTTACACTTTTATAGGAAGAAATTGTTTTAATAAAATAATTTGGGCTAGTCTTCACGTTAAGACGATCTTTATAAAAAAATTAGTCAATCCACAAACACTTTGGGCGGAGCAAAATTAGCAGTTTTTTAATGTTTATTGGTTTTTTTTTCTTATTTGAGTTTTTTTATGTCGACGGGTTTAATTTTTTTTTTTCCTTTTCAGTGTATTAATATATTCTTCCAATTTTTTTTAAAAAACATATTAATCTATCAAATAAGTAAATATTATCATGATAATATTAATTTGAACAACAAAAATATATATTTAACATCAAATATTTTAACTAACCTGAGGGAAGAATTATAAGCGCCCACGTATTGCACTATTTTCAATATGTATATAAATTCAATATTATAAATTCTGTAAAAATTTGTAAAAAAAATGTATGTTTCTTAAGAGTTCAATGCATATTACCCAAACAACCATCGTAATTTATAGGCAAATATGAGTGATGACTATGAATATACATTTTGTAATTATCCCTCCAAAAATTTTTGAAAGTATTTTTCATAAAATTTACCAACAAGAACTTAGTTGGTATCTTGTTGGTAAATTTTTGGTTCCCGCCTATTCCCGCCAAAAATATATGGCGCTTTAAATTTGAATTTCAAATATTTTTCCTACGAGTGTTTTGTTGGGAGTTTGTAGGAAATCACCAACAAGAAATATGGATGTTGATATATATCTTGTTGGAAAATATCAACCGTAGAAAACTTATTGGCAAGACCTGTTTTGGGAATAGTTTGTTGGAAATTTGTTGGTATTTTCCAACAAAAACAGCTTATGGTAAATTTATGCATTCAATAATTTTTTTTGTAGTGTTTGATGGAGACGGTATTTTTTATTACTTCATATAAAAGCTAGCAAGTTTTGAAAGATTAATACTTTTCCTATTCAGCCTAAATGTTCCATTTAGTTTTTTCACACTTGTCGAGGCAACATTTTAACCCTTAATATCTCAAAAGATTTTTAATTAAAAATTATAAAATTTAATATTTATAATCCTTGTATTGAAACGAATCAAACAAGATCCCACATGACTATGTTTTAACTTATAAAATTAAGAGTAAAATACAAATTAAGTAAGAGTAATGAGTGAATAATGCTAAAAAATTAAATGAGACATTTAGGCTGAATAGGAGGTAGTATTAATTCTTGACGTTCAAAATCATCACAAACAAACCCCAATTATACAATTTAAGTGTACAAAAGTAAACAACAATGAAACTAATTAAAAAATACTCTAATAAATTGAGTGCAATTTGAATTTACAAAGACGTCACAAAAATGTCATTTTCAGGAACCATTGGATCATGCTATAATTTGATCAGTTTTTAGGGGACAAATACGACCCTGTATATTTTGAATAGTTGGAATTATTATTCGAAGTTTTGGCTTGTTAATGCTAGCAAATACTTTTTTTTTCTCATTGAATTTGCATCATTTTCTATTTTAGTCTGTCTCACTTAATTTGCATCATTTTTATTTTTGGACAATGATCCACCACTTTCTTTTAATATCATCCACACATTTTAACTCTCTTTTAATTTTATCCACCCAATTCATTCTCTCTCTTAATTTATTACCACTTTCTAAATACACGAATTTCTCTTGATGCAATTCAAAGAGGATGGGGTAGTAACTAGTATAGAAAGAAATGAAATTTTTATTTTAAGCTCTAATTTCTTATTTTATTTTGACTTACATTAATTGAGTTAAAAGCACGGTAAAAATATATTTATGAATTTAGAATTGAGTCTTAGTTAAATTTATCATCATTTTCATTAGGTAAGATTATAAGTTCGATTTTTATTTAGTCCCTTTTTATCCTCAGCTTACCTTGTAACACGCACTCTTGTGACAATTGATTGGCAGTTTGGTACGAAGAGATTGACTTAAAACATTAAGTGCTGAACGTATAAGTTAATTGAAAAATGAGAGACGATTATCTTGCTGATAGTTTAGTGATGTATATTGAGAGACAAATAGCAAAGATATATACTGTCAATGAAATCATAGAGGATTTTAAAGGTTAAAAGAGCCACAAGCTTTACTTTGAATCAAAATTTACGTTATCATTTTGGGTTGTATTAATTGACAATATTTTAATTATTAATTGAATACAATTTTTTTGGTCAACTAAGCCCCTAATATTTTGTTCAAATTTCGCCATTGATTTAATTGTGAGACGTGATGCATGAGTTAAATGGCGTTATTTGTACAATTTTTGAGAATATATCATAAACTTATTATATAAAAATATTTTTCACAAGAATAACTATTAAAAAAAATTTTTATTAGGTACTTTTTGACACTTTTCCATGTTCTAACTTCTAACTGTTATTATGCCCTATTACAAACACTCTATAGTTTTTATGGTTGATAAAAGTTAGCATAAGCCATAAAGTGAAAATGTAGAAATACTTGAAAATAGACATAATATATTATAATAATCCATAATAATTATAATATTTGTTATTGCGTAGAGCGGTCTTAAGATCTTGATATGTAGTAGAATCTGCACAAAGTACAAAATTTTATGGAACAACAAATCAAAGAGGTAAAGATCATAAAAATATATATAAAGATAAATTAAAGAGAAGTTAAATATATATGTATAGAAAAGTGCAATTTTAAGTTAATTAAATTAATTCTTAAAAAAAAAATTCTTAGTTTATATTTAAAAAATATGCTCACCATCAAATAATTATTTTAGTTGATAATTTAGGACGAACTATATAGTAATGGCAAGCTACATACATCTTTTAAATTTAGGGTCTAAGTTTTTTTTTTTTTTGCATTATTTTATTTTTATGTCGAATGTTCTTTGGTTTAGATTATTTTCGATTAATTTGTCTTTCTCACAAAATAGCAGCTTAATATATCGTTTTTAAGGCTTAGCAAGAAAATATTAACTCAAAATTCAAAATTTATGTCGCAACATAAACTCTAAACTGACCCAAAAATTTAAAACATTTAAGTCAAAAATAAATATATGAACAAAAAGGTAGATCGATATATATGAAAGAAATTTGAAAGACCATTTTCATTTGTCATTAATTAAAAAATTGCAATACATAGAATAAAGCAATAATGCTTACTTAGACAATAAACACACAAATTAACCAAAATGACAAGACACAAATCACCCAATTAAGCAAATCATAAACCATACAAAGCCAATAAGCCATGCAAAACCCTAGCTTAATTAAACTCCTTAAAACCCTAATTAACACCAACAACCTACTTTATTTCCACCATCACCAAACCAAACACACACATTAACTAGCTTAAACCCCTTAAAAACCCTAACTAAAACCATTTTCTAAAACACTCAATTTAAAACACATACATATAATATAACTAACGTTTAATAAGGAATACACCAGGTACAATAATGATAAACATGATTTAAGGAATAACACCGACTCCACCACCAGCACCACCAACACCACCAACAGCTCCACCAACAGGGAAACCAACACCACCAACACCACCACCAACACCAGAGAAACCACCAACACCACCAAAGGGACCCACAAATCCAACCCCACCACCAATAGCACTACCAACACCACCAAACACAATGTTCTTATTGTCATTAACACCTTTAACACTAGGGTTAGTTTTCTTGGTGTTATCAACCACATTGTTATTGCTCATTTTCATGGTCCTTGTAGCAAAAGCCAAGTGGCTAACCATGATAAGTAACATAAAAACACTAAATAAAATTGCACTAGACTTAACCATTTTTTTTTCTCTCTTTTTTTTTCTTTTATTATTTATTGATTGGTTTAATTTGAGGCAAATGATGCTTGGGGAAGTGGGTTATAAAGAAAAGGATTGGAGTGGGGAAGTTGGGTTTAATAAATGAAAATTTAATGAAAATCTAAGACTAGCTAGACTGATATTGGGTAGATATAGTAGCATTTGTGACTTTGTTCAGAAATATTTATTTGATCTAAATAAGTGCCAGCTTGATATATGGAGTTCAACTATTCATTTATTATGTAATTTGGTAATGTTGGTGACTTTGGAACAAAACCTAGCTAGGGTTTTGGTTTGACATTGGTGTTTTTTTTTTAAAAAAAAGGAAAAAAAGATGGGTTTTGGCAGAGGGGTCTTTGAGGGTGTGCAAGGTGATCGATCGTATAAGGCTCTTCTTTCTCCCGTATATGAAAAAGTTAATTAAAAAAAGAAATATGTTAAATTTATTGATAAAATATACTCCTTCCAACTCATTTCAATTGTCTCATTTTTTTATTTGGGCAATTCACTTTAATTGTCTCATTTCCTTTTTTGTGTATCTTTTTTTACCTAAATACCCTAACTTTTCCGATTCCTAATACACAACTACCACATTTACAATTAATTTAATCAATTAAAATACCTAACTACCACCTTTTTGGTAGACCCCATCTCACTCTTAATATCCGTGCTCAACTCAAATGGGACAATTGAATTGAGTTGGAGGGAGTATTTGTATTATATTTACTATAAATAAGATACACAAAAATTTTGGGGGATTTAGGACAGGGCCCCCAAATTTTCCAAGACGACTCTGGGTTTTGGATGGTGATAAAGTTTAAACTTTATGTTAAGTTTGTTAAATTAGGCCGAATTTATTATGAATGTCAGTATATTAATAATGGGGATTGATGACGTGTACACACTTTATAAGCCAAGGAGAAAATTCTTATGAACCCATAAATTTTTCACAAAAAGTCAAATTCTGATCCAATTTGAAATTGATTCTGAATCCAACCGAAAATTAATGGGTCATAACCCGGAAATTTCGACCGGTAGCTCAAAAAGAACCTAACCCAAAAGATCGGGAAAAATAAGATCAAATGCAATCGAAGCTCAAACTCAACTGTTCTGACCGCATAATTATTTGTGAAAGACGGTATCAACTGTTTCAACTAAAATAAGACCCAATCCTAAAAAAGAAGATAATATTAAAAGCTTGTTCTTCCAATCAACATACAATATCTGAATAAAAATTAATTATTTAATTAATTATGATAATAACACCTCAACAACCACCCATCTAAGTCAAACTCTCATTTGACATGAATTTTGACCCTTCTTATTTTGCACCTTTTTAGTGCTTATACAACCTAGTCAAAATTTTAATTAGTTAATTGTCGTTGTTTGGTTGTAACTAAATTTGTACAATTATTAATTGGTAAGCTTGATAAATAACCGTACCATTATGCCAATGGCCAAGCTTAATTCAAGTGTCCACTTCAATGGGCCGAGTCGGGGCGGGTTATGTCAAATGTCAAACAGGTCGGGGCGGGTTAAACCCGTTTAAATATGATCCACTTTGACCCATTTTTTAAAAAGTTCATTAAATAGTGTTTTTATTATACTTTCCTGTTAGGTAAATTCAACTATGAATATAACAATATCATATAAAAATATAAAAAAAAAAGTGGTAAAATATTTTTTTACAACCAATTTCTATAACTATCCGACCCGACCCGAACCGACCCTTTACACAAAGGCCCGTTAATGACTAGTTAAAATGTGACTCAGCTCTTGATCTGTTGGGTCGACCCGCCTCATTGACACCTCTATTGTCCACCAAACATCATTAAAATTTAGATTCAAATCTGTCAAAGTTATTAACCATAGTCATTCATTGAAAATCTCAAAATCCATCTGGGAAACCGTACCATGGTGTATGCTTTTTGCCGATGATATAGTATTGGCTGCAGAAACTAAGGAGGAGGCTAATGGAAAATTGGAGGAATGGAGGGAAGCCTTGGAGGGCAAGGGGATGCGCATAAGTCGCTCGAAGACTGAATACATGCGATGTAACTTTAGTGGGATAGAATCGATAGGGGAGCCAGAGGTGTCCATTAGGGGAGAAGCTGTTGCATGCACGTCCAAGTTCAAATATTTGGGTTCAATAATTCAGAACAATGGGGAGATTGAGGGTGACGTTGCTAACCGTATACAGACAGGTTGGCTCAAGTGGAGAGCAGCGACTGGGGTGCTTTGTGATAAAAGATTTCCTAATAGACTTAAAGGGAAATTCTACCGCGTAGCGATTAGGCCGGCTTTGTTGTACGGAACGGAGTGTTGGCCTGTAAAGAAGGCTTTCGAGCAGAGAATGGATGTAACAGAGATGCGCATGCTGAGATGGATGTGTGGTAAGACAAGGATGGACAGGATTAGAAATCAGGAGTTTAGGGAAAAGTTAGGGGTTGCACCTCTCTCTGCAAAGATGCGGGAGAACAGGCTCAGATGGTTTGGGCATGTGCAGAGAAGCACCCATGACGCCCCAGTGAGAAGGGTCGAACGCATCATAGTGGAGGGCAAGAGAAGCCGGGGAAGACCTAAGAGGACGTGGGAGGAGCAGATTAACAGCGACCTGCTCGAACTACACCTCTCTAAGGACCTGACCAGGGATAGAGCCACATGGCGGCGCCTTATTCATGTCCTAGATTACTAGACTAGTTTGATACTGTTCTGTGACTTTTGTCATCGCTTTTCACTTCCATTTTTACCTATATCGCTTATAGTTTTTTTTTTTTTTTTTTTTTTTTTTTTTTTTTTTTTTTATGCTTGGCTAACGTGGGTGTAAGATGCAGGTTTTCGGATTTTTGCAGGTCCTATCCTTGAAGACTCCTCTAGAGCCGAAGGACTCTTATGACCGCCCTCTCCTTATGGGTATGAGACGCCGTCGACCTTCCTTCCCCAGACCCTGGCCATAGAGTATCTATGTGCGGGAACACTGGGTATGATGATGATGATGATGATTCATTGAAAATCTTATTAATATTGAAATGTGAATTAAATATATAAGATAAAAAATTAATAGACAAATTAATTAATTTAATTAATACAAATACAAAGATAAATGTTTTACACAAGGACAAATTTAATGGGTAGTTCGAATATATATGCAGGTAACAATACTTAAAAATACTAAAAATCTAATTGTGTTGCAGTTACCTTTCATACAAGTTGCCTACGATCAAATTCTGCCGTTAGTAAGAATTTGCATTCCACTTATATTTTTTTGAGTTATTTGTAACATGACTTATTTTTTTCAAAATTCGCCCATAATTTTAACGGTCCGTTTGGTTAGAGGTACTAAATGGTGGTAATGAGAATGATTTATAGTGTAAAATTTCATCAAAACTTTCATGTCATTCCCATGGTAATGAAACTGTGATCACAAAAAAGTTTTTTTGTTTACAAATTTTCATTACCTCCTAATACCACCTCTCTCATTGGTAATGCATTGGAATGAATTTTATAAACAAAATGAGATGATTGAAGGTTCTCAAGATAACCAAAAAATTTTTAACCAAAATTACACTAATTTTTCATTCCCATTGACACGATTTATTACCACCTACCAAACGGGCCGTAAGTGGCATATAGTACTATAAAGATTTTTTTATATCTAAAAAAATAAGGGAAAATTACTTTAAAAACTCCCAACTATTCACGGTTTAAATATAAAACTTCCAACTACCGATTATTATTCAAAACTCCTAACTTTAGGCCCATTTTAAATTTAAAGCACCCATACAATTTTATAACTTGTTTAACCGGTTACCGTGTTGTTAAAATGGGAGGATACTTGAAGGGTCGTGTAAGGTCAAAAGGTTGAGGTGATTAATAAATACAATTTGGTTTCACTACTTCTCAACTAAAACCAATTTATCCGATTATAAGTCATCTTAGACTTTAAATTTAAAATAGGCCTAAAGTTGAGAGTTGTAAATAATAACCAATTGTTGGGAGTTTTATATTTAAACCGCCAATAGGAGTTTTTAATGTAATTTTCCCAAAAAATAATTAACATCTTGAATTTCAACTGGTTCTAAATAGAATTTATAAATCTATCTGAAATCTTGTTGACCAACATTAATATTCGACCAAAAGTTTTTTTAAAAAAAAGAAATAGACGTAAATATTAATCCGTTTGGACCCGAATAATTATAGGTACTTATTTTGATTTTTGGCAATTGAGTCACTTTAGATAGAACTTTTCTGATCGATTTAAAATTAAATTTTATATTTATATTAATTTTATATAACTTTAAATTCATTTTTAAAGTCGGATAAAAATAAAAAAATAATAAAATTAGTGAATTTATTTTGCACAGATCTACTGTAGACATAGGCCAGAAAGAATGGTACACATTCTGCAGTCCAATTAATTTGAAGTGGAGTAGGCGTAGTAATATCACTGAACAAGCACTTGACCAATGACAGCAAACACTTCAATTATTTAACAAATACTAGTATGTTTTCGAACAGGTCTTAGTAAATAACGATTATTTGTGAGCTTAATAAACCATATTTATGTGGTAGAATGTGATAGGATGAGAGTTTTGTTATTTTAATTTATCTTTTTTGATTTTGTTTATTTTAATATTATTTTGTTTGTCTTTTTGTGGTGATTTACAAATCACGGTTATTGATTAAGAATTTTTGTTTTCTTATGGTACTTTAATTTTACTAAGGAGTATTCTTTAAAAAAAATTTAACTATGTACATGATTTGTTGTGAATTTTATAAGTTAAAATATATTTAGATAAGATTTTTTAGATTTATTGTACTATTTAAACTTTTTATATACTCTTTATTAAATATATTTGTAAATATTCAGCCTTGAACATATATTTTAAAAACTGTATAAAAAAATAAATGAGAACACCAATGGCCCGCTTAGTTAGTGGTACTAAATAGTGCTAATGGGAATGACTTATAATATAAAATTTCATAAAAAAATTGCATGTCATTTCCATGGTAATGAAACTTTGATCATAAAAAAAAATTTTAGTTTACAAATTTTCGTTACCACCTAATACCATCTCTTTAAATAGAAATGCATTGAAATGAAATTTATAAAGCAAATGAGATGATCGAAGTTGGACAAACATGACCATCAAGATAACAAGAGATTTTTTTCAACCAAAAGTACACTAATTTTCATTTTCATTTTTCATTATCACTATTTAATATCATCTACTGAACAGGCCGCGAAGTAACATTGGCAGTATTAGCTAGTAAATCCTTTTTAAATACAATTGTAATATTATAATATTAATAAATCAATTTGGTCCTTCAGGCTATCCATACAAAAAAGAAATTAATTTAGCTGCATTCTCTTCATGTGTATAGGTTTCTATTATTCCTATTTATTTTTCTAGTTTTTGCACATGATAAAAAGCCAAATTTAATTTTCATCTATTTATTCATTTACATTCAAATTCTCAAATTAATAAGTGAATTGAAAGTACTTTCATCAGTCCATAAATAACTATTACAAAAAGATATTCTAATATTTTTCAATTAATTATTAATTTTTATAGTTTTTAAAATTAACTATTATTAATGTATTGGACATTTTGAGATTTTTAAATATAATATACTTTTATCTTAGATTTTTTTTTTGTTAGTTATACTGTTGATCTGATTATTAAAATGTAATGCTTGATTTTAATATCTTTTGTCTAGATTTTTAGTTTGTGACTGTCAGCTATATTTTTCAAAGGAAAAAGTTTGTCTTTTGTAAAGACGACTCTCAAATGTCCAGCCCAAATATATATTTAGAGTTGTAACAATATATATTTAGAATTTGACTGGGCTTTTAAGAAACGTCTTTACAAAAGACGGTCTCAAGTAAGAATTTGGGATAAAATATGTATTTAGATAGTTTAATGTTTTTTATATTTTTAAGTGTGCTATTATTAGTTGTAACACTATATAAAATAAGAGAAAATTATAAAAAAACTACCTTATCTATACCCTATTTTTTAAAAAACTACCTTATATAAAAACTTTTGCAAAAAACTACCTTATGTAATATAATTCTTTTCAAAAGACTACCTATTACTCAGTTTTGTTAGTTGACCGGTATAATTAACGGTTGACTTTCACATGCGTGTCACGTGAGCAATTCATACTCAACATTTCAATGAAGGAGAAGGTGAGTTTCTAATTGCGCACGTGACAGACATGTGGAAGTCAACCGTTAATTATGCCGGTCAACTAATGAAATTGAGTAGTAGATAGTCTTTTGCAAAGATTACATAAGGTAGTTTTTTGCAAAAAAATTTATATAAGGTAGTTTTTTAAGAAAGAGTGTATAGATAAGGTGGTTTTTTATATTTTTCTCATAAAATAATGTGACATTTCATTTTATTAACAATTTTTTTTGTTATTTTATACTCCAGATTTTAAAGATTTATATCCGTTATTCAAAACTTTATAAAGTAATGTATAATTTATCTCTTATAATTTTTTTTTTGCTTTATACAAATATTATTAAAAAATTAAAAATAAAGTCTTGCACCTAATGAGAACTATCTAATTTTCAACTAATACTCCATGTGTTCTTTTTTTTTGTCCACTTTAAGAGAGAGAAATTTAAAAAGATTTTTGAAATATATATTGAAGATAAATATAATTCATATGAGATCTTGTTAGATTTGTCTTGATGTAAAAGTTTTTAATATATAATTTTTGTAATTTTTTATGATGAGTATTTAGAGATATTAAGGCTTAAAATTTGTTAAAAAATGCGTGCAAAAAGTAAAGTGAACAAACAAAAAGGAATAGAGGGAGTAAAATTTATTCAATTTTCAACTAGTTGGATCTTCAAGTCGCATTTATTTTATTTTATTATAAAAAAATTAAAAATAAAGTCTTGTACAATTAAGTAGATATGTATTAGTACTTAGAATAATGCACCTTTTAAACTTATAAAATGCATCTTTTAAATTCTTAATTAGTGTTTGTAATGCACCTTTTGAACTTTATAATGCCAATAATTTGAACGGAAATAAAATTGTTACAACATTTTAGAGGCTTTATAAATTAATCGATGAATTAAAAGTTAAAATGGTAAATTAAACATTTGAGAGCAAAAACTGAATGCTACCATAATTCTTATGTCTTACTAAATGATGAATTAAACAGAAATTAACAAGAATTTAACAGAAAATATTACGACAGTTAGATAGCATAAACTGAATGCTACCATGTGGAAAAATATTACAAAAGTACTACCATGAATGCTAACATACAATCAAATTTCCCAAAATTATATCATTAACTCCATTACAACATAATAAGACAAAATATGTCAATTACTTCAAAAAAAACAAAACAAAACAATACACTTAACTAAGTCAAACCATAATCTAACAACATAATTATCATATAACAACACTCTCTATGTCAATTTAAATTTGTTACGCTACATTTAAAAGTTCTCACTTAAATATGTTATGTAGCAAATTTAAAAAGACATAAAAAACATATATTTTAAGGAAGACCTCCAACACAACCAGCACCACCGCCAACTCCCGCACCCCCACCAGCACCGCCAAGCCCACCAGCTCCTCCTCCTCCTAAACCACCTAATCCACCTGCTCCTCCACCTAAACCACCTAAACCACCGGCTCCTCCACCTAATCCACCAGCTCCGCCACCTAATCCACCAGCACCACCACCAACACCACCCAAACCTCCAATACCTCCAAGACCACTTCCTCCGCCAATGCCGCCCACTCCTCCGACACCACCAAGACCTCCAATAGGAATAACTCCGGCAACGCCACCAACACCACCTCCAACTCCACCAAAAGAAACAAAGTTTTTCTTGTCATTAGTTGGTGCTAATGCACCTTTCTTTGTAGTGTCTACAACATTATTAGTAGTGGGTGTATTTCTTGCTCCACAAGCAAAGTGCACTAAAATTAGTGTCACCAAAATTGTAATGCCAAAACTCTTGCCCATTTTCTAATCTTTTTTTTTTTTTTCACTCACTAAGTGATGTTTATTAATTTTATTTGCATGACCATATATTGAAGGAAATGTGACTTTATATAATGCTAGGAAATGAGACTAGTAATAACACTTATGCCATGGAAGATGGTAGTGAGATAGTTGGATGTAATAAATGAGTAGAGTTGGAATTTGCTGGATACATGCAAATTTTCTGAGCTCTTCAACTATTTTATCAAGGCAAATTTAATTTTTTTTTACGAATTAAATAGCCTTATTAATTATTATGATATATATTTCATATAAAAATGAACCTGACCTAAAACGATCGATTGCATATACAATCTAATTAAATAATTAAAATAGATTTCAAGAAAATGCAACTTTACGTCTTTGTGAAGACATGGTCCCACATCAGTTTCATACTATATAAGGTTGTACCATATGATATTAATAATTATACGTTTTATATATCTTTGATAACTTTCTCTTTCGTTTTAAAACACAGTATTAAATTCTCTATTTTTTTGATAAAACGACAATCCCTATTATTCGGTCAATTAATGTCGCCAAACACAATCCTCCACGCTATCATAATAACTTTTACAATTCTCCTGCACAATCGTTTGAAATTATTGAAATTGTATAATTATAATTTAATTAAGTTATAGTTTGAATTTAAATATAATTTTATTTGAGTATATCTTTCTTTGAGATCATTTCAATGATCAGAGACAATCTCGTTTAAGAATAGCTGATTTTTTTAGGTAAATCGTATTGAGGCGCGCAACTAGCTAGGAGTTGTAACACATCATCATCATATATCTCGTCCATAAAAAACTACGGTCAGGATCTGGAGAGGGAAGGACGGAGACAACTCATACCCATAAAGGAAAGCACGGCCAAAGAGTCCCTCGACTCGAAAAAGAATAAGGTAAGATTCTAAATCTGCAACTGATGGAATCGAAAGCGACTGATGAAGCGAACTCTGCAAGTCTACATCTTATCCACGTCGATAAATATATATCCACGTCGATAGATAATGAAATAAAAATCAAACACGTCATAAAAGTAGTAAATGGACAATAAGGATAAAAAAAATTAGATAAGTATCATATATAAGGGAGATATATCTCATCTAACCACCTATAATTTGTCGTAACTATTAACCAATCGACCTATGATCAATATTAGATTTAATGGGATGAACAAATCATTTTTTTAAAAAAAAATTCTGTATGGACATATTCCCAAAAAATAATGTTTTATAAAGTATATTATATACTTCGATTGTTTTCAAATTTTTTTCGACTTTAGAATATTATATTTTGGAGAGAGAAATTTGATTAAGTTTTTAAGACATATATAAATGATAAAATATGTCGATGTGAGATATGATTTTGTTAAATTCGTCTTAATGTATACTTTTTACTAAATATATTTTATAAGCTTTTATGATACGTATTTAGAGATATGAAAGCTCAAAATTTACTTTGAAAACTGTGCAAAATATAAAAAAGAGAAACAAAAAAGAACGAAGGGAGTAGAACATTAGCTGTAATTAATAACATTAATGAATGCAAAAAAGAACTTGGTCAACGAACATTTAGCATGTGTTTTGGATTAGTGGTAGTGGTAATATGGTAATATAAGGGGAGGGAAGGGAAGTGAATATAAGGAAGAGAAATGAGACTCAAATTCAATATATTATCCAAAAAGTAATACTTATTTCAACTAAAATAATATTTAATTCAATTACTAAGCTATATAATATGGAGTAGAGTAGTACAAAACTACATTGTTGCCTGTTGGTGAGTCGTTTGATTCTTGAGAAGTCTGTCTTGTGTGAGATCGTCTTAGGTGAGACGACCTCAAAACAACAATTAAAAGGTTCTATTATTGACTAATTAACCCAAGTGTTAGAAAGTTGAGACCGTCTCATATAAAAATGTGTGACTTTTAAAATTAGCTAGTCTTTTGAGAGATCGTCTCTTTAAAAGACGTATCTCAAGCTCAGTCCATTAAAGATTAATGCCTATTTAGTATCTATCGTATTCTTAATACCTTCTTACATTATCCTTAATGATTATTTACCTTATCCTTAATGCCCACTTTCAATATTTTAAATGTCTACTTACATTATTTTTAATGTATATTTATAATATTTTAAAAATTATATAATGATTATATGAGCCGACGTAATTAGAGATATCACAAGATCTTGTGTTTTGAAATATACGCGATGACCACAGCCATACTACCAATTAATTTACACAAATTCTTACTTTAGACCGTTTTTTGTAAAGACGATTCTCAAAAGCCCAGTCCAATTCTAAATATATATTGTTACAACTCTAAATATAGATTTTGGCTGGACTTTTGAAAGTCGTCTTTACAAAAGACGGTCTTTCAAGATATCTTAATTTACTTGTTTTCATCAGGCCTAGCCCGGACGCAAGACCAAAAGGACAATGAATAAAAGCCCAAAGTATAAAAGGGTCCACTTTTGGAAATGTTTAATTTTAGCACAAATTTTCATTTCACAACTAAATCATCCTAAAATTTTTAAATTGAACTAAATAGCCTGATTAAATATTTGTTTAATTGTTTAAAAATTAAAAATTAACACGTTAAGTATCCAAAACACTTATTTTTATTTTACTCAAAAAAAAAACACTTATTTTTATTTAAATTTCCTCTTGCACAAACCCGTCTCATTATAAGATGACGATTTCATACAAAAATTGTTCTATCACTGAAGATCATCATTTTGTACTAATAATTATTATTTTTAGGCAAAAATTGTTAGAATATATAACATATCTTAGGTCTTAACCATCATGTTAAGTTTTTGGTTGAGTTGGTTCCTTGACATGGCATCAGAAGCCAGTGTGATAAGAGGTCACATGTTCGAATTTATACCACCCCTCATAAGTAAAATGATAGTTGTAGAAGATCCATATAGGTTATAATTACAAAGAAAAAGGGCCCAAATATGCTATTTCGCCCAAAGTCCCAAAATATCTAAGGTCAGCCCTG
This sequence comes from Amaranthus palmeri, assembly GCA_019776075.1. Lineage (NCBI taxonomy): Eukaryota > Viridiplantae > Streptophyta > Magnoliopsida > Caryophyllales > Amaranthaceae > Amaranthus > Amaranthus palmeri. Next base: position 3,606,240 of record JAAKBH010000271.1, on the reverse strand, counting down.
TCGGAAACCTATAAATCTGCCAGCATGAGGTGATTAAGTATACAAATGAAGCATGCGATGAAGTTTCGTAAGTGCAAATCATTTAAGTGTTTGTTTAATGTTTATCAAAGTTTAGCAAAAGAATATATTTCTAACAATTATTCTTAGTTATTACTTCCTAATTAATATCACGTTTAGTTAGCCTAATTTCAGTTATGTTAGTTAATCTCATTTTAGTTAAATTAGGTATGTATAATTGTAATGTAACCGACATTGCATTGCTCAATAATAAAAGCAAGAGCTAAACATACTATATCAATATGTTAAAGTTGTTGGAATTCTATAATTTGGCCTGAATTCTGTAGATATTGACATTTTTTGTTGTCTTATTTTATTTATTGAGTTAAGTCATTTTAAATGTCTAAATTTAATTTAAGGTATGTTAAAATATACCCTTTGCCAAAACTTTATCTTTTTGCAACTTATATTTACTAACCCCATTTTACTACTCATCATCATCATCATCACCATACTCAGTGTATGCCGCCCATAGAAAAACCATGAGCAGAGTCTTGAGAGGGAAGGATGGTTGCAACTCATACTTTGAAAGGAGAGCGCAGCCAAAGAGTCCACCAACTCGAAGAAAGACAAGAAAAGTTCCTGCAACGAGAAGAGTTGGGTGAAGTTGAAGCCACCTCGACTAGCCTGCATATGAATGATAATAACAACAATAACAATAACACAATTTGATCTCATTTAACACTATACTTGGTTTTTTTTGTACATGTGGTCTCATTTAACCACCTAAAAATTATGAAAAGTTAGATAACAAAATTTGGATGAATAGAACAAAGTATTAAAAATAATTTGTACTAAATTTGAACTATTTAATTCGCAAATTATTAATCAATCGGTCTCCTAAAAGACCGTCTTTTTGATAGATGTCTCATGTGTTACCCACATATGAGTTGTGCCACATCGAAGAAAGAGAAGAATATGTATTACTTTATAAACTCAAGGAGTGTTTTAGTAGTGAACCTTCTCTGGATTTAAGAGTGGACTACTTTCTCTCCTCCTTATTTGGGTTGCTCAGACCCATTTTCAAAACTCTATCAAAACTTAATACATATCCTTACTCTACATGTTTTATTCACGAGCTAATCTATCCAATTAAAAATGGTCTCTTAACAAGAATATGTGATTATTTTCAATTAAAAAAAAAAAGAATGTTAGGCTCATTGTATTTCTTATATAAACCAACATACCTTCTTCCTTTCTCTCTCCCTCACCTCACAAAAAGGAGAAGAGAGAGAAATGAGAGGTTTAGTAATGGCGGAATTTTCTCTAACATCTTTTGCTCTGTTTACATTGTTGATTTCGTCGCTTTTTTTAACCATTGTTAATGGAAAATTACAAACCGAAAAAGATCAAATCGAAAATTCGAGGTAATTATAGCTACATTGTTGCAAAATCATTTAAAATTTTCTCGATTGAAATTGAAATTGAATATTAATTTTGTTTATTTAATTTGATTTTGAGTGTGCAGAGTTGAAGAACTACTTGAAACAATCATGAATTCTTCAATGGCGTCTAGGTATACTGCTCAAGCATCCGCCATCCAATTTTAATGAAATGTCAATGGTAGCATTTTTGTAAGGAAATTCTACATGGTAACATTTAATTTATCATTATCTCATTGCTGTAGCATTTTCCGTTAAATTCTTGTTAAATTCCGTTTATGCTCTTTTAAGAATTTAACGTAAAATGCTACGACAATTAGATAGTGTATAAACTGGATGCTATCATGTAAAATTTTATTCAAAAAAGTGCTATCACTGGCGTTTCACTAAAACTAGATGATACCACGTAGAATTTCCCTTAGTTTAAATTGTTATTTCATCTTAAATTTTGTGTATTTTCTACCCCTCTGTTTCCTAATAAAGTTCTCACACAATCACAGAAATTCGAAAAATAGAATTTTTTTAAATAGTGGATGTAATTGTTCTATTAAATAATAAATTTAATGGAAGAAAAGCGGGAAGGATGATATAAATTATACAATGTCTGTAATGTATACTACTCCCTCCGTTTCTTTTTAATTGTCCACTTTGCCTTTGGAACGGATTTTAAGAGTGGTGTGGTAGTGGGGTATTTTTATTGATTATAATAATCGAAAAGGTGGTAGTGGGGTATTTTAAGTGAATATAATAATTGAAAAGATGGTAGTGGGGTATTTAAAGTGATTATTATAATTGAAAAGGTGGTAGGTGGGGTATTATTAAATAATATAAGTTGGGGTAGTTGGGGGTATTTAGGTAAAAAGTTTTGCCAAAAATAGAAAGTGGACAAGTAAAGTGACTTTACCAAATAAGGAAAGTGGACAATTAAAAAGAAACGGAGGGAGTACTATTTAAACTGAAATGAGATATAATTATAATTTAAATTTATACTTAAAATTTTAATTCTTAACAAAATCCTGTAGGCACTATCTAGTATAGAAACTAATTCTAAAAGCCAACTAGTATAGAACTCTTTGAAAATCATACTACCTCCTATTCAGCAAGATTGTCACATTTGACTTTTGGCACTATTCATTCATCACTCTTAATTTGTATTTTACTCTTAATCTATAAGTTAAAACATAGTCATGTGGGATCTTGTTTGATTCGTCTCAATACAACGATTATTAATATCAAATTTTTATAATTTTTAATTAACAATAATTGGAGATATTAAGGGTTAAAATGTTGCCTCGGCATGTGTGAAAAGTCAAATGGGACAATCTTGGTGAATAGGAGGGAGTATTAATTACATCAATACATATTTTTACCTTTAAAATTTCTTCAGACAGTCTCACTGTCTCATCATTAGACGACTGAATAAAATTAATCAACAACATTTCTCTACGTGATCACATTACGGTGATAAGCAATCATTTTAATTTAAGATTGTAAGTGATCACGTTAATACTACTAGTGAAGACTTTAAAGTCATCAGTAAGTTTCATTGGAGACGGTCTATTCTATAGACGGAATCCATGAAGCCCATCCCAAAATATAACATAGTATATTTGGGGTTATAATAAATTATTTGGGGTTATAATAACTTATATTTGGGGTTATACAATAGTATATTCGAGGTTATAATACCTTACATTTAGGATTATAACATAATATAATTGATATTATAATAAAAAAAATCAGTTAAGGGAAATGGGCTGGCCCAATTTTGTGGTCTATCCTATAGACCGTCTCTTGTGAGATTTTGTGTAAAGTCATAATTAATCACATTAAGGTTCTAAGTATAAGTGAACACTTTAATACTGCAACTATATATTGGCCGGGCAAAAAACTGTCTCATCATCATCATCATACCCAGTATTCCCGCGCATAGATAGATCTATGGTCAGGGTCTGGGGAAGGAGGCTCGACGGCGTCTCATACCCATAAAAAAAATTGTCTCATTCGAAAAATCGTGTTTTTGTTTTGGATTTGTAAATATGAAATAAATTCATGATTTCGTTACTCAAAAAAAAAATAAATTCATGATTTTGGATCGATAAAATGGTGATTTCAGGGCCAAAGAAGCTGAAGTGAAAAACCAAGAAGCTGTTGTTGAACGACCGGAAGAAATAATATCTATGGTCTCAAGGTAAACTCAATCCCTAAATATAATTTATTATAATTACACTATTTTGATTGATTTTGCGTTTCAAAATGCTAATAAAAATTATTCTCTTTGAATATTAAGAAATTTAAGAAAACTTATATAAGTATTTTAAAAGTTTAATTGATTAATATATTTTTATAAGGAAAAATTACCTATTATAATCCCATTTATTCGTGATTTTTCTAAAATAATCTCATCTATTGATTAATCATGAATAATCCCAACTTTGAAGGGTATTTTTCTAAAGTAAACCCGGTGATCAGATGACTTACTATAGCAAGTTTTATTTTTTTAAATAAAAGACAAAATAAAAAAATGTCGAAAAAAATATTAAAAAATGTTAAAAAAAATTTATGATTTTTTTATTATGTAGAATTTTTCATGTAAAATTTTAAAATTTTTCTCTCATTTTAATTTACTATAGCAAGTCATTGGGTTACCCAAATTTACTCTTGGCAAATACCCCTTAAAATTGAGATTATTCATGATTAATCAATAGATATAATTATTATATAAAAATCACGAATAGATTTAATTATTCGATCAAAATTTTCCATTTTATAAATCCTAGAAGGTAGACGGTAGAAAATGCACCCACCACAATCCTCTTAAATAGTTTGGAACAACCGAACAAGGAACGTGCATGTCAATGTACTAGTGGACGAGCCATACTAGATTACTAGTAACATGATATTACTCTATATAGGTTTTGTGAACATTGATTATTAATCAATTTTAAATTATTTTTGAATTTTATTTATAAATTAAAATATATTATTAGATATACATCGAAAATTATAAATATTTACTTATATAATTGAATAGTAGAGAGGATATATGAATTTACGTCAACGGCAGATTTAGAGTGTAAAAGAATATAAATTCACTAGCTTAAAATATTGACGTTATAAACAATGCAATAATTAAGGTTTCATATGGATAGCTCAATTACTACATGTTTAGGCAGATTTAGAAAAAAAAAACAACTTAAATAAATAATAGAAAATTTTTCATTTAAATTCATGTGTTAAGTTTATATAAATCTCACATTTTACATATAGTGAAAAAATTCAAATTTTATCTTTCATCTTTCATCTGTTTTTTTACTTGCACGAACCTAAATATGATGATTAAAGCCTCAAAATCAGATATTTTTAACAATAAAATATTCCTACAATATTTTTTGCGATCAAATAATATCCTTAAAGTATTATTATACTTTAATATATTTCATTCCTTCTATTATGCTTACTTCATATTTTTACGCAATTTAATGTGTTATTTTGACACTCCCAAATCCTTGTAGACACTCCCAAATCCTTGTAGACACTCCCAATATCCCGCATAAGGCAGGATCTAGATGGTTTTTATTTTAAATCCTTGTAGACAAAAACTGGGAAATTATTGGTGGGTCGTGTGATCTTAATAAATGTAAATCTTTTTGCATTGTTCTGGGTGATTGAGTTAATAGGTTCATCCCACCGACACCTCATTTCTTTTCCGTATATGATCCGTATATCATCTCTTCATTGTTCTTTTGAATGGCCTAACACTGTAGACTGCCGACTACGCGAAGCAAAAATTGTTAAATTTTTTTTAAAAATCTGTAAAATTTTAAAATTTATGTTTTTTTAATAACTCTATATCTTAAACACTTAATTAACATATATATTGTAATTTAATATTAAGGCCCCGTAATATTCAGTGTCTTATACAATATACAACCTAATATTTTGAACATGTTCAAAATCTCATATGTGACGATGATTTTAAAACCCAATAAAAATTTGGGGGGAAGGCCAAAGTTTTTAAAATTTAATTGGACTGAATTTGGGTATGGATTTAAATCTTTTTCAAGCATATCTCATATTCAGACTTGCAGTTCATATTATATGAGATCGTTTTATAATGAGATGATTTCATGGAATTAGTTTTTTAATGATCAATTTAAGATTGTAAATGATTATTTTAAGTTATAAATGATCAACTTAAGACTATAAATGACCATTATAAAAATTTTAAGTGATCACTTTAATGTTATAATAAGTAATAATTTTAAGGATGTAAATGCGTATTAGGCTTGCCCAATAAAAATGATCTCGCCATAAAACCGTCTCATTTGAAAATTTGTGTCAGACAAGACACATTTCATTCAATTAATATAGGTTTCATGATTTTTAGGAGCATTACCAACATTACAACAAGGAGAAACCTAGGATATTTCTCATGTGGAACGGGTAATCCAATCGATGACTGTTGGAGATGCGATCCTAACTGGCACAAAAATCGAAAGCGCCTAGCCAATTGCGCAATCGGGTTTGGGCGCAACGCAATTGGGGGTCGTGACGGACGATTTTACGTTGTGACCGACCCAACAGACAACGACGCTGTAAACCCTAAACCCGGCACACTCCGCCATGCAGTAATCCAAGACGAGCCACTTTGGATCATTTTTAAAAAAGACATGGTAATAAAATTAAAACAAGAACTAATTATGAATAGTTTTAAGACAATAGATGGAAGAGGAGTAAATGTACATATTGCAAATGGAGCATGTATTACTATACAATATATAACTAATATTATAATACATGGTATACATATACATGATTGTAAGCCAACCGGTAATGCAATGGTGAGAAGTTCTCCTTCACATTATGGGTTTAGAGGTATTGCTGATGGTGATGGGATTTCAATTTTCGGGTCGAGTCATATTTGGATTGATCATAACTCTCTTTCGAATTGCGCTGATGGACTCATTGATGCTATTATTGGATCCACCGCTATTACGATTTCTAACAACTATTTTACACGTCACAATGAGGTATGGTTGTGTATGAAATAAGTATTTCATTTTGAATTTTAAATTTCAATCGTGAATTTGTGGATGAAGAATTTGAAAATGACAAAGTTTGAAAAGTCAGTATCAAATATTTAATTTTGAACGTTTTTTAACAATTGTGAAATTGACTCAAATTTAAATTTGTTTTAGATTTCCAAATAAAATCATCAATCTCAATCATATAACATTAATGATTTTCACATTCGGCACCTACTTAAAATACACTTAACTATCAATAAATAACGGTTTCAGGAAAATTTTTTGAAAAACTTAATGAGTAGACTTATTTGACTTCAATAATTTCATTTTCTTTAAATAATTCATTCTAATGTATTTTTAGCATTTTCTTAAAGAGGTAACTTTAGGCAACTACAATGGTTAATTGTGAATAAAACTATTTTTAGTAAAGTTTTAGCACCATGAGAATGACGTGGTAAAATTCATTTTCATTACTACTATTTAGTACCCAACGCAAAAAGATCGGATTTTAAGTAGCAAGAGTTGTATTTGATTGGTTTTGAAGACCCTTCTCGAGCAAGGGACTCTTTGATCGCACTCTCCTTTATGGGCATGAGTTGTCATCATTATTCCCTCCCCAGACCCTGATCATAATTTTCTATGAGCGGGATACACTGATGATTGTTTTTTTTGATTAAAAATAGGTGATGTTGTTGGGTCATTCAGACTCATATGTAAAGGATAAAGTAATGCAAGTTACAATAGCATACAATCACTTTGGAGAAGGACTAATCCAAAGAATGCCAAGGTGTAGACATGGACACTTTCATGTTGTGAATAATGACTACACCCATTGGCAAATGTATGCCATTGGAGGGAGTGCTAATCCCACCATTAATAGTCAAGGAAATAGGTACCTTGCCCCAACCAATCGTTTTGCCAAAGAGGTAATACTATCTAACTACTTCCTCCTCCGTTTCAAAATACTCGCTACATTTCGTTTTTGTGCACTATTCATCGTTCAAGCTTATTTTACATACTGCGACTAATGAGTAAGTAAAAATATAGTCAAGTAGGATCTTGTTTGAATCGTTAAATCGCATACTTTCATAATATTAAACTTTTAGGAGTAATTTTTAGATAAGTGTAGTTTAAGATATTAATGATCAAAATTGTGCATTGGATTGCGTAAAAAAAATGAAATGTAGCAAGTATTATGGAACGAAGAAAATATTAATTTATGTCAGTTTGGTAGATGACTTTTTAGTTGACTTTTTGATTTATTATTCATTTTTAGTTTTTTGTGCAAAAAATAATAAATTGTGTTTCGTGAATTGATTTTAAAGTTTGGCTGAGAATCTGACTTTTGGGTTATTGTTTCACTTTTTCTTTAATAACAGTCAATAACTATTTTCTCCACTTCTTAATAAAATTGTTTTCATAAGGAATGTTTACAAAAATTAAGAATAATAGAATCTTTTTGATGATGAATAAATTTGATGGAGGAAAAGTTGAGACTATAAACATTAAAAGATATAAAAATAAAGTTTGTGTAAAAAATATGGACATCACAAGTCACAACTATTAAATTTTTTTTAATAAAATTAATAGGAAATATGTGGGCATTATAAACAACATAAAATTGTTAAAATGAAGTTATTGGAAAATATGCGAGGACCATAAAATTTATTAAAATATTAAAATGAGAATAAATAAGGTTAATTATGTAAAAATTTTGTGATATAATTGGAATCATTTTTAATGGTAACAACAAACTGAATAATCCAAAATAACAAATGATAATAACTTTTTTGTTTTGAAGTTAAAATGATAATAACTTTAACATATATTATCTCTATAAACTTTAAAAGGGGATCAACTTAATAGTTAACAAATCAGTCAATAATTTTAATTTCAACTAGTATAGAAACTCGTGCAATGCACGAATTTATTAGTATAAAATATATAAAAATATAACTTTAAAGAATAATCCAAATATATATTATCATGATTAAATTTATCGAATACATGATGTTTTTAAAGAAAAAATAAATAGTAATTTTTTAAAATTATTTATTGAATACATCAGTCAGTTTTTCATTCAATTAAATATATCTCTTGTGTATAAAATAGGTGACTAAGAGGGTAACAAGTAAAGGAAATTGGAAAAAGTGGAACTGGAGATCACAAGGTGATTTGTTTCTAAATGGGGCCTACTTCACCCCCTCTGGCTCAGGAGCTGGTTCTAGCTATGCCAAAGCCTCTAGCTTAGCAGCCAAGCCATCCAACCTCGTTGCGACCCTCACCGCGAGCGCTGGGGTTCTCAGTTGTCGTCGTGGTCGACAATGTTAGTGTCGTTTACCCATAAACTTTGATGCATTTGACGTATTTGTTACAGTATATAACATATTCTGAACCTCAACTATTAACCTAAATTTTTGGTTGAATTGGTTAATGTAGTGTTTGGGAACAAGAATTTCATTTCAAATTATGGATTTTAATTATGAAATCATAAATGAGGAATTCGAGTATGAGATTTTGAGTAGTCATTCTCAAATTCTCAACTTTAACTATTTTAAAAACAATGGTGACATTTGATCTGAATTCAAATTTGAAAATTTTTGATTCGCCAAATAATAAATTTGATCTAATTCCAAATTTTTAAATGAAATAATTGTTCTCAAACATGACATTAATTGATTTCTTATTTAAAACTATTGATCTTGAGACCTTAACTAAAAATTTAGGCTAGTGGTTGAGATTTTGAAATATATTATATATACTGTAATAATATAAGTCGTTAGCCTTCCGACCAAATATTTACTTGGTCGATTGTTTGCGTCGGTACGTAGTAAGTTTTTTGTAGTGATATAATTCATCCAAATGAAAAAAGCTCCTTATTACTTGGATAGAAAAGCTTAATGTAAATAGTTTATGTACTATGTTCTACTATCATTTTCGTTGACAGAATATGTTGTATTTGTATACTTTTTTTTTATAAATAGTAGACATAATAAAATAAATTGGGAAGTACAATTTTAAAGTTTATCACTTTTGTGAATTACAGTTTTGATGTTTATTTTTTGCGAATTACAACCACCAAATTATCAAAGTTTGAAGGTTCAAGCCAAAACACAGAATTCCGATCATTTTGGTGGTCGGAATTTCAGGTTAAGTGGTCGAAATTTCTTTTGGCATAAACTTGTAAATTTTGATACTTTGATGGCTGTAATTCGCAAAAAATAAACATTAAGGTTTTAATTCGCAAAAGTGATAAACCTTAAAGCTGTAATTCTCAAATTATTTTAATATAATTATAATAATATCTATGTTAGCATTTGTTCTCACCTATACAATTTGAGACAATCTCATGTGCCGCCGCCCCACCATTCCATTATGTGATAAGTTTTAAAGCTGAAGTAATTGAATTTATGAGATTATTTTTAAGGTTTATGTGGTTATTTTTTATTATTGTAAGAGATTATTTTTGAAGTCTATGTGATCATTTTTAAGGTATATGTGATTACCTTTAAGATATATGTGATCACTTTTAAGGCTTATGCGATTATTTTTAATTTAATGTGTGATCACTTTTAAAGATTATGCAATTATTACTTTTAATTTTTAAAGCATATATGATCATTTTTAAAGCTTATGTGATCAATTTTAAAGCGTGTGTGATCACTTTGACTATTATAAGTGATTATTTTTAAAGCTTGTGTAGTCACTGTTAATATCTATGTGATTACTTTTAAGGCCTATGTGATCCCTTTAAGGCATATGTGATTATTTTTAATTTTCAAGTCCACCATCACCACAAAACACAATCGCCATAAGCTTTAAAAGTGATTACATATGCTTTTAAAGTGATAGCTTCAAAAGTGATCATTATATAGTAAAATAAAATTAACACATCGGTCTTTCAAAGTGATTATATAGGTCTTAATGACCATATAGGTTTTTATAGTAGTGATCACATAAGTTTTGAAACTGATCCCGTATATGTAATAGCGTCCTAAATTTAAGACGATCCTAAACAAGAATTTGTTTACATTTTTTATTTTGAGAACGGTTAATTTGGCCTTATTGAAAGTTGTTTAATTCATTCTAGTAGCTTTTCTATCGAGAATTTAGACATTTAAAATAGCAAAACAAAAGTAGGAAAAAAAAAACAATGTCCTTATTTGAATAAAAAAAATGTCCTTATTTTTTAAATTTAAATTTTCTCAAAGTTATTTTGGGAAATTTTACTTTAAAAAAACTCATTTGATTTTATTTTTCTTTTTTTTCCCTTTAAATTTACACAAATTCTTGCAATAGACCGTCTATAGCATAGACGGGTAAATATGGGTCAGCTCATTTTACAAAATAAGTAACTGATTAGTCATCAGTCTTATTTAGACCGATTTCTTTCACTAGACTTTGCTTATCTACACGCCAACATTGGGCTGCTTTTTGATGATCAGGTCTTGGCCAGTTAAGTGTGTGGTCCGTTAAAGTACAAAATTCAATCTTCTAATCAAGGCCGGCCCTAAGATTCTAAGGGCTCAGGGCAAAATTTAAATTATGGGCCCTCGCCATATATCTTTTTCGTTTTACTTTACTCGTATAAAAAATGTCACAAGGAAATTATATAACTAAAAAACAAAGAAAATATAAAACATAGATTAAAAAATTATATATCTATAATATTGATGTACACATCAATAAAAATAAAATTAACACAAATGAAATTAGCCAAATAAACACATAAGCAAATTAAACAATATAAAAAATGAAACAAATTAAAAATATATAAAAAAATTTCATAAATTTATGAGATTTATAATCATAGTAAAAAAATACTCACAAAAAATAAAAAAGTATTTATCAGAAAAAGAAGCTAAAATTCAATTATTTAAAGTCTACTTAAATTTTGTTTATGTCAAATTGTGGAAACTATATTATAATTATTGTAATATACATGTTTAAAATCAATAAACATTGTAATTATAATAAGAGTTATGGCCTAGGTTATGGTTAACAATTTTATCAACCACACAATAGATTGAGTTCAAATCTTCTTAATCACAGCTTCTAAATTTAGAAGCGTTGTTTTGATTGGATGCCTTATAAGCCTTCTAGAACAAACTCACAACTTACTCAGCCTTACAAGTAGGGGTGCACACGGTCTGGTTTGATCTGGTCTGACACTAAAATCAAACAAAATTTTTCAAATTGGAACAGACCAAACCGTTCTACAACAGTTAGGTCTGGAAAAATAAAAAATCGAGACCAAATCGAAAATCGGAACTTTTCTTTGAAAAAACCGAATCAGACCGTTTAGACCTTAAACCAAATCCAACATTAAAATGACGGTTTGTTCCGGTTTGATTTACGATTTAGACCAAACTTTGTTCAATCCTACTTATAAGCATCCAAGTCAACTTTTGAAGCCAAATGAAGCCTTGCTATACACCGTTCCAAAAGCTCTCACTTTAGCATGTATTGGTTGCTGCTAGATTATGACAGATGTATATTTCCTTAGTTCCAAAATATACACGGTCCAATACATTAATTTAATCTTTAATATCTTTATTATGTGAAATAAGAAATTATAAAAGATTTAGTATCAATAATTTTTTCATTGAAACCGAATCAAACAAAATTTATTTTGGCTATGTTTTCATCACCATCATCATCCTACCTAGTGTATCCCGCTCATAGAAAAACTATAGACAAAGTCTGGAGAGGGAAGGACAACAACAACTATTCAGAGACAAAAGAGTTCCCCGACTTGAGAAAGAGGTAGTATTAACTTATTAAATTAAAAACTATTCACAAATCAAAGGTGATAACAAATGTTGCAATATTCCTAATATGATGGTAATTTGGAATAGAGGAAGTTTTTTCTAGTGTCAATTTGCTACACTTCAGAGACACATATTACCTCTATTCTGAAATACTTGCACCTTATTGTGACATATTGTGTTAATTTGGAACAGATGAATCAATATCAACTAGAGATGTTCATAAGGATCATCAGTTTGATTTTGAGTTATGTGTTTTATATCAATTTATAGGTTGATCTTGTGTCCATAAAGATTTTTGCGTCATTATAACTTTATAAGTCTAGTTTTAAAGTCGTGTTAAATCAAATTTAATTACAAGATTATGTTATTATCGGGTCATCAGACAATTTTGAATCCTTAAAACTATTCTTATCAAAGTTTGGTTTATTAAAGTGTGGTAAATGGTATAGTGATTTGTGACATTAATTTCCGGTAAGCAACCAAGCCTTGAAATGTGTGTTCAAAATATTGCATGTTGGGATTTGTTTCAAGGAAAAGAAAAAATAAAAAAAAAAAAAAAAAAGATTCCTTTTCTGGTAAAAAAATGATGCCCTGTGATTTTGTACAAGACTCCATGTGACAAATCAGTGCGGTGCGCCGGTGCCTAACGGGCCTCTTTCGGGTTCGCATTGCATCGGATTCTTATAAAATTAAGCATTGTTCTTTGGCACCTAATTTCATTTAACACCCTTATATTTGTTTGATAAAACTTTTTATCTTTCTGAAGTCGGAGACTTCTTTTGACCGTATTCTTCTTTATGGGTATGAGTTGCCGCTATCCTTTCCTTTTCAGACTCTGTCTATAATGTTCTATGAGCGGGATACACCGGGTAGGATGATGATGATGATATTTATTTGATAAAAGAATAATTTACGAATTACAGTTTTAATTGGTATTTTGTAAATTATAGTCTTAATGTTTTTTTTTGAAGCATGACTATCTAAAGGACCATTTTAACTGAAATTTCTAGCACTCTATAATAAACGGAAATCTAGTAAATCTGGTCTGAACTTTATAGATACTGGTACTTTGATGGCTATAATTTGCAAGTAGAAAATATTAAAATTGTAATTCCTAAAATTATATGAAATGTAATTTCCTAACAATTGTCTCATTATATACTTAATTATTGTATAATTTATATTTGCTATTACATAATTATTATATTTTTTTCACCTATATCACAATACTTGCTACATTACTATTTTTTTCATCGACGAACTCTTTGACCGCACTCTCCTTTATGAATATGAACTGCCGTCTGTCTTCCCTTCCCAGATCTTGACTATAGTTTTCTTTGAGTGGGGTGCACTGCATATGACTCAATAATGATGATGATGATAATGACGACCAAAATAACAAACCGAAATACAAGCTCAAGTTGAAAATTAACTCTAACAAGAGAACCCTCAAACTAGCCGGCTAGATTACTATCTACTTCTACTTTCTTTTAAAGAATAAGAATAATTTTTTATCACCAAAAGCGCTTGTGGTTCAATGGATAAAGCATCTGCATGAGCAGAGGAGAGAGTCACTAGTACAAAAATGACTTTATGTAACACATAATTGTAACACATTTTGATATCCAACTTCTTAAGAATATTATGTAACACTTTTGTAACACTTTATCTTTAAGTAACATAATCATGTAACACTTTTAAAATTAGTAACACTTATATGTAACACTTTCAAATGTGGTAGCACTAATATGTAACACTTTAAAATTGGTAACACTTGTATGTAACACTTTAATAATTGGTAACACTTATATGTAACACTATAAAAATTGGTAACACTAACATGTAACACTTTATAAATTGGTAACACTTGTAAGTAACACTTTAATAATTGGGCACACTTATATGTAACACTTTAAGAATTGGTAACACTAATATGTAACACTTTAAAAATTGGTAACAATAATTAATATGTAACACTATTTACATTACTAACCCATTTGTAACACTGTTTTACTTATTTACTATACTCCCTCTTATTCACACAAAAGGGCACATTTGGGTTGGGCACGCTTTTTAAGAGTGGAATTGTGGGGTATTTTCATTGATTAAATTAATTTTAAAGGTAGTAGTTGGGTATTAGGTGTAGTAAAAGTGGGGTAGTTGGATATTTTAATTGATTAAATTAATTGTAAATGTGAGAGTAAAAAAAGAAATGGGACTTTTTGTGTGAATTGGCCCAAAATAGAAATGTGCCCTTTTGTGTGAATAGGAGGGAGTATTTTTTATTTTTGAAATAAAATTGGCAAAATAAATTTTTAATTTTAGTTAATATAATATTTTAAAATATTGATATCAACCCCAAACTATTTTTTAATATATTATATTATTTAAGCTATGGCAAATTAATTTTTCAAAATTTAAAATTATTAATTAATTATCCATGTTAACTTTGAATGATGTAGATTAAGATTATATATTGTGGTATGTGTTTATAGTTATTTGCAAACGGGAATATATCCATTTGATTTCATAACAAATCACAAATATCATGCATCTCAGTTGGCAGTGGATGCAAATCAATTTTAGAGGCATTGGGGCACACAGACTGCGTGCTCGATTCCTAATTGCAAAATTTTAGTTTTTTTAAAGTGTTACATTAGTTTAATTGATTTGAAAAAGTGTTACCTAAAATGAAAAATATGTTACCTAATCCTCAGCAAAGTGTTACATAAATTAGTTCAAAGTGATACATTATTGAAAAGTGTTACAATAGCTTAATTGATGGGGTGAAAAGTGATACCTAATTAGATTAAAGTGTTACAAAAGAAATGATAAGTAACACTATGAAAATGATACATATGCAAAAAAAGTGTTACCTAAAGTTATTTAATATAACACTTTTAAAAGTGTTACCATATGCATGTAAAAGTGTTACCTAAGAGAATAGGTAACACCGCCAGATGTAGCACCCAAAAATGTGTTACCTTAGGTCTATAGTAACACTTTTAGCACTTTAGGTTACACTTTAAGGGTGTTACCTAAAGCCAATTATGTAGTAGTGAGTAAAGAGCGATGCGCGCAGTCGAGAAACCACCCAATTGATAATTTTTTATCACCAAAAGCGCTTGTGGTTCATGGGTGGTTTCTCGACTGCGCGCATCGCTCTTTACTCTCTCCTTGGGGGTACAGATATAATTTGTCCACATCTTTCAAGAAAAAGAAAAACTCTCACTCGGACCCTGCGTTATTGGGTTACGGGGAAGGTCTTTTTAATAAACTTTTATTAGCAATTAATCATTACATTAATACTTATAACAAACTAAAATGGTGCAATTATTGAGTCATAACTCATAAGCATAGTAAGAGGCGAGTCAAACGGGTACACTGACCCAACATTAAGTAGATCACCTCGACAAATATGCTAAATTAGGACCAAAAATAACCATCCATTCTTTAATTGTGATGTAGTACATACTGCACTGAACACTCTACAGGCATATCTCGATACAGCAACGTAAATAACTGTTATTTGTCAACTTAACAAATCACACTCATATGAAGAGATTTATAATAGAGTGATATTTTAAAAATTGTAATTTATCTTTTTATGTTTCATTTATTTATTAGTATATTTTTTTTATGGTAATTTACATATTAAGATTTTCTAATCTCGATATTGTTGACTATTTTTTAATTTGTGTTCTTCTTTGACTAGGTCTTTTTATTGTATCATGCAATTAAACCCATCCTACTCAATTTTATTATTTTACGTTCAGATTTCGTAATGGGATCTTCAAACTATTAAACCAATTTAATTTTAAATTCTTACAATTTATATAGAATTACATAAATATAATAATATGTCTTTATGTATAAAATTACAATCCATAATAAGCTTTTCAAGAATTCACTAAATAGTAATTGCTACATAAAAGAGATTAAACTATGAAGGATCAACCCAACCTAATCAACTGAACCAAAAATAATCTTTTAATTGTATTTTTTAATGTGGTATCAGAGCTTATATGACAAAAAAGTCGCATGCCTAAAATTATTTATTTTTTATTTCAAATGAAATATTTAACATTAAATTTAAAGAGAATATATATTGCAATCACGCTACTAACACAAAGAACTTTCATATAAAGAGAATAGGATGGAATTTAAAATTTAGGGTTAACATTAGGGTCATGTAGGAGGTTAGAACTATATATTTAATTATAACTAATAATCATTAGTAAAAATAAGTATATATCTAAATGGTATGATCTTGACTATGTGTGCCTAATTAAACGGCTAGACCTAATTTTAACATCTACACTCTTAGGCGGTGCCAATTGAGAATATCGTCATCATTCTATTCAATGTATTCCGCTCATAGAAAATTATGGACAGAGTTTGAGGAGGAAAGGACGGCGGTAACTCATACCCATTAAGAAGAGCGTGGCCAAAAGGAGTCCCCTAGTTCGAGAAAGATGAAGACACGTTCTTGCGACGTGAGAGCTAAATAGAACGCATATAGATAAAATAAATGGCAAATGAGAATGTGCTTTTCTTTATTGGTATTGTTGACAAATGAGGAAGTTCAAATGGTCTTCTTTCATTGTGTGAATTCTGCAAACTCCCAATTTCATAAAGTATTCCCTAACAATTTGTCTCAACTTTTCTTCTTTAGCTTTTTCTAATTTATTTTTAAATCTTCTAAATATGTGGATGTATAAATAGTAAATATCATCATTAAAAAAAAGGTAAATGTCTTTTATTTGTTCTATTTTTAAAAAAATAAAATTCTTTCATGGACAACTATTATGATTGTAGATTTGTACTTTCCGTTTCATAACATTCGCTACTGAGTATGACAAATTATGTGGAAAAATGTCACTATCAGTAACAAGTATTATGGAACAGAAGAAGTAGTATTTATAGAAGAGTTAAATTTAAAAAAAAAATTCAATAATTTAGGTAACAACTAAGAAGGATTCTATATATATTCACTTATTTATTTTATTGTACTTTGATCAATATTTTTATATACCCACTTGCATGCAAACAAAACTTTGTGAAATAAAAGTTAAACATATATTCTATTGAGACTCGCAAACTAGTACTAAAAATAGTCTCACATTGGTTGGGTCTTAAATTTTTTTTTTCTAATGTAATTAAAATCGCTAATCTAATAGCAATTTATCAAATAAATTGTTTTTTTTTTTTTGAGATATATCAAATAAATTGTTAATTTAAATGTCAGTTTATAAATACCGCTTAATTTAAATTGCTGATTGGATTAGCTCGCAATATATTGGGATTTATTTTCTTTTTTATGTTTATAAAATAGACTAAAGTTAAGAGAGAATTAGGTAAGAATAAAATTTAAAATCTTATATAAAGAAAACAATAAATTTCTCCAATAGATTTTCTCAATTTTTTATTTTTCTTGACTTTTATTTTTGCAAAATAAAGGTGTGTAGACACTAGACATGTGGTATACTATTTTGACTAGTCTTTGCATGCACAAGTCGTGCTCATTAAGACATACTTTAGCTTCACAAATAATTTAGTAACTCCCTCCTATTCGGATTAAATGTCGCATTTATGTATTGACATTATTTAACAATCACTTTAATTTTGTATTTTATTTTTAATCTATAAGTTAAAATATAATCAAGTGAGATTTTTTCTTTTGGCAAACAAAAACTTGTTCACCAGCTAAACCAAAATACACCAAGCTAAGGCAAGAAAACCCGGCTTTTTTAATTGCATCAGTGTGGAATCGAGGTCCACCTTCTATGAAGGGTTTCTCGACCCACCTTCTATCAAGTGAGATTTTATTTGACTCATTTCAATTTAAATTATTAAAAATTTATTTACGATTAAAACAGTACATTGACAAGTGTGTTAGAGTATATAACATATCTTGGGGCTTCAACCATAAGCTTAAGCTTTTGGTTGAGTTGGTTCCTTGATATGGTATCAGAAGCCAACGTGACAAGAGGTCACGAGTTCGAATCTCAACCACCCCTCATTTAAGTGGAATATTTAGCACCGGGTATAAGGAAAGCCTGTGTTGCATCCACACTTCTAGCCCAAAGGGCTCTCGTGTGAGGGGGCGTGTTAGAGTATATAACATATTCTGGGGCTTCAACCATCAACTTAAGCTTTTGGTTGAGTTGGTTTCTTGACAAAGTGTACAAAATCAGAAAAGACATTTGCTTTAAATAAGAAAAAATATTAAATAGTTTCCCCACAATCAATGACTACTATAAATAGTCCCAAGTCCTAATCATATTACAAGTAGATTTCTCAAAATCAAAGCTACATTATTTATTAATTAGTATCTATCTCTATCAATTTATTTCACTTTATATTTGTGAAGTATATTTATTTTTAGCAATAAAAACAAAAAAAAAAATAAAAATGGGTTTGAAAGTATATGGGCTTCCAATATCAACATGTACAAGTAGAGTTCTTACATGTTTACATGAAAAAGAAGTTGAATTTGAGCTTATTCCTGTTAATCTCTTTACTGCTGAACATTTACAGCCTCCATTTCTCTCCAAAAATGTATTATTTATTTTTATATCTTTTTATTCGTTCTCGTTAAATTGGCTTCAGAGTTTTTTTTTTTATAGTAAATGTAGCAAATTTAATGAAATAGATAAAATATTGTTTTTACTACTGGGAATAATTGTGCATACTATGTATGTTTTGCAGCCATTTGGGCAGATTCCGGTACTTGAAGATGATGATCTCACATTGTTTGGTAAGTTTCTAAATATAGTGCTTATCTATCCGGTAAACTACCCACCTAGAATAGTAAATTATTTTTTTACCCATTTTTTTATTTTTATTTTTTTGTACATAGCATTATGAGTGTATAAAATATGTATAAGCTAAATTGACATAATTTCGATAATTTGATTATTATTTATGTAATGTTTAGGAATAATGATTTCATTTGAATATCTGAAATTGATTTAAATTTATTGTCTGACAAATTAAAAATTTTTCAAATTTAAATTTGTATCAATTCCACCATTGTTTTTAAAATACTTGGGGGGTGTTTGACATGTGGGAGTTGAGGGGGAATGAGACTTTGTCTCAAAAATAAGCCACATCTTTGTTTGTTTAAAGGGAATGAGATAGAAAATGAGACTAAAATCGGAGAAAGACCCTAAGAAAAATGTCTTGAGTTAGGATAAGTATTTAAGTTGAGACTTTCATTTTATCTCTTTCTTCCAGGTTCTTACCATGACAAACAAGAAATGAAACTTTTTTTATCTTCGAAGTCTCAACTTAAAAGTTTAATCTTAAAGTCTCACAAATCCCATTTCTTTGTGTCAAAAACCCCCTTAAAGTTTAGAATTTAATGATTGTTAAGGAACCAACTCAACCAAAAGCTTAAGCTAATGGCTGAGGCCCCAGGATATCTTATATACTCTAACACGCCCCCTCACACACGAGAGCATGGGCTAGAAGTGTGAATGCAGCACATGCCCTCCTCATATATGGCGCTAAATTTTTCACTTTAAATGAGGGGTGGTTGAGATTCGAACTTGTGACCTCTTGTCACCCTGGCTTCTGATACCATGTTAAGGAACCAACTCAATCAAAAGCTTATGCTAATGTTGAGGCCCCGGGATATGTTATATACTCTAACAATGATGACCTCCTAAACCTTGTCATTCTTAAATTCTTCAATTTTCATAATTAAATTTAAACTGAAATACTTTTTGTTGTTGTTTTATAAATGTGATTAAATCAGAATCAAGAGCAATAACAACATACATATCAGAAAAATACAAAGAAAAAGGAAGTGATCTCTTAAGACATGGAAACACAAAAGAAGCATCAATTGTTAAAGTATGGATGGAAGTAGAAGCACATCAATACCACCCAGCAATCCAACCAATCATATACCAGTATTTTGTGGCCCCCATCCAAGGCAACACCCCAGATCAGACCATCATAGATACTCATCTTGAGAAACTCCAGAAGGTTCTAGATATCTATGATGAAAAACTAGGGAACACCAAATACTTAGCTGGGGATTACTACACACTAGCAGATCTTCATCACTTGCCTTACACTCATTACTTTATGACTACTCCTTATGCTAACTTGATTAATGATCGCCCTAATGTTAAGGCTTGGTGGGAGGATATTTCTTCTAGACCTTCTTTTATGAAAGTGTCTCAAGATATGAAACAAGAGATTGACTCGTAAAAGGACGCTCTCAGTATCCCGCATAAGGTAGGGTTTAGGTGAGGGTTTTTTTTCCTGAAAGATGCGGAGAAATCATACCCGTTTTCCCAAAGAAGGAGTAAAGAGAGATGCGCGCATTCAAGAACCCCCAATTGATACTTGCGCCTAGTAGGGGTCAAATCTCAAATCTTCTACTGCACATGCAGATTCTATATCCATTGAATAGAGCGACAAACGCTTTTGGCTAGAGATAGACTCATAAGTTTTTTTTTTGTTTTTTTTTACATATAATCAACAATTAAAACCGGGGGCGGATGTGATCTTATTTAATGTTGTTAACTGACAAGCATTTAATAAGTTATTATATACTCCCTTCTATTTTTCACAAGTGTCCCATTTGCTTTTCGGGCACTGTTCATTTCTTACTTTTAATCTGTATTTTATTATTAATCTATAAGTTAAAATATAGTCAAGTGGGATTTTATTTGATTCGTCTCAATGCAAGGATTATTTATATCAACTTTCATTAATTTTTAATTATGCACAATTAGAGTTATTAAGAATTAAATAAGTGCATTGAATAAAGTGCATAAAGCAAATGAGACACTTGTGGTGAATAGGAGGGAGTATCTAAATATGCTTATAATTAAGTTTATTGGTTAAGTTGTTTAAGATATTGATGTGTAACAACATTGTTTCAGGTTTAAGGCTTATTTTCAACTTTTTTTTTTTTAAACAATACTTAATATATTTGACATCATTTGATTTTATTCTGGAGTCACAGTTATTTCTTATCTTTTTAATACTTCAATTTGTTGTTTTTATGTATTTTACTAATTGTACTAAAAATATTTAGTTAGGATTTGTTGAAACATTAAATTTATTTTAATTTGGATACGTTGAGTTTAAAGTACTTGGCATATTTAACTTGTAATAATCGTCTATTTTAAGATTCAGTTAATTGTTGCCATTTTTTATACTACTTTTGTTATTTTACTAATAGTTACACTTTATTGAAAAAAATTTACTAATAGTTACACTTTATTGAAAAAAATTTATAAAAAATAGTGAAATATAACTACTAATAAAAAATAAAGATAGTATTAAGCTGAGCTAATTTAGTTTCATGGTTTGTTTAAGTTAATTGTCTATATATATAACACAAAAAAAAGTTAATCATCTATTAAATTTTGTTTATATCAATCAAACAAAAAAAAAATAGGTGCTCTGTTAAGAGACCGTTTTTTGTAAAGAAGATTATCAAAAGTCCACTCCAAATCTATATTTAGAGTTGTAACAATATATATTTTAAATTGGACTTGGCTTTTAAGAATCATCTTTATAAATATAAAAGACGGTCTCAAGTAAGAATTTATGAAAAATAAAATATACATCTTCAGTCAAAGGAGTGGATTATGGGAAGGTCACAAACAAAAAAAGCCGGGAAATAGCACAGCCTAGCGTCCTGGCCCGTGGCACGAGACAGGCCCAACAGCTAGCCCAATTAGCAACACGTGGGACAATTATGTTTCTTAATTTTTTTTATCCAAGTGCTCTTTTGAGAGACCGTCTTTTATAAAGACGACTCTTAAAAATTCATTCCAAATTTATATATAGAGTCATAACAATATATATTTAGAATTGGACCGGACTTCTGAGAGTAGTCTTTACAAAAGACGGTCTCAAGGAAGAATTTGTGTTTTTTATCATCTCTAATTGGGTTGACTCATAAAAGAAAACGTAGAGTAAGAGTATGCATTACGCTTTAATGATTTGGGCCTAATAGATGTCTTTTACAGAGACGGTTTTTCAGGAGACTGGCTGATACATTTTCATATAAACCTGAACAAAATTATGAGACCGTCAATTTGGACCGCCCAATAGCATCACACGCTTTTCCTTGTTTTTTTTTTGTTTTTTTTATTTTTTGGGCATTTATCTTTGACCTTAAAGGTGTTAATTTCAACCTAAAGAAAACTTAAAACAAATCAATTAAAATAAAAAATTTCAATGTGAACCTATGACTATGAGTGATCACTTTTGTCGTTAAACTGATAAATTTTTACTTAAATATGATCAAGTATAACTTATAAAAAAATTCAATTTGTAGCCTTAAATGTATCAATTATAACCTTAAATAGATCAAGTACTGAGCGAATATTGAAAAAAAATTATAATTGGGCTGATTGGGCTATTCGTCTCATTGAAACGGTCTCGTCCAAGACCAGCTAAATTCATTTTTACTAGTTATAAACTCTGAGCCGACCTTATACCCATCAATAACATTTATTTTTTGCATATAATGATGGTACATTACAACACAACATAGTTCATAACATTACAACATATGCAAAAGGTAATAATCAATACTATGACTTAAAGCAATAAGGTTCCGAACCCTACTACTCACTAATTATCTATGATCATCATAGTGAAGCATTACAATTACAAAGCCAATGCCTTTTACCAAGCACACCTAGCTAAGATATCATTCAGCGAAATTTATTGAATATGATGATACTAAAGCACGACAGTTACTTCTGCAAAGCCAAAGTCTTTACCCAAACAGGCCTAGTTAAGACACCCTTTAGCGGAATTTACTGGATATGATGATGATACAGGAAGCACTATAGTGGCTTCTGCAAAGCCAAAGCCTTTTTCCAAGCAGGCCTAGCTAAGAGATCCTTACACCATCGACACACATTAGGCCTTTCATCAAACAACTTACTAATTTGAGTACCCATCAAGTCTTGTAAACCGGGCAAGTGATGAAGATCAGCTAAGGTGAATAAATCACCGGCTAGGTACTTGGATTTCGACAATCGAGCCTCGTAAACATCAAGGATCTTAGCCAACTTAGACTTGTTTTCTTCTACAATTGCTTCATCAGTTGGTTTGTTGAAGTAAAAACTATAAACAAGCTCTCGTGCAAGTGTACTTACAATTGGATAGAATTGGTGAGCTTCCACTTCCATCCAAATGGCTTGATTTGCCATTTCTTTCCCTTGTTTGTATGCAAGAGGTGTTCCATTTTCTTCATAGGTGTGTGCTATGTAGTTTGTTATTGCCCTTGATTCTGTTCAGTGTAACATAATTTTTCAGTTAATTCGCCTTTTGAATTCACAATTCGCTCAAAATGGATCGGAGGAAATATACTTATAATAAGTATCATAATTATATATCAAAAATCATAACAATGTTGAAACATGGCCATACAATTTGGGTCGTGTCCAACCACACTTAGACACAAACATAGGCGGATTCAGGATTCAAAAACATGGGTAGCACCATTCATGATTCACCAACGTGTTTTGGTTCTAGGACAGTTTTTTGGCGATTCTTGATTGGTTCTAGAATATAATATTAATTTTTTTAAAAAAAAACATGGGTAGCCTATGCCTATGCTACCCAATGCTACAACATATATAGGTCCGCCTTTGGACATGTGGGAAAATAGAATGCAGAATAAAATAATTATGAGAATAAAATAAAGATATTATTTTAGAATATTATGTTTTAGGAATTTAAGATCTTTTTAATATTTAGAATATTAAAGTTATTTTGTTTCCTTATTTTTAGTCCTAATCTCATGTATAAATAGAGGTAGTACCTCTCATTATTATTTAATACAAATCAAGTATTCACCAGATTAAACCTAAACCAAATTCCGCATTATGATTTTCTACATGGTATCAGCGCCGTAAGGTTTTCCTGGACAGAAAAACTATATCGGTATTTTATCATTTATCATAATCGAAAAAAATTGATCAAAACAAAAACCAATTCGAAACAAAACCAATCAAACCAAACCAAACCAAATCAAAAACAAAACCAAAACCAAAAATCACCATGATTTCCATGGCATAAATGGAACAAATGTTCCAACTTTTTCAAAAAAATGACTCAAAAACCCAACAACCCAAAATCCAAAATATTGAACAAAATGATGAAATTAACCGACCCAATTTATCTTTTACCATTTTATCCAAACTCAAAAAAATTGGAAATCAATTACGAAAAATGTGCTGAAGAGATTATAAAAATATCCGCTGTAATATCAAAAGATCAACTAACAGATTATTTGTTAAAGGCAATTGGATTCGAAGACTTGAAAATAATTGTGCAAGTTCGGTTCGGTGATCCCGAGACCTAACTTGAGGGGGAGTGTGGGAAAATAGAATGCAGAATAAAATAATTATGAGAATAAAATAAAGATATTATTTTAGAATATTATGTTTTAGGAATTTAAGATCTTTTTAATATTTAGAATATTAAAGTTATTTTGTTTCCTTATTTTTAGTCCTAATCTCATGTATAAATAGAGGTAGTACCTCTCATTATTATTTAATACAAATCAAGTATTCACCAGATTAAACCTAAACCAAATTCCGCATTATGATTTTCTACAGGACACAAATCCATTAATTTGTTATGAACCATGACTTGGCCTTATAGGATCTAAAAATTTAAACCTAGACTTAAACCCGTTATGACTGATGGGTCTAATTAGAATCCTTAATGAATCATAAAAGTTTAATAAGATCTTAAATAGATGTATAAATTGTATAAAATTCTATAGAGGGTCCAAATAAATAAAGTATATGCTTGTAATGACTATGAAATTGATTTTGGGATGGGTGATGAGTGAGTATAGAACCGGTCTTGATCGGGTCTGGATCTTGACAGAGTCTAAAGATCAAATACAATGAGTTTGAAAAAAACCTTTGAATTAAAGTTAAACAATTATTGTCAACACTACTCAAGTAATTAAGAAGGTATAATGATCTTTGACTTGATTATAAAATGATCTTTGAATAAATGACTTAACATTTAGTAAATTAAATAATGATAATGATATTTGTATTAAGAAATTACCAAATAATGTGAGATCTCCATCTTCAAAAGCTGGGATTTGACCAAAAGGCTGAAATTATATAGAGTAATACAATTTCCAATTAGCAATTCCAAATATAATATTCTATTCAAGAAAGTATGAGTTAAGTGATTCTAATTAATTGTGATTATATGGTTATTATAATTTAAAATTTCAATTGTTTTTAGGAAAAATTGTCGGGAGTAATTCCTACTTTTTACGTTTTCTTGTGAATAACCCCTATTTTTGCTTATGCATGAATAATTCGGACTTTGCAATATTTTTGCTACATAACATGAAAATTAAAATATAACATTTTTTGATTTTATATAGCATTTTTTAAAATCAAAAAACGAATGTAATTTAAACGATAGTAAAAATAAAAAACATAAAAGAATGACAAGCTACTCTTATCATCATCATCATCATCATCATCATACCCATTGTTCCCTCACATAGATAAATCTATAGTCAGGGTCTGGGGAAGGAAGGTCGACGGCATCTCATACCCACAAGGAGAGGGCGATGACAAGCTACTCTTATAAGTAATTTAAAAGACAAAAATAAGTTTATATTTTATAATACGTATTAGATGAGATATATAGCTTGTATTCTGATAATATGTATTAGATGAGGCATATAACTCATGCATGAGACGCACTTTTTAATAAGACCGTCTCATATAATAATTTGTGTACGATAATTTATACAATAAAAATGAAGAAAAAAATTTATTTTTTTTGAAAATGTTAATGAAGAAAAAAAATTATTATTATAAATGTATATAAATATAAAATACTTACGTTAAGAGAAAGAAAAGATGGTTGTTTGTTAGCCCCGGACGATAAATCGACATCAACCAATTGGTATTGAAGATCTTTCTCATTAGCAGCTGCCAAAACCCGGAGGGTGGCTCCGTGTGCAGGCCCATGGATCTTCATACCCATTTTTAACCCTTCCAGATATGGGTCAAAAGGCCCGCCCGTTTTTTATTTTTTATTTTTTATTTTTATTTTGTGTTATGTTATGGCAATGAAATAAAGACAATAATTAAACTTGTTGCAGATAATATTTTCCACTGGGAGAAATTGAATATATATTGGGTTGTCAGTTGACTAACTGTACGTCTAGTAAGATGGAATTTTCTACGAAATGGTGATTGGACTAGTTCTACTGAGTCAATGTGGTCTGGTTTGGTCTGGTCAAATACTAAAATTATACCAAACAAAAAATTCGGGTTGAATATCTTTTTTGGCCTACGTGCTAAAAAAAATATTCCCTCTTATTCATACAAAAGGGGACATTTGGATTGGGCACGATTTTTAAGAGTGTATTTTAATTGATTAAATTAATTATAAGGGTAGTAGTTGGGTATTGGGAGTAGTAAAAGTGAGGGTAGTTGGATATTTTAATTGATTAAATTAATTGTAAAGGTGAGAGTAAAAATAGATTGGGACATTTTGTGTGAATTGGCTCAAAATAGAAATGTCCCATTTTGTGTGAATAGGAGGGAGTAGGTGAATAAGTATTTATTTTGATCAAATTTTCGAAAGGGTTACATCCATAAGGATAATATTGCGAAGTCCGTTTATTGAAAAAATATCTTTATAATGGGTAAAAATGACGTTAAATGCTAAAATACTAGGGTGCAATAGTAATTAGAAATGTCAAAGATGATTCGAGTTGGTCAACAAAGTCAAAGGTGATTAGTAATGGTCAAAAACCATTTGGGCGGTCAAAGGTAATGTGGGTTGGTCAACGGTCACTTGGCTTGAATGGTAATCACTTTGATACTTTCGAGATTGTAATTCACAAAAAAAGACATCGAGACTGTGATTCGCAAAACCCTAAACTTGAGTACTTAATACATCGACATCATTTGCACCTATTTCTAAAGTTGTCTTTTTTAATACGTTAGTTTATTATTTTTCGACTTGTTGTAATTTGTTGAATTCGCGGCTATATGTAGTTTCTCATTGTACTAAAATAATTTAGTTTGAATTTGTCAAAACATTTAAATTTAGTTTAGTTTGGATACGTTGAATTTGAAGTACTTGGTATATTAAACGTTTAATCATCTATTAAATATTTAGTTAATTACCATTTTTATATCAATTTGAGTTAATTTGGTTTATGGTCTTTTTGTTAATGGTCTATAACATTTAGCTAGTCTTGTACTTCCCCCATTCTGAAATACTTGCTATATTTTCGTTATCAACACTATTCATCGTTCAAGCTTATTTTACATATTGCGGCTAATGTATAAGAAAAAAAATATAATCAAGTGGGATCTTGTTTGAATTGTCTAATCGCATATTTTCATTATAACAATTTTTTATATAAACGATCAAAATAACGCATTGAATTGCCTAAAAAAGTGAAATGTAGCAAGTTTAGTGAAACGGAGGAAGTATAAGACAAGTCTCAATGTGAGACGAGCCCTCATAAGCAGCATATTAGTAAAAAAAAACATAAAAGAAAAAACAACAAAATTTGAATTCACGCTTTAACAGAATGCGATTTTTTTAATTAGGTAACGCTGAACCAATTGAAGCCATTTCACGATGAAACCACCTTAATAAATTAATAAACAAAATTTACATTATTAATTAATAAACAAAATTAATTAGGTATTAGGTCACAGAAAAAAAAAATTGGGGGAATACCATAACCTGGGCCTTGGCCTGTGACACGACGGGCACAATGGATAGCCCAATTAGCAACACGTAGGACGATTTTGATTCTTAATTTTTTTATCATTTCTTAATCATTAATATCAAATTGACAAATAAAAATACATTTTTACTATTTAAAAAATTATTGTTACATAGAAATAATAATATAAAGCCATCTAAATAATTAAACAATAAAAGGTAAAGGACCTTCTCGGTATCCTGCACAGGACAGGGTTCGAGTGGGTTTTCTTTTTCTTGAAAGATGCGGATAAATCATACCCAAACCCCAAATAGGGAGTAAAGAGAGGTGTGCGAAGTCAAGAAACTCCCAATTAATACCTGCGTCTAGTCGGGGCAAACCCCAAACCTTCTGTTCCACATGAGAGGCCGTCTTTTCTAAAGACGGCTCTCAAAAGCCTAACCCACTTTCCTTTTTTTAGTAAATATAGTTATTTTTTTACCAAATTTAAACATCGGGTTGGACCAATCTTTAGACGTCTTTTGTAAAGACGGTCTCAAGTAAGAATTTGTGGTCTTTAAATTGGTCTCTTTTAGAGATGTTCATTCAGGTCATCGGGTTGATTTCGGGTCAGGTGTTTCGGGTCGGTTCAAAATCGGATTTTGTGTTCACATTGGTTTTTACATAATAGTACATCTATTTTTAACTCGGGTCAAATCGAATTCGATTATAAAGTCGGATATTTATCGGATCATCAGGTCTGTTTTGAACAACCTCTAGTCTCATTGTATAAAATATACTAAGCGTGACATAGTAAAAGTCCAAGCACCATTTCGTAGAAAATTCCAACCTTCTAGACGTACAATATATAACCCAATAAATGTTCAATTTCCTACTCCTATAATAGATCTAGTAATTGCAACTACAACTCTTATTTTCTTTATCTCATTACCAAAAACAGCAAATAAAAATAAATTAAAATAAAAAACAGGCCGGATCGGACCGGGCCTTCTGACCCATATTTGTAGATCAAGGGCTAAAAATGGGTATCAAGATCCATGGGATTCCTCACGGAGCTACCCTCCGGGTTTTGGCGGCAGCTAATGAGAAAGAGCTTCAATACCAATTGGTTTATGTCGATTTGCTGTCCGGGGCCCACAAACAACCATCTTTTCTTCCTCTTAACGTACGTATATTTATTAAATCATTTTCTCATTTTTATCATATAAATATAAATAAATATAAATTCTTGGGAAATTCCATGTGGTAATCCTGATGTTTTGGGTTTTCCACGTAGTAACCAAAACTTTTTAAAAATCCACGCCACACCTTGAGGCTTACCAAATTGTTCTACCGTAACTTTTTTACGCATAAAACGTTAGCAAACGTTAATTTCAAAGCTTTAAGGTTGTTGTACGGCTATTTATGCAAACCGTCATTTCAAATGCCATCAATTTCAACTTTTTCCCCTAAAAGATAAACTTTAATTTTTACCATTTTTGGATTTGGAGGGAAAAAAATCTGATTTGGATGAAATATGGTAGAATTAGGGTTTATGTTTTTGGAAAAAAGATTGAAATTGATGGTATTTGAAATTTTGAGTCGCATAAATAGGCGTAAATCAGCCATAAAGCTTCGAAATTAATGTTTGCTAACGTTTTTATGTGCAAAAAGGTCACGATGGATTAATTATGTAAACCTCGGGGTTACCGCGTGGATTTTTTCAAAGTTTTGGTTACCACGTGGAAAGCCCAAAACCTAAGGGTTACCACGTGGAATTTTTCTAAATTGATCCATGTATAAAACATTCTTATTAAAAAATGTGTCGTCTTATACATGAGTTACATAATAGAAGAAAATATTGAGAAACAATCTCTCATAAAGAGTAGCTCATTTTTTTTATATTTTTTCTTATTACTATCACTTTTATTAATTTCATTTTTTAAATGTGCTATAAATTAAAGAAAATTATCATTTTGATTTTTTTGTAATGTAGTAAACCAGAAACAAAAATAAACTTATAGTATATCTTGATATGAATACTTTTTTTTTTTGAAAATCATCTGAATAATTATATTAAGTCAAGGTCCGCCAAAATTTGAATACTTTGTAGAACATGAGGCATACAAATCTTCTCTATCATACAAATCTTGATATGAATACCTTTTAGTTTTGTTTATATTTTTTAAATTATTATTAGATGCTAATTTTGATTTACAAAAAGTGATTTAATATGATCAAGTTTGTAAGTCAAAATTACTATATAATATTAACAATATTTTTCTAATATAACTTTTTTTTAAAGGGAGTACAGTTATGAATTGTTCGTCACCTTTCATCATTCAGACCCTATTTTCGAGCGAAATTTTGGGTTGATGATATAATGAAAATTACCATATAATAACAATTGAAAAAAAGTATTTATGTGAAGAGAATATTAGCATGACTTAACTTTTAATTCAGTGAAGATAATAATTAAGTGAAGAACAATTTTAAAAATTATGATAACAATTACTATATAATCACAATTAATTAGCATTACTTAACTCATATAATTGAGTGAATAATAGAATATTATATTTGATATTGATATTTGGAAATTGTATTACCTCTATATAATTTCAGCCTTTTGGTCAAATCCCAGCTTTTGAAGATGGAGATCTCACTTTATTTGGTAATTTCTTAATACAAACATTATTATTATTATTATTATTATTATTATTATTATTATTATTATTATTATTATTATTATTATTATTATTATTGAATGTTAACCAAGTCATTTATTCAAAGATCATCTTATTAATTAATTTACTGAATATCTTAATTCAAATTATGATCAATTAATTTTATTAATTAATTGTGTTGAGTACTAATGACAATTATTGTTTAACTTAATTCAAAGATATTTGGTATTTGATCTTTTAATTAATATCGTGTATGCACCGGCCTATGACCTATTTATCTTTGATTTTTTATAGAAGTAGTTGACTAATAGCTAAAATTGATAGTCAAAATTATTATTAGCTGAGTTAAAAATATTGGTTGAAGTGAGAAATTTGTTATACAGAAAATAGACAAAAAACTAATAAAATAAATGATTAGTAGCTTTTTAGTTTTGTCTTATTATAAGTTATACATCTATTTAAGACCATATTAACCTTAATGATTTATTAAGGACCCTAGCCAGACCCATCAGGCATGACGAGTTTGAGTTTAGGTCAAAATTTTAGAGGGATTACGTAATAGTTCATAAAAAATAAATAAGTTTGTGTTCGAGTCTGATTGGACTCGAGCCATGATCAAATATTATCTTTCATCATTGTCAATATTTTTGATATATCTTTATGATTATTAAACTTTTCACAAATTCTTACTTGAGACCGTCTTTTGTAAAGACCACTCTCAAAATCCCAATTCAATTCTAAATATCTATTGTTACAACTCCAAATATAAATATGGGCTGGAGTTTTGAGAGTCGTCTTTACAAAAGACGGTCTCTCAAGAGAGTACCACAAATTCTTGTGAGAGACGGTCTTTATGAAAGACCATCTCTATTTGAACTGGCCCATAAAGAAAATGTAGAGTAAAAGTAGTCATTAAGCTTTAATGGGTTGAGCCTGAAAGACGTCTTTCAGAAAGACAGTCTCTCAGGAGACTAGCTGATTATGGAATTAACTGACGAATTATGTTACAATGAACAGAATCAAGGGCAATAACAAAGTACATAGCACACACCTATGAAGAAAAAGGAACACCTCTTACATACAAACAAGGGAAAGAAATGGCAAATCAAGCCATTTGGATGGAAGTAGAGGCTCACCAATTCGATCCAATAGTAAGTAAACTCGCACGAGAGCTTGTTTATAATTTTTACTTCAACAAACCAACTGATGAAGCAATTGTAGAAGAAAACAAGTCTAAGTTGGCTAAGATCCTTAATGTTTACGAGGCTCGATTGTCAAAATCCAAGTACCTAGCCGGTGATTTATTCACCTTAGCTGATCTTCATCACTTGCCTGGTTTACAAAGCTTGATGGGTACTCAAATTAGCAAGTTGTTTGATGAAAGGCCTTATGTGTGTCAGTGGTGTAAGGATATCTTAGTTAGGCCTGCGTGGGAAAAGGCTTTGGCTTTGCAGAAACAATCTTAGTGCTTTCTGAATTATCATCATATTCAGTAAATTTCGCCGAAGGGTGGTTTAGCTAGACTTGCTTGGAAAAAGATTTTGGGTTTGCAGAAGCAATCGTAGTGCTTTCAGTATCATCATTATCTTATATCCAGTGAATTCCGCTAAATAGCAGGATTTGGAACTTATTGCTTTTTATTAGCTTTTGCATATGTTGTAATGTTATGAACTATGTTGTTTTCTTTTACTTTCTACTTGAATAATGCCTCTTTGAAGATCTAATGTATGCTATCGATTACAGTCGGTTTGATTGTTGGTAATAAACAGTGAGAATGCTATTGATGATTTTGTATAATTTTGGTTAAAAAATGTCTTGATTAGTTTGATTGTTATGGACTCACATTGCATGTTTGTTCTATTTTAATCATCTCATTTCGATCATAAAATTATACACATTTCAATTCATTATTATTTGCAGAGGTAGAATTATAAGTTAATTGAAAATTTAGAAAAACTTTTGTTTCATGATCAAAGTTTCATTAACATGGATTTATAATTCACAAAATCTCACAAGAGACGGTCTATAGGATAGACCAC
Organism: Amaranthus palmeri; assembly: GCA_019776075.1. Taxonomy (NCBI): domain Eukaryota; kingdom Viridiplantae; phylum Streptophyta; class Magnoliopsida; order Caryophyllales; family Amaranthaceae; genus Amaranthus; species Amaranthus palmeri. Next base: position 3,573,565 of record JAAKBH010000271.1, on the reverse strand, counting down.
AAAATTGGGCCAGCCTATTTCCCTTAACTGATTTTTTTTATTATCATATTAATTATATTATGTTATATAATCCTAAATATAAGGTATTATAACCTCGAATATACTATTCTATAACCCTAAATATAAGTTATTATAACCCCAAATAATTTATTATAACCCCAAATATACTATGTTATATTTTGGGCTAGGTTTCATAGATTCCGTCTATAGAATAGACCGTCTCCCATGAGACTTACTATTTATAATTAACAATAACCAAACACAGTCATAGTCTTTTTTGTATGTGTTGCCTACTTTTACTATCTAATATTGTCGGTTTCTAAAAATGAATTGATAAGTTTGATGTCTTGATGGTCATGCATTTGTTCTATTTCAACCATCTTATTTTGTTTATAAAATTATATATTTATTTTAATTTATTATCATTTAAAGAGGAAGAAATATTAAAGTGATGGAGAATTATGAAAAATAATTTTTTTGTGATCATAATTCATAGTTTAGTGATGGAAGGGATTTTAATTATTCTCTTATTTAACATAGAAAAGTATAATACTTCCTCCGTTCCAAAATACTCGCTACATTTCGATTTTGTGCACTATTCATCGTTTAAGCTTATTTTACATATTGCGACTAATGTGTAAGTAAAAATATAGTCAAGTGGGATCTTGTTTGAATCGTCTAATCACATACTTTCATAATATTAAATTTTTATAATTTTTAGATTAGTGTAGTTTAAGATATTAATGATCAAAATTGTGCATTGGATTACGTAAATAAGTGAAATGTAGCAAGTATTATGGAACGGAGGAAGTAGTACATGAAATAAATTTGGTATATTTTTACAATCAAGATGGTGATAGTTGTCGCATCTTTAAAATTGAAAACATTTGTTAATGAGAACCACATTATAATACAAAGTCATAATCTAACATTATGTCAGAAATTTGAATATTATATATCAATCTTCCCGTATAAATCTCTATTATAATACTCCATCCGAATCATTTTAGATGTCTCATTTTTTTATTTGGCAAAATCATATCAATTGTCCTATTTTTTTACCTAAATACCCAACTACTATCTTTACAATTAATTTAATCAATTAAAATACCCCCACTATTCCCACTTTTAGTCTTTTACTACTCACAATACCCAACTAACACCTTTTACAATTAATTTAATCAATTAAAATACCCAACTACCACCTTTTTAGTGGACCTCACTCAATCCTTAAAATCAGTGAAATCCCAAATAGGACATCTAAAATGATTCGGAGGGAGTAGTATTTGTCAAGAAATCAAGTTGAAGGTCAGGATATATTATATACTCTAACACGCCCCCTCACATGAAAGCCTATTGGGCTAGAAGTGTGGATGCAGCACAATCCCTCTTCATACCTGACACTAAATATTCCACTTTAAATGAGGGGTGGTTGAAATTCATACTCATGACCTCTTGTCACGTTGGCTTCTTATACCATGTCAAGAAACCAACTCAACCAAAAACTTAAACTAATGGTGAATATGTTATATACACTAACAGTATCTTATTAAAATATTGTTTATTTTATATGTTCTTTAATCTAAAAGTACAATTATTGTGTAAATATAAAAATAATATTCTAATATTATATTACTATATTCCAATAATTTCAACGACTTTTTCTCCACATTCATTAGTGCTTTCTATTCTACTTTGTTGTGCAATATTTTTCGTTATATTTGTGCACAAGATTGACCATAAAGTTCATCCAATTTGCCTCAAACAACTTTAGTTGTTTTGTGCCACAAGAGTGTATTTTTTATTGAACCTATATCTTGCACTAGATGAATGCCAGTGGCGGATTTAGAAATCAAAAGAGTGAGAGCACACATATTAAGAACTTTCTAGTTTTACACATATTATTCTTAGAATTGGATGTCGCATAATGCTTTTTTAGTCGGTCAGTGCCCTCTCTTGAGCACACAGGAGGGCACCTGGCTCCGCCCTTGGATGGATCCAAGGTTAGCCCTCACATTTGAGAGATAAAGGGCGAAATATTAATTATAGACTGCTAATTATTAAGTATATTATAAAGCTTCTAACTGGAGTATTAGATATTAAAATGTTATTTTTCTTATTTTTTAAATGTGTTTGAACTCAGGTCCTTTTACCCTATAACCTAAGTAGATATATTCACCATCGGTCAAAAAACAAATTTATTTTTAGTAAATTAAGTTATAACCATGGCTTTTCCAACCTTTAAAGCCAACACTAGACTATACTATGAAATTATCTTCTCATTAGAATTTGTAGGGTGCAAAAAAAAAAAAACTAATGTAAGATTTGAAGAACGATAAAATTTTTTGTATTACTTTCTTTATTTCCTTTTGTTCTTTCCGTTTACTTTTTGCACAATTTTCAAAGTAAATTTTAAATCTCAATATATCTAAAAACACATAATAAAAATTTATAAAAAAATACGTAATAAAAAAATATACATTAAAACGAATTTAATGAGATCTCATGTGATTCTAAATATGTGTCAAAAATATTAATCAAATTTCTCTCTTCTTAAAGTGAAATATTTCGAATGGGAAGAACATTGAAAAACTGAGAATACAAAGAGTATAACTTACTTATTACTACATAAGCTTTATAAACATTAGATGATTTTAATAATTAACTTCTAAATAATTTGAAATCAACAAGTAGAAAAGTCAATTCTATTCTACTTACTTAACTAAAGAATAAGTTGTTGTAGGATGACATAATTATAGAAAATCATTATGGTCGTACATCAGCAACGGCAAAGCATATTAATTATTGTCCATGGCCAAATTTTAAGGGTCAAAAAAATTTATTTTATGAAAATTTGTTGATTAATTCTACCTATTATTCCTCGTTTGAGAATAATCTCATTACCAATTATTTTTAAATAATTTAATATTAATATATTTTTTTGCTGATAGCACTTTTGCAATACTTTAAGCAGCTATCGTAGGTATATACTAACCGTTAAACTCCTTTCTCTTTATGCAAATTAATTAGCTGGTCTAGGGATTATTTAGAACAGATGGGCAACATGTGAAATCATTAAGGATAATTTTTCCTTATTTTTATATAAAATGCTGATATTTATGTAAATTAATTTTAAATATAATTTATATTTTTGGCTAAGTGACATGAGTTATTAGCGTTTTTTATAAACAAGTAAAAATATTACACTAAAAAATATAATATTATTTATTACACCTTAAATATTTAAGGACCCTTTTTATCTATATTGCAAGGCCAAAATATGATCGAGACGTTATACTAGTAATAAAGACGGTCTCACCGTCAGACATGCATCATATTTGAGTTAAATAACCCAACAAATAGAAAATTTTGGTCGTCATCAGTCATCACACTATGAGACGGTCTAATACAAAACGGGCTGCAAAATAATTATTCAAACCTTTATCCCCATTATTCAAACCCAATAAAGTTGAATTCAAAACAAAACCGTCAAATTAGAAAAAATGCAAAAACAAATATTAAAAGTCATTGCATATGTGATGTTATTCAAAAAGTCTACTTGGTCGTCTATAATTAAAATTTGATACTTAACACCTACTAATACTATAAATACTTTAGTTTGAGGTTCTTAAAAGATCACAACCAATAATAATTTCTTAAATTTCCATCTATCTAATCTATTTATTTTCTTAATTAATCATCATTATTATCACTAATTAAGGAATAATTATGGGGATTAAGATTTATGGAATGCCCATTTCTGGATGCACCCAACGTGTATTGGCTGCTGCTCATGAGAAAAACCTTGATTATGAATTGGTTATTGTTGATTTGAGGAAAGACCAACAAAAGGAACCATCTTTTGTCTCCCTTAATGTAAGTGTTCGTTATTGTTAGAGTATATAACATATCTTAGGGTCTTAACCATCAGCTTAAGCTTTTAGTAGAGTTGGTTTCTTAACATGGTATCAGAGCTAGAGTGACAAGAGGTCATCACGGGTTCGAATCTCAACCACTCATCCTTTAAAGTGGAATATTTAACGTCATCTATGAGGAGGGCATGTGGTGCATCCACACGGCCACACCTCTAGCCCAAAGGGTTCTCATGTGAGAGGACGCGTTTATCTTTAGGCTTTAACTATCAGCTAATATATAATTTATAATTGGTTCATATAGAAAATTATATTAAAAAAATAGAAATATATATTGAAGCTTTATACATTGGTATGAATTTAAAAAATCCTAACATCTTTAATATTTCCCTCCCCATATGCAATAATATTTCAGACATAATTGACAATATGAAAAAATTATATAACATATATTTTATGCTATTTTTTTGTTATGATTTTAGTTAATTTGTAATTTACTGATATAATATAAACAAGTATCTCTACTCATCCTCTGATTTATGTATAATTTCAGCCGTTTGGTCAAGTCCCTGTTTTTCAAGATGGAGATCTCCAATTGATTGGTATGATTTAATTTACCTATACTGTATTGTATTTCATAGAGCATCTAAAGAGTATTTTATTCTCGAGTTTTAACTATCAATTTAAATTTTTGATTAATTTACTAAATCACAAGTTCATCTCTCAGAGAAACGATATCAAAACATGAAGCCTACATCCTTATGTCATCTTTAAATTGTATTGATTGGGCTATTTAGCTCATATGTATAATGCGCCTCTTGAAAAGACCATCTCTCTTAACAATTGGTGTTAATTTTAGCTATTCTTATAGAGACCGTCTCTCAGAGAAAGCCCCATCATTTAGGGCCTTATTTGGGTGCTTTATGCGTCCGCCTAATTATATAAAATATCATATTGTTTTAATCATCAATTTTATGGCATTCATTTCTAATGTCAAGTTAAAGAATCTTGAATTTGTTTTTTTAAAAGTTTAAGTTGAAGGTTAAATTGCACTTAAGTTTTAACGATTAAGTATTTCGTTGAAATAATTACTTAGACATTGTATGATACGGTATTGAAAATATCTCACATGTGAGGAATATATCCCACGTAATTAAATAGTGGGTCGTGAACTTACCCATAATGTTTGGTGAGTAATCATCCTAATATCATATGGTTTTAGAAAACAGTAATCTCATCAAATGTGTATGCAAGTCAACGCTCATTACCCATGGGTTGTGGGCCTGAGCCTACTAGTACTCATAGTTGCGTCCACACTAGTGGGCCATGGAATAATTATGTGACAAATTATCACAACCTAACATAAACTTTTTCCATAATATATAACTTTTCATACATTGATTTAATTTTTTGTCTCAATTTAATAGAATCAAGGGCAATAACAAGATACATAGCATACACATACGAAGGCCAAGGAACACCCCTTATCTTCAAAGACAATAAACAAATGGCACATCTAACGGTAGCTATGGAAATCGAAGCACACCAATTCGAATCGATCGCGATTAAACTAGCAATGGAGCTTGCTTACAAGGGTTACATGGGCTTGCCCTGTGACGATGCGATAGTCGATGAATACGAGCCCAAATTCGCAAAGGTCCTCGACATATACGAAGCGTATTTGTCGAAAAATAAGTACGTAGCGGGCAATACGTTTAGTCTAGGAGATGTTCATCACATGCCCGCCTTGCAAACATTGAGTGGTACCAAAATTAAGAAAATGTTCGAGGAACGCCCTCATGTCAATGCTTGGCGTGAGGAAATTTTGGCTAGGCCTTCTTGGCAAAAGTGTATGGCCATGAAGAAAGAGTTTTTGGAACAATAGAGATCGTATATTAGCTCTGTTCTGAAATACTTACAGCTGACTGTGACATATTGCTGTGTGGGAAAATGGAAAAAATGTCACGTATCAGATGTAAATATGATGGAACGGGGAATTAAGTATGGTTTCTGTGTTTGTGTTTTATGATGCTTCGGTTTAAGTGTTGTTGTGTGATTAAAAGGTTTACGGGTTGGTTTTTGTGTTCGTGAAACAGTATTGAAATTTATCATACTAAAAAATAAGTGCAACTAGTACACAAAGTTTGTTATTGTTGTATTAGTTTTTCAATTATGATTAGATGTTGTGTTATGATTAATAATTAATAAAGAATATTCTTTTGTGGCAATATTTTCTCCACGCATTTTTTGCAAGACGTTTTCTCAGTTTGTTATGACTTATATTAATAGAACATTTTGAATGTATGCGAGAATTATATATGGATTAGAATAGATGTATGCAATGTTATTAAAATCGCGATCCGGATCGTAAAATCGTACGATTTTACGATTTCACCTGGGCCTTACGAGTTGGATCGGAAGTGAAATCGGAATCAAGTAAAATCGCCCATAAAATCGGTAAAATCGGGTGAAATCGGGTGAAATCGGTAAAATCGGACCGATTTTACCGATTTTACCAAAATGCTTAAAATTAACCACATGACAATTTTTACTTCCAAAAAAACCCTATATCTCAATTTACCTAAATCTTTATACAGCAGCCCGCAGCCTACGCCTTACCTCCAGACCTCATTCTTCTCTCTCATTGTTTTATTATTATTGAATTTGTGCGGGATGTGTGAATTTTTTTATTGAATTAAATAGTATAATTGATTCATTTTTATTGATTACTCATGTTGGATTAAATATTAGTATTATGTAGTTAATGAGTATTTACTTATTTATTTATGATTAATTTTGCTCATGAGTATTTTGTTAATTACTCAAGTTTGTCAACTTGTACTTGACTTTATTAGTAGATGGTGTAATTTATATTGTTTATCATGTAACAGTGAAGACGTGAACTCATGAAGTAACTAACTTGACTTTTGTTTTATTACACAATATATTGATATAATAGGTAATTTTAAATGTTTCTTTTACATTTAAAATGTCTTGAAATAAATACAAACTTCAAAAACTACTTAATTCAGAAAAAGTGGTAGAATCGGTCGATTTTACGATTCGATTTTACGATTCGATTTTAAAAGGGGCTTCCGATTCAAAGTAAAATCCCGATTTTAACAACCTTGGATGTATGTGGTAAGAAAAAATATGAGAGCTCAAGCTAATAATTGACTCAGACCAAAAATATAACAATAGTTGATATATATGCAAGGTAAGTTAGGGTAAGTGTCGGATGTGGTAATTCTTAATTCAATCTTGCATTGCCTTATAATGATTAATGCTGAGGAGTAAATTGTGTGTTTGATTTTATTACTAGACGTGATAAAAGTGCGCAAGATTAGAATTTCGGACATAAGTTATAGTTGTTCCCAAGGTGTAAGGATGCAACATTCTACGACATTCTGTCTATTTCTGTTAATGGTTCTACCTGTAACTGTAAATATAGTTTGATGGGAATGTAATTAAATCATTTTCTTTGTATTGTAAACATATGACTACTCATTCTAAGTTATTGTATATATATGAGTTGACCCGAGGGAAATTTAGAGTGAGAAAATCGCAAGATAAATAGAGTTGTTGGTAGCAAACTAGCAATGTTTGTTCCTAGGAACTATAGCTAGATAGTTGCTTACTTGGAGTTATTGTTATATCTATAAATTGGAAGGTTTGATCACTATATTTCAAGTTGTATAGTATACCAACATACCTACCGGATCCGGGCCCTTTTATTTTTTGAGATCCAGACTTGGATCCGGATTTGAAAGGTCTAAAATTTTCAGACCCAGACCCTGTAGATCTAGATCCTCCGAATCTACAGGGTCTAGGGTTTTTAATGGGTCCAAAAAAGTCTCTTTGATTTGTCAAATTTGAACCATTTATAAGTCATTATATTTTTCGTATATTTGTAAGAGAGTTATTATGGTATTTACAAATATTTAATACTAGTTTAACATCTAAAGTCGCATAATGTCATTTTTTTATACGCTTAAATTCTATCATAAACACTAGTTCGAGTCCATGAAATAAGGGTAATTGGGTTAGCACTTAGCTAGTAGCATATATATTATTTATATATTATGATTATATGAAAAGAAAGTAAGTATTGGAGGCAAAATTCATACGTAGAAGACAAATAGAAATGAACAATTTAATATTTATAAGGGTTCGAGGGGCGGGTCCAGGGTCCGGATCTCGGACCCCAACCCAGACCCACCAATTATTTTTTGAATCCAGATCCGACACGAATCCGATGGGTTACAAAAAATAAAACCGAGACCCTTAAAAAAAAGGGCGTATATGAGACGGGTTCAACAGGATCCTAGACCCATGATCATCCCTAGTTAAATATATAAAGTAACAAAATGTACTCTTCAAGCAAAATCAAACATATTTAAAAATTGAAATCCATACAATGTAGTACTTGTTTACATTATCCTTGGGGAGACCACAATCCAAATGATTACCTTCTAATAATCAAAATAAAGTATAATCCAACACAGAGAACTAAAATGCAAACATAGAAAGTAACTATAGAGATGACAATCTGATAACATTACATAAAAATTTAGTAAAAAAAACCAGCTCAAGGTATGTTATAGAAAATTGTATATATAATTAGAAAATGGATGTTAAATGGAACTTTAGTTGATGTTCGCTAGTTAGTTTGGTCAGTTGGAAATATGTGTATAATAATTTGCAAGCGGAAAAGTTAGTTATTTTAGTCATTTGTGATGGAAGTGCTTTGTGAAAATTGATTGTTGTTGTTAATTGTGCTAGAATAAAATAATTAGAATACTTTATGAATATTCATATTTTAGATTTTATTGTGTCAATATTTGTCAATATTTAGTTTCCTTATTGATTGTATTTGTAATATTCTATTCTAATGAAATAGAAATGGTAACCAAAATCATTTCTACCGGCCAACTCTTTTATGGTATCAGAGCCTAATTTTTTACGGTTTATTAGAAAAAATAGATATAACGCCATAAGCCAATGAGAAAAACTAAAATTGAATATTTATGTGCGAAAGTAATTAATTTTACGTTATTCACTTGATCTCATTGACCCAATAATTAAAATTGCCTTACAATAAAACTGTTTTTGATAAGAATTTGTATTATCTTAATATTGTTTGTCGTTGTCTTAATCATTTAAGCCAAAAAATAAATATTAAAACCAACTAAAAAGTGGATGAAATGGTCATTTACATAAATAAAAAATAAATAAAAAATTAAAAAAAAACCAATAATCATAAATTAGAGAAAGTCAACAATGTTTGGCTAGGTGAGTTGACTTACCAAAATGTTTGACTTCTCCATCTTCTAGAGCCGGTCCAAATGAGTGCACATGTATATTCATACAGAATAAATCATTTGAACATCATTATATAATTGATATATTTTTTTGAAAGAATATATAATTGATATTTAATGATACTCTATATGCGAATAAATTTTGCGTTGACCTTTTTTTTATAATTTGACTCTTCAAAGGCGTTGATAGAGGTGTTTAAAACAGACCCGATAATTCGATAGACACCCTATTTTATAACCGAACCTAATTTGACGCGACTTAAAAATGGATCTACAATTATGTAAAAATCAATGTGAACACAATACCCGATTTTAAACCGACCCGAAACACCTGACCCGAAATCAACCCGATGACCTGAATGAACACCTTTAGTTGTGACGACTCAAAACATGCAATAAATTGAAGATTTTAAATTAGCCTTCACCTCCTCCTAGGAAATAGACTTTACAATAATTATAAATCTTTTACGGTATGTTTGGCTACTTAAAATTCGTTTCCAAATGTTTAATTGGGTCAAATACTTGGCAAATCTTGAATTTGAAATGTGGAATTATGCCAATTCTATAGACTTGCAATAATAATATAAAATTTGGTCAAGTAACAAAATTTGCAAATTAAGCATATAAATGTCATTTACAATTTTTAAATGTGAATATCAAAATTAAATACCTTATTTATAAATGAATTATATGTTACCAAACACAACCTTATACAATTTTAAATCAAAAAAAATCTTTTATGGAGTATAAATTTAAATCAATGATGCAATTAAATTTGCGTCACGTTTTCTGCTATTGTCATTCAACAAAACCATAGAGGTGTTCATTCGGATCATCGAGTTGATTTTGGGTCAAATATTTTGGGTCGGTTCAAAATCGGGTTTTACGTTCATATTGGTTACATAATTGCAGATCCATTTCTAAAAAATCGGATATTATTATTTTGCAGTTCTCTCAGCACACTAGCTGTAGCTGTAATAAAATTTTGTTCTTGGGCTTTTGGTCAACGGTTTTTTTACTAAAATGTGAACACTTTATTATTTGGATGGATAAAATTGGTGAAAGAATTTGAGACGGAAGAAGATGCTTTTCTTTGAGAAATTTGAAAGCAAAAGATTCACAAAAATAAATCAATCCAATTTTGTTAATAAATAATACTCTAAAAATAAATATAATATAGTAGCGTTCTTTCAAAAAAATATAATAGGATTAGTAGATATGGCCCCAAAAAAAATCATGATTTAAATATAGAAAATCATACTTAAAACACAAAAACTTGTATTGTAAGAAAAAAAAGTTGTTCGAAATATATTTCTTTTTTAATTAATGCATGATATATGGCTCATTCATCGCGATTGATCACATTCTTTACTTTCCTTTTCAAATGAATCAACTAACCTAAAAAATCTGTAGAGAGATAATTAAAAGACAAAAAACCCAATTTTTAGATATGGGAACAAAAAAATTAGGGATTTTTTTATAAGAAAAAGATAGAAGTAAATTTCCTCCACAAGCTGCAAACATGTGAGACTTAGATTAATGCGAGAGAAAGAATAAGTCACGATTTGATTAATGAAATTAAAAAGGGGTGAAAAGATCGAATGCGAAGAAAACAACGAAATTTGTAAATGATATATACTTTCTCCGTTTTAAATCACTTGCAACATTAGCAATAGTTGAATTATTCACTTATCACCCTTAATTTTTAATCTATAAGTCAAAACATATTTAAGTGAGAATGCGAAGAAAACAACGAAATTTGTAAATGATATATACTTTCTCCATTTTAAATCACTTGCACATTAGCAATAGTTGAATTATTCACTTATCACCCTTAATTTTTAATCTATAAGTTAAAACATATTTAAGTGAGATCTTGTTTGATTTGTCTCAATTCAAAGATTACTAATAATCAAAATTTTATAATTTTTTATAATGTATAATTAGATATAGTTTTTTGAATTAATTATTAAATTATGATATCTTTGCAAATTCCACTTTTATTGGTCAAATTTGTTCCAAAATATATTTCTTAGAGTAGTAATTACTAATTAATAATTAATTAAGGAAATAATTGTTTCCAAAAGAAGATGCACTTAGAGTGATATTTGGGCGGGAAAAAATGTTCTGAGAGTTTGACACTTGTCATTAAATGGTGTATGTTTTAGTATTAGATATAGATAGATAGATTCAAAGATTACTAATAATCAAAATTTTATAATTTTTTATAATGTATAATTAGATATAATTTTTTGAATTAATTATTAAATTATGATATCTTTGCAAATTCCACTTTTATTAGTCAAATTTGTTTCCAAAATATATTTCTTAGAGTAGTAATTACTAATTAATAATTAATTAAGGAAATAATTGTTTCCAAAAGAAGATGCACTTAGAATGGTATTTGGGCGGGAAAAAATGTTCTGAGAGCTTGACAATTGTCATTAGATGGTGTCTGTTTCAGTTTTAGATATATATAGATAGATAGATTCAAAGATTACTAATAATCAAAATTTTATAATTTTTTATAATGTATAATTAGATATAATTTTTTGAATTAATTATTAAATCATTATATCTTTGCAAATTTCACTTTTATTTGGTCAAATTTGTTTTCAAAATATATTTCTTAGAGTAGTAATTACTAATTAATAATTAATTAAGGAAATAATTGTTTCCAAAAGAAGATGCACTTAGAGTGGTATTTGGGCGGGAAAAAATGTTCTGAGAGCTTGACACTTGTCATTAAATGGTGTATGTTTTAGTATTAGATATATAGATTATTGATATTTAATTAATAAATTAGGTTAAATGATTTTAAATATATCAAATTAAAAGAATATTGATATATAATTCATCAGGTCTATTTTATACACCTTTAGTTCTAATTATGTTTTTATTTCACTCATTTTGCACCTCACTATATATATTTAATTAAATTCACAATTTATAAACATATAAATGAGTGGGACATAACAAATTCACAATTGATGCAAAATGAGCGAGACGAAAACATGGTTAGAATTAAAGACGTTCAAATTAGACCTGATATTCATTTAATAATATCGACATAAACACGCGGTCCGATCCTCTATATGCAGGTTTTATTCAGTTTGGAGTAAAATCGATCGTTTTCCTCTAATCCTCCATTTGAAGGCAGTACGGATATGGATTGTCCGTCAACTTCCCTCACTCAAACCCCGCTCTCGAACAGAATATTAGGTTTGATGATGATGATGATAAACACGCGATCCGACTTCAAAACGAATTAAAATTATATAAAAATCAAAACGAACATAAAAACACAATTTTAACCTACCTAAAAAACCGACCTGAAATAAATCCGACAACACATCTAAAGTGAGAACGAAGTATGAAATGGGCAAAAAATTGTACGGATTACAAACTAAACACCCTAAAGAAATTACACGTCATGAAAGTCGCAAGCAACAAAGTCAAAGTCAACCATTCCAAGAACCGTCCACGAACCATTAGTAATTTAGAAAATTCTAGAGCGCATTTTAAGTGGGACCCTCTCCTCCATTTTTGCATATAAATAGGGGTTCATTATCCTTAATCAAAATCATCGGCGATTCAAATTACTCATCAATCAAATCTTCTCTCAATTTTCTCAAACATTATTTCAAATCAAAATATGGCAATCAAGGTTCATGGAAGTCCGATGTCCACCGCCACTCTCCGTGTGGTGGCCGCTGTTCATGAGAAGGAGCTTGAATATGAATTCGTCACCGTTGACATGAAATCCGGTGCTCATAAACAACCTCCTTTCATCTCCCTTAACGTAATTTTTCTTTTCTATATTCTTCTCTTGATGATTTGTTGTTAATGTTCATATATTTCCTAATTGATTGATTCATGTCTGCAATTACTCTTTGATCGAAGCACAAATTACGGATTTCTATCTGTTTGATCTTTTGAAAATCACAGAATTTTGACGTTTTCTTAGATCTGCTTAGGTATATGAATTATAATCGTTGATTGGATGAAGCCAAAGAAAAAACGTGGTCCTGTATTAGTAGAAGTAGGTTCTAATTAGATTGGCCATTTCGTCCTGATTCTCACGTGAATGTGTTCGGTAGATGTAAATCGTTTGATGCTGACAAGTGTCCTATCATATGATTTTCTTCATTCCTTTTCCTTTTAAGTTTTAACAGTAGTCTTTATTTTAATTTCAATTTCATTTCGTTTAATAAAGGTTATAGCGGTAGAATCCATATGAATGAACATTGAAATTCATACATTAGTTTATTTAGTCGATTTTAATATTTTGCAATTATCGTTATGGCATTGTTGTTGGATCTGCTTTTGGCACGAAAGACTAAGAAATTAAAGATATTGAATTAAATCAGTGAAATACTTGCAATAATGCCAAAACATATTATTGTGCAGAGTAATTTAAAATAATCTTCAATTTGTTAATTTTTTAAATCATGACAATGCTTTAGAAGATTTGTTAATTTTTTAAATCATGACAATGCTTTAGAAGTGATGAAGTTTTAATTTGTTGAGCCTCCCTTGTCAAAACGTTATCGTTTAATTCATTCCAATATGATCAATTATTTAGTCATGTTGAATTAACTAAATTTGTATGATCATAATTGCAGCCATTTGGACAAGTGCCAGCTCTTGAAGATGGAGATCTCAAACTTTTTGGTATGTCATCCTACCTAACCCAATATTGACTTCATCTAATTGCTATGAGTTTTATTTAACCAGTAAATGATTTTTTATCACTTTTGGAAATAAGTTAGGTGAAAAGCTAGCTTTCGGAGCCTAAAATTTATAATTCTTTGGATTATTATAATGAAAAGTAAAATGATTAAGTTGTCGATGACATTTGTTGCCAAGGGTCTTAGTTTTAACATTAACAAATGTAGTTTACTTACATCTGGCGCTCCAAATCCCTCTCTAAGTGAAAGTCGCTCAATATTATTAGGATTAAACTTGTAGTTTTTCGTATATTATTGACTTTTGGCTTTTTTATCCTTTTTTCTATAACAAAATTGAAAGATCCAACAACAAACAATTAATTTTTACTAAACACTCTGCAGAATCAAGGGCAATCACAAAATACATAGCATACAACTACGAAAACCAAGGAACACCTCTTGTTCACAAAGACGGAAAGCAAATGGCAGAGTTAACCGTTTGGATGGAAGTCGAGGCTCACCAATTCGACCCAGTAGGCAGCAAGCTTGTGTGGGAACTTATCATCAAGAATCTATTCGGTATGCAAGCTGACGATGCAGTAGTCGCAGAGAACGAAGCCAAGTTGGCTAAGGTTCTCGATATCTACGAGTCCCGATTGTCCAACTCCAAGTACATTGCTGGTGATTCATTCACTCTGGCTGATCTTCACCACTTGCCTGTCCTGCAATACTTAATGGGCACCAAAGTGAAGAGTTTGTTCGATGAACGCGCTCATGTCAGTGCTTGGGCCAAGGACATTTTGGGTAGGCCTTCATGGGCAAAGGCTATGGCTCTGCAGAAACAACCTTGAGCTGATCTTTATGTGCCTGATTTCTTGTACTGTATTGTTTGCCTCTATATTACTTACTAGTTACTTCATATGTTTGCATTTTAGTTTTTTTGATTTCTGTTTTCCGGATTATGCTGTATTTTGATAATATCTTTGTTACTGTAATGAATATTATCTTATGAGGATTTAATGAATAATAATTTGATCTAAATATTTGGATTATTGTGCTCTCATGTAATAATGTTTTTTTCCCTGATTTCCAACAAATATGTGTCGATTGCCATTGGCAGATGCCTTTAATTTTGATTGTAGATAAGTTAAGAAGGTCTCCTGAGAGACTGTCTATGGCATAGACGATACTCTCAGCAGCCCAGCCCAATGGAAATTTCAGTTGCTTTTTTGGAAATTGTAAAAATGGACTAGACCATTACACCCACGCTATAAACCGTTTATAGCAAGAATTACACTTATAAGTTATTTTAACTTGTTTGGTTCCAGTCATGTATAAGGCATTAAGGTGTGCAGTTGTATTGGACATTGATAATTGGTCACATTCTCACATATACAAGTATTTATTTGACTTTAGGTCTTATATGTGACAAAACTTATTGTGAATTTTTACTTTGCATATTATTTTATTTTTTGACCGTTTGTATTTTATATATTCCATGTAACTTACAATAAAATGATAAAATCCTTTTGATCTATAGATATTACTATAAGATTTATACTCCTCCGTTTCATAGTATTGTTGGTAATGTGTTACAATTATAATTTATTTTCTCTATATGAAATTAGATATTCTAATTAGTTGAGAAAATAAATAAAATAATTTTATTGGTCCACCAATTTAATTGAGGATTACAAGAATATTAAAAGTCCTTTGTTTATTGCTTATCCAAGTAACCAAATCAAAAATTAATAAACCTTATACTAAAGTTTAGCCCTAATTTGTTCTCAAAAAAAAAAAAATAAGCTCTAATTTCTAATTCTAATATAAAAATGTAAATATCTTACAAATCGCATTTATTAATTATCTAGTAAAATATCAAATGTAAATATGTAATCAATATTGTGAAATGTAGTGGGTATGTTCATAAGTTGAAATTTATAAAATATTTTTTCCTTTAAATTATTGTTAATGTTTAGTTAATTGTTTTTTTCAATAACAATATCAACAATATTTAGTTAATGTTTAGTTAATCGGAGTAATATATAGAAGCATATTAAATAATCATTATAATCCGAATAAATAAATTAAAGCATTTTCATTTAGTGTATATATACTTCATAATATAAAATCTAATTGTTGTTCCATATAAAACGGGGAGAAGGGTATAATTATTGTGCTATTTTGTCAATATTATATCACCTTTTGGAATAGACTAATTTTAAAATTTTTAATAAAAGTAATATTGAAACCACTATAATTGAGAATATTAAGACCAATAAAAAAGATTCCTAGTTCTGCCTTTTGACCTGTTTTCTGCTTTAATTAGGAGCTTTTCTCGTGATAATGTTAGATAAGTTCCTACTTTGTCACAAATTAAATTCACAAATTCTTGTATAAGACGATTTTTCCGTGTGACGTGTTTCATATTTGAGTTAAATAGTTCAATAATAGGAACTTTTAATTTATATAGACTTCTTGTTTAGATTGTGTCTTGCCATAAGACGGTCTCATACAAAACGAGTTGAATCAAATTTTTTTTCGTTATGCATTGATGTAAGATGATACGGTTTTATATAATTTTCAATGGTTTAAATAAATAGTTAATTGGATTTTTTAAAATTAAATAGTTAATTGGATTAATGTTCTCAATATTTTAAAGAAATTAGAAGAACTTTTGAAATTTTAATTTTCACAAAAATGACTCGAACTTTGGTCGATCATGAGATTTGAATAGTTGGGACAAAATATTAATTATGAGCCTCTAATTACTAAATATACAATTATAAGCTCTTAACTATTAAATTATATTAAAACGTTGTTTTTCCTAATTTTTTAGATGTACTTAGGACACAAGCGCCTCTTACCTTCTTGTAGGGTTGGCCCTGAGTCTATAATAAAAGGAAAAGGTAAAAATAAAGAGTAGATGTTGAGTTTACTTTTTGGATAGACATAAAAGGTAAAGGGCACTCTGGTATCTCGCACAACCTAGGATACGAGTGAAACGTTTTTTTTCTTGAAAGATATGGACAAATCATACTCGTTTCTTCAAGGAGGGAGTAAAGAGAGATGCGCGCAGTCAAGAGATCCCCAGCTAATACCTACGCCCAGTAAAGATCGAACCATTAAACTTCTGCTCCACATAAAGATGCTCATCCAGCTAAAACGCTTACGACCCGTTTGGTAGGTGGTAATAAAACGCGGTAATAGGAACGAAAAACTAGTGTAATTTTGGTTGAAAAATCTCTTAGCTACTTTAATGGCCATGCTTGACAACCTTCAATCATCTCATTTATTAATAAAATTCATTCCATTGCATTATCAATGGGAGATGTGGTATTAGGTGGTAACGAAAATTTGTGAACAAAATTTTTTTTTGTGATCAAAGTTTCACCATGGGAATGACATAAAAGTTTTGATGAAATTTTATACTATAAATCATTCTCATTATCATCATTTAGTACCACTAACCAAACGGGTCATTAGTATTTTTGATAGAGAAAATAGGAAAAATACAAATGAAAGTGATGGGTTGATTTTGCTATTATTAAACATTTGGAGGGTAGGTAGTTGAGTGAATGGAGTAAAGGGGGTAGGTATAGTTCTAAACATAATTAGTGAAAGTCAACCCATACTTACTAACTTAATCAAGTAATTAATGTTTTATTAAACCATTTCTTCAAAAAAAATACAACAAAGTGGCAGCAACGATTATATATAAACTTATAATGAAGTCATTTTATATCAATCGGAATTTAATTAAATCGAAAGCAATTTATTCTTCTCTTTGAATTAGCACTATTTGACTTAAAAAACTCTCATATTTTTTGGTCAAATGGTGTTATTTTAGAATGATAGAGGAAGTATAATATTACCTAATTTTATCTAATAAAACAAAAATAACACTATTATATATTATTTTTCTAACCCCAACCGCCTTAAATTAAATAAAATTAAGAGTTGTGAAGTACATTTGTTTGAATTGAAAAACAATTACTCTTTCAGTTCCATGAAGAAATTATTTTTGAATGTTTTATTTGTTGTTTTTATACGGATTTTTCATTTATGTTATAAATTTTAGATAAAAATGACATTATCCATCCTCATTTTAATATTTTAATAATACTTATGGTTCCACATATTTTCCACGAGCTTCATTTTAATATTTTTATATTCCTTATGGTCTCCACATGTTCTTGCAAATTTTAGAAAAATATTTTTTATTAGTTGTGGTCCTCATATTTTTTCGACAAACTTTTTTTAAATTTTTTTTTAAATATTTATGGTCCCCACTTTTCATCCATCAAATTTATTATTCAATAAATAATAAATCTACTATCTAAAAGATTTTGTTTTTTCTTAACTCTCCTAGACCTTGCATGTGGAAACTTCATTAAAGAACAAAGAGACTACTATTTTCATAGAAACACAATCATAAATTTGAGTATCACTTACCATCTTTGTCAAAGAATCAATTCAACCAAAAACTTAAAAAGATAATTGATGTCCCAAGATATATTATATACTTAATAGTTGATACGCCCCTTCACATGAGCCTTTTCACTTTAAACAAGGGATGATTAAATTCGAATCAATAATCTCTTATCACACTGGCTTCAAATATCATATTAAGAACCAATTTAACTAAAAACTTAAATAAATAATTAAAACCTCAAAATATGTTATACACGCTAAGAAATCATCACTCAATCTACCCAATAACAAACAAAAAATATGAAGAGATAAGGTAAGTCAGCACGGAAATTAAAAATATTAATATAATGTAAAAGAATCAAGTCAACTAAAAACATATAATTAAAACTCTAATTTTTAGCGCCTAGCGTCCATATATCATTCAGGATGTGTTATATACTGTATCAATAATAAAATGAAAATTAAATAGCGGTGAAACACTAATCCTCAAAAATGGAGATGAAGGTATACGGTAGCGAATATCCAATAACACCAAACGTTATGCGAGTAATAGCCGTTATGTACGAGAAACATTTGGAATTTCAATATTTTCCTCTTCACATGAAATCTGGTGTTCATAAGGAGCCCCCTTTTCTTTCACTCAATGTATGTATTTCCTTTTTTTTATTTCTTTTAATTGTTTGATCACTAATTTGAGTTTTTGACTGTTCTATCAAGAAGTCAACTCAACCAAAAGCTTAAGCTGATGGTTGAGGCCCCTGAATATGTTATATACTCTAACACGCCCCCTCACACGAGAGCCCTTTGGGTTAGAAGTATGGATGCAACACAGGTTCTTCTCATACCTGGTGCTAAATATTCCACTTACATGAGGGGTGGTTGAGATTCGAACCCGTGACCCCTTGTTACGTTGACTTCTGATACTATATCAAGGAACCATCTCAACCAAAAGCTGATGGTTGATGACCCAGAATATGTTATATACTCTAACATGTTCTATGTTCCATTGAGTTTGTTATAAATTTTTCGAAAAATTATCGTCACATATGAAATTTAAATGTTGCAAATTTAATGGGAATTGGGACCGAGTTCGATCCGACGGACTAATTTTGTTCGTAGATGATTTGAGTTTTGACTGTTAAGCCTTCTACTATATTGAGTTTGCAACAAATCATCTGAAAAGCTTTTTGTTAGATTGTAAATCTTGTTTGCTAGATCAATAAATTTATGATATTTAATTTGGTGTAGAATTAATGATTAGAGCTTTTAGTTGAATAGGAGAAAATTAGCAAATGTTAATTTTGAAGCTTTATGGATGTTGTATGTAATGTACCTTCAGTTTTAACCTTTTTCTCAACATATAAACCCTAACTCTACTTTATTTCATCCAAATCATATTTTTTTTCCAAATCTAAAGATGGTTAGTTCAGATTTATATTTTGGGGGAAAAGGTTGAAATTAATGGCATTTGAAATGGTAAGTCGCATAGATAGACGTACAACAGTCTTAAAGGGTTATTACCATGTGGATTTTTAGAAGTTTTGGCTACCGCGTGGAAAACTCAAACCCCCAGGATTACTACGTGGAATTTTCCTTAAATTGTCCACTGATGATTTAAACGGTATAATAGTGATCATGTGATATAATTTTGCAGCCGTTTGGTCAAGTTCCTGCTTTTGAACATGGAGATATCAAGCTCTTTGGTAAGCTAATAATCGTAACATTTAGAATTTAGTTTATTTACTTTTTTTGCATCGTTTTTAGTAAGAAAAAATTATTTAGAATAATTTAATTATTTCACGATTTTTATATAATAATATCACCTATTGATTAATCATGAATAATTTTAATCTTAAGGGGTATTTTTCTAATGTAAACCCGACAATCGGATGACTTGTTATAGTAAATGTTAAATTTTTTAAATAAAAGATAAATTAAATTAAAATATAAAAAATGTTAAGAAAATGTTAAAGAAATATATGATTTTTTAGTATTTAGAATTTTTCTCAAAATTTTTCTCTAATTTTCAAAAATTTTTTCTAATTTTGCATTAATTTTCAATTTATTTTTTTAGTGAATAATATGAGAGTTTTTTAAGTCATATGGTGCTTTCTCATAAGGACAGTGGGATAATTAAGTATGGGAATTCAAAAATGCAAAATATTACAAGTATTAGTATAACTAGTACTACAATAAAGGACATAATTCTAACAAGTATGGTTCATATGAAATAGAATCAAGGGCAATTACAAGATACATAGCAAATGAATACAAAAACAAAGGAACTCAATTATTATTCAATGACCCAATAAAAATGGGCCCCCTTGAAACATGGGTAGAAGTGGAATCCCTCCAATTTGATCCAATTGCTATAAAACTTGCTTGGGAACTTGTCTATAAGAAGGTATTCCAAATGAAACAAGACATGGATGTAATTGAAGAGAACACTACAAAATTGGCTAAGGTTTTGGATATTTATGAGTCTCATTTGGCTAATTCCAAATACTTGGGAGGGGAAATCTTCACTTTGTGTGATCTCCATCATATGCCTATTCTATATTACTTGACTTCTTGCAAGGAATTACACATCTTTCGTGATCGTCCTTATGTAAATGCTTGGTGTAAGGATATCTTGTCTCGACCTGCTTGGAAAAAGGTTGTTAACCTGAATGAGGGCCTTAAGAAATAAGTGATTTGTACGTAACGAATTATGAGGTTTGAACAATATGTTACTTCTGAATCTTTGTCTCGAAGCTAATATGTTACTGTTTGATTTGAATGATGCTTTTGTATTTGGAATGGAAGGAGTATAACATATTTAATAGGTTGCTTGTAATATATAGAAGATTTTAAAGTATTTTCTACATATGTAAGTGTTTGGTGTAAGGTTATATTGTCTAAGCCTGCTTGGGAAATGGTTGTTAACTTGATTGAGAATCTTAAGAAATAAGCGGGTTTTATGTAACATATTCAGAGGTTTCAACAATAACCCTATACTTAATCTTTGTTTCAAGCTATTTTGTTCTTGTTTGATTAGAATAATGTTTCTGTATTTGGAACGAGAGGAGTGTAATATATCATTAGATTCTTCTTTCTGCTTGTAATATATGGAAGATGTTTTAAGTATTTTCAACTCATGTAAGTGCTTGGTGTAAGGTTATCTGTTAAGCTTGTTTGGAAAATAGTTGTTAACTTAAATGAGAATCTTAATAAATAAGTGGATTGTACGCATATAATTTTGAATCTTTGTCTAGAAGCTACTATATATATGTTTCTGTTTGATTAGAATAGTGCTTCTATATTTCGAACAAAAGGAGTATAACATATCAATAGTTCATTTTTCTGCTTGTAATAAATGGAAGATGTTTAAAGTATTTTCAACTCACATGTAAGTGCTTGGTGTAAGGTAATCTTGCGTAGGCCTGTTTGGAAAATGACTGTAAACTTGAATGATAATGTTAAGAAATAAACGCTTTGTACGTACTACGTAGAGTACGCAACATATTTTGAGTTTTCAACTACAAAATTATCCTTCATTCGTCCCGAAGTAGGCTGTTATGTTTCTGTTTGGTTAAAATAATACTTCTTGAAGATGAAATATATATTTGAAACAAAGAGAGTGTAACATATCAATATAGTTTCTTATTTCTGCATGTAAAATATAAAATATAAAAGTATTTAAAGTATTTTCAACTTGTATAATAGCAAGAGTCTCTTGTGAGCTTTTAGTTTAGTCTTCAATGATTTTTCATTTATGTTTTTATAATTTTATCATACGAGATATTTTTATAATATTTTTATAAATATATTATTTTATATAAGAGTATCTAACTATTTATAAAAAAATTAATTAAAGAGAATGGAGAGTAGTTCCACAAGCCAAAATGATTAGTTCACCACCAATATGGAGCCGCAGCTTTAGCTTAAAAAGTTAAAATGGAGTAGTCCGTCATATAAGACCATAATAATTAGACCAACTCCTTTATCCATAGCCCATCAACTTGTGCCAAAAAGTACACTTCTAACAGTTTACGATAAATTCTAATCAATAACCGTGATTTGTAAATAACCACAAAAAGACAAAAACAATAATAATAATAAATAAACAAAATTAAAAAATTAAATTAAATTCACAAAACTCTCACCCTATCAAATCTCACCTCATATGAATGATTTGTTAATTTCACAAATAACCGTTATTTACTAAGACTTCCTCCAGAACAGAATCTACCATCACTTCATCACTGGGATGTTAATGAGTTGTTTGACTATACTATGGGCATTCACAAATTTCTGACAAAGACCATTTTTAATTGGACCGGTCATTATATATTTTTTAAAATATTATAAGCAGGTCTTAAGAAAGATGTAAGTAGACATTCAAGATATTGAAAGTAGGCATTAAGGATACGTTAAGTTAGCATTAAGGATAATGTAAGTGGACATTAAGAATACAGTTATAAGTACGCATTAATCTTTAATGTGCTGGGCTTGAGATACGTCGCGTTAAGTTAGCATTAAGAATAATGTAAGTGGACATTAAGAATACAGTTATAAGTACGCATTAATCTTTAATGTGCTGGGCTTGAGATACGTCTCTCAAAGAGACGGTCTCTCAAGAGACTAGCTAAGGGCATTATTATACTTTGCCACTATTTTCATTGGGTTGTCACCCTTTATGTATTGAAATTCTAATATCATCCCGTTAATGAAATTTCATAATTTTATCTCTCTAATTTCTCTCTAATTTTATCTCTCTCATTTCTCTCTAAAAGAACTCTTTGAACTAAAATTCAATATCGGAACACTATGGCAAATGAAAATAATCATCAAAATAATTCGGTAAGCATCGATAACGATCATTAATATAAAAAAAAAGCTTGTGTTGAAATTTGATACATGATCACTCTTTTGGCCAAAATTTTTTATAGGAAAATCACATTACTGCAATGTTTGCAGCATTAGAACCTAGACTTCAAGATCTTTCCATTGATACATTATATGCCCGATGACAACTGAGCGAGAAATAACGATCATTTAAATTTAAATTATGCTGAAATTTGATATATGTTCAATCTTTTAGGATAACTTTATATACAAAAATCGTTTAATGCAAGGTTTGCGGCATTAATAACTAGATTTCAAGAGCTTTCTAACTTTATATTATATGCCCAATTATTACAATTGAGCGATAGAACGACGATCATTTAAAGTTTGCAAGAATTTTAACATCCAGTCGCACGCGACAGGACCAAGGTATGGTCGCGTAAAAGTGCGACCTGGATAGGAACTAATCATAAATTGCAAATTTTTAAGCTTTTACTTCTTAATTACTAAAAGAACTAATCGGAAAATTGCAAATTTTAAAGTTTTAACTCTATTAACCATAATTTAAGTTATTAAAGTCCTTTCTAACTTTGAGTCGTAGGCGAATGTTTACTTTGTCAATGGTCTGGAACAACCTTGGTCCTTAGTATAACAAATATTAGTTGAAGACATATATTAGATGAAGACATATATTATTTTGTCTGAATGATATCAAAATAGTCTCTCAACTTATAATTGTTTTTTAAAAAATAATCTATATGGTAGCATCTAGTTTTCATGAAACGCTAGTGATAGCACTTTTGTATGATTTTTTTCACATAGTAGCATCCAGGTTATGCACTATTTAACTACCGTAGCATTTTCCGTTAAATTCTTGTTAATTACTATTTAATTCATCATTTTGTAAGATTTTTCCACATGGTAGCATCCAGTTTTTGCTCTCACCGATTTGATTCACCATTCTAACTTTCAATTTACCAACGCATTTAAATGTTGTAACAGAAACTGGATGCTACCATATAGAAAAATCTTATAAAAGTGCTACCAATAGCGTTTCATGAAAACTGAATATTACCATATCAAAGAAAACCAAATTCTTTTTCAAATGGAAAAATAATATATAAAAAAAAAAAGCAAAACAATATGAAATAAAAATAATTGCAAATTAAAAATTAGAAATACAAGATTGAATGATGAATATGAATTGGTAGAAGATCTCGAGACAAAGTAGCCTAAATTTAAGTATAATCTCCAAATCCAATGTACAAATTATGTTTTTAGGCTGAGGTGGAACCCAACTAATAAGATTCCTTTGTCTTCACTTCCTTATTTCTACTTTACTAAAGTAGCTTTTCAATACTACCCATTCTTGATCTTCAAAAAAAAAAAAATACTAGCCATTCTTGAGCATATAAAACCAATTTTTTTATTACATGGTTTGTAATATAGCCTATAGGGGAGGAAAGAATGACTATTGAATGTAAAACATTGCTTTAAAAAAAACTCCCTCCGTCTCATTCTTATTGTCCACTTTCGAGTGGGCACGCAAATTAAGAAAAATAATAGAAGAGTATTTTAAATGATTATAATAATTGCAAAAGTGGTAGATGGGGTATTTTAAATAATATAAGTTGGAGTAGTTGGGGGTATTTATGTAAAAAATCTTTGCCAAAAAAAGAAAATGGACAATTAGAATGAGATAACCAAATAAGGAAAAGTGGACAATAAGAATGAGACGGAGGGAGTACTATATTTACTATCTAATTAAAATAATATTTAATTTTTTGCATGAAACCAGGGGCGAAGCTAGTATTTTGATATAATTAGGAGGGTTAAGTAGTTAAACTATGAAAAAAAATACTCCCTCCGTTTCTTTTTGTTTGTCCACTTTAAGTTTGTTCACTTTTAGAGAGAGAAATTTAAATTGATGTAAAGTTTTTTAATATATAATTTTTATAATTTTTTATGATGCGTATTTAGTGATATTAAAGCTTAAAATTTGCTAAAAAAATACGTGCAAAAGGTAAAGCGGACAAATAAAAAGGAACGGAGGAGGAAGTATATGCATATGGACTAGGTACCACTCAAATGATCTATTTTGTGTAATCAACACTAATTATTTGAGATTAAAAACTTAGGCAGCAAAATTGCTATTGTTGACCTTGGTAGTATATAGTGCAAAATATCATCTAATGCTTATAATGGTTCACAAATTCTTAAATGTGACAGTTTCATGATTATGAGATCATTTCTATTAGGTTGACACATGTACATTTAGTACGTTAAAATGATTATTTACATTTTAAATTGATCAATTAGAAAAATAAACTAATTATATAGGCTCATTTCACGGTGAGATAGACTCATACAAAATAAGTTATTGAACTTAATGCTAAATAAATATAGACTGCGACTACCACAAAAACCGTTCATATTACCATCAAATTTGTTTTGTTTTACGCAATCGAAAACGTATTTTTGCACTATAAATGAGTGTTACATCAAACGGCACTGCCTAGAATCGTCATTGTAATAATGTTGGTCATTAACATAATTTATTGGATTGGAAGGAGGTGGAATATGCATGGGATGACGAGGATATTCATAGGCGTAATATGGTGGGGCATAATAAGAGGTACTATTGCTAGGTTGTGCCATACTATAACTCATTCCAAGTTGTCCTAGACCATGAGGAGGGTACATGTAATCTTGCTGTGGAATGGGCCTGAAATTATCTATAGGCCCGAGATATGGCCCGTTTTCGTAGCCTTGTCTGGGAGGCCCTATGTCGTAGGCTGGATATCCGAGATTTACGGACTCAATGGGCCTGCCATGCTGCAGCGGAGGCCCTGAGTTCTCTTCTTGCAATGCTGGTGCTGGTGCAGGTGCAGGTTTTGGTACTGGTGCTGGTGTTGATGCTGGTACTGTTGTTGGTTCCGGTGTCGGTACTGGTGCTGGTGTTGTTGTTGGTTCCGATGCTGGTGCTGGTGTTGGTGCTGATCCTGATACTGTTATCAGTGACGGAACAAGAAAAAAGTGGTTCAGAGCGCAAATAACTAATAAATACGAAAAAAATTCAATACAAAATATTTATATAGAGTTGTCATAAAATATAGCAAAAACTATAATGTTTTATTAATTAGGTACCCTCAAGTGTAGACGCTTGAGGGCACCTAGGTCCGCAACATTTAAGAAAAATGTCCCAAGGCCTGAACATCAAGCTCTGATACCATGTTTAGAAAACAACTCAACCAAAAGTTCAAACTAATAGTTGAAACCCAGGATATGTCAATATGTTATATACTCACCACTTTTTGACGGTGTTGCTTCCTCGCCTGCAGGTGTCGGACCACACTTGACTCCGCCACCAGCAGGCTCCAACCCTTGACCTGAACGAACCGAATTCGTCTCAACAGGCATTGACCCTCCTGCAGCTACTACTTCATGACTAGATCCTTGTTGAGGAGCAGCACAATCACCATTACCAGAACTTCCATTGTTACTTCCTTTACTTTTCTTTTTCTTCTTCTTATCATTACTCTCACCACTCCCTTTTCCATCACCATTAACACAATTTCCACCACTTTTTCCCACTTGGGTTTTCAAGTTCTTATCATTAGAACTCTCAGGATTACTGATCTTCACATTCCCATTAGGAATTTCAGTAGTTTTTGCTTGATTTTCTGATTTCTGGTCTTTGGGACTGTTTTTTTTGTTGTTTTTATTGGTGGGTTTAGTCTCTTGATTTTGATTAATTGATTCATCTACCAATTTCCCTTTATAAACAGACTTATCCACCCAAAGTTCAGCAGGTTTACCAGATTTAGAAAGTTTGTGGAGCAGAGTCTGAGGTTCTATGTTGCCTGTTACTGTGACTTTGTGCTGGTGTGAGTCAATTTCTGTCATATATACTCCTGGAAAATTTAAAATATTGTAAGCGGGAAGAATCAAGGATATAAGTATATGGTACACAAACATTGCTTTTTGCGTATGTGTTGAACCAACTCGACTATTATTTTTTGTATTGTGTGTTACACAATTTTATTGGGATGATTTATCTCACATTGATAATTAAAGATGATGTGTTTGGCGGTGACAATTAATCACAATGTAGACCCATTCGTGCAAATACATTCACAAGCACCCATGGACTTAGGCCCACAAACCCGCCAAAACCAGGATTACCCATTAAACATATTATATGCAACTCTACCATTTACTATTTTGATGAGGTTGGATCTTCCTCATTATTTCCAACATTTTTAATACTTAAAAAGATTTTTAATGAATAACTGAGTCATAGGTTAGGCAGACCCGAACTTAGAATTGGAATCATTCAAAAAATCATAACAGCCCGTTTAGTTATTGGTACTAAATAATGGTAATGAAAATGATTTATAGTCTAAATTTTAATAAAAAGTTTCATTTCATTACCAACATTGATCACAATTTTTGCTTACAAATTTTCATTACCCCTAATACCACTCCTCCCAATGGTAATGCCTTGGAATAGATTTATAAAGAAAATGGGATGATTGAAGTTGGACAAGCATGACAATCAAGGTAACCCAGAGAATTTTCAACAAAAATTACACTAATTTTTTTATTCTCATTACCACCGGTTATTACCACCTAGGCAGTAGGCACCTACCAAACGAGCCGTAAAAATATTTTGGAACAACTGAAAAAAAAAAAAATACTGAAACACATAAGAGAGAATTAAGTACCATCAATTTTCTGCAGAATTTTCTTCACTTTCTTCTTGCAACCTTCACAATGTATTGGGACTCTCAAGGTCCAAGTCTGTTAATACACTTAATAGATTAAGTATTAATCACAAGCAAGAAACTTTAACTAAACTACTCTATTTAAGAATAGATAACTAATGCTTCATCCGTTCATTAGAGTTTGCCCCATTTAATCAAAAAATATCCCATAAATGGTTGAAGGGGAGAAACCGAAAAGGACAGAACTAAAGGCGTTTAAAACAGACTTGATAACCCGAAAGCTATCGACCTTGTAACCGAATCGGATTTGACCCCACTCCAAAATGTCCCAAAATACCTAAGCCGAAATCAGTCCGATGACCCGACTTCGAAATTAATTTACAATTATGTAAAAACAATATGGACATAAAACCTGATTTCAAAACGTCCCAAAACACCTAACCCGAAATCAGCCCGATGATCCGAATGAAAAAAGGAACATAGTTTGATAGATGGTGTATGAACATACCTGGTATTTTAAAGGTCCCTGAAGGTTGTCAGTTGGTGCAGCCATGTATTAAGAGTTAAATGTGGGAAGAATAGGTTTAAATTTAGAAGAACAAATGGGGATAAGAGAAGTGTAATGAAGTGTTTGCTCATGTTTATGAGAGTAATGAGTATATGTAGATGGAATTAAAGGTGTGGGAAAAAAAGTGAGAAAAAAGAGGTACAACAATGTCCAAATTTTAAATTTACTTTTTTAAGAAAAGGACTTTTTAGGCATACAACTATAAAAGTAGATGGGCCCAATAATGTGTAATTTAAATAAATCTACGCAAATTTTTACTTGAGACCAACTTTTGTAAAGATGACTCTTAAAAGCGCAGTCCAATTCTAAATATATATTGTTACAGGCTTACAGCTCTAAACATCAATTTGGGCTGGACTTTTAAGAGCCGTCTTTACAAAAACAGTAAGTCTCATGGGAGACGGTCCATTCTATAGACGGAATCCATGAAGCCCAACCCAAAATATAGTATTGTATATTTGGGGTTATAATAAATTATTTGGGGTTATAATAATTTATATTTGGGGTTATAGAATAGTATATTCGAGGTTATAATACCTTACATTTAGGATTATAACATGATATAATTGATATTATAATAAAAAAAATCAGTTAAGGGAAATGGGCTGGCCCAATTTTGTGGTCTATCCTATAGACCGTCTCTTGTGAGTTTTGTGTTACAAAAAACGTTCTCTTAAAAGGGCACATGTTTAAATATATTTATCTAAGTAGCATTTCATTAACTAATGTCACTAAATGACTTAACATAAGAGAATTAGAGGTTGCAGTCTTAATTACTCTTATTAATATTAACAAAAAAGTTATTTTCGATTGATCTTATACTGGCAAATATTATCAGTTATTTGACATAAACAAAAATGTAAATGGTTCAGTATAGTCTATAATCAAAATTATCAATTTTGAACCATCAAAATAAGAAACCCAAAAATAAGGAAAATAAAGGTAAAAGATGGATTACTTCATGAATTTGCATTTCTACACATATATTTAGAAAACTAGAGGCGTTTATTTCGGTATTTTGTCGATCTTTTAGTATGTTTTTTTATTTAGATAGTTTTAAAACTTTGTTAAGGCTCATTAAAAGAGCATATCTTGTATTAGAACGGCTCATTAAGGATTCAAAAATTAGAATGAGTTAGTATTTTAAGATTCAAAGGGAATGTTTTGGAATATGTATTTCAAAGCGTCTCATGGTGAGGTTGTCTTAAATGAGAATTTGTGTAATAAAAATGTCCGTAAAGTAGGTTCAAGTCATGTTCATTTACAATAAGCCGAATTTCAAATCCAAACCGATTAAAAAAAAGCACTCTATCTAATTATAGAATCAAATTTCACCTAATCTTTTTCTTTTCTCAGTCTACCTAGTAATCCCATTAAAAATAAATAAAATGGCGGTATCCAAAAAAAAATGATACATCATCTAATGGAAACCAGAATTAGGTTTACAATAGGACTTACAAGAGATAGCACTATATTTTGTGCCCAAAACATAACAAGAAAACTTATGTCAAAAGCAGCAATAATAATACTTGTACATCATCTAATGGAAATCACATAATTATCCACAATATATAGTTGGTGCTAGTATAAGTCATGCTAATTGCTAAGTATTGCTCTCCTTTGACAAGTGACGGATCCAAATATTATAACAATTAGATTCCGAAAGTCGAATTTAAAAATCAATAACAAAGTCGTTGTTGTATTACTCAAAATTCTAAGCAGTGGCAGATTTACAAAATTCATTTTCAAAGTCACAATTAATGTGAGAATGTATAAAAATTTTCAAACAATTAAATTACAAACATCAAACCTAATTTTTTGAGATTACCAAGTACCATGTTAAGTATTACCCATTATTTTGTCCTTTCAAGTAGTGGCGGATCCAGATGTTATATTAAGTGGGTTTCAAAAATCGAACTTAAAAATCATAATAAAGTTATTGTTGTATAACTCAAAAATTTAAACAGTGATGAATCTAAATATTACTCCCTCCTATTCAGCTTAAATGTCCCATTTAGTTTTCTCACACTTGCCGAGGCAACATTTTAACCGTTAATATCTCAAAATATTCTTAAATAAAAATTATAAAAATTATGAGTGAATAGTACCAAAAAATCAAATGGGACATTTGAGCTAAATAGGAGGTAGTATATCAAAACATGTTCAAGAAGTTTATTTTCAAAGTGACAATTAATGTGAGAGTTTATAATTTTCCAATAATTAAATGCCAAATATTCAATCCAATTTTTTAAGATTAAGATTACCAAATTAGGTGAAATAATTACACCATGACTTAAGTAAGGGTTAGAAGATTCTCACCTCTCCTTCCCAAGTTTCCAACCATTGATGTAGGGGCCACTTTTGCTGTCTAAAAGGTAAAAAAAAAAAACAGTTTGAAAAGATGTAAATAGGGAAAATTAATTAATAGCTATTCTTGTAAAAGACTGTCTTTTAAAGAGATGATCTCAAAATAAAAGCTTTATATTTTTATTTTTCTCTAATTTGTATTAATTAGGCTATTTAGCTCATATATCTAATGCGTTTCTAGAAAAAACCATCTCTCACAACAATCTGTAAATTATTAAACTCATTGAAAAAAGTATAAAGCCCATAAATAAAGCATTTAGCAATTAGCATTATTAGACTAAGACAGGACTTTAGTTTCACCTTTGCCACTAATTAGTTCCTTGTTAAACTTTCATAAAGAAGCCAATGCCTTAGCTTATGGAGTATATTAAAAATCAAAATAATATATTGAATAATGTAAAATAAAGAATAACTGTAGTAATTAGCTGGAAAAGACTTTAGAATGAGGGGAAAGTTGAGAGTTATCCTATCAGGCAATTGCATTACCATAAAATATAAAAATAAAAAAAATAAAATAAAATCATTCAACACTATCATCCGTGGAACTTTTTTTTTAAAGGTTATTTTCCAAAATAATTGGAATAATAGGTGTCTTCCCAAATTATTTTGAAAAATAAGCTTCTTCTTGCAAACCACTACTTGGTTTTATCATTTTGAATAATCGAATTTTTTTTATGGTGTATAGTAAACCGCTACTCCAAGTAGCGGTTTTGTCCACATAATTTTTTTTTTTAATAAACCGCTAAATGGAGTAGTGATTTTATCTGTTGTATTTTTTTGTATTCAAGTACTAGAAAAACAAAAAAAAAAAGTAATGGGGAAACCGCTACATGAGGTAGCGGTTTGGTGCAAATGGGTAAATCGCTACTTCATGTAGCGGTTTGCTTGAGAGTGTAAAAAAAAAATAAATCATTTGTTTCGTAGGACAAAAACGCTACTTTAAGTAGCGGTTTACAAGGAGAAGCTTATTTTCCAAAATAGTTTAGGGAGACACCTATTATTCCAATTATTTTGGAAAATAAGCTTAAAAAAAAAGTTTATCATCCGTTATGAGTATGAGTTGTCGCCATCTTACCCTTCCCAAATTTTGTTTATAATTTTCCATAAGTGGAATACACTGAGTAGAATAATAACGACGACGACTATCATTCGTTACTTCTACTCTTCAACTAAGAATAAAAAAAACTTAATATATCTTCTAATTACCCATTTTTTTAACTGATATTATGTTGGTTCTTTAACATTCACACGTATACATTTACAAGAAAATGAAGATATTTACAAGGTAATGATGATGAATGGACCTTTAATTTGGGCCCGTTTGGTTTGTGATATTCAATGGTGATAATGGAAATAATTTATAGTCTAAAATTTCATCTAAAGTTTCATATCATTCCCAATGGTTGAAAAGATTAATTTAATAGTTAACGTGATGGTTGAGGCTTCAGAATACATGTTTTATTCTCTTACATACCTCCTCACACAGAAGCCCTTTGTGCTTTTGTGCCAATGCAATACAAGCCCTTCTTATAACTGACGTGAAACGTTTCACTTTGAATGGAGGGCATGTGACATTCAAACATATAATCTCCTATCACGTTGACTTCTAATATGATTTTCAACCTTAGTAGTATAAGGAGATCAATTATATATGTGTATACTGTATACAAATATACCTTATAAACAATAATAACAATTAAGGTTTTCCAATTTATTATACGTTGTTGGACGTTGCTTAAACCTAGACTACGAATATAGACAATATATACTATTTTCTGTATATAAAAATACAGATAATTTAAAACTAAACACAAAAATTTCAATCTAATAATAATAATCGATAAATAAGATATTTTTTACATTCTAAAAGTTTGTTCTTTTAGAGTGGAATACGAGTCAATCATCAACTCATCCATTGGAACGATCTAGAATTTTTGTTAAGCAGCCATTTTAATTTTTAAGGGTAATTATACTCATATAGTATTGCTTAAATATGGAAACCTTTTAAATATGCACTAACATTATGAAATATAACGTGGAGATCAACTTCACATACATACAATGAGTCAATGATACAAGTGATACAACTTTTTCTTTTTATAATAATTTGTCCCTTTCATAAAACATTTATTATTTTGGTCTGTAGTATTTATTTAGATAATACTCCACTAATTTCTTATGATCACATTTAATACTTTACTCACTTTTAATTTTATATAGGTAATTTTCTTTATCTTTTTAATTATCAAATAAATATATAATGTAGTATACATTATCCTCATAAACACTTCATAGTATTTATCATTCCGTCATTCGAATACCAACAATCCAACAAGATAGGTCCTTCCATTATGGGGGAGCATAAATGCTTAACTGAGTAGAAAAGCTTAAACTTTATACAATAAAGACAAAATTAGAAAGCAACCAGAGAAGAAATTAAAGTATAAGGTATCAGACAGTCAACTTCAAAAAACAAAATACTAGAATGTGCTAAGAATTACTTAAGCCTCGATTATAAAATATGATAAAAATCAAAATAATTGAGCAAAAGAGAAAAAATGTCTACGAAAAAATTGAGAAAATGTCGGAATGAAAAAAAAAGCAAGTTAAATGGACGTGTTAACAAAAATTAGGAGTAGAAAAATTTGTCATAATTAAAAATAGAAATGAAATGGACTAAAAAATAAATTAAGCTAATTCTTTAAGAAAGAGCGAATAGCTAAGTTAATTTAGTTCCTAAATTTATAATTGTGTCTTTCTTTGTGTCTATACAATCAAAAGCCTGATCACTAGTAGTACACGGTGAATTAGTGGAATAAGAAAGATATACAGTTCTACCTAGAATTCATATTCCACCAAAATACAAGAAAGTATAAAGTAAAAAGTAAAAAGCTAATCAGAGTGCACAAATAGCCGTAGTCATAGTTATAGTCATCAATCCAATATCTCACACATGTCGGAGTTCAAGGAAAAAGGTAGGGACAAACCATATCTATACCCCTCTAAGAAAAGGGCAAAGAGGACCACACTATACACGTACAAAAATAATCCCAAAAGGATGGGCCCTACAAAGAAAAATGTGATGATCATAAGCTCGTAAGACCTCAACAACATTCAGAAGAAAAATCTTATAACACCAGAGTGTAAAAGTATATAAGGGTTGCAATAATGCAATTTATCAAAAATCTATACAGCAAATCTCTAGTATAACACACAAGAAAAAATGTTCTTAATATTGGCATTTGAACATAGAAAAAAGCTCAAAAGTTAGGCACCTCTATAGAGATCATTCTGAAGTTTCATCTGGTTTGCCCTCCGGCTTAGAGTTTGATGATGGATCTGGTAAGGGAGAGTCCTCTGCTCCGATTTCTGCTTTCAGCTCCTTAATGCTTCGTTCAAGTTCATCAATGCGGTTTCCCATCTCGTTTAGTACAATTGTAGTTAAGTATACAACAATTTGAATATTGTTGGTACAATAATTTGAACCAGATTTTTCATATGCACAACTCTGTAACATCACAAACTAAAACATGGTTCAGATGGAATCAGTTGGAAGGCAAATTTGAATCAACTTCAGACAACAAGCCGGTATATAAGCACGCTGAGAAACGAGCATTAACGCATGAGCTATGAAGAGGAGGATATTACTAAGAAAAATCATGGTCATGCTTGGCATGCCCAAATATATGTAAATATATCTAGAATGAACATCTAGCATTGCATAAATCTGACAAAGATAATACTGAGAAGTGAGAATAATGCATGAGTTATGAGTAAAAGGATATTCTTGGTAATAATGCTATCAGACATAGCTTGAAACCTGGTTTGCTGCAAAAGAAATAAATGATGTTAGCTACAGCATCAGCATATACCCGTATCAGATAAAAAGGAGCATGAAGTAGAACTTACCATTTGTTCAAGAAGGTTTTGTACCTGCAGTACAAAGCCAATAAACAAATCAATAAAATACTCAAATCAAAAAGTACCAAGAGCCAAGTTTATAGTGAAGAACAAAAACAAGGCATGGCTATACGATATGTATTCGGTTGGCATCAAGACCTATGCAATGCAATCTATGTTAACAAGATTTAGTTTTCTCAAAAAGAATACCATAACAGACTGAACCGCTGAACATTAGGGGTTTGTTTGGATGGAAGGAAATGGAAGAAAAAGAATGGACGGGATTTGGAAGGATGAAGGATTCTTATTTGGATAACAAAATAGGCAGAAAGGGTTGAGGGTAGGGATGGGCGCGGGTCTTGGACCCTAAGGGTCTAGACCCGACCCGACCCTAATTTTAAGGGTCTGGGTCTTTCTTTTTTTGGACCCTATGGGTCCGGGTCGAATCTGGGTCCATGACCTTAGGGTCCGGGTCCGGGTCCGGGTCTTCACATCTGAGACCCAGATCCGACCCATGGACCCATTTACATCTTTTTTTGAAAAATTATATATATATTATGTATTATGTGTATGTAATTGCTTGATTTAAAATTTTGTTATATTTTTTAACATTGCGTTATTTAGAACTTTATCGGTTCATGTAATTTAGAACTTGGTCGTTGTATGAATACTTTAAAAATAATAGACTTGATAAATATTTCGTTATAAGAACTTAAATGTTGAAAAACTTCATATGTTTCGCTCAATTAGTATAAAGTTAAAATTAGAAGATCCTCGTTAATCGAAAATGTTTAAATGATTTTATGCAAATGATCGAAAATTGCACTTCGTCATATACTTTTTAAAAAATTTTAGAAAAAAATAAAATTGTGTTGGACCCAGATTCAGACCCTAGACCCGCCAGACCCTAAGGGTCTGGGTCCGGGTCCAAAATTTTTAGACCCTACGAATCCGGGTCCGGGTTTGGGTCCAATAAAAAAATTAGGGTCTGGATCTGGGTCTTGCTGGACCCGACCCAGATCCGACCCATGCCCATCCCTAGTTGAGGGATTCGATAAATAAATTTTGTTTAGGTTTCAATCTCATTTAAGTTGGAAAGATTTGGAGTGAAGACTCTCATATTCCTTTCTTTTCCTTCCCTTTCCTCCTAAACAAACCAGAGTTACTTTCATTTCATTTCTCTTCCCCTTTCTTTCCCTTCCCCTTCCCTCTTCCCCTCCCCTTCCTTTCTTTTCCCTCCAAAATTGTTATCCAATAGAGTAGATGTGTATTTGCCCAAAGATGATTCTTAACAGAAAACATAACGAGTATGAAAACACATGTCTAAGGAGCAAGTGGTAATACTTTCATGTAAAAATTGATCTACATAAGTTACATGAAAATAGGAAATACAAAAAAGAAAAAATGAAAAATCAGAGACACTCAAATAAAGGCTCTTCAGTACAGAAATTCCAAATGCAGAATATGGAGCTAAAATCTCAAGCAACTCACAAACACAGTCATATCAGTGGTGTTTTGCTTGGGATCACCTGAAATTTCTGAATTATGTCCCTCCTGCAATGAAAAATCAAAATTTCCACCAAGTCATCAGCAAGCTCAACATAAGAATGAGTAAACAAGCAAATTATAGCACTCGACAGCTACAATTATAGAAGTTATACTCGAACCATTGAGTAAAAACAAGGCAACATCGTATCGCACCACATCAGCCGTGATGTAAAGGTTTTCAAAACAAGCGAACCGATATTTCTGCGTTGTATAGTTATACAAAGACTGCATTTTGGGCCGCATCTAGGGATATTTTATAGTTTCAACCGACATTTAGGTGATATGATAATTGCGTTACTCCCGTTACAGTCAGCGTTCCGGACTGTTACCGCATTTTTACGCTATGACTCAAACAATATAGTCCTACCAAAATTGAAGTCTCATGGCAGAAAAAAGTTCAACTTGAAAGTCATAAAAGGCAATTATTGTTTCATAATTTTACCTCATAGTCAAGAAACTTGATAGAACTTCAAGCTACAAGCTACAAGCTACTTCCGAAAGTAAATTCCTAAAATCACATGGTTGAAAATCTATTGCACAAATGCTATATTGATTTGAGTAATATGCAATAACTTCAACATTGAGATAGTAATTTTGACAACCAGAGAGCCTTAATTTCTACAAGAACCAATATATAAGTTCCAATGGTTGTCGATGTGAATTTTTCTTGATTCAATTTTCAACCATCTCAATTTACAAGTCTAAATCCTTCGTATCCTTTTCCACTCCTCCATCTTAAGTCTTTGGTCTTCCTCGCTCTTTTACAAATGCCCGACCAATCTTAAACGATCCTCAATTTCCACAAATACTACAGAAGGTCATTGATCCTAGAATTTCCACTAACATATTATTTCCAAAAGTGGATGAACTTAGGATGTGGTTCCAGTTTATACAAGATTACAAGTATGCAAGCATCATGAATTTCAGACATGTATAAAAACTGCAGCAAAGCAATGAATAAAAAATGATTTCCAAAAGAAGGAATCTCTCACAAAAACATGAATTAAACCTACATTCGACAATTGTTCAGAAATTTTAAAAAATGAAGAGGAAACATTCACATAAGGTTATTCATGAAACAAACTTTCCAGAGTAACTGAATTCGAGCAAAGATACGCGTATAATGAGTTGAAAAGCAGAATCGTTGTGCGATTATCGACGAACAATCACAAAACCCTAGGTAGAGTAGAGAGATGAGAATTGGGAGAAAAGATGAAATGGAGGAAGAGAGAATACCATTGCAGTGTTGTCTCGTTGCAGGATGGAGTGGTTTGAATTGGAGATGCGTGATTACACAACCTAAGGATTTGGGTTAGAGATGGCCACATGTTATTAACTGGAGAAGTTATTAATAAATAAATTATTTAGAATCATTTACTAACTATAGTCTCTAAGTTTACTTAATTCAAATAAACAGACGCGAACTTTGTTTATTACCAACTACAGCCTCTAACTTACCAAACATAACTTCGAGACAGCTAGCCAAAACAGCAAAAAAAAGTTAAAAAAATGGGGTTAAAATGGGGTGTTTTGGTTGTCTCGATGTCATATTTGTTAAGTTGGAGGAAGTTCGCGGCTGTTTATATGAAATTGAGTAAACTTAGAGATTGTAGTTGGTATATGATCCAATTATTTATGATATTAACAAATCATTTTTATGTGATAAAATTTGATAAAGTGAGAGTTTTGTTATTTTAATTTAACTTTTTTGGTTTTGTTTACTGTATTATTATTTTTTTATCTTTTCATGGTGCTTTATAAATTGTTATAATTGGTTAGAAATTTCTGTCCTTTCTTTATTCTTATTCACTATTATTATTTCATTTGGTTTTTAACATTATTTGTCAATCACTTTTTTGTTCTTAATCTATAAATTAAAATATAATTAAATGGGGTTTTATTTGATTTGTCTTAAAATTAATTTATTGATATCAAGTTTTTATAACTTTTACTCGAACACCAGTGAAGATATGTAAGATTAATGTACACTAACAAATATGTCAAAACTAAATGGAATAATTAAGTAGTGAATAATATGAAGTATATCATAAATTAG
The DNA here is from genome assembly GCA_019776075.1 of Amaranthus palmeri. Classification (NCBI taxonomy): domain Eukaryota; kingdom Viridiplantae; phylum Streptophyta; class Magnoliopsida; order Caryophyllales; family Amaranthaceae; genus Amaranthus; species Amaranthus palmeri. Next base: position 3,535,275 of record JAAKBH010000271.1, on the reverse strand, counting down.
CCTTGCAAAAATGCAGATGGTCCAAAATTATGGGTTACATGGTGATTTATGGTTGTTTTTTTTCAACTATTATAGGTTTGATTCTCACTTATTACAAAAATGATAATTTTCTTTTCAGAAAGTCTCCTGAGAGATCGCTTATGGCATAGACGATGCTCTCAGCAGTCTAGCCCAATGGAAATTTCAGTTACTTTTTTTTGGAAAGTATAAAAATGGGTTGGACCATTACACTTGTCTATGCTATAGACCGTTTATAGCAAGAATATGTGTTTTCTTTCTCATTGACAAATTCTCTGACTTTAACCCCATAATAAAAAAAAAACTTTTAAGAATATTGTCTAATTTGGGTTTAGCCATCTAATTTATTTGAACAAGATAAATAAATAAAGTAAAACTATATATATGTGCCTAAACATGTTAAATTTTGATTCGAGTTGAAATTAATCCTATATTCTATCCAAAATTAATGCAATCTACTCCCTCCATAAATTACCTTACTGACAATTGGTAAGAAACTTTTAAAAAAGCGAGTTAAGTATTATTTTGTGGGTAAATGAGATAAATTTGAAATGAGAATTATAATAAAAATAAAAATAAGATAAATTTAATATCCTACTACAAAGAAAAATCTAGTATGTACACAGAAAGCCTCCTGAGAGATCATCTATGGCAAAAACGGCTCTCCAAACAGGCACAGCCCAATGATTTTAAATTTGAAATAAGGCTGATAACTAATCAGTTACTTATTTTGCAAAATGAGCTGGCTCATATTTACCCGTCTATGTTATAGTTATAGAGGGTTTATAGCAAGAATTTGTGGTACATAAAAGCATTAGAATGAATATATAGTTGACCTAATCAATTTGTCATGGGCCTCACTAGTAATAATAAAATCATAAATTCATAACTAACAAAAACACTTTAAGAATTAATTAGAATTAGAAAAAAAATGCTTGGACCACAAAAAAAATCTTGGTAATTAATGCAAGTAAATGTCTGATTAGGGGATCTCACATTTATGAATATTCATATTTTCGTATAGATCGAACACTAAAAATAGTTTGGTGAATGCAACCGTCTTTAGAGCTAAAACTAAACAATTGTTATACAATAAGTAACCTTTTCATTTCCTTTGGCCTTTTAACGTTTTTTTCTTATTAACTGTCAAGAGCCAACAACTAAATTTTATATCAATTATCTCCATAATGGTTTGCCTAAAAACTAGTCTAACAGCTAACAAATTAACTAGTCAAATCAACAAACAATTATTTCTCAAACAGTCTCAGATTCAATATCAAACAACCTTCACTATACTTATCAACTTTATTTGGATTTTGGTCTCTATAAGAATAAACAAGCACTTGCCTAAACGCTAATCTAACGACTAACAAATCAACTAACTAATAATCATTTCTCAAACAGAATGCAGATTCAATATCACAACCTTTTCTATTATACTTATTAGCATTATCTGGATTTTGGAATCGTTATAAAGAATAAGCAAGCGCCAAGCATCAACTCGTTTTATCCCTTTAATATTACATCGTACACAAAACCATCGCTTCAATTTAGAGGGACAGAAGAGCATCTCCCTCAATGGCTAAATCATAGAAGAAATTTGTACCTCTACAATCATCTAATCAAAGCTCAATGTACTATTTTCTACTACCTCCTATTCATCTAAAATGTTTCATTTACTTTATACACTTTATCCAATATACTTATTCGATCCTTAATATATCGAGTTATGTATAATTAAAAATTATAAAAGGTTGGTATTAATAATCTTTACATCAAAATGAATCAAATAATGAAATAAGATCTCACATGACTATAAATAGTATCCCAAAAGTAAATGGGACAGACATATTAATGAGAAACAAAAGTCTATTTCCATACTCATTGAATAGTGAATACATTGAGAACCCGCAATGATAGAAAATACCCAACAAAATTTAAGGCTTATCAATGGGAGAAAGCCATTATTTCAAAATGATGCAAATTTAACTAATGAAATAAAAAGAGTCTTCATCACAATTTAAACATAAATGGGAAATAAATAACAGAAACCAAAATTGAAATAGAGTTTTAGTAGATAGAGTAATTCTCACTAATAGCAGTAGGCCAGAATTTCTGATAAATGGCAAGAGCAATAGGAATTAGAACAGTATAAGCAAGAGCCAAATGATCAGAAGTGCTCGTCTTCACGGTTATCTGCCCACTCTGTTTGTTGTTCAACGCAGCACGAACAGCCATCTTTGCATTACGCCCGACAGATATCTGGGACTGCACGTTTCCTCCGATTGCCAAGTCTCCTCTCCATTTCATGAGTGATAGTACGAAAGAGGACTGGTCTTGGCTAATGGGATGATCGGCATCTTTAAGACGTAGTTCTAAATTAGCTCCGTATGCAGCGTCTTTCTGAGAACGAACGGTTCCTGTGGACCCTACGAAAACGAGCCTCTTACCCAGAGATATCTGATCTTCGAGTTTCACTCCTGTGGCTACATTCTCTCCTAGGAATGTAACCGAGATTCCACCAGCTGTCTTGTTCTTCTTAAGGTTTTTGAATTTGGTTTCGCCTTTTAAGATATAAGCAAGCTGTTTACCGATTGTTTGAATGTCAAACCCGACTAAGCTAGAACCATTTTCACCATGCTTGGCTGAGACTGCAGAATCCAAGTGAATGTTGAAGTCTTTCTTGTCTTTGGTTACCTGCACAGTTACTGCTGCTGGGAAGCGTCCTGCGATTCCTATATTTTGCTCAACATTGACACCATCGTACCCGCAATCATGGTCCCAACCATGGGTGTCCAACACTGGACGAGCCAAGAATTGTGACGTTGGCTCCAAGAACCGATAACGATAAGCTGGAGTGTCGCAGTCAAAAGACGGTGGCAATACCATGTCGGGCAAGGGCACTGGTACAGCAGCAGGGGCTCCATTCTCAGCATCATAATCTTCTGGCATGTCACTTGGGTCATTCAAGTTAATTTTTCCATTCTTCTTTATCTCCTTCAGTCTCTTCAGCTCCTCTCTCCACTGCTTCTTCTGAAGCAGCTTCACTCGATAGTCGTATTCATCAAAATACGCTTTCCTCTGCTCTCCGCTAAGCTTAGCAAGCTGAGTTTTCCGTAAAGGCTTGAATGGTGGGAGCTCGTCATACTCATCTTCTTCCTGGTCAGAATCGGAAAAGTCATCCAAGTCAATGTCAGAATCACCATTTTCACCACCCTGATCAGCTGAAAGTTTAGGGTGGGTACGAGGCTGCAACAGTGAAGATAACAGGTATGGGAGAGGAGGTGAACGGACACGGAAGCCAAAAAGCTTCCGGTGATCTACAGGTTCTTGTGGCTTCGTGGCCAAGCTTGCGTCAGCCAATATTTTGAGCGAGTAGCATAGCAACAATAACTGCGGTCTCCAGGCCTGACCATTAGGAAGAACCTTATCTCCTTCTCTGTTTGTCCGACATGCAAGGTGATTCTCAACAAGGGAGACGGGATTCATCATACCTAGATTCATAAAACGCAAATCACCAACAGCTTGTCCAATAGACTGTTGAATAATATGACTACGCTGTCCCACAAACACGTCGTAACCCAATGGGGCACCAGATGGGCCATCTGGAGGAGCACATGCTGCATGAGTTAGAGTGAGAATGGCACTCCGCCAGATAGAAGAACCGAGTGAGCTAGTGATTGTCCTCAAGATGGGTAGATCATTCAGATCTCTTGTCTGTGAATCCAGCCTATCCACATAAAGTAAGAGATCTGTAGGATATTTCTTAGTAATCTTCTTGACCGAGGCTAAAACTTTATGGTTGAAACCTTGCTCCAATACAGAAGATTTAAGACCGGGAGCGTCAATGACCCTGATTTTGACCCCATTCACAATTCCATTAACGACATTAACAGAAGTGGTTTCAGGTTCGAATGCATTGATTTTTACCTTCTCTTCACCAAATATTGAATTAATGGTGGCACTCTTACCAACACCAGTTTTCCCAAGAACCAGGATGTTCAAGGAAAAGTCTAAATCTTCGTTTCCTTCAGCCTCAAGCTGCGAAGCAGTCTGTTTCGCATTGTCGAGACTGAAAGAAGGAATAGCTGTCCTACCTGCGAACATTGCTAGTTTATAGAGAACTTGTGCTGCTACGGATTGCTCTGCAGTCTGACCAAGTCTTTGAATAAGCCTCAGGAATTTTACTCTCAGCTCGTGTATTGTACGCAGCTTCTTTTTGTCTTCTTCACTTAAGCTATCCTCAGATGCAGAAATAACATTGGGCTGAGCAAACATGTTGGAATTGCTGGCATTTGATGCAGGTCTCATAGATCGGAGTGATGTTCCAAGACCAGCAGGTCGCTCAACAGAGAAAAGGCGAGATCCATCTTGAGATGTTATAGTGATAGTGTTTGAATCCGAGTTACCACTAGCCGCAGCTTTCAAAAGAGCAGCTAATGCAGCAGAATCAATCAATTGTCTACCTTCTCCTTCCTCATCAGAATCAGCTTCTTCGTCAGAGTCTGTGACAACCTGACCATCAATCATCTCTGAATGATCACCAGATGCCAACTCTTCCACAAAAGCTCTGGAAGACACCCCATCCTTAAAGAATACAGGTTCACCGTCACCATCAGACTCTTCATCGTCATGCCCCTCTACCTGTTTTGCTTCATGCTGATCGATATTATCAGCAGCAGTATCATTAACAGGATCAGCCTGAACCCTCTCTTGGTCCCCAAGAGAAACAAAGTTCACACCATCATCAGACTCATGCTGCTTGGATTCATCATTTTCTAACTTGACCTCCCCTGTACTCGTCAGTTTCTCATCAATCTCTACTGAAGCAGGAGTTTCTGCCAGATTTGAGAGATCTTCAACATCAACAATCTGCAAAAGAATAAAGATAATGATGCAGCAGATTCAATGCACTCAAGGCAAGTTGGCAACGAATTTGACACGATAACAAATTAACAATATTGAGTTACTGACCTCTGAAGAATTAGCACGAATGGGTGCACTTACGTCCTTGCCCTCTGGTTCCGTTTCCTTTTCCATTTTTGCTGCTCCAGAATCCCCCACAACAGCTACTCCAGATCTCACGGCTTCAACAACATCAACATTAATCTCATCTACAATAGAGTCCTCTTCACCTTGAACCTTTACCTCATCTTCTTTTAAGGATCTAGAGTCCACATCAGCAGGTTCTTCTACCACAGAGTCCTCCACTGTCGAAACAAATTCTTCAATAACATTGTTTTCGGCCTCTGTAGGTGCTGCACTCTCCGAGTCTTTTGCTTCTTCTACCTCAGTACTATCCAGTGTTGAAACAAATTCTTCAATAACATTGTTTTCGACCTCTGTAGTTGCTATACTCTCTGAGTCTTTTGCTTCCTCTACCTCCCCAACAGCAGCTCCAGACCCAACAACTTCAACAGCATCAACATTAATGGCATCAACTATATAATCCCCCTCATCAGTTAACTTCTCCCCAGTAACTCCAACACCTTCAACAGACTCATCTGCATCAGGTTTTTCTGCAACACTACCCTCCAATGTTGAAACAAAATCTTCAATAACATTGTTTTCAACGTCGGTAGTTTCTTTGCTCTCTAAGTCTTTTGTTTCCTCTACTTCCCCAACAACGGCAGCTCCAGACCGTAAAGCTTCACCAGCATCGACACGAATTGAATCCACAATAGAATCCCCCTCATCAGTTAACTTCACTTCACTACCTGCAACAGACGCAGAAGCATCCGACGCAGGCTCTTCAACCACAGATGTATCCTCCTCCCCTACTTGAACTTCAGATTCCACCTCACTATCCTTATCTCCAACAACAGTTTCCGCAGACTCGACATTAGAGTCCAGATTTTCTTCTTCTACATGAACAACAGCAACCCCTGACCTTACTGCTTCAACAACATCCACATTAATGGAATCCACAACAGCATCCTCCTCATTAACCAACTCAACATCTACTTTATCCTCACCACCAACAGTCTTATCCTCTAATGGATCACCCTCTATCTTCTCGTTTGCTTCTTCAAAGCTCTCGTCCTCACCCTCTCCCTCCTCATCATCATCACTCGAAACCCTAACTCTAGGAGCCGTATTAATACCCAATTCAGACTCAACTTCACCATTATCCTCCTCTCCACTAAAATCCCCAATTTCATCATCATCCCCATCATCTGAAACCTTCGCCACAGGCAAACCTACCTTCGGAGCCCCAATACCCGGTGAAACTACATCAGACCCAGATACAAGGGTATCAATTTCACCCACCTCAATCGATTTTTCTAGGGTTTCATCATCTGAGTCGGCTAAACCTGTCTCAAATTCATCCTCACCATTAGCAAAACTTCCATTATTACTAGCAAAAGTACTACTAATACTACTATCACTACTTTCATTAATACTACTATTAGCAAAATTCATTTCATTTTCATCGTTTTCAATCAATTTTTCACGGGAATTATTCGTTTCAAAAACATAATCAGTATCAAAATCATCATCATCGTCATCATCATGAGAAGGTAAAGCACGAATACCTGATGGTTGTTTAGCTAAAACCGACGTCGTATCCACTTGAGACTCGTACTCCATAGATTCAACTATTTCAATGGTGGAAGGAGTGTAAATAATAGGGTTTTTCAAGGGTTTTGGGTGGATTGAATTACGAGGAAGGTAGAAAAAAGTGATAAGGGGAAACAGGTAGAACGAAACAGAGATAAGGTGAGAGGATTAAGAAGCTCTCGAAAGAAACTTTGGGCCTTCCATCTTGTGCATAATCTATATATATAGCATATCGGGATATTTAGTTTTTCCAATGAGCAAAAATACAAAAATAGAAAGTATAAGAGGTAACAAAAAACGAATCAGCTGCTCTCTTGAGAGACCGGCTTTTGTAAAGATGATTCTTAAAAGTTCAGTTAGAGGTGTTCATTCGGATCATCGGGTTGATTTCGGGTAGAGGTGTTCACTCGGGTCATCGGTTAGATTCAGGGTCAGGTGTTTCGGGTCGGTTTAAATTCGGGTTTTGTGTTCACATTGATTTTTACTTAATTGTAGATTCATTTTTAAATCGGGTCAAATCGGGTTCGGTTATAAAGTCGGGTGTCTATCGGGTCATCGAGTCTATTTTGAACATCTCTAATTTCGGGTCAAGTGTTTCGGGTTGGTTCAAAATCAGGTTTTGTGTTCACATTGGTTTTTACTTAATTGTAGATCCATTTTTAAATCGGGTGAAATCGGGTTCGGTTATAAAGTCGGGTGTCTATCGGGTCATCGGGTCTGTTTTGAACACCTCTAATTTCGGGTCAAGTGTTTCGGGTTGGTTCAAAATCAGGTTTTGTGTTCACATTGGTTTTTACATAATTGTAGATTCATTTTAAGTCGGGTCAAATCGGGTTCGCTTATATAGTCGGGTGTCTATCGGGTCATCGGGTCTGTTTTGAACACCTCTAAGTCCAGCCCAAATGTATATTTAGAGTTGTAGCAATATATATTTAGAATTGGATTGGGCTTTTGAGAGCCGTTTTTACAAAAGACGGTCTCAAGTAAGAATTTGTGAAAACCGAAATTACGCATTGTAGCATCGATCTTTCACGAAATGTCATTAGTAGTATTTTTCTAAGATTTTTTTCACATGGTAGCATTTAATTTATGCCTTATCTAATTGTCGTAGTGTTTTTCGTTAAATTCTTGTTAATTTCCGTTTAGTTAACTATAGTGACGATTCTATACTTATTAAGTGTTGATTATTGCCTTTATAGTTTGCCCTAAATCATTTTTATGCTCTGAAATGTTTAATCTACCATTTTGGTGTTTAATTCACCGTTTTATTTATTAATGCTTTTCAAATGTTGTAACAATCTTGTTTTCATTCATATTGTTGGCATTTTTTACAAAAGGTGCCTTAAGCACTACTATATAAGCCATAATGTTCACTTAATTAAGATTAAAGTTCAAAAGGTGCATGTTAAGCACAAATACTAGGGTAAACTATAAAGACAAAAGTTTGAATGGAAACTTGTTAAAAGTTGAAACATTTAGCTTTGATGAATCAAATGTCAAAATGGTGGATTGAACATTTGAGGGCATAAAATTGTTTAGGGCATAAAATCGTTTAGGGCAATTTTAAAAGACAACAACTAACATTTGATAAGGGTAAAAATGTCAAAATGATGAATTAAACGGAATGTAAAAGAATTTAACAGAAAAAGTTACGACAGTTAAATAAGGCCTAAACCAGATGCTACAATATGGAAAAATCTTACAAAAGTGCCACCACTGACGTTTCATGGAAGTTTGATGCTACCATGTGCAATAAAATAAATGATTTAAATGAGTGGTTAAATTTAAAATATAGAAAAAATACCTTTATAAATGAGATTAAAAAAAAGACAAAAAAAGTGTAAAATCATTTAAACTAAATAAAATAAAAAGTAGGAGCGGAGCGGTGCTAATGGAAATATTAAAAAAAATTGTCCTGAATAATCCCTACTATTGACTATTTTCACATAATCCGACCTTTCAATTGTTTTTGCTCACAACACTCATTTTCACATTTTAACCGACTACTATAACTACCTACCACCAAAAAGGAGTTGGGTTAGACCAACAAAGAAGCATTAGGAGGAAGAAGTGAGCGTAATGGCTAGTAGGTACCTACAAATCACAATAGTCGATTAAAATGTGGCAAGGGGTGTTGTCAACAAAAAATGTACAAAGGTTGAATTATTTAGAAATAATCGATAGTTGTGATTATTCTCAGCAGATGGACAATAGATCGGATTATTCAGGTAGTACATTAAAGTGAATAAAAAAAGTGCACTCCACTTTTCTTCAAGCTTCGTTCTTTTGCCCCAATTATTTCCTCAATTATTTATCTTCTCTGGTAATTAATAATTATTCATTTTCGTTTCCTCTTAATTTTGCCTCAATTTTTCTGGGTTTTTATTCAAAATCTTTCACTCTCTATCGTCCTTTTGAATCATTTGTATTAGGGTTTTAAACAATTATTCAACTTTTTTCAATTGTTTGTCGCAGTTCGTTGATATTCTGCAATAATAATCAATCATCTCATAGCTAGTAATGGTAATGTATTTCTATCATACTCTTTAAGTTTCCACCCAATTTTTCTCTTCTTGATTACTAATTGGGATTTTTGATTTTGTGCGATGATTTATGCATGATAATTTCAGCTTCCTCTATCGCTATTGAAGACTGCGCAAGGCCACCCTATGGTTAGGTCTTTTCATACTTAATTTGTCTATAATTTTAGTATTTTTCTTTTTGTGCTCTAATTTATTTTTTTTGAATTATTTTTTGACATACCCAAAATTGTTTTTTGATTTCCTTGTAATAGTTGGTGGAATTGAAGAATGGGGAGACTTATAATGGACATTTGGTTAATTGTGATACCTGGATGAATATTCATCTTCGTGAAGTTATTTGTACCTCTAAGGTGATAGAAAGTCTGAATTTTGATTAATTTGATATGATTTCCTCATAATTAACTTGTCAAATGTATGTTATTTTTAAAACTTTGTTCTGTTCTTGGTGGAATTCAATTTTATTGATTGAATTTTGGTTTTTTGTGCAGGATGGAGACAGGTTCTGGAGGATGCCTGAATGTTATATTAGGGGGAATACTATCAAGTATCTTCGAGTTCCGGATGAGGTAAGATTTTCATTCTTGTTGGCTTTCTCTTAAATCTTGAACTCACTTTCAGCAGTGAATTTCTTTCTTTTCTGCTTAAATGGAATGTTAAGTAGTATAGCATTGTATATGATGTATTGAATATGATGTGCAAATTGAGGTTCTTCACCCCTTTTATGGATTAGAGTCATTAGACCATCTTTTTCCGATGTGCCATTCTATGGGTCTCAATAAAGTCGCTCGAAACAACTTTTTAATCTATATAGTGATGAGATCAAAGGGTATGTTTAGACCTAATTCTATAATAGTATGATTACCTATTTGTTTCTCTAGAAATCACTAACAAGTTGCCAACATTATTGTTAGGCAGAATGGGTTTTGAAGTCTTGAGATTTGGGAGATTGTCTCCTATTGTTAGAATCTCATCTGATGGAAATGATATGTTTGGGAGGTCTTGTTTCTGTTTTCGTATGTTATGATATGTTCCTTCCTATCTATGATCGTGATTGCCAATACTCTGCATTTTCTTTTCCCTTGATAGCTTACAAAATACTGCTCTTAGCCATAATTCTATAGCCCATTGTCAATGATAAATTCATATGGTTGCATAAATACATATTGGTTAGTGTCGTGTATGATGGTTACACAACACTCTACAGAGTACAAACCCAAAGTTAATGTTGTAGTTCTATAAATTGTCTATTTGTAAATTATTACCAGCCCAACCCAGCCCAAGCTATTTTAACCAGTATTGGAGATGTTAAAGTGTTTCTTTTGCAATATTCGGCAGCCATGGACCTTAACACTTCAACTTCAACCTTATCCATCTTTAACAGATCATTGTTTTGTGTATGTCATAATATCTTTGATTTTCAGATTCCAATATGACATTCGTAGTAGGAAAATTCCCTAGTGATGATGGATGGCATTATGCGTACCTAAAACTAAAAAACATTTGTAGCATATGAATTTTTGAATCTTTTCTTTTTTTCATGAATTATTACTTTCTTAGTATCAAACTATCAATTATATAGTCACCTGGTAGAACTTTGGTATTATATCTTACTCCTAGAGGTCACACATTCGAGTCTCTTCAGGGCCACACTTGAGATTTTTCTGGTCCTGAATATTAGGGCCTGGGAGTAGCTGGTGCACGCAAGTTGGCCTTGATACCCAGCACCCAATTTGTGATAGGTTGTGTAATGCGCACCTTGATCACATCAAAATTCCCCCATATGACGTTGTTTTTGAATCTATCTACCTTTTGTTGTGAAATCCCAGTGTCAAAATTCCCCCACACTTGAGAATATCGTCTAGTTTTTGTTTGCCTTGTTTAGGTGTTGTAACTAAAAACAAAGACTACTGGTAGTAGGAAAACGAAAACGATTCCTTCTCTATTCTTCTGGTTTCTTTCGTCTGATTACAACACCTAGGCACAACAGGAAAAGGAACCCCACTACCTGTTTATTTTCGCTGTTCATACATCTTTGACTGTTGATCAACATTTGGAAACTTGGATCCATATTCATGTATGCAAAAAGAGCAACCTAAAAAAATTGACTAAAAGAATGTAGAATTAGCGATTGCCATGATACTTCTAATATATGATTATGATTGAGGCAGGCTTCTTGTCTATTTTTGCTTCCTGCTGTTGTTTTATTTAAATAGGTCATTCTAATTTGATATGTCATATTATATTCTTGCAAAAGTTTGTTTTCTATGAGTTCCAACCTTCTGTCTAATTTACTCTCGATACCTTTTCTGGTTAGGTCATTGATAAAGTCCAGGAAGAGAAGAGTCGCACAGGTATTATTTTTATTCTATTGTGGTAAAAGGCTATGCACAGAGCTGATTTTTTTTTGGAAATGACGGTTTTGAAAGAGACGGATCAATTTGCATCATTTCTCAGTTTGTGTATTAATCCTTGCAGATAGGAAGCCTCCCGGCGTCGGGCGCGGGAGAGGAAGAGGTAGAGAAGATGGCTCTGGGCGGCAGACCAAAGGCATTGGACGCGGTATGGATGATGGCGGTAAAAGTGTTGGAGGTAGAGGTCGTGGTGGTCCTGGTGGGAAGCCTGCTGGGAAAGGTATGTAATTCCTCCGTTCCATATTACTTGCTAGTACAAAATAGTGCACTATTTATTTATCACCCTTAATTTGTGATTGGTTTTTAATCTATGAGTTAATACATAGTTAAGTTGGATCTTGTTTGATTCGTCTCAATGCAATGATTATTAATTTCAAAGTTCTAGATTGAATTAGCGCATTTGACTGTTGAAAAGTCAAAAGGTGCAAGTATTTTGGAATGGAGAACACGTATATTTTCTAGTTAGCATCTAGTTTCCAGTTTAGAGGTAAGGATATATTTGTGGGGCCTTGCATGTTATAGAGAGGCGGAAGTTAACCATATCCTTGGGCTGTACGTCTAAACTAGACCGTTGTTTTGTTTTCTCGCAGCTGGAGGGCGAGGTCGATGAAATATTGCTAGACTTGCCTACTCATATTCCGGTGGTGCTTTGCTGCTTTTGATGCATTTGCCACTGGTTTCGGATTCAAGTTCCCGAACAATCTGCATGATCGGGAAGACGTGACTTTCAAAAAGAATCGTAGTATGTGAATCAAGTTTATGGATTTAAGTTATCTTGTAAGGTGATGTAATGCATTCTTCGGTAGGTTACAATAGTATGAGTTGTCCTCTCGTTAGTTGCTATTCGTGGATGTGTTATCTTCACTCGACCATTCAAACTGCTCGAAATCGCATGAAATTAGGGCCTTAAAGCGAGTTGCATATGCAGCAAGACATTTGATTTCTGCATATGAAATTAAGCCTATATAAGTAGTGTTTTTTAGTAAAATTAGTAAGATATGTATATCTATTTACATATGACATTGTGAGTTTTGACACTTTATGAAAAAGAACTTGACATGAATGATTTGAGCCAACCTACCTTTGTGGAAAAGTCTAGTATAAATTTGGTCTACGCTAAAATATTATGTGTGTTTTCATTTATATAGAGTGGAATCGATTAAAAATGATAATATTAAAAAAGGTGTTAAAAAAGGTGTATAATATTTTCTTATGAACTGAGTCTATATAAAACTTGCCATCTTTTTGTAAGATTTTATTCAGCTAAATTACTTGCAACAATTTGCTTCTGAAATTTGGATTTTAGTGATATTAGAGAGTATAAGAAACTCTAAAGATATTCTTTTTATGTACTTTTTTTCACAATTTTCAAAATTTGTTTAAGTTATAGTGCCAATAAATATGCATCGCGAAAAATTATAAGAAATATATAAGGAAAAAATATGTTAACATGATTTTGTTTACAAGTTTTTTAAATCAATATGTTCTTTTTCTGTTCTACCATGGATGCAGAAATAATTATAAGAAAAATAAATTTCAAATCTTAAATCGTCAAAGATGTCAATCCTACTCTTTGAAAACATCTTGACGTCGTTGTTCTACTATAGATATACGAACTATTCTCTCCACATCCTTTTTTCTACAACCGCTGTAAAAGCTTAATTGCATACTGCGACTATGAAACAATAAACATTCTCGAGCTCTACATCTCAGTTCAATGATTAAATCAATTTTTAACATTCTAAAAGACGAAAGTAGCTATCTTCATCATAGTTGATATAACTATTGTCTGATTAGCTGTGTAAATTAATTCATTAAGCAAAGTAGTAACTATGAATTATAGTATTTATTGAATATATTTGTTGAGAATATGTAAAAAAATAAAAATTAACCACTATTATGATTTTAGAATGCTAATGTTTTGAATATAGCTATCTCCATCGTAGCTGATTGATTAATCGTGTAATTAGTTGCGTAAATTAATTCATTCGATAAAGAAAGTGTTTATGACTTACAATAGTTGTTGGAGTATGATTTATCGAGAAAAATGTAAAATGTTACCCATTATTTTGTGTTGGACCCCTACAAATTGTAATATTATGAAAATAATTATCTCCACAACTAAATGTTATTCCTACAATTATTTTATTGAGCATCAGCATTTCTTTAAACGAAGAGATTTTAGCCTTATAAAATTACTAGCTAACTAGTAGACTACTTAAACCGCTACGCCAGATATATCTATGATCCTAAATTAATTAATTAATTCATTTCAAATATTTCAAAAATATTGTTAATCAAAAATCTAATTAACTTGTCACATATACTATGTAAGTTTAATTAAATAATAGGAGCTTCAATTAAATTGTAAATGTAGGCAAACAGTTGTAGAATAAATAAAAATTGTTAAAAATTACTTATACAAATTTACTTTTGTCAACAACTATTTTCCAATATTTTTTGGTCAAAAAACTACCTACTAAAATGCATTTATTTGGCAAAACCTACAAAATTTTCTTTAACGAAAGAGAAGGTCTAAGTAAATGACAGTTATTTATAAGGATAACAAATCACTCTCATGTGTTAGGATGTAATAGGGTGAGAGTTTTATTATTTAATTTATCTTTTTGATTTTATTTTATTATTATTATTATTATTATTATTATTATTATTATTATTATTATTATTATTATTATTATTATTATTATTATTATTTTTGTCTTTTTAGATTTATAAATTAAGGTTATTGATTAGGATTTTTTGTTTAACAGAAGGCCCCACCAACATTAAATCCTTTTAAACGGATAAATAGTGTTCAAGAAAATACAAGACCAAGTAGTTAAATAATTCTAAATAACAAGGTCTAGGGTATTCTATTGTTCAAAAATTTGTGTATTCATTAAATAATCAGTGTTACAACACGAACCAAATTAGAGGGGTTCAATGAGACGGGTCAAAGGTGAAATCACTTTAATAGAGCATTAACTGGTCGGGTCAATAACAAGTCGATTACAAGTCATTATCGGACTTTGACGTAAGTGGTCGAGCCTGGTGACATTCAACCCAACAGACTACAAAATCAGACTAAAAGATCATTGGATGAATTTTTTTTAATGGATCAAGGCGGGTCAAGTCTAAACGCGCTTTAACCCATCCCAACCCATTCAAAATTTGACCCGACCCAATAAACAGCTCTAAACCAGATCAATGAACATTACATTGTTGGAGTATAGGATGATCATAAGCAACATACTTTTCCCATAAAGGTTTGTATTTCTCAATGCCAATCTTCAACCATGGCTTTGAATTTCCGTTGTAATGCAGCACGGCGCCTTTCGAGATTAGCTTATGATCCACATTTGTGTATCCCAATCCCAAAACGTGCCACGAAGGATCCAACGGCTCAGTCAATCCGTAGAAAGTGAGTAACCCGGGTGGAAGAGTGCCCAGTTTCCAGAGCGTCCGATCTATGTTCTTTTCCTGCCAGTAATGATAAATTCCCGTCACATTTCTTTTCCTCCATTCCACCAGATCGAACACATTCATCCCAAATGCCCAACCACAGGCATCGGGATCAAAATGTGATCGTATAAGCGGGTGAGAATAGTTCAAGTACTTGTGATACCGATGAAATGTTTCTGTACACGTCTCAACTGCTCCATTTACATTCCCATTTAGATCAACGGAGAATAAACCCGAAAGATCCTTTTGAACGACAACATCATCATCGAGAAATATTACCTTCTTCAAACCCGGAAAAACTTCTGGGATGTAGAATCTAAGATGGTTAAGCATCGATAGGTACTTGGGATTCCGGAACTTTATAGGCGTTTTTTTATCGACATTGCCAGTAAAATAATAGCTTTTGGTTTCCGAATCTTGGAGTTGCCTAAGGACCGGAACATGGGAAGCATTAAGCCAACTGAAGTCCTCGATTTTTCGAACCTCAACAGTTATTCCACGAAAGTCGTTCATTGAAAACCACGCCTTCATAGGTGCATAGTTAATCTCATCGGTTACAAGGTGGAAAACAACGCTTTCTGGGTGTTCCGAATTCACTGCAGTGGAATTTACTACTACCGATGTTGCGAGGATATTGTCAGAGAAGACGCAGAAATGATAAAGATTGTTATCTTCGAGTTTCCACACATTTGACTTTCCTTCGGAAAGTCGTCTTTGAACATTCGAATTTCTAAACCACTCGGTTGTCAGCCGAACACCAAGACAATAGAGACTTTTCGGGACTTCCTCAGCGGCTATTTGCCCGAATTTAGAACTTTTATCACTCACCGTACTCATTTGCTCTTCGAGTGATTGGATTTTAGCTTTCAATCTCATGATCATAGTTGCACTATCATAATGAAGTTGTTGAGCTTGGAAAAGGAGAAGTGC
Source organism: Amaranthus palmeri (assembly GCA_019776075.1). Classification (NCBI taxonomy): domain Eukaryota; kingdom Viridiplantae; phylum Streptophyta; class Magnoliopsida; order Caryophyllales; family Amaranthaceae; genus Amaranthus; species Amaranthus palmeri. Next base: position 3,519,350 of record JAAKBH010000271.1, on the reverse strand, counting down.
CATGTCCTTGATTGCATTTCCCGACTCCCTAATTGTCAATGGGCTACGTCTTGTGGCAGCGTTAGTAAGGAGGATCTGCGAGTTTCGAATCTGAGCACTTAGCTCCCATGCAAATTGAAGGTTGTTGCTTTCTTTCGCTATCACGACAAGAGATTTGGCTAAAGCGATTTGGTCACTAAGCTGTCTTGTAAATGAGGCTGGGTTCAACATCTCCTCTGTAACATTAAGGCCTTCCATGATTCTATTTTGCCTATAAGATCTCTGTTAAACACACAGAAATAGGTCAGAATAACAATTACATATCTAACTCCATAGGAAGCGTCTGCGGAGATGAAAGGTTTGCTTACAAAAATCAAAAAGTTTGTTTGGTGTCAAGGAACCAACTCGACCAAATGCTTAAGCTGATGGTTGAGACACCAAGATATGTTATACACTCTAACACACCCCTTATACTTGAGGGGCATATACTTGAATTTGAGGAGTAGTTGAGATTCGAACCCGTGACCTTTTTGCCACGTTGGCTTCTGATGCCATGTGGAAACCTAAGTGGCGGCGGGAGCCTAGATGTGAACCACATTTTGGCATTGAGGGTAATAGAGAATGTAGTAAATGGGCCTAATGATATAAACTTTTTATGACAATACACAGGCATTATATTAGATACACTATTAGGACTTAAAAAGAGATGGGAGAGCTAACTTGGATCAATCACACTCAAAGTAACATCAAAACTCAAAAATATCCTATAACACCACAATGTTAAGATTTGTTCCTTTCTTATTGATTGCTCAACTACTTGTGCCTTTCAAGTTTGCTCAATTAGAAAAAGACATACTCTAAATATTTATTCACAATGCGAATATATAAACACATAACTAGCCATCAGTATGCCTCAATGACTTCATCGAAACTGCCCAATAATAACACTTCTTAGATTAAAGGAATTGGAAAGAAAGAAAACGGAGGAATTTGGAGGGATACAATTTCATTTGTTTGGATAACAAATTTGGAAGGGAGGGATTCGTAAGAAAGGAATTTGAAAGGATAAATTCATTTAATTTTATGGATGACCAATTCTCTCCAAAAGTGAGAAGATTTGGAATGAAAATGGTTTTCTCTTCCTCTCCCTTCCTTACCATAGTGCAAAAACAGCCGCACTATACATATGGGTCATACCATAAAGGCTTTCACATTTACCAAACCAATATTAACCGTAAAGGTGTAAAAAAATCACGTTTTAGGATGTTCCAAGCTATACTTAAGTTTAGGTTGATATTTGGCAGTGCAACAACCGCATCATTCCCAACTGTAACCATTACCGCGTTTTTGCACTATGTTCCTTACCCTCTTAAACAAATATGGGAAGTTTTTCTTACCATTCTTTCCCCTCCCCAAAACCATCTTTCTAAAAGTGTGCACACCATCTTTCTTTTGTGCACACCATATGGCAATGGGGAGAAGGTCTCTAATAGCTTATAAAGTGTGCACACCATCTTTCTTTTGTCGATGTGGGATAACTCATCCCAACAAGCTATCATCATATCATATATAGTACTAATCTACTATTTCAGCTAACCAATTGCACAGCAATTTAGCTTCTTCTGAGTTGAGCAAAAAAAATTGAAAGTAGTTTTCAGCTGAAGTTGTTCCTATCCATTTCTTCATAGAATCCCACTTATGAAGAAATATCTCAACAAATCAGTAGAATATTCAGTCAAATACCCACCAAACTGTTCCAATTAGTCTTAAAGACACAACTAAATTTGACCTACTTTCAATTGTTAGTACAATGATGAGATTTCACAAGACCCAATTCAAATCCACAATGAAATATAAATCAAAAACGAACACCCAAAATATAATCAAGTAATGGCAATGCCACAAACAATTCCCCAAAAAAACAATCACATCAAGCAAGAAAAATGCGAAAAAAGGGGTTTACCTTAGCTAAAGCAGGGCTGGACATGGGTTGATTATCTTTACTTTGAAGAACAATAAACAAAAATAGAGCTACAAATCCACACAACACCAACCATACAAGATTGGTGTACCGCCGTCTATACTGCCGTCCAAAACTAGTATTTCTCCGCCTCATTTGGTGCCGAATCGAAAAAAATCTAACCCAATTCGTTACTTTGTTAACACTGTTATGGCAGCCATTAATGGGCGAAAATGCTCTACTCCATGGCCAGATCTGAACATGGGTATGTAGAATTTTTCTGTATTATATTGCTGAAATTCTATTTTGCGATTTATGGAAGTGATAATTGAAAGGAGATCGGGATGAACCTTGGAGCCAGGAGGAGTCATTGATGAGTGGGGAATTTGGCAGTTGGAAGTCAGAAGATAACATTGACGGTTTATTTGACAAATGGCGGGTATAAGATTCCAACTAATCGAACCCGAGCCGTTCATTTGAGTCATCGGGTTAATCTCGAGTTAGGTGTTTTAGGTCTGGTTTTTTTTGTTATTTTATAATTTATTTTGTAGTCGGGTTAAGTCGTATTCAAAGGTCGGGGTGAATATTGGATCATAGAGTTCGTTTTGAGCACCTTATTCAAATCAATTTTAGATAACTATAGTTGTTGCCTCTAGCTATGGTTGAATTGATGGGTTAAAAATATAGATGGGATATTCCACGTGGTAACCCTGAGGTTTTGGGTTTTCCACGTGGTAACCAAAACTTTTAAAAAATCCACATGGTAACCCTGAGGTTTACCAAATTGTTCCATCATGACCTTTTCGCACATAAAATGTTAGCAAAACGTTAACAAACATTAATTTCGAAGCTTTAAGGTTGTTGTACGCCTAAATATGCGACTCACCATTTTAAATGTCATTAGTCTCAACCATTTTCCCCAAAATATAAACCCAAACTCTACCATATTTGGATTCGGAGAAAAAAATATGATTTGGATGAAAAATGGTAGATTTGAGGGTTATATTTTGGAGAAAAAGGTCCGAACTGATGACATTTCGAATGATGAGTCGCATAAATATGCATACAACAGCCATAAAGCTTCAAAATTAACGTTTGCTAACGTTTTTATGTGCAAAAAGGTCATAATGGAACATTTACGTAAACCTCAGGGTTACCGCGTGGATTTTTTAAAAGTTTTGGTTACCACGTAGAAAACCCAAAACCTCAGGGTTACCACGTGGAATTTCCCAATATAGATTGATAAATTAATTGTTTTAGTTATATTACAATAACTTATGATAAAAAATTAATAATTGATTGTTAACTGTTTATTTAAAAGCCAATAATAATTAACTCAATTTTTTTTGGTTTTAGCTTACTAAACACTTTTTAATTGTTTAATCAAATAAAGAACAAATATTTAAAACCAACCAAAAGGCTAAATAAAAAATCATAATTATACACCGAATAATTATTAACCAAAAAATTGCAAAGAAAATCACAAATTTGAGGATTTTATTTTCACAAACCAAACCAATATAAATGGAGAATTAGTTTTTCATTTTGTATTCAATTTCTACAACTCTAAAACTTTTGCTTGTGCTTTTGTCTTCATTTTAAATTATATTCTCTTTGACCAAATATGGAAAAGGTAAAGGTCGCTCTCAGTATTCCGCACAAAACAGGGTTTGGATGGAGGTTTTTCTTATTCCTGAAAGATGCAGACCGAATATGGGTAAATGCAAAACATGATGCATGGAGAAACTAGATATCAACAGCATCTGGAAAGAATCAGAAAGTGAAATGCAGTAGCATTATATCAATATCAGACCTAGCAATTAGCATTTTCGATGGTTTCTTCCCCGCGCCATTGAAATTATCATATCAAAAAAGAGTACTACAATTGATTTTCGAATACAACACATTATAAGACGATGCAAACACATTGAAACTCCGGGCTTCCTGCTCGAGATTTCAAGCAATCCTTCACTTGCCTAGAATCAAAGGGTTTTTGTCCTTGTACAGATGGTATCTTTGGCACAAATTCTTCAGTGTGGCAATAGAATGTTGCATTGAATTTAGTTTTGTGTCCCTAAACATGCTCTGTTCAAGAAATTAAGCTTGTGAGGACGGAGAAGTATACAACTTGAGCGTGAAAGGATGTAAAAGTAAAAACTACCTCGTAATTATCTCCATACTTCTCAATTAAAGGACGCAGATGTACACGCTGCATAGTCGTCAATGGCTGTAACGGTGCACTTTTCCCGTCCCTTCTTTTCTTTCCAAGTGCTGTTTTAAGATCTATACAAAACATAGCGTGCACTTAGTTAAGCGATAATGGCAAATAATTTCAAGTACGTATGCATGAAGGTGTCTACCATGGAAATTCAAGGTCATAGAAGAGCAGCATGTTTGCCTGGCCTTATGCACATTTTAGCTTTATTCTAGACTATTATTTCGGAAATTCTGTAGTGCTAGGTTTGGGAATGATGATTTCATTTACAAACATATGTTTGACTCAAATTTAGTATTTCACAAATAACAAAAATTTGAATTTGAGTCAAATCCACCATTGTTATAAAAGTGATTAAAAATGAAGATTTGAGGATGACATCCCAAACCTTGTCATTCTCAAATCCTTCATTATGATTTCATAATTGAAATCTACAATTTGAAATGAAATGTTTGTTCCCAATTGCATCCTAGAGGAATATCAAATATGTCGTCTTTCTCAATCATCTAGAGCAACAAAATAAACTTGGTTTTGCTTATTCCTAATTTTAGCCTACCAAACATAGGAACTTCGGGAGGGAGGATGTTTTCTAGCACAAACGAACATATCCAAAGGCTTTAAGCAATTGTGAAACTAGCAAAATTTAACACTCTAGAAGAAGCCAACTAATCAAATTCAGAATTAAACACACCAACACCAAAATTTTTCAAAATATGAGCCTAAAAGAGTATGATCCACAATCAATGTTCAAAATAAGATTGCCCCATAGACAAGCTGACGACAACCCAATACTGCCTTTCCAAATTGACCTCAAACCCTAACAACAGCCCATAATTAGAATGGTTAAAGATATGTGGTTTCTGTCAAATATTCTGATATTCTAAATAGTCTCTTTGAGTCCAAAATCTACAAAAAAAAAAAAGAAAATAAGAAAATAAGGGCACATTGATTCATTAAGGCTATCAGTGATAGAGTAAAAAATAACTCATAACTAACATCGACAAACTCTAAATTCATACTGATCTGCCTCTTACTCTATGTGCTAAATGGAAACTAAATAGAAAAACAAGATTCAGGTCATTAATGGATGCAACTAACCTAAATTCAAATTTCCAATCAATTCAAAGTTGAAGAAACTAATTCCAATCACTACTACACCAAAAACAAACTTTCTTTTCGAGCATGAATGTAGGAGTCATCAATGCATCCCCAAACTTAAACAAAATCCTCAATAGTCTCTCAAGTCACTCTTATGGACAACCCAAATACGCAGTCACCATCTCGACCATACAATCACCAAAATGCCAAGCAAAAACGACTTCAAGCATCTATTGATGCAAAGCCATAACAACTATTTACAATGAAACCTCAGCTTAAAAATTATTTCTTGTCTTCGTGCTTTTAAATAGCCTTTTATTAGACCTTCCAAAATGAGGAACTACGCCTAAATACAGAATGTCTGATAACAAATAATTTCACAATGGAAGCTCAATTTGAACAACCCGACAAAACTTCCAACATAATCACCAGAAGGATTCCATGATACCAAAAAACATTAACACAAATTCCATTATGCATCACCCTTTATTTTTTTGATTTGGGGGTAAGGCAAAGAATACCTACAAGCAAGGGAGGCTACATTAAGCATTTCCTATTAGTTTGATGCTTATAAATGTTAATAATACGAATCAACAATCAAGAACACACACAACTCTGTACCCATAAATTTCAATCTCACAAAATGAACCACATAGCAAATATGTTGCTACAACCAACCATTTTTGTTGTCAATTTAAAATTAGAGCTCAATAAGAATACACAAAGATTAAAAGTGCAGAAAATTAATCAAATCCATCCCCTACTCACTAATCAACTACCAAATTATACAAAAAAAAAACTACCAAATTATACGAAAAACGACTTCCGAATCATTAAGGCACATTGATTTGAACCAAGTCATCAATCTAAACTTCACATCAAGGACAAATTTCTTTACCTCAAGTACTTTAACCTACCCAAAAATCAGAATCACAATAATCAAGCTATAAATTATCAACTACCCACAAAAAGTAATCCAACAACAATTTCAAAGCAGTAATCCCAATAAAAAAACATTAAAAACAAACTAACCGTCTTCTTCAAGGTCGCTGCCGGAATCAATAGGCTCAAATTCATCAAGTTTGGCATCAGCGGGATCTTCAGGACGAGGCGGTGGTACTTGAAGAGAATCACTCTCGATAATATGCGAAGTACGAGATCGAACACCGAGTAAATTAGGGTTAGAAACAACCCCAAATTGCTTGTAATTTCGGATAACAGTGCCCTTTTCGTCCCATGTGGTGCCTAGAGGATCGAGAAGAGCACGAAGTTTAGGAGGAAGATTGAAAGCGGGTTTAACGATTTTGGGATTCTTCTTGGGAAGCCCTACTTTAACCTTAGCCCTAGAGTTCTTGTACTTCCTCCTTGATCTCCCCATTTCTGCAACTTTTGACTACTGAGTTTTTAGGGTTAGGTTTTCCTCAACGCCAATAAGGAGATGAGGGTTTTAGGGGAAATGTTTTGGGTCAAAAAAAAACCAAGTTTTGATATCCAGCTTACCGGTGTTCAAAACAGATTCGATGATCCGATAGACATCCGACTTTATAACCGAATTCGATTTGACCCGACTTAAAAATGGATCTACAATTATGTAAAAATTAATGTGAACACAAACCCGATTTTAAACCGACCCGAAATCTACCCGATGATCCGAATGAACACCTCGAGCTACTATAGTGTCTTTCGATAAGACGACGTTAAAGTAAGAAGTTTAGCAATAATAATTATGTAATTTACAATAATGCATTATACAACTCAAGTATGTTGCTCGTGTCTTGTGAGAGTTTCTCATACAAAAATTAGTGTACAAAATTTTTTTTTTTTAAAAAAACTGTTAACTTTGACTTTAAGTGCGAATTAAACATTTAATAATTAAAAGTGAGTATTTTTAATTATAAAAACTGATTTTATTAATAATTTAGTTGAGCTATATAGTCTAATTTAAGATTGTGTCATAATGAAACCGTCTTATATGAGAATTTCTGATATAATTTAAATATAGAGATATTCTATATGGTCAAAAAGCGTGAAACATGAGTTGGCCTGTCATCTGAAATTTTCCGAACATTACACTAAATATACCACTTTAAGTTGAAGATTAAACGAGAATCAAACCCGTAACCATCCATCACGTTAACAAAATCACAAGGATAAACGAGTAGCTTAAAATTTTAAAATTAGCATTAGCCTAACTTAAGCATCATACATACCAACAAACATTCTAAAACAAGTTAAGTTAAAGTTCAACACCCCCAAAAGATGCACAACGCTATATGGTATGCAGTGCGGATCAGTGTTTAGAGTCTCAGGGGGCAGCAATTAATAGACGAAATTTCAACAGAATTTCATTTGTAAAATTAACAACTATTTTACTCTTACTTGCTAAAATTTTAAATACAACATACCATAAAAAGAAATTAAACATTATAATTTAACTGAACTAATTAAAAAATGAGATAAAATAAACAAATAAAACAAAATAAAACAAAATTACTATAATAACTAATGATAGAGTATGTATCATCAAAACACTTCAATATTAATTTTACACTTTTACCCTTATCAATAAAAAAAGTCTACTTTGAATTTTTTTTAAAAACGCCTAGGACACATGACCCCGTGTGCTCTAACATAGGTCCGCTATTGGTATAGCATAGTAATAAACCTTAGTAGTAAATTATGGAGCATTTCTTTATTGTAACAATGTTGCAATCTTGCAGCTATGCAGCATGATCATCACATAATACCAATGAAGTATTAGAATTCGGAGGACCGATTGGCGTACTCTTGAACTAATGCCCCAAAAAGCGATGGCCTTGCGAGTAACTTTGATGGGGAGTCAAATTCCTTTGCTTTCCCTATTCAAGGCATAAATAACTAAGCGTTAGACCAGTCGAACAGATCAGGTTGGATCGGGTTCGGATTCGAGTCACATATAAAAAGGTCAGAAACCCCATGACCCAATTCCAACACGTTTAGTTAATTGAGTGGAAAATTACAATCCCCACCTGCAATAGATCATGTCGACCTGATTACGACCCGGTTAACCCGCTTATAGTTTTTTCTTTCATTTTAAGGTTTTTAACATTGATTACATCTATGTTTTTAGGCTTTGATTTTAAATTTATTGTTTTTTACTTTATTTGGTACTACTATTTATTATGCAAATTAAGAAAATATTTAGTGAATTAAGTTTAGGTTATGATTAATTATTTTACTGGGAATTAAGTCGTTAAATTAATGAGTTATACAAGTTTGTTCCAGGTTTAAAATTTTAACCTGAACCAAACTCAATTAATAAATAGATCAGGCCGGGTCGGGTCAACCCGTTTAATTAATAGGATCAAAAGTCTCAAACTCTCAAACCAAACCCACTTATTTCGGGTTAGATTCAGATCGGGTTAGCAAGTCGAGTCAGCTTTTTCCGGGCCAACCAAGAATATATGTACATACCTGCATCTATTACAAGTACACTATCACAGTCCATGACAGTAGGTATCCTGTGAGCAATGCTGATAATTGTGCAAGCAGCAAAATCTTCTCTAACAATGTTCTGTATCACTGCATCAGTTTGTGAGTCTACGGACGCAGTTGCTTCATCCATGAACAACACTCGACTTTTCTTCAGTAGGATTCGGCCTAAGCATAGAAGCTGTCTCTGCCCGACACTCCAATTATCTCCGTTATCCACCACTTAAAACGAAGCGATCAGTTAGTAACGAAGTTGTGCATAACTTAAAAGGTCTAAGGATTTTAGCATAATGATATTGTTGTACCAGGAGCATCGAGTTTTTCGGGTTTGGAAGCCACCACATGTTTAAGCTGGCATCGCTCGAGACTCTGGATCACACACAAGTTAAAACCGTGATCTGGGGTTCTGATATTATGTTAAGAAATCAATTCAACCAAAATCTTACGCGTTAAACATACCTTCCAAATCTCTTGTTCTGAGTATTGGTTAGTAGGGTCGATGTTGCTTCTTATAGTCCCTTCGAAAAGAACAGGTTCCTGAGGGATGATCCCAAAACGAGACCTAAGATCGTGGAGCCCTATCGTTGATACATCAATATGATCGATCACGATTCTTCCTGCAGAGGGCTCAACGAGCCTAAACAGCACTTGAATCAGAGTTGATTTTCCACTTCCTGTTCGCCCTACCACACCGACTTTCTCTCCTCCTTTAATGCTTAATGTTATACCCTTCAGTACTAGAGGAGTATTAGGCCTATATCTAACCTGTAATAGCAAAATTTACGTTTTGTTCGAGGGATTCGATTTGGGAAAAAAGGTTTAGTTTGCAAATTATGTTAAAACCTGTAAGTTTTCAAGCTCAATATTGCCTTGATCTGGCCAAGTTGTTGGAAGAACACGATCCTCGATAGTCCAGGCAGCTTCCGAAGGGATTTCAGTGAATTGTTTTATCCTCTCTACCGATACCATTCTATTCTCGACGAAGCAGCTCATGTATATAGCCCAAAACATCACAGAGTTGAGAGACAGTCCATATGACAGTGACAAACCAACATTCTCTGCAGCAAATAGAATTGAAATCGGTGTCTAAAAAGAAAAGCATATTATACGGTAACAACATATTTTTATGAAACGCCAGTGGTAGCAAATCTTTAAAAAAACTCCACAGATTAGCATTGTAATGTTGTACTTAAAGCCAAAGTTACATTATTGGGATAAAAATGTTTAATTAGTCGTAAGTTGTGAAATATCATTTGTCCTTGGATTTTATAACTAAGATTTGCTAACATTGGCGTTCCATAAAAATATATTGCTACCATATAGAATATTCCTAAGATATTTCATAAACGTTTTTAAGATTTGACCTCAAGTTTGACAGGAAAGTTAGCACACAAAACCTGGTTTGATGATGTTGCTAGGAAGTAGGATCATGAACAATGTTGATGCGCAGAGAAACAAGCTCCCGAGAAGTTCTACACGAAATCCTAACCATTCGTTTGATCCATTGTTGTGCAAGTCCATGCGAAGATTGGCATTGACTCGATTAACATTTTCCCGAATGAAATCAGCCTGCTTTCTGAAACATCGGATTGTCATGAACCCTGAAATGCTCTCCGAGAAGTGATGGATAACAGGTGCTTTTGTGATTGAGTCAAGTCGAGTCAGTTCACGTGATGTAGCAAGATAGTAATCCTACAAAACATAGATAACATTGTCGTTATATCATGTGCAGTTGTTATTCATGTGAAGTTGCAATGATGTTTGCCGTCAATATTTAGTCGGATATAATCTCTTTGTAGGTATAAGGGTAAGGGAACCATGGTGTACGCCACCTAATGACGTTCATTATCATCATTCACCACCGTCTTATCTTGTATATGACGGCGAATTATACCCCTACCAAAGGAGATAAAGCGGTTGCTATATACATGTAAAAGACGGAAATTTGGATAGAGGGATTACTCGAAGAGAATCAAGATGTTTACCCGGTACCACATATTTAGCCATCCAAGCGGAATCAAGAGAAAAACAGTTGGCCAAGCATATAGGCAAGTGACAATGAAAGTGCTGAGCAAAGTCATGTACATGGATAATGCAAGGTTTATAAATAGAGGCACAAAAACATCGACGTTGGTCTGATCAGTAGAAGCCTGTAGGAAAAATCCCGAATTAGTAAATATCGATGCATATTCCCATGAAAAGAAAACGAATTTTTTAAGCTCACCCTACTTAAAATTCTTCCTGATGGTGTCATATCGAAGAATGACATGGGAGCGTGAATAATGTTGTCGAGAATCTGGTTGAAGAAAAACTGAGCGGTCTTCAACCCAAAGAACATAATGAAAAAGGATCGAAAGATGACCAATACAACTGATATAAGTGTAATAATGGAATAGATACGAATGAAGAAAGAAGGATTGAACGATGAGGAGCGTTGTTCAGAGGTTTCGTAAGCCAACCAGTAATCAGCAGCCATCATAGATGATTGCCACGACAAAGAGAACAATAAACCAGCCGCTACTCCCCACCATCCTAAAGCTTCTGTGCAGTAAACCTTGTATACATGCAAACTAACTTTTCCGGTTTCCCTTTCCTCGTCTTTAATCAATTTAGACCCACCCTTTTCCAAGTAGGATCTTGTTATAGAATCGTTTTCCATAGTAATTTGATGATTACTTGACGATGTGTTAGGATCATTTTTATGACGAGGTGAATCTTTCAGAGTCTCCGTGGCACTGCCTTCTTCTACAAGCTCCATGGAGGTCTCGTGGGCAGCGACAATAGCATGAAAATCAGTGCCTGTTTCTAGAAGATTGTCGTACTTTCCTTCTTGCACGATCCTCCCATCTCGCATTACCTTCTCAAAGAACGAATATTGTAATTCGAGCAAAATTGATATAATATACACTAGAAAATACATTTATCATAAAAAATGTCTTTAACTAACCAAGATGAGATCCACATTATGCAAGAAGTCCACTTGGTGAGTTACAAGTATAACAGTTTTGTCCCTAAGAGCTCCTCTTACACACTCCTGCAAATATATCAAACGAAAAGCTCGGAATTTATAAAAGTCATGTTTGTTATCTAATTTCACTTGTCTTCGAGTTTTAAGAAAACGACAATTCATCAACAATATCACAAGATTAAGCATGGGCAAATACTGTTAGCTGAAACTGTTGACTGGTTTGACTAGTTTGACGCCTGTAGTATTGGCTAATAAGTTATGTTAATTGGATAAGAAGAGTATATAACTATAAAGAATTCGCGCAAGACCTTGAATAGTTGCGATCCAGTATGAGCATCAACTGCACTGAAGACATCATCGAGCAGATATATATCGGAGTCTTGATAGACAGCTCTAGCAAGCTGTATACGTTGCTTTTGTCCACCGCTAAGGTTAATGCCTCGCTCTCCAATCTCAGTGTCATCGCCAAACTCCATCATTTCCAAATCATTCTCAAGGCAACAAACTCTCAAGACTTCTTTGTACTTTTCTTGGTTCATAGGCAAGCCAAACAGGATATTCTGTCGAATTGTCCCGCTCTGTATCCAAGCAGTCTGAGCTACATAGGCTGTAGTTCCGCAAACTTTGATCTGCATTAAAGAGAAAATCACAACGATTGGCACAACATAAGTACAAATCTGAAACTTGTTCATCAATAGTCAATAGATTCAAAGAAATGATGCACGGATAAGATATCGAAGTATCAAATGAGGAATGCTTCACATTAGTTCACAACAAGAACGGCATTGCAAGGCCTTAATCCCTAAATAGTATGGTCAGCTACATGAAACAATAGATCAGTTCTAGAGGTCGTCAATATGAATTATTCTCATGCTTTCACTTTGATTCTCTACCCGCTAAACCAACTGAAGCATCATCATCATCATACCCAATATTCCGCTTGAGAGCAGGGTCTGGTGAGGGAAGTTGACAGACAATCCATACCCATACTCCCTTCACAAGGAGAACTAGAGGAAAGCGGTCGATTTTACAACTGAAGCATGATTGCAAGAAAAAAATAGGATTGTCTTTTCTTCGCTCTTTTTTAGTAAATCTAACAACAACAATGTTTCGTTATCACAATGTCACTAAGTGGCTCCCACCAAGGCGGTGTTTAAGGGTCTGATGTACGCAACCTTATCCTACTTAGTGATAACAAAGAGGTTGTTTGACCCTTGGTTAGGGTCGGCCCTTGATATATTAGAGCCCTGGGCGAAATAACACATTGTGGCCCTTTTCCTTTGCAATTTATAACCTATATGGACCTTCTACAATCATTAATTTTGCTTTTTTGACAAGGGGCCCTGGGTGACGGCCTCTTTTGCCCACCCTTAGAGCCGACCCTGCTCTTGGTAACAAATATCACCTACAGCTTACAAGAAACATACAAGTTTAGTAAAAGTATATAGGAATACTAAAAAAAAATCATGAATAAATGTACCTTTCCTCTTATTTTGTGCATTTCTCCTAGGATTGATGAAAGTAAAGAAGATTTTCCTGATCCAACAGTACCAACAATGGAAGCAAGCTGCCCTTTCTCAATGCTTAAATTTATGTTTTTTAACACTTCTTCCTCGCCTTCGTCATCCCAGCTAAAGAAACCATCTGTAACCGCGACTGCTATAGTATCATCTCCCACAACTCGCTCCACCGATCCTTCCACCAACTCCTTACTTATCATGAAAACATCGAGTCTCTTCAACGAAACCATAGCCTGCGATATTGAAATCATAGATTGTGGGAATGTCCTTATAGGCTCCTGCAGCATCTTGAAAAGAGTAATAGTTGTGAATACTGTCGCTGCATCAAACGAAACGCCCAAAAGGATGGCAGTGCCGAATGTGAAGGTTGATACCACTAGAGGTAAAGACCACAATACCACCATATTGGTAGCTATAGAGTAAAGAAACTTGGCTAGCCAACTATATTCTGATTCTCGAATTGACATGATTCGCGTGTTGAAGTGATCTTCCCATGCTTGAAATTTGATAACCCGCATGTAGTTAAGCATTTCGTTGGTCGCCTTCATCCTAGAGTCTCGAGTTTTCATCACATTGAATTGAAAAGTCATGTCTCTTTTCATACAAATTAACATAAACAAAAGCACCCCGAGAATTCCAACCAATGCAGTGATCACGGATTTACCTATATAGTTGTATAGGAGAAGTAAAGCAATTGCGAGTTGTAGAGGCATTTGCCAGACAGCGTGGAGCTGCAGCATCATATCGGAAAGTTGTTGAGCATCAACTGCCATGTAATTCACAATTTGTCCTACTCCGTGTGTTTGCCTAGCCGAGCATGATAACTTTAGCCCTTTTTTGTACAAATTTGTAACGAGTGTGGAACGGATTAGCATCCCGAGCTTTTGAGAATGGAAATTGAAATGATGTGAAGTCATCACTTCAATAATTTTCGCTAACAAGAGGATGAGAACTAGGAAGTACCCTTCGTAAGGGGAACTTCTAACACCGGAAGTAAAAGCAATAAACCTATGTATCATAAACGGACCAACATACATGACACATATTCGTACAACCGCTAAGAAAGCAGTAAATGCAATTTCCTTCCAAAAGCATCTAAAAAGAGTGATACTAACCGGGTTTTGGCACTCTTCATTCGGGTTAGGCCATTTCGATTGAAAAAGTATCGACATTCTTTCAGCTCCGTGTTCAAGTGAAAGAGCCGGTACATCGTCCATACTTAAAGGCCGTTTGTACCCTTTACTCAACAAGGGGTTCATCCATAACCAAAATAGTTTCGAAATAAACGATGCATTTGCATAATCACTACCAAAAGATTGCTCTAAAAGAGGTTCATTTAAGGTATCATTTTGTCTTAACACCATTATTCCTTTTGAACCCTTAATGCCAACAACTAGAAGAACAAAAGATAGTGCAAAACACAACAATGAAAGTACATCATCCAATTTCAAATCATGCACATTGCTTGAAACCAAGAACAAGGCATAGAACAAGAAACTAGCAACCCAATACACTCGAAACGATACTCGATGCTTAGCTTCCTTAGACTTCTTCTCAAGGGCAATCAACATTGCTATAACAACATAAGTGATCAATTGTATGATCCCATATATGCCCTCCAAAATCCTCCATTGGGACCCACTATTTTTACTACTTAAGGCTAAGATAACAATCACTAAATGAACAAGTGCTAACAAGATAGTTACAATGAAGGATAGTTTATACCAAATGTTTGTCACAACATGAACTCCATAGCTAGTTGATGGAGTCTTTCTTTGCTTAAACAAGAAGATAGTAAAGAATACAAGCAAGAAAACAACATCAAAGGAAATATACAAAGCTTTTTGGGAACATGGAGAAAGAAAAATGAAGCTAGCCCATTGTGATATGGAAGGAGATGAACTATTATGGGATACTAATGGAGTTGGACATAAGGAAGTGTTCCAAGAATTATGGGACATTGTTAAGGATATTAGAGATTTATGTTACTTGCCTTTAACTTCTTGTCATACCCACCAAAAGTGTTCTATATACTAAGGGAATATATATATGACATGTGAAGGTGTTATGAAATTTACACCCATCCCTATAACCATACACAAATTCTTATTTGAGACCAGACCGTCTTTTGTAAAGACGGCTCTCAAAAGCCCAGTCTAATTCTAAATATATATTGTTACAACTCTAAATATAGATTTGGGCTGAACTTTTAAAAGTCGTCTTTACAAAAGACGGTCTCTCAAAAGCATCTGCTAACCATAAAATATGTATACATTAGCATTGTCATAGCAATTACAAAAATATGCAAAAAAAATGTCATTTACTCAATGCATAGAATTCAAAAAATTAAAAGAGTTATGCTTTATTTTTTACTTCGTCTTATTTTTAAATTTTATTCATGATGTATATTTTTTTAATTTTCTTACACACATATACTTATGTTTTTTTTCTGATCAACACATTTCTCTCACTTTTCGAACATTTTTATTATTTTACGGAGTAGCCCAAGAATCTTATTAGTTTTGGTTTTGATAAGTCATACCTCATAAAATACGTCCACTTTCTTAATGAGTCAAAATAGCACAAGTAATATTATTACGATCACCTTGCCTATTATTTTGTTTAGGAATAGTTTTTGTTTAAAATCCCAACATGGACACAAAAATACCACTACAAGAGTATGTATATGAGGTTAGCAAGTAGCAATAATGAAGTAGAGACCAAAAATGCCTTTTCTTTTTCTTGTTATACACATTCTCGCATCTTATCAAAAGCGCTTGTAGCTCGATATATAGATTATAGAAGGTTTGGGGTTCGACCCCTACTGAGCGCAGGTATCGATTGGAAGTTTCTGGACTACGCGCATCTCTCTTTATCCCTCCTTAGGGGTACGGGTATGATTTGTCCGCATCTTTCAGGAAAAAGAAAAAAACCCCCACCCGGTCCCTAATATTGACTGTTTCACCGTGAGACTATTTTTATTAAACTAGCCAATATATATTTATAGTCTTAAAGTGATTGTTTAAAATTTTAAATTGATCAATCATAACCTTAAAATAATCACTTACAATTTTAAAGTAATCACTTATAATCTTAAAGTAATCAGTAAAAAAAATCGGTTAACTGTATGAGTCTTTTTCATGGTGAAACGGTCTCATACAAATTTTCTCGTTGTTATTATATTATTATATAGTAGTCTTGTTTCATTTCGAATTCTCCTGCTTTTTAACATACAATCCGATTTTGTGCGTCATTGCATATTCTTTTATTTGTCTTCCAGCTTCCATGACATTATCTAAAACACTACTTATTTAATCGGAAATTTGGAGCATTTTAATTATTATTTGGATTACAAAATAATTCTTTTTCTCTCACTTTGAAAAACTTTCTCGCGACGAGGGACTTTTTGACAACACGCTTCATTATGGGTATGAGTTATCATCGTTCTTTCTTTCAGATCCTGACCATAGTTTTTTATGAGCGGGATACACTGAGTATGATGATGATGACTTGGTGGTAATTAATTCCCTTAGCATTGTCATTCAAACTATGAGTTGGAACTTGTGAAAAGACTAATTCAATCAAAACGTTAAATTGATAATTGAAACTTTACGATATATTTATAGTCTAATATACCTCTTTACCTAATAACTTATTGGATTAGAACTTAGAAGTATGGATACCATGCATGATTTTTTTACATATGTTACTAAATAGAGGGTGAAATAATTCGATTTCATGATCCGTCTGTCACGTTGGCTTTAATACTATGTTAAGAGGTCAATTCAACAAAAAGTTTAAATTGTTGGTCCAAATCTCATTATAAGTCATATAAACCTATTTACAGGATTTTAAGAAAAGTTAGAACCTAGAAGGTGATAGTGTTGGTTAACAAATTGCTCAAGGCCTTAAATTTTGAGCCGACTCGACCCGACTCATTGAACACCTCTAAATATAAATTACAATATAGTATTCAACTTTATAACGAGATACACAACAATACCATGTTGAGTTCAAGTCGATGGTCACAACTACTCTTGGCAACCTATTGATCAGATTAGATGCAACTCATGTAAGTCGATAATCGAATAATTTATGGGTCGAATACTTTTTCATAGCTAGCCCTAAAGTCCTAAACACTAACTAAAAATTTGAAACAGATAAGATTAATCATCAAAAAAACTACAATTGTACAAACTAAGAGTGAAATGAACTTATTTTCATTTGTAAGCGCCTACAGCTCCAGAGCTCAAATTCAGTGTCGTTTGTAGTTAGTAATTGCGAATAGAGGGTTGACCCTATTTGACCAGATTCTCCTTTGTTTCACTTGGAAGTGAAAACGTCCTATTTAACCTTTTTTAACCGATTTACCTCTATTCGCAGTTACTAACTGCAAACAGTGCCGAACATGAGCACTGAATTTCACTCTTATTTTATGTCTTTTTTATCCATTTCAAATTTTCAACACTAACTAACGGTGAACCAATCCAAATAAACTGATCGACAATTAACAAGTAACAGCTCAATATTTACCTTTTCGTCGTCTGCCATTCCACCTTCCAATTATCTCTCACATCTAATTCTAGGGTTTTCTACCTTTTCTCCGCGAAGTTCATCATGAGGTACTCTTTCATTTGTTTCTCATTTAAACCCTTTGTTACTTAATTTCTGCTTTTAATTCCCCCTAAATTTGTTTATTATGTGTTTTGAATGTACTATTTTCGAAAAGAAATGATTTCAGGGTTTTATTTAGGGTTTATCATTATGTTGTTTTTCCTTTCAAAATGCTACGTTATTCTTTTGTTTGATAGATTCAATGTATGGTTTCAATGTACAAATTGAGTTGTGCTGCTGAAATTCTGTGAAAAATTAAAATTTATGGAACTTTTTTTAGTTTTTTGAAGCAATTTATTTGGATTTTGAGAATTAATGTGCTGGATATTTTATAGGCTTGAGCATTTTCGAAATTTTTATTTATGGATTTGTCAGCCAGCAATTGCTGGACTAGCGATATTTGATTTCAGCTGTTTTTTCTGGATGAGTAAATTTTGTATTCTTGATTTATGCAGTCGTCACCCGGAAGTAAAATGGGCTGAAAGGGCAGACAAAGTATACCTTACTGTGATGTTGCCTGATGCAAAGAATCCAAAGGTTAATCTAGGGCCTGAAGGAACATTTACTTTTACTGCTACTGGTGGGGCAGACAATAGTGCTTACGAATTGACACTCGATCTTTTTGACAAGGTCAATGTGGAGGTAAATTTATTGGTCATGGTTGATATTGTTACAGTGATGCTGCTTTGTATTGGCTTTGTGTCTTCCTTCTAGTGACAATGTATACTGATCATATAAGAAAGGGTTTAGGAGTTCCAAATATTGAGGAAAAGTTAAATAGAATCGTTTAAGATAGTTTGGGCTTGTTCAAGGATGAAGCGAATTAGTAAGAATGATAGAAAGTTGGAGCTCGGAAGACTTAAAAAGAGGGTGAGAAAGACCGAAAATTACTTGGAGGACAAAAGTGAAAAGTGATATGAATGACCTAGACTTACAAATTGAGAATTTGAGATATAGATAATCGTAATGAATGGAGAAGAAAAATTTATTTGGATGATCATTGGAAATATTAGTTCATATAGTCAATCTCAATCTTTTGGGATTATGTATCTGACATTATTGTTAATTTAGTCATTACTCATTTTTTGTTAGGTAGCGAACTTCACATAGTTGGAATCAAGGATTTGGCCTTGTTGTGTTGCTCTAACTCTGCTCAATCCTTGTTGATTTTTTCATATAGTTTTTTCACATTTTTCTAGGAAAGCAAAATTAATTATGGAGTCCGAAGCATAACTTGTATTCTAGAGAAGGCAGAGATGAAATGGTGGAATAGGCTTCTACGTGGAGATGGAAAGGCTCCACATTACGTAAAAGTAGATTGGGATAAGTGGGCAGATGAAGATGAAGATAATGGTAATGGTATGTTTGGTTAGTTTATTTTTTTTGACTTACTTTACTATAGTCTATTAGATGGTGTATATTATCTAATATGATTTTGTTTCCTCAGCTCCAGCAGATTTTGATCTTGGTGGAATGGACTTTTCGGTAAGATTTTCTGATGCTAGGTTAATTTACTTTCTCGCCATCATTTTATTTTGACCTCGTGATTCATTTTGAAATTGTAGAAATTTGGAGATTACGCTGGTGGTGGTGGTGAGGATTATGATGATAGTGATGATGATGGTGAGTAATGTCTTTTGAAAATAGTTTTGCTTGCTTGAGAATGACTATTTTATTTGGCAATCTTATACTTTTGATATTCTGAACTATTTAATCACTGCTTGCCAAAAAAACTAACTGCAATGAATGTTCAATTGAGTTTGGAGTGAGTGTCCCATGTAAAAATATTTGAGGTTTATGGGATGAGCAATTATTCCTTGGGGCCTGTGTGGGGTTCTATACTCAAGTAATGTGTTGCTTCTTACTTTCAGTTGCTACTTCAAATGCTCTGTTTGGGCTTATGCTTTTCCTAAAGTTTTCTACTATGAATAATTTCCAATTAGATTATATTCCAAAAAATATATCATTCGGAAACCACTAAACTTTATTTACTTCCAGTTGCATAACATTTGATCGACTTAACTTGGCTAGATGTGCTCAACCTGAAATGTGGTTGATGTAGCTCCCCAATATCTTCTCGTGTTCATTTTAAATTGTTATCTGAGGTACTGTGGGAGGTGGATATGAGATAATGGATATGAGACAATGGTGCCTGTCTTTGAAGGGTTTGAGGGATTTGTTAGAATATGTCTTGTATATTCACGGGGTAGTTCCTTTTACATACACCCTCATTCTAAATCATCTTAAATTCAGCCGGAGATATGGGTGAATGACCCTTTTTCTTACAGAATGTCATTAAGTAACTTTCATCTTGGTGGGGTATGATAACCAACTTTTTTTTCCATTATTCCGATGTCATACATAGGCGGGGTTATGGTGACTGCCCATGTGATGTGATTTATCTTATTATATAATGATCAGTGAGCAGAGTTCTGGCTAACTGATTTTAATTTCTCTGTTGTATATAGATCAAGAAGTTTCGAAGCCTGAAGTAGGAGCACCCGAGGGAGCTGAGGAAGTTGCTGCCACCGAGAAGACTGAAGCATCTAGCGCATGAGGCTCTAACTTTTAGAGTGGTTTGTGACCAGGACCGAGCAGTTCTCATCTTTGGAAAATATTTTGCTTCTGTATTTTTGGTGGGATGGATTTTCTGTGTGCAATTCTTTTCCCGGAATCCGGCAGCTGCATGCTTACCCAGGCTCATATGAAGCATAAAAGTTGAGTTATCTTAGGCAGGATAGATAATGGATCTCTGTTCTAGACTGCTTGTTTTTGTTTTTCCCTTGACTTTCACAAGGATTCTATGGTTAATATGATTTTGTTGTCTTGGACTTGATCTCTCATTATGTGCTATGTTTAGTAAGCTTTTGAACTATTTGGTGGTAGATGAAATCTGATTTTGCTACACACCAAGAGAATACTCATGTTGAAGCTTGGGAATAAATGTGATTCTAAGACATTGGTGTTTGCCACATTGGATCTCAAGGAAGGAATGGGACTTTGGGGTAAAAAAAGTTTCAAGTCTTTGTTTTAAGGGAATGAGAATAGGGTATAAGACTAAAAATTGTGAAAATCTCCAAAAATATGTCTTGGAGAGGGTGGCATTTGAGTTGAGACGCTTATTTTCATCAATTTTTTTCAAGTTCCTAACATGTCAAACCAAGAATGAGATTTTTTTATATTTAAAGTCTCATCTTAAATGTCTTATTCTAAAGTCTTACACGTCCTATTCTCTGATGCCAAACAGCCAAATTAATAAACAAGATAATCTATTCATTATGTTTCAGGCCTGTTCTTGTCTGTTGACTTTGACATTTTCAATCTTATGTTGAAATTTAGCTATAAGTAGACGTGCCATTTAAGTCATCGGGTTAATTTCGGGTTGGGTTAAAATCTAATGTTATGTCCATATTAATTTTTAAATTATTTTAGTTCTTTTTGAAGTTTGGTATAATTATAGTATTCAACTATCAGTTACAAGTATAATCAAACGAAAAAAGTTTAAATAATTTATAAAAAATCCCATATTACTTTATTAATAATTATGTCACTCACAAGATGAGATCATCTTGATCATGAGATTAGATGCGATGAGATGAACAAGAAAAGAATGCATAAATGCATTTCAGCTTTAATAATTGATACACTAGCAGATAGGCAATTGTAAACTGCAAATTCGTGAAGAAATCTGAATCAGACGTATAAAGCTAACCCAAATCGCTACGAATAAAGCATAATCAACCTTCCTTCTCCAATCTCTCTCATTTCCCGCCTTTATATAGAATCGAAGAGTTTAGGATCATATCTATACAACAATGGCGACTTCAGAAAAACCGGTTATGGTGGTTGGAATTGATGAGAGTGATCAGAGTTTTTATGCTTTAGAATGGGCTATTGATCACTTTCTTACTCCTTTTGCTCCTAATATCCCTTTTGATCTTGTTCTTGTTCATGCTAAACCTACTCCTACAAACGCCATTGGATTTGCTGGTCCCGGTATTGTTATTATCTTATCTACACTATTTGATTTCCTTAAGTTATACGCTCAATTTTTTCCTTGATTTGCAGTTTGATTCGATATTTCGATTATTTGATTTAGTTTTGATGTTAGTGATTGACTTCGTTGATCTCTTAATATTATACTAGTATTTGATTTAGTTGGAGGAATTTTGCGAATGTCTTTGAAGGTTTGAGTCATGGTGGTTCCGGGCATATGCACGGTGTTCAACTGCACATGATCACTTAAATTAAGGGACTCAAATATTGGTTTAGAGTTTTAGACTTTGGATTAGTGTAGAAGGGCCACAGAAATTATTACTTGTTTGATTATTACTTGTTATTTGGCCCCAAAAGTTTGAAACATGTAGAAGGGCCACAGAAATTCTTCAGTATGTTACTCCACGGTATTATTGAATGGCAACTTGTAGTTGTAGCAGAGGGTTATTTGAAACTTGGAAGGATGTTAAATTGTCTTTATGTTGCCTTGATCTTGTTTTCTTGGTGTTTTGAGTCTAGGATAAGTGCCCTAATAATGCCGTTTCTGATATTTCATGGGCCTAGGTAAAATAAAGTAAATAGCCTCTCTATAAAGGGTTGATTCTGATTTTTAATGGGCGCTTTGCAAAATAATAAACGAATCTCCATATATTATAATTATCATTATAAATGTATACGTATCGTATATTTCTTAAATGATTAAAGAACTAATCTAATAAAAATGCATTTTAAAGTTGAGGTATTGGGTCATTGTAAAGTTACAGTTTTACAAACGATGTTTACGTCCTACGTAATAACATTGTTAAGTAAAGGTATTGGACCCCCTTTTAGCCCTGGGCCCTAGGCAAATGCCTATCTTGCCTAGGTCTGGAACGACCCTGCCTAATAATGAGTTTATTATATATGACCCTTTTTCGTCCGTTCACTGAGCTTGTTAATTTCTGTGTGCTCAGTTGCATTCTTGGTGGGACAAAGGAGTATTTTGTATGTCAATTATGATTTCTCTTGGGGATAATTATTTTAGTAGAGGAAAAATTACCTAGGTGTATGTCATAATTTTAGGTTCATATTACTCGCACTTGCTGAAATGTTTCATGTCTATTAAGTCAAGGTGAACTGAAAATAAATTAGAAGCTGCTATATATGGATATTGAGTCACTAAGATGAATTTTCTCTATCCTTAAATGGAGCTAAATGGCCGATGTTAAGGCTATTAAGTGGTGTACATCTCGTGTTTTTTTGGGTTTGAATCCAAACTCCTTTACTTTATGCCATTGGAGGTTTGCGTTTCTATTAGACGAATAGGCAGAGACCAGAAGCGAAAGCTCAAGGTGAAGAGAAGCTCAATAAAATCTTCATGTTCAACTAATCTTGTATCTACTATCGTTGAGTTGAGATTTTGAGTGATCTTACAGATAAGTAGTGCTTATGTTCTTATATGTATGTTGGGTGCATTTGTTTGCGCATAGAGATGATGAATAAATGTTATGAGTAGAACAAGTTAACAAACCTTTGAGAGTGGTGGATAGGGAGATTAGAAAAAGGAAAGGTATAATGTGGAGACATATTTTGTTACTTCAACGCTATTAACATCTAACTACCCGTTGGATGTATGCTACCTTATCCTCATGATAACAAGGAGGTTGTTTTCGATGCTATCAGACAAATAGTCTCTCTCGTATATTAGGGAGTGAATGTGAGACAAGATTGATTGATGAAAAATAAATATTATGCAAGTTTTGCAAAGTAAAGGAAGTATTATGGACTTATGGTACAGGGTGCCTTATAACATATTTTATTGTTGATTATGATTTCTGCTCAATCGAACTTTTAACCCTATCAACCTGTCTAGGTTCAAAGAAATGGAAGGAAAGGAAATAAAGGGAAGTGAAATGGAGGGGTGCATTACCCTTCATTTGTATATAAGTGAGGAGGGAAGGGAATGAGACGGAGGGCAATGAAGAGATGAAATCTGTCGTAAATGGTGAGAAACAAATCTTTGAATCAGGAAAGCTCATCATTATTCCCTCCATTTGTTTTCCTTCCCCTCCCGTTCTCTTTCATTTGCTCCCTTTCCTTTTCTTCCTCTTTGTTCTTCCAAAAACACCATAAGTAAATTCATACCATGTACTGTCTTGTATGAACTTATCTCCACCATTGAAATTAATAAGTAAACCAAACTTGGGTGGAAAATGATGAAGAAAAGCAAGTAGGTTATCAAGAAAAAAATTGCACATATGAAGTATGCAGTAAATGGCATTTTATGTTGCTTGAACCAGAACACATGAGGGGTCAGCTAGATGGAAGAAATGGAAATGAAAACTCTATTAACATAGGGGGAACATAGAGGCATCTGAAAATTGTGAAGTGTATTTTAAGAGCCTTTTTAGCTCAATTTAGAGAGAATTTCTTTTATGTATTTTCAGCTTACTTCGATTAAGCTTATCAACTTCATCCTTTACACTGTTCTTTGTATGACTGAGCATGTTGGAATTAGAATTTGCTTTTTGATATCCTTTTTGCAGGAGGTGCGGAAATTTTTCCCTATGTGGAATCTGATCTAAAGAAAATAGCTGCGAGGATCGTAGACAAGGCTAAAGAGTTGTGCCACTCTAAATCGGTATACTCATTTTTTTTCTTTGAAAAACACATAAATGTCTACTGGGGACTGTAGACTTTTACAGCTTGTAGTTTTTTTTAGGAAAATTTGCCAAGAATAATTCCAACTATCACCCGTTGGCCAAAAATAATCTCAACTATCGATTATTTTTTAATAATCCTAACTATTCATTGATTTTGCTCAAAACAGTCCCACGCCGTCAATTGGGTGATATTGTAGTTGCTTCGAATTTGAGCAAGGGCTAATGTTTCTGATTATGATGAAAGTGATGAAGAATGGACACATGTTGCGAATGAGCACACAGATTAGAAGAAATCCAAATGGTACTATGGGACTGTTTTGAGCAAATTCGATGAATAGTTAGGATTATTAAAAAATAATCGATAGTTGGGATTATTTTTGGCAAACGGGTGATAGTTGGGATTATTCTCGGCAAATTTTCCATTTTTTTATTGCATTTCATCCTGCATTTAATTTTTGAAATTTTTAGCATTTCTCTAACTACACAAATTTGTAGTCCTATAAATTTTGATCTATAGAATGATTTTTCCTTATAGTTCATGATTTATTCTATGTACTCTAGAATTGACAGAAGTTACTATATTTATACAAATAGGTTTGTTCGTCAAATACTGTAGAAGGTGGCTTTAAGACATTTATTTCCGAAACCTAGTTTTCTGGCTTCTTGTGTCACAACATGTCACTGCATTTGAGAAAGAAACTCGACTATCTTTTGTTGTTGATTCTTGATTGCAAATGTTATAACAGATTCATAGTCAACTGTTTTAGATCATGTGTGAATGTGTCCTATCCAAATCGTTACTTAAGGGGAATAAAGCGCCGATGAACTTTTCGTCATTTGGAAACCAATCTTACTCAGGATCAGTGCATGTAGGGGTATAATTATGTCAAATGATTCAATATCTTGAACCGTTTTATAATGAGAGGATGAAAAGAAATGATGCAACTACATGTCAAAGCCTTCCCGATAACACAATTAAGCCATCTAACCCAAAAGGTTTCACTTTTGTGAGATGTGTTTCTAAATGTTTTCCTAATAGTAAAATTTTTTCCTAGATTCCAAATCAATGCGTCCCTTTGCCATCATTTTTGGGGTCGGAGTAAAAATTCCTAGTTTGCATTCTGCTAATAAAGCTTGCGTCCCAAATGAAAGAATTGGCTTTGGCTATTGATTAGGCTAATGCATTACATTTTACTTTTGTGGAAGCTAAAAAACTCTTGGAATTTTCTTTTTCTTCAGGTGCACAACGTTGTTATAGAAGTCGTAGAAGGTGATGCTAGGAATGTGCTCTGTGAAGCTGTTGAGAAGCACCGTGCATCCATGTTGGTTGTGGGTAGTCATGGTTACGGAGCAATTAAAAGGTAAGCCATTTACGACTTGTTCTCCCTGACTTTCACTACTTAAAAAGTCGAGTTCGAATTCGCTATGTACCCATTCTCTTACATTTTAACTACGCACGTATGAAGCTTAGTTTAGTTTTGAAGTTAAGGAGAACAAAGTCATGCATGACATTTCATTAAACTGTATAAAACATGTCTAGTCTAGAAAAATGAATGTAATGCAACATGGATTGTTGCCAACTATCTTGTTCCTTTTTGGTGCATTATTGTTATCTTCATGTCATAACAAACCATATTTATTCTTGGCTATCACTGTGTCAGTGCTTTGGATTTGTATGCATAAGAACACTCCAGTACCATTCTTGGCATTTTACGGGTCCTAGGCGAAGTGAAAGAAATGGGCCTACTCTATGAAGGGTTGATTCCGAACTTAAACATCTGTCGGGAAAAATAATTGAGACATACCCTATAGAATGTAATTATCACTATAAATGCAGATGTCTCATATACTTAATTGATAAAAGAACTAATCATACATTGCAAACTTTCAAGTGCAGTTAGATATTAGTACTCTTTATAACTCTGGGCCCTAGGCAAATGCGTACCTTGCCTATGGTCGGAAACAACCCTAGAACACTCGCCTATACATGTTTACTGAATCACTCCTACTGCCATCTTACTATTTTATGAAGTATGTTACACAATTCAGTATAGGTTTTTAGTTAAAATGGCCAATGGCCGTGGCACTGTGGCAGACACGAGTCTAGATTCTCTTTTTTATATGGGAATAGACATGGAGATATTTCCACTGCTAGTTTTTACATCCGAATGAGGTCCTAAATTGATCATGAAAAGCCACTAAAAGTAACTTATATTTGATTGCAGGGCTGTTCTCGGAAGTGTAAGCGACTACTGCGCTCATCATGCTCATTGCTCGGTAATGATCGTGAAGAAGCCTAAGATATAACACTGAAATCCTTTTTTCGACCGATAGTATGAGAAGAGCATGCGCCGCTTCATGTAACATATACATTTATGTGTAATAGTTCCATTTCAAATAAAGCTATTTGGATTGTAATGATGCATTAATAGAAAAATGATGCAATTGTGTCATTGTCTATTAAATGATACAAATGTGTCATTCTATATTGTTTGGGCAATAAGCTCGTGTGATGCATGACAGCATGAGCTATATGAAAATTATAAACACTTGTATTTTAATGAAGTGGTTGATTATTCAGGGAGCAAATTAGTTTTATCGATTGAATTAACTCCAATTTAAATTAGTCGTATATTGAATATGTAATTATGTATAAGAATTTTATTTAATTCGTCTCTACTTTTGTTGCAAATTTCACAATATTAATTTTTATAATTTTAATTTTACCATGCGAAATCTTGATTTTATTATCAAGAAAGGCAAAGGTTTTAGAATATAATTTCTATTTATTTTTTTGTTATGTTTATGCTTGTAATTCTTTTTCTGAATTCAATTAGTTTTTTCTGTAATGGAAGGAGAGGAGGAAGAGGAAAGGAAAAAGGAAGAAGAAAGAGCTAATCATGGTTAGGTCAAATTTAAAATTTAACGGAAAAAACTTAAAAAGTGTCACATTTGTAATTAGCAAGATATGTTAGGGGCACCATTGGAATTCGAAAAAAGCATCGGGGTAACAAAAATAAAGTACAATAATACAAGAGTATCATTGATAATTTTTCAAACTTTTAACTAGTGTATCAATTATTCGACTATTTTCTGAGTAAGGTATGCATCGGCTAGTCTATTTACTTAACCCAAATTAAATCAACGAGATCTTTTATAACATACTTTATACTCATTTATGCACACTTCTAACCATTTCTCAACATGTCACATTAACTATTCTTCCTTGAGCCAACTCATCATCATCATCGTACTCAGTATATTATACTCATAGGAACTATAATCTGAGCTCATTATGTTCTACTTTTTATAGCTTTGGTTGTAGTTTCGTTAAGCGTAATGGTAACTCATTAGCACACTTAGTTGCCCGATGGGATACGAGTTTAGCTGAGAAAAAAATATGTATGGAACATTTTTCCCAAGGCCTTCAAACCTTGGCAGATCTCGATTTTCTTACATGTTATTTCAAAAAAAAAATAAAAAAAAAAAAAGAAGAAAAAGGAAAAAAATTTAAAAACAATGGGTAGTTGTAGTTCAGCATGAAAACAGAGCACCCAGTAAAGTCCTGGAAACGTCTAGGAGTGTGAAGAATCCTCTCACCGCTTTTTCTTTTGTTCATAATAAAACCCCTTTTTCATCCAATTTTGCAACTGAATTTTTCAGTTTGTCGAATCCAAAACCCTAAATTTAAGAAATTAATCGAAACCTTTTAAAGGCAAAGATTAGAAATGGCGACGACAGAATCAGACTCCGAAAAACCAGTAATGATGGTGGGAATCGATGAAAGTGAAGAGAGTTTTTATGCGTTAGAATGGACACTAGATCACTTCTTCGTTCCTTACTCTCCTAATTACCCTTTTAAGATCTTACTTGTTCATGCTAAACCTCCTCCTTCTTCTGCTATTGGAGCTACTGGTCCTGGTATTATGATTTCTTCTCTTTTTCCCCTTTATTTTCTTCTTGTGAGTTTTCTCTGTAAGTCTGTGTAGTTCTGGTATGAATATGCTTGGTAATTATAGTCATTTAGCAAATATTTTTATCGTTGTAAGATCATAGTGTAAAAAATTTGGTAACGGATGCAATCACGGTACGGAATACTGATGTGGTAACAGGAACAACTTAAATATTGGTCGAAAGCATAAGATATCCTTTGATACGTTGCTAAACATAGATTTGTTTTACATTTTTGCACCAATCCTTGCTTATAAGGTAACGGTTGCGAACCATGATCCTGATGTGATAATGCGAAGAGCTTAGATATCCATCGAAAGCATAAGATATCCTTTGATACGGTGCAAAATATTGTTTTTTTTTTTTTCACTTTTGCACCTATCCTTGCTTATAATTTTTCATGTTTTTTTTTTGTTCATGAATGAAAAATTTGCTTCTTAATTACAATTTTCTTACCATAGGAGTTATATAATCAAGTGGGTATTGATTGTTATTGGTAATTTTTGTTTGTGCCTCTTCTTTTGTGTTAATTTTGTGTTTTAAAGTATGTTTGAAGTTGGATTTATAAAAATGTGGAAATGCAGGAGCTGCAAACGTTTTATCATTGACGGAAGCTGGTCTAAAGAAAGCAGCTTCAAGGGTGATTGATAAGGCTAAAGATTTGTGCCACTCTAAATCAGTACTTACTCAACTTAATCAATTCATCTTTTGTTCTGTGTGCTACTCAATACTCATCATTCTTACTGTTTGGAATTTTCTTTGTATTGAATATTTACAAATTTTTGTTTGAGACCGTCTCATCGTGAGACGCACATTGGTTAAATAGTCCTAGAGGTGTTCATTCGGGTCATTGGGTCAATTTCGAGTCGTGTTCATTCAGGCCATCGGGTCAATTTAGAGTCGGTTGTTTCGGGTCAGTTTAAAATGGGTCTTGTGTCCACATAGATTTTTATATTATTTTAAATTCATTTTAAAGGCGGGTTAAATCGGGTTTGATTCAAAGGTCAGGTAAACATTTATTGGGTCTATTTTGAACACCTTTAAATAGTCTAAAGCAAAAAATTTATTAGCATATGCTTCTTGTTTAGAGGTCTTCTGAGAACCATCTTGGTATCTTGATCGTAACTTGGTTGATTCCATGTTTTAGCATCAATTAGCATCAATTTCGTAGTGCTTTGAGCCCGAAAATATATGAAACAAAAAGTTTTTATCTTCTAACTCAATGCATTATTTGAGCCCCAAATTTTTATTAATGATGATGATGAGTTACACTATTAGTTGCTTTTATTCTGCATATTGTGCTGATCATGTATCTTCACATGAAGAATCATTAGTTCATCACAGCTTGATAGGGTCTGATATCTACTAGCATTTATTAAGTGCTGTGCTTTACTTACTAAATATGAAACTTCTCAGGTGCATGATGTTACAGTTAAAGTTGTAGAAGGCGATGCAAGGAATGTTCTTTGTGAGGCTTCTGAGAAGCTCCATGCGTCTATGTTGATCGTGGGCAGTCACGGCTATGGTGCAATTAAGAGGTAAACTGTCTCACATCCTTATATCAGCATCAATTAAGCATTCAAAATAAAATGTTAAATTATTTTTTCAGTTCTTTAACAACTTAAATATGGTTGTTTACCCAACAAACTTTGCACTCCACAATTCGGTCAATTAAACTTGGTGCATAGATAGAGTTACTTCTATGTTGAGATGAACTTATTGTGAATGCCAGTAAATAATCGGAGAATCACAAAGTGCACACATTTTTATAAGTGTAGGAGATATCATCCCATAATTATATGGTAATGACTAATGAGAGAGCTTAAATGAGTTATAAATTGTGTATACTATCTTTAATTCATCGATGTAGGGCAAACTATCCCAATAGTTACTAGTGAGCCAAAGCTCGCCACGAGCCACCCTCAAAGATACGTAAAATGTAATACAAATGAGGTTTATGTCCACAATTGTATAAACTCTACGTGTCACTCGCAAGACTATCAATTCTCCCTTCATCTTGCATTGCCTCTATATTAGCTTTTTCTGGCTCTAAGTTTATGATTGTATTGCAGGGCTTTGTTAGGCAGTGTAAGTGATTACTGTGCTCATCATGCTCGCTGCTCGGTAATGATAGTTAAGAAGCCTGGGATTAAGCACTAATCTCGTTTTGTGACTGTTAGTTGATGAATGATGCTTTGGAAGAACGGATTGCCCTGTTTCACCTTCATTCATCGTCTACGTTTTGTGTATATATTTCTGCAGAAAAATGTTTGTTCGAGTTCGACAAGATCGAACGCTTATGGATTGCTGTTTCTGAGTACTTTGTAATCTATTGTTAGATGTTTCTCCATTTGTTAGCTAGGTTGATACAAGGATGATAGCATGTCGCCTCTACTCGGCTAGACATTTACATTAATGTTAAATGGAGAGTTTCGACAAATTCTTTAGTTTTAGATATTCTTGTTTCTTGGGTGATAATCTCATCTCTTGGTCGTCTTAGAGTCGGTCATTGTTTCTTATTTGAGTGTAAAAGTTGAATGTCGAGATGTTGCACATGTGGTGGTTGAGGAGTGCTAGGTGTGTACTTTTCTTCTCGAGCTACATTGTACTATTAAATAAACTAATAATGTTTATTGTAATAATAACGTGCGCAAATACAACATGCCTCTTCAGTTTTTTCTATACAACACTTAGTGATGGCCATGGTCCAGGTTGGGATAGTTTCGATTCAATTTATAGAGTTTCGGTTTTTAAAAACTGAAATCTGACTCAAATTGTTGGATTTTAGTTTGGTTTCTAAGGATCCCAATAGTTGTGAATTTACTTCCCATGAGAACAAACATGGGTTAAGGAGATGATTAGATAATGTTAAGCTAATCAACTTTACAATTTTTTAGTTTTTGGATCTAAAATATAATCTTAGATATAAAACATAATCCTAGATCAAAAATTTGATTTTGTTTTTCAAATTTATATAAAGTGAGTGAGAGTTTATAAAATTTTAATTTTATCATCTATTAGCTAATTACAATCAGCATGTTAAAAAGTTTCGATTTACAACTTGGCCCAATTTAATTTTATCAAAAACTACCAAAATCGCAAAAAAAAAAAAGAATCAATTTCGAAAACGCATACAAAACCAAACTACTAAATCAAGGTTTAGTTAAATTATACAAAAATTAAAACACGCTTGCAGATTGGCCTAATCTCATTTTGTATAAAAAGAATACTATGCTCAAATCCCACATTTAAAACAAATTTGATTATTTTTTAAGTTACTAATTGAAGAATGAAGCAATCTTGCAAATGAGATATTCTCCCCCTTCGTACCACTTAATTTGCATTATTTTCAATTGTAAACTATTCAACTGATATTATATTGCTTCCTTATTTAGAATAACCGTGTATTTTAATTCTCCTTAAAATCTTCTATACAATTCAACATATCTCCTCGAATATTGCCAATTCTATATTCTCTTTAAAATTCATTAATTTTCTCCGTGATGCAATTCTAGTAATATCGAGGGACTAATAACAATGATTTCAGCTACTCTTGTGAGAAACCGTCTCTTGAAAAAACACCTCAAAATAAGAAGTCTACATTTTCTCTTTAATTTGTATTAATTATGCTATTTAACCCATATGTCTAATTTATCACCAAAAGCGTTTGTGGCTCAATGAATAGAGCATCTGCATGTAGTGCAGAAGGTTTGAGGTTCGACCTCTAGTATCATTTGTTGACTCTGACTGCGCACATCTCTCTTTACTCCCTCATTGGGGTACGTATTATCTGTACGCATCTTTCAAGAAAGAGAAAAACCCCACTCAGACTCTGTCTTATGCGGAATACCGAAAAGGTCCTTTACCTTTACCTTTATCACTCGGAAAAACCATATGTAGAAGAGTTTGTGTAATGGTTTTAGTTGAACCAAAATATAACCAAACACGCTAAACTTTGGTTAGCTTGTTGTAGCAACTAGCATGTGATGTTCTTACAAAAACAAATGCTTGCGAGACTATACCACGAAAGGTACGCACCACGTAATATACAGATCAGATAGAGGGAGAATACAATTAACCCAGAAAAATGAAAACCCAATAAAGAAGAGAAAAAAAAAAGGATATTCCAAATTTCTAAGAACATAGAAAAAGGAGGAAGGGATAGATTTAGGGAACGAAATATAATTTGTCTGTGTGATCACATTTCTGGGTCTTAACCCAGATTTTTGATCCACAGTTGAGGGGATTTTCAAGCTGGTTTTTGCTTTTATTTTGCTGGATTTTTTAGGGTTGATTATATAATAATAAAGTTTTAAGCTTTGATTGTAAACATGGTGAGGTCAGATTATAATGATCAAGGGATTGATTTGAATGTTGAACCAGAATCATCAATTCCATGTTCCATTTGTTTTGATTTGGTTACCTATGATGGGGATAGATCCAGGGCTAAGCTTAAATGTGGTCATGAATTTCATCTGGGTAATCATCATTTGGCTCAATCTTTGTTTTGGTATTTTTAATTTCCTAAGGTAGTTTCTGGGTTTTTTAAATTGATGCTCATATGAAAATATTTTGATGGGTTAACTATGAACTTCTTGAAAAATTGAGTTTTGTGTTCATACTTGTGAATTTTTTGAGGAATCCTTTATTTTAGTTCACTTTTTGGTGTGTTTTGTTTAAGCTGAAAATTTATGTTGTAGATTGGTTTATTCATGGTTATATTATACTGTATTCAATTATGTGACATTAGCTGAAAAAATAAAAAAATAAAAAAAAGCTGAGGATGAATGCTGATTGAGTCTTTGTTTTTAGTATAGGAGTCAGGACTGTAAATGCCTTGCATGTACTTAAAAGCATGGTGTTTAGAGCTGGATTATGGGATCTTAGGAGTAGATATGATAAGAGTAGTACAGGGGAATCTTAATTTAGGTCCTTTGTATCACTTAGGACTTAGGACCCAAATGGAAACAAGTGTAATCCTTCCACTTTTGCTAGCAAATGTCGGGTCTTTACGAAGAGATCATTGTATGAGATGAAGACAAAGGAAAAGGTTGTTGAGTTGCAAATATGGAAGACAAAATGGTAGAAAACCGCTTCGTGTTGGTTTAGTTATATGCAAAAAAGATCAGATATGTACTTGTTAGGTTGGAACTTTGAGGTGCTTAGAAGAGGAAAAAATGGGTCGAAATGACATAAATAACAAAAGTAAAAAATGACATTGGCATAAAAATTTGGAATTCTCCGGAGCATATGAGCATATGATAATATATACGAATGAAGGAGGAGGGATACCATATACAATTGATTTTCTTAGTTGTATCTTTATTATTGACGATCTATCACATTAATTTGTTGTGGTTGATGTTGGAAACCCCGAATGTTGGGATGAAGGCTTTGCCATTAATTTGTTATTGCAAGTATTCATACTTGATATAAATCAGTTCTTCATAAGAAGTAGGTCGCGCAAGATTTTTCACTCTATAATTAATTTGTTAGGAACGAAAGGGGAAGGGAGAGGATGGGAGATATTTATGTTGGGATGATTCATCCCATATCGATGAATTAAAGATGATGTAAACACTTTATTAGTTATTGGAGCCCTTCTTTCCATTACCATATGGTCTTGGGATGGTATCTCCTTGGCTTATGAAGTGTTTGCACCTCGTGTTACCCTTATTATATGCTGGCGTTGGCAATAAGTCCAGCTAAACTTAACAAGTTATCATTGTGTATTTCGTCCATTTTTGCTTCATATGCTATAATGTAGACGGTTCAACGACTCTTATATTGGATAAACTCTGCTTACGCAAGCTTTATTATCTTATATGAAATCTTTATTTCTCGTGCAACTAAAAATGAACGTGGAATTGCACGCCAAGGTTTATGTTGTAGTGTTTATTTGTTTGACTTCACAGAGATAGATTATTCAGCTTTTTTGGTGGTAAATTAGATATACTAAAGCAATTACGCAAAGTTTGAGCCAGCGTTTTGAGAATTCATATCTATCTTTATATCTCATTTTCATCGACATCATATGCTCCTCTTTTGATACTGATTTCGGTTAAAGTAATGTTAAGCATCATTTATGCAGAAGTGGTTGGCAGTTGCGAAACAAAATGGCTGGATTATTATTATTAATGGTATTTTGTTTTTGTATTGGTTATTACACGTGCTGTCTGGTTAGTTTATATTGAATAGTGAACTGTGCCTCTTATGCATTGGCTGTTGCCCCTGTGGAGATATTTCATTAAGAGGATTTGAACACTTTTTTGCTGTTCGTCTCTTTAGGCTGAACCCGTTTCTTCCATTTTGTCCCCTGTATAACTTTGAGTAATTCAGAAGCATATAAGTTTCTCTTCTTTTCTTCCGTTGTCTTTTTTATGGATTTGAAACTTGTTATTATGCTGGAGATGTCAATAATGGAATTATATTAGAAGACTTGATATTGCTGTTATATACGAGTGGAATATGTCGTGCAAATGTATACTTGGTACTCCCTCCGTCCCATTAAATTTGCTTCATTTTTCATTTTAGTTCGTCCCACTTAATTTGCATCATCTTTATTTTTGGACAATGGCTTACCACTTTCTTTTAATCTTATCCATACATTTTAACTTTCTTTTAATTTCATCCACATAATTAATTCTCTCTCTTCATTTATTACCACTTTTTTAATACTTACCCACGTCCTCTTTACTGTTCGACTATATTGGAGTGCCAAAAAGGATGCTTTTGTTGATAAAAAAATGTGAATGTGTAATAGATAGAACCTGTTCTTACAAGAATTGCAAGAAAGAGCAGTAATTTTCTGATAAAGAGAGGATAGTGGATAGCAGAGTTCGAGTCGTGCATTACTCCAATACTTCTTATTTCTTCACACCCACCACCGTTACATCCTGGATATATATTCTAGGAAACCAAGACACCATATTGCATCTTCTCCTATCATTGTTGACGCCTTCTAGTTGTATTCTTGTTTGCACCTCACTTGGTTCCTACGTAAGGACCTCCTTGCTTCCACCTTGCCCTATACACATTAACGAAGTATCTCAAATCATCGAACATTTCAGCATTTCCCAAGGGGGAGGGAAAGGAGGGGGTAGAGAAGAGTTATGAGTTATCCTTCCAAATCTTTATGTTGTAGTAAGGATTTGCTTAATGCAAAATGTGAAGTCGTCCCTCCTTTTTTAGTCCCTTCATTTTGTTCCCTCCGCTCCCTCCCCTCTCACCTTTTTGCTATCAAAATGAAAGAAATATTATCCTCCATTTCCATCTCCCTTTTCCTCCATTACGCATATTCAGATTTCAAACACAACATTAGTGTTTGGTAAATTCGTTAGATACTTAACCTGCCAACTGCCTAGTCATTCTAAAGCGACAACAAAAATTCTCAATTTGCTTTCTTTTATCTTTGAAATCCCTGATCTGGAGTACTGATGCACCAAAAATATTTTTCCTATGTTTCATAATGCTTGCAACAGTAGGGTGTGGTATGGTGTCTTGTTAGATTTGTCATGATTATTTATTTCCGAATATTATTTAGAAAACTTGAAACATCTATAGTTAATAAATCTATATAGAGAAACATTCGGGTGTATTGTCTCGTTAGATTTGTCATGATTTTTTATTTCCAAATATTATTTAAAAAATTGTGCTGATGCATATCAAGAGATATGAATGCTCAAATTTTACTATTTTGACCATTCCCCCTTGTGGGAGTTCAATAAATTTGAAAAAATTATTTCCTATATTTATTAGCTCTTTGATGTTCAATGTCATGATATGTGGTACAGACTGCATTGGTTCTGCGTTTAATGCGAAGGGAGCTATGCAATGTCCGAATTGCCGGTCAGTTGAGAAAGGTCAATGGAAATATTCTAGTGGTTCTCTTACGTCTCCGGAGCTAGGTGCCGATGATGGAAGTGTTGATCACTATCCCTTTTACTTCACTCTTGCTGAAACGGTATATCAATTGCTTATCTTTCTTCAAGTTATACAGATTTATGTCTGCAAGTAAATTTTATGTGGTCAGAAATTGGATTTGAAGAATGCTCATCATGAAAATAAATTTACTTGTTTAATTAATTGTCGTGGGTAAGATTTAAGGTTTCTCACAATGCAGCGGCAATGCGAATATGATTTTGATTGTAGTTATTAACTGTCCAATTACTGATCTTTTGCTGATAGATTTTTGATTTAAAAATGGTGTGCAAATCCTATATACATCCCTTGTAGTTATTGACTGCTGTATGTAATTATGAATATTCCGTGTCTGATGCTTTGACGCTCGTATATGGGCAGTGGGCATAAGATATTTGTTTGTAGTGTATTTATTGATGTAGAATTATTTGATGATATTTCCGGTGACATGAAGAAAAGTCAAATTGTATGTAATTTTTTCATTTTTTGTCTGCTGCAGCCCTATAGAGTTCACATATGTCCGTTTCGTGGATTCACACAATTTCATCCATCTTCTCAGTAAGCACTTTCTCTCTTATAATGTATTAGCCAAATCATTTTTCCTGGATACACATTTAATCTTTCTACTTACCTGAAAAACTACAATAGTCATTGCTCTTGGTCCCAAATCCCCATCAATATGCAAAAAAAGAAAATTTTCAACTTTTTTGTTGGACTCAACCAAATTACGGCAAAACTAGTGTTGCGCTACAAACGTTATTTTGAATATCATGACAGATTAGGACTTGTAATCATTTCTACTTGTAGAAACATGTGATTCTTGATAAATAAGGCAACTAATGTATGCTTTAACCTCGTAGAGCTTTGAGGTTTCTTCTTTTTTTTTTTTTTTTTTTTTTTTTACGTATAACTCTTTCAAAATTTGTTGTCTATTTTTCTTAATCTCCTTTTGGGATGCATTGCTATCTTTCTCTGCTCTCCTTGTATGTAAATCCATTGTGATGCTTGTACTTGTTATATAGCCTAGCCCAATATTGTTAACACAATATAATTGGGTAAAAGACATGGGATATAGCATACACCATTGTTGTTAACACAATATAACTTTCGTGGTTCGCTTAAAAGATGCTTGGGTGATATACTTGGGTTTGAGGAACTATGCTAACAATGTCACAATGATATAACACTTGATCATAACTTCCGTAGTTAGCTTAAAGATGTTTGGATGATTAATTTGGGTTAGAGGAACTATGCTAACAATGATCACAATGATATTACACTGACTTTGAGAGAAGATGATCTTTTGATTTGAATGGAATCTAGTAGTCATAATCATGGTATGTTTACCTAGCTTTAGTTATGTCGACGATGGGGTAGTCGGAAAATGCCTTCTTTCTTGCCTCTTTGGTTGGGTTTTAGCTTTTAGGTTTTTATTTGATCAAACGGCCAAAAAAGTGTTTCGTAAATGACTTTTAAGCCGGCTGAAAAGCGAGCTTTTAAGCCAAAACCATAGTAGCTTTTTTATTGGCTTTAAACTTCCCACTTTTTCTCTAATGAACATCCAACAACAATCAACTAATAATATTCTCCAACCATCTCCAAAAACCTGACTTATCAGTCACTACTCTTACAATATACTTGAGTGTCCCCACTTTCACATTGTGGCGTCACTTGGACATGCAACTTTCTTTAGCTTCATTTATGCAATTGAGTTTTAGTGGAGGTATTATAGATTCAGGAGCCTCCAAATTTTGCGATGTCTTGGGCCCTCATTATATTAGAAGATAAAAAAATTTCCACTTCAAGAAAAATAATTCAAGACAAAATTTGTTATAACATTATATTACTTCAAATATAAAAAAGGTTTACAAACAAATTACTTCAAAAGTGTTGCTCGGAATTTAATATTTGAGACTCCTTATTTCTGGGGGGGGGGGGGGCCTAGGCGGTCAACTACCCCGGATGCCCCAAGAACCGACCATGCATAGAGTATTTTGCTACACTTCGGAATGTTTTAGACCATTTACAAATTACAAGCATAGATTTATTCCAAAGTAGTAATGCAGAAAATGAAAACTACTATACAATATGATCTAAGTAGTATCCTCTTTGTGTATGGCAACGAACCTCTTTCTTGTATGAACCACGAACAAAGATGAACACCGTAGAGAAGATTGTTTGCAACACAATGTCACTAGAAATCTTGATATAGATTGAAGGCGTCTACAAGCTTTCCTTTTGTGATATTTCCTCCACAAAGGTACTTGGGTTATGATACCGAAAATTCACAATGAGATACAATCAATCACATCAACCGACTGGTACAAATCAATTGAACTAAACAACAATATGTTTTGTAGAGAATGAAATCAAAAAACTATAAAGAAGTTAATTACTCTTCTTTATGTATCAAGAGAATAGAGAGAAAGATGACAAAATTTTTAATTCAAGAAAGAAGTGATTTGATATCCATGCAGTCACTCTTATTTATAGAGTGGAAGTGTCACATGGATTCATCCAAACACCATCTGGTAGTTTACCAGACATAAATGATGTAAAACATCCGTTCATAACATATCATTCCATGAAACATAGCTTAGCTTCACGAAAACCTGCACTATTTCAATGTGCTCGAACGAGCACTATAGGTGCTCGAACGAGCAGTTCATAAAACAGCTTCCAGAAACTTTCTGACTCGAAAATCTCTAAGTGCTCGAACGAGCAAACATCAGAAATGCCAAATAGAAGGACCTAAAGCATTCTGACCCACACTGGAGCAGGTGCTCGAACGAGCAACCACTCGAGCAGCCCTATACTTGCTTTGTTGTTACGTTTTCACTTATTCTATGCTTAGGTACATACATATAAGCCTTAGATAATGTCCTATATGCTCTAAATATCCAACAAGATTGTCATGGGAAATGGAACATCTATCTTTATTTTATGGACATGACCTTTATGATCGACCATTGACCACCTTGAGTGTTTTTGTATAGCCTTGGAAAATTACTCATATGGTTGTGTTTCGGCCCCTTCAGCATCCTTTTCTGGGCACAGTGACAGCATGCCCCTAATTTTAATCACATACCCAACACAGGGTTATCGCTTGCCTAGTTGCTATTTTCTTAGCAACTAGAAGCCAAATGAATGAGGCTGGTCAAGCTACTTATCCATCATTATCTCTGGGGTCTGGTTCGAGTGAATTGGACGCCTTTTCTCTAATCATAGGTATGCTCTACTAGACTCGCAGGCTAGGCAATTATATCTGTCCTTTAGTCTTTAGAAGTTTCTCTTTTTTCTCAAGGTTAGAAAGTATGCTACTAAATGTTGTATAGGCGAAGTAATTACTACCAACAAATTTTGTCCAGTTCTTTGATGGTGTCATTTTCCAAAATATACGTTTTTTAGTCCGTGAAGCGACTAAACTTCAATGGCCCTCGGAATATTTTGGATTTGGCGTTGTTAAATGGTGAAAAGAAGAGTCTGTGTGGAATAGTTGGTGTAGGATTGTAAATTTGCCATTGTTACTTGTTATTTGTATAGATCATTATGCATCCGTCATTTGTAAAACTACCGATTATTAGGTTTGTGATTGTTCTTAGACCGGGGAAGCATGAAAAATATAAGGAGAAAAAGAAAGAGAAGGAACTTTTCTTTGGTAAGTGAAAGAGTTGTCTAGTAAACTACAAGACGGAAATTACAATCGTTAAGCATCTAGGGTACATTGGAGAATATATCAGAGAATAAAGGGGGTTTTTTGTATCGATGCTTACTGAAATGATGTCCCTTATTTTGATGAGGCTAAAGATTTATAGTTATTTGATTTCAGATTATAATGGATTATTTTAAAATGACTCGTGA
Organism: Amaranthus palmeri; assembly: GCA_019776075.1. Taxonomy (NCBI): domain Eukaryota; kingdom Viridiplantae; phylum Streptophyta; class Magnoliopsida; order Caryophyllales; family Amaranthaceae; genus Amaranthus; species Amaranthus palmeri. Next base: position 3,479,155 of record JAAKBH010000271.1, on the reverse strand, counting down.
AATCATGTGCATTTTTTATCTATGTGAAGTTGCGGCTACCAAGACTCTCGATCGGAAACAACCTATTTGTTATCATTAACATGGGTAAGCTTGCGCACATTTGAAACCCAAACCCCACTCACGTGGAGCCATTTTATGGCTTTAGGATAATGGAATGTTGTTGATAAATTTGTTAACGGGCTTGTACACGACAAGACCCGCATAAGCAAAGAGTTGACTGCACATAAACCCGATGAGGTTCTATCCTAAAACCAATCGGTAATAGGAGTAGCCCATCAAACTTATATGTTAACCAACCTCTCCCTAATTGTTTGACATGGTATCACATGTGGGTTATTCTTCCAACAGTTACTAAAAATGCTGTTTATTTTACCCGTATGTAACCTTAAAATAATTGATTGATGTGAATCTTGTTATGTTACATAGGCCAAGCATTGGAGTTATGAGCGCATTATCACCGATGGTCGCTCATCAGCATCCTGGCGCAAGCGGCCCTCACCCTCACGGATGGGTTCAGTTTCAACACACATCATTTCTACATCCCCATCAAGCATCAGGCCTACCTGTGCCCATTAGTAGCAGCCCCGTAAGATTCGACGCTCAAAGAAGCATGCCTAGATTCGTGCCTTTAGGACAATTATATGAGCCTAATCCGACTTTCTCGTACTACGCGGACAGTTCTTCCAGAACCCATCCGTGGAGCAGAGATAACGGACCTCACTTTCTATTGCCATGACGGGTTATTATCAATGTATGTATAAAATATACAGCATTCCTATCTCAAGCTCATCAAAAATTTGGTGAAAAATATAACCTTTGGTGGATTTTGCTTGAGGTATAATGTTCATATTATGTAGATCATGAATGCTGAGAACCCTGCTGCGGAATTTCATCGTCGAGTTCAATCTTGTAAATTTGGAAAACAATCAATTCGGACCCATAATTTGTACATTTTGTTGAACGATGTGTATCCATGGCGAATGAAAACTCAGTAGTAAGTAACCCGGAATGTACCTAAACCAAATATGCTCACCTTGTGGTGTAGCTGGTGTTGCATAACACGCGAAATCAACTGATGAAAAACGATCAACGCAGAGTCTACAAGTTGTCGCCTCAGACCTTCGACTTGTTGGTTCTTATAACTCGATCTTCATGTGTTTCTCGGATGAATATGGGCACTTACTATCTTGCATTTACTCAATTTGAACTATTTTTTCCTAGAGTTATAATCAATCTTCCATTTTTCCAACAAAACCGAGACAAGAAAGAAGGGGCTTTTAATGTGGTTGTTATTAAAAGAGGGGTGGTGGTGGTGTTGGTGAAGGGGGAAAATGGAGGTGATTGAGGTGGGTTAGAAAAAGGTTTGGGAAGAAGAGTTTAATTAGGGATAATTAGGTAATTAGGTTTAATTAGTGAAATTAAGGAAAAGTCAAAGGTCATTGAGCATGGTCAACGGTCAATTAGCAGGTCATCCGGCGAAGTGGCTGTATCGATGTCGTGTTTCCTAAGTTGAAGGTTGATGTTGGTAAAAAACGAAGTTTGAGGCTGTTTATTTGAAATTGAGCAAACTTTAAGGTTGTTGTTGATAAATAATCCTTTAATTATTAATTTACCTTTATTTTTTTTAAATAACCTACTATAAACAAAGGCTGATATCATTAAGCTAACACCTCCTAAATTAGTATTATTCATAGCTAATCAAAAGTTAATATAATTATTGAAAAATCTCTAAAATTTTATACTACCTCCTATTCATCAAGATTGTCCCATTTAACTTTTGGCACTATTCATTCATCACTCTTAATTTGTACTCCCTCCTATTCAGCTTAAGTGTCTCATTTCCTTATTGGGTCAAGTCACCTTAAATGTCCCATTTTTATTTTTGGTATGTTAACTTTACCAATTTATCCCTACTAAACTTAACTTTTTTACGCCTTTATACCTACTAACCCCACTTTACACCTATAAAAATTCAAAAACTCTACATTTTCTCTTACACATGTGGTCCCATTTGACTTTTCTTAAAATCCGTGAAAAGTCAAATGGGACATTTAAGCTGAATAGGAGGGAGTATTTTACTCTTAATCTATAAGTTAAAACATAGTCATGTGGGATCTTGTTTGATTCGTCTCAATACAACGATTATTAATATCAAATTTTTATAATTTTTAATTAACAATAATTGGAGATATCAAGGGTTAAAATGTTGCATCGGCATGTGTGAAAAGTCAAATGGGACAATCTTGGTGAATAGGAGGAAGTATTATTTACTATTAGTTTTTATAAAAACCAAAAATGAAATGATCATCACCAAATACTTCCAATGTATTAAAAGCCAAAACAAAATAAAAATGTTATTATCATCAATCAAATAGACAGCTTTTAAAAATTTGATGTAATTGATGAAAACAATGATGGTCTAAGTAGATAATGGAATATAGGCTTGTAAATATTATGCCCAATGGAATCCCAAAGCTAGCCAGGGGGACTTTTTATGGCCGTGCTCTCCTTAAGGGTATGAGTTGTCGTCATCCTTCCCTCTCCAGACCTCGTACTTATAGTTTTCTATGTATTTTTCATATAATAATTTTTGTATTTAATTAATCTTGAATAATCACAGCTTTAAAGGTTCATCTAGAACATATCAGTTGCATAAATCCGACCTGCTGAGAATATGATGATGCCCTTTGAGACTAAAACAACGTCATGAACCATTAAAGATGGGAGTATTCTAGGTTAATGAAAAGATGAAATTATTATAGGAAACGAGTGAAAGATTTAATTAATTTAAGAAAATTTCCTATTATATGCTAATAACATCATTTGATCGTAAAGTTTAAAAAAATGCTAAAAACATAAAAGTATGTGAAAAGATTAAGTCATAAATGTTCACTTCAGATTTTATAAATTAATTTTCACGTACAATTTTTCTCCTCTATAAACTAAATTTTATATTTTTATCTATCGTAAAAAAAATCATTCAACTTTTCTCCGTTTTAAAATTCTACTACTCCTTTTTCCAAATTCCACATCCTCAAAATGAATATTTCTTCTCTCAAAATCTACAAAATATAACGTATACTGAAACATAAAAAAATTACTAAAAATAACGACATCAACATAAAATACATGAAAATTAATTGATTTGATGATAAGAATATTATGAAATGATAAGAAAAGTTGATCAAGATCAAATTTTTGATGATAAAAAATAATTACCTAAATTGATGCCTAAGGTTGCATCAAGAATCTTTACATATGGATCATTCCATCAAATAACCAACACAAACTAAATCTTAATCAATCAAAACATACCATGAGCCAATGGGTCCAAGTCTTCTTGGCCACTCTACTCTCACCAGGGCCGTCTATTAGCAAGAGCAAAGCGGACTACCATCCAGGACCCTAATTTTTTGGGTCTAAAAATTTATTTTTATGTATATAAGTGATAATAATTTATTTTCAAAAAAAAAGAGATAATAATTTGAATTAAATCTATATATAACCTACATTTTTTGCTAAATAATACTCCCTCCAATTCCTCTTACTTGTCCACTTTGTGTGGACACGGAAAATAAGAGTGGGTGGTAGTAGGGTATTTTAAGTGATTATAATAATTGAAAAGGTGGTAGTGGGGTATTATAAGTGATTATAATAATTGAAAATGTGGTAGTGGGGTATTTTAAGTGATTATAATAATTGAAAAGGTGGTAGGTGGGGTATTATTAAATAATATAAGTTGGGGTAGTTGGGGGTATTTAGGTAAAAAGTCTTTGCCAACAACGAAAAGTGGACAAGTAAAGAGACTTTACCAAATAAGGAAAGTGTACAAGTAAGATGAATCGGAGGGAGTATGAGTTTTTAGTGTTTCATTTTATATAAATAGTTAAATATTAACAATAAAAAATAATAAAGTGTATTATATTAGTCGTTACGCCTTAAGTTTTTAGGGGTCATTTTTATCTTTTGCTTTGGGACCCAAAAATCAACGGGACGGCCCTGACTCTCACAATCATATACTTTAAGGCCAACATTTTTGTATACACACACCCTTCTTTGCCTACCAACAAAACAAACTTTAGTCCAAGTAAAAGAAAATGAAGGTAGTTCTTAATTCCCTCTTTCTTTCTCCATGCAACTTTTAAGAGCCAATTCATATGTTTGAATCTTGTTAATGTAGAGTTTTATATTTAGCTTCAAAAGCTAAAAGCTGATGGTTGAAGCCCCAAAATGTATTATATACTTCAACACGCCCTTCACACGAGAGCCCATTGGGCTAGAAATGTAGATGCGCATATGCGCTGATTATTCCACTTTAAATGAGGGGTGGTTGAGATTCGAAGCCGTGACCTCTTGTCACGTTGAGTTCTGATATCATGTCAAGAAACAATCTCAACCAAAAGCTTAAACTGATGGTTGATATCCCAAGATATATTTTATGCCCCAAAATATGTTATATAATCTGACACTTTTTTTAAATGTAGGTCTTTAATTGGGTTCATCGGCGATTTCTCAATGTTAATCCGTGCACAGCTTTTCTCGAAGGTAATATGTGATTATTTTGAAATAATATATGAGTCATTGATTTTTAGTTTTTTTGAAAGGAATGATTAAAATAGAAATAAAATATTTTAAATTGCCAAATGCTATGACTCTACATTCACCATTAATTACACTATGTTTTAATAAATAATTTGTAAGGGGAGCTAGAGAATTAAAGAGCAAATTTAGCATACGTGTTTTTCTTTCAAATTTTTTCCGGTTTTAAAAGATTTGTTTTGTGAAAAATGTAAGTGAATTACATTGATTTTCTTAAGAAAATATTGTAAATAATATTGAATCTCTTAAGTAAAAAATATTATAGTGGCCCTTTAATTTATGGGTTTTACTTATATTTTTGTATTTTGCTTTTTATTATAATTAATTTTAAGGACCATATAGTTTAAGTCTTAGTCTGCGACTAAATTTACGTAATCTCTTAAAATTCTTCCATTTCTTTACTCTATTTACTATCAACAAACATATATTTGTCTAAGAACCAACTCAATTAAGCATAATTCTTTCAAAGCTTAAAATTCTTTAGCCTGTTGGGCTAGAAGTATGATGCGCATAAGCGCTGAATTATATTCCACTTTAAATTAGAGGTGGTTGAGATTCGAACCCGTGACCTCTTGTCAAGTCGGCTTCTGATACATGTCTAGGAACCAAAAGGCCCCATGATATCAGTGTTGTTCCTGGCAATGTATGGGCTAGGCAAACTGTAAGAAGAAGGCTCTCTAATGGAGGGTCGATTCTAAACTTCAACAGATGTTTGAAAAAATAACAAAGATGGACCCTATATATTATAATTAGCATTAAAAATGTAGATATATCATATAATTTTATATGATAAAAGAATTACTCATAAATTGCAAATTTTTAAGTGTGTACTTTTATTAACTAGCATTTTCTAATTTTAAGGCCCATTCTGACTCTGGACCGTAGGCAAATGTCTACCTTGCCTATGGTCAGAAACGGTCCTACGTGATATGTTATATACTCGAACAATATTAATATATCTTAATTGTTAACATAAATTTACAAAATGACAATTATTTTTTCAGAAAATGGAAGACAAAAAGATGAGAGTTCAAAAATAGAAAATGAGATGAATATTTTCCATGGCCATAATTCTCATATGGTAGACATGCTAGACTCATGGAAAGATGGGATTCTATCCATTGGTACCATTGCTATTAGTCCCTTAGAGGCTAGTAAATATGCAATCCTTGATGACTATGATCATCATCATCATCATCATGATCATGATCATGATCATCATGTTGTTGATGATGTTGATGATCATGATGATCAATCTAGTCCATTGATGAATGTTGAATATTTTAGCCATGAATTAGATAAAGTTATGAGTGCTAATCATGAGATTATTGAGGAAGAACAAGTTTGTATTGAAGATGAAGAACAAACTAGGAGGAGAGTCACTCTTGCTCAACTTTTCTTGGAGGATTATGATTATCATCATGATGTGAAAGGATTGAAAGATGATGATCATGATCATGATCATGATGGTGTTAAGGGTGACATCATGATGAATGAAAAACATGGTATTGATATGATGATCATGAAGCCTAATTATTCTTTAGCTAAAAATGGTCTCTTTAAAGCTAAAAAGCTTCTTAAAGAGGATTTGCACCCACTCAAGAAGTTCAACCAGGTATGTTTTAAAGATAATTCACTTTTTCTGTTCGTTCATTAATAAAGAGTCATATCATATCTACATCAGAGATAAAAATTAGCAAAATATATAACAATTTTAATCAAAGATGATTCAAAAGTAACAAAAATTACGGCTGTTGTGTATGGGATCTATCTAACAAATCTAATATCCTCTTCCATGTCGTTTTTTAATACGGTCTTCTACGAGAAGGTCTTTAGATCTGTTGTAGTGTTGAGATAGAATTGAATTTGATGTAGTCGATGGTAATTGCAATTTTCTGTTCGTTAGGTAATACTGTAGTAATCTGTTTTGGGGTTTTTTTTTATTTTTAAAGTCAGGATATATGCTAATGATAAAAAACAATGTGGGAAAATAGAATGCAGAATCAAATAATTATGAGAATAAAATAAAGATATTATTTTAGAATATTATGTTTTAGGAATTTAAGATCTTTTAATATTTAGAATATTAAAGTTATTTTGTTTCCTTATTTTTAGTCCTAATCTCATGTATAAATAGAGGTAGTACCTCTCATTATTATTTAATACAAATCAAGTATTCACCAGATTAAACCTAAACCAAATTCTGCATTATGATTTTCTACAAACAACTATAAAGTAAAACCACTTTAGTTGATTTCCTATTTTTGGTTTTTAGTTTTCAAAAAAATTAAAAACTAAAAATAAAAAAACAATAACAAACAAGCTCTTACTGTAGTTTTGGTGTAGAATTTCGATGTTATTGCCTTTATCCTATTTATTTTGGATGGTTTTTAATTTTGGCTTTTTATTTGCGATTTTTTATTTCCCCTTAAATATATTTCTCAATAACAACAGTATGTTTATCATTAGTCTTGAATAAAGTCTTAATTGACTCGTATCTGTCTTGACATAGGATATTGCTTTAGATTTCGGTGTAGAACTTCAATAAACAAAATTAGTGTTGCATCAGAATAGAAGTGTAAATTTAGTGTTTGATTTGGATTTATTGCAAAATCCAAATAAAAACGAATTAGATTTGGTGTTGATTTTTTCAATCTAAATCCAAACCCTATTTTTAATAATTGAAATAAAATCAGGACAAATTACATGTCACTAATTCATATTTAACTGAATAAAACCGCTAAATTCATAACTTAATATATTTTTTAAAATTGATATTACTTATAAAATAAAATAAACATTTTTGATTATCAAAGTTGGAATAGATAATGTGCATATATATATGTCTTTGGATGCCATTTAAGTCATAGTTTTGATGAATTAAAAATAATAAAATTTTGATTACTTTGTAATAATTATAGTTAATGAAAAGGATGATGAAGAAAAAGATCCATCCGGATGACCTAGAAGGAAAAGTGCACAAAGACATGCACATCCATCCAACCGGTCCCACCAATGATCAAGATCTCTCCAATGACGAGTTAGCTTCATTGCTTCTCATTCAAGGTATATTATCTTCTAACTGATTTTCCGATATATTTGCTACTGATAGTGATATATAATATGGGTTGATGTCATTGTCAGTTGTATAACTATGATGAAACAGAGAAAATATTATTACTATTTTTTTGTCATCTTTTAATTAATTTATCTTAAATATACTTTAGTCATTTCATATATATATAATCAAGTCTCTATTTCAATCATTTATGCTTTGATTGGATAATTGTGTAATAATTGCTAAACAATACATGTAAACTAATTGGAAGGAGTGTCTTTTAATTAAAATAAATTCACTTAATTAAAATTGATCCTGTTTTTCTCTAATCCTCCCTATGAAAAGAGTACATTTATGGACTGTCCGTCACATTTCCTTATCTAGGCCCTGCTTACAAGCGGGATATTGGGTTTGATAATGATGATGATAAGCATTTTTTAAAATTATGTGAATTATAGAAATATTCTTAATACACAAGAAGTACTTTTACCTTAGTGTGTTAGGCTCGTATCAAAGTAGTCTTACTTAAATATTCGGTTATATTTTTGTTAATTTCAGAATAGTACAGTTTAACTGAATTGATAAATAATAAAGTATTTATAAAATGACATAATTGATTGTGATGTATTATACGACAAAATGAACATTAGATAGATCTTCCAATTCATTTATACCAAATGTTGAGATCCACCAATCAAAATAATTTGGCAAATTGATCCAAATATAAAAAGTATGACTTAGATTTGTTCCTCTTTGATTCACAACCATAAATTTATTAATAAACACTAGCAAATAATTGAATTGAATTTCCAAGAAAAATGGTACATATACATAGAAGCAATAGAATAAGTCTTTTTACTTTGACCAAGTTGGGACCCAATACCCACCACTCATGCAATGTGATTCAATTAACTTGCATATTCCATTTCATCTACCTTTTGAAAGAATTTAAGTAGTGACTAGAGGATGGTTATGGGTTTAGGATTTTGCTGGACTCGCTTTGCCTTATTTTTAAAGGTCAGAGTCTTATTTTGCTGGACCGCAGCCCTTATCTAATATTTCTTGCTGCTATAATAATGGCTGCGGTCGAAATACGCAGTCCATAGGGGCTTAAAAATCGCAGCAAATAAGGTTTTTTCCACTAGTGCATTATTTGAGAAATTGCACATGGATTCTTTTGTTTTCATGAAATAATGTGCAACAAATACGTATTTACTGATAGGCCAAAAGTTTATATTTTCACTTTTGTGGTAAAAATTTAATTTTTATCATTATAAAGAATTAATTTCTTTGCTCGTATAAATTTGCTAATCATTTGTTAAAGGAGTGTAAAATGTGGTAGATTAGGTAACAAAATGATGCAATGGTTTTTTATATTGGTGTATTAAATTTAAAGAAACGTGAATTATTCAAGGGTTAGAGTTTTTGAAATATAAAAATTATTCCTCTTTGAATGAGTATATTAGCGTAAATTGTAACTAATAAAAGAAAAAAAACATAATATTTTCTTTATTATAATTCCTCGATTAATTATATTCTGCTAAATTTGCTTCAGATTTATAATGAAAATGATCTTATACTTTATAAATTCTCATGGACACGTTATATGTCTGTGTACATTATAACCCTTACAATCAAATTAAATTTTTTTTTTTACTTCTCTCCGAACTTGAATACAACATTTGTTTCTTTTAAGTTATGTATCTTTTTGTCCCTCACAACATGACGCAATCAGTAAGAATCTCGAAGCGACAAATAAACTAACCAATTGATAATTTCCTCTTAATTCCTTGTACAGCTGCTATGGTTTGAGGGATAAGCAGCAGATAGGTGATGAAATTGAAGGTTCCAAGGAAGCCCTAAGATTGCTTGTAATTCAAGTAATGTATAATATGCATTGTATGACTCAGAAGAATGCTTAGCTTTTTTAATTCTACTTGTTTAATTATAATATATTTGGTTTGTTAAGGGTTAATCATGAATACTCCTACTATTAGTTGTTTGTGGGTGCTTTTAGAATTATCTATATATGTTTGTCACTTCCAATTTGTTCTTGCTTCTACAACTATAATATAAACTATGTTTAAAGAATTGTCAGATTCTGATCATAGTTTTCTATGAGCGGGATACACTGAGTATGATGATGATGTTTATAAAAAGATTTGATATTTGTAGTATGAAGTATTAACCAATTAAAAGTATGAAGTATTATCAACCAATTAAAAGTGATTTGCATAAACTCCACCTCTTCAGGGACCTGACCAGGGATATGGGCAGTTGGCGGTGCCTTATCCACGTCCAAGATTACTAGACCCGTCCCTTTTACCTTTCGTGTTATTCTTCTTTGTTCGCTTTTGTCGCTCTTTAACTTTTTCTTGTTTTTATCTTTGTATTGGTGTATATGCTTTTTACTCATTTGCCAGCTGCAGGTTTCTCCCTCCTGAAGATCTTTCGAGAGTCGGGGGACTCTTTGATCACACTCTCCTCTACAGGTATGAGTTGCCGTCGTCTTCCCTCCCCAGGCTCTAATCATAGATCTCTATGAACGGGATATACTGAGTATAATGATGATAATATTATTAGTGTACCCTATTTTCTCTCTAAATTATAATAATTAAGATGTTAATTTTTACCTTTTAATCTATTTATAAATCTTGATTTAGACTAATGAATATAGGGTCTCCATATACATTAAAATCGTTTTAGCTTTTGAAACAAAACAAAATAAGAAAATAAAATAATTTAATAAAAGTCTCTTCATTTTTTGGTGTGGTTGAAAATGGAGAGAAATAAACGTTCCAACAAGATTAAAAACATGTTAGGAGTTGTTCTTATTATCCAACTTACATTTTACGCAGGTGATTATCCACAACATTTGTATCTTACAATCAAGGAAAAAAAAAGAAATAATCATTTATTATCATCCAATTATTTTTCTTATTATTACGCCTTAAGTTTATAAGAGCCTTTTTATTCGCATTAGGGACCAAAAATAAATGAGACAGCCCTGGCAACGTGTACGAATAGTTGGGTGTTCGAGCAGTCAGTGTTAAATCATCTTCACAAAAGATCAGAAGGCATACCACATAAATAAAATTCCTAGCAGCAATATATTAGCAGTATAAATGAGGACAAAGCAATCAAAGTTTACAAAATATGTCATCACAGGGTAATGTTTGAGACAACCAGAAATATAGTAGTACCAAATTCCAAACATAAAGCTTACTTAGAAAACGTTACGCTAGACAGTCATACATTAGGCGATCCGATTAGCATGCAACCAACAGCGATTTGTGACAGCTTAACGCCAACAACGATCCAATCAAGTTTTACCTGTAATCAAAAATTTCCCAAGATATTGGAGTGATTAGAGCATGGAACTGCAGAAGTGCTACAGAAGCAAGAATACGAAGCATTGTCAAGTGGACTTGTACCTCAATGGACTCGTGCTCCTGCTTCTGCTCCTGCTCTTACTCCTGCTTCTGATCGGGCTCTTGCTCGGGCTTCTTCTATGATTCCCACGAGGACTGGGGCTACTTTCCTTGGGACTTCTGCTCGGAACTTTCTTACGCTGCACAGACAGAATAACAGAAAATAAGCCTAACTCGTAGTAATTTTCCCCATGATAACTTGGCAAACAGATTCTTTATTCAGCCACAACTAGGGGTTTGTGAATGACAAGAAATAAGATGCTGTCAGGAAGAAATTTTTACAAGAACCATTCAAACCAAGGATTAAATTTGAGCTCTACATAACAGTTGTGAAGGTAAATTAACAAAAGTACACTTACAGATGGCACTGGCGAACCCGATCTTGACCGTGATCTGCAAATTCCAGAAACAACGCAATTTGTTATCCACATGTCCTCAACAACCTTTCAGACCTTGACCCAAAAGCCTTGATTCCTCTTGCAGGACAGTGTTACCACATTCATACGCAAAGAGGAGCAAAAGGAAAACAAATATCTTTAGCAGGAGGAATAAAAATAAAAAACATAAAACATCTTTAAAACCCGCAAACAAGCTTTTACGTCGAAATGTAAACCATTCAGAATATCACCATACTATAATTTAATGTGTCAATATACACATGGAGCAGGGGCATCCCTTCCAGATTGTGTGACCATATCCACAGAATCCAAAAAGCTCCAAAATCCAATAAGCAAATAGTTTCCAGTATTCCAGAGCTTTAACATAGTGGTCCATAAGCTTGTGTCCAGATCTAGCACCCATGGACATGTCAAGCTAAGTGTATTAGAACAAATAGATCATGAAGGTACCCAATGCTGCCATTCAAAGAAACAGCCGCATACCTCCACAACTAAAATAAAAGTTGAGGTAATTGAAATACACCCCATCATTCTAATTTGCCAATTTCCATAAAGCAGCACATATCCAGATCCTAAATTGCAATTCCGATAAAGCTGCACATATCCAGATCCTAATTTGCGATTCCCACATTGCTGCACATATTCAAATCTAAACAAACAAACATGCAACATTTACACATGAAAATTGAATCGAAAAACCCAATCCTCATCATACCATTACAAGGAATAGAACGTGCCAACACCAAATCAAAAAAGAAAATTGCTCATAAAGACTTTATACCCCCAACTGTACATCCTCTCTTATTCCAAGGTAGATACAAACACACATAAGGAGAAAACCAAGGTCGTCAGTCATAAGACTCATAACTAAACACCCTTAAAATACAGAACCAGTTATTACAATATCTTCCTTTTTTGGTTTCGGGCCTTCGGAGGAGGTCAAACAAAATCTACCACCTTCACTTAAAAAAATGGAAGTGGGACAGAGCTACAAATCATCAATATAGGATAAGGGCAAACAGAGCGAAATTCTATGGTGAAACTGGGCCAAAAGATTTGGGCATTTCAATGCAAAACTACTTATACTTGACCAATAAATTATCATCAAAATGAACCTAGCATTCGTTGATAAACTTTGGTTGGACAGAACACAGAAAAAGAAGCGAATGTCAAACCTTGACAACGAACGAGACCTTGATCTAGATCGAGATGATAAAGATCGGGAACGGGGTTTAGCAGGTGATAGGCGTGAGGCCTTCTTTGGAGACTTGCTGCATAACACACAAAGCAAGGAAATAAGAACTAGGCATTACATGCCAATTGAAATCTGAGTTAGTGAAATTATTGCTACAAGTTGCAAAAGAATTCTACCTTCGACTTCTACTCCTACTATAACTTCGACCACGGCTTCGGCTGCGGCTTCTGCTCCTACCCCTTGACGGCGGACTACGACTACCTTTATATTCCTTCACCTGAAAGAGTAGGTAAAGGGGGAAAGATTTATAATACATAAATGCAAGGTATATACAGAACATGTTCTAGAATATATAAGTTGACTTCAGTGTACTTGTGCCGCAAATGCAAAGATATCTTATGAGTTAACACAAAGCATATGCCTAGGTGAAAGAAACATAGGACCATACACGAACATATGCCCGAGAAAATGCATTGCGAAATTCAGAGTCATCAAGCTTCCTGATCTGCAGTAACAAAGTAGCAACAAATTGTAACTTACATAAGAAATTAGAAAAAGAAATAATAGATTGAAGATGAACTCACAGCTTTCTTCATGTCATCATAGTTTGTATAATCAACAACCCCTGTGGTCCCTGCACAAAAAAAATCAACGATATCGACCATTATCATCCCAAAACGTTAACATATAAAAGGCATCTAGCATTACAACAATGACCAGGACCGTAAAAAGCAGCAATAAAATGGAAATCCGAATTACAATGGGATATAAAATGTTCCTTTGAATGCGCAAAAGGAGTGATCATTTGCTTGTAATCAATCTACCTTTCAGACATCACACATGACTCAATTAATTAATAGACAAAATATGGTCCTAGAGTAATCTTTCATCATTTATTTCTTAACAGAGAGAGAAACAATAGCTTTGCAAAAGAAGGGTTGATACCATCAGCAATAACAGTTCTAAACTTCCACTGGAGGCTCCTTCCAAAAACCTCATTTGTCCCTAACAGATTGCCTTATAGCAAAACAGTTACTTTTAAAGGATAAAGGTCTATGGGGTAACCCAATTATGAAGAGAGAGATAGAGAGCAAACCAAAAGGTCAGTCTTACAAAATTGGTAAAGAAGCAAACTCTAGAAGACAGCTGTAAATAGCATATGGGATAATCTCATAGGAACTAAGGGGCGACGCAAGGCAGTTTTATAGTCACATAATCTCACTATCAATGAATTAGAGTAGGAGGTGTATTATTGTCATCCATTATACGCATTTAACTCATGTAATAGCACCGAGTTGAACTTTTCTCATAGGGCCCCAAATTTTCCTCCCCTACACTTCAAGAAATAATCAAATGAAATCCAACATAAAACTCCCTACTTGCTCACTGAACACCAAAGGCATTCAAGGCTGAATGGTGTCAACAAGTCAATAATAGGATTTTATTGACCGGGAAACTGCAGTCTGCAAGAAAGGCTAATAATAACATGTGGTGAGTGGTGACATGGTGTTGATCTCCATTAGAAAGGCTAATATATATAATATAGCAATTCATATCTCAACTTCGCCGGTGCCACATAAGAAAGGCTAATGGTGTCAATTAGTTGCCATTGTTAAGTTTGAGATTTGTGATTCGCTTTTACTTGATATTTTTTTGAGATTGGATTCATTTTGGGTAATCATACTTGCAATGACTTTTCTTACTTAGTCAATAAGTAAGTCGGATTGTTACACATATATTGAGAATAAGATGAGAGAATAATGAAATGAAGTATACTACAATGAACCATACCCCCAAAAGGGAAGGACAACTACATCCAAATAGAGAAACCATAATATTGGCTCATGCGAGCATAATAATAATTGCCAATAAAATCATACTCGAGCTAAAAGTATCTTACCACCACCATCACGGAAGACTTGGGAAAAGCAAACATCTCCTGCCTTGCGCATGTGATCCTAGATATATTAGCAAGTTAGAATCACATCCACCATTACAAGAGGAAAATGAAATTTTGTTCATGCATACATTTGCATATGACAGTTTTAAACAAGGTTGTATCTAAAAGTATCCTCCAAGTTGTAGAAACTTTCAGATATTTTCCGCATCATAAATGTGTTCAAATAAATGTTTAAGAACAAATCAAAGGATATGTCATAGTCTCGAAAGATATTTGGCGGTATGAAAATCGTACAATCCTTGCTACTGCATCACCATGATCGTCACCGCAATCGTGACCAAAACCACAAATTTAAAATATAATATGAGGAGATTGGCATGGGACATAGTCATCAACTACAATATGCATGTACCTTTAAGTCTTGCCAAGAAGCAGAAGAAGGCAATCCAGTTATCAACACTGCATCATTTCAGTATAAATATGAGGAGGATCTAATAGCTAAATAGTAAATAATCGAAAGGAAACACTTTAAAACAAACACTTACCGCGAAACTCAGTATGTTTGGATATACCACGACGTCCTACACTATGACTACTATAGCGGTCCGTCAATGAAGAGTTTCCACGCCCTCCATGAGCAAGCTCAACCTTCAAAGAAACATCACAATACACTTTTCAAATTATTTTCCTGCATAGCTTTCCACTAAACAGAAGTTGAATAGAGTTCACCAACCCTTAGTCGATGTCCATCAAAATCATAGCCATCCCGACCATCAATAGCATCTTGAGCATCACGAGAATCCTCAAACTGAGAACATAATAAAAACACATCAACAGTAGTTAGAACCGCGCAACGATTATATATAGCCAAAATCTAAATAAATGTACGTACTAAATCACTCCTAACTGCTTCTAGAAAATGGGAAAAAAGCTCACCTCAACAAAGGCATAACCCGGAGGTCTTGGAGGAATTTTCAATTCAATATGAGCAATGCGTCCATACTACATCAGCGATCAATAAACTCATAAGGAGTAAGACCAGATTGTTCGAATATAGTATATTGTTCACAATAACAACAATGATAATATACCAAAGTCTTGGACCAAGATTCATCACTGAAAAATACCAGAAGACTATAGTGCATAACCAAAAAAATTAGTTCACTGTCATAGTCCATGTAAGTGTAAAATACTTCACTTTGAATACCAGTCTTGAGACCACCAAATCCAAAGAGCCCATAAAATAAGCATAAAAAATCTGCTTTAATCTTCATTAGTAATTAGATATAATTATGCTTAACAAATAATCTTCAAAAAATACTACAAATATACGATTATGTGCCGTTTTATTGGTGGTTTTAAATGGTGGTTATATAAATAAGTTTTTAAACTTAATTTTTATAAAATATATTTGTCACTCCCATGTAATTAAAAATCTCATCTTCACAACACCTCGCAACTAACCCTTGACACATAAAACTTCTATCACTATTCAAGTGGTAATAGAAGATAATGTTGTGAAAAAAATAATTAGAGCATAAACAGTTTTCTAACTAAGTAACATTAATTTTTAGCGATGACCCGAAATTTACCCGATCTTAGAACCGAACCCAACTTGAAAATGAATTTAAAGTAATGTAAAAATCAATGTGGAAACAAGACCGAAACACATGATGTTATGGTCCATTGCAAGGTATGGGACTTGTCCCACATCGGTTGTAAAGTGCAACTGGTGTGGGGTTTATAGGCAAATGGGCTCTCTCACCTAATAGGCTAGTCTTTTGGGCGAGCACTCCTGTTTGTCCTATAACAGTGGTATCAGAGCAGGACTCGGAGTGGGTGGCCTGCAGAGTGGGTGGCTTGCGGAGTGGGTGGCCTGGAAGACCCAGCCGTGACCCAACGTAACCGTGACCCAATGCAGCCGTGACCCAACGAGGACGTTGGCCTTATGGGGGGTCGATTGTTATGGTCCATTGCAAGGTATGGGACTTGTCCCACATCGATTGTAAAGTGCAATTGGTGTGGGGTTTATAGGCAAATGGGCTCTCTCACCTAATAGGCTAGTCTTTTGGGCGAGCACTCCTGTTTGTCCTATAACACATGACCCGAATGAACACTTCTAAAACCAACAAGGCAACAACAATCGGCCAATAAGCAAAAAAATTTAATGAAACAAATCCGAAAACCAGAATAAAACAACACACGATCAAATGCAAAACCTAAAAATACCTTGTAAAACAAATCTTCAACCTCCCTCTCTCTGATATCCCCTGGGAGATTACCGACATAAAGAGTTCTTCTGGAACGGCTACTCATAGTTCCTGAATGATTACAATCACAACATCATCAATGATAACACGTTTGAAATCGATACAAGGAAAATCATCAAGTAATCAGCGTAAACCCTAAAAATCCAAAATTGATTTTAATTACCAAATTGTAATACGCGAAACTTAAATAGAAAATCTTTTTTAGAGAAAACAAAAACTTATAAAAGGAAGATAAACCCTAATTTGATAAAAACATCGCACATTGAAGCAGTGAAAGTAAAAGAGAGAAAGATTTACCAGTTGAGGCAGATGGGGACTAGGAAAGGAGGGAAGGACAAGTAGATAGCTTCGGACGGCGGATTTCAAAGAGCGACTCTTTCATACTCGTCATCGTAACGGTGTATTCGATCATAGAAAACTATGGTCAGGGTCTGGAGATGAATAATGACGGTAACTCATACCAATAATTAAGAGTGCGGTCAATGAGTCCCCCAACAGAAATTGTCGCATCGTGGTTATTTAGGTCGTCGGAGTTATTTTGGGTCAGATGTTTTGGTTCAGTTTAAAATCGAGCTTTATGTATTATTGGATTTTACATAATTTTAGATATATTTTAAAGTTGGGTTGAATCAGATTCGATTATAAGGTCGTCATCGGATCTGTTTTGAACACCTCTACTGACATACAGAATAAAAAGCGATAAATGGTGAAACCATTTGAATTGTGTGGATAATATTAAGAGATGGGTGATATGTACACATGAAACTTAAAGAATGTATAAGAGACATTTTCAAAAGCGAAAATTATAGCAAAAAATGGATGAATTTTAAAAAAATGTTTTTTCCTTTTTCTCCTTCATCTTCTACTTCTCTAACTTTACTCAAGAACACCTCAAATCGGGGCTATTATCAACCTTTTGGTTGATGGTAAGCCCCTAATTTCTCTGTTTTAAGCTTTTTAAATATGATTAGAATAATTTTGTGTCCTCTCCCTATAGGAGGGTTGTTCTACTCATTTATTAGGTTTATTGAAATTCTACCCATATATTGGGTTTTAATCTCTCTCCTCGTGAGAGTTTGGAGTTATGTATTTTGGTCTCTAGTTGATTTGTTGGTAGAGCTTAATGCGATAATACAACAGACGCAAAAATTGCAATTACTATCAACTACATCAATTTCAGTTATATCTTAAGACTACAACAGATCGAAAGAACCCCTCATAGAAGGCTGTATCAAACAACGATGTGGAATAGGGTATTCAGAATTGTCAGATCTCATACACAACGATCGTAGTTTTGTTAATTTTGAATTATTTTTGGTTAAAGTTGTTATGTATTCGCTAATTTTTATCTCTGATGTAGATGTCGTATGACTCTTTATTAATGAATCAGATATTATTCAAAAAAAAAAAACTTTAAAAAAGTGTGACAATCTTTTAGAGATAGAATGAGTAACTTCAACGAGGATTTATTCAAAAAAAAAAAGCTTCAACGAGTATTATGACACGTGCCTAAAGTTAATACATCTACATTTAGTCATTTAGTGAGGAAGAAAGTTTTGTGTAGAGTGCACACTAGAAAAAGAAAAAGGAAAAATTATCGAGAATAATCTCATCTATTGTGCAGTGAATAATTCGTACTATCGATTATTTTTAAAAAATCCCGCCTTTCTACTATGTTTGCTCGCAGTCGCAGCATTCCATGGAAAACGGTAACTGGTTAATCCGGGTTACCAAATGACATTTATTTCTTCATCTCTTTTATTTTATCTTGTTCACATTTAAATCTCTTCTCCAACCATCTCCAATCTAAATTTATCTTCTCCAAAACTTCACTGTAAATTTTTTGAAATTATTAACTTAAACATGCAACAAATTATTGAAATTGATTACCAATTTAATTGAACAAGAACGTTGTAATGATTAAAGTACCAAATATTAAAAGACACGAACTTACCATTTCGATGGAGAACAACAACACACAATTCCAGCAGCACCCTAACTTTAGTGTATTATGTAGCGAAATAAAACTAATAGGAACTATATTTAAATTTAACGTGGATTCATATTCAATTTATTTTTTAAAAGATAATAAGATAAATTGGTTAATAAATTTATATCTTTAGCTTGTATTAAATGATTAAGATATACTTACTAATATATTTAATTCAAGTCCTTTGAAATGCATTGAATAATAAATTTGTATTATCACCTTATATTGATTATAAAATTGTATTACAAATATATTCAAAAAAAAAAATTGTATTACAAATACCAAAATGTGTTTAGGGGCTATAATTTAATTTTTGCTAAAAACCTTTGAAATGTCGAAGACGCCCTACTTATTATTACACCTCTTGGTTTGACCAAGCATGTCTACTTATGACATGCTTTCGGTTAGTTTATTTCTATGATTGGCTAACGTGGGTGTAAGATGCGGGATTTCATATATTTGCAAGTTCTTCTCTTTTAAGACCTTTTTGAGCCGAGGGACTATTTGACCACTCTCTCCTAATGGGTATGAAATATCGTCTTTTTTCTCACCCCAGATCCTGATCATGAATTGTATAGAAGCGGGATACACCGAGTGTGATGATGCAGTATCAATATGAATGTCCAATCTTTCTCAAACTTGGGCCAACAATCATAATTCATACCCAAAATATCTCTTCGTCAAAGCCATTTCTTCGTTCCTTCCTTTCCTCTTTGAACTGGAATTTTTAAATCTAAATTCATTCTCAGTCGAAGTTTTCAACGAGGAAATATTATCGATTCCAACATTCTGGAATCTTCTTCTCACTCACCATCTTCAACCTCCAGCAATCTGGCAGTCCAATTCAATCTGATCATCGATTTCTCTTTCTTAATCCTTCATTAAAAACCCCTTTTTCTTCAATTTGTTTAAATCTTGTAAATAAATGTCGCCAAAACCCTTAACATCTCGTCATTCAATCGATTCTTGCTTGTTCCAACTCCATACTTGGAAGCCTTTTAATAATTATTCAACTTCCAATTCTAATTCTAATTCTAATTCTAATTCTAATTCCAAAACCCTAGATTCTCACTCAAACCCTAATCATATAAAACCCACCGGGCTCCATTCCAAACGCCCTTGTTTATTAGATCGATCGACTTCTTTATTTTCTTTATCTATTGACTCTATTGATTTCTCGAAGCTCAGTCTTTTCGATGATGGTGGGGGTGACAAGTCCCGCCACCATAATAGGAGAGACAAATTCAGGTGGATGGCGAAGAAGCGACGCCGACGAGGTGGGTCCCGTTCTGTTTCTGGTAGAAGCAGTGATCGTAGTGGGACCCGATATGGGAAGTGTTGCTCTATGGGGGCCACTGCAACGGCTACTTGCTCGGATTTTATGGTGGCAGCTGGAGGGACTGATTCTAGCGGGGAGTTGTTTGTTAATGGTGGTTTGAATGGGAATGCTAATGGATGGTCTTCTGATGTTAGCGAAGCGAGGAGAGAGAGGGATAAAAGTGGGGAAAAAGAGAGTTTGATTGCAGGTTTTGGCACTGGGGGTGATGCTCAAGGGAACGAATCCGGGTATGGGAGTGAACCTGGATATCGTGGCGATGCAGAGTTTGGATATGGCGATGAATTTGACGATGAAGAGGAGGATGCCAGATTGTCGTTGTGGGGTGATAAATTTGGAGGTACACTTTTGAGTTTAAATTTATTTGATTATGCTGTTTTTGTTGAATTACAGAAGATATACTCCCATCTTTTTTTGTGATTGTACTGGAGTGGGATTGTAATGGTGTATTCTTTATATATGATATATGATTTTTGCAATGTTTTTGTAGAATTACCACTTAGTTGTTTATTCGTATTTATTTGGGGTGGTGTAAATTTGCGGGATCACAGGTCTTTTGGATGTTGAATGTCTATTGCATTTGGCGCATTCAATTTCTTTGGTCTTTAACAATTAGCAAGTAGAGAAAGTTCTGATTTTTGAAGTGAACGTTGCAGAGTTCTGATAGATGTTGTCTGGTCAAGCAAAATTAGTGTCCTGGTTCTTTGTTTTTTCATTTTATTAAGTGTGGAAGTATTGTATACTGGAGAAGTTTTTACTCCTGGTTAGACAATTATCATGAGCAATAAGGATGTCTTATTGTTATGTGTTGATTTGAGTTTGCCTTTGTCGTTCAAACAAATTGCTTATTGTGCTGGCTTGATGTAAGGATGTAGTGATGATTGGCTTATGGGTCAAGATGTGGAGTGCATAGTACTCTTTTATTGCTTAGCCTACACTTCCTTCAGATTATAAGGATGTTTAGTGTGAAGAGATGAGAGAAGAAAATGAGTGGACTATATTGAAGGTAGAGATGAGAGAGAAAGGGGTTTGGTAGTCATACACGGCGGGATCTGTAACTAAACTGGAAAGTATGCATATTGCATGGGAAGTTAGTAAACCCAATGGGATATGTGCCCAACCATTATTGGATATGTGATCTTCTACAAAGTAATGATTTAGAGATTGTGTCTTAAAGAGGATGTATTTTTTTTAACAATTCAGGTAATGCATACATTTTTGAAGAGGTTTTATTATTGGATTCAAATGTGTGTATATAGAAGTACATTTTATGTCACCAAATTTTTGCAATGAAGTTGATGATTTGAAATCCTTTCTGCAATTGTGCAATTATTTGGATAAAATATGTTATACCCATGTAGTGTCCTATGTTGTCCCCATGTAACATAAATGTGCTATTAAATTGAAGGCTTGAAGCAAGTGAGTGAGTAGAGAGTAAAAGATGAAGAGTAGTGAGAAGGAGCAAAGGGAAAAACCATAACAAAGTATTTTCTAGGTGTTAGGAGTTTAAAGAAATTAATATTGATCATTTGTTTGCTTATGGATGGAGAACTAAATGGATTGGAGAAAAAGGGACTGAGATTAGCATTCTTTCAATGCAACGTCTGCACATCAAGCCTATCGGAAACGGTCTATTGGTGTATATTAAATCACTTAGGTAAGAACATAGGATGGGAGCAATGTTTTCTCAATGGTAGGTTTTGATCTATATAAAGTCCATTTTGGAGAATAGCAAATTCAAAAAGCAATTTAGGTAACATGGGTTGCGAGACTATGATATACTGATGGGTTGCTGCAAGACATTAGATAAAAATTTGTGACTAATCCTTGGAGCAATGTTTGCTAGGTTACTTGGAGTATGAATTGATTAGTTATTGCTATGCAGAATATATGAGCTGATGAGAGATTGAGAGCATAAAATGCTGTGGTGAATTGATAGGATGTTAGTTTACTAGTAAGTAGCAGAACTTTCAAGTTGAAAGCAATTAATGAAGAATCCTTAAAGGGAATGGAATATGTTTGTGTTTCTGTAATGTATTGCATATTGAAGTGTAAAGATAGATTGTATTACTGCAATTGAAGAACTACAATAATGGATGGATACAAGCTTTCGAGAGGCTTGCAACTCTCACAAAATGAGTGAAAAACTAACAAAACGTATATCAAATTTCTTTTGATTTTTCCATTTCCCTCTTCCTTATTTATAAAAGTTTTCCTAGAACAATCCTTTTCCAGAATATACTTCATAACCAACTAATATTAAAGTACCCATAGTACCCCCCATATCCAATACATGACAATTTCTTGATGTACTCGGGGAATATCTTATTTTATGATGAAGTAGAGAAACTATTTTACATTGTTTATAGTCTAGAAACTCAAAGAACGTGAATTCAGTTAATCGTAGCAGGATGTGAATTGAAGCATTCCTGTGGTCCCCAATTCTCTTATCATTGAAGTGCTTTTGTTCTTCACAACTCTATGTAGCTGACCCATTCAGATAAGCAGCAAGTAGGTGCCAAGTTATCTTACTAAAACTGCTAAGGTTTTTAAAAGGCCTAATTTAACTTTGTTCATGCTTGAGCGTCCATTGTAAGGGTTGCTCAGGCCTCACACGTTAGCATGTCTCCCACACCATATTTTAACTTTCTTAAGTTGCGACCCAAAAGATAGTTACTATTATTGTAACTTGAAAACTCTTATTTATTCATAATTTAACCTTGCTTGTGTGTTTTAGTGCTTGGTTGATGTATATTCTTTAATGTATAGTCCGAAGTAGTTATGTGGGGTCTTTTACTCTTTTTACTTTACCCTTCAACAATCATCTGCTCTATAATGTGATACGATACTCGTTACTAACGTAGCATCTAAATCACCAATGTTCTCTCTATTGCTTTACATTTTGTTTTGAATGGTGTCGTGGTGATTGGTTACTTGGTTTGATCATCTAGAAACGAGCATGTACTAGTGCCAGTGATGTCATAGGAAAGGAAATTGTCAAAACGCGTACTTGAATGCTAATTCAAGTTATTGATACAGGTATCCGCTTGGAGATGGTGGGAGAGAACTCATTCTCCGAGCAGAAAGCCCATCACAGAGGGCGTAGAAAGAAGCACGACTGGAGAATGATGGCGTCTGTGCGATGATAGTGTAGTAGAGCGGTAGCCATAATCTCCAAATATGCTGAAACCATATTTGTTCCACTAATTATTAACTCTATACCCAAAATTAGTGTGTTTGGTAGCCATTTGTGTATGTTCATTAATCATTTGTGGTTGGTCTTGGAAGAAATTTTGGAAATCTTCTATGTAAATTAAGTGTACGGATAGCTGGAGTGGTATTATTATGAGCTGCTCTTGTTTTTATTCGTTCAAACTGAAATGCAGAGCCTAATACAGGGGTGACCGGGTGAGTTCTAAAAAACTTCAAAAGTTAATATTTTAAAAAATCTGTTGAGATGAATTTATTTTCAGAAGATCTTTCACGAGTCGGGGACTCTTTGATCACAGTCTCCTCTATGGGTATGAGTTGTCGGCGTTTTTCTTCCTTAGACTCTGATCATAGTTTTCTATGAACGGGATACATTGGGTATAATGATGATGATGATGAATCTATTAAGATTTCACTTTAATATGATTTTTCATATAGATCGACGAGAAATCTTAATTAAAATTTAACACTAAAGTTCGTAAATTATTTGAAAAGAATGTATATGAAAATGAAAGGAATATTTACTTGCAACAATTCCAATTATAAGAAAGTGGGACACACTGTTCGTATTTGTCATGTCTCATTTCTCATCCATAAAGCATTTCTCATCCATAAAGCAATGAAAAAATTATCAGAATAATCTAATATTTTTATTATTTTTTTACAATAATCATGGTTAATCGATAGGCCGTGGAATTATTGTCATCCGGTCATTTCTCATCCGTAATTTTTTTTACTGTTATATCATATTTTCTTTTACGTCTTCTAATTCAGAAGAAATATCTTCATTTTAATTGGATAAACTTACCTTAAATGTCTCATTTTTATTTATAATAACTATTTTTTATCGATTTACCCATAAAATTTCACGTTAATTCAAAAAATACTCATTTTTTTACCAACTTATCCACCCCTAAATACATGTGAGTTGTAACTTATTTCTTTTGTCCTCTTTGATTTGCATCAAAGATAAAGAAGATAGTTTTCAAGAATATGGTAATAAATTACACCAAAACTTGGCCGAGACGGCCTCAAGGTGAGACGGCCCAGCCCAAGCCGCGCGCTATAGGGGAGAGTAAACTGCAATATGATCAGTTTCTATCTTAACACATTCATTTTCATGGTTAAAGTGTTCAGTTTTAAGACTAAATGACAATTGTCCATTTATATCAATCAGTTTTAAGACTAAATGGATCAATTGTCCAATAAAGTGTATCAGTTTCATTGATAATAGCCTCAATTTGATTCTTAACAGCGTCTGGTTTGATGGATATAGTGATGACAACATGCATGAAGTTCCACACTTACATGGAGACAATGAAGAAGCAAGGAAGGTAGTAGAAACACTATATAAGGCAACAATTGATGAAGTTAACAAGATAACTGAAAAGAGTACTAATGAATTGAAGATGGGGTAGAAAATCAAACATATAATTTGATTCAATACCATTATTTGTGAAATCATATACAAATTGTATATCAATTTTTTTTAAAGAGGACAATTGAGTATGTTAAGAGCACAATTGAGTATTTTAAAATAGCAATTTAGTAAGTGAAGTGTATACTTTAAGAGGCGAAAATGAACTGACTAAATTGAGGCTATTATCAATGAAGCTGATAGACTTTATTGGACAATTGATCCATTTAGTCTTAAAACTGATTGATATAAATGGACAATTGTCATTTAGTCTGAAACATACTAGAAGCATAACTGATCATATTAGAAACTGAACATTTTAACCATGAAAATGAATGTGTTAAGATAGAAACTGATCATATTGCAGTTTACTCTCCCCTATAGCGCGCGGCTTGGACTGGGCCGTCTCACCTTGAGACGGTCTCGGCCAAGACCGGCTGAATAAATTAAGAGGGGCAATGAATCGTGTAGATGAAATTAAAAGGGAGTTAAAATGTGTGGATGAGATTAAAAGAAAGTGATGAGCCATTATTCAAGAATAAAAATGATCCAAATTAAGTGAAACAGACCAAAATAAAAAATATTGCAAATTTAATGAGACGGAGGGAGTATTATTTGAGGTGATTCTTACTATTTTTTTAATATTACACGAGTTATGACTTCAATCATCCATGCCTAGAAATACATAATTCAATCTTAGGAAGCACTCACCATATACTAAAGTCACTTTAGTATAATTCGGTCTTATTTCAATTAGAGCAAGTATCGTCTTCCTTAATCAAGATTTTGAGATCAATTTTCTCCTAATCCTCGCCTTGCCTTCCTCAGTCCTGACGCAATATCATAAGATCGATTCTCTCCTCTATCCTCTCCTTCTCCTAATTAAAAAGAAATTCATAACCAATTACCGTGATTTGTCAACAACCATAAAAGACAAAATAAATATAAATAAAGTAAACAAAAAACAAAAAAAAATTAAAATCCTTAAAACCCCACTCTATCAATTATTTCATGAATAATTTATTTATCAATAAAAAAAGTGTCAAAAAGTACCTAATAATTTTTTTCCAAAAAAATCTTTTTTGTCAAAAAATGCTTAAAATTTTTTTTTTCAAAAAGCACCAATTAATTTTCGTTTAGTATAATGTTTGACCGGTCAAATCCTTCCTCTTAATTTTGAATTTTTTTCATTTCAATTTCCTCACTGTCTTCTCCTTTTACTTTTTACTCAACATCGAAAATCTTACATATTTTACAAATTACCATTATTTATTTAGATTATCTACTAATTAAACAACTAATCGTCCCCTTCCTTTTGCTAGCTCTCCTTACGTTTTATCTGTCTGTCTGTTTCAATCTCTGTCATCATTTCACGAACCCTAAATCTCAATTCTCACCTCTCTCTCTCTTCCTGCTCTTCATTCTCAGGTTCGTATTTCAATTTCTCCTCTAACTTTCCCCTCATCTTTATGTTTTGCGTTCCATAATCCTTATTTTGCTGATTCTA
The DNA here is from genome assembly GCA_019776075.1 of Amaranthus palmeri. Lineage (NCBI taxonomy): Eukaryota > Viridiplantae > Streptophyta > Magnoliopsida > Caryophyllales > Amaranthaceae > Amaranthus > Amaranthus palmeri. Next base: position 3,452,844 of record JAAKBH010000271.1, on the reverse strand, counting down.
TGCTCTGCTGAAATTTTCTAAGATTTTGTTTCCATTGTTATAATCTCTGTGTGTGGGTTGATGCTTTTTATTTCTTTTGGTTTTCTGTTTTTCTGGATGGATTTATGATGTTGAAATTGTTTCTGGAAGAAAAGGAGTCGTCAATTTCTTTACAGGTCAAAAAAGTTGGACCACTATAGATTTTTACAATGGAGTAAAACAATTTTTGCCGTCTTCATCGTTCTTTAATATTTTACATGTTGACATTTTTTTGCTAAATAATATGAGTTTTTAGTGTTTTTTTTTAAAGTAGATTAAATATTAACAATAAAAAACAAAAGATGTATTATATTATGCGTTATGTTTAAGCTTTTAGGGGCCCATTTTTATCTTTTGCTCTGGGGCCCAAAAATGAACAAGACGGCCCTGTTTAGAATTAAGAATCAAGAATATTCAAAAAAAATTAAGAATCAAGAATATTCAAAAAAAATTAAGAATCAAGAGGTGTTTGGTTTGGCGAAAAGATATTCTTTGGAGAGTAATTTTTCATGAATACATAAAAGACCACAAACTAATGTATACTATAGTTTGCAATGTAATTAAGAGGAATACACAATTGTCACAACTCACAAGTAATTTTATTTTGTGCATACCCAGACCCTCATTATAACTCTATGAGCGAGATATACCGACAATGATGACGTCTCGGAAAATGATAGGTGATATCTTTGGTACTCATTTTAACTTTGAATTAGCTACATTTCGCAAATGAAAATGAGAGTTTTGTGGATACAATGTGGCGAATTCCAAGAGACAAAGGCAGTGTAAGAGGAAATCGAAATGGAAAAGTGACGTGACTTGAATTCTTGAATGAGATTGCACAAAGTGATTCTAAACAAGAGTGACAGAACATAATCAATCAGAAAGTTCAGAGCAGGAAGACTTTTTTTTTTTTTACAAACAAGTCATACATAGGTGCGGAGAGTCAATTCAACCCTCAAGTTCAAAACTCTATACTGAATTGGGTAACCAGATAGAACACTAACAACATTGAATTGAAAACTTGGCTTACTAATGAAAGTTGAGATAATATTACAATGCAATACTTTGGGATCATGTAAAGGGAATTCAGTTTTCCCCGAATATGATGCTGCTAGCTTGGCCTGATAATAATGTAATGCCCAATGTTTTTGATCTAAGAGGTCCTGATCGGCTGATCCATTGGTCCTCTTGTTTCGAAACTTGTGTTAGCATAGTTCAAGTTTTCCCTGAGCATGAAAATTCCAATATGGAACAAATATTACAGGACCTATTAGAAACTTACTGATTTATGTACAAGGTGTGGGTGCATTGCTTGGAATCCCCTTGGATCTGCCTTCCTCCTCGAATAAAGAACCTTCACCATAAGGAGAAAAAGAACTTACCTTTGTCCTCCGTGCAACCCTTTGAATTCTTTTAGATGGTAACATGATTTCTGACAATTGTCCTCTTTTATTTCCTATAGGAGAAAAATGCAAGGAGCTTTTAGAGGTCTTCTCTCAAATGGAAAGAATGCTGTTTTGCAACATGTACACTTGGGATCTCAATTTTTAAGACCCATTGTATCTGTACGTTTTGAGTCGGCTACACCTGCTCGTATAGATGAGCATGGCTTTGAGAGGACTACTATTTCAGATATCTTGAAAGAAAAGGGTGAAGGGGCTGATGGTTCTTGGCTTTGGTGCACAACTAATGACTCGGTTTATGATGCTGTTAAGTCGGTATGCATCTTATATCTTCCTCTTTGTTTTAATTTTTAAAAAGCTTAGGGGGCAGATGAGTAGGGGTGTTCACAGTGCCGTTCCTAACAATTTTTGGGCCTTAGGAGAAAAATTAAAAAAAGGCACTTAGTCATGCGCTTAACTAATAATTCTAATGCTATGAGTTCGATTCATGATAGATGCTACTTATGCAAATACTAATTTAATTATAAGAATTAACTCAATTTGGACCCCTACATGAGTTGGGCCTTAGGCGGTTGCACCTTAAAACTACCCTCAGGAACGGCCCTGGGTGTTCAATGGGTCGGATAAGGGCCGGGTCGGGCTTAAGTAAATATGGGCCGGGCCGGATAAGGGCCCTTTAAAATTAATATGGGCTTTAAATGGGTCGGGCTTTGAAAGCCCGGTCCGGCCCATTTTTACTACTAAAAATATTTTTAATCCCATTTTTCAATTTATAACAATTAAATTATCATTTATAATAAAAAAAAGTAATAAAATATTAATAATTTAATTGACATTGTCATTTATAATATTTAAATTATACATTAATTATGTTATTTACAAAGGCCCGTTTTCGGCCCTTATTGAGCCCTTTTATAGCCCGCTTCATTCTGCATAAAGTAAAGCCCGTTTCCGGCCCGGCCCATTTTCGACCTAGCCTTACAAAGCCCTTCTAAAAACGGGCCGGATAAGGGCTCAAAATGGGGGCCCGGCCCATTGAACCCCCCTACAGATGAGTTCCTAAATATAGTGAAGTTTATCAACTGAAGTTGTTATGCTTCATTTGGACATCATCTTTCTATTTGCAGATGACACAACACAATGTTGGGGCATTGGTTGTTGTGAAGCCTGGAGAGAAAGAATCAGTTGCTGGTATCATCACAGAAAGAGGTATATGAAAAAATTGACATCAATATTTGTTTTAAAAATTGTTCAAATTTGATTAGGCTATATACAGAGGCAGATCTTCCTTGAGGCCATTGTCCACATTTTACAATAAAAGATGTGGTTCAATGGTTATATTTCTTAAACAAGAGTTTGGGAGATCGAACTTTGTCCCCCCAAGTTAGATGTTTGGATTACAACTTTGGTCGCCTCTAAATTACGACCCAAGATCCGCCACTGGCTGAACTCATCCAATCTTCACTTGTGTTATTTATTTACATACAAGTTACCTTGGGTTGAGCGGCATGTGAGGGTTTGACATAGTTAGATCCAAACGGGACCGTGTAATGAACTAAAAATGGGGGTTATATCAGTTAGTTTTCTCCACTTTAAGTCATTGTTTGAGGCTAGTGTATTTGGTTTTATAATGATCTTGGGTTTCTCTGGTCCATGGGCTCTTTGCTTAATTATTCTAATTCGGACGAGCCTGACGTGGTGTAGACGTTTCTATTGGCTGAACTTGTGATACCCCAGATTTAGCTTGAAAAAAGATTGATAGACTACTCATATTAACAAGGTGCATCTTCTTTTCATGGGAGCCCATTTGCTAAGAACTCCACAGTTAAGCGTGCTTGGTGGGGAGCAATCTTAGGATGAGTGACCTCCTCGGAAGTTTTCCCGGGTGCGCACGAGTGAGGCCAAAGTGCGCTGGAAAGACTTGTGTTGGTTTGTGGGGCTAGTCTACAGTCTCCATGAGTAGTCACCAGCAGTCCGAGGGGCCGGGGTGTTACAGAACTAGTCACCACAAGCTTGCAAATTGCAATATGGAAATGCATCTTAGGAGTTCTTACTTTCTTTATCTGATGTAGTTTCTTTTGTCCAACACCTACCTGAGTTACCATCATACTCTACGTCCTGTGTTCATTTCTATATATATAGTTTTGTGCTCCCGCAAATCCATTTTTTCATGTCATTCCTCACTCATGTTGTCCGCCTACCTATTTCTCGTTTAAGATCCTTAAATACCTAACCTTCCATTTCTCAATGTGAATTTTCCAGTTCTTTTTGCACATAAGCAGATTAACATAAACAATTTTCTCTCATTTTGTATTCATCTTTAATGTATGTGACTTCATAATCTTTTTTCACTTTTTTCTGCTCTATCATTTCCATTTTCTATCCTATAGGATAAGATATGCCTATTCAATCTATCTTAACATACTCATCTCAGCTACCCTGATCTTCCTACGTCTCTTTTGAAAGAAACCGTACCTTCTTTGAACAAACTTATCCCTTAAACTAGTTCTTATCATGCTAAATGCAGCTAACTAAAACATAGCAGCTGGACTTCAGGCAACTAAAATTTGTTTTTCATGTTGCAGATTATCTAAGAAAAATCATTGTACAAGGAAGATCCTCGAAGTCCACCAAGGTTGGTGACATCATGACAGAAGAGGTATGTCGTATCTAATCGGGAATACACAGAGGTCGTTTCATTTCATAACGACCGGTCTTTAACTTTTTGAGCCTACCGTTCCCCAATACCCCTTTATGTAACATGTGATTTTAAAATCATTCTAACATATTAGCCATTATTACGTTCTAAAGGTATATTATAAACTTTTATTGAAATATATTTCCAAAAAACCTAGAATTGCTATGATCAAATGAATTTTTTCTAGTTAAAATTTCACATTGTGATGTCTGTGCAACGAGTCATAACACCACATTGCTTTCTGGACTCTGTCTACACTTTCGTCAAATATGGTTGCGTTTGAGTCTAATTAAACTCTTCCATGTCCTCTTACTGAACCTATTGTGTGCTCGTAGAACAAACTCATTACTGTCACACCCGATACTAAGGTTCTGAAAGCAATGCAGCTCATGACAGGTTAGCAGCTAATTCCAAATTCTGGTTCCCGTCTTATAATATTTCGTAAGCAAATGTATTACTCGAACGCTTTCTTACCCCTTTTGTGGGGTGTGTGTGGCAGATAACCGTATTCGACACATCCCAGTGATTGACGACAAAGGGATGAAAGGTATGGTGTCTATTGGTGACGTAGTTCGTGCAGTGGTCAGTGAGCACCGAGATGAATTAGACCGCTTGAATGCCTTTATACAAGGGGGTTACTAGATGATGACGAGAAATAATCTTTTATCTGCTGTATTGTATCAATACAACTTCAATCACTGGCTTCGTGCTTGTAAATATGTATTCTCTGCTTGTTTTCGGGTTGCTTATCGTCCTGGACATCGGTTGAATGTCCGAGGTACCAAGAAATGTATATTGGATAATGTTTTAATAAAAGGATGAAACAGATGCTCATGCTATGCCTTATTTCAATCTATTTGTTGGTGACTTGAGTCCATATTTAAGATAAATTCCGTATGTTCTTTTCATTTAACACTCATTGTTCTTTGGATGAAAATGACTAAAAAAAAAGAATTGAGTTGTAAAAAAAATTACATGATAGAATCAAATGATTAAATAAGAGTTAACAAAAGCGCTTGTGGCTCAATGGATAGAGCATCTATATGTGGAGTAGAAGGTTTGGGATTCGATCTCTTTTGGGCGTATGTATGATTTCTCTGCATCTTTTAAGAAAAGAAAACCATCCAAATTCTGCCTAGTGTGAGAGACTGGGAGAGACTTTTTTATTGAATAGATAGGAGGATTATATACATTTGTGAATAAGATTAAGAAGTGAGATTATTATCATAATATTAAGATGTGCAAATTTAATAAATCAAACTAAAATAAAATATGGTATAAACCAAGGAACATCGTAATAATCTATTTTTTACTCTATTAACAAGTTTCTGGGTTTTCTTTAATCGTTTAGAGAACATTTTTTCAATGGTAATACCAAATTATTTTCAATATAACATTTTCTTAAGAAATTGGCTTTATTAATTGCACTACCTTCCTCTTTCTTTGTTATCCTTACTTTCATCAGTCTCGTAGAGTTACACTCGAATTTCCTTCCATCTTTTATGATTTCAATTCTGAATCCTTTATCTAAATCAAAATTAAAATTGTAAAGGACGAGAGAAAATCTGAATCTTTTATCGAAATCGAAATTCAAATCAAAACAACTTTAAAGTTTGAGACTTTTAGAATTTATAGTCTAGATTTTTTTACGTGAATGATAACTAAAATTAACTTGAAAAAACATAAGTATATAGCCAAATTTTAGGATTCCAATAGTTTTAATCGAAGATACTTATTTAACTTGAATTTCACTATTGACTAAATTCTTATTTATTTGATTTTATACACTAATTTATTTAAATATTATAAAACAAGCTTTAAAAATTTATTTTTAAAAAATCATTATGATAGATTAAAATCAATAAAAAAATAATTTTCAAAAAAAAAATCAATAAAAAAAAGAAATATGGATAGATTATTCCCCAAAAAAAGAAAGAAATATGGATGGATTAAAATGAAAAGGATCAATCCCCAACAACAGCCACCAACTTTAGTCATTTTCATTTAAACAGCCGCGAACTTCGTTTATCCCCAACAACAGCCACCAACTTACAAAATGTGACATCGAAACAGCCACTTTACCGGATGACCTGCTAATTGACCCTTGACCATGCTTAATGACCTTTGACTTTACCTTAATTTCACTAATTAAACCTAACTACCCAATTATCCATAATTAAACCCTTCTTCCCCAACCTTTCTCTAACCCACCTCAATCACCTCCGTTTCTCCCCATCACCACCACCACCACCACCATCACCATTAAAACCCAGAATCTGGGTCTCTCAACCTCTTAGCAATATGGGCAATTATCTTGACCAAATGGGTACCCGTCGAATCAGGGTTTGAATGATTGTTTCAAGCTCTTCAATGGCGATCTGATGAGTATCCCTATCTGAAAGCTTCGAGAGTGATGTAAGAATTTTTTGCTTCAATTCTACCATTGCTAAGTGTGAAGAGAGTGAAGATAACAAGGTATTTATCATCTTAAATTTTGAGTAGATGCAACAAGGTATTCATTGATTAAAAAAAAGAGTTGAGTATATATAAAATGGCACCAAGTTTTGATAATAGTGTATCCAATCTATTGTGTGCAGAAGATAATAATTATATTGGGGATGATTTTGAGATTTGTAGTAACTGGCAAAATGGAAATTTAAGGAATTTTCATAATCAAGATTGTAACTTTTTTGGGGTAAATGAGGATAAATTTTCTGGGTTTTTTCTGCAAACTAATGAATGCTTATCATCAATGTTTGAAAAAGAAACAAAATATTTTCTGGGTCTTGATTATTTCAAGTTTTCAACAGATTAAGTTGTGGGGATTTAGATTTGGCTGCTAGAAATCAAGCTATTAATTAGATTCAAAAGGTGGGTCTTTTTTTTTTTTTTTTTAAATTGCACCAAAGAAAAAAAGTTGAAATTTCCAAGACTTCATTTTCTCATGAGATGTTAATTTCCTAGTTTATCTTCTCTGGATCTTGCATCTGGAAAAATGGAAATATCCTTTTAATGGAGTATTTCTCTGGTGGTGGTGGTGGTGAAGGGGAGAAATGGAGATCGAGATGTTCAAGAACAAAAGGAAGGTCGTCGATGGTAAATCTGGCAATTTTGCTTGAATTTAACAAAGCTTGAATTTAAGAAAGAGGATTTTTGAGGGGTTTTAATGGTGATGGTGGTGGTGGTGGTGGTGAAGGGGAGAAATGGAGGTGATTGAGGTGGGTTAGAGAAAGGTTGGGGAAAAAGGGTTTAATTAGGGATAATTAGGTAATTAGGTTTAATTAGTGAAATTAAGGTAAAGTCAAAGGTCATTAAGCATGGTCAAGGGTCAATTAGCAGGTCATCCGGTAAAGTGGCTGTTTCGATGTCACATTTTGTAAGTTGGTGGCTGTTGTTGGGGATAAACGAAGTTCGCGGCTGTTTAAATGAAAATGACTAAAGTTGGTGGCTGTTGTTGGGGATTGATCCAAATGAAAAATATAAGTAAAGCCTTATGAACCTACGCGATTCCAGTTTCGAACTGCGCTTCTCCTTGCTCTCTGGAATCTAGATTTCTTCGACGCTTCCTGAAACCCTCACTTCAACTTTTCTCTCACACCAAATTCAATCAACTCGGCAGCAATGGCGGCATCAGCTATGGTGCTCGACCCTAAACCAACACCACCGTCATCATCTTCCGAACCACCGCCAACAATTTCATTTACATCTGCCGATGATTCTTCTCCAGCCGAAGAAGATCTCTACGGTGCACTAAAATCACTCGAAAGACGAATCGAATTCACGGACATTCAAGAGGAATACGTGAAAGACGAATTGAAAAACCTCAAGAGAGAGCTTCTTAGAGCTCAAGAAGAAGTCAAGAGAATTCAATCTGTGCCTCTTGTTATTGGACAATTCATGGAGATGGTGGACCAGAATAATGGGATTGTTGGATCTACTACTGGAAGTAATTATTATGTCAGGATTCTCAGTACTATTAATCGTGAGTTGCTTAAGCCTTCAGCTTCTGTTGCTCTTCATCGACATTCAAATGCTTTGGTTGATGTTCTTCCTCCTGAAGCTGATTCCAGTATTTCGCTTTTGAGTCAATCTGAGAAGCCTGATGTCACTTATAATGTGAGGGTTTTTTTTTTTTTTTTTTTTTTTTTTTTTTTTTTTTTTTTTAAATGTCATTTATAATTCGATATTTTGTGAGTTTTCTATGTTTTTGGATTTAGAATTTTAGGGTTTTTGTCTGATTATGAAGTTTTGTGCTTGAGATTCAGAATTTATAGTTGTTGATTTGATGATAACTAAGATGTAGGACATTTATGGGGTAAACATGTAAACTAGGTAGATTAAATTTTGGCATTTAGATGTGTTTGTTTAGATTGTTGTACAAACAAGTAATAAATCTTCTAGTGGTAGTTGTAGTTGAATTTGTACAGTAATCGAGTACTTAGAATTGGAATCATTTTATCCATAACTTGAATGGACGTTGGATTTCTCTAATGAGGTAATGTACTTGTTTCGGTGCTATTTAGCAAGGGATTTCCAAAATTAATGTTTTAAGCCTAATTTGAAGTATATATATGCAATTTGTAGTTGGTAGTTGGGTTTGACAGTTCTTATATGACAAAAGCGAGATTTGTTAAAGCAAAGAAGTAAACTTGTCATTGGATTAATATTAGATTACTTGTGGTGAATGTCATTATGTTTTAGAAGGCACTCTTGTAAAGCTTTTTAAATGATTGTAATATGCTGTGGTTCTGTGATATCTTTTCCTTGTTTTTTTTCTTTTGAGGGACAGTTGGTACGTAGAATTGTGGTTTGCAACGAACACAGAAAGAAACTGAATATCTTCCAAGCTTTTATGTTCAACTTGGCATCATGAGAGTAATACAGCCCAATTATCATTTTATTTATTGACCGTGAAACTTATATGCATAGATAATGCTGAAATTAAATTTCCTTGACTCTCTATAGTTGGGGCATACATTCTTGATTATAACAAACCTCCAAAAGTAGTAGCTAGTAACAAGGGTGACTCTCTAAGTTTCACACTTTCACTTGTAGTATAAAGCTCTTTAAGTTTGTTTCATATGCCAATATAAAGGCACTTTAAATTTGAAACTCTCGCACTCAGAGAACTGCTTTAAAAGTTCAAGAACATAAGATCTGACATGATTTTGAGTTTCAATGCCTATTCCCTTGCTTATTGGTCTTTCAGTTCCCTAATCATGGAAAGCTTCTGAAAACAGTCATTAGCAAAAACAAAGAGGCATAATGTTTTAATTCCTTAAGACAGGTCAACAACCCTGGAGAGAAAGAATAAACTTCCTAAGCTGTTCAAGTTTTAGCAAACTAACTAAGTGGATGTTTTCTTAGCAAATAACTGCAATCAAAACTTTTATTTCCTGCTTGTCTAGTTGGGCCGATATTTCACTAGTTTGCAGGAGATTAGTGGCCACCTTTGCGATGAACTTATGTTCTAGCTTAACATTGGTGTGCAGAACTACTCAAGGAGACTTGCATTCTTCCGAGATTGACTTTTATCTAAGCAAACTCTCTATATCCATCTTTCTTCATTTTTACTATTGTAAACCAAAGAAACCACATTATAACATCAATACTATCCAAGATTAAGCTTGTAAATAATGTATTTGGTTTTTTCAATATGAGAAAATTTGCAATATTTTAGCCCTTATCCATATCAGTATCACTTCCTTTAGCTCATTTTTATCTGTATGTTATTGAATTTGAAACCAGTTAACTATTACACGAATTGTGATTAGTACAGTGATACAATGTTAGATGCTTTGAAAAACTTAGGTAACAAGTGTGTTACTACTTGTCTAGACTCTAGCATACCAATATGCTGAGAATTGGTTGACTTTTACCTTCTGTTTCTGTCCTGAAACGCTCATTAGCTATATCGTTTTGGTAACAAGGACGCATGTGCTAATAAAGCTTCCTTGTGTTTATTTCTGTTCTCTGTGGGAATAAGATCGTCCTGGCATTACTATCTTCTTAACTTAGTTGGTAATTGATTTTAGAGTTCTAGTTTATTTTGTTGCAGCTTGTCATATTTTTCTCTCACCGGTCATAAGTTCATTTCTTTTGATTAATTGTTCTTATAAAACTGATTCTTCCAATTCATGAGTCTCTTACAAAGATACATTTCTTGATTATCCTCTGGATTCCTCAGGACATTGGAGGATGTGATATTCAAAAGCAGGAAATTCGTGAAGCAGTTGAGCTACCTTTGACTCATCATGACTTGTACAAGCAAATAGGAATTGATCCACCAAGAGGTGTTTTGCTTTATGGTCCTCCTGGCACAGGAAAAACAATGCTTGCTAAGGCTGTTGCCAATCATACTACTGCTGCATTTATAAGGGTTGTTGGCTCTGAGTTTGTTCAGAAGTACTTGGGTGAGGTAGGGTCTTGCATGTATTTTTTCCTTACATAGTTACATGTGATCTTGGAGCGTTTTTTTTGTTACATATATTATTAGATTTTAAATATTCATGTATATCCTCAGCCCTCACCATTTAACACCAACATTTACTTTACTCAAAAGCCTCTAATAAGGCTGTTTTTGGCATGATAAGAGGCATTCGGATGTATGCGAGTTTGTCAAGAATACTTATTACCATTTCAAGAAGATTTAATAAATCTAGTTTATTATAGTCAAAGTTTAGACCTCTTTTAACAGCTCAAGTATCCGTGTTGTGTGCACCCATGGGTGGTGTGGACACTTCATTCATCCAGAAAATGGAAATTTAATATATTTACTGTTCCCTTATTTATCAAATTGACGTATCCTTATTGCAAATTAATTATAACTTTGGACTCTCACTATCAAGCTTGTAAATTACCATGTCAGGGTTTAAGAAATATGGCTGAGGTTAAAATTAGTACCAAACCAAAGCATCACATCGGCCAATATGCTTAGGAGCCTGAAAATTTGTTTTACTTTCTTTGATAGGGTCCAAGAATGGTTCGTGATGTCTTTCGCCTTGCTAAAGAGAATGCCCCAGCAATCATCTTCATTGATGAGGTAGATGCTATTGCTACTGCAAGGTTTGACGCTCAGACTGGTGCTGATAGGGAGGTTCAGCGTATTCTTATGGAACTATTGAACCAGGTATTTCAAGCAGTATATATGAAATATATTTGAGCTTCCATTCTCCTCACCTCATTATAGCTGAAGTAAACTTACTTTTACAGGGCTATAAGTTTTGTTACAGATTCTCTATTGTTTTTTTTTTTTTTTTTTTGCGGTCGTGAAATTTTTGTATACAGAACTTCTTTTACAGTACTAGACTTATTGCTGAAATTAAGTAAAGTGAACTGAACTTATTTTTCATTTTTTTTTTGCCTAAGTCAAACTTTTTTTGCTGAACTGAATTGATGTTATCTTTGCTGAGCCAAACCTATGTTTGCTGAATTGAATTCATTTTTTCCTTATTGTAATCTTTACTTACAAGTTTTACTAAACTTGTTCTACTGAACTAAGTGAGCTTATTTTTTGGTTGAAAATTGAATTTATTTTTGCGTAGCTGAAATGTTTTTACTAAATAATAGACTAGTATTTAATCTTGTGCATTCTAATTTATGTGAAGTTGCAAATGATATTTGTTATCGAGGATCAATAGTAAACAACCTCTTTGTTTTCACAAGGTTCCTTGTATCTAACCTACTAGCCATTTAATAGTATTGGACTAATTAAAATAAAAAAAGTGTCACAAGGTGAAGAAAAAGAGGGCTAAGATGAAATATTACTCTTATATCTTTCCATCCCATGCATTATATATGTATTCACTTTGAGTTTGTTCTGCTGTTACTGTAGATGGATGGATTTGACCAAACAGTGAATGTTAAGGTTATCATGGCAACTAATCGAGCTGACACTCTTGACCCTGCATTGCTACGACCTGGAAGGTTGGATAGGAAAATTGAGTTTCCTTTGCCCGATAGACGTCAAAAGAGGCTTGTGTTTCAGGTGCATTTATCTCACAGTTCCTGCTCTCAACTCCCCCTCTCCCTTCATTTAGAGGGGTTTTTTTTTGGGAGGGGCATCAAACATGATCTTTATCTACTTGTCAAGTTGGGATTGTAGATTTTATTTGAGCTACTTCTGATTTGCAGTGGCCGTTTATGGTATTAATGTTTCATCTGCCTGTTATCTTTTTTGTGTTCAGGTGTGTACTGCCAAAATGAACTTGAGTGATGAAGTTGACTTAGAAGATTATGTCTCTCGGCCAGACAAGATTAGTGCTGCTGAGGTGAGTATATGTTTCTGGTCTCTGACTATACCTGATATATATTATGTTGATGGTACGGATTAGCCATAACATTAATTTATGATTAACCCCTTCTTATTGAGCCATATAGAAGTATAGATTTCTATTCCTTGTATTACAGTCTTGACTTCCCTCTTGTCACAGACATCGTATCACTCCACATGCCTGGTTTGGTTTTAGGAAGTCACTCTTGCATGGATTTCAAACTTCAATGTTTTCATGATTGTGATTGCAACTGGGAATTTGTCTGGCATCAAAAAATTTATTATTTCAGAATTTCTGGTTTTACGGAGATGTCTGTAGGAATTAAGCGAAAATGCCCACAGGAATTAGAGTTTAGCCCCTTTAGTGGTGGTACTTACTTCAAGCACACCGGTCACATAATAGAACTATAGTTTGGACACGGAGGTAAGGGGTGGTAGGATGGCACTAACAAGATATTTAGGGGGTGTTTGGTATGAGAATATAAAATGTAATGGAAAGGGAAATGATAAAGTGGAGTAAGGGTAAGAGTATGGGTAGTAGTTATATGTTGTTTGGTATGAAAATGTAAGGGGAACAATTACTTGATCATGGAAGGGGAATTTGTTACTTGACATAAATAAGTGGTAACAAGGTAAGGGTATCCATTACCCTCAAGAAAGGGATTGGATTAACCTAACATCATACCAAACAAAAAATGTGGAGTAATGGTAATTGAATCCATTACTTGGTATTAAAAAATTCATACCAAACACCCCCTTAATGGGAATGGAACTTCTTTCTTAAATCGTCATCAGAATGGAGAAATCAACTATGCCTTTGGTTCTCCATATTAAGAGCTTGTTTTCCCCGATCTAGTATCACATCAGTTCTGCCCATCGTTTCCACTGTCTCAATTTTAGTCCGGTTGTGTTCTGCCCATCACTTTCACTCTATTACTTTCAGTTATGTTGAGGAGAATGGGCCTTAAATCTTGATACTAAACTTTACTTATCATATTGCTATTTAATTTAGAAAGTTAGATTAGGAGAACTTACGAAAAAGTATCTGAGCCATTGAGTTGTTGTGAAATATTTGACCTTCCATTACAATTGATGTCTTGTCCTGTTAGGGATGGGAATCTTGTTATTTGTTATCCCTTAAGGGCTTCAATACAATGAGTTTTAGTTTTAATTTCCGATTTCATAAAATGTACTATAGGTTGTGTCTGAGAACAAGTTATTCATTATAAACTTTAATTATGGAGGCCACCCTTATCTTTTACATAAAAGTTTTCTGTTGGGCTCCTTTTCCTAATGTATACATGATGTCGAATAACTTTTGCAACTGTTTGGCTGTTTGCAGATCGCTGCAATTTGTCAAGAAGCAGGCATGCATGCTGTTCGTAAGAATCGGTATGTCATCTTGCCCAAGGATTTCGAAAAGGGTTATCGATCCAATGTGAAGAAGCCTGACACCGATTTTGATTTCTACAAGTGATAATCGCGTAATATAGAAGTGCTAGGAAATGAGCTCATCGTCTATTTCATGATTTTAATCTTATATAAAGTATTAGGTACACATGTAACTTCCATTTTAAAACATCCTGTTCAACTGGGAGTTTTCCTTTCTGCTTCGACTTAAAAAATATCCGAGTGTGCATCTGGTTTCTTCTTCGTTCGTGCAGCAATCTGCTTCTTGCCTTAATTTTCTTTTTACGAGTAGCATATTACTAACAATGGGCGAAACATGATTTTATTTATTTTTTTTTACTTTTTTTTATCCTTTTAAATGGCCTCAGAAGACGCTTATTTTGAAATTTACTTGCTTTAGACGTTTGCATTTTCCTATATTTCCCGACTTGTATCATTATATAATGGTTGTGTATGTTGATAATTATAATGTTCCTTAAATTTGCAATTAGGGTTTTAGATAACAAATCTACCATGATCCTTGTACTGTAACAATAGCACATTCTTGTGCTAGTCTTTGACTACACCACCCTTGTGCTACTCCTTTTAGCTTTACTTACACCCACACATTAATCAACGCATGACCACAAATACTTGCACCCACACGTTTGTTTATGGTGGGGTTGGGCAGATGCATGCTTATAAAAATTTGTCTGTAGGCTTAAATTTACAGAAGTTTGCTTGCGATTGTGGAGCTTATTTTGTTGTCGCTATACGCCCTTTTTCTTTGCAGTCGGGAATTGCAGATAAATGAGCACAATTGATATAAAAGTTAAAGTATATAATCTTAAAATAATACAACACGTTGTTCAAAATACTTCAAATACAAATATATTCTTAAAAAGCGAGACACTTAACAGTGTAGAGGAATACACAAGACAGTGAAATTAAAACTCTCATTGTTCACATTGTTGTGCTATTGAAATAAATAGACTATGGACTTAGAGTCAGAGTATGGTATCTTCTCATATAATTAAGTGTATATCTATAAAATAAGCGGGCATGTGGGTTTAATTGTATATATTAATTTTTTTCTCTTTATTAGTTCATTCAATTTAGCGAGTAGGTATTACCCATTCAAATATTAAAAAATTTTCAAGAGTATTGTGCAAGTCTGTTCATTTTTTTATTCAGATTAGTCGAGTCTAGCAGGTATCTCGCCCATGATAAGCTCTAGTTTGAAGTAATTAAGTATGACAACTATAAGGCCATATTTTGTTCAACTGATTTTTATAGATTGAAATTGATTTTTACTGATTAAAACGTATTTTTATTGATTATAACTAATTTTTACTAATTAAAATTCCTTTTTTATTCACAATTTTGAAATTTCAAAATATATTTCTTAAGTTAAATAGCGTGCGAGCTTATCTGTAAATATTATTTTGGAAAATTTATGTGGTAACTTTAAGTTTTTGGTTGTTTCACGTGTTGTACAAACTTTTTTAAATTTCATGTTGAGTATAAGCTTTTAATTTTTCCACTTGGCATCCAAAATGTTAAGATTCTTTTGTTAAATTTACGTTCATTACCTAATCATACCTATCATAACGACATTTTTTATAAAAAATTAAATGTGACACTTATTCTTATAGGGCATTTTTTCGAAATTTTGTTTGTAATAAGTAATGAGTATACTTAACTTAATAAAGAACCTTAACTTTTTATCCACCACTTGAAAAAGTTAAAAGCTCAAAATCTCTATGCACATTAAAAAATATTTAACTACCACATTATAATTCAAAAATTTAAAATTACTATATAAATTTTCCTATTTTATTATGTTGCTACCTGACTTTACTTATCTACGATGTATATTTTTTTAAAGGCATGTCCATACCTACTGTTATATAAGTCTTTGCCAACACTATGATATTATCTGCCTTTTGTTCGCTATTAGTAACAACGATCAAATATTTTTTTTCCAGTTTCTTTGTTCGTTGTTAGTGACAACGACCATACACGACCCTAGATACAGACAAGAACACGCTTATTTTGGGAATTAAAATTTTCCGAATTTATTTTAAATATTTATTTTTATAATAAAGTTTATTTGGTTGATAAATTCAAAATGATGCTGGTCACCGGCTATTGGGAGTGGCCGCATGATCAAGTCAAACCTCAATTCTTACCTAACGTCTACCTGATTCTCGGTCGGTCTTCGCTATATAAATTCAACTCCGATCCTCAAAAACGATTCAGAATCCAAATTGAACTTCCAATTTTCATCTAGGGTTTGCCCCCGATTCCAATTCTGGTTCGTATTTGCATTCAATCTTTTCTCTCATTTCTTTTACTTCAATTAATCATCAAATTTAGGGTTTTCATTTATATCATTTAATTTATTTACTCTTGTTAGTTTAATTGTATTTCTATTGATTAGGGTTTATGTTTTAAATTTGTGCAATTCAAAGTCATCCTCAATCCTTTTGGATTCAGGATTTCTCATCTATTATTTTGAAACTTATTGATTCTTAAGTCTTATCAGATGTCACATGCTGAATCGAATTTTTTGTTTGTTTCAAATTTAAAGGTTTGTTTTAATGGCATCCAAGAGAATAGTGAAAGAGCTTAAGGATTTGCAGAAGGATCCTCCTACTTCTTGCAGTGCAGGTAAGAAATATTGATATACGATTTGATAGGTTTAATTTTTTTGATTTATCGTACAATTGTGGTTTTTGAGCATCATTGTTCCGCTTATAGGTGTGATTTAGCTCTTCCTAGTCATTGATTGTTTTTGTTTCTTATTTTGATTTTCTTTGTATGTCCTTTGAAGTGTATATTAACAAGCCTGAAATTGAATAAATAAGCTTGAAAGGATTAATCTTCGTTATTATTTTTCTGAGTATCACGTAGGAGTATTTTAAAGCTGAAACTGTATCTTCTCCATTAATATCATTATCGAGTTTTATTTATCATCATTTTGAGTCCCTTGTTTGAAATAAAAGCTATTTAGAGAGTTGATATGGATAGGGGACAACATTTGTGGTTGCATCACCTTCGAGTTGCAACGGGTAGCTTTACATGGGTCAATTGCATTCTGTATATGGTGAATATAGTACGGAGACATGGTAGAAGCTTTTGTTGATGGTTAACTTTGATGCATATGATGTTTTGTTTGCGGTCATTTGTATGACTTGTTTGTTTTAGGAACTTCGAGTAAATTTGTTTGCTCATCATGCATACCAGATGTATTCATAACCAAATGGATACTCAGTTTCTGTTTGAATGACGCATGTCCCGACCAAAGTTATCCTGGTACCCAATTATCGGACCGGGACATTGAGTATTTGATTTCTGTGGGGCAGTGCTTATGAGTTTTGTCTACTGCCTTATTGGTGCTCAGTTTGATCATTTGAGCATGAATCAAGGGCTTATTTTGACACTACCTATTTTTTTTGAAGTGATTGACACAACCTAATTAATTTCACTTGCCATAGTTTGTATGAAATTGTGAATTCATGTATGATACTACCTATTCATGTATTTTGAGATGTTGCTAAACAAAATTAGCTCCCAGGAATTATGTCTTTTACTTGTGTCTTTCACTGTTATCTTATTAAGTGTGGGATGGTTTCAGATTTCAAGTAGAAGTAATATATCTGACATTAGTCTTAACCAAGCGGAGTAGATATAAGAAGAGAAAAATTATGCATCCTTTTTATGTGGCTGTTATGGTACCCAAATATTGTTACCCATGATCTGACCTGGGATTATATATTTTTCTTTATCAAAGACCCGCGATTAATTCTTCGAGTGGGTAAATGGACGGATCAGATTAGACTATTCGGATTTGGGATACACACCCCTAATGCTTATGGCTGTTTGTACTTTAACATGTCAGTGAGAGAATTACGGAGAGATTGATATACTGTAGTCTTGCTGCTGTTAGTCAAAACTTTATGATAGAGTTGTTGGGAATATAACATTGTTTGTATCGATTGCGGTATAATTTTTGAATTCAATTCAAGATTTTGTTGAGTTTTTTGTGGTTCTTTTAGGGTCGTACTTGCTCAAATTAATTTTTCCTTTTGGGTTCTTGTACCAACTAAGTCCTCTCGGGAACTCACTTAAGAATAATAGAGAAGATTATCATGTACTGTACTATACATGGAGATCTAGTGAATATTCTACTAATCTACTTTAAAAAATTGTAAAAATTGAGATTATTGTGGAGATTGAATGTAGTAGCTATATTTCTTGATATCATAAACTACTTTTATTTGCCATTCTCTTTTTGCCATTTCTTGATGTGCCTCAAGCCCTCAACTGTGGTGCCTTTAGTATTACATATACTTATAAATCACTTGCTTGAATCTGGATTTATGGTCTTTCAAACATTGAAAATTTTAAGATATTATGACTTCTTTGTTGACTTTAGGGCTGTCGGCAATAATAAAATATTATGTTACAGGGCCAGTTGGAGAAGACATGTTCCATTGGCAAGCAACGATAATGGGTCCTACTGAGAGCCCTTATGCAGGAGGTGTATTCCTTATATCTATTCATTTTCCTCCAGATTATCCATTTAAGCCACCTAAGGTAAATTAGTGCTTCCTTGTTAGTAATAAGTTGTTACCCTTTTTGTAGTGGTATATTTTGCATAAGTTTCTGAGGTTGTAAAACAAAAACTTGAATGGAGTGTTAAGGCTCTCTCCCACCCACATGCATGTTTTTAACATTAGAAATATTTTACTTGAAGTTGCCTGTATGATTACCTATAGGTAATAAATATATGTAAAACCTTACTGATTTTAGTTTTTCAGATCACTTTCGGAACCTTGACAAACAGCAGCCTAAATTATAGTTTATTGATTTTCGAGATAGTATGGTTGAAGGCATTGAGATGTCAATGGAATGATTTAAGAAATATGGATTAAAATATCTGAACAGACAAGGTTTTTTTAATACATTAATAGTACTGATTGATGAGAAGGAGAAGAAAGATTAATCAGCAGTGCAATATGGAGGTGGTGATGTTAGCTTCATGTGATAGTATGATATAGCCTGTGTATCTGAATATGCTGGTTCCTTTCCCGCTTCTATCTTGTGTGCAGTTTCTGTGAAGTTGCTTTTTGAACTATAATTACACAAGCTCCTGTTTTTTGTTTGTTAAACGCACAAAAAGCCACTCTTCCTTTTGATACTTTTCTTTCTTCAGTATGGATATGATTTGTTTGAGTTAATCAGGTTGCATTTAAGACAAAGGTCTTCCATCCCAACATAAACAGTAACGGAAGCATATGTCTGGATATTCTTAAAGAGCAATGGAGCCCAGCACTTACTATTTCCAAGGTATGATGATCTCTGCATTTGTATGCTATTTTAATGGTGTGTTTAGTTGTTCTTTGTAACGTGACTTATATAAATGAACTAAGATATTTGCCAATGTATGCAATGTATTATGTGATACAGATTCTGATTAATATATATTTCGCAGAGATGAGTGATATGGGTCTCTTGTTCTATATTATTTTTTGTATTTCTTAATGTTTCAATTTGGACAGTGTTACCTTATACACTCATTTACTTAATAGTTTTGAATAGAAACAAGTTGCTAAGTTTAATGAGAAGACATGCAATGTGATTGTTGATGGTGGTGCACAAAAGGATGCCGTTTTGTTTTAAGTCGTGAACAAGTTGAGACCAACTACTATAGTTTGATAGAAAAGCAACTATCTTGCAACTTGTAATTAATTTGAGAAAATAGTGGAAAAGAATGGGGGAGGTATGCTTTGGTGTTGACTTGTGAGTTGTGAGGGACATAGAGGGTAATAATGCCGGATAAATTGGTATGAATATTGAAATTGATATCAAGGTGCTTTACCTAGTATTTTCTATTGGTACTTGGGAGTGGTTGAATTTGCTTTCCATCATGTTGCTTCTCATTTTGATTACCGTCGGAAATATTCAATTCTACAGACTTTTCATCTTTTGTTTTATCCAAAGCATTTTCATGGTTCTTCTCTAGTGGTTCAATAACAAGTTCCTCTTGGATTACTAGCGAGTGAACCCATAGGTTAACCAAGAGGGCATTACAGAGGTGCATGTTAATAGTTTGTCCAAAGGGAGGGGAAAACCCATTGAATGAGGAACCGTTACAGGAGTATGCAACTCTTGCAGATCTAGGGTTGGGGAACCAGTATTTGAGGATCCCTGGTGGGATGACTATTTAGCGTAACTAACTGGAACCCGAGAGCATTTTCTGGTGTGGCCATTAGAGACCCATTGGGTAATTCGGTGGACAGTGGAGCCCTTGCTCCTAAGGTGACTGCTTACTCAGATGAGGAGCTGGACATGGATTGGTATATGATGTACAGTCTGAGAATGGTATTAACTCGGATAACAATGACCCGGACAGCATGAACTTCATTTTAGACCGGTCTAAAGTGTAAGAGGATCAAGCTGATGCCATCATAAAGAGATCCTTGGGAATAAATTTTCTTCATATTCTAGTATTGAAGCTTTACCGCTATGTCTTTGGGTTGGCTTGTATGTCTCCAAGTTTTGCGAAGTTTTGAATTATTATGCCTTTTTTAATTATAAGAGTTAATATATCGATTTTTGATCTCCTAATAAAAATGTGATTTTTGATGGTTGTATTAGCATTAATTCTTCCAACATGAGTAATTCTAACTTCAAAATTTTTCAGGTTCTTCTCTCTATATGTTCTCTTTTGACTGATCCAAACCCGGATGATCCCCTCGTGCCTGAGATTGCTCATATGTACAAGACAGACAGATCAAAGTACGAGGCCACTGCTCGCAGCTGGACTCAGAAGTATGCTATGGGTTGATTGTTCGTATCCCCGCTTAATCACATCCGACACAAATTAGTGGTGAAAAGCATTGAGTTGTGCCTTTGTGAATACTACATAAAAATTCTATTGCTTTGTATGAGCTAAGTACTATCTAGTATCTACTAGTTGCTTTTGGTGAGATATGGATGTGTTAAGTGTTACTATGTTGAAGGATACTGGATTATGTTGCTCTCATTGATAACTACTTCAATGTCAGCCTGTTGATTACATTCATGTGCTAATGAGCTGATTACTGATTATCAATTGAAAAAATTACCGTGAATAATACAATCTTTTGTTAATTTTATAAAATAATATCAACTATTGATTAACCATGAATAATGGAGTACCAACTTAAACTGATTACTGATTATCCATTGGAAAAATTACCGTGAATAATACAATCTTTTGTTAATTTTTCTATACTAACTTTTGATTAACCATTAATAATACCAAATTAAACTGATTATTAATTATCAATTGGAAAAATTACCGTGAATAATATAACCATTTGTTAATTTCTCAAGATTAATATCAATTATTGATTAATCATGAATAATACCAACTTAAGGATATTTTCCTAAAAAATTCTTAACATGTTAAATATCAAACCGTAGGTGATGATTACAGCCTAACACATGAGGAGGATTGTGTTTGCATTTTTGTAGAAATTAACCATATTTTCTTCTATAACCAAAAACACACCACTTAGTGATGAAATTGTGATTTCTTTATGTTAGAAAATCTTAAATTAATTGTTAAATATACTAATTATAGAAAAATATTATTTAATAGTTAAATTTTTTCTATACTTTTCTAAATAAAAGAATTAGGTCTTGAAAAGCAAATACCACTTTTTAAAAAGATTTTGAGTTTGATTTCATCCAACTCTCCTTCATTCGGCTTATCTTTTATAATAAAAAATTCTAAATATAAAAGTTAAAGTAAAGGGTGATTTGCAAACCACAACATAAGTTAGAGCTTTTGTGACATTTTATATATTTTTTAAAAATAAAATTTTTAAATATTAAAATGAAAAGCTGCCAACATAGGGTTTTTGTCCTTTTTCAACCGAGCGAACAAGAAAATAAATAAATAATCACAAATTTTCATATGATACAGTCTCAAGGTGAGATCATTTTAATTGAGTTGGTCCAATGTACATTTATTTTAAAGTGATGACTTTTAATAGTCTTAACGTTATCACTCATAACTTAAATTACAATTTCAAAGTGACCACTTAAAGAAATAGACTTACTTGTATGAGCTCGTCTCATGGTGAGACGATATCATATGTGATGGGCCGATAAATAATAGAAATAATAAGAGTGGGGGCTGGCCGAATTGTGAAGACTAAAGAACAACTTGTCTTGGACGATACAGTCTCATAATAAGACCGTTAATTTAGGCCGGTCCAATTCGCGTGCGTACCAACATGGGCATTTTTTTTATTTTCTGGGCATTTTTTAATTTTGCTATTAAAGGTATCAATTTTAACCTTAAAAACATCAATTTTCACCAAAAAAATTAAAATATTGTTACACACTCATGAAATGGACCGGCCTACACTTCTCATTTAACTTACAACGGTCTCGTCCAAGTTCTTGAGAACGAACAATTGCCGCTACTATTGGCTTATTCTTTATTCTCCAATCTCCATTGTTGTTTATCTTTTCAATTCTCTTACATTCATTTACACCTTGTGAGTCCAATTTCGCCTTTTGGATTTATTTTTTTCCCTTTATCTGTATATTACTTGATTACAGGAACTTAATCATATTCATCTAGCTTATACTTACAATGGCTCGATTTCGAAATGTAAGCCATGAAACCCTAATTTTACTTAATTTGGTACTTTTAATGTTATTACAGTTGTTTAATTCTTCTATTAATGCATTTATGTTAATGTTTTTTGGATTATCAGAGGAAAAGGAGCAAGATAGTTGTTAAGCCGAATTTAAAGAACAAGCAGCTTCCTACTGTTGATCAAGTTACTGGGAAGAAGATACCCCAAAGTTTTGTATTCTCTAGAACAAAGCTTCCTTCTTCTTTACGACAACTTGAAATGGATTTGAGGAAATTGATGCTTCCTTATACTGCCCTTAAGCTCAAGGTTTCATTCTTTTTACTTTCCTTTCGTAACTTTTGTTTAATGAGAACTATATGTGAGAGGTCCAACTAGGGCGTCGACTATTCATCTTGCATGTTTCTTGAATCAACTGAGCTACCATTCTTTTGTGAGTATTGCACAATTCAAATTTCATAGGGTTTTCAATCAAATGACTAGGTACGCCGGGTTCTAGATCCTTGCATGCAGGGCCGTTGCTGAGGGTAGTTTTGAGGTGCAACCGCCTAGTGTCCAACTCATGTAGGGCCCAAATTGAGTTAATCTTTATAATTAAATTAGTATTTGCATAAGTAGCATTTAGCCTGAATCGAGCTTGCAACATTTGGATTCTTAGTTAAGTGCAAGCGTTTTTTTTTTTATTTTTCGCCTAGGGCCCAAAAGTTGTGCGCCGCTTGCACGGGTATGTATGAAAATGTAATTTTAGAGTAAGTGGATGGAAATGAAAGAATTTAGTGCCATTAAGCTTTAATATAGTAAGCTGGCAATGGCAGTTGCTTTTAGAACTCATGGGTTGATTTGTTTGATGATAATTCAATCAAGGCAAATGTTATTACTTATTAGTTACTTCTTTTACTTTGTTTGATGATTGAGTGCAATTAAACCGTAAAAGTTAATGCTAAAAGAATAAATTTGAAACATCTTGCTTATTTGATGATCATTTTTTAATTAATGAAGCTAATGGTGTAACTAGTTCTATGGAGTTTTGAAAATTTTATTTTCACAGGGGCCATTGGTTGTTGAGCTATAGCATCATTCAAGATTTTAGAATCTGATAATGGAGTACTTATTGAACTGTCCTTTCCTCGGTGGAGGCAAAGTTTCTTAATTTTTCATTGGTCATTCACTTTCCGGTGCGAGCGTAAAAGTTACTAGTATGGCTTTACATTGCTATGGATCTTATCCCTGGGCAAGGGAGCATGCCCATGCTTCTGAATTAAAGAGTATGTGAGCTTTGAACTACTTTGGTGCCATGTATCATAGTAGTATGTTACGAATTGCGTTGAAGGGCATTATTGACTTTTTACTATTAGTTGTCTTTCACTTTTATTAGGGGGTTTATTCTTAGAGTCTTTTATATATATAGTTGAGGGTCTTCTATTGTGGGTATCAGTGTCACATGATTCGCTACTTAATTCGCATGCCTAGATTCGAGATTCGCTCAAAATGGACCAAAAATAGCCCAAAACCGACCAAAATTCGCTTTTTTCGATTCGCGATTCGCAAGAGAGATTAGCGAATCATGTGACAGTGGTGGGTATGCTTGTATGTTTTGGGTGAATAATTCACATAGGAGTTTGGGACCACTCGAAGGATCCTCTATATCTTGTATCTTGTAACAATTCAATAACAAGAATACGGAAGTATTATTCAGTCCATTGTTCTTCTGTTTCTTGATTGTATTCTTCTCTATATTCTATTTGGTTTGTTTCGTTTGGGTAATTCTTGGCTGGTGCATATTCTTTGCATAGCAGTCCCTAACATAGTACTAAAAACTATTTTTTCGGCAGTCTTCAGACTCCAGTTTCTAATTATTTTTCCTGGATTCCAGTTTATGTGATGATGCAATGGTGGGTTCTTATTTATTTAGTTATTCTGTAATTCAGGAAAAAAAGAGGAACAATATCAAGGACTTTTTGAATGTTGCTGGACCTATGGGCGTAACTCATTTCCTGATATTGTCTAAAACCCATACTGCGCCATTTTTGAGAGTTGCAAAGACCCCACAGGGTCCAACTCTTACTTTTAAAATCCACGAATACTCATTAGCTTTGGATGTTGCTCAATCTCAGTTGCGGCCTCGATGTCCACAAGATCTTTTCAAAAATTCTCCACTGGTGAGTCTATATCATCTGATAAGTTTTTTTCCTATTCTCTTCTTTGAGATGTTTTGATGTTTATAATCCTAAGACTGGACCGTATAATACTGTGACTTCTCTACTTATAGATTAATTGTCTTGTGCTTGACATTTCAGCGTTGGATATGTTGTGGTAAAAGGTTTGCTTTATATATTTTTATGGTGTTAAAATTTCAGTGTTTTTGTAAAGTATAAAAAGTAACATTTCTGGTCCAATAAGGTATGAGAAAAAAATTTCAAGTCCAGTAAGTTCAAACTTCGAACGAAGGTTAAAGATTTATATAAGGTTGCCAATTTTAATTTACACATATTACTACGATGCCAAAGCCTTAATTCCAACAATACGGGGTTGGCTACTGAACCAAATCAATTTGAGTTAAGAGATCTTTGCTAGAAGAGTTAACTTTATTTTATCCTATCTAAAACTAAACTATGCCCATTGATTTCTATGTATTGTCCAGTGTCACATGATTCGCTAATTGCCTTGCAAATCGCAAATCAAGACAAGCAAATTATGGTTGGTTTTAGGTTATTTTTGAACCATTTTGAGCAAATCGCGAATCCCAAAATCGCGCTAATGTGTGTATAATTGTGGAAATAAATTATAAAATCTCCAAGGAGCATAGGTTTTTAAAACATTTGACAGGCCCTAGTTTTTCTTAGAGTAACTTGTTAGCTTCCTCTTGGATTAAGGCCCTTGTTATTGTGCTTTTATGATATGCTATTGATCTTTTTTTCGATTGTATGTATAATTGTTGCAGCTTGTTTTATCCGGCTTTGGCACTGGAGAGGAACATTTGACTCTGACAACTAGAATGTTTCAGCACATGTTCCCTACTATTGACGTAAATACAGTAAGTTACATGATCACAACGACAAAGCATGTCATTTTTTAGAATGAACAAGTAACTCAGACTATATTTGGACTGATTTGATTTCTAATGCTTTACAGGTAAAACTTTCTCTCTGTCAGAGAATAGTGTTGATGAATTATAACAAAGAAACTAAACGCATAGATTTCCGGCATTATTCTATAAGATTACAACCTGTTGGTGTGTCTCGTAGGATAAGAAAATTTGTGCAGAATCATCAGGTGCCTGATTTAAGAAACCTGCAGGATGTGAGTGATTTTGTTACCAGGTAATAATGGTCACATTTTCTCTTTCCCTTCCTTCCTAATGTTTGATTTCTTTCTGCAACTTTGCCTGAAATATTTGTTACTTCATTCCCTACTCAAGTTTGTAAATTTCAACTCTATTGCACTCTTCTAGGTTTCTAACCATTGTTACTTGGAAGTTACATTCGATTGGAACAGGGAATGGGAACGGGAATGGGAACACGAAACGCAACCTAGATTGACTCGGGAACGATTGGGTACGAGATATATTATGTATAAATATATAATTGAATACAAAATTAAATTAAAATGATTTTTTTACTTTAAGAAATTATTTTCAAGTGGAATTCTTTTAGATTTCTAGGTTTCATCTCATTTTTTATCCCTTTTTTTTCTTTAAATTGTAAATAAAAGCCAAAATATCTTTGAAAAAGTCTTCCACACCAAGACGTCACCTTGAGTAATTTGGGTTGCCTTTCGTGGTGATTGGGAACGGACGTTCTGGGATCACGGAACGTGGCTACGTTCCACGTTCCATGTAACTATGTTTCTAACTAAATTTACTGTATTTTTTTTGGGATATTCTATATTAAGCACCAACTATGGCAAAAGGGGAGAGGTATTACTTCTTAAATTTTTTTTCACAAAATAGCACTCAACTCTTGGAAAATTAACTATAGTATCATTTCCGTTAAGTTTAATTTTCGTTAAGTTGGGCTTTATATTTGGGATTTATTAGGGGCACTCATGACTTCTACCAAAAATTAAGGGAAATTAAACGTTTTTACCTCCATACTGTCACTGTAGTTAATTTTCCGACAGTTGGGTGCTATTTTGTGGAAAAAATTTTAAAAATTGCTACCGCTCGGCGCTCGCCTTTTGCAATAGTTAGTGCTTACCATATAGAATATCTTTTTTTTATACTTAGCTGTTAGTAATGACTTGTATTGTTTTATACAGTACTGAGGACATAGTATGCACTCTGACTCCATAGGCCACTTTCTTTAAATGTTGAAATAAACTATAAATTTCTTTTATCAACATTACCTTATATTAAATTCCAACATTTAATTACTTAGACTGATTGAAAAATGAAACCTAAAAAAGGATAAAAGTTGCAGTTGGTTGAGGGGTTATTGTGCTCATGGCTTTGTGATTGGTTATAGCTTCATGTTCATTGCCAAGAGTTTTGGAACTTGAAGTTTTTTAAACAGCCAATCACTCATCGTCTTCCTCCCTCTATAGATAGAGAAAAATCATTGTAATTGTAATACACACATTCTGCTCTAATATTCATTTTTCTTCATTATGCTGTGAATTTATATAGGGCTGGTTATGGATCTGAAAGTGAAGCTGATGAAGAAGCTGCAACTGTCAACCTTGCGAGTGATCTTGGTAGAGTCAACCGTGCATCTACGAAAAGTGCTGTTAAACTTCAAGAGATTGGACCAAGGATGACTCTTGAACTGATCAAAATTGAGGAGGGACTGTGCACTGGTCAAGTGCTGTTCAGTATCAATGGTAAGTGAATCTTGTTTCTGCTGCAAGTGTCTTGTTTTGTTCTCGTATTTTTTGTTTTTGTTATTTGACCAGTCAATAGAATTGGATAAAAGAAACAATTTTAAGCTAAACATGCCTAGCCCAATATATATGACGATTTGCTTTTGCAAAAAACCATCTAGATAGAAGTGATCAAGTAGATCATCGTCATCATACCCAGTGTATCCCGCTCATTGACAAGCTATGTTCAGGGTCTGAGAAGGGAAGATAGATGGTAACTCATACTCATATAGGAGAGTGCGGTCAAAGAATCCCCGGCTCAAAGGGTCTTCAAAGAAAGAGGCACCTACAACACAAACTCTGTTAAGTGGTTAACCATGCATAATAATCAATTAAAGATACGCAACACATAGAAGTGATCAAGTAGATTAAGAAGAGAATTTTGCGGACTACCATAGAAGATAGATTATCAGTTCATGTAGTTGGCCCATGATTTTAAGACTTCAGGCACTGTCTAATTTGAGAGGAGGCTTTATGAGTAAAGCTCATTGAATCAGAATTAATTTGAATTTTGAGGTTACCTGCTCGAATCAAGTAAAGCTTCTTGATACAGAAATAAATGGAAGTGGTTCTGCAAGTTTCACTAGTGAATGAAGGACAAGGAAATAACTCGCAGTTGAAACGTAGTTCAGCACTGCTTGAGCATTTATCGGTGTCGATAAGTAGGTGTTTTTAAATTAGAATTACGGGTGCTTCTTTTTAATATTTCTATCTGCTTCATAGAGCCAATGCAAAACCGCATTGCATCGCATCAGCCATGCTGTAATGTTTTAAAAACAAACCGATATTTCCCTCCTTAATAAGAACTTGTTTATTGACTTTAGATACAACCATGTTCGTAGAAATGGTAATACTGCTAGCTTATTCTTTTTGTTAGATGGGACATGGGGTATAAATATGAAAATATATGAATAAATCCTCTCTCTCAAGGTCTTATTACCTTGGCTTCTCTTGATTTAATCTAATGAAGATCGGGGTTTTATTCAAAAAAAGTACCTTACCATTCAATCATATTTGTTTTGGTCTAAAATAGAAAACAATGGTCAAGCGAGATCTGACGAGAAAAATGAAGAAGATGATGAAGAAGACGAAGAATTAGAAGGGGAAAGCGATGAGGGCGAAGACGAGGACGAGGAGGATGGGGAAGACGAGGAAGAATAGTTTGCTGAAAACAGCCGGAGAGTGAACATTGCCGATTTGCAGGCTACAGAATTTTTTGTATGTTTACTTGAGTGGAATTAGGAAATACATTTGTTATATTTGTAGTTACCTTTCTCTGTCTTTCATGTTCACCTTTTAGTTTTCACAAATTGTCGTGAGAGACGGTCTCTCCAAGAGACGCATTAGATTTATGGGCTAAATAGCCCAACTAATACAAATTAAAGAGGAAATTAGAATGTGGGCTTCTCGTTTTAAAGTCGTCTATTTGAAAGACGGTCTCTCATAAGAGTAACTGGTTAGTTTTTATACTTTTTAATTTTGATTATTTTGAAATTTTCTCCTATCATTTTAAATTCATTTTTTCTCACTTTTTTATTCAATGTTCTTAAATATCATAAATGATATTTTTGTTTTTACAAAGATGTGTATATATATGACTTTTTAAATTCTATCTATGAGAGCCAACTTTGAGGTGATGCAAATCCATTTGGTCTGTCGTAGGTAATTTTTTAATTTTTCTTGAAGTATTGATATATTTAGAGATAAAAGATAAAACATAGAGTAATTTTACTGAATCATATCCAAAAATAGAAATTGTGTAAATTATTAGACAGACTAAAATGGAAAACGAGGTGAATTTATTAGAACAAAAGAGTATCAGTGTTAACTTCAAAGTTACCACTATGACCTAATTTCTTTTTGCAATTCATTTCCAAAGAAAGTACACACAAATTTTTGTGAGAGACGGTCTCTTTGAGGGACCATCTTTAATTCGGTCGGCCCATAAAAGAAAATATAGAGTAGGAATTAAGCTTTAATAGACTGAATCTGAGAGGTGTCTCAAAAAGACAAAAAAGACAGAGACTAACTGAAGAGAGTATCAAGGTGGGGACAATCACTCTTTTGTTCTTCGTTAAGGACATATCAGGAACCCTGAAAACAATTCACTGAACAGCTTACTGCTGAACCTCCTCCTACTCTCCTGGTCCTTAGAATTCTTAAAAAACTCAGATTAAACTCAGATTAAAAACAGCACGCGAGCCTCCATGGAATTATTACATGAGCAAGTAAAAATTTTCTTTTTCTAAAAAAATTGTAAAAACGTTCAAGCCGATGGTACAGATTGCCCGAGAAATCCAACGCAGTAAAAGCGAATGCTGTGTTCATTATAATCTCAATTCTTTAAAATCTCTTCTGATGGAACCTCCAAAGTTGCACCAGCATGTTCTTTACTTGGTTTCATTTCTGCAACACATTAACATACCATGTTAAATATGGCTCACAATGAAATACAGTTTTGTAATAGCAAGGAACAATTCTGTGTAAACCAGTTAAAAGGATGATAAAATGGATTCAAATTCTTGATATTTGGAAAAATTGAAGATTACATGGATAATTTAGTCCATTGGACGTACGATTATATCTCTTCAAAGCTAATAGTTCCGGAGCACACAGAACCTACCACGGTAACACAGAATCTCCACCACGGAGAACAATTCTCTACCAGACGTTTGGACATCACTGTCATCACTAATTTCGCAAAATTTCTGTTACTTCTTTTAGATGATCGGATGTTGAAATAAGCAGGTTTATCCAGATAGAACTATACTGTTCTTGAATTAAGATGATATAAGACGATAGAGTAAAATTTACTTCTTTTAGATGGAAACAACAATTGTCCTTGAGCTAAATTGACCAGAGATGAAAATCAGGGGTAAACCTTCAATAGATGTTATGAATAGTCTTCGTATTTCCTAATTGCACACCCTCTAATGCACTATTGTATTTACATGAGGACGAGGATAAGGTTATGGTTCGGTAAAGCTTCATTGCACATTCTAAGCCAATTGGGAATGGATAGCACATAGTCAAGATGTAGAAACTTAAAAAAGATACATGAAGTGTTAGCTTTTGCAATTGATGGTTCCGTCACTTTCAAGCGGTGCCTCAAGTGCTAGAACAATATCACAGAAGCAATGAATTTAGCAATATAACATACAAACCACTTGTGATGAAGCGGGATCATCACATAAATGCTATTTTTATTCACTTCATAAGCTATCTCCCTATAAAGGTGCCTTTCAACTGGTGATGTAAGACGGGGACAGTTCTTCGGGAAATGAACTGATCAATTTATCAAAAAACTTGTCCTTTATTCTCTCTAGGTGTAAGAGTGGGTAGAATTCATTCAAGCAGCTACCACCCTTTGTCGTAACTTCTTAGTTCTAACTTCTAATATAAAGCACAAGAACAACACACAAGGGATCCTAAAGCTGCACTTGAATGAGATTTCTAAGAGGCATTAGAGAGGATTTCACTTTTTAAATACTTTACTCTCAGCATTATATCAGTCAGCTCATTCACTAGGTTCTATTAGTTGCTAGATTCCAGACTCATGACCAATATAACCACACTAAAAAAAATTCTAGAAAAAACAATCATCATTTATTTCCAAAACATCATAATTCTAACAGAAAGCAGAAAGTTAATAAACCTGGCAATATGAATGCCAGTAAACAATCTACTGGATAAAGGGCACTCACAAACTCTAGAACCAAAATTACAATCCCCTCTCCTCTTGTTTGTGTTGTCTATACTCTAGCGCCTCCGAAATTCATAGTTTTAAATTCAGCTACTAATGTATATCTTGTTTGATAAAGTTTGAAGCTTTGTTTCAACATTGCTAATAGCTACTTCCTCTGTCCCCGTGAGTTTGACACATTGAGAGTTGTAAATAGGGACAGAGTGCGTATGACTTCAGTTCAATTGATGTTACTACCTTTAATGGAAACCACTCATCCAATACAAGAAAACATTTAAGGTTTTTCTAACCCTATTTGCTCCTATGAATTAGCTCCTCCCTCACTCATTCCAATGATGATTTAGGTCTACATATAGGCCCCTACACCAATCTAATAATCCTAGGACAAATATAACACGTATCCCTTAAGCCTCCAGCCAAATGGAAACGTGAATATGGGTATGGATTAGAGTGTTCGAACGAGCACTCAATTTCGAATGCTACCGGAAGATATTGACGCCTTGCCTCGATCAAGGCACCCCTTGCACAACTCCTTGCCTCGTTTAAAGCACACCTTATACACCTCCTTACCTTGCTCAAAGTGCCCTTCAAGAAGCTCTCTTTTTGCTTCAACCAAGCCTTCAACCAAAGTTTCAAACATCAAATGCACACCCCTCATCATCTTCCATAGAGTATAGCATGCCATGGTGTGAGCATCAAACCACCTCCATACATTAAAAATTTGGGATTTGCTTTAACTGAACCCAATATAGATATTTATGCAATTAAAGAAAATTTTCAACTAGTTAAATGATTCATCAATATTCTCACATTTTCATTCAGACAATTAAACAAACACATGGTGGGCAATCTAGTTATATAAGAAAGAAATTACCATAAGAACCACGGTCATTGAGCTTGGCTTGGACGATGTTGGTAGAAATGAACTGAGCAGCTGTGTAAGCATCATCAATAAGCCTTTGAATGTCGGATTCAGAAGTGACGCTTCGATTCTCTTCAAATTTGGTACGAACTTCCATGGCAGAAGCTTTAAGCATCTGGGAATCTCCTGCAAATGATTTTCGAGTGGCTTTGAGAATCTGTCTATAGGCTTTTAGAACCTCCATTCTCATCATTTTTTTCACTTTATCTCTCCCTCCGATGAATTTCTTCGTTAATTTCTTGGTTTTGCCGGCGGTTGAATGGGAATTGGGAATTGGGATTATCAAAGATTAACTAAACCTCTTTTAGATGGGAATTGGAATTATTAGAGATTAATTAATATTGAAGATTATTAATGTCTCTTTTTAATCCATACTGGTATAGAAACTAGAGCAATACACAAACTTGTTAGTACAGAATATATATAAAAAATAATTTTAAATTATGATACACGCATATATTATCGTTATAAGATTTACTGGTCAAATACATGACTTTTTTAAATCAAAAAGTTAATAACATTTATTAAAATATTTATCGAAAAAATATTATATTCTAAGCTAGGTAATTAATTATCCTCAAAAAAAGGTTAGGTAATTAATTACTATAATAAATTAAATCATACAAAAATACTTTACATAATTAAATTTAGGAAAATAAATTCTCACGCAATCAACTATAGTCATATTAAATTAACGCATTTGACAAAATTCTAAGGAGTTGTCATGTGTTATTTTTCAGCTCTTTTATTAGTATTTATGATGATTATGATTATGGTTATGATTATTATGAAACATGTACATTCAAATAAAATAACAAAGCTCATAATTGTATATTTTTTATACAACATCAACATTTTTTTACAGAGCGCATATGTAAATCTGAATTGAATACATCAATTAAAATTAGAGACATAAATATTTTTTACATTTTAAAATTTTATTTATTCATTACAAGTTCTTCTCATGAGGATAAAATTACGACGGGCACTCTCACACTTTCTTAATAAAATGTTTCACAACTAATTTTAATTTAAAATGTTTTGCTTATTCATAGTGACTATATGGACAATAATTTTTGCTTTTTTTTTCTGTGTCAGTCACTCGACCAAAGAATTAATTTTTACGTGCATATAATGAGCAAATGGCCATTGTTAACTTATACTCTCTCCGGTTATTCTTTATTGTGCACTTTGGGTTGGACACACATATTAAGAAAGTGATAGTTAATGTATTTTAAATGATTATA
Source organism: Amaranthus palmeri (assembly GCA_019776075.1). Classification (NCBI taxonomy): domain Eukaryota; kingdom Viridiplantae; phylum Streptophyta; class Magnoliopsida; order Caryophyllales; family Amaranthaceae; genus Amaranthus; species Amaranthus palmeri. Next base: position 3,419,669 of record JAAKBH010000271.1, on the reverse strand, counting down.
ATAATCGTAAGGGTGGTAGTTAGAGTATTTGAGTGATTATAATAATTATATGGTCGTAGTTGGGGTATATATTTTTGGAGGCAAATTACTAATTATCATTCAAATTGAATTAAACATTATGCATTAAATACAATTTTCCTTTTTCTAAAATAATTAATTGTAGTAAAATGAAGTATGAACATTTATTTTGGGGGGCAAATTACGCAAAATGTGTGGCCAATAGTCTATAGACAGCAAAAATAGCAATACTTTGACTTTCTTTTTTATTTTATTTTATTTTTAACACTAATAAATACTTGTGTTTTTTTTTTTTTTTGAGTTAATAAATACTTGTGTTATTATTATTTTACTCATAAATATTTTTGGTTCGCCATCATAATTTTGTAATATTCTTTTATGAAAATGTTTTTACTGCATTATATAACTTAAATAGATATATTTTACTATTTTTTATTTATATTATTTATGCACTTTTAATATCCTTACGACTTTCTTAATCTTTCTGCCATTTGAAGGTGTTGTAATTTCACGAAAACTGAGAGAGTACTTTTATAATAAGGGGATGTTCGACAAATAAAACATTACTTAGCAACATTTTTTAAGAAAATGTCTTTTTAAACTAGCTAAAACTATAAGAAATAACTTTTTTCATTGACTTTGACTATTTATCAATTTTTTCTCCAATAAACACTCAACAGCTAACAATAATGTTTTATCAAACACCTTCACTTATTAGCTTATATTTTCAACCTGCACTTATTAACCTATATCTTCAACCAGCTAACAACTTTGATCAATAACTCTAACCAACAGTGAATTGTCATAGACCATCAGCTGTTAATCATTTTAGCTGGATTATTCAAAAAAGTGTTAGAAGTACACATGTACTATATCAAAGCACTATGATCTTTTTAATGAGGAGATAGAAATTGCATTGATGCTAATTGGCATACCTAACAAGTTCATGGGAAATCCAAGGCCATCCCCCCTTTTCTTATCACTTCAACTCCAATTAATTACTCTCACAAGTCACACTTCCCTTTTTCTTTCTACTAGTACAAACATGAGACACCCTTTAGCTTATTTCTTTTTAATTTCTTTCATAACCCAATAATCCCCTTCTATTTTTCCTCAAAACCCAAAAATAAATCCAAAAAATACAATAAAAATGATCCAAAACCCAACAAAATTATTCACCTTATTTTCATTCCTACTTGGCTTCATCATCACAACTACACAATACCCTATTGTTGTGAATGCTGAAAATTATGTTGAAGAAGCATGTAAAGTAACAACATACCAAGACTTATGTATCAAATCCTTAGCTTCCTACTCCAATAAGGCCAAAAAAAGCCCACATAAGTGGGCCCGGGTCGGCGTATCTGTAACAATTTCTGAGGTAAAACATGTGTCAAAATACCTCAATAAAGTCAAAATACGCAATCATGTTAAAGGTAAAAAAGTTAGGGCAGCATTAGGTGATTGTGTAGAGTGTATACAAGATACACTAGATAATCTTTATAAATCACTTAATGTGTTAAGAAGGTTAAGTTTTGGGGAGTTTAATGACCAAATTGGGGATGTTTTGACTTGGTTAAGTGCTGCCTTAACTGATGAGGACACGTGTCTTAATGGGTTTGATGATACTAAAATAAAAATAAGAAATAAGAGTATTGTTAAGGTTTGTAATAAGGTTCAAAATGTTAGTTATATTACTAGTAATGCTCTTGCTCTTGTTAATAAGCTTGCTAGTGCTGGACTTGAAGATTTGGATGCTCATCATCTTTAGATCATGTTAAAGAATCTGAACTATCAATTTAAACTTATGGTTGAAGTCTCGTGATATTTTATATACTGATTTGGAGTAAAGTATTAATCATTATAGGGTTTGGTGATGATTGGTCTTATCTTCTGTATACTATACTATGCACTTTACTTTTTCTATGTACTTGTCGGAGTATAGGCATGTAGCAAATATGATCATCATCATACTCAATATGTTCTCCTTATAGTTGGCGTATAGATAATGTTTGTTAAAAATCAAAATCAAAAGTTATAAAAATTGTAATTACTTATTTACAAATACTTTCTCCGTTTCATTATATTTGCTATATTTCACCTTTTTACGCATTTCAATACATTATTTTTTTTATTTATTTCAAATGTTTTGTATATTTGTATTGTATAATCATGGGCAACGCAACGACAATCCAACGGTTGATTCGTTGATCCCTTATAAGCAACTTGATGAGATGAAACATACATGAATAGGGGTATTATAATAAGCCGACTACGAGTAAAAAGCTTAATTAATTCATAATATGTATGGGATAAATTATTTTACTTATTATGTATATGAGATATATTTCTTGAAAAGATTGACTCATACAATAATTTGTGTGTGACTAATAGAAAAATTGGTCTCTGATCTCTAAGAGACAATATATTGATATACGATGTTCACTAGTAACTCTCCTGAGAGCTTTCTGGAGGCCTAATCCACAAAAGTCAATTAATCCGAAAAAAATGCTAGTTAATTATCTTTTAAACATCACTATGGTGGGGGTAATATAAGTAAAGGATTTGATGATATCAAGTAAGTATTTGGCGTATATCAAGTAGCAATGTGAGATATACCAGTAGGTGTTTGTGCTTGTCAAGTAAAGATTTGATGTATATCCATTATAAAAAAAAACACAATTTTAACCAACACCTTTATTTTCATATTATAAAAAGATCTAAGATTAGATAAAGTTTTAAAATGTTAATATTACGATAATATGTAGGGATGGTCACGGGTCCAGGACCCTATTGGACCCGCCCCAGACCCGCCCCTTTTTTAAGGGTCTGGGTCTTATTTTTTGAGACCCATCGGATCCGGGTCGAATCTGGATCTAGAAAATATTTGGCGGGTCCGGGTCCGGGTCCAATATTCGGACCCTGGACCCGCCCCTTGGACCCTTATTAATATTGAATTGTCCATTTTTATTTGTCTTCTACGCGTGAACTATACCCTCAACACTTATTTTCTTTTCATATAATCATAATATATATAAATAATATATATGCTACTTGCTAAGTGTTAACCCAATTACCCTTATTTCATGACTCGAACTAGTATTTATAATAAAATTTAAGCATATATTGGTGACGTTATGCGAGTTTAGATGTTAAATTAGTATTAAATATTTGTATAATACGATAATAACTCTCTTACAAATATACGAAAAATACAATGACTTACAAATGTTTCAAATTTGACAAATCAAAGAGACTTATTTTAGACCCACTAAAGACCCATTAAGGACCCTAGACCCATCAGATTCGGAGGGTCCGGGCTTGAAAATTTTGGACCCTTAGGGTCCGGATCCGGGTCTGGATCTCAAAAAATTAAAAGGGTCCGGGTCCGGGTCTGGTTGGACCCGCTCCAGACCCGCCCCATGACCATCCCTAATAATATGTATTAAAACGAATCAAACAATTATATTTTACTCAATTACGTTATTACACTTCTATATAGATCAGTACTTCTATATCAAACGCGTCAGTTGATGAACAATAATAACTATAGTAACTACTAACTATAGCAACTATTAAAGACGAGAGATAGTATTTGATCCGAATCACAAATAACAGAAAATACGAGGGTATATTTGTAAATAAATAATTTGAGGTACCTATATATAAATTCATTATTTCCTTCTTCCTCGTAAATTTTCACTCTTCCTCTTAATTCCATTCTCTCTTATAACTCGGTAACCATTCCATTTCAACTCACCACCGATTCGACTCATTTCCGAGCCAATAGAAGCCATGGCTATGGAGCTCACCTTCCGAGGCCATGAAGTTCAGCTCCTTTCGGACGAGTACTATCCCATTCCCAAACCACCCAAACCATGGCACAGCGTAACTCGTCCGATTCATTATCTCTTACGCGAACAACGATTCGTTTTCCTCCTCCTCGGCATTGCAATCTCCACATTGGTTTTCTGTTTCTTTCGTTCATCTCCCTCGACGTTAACAAACTACAACATGCATGATTCACTCGTTGGAGAATCGTTCCTCACGGCTGAGCCGACTCGGTTGTTGCCACACCGAGTGAAGGGCGGGTTTAGATCGGGGAAAGTCACTCTAGGGTTGAAGAACAAAGGATTGAGAATTGTTGTGACGGGTGGTGCGGGGTTTGTAGGATCTCATCTTGTAGACCGTTTGATTGCTCGAGGTGATAGCGTGATTGTAGTGGATAATTTTTTTACTGGAAGAAAGGAGAATGTTATGCACCATTTTGGAAACCCTAGATTTGAATTGATTCGACACGACGTCGTTGAACCTCTTTTATTGGAGGTTGATCAGATCTATCATTTGGCTTGCCCTGCTTCCCCTGTTCATTACAAGCACAACCCTGTCAAGACTATCATATCCTTTCTCTTCCTTTTATCCTTCTGTTTTTGTTTGATACTCCTATCATTTAACGTTGAATTTACACTATTTTTGGAAAATACGTGTAATTTTTTGTGCAATTGATTCAAATTTGACAGATGACTAAACGTTTTTTGACTACTAGTTTGTTTGAAAATTAAAATGATTATGTTTTCTGGGCAATTTAATCAGAAAAAGCGCCATATTACGTAAACAGATTACTGGAATTTCCATGTTAATTTTCTTAGCGGGTTGCATGTGGGCCAGATGCTAGAGTCTTTATATTGTTGCAATTATGTGATTTTGTAAATTAGAATGGAAATGAAACCTTAACTGGTATGAATTGAATTGAATTAACAAAACAAATGTGGTGGGAACATTGAACATGTTAGGGTTGGCTAAAAGAGTGGGTGCAAGGTTTCTTCTAACAAGCACAAGTGAAGTTTATGGCGATCCTTTGGAACATCCTCAGAAAGAGACTTATTGGGGCAACGTTAATCCCATTGGTATCAATCCTTCTCTCTTTATTTTCATTGGAAATTCTTTGTTTTATCACATGGTTTGTAGTTTGTACATAATACCCTTCTCTGTTCACATTTTTTGTGATGCCTTTGGAGTAATATTTCATCATCTCACCAAACATGTGAGTCTTATGATTGCTATTACTCTAGAGTCAAGTGAGTAGTTATCCCATCATTTTATGTGTGAGTTTTGTTGACGATGCTTTTGGGATTTTGTTTGCAAATTTGCTATATACTTTTTTGTTGCATTGAATTTGCAATATTTTCAATTTTGATCGGTCCCACACATCCACTTAATTTGCATTATTTTCTATTTTTGAACAATGTCTCACCACTTTCTTTTAATCTCATTCATACATTTTTAATTACTTTTAATTTCATCGGCACAATTCATTCTACTTATATAATGACAATGTGTCATGAAGTACTATGCTCCATCTCTTCATAGCACCTTGATTTTACTCTATTACAAGTTTACTTTAACCCTTTAATAAATTATCATGAATATATTTTATTGAATTCATTTCGATGTTAAACTGTTAATAAATTAATTTTTTGCAATTTTTACTCGAGAGATATAAGCTATTATTGCGTGGGAAAGTAAAGTAACAGAAAGCAGACACGTGGACCAATGGTGGGTGAAAAGCAGACCCTTTTATTTCTAGTATTCCCTCACTTTTGGGGTCGTAAGTAAGGACACAGGACACTAAGCCACGTGGGTTAGTGTGCGGCTTGACACTGGGTTTAGATCTGCTGTTTAGATTAGTATAGTAGAAGTAGAAATCTTTGTTAGACCAATGGAGTATAATTTTAAGGATTTTTCTATTATATCACTTTGACTAGAAAGTGAAAAATATATTGTTCTGATTTTTCAGCAAATGATAGCTTCATGTGTCAGTTATATTGTATAGATTAAATCCTTGTTTGCGGGACCCCTAATACTCAAATGTTAGTTGATGTCAATTGGTCATTTTCTCCTTTGTCATTTTCAAAGGGATTTTTCTTGGCTTGCTCCTATAGTACTCTAGTTACATTTATTAAGGCATTCCAGTTTTATATCAGCTCCTCAGCTATGGATACTTAAAGGAAGTGAAAATCACTACTCCTCAGCTGTGCTTAATGCTTATACAAGTAATCTAACGAATATTTATTTGTATATGTGGGTTATCTTTAACTAATCTTATTTTGAGGGTGACTGTAATTTACATCTAGGTGTGTGGCTCATTTAAAAAAATATCATGGTAAATTAGTACGAGACAGTCTTGTCTTGTTCATGCATTGAAAAAAATGCCGAGTATCTATAAGAATCTATCAGAATGATGTATCATTCTGTTTCTTTTGGGTGTGTGTGGGAAGGCCGTGAGGGGACCAAATGATTTTACCCATTACAAAGAAAATTGTTTGTTATTGCATTGTCATTTTGTCGTTGTGTAGCAAATATCGACCTGGACTAGTATCCAATAAAAAAGTGACCAAAGTTGTTGCATTTTGGGTGGACGTGTTGTAGGTGTTCGAAGTTGTTATGATGAAGGAAAGCGTACAGCTGAAACATTGGCCATGGACTACCATCGAGGTGCTGGCGTTGAGGTTCGTAGCAGTTGATCTATTAAAATTTTAATGAGATACTAACTAATTACTGATTAACTGTGTTCATTTCACCTTGGAAATATTTGTTAATTAATATTGCTTGTCGTTCTCTAACCTCTGTAGGTGAGGATTGCTAGGATTTTCAACACATATGGTCCTCGGATGTGCATTGATGATGGCCGTGTTGTTAGTAACTTTGTTGCACAGGTAATTAGGAATTTACGCTCCTCTCTTTTAACGGATACATACAGTTTTCTTGATTAGTATTAATCCGCTCGATTTTAACTTTATGCCAAATGGTGACATTATTTAGGCCCTAAGGAAGGAACCAATGACTGTATATGGTGACGGAAAGCAGACCAGGAGTTTCCAGTTTGTTTCTGACTTGGTAAGTTCGTCTCATCCTTTTTTGTTTTCTGTTCTCTTACATGTCCATGGTTTCTTAATTGTTATGGTCTTAAATATTTAATACCTTTGATGATTTATTGTCCATGATTCCTTAATCGCAAAGGAGAATAATTATGATTTGTTTTTTTATTGTGCTGTCTTCACAAGCTAAGGATTTACTCTTCAAGAATCCATTGTTCTACTTGTAACCATCAATCTAATGTTACTACAAGAATAAACCCATGTGAAAGTGGCCTTTATACTTCAGAAAATGGGTTGTTAGTACACTTTTTATTTTTTAACTATAATAAAATTGTCCTCTACTGTGCTTCAAGTACTTTGAGCATAATTTATCACATAGTTCAAAACATAAAATATCATATTGAGAGAATGAATTTCGTAATTTTAATCTCCGACCTGTTTTTTCTGCGAGATTGTGTGTGAATACCCATTTTCATAACCATCCGTCTTGTGCTCCAGGTTGATGGTTTGATGCGCCTTATGGAGGGTGAACATGTGGGTCCTTTCAATTTGGGAAATCCTGGTGAATTTACCATGCTTGAACTTGCCAAGGTACTTCGTCATTCTTTTTTAAATCATTACTTAACTTTCATTATCAATGGTTAAAGTTCCAATTGGGATGCTTCCATTAGGACTCGTCACCATTACGAACAATTTCATAAATGCATATGCCCAAATCAACTAGAATAGAAAAGGTGTTAGTAGTTTAGTTCTGACTGTCAAGCTGTAACAGTTGTGCCGTCCCCAGTGTAATACTTCTATATGATACAACTATGCGAAAGCCTTCCTCCCAATTATAGTCGGCTGTTTCGGCTCTTGACATAAGACGTGACTGTTTTTTGCACAGTTATTACTAACCTATTACAACCCTTTTCCTTCACATTACCGCAAACCTTCCTCCCAATTCTAGTTGGCTGTTTCGGCTCTTGACATAAGACGTGACTGTTTTTTGCACAGTTGTTACTAACCTGTTACAACCCTTTTCCTTCACCTGTACCACAAACCTTTTCCTTTAACCGGACTTGATGCTGACAATGCTGCCAAGAGCACTTACGGATGTAGTTGAACTACTTCTATATGACGAAATAAATTAATAAGAATAGAACGGAAAGATGTAAATTTGTGTTACGATTAGACCTTGACAAGTGCAACGATATTTGTGGGCATATTTTGATGATGTTACAAACGAGGTCTCGTCCTTGAGTTCTCGTAGATCTGTATTAATAACATGTCTTGTTCATTGTCCATTGAATAAATATGCTACTTTTTTGATTCGTTTATATCAGGTTGTTCAGGATACAATAGATCCAAATGCAAGGATTGAATTTAAACCAAACACAGAGGATGATCCTCACATGAGAAAACCCGATATCTCAAAGGCTAAAGAGTTGCTCGGATGGGAGCCTAAGATCCCGCTCAATAAAGGTCTGCCTATGATGGTTTCCGACTTCAGGCAGCGTATTTTCGGTGACCAGAAAGTCGGAAAAACTACCGCATTTTGAGCTCAACTTTTCGTTATGTTTTTGGCTTACATTTCAGGCATATACTTCCAAGATATCTTTCCATGAACGAGATATATTGCGTAATGATTATAATGATGATTAATTTATCTCTGCACCATTCTCATAACACGGCATCTTCAGTGTACCATCTCAAGGCTCAACTAGTTGCAGATTTGGCCCCAAAATTGGTTCTCTTTTCTGAGAATAGATTTGTAGATTTTACTATAGCCTCGAGTATTTTTATTATTAAAGACTGTCCTAGTTTTTTTTGATGGCTGATACATTCATTTGTATCCTCCATTATTGATACTCGGTCTTTTCTCGTCTTGGAAGATAAATTTTGAATTAATACCTTTGTCCGGGTTACAATGTGAGTTTTTCACCTAAATAATCCATTTATGGATGGAACAGAGAAGTGAGGTTTTGATCTTCACCATTGAAGGTTGATACATTCACTGCATGAAGTCTCTTTGGCACTTTTTATACATGCAATTGCATATAAATCATCGGTTTCTTTTTATTACAAGAAAGATATTATATGGTTAATGAACATTAAGTGAAAAGCTTCATATCCACTAGCAAATCCATGATATTAGTATAAAGTGTACTGAATATCCGTACATTATGTTGAATCAACTCAAATGCCATTCTTGCATGCTATATATGTTATGTAACTTGATTTTAATCAGATTTTTAGCCATGTTGATATAGGCTAGAGCTAGAGCTGAGCAAAACTATCTGATTATCCGATGATTTAATCTGATATTCGATTCGATTTTTAGGATATATGATTCGAAGTTACAATCCGGATCAAATATCTAATTCGAAAATTCGGATATCGGGAAAAAAACTCGGATATCAATATTTGTAGATTCAAATATCCGACTTTTTTCAATTGTCGGATATCCGAAATTATTTCGGATAGTCGGATATCGGATATCCGCATATTATAAGTAGTTTTGGATATCCGTTATTCATAAGAATAAGACCAAGAATTAAAGTTGTATTTTAAAAATGAACCAACCTTTCATCAGAGGAAAAATCATGTAAAATAATCCATCTTTTTATTGATCTTTCTACAATAATTTAAACTTTTAATTATTCATGAATAATCCAAATTTTATAAGGTCACCTATCTAAGAATATTATTGTCTAAAATATGGCCAATTTTTGCATATTAATTACTAAAAAAAAAAGAAAAAGTAAAAAAATTTAAAAATAAAAAGTTAAATTTAAAATTAAACTTACGTAATGTCTTTTTAATTAATTTTTAAATTTTCTTATATAATATAATTTTGTATTTACTTTTTTTATACAAGGCTTATGTATAGATAAGAGGTTATCTTAGTGCATTCTTAGCGAACACCTTTGTAATGGAAATATTCATGTTTAATTTTTCCGATCAAAATTTGTCACCTCAATTAGCACAAGCTAAAACAAAAAGGAGCAACATAGAGTATATAACATTGTAATTAATAATTATGACAAAACATAGAGAGACCAACATAAACGAGGCATATAACATTGTGATTAATCTAAGAACAAAATGTCAAGTCAGTGATGCTTGAATGCACTATAACAGCGAGATCGAAACACGAACTACATTGCGAACCAGCATAACCACCAGAAAGAAGCAGCAGCTATTGAGCATGTACGTCTATCCAAAACAACGATTACGGTAACACGAATCTCAGCTTCACGATACAAATAGACCATAGTAAGAACCTCCGGCATAGGCGTCATCAGTACAGGCAACCTATTTGGGATTCCGTAAGACAATGATTACAGAATCTCCTCGAAGGAACATTTTGCTGATGAACCTGTCCTTATTCACTGGCTGCGCCTTCTTTTTCCCTTTCCCGGTCTTTGGTACCTGCAGCAATCAACAATGAATAAGCACCTGTACTTCGGAATTGGTAAACAAATAACCTTTTATTCCTTTCATGAATATTCCAATTGAAGAAAAAATATGTATTGATCTATCAATTAAGAAACTTTGTACAAATAGGGGGAGAAAAGGGCATTCTTAGTCGAGACAAACCTCAGTCCACATTTCCCTGACATTTTCAAGCACCATATTGCAGTGACGATCGAAGGCTCTCACACGTCCTAGCAATTTTCTGTTGTTCCGGCAATTGATAAGGACCTGATTAGGCAAATCGGAAGTTTAGACAACTATACATATAGTATCAAATATGCATACAAGGGAGAAAATATAATCATATTCCTCTGTATAGGGAGTCCAAAAGATGAAAGCAAAATGAGACGAGCAGTTTAGAAATATTGCGAAGATAAAGGAGAATAGCAATTGTCGTGTACCTGTGTGTTATTCTTGACACTCATCATAAGAACAGAGAGAGGACCGGTATTAAACTCCTCTTCCTCATTCTTTCCCTGCCAAACGTAACCTTCGTGAGCTTATATAAGAAAAAAAAAATTACATATAAATCACAGCATGAACATAAAGACAGCATAATTAAGAAAGTTAGGTATTTCTTCAGATTTCTAGCATACAGCAGTTAAAAGAGGGCCATTGACTAGCACGGTTCTTGCGAAAGACACTTCACTATGTACTCTACAAAACTGTGGGTGTATCAAAAGACGACTCTTTCCAAGATTATAGAAGAGATGAAAGACTAAAATGAACTCGACAATGAGAAACCTTTTTGATATAAATTACCATGTTAAGCACCTTCTAAAGTGTGTCCATCATTCAGTTAATTAAGATCTGAATGGAAAATGGTTGAAGCTAGATGCAAAGCATCTATAATGAGATTTGTCATGTTGCAACTTGGAAATCATGTAATAGTATGACAACTTGCAATATGTTCATGTTAATATTTGAGAATCATCTACAACAATTCTAAAACCTTAATCCCAAAATCGCACAGAGCATTATATATAAAGTTGTATTATTGCTAGAATAAAGAAGAAATTGACATTAAAAATCTAAATTTTTACTCGTACGCTGTGAATTGCTTGTTAACCAGCGCGTGAAATAAAGAAAAAGATTGCACAGAGCATTAGATATAAACCCTATTTAACCAGTGCACGAAAAAAAAATTTAAATTGCCCATCTTTATATCAGTTTATCCTCTTTTCCCTATTTCTCTTTTCAAAAGACGTCACGTGAATAATTCCACCTTTGAATTATTTTCTAATAATTCAACCTTTGAAATTCCAACTGCGAGTGCTTGTTATTTATTGTAGGTCCCAAACCCGGATAAAGGAGGAGGTTGAACGGTAGGTTAGTGAAAACCAACTCGGTAAAACTTGGTCACATCCCATAATTACATTGTTATTGTGAATCCAACCTTTGACTATCATTTGCTCACAACATCCCTTATTAGTTAATCTGCTGCAGTGTAAAAAAAAGGAAATCAAACCTATTCTCACCCCCACCCCTTCCACCAACCTATGTCTGACAAGCCCCCTCCCCACTAAATGCTCTTTCTCATTAAACGACTCACTAGCCAATTTTAATGGAGGTTTAAGGGTAACATGAATGCTAAACACGGTTTGAAGATAGCAAGTGGCTCTTTGCAGAATTCAAGTATGAGTTACACTATTTCAAAACTCTCTTTTTGCAACTTCAATAGGGCAACTACACGTAGAGGACTCGAAAAGTCTTTGTTTTTTTTCTCTTTTTCTTTTAACACTTTAACGCACACATTAACAAGTAATAGGGTATGTTGTGGACAAATGTTAGTCAACGGTTAGATTATTAGAATTAGAAAAAAATAAAAGTGGGATCACTACAACTCATGGATGAAAGATTGGATTATTATGCCAATCTTTCTTAATATAAAAACCTATGCAACTAAATTACACCTTTGACTAAGTTAAGGGGACAACTTGTCACTTTTGTCAATTTAAATTGACAGGTACCTCCAGGCTCTAAGGTTGTACTTGAGCGATTTAACTCAAGCAACTGTCTTTTGTAGCTCATCTAGCATTCAGAAAAAATAGGCTTGGGTTTCAAAGATGGCGGATTGCAAACATAATCAAGAAAAGGGACGGCTAAGTGCCACTTTAGTGAGACATGCTAACACAGACGGGTCACACATTGTCATGGACACGCTATAAGCTTACACCAAATGACTAAAACGCCACAATAATTTGCAAACAATGCCCACCCAAAAACTTCAATTCAGATAGCTATACTACAGACTATAATACATAAGTAAAATGAAATAAATACAAAAGGTAAATAATACTTACCGGGGCATCTTCCTCCATTGGTCGACTGAAAGTGAAAAACAAAAAACAAATTAATCAAAGTAAATCCTACATAGGCAATTCTCAAACTAAAATAGAATATGTTGTATTAAGTTAAAACCGCAGTAATAAGCATCAACAAATAGACAAAAAGCAAGCAAAACCAAAGACAAACAGTACGAAAGAAATTAGAGCAAACTTATTATTTCTTCATTTAAATTACTGTGATCTAAAGCAATCTAATACTTGGTCATAGAACAAGTTATCTTCAAAGCATACACAATCAGAAAGTAATTTCACAATATAAAGCATAGGCTCTCTCTTTTTTTTCTTGTCATTTTCAAGTATATATAGCACCACTACTCAAAAAAAACCTTATTGCACTCAAATATTAGCAGGTAACAGCAATACAAAAGGTAATTAAAATCATTTTTCACGAACTTTTGGGCTAATATTATTCATTAATAAAAAGTAACAAGTTACTTAACCTAGCATATAGAAAAGTTTCATCTTACTCGATCAAAAATAAAAACAGTAATCTACTTAAATCTTAGCAAAACATTGCTCATTAAGTAACTAATTCAACTACTTGACTACAAATTTAATGAATCTCAACAAAACATTTCTCATGCTCTTCCTCGCCATCATTTTATCATCCTCACCATTAATCCCCAACTCAATGTGTTGTACCTATGCACAGGGGCGAAGCTAGGAGGGGGGCCGGCGGAGGCCCGGCCCCCCCGGCTTAAATATATGTTTCTTTGTAATTTTGGTTCGGCCCCCTTTAATATTTTATAGTATATGTATAAAATAGTCTAATAATTATCAAGGAAATTAGAGTGCTTTAGTGGATAGAATGCCTAACTTATAACCTTAGGTGTACGGGTTCGATTCCAAGGAGCAGCAACTTTCTTTATTTTTTTTAAAGTAAATGAAGGCTGGCACTGCTGTACTACAGCCTATTGTATAGTATCATTGGGCCTAATTAGCTAATTATCAATCCTCCGGTACTATACTAATTACCCAATTTACATCCAACTTATTCAAATTCTTTTTTTTTTTTTTTAGAAACCAAACAAAATTACCTTTAATTACTTCTTTTCTTATTGCTCAAGGAATTATTCCAAAATCAAAATTTTAGTAGTATTGCACTTTAATTCTTAGTTGGATTATTACTCAAGAAGTTTCTCAAAGCCTTAAAGGTAAATTATTTCTAATTTTTATTTACTTATAATAATTCATTTTTTTGTTTGAATAATTTATTGGTTTGTAATTTGTAAATCAATGGATCATTGTTGTTTTTATTTCTAATAAACAAACAAAAATTGTGAAATTTTATAATTGAGAATTTTGTGTTTTTTTTATTTGTAATTGATAATTTTGTGTTTTTTTATTTGTAATTGATAATTTTGTGTTTTTTATTTGTAATTGAAAATTTTGTGTTTTTTATTTGTAAATGGGAAAATTTGTGTTTTATTTGTGTAATTGACTGATTTATATTCATAACTTAATAAATTATATCATTGTGTTTCTTTATTTTAAAGTTGGAAAATTGTGATTCAATTAAATATCCATGTAAGAACTTTAACTTAATTTAATATATTTATAAGTATTGTATTATTATTGGCCCCCCCTATTATAAAATCCTGGCTTCGCCACTGCCTATGCACTGCTATCATTTACAGGACTCCAATTCTAAACTATGCACTCAATCAACTCACCTTCCACTTTTTCGATTGTATTCCTTACACTTGAAAGCTGAAAACTATTAGACAATAATTAATCCGGTTACAAATTCTAGATGAGCAAAAACCCTAAAAATCAAGGAAAAACTGTTGAAAACTACCTACAAAAACACCACTTTTGTGAAAAACTACCTAGAACATTTTTTTTTTGTCAGAAAATACCTAGAAAACTTTTTTTATTTGTAACACACTACCTACTAACAGAACGTTTAACCTTTGTTCAATGTTCAGATTTAAAAAAAAAAATTTAAAACCTTAAACATCACGTGGGTTTTCACTTATCAAATATGAGTAACTTTTCCCAAATCAATTAGAGAAAATGGAATTAGAAACACAACTTAGGATTTTCGAAACCCACCTTGCTCAAACCCGGTAGACGAATACCACAAACAGTAGTTGCACACCACGAAATATGGAAGATTTCGACCTTCAAATGAATTTTCGATCTGAGGAGAATGAATTTTCAAAGACCCAAATTGCTGCTTGTGTTAGACGAATGAGCAAGAAGCCAAGAATATGAAACCCTAACTCATGAACCAAGTTTTGGGTTTCTGGGAAATTGATTTGGGGAAGGTGACTATAACTTAATGCAAACCCACGTGTTTATATTTTGATTTGCTAATAATTTTTTTTAAAAAAAATAAAAACTTAAAAGATTTAACGGAAGTTTAAAGAATCTGTTACTAGGTACCTCTTGACAAACAAAAACAATTTTTTAGGTATTTTTTGACAATAAAAAATTTTTCTCGTAGTTTTTCACAAAGTGATGTTTTTTTAGGCATTTTTCAACAATTTCTCCAAAAATCAATTATGGAATCTTGGAAATAAAGGGTGAAATGCAATGAGAAGGAGAGAAAAACAAATGAGGAGAGAAATAGTAAGTCAATAAATTATGTCAAACATATGATATTAATACAGACTAATTTATTTCACTGATGCAATTTCCCCTTGTATTATTTTCTCCATATTATTTACACCTAAAATTTTTGAATAGAATCCAAGCATGACCTATGTGATAATCGCCATTGGAGACTAAAATTCATTCCCATTACCAACAATTGTTACCCGCTACTAAACAGGCCAATACAGTCATAGCAGGCAACAAGAACAGCAACGTAATACCATAAAATCGGAACTATCATAAGTTAAAAATGCTTATAATCAACTTTATCAATCATATTGAAATATTTCTAGTTATCTACTTCACTCCATGAAAAAAGCGCCCTGAAATTTGACCTAATAAATAAAACCCAGTAACCTAGACTATTCAGAACCCTAGATAGGTAAAAACTCCACTATATTCAAGCTACCAAAAAATATTAATTAATGAACAGGACAAACTTAGCAACCAGAAAGGGTCCAATTCAAATTACCAAATTATAATGGGGAAAAAAAGGAAATTTGCTAGAATACTAAAAAATCGAAATTCATATCGGAATGGAAATGGAAATACCTCATATTAATTATCTGGATCTAACAGCAAGAACAGATAGCTGAAATTTACAATAACAGACAAAATTAGGGCATGAAATTAAAAGGAACACGAAAATTGATCAAGAAAGACGAAGCCCTTACTGGGTTTAAGGGTTTATGGAGGGTGGGAAAACTTGGTTGAAAGAATACGAGTAATACGACCGAGTAGCAAAGCAATAGAACTACACTTACTAGAAGTATTTGACGGTTGGTATTATATGGTAATATCTATTTATATAAGGGTAAAGGTCACTGTCAGACCTCAGTATCCCGCACACGACAGGGTCATAGTGGAGTGTTTTTCTTTTTCTGAAAGATGCGGACAAATCATATCCGCTCCCTCAAGGGGGAGTAATAAGAGATGCGCGCAATTAAGATTCTCCCAATTGATACATTCAGCAGGGGTCGAACTCCAAACATTCTACTTGACATGTTAGATGCTTATCTATTTATGTGAGAGATTCTCTTATGATAAAACGACTTTAAAATAGAAAGTGTATATGCTAATATTTGTGTTAGTGATATGCAACTTATAGGAGAACATGTGATGTGTTTGACGAGGAGGGTTTATTGTCTCGGAGGACAAGAATTTGCGATGAAGATTAGTGATTTGTCTAATTGGGGTCGAAAAATAAAAATAAAAAAAAACAATTTTGGTATTTTCTAAAACTTAATTCCCAAAATGGTGTTCTTATAGCTAAATAGTTTTACTACACTACATTTTTTTGGTTTAATAATTCCAAACCTGCAAGAGGATTATGTTATTTTGTCAAGCAAATATATGCGTTAAAAAAATTTGAAAAAATTCCACAAGTCTTACAAAATTAGTCGAATGTCCAAAAAATACTTCTCCATACAACCTAAAATCTCAATCAAGTCCAAAAGTCAAAATCAATGAAGATGTTAGTCGAAACTACTGATCACGATAAAATGTGAGCGCATTAACAACGGATAATAAAGTGTAGTCCGTTTACTGACAATTAATGAATTGCTTAACAAAGTCAATTGCTAAATTGACTAACAAAGTAAACATCAACATAGCATAGAAATATTCTTAATGATAGATTGACTAACAAATCAAACATCAACATAGCATATTTTAGTATTCTTATTGAAATAGCATAATAACATCAACCGTTTACCGTAGAGTCGATTGATAGATTTGTGATTATACAAGTTACTCAATAACAATCTTATTTATAGAGATCCAAAAATATAAGACAATAAATACAAGATCAAATAATAACACGACTACAATTTTGGGAATTAAGTTTTAGACAACATCAAAGTTAGAATTTTTTTATTTTCCAACAACCCCTTATGCAAATCATTCGTGAAAATCATTTGGTAAGTTTAATGGTCATTCTTGTTCTACTTGAATAATTTCATTTTGTCATAAAATTCATTCCAATGTATTACAATTTAGAGATGAGTCAATGAACGCAACGCTCATTTTACTCGAAGAAAAACGAACGGACGAAACTCACAACCAGCACGTAGATATGTTAACATGTTCATATTAGACACTAGACGGAAGCTCTACATCGCGGGATGATGATGCATACAATTTCCATTATAACTGTACACATAAATCTCATACGCCCTCGATTGTTGCTTCTTTGTGTTCCCGCCATTCATCAATGATGTCGCGAGTGCAGATCTCACAACCTGGGTGCACAACGAGCAAGGAACTGATCCTGCAGCGTGCTACTAGTGTTACGATTGTCAAGATTACTACGCTTGTCGAGCCACACAACAATATCACTAAAAACCAGTTCTACATTGTCATCAGGCTCTCCTGAGGTTAAAGCGTGCCACATTTCCGGATACAGTTTGATAGTCTTGTCTAGGCTGCTGGCTCGCTCGTATAATGCCCTGCTTACTTCTGGGTCTGTCACCGTGTCTGCCTCCCCATGCACCACAAAGAATGGCAAGGTTACCTGTAACCATCACCGACCGCATTACAAGCTTTGTAGTGCTTGAAGTATGATCAGGGGCGAAACCAGGAATTTAAACTATGGCGGGCCAAATAGCCGATATACTAATAAATTAATTATAGTCGATTAATTGATAAGCTAGCAAACCAGGTTTAAACCGGGTCAAAAATACAAAAAATAAAAGATCGTACGTTTGGACTGGAGCCTCCCAGAGCCCGGTGTGGCTTCGCCAATGACTATGTCTATGATCGTATTGCTAAGAAGAAACATAAGCTGAAATCTAAGATCGAGATTGTATAGGAATTAACCTTGTTTAAGCTGTCCTCCAAACTGATGCTCGTTCTCAGCATTTCTAGGGCCGTTTTCAACCTTGGTTTCTCTTGATATATGAGCTTGTTACTCCTTATCTGCCGAAAGAGAAACAATGAAACTACATGAGTTAAAATACGAGTTGAGACAAATGACGAGTGCATATATAGTACACATGCACCACTTGATTGTCGGTGAGTCCTCGAGGAGGGTGAACGGTATAGGTTTGTGACAATCAGCTCAGTAAAACCTAGTCACATCCCATAATCATGAACTAAAGATCAATTCTCATGAGGGCGTCTCCTAATTCATTTAGGCGATCACTAGAACTGATCCATTGGTTCATAGAGCCGACCCCAATCAATTGATATTAAGGCTTTGGCATTGTTGTGGTGGTGCATTGCTTGATTGGATTATAGAAAAATGAAATATAATTAGAAAAAAACCTCTTCGCGCTTGATCGGGTCTTTAAATGCAGCATCAATAACGTCTTTGGTTGGAACTATCTTCCATTTCGGAATAATCTCTTCCACTCTTGACAAGATACTAATCACCACAGGGTGAGGCTTCACCTTTTCCGATATCTAGTAGTTTCACCAGGGTGTTAGCTAAATTATACTATATTTTCATTACCATTCTTAACATTTAATACCAACAACCAAACTAGTCGCTAGCGTCAAATCATAGAGCCAATCTAGCATTACCTTACACATAGGCGCGACAAGGACTGCGCCATGCCAAAATGTAGGGTCTTTTTTGTGGAGTAGCAACGCAACAGCGCCTCCCATCGACTCTCCATACAAAAATCTTCGTTTATCCCGATACTCGTTTTGCTCTGTGAATCATAATCTAAACTGATTACAGACCATGTGAACATTAAACCATGGATCAGCATAAGGGATTTGTTAACCTACCAGAAACTGACTTAAAAAAATCATAACAATCATTTACAATATTGTCAAACTTCTTAATGTAACAACGAGCTCCCTTGGACCTCCCATGCCCTTCATAATCCATGCCAATCACTGCATAGCCTGCACAAGCTAGCCTGATTCCACATCCTGAAACAACCAAACTACAGATTTGTTAAATTAGGTTGGACTTATTGTGAATGCAAGCATATTGTCGGGAAAACGCGACGTGCACACACTTCATATGCCAAGGAGTACAAACCATATGGTAAAGGGAAGAAGAGCTCCGATTGCTTATAAAAGTATGCACACCATCTGTAATTAAACGATGTGGAACAAACCATTCCAACACAAACATGTTTTCTTAATCCGGTACAAGTTGTTAGATATATATATTCGAGTGAGCAATTTTGATTAAAATGATTGTCGTTTGACTTATATTCGAGAGACGATTCATAGTTATCAAAACTTCCAAACATTAATTTGTGGCTAGATTGAAATAGTTACAAAATTAAGGTTATCATTTTCTTTGTTACACCAAACAACAATGTTTTCTTTACCACTTTAATATCAAACAAGTGATAATATTAACACTCGTCGATGCATAGTGCAAAAATACGGTAACGGTCATGATCATGGCAACGATACGATGATGCTGCCGAAAACATGAGATATTCCTTGACAACGCGTGTACAATTGGTTTGGTAAATTTAAAAACCTTTATAAAGCGGCAGATATGAAACTGTTGTCATCCCCTTTCCCTTCCTCAGCCAATTCATTATATTTCTTTTCATGTCCTTCCTATCTTTCATACCAAACAAACCCCAAGAAGATAAACAAGAAAATAAACAATTTTGAAGACATTGAAGTATAATTCAATATTATCTTAGAAAGTTCTACTCAATTAAGTTGGCATTCAATGTCCCACCAAATTCTAAGCTTGCATGAATTAAATCTCTTGTATGAGTCATGACAATTTATGAAAATTCTAAGTTTAAATGCTTCACTAGATTGCCTTATTTGAACAAGCACTTAGCACTCTAGTGTAGATTGGTAGGGTATATATGAGTTTCAATCTATAATTTGCTATAAAAGCTTATTAGTAAAAGTTTATAGATGGATGTACATCTTAACCAAACTAGATGATATTTTAAAAATATACCTAACCTTACCTAATTAAGAAGAAAGTGACATCCTAAAATTAACAAATAGTATTATGAAATTGAACTAGTGCTCCTAATTATAGTGCAAAAACAAAACTGCATCACAATATCACGACTTTATTGTAAACTTTTTACGGCAACTAAAAAGCCGCATTGACTATAAAATCATCTACTTTAAGCACCAGTTGCGCAAATCATCTGCTTTGAGCGCTACTTGCACGACCATTACTGCAACGGTAACCGAACCGTATTTTTGCACTATTGCTTCTAATGGGTGGTTGAAAAAACATCCATATTGATGCAACACAGGCTGGCCCACTCATTAGACACATATTCTTTGCAAATCATTTCTTCTAAAAGCATCTTTTTAAAAAGTCTCTTTAATTGTCAAAGCAAAGCATATTTTAATTCTTAACAAACTCTTGCAATTTGCAAATAATCTGCCAACTAAGCACTTGTTAGACACCCAATATGTGAATAAAAAAACCATCAGAAAATTCAGAAAAGAAATAAAAAGTTGAAAATTCAGCTTTATATGCACTAAAAATAAGAGTTGAATAAAACCTTTCATGTAATTGCTACATTCCATGCCATATCCTGCAAAAATATTAACTCAACCAGTCAAATATTTAGGGAAAATTCTCAAAAACAACCTAGAAAAATCTAACTTATCCAATTTTTACCAATAGAATCAACTCTTTTGATAAGGGTATGGTCCGACACCCGATTACAACATTTATGAGCGGAATATACCCTGATATTAATAATGAATAATGATGAATTGATGACCAAGAATTCACCATTATTTTCATTATTAAAAAGGTAAATTGTTGCACCACAAAATTAGAGGATATGATATAATAATACCATGGCAGAGGAAAACAATAGCTTTTGGAGGAGAAACAGGCAGCCATCTGCAAGTAAACAGTTGAACATCTCTAGAATTTCTAATATAATCCTGAAAACCCATCAAAAAAAATACCATTATAATCACATTTAAAACAAAACCCAACTCACAAAAATCAATAATAAGCAAAACCCAACTCATAAAAATCAATAATAAGCAAAACCCAGAAATTAAAATGAGTTAAAAATGTTGAATAAGAATGATCAGGGAAATCCACCTCTTGGTACTCGAAATCCATGTCTTGAAGCCAAAAAAGGTTAGATTTTCATGCAATTGGTAAATGGATAGATGCCATTATATACCAGTTTTGATAACTTTAAATAAGAATGATTGGAAAAAGATAATTTAGAGTTGAAAAGAGAATGATATAATGTTTTATATGATGAAATGGAAACATGATTGATGATAATATGATAAGAAAAAAGGTGAGAATGAGATGGATGATGACTGATTAAACGCAGCATAATGCACACGCATTTCACTATCACACGCCCCACGTCTCCCCATACCTTATAATCTTGTCACGTTGATGTTAGGGCGGACAACGGGTCGGATTTAGATCGGATTTTGCATGGTAGAAAATCTATGTTTGATTGGCAAATTACAATTATTTACTAAAAGTGCTTGTGATAAAGCATTTGCATGTGGAGCAGAATGTTTGGGGTTCGATCTCTATTAGGCGCAGCGCGCAGGTATCAGTTGGGGGTTTCTGAATGCGCGCATCTCTCTTTACTTCCTGATGGATATGATTCGTCCGCATCTTTCAGGAAAAAGAAAACCCCCACCCGGACCTTGCCTTGTGCGGGATACTGGATGTGGTCTTTACTTTTACCTCTTTGCATAGTCTCATTTAACTTTTGATGTTGTTCATCAATCACTCTTGACTTGTATTTTACTCTTACACTATATTTGGGTAGAACATTCGGAGGGATAGAAAAGGAAGGAAAGAAAAATAGAGGGAGATAATTTATTTGTTTGTTTATGAGAATTGGAAGGAAAAGAAAGGAAATAGCGAGATGAAATTTTAGTGGTTAGAAATGATGAAAGGGAATCACAGTTTCAACCAAATTAGAAAAGTGAAAATATTTGACTATTAACAAAAATAAAATTGAAAATAATTTGATAGTCAATAACTCAATATACTCTTTTTCCTTTCAAATCTCCCTAAAATTGAAAATATTTGACTATTAACAAAAATAAAAGACTAAACTCCTTCAAATTATGAAATTGTTTAATATGATCTACCTTTCAATAATCAAATTAATGTATCTAATTCACAAATGACAATAAAGGGGACTTAATCTTTCATTAATTTTAATAAGTCATTTACAAATTACAAACTTATAATGATCAATAAGATAATTGAGCTAATTACATCTCAACATTGAGATAGTCATACAAGATAAGTTATTTGAGATAGTCATACAAAATAACTTATAATGATAAGAAACTTTTAATAAAAATCAGCTACCAAACGAATCGTAAAAGTATTACATATTGTCAAAATATCGGTCAATGAGACTATTAGGATTGATAGGAGACACTACTAAAATTATCTCCCTCCAAACATAATCCCCAACTCCAAGTCTTCAACTCAACAAAAACACCCACAACTTATCTTCAAAGCTTTTCCATTAATCATCAATGGAGATGGAGATTGAAGCAGCAACACCTCAAAACCCAGAATGCATAGAAACTCATAATCTTGACAATCAAAATCAACCATTAACCCTAATTCCCCCAATTGCTTCCATTTCTCTATCTCTCTCAACAATCTTACCTACCCATTTCTTCACACCCACTAAAACCACTAATCTTTTCTCTCCCAAAAATGTCAAGATCCCATCACAAATTACCTCTGCTCTTTCCCTCTCTTCCAGTTCTCCTTCTATTCCAAAACCCTTTTCCAAAAACTCTTCGTTTTCTGCTTCCCCTCTCCAAAATCCCCTTTTTCTTAACCCTCGATTACCTTCTGAACCCTCCAATGGCGCCGCAGCACGCAAATCCACCATTGTTTGGTTCAGAAATGACCTTAGAGTTCATGATAATGAGTGTCTTACAACTGCAAACAATGAGTCTATGTCTGTTCTTCCACTCTATTGTTTTGACCCAAGAGATTATGGAAAATCATCATCTGGGTTTGATAAAACCGGCCCATATCGTGCTTCTTTCTTGATTGAATCAGTTTCTGATCTTAGGAAGAATCTTAGGGAAAGAGGGTCTGATTTAATAGTTAGAATTGGTAAACCTGAGACTGTTCTTGCTGAAATGGTTAAGGCAATTGGAGCTGATGCAGTGTATGTACACCGAGAAGTGTCGAACGAGGAGGCGAAATCTGAGGGAAGGATAGAAGCTGCAATGAAGAATGAAGGGGTAGAAATGAAGTATTTTTGGGGAAGTACATTGTATCATTTGGAGGATTTACCCTTTAAATTGGAGGAAATGCCTACAAATTATGGTGGGTTTAGGGAAAAAGTACAAGGGTTGAAAGTTAGGGAGACTATAGCTGCTTTAGATCAATTGAAAGGATTACCTTCACAAGGGGATGTTGAGCCTGGAGAAATTCCTTCTCTTGTTGATTTGGGTCTTAACCCTAATGCCACTTTGTCTCAGGTTTGTACTTCCAACATTTAGTATCATTTATTATTGTTGGGTTATTGTAAGAAATAAATAACCTTTGCTCGATCCGCTGAAAAAAAACCAGTATTGTTTATTTTTGAATAAACTTACTTATTCATTGCTGAAATAAGCTCAAATGTTGTTTATTCTTAATTATAAACTTACGAAGAAGCTTTGAAGATTGTTTGAATAATAGGTCGGTTTATTTTTAGCTGTGCGTTTATTTTAATATAAATAAAAGGTGGATTTATTTTCAGCGGATTAAGTAAAGGTTGTTTGTTATTAACAATTTACCTTGTTTGTTTGATTTCATATGTTGGTATTCATGTCATGAGATGTGCTCTTTTACATTGTTCATTGCCTTGAATTTTGTTCAATTTGTGCACTGATTGTTGATTAATTGAGTTGATTTACAGGAATTGTTTGGGGTTTTGTCATTCTATATTAAGTTAATTTGGATAGGCAATTGGTCTTTTGAGAAAAGTCTTTAGGCATTTGCAACTTTTCTTTTTTGGACATTTGTTAGAAAGATATTCCTTTTAGGCTGCTAAGTATTTGGTATGCTGAAGTTGCTAGTTAGCATTTGCAACTCTTTGTAAATGGGGGTTTAATATATAAACACCTCCAATTGCCTAGGTTTAGGGTTAAGAAGGAGATGAAATTGTTCTCGGTGCCTGGTGGAAGTAGCTATTACATTGATAGTAAACCACGTCAAATTCTCAGTGTGTTTTCTGTTTATAGTTCTATTGTTTCTTGATTGTTTAGGGTGATTGCTTCCGCTGTCGCATAAGACTTTTAGTTCTGGTTTGGTTGATATTAGATAGTGGATTGGACAATGTAGTTTATACCCCCGGTTTAGTAGATATTCAATAGTGGATTGGACTAGGTTGTTTACACTCCCTTCTTCCGGGAATAACTGCTACAACTTGTACTTTCGGTCTGTTTTCTTATTGTTGTTTATATTAGATAGTGGATTGGACAATGTAGCCTACAAGTATAAAATGGGTTGTTGTTAAAGGTTAGTGGAATGGTGTACTTATGGGGAGTTGATGGAAATGTGAGAGCCTCTTTAGAAGCATTAAAGTAATGTTGATGTTGATTTGTTATGTCTAGTGTCAAAATTGAAAATACATTCAGAATTGTTGTAGAAATATTTATTCATGGGCTCATGGCAAAGCTGGCTCTTAAGAGTTTTTTTTATCAAGGATCGGAAGGCATCTCGATCATATTGGACATTCATGATCAATCATCAAAAGTAATGATAGAGGATACTTGACGGAAACTTGCTTAGTCATGTGTAGTTCGAAAAATCCATCCATAATGTTACGATGGCCGATCATACGAGCTTTGTGTGGATGCTTCTATCCGTGTGTGCATGTCTGTTGTGGAAATTTTCAACTTTTTTCCTCGCATTACCGTCATTGCAGTGTATTACATGCGTTAGAATAGATTCTTAGAGTTCGAAATGCTGTAATCTGATGCGCTGTCGTAAAAATATAACTTTGGCATTTCTTGTCCGTATAAATTTCTGTAGAATGGGAAACCGACTGCTAATAGTTCTCTCGTTGGAGGAGAGACTGAAGCAATGCAAAGGCTCCAAAAATTTGCAGCGGAATGCAAGGCACAGCCACCCAAGTCGAAGGACGGTACCAACAGCATATACGGTGCCAACTTCTCATGCAAAATTTCACCATGGCTAGCTATGGGATGCCTTTCTCCTCGTCATATGTTTGATGAGTTGAAGAAAACGGCTTCTAGGTACGTTCAATTTTGCAGTTTTCTTTGTGATTTTACGTTTTGCTCGTTTGCTTGTTATCTATGTTAGTTGGACTCGGATACTGATGTTGGATTCCGGTACGTGACCAAGTGTCGGATACCTCTAAATATTCAATTTACGCCTAAAATGAAGTGTCTAAGTGCCATACCAATGTCCGAGGATCAAGGATCGGACACGGGTACGTGTAGCAAAATGAAGAGTCCGAGTAACATAGCTTGTCACTCATCTGGAATGTATATAAATAATTTAATAATTTCTGTATCGCAATCATCAGAACAATATCAGCCAAAAATCGGAAAGATGGTGATGATGGAATGAACTGGTTGATGTTCGAGCTATTATGGAGGGACTTTTTCAGGTCGGTTGATTCTTGCTAGCACCCTCGAGTCATAATATCGCGTTGAATTTATTTTTTTTCTTCCTAATCTCTTGCATTCTCATTTTGGTGCAACCGTGTTGCTATTTTCCAGATTTATCACCGCAAAATACAGCGCAGCAAAGAAACTTGTCGATGCTACCCCGGCTACTGCTTGCACAGGCGCTCTTGCTTAAGCAAGAACTACATTTTCGTTCCAAATCGGGTTTGTAAATTTTCGGTTTTCTGAATACAACATTGAGCTCCTTTAGAACAAAAAGGTAGTGATTTCGGGAATATCGTTTGTTGAGTAGCTTGTTTGTTTACTGAAGATCCATGCACAAGCATCTTCCTTTATTCATTGTCCATTTCTAAATGTATTAACTGGGCTACTAATAAAATTGAGCTTTTGTAATAATCTTCTCACTCTGTTCTCAACTTCTATAGAATATATTGTATGCCTTGCCAAGTGTAATGGCCGGATACGGGCCGGACTGAGCTCAAATGAAAACGGAACAAGCTATACAGGCAAGAAAACGGGCTCAAATGGGCCAGGCCCATTCATCCCCGACCAGAGTAGATTAGACTTGATTCGACAATTAAGATTTGTCGCTCTAAATGAGTTATTTCCTAATATTCATTGAAATGGGCTCTGTTTCGTCGTGAGATCGAGCTGATAAGCTTTCATTGAAATTTGGAGACATTTGGTAAGATTGCTCAATTGCTGTTTCTTCAGTGTCAATTGAATGTTTTTGATTAATTGACACAAGCTCTTGAAATCAGATGGTTGTGACTCAAGTTGAATCACCTAATGCTTGACTAATTTATAACAATTGGATGTTTTTGATAATTATCCAAAATTTTCAACTTTTTGAAAAAATATTATAAATACTAGTAAAACTTGGGTGTTTTTGTATTGTTACCATCTCATCAATCTTATTAGATGGACTTAGACTAAATTTAATTTTTTTTTCCATTTGAAATATTAATCAAGTAGAGTAATAATAAAAGATAAAGGTAACCATAATGGACGAACTTGACTGGCTATATGTAATATATTTTTCGTTTGAAACATAAAAAGAAACCAAGGAGAATAATAATAAATAAAATTTCAATTATAATTATTTTTAATCCCAATAACTAATAAATATTGTTTGAAATCATAAAAAATAGTCAAAAGATTTAATGAAAAAAAGTCATAATGGGAAATAATACCATTATACGAAAGAACTTTTAGGGGTTAAATGTGTATCCTTTAGTACGCAAAACAAATGATGTTGGAAAGTATCATAATGAGCTTTGTGAAATTTTCATTTGAAGAACATGCAAAGAACAAATAAAGTAAAAGAAAATTTTGTTAAATAAATCAAATGAAAAATTTGTTATCAAAGGTTAATTGAAAACAAACTATCTATATTTACAACTTACAAGGGTAATGTATGTACAAATTAACGAAGTCATTAACCATCTAGTTCAGATACCTAAAAACTAATACTTCAGCTTTAACACTCCATGGGAACTCAATTCTATATTTAGATCAAGAAAGTATCACAAGTCTTAACTTACATGGAAACTGAAATGTGTAACAACATACACCAACTAGCCAAACGAACAAGCCTGCACGAAATCGATTATAGCTAAATATCAAAATGAAAATACTCTATCTGTTCCCTTAAGTTTGCAACATTTTTCTAGTCTTAAAGCTACCTACCACTCCTCAATCTTTCATCGACCTATTTAATACAAATGGATAGTCTAATTCATGGGGGAGTATACAACAATGCTATAAATAATGGAGAAGCATTGCACTATATTTTGAGTGCCAACGTTGAAAGGATTCACACCGACTAAAAAAGAAGGAAATATATACAGTGGTAGTCTGGTAGATCCAATCCAACACAGCATAGATCCATCTCAGACTTACTGACAACAGAAACACCATTGATAAGCTTATTGTTGCAAAACCGGAAGAGAAGGGCGTGGCCTGACGACATTCAGAACACCTCTAGCAGTTGCCTGTGACGAATAAAGCATGGGAAATTAGCAATAACAGAAGCGGTGCTAGTGATAGTGTAATACAAAATTGGCACAATCTAAAAATATTAGGAATTTGTTCTTCGTTTTCATGTTCATGTACATATGACATATCCCCTCTCTTCCTGTCCACTGTCCCACTCTATGGATGGTGAATATATCTGGGATGGTAATGCCTCAGAACTTCTATAAACTAACTCATAACATGATATTAACAACTAGTGGAAAATTGAACTATTCGAGAAAAATAAAGAAAAATAGAAGAGAACATCACACAAAAGAAAGAAAAAGAAAAAAGATTTTGCTAGTTAAATTTTGATGGATAGTCTATATTCAATATATGTTATGTTACTTTTGATATCTACGAATATTGAATCACAAATAGATTTTATAATTACCAACAAAGAGCAAAAACCAAGCAATCTATTTTTGGGCGAAAAGGAAATTGATTTACCTCAAAAAATGAATTGAAATTGAGACGCAAAAGGAAACGCCGCAAAAAAGGAGCTCTCTGACTCCCTGCAAGTCGGCTGCTGCGCAATATAGTGTACAAGGAGTTTGATTTTTTGTTAAATTCCTGAAACAAAAATAGGCGTAGTATTAGAGCAGAAAAGCTTTGCAAGTATGAATGTTTTATTGTTGTCCTTTTTTCGTTAAATTGATTTGTCTTTCTCTTTCTTTACCAATAAATCAGGTAAAATGGGCGTCCACATAAACATTCCTTCTCCATTAATTTCATTCATCTACCATCTCTAGGTCTTCTAAAATCTAAACCTCACCCTAAGTGGGAATCCTTAATGGCATTGGAGTCATGGAATGTTGTTGTATCATCTCTACCATTAAATCTATACGTTCCTGCTTCTACATTATCTTCGATCTTACATTACCTATTTTAAAATCCTTCACGTTTAAACAAAAATACAAATTTTACTATTTCAATAAAAATGTAATTTTTTTCATTAATCCAAACCAAGCAATACATACAGCACAAAGATAAGGCAAAACTTAAGTTGGCCTAGGAGAACTTGTGATTTATCAATAGACCCTTACACCATGTAGAGCCAATGCCAGGAGAAATGGGATTCAGACTCGATAAAAATAATAATTGATAATATATAAATAAAAATGTATTAATCAAAATAAATAATTTAGAGCAACATAATGTCTGCATGATTAAATAAATAATCATGATCATTCATGCTGAAACGATATTGTATAATCTGTGTTTTACTCCGACTTAAATTTAACTCTTGTGTTGCTAAGGTTTTGCACGAGAATTCTTAAGTTGAAACAACTGTAGGGGAAAACTAAAATTATGGGGTTTTGGGTCCACAAAATAAATGGCACAACTCTATTAACAAATAAAAGGAAAACCAATTGAATCCAATAGAGTTTGTCTCCCAGATTTTCATTTTATGTAAACCAAATAGTACAGAAATTATCCAGGTTACCTCAGTTATGTGATCCAACTCGGCTGGATTTGGGCTTTCTTGGTTTTCGATGCTCCAGCAAAACTGCAGACAAAGCTTCATTATACTGTCCAATATCCTAGATACAGAGCCAATGTCCAAGAACGACTGAGAAATCAAGGCTGCCAAATACCTGCAAACAATTTGACTAGTTTAAACAATAATAGCCATCAAAATGCTACAAGGAATAAGATCAATATCTACAAAGTTAAGCTGTGACTAAGGAAAAAGAAATCCTACAAAACACTTATGCCTCATTTTGTTGTTATTATTGCATGCCGGTAATGGTATGGTTATGGTAATGGGTTTTAGCTTTAAGTTTCAAGAAAATTTGATGCCAGTCCCATGTAAATTTAGCTTCATTGTCAATCATGTGCAAATTTCTTCCCTATAGATTTTCGTTAACACTCAAGACCACTTTCTAAATGCTAACGGATAGTAATGAATATTCATAAAGAAAAAGGGCAGATTGAGAATGGGAAAACAATGCCATGAGCTATGTATGTTGACGTATGATAATCTTCAATAATTACACAAAAAACTAATAGCACTTAATCCTGACTAGAGCAAGGGGTGATAAGATTCTTTTTTCTCCTTCGTTATAGTTTACCTAGTACAATATAATTTTAGAGATAAAACCAGCATTGCCTTTGCATCTATGGTCCTAAAAAACATCATAGTATTCTCAAATCTTCCAAGTTCCAGCAAAATACCTTAATTCATCACTACTGATATAAGGTAAATAGGTAATGTGGATTGTGGAAAGAATTGGAATCCTTTGGTGGATATCAGCAAGTGTGTACGAAAAAGTTTGGAGGGCTTTACTTAACTCCCTACACAGAAGTAGCCAACCCATAAACTCTTATTGGAATACTGAGGAGAATAGCCTCTTTTTTATTACAAGTGCAAGGTTGTGTCCGTATGACCCCTCAAACCCAAATAAGAGTATCAGACAACATACTCTTATTTGGCATTGGAGTATAAGACAACATAGGCATTGGAGTGATAGCATATTGTATTCCAATAAGAGTATAAGACAACATATACCACCTTTGCTTCTAATTCACCACTTTTCCATTGTATCTTATCTTTAGTAAAAAGTTGATTAAGAAGAGAAGGTGGAGAAAACATTATCATATTCTTCTAATCATATCAATTAGTAAACCCCATATAGTTGAGATTAAAGCTTGGAATTGTTGTTCAAACCATATCAATATTAAGCTGAAGATGCTCAAAACACAAGTTGGCTTATTGCATAAAAAAAAATAAACTGCTACAAGTGGATCTAGATACTAGAATGAAGATGCTGTAACTAAAGAATCTCAACTTACTCCTGATGGAAATTTACGAGCTCAGTAAAATCACGTGAATCTTGGATATGCGTTTGTAGAATATTCCATTGTGATTCTATAACATCCACCTGAAGAAAGACAGGTGCAATGAGTTTAACAGAATAGTTTTCCAAAAGGTGAAAGGAAGTCAGCATATAGAGTCAGGAATGCTCAACCATGGCCTGAAAAAGGCTATCACCTAACAGAGGAAGCCATTAAAAACAAGTACAGGGAATACATACAATGTTTCTGCTTCCTCTTCATCCCATCTCTATTAGAATAGGGGTTAACAAATTAATGAAAACAAAAAATCAAATATGAAAGAACCTCAATGCCTACAACAATAAGTGAATAGAAAAGCCTAACAAGTTCAAGATTTTCAAATTCTTGAAATTGATGATATCCAGAAGACAACAATTTATTCTTTTTAGAATTCTTGTCATTTTTCTTGTATGCCAGAGCAAGTGAAAATAACTTGGAGGTACAGCATATTGTGCAGTTATAGCATTTTCTAGTAAAGACTCTTCCACATAGAAATATAGTTTTTTTATAAAAGAGACTATAAAAA
Source organism: Amaranthus palmeri (assembly GCA_019776075.1). Lineage (NCBI taxonomy): Eukaryota > Viridiplantae > Streptophyta > Magnoliopsida > Caryophyllales > Amaranthaceae > Amaranthus > Amaranthus palmeri. The sequence continues at coordinate 3,388,416 of JAAKBH010000271.1, read as the reverse complement.
AAATAAGCCAAGTCTTCAAGACAAATAAAACCAGTCTTTTTGGACAAATAAGTCTGTCTTGCAATTGAAACATAATCCTTAGCTGGATAAAGAAACATACATTAGAAACAGCCCACCCCCCCTCCAAAAAGGAGAAAAAGAAGAGCAGAGAAAGTAACCTTGGACATGTATCTTTAGTTACCTGGATGTAAAACTGAAGATTCCTTATCAGAAAGGCCATGTGTTCTCTAACCCTCCACATAGGTCTAAAGCGTTGCCGCCTCTGCTGAGATGTTGGGCACTTCATACGTTCTTTGCGACGCTTGGCAAAATCACTATGATCTTGATGCATCACTGAAGCCCACGACTTCTCCAATTCCATTTGTGTTCGTTTAAGCCGTAAGAGATACTGGAATACACGGCAATACCTGGAATTCAATAAACAATAAATTTTAGGAGGGAAAGAGTCGTTTAGCTAATTTACTCTGGATGACTTTCTGAAAACATTTAGTCCAACAAAGTTGTAAATGACAGTTAAAAAGGACGGGGGATATCAATATCGAATATGCTGATGTAGTGATGCAATCCGTTATCATCATCAATAACATCATTATCATCATCATCATCATCATAATCATACCCAGTGTATCTCGCTCATAGAAGACTATGCTCAGGGTCTAGGGAGGGGAGAACGATGGCAGCTCATACCCATAAAGGAGAGTGCAATCAAAGAGTCCCTCGGCTCGAGAATGACGCAATCCGTTATCTGTTTAGTTCAAATGGTATGCAAACAGGTGAAAGCTTACTTGGACAGCACTTCTTGTGAGAAAAACAATTGCAGGGGCCAATCAATAGAATATTCAAGTGTTATACCATCCCAGCCATCCACATCCCCTGTAATATTTGATGAGGCAGCACCAGAACTTCCACTGGTGTAAGCTTTTGATTTAGATACATCAAATTGTGCTGATTTTACAGAAACTCCGATTGAAGGCATCCTGGAGGAAGCAAACCAAATTAAGATGAGAAAAAAAAAAAAGAAGCAAAAAGAGCCTACAAAAAAATGGAGTTCTAACTTGCAAAACAGGTTTAATTACTTCAACAAAGCATTCAAAACGAAACAACATACCAGAATTTTTAACACTTTGAACAAGTTTAACAACATTAAAAACCTGATACTTGTAACGTATCTCCCTTGTTGAGCAAGGTAGGGAGAGTCAATGTAACCACCCTGTTATAATCAAGAGGCTAAAATTTTTGGTTAACCCTAGGCCAATATGCAACAGTGATCAATGATGCTTAAGAAATGCGTATTGTTTGTGAATTTCTTATATTTTAAATAAGTTTATCATCATAGTTTGTGAATTATATACATTTCGTTTCTGTCCTTATGCATGGATATTAGACCCATAAGATTTTCACGACGACGACTCGAGTGCTCTTAAATATGCCATTTTTTCATGAAAACTTAGAGTGACTAGTTAAATTATCGCTTATAAACACACATGAAGATCTACCAAACATTTCATTGGATTACCCAGAATTTTGTTCCATTTCATTATCCTAGTGCCATTAAAAGGATCCCAACTAGGCGAGTTTAGGGAGGGCTCAACCTTACCCTTGTTAGTGATTCAAGCATTGAATTATTACCATTCCCAAATATCATATAAAAAAATAATATAAAGTAGATGCATTCTCAAACTGGAGGTGGATAAACAACACATAAACCTATGGTAACTTAAACATCAAAGAGAGTATTGGCTTTACCGCAACGATACTCTAGAGAAGTATTTATCTTCTTCACTGATTGTCTTCACTGCAGCCTGTAGCACAAAGAAAGTCAACCTTATTTATTAAATACTTAAAAAGTAATTTTAGTCAAAAAAATCCAAAAACCCACAGCCTAGGTTTTAAAAGGCACAAGGAGCAAAGAGGAAAAAAAGGATATTCGCACCAAGGCGTAAAGAATAAGGAAAAAGCGTGAGCTTATCATAGGTGAAGTGCTTTTGGCTCAATAGCTTATAAAACAATTGTAGAACATATTGGACACTTAAAATAATAGGAGTATAATACTCATATTATAAATGCATTAAAGATCGAGCTTAGTAATTTAGAAGGGCAAGGAGCCTAGGTTAGGACTCTAGGAGTCCATTGTTTGGTAGATTGAAGATAATTTTGCTTAATCTTTTTCAGAAACTGTCGCTTTTTGCTAGAACTAGTCATGTCAGTAAAATCTTAGTTTTAATGAAGGATGGGATTGCTTTTCTGTGTTTTAATATTTTTTGGTTTATGCCGTGCCTTTAATTTAAACCTACTTGTTTGATATTTTCAATAAAATGATAAGAAAAGAATTCTAACGAACCAAATGCATGAATCATGAACCTAAAAATCAATCCGAACAACCTAACCGAATGAATAAAAGATATGCCAACTAGCAAATTGCAAACACGAATCTATACAACGAATCAAAGCGGATGGGGGAATCATGTGACGCTGTGTATAACTTATCAACCTATTAATTTATATAAATAGATCGCTTCTCACTTCTCAGTTCCCACTTCTGATAACATGATAACAAACGTTATATTGCATAAAGAAGAAATAAAGTAAAATGCAAGTTTACCATACCAACTGAAATGGCACCATTAGATCTGCTTCAGCAGTTGATTGACGAGGTGGTAAACGCATTAACTGACGACTCTCTTCCAAAAAGCACTGATATGAAATATAAGCAAAAGATCAGCGCTCTTGAATGTCAAGCTATAAAAAAATGAGTAATCATGTAATAGACTAAATTCGTTATCATCTCCTGAATTAGTTATAGGCAAACAGTAGCAAGTAAGCAAAAAAAAGTATATTCCCCAATCATGCAGGATAACATTAATATTAATTTAGCAGAGATCGTCACCAGAATAGGCAATCATTGAAAGCTTTGGGTGGTACTATAGGGAGAGGGATAAACAGCCGCTCAAAAATAATGTTTTATGTAGCATAATACAGAGCAGCTTTGATCAGAAAGACAAAATTATTACAAAGCAATGGTAGAGTAATATGGAAGATATGAGAAATGCAAGATAGTGCCAACGAAAAGTTCCGGATAAAAGGAAAACCGAATTCCAATTTTCTAGGAATCTAACAGAATTCAAGCTTGGTGCATAGAAAATATGAGGAGGTAAAGATTTATAAACACGTTTTTACATTGAAATCAGTGATTTAACACATCAACATATACAATATTTCCCAGAAGAAGTTCACATCATTTTTCAAGAAAGAGTCGAGACATGAAACAAATGTACAACTTAATACTTCAGAATCCTCAAACAATACGAACAGAGAATATGACAGGTGATAAGTTTTAATAAACATAAAAGACAATAGCTGCACCACAAGGTATATTCCTTAACCTGAAATATGTTCATATCTAACCTGGAAGAAATCTCCCTTGGCTAACAGAAAGTAGTCTTTAAGGGCCTTCAAATGGCCATTCAGATCAGCACGAACAACTACAAGCTGCATTTTCCATTTAAGAAAGTTCATTTAAATACCTAAAGAAACATAAAGCAAATATGTATAATAAATTACCTGCCAAAGATGACTGGCTGCAATTGCTCGAATGGAATCAACAGCATACTCAAATGACCTTTTGTGAAATTCAGTTGATTCCTACAAATCAGAGTAGAGATTATGTCTGAATGCAATCAGCTTTTATTTCATTGTTCTTTTCTTAAAAATTCAGGGTGAGCTCTTTTAATTGAAAAAACACCAATCTCCTCAACTGGAATTTATCATGTCGAGTAAATACCCTAAATATCTCGTAAACTCTGCAACTAGAATTTACATTCTAAGCCCCCTTAGCAAAAAACATAGTAAATAAGAAACCTTTAGATCCTGAAGCATTGCTTCAATTTTGTCTGCCTCAGCTTGTGGTAGTAACTCTTCTTCTGTAAGTTCTGAATCTGCTAGGGAGTCCTTTCGAAAAGAAAAGCGATCAGCAAATCCTTGAATAACGTAAGATTCCCTGGGAATTTGGTTGTGGTACAATAAATCTTGTGCAAATCCAGGGCTGGGATTCCGAAGCACCCTAACAGCTTTTCCTGCAAATAGAATGGACTCTGCAACACGCATGTGGATATATTCAGGAAGCATATCCTGCATAAACATATGATTAAAGTCATCTATTTGCAGCAGGATTCCAAGGAAGAGGAAGTAAAATAAAGTCATCTAAAATTATCGAACAATAATAGCAAAGAAGCTACTTGGTTCAAAACTTAATTGAACAAATTTTAAAAAAGAGAGGGAAAGGAAGAGTGTGCACCATGAGTACATGATGCATGAGTGCAAGGACAAAGAAAGATTGGATCTTTACTTTGCAACATATGGATATGGTTAAATGTACAAGTAAAGGTAGGGTAGTCGAAAGACGGAAGTTTTGTTGCAGTTTCTTAAAAGTTGAAAACTTAATTTAGGATTAAGTCATAAGCTAGTGAGATTGATATTTTTTCCTGTTGGGTTTTTACATCATTCTTGCGCCAACTTTATCCTAATTACTGTTCGTTTTATTGTTCAATACAAACTGCAAATCTGCAATAGTGGGTAAGTTCTAAATAAGTTATGTCAATTAATTGGTTACCAAATAATATTATCCATCATGTAATAGAGCATTAGTTTTAATAAATATTAGGTGATATTTTCTAGGGTAATTAGGAGTAGAAGACCCTTGCAAAATAGACAAATACTATAAATGGGTGCATATCAAAGGTAAAAATTCAGAGAAAAGCTAAAATTTCGATAAATTATTGTGTTTATCTGAGTGCTTGGTGAGGCTTACCACAAATATCTTGTAGGGTTTGATTATTTGTGGGTTTCCCAAAATTCAGATATAGCCTTTTGAGAATTGTGAGCCAATTCCTATTCAAACAAAACATAGTGCAACTAAGTATTTCCTCCACAAATATCCTTAATAAGTCATGTGAATATTCCTTGAATTATACACCAAAAAGAGAGAATTTTTCTCTCAAGACATGCATGCTACACTAGTTCAGTAGATTTTCGAAAGGGGTGCATCCTTGAATTATAGATATTTGCACAATAGCCATTACCATGTTCATTTACTAGTGCAAAGGTAGTTCAAATATATCACATTTGCATCAACTACAATTTCAGTAAATAATGAAGCCAAACCAGTGAATGCCCTTCACCCTAAGACTGTTTCTTCAATTTTCGCACTCAAAAAGCACAAGAAATGTTCTCCGTGAGCTTAAGATAAATCTTTCACTTGGAAGTTCCACCAACCAACCAGGCCTCCTCCCAGAAAAGAATGAGAAGAAAGAAATAACGACAAAGAGATGATACAGTGAATAGGATGAACTAAACAGAAAAAATCAAAAACTACACAGATCTAAGTAACCCAAGCAAGGCATAAGGATCCTAGTCGCACAAGGACTGGAATATAAAAGAATTTATAGAGAAAAAGTCATTTGCAGAAAAATTAAATGCAATACAAGAGTAAAAAGCAATTCACAGTCCATATGCAAGGACCTGCACAATTATCACCCAAAAAATCATCTTAACTCTACCAGCCTGCTACAATTATATGCATAAATGAACAAGAGCTATAAACATACCAAAGAAATATGAAAACCCAAGTGCCAATCAGCTAGTGATGAATCTTCTATAGTTAAACGTGTCATTTTGCGTATTACTTCTGGATTTGAAGAATCTTTCTCATGCTCCCTATCTTCTTGACTGGCAAAGAGAAACAATCAAGTTGAAAGATAGCTTCGCATTAAAGCAGACCATTGGACATTAACGTATTCTAGGAACTAGTAGATACAAACGACGGAGAAAAACAGGAAAAGAGACTATATTAAGAAGACGATAAATGAGGTAGTTGTCACTGCAATTTTGAGCTATTAACGATTAATGCCGACACAAAATAATCCTTCATGCCTTTTGCATTGGAACAGTCCTAAATAGCTTGCTCACTCCGTCCTTTTAAGTTTTCTATGTTCCCACTTTTATGTAAAAGTTCATTCATACAAAGGGGCCAAATTCAAGATAATTCAAGATAAGCATGTCTTTGCCATTACCTTTTGATGAAAAATTCTCCATAGGAATCTTGAAGAATGCCATAAACCATCCAAGATGCAAGTTGGTTGAACATCACTTGGTGACCATGCCAAAGCAGCCTACAACATGGGGACACAATAGTATATAACTTAATTGAACTCCCTCCCATAATTCCAATTCAATTTCTTATAAATCAAACATACAGCTGTTGTGATAGACAAACCATGATACCTAATACAAGTAAATTGCATTGATTCACTATATCAGAATTGTCTACTAGGCTCAGCAGATATCTCACTAAAAAAACATAGCTATATGTTTTAAAGAACAAGGAAATTGATCTTACGTTGATGACTTGATGTTAATGTAATTTGTCTAGTCCTTTTGGCGGAAAAAACTTCATTGCATTAAAATGAAGAATACAAAAGCGACAACCAGTGGCCTTCCAGAAAGATCAAAGAAGGCATCAAAACAGCCCAAGCATCTTTCAGAGTGATAATTGTGTGCCACAACATCTTAAGTAGCCACAAGCGTTGTCTATGAAGTTTGGTTCACTTGAACAATTAGGGTTGTGGAACTAACAAAACCCATGCATATTCATTACTATTCAAGAACCACGTATAACACATTAACACTCCCAAATGTATAACTTAATTGGGCCTCCTCCCAAGTCTTTTACTTACTCCATACATAGCCCTCATTTTATGTGAAACACTATATATCATCACCAATATCGAACAATTGAATTTGCCCGAACTTATCATTTCAACAACTTCACAACAAAGTGAACAAAAAATGGTGTACTAAATACATTGGACTAGAAAAATGCCATAAATCAATTGCAAATTTGGCAGCACTACCGGAAAAAAAATCCTTAAATGCAATTTTAAACTTACCTCTGAAGGCAAGTTTGAAGTTCTGGCACCCCACAGTGACATCTTTTATGCAACAGATTGAGAAGTTTGCCACCACGGATATCATCGCGCTCTATCTCTAAGATAAGTTCATATAAAGGAGGCAAAAGAACAAAAAACTGGAAAAATAAATTCTTTAATTACAAACTTGAATTCAAATGTCAAAAACTTTAAAAACAGACTCACTCATAATGTAAGCAAAAATCATAATAAAAGCACTAAAAACCCCCAAAAAACAAAGAAATAAAAACAGAACAAAAAAAAAATATAATACTCCTTCCCAGAAAAATTACCATCACACAGATCTTTGAGGGACATATTAGACTGCACCTATATTCCAAATTTGTAGGGAATAGACAATGGTTTATTTATGGAAATTAGGATTTTTTACAAAATAAAAGAATTAAAAATATCACAATTGTCAGTAGCACTTAGTTTCAGTATTCTTAAATTTGAACATTTACTATACATCAACATGGTTTTATGAATCCCACACAATTGGATAGTATCGCATACTGAATTTTTGAAATTATTTTTGTTGGAAATACTTCACATGTGAGACAAGATCCCACATCGATAAAAAAGTGGGTTGTGGACTTGCATATATACTTGGTGAGCTAATCCTCCTATAGCCATATGGTTTTGGGAAACAATGAACCTCACCGAGTGTATGTGCAAGTCAACGCTCTTGACCCGTGGGTTTATGGGCCCGAGCCCACGGGTGTCCCGTGTCCCCACGAGTGGGTAACAGTGAGATTATGTGACGAATTGTCACGGCCTAATAGTTTTATATTTGTTTTGTGAGTTGGTTATTTATCAAAAATCATGTTCGCTTCGTCTCACTCTGATAAGACCACCAATTTGTCATTCTCACAACAACAATGTCAAGCTTTAATCCCGAACAATTGGGATAGACTACATGAGCCAATCTATAACCAATTTGTCATTCTAAGCATCATTTTCATTCTAAACTAACAAGATATGACCTCCATTATTGATAAGTCACATTAAAGAACTAGCATCATTAGTAATAGGAGGCCATTTCAAGAACTAGCATCTTTCTCCAATATTTACTGCATTCTCTGGTTACTACAATTTGATTACTCACTCGGTTCCTTTTGTTGGAAATAATCACTTCTTAAAAGAAAACTGTTTCCATATGAAATGCGAAAACTTTTACGTGACTGTTGACTGCTGTTTATATAACAATGTACAAGACCCAGGATTATCTCTAGCCCACAGTAATCACATAAACATATACGCAGACACTACTTACACTCCTTCAAAGCCAAGTGTCGCACTTTGAGAAGCTTTACTGAAACCATTTATCGAGGTCATTTCAATAATGCAGGGGACACAGGAAGAAAATTGACGCACTACACACACGCTATTCAATTGCCTACAATGTTATTATGCTCCCCATTAATTATAGTATAGACAGCAAGAAGGAAATATAAAAACACTTTTTTTTTATCTTCTGGAACATGAAAATCTAAAAATGTAGCGATAAGAAAAAGAGGAAGCAAAAACCTTATTGAGCCCCTGCGTAACAGTGGCCAAAATAGGAAGAGGATCCGCCAATAACTTCTGTTCAATTTGCAAGACCGCCGATCGATAAACAGAAAGAATTTCAACAATTCCATTAGCAATTGCACGCCTATACACACTTTCATTCTCACTCTTCCGTTTCATCTCCTCACTCCTTTCCAATGGCGACACATTCAAGCTCGCTGATCTAATCCAGCTCAAATTCCTCGATTTCGTAGCGAACCGATCCAACTCCCTGTAGTAAAACCCTAGGGTAATAATTCTCTCAATCACATCCCTGAAAAATCCGCAAAACATAAAAATTCAATCGATTACATAACAAAACTCAAAGAAACCAATTCATGAGAGATAGAAAAAGAAACCGGTCACTGGAAGCGATGAAAGAGAGGTCAGGAGCAAGCTTGAAAGTAGGAGAATCGAAAATGGGGGAATCCGGAGAGAGAATTCCAAGGGAATTTCGGTTTTCTCTTTCGTCGATGATAAGATCGCCAGTATAACCTAGTAATGCTAGAAGAATTTCGTGCAGCATTTTTTAGGCTTTTTTGCTGCTTTTCCTGATGCGAGGGTTCAACAGTGGGAGAGTATAGTGGAGGAGTGCGGGAAAAATAATTTGATTTTCTCATCCTAGAAAGGGTTTTGTGTTTTGTCACAGTTTTTATTATTTTGCCGGGATTTTGAAACCGTTATTTAGCCTCATATTTATCGTCATTTTTTTTATGAAAAATCTAAATTTATCTCTCCCTTAGAAAAAAATGTTCGTAAATCTTGTATGAAATCATTTTCTTATAAAACGGGTATATATTAAAACTAGCTTGAGTCCCGTGCCAAGTACGAATAATCAAAAAATATTTAAATGATTTCTTAAAAATAACTAAAATTAGTTTAAATTATTCTAATATTTGGTAAATATAATAATATAGAGAAAATAATATTTGATTTGTGAGAGAAAATTAGTCTTTGCATTACATTAATTCTTTTAAATTTTAAAACTCTAAAATTAAATTTTGGGCTTGAATTATTTTTAATGAACTTGTAGAATGATCAATATTTTACCACTATAAATTAAAAATGAAAAAAATATTTAAACAATAAACTTAACAATTTAAAGTAAAAAATATAGGACACGCATTCGCTTTATAGTGCCCAGGTTTTAATTTATAGGGCCCGTATTTTGTATAAGTAAAAACCCATAGTTTTTTTTATTTGAATTTGAAATAATTTATAGATTATAAATTTATTTTATGGATTCTCTTTCAAAATAATCTTTAGATTATACTAACATGTACGTATATAACATAAGTAAAGAGAAAGGAAGATATTTAAAAGAATTTGACCATACATTGTCCATTTTTTTACTGCAATTTTATAGAATGACATTTTGACCAATGTGTAAGTAAAAATATAGTCAAGTGGGATCTTGTTTGAATCGTCTAATCGCATATTTTCATAATATTAAATTTTTATAATTTTTAAATAAGTGTAGTTTAAGATATTAGTGATTAAAATTGTAGATTGAATTGCGTAAAAAAGTGAAATGTAGCAAGTATATATCTACAATTAAAAAATTATATTTTTCATAAAGAGTGAAGACTGAAGAGGATTTTATTTCTTTATTTAGTATATACCCTTTTAAAATTTTCAAATAATCTAAAATAATTTTTATCATAAATTATATCTAAAATAGAATCTAGTTTAATCAGTTAAAACTCATACCGAACTAGAACCTAAACAAATAAAAAATGTCAGTGATCCTTATACTTTAAGTAATTGGCCACCCTTCTACTTTTGAGTGTCATCTTTTATGATATTCTCTATATGTTATTTTTATATATTCTGACCCCTTAATAACTAGTTTAATTTTTTAATCTCATATTCGTCTTTACCTTAGTTGTACACTGTTTATGATGCAAATTCAGGAAGACGAATTAATTATATGGTGATATTTGGGTTAAACGCCTTATCCCTTAGGCAGTTAGGTGATAAGAGAATAGTGACATTTGAACACGTCATGTGCGTGAGGCCTTAACGTGAGAACAACGAGTTTAAAAATCGATGTAGTAGTATTTAATGCACATAATATAGGTTTCTTTGAAAGATTATTTCTAATTGAATTTACTTATTAATAGATTTAGAAAATGAGTCTGGGCAACCCAAACAAGGAGGAGAAGATACGTATAAATTCAAAGACGGTTCTCTACTAAAACCAATTGGTGATAGTAGGAGTTACTCTTTGAGTTTATAAAGTGATATATACTCTTTTTTTTCTCCGATGTGGGACCACTCACATGTGGCTAACACATGGGCAGTTCAACACATATTATATAATTTTTAAATTATTGTAAGTAGACATTAAAAATTAATGTAAGTAAAGATTTTAGACTTTTAAAATAGACATTAAAGATACGGTAACTAAGCATTAAAAATAATATAAATAGACATTAAAATTCGATACCATTAATCTCGCACCCTACTTCTTTACGTGATCATTAATGGCGATACTTAAGCTTAACCTTAAGCATTAAACAACAAACGTTTTACTTTTAGTTTGCTTCAAGCAATTGCAAACCCAAAGTATAATACAAGCCTCACCTATATTACTCTAATGACAACCAGTGGCGAATCTTGAAAAAAAACGAGTGATATTAATTTAAATAAAATGTACCCATCAGATTTTGATCCATGGTCACACACATAGAAGGCAGTATTAATACTGATCTCAGTGATATCATACTAGATCCTCCACCAATGATAACCGGTGGAAAAACTAGGTATCCTCCACCAGTGATATCATACTAGATCTCAGTGATATCATACTGATCTCAGTGATATCATAGGTGTAAAATGTATTTTACAGGTAAGTAGAAGAGATGCATAAATAAGATGAAATACTATATTAAATGTGTGAATGATAATTAAAAAGGTATCGACAGTCAAAAATAAAAATAAAATTAAATGTGTGAATGATAATTAAAAAAATATCTACGATCAAAAATAAAAATAAAAGTAAATTTAACGTAACGATAATTTTAGTAGGATAGAGTGTTTACCCCCATTTTCTCACACCTCACCTCAATTCTGTTTTCTTTGTTCGTACAACGGCAGACAGCTAACTCCTAGCATTCCATCAGTTTAATTGACAAGGATCTCAGGTATTTCTCTCTTTTTTCTGATCTCTTGCTTATTTTATTAAACGATCTTACTTAGAAGTATATTTGATTTATTTTCCTTCATTTTCTAAATATTATTATAAATAGGAAAAATTGTCGGAAATAATCTGAACTATTGACAAACTGCTGTGAATAATCCGGAGTATTGACATTTATGAATAATCCCACCTTTGTAGTTTTTTTGCTCGTGTCACCTCTAGTCGAAATTTTACCTGTTGTAGCAGGTTTTATCAATTTTCAACAGGTCTTCTTCTCCAAATGGTTTTTATAAACTCCATTTACTGGTTTCTCCTCCATCTCCATTGTTCTTCTTCCATTTTGTTCTTCCTTCTTTCATTTTGTTCTTCTTCCTTCTTCCACTAATTCCAAATCTATAAAACAAGCCTATTTTTTTAAGGGTAAATAAACTCCATAAAAATTCATTATTTTCTAGTAATAAATAATTCCAACTTCATAAAACAAGCCTATTTTTCATGATCTTTTTGCGGTCTGCAATGGAATTTTACTGCGTCATTGAGCGGTACTAACAGTACTAACAAAAAGATCATGAAAAAACATCCGCGATAACATAAATTGATATTTTCACTTCTACATTAAGCACAATATACAACTTTAAAAAGAAGGATAAATACATCTAGTACACTTTATGTGTGGAAAAGAACCCATAACTATTAAATTCTCCATTTGTCATCCACATGTGACTTAGTCACATCCGCGAAAAAAATAATAAAGCTAACTTTATAAACTTGATAACTAACTCTTATTACTCCCACTTGATTTTAGATATATACCTTATTAGGGCTTATAAAAGGATTATTTCTTTTTCTTTTTGTCGTTCAGACCCATTTTCTAAATTTCATCGGGTATGGCGTGGAGAGTGGAGATGGACCATATTATTGGTCACATGACTTTATGTGCAAAGAAATTAAACCAGTGGCACAACCACACAAAATATCTTGTTGACTAGTTTTCAATTGTAACGTATTCAAATTCTCATTTAATTGTTCATTTGAAATAGTTCTTTTTCAGATTTTTCAAAACATGAAAAACCCATCTATTTTAATCAATTATTGCTTTAATTTATCTATTTAAATCTAATTTTTCATTTTTTTTTTTCCCATTTGGGCCAATTCAGGATTTTACAATGCTCAGTGTTCTGTATTTCCTCTGCTGCATATATCATGTTCATGGTCTAGTTCAACTAGGCATCGAATCACCCGTCCAATCCCAATCCCAATCGCACCCGACACTGAATGTGTGGCCAAAACCCACCAAGCTCGAGTGGGATAGACCGAAGGCGGCCTACCTTTCGAGTGATTTTAGCATCAAAGGACCCTTAAAACATCGACACCTACTGACCGCCATAGAGCGATACAAGGGCCTAATCCGAACAGAACACCACACACCACTGATCAACCGAGAAGTAGTCGTGTCAACCTCATGTTTACGGGTTCTAAACATCGAAGTAGACGACCTCAGCGCAGGATTGCAGCATGGGGTGGATGAGTCCTACAATCTGACTATCTATGATGCTAGTCACACTGCTGTTTTGGCTGCTAAGACTGCGTGGGGTGCTATGCGAGGCCTCGAAACGTTTTCTCAGCTGGTTTGGGTGGGATTGGAAGGAGGTTTTATACATCATAAATTGTTGGTTCCTGTGGGTTTACACATCTGGGATTGCCCCATATTTGGACATCGCGGGTTGATGTTGGATACTTCTAGAAACTTCTATGGAGTTGAGGATATTCTAAGAACAATTTCTGCTATGAGTTGGAATAAGCTTAATGTGTTTCATTGGCATATTACTGATTCCCATTCCTTTCCTATTGTTTTGCCTTCTGATCCTGAGCTTGGTATCAAAGGATCTTATGGTCCCTTTATGCAGTATACTCCTGCTGATGTTGCAAGGATAGTCCAATTTGGTTTTGATCATGGCGTTCGTGTTATTCCCGAGATCGATTCCCCAGGTAAAGTTCGATTTCCTACCCACTTCTGTCGTTAATTTTGTACTAACATTAGAAATGTCGAAGTCTTAATTTCAAAAGATTGTGGTTTGGTACGTGAGTGGTCCTACTGAAGAGAGGGATGGGGCTGCAACCATCAAGGATTATGCTCATGGTTAAGTCTAGGGGTGTTCAACGGGTTGGGCCCCCTTTTTGAGCCTTACCCGGCCCGTTTTTAGATGGGTTTTGTAAGAACCGGGTTGAAAATGGGCCGGACCGAAAACATGCTCTACTATAATTAAAATGAAGTGGACTATAAAAAGGGTTAATAAGGGGCGGAAATGGGGGTTATTATAATTGATAATTTAACTATTACAAGATTGATCAATGGGGATTATGATAATTTTTATTAATATAAATGGGCCGGGTTGGGGTTTCAAAGCCCGTCCCATGTAAAGCCATGTTAAGTTTAAAGAACCCTTATCCAACCCGACTCATATTTGCGTAAGTATGGTTCGGCCCGTATCCAGCCCATTGAACAACCCTAGTCGAGAAGAGGTCATCCCACGAGTATTGAAAGAATATGGAATGTGATTAGGTTTGTAATTTGGTGAATTTGTGAGTAAATGCAGGACATACAGGTTCATGGGCAGAGGCGCACCCGGAGATAGTAACATGTGCTGGAAAGTTCTGGTTGCCAGCAGGATCGGCATGGGCGGACAGGTTTGCATCAGAACCCGGGAGTGGGCAGCTCAACCCTCTTCACCCTAAGACATACCAAGTCATGAAAAGGGTGATCAACGATATAGTCTCCCTGTTTCCCGACCCATACTATCACAGTGGTGGAGACGAGGTCGTCCCAGGGTGTTGGACTGCAGACCCTGACATTCGAGCATTCGTGTCCCACGCCAACAACAGTCTCTCTCAACTGCTTCAACTATTCGTCAACTCCACCCTCCCCTACATCGTCTCCAAGAAAAAAACCGCGATTTACTGGGAAGACGTTCTCCTAGACGCCACCATCCGAGTAGAGGACACGTCGATTCTGCCCCCCGATCACACCATTTTACAGACTTGGAACGGTGGTCCTCAGAACACAAAACGCATAGTTTCCTCCGGTTACAGGGCAATTGTTTCTTCTTCTGATTACTACTACTTAGATTGTGGGCATGGTGCGTTCGTGGGGAATATGAGCCTGTATGATAAGCCACCGGGGACTGACCAGGGGAACGGAGGCTCGTGGTGTGGCCCATTCAAGACGTGGCAGCTTATATATAACTATGACATTACATATAATCTTACTGCAGAGGAGAAAAAGTTGGTCTTGGGTGGAGAGGTAGCATTGTGGTCTGAACAAGCTGACCCGACAGTTCTAGACTCGAGATTGTGGCCTCGAGCTTCTGCATTGGCGGAATCTCTCTGGTCGGGAAATAGGGATGAGACGGGCAAGAAAAGGTATGCCGAGGCCACAGATCGGTTGAACGAGTGGCGGTATAGGATGGTGAAAAGAGGGGTCATGGCTGAGCCTATTCAGCCCCTTTGGTGCATTAGGAATCCTGGCATGTGCAATGCTGCTTAATAATACTGAACTAAGTTAAGCAAATCTGTAGCGGTTGAATTTAAAAGTCAATCACTATTTAAATAATAAAGTTTATATTTATTAAGTTTTTTTAATTTGATATCGTTATATATCAAGTTTGATATACATTATCGGTCATTTAAGCAATATTAATTTCTATCAAAATTTCATAATTTTCAACTAGTATGTAATTTCAAATTTTTTTTGCACGTATTTTTATTTAGCAGAAATCTCGATGGTTGAGATCTCATAAGACTTAAAAAGTTAAAATAACACTTTAATTAAAATAATTCTGACAGTTAGCTCAAAAGCACGACTCCTATCTTTCTATATCCTTCAATCTTTGAGTTTGCTACATATGAGCCGGTACGTACAAACATACATCAAGAAATAGAATAAACAATTATTTATGTTTTCTATAATTGTCTTTCAATTAGATTTTGTGATCAACAACAATAACTTTTTTTCGTCAATCAATAAGAAAATAGACACCAAGAAGCTATGTGCATTAAATTATATTAATTGGGCTGAAACGTTCACAGTGAGACCATTTCACACAAATTTTTTGGATTTTTAGAATGCAATTGATTATTTTAAATTGTAATGCAATAAAACAACAAAAGATATTGTAACAATTAAGGCTTCGCTTGTTATTAGTTCTCTCCATTTATTTTCATCTGATTGTCTCGTATGAGAGTCCTATAAAAACAACTTTTTTTACTCCGTCTGTGGAAAAATTAAAAAAGTGAGTAAAGTATTTTTTTTATTGAAAAGTGAAAAAATATGTAGATAAAACGAAAATAAAATCAAATATGTGCATAAAAATTAAAGAATAAGTGTAGGTCATAATAAAAATATAAATTAGTCAAATTGTGATTTGTGATTAGTGTCTAGTGATGATTGATAATGATTGAATGGAGCTTATGCAAAATTTAGTGGGTGAGATTGAAAGAGTGAATGAAAAGGATTGGAAAAGAGGGAGATAGAATTTTGTTCATGTGTATTGCTGTATCTCTTTTGAGCTGACTTAATATACATTTAAAATCTGATATGATTAATTATTTAAAAATTATGATTTTTAAAATAAATACTTATAATTTTAAAGTGATAAATTATGACTTAATGTCCACTTTATTTTTTGCACGCACTTTTTAGCAAATTTTAAGTCTTAATATCTCTAGTTACGCATCATAAAAAAATTATAAAAATTATATATATTAAAAAACTTTACATCACAAATCTAACAAGATCTTACATGGATATATTTCATCTTCAATATATACTTCAAAAATCTAATTTAAATTTCTCCCTTTTAAAGTGGACAAACTTAAAGTGGACAAACAAAAAAGATCGGAGGGAGTACTAGATAACATTTACTTTTTCAAAGAAGACTTGAAATAATACACTCACCTTGCCCTTCTTGGTTAGTTCTCAATTTCATAAAGACTTTTAATTTAAGGTTATTCCACTTATTTGCTACATTTATAAGTATATTTCTCTTTTTATGAATTTTCTTCAGTCTTATATTTACATTTATTTTATTTACTTAATTTTTTAATTATTCCTTTTGTTTTATTAAGTTTATTAATTTTTCATATATATTCAAAGAGATATAAATTTAAACATGATTGCTTTTTGATATACAATTTACAAGTTAAAATATACTCCGTATTTATGTAACATTATCTGAAATTCGTTAAGATTTATATTTATTTAAAAAAAAAGTATCAAAAAAGGAAAAATATATTTAACAACAAGCAACCTAACATTGACGGTCCGTTTGGTAGTTGTAATAAACGATAATAAAGAGAATGAAAAATTAGTGTAATTTTGGTTGAAAAGCCTCTTGGTGACCTTGATGGTCATGCTTGTCCAATTTCAATCATCTCATTTTCCTCACAAAATTCATTCCAATGCATTACCATTCAGAGATGTGGTATTATGTGGTAATGAAAATTTGTGAACAAAAAATATTGGGAAATTCCACGTGGTAACCCTGAGGTTTTGAGTTTTCCACGTGGTAACCAAAACTTTTTAAAAATCCACGCGGTAACCCTGAGGTTTACGTAAATGATCCATCATGACCTTTTTGCACATAAAAACGTTAGCAAACGTTAATTTTGAAGCTTTATGGCTGTTGTATGCATATTTATGCGACTCACCATTTCAAATGCCATCAGTTTGGACCTTTTTCCCAAAGTATAACCCTCAAATCAACCATTTATCATTCAAATCATATTTTTTTCCCCAAATCCAAAGATGGTAGAGTTTGGGTTTATATTTCGGGAAAAATGGTTGAGACTGATGGCATTTATAATGGTGAGTTGCATATATAGGGTACAACAGCCTTAAAGCTTCGAAATTAATGTTTTATAACGTTTTGCTAACATTTTATGTGCAAAAAGGTCATGGTGGAACAATTTGTTAAACCTCAGGGTTACCATGTGGATTTTTTAAAAGTTTTGGTTACCACGTGGAAAACCCAAAACCTCATGGTTACCACGTGGAATTTCCCAAAAATATTTTTTGCAATCAAAGTTTTATTACCATGAAAATAATATGAAACTTTTGATAAAATTTTACACTATTTATCATTCTCATTACTACCATTTGGAACCATTAATCAAATGGGTCGCTAAAACAATTTAAGCCACAAACATGAAAATGAGTTAGAAACCTGTATTACATTAAGTTATTAAAATTATAGGTTGTTTTGATATGCGAAGCATCGTGGTAAGTTCGTAGTGTGTGACATTGTGATGAGAGGATACACAAAAGACAAACCAAACCATCCTTTTGGAAAATGATGTTATTTTGTTATCGAAACTTACAAGGAAGCCAAGGTGAATAACAATGCGGCATGCAAAACAACAGGAAATCTAAACTAGATGAGAATCGAATTCGGAATATTTTATGTAAAGTAATATTTATTTTTCAATTGGAATAAAACTTAATCTTAAGGGAACTGAATAATATGGAATAGATGCAAAGACGACTCTTTCAACAGCCCAGTCCATTTATTTTAATTTTAAAAATAAGGTTGATGATTAATCAGTTACTTATTTTGCAAGATGAGTTGGCCTATATTTACCCGTCTATACTATAGACGGTCTATAGCAAGAATTTGTGATTATCAAATGTGACATTTTGAGAAGCGAATGTTTAAAATAATAAAGATTAAAATAATAATATTATATTTTAAAATACATTTTCTTGTTAGAATATTATATAAATTATAAATAATTACTATTGAAAATACATTTTCTTAATAGGAATATATATGTTTTCTCTATTAAATAATTGATCCACATATACATATACAACTAAAACTAATGAGTTTCAATTAATTAATTATCTTAGAGTGCATCATAGGAAATACACTATTAATATATACTATTGATTGAGTTGATATTTTAACATATTAGAATATAACATATCTCATGACCTTAATTATAAGTTTTTTTTTTAAATACCTTAATTATTAGCTTAAGATAATTTTTTTGCCCAAGTCAAAAATGTTTTAAGTGAAATAGTCCACACAAGAAGGGTATATGCTATGTCGAAACTTTTGCCCAAGGGATTCTTGTACGAGGGTCGTGTTAGCGTAAATAACATATTACAGGGCCTCTATCAATAAGTTATTAAATTATTTAAAAAACTTTGTAATAATTTATAAACCCTTATTTAAAAAAATTTTAGGGCCTTAAATAAGTTATTAAATTAAAACAAGTCATACCTCCTTAGATTCTATCTATATGCAACATTTATACTTTTTACACTATGGATAAGTTATTTAATTATATAGTCAAATACGTCTAAAATATAATTTTCAAATATCAATTTGATAGATGTACGTAATTACAGTACCGAGTTGCATGAGAACCCTAATTGTGCAGTTAAAAAGGAACGAAGGAAGTATGAGCTATCATAAATTAACATTTGAAGCCACTTAATTTCAAAAAAGTCATATACTATTGAACACCTTGCACGCACCCAAATGAAAAAAAATTCTTATGAGAAACAACCTTTTTAAGAGACTATTCCTAATTTGATCAATCTATTATTATCTTTTATTTTAATTAAGTTGTGATGGGTTGGATTTGAGAAACGTCTTTTAAAGAGACAGTCTCTTAAAGAGTCAGTCTCTCAGGAGACCAACTGTTTTTACATTGGAGCAAACACTATTAAAAATAGCGCCGTCTTGAAAAATTTTAGGACCCTGTGTAAAACTAATATTTTTCTCTTTATTTATGGTAAATTTATTCATTTTATTAATAAACTTAACGTATTTCTTTTTTATTAGCTTTTTTATATACGGGAAAAAGAAGGGGCTCTGTACGGTCGATCATCTCACACATCCTCAACAAACACTCTAATTGAAAAATGAGTCAAATTCAACCAAGTTTGCATCCCTCTGAATACTATATTTAGCATTATTTTCTATTTTGAGCCGTAATAAAATTGAGAAATTTCACTTAAATTTAACAAACGACAATTAACGCGTAATAGTCTGTAGTAAATTCGAGTAAACACACAATTTACACCATGATTGTTAGACGTTACAATCAAGTGGGTCCCCTTTTCCCTTTTAAATATTCTTCAGTTTTACGAACATTTTTCAATCAAAAAATCACAATCAAAAAATCACAATCAATAATTTATGATTCTTTAGAATTTCTACTCTGCATTTTTCCACAAATAAACCCTAATTTCATCAACAATTATGGAAGAAAATTCAAATTCAAATTTCAATCGTAATAGTACTAATAATAATAAGAAATTACGAAGACTACCTCATGTTTTCAGCAAAGTTTTGGAACTTCCTTTCAAATCTGATGCGGATGTTTACATCCAAGAATTGCCTAATTGTTTCAAATTCACTGCTCAAATCGAAGATGCTGGAATTGTTCTTGGCGATGTTAAAGCTAATGTCGTAAGGTATCATCCCGGGATTATCAAAATTGTGATAGTAAGGAGTGATAATCCGTTGGAATCCGCCATTGATGAGCTTGAATTGGATGTTTGGAGGTTTCGTTTACAACCATCTGCACGAGCAGAGTATGCTACGGCGGTTTATGCGCAGGGGAATCTTGTTGTGACTGTGCCGAAGAATGGGTGGGGTGAGAATGTTTGGATGGGTGATTGTAAGGGTGGTTTTAAGGGTAATATGGGAAATCTTATTCTTGTACACTAATTAATTACTTTTCTGTCACACTGAAATTGCTACATATTAAGTTTGTATTGTCGCAATTTTAATGTGACATATGAGGAAAAATATATGAGGAAAAATTATGAGTGAACATTATTATGTTTAGTACTATTTATATAAGAATACATATAACTTGCACTTAAGACTTTGAAGATTAAAGAAAAATGTTTTAAGGGGATAAATCATATGGTATTCAATTATCGTTTAATATTCTTTCACTTATTTTGTACAATTTTCCTATATTCGAAGTTTTTTTTAAAAAATATTGTATGGATTCGAATTGACTCAATCGAGACTCCTAGAGTTTGGTTCTAACAAATAACAATGTTAGGGATTCTAAAATGAACATTAAAGAAAATGAGCCTATAATAATCAATCCTTCCTTGACATGTTTTGTAAGTTTGGACATATTCAATATTATTTCGAAATAACTTTTATTTCCCATGAAATCATGGTTCCCATCAATAGGTTCCACATTGGACTTCTAATTTCTTTACCTTACCTAGTATAAGGTATGAATTATATCTTATAGTAAAAAATTTTTGATAAATGACTTTAAACTACTAGAAAAATTAACTTATACTCATAGTAGCTTTTTTTTTTTTTGACTTTTGACATATTTTTTCTCTAATAAACAGCTAATAACCAACAAATAATTTTTGCCAAATATCTCCATCGTGACATCTAAGTTAAACATTTGAAATATCAGTCAATACTTTCAGTTGGTAAAACTAGTCAACAATAACTACGAACAAAACAAGCCCTATATTTAGTGAGTGGTGACCATATGCTTATCGTTCCCTTCTTTGGCATTGTTTTAGGTGTAGTCATTCCCTTTCCTTACTAGGATTAGGTTCGTTGATATTCCTAAAATGAGTAGCCGAGTGGACTCTCAACTATTAAGACCTCTCTATGGTATTTGTATCTTGTTCCAGTTCCGACTATTGTCGACAGTCTCATGGTAGAGTAATCTCAGTGTCGTTTCTGATATTGTATGGATTTTAGGCAAATTGAAAGAAATAACCCTCTCTATGAATGGTAGATTATGAACTAAACAAACATTTGGAAAATAACAAAAACGGGCCTTATATATTATAATAAGCATTAAAAATGTAGACGTGTCACAATTTTTAATCAAAAAAAAGTACTCATAAATTGTAAATTTTTTAGTATCTACTTCCATTAACTAGCATTTTCTAATCTTAAGGTCCCTTCTAACTCTGGGTCCTAAGCAAATGCCTACCATGCCTATGGTCTAGAACGGCCAAAGTAATTTCACCTAGTGTGAGTGATAGATAGAGGGTGATGTTTAGGCGTTTGATCGGGAGAAAAGGGGTTCCTTGCATTGGAAGGCTCTTCACACCCACATGCTATGTTACTTGGACTCGGATACTGGTGTTGGATACTGATACGTGTCCAAGTGTTGGATATGCATAAATATTCAATTTTACGCCTAAAATGAAGTGTCTAAGTACCCTACCAATGTCCGAGGATCAATGATCGGACACGGATACGTGAAGCAAAATGATAAATCCGAGTAGCATAGCAAACATGGTAGCCTAATTGTGTTCTATCAAGCATCTTTTTACTCGAAAGTTGAGCAGTTTCCGAAGTTTGCAAAATAAACATCCAATCTCATGAAGAATTGTCTAGTCCAGTGTGTAAAACAAGACTCATCAAAGGCAACGCATCCATTAATGTACAAGTATGAAAACAGAGTTCAGGAAAACAAAGAGAAGTATGAAAGAAGTACAGCTGCAAGCAATACATTCCATATATGAAGGCAGATGTACATGAAACCAGTATATCTAGAAGAAAAAGATGCCTATAGCTTGAAACAAGGCTAGAATATGATCACATTCAAAGGCAGGTAAGTTGATTCATATGAAAACCCAAAATTTTCGAGTAAGAACTTACCGAAGGAATCCCGCCTTCCTGATAAAATGAACAGTGAAGAGGGATGTGGCAAGAGCTGCATGAAGGGTACGGATCAATCTTCGAGACCCGTACATAGTGTTCATTTCTTAGTTATTTGGGAGTCTTTCCACACCCTATGGCCACTTTTTCCATATCTCTTAATTTGCAAAGCTCACTCTTTAAACGCTCTTCTATGGTTGCAATCGACTTTAGTAAGGCATCACGATCAGCTGATGGTGTACGCCGCTTTAGTTTGGATTTTTCTTTTACTAGTTGTTGATAAAGACTAGAAATATGATTTTTCTGAGCATGGAGCCGATCCTGCGTGATCCTGAATTCATGCTCATGTGAGTTTTTAAGTTCTTGAAGAACTCGATGAACTTCCTCCTCCAAGTTCAGATAGTCAGTTTGATTAGAAAGCTTCTCTTGTCCGTCTATGCATGTAAATTTAACACCATCTACTTGCCCTGTAAATCGATCAAAAGGTACAACCAAAATTGTTCAACTGAGATATCTTAAAGAAGGGCAACTCGGGGATGTTCATTAAGCTCGGAGAAAAGATGATCAACTATCCAAGTCTCATGTGTCAAATACAACCACAATGCCAAAACCTCGACACCAAAATATAAAAACAGAGATTTAGAAAATAAATTTTGAAAAATAAGGAAGGGAGATACGAGGGTTTACCTGCGGGAACAGGTACAATAGCCATTTCCGTCTTCCAGACATCAACCAAATCACATCCACCTTTAAGCTGCTGTCAGAACAAGATGGTCAAGTTTCTGTTTACAGAAAAAAAAAAAATAACTAAGCCAAAGCAACTTTAAGATAATCACAGATTTTATTTTTTTTCCTTTTGAAAAACAAAGAAATTTTAAAATAAGATTTAAAGTCAATTTTCAGTGTGTCACCCATCCCATATTAGTCCTAAATATTAATTATCATGAGTGATCAAACCCGGTTTTGGGGGATGTCCGCAAAGCAGTCTCGAGTTCTACTTTCTTATTTTGTTCAGTCTTTGATTCCCCAGAAATTCGGGATTATTACAGAAAAATTGCATGTAGAGTTAATTTGAGAAAATTGGAAAAAAAATTTGGGAATGGTAATGCCAATCCACTCAACAACACTTGAATTAATGCATCCCATCCTTGTTTCTAAACGAAGCGAGAAATGGCTAATTCCCTTGATAGAAATCATACTTGCCTTTTCCAGAATGGATTCAATACGATTCAGCAGTCTTTGTGAACGTTTCTTCTGTGACCCCCGCAAAATACAAACACCAACCCATAACATCTTATTAATGTCATCCCGAGATTCAATGGATTCACAGTTCTCCAAAAGCCTTGTGACATGCTTAGTCAAATCAGTCCGTGAATCACAACGACGACAATAGTATTCAGTGTCTAGCCCAATACTTCCTCCAACTGTCCCAGCCATATAAGATCTGAGAGCACAGTTAATATGAGCCGCATGGCCGCAGATTAAATCATCATGAACTGTTGCCTCACATCGAATAAAGCTGTAGCCTCCATAAGCCAAATCTATGGTTTTGCAACACAATATACAACAACACTCTCGACAGAATCCAGGTTCGCTACAGCAAACATCACAAGATTGGGTAGGTTTTACAGCAGGAGAACTCTGGTCATTTTCCACAAGGCTGGAGCACATTGTATTACCAGCCTTACAGCCTACAGCACCAGGAAGCATATTGAGTGGAGACTGCTCCGCCATTTCTTCGGATGATATGTGAAAAGAGCCATGTTCATCTACAAGAGCAAAATCAACACAATGAACATCTAAAATTAACTTTAGACAGTTGAAAACAACCATGGCTCAAACATTATAAAGAAATCCCCCCCCCCCCCCCCCCCCCCCCCCCCCCCCCGCACACACACACACACCTATGACACATAGCAATATCATGAGTCCAAAAATATCCAGAATGTCAATATGGAACTCATCAACTGATAAACTATACGCACACTGACATATGAGCCCACAGCAAATGGGTATCAAATCTTTTTGACTGTAGGACTCAAGCATTGGGGATGGACCATCACAAACCACCTAAGCAAAATGCTTTATCCTTAGGAAGCACTCCTTAAAAATCAAATACACAAAACTGTTAGCACATTGGTTCTGTGATGAATTGTGCACTTAAATCTAATAGACAGCACCCACACACAAGTCCTTTTGGCATGATAATGAAATCACTGTGTAATCCTCCATAGCCCAACTTGGAATATCAGCTTAAAAATTAGTTATATATAAAATGCAAGGCGCCCCTAACTCCTAGTAGAAGGGTTTTTAGAGCCAAAGCATGAAGCACAAAGTGAAGAAGCAGACATCAAACTTACATGTAATTTGATTTCAATCATCAACAGACAATCACGGTATACTTTCTTTACTTAAAGCGGGATAGTTGTTCAAAAAGGAAGGGAAGTGTAATGTCTTGCAGGGGTGGGTCTCAAAGTGTAAAATAAAGGAGGTCAAAAAAGAGCAGTGGGTGTCATAGTTGCACTTGCACCTAGTAAACTGCAACTGTGTCTTTTTGTCCTTGCTACTTTCTATGAAGTTAGGAAATAACAGCTTGCTGTACTCGAAGCTAGGCCTGGCTCAAGTGTGCTTTCCATGTGAAGGCTAAGGTCTTGGTGATAACTTCATGAACATAATATATATGCAGATAAATCCAAAATTGCTTACTTAACGATATATATAAACTTTCAATGAAAAAATTGGTCAAACTCAGTAAATAATTAGTGCCAAAGTTAAATGGTGCAACTAAAAAGAATAAAGAAGCAGGAGTAATCAAACATTGTTCTCCACATTAATCAGACTAAGGACATTAAAAATTAAAGCAGGCAATAGAATAGAAAAATTAGTATACATCTCCCAAAAAGGGAGAGAAAAGAATGAAAAAATGCGGTAAAGAAAGAGAAAATAAGCAAAAAACAACAGAGAAGGTAAAGTAACAACAACATGACATTACCCCGATACCAAGTTGCTCTCGCCTAAGCGAGATTTTGGGGATGGGATATACGTAAACTTACCCTTAAAATAACGAAAAAAGTTGTGTCTGGTTGATCCCTGATTGCAAACATCATCCATAATTTCAAATACATAAGAAAGGTAATTAAACTTTAAAAGTAAGAAGCTAAGTGAAGATGGAATGTTATGATACTAAGCAGCTGATCCTGATCACCAAAAGCAAAGCATGCCTATGAGGGTGACAAGCAGGTATAAAAGGAAGCAACAAATCAAATGAAACAATGAATGAATAGATCCTAATCTACACCTTTTAATCACTGCCTCCATACGGTGGTAAAAGGATTGACAAATCTATGTCACAATAAAAGGGAAGTAGAAAATAGGATAGCTAAGATAGTTTAGCCCTTAATACTCATTCAACCTAGCCATAAATCAATCATAATTGGAAATATAATATCAACAAAAAGATATCTCCATGATTCACACGTTAATTAGATTATTGATGCCTTTTCTATCTTTATTAGATACGTTGGAGTTGTAGAATATCATCATCAATTTTTAGGTATTGCTAGTGCTATGCAACAAGTTCAATTTATAATTTTAATAAGAACCTTATACGTTTAAAATATGTCATTTTCATTTCAACAATTTGAAAATCCATGAAATTTGGTTTGGTACCAAGAAGCTCTTTGTAGAAATTGAATGACCGAATACTGAAAATGCCAACCAAACTCCATGGATCAAGATACCTTAAACGTCGTTTATTTCAATTAATAACAGTAACCAACTCAAGATTCTAAAATAAGCAAGAACTAGGAAGCATATCAACTAAAATCTATGATGGAAACAAATTCAAGTTTCGATGTCCAACTCGAGCCAAACTCTTGGACTCGTGAATAATTCAAATTTACGAACACAAGGAAACTATTTGAAATTCAGATCTGGATACGACAATATTAATATTTGTATGTCCACTCATCTTCTTGAGTCCCCCGAGTTGAAACTTTTAATCCTCCTTAGCGATTCACTAATAACTCGTCTTTGCACAAGTTCAAACCATCTTAAACCTTTCTCTTTCATCTTCTTCACAATATTTGCTCCTAAATCCTTTCTTATATCTTCAAATTCTATTTTATCCCTTAAGGTATGTTTGTTCTACCATTGAATCATTCTCATTTCTACTACTACCATCATCCTACTATGATCTAAAATCTCAACACTTCAATTAGCTTTAGTTTAATGTTCTTCTGATAAAAATATGTTTTAACTTTAGAGGCACACCTTGATCACATAATAGACGAGTAGTTGCACTCTATCTTAGCCACTTACCTTTAATTTTATGAGTTACATCTTTAAAATAAAGACTCGAAGTATTTTAAGGATCTACTTAGAGTAATTTCCTTTTCTTCCAACTTAATAGTTTTCTACTTATCTCATTTAAGCTAAATAACACTTCATGTACTCCCTTCTTATCTAATTAATTGTGATCGATTTGTTACCCCTCCAAACGTGCTAACTTTTGTCTTCATGTTTCCTACAAATAACCTTCTTTGTCATTGCCATATACTTATCTCATTTGTGCTAAATGACACTTCACTTTTCATTTCAGCTTCAGCCTGAAATCTCTTTGTATTCGAATCCATCTCCCAATTAGCTTCTTTAACACAACAAAAACTCTACCAATATCCTCTTTCATTGACTTTCTTTTCCTTTGTTCTTTCTTTTAAGCAAACATTCAGAAAAAAGTTTGGGTTGAGTGGCCACACAATCTCGTTTAAGCAACTACCTCTACATATCCTCTAGTCAACAAGTAGTCAATTTGAATTGTGTTTATTCTAGTTCTAAATGTCACCAAACTAATGCAAAAAAAAAATAAATAAAGGATACAGATAAAAAGTTCACGTTATACTAAATTATAATGTACTAACATAAATTTGTTGTGTGCATGTGTCAAGTTTCGTTCATTTATGGATTTGATTCTTTGACACGGGTCCTACTTCTTTGACAAGTGTCTATCATGGACACAAGAATCAGTTTCTAGGTAACATAAAGCATCAAAACCTCATATTACGTTAATAATAACTTAAACACCAACATCATGACCCCCAGATCCTTTATATCCCGCTCATAGAGGCTATGCTGACTTAGCCAACACTTAAAAGATGCCAACAAAACTCCCTACAATATTAAACCAATATGACACAAGTAGCACACAAAGGCATTCAAATGTAAGGTCATGTTCTAGAATAACAAAAAAAGAAAGAAAGAAAAAGAAAATAAAGCAACTTTAGGTGAAGCAAGTTGTATCAACAATCCAAATGCCTGTTCACTTATGACTAACAATAAATGCCCACCTTTCAAAAGATAAGCCTGTTTTGAAGGTATCTTCCAACTGAATGATGAAAAAAAGGCTTTGACATCGGTACCAGGGAACATGGCTCGAACATATTGTTCAACCGAAAGCTTGCTTGCAAATCCATCCTTCTTGCGCTTAGATTTCTGCAAACGCAAGGGAAGATACAAGTATCTGTCAAGATAGAATCCAGAATTAGCTACTCTTTTGCCAACTCTCCATCCCCACATATCACCGGGGCTCGGCCAATTTGCAGGTGCATATGGAAGACCTTCTCCACCCTCCTGAGGTGATACCGGCCAAAGAAGCAAACCGTTTTCCCTTATCTCGGTCATACATCCATTACTAGCATCAGCAATATCAACTTCCATCAATTGCTCTCCACGTCCTGAAGCCTCTTCAATTTCACATGTCATCATGACAGAGTGAATTATCGATTGTGTCTAATCTAATGCTGCACAAATGCATGTTAATAATGACATCAAGCATACTGCAAATAATCATATATTTACTAAACTAGCAAATTATGCTTCTTACACTATACACAACAAAATCATATGTAAAATACAAACCACATACTCCAAAACACTTGTAATTTATTACTAATAGATCTAAGCTACAATCTTATGTAGCTCCGTCTTTGTGACGACATAACGTCAATACAAATTGTCAAGAGTGAGGACATAATCATTATCCCCTCTAAAATGGATAATATATTTTCTTCTCTCGCATCCTCAATTTATTCCATACTAAATCTCAAAAGAAAACTTGTTTTGCCAATTCCAACACATACCCTAGTCAAACTCATTTTTCCCTTAAATTGATGAAACTGAACAAGTTACCTCCTAAATAAATTCCTTGCACTGCCTACCAAAAATGTTGTGTCGTCATGATGCCACTCGAACTTACATAAACCACTCCCAAACACCTCCACCCCATAGTAGATGAATATGTGAAAACATCTACATCAACACTATGTTTGGAGAACATTTTGGGAAGGAAGGAGGGGGACGGGAGGGAAGATTGGTGTGCTTTCCTTCAAAATCTTTCCTAACCTGAAAGGATCAAAATCTTTCCTAACCTGAAAGGATTTGATTGTTTTTAATGTGAAGTTCTTGTTTCCCATTCCCTTCCCTTCATTTTAATCTATTCCTTTATAGGCATGTGAGAAATGCAATCCCTTGTTCCCCTCCTTTACCTTTACCTTTTCCTATGTTTCCTCTTATCCAAATATAGCCCCATTTTAAGTTCTATTATCTCTCTAAATGAATAAATTTCAAATTAAGTTACATATAAATGATTCTTCATCCAACACCCTTCAAAGTGTCACTTCTCGATTCTCAAATCAAAAACAACACAATTGTGCAAACACAACATAAGAAATACCCCTAGAATCCGGAAATCACAATTGATTCCCAAAACAATTAATCCTACTAGTCACTCAAACCTAACAACACCAAGAACCCCGAAACCACAATAAAGATCATGACCATTAACAAATACTCTTCGATCCCTGAATTTGCTACAATTTTCGTCAATAATCCGTCCAACTAACATTGGAAATGATGATGATGATGATGATGATGATGATGATGATGATGATGAATCCGTCCAACTAAATTTAATACTTTTCCTTAAACAAAAAATCCTACAGTCTCCTAAAAAACGATCGACACATTTAATCTCTTTCCTCATTACAGCTCCAAATTAAAATGTTATGTCTTATTTTCAATAAACCAAAGACAAATTGCACTTGTTACAAATTCAAGGGACAGCGAAGTACAAATAAGCAAACAAGAGACAGAGAAAAAAAAAACCCTATAAACTAAAATCAGAGACAACAAGAAAATCAAATCCTAATTTGAAGATGACAATTGCTGACATTGAAACCACAGCCCCAATTCAATAGCATTTGACAATTGACATAAACTTATAAGGTTTTATACAAGATGGTAAGACACCTTACCATAAGGAAAAAAAACCAGTAATTAGCTGTTGGAGAGAATTGGCGGCGGAAAATTTGCGGGCTGGCCGGCGGAAGGAAGCTTTACCGTTGAGATGGTCGGATGCTGAGTTTGATTGATGGCTGGCGATGGCGGACGCCGGTTAACAACTGCCGGAGAGAGGATGTGAGAATGAGTGCGGCGATTTCAGACAGCTGCGTCCCGACTTCCGGCCCTTTGGGTTCGGTTAAGGCCCATACAAGGTTCTCCAAAATAAAGATTAATTTTTAAAACATTTTAAACCTAATAAAATTTTCTTAAGTTTTTGGAGTCCTAATCTAGATTATTGTAGCAAACTATACACTTGGTAAATAGAAATATTTTTTAGGTAATATATATAGAATTAATAAAGATAAAGATATCATTAATATAGGGTAGAAAAATATATATATATATGTAAGTATAATTACTCTGGTAAGATAAGAATAACGGTAACTAGGTTTAAAGTAGAAAAAGCAAAATGCATCCTTAAATCTCGTTATTTTCTTTGACAAGTTTGCCCTCACTTTATTCTTCTTGAGTTATTGTAACTATCACATTCTCTTTTTAGCTCATTCTACCACATACTGCCATTACTAAAACCTAACAAAGTCAATGATACATTGATAATGGATGACAAATCTAGCCACGTCAAAGAGGTATAAATTTTTCGACATTTGGCTAAATAGTATTTTACCCTTGGATCAAACGTGTCCTAAGCACGTTCGTAATTGGATGAAAGGCATTTAGGTTCATTTTTATTAAGGATATACATACGCAACTATGCAAGAAGTGCTTCCTACATAAAATTTAGTGCTTTGTAATTTTTTTATGGTAATTAAAAAGGAATATATTAACTCTACGCTTTATATTCTTTCATAGACATAAAATATAATGCACACGATTGGACTGACATGTAGCCGTGACTGTGATACCCCAGATTTAGCTTGAAAAGAGATTGATAGACTACTCATATCAACAAGGTGCATCTTCTTTTCATGGGAGCCCATTTGCTAAAAACTCCACAATTAAGCGTGCTTGGTGGGGAGCAATCTTAAGATGGGTGACCTCCTAGGAAGTTTCCAGGGTGCGCACGAGTGAGGCCAAAGGGCGCTGGAAAGACTTGTGTTGGTCTGTGGGGCTAGTCTACAGTCTCCATGAGTAGTCACTGGTGGTCCGTTGGGCCGGGGCGTTACAAATGGTATCAGAGCAACTAAGTGCACCTAGCGGGGATAAAGATCCTGAAGTGACGGTCCAACAAAGACGTTGTATTCCTAAGTGGGGGTGAGTGTGATGGGTTATCTTATAGCGCATAGGTTTGTTTTTAACTTCAATATATTAAAAAATCAACTTTAAATAGGCTAAAATGGTGATGGGTTGAACGAAAGAGTCATCTCTATAAAAAACAGTATCTTAGGAGACTAACTAGATTACCACAACCATAAAGTCAATCAAAGTTAAATTACCACTAAATGAATAAAGTTCTCAAAAACACTTAACAATTTGAATCAAATGATTTATAAGTCTAACTCAACGTGATTTAGTTACATCCAAACTTAACAAGCTTACCCACTCTAACTCACATCCAAATCTTATAATTTACACCATTGAGGCATTGACTCAGAAGCATACAATAAACCTCTCAAAAAGGCACACAATTACATAATCGCAATCGAAACGAAATAACTCATTCAACACACTTAGTTAAGACATAACAATTTGACAATAGAGCAAAATAACGTATAAAGACCAACAGGAGAAACGAGAAAAGACATTGTAACATCTAGGAAGAAGTAACAACAAATAAACGCAAGATGAGGCATCACTCCTTACTAGCTTGAGGCGATTCTACCTTACAAGTTACAAGTAACAAAAATGAATGGATTTTACTACAACAGTTATACATCAACTAATTCAATTTTGTCTTCAAATTAAAACTAATTCTATATTACAAGTTCACGAGCCACCATCAAAAAGCCAAATCTAGGGGCATTTCGAATAATTACAGAAAATACATCTAGGCATATAGGCGAATATACACGCTATTCAGCTTCAAGTTATTGTTACGAGCTCCATCATTCTATGATAAATATAACACAGCACATCTCATCTGTGCGGTTGTTCACCTTTTGAAGCTCCTTACGATACGTACTTAAAATTGACTTGAACAACATAGCGCATTCGTATCTGATCCACATTATAAACTATGTACTCGTTGTAAAGTAGAGAAACCTGAAGTTATGACAATAAGAGTAATGTAAAGTCAAATCTATAAAAGTTCAAACTAGATTGAAGTTCAGCTAGAACGTGTTTGACTGCTTACCTTGGATTCTTTTTTCTCTACTGGCTTTCCAAAGGGAACAACAACACCATCGTCGAGCACTTTGGACTGGGACATATTTGGGGCAGTTGCACCTACTCCTTTCGTGCTGTTATGGAAAATCATTAATTCAAGGGTAATATATTTCTGTGAATGAGTTTGGTTGCACAAAACAAAATACATCTGCCAAGTGCCAGAGCAAAAGTTCAAGAACATTCAAGCATAGAAGGAACTTTATGCATCATGTTCATATAATTGCATAGATCTCCAGGAATCAGGAACTCTATTATTTACATATGCATGAGATAAGTATAGACACGATAAAGCTAGAAGATAAAGCAATAGCTCCAATCGAATACTTCACCTTGGATCCCAAAAGGTTGGATATCTAATAGGATGTGATGTGAATGTGACTTGTGAGCATGTGACCCATGAGATCAAGTGCGGGTGGCTAAAATGGACAGCGACCACAAGGATAAAATGTAGCCCTAAAGCGCTACTATATGAAACCAATGTTAAGCTTTTAGAATGGAAGGATCATCGTAGGAATATGAGAGTAGCCGAAATGCAGATGCTTAAGTGGATGAATTGACATACTTTGAGGGAAAGAAATCAAAACAACAAAAGAAAAGGTTTCGGTGTCGCATATTATGAGGATAAGTTAAAAGATACTTATTACAGATGGTGTGTATATGCAATGATAGAGTATTGATGAAGTGATAAGTGATAAGGAAGAAATAGGAACATGGAGATTTAAAAATAGAGCGTGAAAGACTGAAAATGACAGAGTAAATTTAGGAAATGGTATGAAGAACTTAGATTTACAAGTTGACATACTAAAAAATCAAAATGAATGGAGAAAGAACGTTCATGTGAATGAAAGCTAGATTTGATCTACTAGTTCATTTAGTCTACCCAAATCTTTTAAGATTAAGGCTTTGGTATTGTTTGTTTTGAAGATGAGTGACAAATAAAATCAAGTCCAAAAAGTTTTCATGAGTGGAAAGCACATCATTTTAGGGAACGAGAATGCCAAAGGTCATAGTGTCATGAACGAAAGCTAATTATTTTTTACTTGTTATTAAGACATAACAAAACAATCTATAAGCAACATAGACACCTCACCTTAGCTTTCCAGCAGGTAACTTATCTGCATTGTAGTTTGCATAATGGAGCTCTTCCATCTCCCCCAACGCCACCTAAAGAAGGAGAAACAATGCTATAATCAGATAGCTAGACAAGGATATTAGTCCGACACCAAGGTCTAAGTGTAGCGGTTTCATTAGTTTCCCAACACAAAGAGGTCCTAGAGGTCACAACAACTTAGATGCAAACCGATTCTTGGGTGTGTTATTTGTTAACGAAGTGAAATAGGAAATGCTTAAACCAGAATAGAATTAAGTCAAAATAGGAAATGCTTAAACCAGAATAGTATTAAGTCAAAGCTAAGGATATCAGAAATGATTCTTAAAGTACCAGCATGATTACATATGGAAAGAAATAGAATTGCACTTCAAAGCATTTAAACGCCATGCTAATGACTACCTCACACAAAAGTAGAACGCCGGTAGGAGCTCCGGAACTGGAACAACAATAGTTTGCACTCTTGGAAAACATGTCAGCAAAATACACGCCTTTGCCAAACATATAGCCTGTTGCAGGTGCTTCAGGTGGAGCAATACGCAATCCTGGATAATGAAACCGAAGTTGAGCAATGAAGAGAACTATTATCTGTAACACATCAAATGACAAACTTGCTCATCTTTGATCGTATTCAGCAATTACCTTGAGATAAAATTCCAGTCCAGTTTGTTAGCCGAGAGCCATGCCACAACAGCATTCTATTTTTTGTATTAGAGAACTGGTCGGAACAGTGACGCTATCAGAGTGGAGATAGACACTGAACATAATATAATATCCAACGAGAGAACAGTGGAGTGAAGAGAATGTAAAGTGATAAACGCTCGAGTAGCATACCTTTTTAAACCGTTCATCTTCTCCCTCTCTTGACACCCTAAATATTTGAGTAATATTTACAGTATAGTTGGAATGTGTTTTGGCATGAGTATTCTTAGTATACTGCTGGATCTGAGCAGACAGAAAAAATCAATCAGTAATATATTTTTTCCATGTGATCGTAATGCTAACAGGATTTATCACTGCAGCAATGAGCAGATATACATGAGTAGAAATTGAACCATTATAGCCCGATTATAATGATTTGTAGTGGAAAAATAACATTTTCCCCACAGTTTTTGTGGTGGCTGGTTTGTGACTTAAAATGATTATTTTTCTGGTATTGTGTGGCGGTGGTGGTTGCTATTGGATTTTTTAGAATTATACTGCAACGATGGTGGTGTTTCCAACCATTGGTGGGCTTGGTGTTGCAGTCGGGTGTATACCCATTGGCAGTAATCGGATTTTTGGAGTGGTACTTACAAAAGGAGAAAAAAGGAATAATGGGAAAAGGCTAGGGCATTGAAGAGGCAATTTGGTACGATAAATAGACGTTCTTTACGTCATTCAATATGCATTCTCATATCTAATAGAGGAATAGTCATAGAAAGGATTCTTTGACAGCTACTGTAAACCTCAATTTTTCTTGCTTTTGAATTTGAATATTCTTTAGGAAAAAATTACCTTGAATAATACAACCATTCAACTTTGTCCTTGTAATAATATCAATTATTGATTAACCATGAATAATACAACCTTTGAAGTGAGTTTTCCACCAACATCCATTTTACTCAATTTTACCCAAAAAAAATAAATAAATTTATATTTTTAAATTAAAAAAAATCTCACCCATTCCCCTTTTTCCCGCATACCACCCAATCCAACATCCTAGAACAACTGCACCTATCCTCCCACTACCGCCCCACTATTTCCAACGACCCACCAACACAACCCAGAAACTAAACCTATGTGCAGCCCATACCAAGATCTCACCAGTCACCACACAACACCACTCTTGTCAACAACCAACATGTAGAATAAAAAGAGACTAGGAGGGTGGTTTTTGCGATTGGCGGTTATGGGGGAGGGCAGTTATGCAATTGGAAGCCAAGGGCTTACGATTTATCGGTGGTGGTGGGCAAAGAGGTTGGTGGTGGAGTTCTCAAATGGTACAACAGAAAGTTCCAATAGTGAGTGGGTTTGAGTATGCAGGTTTGGTGAACGACGGTGGGCAAGAAGGTGGTGAGGCCTGGGAAGGTGTTGCCCGTGAAGGGGGTTAAGCAGGGTGCAATGGTGATTGAGAGGGTGGTGGAGTGGAAAGAAGGATTTGGTGGCGTTGGAGAGCAAAAAGGGATGGGGCTGCATAGGGGATAGGGGCGCAGTAGGGGAGTCGATTTTGGTGGTGGGTTTTGGTAAAGGTATTGGTGGCCAGAAATGGGTGGGGAATGGTGGCAATGGCAGTGGGTGGGATATGGAGGCAATGGTGGGGGATGGAGGGCTGGGGTGTTGAATTGATTTCCACAATCTTTTTTTTCCTTTTTAATTGCATTTTCTATTTTTTGTCCAAGTGGACCTACAAGTGTAGGTTTCCAACAGGTTAAGGATGCTAGAGAGAAATGCAAACTAAAGTTGGTATTATTTAGGATTAATCAAAAGTTCGCATTATCGAAGAAGAATCAATGAAAGGTTGTATGATTCAAGGTAATTTTTCCTATTCTTTATTATTTTTTCTGATTTTAAGAATGAAATAGTAACCAATTCCTAACTCAAATCCTAAAATATCAAACTACATTGAGTAGCCAGCGGTGAACATAAGGGTATACACATCCACTAACTGCATTAGTAGTTTCCATTTCAGGTATTCTCTAAAGTAGTGGCGGTAATCACAGGATACCGCAACATCATAAATTCTTGGAACTATTAATAAATTTTGGTACCAGAGCTCTACCATGGAAAATTCTTCTGAATCAACTTCAACAGGAATTAGTTCGCAATGAAGTCGCCCATACTGAGAAAACAAGGGATCAAACTGCAAAAGGAGTATAAGGTTAGAGTTACCACAAAATCTTAACTCGACTTGACACAAGAGGAACAAAAATGAAGCTTCAGCATAGGGCAAAATTAAAGTTACTCATGGGCAGGAAGCGGAATAATCTCTTAAAAATCTACCCGCGGGCGCTAATATTTCAAAAGCCCGCTCGCATTTGCAAACCTATTTTTTTGCCGCTACCCACTCATTTTCTTAACGGGGCAACCTGCGGCTAAACGGGCATTTCTTATATAATAATTAAAAATACAATATAAATTATAGATAAGTCTTAATAACAAAATAATACAACACATTTTCCAAAATACTCCAAAAGTCTCAAAATACTCAAATTACATAAATATAAACGTTATGTTGGATGATACAACCAAAGCAATGCGACCATCGATTATCATTATCTTACTACGGAGTAATATAAATAGTAGATGAGTAGACTAGAGTACCAATAGGCAATAGGAGCATTAAACTAAGTTGGGTATGTATTATTTGATGAATAATGTTGAAAGGAGATGAGTAAACTACCTCAACTTTAGAAAATAGAATAATTATTAAATAATTAATATATTAAACTAAGCGAGCTGGCGCATACACCAACGGGTAATTCTTGTGTCACTAACCGAAAATTTATCTTGGAGGATGGGTAACCGTCCAGTATTTTTTTTTTTTTTTGAAAAACGTTGTCCAAACCCGCCCGTTTTTCGTGACAGGTGGGCCGAGTCTAGCGGGTAGCCGCCTATGAACAACTCTAGTCAAAATACAGTCACACGCCACACATGTAGAAACTATTGTGGTAACTTCAACGGCAATGCAACAATGCCAAAGCCTTAGCCAAAAATCAAAACAAATTAACGTGGGAGATCATAGTAACTATGACTCTATGAGTATGCATTATTAGGCCTTGTCTAATTCTCCCTCTAATTCTTTTCAATTATCTCATTTGGTTGGGCACGGATATTAAGAGTGGGATGGGGTCCACCAAAAAGTTGGTAAATAGGTATTTTAATTGATTAATTCAAATTTATAGTAAAGGTGGTAGTTGGGGTATTGTAAGTAGTAAAAGTGGGGGTATTTTGGTCATTACTTGTGTGAACATGGGGTGTTTAAGT
The DNA here is from genome assembly GCA_019776075.1 of Amaranthus palmeri. Lineage (NCBI taxonomy): Eukaryota > Viridiplantae > Streptophyta > Magnoliopsida > Caryophyllales > Amaranthaceae > Amaranthus > Amaranthus palmeri. The sequence continues at coordinate 3,351,336 of JAAKBH010000271.1, read as the reverse complement.
ATAAAAATCATTGACAAAAAAGGAAATGAGACAATTGATATAAATTTGTTAAATAAGGAAAAGAGACAATTGAAAAGAATTGGAAGGAGTACTAAATTGCAACTTAGAAACTCAACTCTAATGATCATCCACATATATTTTACTCCATTTCCCATCAATTATACTTTATTACATGAGCTGAAATCAAGAAAGCTTTTATGAGGAAAACAAAATAAGGGCCAGATGAAATAAGTTTCAGAAAACAGACGGTGTACCTGCATTTCCACATCTTCGCTCAATAATTTTGTTGCCAGCTCAATTTCACCCAATGCCTCAACCTAACACATCAAAGATGCACAAGTTAATTAGTAACAGCGATTAGCAAACATCCTTTGTCAAACATAGCATGACTGGAACTCAAAATTTAGCACATTCACTCTAGAGAAGTTGGATCACATAATCCTAATAACTAAATAATCAAGGCAATCGAACAAAAAGATTAGAACCATGTGGAGTCAAAGGTATAAGTATGAATAGTTACCATTTCCAATTTTCTCTTCAACTTTTGAGGTGTGTCAATGACAAACTCGCCTGCCAGTTTTTACAAACAAATATGAGAAGACAGCTTTGCAACAGCAATGAACAAGTGTTCATTTATCCACGTATGAAACATCAAATGTAAAAGGGAATATAAATTAATCACATTGAACTCTAAAACAGTTACTATACTGACTAGAAATATTGACTTACACATTTTCTTATAGCCAAAATCATGAGGAATGACAGTATAAAATTCCCTGAAAAATAAAAGACTTTATAAGGGAGAGCATCTAGCGTAAAATTTTCATGCAGGTGACAGTACCAGTTAGAAATGAAATTACATCAGTAGTCAGTAAACATGAAAAAGAATTGACAAACTACAAGAATATGTACAATGGTGACCAATTATTTGGAAAATTGTTAAAGCAAATATGCATATTAAGCATAAACTCACCCGCTTAATTGCTCAAGCAGTTTCTTGTCAGACTGACCAAGGGCATCTGAGATCCTCTTCAAAACATTGTAACCCTACATATATACAAGGACAAGTAACTGAACATCAACGTATATTTCATTACCATGTCACCAACAGCCACATCAATTTGCAACTCACATTAATATCTAATCGAAACAATCAAATTATCACTCACCGGCATCAGATTTATGCCGTTTGTAACAAATTTTGTAATTCGACAAAAATTAAGTGAGCATGAGCATCTTAACAAAAGAAGTAACAAAGGGATTAAGGACTCTTAAACACATTTACTTTTGGTTCTAAGAGAGTTAACATTAATAATCTAGCAAAAATACCACATACTAAAACTATGACGTACATTCCAGCCTTAATGTACTCAATATGGACATCTCAATCCTCCAATGAAATTACAGCAATTACAGGAATTTGCTACAACAACAAAAACAATAAATGTATGACATACCTTCAAAATTGTGGATTTACTCAACTTTCCTAGCGGTAATTTCTCAGCATTGTATCCTGGTGATTAATTGCAAGTTGCAACATATTATACATACATGTAGATGAAAATAAAGAAAGAAGATACAAGAAAAGGTTCCCTGTGCAGAAAATAAAGATTGATTAGTCGCATTTGTATTTATGAAAAACCAGCATATGAAAATCCCTCCATCGTCTCCTCATGGAAACAGAACAGAAGTTAAACCCCAGGTAACAATAAAAAAGGGCATTTCTGAAGATCTCTGAATGGCATAAACATCAGGAAACCTTTCTCACTACACTACAAAAGTAAAGACCAACCGCAAGAAAACATTCACTTAAATCATACATATAAAAAATAAATTACAAAATATAGGGTAAACACTTTTATCATGTGGAAATAAAACCAGGATAGAAAACTTGGATCAAAAAGATACTCACCAATTTCCATCATCTGCTGCTTCATCATACTGATATTGCAAATAAGAGAGATGAACTTAGCGACACGAGGCTCAAGTTTGGTTTCCCGTGGTTGAATGCTTGTACTAGTTGAAGGCAGCTTTTCTTTGTCCTGAAAATAAAAGTATGTGCAATAATTATATTTCGAGATCAGAACTTTAGAACATCCTGTCACTACCGCTCATGATGGTATAAACCAGTAACAGTAGCTGCATATTCAGAGAGAAGTAGTTCTTCAGGAGGACCAGGACTGGGATAATAATAAATTAAATATTTTAACTCTCCATGCACATATTAAACATGTCTGCAATCTGCATATAAATAGACACAGACTCCAGAAAATAACAATTTCTATTTGAAAGCATCCAAAAAGTTCATACACTACAAAATTATGTTTCAAAAGTATTAAAAATAACTCAAGCCATACTTGTTCTTTTTCGCTGTAATCCATTTCCAACCATGTATAGCTCTTCGGGTGAGAAACAAAATTTTTTCGATCGGACCAATAGTTTTTTGTCTTTGCCAAAAACTTCTGTTGGAACTCTTGAATTGCAGCTTCCTGACATGAATATGGACCAAACAGCTTATCTTGGCCCTTCACACCTACTCTGCCCCATCTGTTGTATACCATGTATGTGCCGCCGCCATCAATTTCTATATTAGCACAAACAGATAAATAGAATGTTGCTGAGTTAAGAATGAACAATAAAAATTATCTACTCGAAGAGTCGGAGTAGTGAGTTGAGGAAGTGCAAAACAAAATCAAATTATACAGGAAGCAACATCATTGTCGTATATTAAACCAGCAATTTGAATTCCTGGCATTTAGGAGTAGAAACTTTTAAACTAGTTGAAGAAACTGCACATCTGTACTCTGGAAATAATAGTATAGTGCTGCTGGCATTAAGAAATACAACTCTCAATAAAATCAGATAGTAGCTAATTTCTTTGAAATTTTAAAATATACATATATAAAATTCAAAACCCATTCATATTAGTGCTTCCTCTCCATATATTAAATCTTCTAATTTAAATTATTGAAAAATGTATGATTACCAGTATAATCATTGAAAGCAGAAGAATCATTTAATGAAAAATGAATTTAATAAATCCCAAGACCATAACAAAAGAGAATTAAAAAGAAGGGACCGAAGCATCCAGCAATAAAAGTAAAAGTTGTCTTGATTATATCATAAAATTTCTGTTAGAAGTGTGGTTATTGTCTACTTCATGTGAGCATACTGGCCTATACTTTAATAAGATCAAGGACAGAATAGATGAAACACAAATCAGATACAATAAATTTCTGTTTTTATCTCATTCTTGAATTATACTACCTTCTCCCACATCATTCTGTAATTTAATTTTTTTGAATTTCAATCATACGGCATAAATGTGGTTTGGTAGGAATTGTGGTGATGCGGACAAAGTGTGATGTTGTTGTCGAACTACCAATTATCCACCAAGACTATTGATTATCCTTAAACCGACCTGAATTACAGTTCGTTCATATCTTTAAGAGGCCAGTAATATAGGTTCAGCAGATTTGCAAAACCTTTTTGCACTACGATTTCCATGAAGATAATCATAAATGTCTTGATTTTAAATGTGGGAATTCATTGAAATTGAAGAAGTTGAGTTTGAATATTTAATTTTTGCGACAAAATTCAGCTTATTAAAACTCAAAACTCTTTAAAGATATCATGGGTACACCTCTACTATTGGAAACTCCTTATCTCCCATAGAATGTAGACTCTATCAAAACTTTACAAAACTTGATTTTAATAATGTTGACTGCTGAATCACATACATTAATTTAGATAATGCTAATTCACTGGCTGGATTACATTATCTAATTGATTTTGCACTTAAGAGTATAAAGCATAACACTCAAATTTGCAAGTTTGAAGAGCAACGTATTAGTTTCACATGAAAAATGACTTATCAAGGTCGTGTCAATGCAAACACTCTTACTCATCGCACATGTTGCGTGTTAGAAATCAGGATGCTTTGATGTTACACAAGTACACTCTAAACTAGCCTAAGAAACCTGGTTTTTGGCTAAATTGTTGTGCGTCGATCTTTTGATCTTTATGTGTTCAATACAACCCATATGAATCTAAATGTGGAGCATAAAGGCTAACACGTAACCTAGCACATCACTTTGATTATTCGAAAGCCACAATAACCCTTACATAACCAAGCAATTTCATCTTAATTCAAAGGCAAGATAACAAGATGACAAACAATATGGAAAAAACAACAACCTATGTTGCTTCCAACACAAGTTTGTCGAGCATAACCAAAGCATAGTATTAACATGGCATCATAAATTGAATCACATAAAAGCCTAGAACTCACCGAGAACTTGAATTACATAAAACTTGTTGTTGTTATCCCCTACATTGGTCTGGTTCAACATGGCATCATAAATTCCATCCTCCTAACAGCAAAACAATCAAGAGATGTTGATTCTCTTTTCCTTCAAGGTAACACTCAATAAATCACTATTAGCATGAAACTAAAACAGTGGAACAGAAATCACCTTTTCTAAAACATGATATTGACTTTTTATATTGTCAGGAAGCCATTGATCCAAGACCGCAGAACCCTTCTTTGTTGCCTTCACCTGCTTCTCGGTCTTAACTTCCTCCACTTCTTCTCCTTTGACTAGGACATGAGCAAAAATAATAGGTAACAGTACAGCAGATGAGCAGAATCAACATTATTTCAACAGCATTCACAAGACGTCATAGTAACGAATCCAGGACACTAGTATAGGATGGGCTGAGCGCCTCTTGTTGAGCTATGCTGAACCAATTTGATTTCCATTCTTATATGTTACATATTACAGGCAGGAAAATGGATCCAATGTATGCAAACCGTACCCTCAGAATTACAAATAGGTTATTTTCAATCCAATCAAGTTAAAAGCTAAAAAAAGATAAAGAAAACAGTTTGTGATATACCGAATCCATCAGTAGCGGAAGTAGCAGCAGAACAAAGCCTTTCAACGAGTTCTTTTTTAGTGCCAACGGATGAAATTCCTCTGAGAGTAGCTTCCTTGCGCAAATTCTGAACATTCATCGCTTGAAATTTGTCAATTTCACTGATTTCATCTTTAGATTCCTCATTGTTTCGTTCTTTATTTTCCCTCTCTCTCTTTTTCCCAATTGTTGAATTTGATTCCTCCGTCGTCGTAGATAGAGCATCCTCTTTGCGAATGGCAGCATTCAGTCTCTTCACCTGAAATCAAATTAGCCATTAAATGAAACAACAGCTCAAAAAAATTTCAATGGCGGAAAGAGAGAAAAGGAAGGGTTTGAAAGTAACTAAAGTAGGTTTAGTGCCAGAAATATCAAGGCCGCGTTTGGAGAGCTCATCACGAAGCTGATCGACTTTCATGTTGTTCGCCATTTTCGTCGAGGAAGGAGAGTTTTAATGGCGGTTGGAGGGAGAAGCAGAAGAAATTGAATTTATAGGAAATTTGAATTTTGGAGACTAAATGGAGAGGCTTCCTGGAGAAGGAAGGAGTGTACTAAAGTGTTGTGCTGTGCACGATTTCCTTCGGGGGTTGGCGCCGGGAGTATAATGGGCTATGTGCCCAAGTTAACTTGTAATGTGCCAAATAATTAACACTTCATCCGTTCTGAAATACCGGCTATATCATGGTTAGTGATACTATTCATCATTTAAGCTTATTTTATATTCCTTCGTTCCATTTTACCTGCAACACTTACCATTTTTGAAAGTATCATATTACTTGCAACATTACTATTTTTGGCAAAAATAATCTACTTATTTTATCCTCACTTTATTCCTACCACATATCACCATCAATCATACATCATCCCATTAATTATTTAATATACCCATAAGTCACAACTACTATCTATTTACAATAATTTTTTTTATTTCTACCCCACATATCACCATCAATCATACGTCATTCCTACTTTTACCATACTGATTTGACAGCCCTTAAATATTGTGCCAAAACCCAATGGTGCAACTAAAATGGAACGGAGGTAGTATATTACGACTAATGTGTAAGAAAAAATATGAGGCTGTTTGGCAAACGGCTGATAGCTGATTATAATAGCTTTATTTGACTAACTGATTATATTAACTGATTTAACCGGCTGATTATATTACCATCATTTAAGTCTGAAGTAGTGATCACATATTCTCACTTGAGTATATGAAATACGTTTCATAAATATGTGTATACGAATTTGTGTATACGAAATACGAAATACGTTTCATAAAAAGAACTGTCTCATACACCAATGAGTGATCACATATTCTCACTTGAGACCGTCTTTTGTAAAGACGGCTCTCAAAAGCCCAGTCCAATTCTAAATATGTATTGTTACAACTCTAAATATAGATTTGGGTAGGACTTTTAAGAGTCGTCTTTATAAAAGACGGTCTCTCAAGAGAGCACCTGGTGAGTGATAACCAAAACACAATTAATCAATTTGAACCTGCTTTTTTCCTTCATAAGTCGGCCCAACATATTTTTCATTTGAGTATGGCCCAATGGACACATCTAACCTTTTGAAACATGTCAAATGAGTACTACTAATACACAAAAACCTTGGACACATCTTATTGGCCCGACCTAATTGTATATATATTATTACCAGTTTTATAAATTAAAATGTCAATTTTAAGAGTTAAAAACACCAATTTAAAGACTTAAAAAAACAATTTCAAAGATTTAAAATTGACATTTTAAATCATTGAATTTGACAATTTCAAGACTTCAAATTCAATACTTAAAATTTAAGACTTAAAAGACCAATTGCTAAACTTAAAATTCTCATCTCAACTTTAAAGTAGGATTACTCAAATATTTCAACTTTGAAATTAACCTTTTAAGTCTTAAAATTGGATTTTTAAGCCTTGAAATTCTCATTTTAAGTCTAAAAATTAGTGTGTCAGAATATTCTAAAAAACTTATTGGGCCTGGACTGGTTGCATGGATAAGGCGGTCTCATAGGAGAATTTCTTCTACTAATATTCACTATGTTCCTATTTAAAGTTACCATAAAGAATATTTATGTAAAATAAAAAATTAATCACTAAAAAGGTAAAGATATATATTTTATTAAAGAAATCACATGGTAGCATTCAATTAAAATGAAATGCCAGTAGTAGCACTTTTTTTAAAAAATTCCATTTGGTAACATTTAATTTATGCACTATCTAATTGTCGTAGCATTTCAAGGTTCGTTAAATTAAGTTTTTTTTAGTAATAAAATAAGTATTTTGTACGCATGGAGAGTAAATTTCTAAAGTTCAATAGATACGCAACCGTGCATAATCCTGTACTGCAGCTGCTTGGCATTTTTAAGAAAAAATTGGAGTATTCTCTGAAATATGAAGTCAGTTATTTGATCAAATAAACAAAGGCAGATCAGATCAGTTTCGACGGTTTGGATTCCCCAAGCAAGTTCACTACATATTTGTTACACTTGTGTTAGAGTGTATCCTAGTTGGGTCCCAATCTTAACCGTAAACGTAAACTTTTAGTTGAGTTGATCGATATTATAAGTCAGCGTGAAAAGAGATAATGGATTCATGTCTCACTTTGTCACTCATCTTTTATTTAAAGTGAAATATTTTACACTAGGTAGTTTGATGAGGACATGTGTTACATGTCGCGTGTGGGGAGGCGTGTGTTGAGTTATAAATATGATGATGGTTGGTTGAAGCCACATAATAAGTTATATACTTCCTCTGTTCCACTATACTTGCTATATTTGATTTTTACGCAATTCAAAAACTGTACTTATTTTGATCATTTATATATTGAACTATATAAGTCGAAATACCAATAAAAAATTAATATTATGAAAGTATGCTTTAGACGATTCAAACAAAATCTTACTAGACTATGTTGTTCTTATTTGCATTAACTGGAATATCTAAAATAAGCTTGAACAATAAATAGTGTCAATAACCATAATGTAGCAACTATTTCAGAACGAAAGACGTGTACGTTAACAACTTTTACACCCAAAAACCCTCATGTACAGTTTCAGCAAAGTGTAACAAATAAAGTGAAACAAATAAATTAGCGGTTTTGTTTTGTTTTGTATTCTGAGGATCTTTCTCAGGCAGCGGACTCTTAGACCCTATTCTTTTTATGGGTACGAGATTTTGTCCCTTTTTTTCCTCCTCAGACTCTGATCATAATTTTTTATGAGCGAGAAATTAAATACCGAAGTGTGATGATGATGATGAAATTGTATGTTTTGTTTTGTTGCTGTTCCTTGGGGTTTTATGTAAGAAGAAAGTCAAAGTATACATCAAGTAGTAGTAGAATTTAGTATCCAAAAACAAAAAAGAGAAGGAATATGAGTATGTGAGCAAAAAAAGCATTTAATTCAACAACTCAAAGGAAGAAATAGACTTACGCACGGTTTCATCATTTTCAGTACTATTATGTCCTTAGATTTGCCTTTGACGTCATTCACAATCTATGCCCTTCCTCCCCTCCCAAACACATTTGCTAATTGCTATAGCTTATAATCCCTCCGTCCGGATGAATTAATAGCATAGAGAAAATGGATGAGAATTAAGAAAGTGGTAATAAATAAAGAGAGAGAATAAATTGTGTGGATGAAATTAAAAGAGAGTTAAAATGTATGGATAAAGAAAGTGGTGGGTCATAGTCCAAAAATAGAAATGCTGCAATTTTAGTGGGACGAACGAAAATAGTAAATGTTGCAAATTATAAGGGACGGAGGGAGTATAGAATTACTCCCTAGCTCCGTCCCATTGAATTCGCATCATTTTTTATTTTAGTCCGTTCCATTTAATTTGCATCATTTCTATCTTTTTAATAATGGCCCACCCAGGGTCGGTCTTAGGTAAGGGCAAGAAGAGCCTATGCTTAGGGCTCACGAAAAATAGACAATTTTTGCTTTTATATGCATTGAATTTGAGACCTTATATAATTAAATTGTGCATTTAACCATGTCAAAGTGTTAATAATGATAATGGTGTCATTATTTACTAATTATTGAATTATAAGTGCACGAATCATGATTATCTGCAACCAAAAGCGGATAATTAGGGCCCATAAATTATTTTAATCTCATCCATACATTTTAACACTCATGTAATCCCATGGCCACCACTTTCTTAATTGAATATAAATTTTAAATATTAATTTAATACTTGAACTAACTTTTTTTAGATTTATTCCCATTTATTTTCTTAGTCTAAATAAAAATCAAACTAAAACTAAAACTTTCAGAATAAGAGTGTATTTACATAAATTTCTAATTAATAACCGTGATTTATAAATCACCACAAAAAGACAAAAGAATAATATTAAATAAATTAAACCAAAAAAGATAAATTAAAATATTAAAACTCTCACTCTATCACATTCTACTAGAGCTGTTCATGGGCGGGCTACCCGCTAGGCCCGCCCAATCCGGCTCGAAAAACGGGCGGGCATGGACAACGTTTTTCAAAAAAATTTAAAGTTTGGACGGGTAATACCCGCCCGCCAAGACAAACGGGCGGGTAGCGACACTTAAAAATTACCCGCGGGTATATCCGCCCGCCCGCTTAGTTTAATATATTATTTATTAAATAATTAATTTTTTTAAATTATAAACTATACTACTACATCACTCATACCCAACTTTAGTTTATTACTATTCAACTAGCCTTACGGTTTACTTCTTTTATACTTTAATATTTTTAACCCTCAAAGCACTCAAGCAATCGACTATCAAAGTTCGAACAGGTAGCCGACTCCACCGTCTATATTCAATATTCATGTAATTTAACTATTTTGAGACTTTATACATATTTAGAGTATTTTAGATAATGTATTATATTTTTTTTGTTCTTATAAAAACTTAACTTTATAATATGATTTATGTTTTAAATTTTTATATAAAAATACCCGCCTACCCGCGGGTCCCGCCTGCTTTAAAAATGGGCGGGTAGCGACAAAAAAATATGCCTGCGAATGCGGGCGGACTTTTGAATATTTGAGCCCGCGGGTAGAATTTTTAGGTGTTGCCCGGTCTGCTACCCGCCCAAGCCCGCCCATGAACAGCTCTACATTCTACCATATATGAGTGATTTATTAACCTCATAAATAACCGTTATTTATCAAAACCTTCTCATTAATAATAGGCAGAGTTCCTGACCACTTTTCTCTTGGTTGAATTTTTACTTGTCAATTTCACAAACCTAAAGGAGCAATTATTATTTTCTTACATATTCCTGACTTTTTCAACATTGACTTCTTACGGGGCCATTTTTTCTTCGACAAATTTTTAAGATAATATCTTGGTGAAATAATTTTTATTAAGTTGATTATATATATATATATATATATATATATATATATATATATATATATATATATATATATATATATATATATATATAATTTTTAAATAATTATTTATAATTTTAAAGTAATTACTTATAATTTTAAATTTGGACAAATTTTAAGCAACTAAGGGTGTACTCCATTAATATGAATTGACCACATTATCTAGTGATTCATTGCTATATTGAAATTAATTACACAAAACTAAATAAAATTGAAAAATATTAACTCAAATTCTTACTTGAGACCTTTTTTATAAAGACGGCTCTCAAAAGCTCAATCTAATTCTAAATATATATTGTTACAACTATAAACATAAATTTGGGCTGGACTTTTGAGAGTCATCTTTACAAAAGACGGTCTCTGAAGAGATCACTTGAAATAATAATCCTTTAAAACAAACCCTTAGCTAATGTTTTTGTATCTTCTATAGATTTATTTTTCATTATGTTCATTTTTATGGTTCATTGTTAATTTTGATTATTTTCCACGGAATATTGCCACATATTTTCCTATCTTTGGCGTAGACGCGTAGTTGTTCATAAAAGTTGTGTTTAGTTTTCGATAAGTGATGTGTGAGTGTATAAAAAACCAAATTTTTTAAAAAAAGTTCTTTGATTAATTCCGTTTATATATTTCTGTACTCTTTTAATATTATTCATACAATTTAAATTTTTAAGTTTGAATCTAACGGTTAAAGCTTTTCTCGTCCACCCACACTTATTGTCTGTAGGTGGTTCAACAATCTTACTCTTTAGTCTAATTATAACAGAGGATGTATTCTCATGAATCACTAATAATTATTATAGAGCCAGTACTCTCTTTGTCACATTGAGTTAAATTTGCAACAAATGTTCCCAAAGCTATTGCGTAAGAAATTTATAAGTGTTATCATGGTTATGGACTTATGGTCATCAACCTAACGTCCCGCATAAAATTAAATTTTAGAGAAAATTACCAAAAATCAAATTTAAAGCTAAATTCTACCCTTTGGAAAAAATAATAAGGAAAAATACGCGCAATCAATTTAAAACCCGCAAAGCAAGGCAAGGGAGTACACAAATAATTGCATAGCAATCAGTGAAGTTGAAATTCTTGAATTGTGTATGTTTGAAATGTAAAAAAGCCCATGACGTGTGGGGGAAAAGCTGAAACCTACGAAAAACATAGGGAATCATATGTTATTGTTAATATGTACTCTTCCCCTATCATTTTTCATTGTAGTCTGTCCTATTAAATTTGTATTATTTTTATTTTTAGACAATGGTCCATCATTTTCTGTTAATTTCATCCATTCATTTTAACATAAATTCTTGCTATATGGGTTGACCCATTTTGCAAAATAAGTAACAAATTAGTCATCAGCCTTATTTTTAAATTTAAAATGTTGGGAGAGTCGTCTTTGCCATAGACGATCTCTCAGAAGCCGCATAATGAATACTTTTGTCATTTTAAATCTCTTTTAATTTCATTCATAAAATTTACTACTACTCCTTCCTGATGAGTTAGTAGCAAAGAGAAAATGGATGAATATTAAGAAAGTGGTAATAAATGAGGAGAGAGAATGAATTGTGTGGATGAAATTAAAAGAGAGTTAAAATGTATGGATGAGATTAAAAGAAAGTGGTGGGCCATAGTCCAAAAATAGAAATGCTGTAATTTAAGTGGGACGGACGAAAATGGAAAATGCTGCAAATTATAACAGACGGAGGGGTATCTCTTTATTTATTACCAATATCTATTTTTTCTTAAAAACTACTCACTTTCTCTTTGCTTCAATTCTATCAGAACGGAGGGAGTAGGGACTTATTTTCCTTGGTCGTTGATTTCATTACTCCATCCCAGGAATCATGATTCATCATCCAACACTCCACGTACGCTGAAACACTCCTGCACGCAAACATTCATGCTATCGGGCATTATTATTTGTCGCCACCTTTTTACTAAAATCGCCACCCCTAATTTTTTTTGTTTTTTTGTACAATTTTCCTTTTTTTTATTTTATTTATTATAAATGTTATTATTATTTGTTATTGTTATTTAAATTTTATTATAAATTTTTGTTTTTTTATTTATTTAATATAAATGTTATTATTATTTGTTATTGTTATTATTTGTTTATAAATATTTTTATTTTTATTTGTTATTATTGTTATTTGTTTTGAAATATGTTATTGTTTATTTGTTTATAATTTAATAATGTTATAATAATTTTTTGTTTATAATAATTTTAATTAATTTAATATAATTTTGTTATAATTTTTATTATTGTTATAATAATTAATTAATCACAAAACAATTGTATAATTATAATATTTGAGGCATTATAACCTAGACTTCAAGATCTTTCCAATGATATATTATATGCCCAATTCCGATAACCGAGCGAGAAATGACGATTGTTTGAAGTTTATTTGTGCTGAAATTTGATATATGTTCATTCTTTTGATCATTACTTTTTATAGAAAAATTGTATTAGGACAAAGTTTGCGGCATTAGAAACTAGACTTGAAGAGCTTTCCAACGACATATTATATGCTCAATTCTGATAACCGAGCGAGAAATGACGATAGTTTGAATTTTATTTGTTCTGAAATTTGATACATGTTCATTCTTTTGATCATAACTTTTTATAGAAAAATCGTATTAGTGTAATGTTTGCGGCATTAGAAACTAGACTTCAAGAGCTTTCCAACGACATATTATATGCTCAATTCCGATAACCGAGCGAGAAATGACGACCGTTCAAAGTTTACAATAATTTCTAACGATACAATCGCACAAAACGTGCGATGGTTCAATCGCACAAAATGTGCGATAGTGGAATCGCACGTTTTGTGCGATTGTATCGTTAGAAATTACTGCAAACTTTGAACGGTCGTCATTTCTCGCTCGGTTATCGGAATTGGGCATATAATATGTCGTTGGAAAGATCTTGAAGTCTAGTTTCTAATGCCGCAAACCTTGCACTAATACGATTTTTCTATAAAAAGTTATGATCAAAAGAATGAACATGTATCAAATTTCAGCACAAATAAACTTCAAACTATCGTCATTTCTCGATCGGTTATCGGAATTGAGCATATAATATGTCGTTGGAAAGCTCTTTAAGTCTAGTTTCTAATGCCACAAACTTTGCACTAATACGTTTTTTCTATAAAAAGTCATGATCAAAAGAATGAACATGTATCAAACTTCAGCACAAATAAACTTCAAACAATCGTCATTTCTCGCTCGGTTATCGGAATTGGGCATATAATATATCATTGGAAAGATCTTAAAGTCTAGGTTATAATGCCTCAAATATTATAATTATACAATTATTTTGTGATTAATTAATTATTATAACAATAATAAAAATTATAACAATATTATATTAAATTAATTAAAATTGTTATAAACAAAAAAATTATTATAACATTATTAAATTATAAACAAATAAACAATAACATATTTCAAAACAAATAACAATAATAACAAATAAAAATAAAAATATTTATAAACAAATAATAACAATGACAAATAATAATAACATTTATATTATATAAATAAAAAAGCAAAAATTTATAATAAAATTTAAATAACAATAACAAATAATAATAACATTTATAATAAATAAAATAAAAAAAAGGAAAATCGTACAAAAAAAACAAAAAAAAAATTAAAAAAATTAGGGGTGGCGATTTTAGTAAAAGGGTGGCGACAAATAAAAATTGGGATATCTTTTTATTATAAGTAGCCAAGTAGGTTGTGTTTGACATAGAAAATAGGTTTTTTTAGGTAATTTTTTAAAAAAATTATTTTATGTAGTGTTTGAGAATTATTTTTATATTTGATCTAAACCTCTTTCTAAGTTTGGACTCAATTTAAATGTAACAAAGATTAAATTTGAATAATGAAATCAACATCTATTTAAAATCCAATTAAAATCCTAAATCCATCAGACTTGACCGTTGAGTTTAGATCCTAAATATTGTTCTACAAAAAATTAATGAGTTTTGATCCTGATTATTTAGAAACCAATCCGACCCAACCCGACCCATGACCATCTTTAGCGTTATGGAAGAAGATTTAATTTACATATACAAACTCAAGATCCAAGTTTTCGAATAGATCATTACCCCGTTTACTAGAATCACAGAATCACACCTACATCATCCTTCAAGACCCTTGCACCATATTAGCAGGGCCGACCTTAAGGGTGGGCAAGAGGGGCCGTCGTCTAGGGCTCCATGTCAAAAAAGCAAAATTAATAATTGTATAAGATCTATATAGATTATTAATTAAAAAAGAAAAGGGCTTCAATGCACCATTTTGCTTAGGGCTCCAATATATCTAGGGTCGACATTGCATATTAAGCATCATAAGGAATACTAATTGAAATTAAGTAAAAAGAGAGCCATTATGGATGTTTTTTAACGTGTTATTTTGTTTTAATATTAAATTACACTTTCAGCTCTTTTGAGTTTGCAACATATAGGTGAAATGTATGTATATGAGATTTTAGAGTTATATAATGTGAACTCAAAAGGACTAAGGAACTATGGATCAACGAGCTAATCTCACACCAGTTTCCAAGAGACCTTATAAACATTTAATTTAAATTGCTTTGTTTATTCGATTTAAACCCTAAATAAACTAATTAGAAATGAGTCAAAAAGGATCAAATAGCAAGACTATCTCCAAGGGTTATGATGGAGAGAAAACATAAATTTTTGGATAAGATTAAAACGAGGGTAAGACCATTATAAAAAAAAGTTGTAAAATAAGAAGGACGAATTAAAATAAAAAATCGTACTGATTGAGATGGATAGAGAGAATTGTATTCATTTGAATTTGCAACAATTAACTTGACAAATATTTGTTTATAATATAGAGTACTCTCTCTATCCCATGAAAATTGCCCTATTAACAATGGCTAGCTAGAAAACTAAGAAAAATGAGAAAACGGTATTTGATAAAAAAAAAAAAGGGAAAACAAATAAAAAGATGAAAAATTAAGTTGAATATATAAATGAACATAAAAAGAGTATGAGTCATGACTAGAGGTGTTCAATGGGTGAGACAAATGTTAAACGGGTCGGGGCGGGCCAAGCCCGTTTAAATACGACACACTTAGACTCGTTTTTTAAAAGTTCATAAAATAGTTTTTTTTATGATTCTTTATGGCCTGTTAGGTCAATTCAACTATAAATAAAACAATATCATATAAAAATATATAAAAAAGTGGTAAAATATTTTTTACAACCAAATTTTATAACTATCACACCTGGCCCGGATGACCCTTTATCTGAAGACCCGTTAATGACCCAACCCGTTTCACTAATAACCCGTTAAAATGTGACCCAACTCCTAACCTGCTGAATTGACCCGCCCTATTAAATAACTCTGATCATAACTAAAAATAAAATACAAAAATTAATAAACGGGCTAATAATGAAAATAAATTAACTTTCACATTTAATAAAAAATAAAATTGAAAGTGGGTGATGAAATTAGTAAATGTCAGAAGGACAAGGTTTGGTTCCTTTGATAAGAAATCTCCATCTCCTGCTACTCCTATTTTTGTATTCCTTAATTTCTTCCTCTACTTTGAATCATGTTCACCTTATGAGAAAGTCTTTTCAACCCTACTTTAACGGATACCAATATTAAAAAATACTATTAAACAGATCCTCTCTTGAAAGACCGTCTATATTATAGACGTCTCTTAAGAGCTCAACCCATATCTCCCTTTTAACTTACAAAACTAGCAATTAGTTTTTTTTTTAATATATCAATTGTGTCAGCCCAAAACTTGAGACGTCTATTATATAGACGGTCTCAAATAAGAATTTGTGAATATTAAAATAGTCAGTATTTTTATTTGACAATATAATTACACGAAAGTATTTTCTCACGTTCTTCTCAAATAGAATTTAAGTATTTTAGTGTTAAACTTTGACTTTGATTTCTCATCGATCTATATGAAAAAACATATTCAATGCATGTGGGGTACGATCTTAACAGATTCGTCTCAATTTATATTTTCTAAGCATCAACTTTTTAGGATTTATAAAAACCTACAATTAAAATTTTTTGACTTCTAAGCTTGTAATGGGATCTGCCAAAAAGTGAATGAGAAAAACAAAAGAATACAGAGTGAGTATTTGTTATTATTAAGTTGATGCATACTAAAATAGTGTGAATCAAGCTTCTATAATACTTTTACCAGAAAAATGATATGTTATATTAGAAATACTCCTATTACTTTCAATAGCAAACTCAAAAAGACAGAAGAAGTACTTATTAATGCATATGAGGGCATGCATGGCATGGCATGACATAAGGTGAAATCACTCAATTGTTCCCTTCCCATGCATGATGCATTACACTCTACTAGTACTACTAGTAGTAGAGTATTTTCCATTAACTATACTCATGTTTTTGCACTATAAATAGAGACCATATCCACATATTCTTTTGCACCAAAAAAACACAAGTAATAATACTAATATTCATATTATAGAAGTAATAAGCTAAGATTTATTATGGGTGAGTAGCTCTTTGTTGGAGAAGCAGGGCACGTGCAAATGTTTACTCTATATTTCAGTTGCACGTGCTCCCCTTCTCCACCAACGGTCTTCTCACCTTCTTCTTCCTCTTTCTTCTACTTCATGAGTGGTACACTTATCATCTCTATTCTCCTTAATTTCTTGTTTGTTTTACTATTGAAGTACTTTTTAATTATGATCTTTATCAGAATCGGGTTTTGTGTCAGTTCTAGAGCAAATAGTGTATTTTCGTGGGTTCGATTCTTACCTATTCCTCTTTTTCTCTAAATTTACCTAGTACAACCCAATGCCATCAAGTGTCTTCCACTTAAGGTGGAGTTTCGAAGGATCGGATCGGATATACGTAACCTTATCAATGATAAGATTACGTTAAGGTTACGTATATCCGATCGTTCAAATAAAACTTCCCGGCCCTTAGGTGGAAGACACTTAACGGCATTGGAAGAAACTTAACAATGATAAGTTATCATTGTTATGTTGAAATTAACAAAACTCATTGTAGTAAAATTAGTTATGTGCAACTTCATGACAAAAAGTGCTTATGATTTAATGAGTCATTTAACTTTAATTCATTATATTCTAAAACCAAAAAACTATAAATTTTTTGACCATCAAATTAATGGACATCCTACCATAGTTAACAAATAAATATACACAAAATCTCACAAGAGACGGTCTATAGGATAGACCACAAAACTGGGCCAGCCCATTTTCCTTAATTGATTTTTTTTATTATAATATCAATTATATTATGTTATAATCCTAAATGTAAGGTATTATAACCTCGAATATACTATTCTATAACCCCAAATATAATTTATTATAATCCCAAATAATTTATTATAACCCTAAATATACTATGTTATATTTTGAGTTGGGCTTCATGAATTCCGTCTATAGAATAGACCGTCTCCCATGAGACTTACTGATAAATATATTATGATCTTCATTATTTATAAATTAAGTTTAGTAAGTTTGGACCCGTTAGGGCATAAGTTTGGTGAGTTTTAGAAAAACTTTGTCTGAAACAACGTCTTCTACTTACTCCTTTTTATAGAGGGAAAATTACATTAAAAAATCTTCGCAATTTAAATATAAAACTCCCAATAATTGATTATTATTTAATACTCTCAATTTTAGGCCCATTTTATATTTAAAGTCGAAGATGACTTATAACCAGATAAATTGGTTTTAGTTGAGAAATAGTGGGACCAAATTATATTTATTAATCACCTTACTTACTTTGATCTTACACGACCCTTCACGTACTCTCCCATTTCAACAAAAGGTAACCAACTAACCGGTTAAAATAGGTTATAAAATGTTTCTGTGCTTTATATTTAAGATGGGCCTATAGTTGGGAGTTTTGAATAATAATCAATAATTAGGAGTTTTATATTTAAACCGCAAATAATTGAGAGTTTTTAAAGTAATTTTTCCTTTTATCTATAAATGATCAAAATAACATATTAAATTGAATAAAAAGTCAAATTTAACAAGTATAGTGGAACGGATGACGGATGCAGACATAAAATCAATACAACAATATATACTTATTTCTTGTGAACCTGATCCTTGTATACATTGAACAAGTTCATAAATCTTAATGCATGTAAAGGTTCATTTAGAGAAGCTATAGCTTGGGTTGATAATGGGATTGGATTGACGGACAGGGTTTGTAATGCTAATTAATTATAAGAGTGTTTGTCCTTTAAGGAATGATGTTAGGGATACTAATCAATTTGAAATTTGTGTGTGAATCAACTTTTGTGACTGATTAAGACTCACTGCGGTCAGACACTTTACATATGTTTGAAAGTTAAAACCATTCTACATGTGACAGAGTATCAAAAGTGATTAAAATTACACGTGCAAGGTTTCTAATCGTATAAGACTCGTAATGCTACAAAGTTTTAAAATTTATTTTTTCTTTAGTTTTATTATTTTTTTAAGTGTTCAATACGAAAGAATTGTGGTAATAATTAGATTCACATGCAGCTGGAGCTTTGAGACAAGTTCTAATTGTATATACTCCCTCTGTCCCACTGAAATTGCATCATTTTCCATTTTGGTCCGTCCCACTTGATTTGCAACATTTCTATTTTTGGATAATGACCCACCACTTTCTTTTAATCTCATCCATACATTTTAATTCTCTTTTAATTTCATCCACACAATTCATTCTCTCTCTTCATTTATTACCACATTCTTAACATTCTACCCATTTTCTCTTTGATGCAAATCAAAGAGGACGGAGGGAGTAATAAAGTATAGAATCATTTTAAACATTTGCTTATTATTTTTTGGTAGATTTTAAAATTGTTGGGTTTGATTAATGATTATATATTTTGATATTTTCTTGATAATGTAATTTAGTATTATTCTACTTTTACTTAAAGTAAAAGATTAGAATATTAAATATTTCAAGATAAATGCAAAACCATATATTGGGGAATATAGAATTTTTAGTATGGAGGTTCAAATTGATCAAGGGTAAAATCCTCTACTTGAATGGGCACAGGCTTGAAGTTCCAAAGACATATCCAGCTATAAGTTTACATCCTGTACTATATAACAATACTCGGTGTGAGCACGAAAGATAAATGGCAACTCGAAAACAACAAGACGACTAAAGTTCCTAGACCGGAATCATCCTCTACATACGCTACGTTTTAACAAAGATGTCATCTATTTCTTTGCATATGTGATTAACATTGCATTATCTCCAACCATTTTGAAATTCTGGAGAGCGTTCATAGCTACCGTTGAATGCATTTCATTTTCGTACTCCACAAATGCAATGCCCGGTTTTGCTTCCACCATACGCACCTCCTTGAAGCCAGGGTATTGTCTAAACAGCAGGGATAGCATCAAGGTAGTTGCCTCATGTGGAAGATTTTGAACAAAAAGTATGTTATTTGGTGCAGCCGGGGCTTCTGGGACAACTGGTTTCACACCCATATATGGGATCTGTGAAAGCTACAATATACAGCAAACATATTGAATTAGAAATGGCTAGTACAAGTATTTGCATAATTTCTATTCTGATCAAAAACAGTGTTTTTCACACAAGAAAAACCAAGCATTTTACACAAGTTCACAGCTAATATGCACTCAAATGTCTTGCTACCCAAACTTATTCCTTACAAGTCAAAAGTCATAACCTGCCTTTCTAAATTTATTCAAGCTAATGTTGCTTCCTCATAACCTCCTTATTTAAGCTAAACATCATTCCCACTCTTGTAGTCTAAACATCACAAGTCATAAGTCATAACCTGCCCGTTTGATAGTTGGTACTAATTGGTGTTAATGAGAATTTTCTAGTGTGAAACGGACCATATTATTCCCATAAACATCGAAATGATTTTGTGAAGAAAATGAGATAATTGTTAACAAAACATGACCATTAAACTTATCAAGAGATTTTCCTACCAAAATTATTAAAAATTGCAATAACTTTCAGTGACCATTCACATCATTTAAGCCTGAAAACCGAACGGTTCGTAAAAGTTTTCATTTGGGTAAGAAGTTCTTCATTGAAGTCTTCCCAAATACTTAGTGTCCAATAACCAAAATGCCAAAAATTCTTGATGGCGAAACATGAGGCAATCAAATATCTCGTTCGCAAAGAAAAAGAGAATGACACATAACCTAGTTCTCTCAAAATGGAAATAATAAGACGCTACATATCACAGGATCAAATTTAAATGTATACAGAAAAGGTTATACCTTTATATTTTATAGAAAAAGAATAATAGGTTTGTCAATGCCTAGTAAAGTCTCTTCTTGTTTCTTATGATGTTATCCTTACTTTAACGGCCCGTTTAATAATAAGTAATAAATAATGGTTATGTAAGAATCTCTAATGCAAATTTACATGAGAAGTAGCAAGTCATTTTATGGGAATGGAAATCCAATCTCAAACATATGTCTTCTTTAACAAATTTATTCACCACCTCTCCTTTAAGTGATAATGGTTGAGATTAAATTTTGTGAAGGGAAAAATCTTTAGAGATGGAAAAGCAGGAGTATGAACCTTTACATGTGATTTTCTTAACAAATTACATTGAAATTTAAGTAACATTATCACTTTTAACACCATGTATTAAACATTCTGTTAATATAGAGAATAGACAACAAACCAATCAGAATTTCAATAATAAAAAACTTCTAGTACTTGTAGGCTGTAGCCTAAACTTGAATGCTCATTGGGTCAATAAACATGTTATACATGGTAGTTTTCCTCTACACACAATGTTCTTTTCCATTACTATTTATATCATGTGTCTCAGCAATCAGAGATTTTAATTCCTAATTAGCAAAAGCTAGTGAATGGGTGCTATATCACATGGAGATGGGAATAATAAACATGTAAAAGAAAAACTTACCGGAGGCGCCACACCATAAGCTCCAGCATAATTCACACCAGCAGCTGTTTGATTAGCATCAAGTTGTTCTTTCCGCTTCTTATTACCTGCCAAAGAAAAATTAAACTGCATTAGCTTAACTGGTACTATCTTATTGCTCCTAATGATTGCATTCAGTTTAATTTCTCTCAGCATTCTAAAAATTAGTGGATGCTCACTGGACTTGATTTTCTTAGATGTAGAATAGTAACAGATAGTTTAATAAAGTATAATCTTTAAATCTTTGTCACCAATGATCTCTCATGATGCTCTTTTTGGTCCATCATGCTGAACCCATATGTTGGGGTTAAGGTTTTGACATTGTTAATTTTTACAAATCAACAATTAGTCTTAGATGTAAAATAGTAACAGATAGTTTTATATTGTATAATATTAAAAAATTTTGTCACCAACAATCTTTCATGATGGTATGTTGCCAAACCCATATGTTGGTAATACGGTTTTGGCATTGTTAATATTACAAAATGATATCAATATGAAAAAAAGTCAAGGGGTTGTGCTCTTCTCTTGTTAGCTGATCATCAGACATACAGAAATGGAACAAGATTGATCTTTCATTTCTAAATCATTAATTTCACCAAAATATTTTTTTTTGATGACACATTTCACCAAAATATTTAATCTATGAGGTAGTTTCAAATTATGTTTCACCCAAAATAAATTAAACGTACACTTTTGCTTCTCAGCAACTATTTTCCAACTTTTGTAGATTCGACATTGCCTTAATCCAGTTACAGATTGTGTAACAATTATATGAATGGTTTAAGCTAGCTTCCTGATTATTCTCATTGTATAGAAGGAAAGGTAAATCTAAGAAAGACCTAGGTGCCGGTTAAGGCTGTCCCATTATACATGATGTTTTGTTATTTTTGAAATAGTATCATACTAGCTCTGTTTTACCTGAACCTTACAAAGATCCCAGAGGTTTTGGAGCCTTATCATACTAGAAGATGACCTTGGCTGTATATATTGTACAATTTAAACGACCACAAAGCAAGGACAAAATATGCCCAAAAGGAACAAACTTTGATGAACGTCCATATATGCAGACACACAAACTTAGATCAGCAACTATAAAATAGCTGGTAAATTCATCCATGCCTATAAGTGAATTAGAGCGAAAAAAAAGGGAGAAAAATGTCATTTTTTCAAGCATTGAGGATTGGAACATACCATATAAAATATTAATGGATGTATAAAGTCCAACACACTAATTAAGAGAACATGTAAAAATTATTGCCATCGAAAGTTTGACTGGATTGTAATATGACTAATTCATTTTGAAGTGAAAAGTAAACATCAAGTTTATTTCATAACAGTAATAAATGTAACAAAATCTGTAACAAGACAGCTGATAAGTGCAATCATTTGCACTTATTGTGCTTATTTTTATGCTCCTTTCTTGAAGATTAGTGGTGATTTAGGTCTAGTTGATGACGAATTGATTATTTGAGAGTAAATGGATTAATTGTGATGACTCGTGTTTGTGCAAGCATTGTGGCCTATACAATTGCAGGGCAATTTGAGAAGAAGAATGACGCTCATGAGTTGAAGAATGAAGAAAGAAGTCACAAAATGATTCTAAGTACAAATTTTCGTGATTTGAAGATGAGCCTACTCGGTTTAATCAAGTAGCCAAGCCGAGTCAGTGTTACCATCTGGAAATGTGCATAGTTGTCAGTATTCAAAGCCGACTCGGGTTCATAGAGTGTTCAAGCAACGCTGAGTCGACGTTATGTTCTGAAAATTACATGATTTTAACAGATTTAAAAGCCGACTAGACTTTCACGCACCCAAAGCAACTGCCGAGTCGGCGTTTCATTCAGGAAATTTTGAATTCTGAGCAGTCTTCAAAGCCGACTCGACTTTTTGGTGAAGTGCATAGCTGCCAAGTTGGTTGTTTCCTCTGGAAGTTCGCTCCGACAGTTCCAACTGCTACTTTAATGTTTTATTTTATTTTTAATTTTAATCTTATTATAGACTTTTCAGTTATTTTTAGGGATTTTAACCCAAAATTAGCCCTTAGTATAAAAGGGTGGTAGTTACTTTTTAGTTATTTATCTCCCTTTAGCTCTTAATTTTCAGAATTCTCTCTTAGTTTACTCAATTTTAGGCTTTCTCCATTGCTAATGACTTAATTGGATGCAATTTATAGTTTGTGCATGTGTGCATTAGTAAGTCTTTTTACTTTGCTCTCTAATTATTCATCTTCTTGTCTTCAATTACTCATTATCATTACGTTTTCCTTCTAGGTTCTAATCAACCAAAATACTAATAAAACAATCCACATTTCTTTTCTCTTTCTTTCACTAAAAGGACTCCCATGGTTGTACAAGTTTACATTGTTAGATATTGTAATGTTATAATAACTACATTTCTTTGATAAAAAGACCAAAATTTTAACGAAGTCCTTTTTTAGGGCCAAATATTGATACACTAATTTGCTATAAATTCAAGAAATATTGTTCATTGAGAAACAAAAATATACATTTGATTTGTTCTTCTACCAAGTATTCATAACTAGAAAGCTCACCACTAAAGTCACAATTCTTCCATTTCATGCTTTATTATATTGTAAGCAGACAAAAAATGTTCTAATTTGCTAATATGGATAACACCATACCATCAAGCAAGGTTGTTGTAAAGGTATATGCTGATAAGAAATATTAGTAGATAGTAAATAGAATGAAGGTTCCTACCTCTCTCTTCTTGCCTCTTCCTTTTTTCTCGAGGAACAAAAGTACCATCTGCTTTTGCAATTACATCTGACTTGGTCTTCGCATATTGTATTCTCTGCAGTAATCAAGTAATGTATAAAAGCATCATATTTACTCCCTAATCAGATGAATGAATAAATGGACATGGGCACATGGCAATCATCCAATCAACTACATATAAACAAAAATGTTTCCAGTTAATAAAACTCTGGTCAGGTCCACTCCCCAAATATTAAAACTATATACTAGAAGAATATGAGAATAGTGATTTGTATCGACATGTTGCAGGTACGTAACGGTTTGTCTGATGCAAAAGCATTGCCAACACATTGACTCCATGATATTCTAATTTTCAATTTTGATAATTCTACAATTTTGTGGGTCACGTTGTACCTATTTTATTGCTAAGCTATTTCATACTTAAATAAAGTGTTAGTAATGAAGAGAGGCAGTGAAGTTAGCAAAATGTTGCTAGCGATCTACAGTAAAACTTCAACTTCCTTATGATGGCATTCTATAATAAGTGAAGATGATGCTAATAGCTAATTTATAACATCCAGAAAACTTGACGAGGCATGAGATACAAAATATATAATAACTGTTTAATTACACCAAAGAACTCTCAGTTAGGATAAATCGTTGTTTTCATTGTCTAATATTTTATGGAATACACCAAACACAACCAAAACTTTTAACCCTATTCTTTTGCCCCAAGACTGATTTCTCTAAAAAGGTTCGACCTTTCTTTCAAGTTTCATCATCTTTTTCCCTTCCTCTATCCATACTTAACCTCAAATCAGCAAAAGGGTTCCACTTTTCCCTCTAAAACGCCTAAGTTCACATTCCCCTTGCATCTCATCCTGCTCCTAATCTATATCACTCGGTTTGTACACTCAGTGGTCGTTCAATCCTTTCCTCTTAAGTAGGAATCTATCCTTTGGATGTGAAAATTGTGAGGTCATGACAATTCGTCACATAATCACCTCATTAGCCCACTTGTGTGGACATACCACAAACCCACGAGTAATGAGCTTTGCCTTGCATACATACAACACATGATGAGTTTCACTCTTTGTCAAAACTATATGGTATTAAGAGGATTACTCACCAAGCATTATATGCAAGTCCACAACCCAATTTTCTAGCGATATAGGATCACATGTTAAGAATTTCCAACAAAACTCCTCCTCACAGGTGGCAATCATATTTTTTACCAGCAAAGTAAAACACTAATCTAACTAACCGGAAAGATCCCCAGATCGCAGAAAACATGGATTCAGAGGTCAAAGCATAAACTTCATCAAGAGTAGGGTAAGGTTGAACTATATGTGTACCATGCTTCACTCAACTGTACCAAAGCCTCAATTCAATTGGCCACAATAATATTCAATTCAAAACTAATTACAACTAAAACCTAACTACAACTACATCTTAATCATAAATCACAATTCCAAAGACAACATACAAAAAGAAAGTCCATAAATATTGTGCTGCAAGATTCGACTCGTCAATCAACAAACAAAACCCTAAAAATTATAGACAAATAAACAAGAAAATTATACAACAGAAGAAAATACCATAGGTTTGTCGTAGAAAGGAAAACCTTGCATTTGACGAAGCGCATTAGTAGCAGAAGAAACCTCTTCGAAAACAACCCAAGCTTGACCTTTATGTTTCAATGTCTTGAATGCCAATACCTCTAATATCTTCCCGAATTGAGAAAACACCGCATTTAGCGACTTCTTCAGCTCTGTAATAAGCAAAAATTAAAAAGGAAAATAAAACAAGAGCAATTGAAGAAATTAGGGCAAAATTACCATCGAGCTTAATCTTTTCATTGAGATTGTTGATATAAATAGTCTGGTTAGGAGGAACATCACTTCCTGGATTTGCAATTTCTGCCATGGCCGCTTGCTTAGCTCTGCTCAGTGCTCACACTTTCGAATCGAAAGGAATAATTTTCAAGTTCTATGCTTTCTCCTGCCTGAATCGCAAACAAGACCGAGACTACTGGGCTTTTTTGTTGTTGGGTATCTCTAAAATTTTGGGCTGGATGTAGATCGATAATAAAAAAAAAATTTAAAAGAATTTGTTATAATAAAAAACAGTAAGTCTCATGGGAGACGGTCTATTCTATAGACGGAATCCATGAAACCCAGCCCAAAATATAACATAGTATATTTGGGGTTATAATAAATTATTTGGGTTATAATAACTTATATTTGGGGTTATAGAATAGTATATTCGAGATTATAATACCTTACATTTAGGATTATAACATAATATAATTGATATTACAATAAAAAAAATCAGTTAAGGGAAATGGGTTGGCCCAATTTTGTGGTCTATCCTATAGACCGTCTCTTGTGAGATTTTGTGAATAAAAAATTATCCAAATCACAAATTCTTGTGAGAGACGGTCTCGTTGAGAGACCACCCCTAATTAGATCAGCCTATAGTAAAAAATATAGAGTAAAAGTAGGCATTAAACTCTAATGGACTGGGCTTGAGAGGCGTCTCGTTGTATCAAAACAAGGACATTTTTAATTCTCGAAATAAGCATCTCAATGTGGTTAGGTATGTTCACTATTATTAACATCGAACAAAGAAACCAGTAAAAATGTTAAAACTCTTTATTTGTTGTTACTAACAACGAACAAAAAATGGGACAATGTCATAGCGTTGGAAGGGAAAATATTAAAAAAAAAAAAAAAAAAACATTCTTTGTTCGCTACACTTTAACTTTGGCATGAATACACTTATTTTTAGAATTAAAATTTTTCAAAGCTTAATTTGTCATTGATTGTGCCTGTTGGAGAGTAAATATGAAATAGTTTTAAGGAACAATAAGTTTTTTATGGAATCATCTCACTATGAAACAAATTCATGTGTTTGTCAAGAAACAAACTCATATAATTAGTCCATTTATCAAAGTAATAACTTTAAAATTATAAGTGATCACTCGAAAACTGGAAAAATGTTTATTTTAAGGTTATAAATTATCATTTTAAGATATTTAAGTGTATATTGAATTAGCTAAATAAAGATGATCTCACCTTACGACCGTCTCATTTGAGAATCACAAATTCTCACAAGAGACGGTCTATAGGATAGACCACAAAATTGGGCCAACCCATTTCCCTTAACTAATTTTTTTTATTATAATATCAATTATATTATGTTATAATCCTAAATGTAAGGTATTATAACCTCGAATATACTATTCTATAACCTCAAATATAAGTTATTATAACCCCAAATAATTTATTATAACCCCAAATATACTATGTTATGTTTTGGGCTGGGCTTCATGAATTCCGTCTATAGAATAGACCGTCTCCCATGAGACTTACCGTTTGAGAATTTATGTTCTAAGAAAAAGGAGATATATACCATTTTTGAATTTTGATTGTCAGGATAAGTTATCCAATATCAACAAATTGAAAATGGTCTGCACACTTTATAAGTTATTAGAGTCCATTCTCATATGATTTTTGAATGGTATATACCTCCTTGATTTATGAAGTGTGTGCACTTCGTGTTTTCTCGTTAATATATTGACATTCACAATAAGTCCAGCCTAAATTTCATCCAAAACATGTTATTAAGAAAATTTTTTTAAAAATGTTGTTATTGGAGATGAGGAGCTAAAGCGATGAACAAGACAAAATCGAGTTGAATATTTTGGTTTAATAGTGTACTAAATGAGCTTCACAATTAATGCAAGTAATAAGATGATGAACAAATCAACTAACTAACAAGAACACAAATTTTACAAATTTCATAATTTGGCTATGTTTAGAAATAGTGATTTCATTGGAATCAAGTTAAGCGTTTGACAAACCAAAAAACTTCAAATTTGGTTTGAGTGAATTCCACCTTTGTTTCCAAAGTCGTTAAAGTGGAAAATTTGAGAATGACTTGTCAAACCTTATCATTTTCAAATTCTTTATTTATAATTCTACAATTAAAATTAAGAGTTTGAAATGAAATACAATATTTTCAAACGCAACCTAGAGAATAATAAAGCTTAAGTTGTCAAGCTTTAGCTTGGCTTCATTTACAAGCTTATAGTATCCAAATAGACTACAAAAGGAATCCAAAGTGAATTATAGAAAGACAAGGTCAAAGCATCTTTCTTTATCCCCATGCTTACTATTAAAAATCTAAGACTTTTTAAAAATAATAATCTTTGAAATATCTAGATAAGAATAAAAAGGAAAAATCTAGCTAAGAAGAGTCTAGTCTAGAGAAAAAAAGTGTAGCTAAAATAATATTCATCATAAGTAAAGTCCATTAACACACCGAGATACCCAAATTCTAAAAGCTAAAGCGTGCTTGATGTAAGTACTAATGTATTTTTAATGCCTACTTATATTATCCTCAATGCTTATTTACTGTATTCTTAATGTCTAGTTATAATATTTTAAAAAATATATAATGGACTGGCCTAATTAGAGATGGTCTCTTAAAGAGACCATCTCTCACAGAATTTGTGTTCAATTGTTGAACAATCTATCTTCATACAGCATCATTAAATAAGTCATACACAAAACTTTGATTTATTATCCAATCAAATACGTAAGTTTCAGCCCTTCTTGTATAAAATCATGTCACCATAAAATAAGTTCATACAAAATTTCTATTTTGCTAAAAATTTTATTATTGATCTATTCAATCTAAATATAAGACACATCTCACAGGAATATCGTGTCATACGAGAGTTAACTTAAGGATTAAAAAACATTTTATGATGGTGAGAGGGACAAGAAGATATGGGGCAAATTGAAGATGTAGTATACTCCCTCTGTTCCATTGAATTTGCATCATTTTCCATTTTGGTCCGTCCCACTTAATTTGCAGCATTTCTATTTTTGGATAGTGGCCCACCACTCTCTTTTAATATCATCCACACAATTCATTCTCTCTCCTCATTTATTACCACTTTCTTAAAAATATATCATTTTCTCTTTGATGCAATCTAAAAGGGACGGAATAGTAGTATATACACGAAAGTGGTAGTGCCCCACAAATAAAAATGACCCTATGATAGTCCTAGAAGCCCTAAAATAATGACCATGTGACTTGCTCAAAGAGGCAAGCCGCCGTTGACGAGGTCATTTCCTACCTCTAATGCCCACTCGCCATTCTCAGGGGACGTTTCTTTTTCTCACACGCTCATATAGCAAGTTGACACTCTACTTGACAATTTAACCTCATCCAGATTTAGGGGCCATCATCTCAAAAAAAAAAAAAAAATTTAGGGGCCATCCCTCAAAAAAAAAAAAATTTAGGGTCCATAAATAATACTACCTCCTATTCAGCTCAAATGTCCCATTTGATTTTTTGGCACTATTCACTCATGACTCTTAATTTGTATTTTACTCTTAATCTATAAGTTAAAACATAGTCATGTGGGATCTTGTTTGATTCGTCTCAATACAAGGATTATTAATATCAAATTTTTATAATTTTTATTTAAGAATATTTTGAGATATTAACGGTTAAAATGTTGCCTCGGCAAGTGTGAGAAAACTAAATGGGACATTTAAGCTGAATAGGAGGGAGTATTTCGCCTTAGATTCCTGAAAATTTACGGCCGGCTTTGATTTAACACCGAGATTTAAAAAATAGATAGAATTAAAATAGTGGATATTTAGAAATAAGAGATAATATAAAGAGTAAAATATGATATCACAAGTTTTACATTGGAAAAATAAGAAAGCGTTGAGCCGAGCGGTTACCGAATATATTAATGTGATTCAGCTCCAAATTAATTAAGAAAGTTTGGAAAGAATACAAATAAAAACAAATTCTTGCTAGCTCAGCTCAAAACAGACAATATCAAACTAAAATGGATAATTCACGATTGTCGGGGACAATATAATATCATAAAAATAGAAATAAAATAATTTCATTTATACAAATTAAGATGATAAAAATGAGTCATATTCTACAAATGTCTCATTTTCTTTTTAAGTTTAGCTCACCCTTATTTGATTTATCTCTATTTTTAATAATTATTATTGATATAAATTATAAGTGGACGCTTTTTATTGTAGTCTCTTTATTTTATACATGTGGACACCTTTTTATGACAGTCTTTTTCTTTATTTTGTACATGTAAATTTTTTTTATTATAGTTTCCTTCTACTCCCTCTGTCCCTTACAATTTGCAGCATATTCTATTTTTGTCCGTCCCACTTAAATTGTAGCATTTCTATTTTTGGACTATGGTCCACCACTTTCTTTTAATCTTATCCATACATTTTAACTCTCTTTTAATTTCATCTACACAATTCATTCTATCTCTTCATTTATTACCACTTTCTTAATTCTCACCTATTTTTTCTATGCTACTAATTTATCCGGACAAAGGGAGCAATTTATAAATATAAACACTTTTTTTTTTTATTATTATAATCCTCTTTTTTGTGTAAATGTCCAATGAGATAAAAGACCAACTGGCCAAGGGGACGGGGGAGTATAAGTCTATATATAGTCCCTTCGTTTCCACTTAGCAAACCCATCTACATATCCAGCGTCTGCAACAGTGTCTCCTCTCGTCGTCGTCGAAGCTTTCTATCCTCCATTGACTGTTATTCTGACTCCCTTCTACGACGGCATTTTAGTACAAAATCTAATCAATGGCTGGCTCTCTCTCTAACGCTAAACTCTTCTTCTCCCTCGCGGCTGACAACATCTCCGTTGCCTCCCAATGGTAGGCTACCGTTAAAATTTTCATGATTTTCGGCTGTTTATTGCTGCCAATTTATTGTTTTAATGTCTTTTGAGTTTTATTATTTTCAATAACATGTGCAATTGGATTGATTTTGGATTTGTTGAGGCTGAAAACGAAATGAACAATAGTAATTTAATTTTGAATTTGAATTTGTATATCAATAGGCGGGGATTCGCTGCTGCCTCACAAGGAATTGCAGGATTCGGAAGTAGAAAGTTGGGGAAATCAAGCAAAGAAGACATCGAAAGGTCAGTCGAGAAGTCATGGATCCCGGATCCGGTTACCGGTTACTATCGACCAGCAAATCGTGCGGCTGAGATTGATGTTGCTGAGCTTCGTGAGATTCTCCTGAAGCAGAAGATTAGATCACAGTAACTTTTTAAAAATTGAAATTGAGAAATGAGAACCAAAAAGAAGATGATGATCGATGATGCCGTTTACGGTTTGGATGATCGACCGTCGGTGAGATTGTTGGGTTGATTATATAAGAAGATGATAAGAGTGATTTTATTATTTATACTTGATTGATATGATATGATATTGTAACTCATAGTACCTTATTCATAACCCATGTTATGGAATTTCTTCTGAATTCTGAATTCTGAATTCTGATAATAATGGGAGTATGGATAAACTTTGTTGTAACTCATACTTCCTCCTTTCCATAATACTTGCTACATATTCCATTTTGGGAAATTTCTTATTACTTGCTACATTTCCTTATTTGGTAACAAACTAATCATTTAAAGTTATACCTACTCCTACTTTTATCCTACTCTATATCTAATTATTCCTATTTTTCTTTTTCATTTTTCAACAAATAATATTAAAAAATTTCAAAAAGCAACTTTTCACCTATTGCTAATCATTGCATAGTTACTCCTTAATATTTGTGTCCATGCAACGGTAGCAACTAAATAAGAACGGAGGAAGTAGTAAGATTAAGGGATGTTTGGCATAAATTAATAAAAAAATTGTGGTTAATGGTTGTTTATTTTATGTTGGTTGGTTTAATTAGTCGAAAATCTTTTTATAATTTATATTTAAAGACAATTTGTTAAGTAAAATATTTGTTAAAATCAAGTATACTTTATATATACTTTTTATAATTATGCTTGAAAATAGTGAAAAGTGCAAATGTAACTTAGAAATAAAGATAAGTCAACTGAGTATGTACTACTCTATATAGGCTAACTATTAATAGAGCTATTTGACAAAAATAATTGTTCTTTATTCGTTATTTATTAGGGAATGGTAAGAGAACAACATACAAGCCGATGAAAAAACAAGCAAAGTGAGTAGGCATAAATGCCTTATGGATGTTTGGCAAATTAGCTTATTGAGTAATTTTAGCTTATTTTGATATAAAACAGAGGGTTGGGTGATCAAACCAACTAATGCTAGTGTATGGTGAATTAGCTAGCTGAAATAGCTTATTGATATAAATAAGTTGTTTTTGAACAAACTGTTTATAGCAGCAGGTTCAAAATCAGCTGGTCAAACCAGTTAATAAAATAAGTTGCTTGTATTGTATGATATGATTCATGCATAGTCCTACTAATATTCATTATCGCGCTGGTTTAAGAGTCCTTGGTTCCATCGCCCGAAATTTGAAGGCGAGGATCTACTCGTAAACGAATAGATAACCTCATAGTTGAGCATCGCTATCGAGTAGATGTTTTTGTATGCTGCACTTCATTATCAGTTGAGCATCCGCACTTGTGTTGGCTCTTATGTGCTATAATCTGCTCTTATCTTAGTTCTTTCTTGCATATGGTTGATAAAGTGCTGAAATATCAACTGATCATCAAGAGATAACTCTAAAGAAATCAATCTGCACATTCATAACCAAGTCTGGTACTGCAAGCATAAACCCATTTACGAAACTATAGATGACGAGAGAGATAGAACTATAACTACCGATCTTAAACAGCACGAGGTTGAAAGAAATAGACCTAAAACGCAACCAAACCTAATAGAAATTCGTTAGCAATTGAGTATAGAACATGAATAATAACCAATGTTTCGTACATCTCGAAAACTATCTTCTTAATTATGTCCATCATTTCGGAAAGTAGAAACATGATGAGACTGCGAGTTTTGAGTTTCGACTGTCCTACTCTATAACTTCTACGGATTTTCTCTTTGGAGTCACCTCTATTACTACTTTCGACATAAAAATAAGAGCGCCTCGTGCAGGATGCTAAAATGAAAATAGAGTTTTGTTTCAACAGTCATAGATCAGTCTCTTTGCACCCACAAAACTAAGACAGGGAAACATGCTACTCGCCTAGTCGCCTACTCCCAACGGCAAACACCATCAAGCAAGAGCTCCTACCGTAAGCTACACATCCACCTACTAAGAAGACGAGAGTTGGAGGATGAAGATGTGAAGCCTACCAAGACTTTTAAACACAACTTCCTACCATTGTTGAACATTTTCTTCTAGGACATGTTTCTCCTAGGACTTAAGTTGTTTTCTCCTAGGACATGTTCTTGTACCTTAAGCTACCACATGTCGTGCAGTCAAGTTGTGCTAGTATTAGAAAAAAAAAACGCAATGGAGATCATTTCCTTCTGAAAACAATGCTAGAGCTAATCCCAAAAAATTAAGGTCGACTACATGAATCAATATATCAGTTATAATGATAGTATATTATTTCCTTCTCCAAATATGAAATAATTACTTAGCAAGAAACACCAGGTTAGCTACTTCCTTTATTGGGAGGGATAAGCAGCTTACTGTTCTACTGCACTTCTACTTCAACCACTACATAAGGCTCATTACTAAAAAAAATATATATAAAGCGACGAAAACTGAATTCCCACTTATACAGGAATTGATTGTTTTTTTATTAAATAGTTTGGGCTGACCCAGTAGAAATCGTCTTATGGTGAGATAGCCTCAATAAAGAATTAGTGAAAAAATAAGGCAAAACTGTTCCAACTGAGTGATTGAGGCAAGATTGTGAATTTGTGATTCTCCACAACAAGCTCTAAAAAAAATGCAATTCTTCCTCAAAACATTTGCATTTCATAGTTTATCCTAACCTCTATCAAAATTCAAGCACTAATCTTTAGGCTTTACCCTCTAAACCTTAACAAAATCAGGAACAGCATAAGACAATCTAATTCTCTCAAGAAACTTAATAACTACTCTTGTGAGAGACTGTCTGATAACGTCAAACAAAAAACCCATATTCTCATTCTCATATGTATTAGATAAGCTATTCAACCCATGTATCTTGTATGAGATGTTTCCTGGTGTGACTGTGTCATAGAATAACAATCAATATACAAATTCAAAGTAAACCAAATATTGTATACTGGATATCAACAAAGAACATAATTGCAAGATCTTGATTACATACAAATGGGTAATGTTTATCAACATTTAACCACAAAATCCAACTATTAACAAAATCAAATAAAACCCACTAAAATTAACCCAAAAACAAAACAACCCACCAATGAACAAACCCTAAAGTTTCTCAAATTGCAGAAACAAAAGGTCTAACCTCATTATTGACATCCTTCTTGCATTTTAATCCACAACCACATTGTGGGCATTCATTAAAATTATCAACAGGAAAGTTAGCAGAAGAAATACCAACAGAAAACTCAAGTTCATCACCAACTCTTCTCACTTCAACAATATTCAACCACATGAAGAAAACCTTCACACTAACCCCACTAAGATTAGTGAGCTTATTCTTGGAAATAAACCCATTAATTGTTGACTTGTAATTGAGTTGATAAGACCCTTCTAATGAAAAACTACAACTCCCATTAAGAAAAGCTTTGAAATTTCCAGTCTTTTCGTTTAATTCATAACCCAAAGCACCTTTAGGAAGAATACCCATTGGAAAATTGAAGGTTTTTAAGGCATCATAGGCTGAAAGCTTCTCCTCAGAGGTGGCTATGGAGGAAAGAAGTAAGAAAAAGAGAAGTAGAAGGATTGATGAGGAAGCCATTGGTGTAGTTGTGATGAGCAAAAATTACAATGATTTGGAATGCTTTTTATGATTTTGAAGGGGTCGGTGATTTTTGTCCTGGTTTGTGACTTTGTCTTATACAATGAATTCAGATTTTTGATGCAACATGGCTAATTTGAGATGACAGGAGGTGCTTATATGTAGGACTCATATTTTGGTGGGAAGTTTCTTGACTTCGACAAGGTGTTTACTTCCGATCTAGCATTATTTAGTTGTAGCAACTACTAATCAACTAGGAAATAGGAATAGTAGGTAGTGATTACTAGTGGTTACACCTTCTTTAATAAAAAAAAATAATTCTTTGATACATATACTAAATGATTGTTTGGCAGATTAGTTTATCGAGTAATTTTAGCTTATTTTGATATAAATATAGGGTTGAATAGTCAAACCAGCGAATCCTAGTGTTTGGTGAATTAGCTCGTTGAAACATCATATTGATACGAATAAGGTGTTTTTGAACAAGATGATTATAGCAGCGGGTTCAAAATCAGCTGGTCAAACCAGTTAATAAAACTAGCTGGTCAAATGAGCCAATATAATTAGCTATCAGCCATTTGCCAAGACCCTCAAAGTATGATATAATAATGATCATGGGTAGAAATGTACATTTAGATGTTAGATAAAAGTTAGAATAAATAAATTGTTCACCAATAAAACCAACAAATACACACTCTAATAAAAAAGAATGTTTAGAAAACTAAAAAGGAAATTCGTATTAAAGTTAAATATATGAGCTCCACTTGTAAGAGACCCTTCATATGTGATAGAATTGTCTAAATGTATAAAATTTTTATATATTGTTTGTTGAGTATATCACACAGCAGCAGCAGCCAAGGAGTTGAAGCACGTGAAGATCACACGCCAGATGCTTACTTACTGTTATATCAGTAGCTTGTAATTAGTGTGTGTTAGACACTCTCTTAGTTAGTTAGGATAATTTCCTATATATAGCTAATGTCCTCTCCTTGTAATAAACACTGATTACTGTTGTTGTAATAATACATACTCATTTTCCTTCTTCTGATTGTGTTGCATTCCACAATTCAACATTGTTTATGCAACATATTTATAGATAATATTGAGACTCTAAAAATTGTGCAATAGTTGCATATACAAATTGATATAATCATATAATAATGCTACTCATTAATTAAATAGTTCCTTTATTTCATTATATACTTATTATATTTAATTATACAGAATTTAATAAAATATTTAAAAGATTTTATACATTAAATTATATACATGATTCCCCATAAATAAAAAATTTATATATTACTCAAAATTACAAAAATCTAATATTTTTAAAATTACATCATTAATCATTTCATTCAAGTTCCTATATTTTTTTTAGGACATTAGCTACCATGTACTTTTTAAAATAAATTTGAATGATAATAGTGATAATAATTAGTAGCAACCAGCAAGTATTTGGGAATCGAATAATTCAATAGGAAATTGCGTTAAACAATCTGATAAAATACATCTCTGATTCCCCCAACTAAAATTGCAGCTAAAATTAAAAAAACCCTAAAATTCAACTGATTTTATATCAAGAAGAAGAAACCAAATCATTTACCCCTAAAACATGATTATCATCATCACAATCAAAGCCACATCCACAAGTAGGCGATTCGTAAAATCCATCAAGAGGAAAATTAGTAGAAACAATTCCAACAACAAATTGAAGTTGATCATTCAATTTATAAACTTCATTGATTGTAAGCCAAATAATAAAGATCCTAACACTTACACCTTTTAGTTTTGAAATCCGATTCTGAGAAATGACGCCACTAATTGTAGATTTATACTCCAAATCGTACCCATCTATGCTGAATCTACATGTTCTTGGAAAGAAAAGTTTGAATTCTCCGGTTTGTTTGTTGAGTTGGTAATCTGTAATTCCTTTAGGGAGTATTCCGACCGGTAAACCGTAGTTCGTGATGGCGTCGTAGACTGTTGGAGTTGAAGATGAGAGAGAAAGTGAAATGAGGAGGAAGAGAGAGAATATGGTGGTTGTTGGGGAAGACATTGTAGGTTGATTTTTGAGAGTTTTGGTGAGTTGAATCGGAAATTTGGAGATTTTGTAAGGAAGAATAGGAATCCTTGATAGAGGTTGATTTTGATGCTTGTTTCTAATATTGGTGAATATTCTTAGATGATTACGGATACCAGTTGAGGAGTCTCTCTGACCGCACTCACCTATATAGATATGAGATCTTGTTTATCTTTCTTTTCATATCCTAATTATAGTTTGTTTATGAGTGAAATACACCAAATATGATGATGATCGTAGATGATTACGGGACAAGTGAAGCTACATGGGGGCCGAGAGATTCGACCCCCTTGTCGAAAATGTGATCCATTGTAAATTTGGCTTTGCCCCCTTACTAATACGAGACATAGTTCAAAGAGGATACACATATAACAATAATTACTATAGCTCAATCAATGGTTGGACTAACACATTTGAAATCTAAGGATAATGGATCAAACCTTAATTTAAACTAATAGTTTTATAGACTAATAAATTAATATCATAATGTCATTGTTATTTATCTTTCATAATTTCACATTCATCCTTTTAGTATAGGTAAAGGACACTCCCAATATCCTGTACGAGGTAAGGTCCAGGTGAAGGGTTTTATTTTTCTTGAAAGATGCGGACAAATCATATCTATTACCATAAGGAGAAAGTAAAAAAGATTCGCACAGTCAGAAACCCCCTACTTGATACCTGCGCCTAGTAGGGGTCAAATCTCAAACCTTATAGCCTACTTACCATATCTTTAATGTCTACTTGTTGTATCTTTAATGCCTACTTATAATATATTTAATGCCCATAGAGTAAGTACTTAGGTACTTATAATATTTCAAATGCCTACTTATAGTATACTTAAAGTCTACCGAAAAACTTACTCTTTATTTTTCAACAAACCCAATTACAAATGTTTTCTCAAAAAGATCGTCTCTCACAAGAATTTATGTTAGAATATTATACTTTAAAATTTTTAATCCAATTCAAAATTGATTTGAAGATTAATTGAATATTGACGGATTTATAATCACAATCATAATCACAATCACATTGAAACTACTCTACAACAATATCAATGTCCGACATCTAACCACAATAATCAATTAATTAAATTAGTAACTATATATCAAACCACTAAATCAAAGATCACCAAATAATTACATTAAAATAAAAATATTTTATAAACAAATAATTGAGAAATAAAGGAATCAAAGATATATTTCTATATTTCAATTAAACGTGTTATCACCATTTGTTTTAAGATAATACTTGAGAATATATTTAGACTTTGGGGCAAATCGATTTTTATAGAAATCAGTTTGCAGTTAGTAACAACGAACTAAGTAACGACTTGTTAGAGCAGTCACAAGACTCACAACGATCAAAATGTCAAAGTGCTTTTTGTTCTTTGTTAAGTTTGTTGTTAGTAGCATCGAATAAAGGACTTTTTATGGCTAAATCTTTGTTCGCTATTATTAATAACAAATAGAGGTTTGACTTTATTTGACTAACAACTTCTTTGGTTTGCTAACAACAAACAAAAGACTCCATGACATTTTTGACTTTTGCAAACGATTATATGTTTGTTCATTGTTAATGACAGTAGACAAAACCAAACCACGAGCTTAGATGTGTACTTATTTTAAATATACTTATCCTAATTGCTGATTTTGGAGTTTTTTTTCCAACTCGTCTTGTATGAGATCGTCTCAGCATGAAACAAATTTATATTATTAGCCCATTGCTTTAAGCAATCACTATTGATTTTTTTTATAAATAGCCTATCTTTTTTAAATAGCTTAGACTACTAAATCCGTCCCTCTTACCCACCATTTTTTATTGTTCATTGCCATTACTTATCGCTCTTTACCTCCTTCACGTTTATCTTTATTTTTAGTTATTTGTACGTATTCTATTTATTGTATTTTTTTTTAATTATTTGATTACCATTCATGGTCAACATGAGTTGTAAGTTGCAGGCTTCTAGGTAGTTGCAGATTTTTCTCTCTTTGAAGACTCTTCTCGAGCTGAAGGACTTTTTGACCACACTCTTCTCTACGGGCATGAGCTGCGATCGTTCTTCATTCCTGAGACCCTAACTGTAGTACTTTATGAGCGTGATAACACCGGATATGATGATGATGATGATGATGAGGGGTTATGTGGCCAACGAAATGTTCTAGCTTTGGGCCCAAGGAAAGATAAAGTACAACTTTGACTAAACCCAGCCCACCCGAATAACCCAACTTAAAATAAAATATGGGCATAACACCTGTACCCCAAACCCTAATTCTGTAAACCTATCGTATAAAACCTTTTCTTCCAGATTTCCCCTTTTTCTAGCAGCTCCGCCACACACAGAGGGAGAGGAGAAAGAAAACCCCGCAAAAATGGTAAGTTTGAAGCTTCAGAAACGGCTCGCCGCCGATATTCTCAAGTGTGGTCGTGGCAAGGTCTGGCTTGATCCTAATGAAGGCAGTGAGATCTCCATGGCTAACTCTCGTACGTTTTCGCTCTATCAATATTCATAACATTTTACTTTCATTTCAATCTTTTTTTTGCTGCTGATATCCTCAAGTATTTTGGATTGTAGACGCTTAGATTTAGCTATTTCTTTCATTTCTCTGATTATAATTGGAGTTAAAAATTTTGAATTTGTAATGTTATGTTTTACTGGAAGAATAATTGCTTAAGTGAGATCTTTTGATCAATATTGGCGATTTATTCCGCGATGGAGCTGCAATTTTTTGTTGTAATGTATTATTTTTGATCCAATCGACTAGTTTTTCTGATATTTTTGGTTTATTCTAAAATTCAAATGGTGAAATTAGGATGTCGTTCTTTCAAAATGGGAGATTGCTTGCATTATTCTGTTTAATGGCCTATTCTCATAGACGATTGTGTTTATGAGCAATTATAATAGGCCTATCCTTAGTTATTTAGCTCTTGTAAGTTCAAGATTGACATTCATTTTGTTGCTCGTTAGTTGTGATTCTACTATAAGATTGTGAAGAATTGCTTTTAGTTAGTGAAAAATGTTGTTTGTCTGTATTTTTCTTGTTGAGTGAAAACATTTTGGTATTTATTGGCTGAATCTCGGAGAATAATGTACAGGTCAAAACATTAGGAAGCTGGTTAAGGATGGATTCATCATCAGGAAGCCTACCAAGATTCACTCTAGGTCTCGTGCTCGCCGCATGAAAGAGGCCAAGAGGAAGGGTCGTCACTCTGGATACGGTATATTGCTGCTTATTAACATTTATTTGTAAATGCATTTGGAAATGGTTCGAAACCTGCATTGAATGTTCAATGTTTTATTGTGTGCAATCCTGTTGTAAAATTGAGTAGATCATAGGCAGAATGAATGATAAACTTGCAACTTATTGATCAAGCTGGGTAGATCATAGGCAATTTTGTAACTTATTCATCAAGTTTAGTGGATCATAGACCATGCTAATGATGAAGTTGCAGTGATCAGACATTTCTTGTAGCAATATTTCCTACAACTTATTTGCATACTTAAATAGCATTGAGTTGGTAGTTGGTACTATGTCTGCCGTTCCCTCTTTGTTTTGTCATATCTAGGGATATATTATCACGAGATAGCTGATGATTTGTGACTATGTTATACTACTTTAAAAGTCAATTTGATTGCTTATAGGTAAGCGTAAGGGTACTAGAGAGGCAAGGTTGCCCACCAAGGTATTATGGATGAGAAGGATGAGAGTTCTTAGAAGGTTGCTCCGCAAGTACAGGGAGTCAAAGAAAATTGACAAGCACATGTATCACGACATGTACATGAAGGTCAAGGGTAATGTGTTTAAGAACAAGCGAGTACTTATGGAGAGCATCCATAAAACTAAGGCTGAGAAGGCTAGAGACAAGACTTTGTCCGACCAATTTGAGGCTAAGCGTGCCAAGAACAAGGCTAGCAGGGAGAGGAAATTGGCCAGGAGAGAAGAGCGTTTGGCAAAGGTAATTTTGTTGTATGAATTATATCGACTGGTGTAATCTAAAATTTTTGTTCTATTTGCTCTCAATTTCTTGTGACACCCTTTGATTAATCATAAATTATTTTCATTGTTGTTCAGGGACCAGGTGGTGAGAGTGCACCCGCACAACCTGTAGCTGCTGCACCTGCCGCTGCACCCAAGCCACAGTAAGTTGATTACGGCTGAGCTTTTTCAATAATCGCACCCATAATTCGTATTCAACATTGTATCTAATATGGTTCTTGTGATTTTACAGAGCCCCCAAGAAAGCGAAGAAGTGAAGGGACAGTGATCAAAACTGACAAGGAAGCTTTAGGGTTAGTCTACGACTTTACGTAGACCTTGTTATTTTGTCAACATTGTACTATTTTTGCAGCTGATATGTTTTGTGGATGTTATTATGTTTTGACTGAGATAGAGGTACTTGATAAAATCTTAGTACTTGGTAATGTATTACTTTCTTTATATGTTAAAATCGTTTTTATTATATCCATATGTGCATATATGATATGTGCGGACATGTATTCCTCCTTTCATCCGAATTGTGAATTTGTTACTCTAGGTTTTGTTTTGTTTTGTTTTTTTTTGATCTTTTGGTAGTGAAGATCAAATTCAAGGATGTGAAGTGAGTGAATAGACAAGGATTTAGATTGGCTGTAAATTATTTTTCTTATTATAGGGTAGGCGGTAGACCGAGGGAAGGAAACACTAGATATGAATTTGACCCTGGCTCTCACATGAAAAAAAGTTATACTTGCTCTAAAATTGTTTTGATCAAGATTCGAGTACGTGGATATTTTGCTTCTAATTTGAAGTTTGTTCGAGTCGAAGTCAGTTACGGTTTGCATTACAGAGTATTGGGGACATGGTCGATTAAAACCTTATCATTTAGGAATCAAGTCTAACTTGGTTAAAGATTTGAGTGGTAAGATTGAGTTGGGTTTTGTGTTTGCATTTGTGTTTAAATGATGTTACATATTTTGATATATAAGGTACTTGCCCAGGTTTGGAAACGAATTTGGCTGATAGAGATTATGTTGAATATGAGCAGTGGTATTGTGGTACACATCTATCATCTATAATAGATATTATATATAACTAACACTAAAACATAAATATGCTGATATTATTTACTTTAATATAGCATACTGATGATGCTATTAGCTGCATTTTATTCATTTTATACAAAAGCTAATTGTACATATTAACTACACCTAGAAAAGTACTAATACAGTAATACTCCTATTATATAGAAAATATTACGTTAAGAAATTTGACAAGTATTGTTCTGATACTATGTCTCCTATTAAATTTCTAATTAGACTACATGGGATTATAATATTTTTCGTGGGGACATGGCATTATAATTTTTTTCTTTAATACCCCGTTTTATTTTTTTAATTAGTCCCATTTAACTTTTTATCAATTTTTAAGTGGATCAAATGAGACCACTTAGAACTGAGAGAAAAAAAGGTAATAAGTAAATTGTTAATGGTTTTTCTTTAGATATTGTAATAAGGTAATGTGAGTATGATTAATAAGGTAAAAAATATATATACTATGAATAGAAATGAGACTAACAAAGTGACTTAACTTTATTTGAAAATGGAACTAATGAGGAGAATAAGAGGGAGTAATAGTCAAGAACTTGATGTCTTTTAAACAACAATGGTGAATAAAAATTTATAATAAGATGTTAATTCGTAACATCCAAACTTCCTCGGGTCAGAAATTGAAAATATATGTGGAATCAAAACCGCAAAGAACGGGAGGGAGTTCGGGTGTTACATAATTGATTATAAAAATTTAATGTTTTGGACACTCCAACTTAGCGTTGTAAATCTACCCTCTCTCATGTTCTTTGAGGATTTTACTCTTATTCATTAATAGTGATCTCTTCTCACAAACCACAAATAATAAGCATAATCAGCACAAATAATAAGCACAATCATTTATGAATTTATTACGTCATTTTAATTTTTATATCAATTTGATCATTTTTACTTCATTTTGACGTACTTAAGACAAAGATTAATTGCCTTAATAAAATAAAATTAAAAAAAACAACCAAATAATATTTAACCAAAACATAATAACATCATAACATAATAAATTTACTTCAATTATAAAAGTAAATCTAAATAATTAGTACACATATATGTCAATTTTAACTCAACTTTGTATTTTCCATTCATCCATTGCATTTTAATTCCATCATGACTTATTATGACTTTTTTTATATTTTGACTTTTTATGATTTCTTGGATTAAACTACTTGATAAATAGTTTTTTTTTTTAATTTACTTTCTTCCCAAATTCCAATTTCATGTATCACATTAATTTCAATTCTTGTAAAAAACAGAGGGATACCCTAAAAATTATAGGTAGTTTTTTTTAACTAAAATTGTAATACTTGCTTAATTAAGAAATAGGAAAACTTAATGCTATTACCCTTTTTAAGGGAATCTATTTAAAGCTTTAATATTGTCAAAATATAGAAATCAAATTTCCCAAAAATCCTCTCAACATTCAAATTTATGGTTGTAATTGCAAAGAAAAGGGCATACAAAAATAATCAATATTAATGGAGTAGAAAATCAATATTTTATTAGTTGGCTATCTTAATTATATATCTCAAAAATAGTAAATAGTTGGCTTCTTATTTCTATTTGTTTTATCATCTTTTTTGTTATTTGGTAATAAGAAAAAACAAAAAAATGGGCTCAAGAAATAATTTAATAAGGAAAAAATTAGTTTTTGTTTTTGGGTTGGTTTTCTTTTTACATGATCTTCAAATTGCTAAAGGTGGTGAACAACCAATTTTTGATGTCACAAAATTTGATGCTAAGGGAAATGGAAAGCCTGTATACACTGAAGATGGAGAAAATGCCAATTCATTTGTAAATTTCTCTCTTGTCCTTTTCTTCCCTTTTTCAATTATTCAATTATTGTTTATGGCGTGTTTGAAACGATGATTTCATTTGAAAATTTGAAATTGGCTCAAAATTATTGTTTGGCAAATAAAAATTTTTCAAATTTGAATTTTTGTTTTTTGAATTAGTTAAAGTTGAGAATTTGAAAATGAATACTCAAAGTCTCAAACCTTGTTATTCTCTAATTTTTCATTTATAATTTTATAACTGAAATCCATAATTTAAAATAAAATACTTATTTCCAAACACTACATAGAGAATTTTGTTTTACTAATCAGGGTAAGGTCAGAGAATTCTCTGTAGATAAGAAGGATAATAAAACTAATCTTCTTCTAAAGAGCAAGAATCGAAACTTTGTTACAAAGGGGAAGAGAATCATCTTTAACCATTAGGCCAGCCCACGATTCTGCGTATTGCTAATTTTTTGATCTTTTCTTTATAATTTGATCCAAATTAAGGAGTAAATCTTGAGTAATTATGGAAACTTGGTTTTATTATGTTCTTTGTTTGTTTCAATTTCTTTTTCATGTTTTTAAATGATAAAATTTGAGAAAATCTAATATAATTAAGCCTAAATAATCCTCATTTACTTAAATTATACTCAACAATTAATCGATTAACTTAACAGAAAGTCAAGTACTAAGATTATATAACAGAATTACAGAAATGAACCAAAATTACTTCAATGGGTTTGAAAGTTATTCAATTGTTCAAAAGTTTTGTTAATATATGTCAGAATAGGGTCATGTAATCGATTTTCACCTAGCTTCCCCTTCTTCCAGCTTGCCTTGTAATAAAATAACTTAATTTTCATGAAATAACCCATATTTGTTGAAATAAGGTCATGTGATCGATTTTCACTTAGAGTTCCCTTTCGCTCCATATAACAAAAATAAGGCCGCATCGCATCGGCTGCGTTGTAAAGGTTTTCAAAATAAACGAACCGATATTTCCCGCGTTGTAAAGGAGTAAAAAACTGTGATTTGTGCCGTATCAAGGGATATCTTATAGTTTTG
Organism: Amaranthus palmeri; assembly: GCA_019776075.1. Classification (NCBI taxonomy): domain Eukaryota; kingdom Viridiplantae; phylum Streptophyta; class Magnoliopsida; order Caryophyllales; family Amaranthaceae; genus Amaranthus; species Amaranthus palmeri. The sequence continues at coordinate 3,306,618 of JAAKBH010000271.1, read as the reverse complement.
ACCGATATTTAGGCACTATAATAACCGCATCATTCCCGTTACCGCATTTTTATACTATGCTCAGCCGACAATATAGTAATAAAAAAATATATTTTTCATTTACTAACCCAAATATTTGTGAATATTTAATTAATAAATACAAAAATGTAGGCATTTATTCAAGCATGGCAAAAGGCTTGCAATAGCATAGGACCATCAAAGGTAGTAATTCCCAAAGGAACATTTGTGGTTGCACAAGTTTTATTTTCTGGGCCTTGTCAATCAGAAGTTACTGTTGAACTTGAAGGAAAAATTACTGCTGATCCTGATCCAAGTGTTTTTCCTAATCAAGAATTAATTGTTTTTCAACTTGTTGAGGGTGCTAAATTTACTGGTACTGGCCTTATTGATGTTAACCTGCCCCTTCAACCATCTGATCCTAATAAAGATTTTGTCTTTATGGAAGTTATGCCTGTAAGTCACTATTCCATTTCTTCTTTTAGCCTTTTCTTTTGTGTTTAAAGACTCATTGTTGGTTGATTTTGGATTCTGTTTGGTGAATGGTTGTTAGGTCGAGTTGTTGGTTGAAGTTGTCAGGTGGTTTGACTTATAATTGGTTTTGGTTTCTGTTTGAAAAATGGTTGTTAGTTCGAGTTGTTGGTTGAAACTGTCAGGTGGTTTGACTTACATTTGATTTTGGTTTTTGTTTGGGAAATGGTTGTTAAGTCGAGTTGTTTGTTGAAGCTGTTAGGTGGTTTGACTAGTCAAAATTATTAACCGTTAAGTCAAATATTTACGCCGGTTGTAATTAAGCTGGCTACTATGAAATAGATGCCTATGTTACTTGGACTCGGGTACTAATGTCGGATAATGGTACATGCTCAAGTATAATATACGTCTAAATATTCAATTTTACACCTAAAACGAAGTGTGTAAGTGCTATACCAATGTCCGTGCATCAAGGATTAGACACAGATACTCAAAGCAAAATGAAGAGTCCGAGTAACATAGCTCATAGCACATTATCTTTTTGTTTGGCAAAAGTCCATTTTTCAAGCAATAATCATTTATCACACACAACACTCTATCTCAACATCATAAAGGACTTCCATCTAGCCTTTGGCTTAGACGGAATCGGATAATCGGATGTATACAACCTTCCTTCAGTAAGCAAACACAAGATCATTTCCAGATTGATCTTAATACTCCCTCTGAATCATTTTAGATATCCCATTTGGATTTTCACGGTTCAAGGGTGGTGTAGGGTCTATTAAAAACGTGGTAGCTAAGTATTTTAATTGATTAAATTAATTGTAAAGGTAGTTGTTGGGTATTGAAAATTGAAAAAGTGGGGGTATTTAGGTAAAAAAAGATAGACAAAAAAGAAAATGAGACATTTGATATAATTTTGCCAAATAAGGAAATGGGACATATAAAATGATTTGGAGGGAGTAGTAAACATCATCTGCAAATTTATATTATAAACGAACCAATTTACCGTCACACATTGTAATCCGAAATCAAAGAACTACGAACCGAAATTTTGGCTTGATTATTGATGTTGTTTATGTGCAGAGTATTAAGTTTAGCAATGCTACAAATTGTGTGGTGGATGGAATACATTCATTGAACCCATCAGCATTCCATGTGCTAGTTGAGAATAGCCATAACATATCTATTGTTAACAGCAATTTTGATGCTACAAATATTAAGGCTGATACTCATTCAAATGCAATTTATGTAAGTGGTTCAAGTTTTGTGCAAATTACCAATACCCAAATCAAATCTGGTGATGATTGCATCACAGTTTCTGGTGGTTCTGCTGATGTTTCTATTTCTGGAATTACTTGTGTTGCTGGGAAAGGAATCAGGTATAGTTATTGTTTTCCTTTTTTAGAATACAGGGTAGTGGGCCGGGGACTCTTTGGTCGTGCTCTCCTTCATGGGAATGAGTTGCCGCCGTCCTTTTCTCCCCAGATCTGGCCATAGTCTTTCTATGGGCGGGATACCCTGGGTGTGATGATGTTGATGAGAATACAGGGTAGCCGAGGGAAAGCGAGAATCAAATTCAGGTCTTTTTTGGAAAAGTTATACATGTTAGATTGTGATAATTTGTCAAATCAAATAATCATATAGTTGGCAGTGGCACACTCATGTGGACACACCCACTGGGCACCCGTGGGCTCGAGCTCACAAACTTACGAATAATGAGCGAGTTGCACACAGACTTGATGAGGTTCACTATTAATTCCTCAAAAAGTAGAGCGTTGTTCTTGACCATATGCAAGGGCGCAGAATTACCCTAATATATGAAAATTATGGTTAATAAAGTAGACACTTAAAATTTGCAATTTATGATTAGTTCTTTTAATCAATTAAAGAGTAAATATCACATCTTTATTTATGCTGATAATTACAATATATAGAGTCTGTTTATGTTATTTTTAACGAACACATGTTTAAATTTAGAATCGAAACTCATAGAGAGGACTTATTTCTTTCAGTTTACCTAGGGCGAGGATTGACATTAGAAAAGCATATGGTTTTAGAAAGATTACTCACCAAAATATGCAAGTCCACATTCCACTAATTTAATGACATGGGATTTTCCTCACATGGAAAGATTTTCCTCACATGTAAAATATTTTCGTCAACACATGCTCCAACTAAAACAAGACCCGATTCTCGCTATTATTTCAGGCCCACAAACCTTTACAATATAGCCTTATTTTTGCACTATGCGCTAGAGGGAAGCGAGAGTCAAACTCAAGTCATTTATGTGAAAAGTGTTGCACGTTTCAACTGAAACAAGACTTGATTCTCGCTATTATTTTGAACTTAAGATGATGAACTCTAATTATTGAACATGTTTGATCTTTGAATATAGTGTGGGGCCCCAACTAGATGGTTTTCGGCCGGACTATAATGTGAAAGGGGTGACAGTAAAGAATTGTACTTTTAAAGGGGCAGCATTTGGTGCAAGAATTAATGCTAGACAAACTGATAAACCTAGTGAAATATCCAACATTGTTTTTGAAGATTTAGTTATGGATCAAACCCTTAATCCCATTTCCATCAAACAAGATTATCTCCCCATACCAGATAAGGTACATCTTCTTTTTGTTATATTCTGCAAATTAGCGTATTGAGTAATTTTGGCTTATTTTGATATAAATAGAGGGTTGAGTTGTTAAACCAGCTAATGCTAGTGTTTGGTGAATTAGCTGGTTGAAACAGCTTATTGATACGAATAAGCTGTTTTTGAACAAGATGCTATTAGCAGTGGGTTCAAAATCAACTGGTCAAACCAGTTAATAAAATATGCTGGTCAAATTAGCCAATGTAATCAGTTATCAGCTACCAGCTATTAGCCATTTGCCATACACTCTTATTATCTCCATAATTTGGTTGAATGTATAAGGGTCGGTTTAGTAAATGACTTTTGGCTGAAGTTGTTAGTTGGATTGACATGTTCTGACAAAGTCTGTTGTTATGAAAGTGTTTATAAACTTAAGTCTTGGTTATTATAAAAGTGTTAAAAGTCAATGAAAAAAATTTACTCATAGCAACTTTTTGATTTTGGCTTAAAAGTTGGCTTTTTAGCTGACTTAAAAACCATTTAAAAGTCAATACTAAATTCAACGGCTTGTTTGATTAGTGATACTAAATGATGGTAATGGAAATGAATTATAGTGTAAAATGTCATTAAAACTTTCATGTCATTCCCATCATAATGAAACTTTAATCACAAAAAAGTTTTTGTTCACAAAATTTCATTACCACATAATACCACATCTCCCATCAGTAATGCATTAGAATGAATATTATGAACAAACTGAAATAATTGAAAGTTGTCAAGCATGACCATCAAGGTAGCCAAGATATTTTTCACCCAAATTACACTAGTTTTTCATTCTCAATCCTATAATTTATAACCCAGAAGGTCTCCTAAGAGACCGTCTATGACAAAGACAGCTCTCTAAAACAACTCCGCCCAATGTTTAAATGCAGTTTTTATTTTTTTAATTAAAATATTAGACATTAGAAATTGATTTTATAATTAGGCTGACCCAAGACAAGTGGTCTATGCCATAACCCGTCTAAAGTAAGAATTTATGTTTATAACCACCTACCAAACGCGCCGTAAAAGTAATAAGTTTGTTTTCAATTCATGCAGCCAAACTACGCAAAGATTACAAATGTTCAGTTCAAAAACATTAAGGGCACAACAACAACAAATGCAGTTATAGCTTTTGCATGTAGCAAAATGACTCCTTGTGATGGAATTCAAGTATCGGATATTAATCTCAGCTTTACCGGAAAACCATCCTTCGTCGGAAAGTTACCCAATCTTCTTTCAGCTAATTGTGCCAATGCAAAAGTCGCATTTAGTGGGGCCCATAACGGCTTAAACTGTGCTTAAAATTTTACACAAATTCTTACTTGAGACCGTTTTTTATAAAGACGGCTGTCAAAAACTCAATCCAATTCTATATATATTGTTATAACTCTAAATATAGATTTTGACTGAACTTTTGAGAGTTGTCTTTACAAAAGATGGTCTTTCAAGAAAGTACTGAAAATTTTATTTTAACCCACTAAATTATGGTTTATTATAGGTATTTTTTTTTGAGATGTACAAGTGAAAAAAGAATTTGAGGTAAAAAAGGAATATTTGGTATTATACATAAGCAAATCTTATGAGAAGATTCTATATATATATATTTATATATACAACACTTATTAGAAATTTTGAGTAGGAATTGATTCTTGTATATGTTGTCTTATAAAAATGTTTGTATACAAAAGTGATCTCCAACCAAGATAACACCTAAATCGTTTACTAGTTTTAATTTAATTTATAATCATGTTTCAAATTTCATTTAAACAATATAAATTTATAATATTTCTTTTTTTTTATGTTGCTATATTTTTAATTTTTTTATATTGAAGCTTGTTGGGAGAATTGAAAAATGTAGGTATAAAAAAGGGATAATAATAAATATATTTTGATGATCACTCTGTTGGAAGGCCTTTCTCGAGTTACTCTTTTGAAAAAGAGCTGGGGACTATTTGATCGCACTCTCTTTTATGGGTATGAGTTGCCGTCGTTTTTCCCTCTCCAGACCCTGAGCATAGTTTTCTATGAGCGAGATACACTGGGTATGATGTTGATATTAATCATAAAGAAGGCAAAGGGTTGATTAGACACAAATTAAAGGAAGACATATAATAGGACTAAAGCTCTAAGACTAAGATTTTGTCAAAATAGTATATTGGATAATTTTAGTTTATTTTGATACAAATAAAAGATTGAGTAGTTAAATCAGCGAAGCTAATATTTGGTAAACTAGCTGATTGAAATAACGTATGGTTTGAACAAGCTTTTTTTTGAACAAGTTGTTTATAGCTGTAAGTTCAATATCAGTTGGTCAAACCAGTTAATATATCAACTGGTTAAATCAGCTACTATAATCAACTATCAGCTATCAGCCATTTACGAAACACCCTTATATAGTGATCAACAATTACATTTAAATTAAATATAATAATCTAATTGTATTATGATTAACATCAATTGATAAAAGAATCGAGTTTTTCACAACAATCCTTATTTAAACTTTCTTTTTCACAACAATCCTTATTTAACATTTGAATTAATTTCTAATTTGAAAATATGATTATTATGATTTATTGGAATGTCACGCAGAAAAAAGTTAATATAATTGTTGGATATTTAATGAATTCAAGAATTAATTTGAAAGTACAACAAACAAAGTTTGTACGTCAATAACTTCATTCACGAACATAGGAAAACAACGAGGTGCAAATTCGATCACGAGATACGTCAATTTCGTTCGCAAGGTGCGATCATATACATAGTGTTCTTGTTCTTTGACTTTTTCTCGTTATTTATTATTATTATTATTATTATTATTATTATTATTATTATTATTATGCAAGTTTGCGGAGTTGGCTTCAACTTCACCCAGCTGATCTTTTCATTGCATGAATTTTTCTTGTTTTTCCTCGAATTGGAGAATTCTTTGGCTGCGCTCTCCTTTCTGGGTATGAGTTGCCGCCGCTCTTCTCTTTTCAGATTCTGCTCATGATTTGTCTATAGACGGAATATACTGGATATAATGATGATAATAAAGTTGCGACCATATGACAAACAATAGTTTATAGCAATTTCTTACTTTGTTTTGCAGAAAATTGTTCATGAAGACGATTAATTGCTATTGAAAGACGCCTTTCCTAAGTAATGTGATGAACCAATCAACATGTTGGTTGAATAAAACAAGTTGATGAATTAATGTCTTCTTAATCTATAAATAAGAGACATAACAAGAATGCAAATAATAATATTATTTCCTCTCATTTTCTTTAATTTTGATAAGATCAAATCTCATAGATTATGAACATTTTCTATTTTGAAGCCTCTAATTATTCTTATCAAGCTTCATGATAATACACCCTCTGTCTTTTTAATTTTGCATCTTAAAATGCAAATATATAAGAACTTTTTGAATCATATGGTGCAAACTCAAAGAGACAACAGGAGTATATTCTAAAATTTGTCGATAAGCTTTATTTAGAAATGCAATATGCATTAAATAGAGTTGTTAATTGTGCCATGTCATGGCAGGACGAGTCAATTATTTTAATGGGTTAAATCAGGGTAAACTGTGTTCTCCTTTATGGGTATGAGTTGCCACCGTTCATTCCTCCGCAGACTCTCACTACAACATAATTTGCTTTTCGTGGGATATATTTAGCGACATTTAATTTAAATGTTGCTATTTCAAATTTCTTATAGTGTATATAGAGCATTTAGTAACATTTGTTAGACCATTTAACAGCATATTAAAAAGTCACACTAAAGCTTTTAGCGACATAGGATCTAGTGACATTTCTCACAAATGTCACTATAGATCAAATTAAGTGTCACTAAATCACTTTATTGTGGAATTTAAAATAAAAATCAATAATTATTACACTAAAAATATGAATCAACGGCATTTTTTTAATGCCACTAAATTTAATATTGCAAAAGGCTAAATTTGTTGTAGACCTTATCTCAAAAAAAAAAAAATTTGTTGTAGACCTTGTAGTGCCTGTTCATAGTGTGCTATAAGTGGGATACACAGGGTATAATGATGATGAAGGATCAATGCATGTCAAGACTTGGCACGCTAAATTGAACATCTCTAAAAACTAAAACTACACTAAGACAAAAAAAAAAAGAAAAAATTTATTTTCGTTATGAATTAAAGATGATATAAAAAGATATATATATGAATCTGATAGCCGTGTACTAATAATGTTTAATTTGAAGGATGCAAGTAATATATTGTAGCAAGTTAAAATTATTTCAAATACAACACTTTATAAATTCCGATTATTGTTATAGGAGTGAATTACAATTTGTTAAAATTATTTATTTTCTAAGAAAATTCACTATAAAGAATAGCTTTTTGTCTATTACTTTTCAATACAATAAGAAAAGCTAGTATCGCAATTCTCAAAATAAATGTTAAAACTATTGGGAAATAATTGTTCTAGATTTACAATTCGAGATCAAAAATCAAGTTCTTTTAATAAAATAAAATTAGAACCGAGCAAATTTTAAAATAAATCACTAATTACAATAATAATAGTATTACTCATTACTCAAAATAAAACTCAAAATAAAAAATCTTACTTCAAAGATATCAAAGTATTTAATAATTGTTGTAATATGAATAATTCTAACATAGTTTTTCAATAAAAAAATCCAAATTACATAATGAAACGTGTAAAAAACAACACTTCAACACATAATTAAACTATATATATTCATCACTACAACAAATACTTTTTATATTCATAAATAACATTGACTTCAATTTTATCTCAAGTCTACAACAAATCGAAAGATCCCCTAGTAAAACTTCGTATCAAACAACGATGTTGAAGAGGATATTCAAAATTGTTAGATTTCATACACAACGATCACTATTTTTAATTAAAGTTGTTATGTACTTTGTAAATATCGTATGACTCTCTAATATTTATACTTTAAATTTTTAAGAATATATTGTTTTTTTAAGAAAATAGTATCTCCATTATAATGGGTATTAATTGTTGATCATTATAATCAAAAGAAAACATAAAAAAAAGAGTAAATTTTGTACAAAAAAAAGTATATTTACTAACAATTAATTCCATCATGTTTTCCTTTGAAAACAACTTTGGCATTTAAGCAATTAACTACACTACCAATAGCCTTAGTAAGAGGAAGCTTTTTATGAATGGCTGCTTTACCATCAAAAGTTAGGCTGACGTCAGCAACCTCAATGTCCGTACAAGGCAATAATGGGCTGCAATCAAATGTCACCAATTCTGTTGTGGCTGATGTTCCTCTTATATTTCTGAAGTGCACATCACTTATCTTCACATGAGATGCCTACAACATTATTTTTTTACATTTTTAAATTAGACAAACAACTGGTCTCGGACGAGACGGCCAGATAATGAGAATGTCAATTTGGGTCGGCTCAATTCACGCGTGTAACAATCTGAGCATTTTTTTCATTTTTTGGGCATTTTTCAATTTGGATTTTAAATGTATCGATTTTAACCTTAAGGGGGCGTTTGACATAAGGGAATAGGAATTGTGAGACTTAGAGGGTGAGACTTATGTTGAGACTTTAAAATAAGACTTAAAGATAAATTGTCTCGTGTTTTTGTTTGGTAAAAGATGAGATTAGATTAAAATTAGTTGAATTTCGTCTCAAATTACAAAGTTTCCATTCCCCAACCTCAATTACCTCCCTCCCCCAAGGCAGGGGCGGAGCAAACAATTCTGAGGCCCTGTTTATAATTTATAGATTTCTAAAATTGGGTCCCATTATAATAAAAAAAATTAACAAAATAAAAATTCAATATAATTTATATTTCTTAAACTTAAATTAAACTGTTAAAAATTAAACTTTCTTTTTTATTGCTAAATGAAAGAGAAAAGAATAATAATAAATTGATGACCAATAATAAAAAGAGTAAAAGTTTGAAAGATTGAAAATTTTAAAATAAATTGTTGATTATTTTTATAAATTAAGTTAGTGATAATTGATTTTTGATGAATGTGTAAACATTAAATAAGGTAAGAAAAAATATTGGAAGGTTAAGAGTTGTTTTGGAAAGAGATAAAAAAGGAGAGGAAAATGTAATTAATAGATTTTGAACATATGACCATTGATATATGAAGTAAAACTCTTACCAACTACTCTACTTCATTAGTAATTTAGTATGATATTCTACAATAATTTTTTAATATGAGGCCTTCAGGTTCGGGGGCCCTGTGCGGTTGGGCACCTCGCACGGGCCCAAAACCGCCCCTGCCCCAAGGACATTTTTCATGGGAATTTACCATACAATATTCTCATTTCCTAACCTCCTTAAATTGCCAACCCCTCCTAACAAACAAAAACATTTGAAGTCTCAACAACAAAAATTCCCATTTCCTCCCCCAAATCCCTCATGCCAAACACCCCCTAAAGGTATCAATTTTCAAAATTACCCGCTATCATGATCAGTGGTGGAGCTAGGTTGGAGCCTACGAGGTCACGTGCCCCTAGGCATTTTCAAAAAAATATAATTAAAAGTAGATTTTTCGATTGGTAAGACTAAAAGTGTAAAATTAATACTGAAGTCTTTTGATAATAAATACTCTCTGATTTTAGTAATTTTGTCTTATTTATTTATTTTATCTCACTTTTTTGATTAGGTTAATTGATTTATTTTGTTCTATTTACTTTTATGATATATCGTATTTAAAATTTTAGCAAATAAGGATAAAATAGTTGTTAATTTTACAAATAAAACTCTGTTGAAATTTCGTCCATTAGTTGGTACTCCTTGGTTCTCTAAACCCCGAACCTGCCACTAATCATGATTTATTCACCGATTTCAAATTCAAATGGTCAAACCAAATAAAAAAAAGTACTTCCTCCGTTCCAATTTAGTTGCACCACACCCTCTTGGCACAATAATTAAGGGCTGTCACATCAGGTCTGATGATATATGATTGATGATGATATGTGTAGTAGGAATAAAGTGATAATAAAATACTCCTCCGTCCCATTGAATTTGCATCATTTTCCATTTTGGTCCGTCCCATTTAATTTGCATCATTTCTTTTTTTGGATAGTGGCCCACCACTTTCTTTTAATCCCATCCACACATTTTAACCCTCTTTTAATATCATCCACACAATTCATTCTCTCTCCTCATTTATTACCACTTTTTTAAAAATACACAACTTTCTCTTTGATGCAATTTCAAAGGGACAGAGTAGTAATTGAAATAAAAAATTAATTAATGGAAGGTAGGTATTGGTTGTGGGTATATTAAATGATTAATGAGATGATATATGATTGATGGTGATATGTGGGGTAGGAATAAAGTGATAATAAAATAAGATTATTCTTTACCAAATATAGTAATGGTGCAAGTATTGTGAAACAGCCAAATAAGGTAAGTGTTGCAAGTATTTTGGAACGGAGGAAGTATGTGAGTAGTTATTACCTCAGAGCTTGCTTTTTTCCCATATTGTTGATCAATAATGATAGGATTCTTAACATGATCCATTATTATATCTTCAAATGTGATTGCTGAAGCTTTATTAGGCTTATTTCCTGGCCATGACTTAATTCTTGCACCATTTGTAGTTCCACTTAGGGTGCAATTCTTAACTACCACCCCTACTACTTCTAATTCATCTTTGTACTTTCCAAGGCTCCCCACACTATTAAACATACATAATTAACTTATTCATCAATATTATAAAATATTCATGTAAGTTTAAAACGATATTAATTTATGAATTAATTACACTATGATTAAGTTAACTTTTTGCGACATTAGATTTAGTGGCATTAAAAAATGCCAGCGATTTATATTTTTAATGTAATACCTCCTCCGATTCTTTTCAATTGTCCTATTTGGTTGGACACGGATATTAAAAGTGGGATGGATTCCACCAAAAAGGTGGTAGTTAGGGTATTTTAATTGATAAAATTAATTGTAAAGGTGGTGGTTGGATATTGTAAGTAGTTAAAGTGTGGGTATTTTGGTCATTACTTGTGTGAACATGTGATATTATGTAAAAATTATCATAGGCAAAAAAGAAATGGGACAATTGATATACATTTGCCAAATAAGAAAATGAGACAATTGAAAAGAATTGGAGGAAGTATATTAATTTTTTATTTAAAATTCCACTATAGAATGATTTAGCGACACTTTATTTGATCTTTAGTGACATATATAATTGTTACTATAGTCTATAGTGACATTTGTGAGAATTGTCACTAGATCTCATATTGCAAAAAGTTTTAGTGTGATTTTTTAATATGTTGCTAAAGGATTTAATAGATGTCATTGAATCCTCTATATATACTATTAGAAATTTGATTTATCGACATTTAAATTAAATGTCGCTAAATATATACCAGTATTAAAAGCAAATTATGGCATTGAACTTTTTAAATATTCAAATTCTAGGAAAATTTTGGTAGAAATTTAGGAAATATTAGTCGATGTTGAAATCAATTTTCCAAATCAATATAGGGAATTTTTTTCGAATGCTTTCCAAGTGACTAATTATAAGATTAACAAGATCTAAATCATGATATTTTCGAGATATAAAGCATTCGGTTTCACAAATTAATGATTTAAGTTGATTTTAAGAACAACTAATTAATCATACAACTCAATTTAAAATCCTGATTTTTTCAGCGTGTTTGTATCACTATGACTATAAAACACAATCATAACGGATTTAAATGAAAAATATAAATACATATTATGAAAGTAAAAACGGAAAAAATCACCTGATACCATGTCCGGGGCCACAAGTAACACCAAGAACATTAATATTTTTAGAACCATGACCAATAGAGACACAATCATCACCGGTGCCAATTATGGTGTTAGCAATGGTAACAAGTTCTGAGCTACCGATGTGAATTCCGTCAGTGTTAGGACTGTTAAATGGAGCTTCTAACTTCACCCCACGTATCGTCACGTTTTGGCAGTTGCTTACGAACATATGAAAAAACATTGGATTTATTGATTTCACACCTTCCACCAAAGTGTTGTTCGTCCTGTGGAATTTTATGGACTATTCAAGCCCATATGGTTTTTATTAACAACCTTAAGTATATGATTGCAAGGTGCATCAATATATGTGCAACTAGCTAGTGTCACTACTTAAAACACATAATGATGTAAATATGGATGGTCATGGTGCGGGTTTGAAGCGGATCCAAGCAGACTCAAAAATAAACCCTTTAATTTTTTGAGATACAAACCTGGATTTGGATCCTAAGGGTCCAAAATTTAAGACCTAGATCCAGACCTTCTGAATCTAATGGGTCTAAAAAAATTTCTTTAATTTGTCAAATTTGAATCATTTGTAAGTCATTATATTTTTCGTATATTTGTAAGATAGTTGTTATCGTATTTAACAAATATTTAATACTAATTTAACATCTAAAGTCACATAGCGTCATCCACATATGCTTAAATTCTATTATAAAAACTAATTCGAGTCCATGAAATAAGGGTAATTGAGTTAGCACTTAGCAAGTAGCATATATATATATTATTTATACATATTATGATTATATGAAAAGAAAATAAGTGTTGGGGGCAGATTTCATATACATAAAAGACAAGTAAAATAAAGATTCGAAGGGCAAGTTCAGGGTCTGGATTTCATATAAGACGGTCTCATATAAGACGGGTTGATCATCTGAAAAGAAATAAAAAGAAAAAAAGGGGTAAATAATTCTTACAGTAGGAAGAGGAGCACAATCATTATTGCCAGAACAATCATTATTCCCCCAATGTTTAGCCCCTTGGCCATCCACAATACCATTACCAGTAAGTGTAACATCATTCACATTCTCAAACATGATCACAAATGGTTCTGCGTATAGACTTATATCTGTGTTAGCCAATACATTTCCTTGTATCTCTACTGTAACCTTTGATTTGCATGGCCCACTAAATAGAACTGGACCTATTACAAAATTCCCTTTTGGGATTATTACTCTTGTTACTCCACTACTATCACATGCTGCCCTCCATGCTTGAATAAATCCCTGCAATTCATATATAGTACTTGTTTTTAGGCAAAACATTAAGTGCGGATGCAGCCTTGTTCAATGCTGTTGATTAGAATTGGTCATGGGGCGGATCTGGAGTGGGTATGGTCAGGCACAGACCCGGACGACCAGGACCCTTTAATTTTTTATGGATTCAGACCCGAATCCGAACTTTAAGTGTCCAAAATTTCTAGACCCGGATCTAGATCCTCCGGATATGATGGGTCTAGGGTCCTTAATAGGTCTGAAGAAAGTCTATTTGATTTGTCAAAATTTAAAATGTAGGTTAATAAATTTAGTGGAATTTCACATGGTAGATCGAGCTTTCATGAAATGTCAATGGTAGTCATTTTCTGTGAATTTTTTGTCGATTTCCGTTTAATATACTGATTTGACGTTTATACCCTTATTAAGTGTTGGTTGTTGTCTTTATAATTTTTCCTAAACTATTTTTATGCTCTCAAATGTTTAATGCACCATTTTGATGTTTAATTCATCAATTTGTCAAATGTTTAGGGCAAATTGTAAAGATAAGAACAAATATTTATAGAAACGTCAAAATGATGAATTTAACGGAAATTAACAAGAGTTTAATTGCATATTTATTGTTTCTATTTGTGATTATTTGATTGTATAATAATAATTTCAATATCCTATATTCCGCATATTCTTAACAAAAATATGTTCAATATCCAATATTCCGCATATTCTTAGAAAAAATATGTTCAATAATCCATACACTATTTTTTATGATATTTATCAAAGATAATATATGACAATATAGATAAAGCTTATACTTTAATAATACTTCTATCATTTATGTTATTGGACTTTATATCAATTATCTTTATTTAGTTAAATTTATTACATTATACTCCCTCTGAATCATTTTAGATGTCTCATTTGGAATTTCACGGATTTTAAGGGTTGAGTGGGGTCCATTAAAAAGGTGGTAGTTGGGTATTTTAATTGATTAAATTAATTGTAAAGGTGGTTGTGGGGTATTGGGAATTGAAAAGTGGGGGTATTTAGGTAAAAAAAGATAGACAAAAAAGGAAATGAGACAATTGATATGATTTTACCAAATAAGGAAATGAGACATCTAAAATGATTCGGGAGTATTCAATAAGACAATACATAAAATTATTCAAAAAAATAACTCAATTAATCAAAACGAATACGACTCGTCATCATCATACCCAACATATCCCATCCCTAGAAAAACCATAAGCAAGATCTGGGGAATGAAGGACGGCGGCAAGCCGGCAACTCATACTCACAAGGAGAGCGCGACCAAATTGTCCCTCAACTCTAGAAAAAGCAAGAGAAGTTCTTGCAATAAAAAGTGCTGGGTGAAGTACGACTCGACTCGACTCTGACTCTGACTCAACCCGAAAGAAAATATGCAAAAATTATACCATAGCATTGGAAGATTCCCCTTCTTCGGTATCATCCGAACCATCACCAACAGCATGATATTTTGTAACATCAAAAACACCACCTCCTATAGGCAAAGGAGCTACATTTGGAAGGCCAACTTTTCCTTTATTATTTCTACCTTCAACAATATATGTTGATGAAGTTATTAGGCATAATACAAGAACAATTATTGTCATCATGATATTATGCAACAATTTGTTCTAGGATTATGAATTTCTAATGGAAGGCAAAAAAATATTTTCCATAAACAAAATAAAATCTATAGAGAATTTAGGTGGATGAAATTGTTTTAGATATTGTTGGTGTAAATTTAGTGTTATATAATTAGTTTTTCTATTATTGTGTTTTGTTTCGCAACCATTAGTTTAAGTTTAACGTTTTGGTAATCTATACAGGAAAGAGAGAATACGTTTTTTAGAACAAATTGTCTTAGATAATCCATAATATTTTCATGATTTTTCTAACAATAATTTCATATATTAATGAACCATGAATATTCTCAACTTTAAGAGTATTTGCCTAGAGTAGTAAATAAATGATCTGCTATAGCAAGTCTTAATTTTTTTTCTTAAAATAATTTAAAATAAAATGTCAAAACAATGTAAAAAGTTAAGTTAATTTTTTTTTTGATTTTTTTATTATTAGAATTTTTTAACATCAATTTTCAAAATTTTTCTCTGATCATACATCAGTTTTGAATTTACTTTTTATCGTAAATTACCTACCATATTAGTTCATCTGATTACTCGATATTACTCCATGAAAAAACCTGGCCATAAAATTGAAATTATTTATGGTTAATCAATAGGTGAAATTATTGTAGAAAAGTAATTAATAAATTATATTATTTTTAGTTTTTTTTTTTGGGTAAATTATGCATTAAAAAATGCTTGAAATAAAAAAAAAGTGTTAGTTTGATGAAACATGATTAATTTTTTTATAAGGGCCATTAATTCCAATTGTACCAAAAATATATTCAAAGGCTGAGATGTTAAACACTTTTAATTTGAAATAGTTCGTAGGACCATATTTTTAAGATCAAGAAAGATCTTCAATGAAAGTAAAACCTATAATTTATAACACACATTACAATTAATAATAAATAATAAATAAATAAAAATAAAATACTTAAATACATAAATAAAAATAAAAATAAAAATTAAAAGTAAAAATAATAAGGTATTAAGATAAAAACGAGTAAAAGAGAGATATGTTCATCAACACCTTAATTATGCCAAATTTGATTTACTAATAAACTTGTCACAATCTTGAATTTTCTTTCACTATTCCAATTTCCACTAGCAACTTCATCTTTATCCTAATAAAACAATAATCAGTGTATCTTAAGCACATAGATTACCCTCTAACTTATTATTGCACCACTTTTTAGTTTCCTAGGAATAAGATAAGAATATGGAATAAAGAAAAATATATCATACTTTCTCTGTTTCATTATACTGGCTATTAATAGCGATATTTCTTCGCTGAACATGTCATCATCAGTAGCAAGTATTTCAGAACGAGGAAGTATATGTAAATGAAAATACTATAATAGTGTTGGTGAATCAAGATTTTCACTAAGTAGTTAAGAATATTCAAATATCACGTTATATTATGAAAATTCCACTATTTGTAAAATTAACTTTATATGCTTCATATTTTTTTTAATATTATTAAATAAGTTATCAAAGAAAGGGGACTTAATCTTTCATTTAAATGATATAAATCAATCTTTATTGCAAACATATAGTCTAGTGTGCACTACATTGATCACTAAAAATCATGATCATATTTTTCGATCATCATCTTCATATCCAATATATCCTACTTATAGAAACTATGTTCAGAGTCTGAGAAGAAAAAAACAAAACAGCAACTCAAATCCCTAAAGAAGAATGTGACTATAGTTGTTTCAATGGGCCGGGACGGGGGATCGGGTCACATTATTATAGGTCAGTAGCGGGTCGGGTAAATAACGGTTCGGAACATTAACGGGTCTTTGGGTAAAGGATCGGGCCGAATAGTTATAGAAATTGGTTGTAAAAAATATTTACCACTTTTTTTTATATTTTTATATGATAATGTTGTATTTATAGTTAAATTGACTTAACGGGCCATAAAGTATACTACAGAACTATTTTATGTACTTTTAAAAAATGGGTCAAAGTAGGTTGTATTGAAATGGACTTGACCCGCCCGGCCCATTTAACATTTGACTTGACCTGTCCCATTTAAATTTTGACCCGACACACCCCGATTCAGTCCATTGAACACCTCTAGATGTGATCAAAGAGTCTCTCGACTTGAAAACGGTTTAGAAAGAGATTCATAATACTCTTCAAATGTGTAATCAAGAGGATCCAAGAAAGCATTAAAGCCAAAACACAAGCAATCAAATGGATTCCTAAAGTAGCCAGTAGAAACACAACGGTGGAGCCGATGGACAAAACTCACAATTTTTTTTTTTTTTTTTTTTTTTTTTTTTTTATACTTTATCCTCAATTTAAAATATACTCCTATAAAATTTATCAATAGTATATTTGAGGATAATAATTTAAATAAAAATTTAAAATTAAAACAAGTTAAAGTTGAGAATTTAAAAATGAGTTTTAAAATTTTGTCATCTCATATATTATCCTCAACATCTTCCTCTATATATCATAATGGCAATTTACAAATTAAAATGAATTAAGTGTTTTCAAACACAAATTAATTACTTTTATAATTATAAAATAATCACTTAGAAATTATAAACAATTACATAAGGAAAAATGTCGAAAAGTACCTGATAAAAAAATTTTGTCAAAAAATACCTTACTAAATTTTTTCTTTTCCAAAGAATACCAAGTGACGTTTTCCTTCAGCTGACCGTTAGATATAGCGGTTGACCGGTCAAAATCGAAAAATTATTTTCCTCATCTTCAATTTAATGTTAGTTGGTACTCTTTGAAAAAGAAAAAATTTTTCTTAGATATTTTTTGACAAAACTTATTTTCGGAAAAAATTATTAAATACTTTTTAATATACTTCCTCCGTCCTGAAATACTTGCTATATTTCGATTTTGGACACTACTCATCGTTTAAGCTTATATTTTATATAGCGGCTAATATATGAGTAAAAATATGATTAAGTGGGATCTTGTCTAGAATCGTCTAATCGCATATTTTTATAATATTAACTTTTCATAATTTTTAGATGTGTATAATTCGACATATAAATGAATTAAATAACACATTGGATTTCGTGAAAAGTCAATTATAACAAGTATAATAAAACGGAGGAAGTATAAAAGTTTTAATGGCTTAAACTTAGAGAGATACTTCCTCCGTTCCGAAATATTCGCTACATTTTCGTTATTGACACTATTCATCATTTAAGCTTATTTTATATATTGCGGCTAATACGTAAGAAAAAATATAGTCAAATGGGATTTTGTTTGATTCGTTTAATCGCATACTTTTATAATAATAATTTTCAATAAATTTTAGATTTTAGATGTGTACAATTCAATGACCGCCCTATCCTTATGATCCTTATGTTTGGCTAACGTGGGTGTAAGATGCAGGTTTCAGATTTTTGCAGGTCATATCCTTGAAGACTACTATAGAGCCGAAGGACTCTTATGACCGCCTTCTCCTTCTGGGTATGAGACGCCGTCGACCTTCCTTCCCCGGACCCTGACCATAGAGTATCTATGTGCGGGAACACTGGGTATGATGATGATGATGATGTGTACAATTCAATATATAAATAATCAAAATAATGTATTGGACTGCATAAAAAAGTCAAATATAGCAAATATAATAGACCAGACAAAGCAATCAATAAAAAAATGACAATCATAATCCCAAAATGTCACACGACACTGGACAGTTCCCCAGTAATAAGTTCATTGTTTTCCCAAACATACCCTTATTCCGCCACTTGTTCCTCTTACAAACCACCGTCTTTCTCTTTTTCCTCTGCAAATTTCCTCCATTTTTTCTCTCTCCTCTTCTTCTCCATTCATCACATTTCTCTCTCTATAAAACTTTACTGCTTTCCCGGATTCTCCACAATTTTATACTAATCCATTCTCATCAATGGCGCCTAAACTTACAAAGAGTCCCAGTATGAGGGAAAGAGTTGAAGATACTCTTTCTGTTCATCGAAACGAACTCGTTTCTCTTCTTTCCAGGTTTCATTCTTCGTACCTTTTCTTTTCCTTTTTTGTTTCTAGGTTTTTGTGTAAAGTATGGTGCATAAAGCGCTTCCGTATGGTTAAGATACTCGTTGAGCAAAAAAAATTTGGAAAACCTAATAATAATATGAAGTTAGCTTGTGTAAAAACTGTCGTACTTTTTGAAATTGAATAGGTGCTTCAATGAATTTGTTGATTTTTGTTTGGAAAATGTTGATTGAGATGATGTATGTATGTAGGTATGTGGCACAAGGGAAATGTTTATTACAACCGCATCATCTGATTGATGGACTTGAAAATGTAATCGGTGAAGATAAAGGCAAACAAATTCTTAGTGATGGTCCTTTTAGTGAAGTTCTTCGCTCTGCTCAGGTTTTTTTCTTTCTTTTTTTGTTTTTTTAGCTTTGAATCTGTTCATGCTCTGTTTTTATGATTTAGGCTTAAAGTTTTGTTTGATTTTGGGTAGAGGTTGGGCGAGACGGGCGTTCACCCTATCCCCAATATAAGAGCAACGACTTCAAAATATGAAGTCCATATAACAGTTTATTTGATGTATGAAATGTGTCTCATGGAAGATTGTTCTATAAAGAAAATTAAGATTAAAAATTACATTATTTATTTTGGGATAATAAAAATACTACCTTTTGAATAATATAGAACAATTCAATCTTATATCCTTTATCCATTTTAAAATACTTTTATTTAAGTTTAGATTGCACTACGTATTTGCACCAATAGGAAGACCAGAAAAACAGATATCAATGGGCAAAGAAAATAATAAAGTAAAAAGTATTTTAGATAAATAAATTATACTAACCGGTAATTTATAAATTAATGTGAAGGTGAGATTTTTTATTATTATATGGTGATGTATGCTCTATTCTATGAATTTTGCATCTAGAAATGCCAATTCCTAATAAAAAGTAATCATATAAAATTTGATATACTTAAAGTTTCATATTTATGAGATTGCCAAACTATTGTTTGCTACTTAATGACATTAGGATTAGGATAATAAATGGTACAATTGTATATGAAAATCCATGTCATAATTGTACAATTGTATCTTCCAATTATGAATTACACCATCTGTTTGTATGAAAAGGGAAAATAACTTTTAAATGGTGGATAACCATGAATTTATGGAGGGTTTTTAATTTTGGCACTAATGTGTAATGAGACAGGTTTGATTTTTTTAACATGGACATAAAACCATGGATCATTAGCAATTGTGGGGTTTAATGGGTTGAGAGTCTTGTGACACTGATGTACGGAAAGTGAGATATAAAAAATGGACAAACTTGGGTTGTTCTAGATTGAGCTAGTGTTGTTTATGGGAATTGGGGCCCACATATTTACTTAAGATTATCCTTTATAAGAACTAATGGGATTGCAACTTGCAAGTTGTAGTTCCTAGAAATCATTAACTTGTCTTTGAGCAAATGAATTAGGAAGTGTATGTCAATAAAAATGATGTCTTTGATGTTGTGGAGGAATCATTGTCTTTAGGCCAATTTCAATTTGAGCCAAAAAAGGAGTTGTTGTGCATGCTAATGGAGTTGAAAGTGATATGGGATTATATGATATGCTTGTATTTTATGGTTGAATTTAGTAAGCAAACTTCTGTAATGTCAACTTGTTCTTGACTCTTGACTATTTTAGCAAAACATTTGTTTTTGCTTTTGGGAATTTTCTTGTATTACAAATAATGATATACTAGTTTATGATCTTAGACTTCATTTTATGACGAACTATAGGGAATAATTGTTTGATTTATGGGTGATTTTGAGCTTCAAGAAAGCTATTTGGCAAATATGTATTGATCTAAAATTCAGGGCCGTCTTGGATGTTTTTGGGGCCTTGACCAAAAGGATACAATGAGTTCTTAAACTAAGAATGTTATGCCTTTTTTAGGTGACATAAACTACTAATTTTATCAATTAGACAAAACACTAATATGCTAACTTATTAACCTAGAAAAATACAATAAATTTAAATTTCATTACTTAGTTATTTGAACACAATGATTATCGATGAAAAAATCAAATTACATCCATCAACCAATAACCCCAAAACAAATAACTAATCATTAGCAAGGTCACAAATAACCATTAATTATAGAAGATCATTATCATTTGAAGGATCATATTATCATTTATTCAATACTACCTTTGTTCCCTTGTGTCCATGACAAGTTAAGTTTATACAAGAGGCCTGATAGAAATGGCTAGTGGATTTTGAGAATGGGTCTTTGATTATTTTTCCATATTCTTAAATGTAGTTTGTTTTGTTTTGTGGTAGGAAGCTATAGTTGTTCCACCCTTTGTTGCTATAGCAATTCGTCCAAGGCCTGGAGTTTGGGAATATGTTCGCGTTAATGTCTATGAACTTAATGTGGAGCAGCTAACTGTATCTGAATACCTCCGCTTTAAGGAACAACTTGTTGATGGAAAGTAAGCATATATTTTTGTAATTTTATAAATCTGATCTTATTTTCAGGTCTTCAAGTTATATTTCTCGTGTTTTTATTGGTGCAGGACTGACGATCACTATGTGCTTGAGCTTGATTTTGAGCCTTTTACTGAATCAGTTCCACGTCCCACACGCTCTTCATCGATTGGCAATGGAGTTCAGTTCCTCAACAGACACCTATCATCAATCATGTTTCGCAACAAAGATTGTTTGGAGCCGTTACTTAATTTCCTTCGAATGCACAAACATAAAGGACTGGTTAGTTACGCTATTACTCTTCAATGATTGAAACATAAAATATATGCTCTAATAGTCTAATTAACTTGCCAGTAATTGTGCAGGTCATGATGTTGAATGATCGTATACAATCTATATCCCGTCTTCAGTCAGCCTTGTCTAAGGCTGAGGATCATCTATCCAAGCTCCCAGCAGATACACCATACTCAGAATTCGAATTTGTGTAATATTTTGGGACAAAATTACCGTGAATAATCAACCTTTCGTTAATTTCCCTACAATAATACCAACTTTTGATTAACCATGAATAATACCAACTTAGGGGTGTCTTTCCTAGAGTAATGCCAACTTTAGTTTATTAGTTTATTAGTTATACCAATTTTTTTGTCATATAATTTCCTATAATTTGATTTTTAACATGTTAAGGATATTCAAGGGAAACACCCCCTTACTTAGTATTATTTATAGTTAATCAAAAGTTATTATTATTTATTGTAGGGAAACAAAAAAGGTTATATTAATCCTGGTAATTTTTCCTGTATTTTGAATAAATGTACCATTGACTTTTATCTGTTATTGGGTCAATGATCGTAATGTCCCTCATTTTCAAAGTTGGTTACTTGACGGGAATATAAAATCTCTTCCATATGTCATGAATTTGCAGACTACAAGGCATGGGTTTTGAAAGAGGTTGGGGTGATACTGCAGCCAGAGTTCTAGACATGATGCATCTTCTGATGGACATACTTCAGGCTCCGGATCCCTCTACATTAGAGACATTCCTTGGAAGACTGCCCATGGTTTTTAATGTGGTTATTCTATCCATACATGGATACTTCGGTCAGGCTCATGTGCTTGGCTTGCCTGACACTGGTGGGCAGGTATAAGCCTATTTTCGACATTTAACAGTTTGTATATTCTTATGAATATGCGTTTTTGGTCCGTAACACATCTAACATCTATTCTCATTTCCTTTTGTAGATAGTTTATATACTTGACCAAGTGAGAGCTTTGGAACATGAAATGGTTGAACGAATTAAGAAGCAAGGACTGGATGTAACTCCAAGAATTCTTATCGTAAGATACTGTCTGTCTGTACATTTAATTTTTGTGCTAGGACGGATAGTACTTTCTATGATAGCTTAATTTTGAATGTCCTTTTTTTTTTTTTTATGTTTTTGATAGAGGGCATAGAGCGTGAATTTCTGGTTGTAATTAATATTCTGATGTGCTAGTCATTCATTTAGGTGAGTCGGTTGATACCTGATGCTAAAGGAACCACATGCAACCAGCGGTTGGAAAGAGTTAGTGGAACTGAACATGCCAGTATCTTGCGAGTTCCGTTTCGATCAGATAAAGGAATCCTTCGTAAATGGATATCTAGATTTGATGTGTGGCCATATCTTGAAAGATTTACAGAGGTAATTGCTTATGGTCCATGAAAACCTTTTTGTGGTACTAATCATGATTTTAGATAATGCAAATTAACGTGATAAGTTCTGAATTTAGATAATGCTTCAATTCGAGATTAGTTTTTACGGTTTCTTTTTTAAGCTTGAATATGTTATTTGTCCATCTCAGTTGTGTTGGTACATGTTGGGTTGGGGTAGTGCCTCAAATACTTAACAGTTGAGAATTTGCTAATGTGTGAATATACATAGAAAATGAAGTAGGTATGGTCGTATGGAAGTGACCGTGAGTCCGTGACAGTGGCAGGAAGATGGATGTGCTAGTTAGTAGTAGGCTTTGACAATGAAGAGCTTGTATTTATGGCTAATTGTTTTGGGAGCTCTCCATATGATATCTTCAACTGTGACTTTCATCCATTAGCATTGAGATGAGCTTTTGAATTGGCTTCATATAGTCCCACTTCGATTACAGTTTCATTTTTCTTTAAGGTCTGGTGGTTCAATCCAGTGTCACGTAATTTGCTAATCTCCCAGCGAATTGCGAATCGAATAAAGTGATTATGATCGGTTTTGGGCTATTCTTGGACAAATTTGAGCCAATCGCGAATTCAAAAAGCGAATTAACTAGCGAATTATGTTACACCGGTTCAATTTGTTACTGTTGAGGTGTAGTGGCCGCTTTTGAGTAACTACTCAAAGTTTAAACATTCGAATTGGCATTAAATTCTTGTCGGAGGTGGAGCGTCTTTGAGGCATAGGTTATTCTATGACCCACCATGATATTAGATTTTGGACTTTATGCACATCACATCATGATTTGCCTAGTTCACATGATTATGACTTGTATACTTTGCAGCATGTCTGATAGCAAGTTTTGAACTTTTGCTTATATAGTCTAAAAGAATTCATTTTACATATACCAACAGAAGTAAACTGTTTGATTTTCTTTTCTTAGGATGCGGCCGGTGAAATTATTGGCGAGTTGCAAGGTCATCCGGACCTGATAATTGGCAACTACAGCGATGGAAATATCGTTGCTTCTTTATTATCTCACAAAATGGGAGTCACCCAGGTTAATCCTTTTTCCTTGAGGGGGCATTTCAAGGAATATATACTAGTTTCTCAATAGCATCAGTAAAAAATTTGCATCTGTATTTTTTTCTACGTACTTATTGCTTTATTATGTAATGTATTTCAGTGCAACATAGCCCACGCTCTGGAGAAGACCAAGTACCCTGATTCTGATATACTGGGAAAAGCTCGAGGAGAAATACCATTTCTCGTGTCAGTTTTCAGCTGACTTAATGGCAATGAATCACGCTGATTTTATCATTACGAGTACTTACCAAGAGATAGCTGGAACGTAAGTGCAAAACAACTAATTTTATATTTAATGCGATAACCTTGCTCCCTATGTTTCCAAATAATTGCGTAGAACATAAGACCAATAAACCGTGGTATAAAAATAAAATGCCGCGAAAATGAGTTTATTTGATATGTATGTGGATATCTGATGCATTTGAAGCTCATGTGAAGGATGATTAGCACTTGTCGATTTTGTTCCAGGGGAGTCTAGACCCGGGCCTAGGCCATGGCCTAGGTCATTTGACCAATACTCTCAAAATTGAATTGTGTAACGTATAATACAGAAAATTGGCGACTAAGTTGGTTCCGTATACTTGTAAAGATATATGTTTGGTCTATTATAATAATATTTTTTATTCGCCCCTGGTTTGCTCCTTTAACTTAGCTATTAAGGGTTAACCTTTTTTGTGTTCAAAGTATGGAGTCAATTAGGCTACAATGTATTCTGTAATTCGGTCTTTTTTTGGTTTTTTGGAGTTTATGTAGTGCTCTCAAGTTTTAGTATATGAACCAGTGTGTTAGATGATAACTTGATTAAGCTCCTAGATGACAATAACTTTCTTTTTTCTCAGGAAAAATACTGTTGGCCAATATGAGAACCATACGGCTTTCACTTTGCCAGGACTCTACCGGGTGGTTCATGGGATTGATGTCTTCGATCCCAAGTTCAATATAGTCTCGCCAGGAGCAGACATGACGATCTATTTCCCATTTTCAGAGAAAGAGAAACGGCTCACTGCATTTCACAGCTTTATAGAAGAGCTCTTATTCGATCCTGAACAGAACGATGAACACATGTAATCTCCTACTCTATCTATTTAATACTAATAGCAAGGATCCTAGACTTAAGCATAGGATACTTGGATGAGTAGGATACTGTGAAAGTTTATAGTGATCAAATCCGTTTACATCAACGCCACATGATTAGCTAATCTCCTAGCATATCATGAATCGAAAAAACTGATTATGGTGGGTTTTAGGTCATTTAATTGAATTGCAAGTTTAAAAAGCGAATTAGCTGGTGAATCACGTAACACATGTTTACATCTTAGCATACATCTGCAGGTTTTTGTGTGATGTGTTTCAAAATGTTAATAATTCAAGATAGAGATTATGGTTAGCTCACTGTCACAGGATTCACTAATGTCTTTACAATCCTGAATAAAAAAAATTTATGGTCGATTTTGGGCTATTTTAGGGTCATTTTGAGCGAATCGCGAATTCTTAAAGCGGATTAACTGACGAATCATGTTACACTTGGTTAACTTATGCTATGAAATTTACTCTCCTTTTCATATATGATGAATTAAGTGTTTTTTCCTTAACTAGCATTTTTTATCTCTGCAGTGGGATACTGGATGATCCCTCAAAGCCTATTATATTTTCCATGGCAAGGCTAGACCGGGTGAAGAACATAACTGGACTCGTGGAGTGCTATGGAAAAAATGCTAAACTCAGGGAACAGGCCAACCTTGTTGTGGTAGCTGGATACAATGATGTAAAAAAGTCGAACGACAGAGAAGAAATCGCTGAAATTGAAAAGATGCATAATCTTATCAATGAGTACAATCTAAAAGGACAATTCCGGTGGATATCTTCTCAAACAAATAGAGTAAGAAATGGTGAACTATACCGCTACATTTGTGACAAACGAGGAATTTTCGTTCAGGTGTGTCCTACTTCATCCTCATCACTTACGTCTTACATGTTGAGTTTAATGAACGCTTCCCTAACGATGAAATGAAATCACTATGTTGTAAAGGGCTTTTAAAATTTCATCATGTGTTTTCACATTATGCATTGCCTTCGTGTTTTAAATTATTTTTCCTCAGAATTCAAGTTGTGCCTTTTCTAACTTATTAGTGATCGAGATCATGTTAGCAACTGAACTCTATCCCCATCACCATAACTCAAACACAAGTTCTCTGTTAAGAGTTAAGACCATCTTACGGAGAGACGGTCTGTATTGGGCTGGTGCAAATTAATAATTGTTTTAAAAAAAACAAAAACCAAAAAGGAATTCAAAACGGTTTTAATATTTTATTGTAAATCAGTTAACAAATTCTTTTTTAGTAAGCCGTGTTTTGAGACCGTCTCATGATGAGGCGGTGACAAAATGAAACTCAAAAACATTTTTTCTTTGTGATTTGCAGCCTGCATTTTACGAAGCCTTTGGGCTTACAGTTGTTGAAGCAATGACTTGTGGTCTCCCTACGTTTGCTACATGTCACGGTGGTCCTGCAGAGATTATAGAAGATGGTGTCTCCGGATTTCATATCGATCCATATCATGCTGATCAGGCTGCGGAAAAAATGTCTGATTTCTTTGAGAAGTGCAGAGAGGATCCTAGCTACTGGTATAAAATCTCTGATGGAGGGTTGCAAAGGATTAGGGAAAGGTTAGTCTAACCAAATGTTTGCAAATGCATTTGTAACGCTATGAGTGTGCTTACTTGGTTCGTGTTGGAATTTGCAGGTATACCTGGCAAAAGTATTCTGAAAGGTTAATGACATTGGCGGGAGTGTATGGTTTTTGGAAATATGTCTCTAAACTCGAGAGAAGAGAGACTCGACGTTATCTCGAGATGTTCTACATTCTTATGTTTCGTGATCTGGTTAGTTCCTTTTCTTGATGTCCAAATTATCTTTTTCGTTTTATCCTCTGCTCTCCGAACACATTTTGTAATAACCTATCTGCACCTTTTGATCCGAATTCGAATAATTAGGGAAGGTATAACCAATTGGGATGCTTCAGTTACTATCAATTGATTTTAGAATGGAAACTCACCAAGCTTATATGAGGTCTTTTCTTCTATAGTATGGGCCTAATATGTAAGCCCCGCAGCAAATTTAACACACCCTCCATGCAAGTCATGGCTATTCGCTCGATAATCTATTAACATCTAAAGCACTCTTTTATTGTAGCTAACCTCGCAAAGCTTATCTACTGCCATGGCTTTTAAAACTTATATAGAAAACCGTATCTAGATACATGCTTTGATCGCGGCTTGGATGCTGTTTTGTATTGTGTTAATATGCAACCCAAAGTTTTTCGAGCATGAAGGCAGTAGAACCTATAGCTTGAAGCTGCCTCTAAGGAAGGTTTGCTTCTTTGGTTTGGGCAATGGGCAATGGTTTGCCGATGTGTCATGACTCATAGAGGCGTGAAACGTGAAACTAAACCCGTCGAACCATTTGTATATTGTGAAAAAACTTGGTTCTTTTTTTTTTCTTTACTATTATGGTTAGATTATGTTTTGTTTACATCGCAAATTCTTAGATGATACGG
This sequence comes from Amaranthus palmeri, assembly GCA_019776075.1. Classification (NCBI taxonomy): domain Eukaryota; kingdom Viridiplantae; phylum Streptophyta; class Magnoliopsida; order Caryophyllales; family Amaranthaceae; genus Amaranthus; species Amaranthus palmeri. Next base: position 3,279,093 of record JAAKBH010000271.1, on the reverse strand, counting down.
TCTTGTGGTGAGACCATTTCTATTGGGTTAAATAATGTGCATGTAGTGTGTTTAAGTGATCAATTACAATTTTGTGACCAATTAGAGAAATGGGCTAATTATACCCGTCTTATGATGAGACGATTTTATACAAGATGAGTTATTTTTGATACACGACGTTTGCTTTATCTTAGCTTTATTAGATCAAACTGTGTTTCATAAGTTTTCAGAACATGAAATTAATGTTTGGCGTTTCATTTTTCGCATTTGTGATTTCAGGCAAAATCGGTACCTCTGGCATCAGATGACGAGGCTACTACAACGGATGCAATTGCCACATTTCGTGGACCATGAACAATGTTTCGTTGTATCGTGGGTACGTTTAAGATGTGTCTGCTTTCACAGGGATGGAATTACTAATAAGTGTGTGTATATGTGCTTGGTTTTGTTTTGTATAGTGCGAATAAAGTCTGAAAGTAGTTGTCTTTAATTGCTTCTTTATGATGTATGAATACAAATGAGATATGATGCTTACATAATGTAAATAGACAACCAGGTGTTCTTTTGAAAGTACCTTGTAATATATGAACAAATTCTCATTAGAAAATGATCTACGTTAAATTACTCTAATTAAATTAATTAAAACTTTCAGTAAGTCTCATGGGAGACGGTCTATTCTATAGACGGAATCCATAAAGCCCAGCCCAAAATATAACATAGTATATTTGGGGTTATAATAAATTATTTGGGGTTATAATAACTTATATTTGGGGTTATAGAATAGTATATTCGAGGTTATAATACCTTATATTTAGGATTATAACATAGTATAATTGATATTATAATAAAAAAAATCAATTAAGGGAAATGGGCTGACTCAATTTTGTGGTCTATCCTATAGACCGTCTCTTGTGAGATTTTGTGTAAAACTTTTTATTTTACAACTTAAAGAAGTATTTTTAAAAAATTGGGCTCTTTATTTGAACCTGAATCTATCCAAACGGAAGTACGATGCCAAATTCTAAGTTATTCTTGTGAGAAATCATTTCTCAGTGAGATAATTTAAAAAGAAATTGTATTATCAAAATATGTACTTTTGTTTCTTAAAGAAGTTGTAATTTCTCAACCATGGTTTGATCGCACATTTTGTGCGATTCAACCAAGGCTTGGTCGCGCACGACTAATGTTAGAAATTACTGCTAACTTTAAGCGGTCGTTATTTCTCGCTCGATTGTCAGAAATGAGCATATAATATATCGTTGGAAAGCTTTAGAAGTCTAGTTTTGAATGCCACAAACCTTGCACAAATACGATTTTTCTATAAAAAGTTATGACCAAAATAATGAAGATGTATCAAATTCCAGCACAAATAAACTTGAAACGATCGTCATTTCTCGCTCGGGTATCGGAATTGGGCATATAATATATTATCGGAAAGATCTTAAAGTCTAGGTTCTAATGTTACAAATATTGCAGAAATGTGACTTTCATATCAAAAGTTTTGGCCAAAGGAGTGATTATGTATCAAATTTCAAACAAAACGTGTGATCAAGTTTATTTTTCGATTTAAAAAATTATTTTCTTTACTAAAATTTATATTTTTATTTTAATTTAATTATTATTAAGAAATTTAGTTTAGAAATAATAATGGTTGATTTTATAATTAAAATTGGATTTAAGGGCATTTTAATAATTTTATTAAAAAAAAGGGTGGCGATAAAATGAAAAGCGTGGTGATGTTTAAGGATTGGGAATTCTAAATATTTCCTCCGTTCCATAATACTGGTTACATTTCGTTTTGGGGCACTAGTTTAAGCTTATTTTATTTATTGCGGCTAATATGTAAGTAATAATATAGTCAAATGGAATTTTGTTTGAATCGACTAATCACACACTTTCACAATATACAGTTTTATAATTTTTAAATGTATATAATTCGACATATAAATTAACAAAATAATACATTAAATTACGTAAAAATGTTAAATATAAGTATTATTATGTAACGAAATTAATTCCCAAGGTAAGTGTAACTGTGTAAGGGTCTGACTGTCTGAGTATGGTGAGCTGTGAATACTACTTACTTGTACTAGTTGTATTGGGAGTAGAAGTATTATTATGACATAACTTCCCCAAATCGTGAATTGATGCAGCTTTTTTGTGACCTATCATCTAACTCACATGCCTCTTCTTTTTCATGCTACCATTATACACGTTCGTGACCCACCAACTCATGCCTTCACTTTTTTTTTTAAAAAAAAAACAAAACATTTTTTTTATAGGTGTTCGGCAATCGGCTTTTGGTAGCTTTTTGATTGACTTTTGGCTTTTGGCTTGTTGGTTGGTCAAACAGTCAAAAATAGTGTTTGGTAAATGACATTTAAAGCAGCTGAAAAGCTGGCTTTTACTGCTCCAGCTAGCTTTTTGAGTTGGCTTTTGGCTTATTGGTCAACTTTTTATCTAATAAACAGCCAACAATCAATATTCAAATTTACCAAACATCTCCACAAACAGTTAGTTTTTTAAGTTAACTTAAAAGCCAACAACAACAGCTAACATTTTCAGCTGGTCAAAAAAGTCAACCGCCAACAGCCAATAGCCAATTGCCAAACACCCCCAATATGTTTCATCTGATTTTTCACTCCCTTTTAGATGGTCAAATAGGACCACATCACATGTGAAAGAAAAAGTCTGGTGTTTTTAATTTTAATATGGTAAAGTGGGGTTAGTAGGTGTAAAGGTGTGAAAAAGTTCAGTTTAGTAAGGTAAATTGATAAATTTAACATATACATAATGGAAATGGGACGTATAGAATGACTTGACCAAATAAGAGGATAAGACTCTTGGCGTGATTAGGAGAGAGTAACTTTTAATTCATGCTATCACGTATTAAAACATAGTCAAATGAGATTTTGTAAAATTCGTCTCTACATAAGGTTTATTAATATCTAGTTTTTATAATTTTTAATTATACACAAAAACCATTGTTAAATGAAGTATTAATTAGTGCATGAATAAACGTGCAACAAGCAAATTAGACATTTGAAATGAAACGAAGGGAATATTTAATGGAAAAATGATAAAAATGTACAGATAAGATTAAAAGATAAGTTAAATATGTAGGTGAAATTAAAGAAAAAAATGAGATGAAGCTAAAAATTATTATTAGAGTAAAATTCTTAACAGGAACTAAAAAAATGATTAAACAGGTAAAAATTGAGGGAGTATTTTTTACGCATAATTCCAATCATGATCATCATCATCATATTCAGTGTATCCCGCTTATAGACACACATAATTCCCATCAAGAGTGAAAAATATGTTTAAAATTGTGTGAATCTTCTCCTCAATCACAAACTTATCTTAGAAAGCAATATCCTAATAAGTCAATATTCTGTTCCAAACATGAGATACACCTAAAGGAAAATGGTACAACCTATCAACAACAATACAATCACAAAACTTTCCCAGTATTGGTGAAATTATCTACTTCTAAAGAACAAGGCATGTTACTAGTGACAATAATTCCACTTCCACATGTCAAATTCTAAGATACTCTATCTGTCTTACGAGTTTTGCTATATTTTTAAATTTGATTTGTCTCATAAGATTTTTTATACTACCTCCGTTTATATTTATGTGCAACTTTTAGCCCAAGCACGGTTGCCAATGCAAAACTTTGTAGAGAGAAATTAGAGGAAGTAGGTATAGGTAATTAAGGGAAAGAAGGAGAGAGAAATTGATGGAAGTATGGATAAGTAAGTAAGAGAAAGAAGGAGAGAGGAAGTAGGGATAGATAATTAAGGGAAATGAAGGAGAGAAAAAATGATGTGATAGGTAATTAAAGGAGACAGAAAATGATGGGATATGTATTTAGATAGGTTATTTTTTACTAAAAAAGGAAAGAAAAAAATGAGTTGCACATAATTTTTAGCGGACAAAAATGGCAAAAGTTGCACATAAATATAAACGGAGGTAGTATTTTTATTTTTCTCGATTTTCCATACTTTTTCTTTAATTCTCAATCATACATTTTATTTGTTTTTTCATCTCATCCACACATTTTTTTCATTTTTCCATAACATATCTTCTTTTTTTCTCTTTTATACTTCTCGTTTAAGACAAATAATTAATTATAGTTATTGAAAAGTAAGCCATACATAATAATAAACATTAATTAGATTGATAATATATTTACAAAATGCTCAATAAACGAAATCGACCCAATTCGAAATGTTGTACCGGAAATATGCCCAAGCATTTGAACTTAATGGACGCCCATACAAATAATATAAGCATATGATGTTTATTTTTCATGCTAAATAAGATATCAAAATCTTAACATAGATAAAATAAAGAGATCAGATAAATTAATAAAGAAAATCACGATATGATATATTACAATGACTTTTTTTATAAAATTAAGTTCATTACCCCATAATATTATGGAATTTTACAATAACCAATTCGAGATTTATGGCACTAAATCAATAATATATTGCCATACAATCAAGAGATAATAGTACTCTAAATCAATAAACATTACTCCACAAAAACTTAAACTATAGTAGTAGTACTTAAACAAGAACAATAATAATATTAAAATTAAATCTCATTCCCCCCAAAAAAAGAAAAAAAAAAAAAAAAAAAAAAAGAACCACTCTTGTTAATTGTTACAACCTAATTTTTCTTTAGGCATGATCACCCAAGGGGTTCCAACTTAATTAAACCTCAATCCCAACCCACTAATTACACTTGATTAATAATTTAAAATTTTAATTAATTTAAAATATTAATTAATTTACCGCTTCTAGTTCTTTCATGTGAAGAGAATACGAATATGAACTGTCCGTCATCTTCCTTCACCCAGACCCTACTTTCGAGCGGAATATTGATTACTATCCGTCATCTTCCCTCACTTAGACCCTACTTTCGAGCGAGATATTGATTATTATCCATCATATTCCCTCACTCAGACCCTACTTTCGAGCGAAATATTAATTACTATCCGTCATATTTCCTCACTCAGACCCTACTTTCGAGCGGAATATTGATTACGATGATAAAAATAAAAAAAAAAGGCAAATTCCCAAGTGTAAAAGGGTAGCTTTAGAGTTGGCCAAAGGAGTGAGCCAAGTAAGCAAGGGTACCCACAAGAGGAGCATTGATATACGTGGACGGTTCAGATTGCTCATAATCAGATCTTTCATCTGGGAAATTATCATGTAGATCGGGCCCACCAACTATTGCACCTACGTGTACATTTGGATTTGGTGCTTCTGTATTCATGAATTCAAACCCAGCTGAACATTCTATTTTTTGTGGGTGTTTTGCAATGGATGGGAGTGATGCTCCTCTATGATGGATCCTTTGTGGGTATTTTGGCCCGTACCCGACCATGTATGACATCTTTTTCGGGTTCGAGCCCAATAAGTAATCGACCTGACATCCATCGTTTTCATCAAACAAATTTAATTAGTCTTTTTGTAATTATATTATCATGTATGTGACGTGTAATCTTCATCTTATAAATTTGCAACATTTGACTTAAAAGACTCACGCATTTCATCTAAAGACGCTGACAATGTTCTAAAATCCTGTTCAGACCCTTTGTGTTTGGAGTTTGGACCCTACCTTGTTTTAAGATTTAGGTTTCATTTCTTTGAACCTTAACGATTTGTTTGATAATCGATGATAAATGGTTCATAATGAAAAGTTAGAGTTATTTTGATAGGAATATCTCTTGATAAATTTTTAGTGCCTAAGCTTATTCTACTTCAACAATCCCGTTTTTTCAATACATTACCATTTGAAAATGTGGTTTAGTGATAATGAAAAATTGTGAATATAAGCTTTTTAATGGGTAAACTTTCATTACCATGGAAATAACATGCATGATACACATTATGAAAATTTACACCATAAATCATTTTCATTAATTAGTCATTACCACCAATTAACGCTGATAACCAAACGAACCGATAAAAGTCCGAGTTTGAGATAGGGGTTTCAAACCATGTCTAAAATTAAGGTTCGGATTCAAACCCAAATCTAAAATTAGGATAAGAATTGTGGTCATTCCTAACTTCATCAAAATGTTGCAAACTCATAAGAACGAAGCCAATTCAAAATATTCCAAATAGAAAACAATAACATTATACTTTCTCCGTTCCATAATACTTGCTACTGATAGTGACATTTTTCCACATAACATGTCACACTCAGAAGCAAATATTATGAAACGGAAGAAATATTAATAATTCAAAAAATGAGGCACCTGTTTTTTAGCAAGGGAACGAAGGGTCTTAGGAGTGATAATAGTGGAACCACAAGAGACAGTCATATGAGAAGACTTTAAGTATTTGGCATATGTTAACAGAAGAAATGACGTGGATGTCACATATTGCATGTTGCTATCACTCATCCTATATAGAAGTCCTCCTGCATTTATCACAAATATCCATTTTTTATAGCCGTTACAAAATATGCCAATTTTATATATTTTGGAAAAATTACCGTGAATAATACAAGTTTTTGTTAATTTATAATATCAATTTTTGATTAATCATGAATAATACCAACTTTAGTTTATTAACTGAAAATTGATTAACCCCTTAGAGCCCAAGGACTCTCTGACCGCATACTCTTATGTAGGTATGAGTTGTCGTCTATCTTCTCCCCCAGACCCTAACCATAGTTTGTCTATGAGCGGAATACACTGTGTATGATGATGATTTATGAACTAATTTACCAATTTAGGCATATTCTAGAAAAACACTCCTTAAAGTTGGTATTACTTATGATTAATCAAAAATTAGTATTACTATAAATAATAAGCAAAATATTGTATTATTCATGGTGATTTTTTCTTTTATTTTTACATTTCATTTATGTAGTATTAGTTTTTTTGAGTTTGGTTTTAAAATTTAATAATAAATAATAATAAAGAAAAAATGAGTGGAAGGAGAAGGGTCGGACCTGGAGTGTACTGAGCAGTAAATGAAGGTGTACCAGGAATAAGTGAACATATGAAATTATCTGAGTGGCTTTTGTATTCATGGAGTGCTTGCATTCCTTGTACTAGGAAAGACTATAATAAACACCCATCTTAGAAAATACTCGAAAATATATAATGTAAAATTTATTACTATTACACTAATTCTTAGAGAGACGACTCTAAAACAAGAAGTCTATATTTTTATTTCAACTATCTAGACGAGACAGCCTCATAATGAGACTGCTAATTTAGGCCTGCCCAATTCGCGTGTGTAGTAATCTGGATAAATACCCAAAAAATTAAAATGTTGTTACACACGCAAATTGAGTCTGCCCAAATTGACGGTCCCATGATGAGACCGCCACGTCCAAGTTTTTATGTTTTTATTTTCTCTTTAATTTGTATTAATCGGGCTATTTAGCTCATATATCTAACATGTTTTTCAGTGAAACAGGTCTCTCACAACAATTTTGTGATTATTATTAGTAGGAAAATACCAAGAAATAAGTACTCCCTCTCTTCCTTATAATTTACAGCATTTCTATTTTCGTCCGTCCCACTTAAATTGCAGCATTTTTATTTTTGGACTATGGCCCACCACTTTTTTTTAATTTCATCCACACAACTCATTCTCTCTCTTCATTTATCACCACTTTCTTAATTCTCACCCATTTTCTCTATGCTACAAATTCATCCGAACGGAGGATGTATAAAAAAAAATATAGAGAGAGAAAGTAGTACCTTAGAGAGAAGAATTCTAGCACCAGCATGTTTGTTATCCCATCCAAAGGTGAAATCTTCTTCACTTGCACCAAGCACTTGCCCATTTCTTTCTATGTATTTTAAATACATTGGGTTTCTTGTTGCTCTATGAAGCCATGCTGCCCCCCACAATAGCTCATCCTTTTTTTATTTTATTTAATTAAATTAAATTAAATTTAAATTATTTATCAAAAAATTTCATTAAAAAATTGCCTCAAAATTGATGTAATTAATTAATTAATTATTAATGTAGTACCTGATAACCAGAGAAATCACAATAGAAGGGACAAACATAGCTCTTGAGACCATCACTATATGATCCTCTGTGCTTATCAGCAAATTCAAACACCTTCACCCAAAATATTTATAAAAATATTAAAATAATATCATCCCGTTTAAATTAGTTGCAACATTTATATACAGGGCCGGTCCTGAGATATTAGGGGCCCGGGGCGGAAAAATATTTATGGGCCCTAACTATATGGTTTCTTCATTCCATATTACACGTTGATAAAATTTTTTTTTTTTGAATACACGTTGATAAAAAATTTTAAACGTATAATATTGGAAAATAAAAGTAAAATATGTACCAATACATAATGTATAATCAAATATAGATATTTCTAATGTTCGCTGCAAAATCGCTAATAACTTTATCTAAATCAAGAGAAGTTTTCTTGTTTTAGTTATTGCAAAACAATAGTTAAATGAATCTGCATTATTGACATAGACAAGACAAAAAAACATGATTTGATTTTGGGTTACACAATTTTAAAATCCAATTATCACTACAAAAAAATCAAATATTCTTATCAAAATATTACAACTTTAATAGACCACATAAAAGTCCATATAACAAATTTGCACTCCTATTTATCATGAAAAAACAAAGAAAATATCAAACATGCACATTAATAGAAGGAAATAAATAAAAAACAATCATAAATTTAGGGGGACTTATTTATACAAGTAAATCCACAAGAAAATTAAAAATATTATAATTATTAAATAATTATTGGATTTATGATTATTACACAAGTCACTAAAGGTTGTATGTGTTTAAACAATGAGATATAGCAGTAAGATCGCATGTAGCTCGGTGGCAAAGCGGTAGCATTGTTTCTTCACGTCTTGAGTTCGATACTAGCCAAAAGCAATTTAAAGCATGTTTTTTTGGTGGGCCCTGGGCGTAGGCCCAGCTTGCCCTTGCCCAGGGCCGGCACTGTTTATATAGTAACTACTATAAATCAATAAAGACTCCCTTGTATTCAACTCGGTAGTTTCATTTAATTTTTACACGCTTGCCGAGACAACACTTATGTAATACTAGTATATGTCTAATTTTGCTTAATTAGAGATGAATCTGAAGAATAGAAGGGAATTTTATTTTTGTATTCTCTAAATAAATCATAATCAAATGAAATTTTGATAATTCGTATGCATATTCTTGTAATACTTTTCATCACAAATATAAAATTAAAAATCAAAATAGCATCTTAAAAGAGTTTTATTGATTTTAAATTATAATAATGATTATATTAGATAATTCATTAAATCATGTGCACTTATTATAAATGTGATATCGCACGTGACGTTTGTACCAAGGGTTAATCGGTAAGACCATCATTGTTAGTGTTATCAGATTGTGAACATATATGACCCCAAATCACACTAGGTGAGAGTCGTCCAATGACATCGAGTAACTAATGTGAAAATAATAAATTAAATAATGTAAAAATAAGTAAAACAGTGAAAAAGAATTACCCTTATGGCACGGTTAATGAGAACCCTAGAATAAGCTCTGTCACTCTTTCTGAAGACCATAGAAGCAGCAGCAAGAGCAGCAGCAGTTTCAGCAGCAACTTCTGTTCCTGGATTATTTCTATCAATTTTAAACACACTTCTTGGTGTATCCATGTCTTCTGGTCTTTCCCAACAAGCGTGATCTTTTTTTGCATCCCCTACCTTAAAAAAACCAATAATTTTTAGATTTTATTTAATTTAATAAATTAAAATTAGACATTTTTTGATGGTCAAACACCATACATATGACAAGAATCACCACTAGTCTTTACAATTGAACAAAAAAACTTCCAAAAAAACAAATTAATTATTTTTGTTTGTTACCGACGGTCATTTTAAGACATAGTTTTTTTAATCGGTGCAAATTTAATGTTGCACACATTCGACCCCTTAAACCCTACGGTTAGGCCGTGTCAATTTGTCGCAAATCACACTGTGGGCCCATTTGTGTATCCACGGGGTACTCGTAGGCTCGGGCCCACAAACCCACGATTAATTAATGAGCATTGACTTGTATACAATCCAAAACCCACAAAGTATTATATAGAATAGAAGTTCACAACCCACTATTTTAGTGATGTGAAATCTCACATGTGACGTGTTTTCAACATTTCTTTATGAGTCGCATCATATCCAAGAAGGCAAGAACCACTTTCAACTCTAATATCATCTTAAGCCGGGAGTTTGTGACAATTCGTCACATAATCAACCGTGAGCCCACATATATCGATACATACACTTAAGTGGAAGAGCCATTAAGGTAATGATATATTGTTGATGGTATCTAATCAAAAATTCTTAATCAATAACCGTAATTTGTAAATCACTACAAAAAGACAAACTAAATAATATTAAAATAAACAAAATCTAAAAAGATAAATTAAAACAACAAAACTCTCACCCTATCACATCCTACCACAAAAGAGTGATTTATTAACCTTATAAATAACCGTTATTAACTAAAACTTTCTGGTGTGTAATTATACCTGAACATAAATAGTGTCGGGATGAGCAGTAGCTTTAAGGAGATAATCAGTAGCCCAACGAACAGCTTGCTTGGCATGTTGGAGTTCTTGTTTCATAAGCCCACCAAATTCAATAACACTCCATGAAAGCATTGTTGTTGTAAAAGCCATTGGAAATCCAAACTTTACATTATCCCCTGCATCATAATATCCTCCTACTAAATCTACCTGCATTGCATTTTACATCCCAAAATTAGTTAAAAATTAAAAGAAAAAGTGTAAAAAAGTATTTAATAATTTTTTTGTCAATAAATAATGAAAAAAGTTGTGTGAACAATACTAACAAATTTTTTTTCTTTTCCAAAAAGTACCAATTAACATTTTCCTTTACTTGACTGTCAAATATAACGGTTGACAGGTCAAAATCGAAAAATTTTCTTCCTCATTAGATGGTAGGTAAAAACGTAATCAGTGTCGTTGACAATTCTTGGGCCATTGGTGAAAAATTAAAAAGTAGTTCACTGGTCATGTGCTTAAAAAAAGTTATGTTATAAGTTCGATTCATGTTAGAAGCTACTTATGCAAATACTTATAAGGATTAATTCAATTTGAGTTGAGTCCTAACCAATTACACCTTAAAACTAACCTCATGAAAGACTCTGAATGTAATGACGTATTAAGTGTAAATAAAATAGGAATAAATGAGGATTATTGAGTTCTTTTTGACAAAGATAGAAAGAATGCAAGTATTATAAAACAACCAGAAGAGATAATAACTGCAAGTATTATGAGACAGGGGAAGTATTAGCTTTTAACCAAATACGCCATAATAGAAGAAATGTAACTTCTCCGTTTTATATTAGTTGCTACTTGCTACATTGTGAAAAATGGCACTATTTATAATTATTCATCATTATTTGTAATTAGTTTTTAATATATAAGTTAAAATACAGTCAAACGAAATCTTGTTTGATTCTGTTATTGCAAAGATTATTAATGTCAGATTTTACAATTTTTGTTATACATGTTGGAAATACTTCACATATGAGACAAGATCCCACATCGATAAAAAAGTGGGTTGTGGACTTGCATATATACTTGGTGAGCTAATCCTCCTATTGCCATATGGTTTTGGGAAACAATGAACCTCACCGAGTGTATGTGTAAGTCAACGCTCTTGACCTGTGGGTTTGTGGACCTGAGCCCACGGGTGTCCCGTGTCCCCACAAGTGGGCCACGGTGAGATTATGTGACGAATTGTCACAGCCTAATAATACATAATTAGAGATATTAAAAATTGAATTAGTGCATTAAATTGCGTGAAAAAACGAAAAAGTAGTAAACATACATGTAAAGCAGAGCCATCAGAAAGTCCAGAATCCTTCCTCCAAGAAATTCTCTGGTTAGGAGGGAGTTTACCGGATCTTTGACCTTCAAAAAACAGGATAGATTTAGTCAAAGCTTCCCTGTAATTGTGGGGTGCTATCCGAGAATGCCCATGAACCCGTTTAGGCGGGTGGGCACGACGAAACGGGTTGCCATTACACAGGAGAAAAAGGGTAAATAAACACAGGATAACTAAAACAGGGGATCTTGAATCTGCCATTGATTTTTTGAGGAGATTGAATCTGGGTTTTTAATTGGTTTTGTTAGTTATTAACTAACTAACTAAATAACTAACTAATAACTGCTTTTTAGTTTTTTTTTTTTGTTTACTGAGAGAGAGCAAGAGCTCAGAAACTGAGGAATGAAGAAAATTAAGAGTGCAGGGAAATAGAGAAGCTTACTTCGGTATTTATAATGGGAAATGGGAAAGAGGCTTTTCTGCCTCTTGTGGTGTATTTAACTCCCTCTGTCCCATTGAAATTGCAGCATTTTTCATTTTGTTCCATTTCAGGGGAGGTTTTGACCATGTTTAACATGTTCCACCGCACAGGGCCCCAAAAAATTTGGAGGTCTCAATATTAAATTACGTAATATATATTTAGTGATAAAGATACAAAATTGATAAAAATATGTCATGATTTTCGAAATTGCACAGGGTTTTCAAAAAAAATTTTAGCTTTTGTTCCGCCCCTGTTCCGTTCCACATAATTTGCAACATTTTTATTTTTGAATAATGGCCAATCACTTTCTTTTAATCTCATCCATACTTTAAGTCTCTTATAATTTTATCCACACAATTCATTTGCTCTCTTCATTTATTACCACTTTTTTAATATTCACCTATTTTCTCTTTGCTACTAACTAATCAGAACGGAGGGAGTACTTAGTTCTAATTACATGTTTTGCAATTGGTTGTTGGTTGTTGTCTGTTGGCGTTTTTTTAGTTGGCTTATTTGACCAGATGTAAATGTTAGTTGTTTTTATTGGGTTTTAAACTGGCCGAAAAAACTAGTTGTATGTTGGAATGTTTGGTAAATTTTAGTATTGGATGTTGGTTGTTTATTAGAGAAAAAATGAGTCAATAATCCAAAAGCCAACTAAAAAAGTTAGCTGGAACATCTTTTTTATTTTGGGTTAAGCTTTTAAGCTGCTTTATAAACTATTCACCAAATACTCTTTGTTTTGGCTATTTGGCCAACCAACAAGCTAAAAGTAAAAAAATCAACCAAAAAGGTAAGCAATAAGCTAAGAACCAAACACCCCATTATAGTAAAAATATTTGTAATACAGAATTTGCAACATTATGGTTATTGACATTATATATCATTCAAGTTTATTTTATATTCTATGGCTAATGTATAAGAAAAAAATATAATTTAATTGAGATCTTGTTTGAATCATCTAATCGCGTAGTTTCATGATATAAACTTTTTTATAATTTTTTGATTTGTATAGTTTAATATATAAATGATCAAAATAACACATTAGAATCTTTAAAAAGTAAAATATAGTAAGTATAATAATGAAATGGAGGAACTATAATACTTTTGTAGTTTCTAATTGGTCTTTTTTTTGTTTTGCTTTTCTCTAATTTTGATTTATATATTAAACTTTCGTTTTTTTTGAAGATATATTAAACTTTCGTTTACGTATTAGGTACACATTCTTTTCATTACTTTACCATATTTATTTTTTTTCTCATTATTGTGGGTTTTTGCACAAGATGTCTACAAATCGAATTTGGTAGGACAAATACTCAAACAAAAAAATAACTAATACGGTTTTGGTGGATATGAATTTGTTTGGAAAATGGTTGTCAATCGAAGTTGTTGGTAGAAATAATTGGTTGTTTGACCAGCTAAAAGTATTGATTGATAAGTCAACTATTTAAATTAGTTCTTAAAGAGATGTTTGGTAAATATTATTTGTTAGTTGTTGGATATTTTTAGTGAAAAAGAATGCCAAATGTTATAAGCCGATGAAAAAATTTGTTATGAGTAGCGTTTTGGTTTTGGCGTAGAAACAATTTACCAAATATAAAATGCAATCAAAAAGATTCTTTTATCAACTATTATTTGTGTTTGTTTGGCAAATAATTGATGAGTTGATTACTCAAAAAGTCAAAACGCAATCAAAAAGATTCTTTTATCAACTAATTATTTAAGCAAACTATTAAAAAGATATTTGGTAAAATATATTGTTAAAAGTCTTTTATTAAAGAAAAAATGTGTAAAAGCAAAAAACAACTTTTTACTTTGAGCGTAGATTATTTAGCATTTTTTAACTGTTAATAAGTCAAAATATAATAAAAACCAAAGTTAAAGAAATTCGATAAAAAAAAAATTACCAAGAATAATACAACTTTATGCTTATTTTCCTATTCTAATACCAATTTTTGATTAACCAAAAATAATACCAACTTAGGGCCTTAGGGGGGTGTTTTCCTAGAATATACCTAACTGTTAAAAATCAAACTATAGAAGATTATATGACAAAAAATTGGGAAATTAGTTAATAAACTCAAGTTTGTATTATTCTAGGAAAAGAACCCTAAATTGGTATTATTCATAGTTAATCAATAATTGGTATTATTGTAGAAAAATTAACAAAAAATTGTATTATTCACGATAATTTTTTTAAAAAAATTAGTCACTAAATTTCACCCATTCGTTAGACAAACAACCATAAATTTAGAAAAGTTGGATTGAATATGGAAGTACTACCTACAATGCATTTTAAGAATTTTTGTTGAAGTTGTAGCCTTGTAGGTCAGTAATTCATACTTTTTGGATGTTTTATGTCAATTTATGCCACGGTGCACTCTTCGTTTTTTTGTTTGGATAATGTGGTCATGTGACTCATGTGGTCTATAACAAAGAGGTGTTTAAGGGTGTCTGAGGTGATCGACTATACAGACCCCTTTTCCGTATATAAAAAAGTTAAACAAAAAAATATGTTAAGTTTATTAATAAAATAAATATATAATACTATAAATAAGACGCATAATAAAAATTTTGGACATGGCCCCTACATTTTTCAAAAGGGCTTTGGTCGATAAATGCTAAATTTAACCAATAATATTACCTAATAGAATTTGTTTATACTAAATTATTGTTTACTCTATTAGTTATTGTAACTGTTTTTACCGACTAAAACTGATTTTTACATATAAAATTAATTTTTACTGATTACCATTTTTAAAGTGGATCAAATAGCATATTTGTCTATTTTGGTTTATTTTTGGTCAATTTTAAAAGAAATTCAAAAACGAATTATCTCGTGAATTATGTCACATACCAATAGCCTTAAAGTTTAGCACTTTTGCGAATTACAACTTCAATGTTTATTTTTTGCGAATTAATTACAAAATGGTCGGAATCTTGTGGTTTGACCTGAACCTACAAACTTTTGTACTTTGATGGCTGTAATTCGCAAAAAGTAAAACATTAAGATTATAATTCGCAAAAGTACTAAACTTTAAAATTGTAATTCACAGATTATTCACAAAATCATGATAGATAAATACTTCATAATTATAGCACCAAGCATGAAAAGGTCATTGATGTTGTCACGGTCGGCCCTAAGGGTGGGCAAAAGGGGTCGTCGCCCAAGGACCCATGTTTAAAAAACAAAATTAATAGTTGTAAAAAGTCCATATAAATTATATATTGCAAAGGAAAAGGATTTCAATGTGCTATTTCGTCCAGAACCTCAAATTCATAGGGCCGGCCCTGGATGTTGTGTGATTTAGGAGTTGGTTTCCAAAAATAAAAGGTAAAAATAGAGAAAGGCGACATTAAAGGTGATGGAAGTTAGAATAGGACTATTCGTATGGAAAAGGTATCAACAAGAATGAATATGATCTCGTGACTATAGGATTAGGAGTACCACTTAATTACAAGGGGGTGTCACTATTCACTACTAACGTTCTAAAACTAAAACGGTCATTATAATTGTCATGGTTAGGGATATACACCAATGATAGGGACTAACTCTATTCGGTTTCGACACACAAAATCCAAATTCAATTTCACAATCAAGGAACTAATCTGAATCTTTCTCGAGTTGGGGGACTCTTTTTGGCTGCGTTGTTCTTTATGGGTACGAGTTGTTACAATCTTTTCCTCCCCAAACTCTATCAATAGTATTCAATGAGTAGGATACACTTGATACACTAGTGCACAAAAAGTTCGATCATAATTCATAACCATATGAGCATACCCTTCTAAAGAAAAGTAAAGGAAAATGGTCTAAGAAACTTCTAAAAAAAATGAGACCTTGTAATATAAGTGGTTGGTCCTACGAATTAAAAAGCGAGGGTAAAAGACACCAAACTACAACGTATTTGTTAAATATAGCTATAGAATTTAAATGTACAACCATAAAAAATCATAACAAAATAAGCCTAGTTTGTCTCATTTTAAATACAAATAATTTGCGAATTACAATTCTAAAAGTTTGAAATTTTGCGAACTATATTCATTTTTTTTGCTAATTACAGCGATCAAAACTTCAATGTCTATGACATTTAGGCCAAATCACAAGATTTCGACTACTTAATCTAAAATTCTGACCACTAAAATGATCAGAAACTCAGAATCCTATAATTTGGCCTGATCGTCGTAGACATCAATACTTTAATGACTGTAATCCGCAAGAAAAAACATTAAAGTTGTAATTTACAAATATAACCTAAACATCAAGACTATAATTCCAAATAATTTTTTAAATTTGCTGAAACTTAATGTTACCAAATGAGCTACAGTCATCATCATATTATACCCAGTATATTCCATTCATTGAAAACTATGATCAAAGTCTGAATAAGAAAGAACGGCGATGTATATATCGTATGGAGAGTCAGGTAAGCACATGGGAAGTTGTGTTGAATATGCATCGCCGAATCGGATAAAGGAGAAGTTCCCGATGGCTAGAAGTTGAGGTTGAATGAGTAGACCACATAAGGTCAAGAAAAGGCCCATGCTTGATCCTACACTATGGTGTAACTGGTAATATATCACATGCTATCTCAGTTTTGAGTTCAGAAATAACAACTAGTCAATTCAACATTACATTCAGATTCCCATATCTATTTTGAGTATGGTTCAGATGTGGAACCCCATCTACTTATTATTCACCTGTGAAATATGGAGGTATAGGTTGTTTTGTGATATGGTATCAGAGACAATGTAATAAAAAGATCATAAGTTTAATTTTTAGTTACCCTCAATTTAAGTGATTTAAGATTTTTTGTTGGGTTGGATACGAAGAGAATATATGTGTTACATCTAAACTTATAGCCCAAGTAGCCCAAATGGTTCTCGTTTGAGAAGACATGTTAGAATTTACTTCCTTCGGTTATTTTTTATTGTCTACTTAGGGTTGCATATGCATATTAAGAAAGTGATAGTTGGGGTATTTTAAATGATTATAATAATTGTAAAGGTGGTAGTTGGGGTATTTAAGTGATTATAATAATTGTAAAGGTGGTAGTTGAGGTATTTTAAATAATATAAGTGGGGGTACTATGGTCTTTACTAGTGTATACGTAGGGTATTTAGGTAAAAAATCTTTACCAAAAATAGAAAGTGGACAATTTGGGTGAACTAAACCAAATAAGAAAACTGGACAATAAAAAAAAGTTGAGGGAGTATTACCTTTGTTATTTATTAATTGTTAGAGTATTTAACATATTATGGGGCCCAAGTAGCTCAAACTTAAGCTTTTGGTTGAGTTGGTTCTTTGATATGGTATCAGAAGTCAACGTGACAAGAGGTTACGGGTTCGAATCTCAACCACCGCTCATTTAAAGTGGAATATTTAGCGCCACGTTTGAGGAGGACATGTGCTGCATCCACACTTCTAGCCCAAAGGGCTCTCGTCTGAGGGAGCGTGTTAGAGTATATAACATATCCTAGGGGCCTCTACCATCCGCTCAAACTTTTGATTGAGTTGGTTCATTGACAATAATAACTGAATTTTACCTTTTTATGTGAGAGCTTTTTGAGCGATAAACAACAAAGGTAGTTTAATATATATAAGTTCGAGCCTCATTGTCTATTGAATAGCTTGGACTTTTAGTTAAAGTTAATTTTTTTTACAAAAAACAAAATTTACAATATAAATTTGAGATTAAAATGAGATTAGATTTGAACCAGTCGTAAATATCTAAGACTATTTTACAAAAGCTCTTATTCATAACTAATTTTACAAAACTATAATTATAACCAAGACTATTATGGGAAACTACAAAATGAAAGAATCAAAGAACTACAAGCATTTATTCACTCTATTTCATAGACATTTTTATAATTTTTTATGATATTTCGTCTTACGCAATTTATTTTATTTTTATTTTGATAATAATGATTGACACGCTTTCTTTAATTCCCAACTTGTCCTTTTTAAGTTTTAATGATGTTGGGATGAGTTATCCCACATCGACAAATTGAAAATGGTGTGCACACTTTATAAGCTATTGGAGACCTACTTCCCATTGCCATGTGGTTGTGGGATGACATATATCTCCTTGACTTGTGAAGTTTGTGCACCTCGTATTTTCCCCAATAATTGCTGGCATTCACAATAAGTCCAGTCTAATTTAACAAATGATCTACTTATTAACTACACATTTTTACAATGTACTCATAACACACTTTTTTATACACTTGTGAACTTCTCTTATTCTTTTTTGAGGGGATTCTTTTTGATCACGCTCTTCTTTATGAATATGAGTTGCCATCGTTTTTCCCTCCTCAAACTTTGTCCATAATTTTCTATGAGCAGAATACACTAATTAGGATGATGATACACTTTTTTTATACGCTTTTCTCCATTCTTGGTTTCCATAAAAAAAAACTTGTGGAAATGTCACATGACAAAGAGAATAACAAATTGTGACTTTTTTATTTTCCTTTAGCCGTTTAATAAAAATATACCATCTGTCCAATTGAAAATACAACATATTTTCTAAAAACTCTCATGTAGTATTTAGGAACAATTACAAGTATTTATTTTAAATTATGAATTTTAATTATAAAATCATAAATAAAGAATTTAAAAATGACAAGGTTTGAATAGTCATTCTCAAATTTTCAACTTTAACCATCTTAAAAACAACAATATAATTTAATCCAAATTTAAATTTGAAAATTATTAATTTGCTAAACAATAAATTTGAACTAATGTCGAACTTTCAAATAAAATCATCGTAATTCTCAAACATAATATCATGTTAAAATCCTAAATATTGTGTCTTTATGGGATAATAAAGGCACAATTATTGAATATATTGATGATTTAATTGGAGGAATAAGTGTAGTACACTACATGTAAAAAGGGATGACACAAGACAACCCACGAAGAGGGGAACTGGAAAGGTTAGACCAGCTGAGCATAACATGGCGTAGTACGGTTGTAGGACATTTATACCCTATTATTATTATTATAGGACATTATTAGAAATAACTCTATTATTCTTGCTTTATTGGATTATCTTCAAAAATATACTTAATATTAAAAAAATATCAAAAAATTAAAAGAAATAATTGGCTTATCATCTAGTAATATTTTTAGTTAGCTAAGCTAGCCAACAACTCTAACTAACAGTTATTCTCTCTCCATTTCCTAATGTTCTTCCCGTGTTGAATATTCTATTTTGGAGAGAGAAATTTGATTAAGATTTTTAAGACATATATTGATGATAAAATATATTCATGTGAGATCTCATTAGATTCCTCTTAATGTATACTTTTTTATTATATATTTTTAATAATTTTTTATCATGCGTATTTAGAGATAAACGTTCAAAATTTATTTTGAAAACTGTTCGAAAAATAAATGGGAAGAACATTTGAAAAAAAAAAGTATTTTTTAAACAAACTCCTAAAGATCTAAAGAAAGTATAAAAAGAGCTATTTAGAAAAAGAGAAAATATGATTGATAAGGTCCACACACACAAAAAAAAACATGTAATGGACCTTATACATGTTATGTATTAGTAGTATTTGGCGAGGTGGCACATCTACAAAGAAGTGTATGATATGGTCATGTGAAATAATCTTTAATCTTCACATGCACCTTTAATCTAAAAACAAAGACATTGTTGTCCCATAATACTTATTAGAGTATATAATATATTCTGGGCCTTAATCATCAGTTTAAGTTTTTGGTTGAGTTGGTTCTTTGATATGATATCATTATCAGAAGCCAACGTGATGGTAGAGGCCCAGGATATGTTATATACTCTAATAATACTAGGCCCCTTATTTTGCTCTATTTGGTTTTAACACGAAAAAGAAGGAATTTTTAGTATAATAAATTAAAGTAGTGAATTATTCATGTATAAAGAATTTTTACAAAGAGTAAAAGTAGCAGAATGATATCCAAAAATAAAATTTAGATAATAAATTTATTATTATTAGAGTATATAATATATTTTGCTCTATTTGGTTTCTTGACATGGTATTAGTAACCAGCGTGATAAGAGGTCACGGGTTTGAATTTTAACCACCCCTCATTTGAAGTAGAATATTTAGAGCCAAACATAAGGAGGGTCTGTGTTGCATCCACACTTCTAGCCCAAAGGGCTCTCGTGTGAGGAGACATGTTAGAGTATATAACATATCCTGATGCGCTTAAGCTCTTGGTTGAGTTGGTTATTAGACAATTATGATAAAGTAAAATAAAAAAAAGACAAATTAAGATAAATCATTAAGCATGTGCATATTCCCATTGGATGTGGGGATATGAGTTGTGTCATTTGGGTACATGTGTTTTTCCCAATGTGAGAATATTTCATCTCTTCTTGTTTGACCTCCTCGAGTCAAGGAAAGATTATTCATCCATCTTGGATAGGACATAAGAGTATCTCTCTATTTTCTACACTAATTATGGGCCTCCCCTATCAACAACAAATTGGGTGGGACTCTAGGAGTGGAACACCTCCATGTGTGGAAATTTACTCTGGTAAACTACCTACTACTAATAGACATATAAAGTACGAATGCATATTATTGGTGAGTTGAATACCATTTTTGATATCTATTATAGTCAGTAATTTATTCGGTAGGTAAATACAGTTAAGTTTCCTTCATGTTACCATCTTAGCGTGTTTAGGGTTGAACAAAGTTTGGTATAAATCGTAGTTTGAGTATTTGGTCTGGTCTACAGTCTAAATGGTCTAGTCTGATTTTTTCCAAAAAAAAAAAAATTACAGTTTACGGTCTGGTCCCGATTTTTAATTTTTTCAGACCAGACCGTAACCCGTACTTTGACCAAAAAGTATAATTCTTTTTATAAAAAACGAGTTTCTACCTAGATATTTTGAGATATTATTATTTTCATATAGTAATATATACTTGAATAATGTTGATGCAATCAACTAATTACAAATTATATTTATTTAGTGTTGTAAGTGCGAAATATTTTCATAGAACATATATTAATTTGAAAAAAATATAAAAATAAAAACCGTAAACCAGACCAGCCCAAACCGTTGTAGAACGGTTTTGTCCGGTCTGAAATTTCAAACGATTTGGTTCGGTCCGGAAATTTTCCAGACCGAAAATTTTGGTTTGGTTTGATTTTAGCATCAGACAGGCCAAACCGGACCGTGTGCACCCTTAAGCATGTTTAATAAATCATATTTATTGATATTGACAAAAAAATGACTTTTCACTATATTAGCCAATTAATATTAAAAACAAAATAAATAAATCCAAAAAAGTTGAAAATACATTTGTGCATCATTTGATCCAATCAAATAATATATATCAAAATTAAAAACATAAAATCCAAATAAAAAATAATAAAAAAAATCCAACTAATTAATCAATCCTTAATTAATTAGTTCTTAGTTTGAGCAAAGACATGAACAACAGCCAAAGCATTAGTACAATATTGAGCAAAAACCTTATTCTTATCACCCAAAACTTTAGTAGCATTCCCTTTCTTAACATAATCTTCACAAGTCTCAGCATTTTTTATAGCCGTTGTAATAAATGTATTTACATCTTTAAATGCATTTGCAAAAAATGCTACTAATGAATTATCCGTTTGAACATTTGCATCATCATATTGATCATCACATTCACTTAATGCTTGTTCCATTCCGGGCCCCATCGAATCGCGATTTTCGATCATATTATTGATTATATCACTAACTTTGTTTCCATACGTTTTCGTTTTGTTTAAAGCCATAAACGCTAAGCTTTTTAAGTCTGCTGTTTCGCTACCTGGGTGCGATTTTAGGGTTTCCATGCATAATTCTTTGTATTTTGCATTATTGCATGCCTTTTCTATTAGGGTATTTGTACTATTTTTTTCTTCTTTGTTATTGTTTGGTGTTGTATTAATTGCTCTTACATTTAGGCACATTATTGGATTAGGGTTCATGAGAATAAAAATTGTAATGGGTAATAAAATTTTTGAGAAAATTCCCTCCATTTTGTTTAGTTTGATGTTTATAATTTGATTTTTGTTTGAATTTTTGAAGCTTTTTAATGGAGATTTTGGGTTGGTGTAATGTTATAAGGCTAATGCATGGTATGGGTAGGTTGTTACTTAGTTGGTAGATTTTATTTTAAGAAATTATTTATTGTAAAATTGGACATCAATAATTAAGGATTGGTTTTGAGAAATTTAAGGATTATCCATGTAGGTTATGCCATTATATGAATGGATTTTTTTAGATATATATTCTTTGCTTATTATTGGCCAAATGAATAAGTAGCAATACAAAATACTAATTTTAGAGGATGAGTTTTTTTTTTTTTTTTTCTTTTGTGTGTGTGTGATAGGTTAAATATTGACAAATTAATAGTCACTTTGAAATTGCAATAAGGGTATGATACATTAAAGATAAAAAAAATAAGGTCATTAAAATTATGTGGAATGTGGAAGATATATATTAATAGAAAAAGAAAATATATGGATTAGAGTTAAGGACATAAGTAATACAAATATTTTTGTAAAAGAAAATTATGGCCAGATAAAAGAACGGACTAAAATAAAAAATACAACAATTAAAAATCTAGTAAAAATACTTTTTTTCTAAATACTAATTGGGGTAAATAGTTAAATACCATGACTCCATGCATGACATATGTTAGCTTTGATTTTAGAGTCTAGTGAACGAAAATTTAAGTGAATGGGGAAGTAGAATTAATAAAGATGATAGTGAAGACTATGTCTTTATTAGTTTATATAGCTGGCTTCAATCTTTTATAGTGAACGCTATGGTATTGTTGTTGTTATTATATTCCATTGCAGATATGTGAATCAAAGAACTTAATATTGGGGAAACAAGCACCGTATAAGCATATGATAATAAGAGCAAATAATTAAGAAAATAGATAACAAAACATGGTCATGAATTCATGATTATCAGCCCAGTGTCCAACACAAAAGGTAGAATATACACGTGCAATTAATTTAAGGAAAAATTGTTCAGATTAATCTCATGATCTATTGTCCATCTGCTGTGAATAATCGCTACTATTAATTATTTTTAAATAATTCGACTTTTGTATATTATTTGCTGACAACACTCCTTTTATTTTTGGTAGACCTTCATTGGTTACTCCAAAAAGGTGTCCAAAAAATAAGAGCAATAATAAACAACTTGATGTAACATAAGAAGTTAAGAACCCATGAAAAAAATTTCACATCGAAAAAGTGATACCTAGCCTACTAAGGTAATCTATATACTTCCTCCGTTCCATAATACTTGCTACATTTTCCATTTTGGGAAATTTCATATTACTTGCTACATTTCCTTTTTAATAAAAAACCAATCATTTAAAGTTATACCTACTTCTACTTTTATCCTACTCTATATCTAATTAATCCTATTTTTCTTTTTCATTTTTCAACAAATAATATTAAAAATTCCAAAAAAGCAACTTTCCACCTACTACTCATCATTGCACAGTAACTCCTTAATATTTGTGCCCATGCAAATGTAGCAAGTAAATAAGAACGGAGGAAGTATATGACATTAAGAAGAGGAGATATTTGGTCCCCTAATAGCCGTAGTCCTCTTTTTAAAGACTAAAAAGGCCCATGGTAAGGAATTTTAGAGTGAAATAATCTAATCTTTGTTATTCATTTGTCCCTGAAATACTTGTTACATTACGGTTATAAGTATTATTCATGATTTATCATTCAAGCTTATTTTATAAATTGTGCTATTGTGTAAGAAAAAATATAGTCAGGAGAAATCTTGTTTGAATTGTCTATTCGCATACTTGTATAATATTAACTTTTTATATAAATATTTTAGATCTATATAGTTCAAAATATAAATAATCAAAATAAGACATTAATTTTCGTAAAAAGACATATATCAAATAAAATGAAACAGTATAAGTATACCAGAACTAAAAATCGACCTTGGATGACAAAACATAATGACGCCAAATTGTTAAATTTGTGCAAAATGGGCGCCGTAGTAGACATTTGTGCCACATAGGAATATAACGCCCAAACGGATATATTAGCTTTTGAGCTACAACTAAAGTGACGCCCAAGGATACGCATGTGGACGAAATGTCGCCCAAAGGTAATTTTGGGCGACAAAAACAATGTGACGTTTTTTATATTTTTAACGATAAAAAAAGAAATAAAACAATTTTTAATATAAACTAAACATATTTCGTCTTTCATCATTCAATACAAATCAATTTTTGATTATGCTTAAAAAGGAAAAGCTAACGAGAATTAAACACATACTCTTTTTAAAGAAAGTAATACATTTTTCAAATAAGATAACATAATCTCTCGTTATAAAACATTCTAAGTAGATACAATTCACATCATTTCATAAACAAATAAGTTCTTATACAATAATCACAACATTTTAATTCATTAATAAATGGTATGCTACATAGAAGTATAAAATAATAATAATATACTCCATATAATTTAGTAACAAAAAAAAAAACTCTAATTACACACTAAAAACATAAATTAAATTTATGCATAATAATCATTAATGATCTCTTACAGTATATCCTTTCTATCCCTATGAAAAAGCACCATATATCTTACAAATTTGAGACTTTTTTTAGTTATATAGTGCAAATTCAGAAGGATATAGGCAGTTCTGTTAATCCACTTAATTTTTCTGAATTGGCGGCTTTTGCAGAGAGTGAGCTGAAACATAATGAGTAACGGCCACCACAATGCTACCAAGATCTTCAAGATCCTTATATTTTTCATATAACCCAAGTTTAATACCATTTGTTCCTGCCTTAACTAACCCATTTTCACATGATCTTGGGTAAAATTTGGCCATGCTACTAAACTTTTCAGCAGTTGAACCATAATTGCTAGACTTAAGTCCTATGCAATAAAGACCCCTAAGCTCATTGTTCATGTCCAAGTACAATTTCACACAATGAGATAGTGCTTTTTTCACTTCACTTTTGGCCTCATCTTCTCTCATTTCTTTCCTTGCTTTTGTTGATGTGTGTCCGAACTCGCTTTGCGCGTGTTTAACCACTTTGTCTGAGAATTTGCTCGGTTTTACCTGTGATGGTGGATTCAGGAAAAAAGTTAGTAGGAGCAGGAATTACAGGTAAATATATGTGCAAAAGTTCAATTTAAAATTAGATGTAGAATATTGTTACAAAAAGGTTATAACTTATGTTAAACCTAGAGCCCTCACGAGTAGGAGGGCATCTGAATCTGCTTCTATAATTACTGATCTAAAGTGGCAGATTAAAAAAATTGGCAAATTCGGGAAAAAAGTTTGTCTTTGTACTATTTATCTAAAGCTATAATGGTTTTTGAAGCAAAAATTTAGGAAAAAGTTCAATCCTAACGCATTTAGAAAACTATCATAAATATTTATCTTAAGTTATAACGGTTTTTGAATATGTGCCCTTACATGCAAGCGCCATAGGGCACCTAGGTCCGTCTTGTAATTACCTATTCAAAGTGACATATTTATAAAAAAAAGATGAAAAGAAATTCATCATAAATGTAGCAAAAGTTATAACGTTTTTAAAGCCTTTTGTCCTAATGAGAGAGCACCTGCCAGGCTGCGACCAAGGTCAACCTATATCGAGAGGTAAATTTACAAAAAAGTCGATGGGGCACAAACTAGAAAACGTTCAATCCAAATATGAATTCGCAAAATCATAATAAGTATGTATAAAAAATTATAACGATTTTTAAATCAGTGTCCTCACGTGCAGGCACCGGAGGACACGTGATTCCGTTCATCATTACCTTCTCATTGTTACCACCGAGCGACTTGAGAATCGACGCACATTTCGCGGCGTCGTTGCTAGCTTTGCAAACTTCTTGGATGTTGAAAGGCCCGCTTTTGTTATTGTTCACTTGGGTTTCATTTTTTTCATTGTTGGCTAAACCTAGGGTGAAAGATAAGGCTAGGAAAACAAATGAAAGAGCTATAATTTTCATTTTGTTATTTTTATTGAGTTAGATAATTAACTTTTTTTACAAGATTTTTCCCATGAAATATTATTTAATTCTTTTTATTGACAAAAGTTAATTTGTTATCTAATTAATTAATGGAGAAGAAAATATAGGAATTATGCTAAATTGAGATCTTTTAAGAGAAGTTTAAGGCTTGCCATCAATTTTTAGGGTTGGAATATCATTACCATTGGTGATGAGGAAGAATTTGTGAACGATAAGTATAAAATCATTTAACGTAATTTTTAACCAATAGTTTTTAAACTTTAATTAGGCTATAATTTTATGGTCAAATGAAGTAGAGAAAATTTATACTCCCTCCAATTCACTTGTGTTGTCCCATTTGGTTAGGCACGGTTTTTAAGAGTGGAATGGTGAGATATTTTAATTGATTAAATTAATTGTAAATGTGGTAGTTGGGCATTGGGAATTGAAAAAGTGGGGTTTTCATTGATTAAATTAATTGTAAAGGTGATAGTGGGGTATAGGGAATTGGAAAAGTGAGGGTATTTAGGTAAAAAAAAGATAGACAAAAAAGGAAATAGGACAATTGATATGAATTTGCCAAATAAGGAAATGGGACAACACAAGTAAATCGGAGGGAGTATATTAGATTAGTTGTTATTAATTATACATTATGCAGATAGATAAGCTTAAAACTAAAAATTTATATGCTAATAATTATTCAATAGACTATTTTACTATTTCATAACCGAAAATTTACTATCGTCAAAAACTAACTATTTATAAAATATCAATCAGAAATTGCAATCTAACTTGAACATATATCCAAACCCCCAATTGAGAGATTCTAACAAGTGAAATGACAAGATGAAGATTCTAGTTTTTGACAAAGAAAATTTTAAATGTATAAAATATTATATATAAAATATAAAATGTAGTATAAAATAATAGAACTACAATAACTTAACGGTCAAAGCTAACTTAACGGTCAAATGAATGATTTGCATTTAATCCTATTGAGATCAAAAAATTTTAATCAAGTGATTTGTAAATCACCACAAAAAGACAAAAAGAATAATATTAAAAAAAAATCAAAAAGATAAATTAAAACTATAAAACACTCACCCTATCACATCGTACCACATAAGGGTAATTTATAAAACTTACTAAGACTTTCTCAATTGAGATTCATCTAACTATCATGAAATTTACTTTTTTATTTAGGGAAAATTACTTTAAAAACTCTCAACTATTCGCGATTTAAATATAAAACTCTCAACTGTCGATTATGATTCAAAACTCCCAACTTTAAGCCCATTTTAAAACAATTTTATAACCTGTTTAACCGGTTACCATGTTGTTAAAATGGGAGGGGTACGTGAAGGGTCGTATAAGGTCAAAGAGTGTGAGGTGATTAATAAATACAATTAGGTCTCACTACTTCTCAACTAAAATCAATTTATCTGGTTATAAGTCATCTTGGACTTTAAATATAAAATATGCCTAAAGTTGGGAGTTTTAAATAATAATCAATTATTAGGAGTTTTATATTTAAACCGCAAATAGTTTGAAGTTTTTAATGTAATTTTCCCTATTTTTTAAGACCCCTTTCCCTATATTTTCATAATTATATATAGCTCTAGCCATTTTCTTTAATTCTCATCTAGATGTTACAACAGATCCAATAGCACGAAATTTACCCGATATTTTAACCAAATCTAATTTAACCCGACTTTAAAATTAATTTACAATAATGCAGAATACAATATGAACACAACCTAATTTCAAACGGACCCAAAACACCTAACCCGAAATCTATCAGATGACTCGAAATGAACACCTCTATGTTTTGCAGTTACGGAAAGCGATGTTAAATAACAAGCGATGTTAAAGTAAACAAAATTTATCTCCGTCACTTAATTACCAAAATAATAGTCAAGTAAAAATCTGCTATAACTAACATTCTGTTTAGCAAACTCGAGATATAAAAGTAAAACCCAAAACACAAACAAAACAATGGCAACACATAATGGCATGGCACAAGTCTGCAATGAACGAGACCAAAACTCTTTTCTTCGAAATTCGACTTAAACCCTGTAGCCACGGCTGTTACGTCTACCTCTGGCCCTCTCAAATTTCCTTCCATTGGATCGAACGTAAGGTTTGGTGTGGCTGTGAGGAACACCAGGAGCTTTGCCAAAGTGCTTGACTGCTTCCCTAGCGTTCTTAGGGCCTCTTAATAATACCTGCGGAATTTGAAGGATCTCGATTAGTTTCCTCCTTAATCCACTCAGAATATCACAAAGGTTTAAATACGAATTTCATAAATTGAAACCATAATATTCAACTCTATTGAATACGAATCAATGAACATAAACGTAACAAGTAACCAGTTAAGCTTTAGCGGAAACAAAAAATATTTGATTATATCATCCACATGAATAACGTACGAGCTTTCTTGTCAAGCATGAAGCGGCACTAAAAAAAGTTTAACAAAGTATTTTTAGAACAATACAACTATTTCAATATCATATGTGATAAAAATGGCTCACAACTTAACCTTATCCTTGTAAAAACCAAGTTGTTTTGAATTGAACCCGTGTAGTCTTACAAGCAATTCAATACCTCGTTATCTAATGACATTAAGTTGTTCCCACTTGCGCACACTTTGAGACACAAATGTATATAACCTTATTCTTGTAAAATAAAGTTGTTTCTGTTGAACCTTGATAGAAAACACTATGTATAGATTCACATAAGTAAAATGTGCACGTGATTCAGTCACTTTATTATAGTCCATAATAATCTAGAATCGAAGAGCTACGAATCTTTCACTCCATTAAGAATACACATAATGCAGCTTATCAGTAGGACATTATCATTTAACACTAGAGTTTTTAATCATTTACGAAAAAAAGGGTGATAATTATGGATAAGAAAAGACAGAGTGCAAAGACCAAGAATAATGACACATATTTCCTATCAAGGAGCAACACCATGATGGCTAGGTAAGTAAACCCAGCACCTGAACATGATGGTAAAACTAAAGAGGTGAATAGAAGTTGGAATGAACAAAATGGAAAAGTAGTGTTGAACACAACTTCAGCTAACAATAATCTTATCCTTTCTAATTACCCGTACTCACTACATCAAATAAAAGATTTCGATTTAGCGTAATCAGCTTAAATCCTTAATATGATACCCTAACGGCGGTACTAGAAGGTAGTAATAAGAATGACTTGTAGTGTAAAATTTCATAAAATATACAATACTCCTATTGTTCTCATGGTGATAGAAATTTGAACATAAAAAAGCTTTGTTGTTTAGAATATTTCATTACTGCCTAATACAAACTTTTCAAATTGTAATACATTGAAATGAATTTTATGGAAAAAAATTATATAGTTGAAAAACAAGCATAACCATTAAAGGCTTTAAAGCTAGCAAGATATTATTCTAGCAACATTATACAAATTTTTCATTATCATTTCAACTGTTTACTATTTAATACTGACTATCAAACGGGGCGTAAGTTCCATCCCCCCAACCCATTTCAAGCCAATGTATTAAATAATTTTCCCCATTGCATGACTAAAACCATTCAACAGAAGGCCAAGAACATTAAATAGGTATTTCGTTATAGGGTATAGGTGGAAACGAAAGCGTATTTTAATTTTAATTTTCACAAAATGTATTGTGTCATTTCCATGGTAGTAGAGCTATCACTATCTAACATGTGTTCTTCATCATGATTTATATTACAATGTATTACCAACTATTCAAGTGGTAAACAGTAATCAATGGGAAAGAATTTTTTTCGAAAAGAACGATTAGAGTAAAACAAGTCCGATCATAAACCTTGTTCAGTAGTTTTTCTGGCTAAATTAGCTTAGAATTTTATCAACATTCTTATCATTTATTCCAATAACCAAATCAGCAGTAAGTGAACAAGGAGGCACTAGGTTTGAAACTAAGAATACAGTTCGTGGTAATTAACCCATAGACATCGAACTCCATACTCCACCAAACACAAAATCAACAACCACAGTGTACATTAGACCACCAATGATCCAGTAACATCTTTCTTCATCACCAATACTAAAATACACTACAAAATACACCATACTAAAACTTAGCTAATGATCAAATAAGCCCATCTTTTATCACCTTATAAAGGTCACAATACAGTATAGTACTATATGGTAGACACAAACTCAAATCAACTAGGTACCTTAGCTATTTTCATCCAGATAAAATTCACAAAATCAAATCAAAGCAATCTTCCATGGAATTGCATAAACACCAAACTAATCCTAGCAATACTACAACAAACAAAGCACCATCAAATTATCAGTAACATAACAAAGAATAGATAGAAATATTACAGTGTTCTGTCCAAGAGGAGCTCTCAAAGCCAACTGATCAAAAGTGAGACATTCACCACCAGCCTTTTCAATCCTAGCTCTTGCAGTTTCAGTAAACTTAAGAGCACAAACCTTAAGTGAAGGCACTTCATAAACCCTCACATCATCTGTCACAGTTCCCACCAAAACTGCAACTTTCCCATCCTGAAACCCAAAACCCAACAAATCAAAACCCATTTTATCAAATCAAATCGAAAAATTACTCCAATAAAAACAAAATTGAAAGCCATACCTTGCCCTCCATATACTTAATAAGCCTAGAAAGAGAAAGAGGAGCCTTGTTAATCTTGCTCATAAAAAGCCTCTTCAAAATCACAGCATTGAATTTGCTACCAGTTCTTCTAACAAGGAATCGGTAGAGCTGAAACACACCATCTAAATCAACACGTTTATCCAAAAAGTGAAATTGATATTGGATTTTAAAGAAAATATATTACCTTGACAAGCAATTTGAGGTAAACATCATTAGATTTTGGCGCAGTACGCTTGGTTTTCTTGCTTTTGCCTCCTGCTTTCAAGTCGATACCCTGTAACAAATATACTACTAATGGTAAGAGAAAAGCTAATACAAGGTCTAAAAATGGCGATAGATTGAGATTTAGATTACCATTGTTGCGCAGCGGGGAGATAATGAACGATCGCTGGGGTATCGGCTGAAACTCTTATTCTCTCGAAGAGGGATATAAGAGCTAGGGTTTTGACCATTTTATATTCGTGGGCGGCCTAAATTTGTTGTTGTAAATTGGAGATTATTGAAATTGGGCTGGACTCTGGAGGTCCACTTATATTCATGTTGGGCTTTTGATACAACATAAATTTTAGACAGACAATTAGTCTTTTAAGAGACCGTCTCTTTGAGAGACGTATGTCGAGCCCATCATCATCATCATTTCTAGTGTATCCTGGCCATAGAAAAATCATGAACAGGGTCTGGGGAGGGAAGGATGGCGGCAACTCATACCTATAAAGGAGAGTACGGCCAAAGAGTCCCTCTACTCGAGGGAAAACAAGAAAGGTGCCTGTAGCCATGGTTGTTAAAATTGCGATTCTAATCTACGATTCTACGATTTTACGATCCAAAAACAAGCGAGCGATTTGAATCGCAGTTAGAATCTTAAAGTTGTAGAATTTTACGATTCTAGTTGAAATAAAATATTTAGAGGTAGAATCATAACACAATTCTACGATTTAACGATCCGATATTTTTTAATTTTTCTTATGTACCATATTTTACTAATCTCTTTCACAAGTACACATAAATTTCAAATTTTCCATCATGAAAACTTTTTAAAAACAAATTTCTTGATCGGTATGTAGATTTAAACAAATTATTGAAAAGTTTTCGTTATATTCTTAAAAATAAAGTCAAATAAACTTTAATTATTTTTGAATGGATAATAATGGTAACAAACTAGATATTTTATTATTTTTAAGTTTATTTGTAGAATCGTACGATTCTACGATTTGATTCTACCGATTCGATTCTACCTCTCCAAACGAGTTTCTATACTTGTATCATATATATATATTTATTATAAGTATATAAATTTCTTATTTATGATCGTCTTACTAAGAAACAATCTCTTATACGAGTAGTAATTAATTTAGTTATATAACCATAAACAAATCATTAATTAAAAAGTTTTTTTTTTGAAGATATCATATGGAGTCATGGGCGGATACACATGCCCTCACGCGCCCGCACGTGAGGGCACTGGGTTTTAAAAAAAAAATTAATAATTTGCTACTACCCGCAGTCGAACACGCGACCTCAATGGTATAAGGTGATAAAGAGTACCATCTCTGCTCCTTAGCATATTGTGATATATTAGAATATTAAATAGATTATATCTAATAATTTGCTGGGCTCAAAAAAGCCCATTAACAGCAGTTATTAATTTCTGTACTAATGAATTTTTCTATTCTATAAAAAAAAAAAGAAAACCTACGGCATTCAATCCTCCAAGATTCTAACGGCCACCCACGACCCACCTACCAAATTCCGGCCTCCCACCACAGCGCCGACCACCTGCCACCAGCCACCAGCCGCAGCCGCCAGCCGCCCATCTGCCACCACCAAATTCCGGCAAGGATTTCAAGAATAGGTAATTTTAATGAATTGTAATTTTAATTTAAATGTAATCATGAGTTTTAAAAATATTGATTTTGATTTTAATTATGCATTTGTAGAATTGATTATTATGTTAATTTATTATTATTATCATGTAATATTAAAATTTGATTAAAATCTTAATCTTTTATAAACTATAATCTAAATTAAATATTGATGAATTGCAATTTTAAATATAATCAAGAGTTTTAAAAAATATTGATTTTAATTTTAATTATGTTTTTTCTTAGTTGATTATTATGTCAATTTACTATTATTATAATATAATTAATAGTTATAATTAATCATCATTGTTGATTTGTTGTTTCAAATTTTTCCTTTAATTACCCCAATATTTGTGCCCTTTTATGAGATTAGTTTTTTGGGCATATTTTGTATTCTTTATATTAAATAATTATATTGCAAATAATTTACTAGTGGAAAAATTGATTTTTGATAGATATATAATTTTCATTCATGGAAAAGTATTTCAAAAGAAATTCATCTTTGCAACAGCTACAGTAGAGAGAGCTTTTTCTGCGATGAATACCGTTAAAACAAAATTGCGCAATAAAATGGGAGATCAATGGATGAATGATTGCTTGGTAACTTATATTGAGAAGGATGTATTTTCTAGTATTTCTAATGATCTTATTACTCGTCGATTTCAAGATATGAAAACTCGTCGAAATAGATTATAGAATATTATTTTGTAGAGTTGAATTGAAAACATTTTTCTTTTGTATATTTCCTATATATAATTATGATTTTTTGAAATTTTTTTATTGAATTTTTTTATCAATTGTGCCCCCACTAAACTTCTGTTCTGGATCCGCCACTGTATGGAGTAAAAGGTTATATATAAACAAATTTTGCATCCCATTCATTAAATTAGAAAAGAAATAATTTGAGTGGAAGCTATAACATCTATTACCTGTATTTTTCTCCAACAGCTCATTTCTTCTATGTCATTTCCTGCCTAGTAAAATCAATTAGTTTTTAAATTTAATATTTTTCATTATTTAAAATTTTAGTTTTTTTTTCTTCTCTAAATTAGGCTCAAATTTATTTTTTCTTCCTCTTGCTTTATTGCTAATAATTCCTGCGATCATCTTAGATGTCGGTACGTTAGTTTTCCTCATCATACATTAAATTATTAATTCATTGTTATGTGAAATTTTAAATATTAAAATTATAAATAAAAATATTCACTAGACATATTATTAAAAGATCACAAGCATATTGTGGATTATGTTTCAATCGTTTATTTCACATGATTATAAAAGTAACATTCATGTAAAAAAAAGTAACATTCATGTCCTTGCATATTTGTAAATATTGTAATGCTACATTTTCTTATTTTAGAGAGCGTTTGTGTCTTAATAGATAAAGCATCTGTATATAGAGCACAAAGTTTGGGGTTCAACCCTTACTAGGCGTAGGTATCAGTTGGAAATTTCTTGACTGCGCACATCTCTTTTTATTACTCCCTCCTTGGGGAATGATTATGATTTGTTCGCATCTTTCAAGAAATAAAACCTCCCACCCGAACCCTGCCTTGTGTGGTATAATATAAGTCAAAAATTTGGGAGTAATTCTTTATAAATACAATTAAGAATAATTTGTGAATTGTTTAGATCTTGTGCGAATTACAATAATAATAATTTAATTTTTTAACGAATTATAGCCATCAAAGTCTCAGTATTTATCGCGTTCAAGCCAAATCACATAATTTCGACCACTTAACATAAAATTCTAACTATTAAAATGTTCAGACCTGTAAATTGGCCTGAGCATTGTAAACATTAATACTTTAGTGATTGCAGTTACCAAATCATGATATCATTAACATAATGGATTGATGTTGTAGCTATGAATATATATGCAATATTAGCCAATATATGTAGTTATGATGGATTTAAAATAAGTAAAACTAGGGTCATTCTGTTCATTTTTGAGCAAAAGATAAAAAGGACCCCTAAAAACTTAATGCGTAACGATAAATATAATATACTTTTTTTTTATTGTTAATATTTAAACTAATAACTCATATTACTTAGCAAAAATTGTAAGTTATATACTTCCTCCGTTCCAAAATACTCGCTACATTTCGATTTTGTGCACTATTCATCGTTCAAGCTTATTTTACATATTGCGACTAATGTGTAAGTAAAAACATAGTCAGGTGGGATCTTGTTTGAATCGTTTAATTGCATACTTTTATAATATTAAATTTTTAAAATTTTTAGATAAGTGTAGTTTAAGATATTAAAGATCAAAATTGTGCATTGGATTGCGTAAAAAAGTGAAATGTAGCAAGTATTATGGAACAGAGGAAGTATAAATTTAATTCAAATTAATACTCCCTCTGTCCCTCTCAATTTGCACCTCTTACCTTTTTAGTTTGTCCCACTTATTTTGCACCTTTCTTTTTTTGGCAATGGCCCCATTTTCTTTCTAAAAATCTCATCCACAAAACTTATTTTCTCTCTCCATCTTAACCAATCATTCTTATCATCCACTTGTTTTTTGTCTTATTCTTCAATAAAATTTCACTTTCCACTAAATATCACCCAATATGCATGTAATGGGTGCAAAATCATAGGGACGGAGGGAGTATCACTTATGTACATAAAAATATATTTTTTAGGCCCGCTTTGCCCTTACTAATCGATCGCCTTGTGTAAAACAGCAAGGCGTGAATGCAAGAGGTAGACCATTGCCTAAGTTTGGAGAATGGGAAGCAAACAATCCTTCATCAGATCAAGGTTTTACAATGATCTTTAATAAAGCAAGAGATCAAAAGAAGACCAATGGAACTGTTGTTGGTAATGTAGGATTAGGAGTTCCACTTAACATTAATCAAAATAATGATGATAATCTTGTTAACAACCATCATAATCGTAATCATAATCATAATCATGATCATAATCCCAAGCAAGAACACAAAAATCCTCATCATGAACAAAGGGGATCGGTAATTAATCATTTCTAATTATCTTTTCGTTCTTTTATTATCTTGCCAAATACGGTTTTCTGATTATGAGACTGCAGGGCCGGTCCTAGGCAAAGGTAAGAAGGGCTTTTGCCCAGGGCCCACGAAAAATAGATAATTTTTTCCTTCACATGCATCGAACTTGAGATCTTCTGTAATTAAATTGTGCATTTAACCACCAAGTCAAAGTGTTAATAATGATAATTGTTACCTTATTTACTAATTATTGAATTATAAGGCAACGATTATCAACCAAAAAGCGGATAATTAGAGCCCATAAATTATTGTTCGCCCTGGGCCCCTAAATTCTCAGGGCCGACCCTGTGAGAATGTTAATTTGGGCCGTCCAATTCGCACGTGTAACAACATTTTAATTTTCTGGGCACTTATTAATATTAACATTAAAGGTATTAATTTTGAAAATTGATACCTTTAAGGTCAAAATTGTTACTTAAGATCAAAATTGAAAATGCCCAGGTTGTTACACGGACGATTTGAACCGGCCCAAATTGACAGTCTCATGTGAGATCGTCTCGTCCAAGACCAGTTGTTTAGCTTAAATTCAAAAATTTCAAATCATGTAAGTATGGATTGGGTTAGATACAAATTAACTTGGAATTATTTTTGTTAATTGCAGAGAAAGTGGCTAGGTTGTTTCTATCCTAGCGGAAGTTAAAGCAACTTTATTCTCAATGTTCATTTTAAGGTTTAGATGTGTCTATGGAGATTACAATTGTAATTTGTAAACTAGTAAATCATTGTATATTATTAACTCTTGTGTGGTACTTTACTCCATTCATCCAACATATTTTTTTATATTCAACGATTCTTATGACAGACTGTCTTTCAGTGAGACGACTTCAAACAAGAAGTTTGTATGCTATTAATTTGTGTTATTGGGCTATTCAACCCATATATAAGGCGCATCTCAATATAGTGGGGCAAAGGGTTGAGAGATAAATTATATGTTGTCTGATTGTTTCTCATTTCTTAGTAGTCGCTTCGTTTCTAATATTTATTTTATGTAAGAGCTTTTTGAGAGAATATTTAAATATAGTTGCTAAAAAGATACGTACAATTAGTAATAAGTTAAGTATACGAATATTATAATAGAGACAAATAAAATGAGTTGGATTAGAAAAAAATAATGATAAACAAAAAGGAGTAGAGAAAGTAACATTATGTTGTTATCTAAAAGAAAATTTGTTAAAATCAAAAGGTAAATACTTGTCTATTTTCTATAATTATCATTTAATTATTGGAGAATAATTTATAGTGTAATTTATTAATTTTACTAATTTTATTTACGTAAAATTTATTTTAATGATCAATAAACACCTCTGTATGCAACTGGACAAGATTACATTGACTCAACGGTTGATCCTTAACGTCAACGCTCCCTCCAATAACTCCATCATCATTCATATCCGTCCACACCGCAAAGCTTTTAATTTCTAGTTGTCAAAATTATCAAAACATCAACTCTCCTTTTTTATACAAATTTAATTTAATCTAATAATAATAATAATTATTATTCAATTTATCTTTATGTATTTAATTTATCTTTTTCGTGTAGTTTTCAAAAAAAAAAAATTTATCTTTTTCGTGTAGAGATATTTTTTCTTTTTCGAGCCGAAGGACTCCTCCGATTGCGTTCTCTTTTTACCCTTGTTGAATTCCTAGAGGTTTTCATTCAGGTCATTGAGTTGATTTTGGGTCAGGTGTTGAGAGTCGGTTCAAAATCGAATTTTGTGTTCACATCAATTTTTACATAGTTGTAGATCTATTTTTAAGTCGGGTCTAATCGGATTCAGTTATAAAGTCGGGAATCTATCGGATTATTGGATTTGCTTTATCCCTAAACCGTGTTCATATTTACGGAGTAGGGTAATAATCTCTTAAAATTCCCATTTTACCCTTGCTTAATCCACAAAATTACTTTCTCAGACATTCCTCTTTCCAAATCATTCTTCCTCACTCTCCTCCTACATCTCCGCCATCTCCCCCTCTCTCTCCTCCTACCACTTTCTCTCTCTACCTTCCACACACCCTCATGCAGTCCACCAAAAGTCGCCGGAGAATCTCTCCGGCGGGGGACTCCGACAATTTTTCTGGTGGTGATAGGCAAGATCATCTCCTCTCCTCCGCCGTCTGTAATGGCGAAGACCTTTCTCCTTTTGTTCGGAAAGCTTTCGCTGCTGGAAAACCTGAAACTCTTCTTCAAAATCTCAAAGCTTTTACTCGTTCTAAAGAATCTGAGATCGAAGAAGTATGTAAAGCGCATTATCAAGATTTTATTCTTGCTGTTGATGATCTTCGTTCGTTGCTTTCTGATGTTGATGACTTGAAGTCTTCACTTTCACTATCTAATGCTCATCTTCAATCAGTTGCTCAACCTCTGCTTTCTTCTCTTGACGCGTTTATTGAAACTCGGAATATTAATAATAATCTTTTGATTTGTTTGAGTTCAGTTAAGATCTGTGTTCAGATCGTTGAGCTTTGTGCTCGAACGAATAATCATTTGAAGAATGATCAATTGTATTTAGCTTTAAGATGTGTTGATAATATTGAGAGAAGTTTGTTGAAGATTACGCCATCTTCAACTTTGAAGAAGATGTTGGAGAAACGTATCCCTGAAATTAGGGTTTATGTTGAGAAGAAAGCGAATAAAGAGTTTGGTGATTGGTTAGTTGAGATTCGAACTGTTAGTAGGAATTTAGGTCAATTTGCAATTGGACAAGCTTCTTCTGCTAGACAAAGAGAAGAAGAATTGAGGATGAAGCAAAGACAAGCTGAGGAACAATCCAGATTAAGTCTTAGGGATTGTGTTTATGCGTTAGAAGAAGAAGATGACGGTTTAGATCTGGGAGTTTCTTCTGGAACTATTGATAGAGAAAGTGGGGGGAATTTTGGGTTTGATTTAACCCCATTATATAGGGCTTTTCATATTCACCAAAGTTTAGGGCTTGAAGATCGGTTTAAACAGTATTATTTTGAAAATAGAAAGCTTCAATTAACTTCCGATTTTCAGGTATCTTCTATGACTCCCTTTTTAGAGTCTCATCAAACATTTTTTGCGCAAATTGCTGGCTTTTTCATTGTTGAGGATAGAATTTTAAGGACAGGTGGAAGGTTGATTTCGAAATGGGAGGTTGAAAATTTGTGGGAAATGGCGATTA
Source organism: Amaranthus palmeri (assembly GCA_019776075.1). Taxonomy (NCBI): domain Eukaryota; kingdom Viridiplantae; phylum Streptophyta; class Magnoliopsida; order Caryophyllales; family Amaranthaceae; genus Amaranthus; species Amaranthus palmeri. Next base: position 3,240,084 of record JAAKBH010000271.1, on the reverse strand, counting down.
GTAAAATGTGTTCTGTTTTAGAGGATCAATTTTCGCGAATGCAGACTGCTAATCATTTGCTACTTATTAAGGATTATGTTAGTTTGCTTGGTGTTTCATTACGGAGATTTGGGTACCCGGTTGATGCTTTGCTTGACGTGTTGAGTAAACATAGGGATAAGTATCATGAACTGTTATTATCGGATTGTCGTAAGCAAATAACTGACGCACTTTCAGCTGATAAATTTGAGCAAATGTTGATGAAGAAAGAGTATGAGTACTCCATGAATGTGTTGGCTTTCCAATTGCAAACTTCGGATATTATTCCAGCTTTCCCTTATATTGCTCCTTTTTCGACCACTGTACCTGATTGTTGTCGGATCGTGAGGTCGTTTATTGAGGATTCTGTTAGCTTTATGTCATATGGTGGGCAGTTGGATTCTTATGATGTGGTTAAGAAGTATTTGGATAGATTGTTGAGTGAAGTCCTTGATGAGGCTTTATTTAAGTTGATTAAAACTTCTGTGTTTGGTGTCTCTCAAGCTATGCAAGTTGCTGCAAATATGGCTGTGTTTGAACGAGCCTGTGATTTCTTCTTTAAGCATGCTGCTCAACTCTCGGGCATACCTTTGAGAATGGCAGACAGAGGAAAGAGGCAATTCCCATTAAAAAAGGCTCGTGATGCAGCAGAAGAAATGCTTGCTGGGATGATCAAGACTAAGATTGATAGTTTCATGTCATTGATTGAGAATGTCAATTGGATGGGTGATGAGCCTCTTCAAGGTGGTAATGAATATGTGAATGAGGTTATAATCTTCTTGGAGACTCTGGTTTCTACAGCTCAGCAGATATTGCCGCCACAAGTTCTAAAGAGGGTTTTGCTAGATGTTTTGTCCCATATATCTGAAAAGATTGTGAATGCTTTGCAGGGAGATATAGTAAAGAAATTCAATGTAAATGCAGTCATGGGACTTGACATTGATGTTCAATTATTAGAGTCGTTTGCGGATAGTCAGAAATCTATTCTCTCTGAAGAAGATGCAAGTGAGCTGAAATCAGGCCTAGCTGAATCACGGCAGTTAATTAATTTGCTTTTAAGCAATAATCCGGAGAACTACTTAAATCCTGTTATTCGAGAGAAGACTTACAATGCTTTGGATTACAGGAAAGTGGTGACAATTTCTGAGAAACTAAGGGACCCTTCGGATAGGAGCTTTTTCGCTACCAGGGGAGCTAAACCGAATCCCAGAAGGAAGTCTTTAGATGCATTGATTAGAAGGCTAAGGGAAGTTAGCTGATTTGACATAGAGCTGTAAGTAACCAAATTTGCCTTATTTTGAGGGTGTTCTTGGTTCTGGTTTCTTGTTAGTTGTCCATTGCTAACTAACTATGCATATTGAATAAGCATTGTATTGTTTAAGGTTGTTTTTGTATAATCTTATGTATTTGATATCTTATCCTGTATGTAGTTTTTCATATACCTGTCCTACATATTGTTGTATTTCATTCATTAATTTTAAGGCTGTTTTGTACAATATGAAGCATTTGGTATCTTTATAGAGTTGTTTGTTTTGGTGCTTTCTTGCAGTTCTTTATGTGCACATTTATATAAACATTGCATTTTGATGGCGTTGAACAATTATTCCAAATTACCCTCTTCTTTCATCTGTTATATTGTCTGTATGTTAATGGAATGGAATATAAATATTCTTGTTTGTTGAGAAAAGAATGCATATTTCTGATTCAGATTTCTGTTGTTTGGTTGTAAAAAGAAAGAGTTGTTCTCCCTAATCTTCAACTACTGTTGGTGAGCCTGCCTTATTGTTCTCACAGCCTTATTATTGACACAATAACCTTTACAATGTGGAGAATATTGCTTTTATGTGGTTAAGTTTTAAGATCCAAACAATGCACTAGACTTTTTAAAGACTTGCTGCATCACCTAATGTGTAGTTTGTTCGGATCAGCCGAGCAGGCATGACTGTATATGAGGCCCCAACTTTTGGTTCTCTTTTCTTGGTGTTACTGTATAGCAACCTGACATTTGTGATTTATTATTTCCGCTTACATTCTGAAGACCCTTCTTGAGCTGGGGGACTCTTTGATCATACTCTTCCATATGAGTATGAGCTGTTGTTTATTTTTCCTCCCCAGACCCTGGCCATAGTTATGAGCAGGATACACCGAATATGATGATGCTGCTGCTTATATTCTGAACTTAGTTTTAAATCCATGGTGTGAAGTACCAAGGTCCATAAATGGGTGAGAAGAAACTTTAGCTTGTTTTGGAAATGCTCTGGTTACTGTTGTGATTTGTGAAAGATCATCAGTTATTACTTATTTGCTTGAATGATTTCCCAATGATAGACATGGAATGTGAGATGGTGAGTGGTGACGGATGAATGATAAGTTGTTGGAGTCTGTTCGGTTTAGTAAGGATGAACCAACGGCTGCTGGCCCGATTGTGTTTTAAGGGGAAGGGAACAAGCGATGGACTTGGACGCACTTGGAAAATCGAAAGTTGATTGTTGGCTAGCTACTTGCAGAACACACAATTCAAGTACTGGCTAAACCTGAGCTCTAATTGATGATGATTGATGAACTACTTCAACCACAGAGATGATACACCATGCAGTTTTGGGCGTAAGTTAGTGATCAGTTTCTTAGTCCATTAATTCATTAATATTGGCGAGTAGAGGTGTTTAATGGGCCGGACCGAATTGGGCGAAATATAAATGGGCCGGGCCGGGTTGGGGTAGGTCTAATCCGTTTAAATACGATCAACTTTTAAAAGTTCATATTATAGTTCTTTTTAGGAAAAATTACCCAGAATAATACGATCTTTCACTGATTTTCCAAGAATAATACGAACTTTCAATTAACCACCAATAATACGAACTTTGACATGCATTTTCCGCTGGCATACATGACCTGTTTATAACCGGTAGTACATGTCTTTTTTTGACCGTTGCTCAGCAGGTTTCAACCGGTAGTACGAACTTTCAATTAACCACCAATAATACGAGATGAAACCTGCTGAACAACGGTCAAAAAAAGAACTTTACTACTGGTTATAAACAGGTCATGTATGCCAGCGGAAAATGCATGTCAAAGTTCGTATTATTGGTGGTTAATTGAAAGTTCGTATTATTCTTGGGAAATCAGTGAAAGGTCGATTCAACTATGAATACAACAATATAATATAAAAATACAGATAAAAAATTTGTAAAATACTCCCTCCGAACCAATTTAGTTGTCTCATTTGGTTTTTTACGCTATTCATCAATCCCGTTTAATTTGTATTTTATTCTTAATCCATAAGTTAAAACATAGTCACGTGAGGTCTTGTTTGATTCGTTTCAATCATTCAATGCAAGGATTATTCTTATCAACTTTTCATAATTTTTATTTAAGCATAATTAGAGATATTAAGAGTCAAAATGTTACATCGACAAGTGTGCCCAAGCAAATGAGACAACTAAATTGGTTTAGAGGGAGTATTTTTTACCACCAATTTCTAAAATTATCTAACTCGACCCCACCCAAATCTTTACACAAAGGCATGTTAATAACCCGACCCGTTATTAACCCGATCTGTTAATGACCCGTTAAAGTGTGATCTGACCCTTGACCTGTTGGGTCGACCCGCCAATTAAACACCTCTATGGGCAAGTAAATAATTGCAGATGCTTAGTAGGTCCACAACAAGGCTAAAGTCTTAATCCCAAAAGACTGGAATTAATCTAAATAATTGACCAGTTGGCTTGTTGCTGTACAGGGCCATCTCGTTCATTTTTGGGCCACAGAGCAAAAGATAAAAAGGGCCCCTAAAAACCTTAAGACGTAACAACTAATATAATACATTTTATGTTTATTATTGTTAATATTGAAACTAGTTTATATAAAACACAAAAAAACTCACATTACTTAACAAAAAATGTTAGTTATATATAAATTTAATTCCAATTATTATCACTTAGACACATAAAAATAAGTTTTTGGACCCTGAAAAATACAAGGCCTTGAACAATAGTCCACTTTACCCATGCTAATCGACGACCCTGACCTGTTGCTGAAATTGCTTTGGTGTTGGTGTATCTTGGATTGTTTTGTGTTGATTCATTAGCCTGAAATGAATATAGTGATTGATATTTATGTCTTGTATCCTCATTCACGCTTGGACTTTGGATTGCTGATGCCCGGTTACACTCAGCGTTGTTATTAATTAGTGTCTTTCATACTACCTCTTGTTCAGTTTAAATGTTTATTTTTCTGGTACTATTTATCCATTACTCTTAATTTGTATTTTACTCTTAATTTATAAGTTAAAACATAGTCATAAGGGATCTTGTTTGATTCGTCTCAATACAAGGATTATCAATATCAATTTTTTATAATTATTAATTAAAATAATTTGAGATATTAAGGGTTAAAATGTTACCTCGGCAAGTATGAAAAAACTAAATGTCCTAGGCTAAATAGGAGGGAATAAATGATTATTGAGCTTATTGGTTAATTTCTTAAATTTTGACTTTTTAGTTGGTAAAAAAAACGTGTTTGGTTTATAGCTTTTCACCTTTGTTTTTGAATTTTAACCTTTGTGATAATAAATATTGTTTCAGCCACAAGCTATTTTTTTTTAGATAAGCCACAAACTAATTTGGTTAGCCTTTTTATTTATTTTGGCTTATTAACTCCTTTTTTCATTAAGTGAATATTTTAGGGGAAAAATTACTTAAAATAATCTAATATATTCGTGATTTTCCTATAATAATCTTACCTATTGATTAACCATGAATAATTCAAACTTTAAAAGATAGTATTTTTCTAGAGTAAACCTGGTGACCGGATACATTTTTTTTAAAAAAAGATAAATTAAAATAAAATTTTAAAAAAATGTTAAAAAAACGTTCAAAAATTACAATTTTTTTAATATTTAGAATTTTTTATGTAAAATTTCAAAATTTTTCTCTAATTTTAAATTACTTTTCAGTTTATTTTTTGGTGAATTACCTATAATAGCAAATTATCAGATAATACAAATTCTCCCTAGTCAATACAAATAGATTAAATTATTCTAAATAAATTTTTTTATTTTAGATGTGGCAATATTTTAGTAATAGTCCCAATAATTTGCGTCTAGTGATTTCTAGAGCATGACAGATAAAAATGACAAATCGGGAAGTTTAACGTGTATGACGAATACCACACGCTTCAAGCCTGTGTGCGCCGCCAAAGCTGAGATTTTAAAGGTATACTTCTTTTAGAAATGCCTTCAACCAAAAACTATGAGCGCACCTTGTTATTATTATTATGGCTCCTTTTTTTTCCACTAATTTATTTTACTTTACAAGAAAAGGTATAAAAAAATTTATATAAGAATTTCTTAGATTCTTGTGTATCAACTAAGAAGTAGAATGATAGTATAATTTTTTTTAATTAATTTTTATGATACTTTTGCAAGATATTGGAAGAAATAGTTAATTGAAAACCAAATCGATAATTCTATTAAGAAAATTGACCTATTTTACTATTTATAACTAAACTAAATATTACCCCCTCCTATTCAACCCATTTACCCCATTTGATTTTTTACAATTATCGAGACAATATTTTAATCCTTAATATTTCTCATTGTTTTTGTTTAAAAATTATATTAATAATCTTTGTATTGAAACAAATCAAACAAAATCCCAAATGACTATATTTTAACTTGTAAATTAAGAATAAAATACAAATTAAAAGGGATAAATAAACAGTGAAAAAAATCAATGCGACTAATGAGTATGATAACAGAGAGTATTTTGAAGTTAAAAATAAAATACAGGGCATTTGATTATATTTTAACACACAAATTAAGAATAATATTTTTAACCCAAAAGTAAATTGAACATTTGAAAAAAATAAATAAAAGGAGTATAATTTTTTAACAAAATCTATGTAGAAAATAAACAAGAAAAAATAATAAAGAAAATACATTCATTAATTAAAATGGTTATTAATACAACTTTAATACAAGCATTAAAAGCTAAAACACATGAGAAAAATCAAGTTCAAATTTTTCTCAATAAAAATAAAATGCAACAATAAAAATTTCAATAAAAAATAAAAAAAAATATACAAAAAAACAAAATAACCCTTAAAAATCCCAATTTTCATTCAAGCAGCCGTCGAAGGAAGATCATCAAAATTCCAAAGCTCCAAAGTTCCATTACCTTCTTGAGAAGACGCCATTGGAGGAGCTATAATACAAGATTGACCTTCCATATATGGAATTTCATAAAACTTCATGTAATTTTCATATGCCATTAATTCTTCCGACAATTTCTGCACTTCATTTTCCTCTTTTTCTTCAACAACAATCCCTTTTTTCTCTTCACAATTTCCACAATTTTCTCCTTTAATCTCTTGGGTAATACTCATACCCATCAAATTTGGGGCACTATAAACAGATTCCGAGTTATACCCACTTAATTTTTCGTCATTTAATGGTGACCCATATGATGGAAATTGATTGAAATTTGTTGGGTAATTGAAATTCTGGGTTTGATAATTAGGGGATTGTTGTTCTTCGTTTGGGAAATTAACTTTGGCTTTTTTACCACGGATTTTACGAGCTTCTTTGTCGTAAGCTCGAGCAGCTTGTTCGGGAGTGTTGAAAGTGCCTAACCAGACCCGAACACCTTTTCTCGGGTCGCGGATCTCAGCTGCCCATTTACCCCATGGTCGTTGTCTGATTCCCCTGTATTGGGTTTTCCTCTGTTTTTTAGGGCGTTTCTCTTCTTGTTCTTGCCTACTACCTGTAAAATCATGGCCGTCGATTAACAAGGATAAAGTGCCACAGACTCGATGATTTGATATTTACTCGGCTTTATAACCAAATTCGATTTAAGCCCACTTTAAAATAAATTTAGAAGCATGCAAAAACCAATGTGGACGTAAGACGCAATTTTAAACCGATTTAAAATAATTTATCCGAAATTGGTCTAATAATCCGAATGAATTCCTATACACAAACACAACACATCCAAAATTTTTTAAGGCTCAAAAAATATATATTTTTTACAAGGATATAATTGTCTTGAAAAATTTTATAAAATTTTTATTTTGCGTCTTATTTATACTAAATATATTTAATTATTTATTTATTAATAAACTTACATATTTTTTAAAAAAGAGAGTGCCCTTTACAATGGATGACCTAGAAATAGAATACCCTCAGAGACTCCTATACAAAGGTTAATTTTAACTTCACTAAATTAAAATGCAATGCGTTATAGTTAGGGTTTTTTTTTTTTTTTTTAAAAAAAAGAATAGTTAAACTTATTAATATTAATTATACAAAACAAGTGAATTTTATGATGTAGTATATTATTTATTAATTATTACACCATAAATTTAAAACTACCTAAAATTACTACATCATTCGAAAACCAAAATATGACAATGGAATCAACTGATGAACATTTTTTTAATGAAGAACTTTAATCACCTATAATAAAATATAAAAATCATCTTTAATTTATCATATCTCCGTCAGTGTACCCGGTGTATCCTACTCATTGATAAACTATATTCCGTCAGGGTCTGGACTCTGGAGAGGGAAGATAAACGACATCTTATACCCATATAGGAGTCATATAGGAGGGTATATGGTTAAAAAGTCTCTCGGCTAAAAAAGGTAAAAAAGAGACACCTGCAACTATCCGAAATCAGACGGAAAAGAACAGTTGGGAAAACATACCTGAAATAGAAAGTGGGGATTTGGGAGGACAGAATGGTTGTTTGGTAGAATTATCAGAAGTTGAGAAGAAAGCATCAGGCCAAAAATCAAAACCAGAAATAGTTCTGGCTTTATTACGAGGTATTATATCTGCTAATATTGCACCTCCACACATTGTACCCTAATTAAGCCTCAATAATATTGATACTAATATTTAATTGTAATATAATTACTTAAAGGTTTATTTGGTTTTTTGGGTGATTTTTTTTTTGTAGGATTAGGTAATATAAGAGAGTAGTTGTGAACTTTGTTTGGTGAAATGAAAGTTTGATGGTGATGAAATGAGGATAAGAAGAGTATTTATAGTGGTATTTATTTACCCTGTCCCAATTATTTAATAGAGTATCATTTGTTACTTCTTTTAACAAATGGTTATATTACGGTCTTTTCGAGAGATACATTATATGTACGGTTTGAATATCCAATTAATACAAATTAAAGAGAAATAAGAATATGAGCTTCTTGTTTTGAGATCGTCTCGTTGAGAATTGATCTCTCACAAGAGTAACTACTTTTATTTACTCATTAAAAATATTTATTATTGGACAATAACCCACATAATTTTTTCTTTCTTCTAATTTATTAGTGCCTTTGTCTCATTTAGGTTTTGGTTTTGTTTGACAATATGATATTAATTCGTATTTTATTCTTAATTTATAATTTAAAATTTAGTTATATGTGATCTTATTTGATTTATTTTAATATCTATTCTAACTTTTTATAATTTTTATGTACAATTAGAGATATTTAATTATACGAATAAACTTAAAAGGTACAAATTAGGCTAAAGAGATGAGACTAAAAATATCAAAAATCGGTTTTTTTTCTTTGCTATTAAATAACAACTACTCTTGTCAGAAACCGTTTCTTAAAGAGACGATCTCAAAATAAGAAGCCCATATTTTTATTCTCTTTAATTTGTATTAATTGGGCTATTAAGTCCATATATCTTACGCGTCTTTTAAATTTTAAAGAGATAGAGTAGTATGGAGATTCAAGAAGGTGGGGGACAGCCTTTTAGTAGGGAGGTTTCGGTGAATGACGCAATTGCTTTATCAACATTTTTAATGTTCTCGTGGCGGCCAAGTCTTGTATTTGCTTTTATTTCGAAACGTTTCATCAAACAATGATAAGCATTAATTTTTTGTTCCGGTTATCGAGTTTATTTCGGATTAAATAATTTTGAGTCGATTTAAAATTGAGATTGATGTCCACATTGACTTTTTATAATTTTAACTTTATTTCGAAGTCATTAATAAAGTGTCATACGATATCTATATCAGAGATAAAAATTAGCAAGTACATAGCAACTAAAACCAAATATAATTCAAAAATTATTAAACCACGATCGTTGTGTATGAGATCTGACAATTTTGAATATCTCCTTCCACATCGCAGTTTGGTACAGCCTTCTACGAGGGGGTCTTTCGATCTGTTGTAGTCTCGAAATAGAATTGAATTTGATGTAGTTGACGATAATTGCGAATTTGGTGTCTGCTGGATCATCGCATTAATCTCTACCGTAATCAAGCTGGTTGGGTTACTAGATTAGATGAATATCATATAAGCACCTCTAATTATGATAAAAAAAATTTCCACAATTTTTTTAATGGTAAATAAAAAATGTTTAATCACAATACTAACTCAATTTTTTTTCATTTAGGGATTGATTTTATTTTGACCCTGTTCGATTCATATACAAATTGTATGGGTGCATCATGCATGTTACCAAAAAGTCAAGACCATAATTGGTAAACTCTAGGAAATTAATTAGTTCCCGTGTTCCATAATACATGCTACTGAGTATAATATGTTGTGTGGGAAAATGTCATAATCAGTAGCAAATATTATTAGGATGAAGGAAAAAGAGAGCTTGGTAAGAATTGAATTTATGGAGGAAAGTAACAATAATCAATCCTCGAGGTGGTGAGAATCAAATTGTTACCATAAGAGTGAAAAAAATTGTTCACTCATTAAGCTAATCTATATTAAAAAAATAAATTTGGAGATATTTGACAAATAACTGATAGTTGATTCCTGATAGCATGTAGAGCTGATTAGCGTAATTGAGTTGACCAACTCATTTTATAGGCTGGTTTGGTCAACTAATTTTGAATACACTGCTGAGAGCAGTTTGTTCAAAATTAATTTATTCATGATAGTAAATTGCTTCAATAAACTAATTTACCAAACATCAGAATTGAATGATTTGACCGTTCAACCATTTATTATTATTAAAATAAGTTAAAATTGTCTAATAAACTCATTATATTTTATTTGACTTAAAAGGTTTTATTTTTTTTTTTGTTTTTTTTAAACTCTAAGTGGAGTTGAAAATAAATTTACTTAAATTACATTATTGAAAGTGGTCAAATAACATAAAATATAATATAATATAATATAATATGAGAGTGTAAATTGGTTACCTAACTGGTTTACTCAAATCAGGCTAAGTCAATTCATAGTCCGAATCAATGGACTATCGTTACTTACAAATCTTCATAATTTAATTAGCTGTAAACTTTAAATAATTAATTCTTAGTATGCTCATATTATTGCTAATTTTTTTCATTATGAGATAAGATACTTGTGAGAATGGGAAAATTAGTTAAAAATTGAATTTAAAAAGTGATATTTGCTTTTTATTTCGGACTGGCAGTCAATTCTCGTAACATAAAAAATTTTAAATAAAAATAAAAAACAAAAAATATTACAACTTGCAAAAGTACATCTACATAGATAATTTGTAGAAAGCTTGCATTTAGCGAAGCTGAATGATTATTTGTCACTTGAAAATTAATGCTTTATTTAGCATGAAAGAATCGAAAAAGAAAGAAAAAAAAAGTAACAATTGGATATTAAAGGCGGATTCAGAATTGAAAACATATAAATCCAACAATATAATTCAATATCTTCAAAAAAAAAAAAAACAATATAATTCAATATGTTGTAGTTTGACCATTTATATATCACATTGTTTTCGTATTATCGCCGAAATATAACTAGAAGACAATAACGTATAAATCTTATCAGAAAAGGTACATAATGTAAATACTAGAAAAACCAAAAGTACAATAGTATTTTAAAGTACATGATGTTAGCTCATTAACAAAGTCTTCAAGTCAACAAGTTACGTAGTTAATACATCTACACAAGTTCGTAAGGTTAAAGGTATTTATTCGGATCATCGAATTAATATGACTCGGTTTAAATTAGGTTTTGTGTCCACATTTTTTCGATTTTAAATTTATTTTGATATTTGGTCGAAGTCGAATTCTGTTATAAAATCAAGTGAAATATCAAATAGTCAAATCCATTTTAAATACCTCTAGATTGAACCAACACATGAATACATCACCATTGTCCATTGTGTTATGGAAGCATGTAGTACTTTGTTAGAAGCATGTATTAAATTGTTGGACTTGGTAAGTTTTCCCAACAACTTTACAAATTTCGGAAATTATTGGAGAAGGTATTACCTTCATATAAAAATAATACATTATTATTGTAATTAGTTTAATTTTGAGCTATAGAAACAAATTAAAATAATGATGATGATTATTAATGCTATTCATCGTTATATACATGGCGTATGTGTACCATTTCTCCAACAATAAAAAGGCAGGCAAATCTCATTTTTTATTGGGCCCTAGATCGAAAGATAAAAGGCCCCTAAAAAGTTAAGGTGTAATAATAATATAATAATCATTTTGTTTTGTGAATTATTTTATGAAAAAGCCTAATAACTCATATTACTTAGCAAAAAAATGAAAATTATATCTCTCAACTTAATTCAAGTTAATGTCAATCTTGTATATAAAAAAATATTTTTAGATCCTAAAAAATTTAGGGCCCAAGATGATTGTTTGCTTTACCCTTACTAATCGACGCTAGTTTTGAATTATTTTTTTGTAAATTGTTTTACATTTATCACAAATTCTTGTGAGAGACGGTTTCTTAGAGAGACCATCTCTAATTCGGTTGGCCCATTAGAAAAAATGTAGAGTAAATATAAACAATAAGCTTTAATGGATTGGGCCTAAAAGACGTCTATCAGAAAGACGGTCTCTCAGGAGACTAGCTGTTCATTTATTTATGCAAGTCCATATATGTAGCAAAGGTAGTAAACGTGAGCTCAACAATATATCGCACGTCGCCTATAAGGACGGCAAACCTTTTCAAAATATCAATCAATAAAATTCAATTTCTAAAAGACAAGGCTTTAAGTGTACTATATAAACCAAGAGTATACACTAATTGGACCTAAAACAAAAAATACCAAAAAAGAGAAAAAAATTCCCTAAAATTATTGGTGAGTAGAGAATTATATCAATGTTTGTTTCCCGTTTATTGTTCGCCTTAATTGTTGTTGTTTTACTTGTTGGCATTGCTTCAGCAGATTATCATGCTGGTCGTAGCCTTAAACCTTATCGAAACAATGACAAATATAAGGATGGTCGTAGCCTGAAACCATATTACCAACCCAATTACGACGAATATGATTACAGGACTCGTCATAGTCCAAATCCGTATTATTACCAACCAGATGATGAAGAATATGATGATGATGATGAATATGATTATAGGGCTGGTCGTAGCCTAAAGCCATACTACCAACCCTATGATCATGAATATTATTATAGGGCTGGTCGTAGCCTAAAGCCATATCAACATAACAACAAAGGCTATAAGGCTAATCGCAGGCCTTACCTACCTAATTACAAAAGTTATAGGGCTGGTCGTAGCCTAAAGCCATACTACCAACCCTATGATGACGAACACGATGCTTATAGGGCTGGTCGTAGCCTAAAGCCGTACTATCAACCCTATGATGACGAGCATGATGCTTATAGGGCTGGTCGTAGCCGAAAGCCATACTACCAACCCTATGATGATGAGCATGACACATATAGAGCTGGTCGTAGCCGAAAGCCATATCCCAATAAATACAACAACGGTTACAAGGCTGGTCGGAGCTTAAAGCCATACAAACCCCATGATAAGTCATATAATCCAAAAGATGAGAAGTATATTGCAAGCCCCAATTCATACAAAAGCCAAGATAAAAATGGTGCTATCAAGATTCAAGGTCTAATATACTGCAACAAGAACGGCCAAAAAACTAAAATGCAAGGTAATGTTATTTCCATAATTTTTAATTCTCTTAGTAATATTATTCTAGTCTTGATTAATAAAATATGCTTCACTTCCTCTAGTTTAAATTAAGAAACTACTATATAATGAAAAACTGGTATTATGAAAATATAAGTTGAAACGAATTACATAAGATTCATTGACCTGTGGACCCGTCCCAAACCTTATAACATACGTTGTGGTGACTGGTGACAATCATCTGGGTATTAATCGTAGTTATTTCCTCTTAATACAGGGGCAATCAAATTTATATGTAACATGTTTTTTTTAACTGAATTTATATGTAACATCTGCTACACTTATTAATTGATAAATAAACAATTGAATTTGATTTATGTACCCCTCATTTCAACTGAAATGTTTAACCTCGAGCAAATGTTTGTCTATGCCCCATCAACACTCCAAAGTCCTAGGGATGGTCATGGGTCCAATACCCTGTATGACCCGCCCCTTTTTTAAGCCTTTGGATCTTAATTTTGACACCCATCAAATCCGGATCGGATCTGGACCCAAACCTTATAACATATATTGTGGTGACTGGTGTGGTGACCGTCATCTGCATTAACTTTTGATTAAGATGGTTCCTTGACCTGGTTATTCCCTCATAATTACAGGGGCAACCGCAAAGGTAACATGTGAAGTGAAAGACAAGAATGGATATGATGCAGCACCATTCTCAGTAGAAACACAACCAACAGATGCAAATGGTTATTTCCTTATAAACTTAGGGAAGTACACAGTTAAACCAGGCTACACTTTTACCAACTGTAAGGTTTTCCTGGATGAAGCTGCACCTGGTGACTATTGCAATAAACCCACTGATATAAGCAATGGAATAAGTGGGGCCATTCCCTCCAAGCCAAGGAGTCTTTCTGATAACTCCATGCTTTATTCTGTTGAACCTTTTGTTTTCATTCCTTCCTCATACTAATAATAATATTTGTATTTATAATATGTTGTCGTGTTAGTTTAGTGGTTGAGGGGATTTGTTTTTTTCACCTTTTGATATGGGTTTAATTCTCGCCACTTATAGGAAGAACTAATTTTATGTACGCTGACCTGTAGGTATATATTCTTGAGCCTACACTGAATCAAAAAAATGTACTATTTCATTTGGGATTTGTGATTGGATTATTTTTAACCAATGGTTGTGAATTGTGATAGTGATCAAGTACATTTCTGTTTGGTATTTCTGGTTCTTTGGTTTATTGTGTTGTTGGGTGAAGGATGGGCATATTTGGGATTGGGATGGATTTTAGTTTATGTAAGTGTTTATTTATTGAATGTTACTCCCTCCGTTCCTTTATGTTCTTCCACATTACTATAACGGGTAGTTTCAAAAGTTCTTCCACTTTAGAATACTTTCTATTTTTGGAAAGTTCTTATCTCACTTTTACCCCTTAAAACCCCACTTTCCTTACTTTATACTATTATTTAATTATTTTCTCTCTCATACTTCCAATACAATCATTACTTCTACACTACTATTTAATTATTTTTTCTCTCATAATTCCAATACAATCATTACTTTCCACTACTATATAATTAAAATAATACCCACTATTACAAAAGATTCATTCTTTCTTAATATTTGTGAAAAACCCAAAGTGGAAGAACAAAAAGGAACGGAGGGAGTATATGATTTGAGAAGAAGGAAGATTAATCTTTCTTTTGTATCTCTAAATTGACAATTAATGGAGTGAGTTTAACCTATTATATTTCTATAAATTTGATGTTGAGTTGGGTTAAAATCGTCACAAATGTTTTTTTTATTAGCATTTTTATACGATCACAAATTCTCTTAACAATGTCAGCGGTTCGAGCGGTTCAATCTAATCAATTTTCCTCTGTAAATCCCGATCCTTTATGGACCGTAAAGTGTGATCCTAAAGAGAGAATTTGGTTTTGAGCATTAGTTTGAGTTGAAATTTGAATAAATATGTCACCAAAAGCAGAAATTAGCTTATTCTACATTCCAAAAGGCATTGTCTATTAAGAGAAATGGATTAGAATTACAAATATTGATGAAACTAGAGAAGAAAATTTGCAGTATACAAAGAATTCTGCACCAGCAAACATTGATATTTTATAAAACAATTTAGTCAAATTAGCGCAAATTTTTCAAACCCTGTTAACTAAAATCACATACAAATAACCAAAAAATTAAAAAGATTCTCACCCTTGCAAGAACATGTACACTTGAATATGTATGCAAAATATTATCACTCTCACTAATCCATTATCATGTTTGAGAGGTCCTAAATAGCATTAGACCTATGCCATCATCAATTAGGAACAAATTCACACAAAAAGTTGCAAAAAAGGCTTCGAGGCTATCGAATTCATATTCACAGAAAGATCCTTGAGGAATCATGGAAGGAGTATGTGCATGTCAGAAAAGCTCACCAGCATGCCAGCCGACTTCATGTCACCGAATAGTTGAATACCAATCAAATGCAGGTCGATGTGCAAATCTGTTCTATCAGAGCAGCTGCACTTTTGCTAAGTCTACACTAAACAATCAGATGCTTAAAGTATTTATCTGCCAAAAGCCATATGCAGATCAACATTTTTGCAGGACACAGTGTTCATATAAGGTCAGGACTTGCTTCCTGCTAGGATTTGCTAGTTTCAGCAACTCGGCGCCAAAATTATGTTTTACAAGTTCTTGCTTAAGTTTCTGAACAGTGAATTTGGTATAATCTTCTGAGTTAATCTGGCCATCATCTTTGCCACTCTCATCTTCTGGTGATGCTGCTTGCCGAAAAGGGCTGCCAATGTTCTTCAGCCTCTTCTTGACTCGAGTGATAAGTCTGTCATCCTCGGGAGAATCAAACGTCATTGGAAGGGCATCTATTCTTGGGCGTTTCTCATTGGAAGTATTAGCCTTCAGCTTTGCTTCCAAGGCTGATTCATTAAACCGCACAGAAGCCAACTCTTGTTGGACTAGATCAAGCTTACCCTGAGTGGCCTGGAGCTGAACAGAAAGAGCTTCAGCTCTACGATTAGCTTCCGCTCGAGCAATGCGTTCAGTCTCAAGTAAATCGTTAAGGACTTGAACTGTGCTAGCTCTTTCGGAGTTATTTAATTTCATTTGAGATTCGATCTCTTTCTCTCTTTCTTCTAGTCTACCCTCCAACAAAATTACTTTAGAATTTGCATCCATCTCAGATACTTGGATTCTCTTAAGTTCATCAGCTAGGTCCATCTTCTGCCTCTGTAAATTTTCGATCTGTCTCTCTGCCTTCTCAATTTGGGCCCACCTCTCCATAGATATTTTCTGAATATCAGTTTTTTCTTTCAGAGCATTTTCTGCTTCTACTCGTGCTTTATCTGCTATCTCAACAGCTCTCTTGCATTCTGTTTCCGCAGCTCTTAATCTCTCTTGTAACTCATCAAACATCATGAATTCAGATTGATACCTCTCCTCCAGATGGACTTTTTCCTGTTCAAGTATCTTGGACTGTCTCTCGTACGATTGAGCCCTCACATTTGCTTCTTCCAACTTCTCTTCCAGCTCCTTAATCTTGCATTTTAAGTCCACTGCTTCCGAATCATAATTGATGATCTTTGACTGAGCATCCTATGATTGAAAGCAAAATTTAAATCGATCATATATTGCATAGTGCTAAAAGGCATAATTGTATGCCATGACTACTCCTGTTTACTCCGGTTGATATCATTATTTCTTTAAACGTCATTAAAATGTTGCCACAGAATGAAATGAGCCAAACTAATCACAAGCTACTTGTGATCAACTATTTTAAAATCAGAAGAATTAGTTCTTTGAGTTAGGCAAAACTGTGTTGAACTTTTTTTAATAGGGGTAGTCAAAAAAGTAATTCCTCGATCTTCTAATTACACACTCATTTTTAACGTCTAATTTACAGAGCTCAATTCAAGACAAATATCATTCACATTTTGAGGAAAATCTAAGTCGACAATAGAGTAAAGAGATGGTCTTTGACATATACTGAACAGCTAAACTTCTCTTCGATAGTGTTTGAATTTGAGACCCTGATATGCGGTAGAAAATTAAAAATATTTCTCCAGTCACTAATTTTATTACTAATATGAAAACACAAAAGAACAAAAAATCAAGCTTCAAAGTTGGATTCATGTTTTGATTTATATATAATTGATCTGTCATTATGCCCGCTTAAACCTTGTTTTTACCGAAGGCCAAGTTTCGTCACTGCACAGATTTTTCTCAGATCACTCAGTAGCTAGCTTCGGAGACTACTTATTAAATAGATACTCACCTTCAAACCTAGCTTCAAAGTTGTCAACTGCTGCTCAACCTCGTCCATCTTAGCCACCTTGTCTTTGAGCTCCTCTTCCTGCAAGTACAATGAGTAAAAGATAACCAATAATAAAGAGACTCCTTTATAATTTATCTTTATGCGAAAAAATTTCACGATTTGTGAGGAAATACATAACAAAATGCAACTCCTATCGGATTACAAAGCATATAGAAAAGAGGTCAAGAAATAGAATTTTAAAAAATAATAATATATCAGACCTTTTGCGTCAGCATCTTGGCAAAATCAGCTCGAAGCAGATCTTCTCTTAACTGAATACTCTTATTTGTACTCTCTTGGACAACAGTTGCCTTCCCCACAGCTGATTTTGCCTCCTTAAAAGCCATATCATACTTCCGTTTCCACTCCTCCGCTTCTTCTTTTGCAGACCGAGCCTGTTCTCGAAGAGCGGACAGACTTGCTTCGGCAGCACAGCTCCTAGACTTGAGCATAGCAAATTCTGCATATGTTTCGTCTTCTTTAACTTTCTGCTTCAATATAGCCTCTTCATATTTCTTTTTCCAATCCAAAGATTCCTTCTTGACAGAATCCAGGGTTTTTAATAGACAAGAACTCCTCTCTTCTGCAGAGCTATATTTAATTTGTAAGTCAGAAACTTGTTTCATATAATCATCTGCAATATTCCTCTTGTCATTGATAGCATCTTCAGAGCGCTTCAAATACTCGAATTTTTGCTTCTCACTAGCTTCCAGCTTCTTGGTAAGCAAAGCCAACTTATCTTCGAGCGACTGGCACTTCAAGGAAAGGGCACTTTGCTCCAAGCCAAGCTGATCAAGCTGCTTTTTAGCAACATCATAAATTGGACCTTCCAAACTGGAAAAATTCACCTAGATGAGCAATGACCACTAGAGAAAAAAGTACAGTTATCATCTACCAAATTCTATAACAAACCTTTGCTGTAGGAAATTAGCCTTGTTTTTTTCCTTCCCAGGGCCATGACATGTTGCTTCATACTCAGAGAGAAGTTCATCGAGCAGCTGCCAGAACAAAAGCATGCTTTAGCAGTTCAGCACAAATAAACAGCCCCATTAACTGATTTGACCATAATTCATGCAGCACAGGGAGCTTGTAAACGATTATACAAAGATATTCAAGAAAAGTTTAGCCTTGGGAGCTCAAACTGCCCCAATAACTACTACTAATTGCGTACAGTAGAGATTCGTGAAATCATCTGTATTGGCCGTGAATTATATTTCCATAAAGAAACTCCTATAGAGTTTACCCTTTTATTCTGTAGGTATGTTTCAATAGAACATTATCATATTGCTCCTCCCCAATTGAGCTATACTAGACACTATGAGTCATACAATGTTCATTTTCTCTGCTCCTGAAAAGTTGATCAAAAGTGCTCCAAACACTATGAATCATATAATAATGCGAGGAAGAATCATCTTGAGGAATTGAAATTAGTGACACGAAGTATAAAGAATGAAGGGATCTTTGGCTTTGTGATAGTGGTGTCTAAAAGTATGGCTCTTGTGTTTGGAATTAAGAGTTCAACAAAGCTATCCGAAAATCCAATTCAAATTCAATATGATTATTCAAAATTCCGATCCAAAATAGAAGTTTGGATTGGATATTTTTAGATCAAATATAGGTCACCAACCTATATATCTAATTTGAAAATCACAGTTTTCTTCATTACCAGTTGGAAAGTTACCATTTAGGTTATCTATAAGGCCTTTGGTTAAGGTTAGTCTAAAGGCCCCAAAAATTTTGTATGATCGGGATAGAAAGAACAACTAAACCGAAGAAGCTGTAGTTGCGGAGCACATTTATGCAGATTATCTAATCTGTGTGATTAGAATTGAGTTCATCATGTCTTTTCTCAAGCTCCTTAAAGTAGTGAGTTAATCTAGGACAAGGATACCTATATAGCCTTTACAGTTAAAACGACTTGAAGTCTTGAAATAAAGTAGTTAAATTAATCTGTAATTAACTTTTGTTTCGGATACCTTGCACTCCTTTTTTAAAGATTAACTCGATGTTTTTCGCATATGCCTGTCACACATGCACACTCGCACACATACTATAGAACAACATATGCTATAACATCTAGAATATGTAAGCCTTGCAGTGAAAAGGAAGTGGGAGAAAACGTTCTCTAACCTTGATAACTTGAATTAGTTCCACATTAGGATCATGACACGCCGTTCTTAGTTCCTTTTCCATCTTCTGAATTGCAATCGAACATTGTAAATCTGCCTCCGTGAATACGCTTTTCTTATACTCCTACATTAGAAAATTAGAAAGATAATGATAAAACCATTCAATAGAACGTAGAACAATCTATCTATACAATATACTTATGAAAAAGCAACTCAAAGACGGGCTTCAGCAACTCAAAGTGTTTATGAACTATGCAACTCAAAGACGGGCTTTAGTTGACAATATAAAAGAACAAAAGGAGCATATATAATAGTCATACGTTAATTGTACAATCTATCATATAGTTAACAAATATAAAAGAACAAAAGGAGCATATATAATAGTCATACGTTTTCTTAAACTAATAGTAATTTAAATCTAATTAAATATTTTTACGGTTTCAAGCAAAAATTAATCACCTCAAATTCCTTCCTGAAAAAATTCTGCAGAAGCATCTCATATTTCTGCTTTGCAGAGCCAGCTCCTACAGCATGTGAATTAAATTCTCTCGAAGCATTTAGAACTGCTTCTTCATGAGCTTCACTAAGTGCTGCCTAAAAAAGATGGTATGAGAATAAACGAACATAAAACCATATAAGGAAAGTAACATATAGGGAAGATACTAACTTCCTCAGGTGCCTTTGACTTCTCCAAGGAGGACATATATACTTCAGCAGCTTTATCATAAGCCCTCCTGCACTCAGTTTCTTCAACATTCTACAAGATAAAATTAATTCTAAATGAAACAGAAGGTACAAAATGAACTTTCAGTTAAAATTTAGGATTGCAAGTATAAAAGTGTTTATGAACTAAGCAACTCAAAGACGGGCTTCAGCAGCAAAACATTTTAAACATTCCTACTTTTAATCTTTACAATTTATAAAAAACAAAAGAAGCTTCAAGTCCTTGAAGCTTATTCCCTTCACAAAGACATATATAAATCATTTACCTTTATCCAGATAAGCTTGTATCGGGTAATTTTTCAAGTTTAACTTCAGCAATAGTGACTTAATTAAATGAGTCATTCCTCCATGCGTTGTGATTTCAGATTTTTGAAGTGATTATAAGAAATAAACTTTGCTTTTCTGATATGATTACTTACATTGGATTAACTTTCTGTTTTACTTTACCTTATCAAATGTCTAAGGAGTCATTAGCCATTATTCCATGTGTTATAAAGAGTCTATGAAACATGAATTGCAATTCTGATACAGTACCTTTTGTACAGGCCGACATTCCTTCCTCGGAAAAGATGGGCTCTATTCTTTCCCAAATTTTCCTACAAGGCTGCTATTGGTAGCAATAACATGGTGTTCTTTAAATATACTTGAATTAGTACATGGATATTAGAAATCAAACCAAGTCTATAGGACCTGATCACGTATATCTCACTGTAACTAAGGGGCTTGTTCCACTGTTCATATTATATCTGTTGAGAAATAAAGCCTCTATCCTGGATATTTCTTTTCGGTTTGTTTCTAAACTTCTCATTGTGCCCCACCAAGCAAAAGAGCAAACAGAATGAGGACTGTGATAGGGTGAATATTAAGCTTTTAGACCAAGATTTAGAGAAATTCTGCTATGAACTACACTCACAAATCAGCTCCTTCCAAACACTTATAGAAGAATGTAAAATATATATGTATTTAGCTCCATCTGCTATTTACTGAAAAATTACCATAGTTTATCAATCATAATTTTATAATACAGTTAAAGTTCTATTTGGCCCCTAATACGTGGCCAAGTGTAAGATCTTCTGTTTGACACCGATACGTGCCCTAGTGTAAAATTGGACCCTTGTATGAAAGAAATCCATAGTTTTGGCCTTAAATGAAGTGTTAAAAGTTTCTCACCCATGTCCAAGCATCAAAGATAGGACATGGATACCTGTTAGGTAATATGAAGGACCAAAATAGCATAGATTCAACGATAAAGTTTTCTCAACCCATATTACTCCCTTTGGCCATGAAAATAAATTGTTAACATCTACTTTCAGAGATGGTAAGCGTGGCCCTCAATTTAGACAAAAAGCAAAGTGAAAAGCTTACTTAAAAGAGAATGTATTATGTGGATCATCTCAAAAGATATATCTTGATAACTCAAGGGATAGAGGGGGTATGTCATTCCAAAAAAAATACAACATTACTTGTAACTTAAAGTACTTGAAAATAGTAACAAAATATTGTTAGTCTGTTTCATATAGAAATTCAAGAAGAAAGGCTTTAATAAGTCTATGGATTAGAGCCTTTAAAGAATGACTAAATTTTTATTTTATTTTATAGTATTGGGGGTCATTTTTCTATACTTTTGATCAAACATCATAGGTTTAATAAGCACCAGAACTACAAACATAAGCAGAGAGAAGAGGATATGGGTCAAGACTGACCTGCCAAGAGGAAATTATAGTAGGGACAGCACCATTATTTAATGCATCAAGAAACGATTGGGTTAAACCAGCAAGCATAGGTCCGTTCATCACCATTGCTCCAAGTTGCTTGGGCCTAGTTCTCTCAAATACAAAACTAGTCAATGCATCCAGACCAGATCTAAATTCTGGTCTAAACTTGTCCAGCTGCAGTTCATGCACACAATAGATTAATTAAGTGCAAGAAAAAGCAAGAATAGACCTTAAAGGTGCATTGAGGAATAGAGATGCTTACTGGTGTCTGGTCAAGATGCTGCAGTTCAGTCTCACTATTCAACGGACGGACAAGAGTGAAGCACTCACGAGCAGGGAAAAGAGCACGGATTGATTCCCGAATCTTAAAGACAAAATGTATTCAATCAGTTCTTCGGAAAAGACTTGTATGAATTGCATCAATGGTAACCAAAATCAATTCATGATTAGTAATATATTATTTACTATGTCATCAAACAATAAATAAGAAACAGTGCAAAGGTTCTCCATATTTTCACATTGACACTCTCCTTCATACCCATACAAAGACGATCATTTGCTTGATCTACATTAGCCTATTGTAGCTAGACGTATGACGTATCTACTTGAGTTTCAGAGTGATGCTATGTCGAACCATTTTTGGTTTTGTTTCAAGCTCTAGCAAGATATTTCCTTCTGATGTTCAAGCCACTTTGGACTGGGTCATAGGTCATAGCGCAAGACTGCGAAATTAAGTCAAGGTCATTGACGACTTTCGCGGTCAATACGAATGGTTTCACGGTAATTTAAAAAAACCTTAACAATACGATCAGTCGATCACGATATAATGATGCTGGCGATATTTTGCACTATGGATTGAGTCAATTATTAACAAATAGAGCAACATAAAATAGGCCATTTAGAATTTTAAAAATGATAACTAGTGAAATAAAGCATCCACATTCTTACAATATACCTAGTGACCTAGTTGTTTTTTGGTGAGTAGAAAAGAGGGTGGAGAATGGATTAACAAAACATTCAATCCACAACTATCTCACTCTCCATGTTAGATTTAAAAATTTAGTGTCAAACTTTCCCATTAAGCATTATTTATTAAGTATCTATGTTGAACGATATTTTGTGCACAGAAAAGTTGCAGATTGTGATACAAAGTAAAGAGGGCATGCGAAACACTAAGAAAGTCATTAAGAAAGCAACATGGCTACCACTTTCCCGAAAATACGTGGAGAGAAAAAGGACGGGCACACAAAGTACTAAAGTTACCAAGATCAAAAGGACAAAAGTTATTTCCAAAGAACGGAACCAGAGCTAGGTAATGGCCATGTAGAAAAGGGAAGCACTGAAGGGAACCAATGTCCAGGGAGAGCAAAGATTTCAGGGCCTATTTTTATTTTAACTATTTTAAAATTTGGACCCTTCATTACCAATTAAATTTAGAAGAATTTTTTATAAGGAATTCCTTCCATCCTGGACTCCACACACACATCACTTTGTAAAAAGAACTCAAACAATATGCTCCAATCACCAACTTATATACATATAATATGTATAGAAACAAGGCAAAATAAGGGACAAACATATAAAGAAAAGGTGAACCGCATGAGTAAAACATTAATGCACAACTACAAGTTCAATTATCTCCAATAATCAATAAGTATGAACAAAAAGTAAAAACCAAGCCTCTCTCCTTACAAGTAAAAGAAAGTATCAAAAGAGGTTCAATTTCAACATTGGTTTGAGCTACTACTTGCCTTTCTCATGTCATCCCTGATGTTCAGTTGCTAAAATAATATTAACACCAATAAAAACAAATGCTACAATTTATACCTCATTTTTTGTTGCTATATCATCCCCATTGCCTTGAATTGGCCTTAGTGCAAGCTCCAAATAATCACGGGGTGTTATCTTTTGATTATCTTCAACCAAATCCAGATAAAAATCCTGCATAATATAATGGGCACATGTTAATCTACCAACCGGAAACTTATGTTAAGTGATGTTACACAGCTTACCCTAAGAAGCCAAACAAATATTGGTGAAAATTGCCCCAGTTCAGAAGCTGTGGTTCTTCCACCAGAGGCCCTGACACGTATATGTTTAGTCATTTCGGTCACAAGTGAAAGTCGATCCAATGCAGCCTCATCAATACCACCCATCTGTGTTTAGAAGAAATGGCCATGCATTAGCTATGGTATCAAGCATCTAACTGATATTATATGTGTGCATTTAAGTGAATCAGCCAGAAAAATACTCTAAAATTACAAATACATACTATCAAACTATGCAACCTTAGATAATTTTTTACCTGGTTATAGATGAACAAGCTGGATAAGAGAACAGCCAAGGAAAAAATTTGTGTGCTGTATGTTCCCTGCAAATATATTAGCATAATCAAATGCAAGGAAGTCATTTAGCAAAATACAATAATCCAATCGACAACCAAGTAACCAACCATTATGACTAGTCTCACTGTAACTTGAGGAGCAAGCAGGAAGCAAAAATAGTCATTAAGTAATGAATAAGGTAAATTGAAATGGTGTGTCATGTCATCTATGAACGTAAGAAATTACTCACTGTCTGATCATAAGCATCAATTCCTTCACTATCCAACAGTATAAGATTATATTCTGTTCCATCAAGAGCAGTCCTCTTCAAGGGTGAGCTCCACAACCAAAGCCCTTTTGTACATGGCCGATGAGTTGATTCGACTTGAAATCCACTGGTCCTCCCAAGAAGCTAACAAATTTCGATGAAAATGTACATGAGCAAACATACAAGTGCAGAGCAATGCAGCAGAGCAAACCATTTTAGATAGTATTAAAAAAACAGCATGATACATATACAAAAGAAGTGAGTTAGTATGCAAGATAGATCATGTTACAAAGAGGTAAGAAACACAAAGGTTCCCAAAAAAGAGCAATTAAATTTTTTCGCTTCCCATAGTTGCTGACGGTAAGAAAGAGAAACCATTTAAAGTATACTTCTTACAAGTAAATTACAACTTCAAAGAAGTCCTTACTCCTTGCATGATCAAACAATTGATTTGAAAAAAGCATTACACAAGGAAATCGAAAACAGAAAGAATGCAGGAGACAAGGATTCTATTCCACAATTCTAGTCCTTGCTCCTTACATGATCAAACAATTGAATAGAATGCAAAAGAATACTTAATTGCATTCATCCTAACACCAATACAACCATTTAACTCACAAATTACCGACTCAATAGACAATAATGAGCACATCTCACAAATTGGACATTGGTGGTTTGATTGGCCGATCAACAAATAAGTATCTAGTCCACGACACAATATGAAACACTGAAAATACTTTTGCTATAATCAACTGCACAATACTCAAATTTACAAAACAACTAACATAAAAAGGGCAGCAGAAAGAATTCAACTATCAAATTTTGACTTTCTTGGAGTTAATTTTAATGTTACCATCATAATTCATAATGTCGGAATCGCATCATCACATTATACAAATTTCCTCCTAACACACTCACAAAAGCAAATTCTCAAAATTAAGTCAAACGAAATTCAACCTCAAAATCAAAACCCTTCCCAAAAAATCGTAAACCTGCAGTCATCACAAGACTTGAACAACCAAAAAGTCTATAATCACGATAAAGAAAGAAGCAAGAACCTGATTAAGGATAAAGCTCTTGCCTTGACGAGCACGACCACAAACGGCAACAACTCCAATTGGCTCCTTAACAAGTTGAAGAACAGCCAAAGCTTGTGGATCAATCCTGAATTGGCCATGATCATCGCAGTATACAAACCTTACCGGACGCGGTGGTCCGGTGATCGACATTGCCGGCGAAGAAGGTGTTATCGGAATGGCAGTTGACGGCGATGGAGATGATTCGACGGCATCTTTGCCTCGAAAGAATCTCATATTTAGGGAATTGAAATGGTAATAGACTAATAGTAGTAATCACAGTAAGATAAGAATGATTATGGAGCGTACTTTTTATAGGTTAAGTTTCTTTATGACGGGAGACGCCTTTTGTGGGACCTACCAACATTCCATTTTGCTAAGAGTATAACAACTTTTTTGATTTGGTAGGTTGGATGTGGGGATCGCAATTCAGTCCGAATTCGATACTAGTCTGACTTAATCCGAGGAAAATAATTCAATTTTAGTTTGAGGAAAAAGTTATTCGACTTCAACTTTACGATCTAAGTTCGAGTTAGAAACAGATCGGAGATGGACCTTATTAAATGTCCGACACTCCGACCCGACTCCGACCCTAAAGGAAATCCGACTTTGAATTTGACTTCTAGACCAATATTTTGTTTTCTTTAAAACTCTAGTCGAATGCTATTAAAATAGTGATTATAAATAATCACAAAAAGATTAAAAAAATAATATTAAAATAAATAAAATTAAAAAGATAAATTAAAATTACAAAATTTTTGCCTTATCAAATCCTATCATATATGGATAATTTATTAATTTTATAAACTACCATTATTTAATAAGACTTTCTCCTATCTATATAGATTGGAGTCTGAGAGAGGAAAATAGTCACTAAATCATACTCGTGCTCTCTCTAAGAAAATAGCAAAAGAGTAATAGGTATATTCAAATAATTTTCAAAAGGATGGGCGTTGGATCTAATAAGGAGTATACTAGTATAAAAATATGTTGAAGTGTAAATATACAAATATTTTAATTATTAATATCTATTATTAGTTTATTTTATAAATAAATTAAAATGGTTATGTTTGACCTACATTAATATTTTAACTATTTACCATTAAGAATATGTTGTTTAATATTATGAAAACATAAGTTTATTGGTTTATTGTGTATTTACCATCATGATTTTTTCGGAAAAAAAACGATTTATTTTGTTACTAGTTAAGCATACAATAACTATTTTTGTAAAATAATTATTCTGCTACTAAACATATAATAATTTTCTTAACTCAAAAAAAAAACATATAATAATTTTCTTTGAAATAATTATTCTCCTACTAAACATACAGCAATCTTTTTTCCAAAATACTTGATTTGCTACTAAACATTGATAGTAATATTTTTTCTGAAATAGTGTTCCAATAAAAATAATTTCCGGAAATATTTTTATCTTTTCCTAAAATATAATAATTTCCCTATAAAACTTACTATACATCTAAAAATCATCCAATCAAAATAAATTTAAATTCTATAGCAAGGAAAAAAAAAATTACTTTTCAGTGTTTTTTATTATGCTGACTAACTAATGCTAAACTAGTATTCTAGAAAGCAATATTAATAGAGTAAAACACTATCTTAAATTTATCATCCATTTAGCCATAAAATAAATAAGATAAATTTCAAGGCAAAATTAGTCCAAAATTTTAATGTTTAACTCCCTTCATCCAAAAATATGTGTCCCATAATTTTTTTATACTCCTAATATTAAATTCATCAATTACTCTAGATTATATTTTTCTGTTTAATTTAAATTTATTAATAACAATAGATTATAGTTTTTTATTGTATTAAATTTAAAACATTAAATTTTGAACAAGTGCATTAACAATTTAATGTGTATCAAAACTCAAAATAAATGAGACTTATAAAAAGAGATAAAAAAAATATTTTAACAAGACTCATTCAGACCCAACTTAGTTCGGCTTAGGGCACATATGTTCCAAAAATAATTAATAATGAACTCTTTGGGTAGAATTAGTGTTATGATTGACATCTTTAATAAAACACCAAAACTTGGCCGAGACGGTCTCAAGGTGAGACGGCCCAGCCCAAGCCGCGCGCTATAGAGGAGAGTAAACTGCAATATGATCAGTTTCTATCTTAACACATTCATTTTCATGGTTAAAGTGTTCAGTTTTAAGACTAAATGACAATTGTCCATTTATATCAATCAGTTTTAAGACTAAATGGATCAATTGTCCAATAAAGTGTATCGGTTTCATTGATAATAGCCTCAATTTGATTCTTAACAACGTCTGGTTTGATGGATATAGTGATGACAACATGCATGACGTTCTACACTTACATGGAGACAATGAAGAAGCAAGGAAGGTAGTAGAAGCACTATATAAGGCAACAATTGATGAAGTTAACAAGATAACTGAAAAGAGTACTAATGAATTGAAGATGGGGTAGAAAATCAAACATATAATTTGATTCATTACCATTATTTGTGAAATCATATACAAAATTGTATATCAATTTTTTTTAAGAGAACAATTGAGTATGTTAAGAGCACAATTGAGTATTTTAAAATAGCAATTTAGTAAGTGAAGTGTATACTTTAAGAGGCGAAAATGAACTGACTAAATTGAGGCTATTATCAATGAAGCTGATACACTTTATTGGACAATTGATCCATTTAGTTTTAAAACTGATTGATATAAATGGACAATTGTCATTTAGTCTGAAACATACTAGAAGCATAACTGATCATATTAGAAACTGAACACTTTAACCATGAAAATGAATGTGTTAAGATAGAAACTGATCATATTGCAGTTTACTCTCCCCTATAGCGCGCGGCTTGGGCTGGGCCGTCTCACCTTGAGACGGTCTCGGCCAAGATCGGCTGTTAATAAAAAGCTTAGGTAGTATTTAAAAATGAAAAAGCCGCAAAACCCACATAGATCTCAAACTCCAATAGAATACAAGTGTTGCAAACAGACTTGATATTCCGATATTTACCTGACCTTGTAACCGAATTTAATTTAACCCGAAAAAATAATGGATTAACAAGTATATAAAGCGAATACGAATACAATATCAGATTTTAAACCGATCCGAAACATCTAATCCGAAATCGACCCAAAGACCCTGAATAAACACCTCTTGAATCCACTAGTTTATCATTCCGAATCCTGGCTTGATTATATACGAAGAAACAACGTAACTGATTACTGATATACATCACAACTATGCCAAATGGAACTATAATTAGAATATTACGATGGATAGATTCAAAATCAAAACAAAAGAAATGTACAAGTAAACACATTGAAAGAACTTTGTAACATTAACACATGGATATGTTAGCTTCTCCTTTCCTCTTTCCCCATGGATGAAGCCTTTGTATAAACCCTTTACACTTTTAGTCCTAACTATAACTCTCGCTATATACAGTGTGCCCGGATTTTAGTATACGAGCTACATATGGCCCTTGCTATCTACTTCGCCTTGTTCTACCAAAAAGAATTTAGGATTCTGATTTAACGAAATACATCATCAGAAAGCACCTATCTCCCGACATCTTTCACTCGCAGTCCTGCAGGGCAGGAATTGCTTAGAAAACGAGATAGTGGTTGTGATTGTGGTTGTGTTGAAGAACAATAGATGTTTAGGTTTCGATGGAGTTCAGCCAACTGCAACCAGTGGACCATCCCAGAACACCGAATATTGCATCAATCCGGACACAAGCATCAATCTGGAATGCACAAATTCAATACTTAAGCCAGAAATTTGAAATAATTTAAATGAGCACACATACACACACCCAAAATTAGTAGTATCTAAATTACAGTAAATTTTTGTTTATAAATTATAATAGTTCCATCCACATTCTATATCTGTATTCTGCCATGCCATTAACACGGACAAATCTCACAATACGTAAATTCTTGTGAGAGACCGTCCTTTTGAGAGACCATCCCTAATTTGGTCAGCTTATTGTCATCTTTAAGTTTAATTAAGCTTTAATGAGTTGTGCGAGACGGTCTCTCGGGAGACCGGCTGCTCACAATAATGTACTCCCCTCCGCCCCCTCCTAATTTGTCTAATTTTTTATTCGGGCCATCTTACTCATTTTACCTCAATTCCTATTTGGAAATGAACCTTACCATTTTCTTTTAATCTTATCCATATAATTCAACTTAGCATCCAAATACTTTGATCTCACTTCATTTGATACCAAATCCTCAGATTTCTCAAAAAAAAATGTCGCATTACAGGAGCAAAGGGGTAACGACTAATATTCCTGATAGAGTAGAATAAAGATAAGCAATGATAACATACCAAATTATCTGAATTCCCTTCAATGTGAAATAGCATGACTCCCATACCTTTCCCTCTGTCAAGTTCAGCCTGATTTGGTAATATTTAAACAGATGATAAGTCAGAGTCACACTCACACATTTGCAATAAACTCATGCTATAAGAGTAAGACTGTTGATAGCTTTAGCTCACCACACAGGAACAAACTGAGAAGCCTAAAGCAGATAATACTGTTGTCACTTCACCCATTATACCTGAAAATTTCATGGTATAGAAAACTTTAGAAATCAGAGCATGAAACATGTTTCAGAGTACAAATTAACAAGTTAAAACAAAAAAGATGTTATTAGTCATTCCCTGGTGTTGTACGGCTACCACATTCTCTACTGACAAATTCTAAGAATCTGATAATAAATTTTTCATACAGAACTAGCCTAGAAATGAGCACTATTTATAATTTTTGATAGGAAAATCCAATATGACAAATCTTTGAGGGATGAATATACTAAACCGAGAAGGCAAAATAATCTTTCATAATCCAACATGATGTTCAGAGTACAAGGCAACAGAACCAACTTAGTAATATTGCCTTTTATAGGCCACCCAATTTTTCTGACTCAACACGCTCTCTTAGTATGTTCAGGCACAATCCCTCGTGAAAACTATTGCACGAAGAGGCTTTATTCTGAACAGATTAAATATCCTTGACATAAAATAGCTTCAGTAAACACTCTGTAAATTCCTCCATTCCCCAAATATGTCGAGTTCTACTATATGGAAATGCACGATTGTAAATTGAAAGAGATCCTTTAGAATTAGCATAGAGCAGTTTACTAGCCTTTTTCTCTCATTCTGGAAAGCTAAAAGTCTAGTTTTTCAAGACTGACCAAAAAATAAGCAACATTGAGAAAGCCTTGTTTTTTGATAAATAAGACTTGGTCCTTAAGTGTTTAAAAATTTCATTGTCCATGATACTTGTCTGCCAAGGAATCCTCCCTCGTCTTTTCTAAATAGTCCCCTTCATTGTACTCAACTTTGCCTACATTAACTTATGCGTAGAGGGCGTACTTGTGGTGATCTCCTGCCCAGAAGTAAGCCTAGTTTTTAGAAACATAATACACTCGATACTCCCCTCCCACCCCCACTAAAATACTAGTAGCAAAAATAAAACAGGCCACATGGAGTTCACCCTCAACTAACGTCAAAAAGTCAACATATATATTTAGTACAATATTAAAATATATAGCCTCCAAAGGCACCAAAATAATTCCATAAAATGCTAGCTAATTTGAAAGATAAAACTCATTTAAACCATCAGCACCGCCTTGATTTATGAACTTCATGCTCCCTTAGTCCTATCATTTATAACTTTAGGTCAAGCATATATAGTTCAATATCTAATCGCTAATGCATAAAAATATACAGTGACGTATAACATAATAATTTAGGTAATCAAATCAAATGACGCTATCTGATTTACTAATCAGCTTCTAATTGTGAATCAAAACAAGCGAATATTAGGTCAATTTTGGCTCATTTTGGGTGATATACGATTTTCCATAGCAAACTGTTTAACACAATGACATCTCAAAAGATCACAATCAGGCCTTAAACTGGTACAATAACTTATTATGCAAATATTGAAGGGAGAGGAAGCAATTAAAATTCTTACATGGTAGAAACTAGCTTACTTGGAACATAGGGCAAATTAGTCGATGGCACGAATTTAGACTACTATGGGATTGGTGTTTGAGCCAAGCCATACATCTACTGTTCAAATTCAGGGTGAGGATTGTCGATTGGAATTTGGAGCTTCTTGGTTAGCTCATTAGGTTTGAAATTGTTTAAATCAAAACCATTCATTGACGGTTTTTCTACATTAAATATATTTCTTAAAATAGAATTATTTTGGAAAGTACCCTAAAATAGTTAGCTCTAAGGAGGCTGTGTAGCTTTTTTCTTAGTCTGAACTTTAAACACAAAAGATCCTTCACAATAACTAAAGATAATTTTAAATAATAATTGACAATTATGATAGTCAAATCTGTGTAACTCCAACTCGTATGTGTCATGTTGGAAACGAATAGGGATCAAAGGATATGACACATAATTATACGTAATTTGAGCCTACTATGTTTCTTTTTCTAGGGTAAGTAGAAGTGTCGGAGTATCACAACACTATCAGTCTATCCTAAAGGTTTCCAATGAGGCCTTGCCCTTGGCATTCAAGAATAATCTGCCTTATTAATACATAAGAAAAATGTTTCTAGAACTACCTTAAAATTTATACAAAACTTTTGTCAAACCGCTACAAATTTTGTTTATTTTCCGAAAACTATCTTTTTTTATAAATCTCTTCCACTATACGACTCAACGACACTTTTAACTTTTCATCGTAAATTCCACCATTGACTTGCACATGTTAATCACGTGACTTTCAACGTTCTCCTCATCTTTTGTGATGCCACTATCAAGACTTTTCAATAGTTGGTTCGTGAGTTCATTGGATACATCCTTCCAATTAGAGCTCCAAAAAGTAATGAAAAGTGTCATGTGACTACTATGAGCAAACCAAAAGCAAAAGAACAGACAAAGTTTAAGTGTAACTACAAACCAGTAATATTTTGGAAGACTTTTTTTAAAGGCTCTATTTTGAAAAAAACTTGAGGCAGTTTTAAGAGTAGAATTCCTTATATAAAGTAGCTTCTTGAAAATTTTCAAAATTTAAAGCAAAGACATTGTGATGAGCCATATTATAATAAGTAACATAGAATTTAAAAGTCTAAAAAAGGAAATAGCAAATAGAACAAAAACTTTACCCCGGCGATCAATGCAGACTACACAGAGCCATTGGATAGAGCTCCCTTCAATGCTGTGCCAAGCGGCAATTTTGCTGGTTTGCCAACTTTCCAAACCAGGAAGGACATCTCTAGGCCTCGTAGTGTTAGCAATTATCAACTTAGTAATATCATTATCTCGTGACGATATTTTCCATTTATTTGTCGAATTTGAATGTTGGACATTCTTATTGTGTTTCCCATTGACCTTTGGAGCAGCAAGAGCACCAGTTGGCAGCTTAAAATCTTCAGGAGTTTTAGGGGGTGACAAAGTCTCAAAAATGATATCTGACATTGGCCTGCTCACTGTGGAAAAGTCCAAAGGTTTCTCTTGCACATCTTCTTTTTCAGAATCAGCAATAAAGTCATATATAGAATTCGTAGTGATTTCTTCAGCAGATAATGCAGCTTGCTCCCTCAAAAACTAAGCAAAGAATACGAAATCGACAAAGTTATAAGCCAAACCAACCAATTATGTAGCTAAGAGATGGTGCAAACTCACTTTCATAATCTTATGACGAGCACTGCGTGTTTTAGCATGTTGTAACCACTGCTTGTGCTTTTGGAAAGCAGATTTACTAGAGAGAGCCTGGGCAATCCAATATCAGAAAAAATAATTGTGAATTCAGACATTATTGTGCAGTTAATATCCCCATTATTACAAAATTCGGTTTTAGTTGATGAAACGTGTACAGCGAATCAAGAAACAAACCAGAAGTTAAGGTATCTTTCCATTACAAATATATGCATGCAATCACACTCAGCATCCAGAAGCAAGCACAACAACATGCCACTGGACGTCCCAGACAAAAAGAAGCTCAAAGTACATGATCCAACAGCACTGCCACCCAACTAGCAGTGCTACAGCAGATAAGGCCAACACACTTTAACCAACGCATTCAGTCCCCGGGCCTAAGAATCACCCTTGTCCCTTGAAGCACTTTAAATTTCCCTCTCCTCCCAGATCTAATCGAACTCTCACTAGAAGGCCCTATCAATGTCAAATAACATAGCCAACACCCCCTTTTTCAAACCAAGGGAATGTTACATGAGCCACCTCACAATGAAGGAAAAGATGAATGCCAGACTTGGCACCTTTGGAGTACAAACTTATAAACATTCTAGTGCAAAGCTTAGTTGGCTACTTCACCAACAGTTTTTGTTTTTGATAGAGAAAATATATATATATATTATATATTATTATAAAAAGAAGGTTAGACTAAAGGGGTGTGATGTTCCATCCATGAAACTAGTAACAAAGTATCCCTCGCTTCGACAAAGATTTTCCAAAGAAACATCATAAAAATCTAAAAGCTTTTATCTATAAATAAAAAAAATAATTTTCTCACCCATAATTTGTACACGCAAAAGTTGGTCACTATATGATGATTTTGTTTTAACCAAATGGACCAAATGGTAGCCAAGAACATGAATTCTAAGGCTTATGAAGGATATACCCAGGCTTGAAGCCATAAATTTCATCCCCAAAAAATCCCAAATATGTCAAGGACTCACCAAAACCTTCATAGTCTTTCAAATGAACTAAAACTAAGTAATTTATGGTTCTTATGCAGGTATTTCGAGAAAGCGTAGTAGAACATGTCTGTAGAACAAGAATCCCAAATCTTACAATCAAGACAACCCAAACCCATATGAATCTATGAAACTTACCCAAGAGAGCACATTTGTGGTTTGCCTTTCCACCAAAAAAATACAAAGAAACAATTAATGAAAATTTAAAAACAAAGATATTAGTCCCCAAGGGTAAGGTTGCGTTAGCGTACATCTGACTTCCCAAACTCCACCTAGGTGGGAGCCACTTAATGGCTTTGGGGTAATGTTGTAAATGTTGTAGAGATAGTTCCCAATTCCAAAGATGAAACATCACAAAACAATATTATAATTGAAAAGCAAAAACCAACTGCAAAGTACACGCGTGGCAATTAAAGGAAGCTTCTTTAGTGTTTTTTCCTTCTCCCTTTCCTTGCTCATATTTTGCCCTTTCTTCTTTCTTTACCAAATCTTTGACTTTTCTCTTCCCCTTCCCTTTCCCTCTCCCCCTTCCCCCTCCCCCTCTCCATCAAAGTACAATTGGCTTTTTGTATACAATCCTAACCTAGATCCAAATTAATAACATTCAAATCAACTAAAATTTGAACAACACAACAATGTCAACATCTTAACCCAAAAGATTTGGGTTGGGTACATCAAACATACATCAGTTTGCGCCACATGAAATCACCTCCTCTATTCATTTTGATTATTTATAATCTCAACCCATAAAGTTAGGTGATTAAAAATAAAGCAAGAAATAACAAACTAATCTAAAAGACAAAACTAAGATACTCATTCTAGAGAATTCTAGCCAAAATGTCTTCCTTTTCTTTGAGAATGATTCTTCAATTAATGACGCTAGACAGGGTATTTCATGACATGCACTTATAAAAATTTAAGACGCCTTTAAAATGGGGCGATTTGCAACTATTATGGAACACGGTGACTGTATTAATGAAAAATGAGTTTTTCGTGGCAAGCGACTCTTAATAGGACATAATATATGAAAGAGTTAATTTTGTTGGGATATTGTGTGCCTGGCCATCTACTTATAGATACTCACCCTATCTCAATTCACATATGAAGCATCACATAGGTTGCAGCGCTCAATATTATCCCACCAAGTATATTTGCAGAAAAAACAAGGCAAAGACTTGAAATTATGTACTTTACTGCAGCTTAAACTATACAAAATTCTGCTTATATCCTTAGCCTTAAGACTTAATATTTTTAATCTTGCAACCAATCAGCAAAAACTCGCGGGTAAGGAATAGCGAATTGCATAATATCTAAGTCTGCCCTGGGTAATGCATAAATCACCCACAAATTCTATGGAGGTGAATGAATCTGTGGGTGAATTGGCAAACACAACTATAATATGGTTATTTATTACAGTAGAACATGTGTCCCTTTCTGACAGCAGCTATTTAGGATTTCCAGGGCTAAAGAAGAAATAAAGGTACAATATAGCAAGATATCAGATATCAATACTCTAAATTACAAGTCAGACAATATCAATAGAGTGCAATATACAAAGAATGTGACAAGCATTAGCTTACATTATAGGTTATAATCTCCACAACTTCAGCATTGGCGAGTACATGTGTTGGAGAAACAAGGTTACCATTCACCTGAGATAAAGCAGCAATCTGAATAAAAAAAATCAACAAAACAAGAAAGTTGATTTGACATCTATAGAGAATACCTTCGCAGCCACCATCTTGTTTCCAATCTCTGTGTGAATCATATATGCATAGTCAACAACTGTAGCTCCCTTTGGCAAATTTTTTATCTGTTCCAGAACAAGAAGCAATTAAATAGAGAGTTGAGCAATCATACTTTTGGTTTTGTACAGATCCACAGACTGGTATATGTATTTATCTCCCTTTACCTCCCCACGTGGAGTAAATACAAAGACACGGCTGCCTAACAGATCCCTGGTGATGACATCTACAAACTCTCTGGAGGTCATATTACCAACAAATTCTTCTTGCCATTCTCTAATTGCATTGAGCCAGCCAATCTGGAAGAAATCAAAAGGGCTTCATCTATAAAGTAGTAAATTTTGCAAGGGTGGGTTCGGAAAGATAATAAATTTAAAAGGAGATATTATTTTATTAAAAAAAAAAAGAACGCCGAGTTACCCTCAATGCTGCATTGCTATTATTAAGACAGGCTGGCTTCCCTCTTGAGTTTCTGGGTATTACTTGACCATTTAACCCATCAGCAAACACTCTCCCACAATAGTGAGCAGCAATCCCTCTTTGAGCTATTAGGTCCATCTCCTCTGTTCTAATCTGAAATCATAATTTCCCAGGAAAAAAAAAAAACTCAAAAAGGGCACATAAAGAATCTTGATATAGGTTACACGCCAAAAGCATGTAAAAATACTATTTGAACCAAAGGTTTTCTGTTAGTTCTAAAATACACATATGTGGATAGGTTATTACTCGGAAAGACACAAAAGAAAAAATGGAAGATCTCTATGGAAGACGTGGACTCGTGAAGAAATCAAATCCCTGTAATAACTATAGAGGACACAATAGAATGAGGCACAAAAGAGAAAAGATCTCAAGATAAGGGGCAATTCCGATAGCAACCTGAACTTCCAGCCGGAACATGCTCTCATAAAGGAATGGAATAACAGTTGTATGCAAACTTTGATATCCATTAGGCTTAGGTGTAGCAATGAAATCCTTCACCTGTTAAGTAGAAGAAATGAGAATATGAGATTATTTTGTTTGAAGATTCACTACCGCTTGCTGTCATACGTTAATATATGAAAAAATAAGAAGGGAAATAGATATCTCAAGAGAGGATTTCTGCTGATATGGCATTATTGCACCTTAATACAAGAAAACAAAGTACTTACAGATCTAGGAATTGGAGTCCATATGCCATGTACAAGCCCAAGCACATGATAGCAAATCTGGATGTTACAGAAAAGCACAATCTTAATAATTTTACCAAAAAAGGATGAATTGTTTGAGAAAAATTCAAACAAAATTATACTTTTACCTGCTCAGCAGTACAGAGAGGTCCAATTCCAGAGCAAGGTTTTGGCGTTACAACTACACAAAGCTGAATACAACCACCAATTGCAGAGGTATAATCAAAACACAGGGTGAAGAGTAGCTCATCCAAATAAAATAGTATTAGATTATAAATTGAAAAAGAAAGGTAAAGCACCTGAGCAATTTGGTTGACTTCATTGATAGAAACATTTGCTTTGGTAACGGCTTTATAGATACTGCAAATTCATGTAAAGCAAGCTTTTGTCAAGTAATATTTTCAAATCAGAATAGTCCAACAAGCGCAACCAAAATATGTATTCATTTAACAAACAGAACACAATATACATGAAAAGACGGTTGTTGGCAAGATATGTGTTAAGTTTCAAACTCTCCACCAAATTAAAGAGGCAAAACTTCAATTTGCATCAGTACCTCTCAATCGCTATATAAATTGTCAAAGGATGCATCATCATGAGCAGAAAGGTTTCATTATCCAGAAGCCACTAAATTATAAACGTATCACGACTTTATAGACCCTACTATATATTTGCAACACACAAAGTATCTGTTTTTGATAAAGAGATTAATCCCTTAAATAGTATTATCTTAAGATGCTGCTACACTTCTAAACCTGTCGATTTGGATAAATAGGTGGTCCATTCTGGGTTATGTTTATTATATATCATACAATGCATAAAATGTAAATTACAATCATTACTTGACAAAGTGACATAACTAAGTCGCACTCGGATCTGATCCATCTCAATTTATGTTGAGTTCGTGTTTTCCCTCAGTTAAGTTGTATTCTGGCAGTCACAGACTTGCAATATCATGTTACGTTAAAGATTGACAAGATATAACTCCATTTAAAAACTTTTTTACTTAACTACTCTAGCAGATATTCAGAGACCCTTCCATTTATCTCTAAATAGTTATTTTCAAAAGTTATATAAAAGATAATTTTATATCCAGACTTAAATCACAACAAAGATTTAACAATGATCAAGTACGTAAAGCAAATTCTCTTCGAAAAAAAATTCTGTAATGCAAACTGCACAACAGAAAGATGTGGATAGTCAAGAAAAACTTCAAGCAAATGACAGTGATCATGAGCCAGATGCTATTTCTGCAACTTTAACTTAACCATTAGTACTTGCACGTTCCAACCAACAACGTAATTCTACCACAACTACAAGATTAATATGAATCTAATACATCAGAATCATGAACGCAGAAACAAGTCCATGTCCACATTCAAGCGCGAGTATCTTTTGGTAACAGGTACCATAACAACAACCTTATACATAGATAGTACCAACCCAATTTGGAAATTGACACATTCAACAGGCCAGAAAATTTCACACACAAATATGGAAGAGACCAAGAACCGCCAGACCTGTAAGGCTCTTTAAGTACAGCATGCACTTCAGTTTTGACAGTTACAAGTTCCAAAAACTGATCATCCTGAAGCCTTTTCACCAGAATTTTGTTCGCCTGGTAGATATAAAAGCCAATGGTTATTTACGTTCAAAATTATTTAAAGAAGGGTATCTATATTACTCCTTCGGTCCCTTTAGTCGCTACATATTGTTGTTTGGGTTGTCTCAATTAGTTGCAGTATTTCCTTTCATGCCAGATTTCGAGTAGTCCACTTTGGAAACTTAACCTAATTTACTCTATTCAACCATACTCTAATACATTCACAATATTTATATCAATATAATCAATAAGCACAAGCATTTACACCATTAGGTCTCCTCATCCTAACCCTAAAACCACAAATGTAAGTCAAAAACCTTATGTATCAAATTATTGGGGAGAAGAAAGCAACAATATTTGACAAAAACAACATAATTTTAAGTGAAGAATTTACACAAAAAAAACACATTCGTAAAGTTTATTGACTGCATGATTTCATTGCTGGAAAATACTAATGTGCTCTCACCTTATAAAGCAACTTTAGTAGATCTTCTAGGAAGCAAAAAACATGTTATCACACCAATACTAACTGAATCCCACATAGGAGCATTGTACAAAATGTGGTTTTGGTCTGAATTGCGATAAGGGTCACAATGAAGCGATACCGACATAGTGCAAAAACAAGGTTGCATCGTATCATATCGGCTGAATTGTGAAGGCTTTCAATTCTATAAAATCATGCTACCAACATCGAAAAAGTGTAAAAGAAAACTGAGTTTTAGACCAGCACAAGAGATATTTTCATGGTCTCGACCAAAATTTAGCAGTATAACAATCATATGACCTCTATTATCGTATCACTGTGACCATTACAACAATCGCGACCAAAAATATATTTTTGCACAATGAGCAACAGGAATGATGCAAATTTCACATCACCAATTTTCGGCCGAGACGCAATATATGCTTTAAAGAACTAAAA
This sequence comes from Amaranthus palmeri, assembly GCA_019776075.1. Classification (NCBI taxonomy): domain Eukaryota; kingdom Viridiplantae; phylum Streptophyta; class Magnoliopsida; order Caryophyllales; family Amaranthaceae; genus Amaranthus; species Amaranthus palmeri. The sequence continues at coordinate 3,200,512 of JAAKBH010000271.1, read as the reverse complement.
CATCGTTTTTACACATTAGGAAGCAGATGGTTGGTTTGATAGATAAAAAAATTATAACTCTACCCAAACAATATGATGAGACATTGTAATTGCAATATGCCTATCATGGAGGGGTTGGATGTTCGCAGCTTTATCATTGTAATAACAAAGATTGTTTCTCATTGTCACTACATTGCCAACAATTACATTTGGTTTTCCCACATAAGTAACATATATACTTCGCCTAACCTAACAAAAAACCCTTAAATACCATTAAGTCTACAAATTGGAAAATGAAAACATTACCTCATTGAGCTCTTTCTCATGTTCTTCATAAAGCTCACCTACTCTTTTGTTGATTTTCTCATACTCATGGGTGTTCGTGTACATGAAGGATAGGTTCTCAAGTTCAGACTGCAACACAGAAAAGTAATTTTCAAGATGCATACACTTAAATAGTAAGTAAAAGAATAAACTCAAGCATTTGATAAACACTCACAACTAGCAAGAATATACAACTCTAATATTCTACTTTATGTAAACAAATTTATAGTACTTCAGTAGAATTTAGACTATCTATATGTTTTAAGTGGTGTTTCCCCGCACCAATGTCCAAATATTTTTAAAAGAAGTCCACAGTTTGCGTCATAACAAGTGAAAAATCCAGCTATTAAACCAAACACAACCAACAAAGACAGGATGTATGTTACTCCATATCTTGAAGTAGAGAAAATGACATGTACGATTAAGACTACAATACTGCTTGCAAGAAGAATGTGACATAAAAGAAGACTTAGTAAAGAGTAAACAAAATACCTTAATTTTGTACATTCCTAGCAGCTTTGCCAGAGGGGCAAACACCTGCTGAGTCTCCAGCGCTATACTTGTCTGAAAGCAGAAAAAGGCAAACAGCTTCAAATAAGTAGGTGACAGCAAAGCATTGAACAAAATACAACATTACCTGCTTATGAGAAGGCATGTGCGATAGAGTACGCATATTGTGCAATCTATCAGCTAATTTGACGATGATAACACGGACCTGCAACACAAGATTAACCATCAACTAGAGAAATCCAGTAAAATAAAAATTGGGGGAGGTGTGTTCTATAGGCAAGACTATCAAAAAAACCTCTTCTGTCATTGCCAAAAACATCTGCCGCAAATCATCTGCTTTTACATCTTGCACACAACTGTTCTCATTTTTATACTTTAGTTTCCCCAATTTTGATACCTGAAGAAAATAAGATGCAAAATTCTGATATATAACAATGAACTATGATAGCAAATGACCTTTATATGTTAGAAGTAGCACCTTTGTTTCCCCCTCTACAATGTGGCGAACAGCAGAACCGAACTCCTTTTCAATTTGCTCGAAAGTTACAACATTTGTATCCTCAACAGTATCATGTAATAGTCCAGCTGCTATGGACTCCCAATCCAATTCCTAAAATATTGACCACAAATCACAATGTATAAATTACACCCAATAGCTTATAAAAAAAAAGGTACATAATTCACACCAACTTACAAGTTCTCCCAAAATACGTGCAACTTCAACTGGGTGGATTATGAAGGGCTCTCCACTGCGCCTTTTTTGACCATCATGAGCATCAAAGGCAAGCTGTGCCAACAAGTTAATATACATAAAACCACTAACAAAAAGAACATAATTCACCAATGAAGAAAACATAATTAACGAGTAATACCTTCAGGGCTTTCTGAACCAGCTCAAGTTCACCAGGAGGTAGGTATGAGATGCTAGGTTTAAGATCCTGAGTGAAGCAAGTAAAATCAATAAAAACACAGCATGGTACTACCGGAGATCTTACATTATGGAAGTTCATAAATGTATTTTTGAACAATACCATATAACATAGATCAAATATTTTGCATGACTACAAGTAGAAGTTGCAGAAGATCCTATACTTTCCTTCAACTATATATTATGGGCTAGCCTGGTAAAGGTTTGTAAACCAAGCTAAATATTTCAAGTAAATTTTAAGGTAAACCAGGATTCGTATTTTTACAGGCAGACAGATTAGCACAAATAACAATCATCCAGAGACGCTGCATTAACAACTATGCCAAAGACATAATAAGTATGGGGAAAGCTACAATAACCAAAATAAATCAATGTGAGAGATCATTGGTACTATATTCGTCTCTATCGAATACAAGTTTGCAGCTAATAAAATTATTTTCAAAAACCATCCACATATATCCTCCTCCTCCTTTAATTCCTATTTATTATCATATGTCCCACTCCTACAAGTGCAAATCCTAATTCTTCGATCCATTCTTCGCTCATTTTATCTAAAACATTTTCAATTTACCTCTTCCTCTTCTAACTTCATCAAAGTTCTAACCTTTTACATTACTCACTAGTACATTTTTCAATCTTCTTCACACTTGACAAAACCAACGTAAATTGTTTCTCGTATTTTGTCTTTAGTATAACGTTTTCATTATAAACTCTACCCTTTAGGGTATGTCCATTTGAGTCGACCACAATGAATCCTGTTCTTATATCTTGATCAATATATGTAATCTAGGGTACTAGAAAACACTCGCTCAAAAAACTTCCTTCGTATCTAACTTAAGATTATCTTTGTTGTAATCATCCTGTGAGGAATCAATATCTACAATACGAGGGGTAGAATAGTCTTTAAGGAAGCTTCTAGAAAAAGAATATTATATAACTAATCTAGCAAAAGGCAACAAGTTTGTTAGGTTTGTTAGCTATAAATAGTAAGATGTAATAATGTCATGGCATGATTATGAATATAATAATACATTTTCCTCTCTAAATTCTGTTTTCCCTCTATTTTATTCTCTATTTCTCCCCTTTTCCTATCTAATCCCCTCTCTTCTTACTCTTCTGCTTCTCGCTACCTTTTTCTTTCTTATTGTATTGGCTGGATTCATCACACATCCATGCCAAAACAGCATTTCATATGCTTTTTCTTTCTCCAACTTATATCCACACTTTCAGCCTTTTAATTCTAATGTTTGTCCGCACATCTCTAGTTTCATCTAGTACCAAGAAAAGCAAATTGTTTCTAGATGCTAATTAAAGTCCTTTTAGTGGCATCAAGCCTAACTGCCTAAAGCTATGTTCCTTAAAACTTATTATCAGTTTAATTGAGCTTTGTTCAATTCAGTTAGTTGTATTTGAAATCTATTCAGTTGAATTCAATCAGTATCTTTAATATTTTACTAACGTTCTACTCAATTTGATTTACAACATTCAATTCAACTCGACTTAATTAGCTCACTTATGTTCAATAGTTTTTAGCCCAAGAGAACTAAACCTAACTCAGGTAAAAGAATGCAAAATTTATCTAGAGGATAACATGTTCAGATACTCTTTTTAAGAATTCATCTCTGTTTTTATTAGTCAAACCTGGTTTTTCTAAATAAAGCACCTAAGTTTCTCATTATGTTCAAACATCCACAAGAATAGGATATCAGCTATATTAAGTGTTCAACTAACTCGCTAACTTATTCCCTTCACTTTTCAGCCCAAATTTCAGATAGCAAATAAAGCCAACATAAATAGTATCTCAGTTTTAATCCAAAGATAATCATTTTGATTGCAATAAAATAAAAACACACTTGCTACCTAGGTGGCATCAACTTGGGTACTGAACTAGAAAATTGGAGCATGGCGAATTTAAGTGAAGCACCTATCCTCCATAAGAAGGCATATTGGGTACAGGAGATGGGTAAGTCAATTACCATGCCACACAACTCACTAGTCTTGTTTCCCCAAAAACTAAGGCAGATACTGGTGAACATAGTGTAAAAACAAGGGCAGCATCGCATTTTCCGCATTGTAAAGGTCTTCGAAAACAATGAACCGATAATTCCCATGTTGTAAAGGTGTAAAACAACCGCGTTTGGGCTGTATTAAGGGATATCTTATTGTTTCGACCGATATTTAGGCATTGCGATAACCACATCACTCAGGGAAATCGCATCACTATTCTGTTACTGGCTTACTGCTATCGCGACTGTTACCACTTACCACATTTTTACACTATGTTGTACCCCGAATTGATACAGAAAATCGGGTATACAAAAATTGATAAGTACATAATCATATTAAAATTCACTAAAGCCTTGATGTTCCATGCCTACCTCCCACAAACTTTCAGCAGAAACATGATCAAATAAATTGGAATTGGAGGATGAAATATAGTGCAACTTCCATCTTTCAGAATCTGGGTGTTGTTTAATTTCTCTGAAGAACCATCCAGCATCTGGAAAGCAAGAATTCTCCGGCCAGTGATTGCCTCTAATATCAGAGGCCCCACATCTCTGTACAAACATAAAATCACAATGAGAAAAATAAGGAAAATGAAGTATAAAAACTGGCAAACAAAGTACTGCTTACATCTATAGATCAAAGACAAAAATACTATTTGGAATATCAAGATAACATATCTTTTATCCCTATATAACAGTGGTTTATGAATAACTTTTCCAATATTTTCTACATTTTCTTACATAACACTTAATGATAGGAAGAGTATAAATATCATTTAATTATCTTATGAAAATATTCAAGACGATGAAATATATTCATTTAAGAGAGGCCAAGAATTAGAGACAGCAAGAATTCTTTTTGTACCAAGGAAATAAAAAATAAAAAACGTAAAGATGCAATAAAAAGAGAATAATAACTAATTTAACACAAGCTCTTCCTTTTGCATTTTCTAGATGATTACGCATTGTAACATTGACTTGAGTTAAATTTCAATAATCTTCACAAGATTTCTGTCACACCCTCGGTTCCACCGGTACTCAAGACATATTTTAGGAGAAATAAGAAGGACGGGAAAAATAATTAGAATGTATAGAAATAAGTGGGACGGGAAAATAATTAGGATGTATTAATAAACTCTCGGGGGTTTATTACTTTTATTTTTTAGAATGGCTTAGTTGGCATTAGGCTTTATTAATTGTAGCCGTTAGCCTTTATATTTTGTGGTGGGTGGCATTACATGATAGGATATATAAGACCACCTTGTAATCATTTGGCTTTTATCCAAGAATTGAATAAGATAGAAATAAGGAGGGAGTTTCACAAGCTCGAAATTTGTGTGGGAGTTGCAAGCACTCGAAGCTTTGCCTTTACTGTGTTCTTTCTTGTGCAATACTTGGAGATTACATTCTGTTTTGCAGTGTTAACAAATTGGAAAGAGTAGGGACTGTCACAATTTCCTAGGCCAATCACTTTTCTCCAAAAAGGATTTCTTCTATGTACTACCATCATCTTCTCAAAAAGAAATCTTACTTTTTAGCACTTCAAAAACTCTCATGTCATGAGCCAGGTTTTTGCAGTTGTTACATTCCCCTCCATTAAGATACAAAAGAGTAGCCCCATGAACAGCTCATACTAAGCACATGATAAACCACGTAGGTTACTGATTTAAGCCATAACATGTATAGTTGATGCTTGACATCAATATGCTTTCTAGCAAATGGCATCACAGACAAATAAACTATTCTATCTACCTAAATCTGAAGGCCCAACTGAATGAAAAATTCCGAAGTGAGAAATACATCAAGGGCAATTTAGTGGTTCTACGAATATGGTTGTTTGGAACATATATCACAGCAATCTAGCAATTAAACATCAACTTACCTTTATTTTGCATAGCCGATCCTAAAAATTGACATTAACTAAGTCGTAAAAAATAATATTATCCCCGAAAATAGATACAAGTTAAGACTTGACCTTGAACATAATCAAGCCCTTCGTCAGTAACAAGGATCATGTCTTACCCTTGATAGAGGATTTAGTGAACCTAAGATACGGACAAAAGGAGCATGCTAACTTGCCTGGTAAGGTTAAGAGAAAGTTACAAGGCAAAAAGAATATGTGATGGTTGTCCCTTTTTTTTGCATAGCCGATCCTTCCATTTCAAAAATAGCTTTTTTAAATTCATCCAACTCAAAAGGCCTTTCTAGCTAATCAAATAGATCATGATCAATAAGGCACCAATGCAGTCCTTCCACAAAAGGTCTCTCATTACAGGCTAGTATGAATAGATCCTTATAGAATCTTGAAATCTCGCTCCCAATATCTTCAACATCCCTCAAAATTTGACCATCTTCGCCCTTGAATTTGCCAATGAAGTTTTTCTTCTTTCTGTCATTTACAACCTTAAAGAAAAGTAGAGTTTGCGTCACCATCCTTTGCCTACCTCAATTTCTTTTCTTGCTTCCTTAGTAGGTTCAAGTGATTCAATTCACTTTTCCATCCTTCCTTCTTCGCAATCTCCTCCTGTGACACATAGTTCTCCTTGCATTAGCTTCTTGATCTTATTCACCAAAGCTGACGGAGTTCTACACTTCAGAAACTGAAGAGGGAAACTAAAAAAACAAGTCACCCTATTCTCCCTCGTAGGAAAAGAACAACTTCCGCTCATGAAGTTCTATTGGATCCCAAAAAGCAATTGCATGAGGATCAAGGCATCAGGTCAATGAAAGGCAAGCTATCAACTTAACTCCAACAGAAGCAACAAACTCTCAGTCATAAGAACCGAAAGACCCAATGTTATTCCAACTAATATTGCTAATTGAATTCCAAACCTGAAACCACCTCAAAGCTATGTTACTCTAGTTCAATAAACTAATAATGACAACGATACGAGTCTTAGTATCACACAACTAAATTAAGAAAAAAGTTCCATATCTTAGGTCAAAAATGAAGTGTCTAAATGTTCAGAATTTGACATAGGTATTTGACATAAGATGAAAATTTGAATAACATAGCCCAAAATCTCCTCGCTCACACACTTTCACCTTCTCTTTTAAGACTTGCAACTAATTAATGAGAAGAAAATCCCTCAACTAAGGACATCACTCTTTTTCACCAATATTTAGAAATCCAATGTGTAAAAACCATAGTGGAAAAAAAAGAATACATCCTACCATATCACATTGTATAGTCCACAAATAAAGTTGGTTCAAGGAATATCCAGTGGCCTTGGCCTATATTTAGCATACAATAATTTCATCATCCCGTCATCGCATCATTGTGATCATTACCACAATCATGACCAAAATCGCATTTTTACACTACAACTAATCGGCACTTTAACAAAGAGAAAAACTATAGGACCTTTCTCGGGCCAAATCTAGTGGTTTTATGAGCTCATTAATCATTACTCCATGTTTCCACTTACTTAATACAGTACACATGCAATTTAACATTTACATCGAGTATCCAATGTTAATGAATTGGGCACACAAACACACAATGTGTTAAATAAAGTTCAATAATAAAGGATTAATGACAATATCAAATCATTTGCATTTGAGAAAAATCGGAAAAATCAACACAACTAAAAGTTGTATTGCAAATCCTTCCCATTTGCTTCACACCCGATTATTAAAGTATATACACTCATTTTCTTATCAATCAATCTACCATCTAAATGAAAACTTGGCAACTATACTTGTAAAGAAAAATACAATGTAAAATGATCATGTTCTTGAGCCCCTAATATCTACTACTTTTACCAAACAAAACAATTGAATCCAAAATATTCCCATGACAAGGAAACACAAAGACAATTGCATTAAATGTAAAAAATCCAAATTTCCCAATTAAGTAGGTATTCCGCATGAATGCTTTCTCATCGCTAAAAACTACCAATATTAATATGATTACTCGACATAGCACCCCACTTTCTCTTAAACATAATGATCAACATTCCTAATTTCACTCGTATGCAAAATAGCCGAGTTAGGTTTTAAATTCAAAATCATTTAAATTGGCTTCTACAACAAGCGAGCACAAAAACAATAGCATTAAATTAAAAGCTCCAAAATATTCCCAATCAACGCAATAAACTGGCAATGAAGATAAGAAAATCGACTCACATATACGCGGCGGTTGAATCTTCTAAAAGAATAACAAGACGAAGAACTCTGAGTAGTACTAGCTAACGAACCGGTAAGAGTCCGCGGAGCTTTCCAAGCACAAGAAAAAACACTACAATCATACCTCCCTTCTCCTCTCGATATATTTACCTTACATACACTAACACATTCCACAGAAACTGCAAGAAAATCACAATTCAATCAGCAAAAAAACACACAAAATTGAACTGAAATTCGTACAAGAATTACACAAAAGATAAGCAAATGAAACGAAGAATAGAAAGAGAATGAAAACCTGACAAAGAAGGAGCAGACGCCATTGATTACCGCGAAGCATCGGAAAGGGAAGAAGGCATCGAAGGAGGAGGATGATGGCGGAAAATGGAGAATTGGAAGGAGTGTTAGTGTGGAGAGATTGTTTGGTATATTTTGAATTGATAAGGTAAGTGTTTGGTTGGAGATAGAGAGAGAAGGAGAAAAACCAAATTAAGGCGATAATGGAAAAGGAGAAAGTGGACTAAACAAAGTAGAGTTGGAGAGCGTGGTCAAGGCCACACGAATGATAATATTGTGGAGCAAACTTTATGGAATATAGTATCAAACTTAATAAATGGTTAATGAATTACTTCATATGAATATCATGTTAGCAAAATAAAAAAAAAAAAGGAGTATATTATAAATTTTTATCTGACACGGTTTTATCATGAGACGCATTTTATACTTGGATTAATAAGCTTAATTCATTAATTTTTAAGTATATGAGCTTTTGTTTTGAGCTCGTCTCATCGAATGATAATCTCTCACATGAGTAGCTCAAAATATGACGCACTTTATACATGGATTAATAAGCTCAATTAATATGAATTTTTAGCATATGAGCTATTGATTTGAGCTCGTCTCACGCGAAAAATAGTCTCTCACATGAGTGATTGTGATATTTAAAATATGAGTTTAATTATAATAAAAGAACTACACTTTGCGAAAATTTGAAAAGTTATCTTAGAGTGAAAATTTTGAAAAAGTTAAACATAGTAGTGTGAAAAAATTAATAAAAGTAAAAATTTTAGTTTTAGAAAAGGTGAAATTTTTTAATGGTATAAAAGAATAATAAATTGGATATAGGTGTAGTCTTTGTTAAAAAGTATATATAACAAAATCAATATGTAACATATTTTGGTTGACGAAAAGAGTATAAAGTTTGAGTCATGCCAAACGAGTATTAAGTTAAAAATAAAAATATAACATAATCAATACAACAAAATACATACTATATGAAAGAGATTCCTAAACTATCACTTAGATAATATTTATAGTCTATTTGTGTCTTTGAAATTATCACACTTTTCACTGAAAAATGTCTATCTTTACTTTGTTATAATTTTCTTTTATGGAAATCTTTCTACTTTATTTTTGTAAAAATTTCATCAGGTTTTCATTCTCTTTTAATATTATCCACACAATTTAAATGACCTCATACATCCTTAATCTTTGTGTCAAATATTTTTGTTGTAATTCTAGGGGTGTTTATAACCAAGGAACCGTGAATTTGGCTACCTAATAGGCTGGGTAACCGGTTAGTCGTGTAGTTGTTTGAACAGGCCATATTTTGCCCGAGTTATTTGGATACTCAATTATCTGATACTTGGATAACTCGTGCTGGTTTCTTATTGATTACATATATGGCACTTTGTAGTTGGTATATTATGAAAGGAGTAGTTATACCTCACTTAAGACTCACAAGTATAAAGTCTAAGTGGATGTTTATGTTGTGTCAAAATGTTAGAACCAAAGATGCAAGTATATGTATGAATGACAAGAATAAGAAAATAATCAAGACAAGGATTAAGGTGGTTCACCAATCAATGAGCTACATATACCATCTAGCCTAAGATTAATATTAATGTGTGTTAAACGATAAATACAAACTTAAGAGGTATTACAATATAGGTTTAATGTAAGGAAGATATGAGTTAATTGTGAGAAATCAAAGTTAGAAGGTTGCTCTTACAAATGAGACTTCAGTGCAATAATAACTAAGGATACAAATGAGACTTCGGTGCACTAACGTTTTAAAAGCCACAACATTCAAAAGAAGAAAACAACAGGAGGTGGCTCGACCGAGCCACTCGATCGAGAGAGTTGCAGGCCAGCCTTATGTTGGTTCTCCACGTACACCCAATGACCCATGTCCCCATTTGGTCCCCATTTCTCTTCCATCTTATTAGTACTTGCTCTGAATGCCTTTCTTAGAGTCCAAGGCTTGCATCAACCAAGCATATACACAATCAAGTTTCCATTACCATTAGTGCATTGTACTAAATACTAATGTAGTTATGTAGTAACTTGATTCAAACAATCCAATCATAATGTGGTACAATGTCCTCTTCTTACTTAACTGTTAACGTTAAGTAATATGATTAAGACTCTTAATCATGTTTTTGATTATTTGATTAACGACAATCCCTCGCACCTTTGTGGCAGAGTTTCAAATATAACCACTTTACTATATTTTTAAATAAACAACTAGCATTCAACAATCAACTTATCCGTCCATACTTATAGGCTTCTAAATTATTAAAGGCCAACGGCTACTAAACATTTATTTGGCAAACAATTGGTTAATTACTAGAGATTTTTCATTTTACATATAATTAAGAAAAACCTTGCATTTGACAGAAATAGATTCTAAGTTACGTACAAGTAAATGAGGACATTGAAATCAGCCGTGAAAAGCTATATCAATGAAGTTTCTTTAACTCACTGCCGATCAATTAAGTTGGGAAACATAAAAATTACATACATTGCAAACAACATCATCAATGGCTACGCAAAATGCGGTCATGTGGGAATCGCACACCAACTGTTTGATGAAATGTTTCAAAGAGATACAGTTTCTTGGAACACCATTATTGCCGGGTATATAAATTCTGGATACTTCAATCGTTCTTGGAATATCTTCAATGAAATGAGATGGTATAGGTTTCGGGTTGATGAGTATACTTTTGCTAGTCTTCTCAAAGGGGCTGCTTCTGATGGTAAGCTTATTTGTGGGGAGCAATTGCATTCTATGGTCATTAAACTCGGGTACCAATCCGATGTATATACTGCAAGTTCACTTTTAGATATGTATGTCAAATCTAGGAGAGTTGGGGATGCATATGTTGTGTTTAACATGATGCCATTTCGCAGTTCTGTAACATGGAATGCTATGATTGCTGGGTTTGTGGAAAAACGTGATTTTCAGACTGCATTTGAGCTTTTTGATTGTATGGAAAAAGAGGGTATGCAGATTCATGATGGGACAATTGCCCCTTTATTGACTTTGCTTAATGACCCTGGCTATTACCGGTTAACTATTCAGCTTCATTCGAAGATTATCAAGCATGGGTTGAGTAACAATAATATTGTATGCAATGCGCTTCTTACCGCATATTCAGAGTGCGGTTCGTTGGAACACGCCGAGAAGTTGTTCCATGGTGGTTTTGATATTCATGATTTAGTGTCATGGAATTCTATGCTGGGGGCTTATATTGTACATAAAAAGGAAAGGCTTGCGATTAAAGTCTTCTACGATATGCAAGAATTTGGTTTCGAGCCTGATATTTATACGTATACTAGTATCATTAGTGCTTGTTTTGAAAGTGGAACACAAGCTTATGGAAATTGTTTCCATTGTTTGGTTATAAAGAAGGGCTTAGAAAGTTCCACAGCCATAGCCAACACTTTGATAGCTATGTATCTAAAGTCGAGTGGAAAAGCTATGGCCGATGCAATTAGGTTGTTTGAATCAATAGACCATAAAGATTCTGTCTCTTGGAATTCTGTTTTGACTGGTTTCTCACAGTATGGCCTGAGTGAAGATGCCATAAAGTTCTTTGGCAAGATGCGGTCACATGATGTTGGGATTGATCACTATTCATTTTCTTCAGTCCTGAGATCATGTGCTGTTTTAGCTTCCCTACATTTAGGTCGACAAGTTCATGTTCTAGTTCTTAGAACTGGATTAGAAGCAAATGAGCATGTGGCTGGTGCATTAATATTCATGTATTCTAAATGTGGCTTGCTTGATGATGCTAGAAGGTGCTTTGAAGATACCCCCAAAGACAGCCCAGTTACTTGGAACTTTATCATATTTGGGTATGCTCAGCATGGACAAGGCAAACTTGCCCTTGAGCTTTTTTATCAAATGACAAAAAGCAGGGTGAAACTCGACCATGTAACCTTCGTTGCTGTCTTGACAGCTTGTAGTCACATGGGATGGGTGGAAGAAGGTCGACATATTATTGAAACAATGGAGTCTACATATGGGATTCCACTTAGAATGGAGCATTATTCTTGTGCCATTGATTTGTTTGGCAGAGCAGGGATGTTAGATGAGGTGAAGGCCTTGGTAAAATCGATGCCATTCGAGCCAGATGCAATGGTCTGGAAAACTATCCTAGCTGCATGTAAAATGTGTGGGGATGTTGAATATGCATATAAGGTAGCAAGTCATCTGCTTGAAATTGCTCCTGAAGAGCATTGTACTTATGTCATCATGTCTGATATTTACGGGCGCCTTAAGAGGTGGGAAGAGAAAGCTCAGCTGACAAGGTTGATGAGGGAGAGAGGGGTAAAGAAGGTCCCAGGCTGGAGTTGGATCGAGATAAACAACGAATCTCATGCTTTTAATGCCGAGAGTAGTTCTCACCCTAATTCTTTGGAGATATATGATACTTTGGAAAAACTTATGGAGGAAATCAGGATGCTAAAACTTGCCTCTATTCCTGAGGTTTTCGTCCAGCAGCGGGATCTTGCTGATGAATTCTGTGAATGATTGCTTGTGGCTCACTTACATTTGCCAAGTCTAAAATTTAAAATGTGATATACATGCAGTGGATTTTGTGGAAGATGGGCATATAATAAAGTAAGTTTGATCATATTCCATTACCCCAACACTATAAAGTGACTCCCACAGCCTACAGGATTCGGTGGGTTAGCCTAACCTTTGTAAAACAATGTGAATGTTTTTGATTAACCATTGATAAAAAAACACCATTAACAACTTCAAATAAAACTTAAATCGTATATCTTGGATAATATGTCTAGAATTATGCATCTGTTACTTGAAATAAAACTTCAAATAAAACTTAAATCATATATCTTAAATAATATAATAAAGTAAATTTGTAACAGTTTTACGTAAGGGTATTTTGGGTTGTTTCTTCAGCTGGGTTTTTCAGGCAATGCTTTAGGATGACTTTTGAGGAGTCTAAGAACTTGGTTTGATGTTTGTGGACCTACACAACAAAGGTTGGTAGCAAGCTAGACCAAGACCATGAGCATACTGCAGAATATCGGCTGCATTAATGATCACTTTTTATAGGTTTTTTAGTTTACTGCGATTGTAAGTGTGTAAAAAGTCTGTGGAAGTTGTTTCACAACAATTACCACAACCAAGAGTCCAAGACCACATTCGAGATTGCACTATACCAAGCAATACTCCTGAGAACGCCTTTCTGAGTTTCAAGTCATACTTGTTTTGGTGTGATTTTGTTAGCAAAACTCTTAATGTTTTTATTACTTGTAAAGTGCAGTCTAGAATTGGTTATTGATTTAATATTTTGAAGTTAGACACTTATGATTGATTTCTCTAATACCCAAGTTGGTGTGAGTTCCATGTAAGTAGTATGTCTCTGTCATTCTACTGATAGCCAAAATCACAAAAAAATATGGTTGCAAAGGTAGTTTTACTTCCTCTTAAATTTTATTGTTCAATTAGAAGTTGATATAACATATCCTGGGGCACAACCATTAACTTAAGCTTTTGATTAAATATCTTGACATGGCATCAAAGCCAACGTGATAGAAGTTCATGGGTTACAAGCTCATTCACCCCTTCAATTGGTATATCAAGCGCCACGCTTAGTTTTAAAAAGCGCGCCTCGCTTTGCGCCTTGTGCGCCTCGAGCTCAGGCTCAGCTGAAAACGCCTCGGTTAGGTGAGGCGAAGCCCACTTCAAGAGGCGTGCGCCTTGGACGCCTCTATGCGCTTTACGCCTCGTGCGCCCTGTGCGCCTCCTTGTTAGGTTGGGTAATTAACTTATCCTTGTTTGTTCGGAAAAGAAATAAAACTAAAAACTCCAATTTTTAGAATATGAAGTTCGAAAAATCGTTCCTTCTTTATGAAAAACAAAAGGCATGCAAAGAAGAACATAACTTTGCGAATTCTTCGTGTTCTCATTATAATAGTTTTGTGCCAAAGTGGTGTTTGACGCAAGAATAATAAATGTTTTCATGTTTGTTGATACTAAAATATGAATATCATGTTATTTGAAAAATATATATGTATTAAAATTGAATTTTAAGCTTTAGCGAAAAAGTGCGCCTCGCATACTAAAAGCCCGCGCCTTCGCCCTGCGCTTTGCGCCTAGGCTCTAAGGGCCTTTAGCGCCTCGATACGCCTCGTGCTTTTTAAAACTAAGGCGCCACGTCAGAGGAGAACATGTGATGCATCTACATTTCTATCTCAAAAGGCTCTTGTATGAGGGGGCCTGATAGAGTATATTACATATCTTGGGTTACATCATTAGAGCTTTTGGTTGAGTTGGTTTCTTTACAAAAGTTCTATTTTTCAGTTTGTACATGTGATGTGACTTAGGTCTGCCCGTTAAACTCTTCCATCCACTATCATGCTTGATTGTTATGTTTGCACCATTGTCTCGCCCTTTCAGATTTCAATTTGCATTATTTTCTGATCTCGTTGTTATAACATATTGTATCCCAAATTCAATGCACATTGATGTTAATATCATAGAAGTATGTATTACATGTTCTTGCAATCAACATTGTTTGTACCTGCTGATCTTTAGCTGTGATGAATAAAGAAATGCTTAATTTGAGTTGCATTAGCTAATGTCCAATTGCGTTTTGGTGCTTTCGTTATACTCTTATCAATATTGACTCGTTCTTGCATTGTTGTGAAGCACAAGATAAGATTTCCACTATTGAGATAAAACTGGACATAAATGCCATCATTGAAGTTTGCTACTATATGTTCAAGGGTTGCCACGATTACTGATACTGGTAAGATGATGAATAAGCAGAAGTCTGTTAATAATGGTGCTTCCTTTACCCATATGGCATATATTAATAGTTATTTGACATTTAGTCCAATATCAAGGATTCAAGGATGCTCTGTATTGTGCTCTTTTAAGAGTGTTTCATTTTGTGAATACCAGTTATTGATTCTGGATCCGGGCAAAGAAAGAAATGGTGCAGGAAAGTGTTCCTAGGTTCATCCTGCCTGTGACAACCCTAAGCTGAAGACAAATAGTAAGTACCATTATCTCTTTTCTAATTAGTCTACTATTCTGTTCTTATTCCAGATAAAAATTCTTTCAATTTTTGTTTGGTGATCTGAATTCAATGTGCTTCAAAAATAACCTTTTTTTCATTAATCATTATTTCAATGCCATTGACTGACTCCATCTAAGGTGGGGTTTGGGGTCGAATATATGCTACCTTATCCTTGTTAGTGATTACATCATGTGCAACTTCACATAAATATATAGTGCACATGATTTAATGAGTCATTTTACTGTAGTCTATCATAATCTAAAACCAAAGAACTATAAATCTTAGACCATGTGCTTCAAAAATAACGCGGCTCGTATATATCAAGGCAAACATAAATCTTACATTTCATTTAATACAAGACAACTACTTTGTGTGATTCTCACACATTATTGTTTTTTCCAATTCACCAATAAAATGAACAAAATACACACTACATAGGAAATAATAAAATCATTTTTGGTTGCTTAAAAGACTTGAATAAATAATCAATATTAACTCGGATGGATTTTCATGGAGTGAAAGTAGCTCAAGCATAGAGTTGAGGGTTAGCAATGAGATACTCTTCAACAGCTTTGAACATAAGCTGTATTCCTTGTTTGGCAGTTGTAATTTCATCTTCATCCATCAAGTTATCTCCCTTCATGTGATAGTGTGCCACCAACTTGTAGTGAGTTCCGGTGCCAGACGAATCGTATATGTTCTCGAACACAGCACTCTCCAACGTATCAGGAAAGATATCTCCTTCAATGCTGGTATACTTGAGGTAAAATTTACTTGAATCAATCTCATCTATTCTGTTTTTCACATAATTGTATGGAGCCTCTGCAAAATTAGAATGCATCTTTAGAAAAAACTCAATATTTAAATCTGTGTAATGTGTACAAAGTATGAGACCTCTAAAATTCTAACTCGACCCAAAATTGACCCAAAACCTGATCGAAATTAGGAGTAGCAGCTCAGAAATTTAACCTGTAACCCAAAAATACCCGAAAAAATCAGGTCAAACCTGACTATAACTATAACCCAAACCATATTATTTTGAGACGTTTAATTAATTTGTCGACCTTTTCAGTTTCACATCATCATTTTTAGTCGGTTGTCACTATATTTTTAGTCAATTTTTGTACCTTGGTTGACATTTCTTTGTTGTAGGTTTTAATTGATATATTCGTCTTTATTTTATGCTAATATGTTTTCTACGAAAAAGAAATATCATAACATTTATAATTTTTGGAGAAAATATTAATGACAAGTAAAAGTTTTTAAAATCCTTGATTTGTTGGTTCCACCTGAATAACAACACAATCAGAAACTGACCCATCCCGAAAATGTCCCAATCGAAATTTACTCGACCCTAAATTCACCCGCTCAAACGTTTTGACACGTGTAGTCGTGTACCCATAAGGCCACAATGTTAAATCAAGCTTTTTAAAAGCAAAGGGAGAAGTAACTAACCATCAGGGAAGTTGATGATTTTGACACATCCAACAACAGTGGAATCGCCTTCAACAAACTCAACAGATTTAACAAAATGAGGGACAACCTTGGGCAAGAAGTTATGGCTGTCAATGGACAGAGCATGAAACAACCGAGCTGCACCAACGGGGCTGGTGAAATCAGCCAATGTGCATGTGCTTACCCCCATAATGGTTAATGAATTTTCTTTAGGAATATCGACTGAGACGAGCTAGAAAATACGACAATAATGATATGAGGATGATGAAAGAAGGGAATATGCAAAGAATGAGAATTCGGGCGGGTATTTAAGGTGAAATATTGGTCGAACGTAGGAACAAAGAAGTTGCCTCTTCAATGTAGTATTCCTTTTTGGTATGGCAAGTCTTTAGAGTTTAGAGCAGCCCTTGCTGAACAAGTGAGCATGAAATTCTATATGGTCTATGTTGAAAGGGTAGGTGAAGTGGAGCGAAGGAAAATTGTGCCCAACACTTTTCTTTTTGGGCAGCTATACTCAAACAAATATGTTTCACGTTTCTCATCCTTAAAAAGAGCCTTTGACTATTCTTTTTAATGCTCCTTCCTTTTTATATTAGAAGATACTCCCTCCTATTCATAGTGAATGGGACATTTTGATTTTGCACCAAAACCAAGGAGGGGTAGGGACCACTTAAAAGTGAGTGGAAAACTCTCTTTTTTTATAAAGGGTATTGATTGATATTTATGCGTTGTTGTAGTAAGGGTAAAAGGTAAAAAAGAAAGACAAAAATAGAATTGAGACATTTTTAGTGAATTGACCCAATAAGGAAATATCCCATTCTCTATGAATAGGAGGAGTATTTTTTTTCCGTTCATCCCACTACTTTGTAGAGAGACATAAAATACGCTATTACATCGGTTTCATTAGTCGTCTATTTGTATTCTCTTTCTCTATTCATGTCAGTTTTCTACCATCTCGACCTCTTTAATCTAAATTTTTGTACCATTTTCCACTAAAACTTTCCTTGTTTTCTTTGATCTTCCTCGCCAATGTATTAAATCTTGGAAGTTTTAACTTTTTATTTTCCTTATCGGTTCTCCAGTGCCCCGTCAATGAAACATCATAACAGAAAGAAAATGGACATAACAAAGTTTTTGGGAACTTCTGTCCGTTGGCACTTTCAACATGTTTTGATTGTTAATTACTCGTCCTAATATCCTTCATCATTAGGTGGATTTGATGGCTCATAATCCCTATGTTTATTCAGGTTTTAATTAGAGTGTTTCATATTATGATTATTGGGGTGTTTATGAAAGGGTGTGTTAATACATTTCTAGCTGTTGGGATTTGGGAATAACTTTAGATAAGCCATTTTAGCTCAGAAATATTACACCAATTTATACCAGTTTATGCTAAATTCTTTAGCATTATCATTTCACAGTTTTCCATCAGTTTAATAATTCTTCATCATCATCATCATCATCATCATTATCATCATCATCATCACCATCATTATCATCATCATCATCACCATACCAGTGTATCTCACTCATAGAAAACTATGATCAGGGTCTGGGGAGGGAAGAACGACGATAATTCATATCCATAAAGGAGAGTCCGATCAAAGAGTCCCCGACTCGAGAAGGGTCCTCAAAGAGAGAGAAACCTGTAACTTACAGATTTGATAAGTAGAATACGTACAAATAATTTCAAAATAAACGTAAAAATAAAGGAGATAAAGAGTGATAACTAAAAGCAATGAACAACCACAAACAAAGGGCGAAAGGGACGGAATTAGTAGTCTAGAACGTGGATAAGGCGCCGCCAACTGCGCCTATTTAGAGCATCATGAAAAGCAAGCTAGTTATAGTAAGGTGGTCATTGAATTGAGCAGGAAGAGTAGTTATTTGATCAACATTATGATTCTTGTTGATGAGTTATTTGGAGATCGGAAAATTGATTTTCGAGGTTGGGATCCGGGTTATTTAAGTCATTGTATTACTTATAGTGTCAACCCAGTACTCAGCACAGGTTAGAGTCCGGGGAGACGAAGGTAGCGGACAAACCATACTTATTGGTCTCAATTGATAAATACTTTTTGGTCTCAATGAATTTTCCCAATTTTCCACTTTTCTCTGTTCTAATGAATTTGACTCATTTTTATTTTTGAATCTCTATTACTTTACACTATATTTTCTTTTATTTCTGAATATCCTTCTATTTTATCCCATTATACCCAACTTCTTAATCTTCGTGCCATTTAACCATGCAAATTCATTGAGAAGGAGAACAGGGGTAAATGTATGTCCAGCCAATGATGTCAATTGGCGAAATTTTGAACAAAATAAGCAAAAATGCATTAAAATTACCAAAACAAGTATGGGAAACTCAATTCCCAAAATAAGCACGTAAATCTCCAAATCTAGGTTAGGAGGCTGTTCGTTGTTACTAACAGCGGACGAAATCTAGGCTGACTTTTTGACTTAGTTTAAGTAATCGTCCGCTATTACTAACAGCGTAAAATTTTTGATCAAGGTATTATATGGCAACACAATTGCCTGTTGTTAGTAAATAGCAACAACAGTCAAAAAAGTCAATTCAATTGCGCTCTGTTATAGAGCAGGCAATTGCTTGACTGACTTTTTTTAACTCCGTTTTAATAACTAACAACGAACAAACTCCATAGTTTAGGACTGAGCTTGGCTGGATGTGCTTATTTTGGGAAATATGTTTTTCGAATGCTTTAGTTTGGAAATATTTATAGAAGAAATACTTCTTTTATTCAAATTTGGCATCATTCAAATTATGTGAAAAAGCATGAAATACTAAAAATACTAATATATATGCTACTCATTTAGCACATACTTTCAAATATATTAATCCCATCATTTAATTCTATAAAGATCCTCCATTTAAGGAGGAGTATATGATAATACATTTATACTCAACAAAACAAACTCAAAAAAAGGTTGATCATAAATAACTCAACACATCTTAATCTCACACATGCATCTCAATAACAACATTCTATTTCTCACACATTATTATTCTTCTCAAACCCAAAAAAAAAAAAAAAAAACCCATTTCACACACACCAGATAAATAGATAATTAATCTCTCATTAACTTTTTATCCCATTATTGTTTAAGCATAGAGTTGAGGATTAGCAATAAGATACTCCTCAGCAGACTTAAACATCTTGTGAATTCCTTGTTTGGCATTTTCAAGATCAGCTTCACTCAGCACATTATCTCCTTTCATGTGGTAATGTGCCACCATTGTGCAGCGACTCCCATCAGCAGATGCCTCAAATTTGTTCTCATAAACAGCACATTCTACTGTGTCTGGGAACATGTCTCCTTCTATGGTTGTATATTTCAGGAAGTAATTTGCTTCATCTATCTCATCCACTCTATTCTTCACATACTTGAATGGTGCAGCTGTTCATTATTTTTTATATCACACAATATTAGCATATGGTTGTACTTGTATATATAGGGGTAGGATCAAGTGAAAAAAGTGGTGAAAACTGAAAATCAGACAAAAGTATACATATTGTAGCAAAAGGGTACGTATTATCTTATAGGGTGTACATATTTTTTGTTAAGAAAAAAATTCATATTATTTACAAAAAGCTCATCTGAATATGTACCCTTTTAAGCCTATATGTACCTCTTGAGCAAATGTCTAATTATTTACAAAATTGCCACCCAAATATGTACTCTATTTGAGCTTTTATGTACCTCTATTTTCAGTTTTCACCATTTTAATTGATTTTTACATCATATATATATATATATATATATATATATATATATATATATATATATATATATATATATATATATATATATATATATATATATATATATATACATATAGGATTTGGATCGTGTGAAAACCAATTAAAATGGTGAAAACTGAAAACAGAGGTACATAATAGCTCAAATGGAGTACATATTTGGGTGGCAGTTTTGTAAATAATTAAACATTAGTTAAAAAGGATACATAACTGCTTAAAAGGGTACATATTCAGATGGCATTTTTGTAAATAATATAAACTTTTTTCTTCACAAAAAATATGTACACCCTATAAGATGATATGTATCTCTTTTGCTTCAATATGTATACCTCTGTTTGGTTTTCAGTTTTCACCACTATAAGTGTTTTCACTTGATCCTACCCCTATATATATATACTTTTTATTTACTTTTTAATTAACAAGAGCAAGTAGTGGTTCAATTACTTTTTAATTAACAAGAGCAAGTAGTGGTTCAGATTTCTTAGTAGGCTATAAATGGTTGAGATTGTATTGCTGTAGTGGTAGGCTGGCTAATCTGAAACATAACCACTATAAAGTTGGGTACCCACTACTTTAGTTGTTATTACTTCCTCTTATACAACCTTTTAGCTTTTTACACTTGTTAAAATAATATTTTAATTCTTAATAACTTCAATTGTTGTTAATTTAAAAATTATAAAAAGTTGATATTAATAATTTTATAGTGAGACTAATCAAACAAGATCCCACATGACTATGTTTTAACTATAGATTAAGAATAAAATACAAATTAATATTGATAAATAAATAGCAACAAAAAAAATACAACTAATGAGTAGAATAAGAGAGAGTATTAAAATTGTAGAAATAGTGAAAAAAAAATCTTTTGAGCATAAGGTTTATATAGTGGTTCTCCTACTTAATCAATTTTTCTTTAGGAGGATTAACGTACGAATAATAAATCATCATCATACTCAATATCCCGCTCAAAGGCGGGTCTGGATAAGATAGGGTGACAAACAATCCATACTCGTACTTCCTTTAAGGAAGGACTAGAGGAAAGTGGTCTATAATTATCCTTTAAAAGGGGTGCAACACGAGGACTTCCCAGGAGGTCTCCCATCCTAGTACTACTCTCGCCCAAACACGCTTAACATACCAACAATAAAACTGGCCGTAAAATAATGAGTAGGAGTAAAGGAAAACTAACCATCAGGAAAGTTCATCTTTTTAATGCATCCAACAGCGGTGGAATCACCTTCAACAAACTCGACCGATTTAACGTAGTCGGGTGTAGCCTTGGGCATGAAGTTGTGGTTGTCAATGGCAAGAGCTTGGAACAATCGTCCAGGGGCAATTGAGCTAGTAATATCAGCCAATGTGCATGTGATTACACCCATGGTTTTTGAATAAGATTGGCTTGGTTGTGAAATTTGTTTGTGTTATGATACAAGTAGAGGTAGATATGCTAAGAATGGTTATATGAGTTGGTATTTATAGTAAGCAATAAAGCAAGTTTGTCCCTTTTCAAGTCAATCTTTATTTTTGTTAGGTCTATGGTGGACCACAGGGGCGGACCCACTTTGAGACAAGGGGGTACAGCTGTACCCCCACTTTGAAAAAAAAAAATCAGAAAAAAAAAAATAAAAAAAATTTGACTTATATAGATGCTCAATTCCTATTATATGTTGATGTTGAAAGTGTCTCAGTTGGTGAGTGTTTTAGTCTTTGACAGCATACACCCAGGATCAAGTCCTCATAACATCAAATTTTAAGAATTTTTTTTATAATTCAAAAATCAGAATACCCAATTCCCCATTTTTTTGAAAACCTCAAACCCCATTCCTGATTTCCCATCTCCCTTTCCCACTTCCCAAATCTGAGCCCCTGCCTCTCCTCCTTCACTCCGGCAAGGTGGCAGGCGCCAGGCGCCACCAGAAACTCGTTTGAAGGCCGCAGGTGCTGGCGTGCTGCAGGTCATCACTCACTCACCCATTATTTTTCTGATTTTCTCATTCATGAGCATTTGAGTTAATCACTTAATTTGATCTTTTATTTTTTGGTTTGTGTTGATTGTTAATTTGTTAAACATGGTTTCTTGATATTCTTTGTTCATTCATGAATCAATTTATGGTTAATCAATTTGGGGTTAATCAATTTAGGGTTAATCTATTAGGGTCAATCAATTTAGGGTAATAGGGTTAATCGTTAGGATGGAGTTCTCAGAAACTAAAGTGGTGCTTGATGCCTACTTTATAATATTTGTATGATTAAGTTATTGATGTTTTTTTTGGAAAAGCTATGCAGTTGTATTGAGCATGGTGGAGCAAGCTGCAAAACCTCTAGCAAGACCTGTGAGGGTAAGGATGGAGTTCTCAGAAACTAATTGATGTTCTTTGCTTACAACTCGCAAGTGAATATTGCATTGATTCTCCCCGGGCTGTTATCTTTGACCTTAACCTCAACGTTTCTCTCTTGAATAATTTTTGTACTGTTTATTTGGAAATCATACAATTTGTAATTTTATGTCCTGTACCTGTAGTTGAAAATTTGAATCTAATGACTTAATTAAACATTTCAACCGTATTTTAATTCACTATGCTTTCTATGTGCCCTCCCTTTTGCGTTCTCTCAGGTTTGGGTACTGGATGCTACTCCAGGAAAAGTAAGACCTGGTGGACACGGGGAGGATCACCCAGCAGAATTGATTTCTTTTCTCAAGAGAATGTCTGAAAAGGTTTGTTGTTTTTGAAGTGAAATTGTTACCTCTTTCGATTCTGTGCTTTAGTTCATGTGAGCTTGTTAACAATGTACATCAACTTTGGTGGTTGTAAATCTGATTCATTGGAAGAAAAATTGGTACTCCTTAGTCCCATTAAGTGTAGGAATTTGTTTAATTGATACTTATGACAGAATAAAGGTTTATCCCTCCTTCCCTTTCCTAGCTATTGGTGCTTCTGTCTTTTGTGTAAGACCATGTAAGAATAGTGCAGCCTGGCCAAGTATATCAGGAAGTTTCCCTTTTGAATTGATACACTATGTCCATAAATTGATACACCTGGCCAAGAAAAATTATGCGTCGTTTTCAGAATATGAAAACTTGACCGAGTCAATTACCGTAATACTATATTTTTTTAATGTTATCGTTATCGACAGACGACAGCATTTGATTTTTTTCTAGATCCGCCCCTGGCCACTGTATGACGTTCGTGTTTTGTACCCCCAGATTGAAATTCCTGGGTCCGCCACCGGTGGACCACCCTTGTTGAATTGGTTCATCACTTGTGTCAAATTCACTAAATAGAGCGTTTTGGACGAGATGGTCTCATAATAGTTTAGGCTGGTTCAATTCGCATGTGTAATAATCTGGGCATTTTTTTTTCGTTTTTTTGGATATTTTTTAATTTTGATCTAAAAGTATTAATTTACCTTAAGTATATCAATTTTAAAAAATGATACAGGTTAAAATTGATAAATGTACAGAAAATTGAAATATTGTTACATCCGCAATTTAACCGGCCCAAATTGACGGTGTCTCGTCCAAGTTATTGTGATTAAAATATTACAAATTCTTGTATCTCTAATTGGGCCGAATATTGTAATTAGGGATTAAGAATGATGTAAGTAGACATTTAAGATATTGAAAGTAGACATTAAGAATACGGTAGGTAAACACTAAGGATAATGTACGTCAGCATTAAGAATACGATAAATAGGCATTAATCTTTGATGAGTTGCTTTATGATATATTTCTCAAAGTGTCGGTTTCTCAAGAGGCTAGTTGTTAGAATATGTAGTTGTGTTGACGGTTTGTGTATTGCTCTCCACTCGTGTGCATAGTCGTCAAAGCAAGAGTATTAATCACAACCTTAGATATTCAAATTCAATTGAGCAAGAAATCACGATCGTTTAAGTTCACTCAACATATTAGAAATCCAAGGAAGAACCAACGACAACTCGTAGCCATAGACAACAAGTCGACGGTCCCTGCGTACACTTATTGTCGAAGAGTTGTCGTCTTATCGACCATGGCTTGGCGATTTGTCGATAGGTCTAATTAGGTCTTTTCTTCGCGCTCACGTCTTTAAGACATGAGTAATTTAATTTAATTAGCTCTAATTAGTTCTTGAGGTTAGTGATTAGTGATTATGTATCCTTAATTATCCATCTCCATCCTCTATAAAAAGCCTAAATTAGTTTAGATTTTACGCATGATTTCATAAACTTTCTCTATTTAAAATTTAAAAGTGTATATTACTTTTTGTCTAATAAGGATTTTAATATGTTAACATGATATAATGGTGTTTGGCAAATGATTTTTAGGTTAAGTTTTTTGTAGACTTTTGAATTTTTTGGCCGGCCAAAAAGACAAGAACAAAAAGGCTAACTTTCTTAGCTCTTATTTTGTGCCTTTTGACTTGCTAATTCACTTTTTCTCTATTAAACAGACAACAATCAATACGTAATTCACCAAACATCTTCCTAAGCAACTGGTTTATCCAACTAGCTTAAAGCCCAAAAAACAGTTAAAAACATTCCATCTAATCAAACAAGTCAATCAAAAGATCGACAATTAATATCATCTACCAAGAAAAATTTTCATGTTTACAAGTGTGAAAGGTATGAATTGTCGTCGTCCTTCCTTTCATAGACCCTGTCTATAGTTTTTTATGAGCGGAATACACCGAGTCGGATGATGATGAAGTGTGAGAGGTACTAATAACCATAATGTTACACCTAATCCTAAAAAGAAAAAACTAAGTTGGTGATAAACATTGTATAAAAGCTTGGCAATTGGCATTAAAAAGACGGTGAATGAGGCAAGGGTAGGTGATTAACAAAAGTGTGAAATGGTGGACAAGTCAAAATAATTCTACTCAAAAGAGATAATGAAGCTAAATTATTTTATCAAAAAGAATTTCCACTCAAACAATTTTTAATTTTAATAATCAAAGAATTATTTATCTAATTTGGGTAGCTTGAAAAAAGGAAATTAATCCTTACTATAGAAGAGAATCATACATCGGTAAATAACAGAAAAAACCTCTCAATCACTAGATTAACCCACAATTGCTGTTCTTCCTTTTCGAAACAATATAAATAGGTTCCTTTGAAATAAAATACTTACTATAATATTTATAGTGGTAGGTATTTTTAGTGTGGACATAGGACTAGGTATCCAATGTATATGCTTAACTCGTTCTATAATTAATTCTTTGATTATCAACTACATGTTTAAAACAATGTTTTATATCTAATAATTATTATTAAAGAAAAATACTAAAATTAAATTTAAAGAATTGTATTGGATGAATCACAATAAGTAATTGAAATTAATACATCAAATTTAATATTTTGAATTAGATCATATTATGTAATATATCTAAGCAACAGTGCTAATCAATTTCTCTCTATGTAGGGCTCTCACCTTTTGAGGGTAAAATTGATCGTTTTCCTCTAGTATTTCCTCTCAAGGGAGTACGAGTATGAATTGTCCGTCACCTTTCCTCACTCAGACCCTATTTTCGAGCGAGATATTAAGTTGATGATGATGATGCTGAGATAAGATATGAGCACAAATGACTCTTTTGTTACATAGATGACTAGATCGAATTTTTGTTCTATAGAACCCAAAGAATTGTGTTGTATGTTCCTAAGAAAACCCTCAATGCAAGCTCAATTAGAGCATGTTTAATAATAATGAGTAAAAAAGCTATTCTTAGTGACGATTTATTTATTTTTCCACTTCTTATTTGCAGTCATCTCTTTCATATTATCACCACTTTTTTTTCCCGCGTTTTAAAGGCGTAAAAAAACCGCATTTTGAACCATATCAGGGGATATCTTATGATTTCGACCGATATTTAGGCGTTATGATAACCGCATCACTCCCGTTACCGCATTTTTACTCTTTGGTCACACATTTTTAGAAGCTTCATGCCTCATTCCACATAAATTAGCACAAGAAAACTGTTAACAACATCATAGAAGTACCTGATCTGATTCTGATTTTTTTTTTGGCAAATAAGTATAATATATATACTGAGAGGACCAAAAACAAAACATGGCCTGAAATTAACTCGGGACCAAGCAAAAACACCTCAACAGGCTGAGGGCCAACCAAAAGCACCTACATACTGCATACACATAATATGAGCACAAGTGGAACATTTTTCTTTATAGCTTTCTGGGTTTGTATACAAATTCAAGCAACTGGAATTATTGCTCAACTGTATAGGTAGCACAAGTTACAAAAGAACTAAAAAATCATATCGTATGTCACTCATATTTCTCTCTACCGCTCACCCTCAAATACAGAATAACCACCAAAAAAAATCGGGGACCTTTCAGAAAACAATGACCAAATCTACTACTTAAGTTCTACTTCCCGCTCTCCGTTTAGCTTCTGCTGAATGTAACTGATGTTGTCCATTCTTTTGTTTTCCATTTGGTAGCTTTCTTGATGGCGTTGGACATAGTGTAGGAATCATGGACTTGCTGTCATTGCACGTAAGTTATGTTAGCATGCGTGAAATTGCAATGGTCTTGAATATGGAACTAACTCAGCCAAAAGCTTAAGCTATCGGTTAAGTTCGTCTATTGACATGGAATCAGAGCCAACACGTCGGAAAGGTTATGAGTTTGAGTCTTATGATCTTATCCACCCCTCATTATATAAAGTGGAATATTTAGCACCAATGTATGAGGACAACATGTGTTCCAGGCACATTTCTAGCACAACCGACTCTTCTGTGGACGGGGGAGTGATATATATAGCATATAATTTTACAACTAACAGTTTAAGTTTTCGGTTGAGTTGGTCTAATGACAGAAGCTAATTAATCAATAAAGACGAAGGCTGGTTGTTTCTTACCTCAATTCTGGACTCCTTGTAGGCTTGTCATCAAGTTTCTTAGACTTTAACATATTTCCATTGGAGAGTGTTGGAAGTTTACTATTATCGAATCGCCAGAGCAAATCTGGCTCAGATGAGTCACTGGTGGCAGCATCAAGTTCATCCAAGTCAACTACATCAGTCACTTCGAATCGATTACTTTCGCTGAACATATTGTATGATTGATCGGAATATAGTTTGGAGCTGTCTGGGAAATTTTTCGGGTGGAAAGCATCAGTCATATGTCCATTTTCTGCTGTTTCCCAGCTTAAATTGTTCCCTATTTTTGGAAATGAATCTTGCTTGTTGACCATGATCTTATCTACCCATTCACCAGAATCTAGATCCTTCTCATCATGTATATGATTGAGCCCCACACTTACTGGGGGCCATGAAGGAGTATTCTTCAACATCTCGTCGAGATCAAAACTCTGTTGTTTTTGTTTAGTTGTAGACTTGTTAAAGATCTATAAAACAATGGATTTGATATCATTAGTTCATTACATGTCTTCGATGAAGCAAAGATCAAAATTTTCGTCAAATTATCTTCAACAGTGGAATCAAAGCCCATAAATAATTTGGAAAAAGTCACTCATAAAGAAACAATCCATCTGAAATTGCCCAATTCCAGAATTTGTGTAAAATTGCACAAATAAATCTAACCCCTTCTGAATTATCATTTTTCTGACTTCAGGGTGCAATGATTTTGAAGTGCAAATTGCAAAGCGAAGATTTTTTACCTTTATGTTCGCAACATTTCCTTGGTTCGAACAAAGAAGAGAAGGGCCGTCAGCTTTCCCTCTATGTCTTATAGGGCTTCTGGATCCTGATTGGTGTGAACGAACAGATTCTGCATCCTTCCTCAACAAAGCTGCCTTAAGATTGGCAATCTGAAACAAATGTGCAAGCTTAAAACATGAGACGTGTAAATGAAGGCACTGAGGAAGAGATACCGAAAGCTAATCAACCTGTTCTTTGAGCTCTTTTACATCGGTACTGTCTTTGTTTACACGCGCAGACCCAAGTTCAACAGTGGCAACTCTCTCTGCAAATTTAAGTGTACTTAAAGTTTCTCCTACAGCTTCAGGTTCTGGACTTATGTGAACAAACATAAGGGTCTTAGCCTGCCCTCCTGCAATGACGTACATCATGTCAGCCATAAATACTCGACTCATAGAACTTGAAAGATAAGTGAAGAGGAATAAGCTCTTACGGCCTATTTGGTAGTGATACTAAATGATGGCAATAGGAATGATTTATAGTGTAAAAGTTCATCAAAAGTTCCCGGTCAATCCTATGGTGATGAAACTTTAATCGCAAAGAATTTTCTTATTTATAAATTTCCATTACCTCCTAATACCACATTTCCCTATGATAATACATTGGAATGAATTTTATGAAGAAAATAAGATGATTGAAGTTGGAAAAGCATGGCCATCAAGGTAGCCAAGAGATTTTTAAATCAAAATTACACTAGATTTCATTCCCATTACCATCGTTTAATACCACCTACCAGACAGGCCGTTAAGGTTGAATAATAGATTTGGTGACTTGACCTAGTGAATCTTGAAGCAATTGTGTTAATTTGCTGTTCCTGTAGGGGACGTGTGAGTTCTTATGTGCAAGTGAAGCAATCACATCTCCTAAAGCCGAGAGAGATTTATTTATGTGTTGTGCCTCTTTTAACCTATCTCCTGTCACTTCGGATTTGTCTACCCGTTCACTACCTGCCAAGTCTACGAGATGCATACAACCCCGCAGTACGTTACCAGTTGTCAAGTCTCTCCCTTGAACATGAACAGTCAAGCAACTGCGAATCAATGAAGTACGAGTTCATATCTACTAAAAATAGAAACCAACACATATTGAGCTGTATGCATCCACATACCTGTGAGAACGACTACTACGGTCATTTAGAGCTGTGGCACCAACCGCCCTGTTGCGATGTCCAACATTCATCAGATGAATGACATCCGATGTTGATGATACTGGAACAAGGCTTGCATCTGGGACATTAAGTCCATTCTGAGAACTATTACGGATTTCTAATGTAAAAATATGTCAAGAAAAAGCTGCAAGCAGAATATTGAAGCAATTCTAGTAAACGAAGGAAATCAACAAATTTATCGACAAGAATATTATGAATTAAAGAATGACCCACAATTAAGAAAGGATATCTCTTATTGAGCCCGTCACTGACAAGAAGATCCCTGACTTGCTCATTGTAGATCTCGATCATTTGGACTGCTACATCGTAGCAAAAAGTATCTTTCCTCTGCTCCGTGAGATAAAACAAGTCACCCAAAGACCTGTAGTTTACACCTTGATTCTGCTCTGTGAGGTCTTTTGGTCCAGACTGGACACGGCAAAAGTGGGTATAAAAATTTTAACCATCAAGAACTTTGTATGAACATAAAGATAGAGAAAACGGTAGATACCATTGTATAAGTTTTCCCAGAACCTGTCTGGCCATATGCAAAAATACAAACATTGTAACCATCAAGAACTGAACGAATCAATGGCTCCATATCCGTAAAGACTTCAGCTGTGGCACATATTGAAAGAACTGGGTTTACAACCTCCCTTGCAGCACATAAAAATTGTGTGTAAATGAAGCATTTCATGATGACTAACCCTGTGTTGCTGTTGGACCAAAAACTTTGTTAAAGCTGAAGGATTTGAGACCTTTTCCATGCTTAGATGGTGCCCTAATGGTAATGTTTCCTTCCTCAAAGTGCTCAACAGTACTTACGTAGCTTGAATGCCCACTTAAGAAGGGCCTCACTCGACAATAAACCCTAATACTCCCTAATAGGAACGGGAAGAAAACAAGAAAGATGGCTGAATACACCATCAAGATTACAGGAAAAAAAAAAGCACTCAAGGGATTTAAAACATTTAATTTACCCTTAAGATCTTGTACTTCATTGTACAACTTGCGATTTTCTTCAAGAACCTTGTGATATCCACTGGCAGCTTGCGCTAGGCCATAAACATGCGAACCTGACAAAACAACCTCATCAGATCTTGTGAATCATAAATGTCAATGAGACAGTGACAAACATAACTACCATGATAATTCGTAAATTCGTACCCAGATTTTGGAGATCCTCTAGAAATTTTGTTTGTATAAACTGCATGCCAGCTTTAGTTGTACGTAGAGTATACTTCAGCTCCTACAGAGTGGGCTAGCACCCATAAGTACACTCAGAATTGAATAGACGTCATGCTACCTAGAGTTACTTCACAAGCTTCTAACCTGGAGATCTCTTCCTTGCCGATCAAAGATCTCGTGTTGCTTCATCATTTGACATTTCAGCTGTTCAGCACTAACTTGGTCATCACAAATGCTTTTTGGCATCTTTCTCAACGAGTATGTTGTATCTCCTACCTTTAGTGTAATTTTTAAAGATGTCATAAAGGGGAAAGTAAATTAGTCATACATGAAGTCGTAATCGTCTCAAGGCCAGTCCAAGCCCTTTGTCACTTAAAGTTAGTGTTGTTACTTGTCAGTTGTTACACATATAAACTCATCAAGGAGATATGTTCACTTGCCTTGGAATTAGCAGAAGACATCTTTGCAAAAGAGTTTGTCCCATGTGATGCAGATATTTCTTGTGCTTGCCTTGGTTCATTAGCCTAGAGTAATACTCTTATTGAAGATTAATCATTAAGCTATACAGTATGGAAACTATAAGTATTGTTCACTGTTCCATCACAAACTATAAGTACATACCATATCATTTTGGGAGCCAATGTGTTGCTCAAACTCCTCGACAACCTTGCTAAGAAGCGACTCCACTAACTGTATTGAACAAAAGCCTTAATTAAGAACCTCCCTAGTTAAGTAGATTACTACAAGATATTTGATACGTATCTTTCACAGACACGACTGAAAGTACGAATAAAACTTCCTAGTTTTCGCAGATTTTTTTAAGTTGGCAGGTTGCATCTTCTACGACGAATAAAAAATATGTTCCATCAAACCAAATACCCAAGACACACTTTGGATGCTATAGACTTCTTTTCGTCTTGTATACGCTGCTACTAAATAGTAACCTAATGACTTTTATATGCTTCATAAGTATAACACACAAGAAGAGAACGGATAAGTCTCAATAAGCAATTCATGATTCCTGTAAGAAACTAACCAGTGGAACTTCTTCTGGTTTCTTATCTGATAGAATAGCTTGTACAAGGGCACTCAAAGACCGGGAGCTTGGCTGCAAAATGGTGAATAATTTAACTTACTGCATTGGGCAGATTAACATCCACAAAAGTGATGCAAAAGGTTTCAATGATAAAATCACACTAACCATTTTGTTGGTGTCAATATCTTGAGGAAGAGCATTCAAGGATTTCTCGGTCACGGATGCGTTCCTGATTAGGGAATTAGTGAAAGGTTCATATTTTGTGCGGACAAATTGTTTCACAGATGTAGTTGGTTTTACATTTCCACCAAATTTCCATACTCCAGTTCCCCCGCTCTGCTTCCATTCATGATAAGATTTGAGAGCTAACACGGAATTTACCACCCTTGCGAAACTCCCTCCCTAGAAATGCAAAATTATACATTGAGTATAACAGCAGACATCCCAGTAATTCACTATTTTTATCAGCATTTCAGGGTTTCAAAGGTCTTGATACCTAGCTGAACTGTTTGGTCATGATCATAGGACAAAGGCTGTGGGCATACTGCCCTGTCCTTGTGTTTGTTGCCGAACAGTTCAGCATCACATCTTTTTTTTCTAAGCAGGATAGCTTAAAAAAATTTATTTTTAGTGGAGACGAAAACTTGATCCCAAGTCTAGTGCCCAATCGCATAGGGCCTCCGTAAGTACGAGGCCTTAAATATTTAACGTAATAGTATGATAGAGCCGATCGGTAGAGAGTTTTGATACAAAACAATAGGTGCCTCAAATATAATAGTCCACATGGTTCATACTGTCAAACAAGATCGCATCGCATCGTCCGCTTTACAAAGGCTTTCAAAATAAATGTACCGAGATTTTCCGCGTAGTAAAGGGGTAAAAAATTGCGTTTTGGGCCATATCAAGAGATATATTATGGTTTCGACCGATATATAGGCGTTACGACAGGCACATCACTCTGATTACCGTGATCGCGACTGTACCACATTTTAAAAATATTTGCTAATTTTTGCACCGCCCCTACTCCATGGCACCATCCACTAGAGACTTCGTTGGTATTTGCTAGAGGCTAGAGCTTACTGGCAATGACATCCCACTAAAAAATAATCTAGAACCTACAAAAACATAGGAAAATCATACTTGCTCAAGATCAGATGCCTCAAAGGTAGGAAGTCCCATTACTTCTGCTGCAACAAGAAAGTTCCTCACATTTTCAAAGTACTGGTAAACTGATAAAGCTGCTCCATCAGGAAGAACAGCCGAATCGGCAGGGCTCTCAACTACCTGAAAATGAAATTGCACCATTTAGCTCAGACAAGCTCAAGATCAAGAGCAATCACATTCACATTCACCCACAAGAGGATAAATTGATGAAAAAATAGCTCGAACACGAGCAAAACAACTACCTTTGGCACAGATCCAGCTTGAACCTTATTAAGCACATTACATAGGATTAAACCACTCCTCAATCCAAGTCTAAACTCTTCTTCCGACGGCTCGGCTGGAAGGTCTTTGGCAGCCACAATTCCCACCATTTTTCTTAGCCAGCTGC
Source organism: Amaranthus palmeri (assembly GCA_019776075.1). Classification (NCBI taxonomy): domain Eukaryota; kingdom Viridiplantae; phylum Streptophyta; class Magnoliopsida; order Caryophyllales; family Amaranthaceae; genus Amaranthus; species Amaranthus palmeri. The sequence continues at coordinate 3,167,486 of JAAKBH010000271.1, read as the reverse complement.
TTGCTTCATATCTTCTTACAGCTAAAACAAAATACATCAACCAAACCCCATTTTATCATCATCAATAGAGTTTCTAAACGGCATCTAGACAGTACAAACATAAAAATTAAACTCAGAAAAACAAGAACATAATGATCAATTTGCCCCAATATTATTGCAATTTATGATAACACTTCATAATGAGTTACATGATAAATGAAATTCATTTATAATCCAAATTCACCCATCAATTAGAAACCAAAATCATCTAAAAAGATCAGCCAATTTGAAATGTGACACCAATTAAACCTAAATTCAATATAAACATGAAAAATGAACTACATACATAGAAAAAAACTTGTAAAAAGAATAGAATACCAGCTTCCTCAGCCTTTCTGGATTCTAAATCGAGCCCTCTTTGGCGATTCCCATGTTGTTGAAGAACATCCTCAACAACAGACGCTACACTAAACGACACAGCTTCAATCGCAGCCATTCAGAACCACTCCACAAAATTCACTTTCCAGAAACAATAAATCCCACAAGAATTTAATTACCCACTAACAATATGCAGTTTATTGCCCGAATTAAACGAAAGAATCAAAATCAAATCAAAGCTTAACAAATCCAACCCAAAAACGAGTCAAAATTGGTAAGTAATAAGGACAACTCAACTCCTAATTATACTCCAAAAAATCCCAGAAAATATATAAATTGTCTGTAATATACTCCTCTTGCTGTACAAGAGTTATCTGGTTGAATGACTGAGAACAAAAGGCTTTAAAAGAGAATGTCGAAATCTTTTGCAGTTAGATGATGCAGATAGATGATTATCTTTTGCGTTGAGACTACTACAATCTAAGTTGTTCTACTTTCACCATTAAAAGGCTTTTAAAATTGCTCATTATTTCCATGAAAGCTGCTTTTTTAAGCTATTCTGGATTAAATTTTTTTTGAATTTTGAGAAACTAACGGCATTCTAATTGCATGCAGTGTGTAATGTGTATGATGGGAAGTCACACTCACAAGGTACATTATGTGACTTGCACGCTCAATATGGGAAAATCATCTACTCCGTATATATCACTCATAGAAAATTATGGATAAGGTCTGGAGAGGGAAGTACGGTGGCAACTCATAACCATGAAAAAATAAAAAATAAAAATAAAAAAAAGAGAGAAAAAAGTGAAACCTAGATTAATTTTTCGTGGTAACTCATATCCATGGAAAACTATAGACAATGTCTGGAGAGGAAAGGACGGTGTCATTAGTATTTAGTGGCATTGTCATTGACGCACGCATGTGCGATTTAATTTTTTGTATTAAACCCAAAAATTGCGTTTTATTTATACTTGTGGCCCGTTTGGTAGGTGGTAATAAATCCTGACAATGAGAACGAAAAACTAGTGTAATTTGGGTTAAAAAATCTTTTGGTTATCTTGATGGCCATGCTTGACAACCTTCAATCATCTCATTTTGTTCATAAAATTCATTCCAATGCATTACCAATGGGAGAGGTGGTAATGGTATTAGGAGGTAATAGAAATTTGTGAACAAAAAAAAACTTTTTTGTAAACAAAGTTTCATTACCATAGGAATGACATGAAAGTTTTGATGAAAATTTACACTATAAATCATTCCCATTACCACCATTTAATACCACTAACCAAGCGTGCCGTTTTTGCAATGACTAGTATTCATAGTATACCATTTGTTAGATATGGCCAAGGTCCAATTCGGGTCGATTTGGCCTAAAGGGGACCACAGACCACAGACCACAGTCGATTTTAGGCGATTCTTAGGCTAAAGATTTTAATATACCATGAGTGAAACCTAGATTAAGTATCAATCACACTAATGTTCCTTCATAGCACCCCTCAAATATCTAACTTAGTCATTCTTAGTTCTCACACATACCGGCTCGCAATGTACGACTAAGTGCAAACTATGGCATATTGTATGTTCATTCCAGTAACCGGATTAATTTCGGATTATGTGTTTCTGGTCGGTTTAAATTCAGATCTTCTATTCAAATTGATTTTCACATAATTATAAATTCATTTTTGGTCAAACTAGGTTCGGTAATAAAATCGGGTGAACATCATACATATTACATATTACATAACATTTTCACACATTGACATAAGAAATTCATCTCGTATGAGACCGTAGAGTATATAATTAGCATATTTCTCTACGTGATTATTTTAAGACTATAAATGATGAAATAGTATTTTTAGACTATTAAAAGTGACTATTTTAAAATCATCATTGATCATTCTAAGGTTATAAATAAATGTATATTAAGTCAGCTCAATAGACATTATAAGAAAGTTTTATTTGAGAATTCGGGAAAAGCAAATGCATTTCTAAATTTGATTTAACAAATGAGAATCTTCACCGATTTCATTCTTCGTCAGTGGTTGCTCGTTAACTAAGACAATATTTAATTTTTAATTTGATTATCTTAATTAAAAGGAATAATTATTTAGAATAATCTGATCTTTCACTAATTTTTCTACAATATTTTTATAATTGAATTCTTTATTCTTGTATAAGACTGTCTCACCGTGAGATAAATCCATATAAATAGCACATTAGTAAAATAAAACATTAAAAAACATCTACTCTTATAGTCTTATGAGAGATCGTCTCTCAAAGAGAAAAACTCAAAACAAGAAGCCCATTTTTTTATTAGTCGTATTAATTGGCCATTTGACTCATATATCTTATGCATCTCTAAGAGAGACCGTCTCTCATGCAATGGCAATTTTTTTTTATAAAGGGTCGTCTCATCGTGAGACGACTTAATATGGGCTGGCCCAATATTTACTCTATAAAAAACTGAACAAAAATCGTTTTGAACTTACTTAATTAGTTGTTTTTCTAAAAGCATTAATCGAGCTGATTGTAGGGCCTGTCTCACGGTGAGACGGCCTCATATAAGACTCGATGCTCATACAATTTGTGAAAAAACAATATAAAATCTAAATTCATAACTTATACTCCCTCCACTCCAAAATTATTATCCACTCTGGGTTGGCCATGCATTTTAAAAAAAGTGGTAGTTAAGATATTTTAGATTATTATAATAATTATAAATGTGGTAGTTGGGGTAGTTAAGCGGTTATAATAATTATAAATGTGGTAGTTGAGATATTTTAAATAATAATTATAAATAGATAATGGACAACTAGGATGAATCGACCAAATAAAAGGGTGAACAATAAAAAAGAAATAAAAAGAGTACCAAAAAATAATTTGTTCTAATTATTTCGAGTTTTTGACTGATTTAATTAACACCAAAACTTGGCCGAGACGGCCTCAAGGTGAGACGGCCTAGTCCAAGCCGTACGCCTATAGGGGAGAGTAAAAGAGATAATTGGGAGAATGATTCGATGTCTTCTCATTATCATATCATAAGAATATATACAAGATTAATTTATGGTTTTTAGGAAACTAAATAATTACAGTATATTCCTAATATTATTTTCTAACATATAAAGATACACTAAATAAACAATATATGCAAAATATTCTTTGAGAATATTTATTATTCTAGCATTTCTATCTTAACACATTCATTTTCATGGTTAAAGTGTTCAGTTTTAAGACTAAATGACAATTGTCCATTTATATCAATCAGTTTTAAGACTAAATGGATCAATTGTCCAATAAAGTGTATCAGTTTCATTGATAATAGCCTCAATTTGATTCTTAACAGCGTCTGGTTTGATGGATATAGTGATGACAACATGCATGGCGTTCCACACTTACATGGAGACAATGAAGAAGCAAGGAAGGTGAACACTATATAAGGCAACAATTGATGAAGTTAACAAGATATCTGAAAAGAGTAATAATGAAATTGAAGATGGGGCAGAAAATCAAACATATAATTTGATTCAATACCATTATTTGTGAAATCATATACAAATTGTACATTAATTTTTTTTAAGTGGACAATTGAGTATGTTAAGAGCACAATTGAGTATGTTAAGAGCACAATTGAGTATTTTAAAATAGCAATTTAGTAAGTGAAGTGTATACTTTAAGAGGCGAAATGAGCACTTTGATATAACTGACTAAATTGAGGCTATTATCAATGAAGCTGATACAGTTTATTGAACAATTGATCCATTTAGTCTTAAAACTGATTGATATAAATGGACAATTGTCATTTAGTTTGAAACATACTAGAAGCATAACCGATCATATTAAAAATTGAACACTTTAATCATGAAAATGAATGTGTTAAGATAGAAACTGATCATATTGCAGTTTACTCTCCCCTATAGGCGCGGCTTGGGCTGAGCCGTCTCACCTTGAGACGGTCTCGGCCAAGACCGGCTGTTTAATTAAGGAAAATTTACTTTTAAACATACAAACTTTGACCCATTTTCTTTTAAACATACAAACTTTCGTTTATTATTTAAACATACCAACTTTGGGGGTATATTCCCAAAAAGTTATGGATGACTTGTAACCGGATGAACCGGTTACTTCTTCACCATCTTCATCTTCTTATCTTCACCATCTTCATCTTCACCATTTCATCTTCACCATCTTCATCTTCATCATTATCAACCCACAAAAAAAAAAAAAAAAAAAAACTGGTTCTTCAATTGAAGAACCCAAAAACAATGAAAACCCAAAAACTAAATTTTAGGTCTAATGGTAAAGAGAAAGAGAAAAAGTAATAAGCAAATAAAAGAAAAACCTGAAGAAAAACAAATAAAAGATACAATCAGATTTTTGGGTTTGTGGGAGATGAATGAAATGAAATGAAATTTTAGGTCTACATCATCTTCTAATCTTATTTTAGCAACTAAACTATCAACCCTTTTGCTCAAAAATTCATTATTTCTGCCATAATTACAAGATAACAATCTCAATTTTAACTGGGTATTTGTGGGAGATGAATGAAATGAAATTTTAGGGTTTTCATTTTTTAGTGATAATTGATTTGACATTAAAAATTGAAATTTAAAAAATCTGGAATTTGTGGGACATTAAAATCTGGTTTTTGGGTATTTGTGGAACATTAAATGAAAGCTATTACTCATAATTTCATTTTTTGGGTATTTGTGGGACATTAAAAATCTGGAAGTGGCCTTGTTTTACCCATTTGTGGGACATTAAAATCTGGCTTCACTAAAATGAAATTACCATTTGAAGAACACAATCAGTAAATTTAAAAAATCACTAAAAATTGAAATTTAAAAAATCTGGAATTTGTATTAATTTTTAGAGATTTGAAATTATCATTTACCATTTGAAGAAGAAGGAGAAGCTTGAAGCCATTGAAGAAGAAGCTTGAAGAAGAAGCTTCTCAACATTTGAGAGGGTAACCGGTTAAAAAGGGTTAAAAATGGGTCAAAAAACCGGCTATAACTTTTTGGGAATATACCCCCCAAAGTTGGTATGTTTAAATAATAAACGAAAGTTTGTATGTTTAAAAGAAAATGGGTCAAAGTTTGTATGTTTAAAAGTAAATTTTCCTTTAATTAAAGTCGTCTCACGCTAATAAAGAATTATTGAATTAAAAGCGTTTATTTCAAAATCGATTTTCCCTAACACCGGGAAGGAGGAGTCGATCATCTTCTTCAATTCAGCATCATTGAATTCGTTTCTCTTTCCTTTCGATCTTTCAACCCTAAATTCCCAAATTTCTGAATCAATTTTTTCATTTTCTCACTTACGAAAATTCTTAAAATTTCCAACCTAATTGTATTTGATTGAAATGGCGACTAGAAATCGTACAATACTGTTCCGAAAGCATAGAGATGCAATCAAAGCAGTTCGAACTCCAGATTCATCGTTAATGACTGGTGGACACAGAGGTGGAGCTGGCGGTCCCGTCATTGAAATGACTTCACTCCTTAATTCTAACGCATCTTCTTCTTCCTATACTCCTCTCAGCACCAACGATCCCTCTACATCCAGGTTGGATTTACCTTTTTGTTAATGTTGTTGTTAGCTGCTGTTACTCTTTAATGCTGATGATCATTTTTCTAATTTTAAATGTTTGTGGCTATTAATGCTGAGGTTTATTAATTTTGTATCAACGAATCGACTTCTTTTTGCAAGTAAGAGAATTTCGTTTGAAGATTAGGTTGATGAGAATTTGTTTAAATGTGTTTGTTTTGAATTTGTGATTAGTTTTATTTGTTGATGAAGGTTTTATAATGGATTTTTTCTCGTTGGGGTGGTTTTTTGATGTTTAGATCGTATTTTAGTTGAGGAGATGCCGATTTGCTAGCGCATTGGTCGAGTATTTTGAATTTGAGTGTATGTTGTAGGAAAAGCCCAAGTCAATAGCAGATATTGATATGACATTGTAGTTAAGATACACAATGTCTGTGAAACACTAAAGCTATTTGCAGGTTACTATTCTCGTGTATTGTTGTCAATTTGCAAAATCAATTATCTTTATTAGAACTGAGTTGAGACATGTTCATGTTGTATCAGGTTTTTCTTGATATGCTTTCCAGTTCATTAGAAAGATGATAGAATATGATTCTTAAGCAAATTGGATGTTTGGGGTCCTTGGGGAGGATCAAATTAGGGAATAGGATGATGAGGGATGAGCTAGAAAGGGGGAGAATGAGAGCATATAAATTATGAACACTTAGCGAGGAACTCAAGATTTTTTTAAGGTTGTACTTGTTTTCTTTTGGTGGGAAGATATGCAGTATCATGCTTTGGTATTTGTTGTGTTTTGACTTATGCTTTCTGGTCAACCATGGGGTGCTACTGAATGGTTTGACGTGACAATGGTGGTGGTGGATGAGTGCTAAAGACGGTGAGAATGATTGGGTTTCATATGATTGAACAATATATATTTGGTGACTTGTTGAACAAATTGACGGTCATTTAGACCTTTGAAAAAAGAAGGGGTACAAGGGTGAGATTTTAAAGAAACAAATGAAGGTTGAATTTTAAAATCAGACAACTTGAAGGTGGGTTTTAAGTTTCCCTTTTTTTGGTCAAATTAGCTATCATTTTAGTGCTGATAAGCTGTAACAGTCTTAAAGTCTCTATGTAAATGTTTGATGTATCTAAATAAGCTAAGAAAAAGCAAAATGTGACAATTCTTAATTATTGATTTTTTTAGTTTACTTGAATACCTGGATCAAGTTTATATGAATTTTGGAATCAAGTTCCTAATAAATATTTATCATATATCAGAATTTTTGAAATTCTAAAGACTGTGTTCATGGGCTTAGGCAATGGTGCGGTGTTATAGTTCAAGCGGTATTTGTAGGTTTACTTAATGAGCTTGGATAGAAAAATATGCCTACATACACCAATAACAATTTGATCGTCAATTATCTTCTTTGCAGGGATGCATTGACAGTGGGCCTACCACCAGCATGGGTGGACATTGCAGAAGAAATAACGGCAAATATACAGCGTGCTCGAATCAAAATGGCAGAGCTGGTGAAGGCTCATTCAAAGGCTTTAATGCCATCCTTTGGAGATGGGAGAGATGATCAGCGACGGATTGAGGGTCTTACCCTAGAGATTACTGATATATTGAGGAGATCGGAGAAAAGGTTGAAAGATCTGTCACTACGTGGTCCTTCAGAGGATTCTGGTGTTCGTAAAAATGTACAGGTGGGCTTTTGATAACAGTATACATACTCCATTGCAATATATGCCATTTTATTTGGTTTCTTTTGAAATTTGAAGTTATATGTTTGTGTTATTTCATTCCATCTTAGTTGGTGCAATTAAATACTTCTATGATGGCAGCTATTGATAACCTAAGGAAGAGGATGATAATATTGATTAAATATAAAAATGCAAATAAAATTTAAAGATAGTTTCAAGGTTTTGAGAGGCTTGTTCTCTTCAATGAATTAGAAACTATATAAATACACATAATTTGATGCCTTCTCTAACTCTTCCCCCCTATGTTTAATTGTTATTCAACTCATCTCCAAGTTTTGCTCTAACTAGGTAGCATCTCGATTTATGATGTTACTGGTCGCCCAAAGTTCCACCTTGCCTTCAATGTGGATGGTCATATGCTTTGACTTTAGGAGTAGACATAATAGGATGGCCAATGAGCATGTTACCCACTTGGTTTGAGCTTTGTTGAGTGGACAATTAAGACAGTGGTGCTCTATACTTGGATGTTGGTGTCTGCTGTTCTCCCCCTTTACAGGATGATTTAGCTTCCCTTAGTAATCATTACTTTTCCTGTTGCAGTCTTTAGCTTTGCTGCCATACTAAATTTTTCCCATTCTTGTGATGAGTCCTAAAACTTTCATAGCAACTCTACTTGCTCAAATCTCAATCATTGGTGGATTTCTATTGGTGAACAGTGATGGCGATATAAACAATTGTGTGCCCCCATTTTCTGAAACATAAGTGAAAGAAGCTCAGGTCTAATTGCTTATGGCCTGATCAGAGTTCACCTTTCCGGAGGTGAATCAACACATTTTTGTTACCAGTGACCGTTGCATGTAATTTTTATTGAAATCTTTCCCTATGACCTTTGATTCTAAATAAGCTATACTGGTTTAACATGGTTGAGGAATAAGTCTATCAATATTGATAGCCTTGGAAAAAGAACCTAGGAAAAAGAGACCATGTAGATAATGGAATTAAGACTGACTTTCCTTAGATGTCTGTGTGCCGGTAAGTTTTCATGGAGGCACCCATTAACAGTAATGGAACCTTGTGCAAGTTTTTCCCTGGTGATGAGTTACCACTTACTACCCCTTGATCGTTTGTACTGTCTCAATCATGTTGACTACATTTTTCAACTGAAATGGAAGATTACTTCCAAAACTGAGTTGAACTTCAAAATAGCTATACGAATAAATGATCCCAGGTGGTAGCTAAATGGTCACCTTATTGAGATGTGATTTAGGTGAAAAGTTAGAGTGAAATGATTAAATGGTAATGGTGATTCTTTCTGAGAGTGACTCTGTTTCCTACTTAGTCATCTGAAGTAGGTTTGGACTTCAGAATAGTATATTACCTTGCTGGTAAACATTTACATGCTTCCTGTACATGTCCTTAACAATTTATCTCAAGATTTATGGCTGAGGTGTCTTATTTATATTTTTGACTGTTACTTTTATTGCTAAATATATCTCATGTGATTGGGAATTGGGAGGATTTTTGACAAGTGAGATTTTATTTTATTTTATTTTATTTTTTTTTTATTTTTTTTTTTCCATTTTGTTCCCTTCTCTCTTTGACAACTTTTGTTTGTAGCATACTCTTATCTCTAATTCGTCAAGTGGTGAGGGTCTAAGCATTTCATGGAATGCTTCACTTTTGGTGTTTTGCTAAAGCCACAAGATTCAGTGCTCTAGTTGAGCTCAGAATATTATTTGGGGTGCTAGGACCCAGGAGGTGTTTCCCTTTCATATCATAGGTCTGAGTTTGGTAGGAAATTCTTCTGTTGTTTCATATAGCTTACTAATATCTGATGTCCATGTGATTTGTTACTCTGTTTTAACTCTTTTGTTTGTATTTGGAAAGCCTAGAACACATAGTTAAGGTGTTTTAGTGGATTGTTCTTTTAGTTAGGCTCAACTGCTGATACTCCGCGGGAACGAACACCCAACTAGTTCTTATATTCGAAGGTTATGTGTCCAATATCTTTCAGTGAGAAGTTTGTGTTTTCTTGGATTATGGCCTGGTGTCTCTGTTATGGATTAGGCTGTTTGCATAATTGCAATCATCTGTACATGCTCATTGAAGGAACCATTGGCAGGTTCGTTATTAAAAATTTATAATTTTCAGAGCCTTTAGGGGAGGCAAACATTGGAAAATACAGAATGGTGCCTTCTTGATTACTGAACCTTGGTTGCTGTGGGTTGAGCGTAATGAGTTAATGACTGAATTTTTTTGAGTATATTTTCAGAATGAGTGCTATTTTACCATGCATAATGTTTCTGGGTTTAGTTTAAGCGATACTAAGACAACTTTGACATGCTTTTAATTTCCAGTAATTTTCTTTTAGCGTACCTGGTTCTCTTATTATTGTATATTTCGTTCTTTTTGTTAAAGGTTTCTCTATATCTCTAAAAAAATCAGATGTCAGATAAAATGATTTACTTCTGAATATCTTTGTGACAGCGTTCCCTTGCTACAGATCTTCAGAACCTTTCTGTAGAACTTCGTAAGAAACAGTCAACATATCTAAAACGGCTTAGGCAACAGAAGGAGGTAATGTGTGTTTTAAAGCATTCCATTTCTGACTTGACTGCAGAAATTTGAGATGTTTGCTTCTTCTTTCTTGGTACAGGGGTCTGATGACATTGACGTGGAAATGAATTTAAATGGAAGCATGTCAAAAGTTGAGGACGAATTTAGTGACATGGTACCATTCTCTGTTTCGTGATATTGTTGGAATTACAACATCTATTTCTTTGTGATTGTTTGTGTAATTATTTTTGTAAGAACTTGTATTATTACTTATGACCAAACCTTGAATACCTGCTTTATGTGATGATAAAAAAGCTATTGTGATAGGAATGAAGCAAGTGTAGGTGTTAGCTCGTCTAGCTTTGCTAATCTGTCACACTTCGACAGATATTTAACATGTATTTTTGATGTGTATTTAGAAGTTTTATACAATGTGGCGTATAAGTTGTATTTATTTGGATTATTTTTTTTGTTCACGTTGTGCAAGCAATTTTTACAAAACTTGAGTATTGTGGGCCTGTGGCATCAAATTAAGTTCAAAGCAATGCTATCTATTATCAAGTTGGCTATAAACTAATTGCATGAACTTGTTTTCCCGATTTTACACCAAAAGGTTTTATGTATTACAAGCATGTAATCCTGCCTAGGTGTGAGCCCCTTAGTGGCATTAGGTTAATGTGTTGTTGAAGCAACTTATTCTTGCTATTGCATGGAGCAACAGCGTGTTGTGATAGATCTGCCCGTGATTAACTGTAGTTTTGGGCCTGAATAATTCTTTGTGGATTAAATGTGCAAGTGTTACTTGTAGTAGTTTTTGTACTTTGTTTGTCTGTCTTGGCTGACACAAGTTCTTGTACAGGGTTTTAACAATCATCAAGTGGCTGAGTTCAAGAAAAGTGAACATTTAACAGCAGAAAGAGAGAGAGAGATTAACCAGGTTACTATTTACCCCCTTTGTTATAAGATCAAGCATCAAACTATGCAATTGCTTATTATGTCTGATTTCTGCTGGTTGTATTTGCTGATAACCCTTGTTTGCAACATAGGTTGTGCAGTCTGTGAATGAACTTGCTCAGATCATGAAAGATCTATCAGTTCTTGTGATTGACCAGGTTACTTCCTTTCTCATATGTATTGGTTCACATAAATCCAATTGTGGTGTGGTGATTGAAGTTGGCATTGCTTGCAGGGGACCATAGTTGATCGGATAGACTACAACATCCAGAACGTTGCTGCATCAGTTGAAGAGGGCTTTAAACAGCTTCAGAAAGTATTCACTTTCGTCTCACCTTTTCATCTTCTCCTTTCTCACAATTTTTATCGAACTTTGTGCATTTTTAGAAACCATTGTCTTTTTGTCATGTTATTCCCTGTGTGTGACTGTATCCTCTCTTCTTGGTTTTGTTTCATGTTGCAGAAGTTTCATATTAGTCATGTTTTCTCAATTTCATAGAATTATGTAGTGGGAACAAAAAATAATTGAGGAGCCTCTTCTTTTGATTGCTGATGTTCTCTAGATAGTGGATTCTGTCTTCATTGAATGTTCTTCCTATCACCGATTTGTCTTTATACATCAAGAGAGAACTTGCTTCAGTGTTGATGTGAGTGAAAGTGCAAAGCATTACCAATTCTGTATGGAGTCCAGCTCCTGGAGGAAAAAGAAAAGGACTGGCGAGTGGAAGTTATCCTAATACGATGACAGGAAAAAGGAGAAAAAGAAGAGAAAATCTGGCTTAGATGTGCCCCATACTGAAGAATTAGGAACCTGGGAAAGTATTGGAAAGACCCGAAGCACAAGCATGTAACCCATTATGAGATAGGAAAAGATCCTAATGCACAGTTTAGAACCATATTACTCCACAAATTATGTTTTTCAAATAGAGGTTCTCTGAAAATTTTAGATTTCTTAAACAATCTGCATATCACCTGCGTACAAAAGTGCATACCAATGTTAAGTTGTCTTTGGAGTGATGGATCAAGTATCATAGGAGACTATCTTAGCCTTAGGGGTCCTGAGACCGAATTCACAGTGCCTTTTGTTTCTAGGGGTGACAATTCTAAATTAAGTGCACATAACAGTGAATTCTATTGGGCATATTATATTCTTAGGAATCACGTACTAGGCTTCCTGAACTTAGGACCACCCACATATCTCCACTATATGTTCTGTCATCTTTGTAGCGGTGTTTGCAGGGTCACATTTGTTATCTAAATCTTAGCAGTTAGAAGAGTGAAAGGTTGGAATGTTGAAGAAATTAGAAGAGGAAGTGGTAGGTTAAAAAAGATGACCATGAATAACAAAGGTGAAGAATGACCCGAAAAAATGGTATTTGCAAGAGCATATGAAAATAGATAGAAATGATCAGAGAAGAATATATGTAGATTGTTATTGAAATTAATTTTTTTAGTTGTAGATTAGTATTTCCTTTGTTAATGGTACAACACATTCAAAAACACGCCCACTTGATTTTATGATTCAGTAAATTCAAAGGGACAAAGGGAGTACTTGATGGACCATAATAAAGTAAAATCTTTATTATAGATGATTTCCCTCATTGTATTGTTTAGTTTCATATTGACGATGCCATTAATGTCGAGATCAAAGTTTTGGCGTTGTTTCTATTCCCTACAATTTCCCCATTTCCTACCAAATCTATTGTTAATACTTAATAGTCCCATCTTCATTTTCACTTTCCAGGCTGAGAGATCGCAAAGGCAAGGAGGTATGGTACGGTGTGCAACAATTCTCATTTTGATGTGCTTTGTTATGTTGGTGCTTCTCATCCTCAAGGAGATACTATTCTAGCAACGTATGCTTTTCCCCGCACTTACAGCAGCCCTGCATTGGTATATCATCTTATAATTTGGGAACCAAACCGATATTCAGGTCGAATGAAATCGAGTAATATATACGTTGCAAGTACTTCTGGAACTCGGGACTTGAGCAACGTGAACAAATGCTTATTTTCTGTGTCCCGGTGCTCCCCTCATTATCGTTTGTTATCCGTGATTAATTGCTATAGTTATGAAAATTTTGTACAATATCAAACTGGGAATCAACTCCCCATTGTATATGATATTGAATATTGATCTGACATGAGTTACTCGGAGTAAATTGGTTTATTTGAAGAGGCATTGTTATTATGTCAGAAACTGTGATTCTGTGAGTGTACAATACAACTACAATACAACTGATTCTGTCAGAAACGGTTATTGATTAGAAATTTTTGGTTTAATATTTAACTTCTTATGAAAAATATGCAATCATTTTTGTACAATATTCATTTTGAGGGTCTATTCGAATAAATTCGTGCTCGGTCGAGCGTTGTAGGTGTAGCTTGACCTAGTCGAAAGCTACAATGCACGGGTGAGCGAGCTAGATCACAAAATTAATTAATTTCTTTTTAGATAATTGTATTAACTTATTTAATTGGAATACATTTCAAATACTATATATTTTTTATTTTCTACAAGACTAAAAAGTATTATCTGAACAGTAAGTACGAAAATTGTGATGGACGTATTAGATCACAAAATTTCATCAATTGTCATTGAAACTTCAACCCAACCAATTCAAATTTTAATCATATACAAGTTCTTCCCCTAACTTTTTATTCTTACATTGAATCAAGTATCAAAACATTGATAAAAACATAACATATAAATAACCTCTAATAATATACACCAAAAAACTACTCGAGAAGATCAGATCTTAATACAAATTGGAGTATAAATCACTTCTTTCAGATAAGATTTTGAGTTCGATTCTTGATCCCCTCTTCAAGCCGTCCTCGGTACTAAAAAAACTCACATCAATAGGAAAACCAATAGTACTACTAGAAGCAAACTTTGCATACTAGTAGCTAAACTGATCATAGTAGCTGGGCTAATGGGCAAATATGTAGGAAGAGAACACTCTTCACCATTGAAGATAATCTTGGTCGGAAAGCCATCCCCGCGAGCCACATTGATCCCCGGTGTTTTCTTCTTCTCGAACAATATCACCGATTGCAATGTACCGGGCTGTTTAGGATCCTTTTCAGGATTAGACCCATTTACTTGTCCTAGGAGATAATTGTTTCCACCAGGAAAACCTTGCATAAAAATTGTGCTACCATCCCCTTGCAAAGAACTCCCATTGAAAGTATATACTCGTTCGAGCCCTATTCCCGCCTTGTCTAGCTCCGCGGCAACAAACCAATCGTAGAAATTGGTGTCTCCCCAATTGAAAAGGGTGATCCTAGATGTCCATCCACCGCGATAATCTGATAACAAATGCCAATTTATGGAGACTCCGCAATTATCACCACAAGGTAATAGGTTGTTGGTTATGGGTATATGTTTCAATGAAGCATATTCGGTGGTAATACTAGTCCGATTCTCATAAGGGATCAAAAGTGCGTAAGATGGTAAAGGGATAGCATCCGCGGTTGCGTTGCAAGCTCGTGATTGTCTAGGGTTAGGACACCCGCAAGCACAAGTCTTGCAAGGAACAACTGAGTCGTTAAAAAATGAAGAAAATGACACACAACATTTTGGAGGCTTTTGGCTAGTTTTTGTCTTGTTACACACCACTTGCCAGCTAGCAATGGCCTCTGATTCAACTGGGAGGCCATTCGAGCTTGGCAAGTGGCTCGGACTAACTCTAATTGGATTCCCACATTGATAGTTCTGATTGAATGTGCCATTGATGACCCATCTTTGCGGAGGGTTAAAAATCGTCACATTCACGTCAGGAGGCATCTTATAAACCTGCATCTGAAAAACAGATTTTGACTTACTCGGGTCCATAATCGAAGGCAGAATTGTACCGTTTCTACAACAATAAGGGACCGAACCTAAGGTTCGATCATCAGCCAAATTCGATGGCAAGTCTATGATCGTTTGCTCGGGTTCGCAACTTAAGGCTTTGGAGAGATCAAGGCTTTGATAGAACTTGGCTTGATCACCAAATATGCATTTGGAAGTGTCTATTTTGTGAGGGGTAGCACCTTTCATAGTATAAATAAACTCATTTCTAAGCCAATGCCAACTTAGTTTCCAATTGTCTAAACGTCCTATTTGATTTTGGTTAGTAATTGTAACTTGTGCCCAATAATTTGTATCATATGCTGATATGATATCATACATTATGCTTAAATCACCATTTTGCTTTGGTTGGAATTGCTCTATTGTATGCAATCTTGATCTAGCATTAGGATCTTGTCTACAACATGTATACATACTAGTTTTCCCTGCAATTAAACCATCACAAATCGAAGTTTGAGCAATATGATTACTGGGTCGATTATGAGATTTGAAAAAGGGCAAAACATTAAATATGGATTAAATTTTTTAGATGGGCTTGGGGCACAGACCCCTCTTACCTCTTTTAGGAACGCTGAATATGAACAACCGATAACAGAGGCGAAATTAAGATTTAGATGAAAAGAGGTCTAAATTTTTCATATTATGGGCCAAAATTACCATAACTTTATGGTAACTAATCAATTTGTTACATTGATAGCTTAACATAAAACAAAGAAGGGGTGTTTGGCAATTGACTGTTAGTTCTTGGCTATTAACTTTTTTAGTTACGTTGTTTGACCAGCTGAAAATGTTAATTGTTTTTGTTGAGTTTTATACTAGCTGAAAAAGACATCAATTTATGGAAATATTTGGTAAATTCAGGTATTGGTTGTTGGTTGTTTATTAGAGAAAAAGTGAGTCAAAAAGTCTAAAGCCAACAAAAAAAGCTATTTGACCAATCAACAAACCAAAAATCAAAGTCAATGTAAAAGCCAAACTACCAAACATCCACATAGGCAAAAATCATTACCATACACCCCCAAGTCTCTTTGAATTTCGGATTGAAGATATATTTTTTTTAAATTTTTTTTTTTTTTGAAAGGATTTTAAATTATTAGTATTACCATATAATTAAGATTTTTTTTAAATATATGCATGGCCGGATCAATATAGAGGCATAGGAGTATAAGTATTCAAATTTCATTGTAAATTATAATTTGTATCAAAAAAATTAGAAAAAATGTTAAATATATTAGGTATAAAAAGTTATATTTCCTCCAATTTTTTTCTTATTAAATTTTTATAAATTATTTTGAGGACCCACATAATTTTTTTAAAATCTTTTGTCCTGGGACCCCAAATTGTAATGCATCATGGGAGTATTACTCCCTCATCCCTATCTATTTGCGTCATTTTTCATTGAAGGGTATGGTGTTGAAAATGAGTCTACAATTTTTAAAAATATCTACAGATTTTACTCTTTTTTTAATTTTATCTACACAATTTAATTTATTTCTGCATTTATTATCATGTATTGACTTTTTCTTTAAAAACATTATTGTTTTCTTTGATGCTAATTAAAGGCAAAAATTAGTATACATTTTAGTGATTCTCTCTCACCCATGTCGCCCATGTGACAGAAACTGATTTAATTCTTTAACTCTTTCTCCTCTGCCTATAGAAATTCACCGGACTCTACTGTCTAATCATACAACATAATAAAATTTGAGGAAAGTAAACAAAGGTTACCTTGCATGGTAGGATTAGGGCATATAAACCCATCATTAACAAGGGTAATATTAGTAGGCAAAGAAACATTTTCCGGTGGAATACCAAACTCAGTACCCACCAACTCAACTTGAACACTCATTTGAGTTAAATCGCCGGCAGTTTCGACAGCGGTTTTTAAATCAGCTACAGGATATCCAGTAAAAATAGTGCCATTAGAAACATTAGCAGGCAAAGGAGAACCATCTAATAGTATAGCATTAGAAGTTGACACTAATAGTTCTCCATTTTGAAACCCTACAAAAACTCTCCATGACTTTAACTCTTTTAAACCATTATTTTGAATGTAAATTGTGGATTGAAACTTGTACGGTTGATGGTTCGGGTCTGACTCAGTTAGGTTCGGAGGAAGTTGTTGGCCTCGTGTGTACGTGTATTGTAAAAATATATCGTTACATATGGACGAGATGTTGGGTTGGAGTTGGGTTTGGGTTTGGGATATTGATGTAGGGAAAGAAGAGAACAAGAGGAATAAGATTATGACTAGACACGTAGAACAAGTTAGGAGTTTATCGGAAGTCAGAATCGAACTTTTAGTTATACGGATTTTAAACGGGCTGAGCTCTAAACCGGAGATTATGGAGAGTTTGATCTCCATGTTTGAGTTGGAAGTATATTTAGAATGATTAATTAGTGTAGATGAATACATATTGCTTGTTAGAAAAAAATAGATTAGAATTTAGAAGAGTTGCATGAATGAAAGGGAAATAGTGATGTAAGGATTAAGAATTGGTCTATTGTGTTGAATTAGTCTTTTGACTAAGTATTTAATTTTTACTATATAATATATTTGAAGATTGGTAAATTAATGTTCAAAAGAATTCAAGAGTAATAGTTAATTTTGGGTTTTGAATTATAATTGTTTATATAAAAATAGTTTTTCAGATTACGTGGGGTTTTATTTTTAAGAAGTTGCATATAAATTATAGGAAATTATCAAGAATAATACAAATTTTTTTGCTTATTTTCTTATAATAATACTAACTTTTGATTAGTCATGAATAACAACTTAGAAGGGTTTTTCCCTAGAATATTCAAAACATGTTAAAAATCAAACTACAGGAAATTATATGACAAAAAAATTTGGTAAATTAATTAATAAACTAATTCATATGGTCAATCAAAAGTTGATATTACTGTAGCAAAATTAACAAGATGTTGTATTATTTACGGTAATTTTTTCCGTTATCAGAATATTTAATATCAAGGCTCAATGAAAAACAACATTTTGTTTCTACGAGGATATGGTTGCATACAGCTAAACTCTAAAACCCGACATATATAGAAATCCGATGTATTTTCTGTAGTTAGAAGGAGTAATTTACCCATAACAAAAATCGAGTCTTATCTTAGTCGAAACAAACATCACTTATTTCGATTCAATTTTATCTTAACTTTCCATTCGGTCATTCACCCTATTTATAGTTCCAAGGGAATCCAAAATCCCGCCCTTGAATCCAGGCAATTTTTTGCTCAGTGGAAGAAAATCGATTCACGAAAATGAGAGCAAGTACAATGGTGGCGGAAGCAGTTTGGAAAGGAATTGAGTCAACTCATTCAGGTTTTTCTACGTACAATTGCCCTAATTTCAAATCCAATTTCATCATTCTTCTTTCATTTTTGTTTTTTCAACTTTTATAATTTATTCGACAATCAACTCGAGCAATTTGACAACGGAAGAAGTTGATTAAGACAGTGACTGATGATCAGCTAGAAGTGTTAGTATATTCCTCATTACTTCGATTTGATCTCAGATTAATTTTCAATTGTATCAAGCTTAGTTTGGTAATGTTAAATTTATGTTTGCTATGTAAATCCAGATTGCACTTTTTGTTTGGGAAAAACTTTGAGCGAGCTACAAGGATTGTGGATCAACGTGGTGTTAAGAGACTCTATGGAGTACCTAGTGGCCGAACCATATTTCAGGTTCTTCTCTTGATTCTTTTTGATTTTTTTCTGTCAACTTCTTCGATTTTACAATGTTAATTTGTTTTCATTGCGGTGAAGTTGTGAAGTTGTATACTTTATTCTAAATTCTAAACTATTTTAGAATAATTTGCAAATTACCGTTTAAGTACCAAAAGTCTACATTGTTCATACCAAATTTCAGAATTTTGACTATTTAATCTAAAATTCTGACCACTAAAATGTCCGGAATTATGTGATTTGGCCTGACCGCAGTAGAATTTGATACTTTTTGTAATTCGCAAAAAATAAATATTGAGGTCGTAATTCGCAGAAGTTCGCAAATTATTTTTTGTTTTATTTTTTGATTTGGGGTATGCCAGAATCCCTACAAGGGAAGGAGGGAGTTGATTCTTGATCCAGATGTGAGAATCGAACCTTGTCATAAGGTTGAAGCGAAAACTTCAATCACTAATCTAACTTATGATTTTCTTGTCTATATTACCCTCTAAAACCCGACTAGGTAGGAGTGAATAATGGAATGAGATCGTGTTTTATGAGGATTCAGTTGAGAATTTTTACTTTGGTTGGGTAAAATTGTGTAAATATGACTCAGTTAAAATCTGCTGAAGTTGGAGCCATAATCGAGTAGTAGTCGAATGAGATTCTGTTGTGGTAATTTTCTAAGTTGTGTATAATTGCTGTTATTAGAACAAGATAATCAGAAATACCATTGAACTTTGTTTAATTCAAATGTGGTGAATAGTAAACCTGAATTTTATTGAATGTGAAAGCTTCATCAATTATCATTTGGGGTTTTATGGGATCATATGAACTATTGGTACAACTATGATGCCTAAGTCTTAAGTCCAATATTATTGGGTCGGTTAGGGTAGTAGGTCTGGAGCGATAGAAT
Source organism: Amaranthus palmeri (assembly GCA_019776075.1). Taxonomy (NCBI): domain Eukaryota; kingdom Viridiplantae; phylum Streptophyta; class Magnoliopsida; order Caryophyllales; family Amaranthaceae; genus Amaranthus; species Amaranthus palmeri. The sequence continues at coordinate 3,147,937 of JAAKBH010000271.1, read as the reverse complement.
CCTTGTTCACCAACAATGAAAGATTACTCAACAAAGCAGCAATTTGTCGGCACTTATCAAACTAGGTCTGGAGTGTGTACACTTTATAAGTCATTAGAGTCTTACCTCCTATTGCAATATGATTTTGTGATGGTATCTTTTTGGCTTATGAAGTGTGTACACCTCGAGTTTTCCTGATAATATGCTAACATTCACAATAAGACCAGCCTAATCTAACACTAGATGATGATAAAGATGGTATTTACTATTTGCGTTTGACTATTTCCAATAAGATAAGATCGGATCTTCTTTATTGGAACTTGTAAAGAAAGGAATCGAGCTTGCATCTCCGTTGTGCCCCATCAGTGCTCTTGATGGATATCTGCCTTAATCTAGGAGTGACATAAAAAGCTTGATCTAATAAAAACCAACCGGTAGCACCGGTTAGATGAATCAACGTGAAAAATCATTGCTAACTAGTACTCTTTTTTCTTTGTTAAATTAGGTTGTTGGAGAATCTCGGAAGAAAGAAGAATATTTATGTTTTGCAGAGAATTACTGTGGATGCTACTCATTTTTTTATGACATCGTGAACAGAGGGGAACAACTTTGTGTAAGTGAAGTTGTAAAATTATTCATGTTTATTTCATATTTTAGTTCTTCGGTTTTGAAATGCAATGAACTACACTAAAATAGTTCATGAATCATGTGCACATTTCATTTGCGTGAAGTTGCTGATGGTGTTTGAAACCTAGGGTCAATGGAAAACAACCTCTTTGTCATCTCTAACAAGGATAAGGTTGCGTATACCTTAGACCCCCAAAACCCCGCTTAGTTGGGAGCCACTTTAACAGCATTGGAGTATGGATGTGTACGAGTCCTAGAAATAACAGTTTGTGATTGTGTTGTTAGTGTAAGCACCAGTTGGCGGCGAGGCTTGCTTCATGTTTAGGAGTATGTATAGAAGTCAAGCTTCCTGATGAAGAGATTGCTATGTTGCTCTCAAAGCTGTGACTGCACTGTTTTTTAATACTCTATCAGTGATATGAGACTGGAGTAGCTGCTTCTTAAGCTAATGCAGGTGATCTTGCTAAACCTTAAGCATTAGTAATCTTTTGTTTCCCATTTCAGTTTGGATATATATTGCCAAACCTTAAGCATTAGATAGCTTATTTAGAAGTCTTGTTTAGTTTCGAATATATTGAAAATGAATCATTATCATACTTTAAATCCTTGCTAGTAACGTTTATAGTTCTTTGATTGCGAATGTTAATAGTGAAATGGCTTGTTAAATTATATGTACATTTCATTTTTGTGAAGTTACTTAAAAACGATATTGCTATCAACAATTGACTATGAAGTTCTGTAAATCTGATCTTTCTAAATCCCACCTACATGAGAGTCGTTTAATGATATGATTAATGATATGATTGAAGTAATGAAATGTTGAAATCAGGAATTTGTGATAAGATGTAGTTTTTGAGATCGGACAAACAACTATTGAAGTTATTTGAACATTTAACAAATCATCATCATCATACCCAGTATATCCCGCCCATAGAGAACTATGGTCAGGGTCTGGAGAGGGAAGGACGGTGGTAACTCATACCTATAAAGCCTTATGATTTTCTGATCGCTTCAACAATGCAGTTACCTTATCAAAATTAATAAAACATGGAGTTACATTACTAATGTAAACAAGTTTATCAAATCATTACATTACTATGAAAATCCTGTTTTGGCAAAATAAAGATGCAGTTGCTAATATATCCCGCTCATAGACAAAATATGATCGAGATTTGAGGAGGGTAAATAGACAGCAGCTCATACCCATATAGAGTTGTCTTATAAGATCTCTTATATCGTATTTGGCTACTCCGGGAGCAACAATTCAAGATCATTATTGAGAAAACATTTAACATTTAACATCCATGAGGGGATATCATTTACATAATTACATTCATATTTGAAAAATGGAAATCCGGCGACATATATAGAAAATAAGGAAACTAATAGTCTAATACTCTTGAGACTTGATTTCATATTAATAAGCAAAAGTTGCCAAGCTACATTGCATGAAAATGATGTAAAAAAAAGTACCCGTAGATTATATCATACATTTATGAAGGATTCAAACATACTCCATGGAAAGCCAAGCATCATTATTCATTACACCCAGGGAGACATCTTGGCCCTTGTGGAAAATGAGAGGACTATAACGGCACAGCCGGGTTATGAAGCAAGCAGGTCTCGTGTTTAGAGTCGAGGATAATAGGTTCTTACACGGATGAAGGCTCGCCAAATTAAAAAAAAAACGCAAAATGAACTCTCAGATCTATCATAACTACTAACATTGCTAAATGATTGTCTTCGGATGGGAACATAATCTAATTACAAAATAAGTTGATTCTATCAATCTCCATCATTAGCGATCATCGAGTGTCACGCATTTGCTTTTACTCTCCTCATCATATCAACGAATTCTCCGAAAACTGCAACAAAAGAAGCAAATTACACTCCAGTTGACACAACAGCACTTTTAAATAAAATTTGATGCATAAAGGAGTAAATACGAAGATGAAAGGATACGTTCAGGCGAGACAACAATATATTTTCACCAAATTTGAAGTAAAATATAAACTCAGATTTAGGATGTAAATACCAAGGTCAGAGTCATGGGGTCCTGGAGATGCCTCTGGATGATACTGGAGAGACATGAGATTCTTCGAAGGAAAGGCAAGACCTGCACAGCTCCCGTCATTGAGATTGACGTGTGTCACTTCAACTCCCTCGGGAAGTGAGGCAGGGTCTACTGCGTAGTTATGATTCTGTCACGCAATAAGAAAAGTAAGCTGTTAAAATGCTCAACAGAGACGAAAACCATTTAATGTACCCCAGATATATCTAGAATTACTGTCAAATACACTCTCAGATCTACTGCACACATTGGATTACTGTCAAATATGATGATTAAACACAAAATCTTCATAACTAGACGATAACAGTTTGTATACCCCAAAAATATCTACAAAAATATGAACAGAAAGCGTCTCGAAAAGAATTGTAACTCAAATATGCTACTACTTTGAAAATTTTCAAGTTCTGCATTGTGCAGCTGGCAAGGCTATTCAACATCATGTATGAAACGAAGTGTGGGCTGCATTTTTGGGTATACAGGGCTTTTGCAGATAGCAGTTAGTGCTCCGAATGACAAAGTATGTGAATTAGTAGACTGTGGGAAGGTTATGCAAGGGAAAAGGCGAAGGAAACACAACCACAGAGACAAAGGAGATGCATACCTGTGCACTAATTTCAACTTGTCCATTTCTCATATTACGAACAGGGTGATTTCCTCCATGATGACCAAACTTCATTTTGAAAGTTTTACCACCCAATCCCTGGCCTAACAACTGATGTCCCATGCAGATTCCGAAAATGGGAACCTGTCCAATCAACTCCTTCACTGTATCAACAGCATATGGCACTGCTGAGGGATCACCTGGACCGTTACTGAAAAGAACGCCATCTGGTTGCATTTTCAGTGTCTCTGATGCTGGCCATGTTGAAGGAACGACAGTAATCTTGCATCCATATGAGGCCAGGCGCCTCAGGATGTTATGCTTGATGCCAAAATCATAGGCAATCACCTTCATTTATATACACAGCCAAGATCAGTAACAATAGAAAGGTCATCCAAACAAGTTAATAGAGTCAATACAACTTATATACCCTAAAACTTTCTCCAGGTCTCCTATCTGTATTGAATTCCCATTCATCATCGGTTTTGTTAACCCACTCATATGGTGCTTGACAAGAAACACCACTTATTAAATCAACACCTGCCAAATGTAGCTGGAATCAAAGCTAGCAGTTTTTAAAAAGCCTTTTACGTTCAGAAAAGGAATAGAAGACTACCAACAATGTCCCAAGAACGAGCCATTTCTAAAAGTTCTTGGTCTGATTTTGATTCTGTGCTCAATACACCAATAAGGCTCCCATCTTCCCTCAATCTACGAGTGATAGCACGAGTGTCAACATCATCTAATCCACAAACCAAAAAGTCAGACACAAAAGTCATGTGGCAAATGAAAACAAATTGCAGAATCTAAGCTTCCATGGTTTTAGCTCATGACTTACATATGCCCATAATGTTCCTTTTGGCTAAATAATCTCCAAGTGTCTCGGCACACCTCCAGTTTGAAGTGCTGCAAGAACAAGTAATATATGTGCACTCAAAATGTCAAATTTCAGAAAAAGTATTCTCTTGAGAAAAATAGCATCTTCAAATCTTCACAAGATAGTAAATGGGAGTGAACCAACCTAATGCTTAAACTTTTAATTACTAGACCACCAAGAAAGCATTGTGTTGACTCTTCATCCTCTGAAATGAATTTGTCTCCACTTTGGTTACACATCCTTGATATATTGGAATAAAATCGGCAACAGAAAAGTTAAAATGTACTCACCAAAATTGATACCAGTATTCCCAATATGAGGATTTGTCATCAATACAAATTGCCCAGCATAACTCGGGTCAGTTAAAATTTCCTGATATCTGAAACATAAAACAGTGGTTTAAGACTGCTAGTTAAGCTGAAGGTGGGAGCAATTAATAGCCAGACAACAGTTGGTTTGCCGCTCACCCTGTCAGTGAAGTATTGAAGACCACTTCACCAACTTGTGTTCCAGAAGCACCAAAGGATTTAGCCTTCCAAATGGAACCATCCTCGAGCACAAGTCTAGCATCTGATACCTTCCATGGCCTCCCTCCCAACCCTACAATTTAATGTATGTGTGAGAATATCCGTGTGTCCACAAGTATAATCATTCATGGGTTTCATTGTTGGAAAAAAAAGTTTCAATACAAGCAATAATCATTTGTCATTTGTCATAGGTAACCACCTGCAACTAAACCTATTTTACTAATAAAGTTATGTAGTCGGTCACATATAGGCCTAGAGGTGTTCATTCGGGTCATTGGGTTGATTTCGGGTCAGGTGTTTCGGGTCGGTTCAAAATCGGGTTTTGTGTTCGCATTGTTTTTTACATAATTGTAGATCCATTTTTTAGTCGGGTTCGGTTATACAGTTGGTCTATCGAGTTTGTTTTAAACACCTCTACGATATAGCAGTCTTGTACAGAGATACAAAAATAAGTCAAGTTTTTCACTTCCACAAAATAATAATGAGTTCCTATTCACTTCCACCATATCCACCACTTCTATTCCATTCTACCACCCTCCATTTCTCCACAAATTGCTAATCTCTCCATGAATTAACAGCCAACCTCCATTCCTCTAAAACTATAGAAAAACATGATCTGAAATTGGTTCAAGAACAAATCAAGCGACGACTTGCATTCCACAACAATCACATTTCAATATAAAAAAGGGATAAACATCAACCACAACCACTTCCAGTAACCTAATACATCAGTTCTAATCTCTCTTCAAATTAATTCATCAAACAATTATTAAAAAACAATACAAATTGTTCTACTTAGAACTTAATTTACAATAATACTACACAAACCTGGAACAGAAGCATTCTCTGAGAGAGATACAGAACATTTGACGCTGAATAAGCTGTGTTGTGGTTTATTAGATACTGGAATCGCCATAGCCACAACCAAATTAGTTGCTCTACATGCCATTGCCATCTTTATTGCTAGTGGAGGATCTAGGGTTTCAGAGTCCCACGGGGAACTAACAAAAACAAAAACACATATTTAGCCATAGCAAAATCAATCCACATTTCATCATTGTGTATTAATTGAATCTCATATTTGAATTAGATGTTTTCAAACTTTTGAGTATTAATTAAATCTAACATAACTCATATGACTATCTAAAACATGCATAAAACAATGATAAACTTCTTTTAAAAATTAGATAACCAAATTAGACTTCTTTTCTATTTGTTTTTGAGTAGTAACATCAACATGGTACTAATTTATTGTATCTTCAAATCCCATTCTTAGCAACCAAAAAACAAAAAGATAAAAGTGAACTTACATATGATTTTCACTTCTTCTTCAAAATATCTTCAAATGTTTCAATCTTCTTGATAAGCAAGATAGTGATGAACAATCCGAATAATGGTTAATGGTGATGAACTTTCCAAATCATCATCTCTGTATTGTTCAAAAATACATTCACAAGTTTCAATCTCAAATATTTTTAGCTATTAATCAATATTTTCATGCATGCTAATAACTCAATTATTTCCAAAATAAGAAAACTAATAGATTCGAAACTAAAATCAGGTTATACAAAGTGCACCTTCAATCAGATTATAAAACATTGAGCAAAAATTTAGATTTTAAACGTACAAATTTCATTTTGTTGTTTTTAAAAGAAATTGGTTTCAATTAACCGATTAGAATCAAATTAAAGACAAAACCATAGAATAAGAAATTTAGAGAGAGGGAGAGAAAAAGGGTTTTTGCCTGTTGGTACTCTTATGTCAAAAACGGCTGGAAATTGGCATAGAGATGAAGATTTGATCGAGTTTTCCCAAATTTAGAGAGAGAATAAGTAGGGTTTTCACTGGGTCTATTATATGATGGGCTAAGTTTTCCATAGTTCACTTAGCCCATGCTACAAAAATGGAAATTGTACACAATCAAATCAAAATAAAATATAAATGATATAGTCATGCCACTACTAAGGAGTGTTCACCGGTCCAAGCCCGGACCGGATGACCGAATATGTTAAGACCAGAGATCGGACCGGATCCGGTTCGGTCCCGGTCTAACCCGGATTATATCTGGTTCGATTCGGATTTGGACCGGTTAGATCGAAAATAATTTTTTATGCCAAAAATAAATTTTAAATAATTGAGGATTTAAAATAATTTAGTAAATTAATTATTATAAAATTAAAAAATTATTTTGTGTTGAAAATAAAATATTTAAAGCCCTTTAAATAAGTATATACATAATAAGCGTAAATATATTCACTTTCAAAATCATTTTTATGTGCATCCGGTCTCATCCAGTCCAACCCGGATTTTTTCGGGTTTAGATCGGACCAGAAACCCGGAATGTCAAATATGTAAGACCCGGAGACCGGACCGGATGCAATTGGTCCGGTCCGGTCTCACTCGAGTTCGGTCTCATTTTGCACACCCCTAGTCATGGTGAGACAATTTTTATTAGACTGATTGAATGTACATTTAAAGTTCTAAAGTGATTAATTATAAATTTAGAGTGATCACCCACCCTTTTAAAACGATCAATTATAATCTTGAAGTAGAGTCTTATAATACTCAACATTAACCTTAAGAATTTTAAAATGACTAAATAAATAAATATATTGATTATTTGTATTTATTAATAATAATAAATCGTTTTCATACAATACTTAGTGGAATAATAACATGGCATGTAAACCAAACTATCCACCCAACTATATTTTTTTAACATGATTTTGTGCTTTGATATCAAACTAAGTAAAGCAAGTTAAAACACTAAACTAATATTTCTATTTTATATTCCCAAAATCACTTATGAGACGATATTTATTAATCTGATATCAATGAACACTATTCGATGAGTTTCTTGCAGGGCTTCACTTATGTTTTAATATATGGCTATGTAAAGCCTTTCTAATTTGGTTGGTTTAGAAGTTAATGGTGTATATCTTTCTCTATTGGCAAGAAATAACTTAAGTGTGATATTCGCCCATAGATAAATGAACATGACAAAAAATACAAAAAACTTAAAATACAATTTTAAAAATAATACAATGCACTGTCCAAAAAACTCTAATATTATTTGGCAAAAAAAAAAAAAGAAAAAGTCTAATATTAAAATATTCTTAAAAGACGATGCACTTGACGATGCATGAGGCATAAGGTAGTAAAATTGAAATTTTAAAATTTAAATGTCCACATTACTGAACTATCAAGTAAATAGACTATAGTAGAGTTTGACCTCTTGGAGTATTGTATTTTCTTATATAATTTTTTAAAATAAAAAAACATCAAAATTAACCTATTAAGTTTGTATCATTATCCACCCATTTAACTTAATGGCGGGTAATAGCATTCAAAATATTAATTTTTTTCAAAATTATTTTTTAGTCCACTCGAATATCAAATGAAGTGATAAGCCACTAATAAACAACTTTATTTTCTTTTGAATTTTGCACTTGACATATGATTAGGGATGATCACGGGGCGGATTTAGAACGGGTCCAATCAGACTCGGACCCGGACCCTTTTAATTTGTGTGAATAGGGTACTCATTATTATTGTTTGTGGAAACAATGTGTATAAGTTGATGTAATATTGGAAGAAAGTATTAGAAGTCAAAAGTCTTGTTCAGTCCATTTTCTGCTTTCTTCCCACAATTGGTTTTCCAACCCTAACTTCCTAAGCTCCAATAGCCCTCGTTCAACTGCAAAACCATGGAATTACAAACTTTTAAGTTATAGGCTATACATCTAACAACCAAACATGACAATGCACAAATTAGATTTACCAAATATGATACTTAAGCATCAGTTTAAGCTTTTGGTTGAGTTGGTTCATTGACATGGTATCAGAAGCAAACGTGATCAAAGGTCACGGGTTCGAATCTCAACCACCTTCATTTAAAGTGTTGCATCTACACTTCTGACCCAATTGACTCTCATACATCATGGAGCCTCAACCACCAGCTTAAGCTTATATTCTAATGTATAATTAGGTTTTATGAATGAGATGTACTAGATATGAAGAACTTGGTAATCGATAATTATTTAATTTACTAACACCTTTACAAGCGAAAATAATACAAAGCTAGAACCTTTAAAAGATAAATCAAAGGTGGAACCTTCAAAAGATACTATCTTACTAGGGGACTTAAGTTGAGTGCACCAATTTAGTTTGAATTTTTAGGTCTCTTTTGAGTAGAGGTGTTCAAAACAGACCCGATGACCCGATAGACACCCGACTTTATAACCGAATCTGATTTGACCCAACTTAAAAATGGATCTACAATTATGTAAAAACCAATGTGAACACAAAACCCGATTTTAAACCGACCCAAAACACATGACCCGAAATCAACCCGATGACCCAAATAAACACCTCTACTTTTGATGTTTGTTCAAGATATTATCCATAGATATGATTATTTGAGTGTTTCAAATGGAGATATTAGTTACCATCAACAGCATCATGTGAGGTAGTTGCTTGTGCACTATGGTCAATCCAAAAGTGCAAGCGCTCCTCTGCAATGTCTGATTCCACAGCATGGTTGCAAGCTCTTCTCCAGAAATACATCAGCCAAGCCTAAATACACAAAAATAGTCTCATCATTCTTTTATTTGTTTGTACCTAGTTTTTATATGTTTTTTATTTTATGTTTTTGATTGTTCAAGCTTTTTTCTGAGGATATATCTAGATCTATCTTGAGCCGAGGGACTTTTTGGCTGCACTTTCCTTTATGGTATGAGTTACCACCTTTTTTCCCTCCCAAGATCTTGATCATAGTTTCTATGAGCGGGATACACTGGGTAAGATGATGTTGATGGTGATATATAAAGGAAATAATTAATTATCTTGTTATCCCGATGCCATTAAACGACTCCAGAAAATGAGTACATTCAAGAAAATGTTGGTAAAAGTAATATGTTACCTGCTTAAACTGCACTTCTTGAGACTCCTCTTTGCTCAATTCTATAAATAAAAAAAATTAAATAAACAACCTAGTGTTAAATTTACAAAGAGCAAAGGTTCCAATAAATAATCAACTGACAACATTCAACTTATGTATAAAACTATACACCTAAAATTCTTTAAAACACTCAACTTATGTATAAAACTATACAAAGAGCAAAGGTTCCAATAAATTTACAAAGAGCAAAGGTTCCAATAAATATGTAAAATCATATTACTGCAAAAATGATGTGTGAACTAAAATTTGTCCTTCCTAACCTTCACTATATTTGTCCAAATTTGTCATCAAATGGACAAGTTTTCCAATATTGGAGTCTTATATAGGAGAATTTATTTCATGAAAACTACTGAAAAGAAGAAACTCACCAAAAGATCCACCAAATTTCTGACTTGGAGATCTCAAGCCATCTGCACCAAAAAGTTGAAATAGCCATTAGCCCAGAGACGGTCTCTCACAAGAGTAGGTGAAATATATTTACAAATTCAACCAGAAATAAAACCATAATCCTAACACTAAAGGGTCACTTGGATCCAAATACAATTTAATCAAGATTCATCCAAGTGAAGATTGTTTCAATAAGAGACTGAGATTGTTTCATGAAAAAGCATGTGTGCATCATACATTTTTGGGATTGTATCGTGAAGATTGCTCATATTGCATAGGTGCAAGCTATGTTACTTGGACTTGGGTACTGATGTCGGATACTGGTATGTGTCCAAGTGTCAAATATGTCTAAATATTCAATTTTACGCCTAAAATGAAGGGTCTAAGTGCCATACCAATGTCCGAGCATCAAAGAGTCCGTAACATGGGGTGCAAGGACTAAATCTACAAAAAAGGAAACAAGCCAAACCAAGTTGAGTGGATCCCAAACCAATCAAACTAGTAACAAGCTTACTGAATGTATGAGAAACTAAGCTAAGAAACAGCAACATTATGCTAACCTGTTAAAGCCGGTTTCTGCATATTCCTCCTTTGTTGAACCATAGCGACCCTTATGGCGTCTTCTACCTTCAAAGAAATCAGAGAATCCGATTTATCACCAGCATAAATCTATGTACTCATGGCGTACCATAAAATGCAACGTACCTTAAGCGCTGCTAGTTCTCTCAGACCTCTCTCTACTATAAGCATGCTTTCAGCGCTTCCCTCTACCGAGAGTTCACTGCTAATCTGTTCACTTTCGTCATCATAGTTAGCTGCACATAAGTAGACACTACTGATCAGTTTTCTTTCTATTTTGCGGTCAATGCAGATAGCGCGGCTAATATTTCAGCCATAGAGTAAAAGTGTGGTTCTAGTCATGGTAACAATCATGAAACAGAATGCACGACTTATATTTGCAGTCAATAACGATCATGAAACATCTTTGGCAGTCAACGCCACCATCACATGATTCACTAATCTCCTTACGATTAAATATGGTCGGTCTTGGGCTACTTTAGGGTCATTTTGAGCGAATCGCAAAGCAAAAACACGATGAATCATGTTACACTGGTCAACACAGATGGTGCGACTTAATTTCAACCATAGAGTAACAATGCAATACTAGTCAGTGTGCGTCAATAACGATCAAGAAACATCGGTGGCGGTCAATGCAGATGGTGCGACTTATATTTCAGTCATAGTAAGTTCAAAAACGTTTACAATACAGTTGTACGTAGACGCTATCGGAAACAATCCAATAGAAGTAATGATCAATCACCTGAGAGCCTGTCTTCCTTAGCCTTTTGCCCAGCAGCAACAACAATTTCAAACGGTAGTGGGGCAAGAGATGACCAATAATCAAGTTTAGCTCCAGCAATATCCGAGTAAATACCATACTCGACGCATAAACCCCAATATCGAGCGAGCCAGCATCTCTTAAGAACCACCTCTTCCTGCACAGAAATGGTGAACCGAATTAGTAGAAACCGAAAATAAGCACGAGCTTTAGAACGTTAACAAAAAATTGAGTTGACATCGAACCATCTCCTCCTGAGTTAACTTTAGTCGTTGAACTGTAGACCGAAGATTCCTTAATTCCGATTCAGACACCAAGAGTTCGTCCTTAGCGCTCTAATTACAATCACCAATGGGCAGTGTCACCTATATATCAAAAAGCATGATAATGAAATCAGTCACTGAAAATAAGCACAAAGATGGAAACCTCTGCTTTCATCATAAGTGCTGTTATATCTCCTGTCTTGCCAAATTTCTGTGAAGCAGCTCTCAATGCATTCTGCAGATGAATATATAAACTGATGATATCAGAAAATAAAATTGAATCGAGTTTTTGTATGCTCGGCTAATCAAGCCTATCTAGACGAGACAACAGTCCAAACACGTCAAGGTTTGATGTAAGTTGTTACTTTTATCATAAATGAGCATGGTCTACTTGCATACGTTTCGATTAAGAAGAGATAATAACATCACTATATGAAATTTAACGGGCTAATAAAGAACTAAAAATAAATATGCTCAATCCGGAAAACTCTTGTCATGAGCCATTTTGAGTGAATCGCAAGCGAATTATGTAACAATGGTACAGTAAGCATAAGTGCATATCGTTACCTCCCTTTGCTGCAAAGCTGCCTCTTTTCTGACAGGGGAAAAAGAAATAGGTCGTTAGGTGCATATAAATTATTAGGAACATATACACATGAGTACACAGAAAAGATGCCCGCCTGCTTAAAAGTCGAGCTTCCATAGACACGCCTTCTCCAAGATTAGCAACCTAAAAAATAAAAATATAAGCCTGTGACTGTTAGATGATAAAGCAATTTCGAAATTGTATGATTGGCATTTGACAATAAGACTAAGATGTTATGAACACAAAACGAAAGAATGTATTCTAAGAACACCATCTATACTTTGATAGCCTTACCAACATTAGAGTATACCTGTTTTTCAAGTTGCTTAGCTCTTGCTTCAGATTCATGTAATCGTTCCTCTGCTAGTCGGAGCTGAGGAGACATAAATGAAAAGAGAAATTAAGAAAGAATGCCTTTTCAAGAAGCCCAACTCTTAGGCACTTCATATGTTTATGCAAAAGAAACAATTTAAGCTTCAGCTGAGTTGGGGACTAAAAATACTATGTAACTAAGAAACTTTCAAGGCAGGTTTGTGCTGCATCTATACTTTTATCCCAAATGGCTCCGTGTGAGGGGGCTTGATAGAGTATATAACATATCATGGGGCCTCAACTATCAGCTTAAGCTTTTGGTTGAGTTGATTCCCTGACAAAATACTTCCAATCTCTAACCGAAAATATTCAAGATCAATTGGACAACAACCGTAAGTATCTACATTTTACTCCACATAAGTTTTGTGAAGCTCATGTTGACAGCTTACAAATTGACTTAGAACTTCAAAAAAGATTCAATATCAAATCGAAATTCAAATTGAACCAAAGCATCACCCAAAGACGCAAGAGGATTCAGCAACTTATTGCACCTTATCAAGAAGATTATCATGTTCCTCATGTAGCATATCAAGCTGCACAAAAAATCGTAATTTGAAGAATTAGATATGAAGTGAAACTATAACACAAAAGAGCAAAGTGAAAAAGGACACACATGATGGTAATGAGGATTAAAGACCAAAATCCTAGTTAATTCTCAGAGTTTCGAGTTAGTAAGTCGATATATGTTACTCAAAACACAAAAGTGAAACTATAACACACTCGTTCTCTACCAAGACCACCATTTATTACATAAATTCTGCCTTTATTTGGGAAAGCCTTGTTTAATAATTCCAGCAAGAATCAAACAACATAAAGTATTGCCTAAAAATCAAATGTTTACCTCGTCTTGTAGGGCTGACGAGGAAAGCTGCTCAATGTGTTCTTTGGGCTGTCTTGATATCATACTACTTCCAAATTCTACTTTCATCCTATCAAACAACAAACATTGATAAGGGATAGTAGAAGTTATGATAATATGAAGCTTATCAACATTTAAGCAACAAGATGGACCGTTCCTGGGGTAGTTTTGAGGTGCAACCGCTTAGGATATAGCTCATGAAGGGCCCAAATCGAGTTAATCCTTATTAATAATAATTAATTTGTGCATAAGTAGCTTTTGGCATGAATCGTACCTGTAGTGTTAGGTTTCTTAGTTAAGCGCATGACCACTAAACTACGTAGAAATTTGTATAAACATAATATCTTTAGATAAATACTAGTCATAACTGATTTGTGTTGCAATACCATCATCAAATAAGAATCTGGTAGGAAAAAAGAACCAAAACTTTACTTATACGAGGACCTTTTTTAATTTTCGCCTAGGGATCAAAATAGTGTCAGGAACGGCACTAGATAGACTTGCATTGAGAACCGGATCCTCTAAGGAAACATCATGTAATATCTCAATATGTGCACCGCGAGTGAGAGGTATAGTTAGCGAGAGTAACATACAGGATAACCTAAGCTCTGCCACTTCCCGTTCCATCCCAAATGTATACATAACACTACACATCTCACCACAATAAAGCATTGCTATTTCATGGTCTGTGTTACCTTCTATTACTGATACTTCCAGCTGCTGGACTTGATGGAGTTTGTTGCTTCAGAGATAGTGTAACAGCAGGGGGCACTAAAGGTACTGTTTTGATCAATGGTTTACCTGCTGGCGTAGAACGAGTAGATGGGTTCAGATCTTCAGTGTTCAAAGACACAGAGGATCGCTCTGCTGACGCAGAATGAACTGATAGTTGTTCTATATTAGATGCAGACGAAGATGTTCGAAAAGTTGAGCTTGTTCGACCAGAATGTTCTACATTTGTTTTGACTGATAGAGATGACCTTCCACTCAATGCACCTTCGTCCTCCTCCAAATCTACCAAGTTATGGAAAGACCTGGGTGATCTCACACTTGATGCTAAATGAGTTGATGACGGACTTGGGTCTGGAGTGTTGAAGGGAGGCTGAGATAGTCTACCACCAGAAGATGGTTTTACTATCGGTTGTTCATTTGTCTTGACGGAGAAAGATGGTCGAGCACTCATCGGATTTCGCAGTGATTTAGGTTGATCTGTGGCAGCTGGACGTACTAGCTATTGAGTAACAAAATATTAGTATGCAGGTACATGTACATTGACTTGTATTTCAAAGACTATCACATCACAAAGGCCATTAGTCCATTACCACATTTGATAACTCAAGAAAGAACATAAATGAAGAAAACTTTTGGATAAATACATGCTAACAAGAACAGCTAAACTGAATCTTAATTTACACATCCCAACACCCATGTTTCCTTTATTCTAGTACTTTTATGGCCCGTTTGGTTAATGATACTAAATAGTGGTAATGGGAATGATTTATAGTGTAAAATTTCATCAAAACTTTCATGTCATTCCCATGGTTATTAAACTTTGATAAAAAAAAAAGCTTTTTTTTTCTTTTTACAAATTTGCATTACCCCTAAATGCATTGGAATGAATTTTATGAAGAAAATAAGAGGATTGAAGTTGGACAAGTATGGATATCAAGGTAGCCAAGAGATTTTTCAACTAAAACTACACTATTATTCATTCCCGTTACCACCATTTAATACCACCTACCAAACCGCCGTTAATTTCTTAATGGAAACTAAAAGTCAAATATTCACTTAAAGAAAGATATAAGTATATTCTACAAACAACTATACCAATTATGTCTACAGTGATTATGTTACTTATATGTTCATTCTTAAAAAGCAAGACTTATAGTTTTATAGTTTTAGATCATAATAGACTATAATAGTGAAATGAATCATTAGAGATGATAATATTCCATCATAGGTTAAGTGGAGATAAGCATTAGTTTTTACAAGGGTAAGGTTACGTACAAGGATCCTCCAAACCCGGTCCTATTGGGAGTGAGTAAGGAATCACTAAATGATTATACGATCCATTTGGTTATTAGTATTAAATAACGTTAACTAAACAGATTTATATTGTAAACTTTCATGAAATTTATCATGTTATTTTCATTTCCATGGATAATGAAAAGTTGATAACTAAAAAGTTTTTTTCATAACTTTTCATTATCGGCTAATACCACCCCTTCAAAATAGTAATGAATTGGAATGCATTTTGTGAAGAAAATGATCATAAAAGTACAACAAGCATGACCACTAAACATACTAAAAGATTTTAACACCAAAATTACACTAAATTTTCATTATCATTTCAACCATTTAATACCGACTACAAAAAGCCCGTTAGGGTAATAGAATGAAACAGTAATATCAATGCTCAAACCATTTAAAAAATACAAATACTTACAAAACATTGCATATAATAAAAACAACTTCTATCCAACTTATTATTTCTTCATAAGAAACCTAAAAAAATAAAAGTAACCCATCAAGCAATTACTTACCCTAGGAGATGGGGTTGCTCTTGCAGGTCTTCCAAGCCCACCAAGCGCACCAACAGGTTGATAATCAACAAGAAGATCATCTTCATCTTCATCTTCATCATCGCCAGCGGAAGCCATGACTTGCGCTAGCCTTTGAGCGGCGGCCTTAGTCGCCGGCTTCTTCATATTCGAAAGTCCAGAAGACGAAGAACGAGCATGCCGGTGCACCGGCGATACACCCATTGGAGATCCTGTTGGGCTTTCAACAATTTGTTGTTTATCAAACCTTGATCTGAATCGATCCATATCTGAGCAAAACAAAATCCGCAACACACAACAAACAAAACTCACGAAAAAACAACAAAAATCATCAAACTATTCATTCAATAACCATTAGAATACAAGGAAATAATATTGGATCCATTGAGATATTTAAGCAAACAGTTGGTATGCATTACATTAGAGTACGTAGTTTTAGTATATAGGATTAAATTTGTACGTGTAACAAAAATAGAAAGGTGCATACTTGTATGCGGAGTATGTTTTTCTATTTTTATTAGTGGAGTATTTATTTTTTTTAAAAGATTGAAACTCATTTTTATTGATCATAATTCATAGGTAATTTTTTATCGATTGTAATAGATTTTTAGAGTTTTATAATTAATAAAAGTTATACTGATTAAAATTAATTTTTTGTGATTAAAACTGTTTTTACTGGTTAAAACAAAGTTGATTTTGCAGAAACTGCTGTCGTTTTATGAGTATGAGTTGCCGCCGTCCTTTCCACCCCAGACTTTGACCATAGTTTTATATGGGCGGAATACACTGGGTATGAAGATGATGACGACTTAATTTTTTGAGGTAAACTAAACAAGGTCTAAGGTCTAAGTGTATTTTTTTGAGGTAGTTAAGTTTAGGTGAAATAACAAAATACTTGTACAAAATATTTTTAATATGTGCATAAGAATTTTATGAAAACTATCAATTATTTTCAAATTAATAGATTAAACAAATTTAATATTACAAGACATATCAAAAAGCAAATTGTAATTGTTCCCGGTGGACAAATACAAAAGCGGAAAAAGTTCATGTAATACTTTTGCATACTTTTAATTTATTATATTTTTGTTTTAAATTAATAACTTTATAATTATTCTTATTGAGTTTTTAATTTATCAAGGCTGAATATCGCGCTTTACAAGAAGAGCACCCAATCGGAGACCCAAATCAAATGTGGTTAGACGCAGTGAATAATATTGATCAGGGTAAAAAGAAAAAAAGCAAGATAGTGTTTGGGTTAGGGTCTGCCTCTCAAATTATGTATCCGCAAGAGCCGCCTCGTACTCCCACTTCTCAACCGGATTTTTTTGCTATAATAGAAGAAAAATTTAAAGAATTGGAGGAGCGACAAAAGGTGTTTAACGATCGATTAGAGGAAGCTTTCCAAAATCGGTTTCTGAACACAGCCACCGCGTTTGAGATCCACCGAATTAACGTTGTCCAATCAAGTAGTTGCAGAACGAGAATCTTACCAAAATCTTCTTCGCCAAAATAATTTGTATCAATGTTTCCCCCAACCTCCCAATCAATAGACTTATTTATGTACCGTACTTTTAAATTTATGTTAATTTTAAGATAGTATGTTTATCTATTTGTTTAATTTGTTTAATTGTTCAGTTTTCCTACCAATTATTTTAAAATATATAAATATTAGATATAAAATATAAATATAAAAATATATTATATATATATAATACATTAAATATATAAAAATATATTTATATTTATATAAATATAAATAATAAGCTCTCGTCGCCATTTAAGCATTTATTTGTAGTGTACATGTTTTTCGATTTGTTTTGTATGAGATCATCTCATTATGACATGGACTCATATAATTAGTTTATTTCTTCAACACTTGGACCCTGTAATGTGCGGAATACCGGAAAGGTCCTTTCTTTAACACTAAATGTACATGGGCTGTAGTTTAGTGGTGAGAATTCCACTACACTAATTGTATTAAATTTATTAAGACTAATTGAACACAATAGTGGCTGTAGTTTAGTGGTGAGAATTCCACGTTGTGGCCGTGGAGACCTGGGCTCGAATCCCAGCAGCCACATTTTTTTTGGTCGCATCCTCTTCTAATGATATGAGTTATCGACTTGTTGTTTTCCTTTGCTCTCCAAATTATGCTGATTAAAATTTATATTCTTTTGTAACTGTAACTTACATTTCCCGATTAAAACAATTTTTAATGAATTAAATATTGTTTAATGTAATCTAAACATGGTCATTCAATAATTATGAAATTTTGTGTTGTGTATCTCTAATATTAATAAGTGTAATCGTAGTTTGATTCAAACTTTTTAGATTATGTCATAATTCAGTTGAAAAGATATTGCTTTGTTTTTGAAATATTATTCTGAAAATAGATTTTTCAACTAGTTTTGTCCCCTTTTTATTACGAACGCTAAGTGATTTTTTTATAATATTAGAGTAATTATATAACCTTAAAATGATCGGTGATACAACATTATATAATATTTATTATATTTTATATAATGTTTGTCTACAATTTATTTATCTGTAACTACAATTTTGTATCGAATTGAAACACATGTAATTTCTTAAGTACTTTTTTTATTATTATTTGTATTCATTGCAAGGCTTTATTTGTATGAGGTAGCTAACTATTAGCACTTAAATTGTGTTTTTATCAAATTTTAATTAAAAAAAAATCGCTTGAATCAATGCTAATGCCAAGCATTTGCTACATTATTAATTTTAGCAAAAAAAATGACTATTCAAATGTCTATTTAACCTCAACTTTTTTACTTTATCTATACGTCATGAATTGTTACATCTATCTTTTTAAAATTATACAAAAATATCAATTTCTTAATTTATTTTTATGCAAAACTCTTATGTAGTGGATATATATAACAGAATGAAGTAAATATCTAAAAATATATTTGATTAAAAATTATAAAATATTAATGTTAATAAAATTCGCATCTAGATACAAATAAAAAAAGTCATTTAACAATGCTTTAAATTATGAAGTATAGAATACAAATTATAAAATAATCCACCAATATTATAAAAAACAAATAGGAATCTAATGAGAGGGTGAATCAATACTAAGTCACATGTCTACATATTCCAGATTATTCCTTGCTTGATAGCAATGAAAAATTGACATTAATAATCCAACATTTCACTCATCCGCTATGAATAATCCCACATTTTGATTATTTTCTAATTATCCAACCTTTGTAATAAATTTGCCTACAACATACCTTTTTACTAATAACCTTTTTACTAATAATGGGTAATAATAAGGTATGTTGCTAGCAAACTAAAATAAAGGTTGGATTATTTAGAGCGAACTAAGGGCAAACGTTGGATTATTAAAAAATAATCAACAGGTTGGATTATTCACAGCGGATGAACAAAAGGTTGGATTTTTAATATCAATTTTTCCTATAAAATATTCGATAATAAGATAAGTTCATATAAAATGTCCAAATTAAAAAATAATAAGTATTTTAATATTTTAAATATTTATAATTTTAAATATTTCAAATATAACAATAAACTAAATTTAATTAAATAAAAAAAGCTATTTTAAGAATTTGTATTAAATGGCTAGCTAGTTGGAGTGATGAAAGCTATAATTGAAAGTTCCAAGTAACCCAAGAGAAAACTTTTGATAAAGATTCACATTACCCAAAAATTAGGGCCTTAGATAACAATAATAGCTGGATTTTTGATAAGGCAAGGAAAAGGACCCTACAAAATTAAGCCTTATTAGCTGTATATATTCCTCAATATGACTATATTTCTCATAGAATACTACCTTCGTTCTTTTTTGTTCTTCTCATTTACTTTTTGCACGGTTTTCAAAGCAACTTTCGAGCCTAAATATCTCTAAATACGCATTATAAAAAATTATAAAAAATACTTCATAAAAAAGTATACATTAAGACGAATTTAAGGATATCTCATTTGGATATATTTTATCATCTATAAATGTCTTAAAAATCTTAATCAAATTTCTCTCTCCAAAAATGGAATATTCTAAACGGAAAGAACAAAAAAGAACAGAGGGAGTATGAGGGATTTAATTGATAGAGCAGCAGAATATTTGGGGTTCGACTCTTACTGAGTATGTATCAGTTAGGGGGTTTCTTGACTGCGCGCATCCCTCTTTACTCTCTCTTTGGGATAATGGAAAGAAAAATCTTCACCCGAACCCTGTCTTATACGGAATACTGGGAGTGTCCTACTTCTACTCTGATAGAATATGTATATAGGGATGATAACTTGATAAAGGGTATATACTTATACTAGCAAGATAGGCTATTATTAAAAACCAAAACACATGACATGGAGTTTGAAGACGTACGGAATGACTAATAAGGGACATGTTTGCACATAACTTGAGAAACATGAAAAAAAATTATAATAAATAAAGGCAATAATTATTAAAGACAACTTACTTGAATGATTAATTGAATTGATGATCAAAATTGCAATAAAATTATTACTCGGTAGGCATGAAGAATATTATAAATAGACATTAGAATATTGTAAGTACTTAAATAATTATTCGATGGGTGTTAAGTATATTGTAATTTGGTATTAAAATATTACAAGTAGGTATTAAGGATGTGGTAAGTAGGCTGATAGGCTAAGTGTCTCGGTGTGCATTAAGTATATTGTAAATAAGCATTTTAAGTATCTTTTGGTGGGTATTAAATATATACTCTATGTTGTAAGTAGGCGCTATGAATAATGTAAGTAGGTATTAAGGAAACAATAAGTGGACATAAAAGTTTAATGAGTTCGATTTGAAAGACGTCTCTCAAAAAGACTAACTGATGGATATAAAAAAAATTAAAATGAAAAAACTAGAACTTTCGTAAAAAGAAATAAAATGAACTATCCTTATTTCATGGTCACAAGTCTTATACAAGATGAGCTAGTGTTTTTTTTTTATTATATTCCTTCCTCCTTTTTCCTTGGTCCATTACTTGATTATTCTACGAAGTCACTTGATACTAAGAATAAAATAAAATAAAATCATATAATGGTCCAATTATTATATTCATTATCTTCAAATCATAAAAATACATATTCTCAACATAAATCTTTATAATAAGAAAAGAAGTATGAAAAATAACAACACAAAACACAAATGATTGCACTTATTAGAGAAAGTATAAATTAGTATTTGAGACCCTTTAATTTAAGGGGTTCCATTAGCGGTGTTCAAAACAGACTCGATGACTCGATAGACACCCGACTTTATAACTGAACTTAATTTGACCCGACTTAAAAATAAATCTACAATTATGTAAAAACCAATGTGAACACAGAACTCGATTTTGAACCGACCCGAAACACCTGACCCGAAATCAATCCGATGATCCAAATAAACACGTCGTCCCATGCAATGCAATGAAATGGATGATTACACAACTTACTTGATGTTGCCATATATAACTTGCATTTTGGAACTTGCATCGTTGTGGATAAAATAAAAATATAGTAAAATGAGTGAAACAGAGTAGTATATTGATTAACGGTAATTTTACGTATAAAATTTTTTTTCGCTGAGCTTCTATTCTAGTATCCTACTCTTCTTGCACATAACTTTATATAGTACTTTCTCCGATCTGAAATATTCGTTGCACTATATATCATTTAAACTTATTTTATATATTATGGCTAATGTATAAGAAAAAATATAGTCGAATAAAATCTTGTTTGATCTCGTCTATTCTCATACTTTTATATAATATCGACTTTTTATAATTTTTAGTTATACATAATGCAAATATAAATGATCAATAAAGCATTTAATTGCTTAAAAAGTCAAATATAATAAGTATAATAAAACGGACATTGTACACATTAGTAAAGGCATTAAGAGCAAGTGTTAAGGATCCATTTAAGTAGGTAAGAGAAGGTTGGATGGGGATAATGAAGTAAATGAAAATGATTTTTAAACCAAAAATAAAATTTATATAAGTAATAAAATATTATTAAACAAGGAATTTATAGAAAATAATATAAAAGGAAGCATGTAACTTGTATGAATTTTACGTAATTTTGGTAAAGTGTCACTATCTTTTTTGTCCAATGCATTAAAATGAAAAAATAATTTACAATAGCTCTAACCCCATGAGGCCAAGCTAATGTTCACCACTAAACCAAACGAATATTACCAAAAAAAAAAAAAAAAAATTGATCACGAATTTTGAATAAAAATGCTTTGATTTATCATTACCATCCATCACATTAAATATATTCCACACATACTTATAGAAACTTAATCGTGGTCTGAGAAGGGATGATGAACAATATCATACTCTTATCTTAAGAGATAAGAGAGCTGCGGCCAGAGAGATCCTCAACTTAGAAAAGACATAAAAATGAAAATAAAACAAAAGAAAAAAAAAAGCAAGACAAATAATCATAGTAAATTTATTTTTGGAGATTTTTCAATATCTTAAATTTACATATTATAATTTTATTAGACGTCAATGGACGGGGTCATAGGATAGCATACTTGCATGCATTTTTTTTACTGTCATCCGCCATAAATCTTAATGAGCAAACTACAGACGTTTAAACTTAATAATTTTGTAAAATCTACTTTCTACACCCACAATTTGTGATGTTTTTGTTCACATGAGGTAATTTGTCTTAACTTGTGATGAAAATTGGAAAATAATAGCCACCACCATAATTTATGCACATGAATCATAATTCTCATTGAATCTTCTAAGCAATCACCTAAAAATATCACAAAGAATTTGCAATTTATTAAATAAATAAATAAATAAATAAATTTGTCTTCTCTTCTTGTTTCTTTGCCTAAATATTTTTACAATGACAAAACCTAGTAATTAAAAAAGAGAAAAAAATAAAAAGTTTACAACATATATATGAAAGCAACAATATAATAGTGAGAGTTATTACATATTGTCTAGTAGTAAGTTTGGCCACAAAAATAGGAGCACTTAAGGTTGGATATGGTATGATCTTATTCTCTAAGAACAAATTTCATGTTGGGGCCTTAAGGGTGTAGGACACTAGGACTTAATTTATTCCTTAAAATGTAAGAAGGCATGCCAATTGTATTTTAGTTGTAAAGGTCCCTTCCACTTCATATTGTTCCATGACTATATATATTGGCTCTTTTTGAGGGGTATATTTGTCATTTGGGATTAGAGGTGTTTAACGGGATGGGTCAACTCAATGGATCAAGGGTCGGGTCAATAACGGTTCGGATATTTAACGGGCCTTTGTGTAAAGGGTCTGGCCGGGCCGGATAATTATAGGAATTGGTTATAAAAATTATTTTACCACTTTTTTTTTATATATTTTTATATAATATTGTTACATTCATAGTTCAATTGACGTAAGGGTCCATAAAGTATAATAAAAAAACTATTTTACGAACTTTTAAAAATGGATCAAGGTGGGTCGTATTAATACGGGCTTGACCGGCCCGGCCCATTTAACATTGGACATAACCCGGCCCGGCCCATTTAAATTTTGACCCGACCCGGCCCATTCACCTCTATTTGTGATATACTCCCTCCAATTCACTGAAAGGGGACATTTACTTTTTGATACTATTCACTTATTACTTTTAATTTTTATTTTAGTTTTAATTTATAAATTAAAATATAGTCAAGCGGAATCTTGTTTGATTTATCTCAACGCAAATATTATAAATATCTAATTTTTATAATATTTTATTATGTAAAGTATAAGAGATATTAAGCATTGAATTTAAATAAGTGCAGTGGATATTGTGAAAAAATAAATGTCTCATTTTCAGTAAATTGGAAGGAGTACTATATTAATTTGGAAATAAAAGTACATAATAACATACTTAATTTCTTCGTTTTATACTTGCAGGTTGTACCCAAACATTTGTTTTGCACGCAGTTTAATACATTCGTCAAATTATATATAGAGAGAATTATACAATCAAAACTACAAAAATCAACCAAAGCAAATGAGTCTCTTCTTTATGGGTATCTATTGTCGTCTTCCTAACTTCACCATATCCTAATTATAGTTCCTATAAGCAGGATACACTAAGTATAATAATGATTAACCAAAATAAATGAGTATGCTATAGCTACTTCCTCTTTTCCATAATATTTGCTACTGATATTTTGATAGTGACATTTTCCCTCACAATATGTTGCACTCGGTAGCAAGTATTATGGAATGAAGGAAGTATGTTACTTGTAATCCTACATGACAAAGTAGTAATTGAGATTTGAGAACGATAAAGTCTTAGTAAATAACGGTTATTTGTAAGGTTAACAAATCACCCTTATATGGTAGGATTTGATAGGATGAGAGTTTTGTTATGTTAATTTATCTTTTTTTATTTTATTTATTTTATTATTATTTTATTGTCCTTTTGTGATGATTAACAAATTACGGTTATTGATTAGGAATTTTTGATTGAGAACTGATTGTGATTGTAATATGGAAGACAACAAAGTTGTCAAAATCAACAAAAACAAATGAAAATAAAAAAAATAAAAAAAAATCTGTGAAATTTGGACTAGAAGGTGTCGGTTGCTGAGTCTCAATCATTTCAAAATGAAACACTAAAACCAGCTCATATTCATAGGTATAAGCCAAAATCAAAAAAGAAAGTGACCTTAATATATTTTTTATTTCTATAACTTTTCATATGGTAAACAATTTAATTATTTTAGTAAAATAAACTACCAAAAAGTCCATGATAGAACAATGGGTTGGACCGACAGACACAACTTAATACAATACGATTTTACAAGAGGTATGATAAGGTCGACATATGGGTGATTAGGAACAATATAATTTTAATGGTTAAACCTCATTATGGGCGGCCAAACTGTACTGTGATAATTCATTTTATATAATCACCTCGTGGATTCACTAGTGTAGACACACTCACAAGTCGCTCGTGGGCTCAGTCCCTTAAACCCACGAGTCATGAGGTTGACTTGCATACGAGACATGATAAATTTTACTCTGTTCAAAACTATATAGTATTACGAGGATTACTCAACAAACATTATATGCAAGTCTATAATTCAATATTTTAGTGGTGCTGAATCATTTTCACATGTGAAGTATTTCAAACACATGATTTAACATTAAATACACATTATTCACGATATTATTTTTTTTTGAAATGATTCACGATATTACTTAGCATAATACGATTTGACGTAAGACACGACATTTTATGTAGCGAGCATGACATGATATGTATGGTTAAAAAATTACAATGATTGAGCCAAGAATGGCTTATGATGTGAGCAAAGGCAAAAAGCGAATAATGTTACATGCAAGCAAGTAGCCACGTGGTCAAGGTATCGGTCCCCTAAGTATTTATAAATACTTCTAGTAATTAATTATACAAAACTAATTATGTAATAGTTGCAAAATAGTTGCAAAATTTGCTAGAAAGAAAATAAACTATGAATCATTTATTCCTAGCTCTGTTGGACCAGGTTTTTCTCTCTTGGAAAGTCATTCTTGAGTTGGGGGACTCTTTAATCGCACTCTTTTTTATGGGTATGAGTTGTCGTCGTTCTTCCCTGTCCAGACTATGATCACAGTTTTCTATGTGTGGGATACACTGAGTATGATGATGATGATGATTGTGACAATATTACATTTGTAGAAGGATTTAATATAGGGAAAATTACTTTAAAAACTCCCAACTATTGGTGGTTTAAATATAAAACTCCCAACTATTGATTATTATTCAAAACTCCCAACTATAGCCCCATCTTAAATATAAAGCACCGATACATATTTTATAACATGTTTTAACCAGTTATCTTTTGTTGAAATGGGAGGGTACGTGAAGGGTCGTGTAAGGTCAAAGGTAGTGAGGTGAATAATAAATATAATTGAATCCCACTACGTCTCAATTAAAACCAATTTATCCGGTTATAAGTCATCTTAGACTTTAAATATAAAATGAGCCTAAAGTTGGGAGTTTTAAAATATAATCAATTGTTGGGAGTTTTATATTTAAATCGCGAATAGTTGGGAGTTTTTAATGTAATTATCCCTTTAATATAAGTATAAAAGAATAATAGGTATATCAAACATTAAATTTTATAATATTCTCTTAGTTTTTTTGTCTATTATAAATTTTTTTGTCTCATTGCAAAGATTATTAATATTAAATTTTTATAATTTTTTATCATACATAATTAGAGATATAATGAATTAGTGCACTGGACTGCGTGGAAAAGCAAACGTTGCAATATAAAAAACGGTAGTCCGCTTTGTCTTTGCTGATCGACGGCCTAGAAAGATAATGAACGTTTGGCTTAGATGTGTCATCTAAACTGTAAAGCCAAATGTAGAATGTAGAGTAGAGGAGAATGGAGATGATCTTTCACTTTTATGTAATACAAGATAAGATTGGATAATAACTAATCGATGCTTCCGCTTTCTCTATCACCAATGCCAACCGGTAAACTTAATAGGTAGTCGGTAAACTTTGTCAATAGTTTTGTAGTGCTAAACTTATACTCCCTCGAATTATTTTAGATTCCATTTGGGTTTTCACGGTTATTAAGGGTGGTGTTGGGTCCATTAAAAATGTGATAGTCGGGTATTTTAATTGATTAAATTAATTGTAAAGGTGGTAGTTGGATATTGGGAATTGGAAAAGTGAGGGTATTTAGATAAAAAAAATAGACAAAAAAGAAAATCGGACAATTGATATGATTTTGCCAAATAAGGAAATGAAACATCTAAAATGATTCGGAGGGAGTATATATATATAGAGAGAAAAATTCTTAGTAAATAACGGTTATTTGTTAGGTTAATAAATCACCCTTGTATGGTAGGATGTGATATGATGAGAGTTTTGTTATTTTAATTTATCTTTTTTGATTTTGTTTATTTTAATATTTTTTTCTTTTTGCGGTGATTTACAAATAACGTTTATTGATTAAGAATTTTTGTATATATATGAAAATTACTCCCTCTGTTCCTTTTTGTTTGTCCACTTTAAGTTTGTCCACTTTTAGAGAGAGAAATTTAAATTAGATTTTTGAAATATATATTGATGATAAAATATATATATTCATGTGAGATTATGCTAGATTTGTCTTGATGTAAAGTTTTTTGATTTGTAATTTTTATAATTTTTTATGATGAGTACTTAGGATATTAAGGCTTAAAATTTGCAAAAAAATGCGTGCAAAAGGTAAAGTGGTCAAATAAAAAGAAACGGAGGGAGTATTACAAAAGTGGTGAAAATAAAATATAAGGATACATATTTAACTTTTGGAGTACATATATTTTTGACATCTTGGTAAATAAGTGCAACTTTTAAATTGGGAGTACATAATTAGTCTATGGGGGTACATACATTCATTGGCAATATCTAAAATATTTTAAAAACTATTAAAAAAGACAGAATACTCTCTTACACATCTAATATGTACGTTCCAACTTAATGTGATAATATTACTTGATTTTCAATTTTACAAAAAAATTAATTTTTATAGAACATGCCCATATATTAATATAATATTTTCTTCGTTTTACGAATTTTGCTGCATTTTTTCATTTTGTCATTTAGTTGATCTTTATATCCATGAAAAATGAGTATGTGAATATGACATACATTCAACTCAAGCTTGTCATAAAAATTGATAGTACATGTGTTACAATAGACTTAGATTTGCATAACCTAGGGCAATTTATTTCATGCATCATCCCAACCTCTTAAAAGATTTATTATTAGTAAGAGTAAATAAATACATAAAGCCAAGGGAACTTTTAGGGAAAAGGGGAACACAAGAAAAAATCAATAACATGACTGACAACTCAAAGCACTACATTAAAACCTTGCTTCTTTTATATCTACAACTTGCTCTATTAAAGTATTAGTATTTTTTTGATTAGGGAGTCTATGAGTTACTTCATTCGGATCATCCTGTTTAATGTATCCCGTTTATAGATAAGTATGGATAGAGTTTGGGGAAGGAAGGACGGCGGTAACTCATACCCATAAAGGAGAGAGCGGCCAAAAGGAGTCTCTCGGCTCGAGAAAGATTAAGAGAGTTACTTGATTCGGATCATCTGCCTAATGCATCCCGCTTATAGATAACTATGGAATATGGATAGAGTTTGGAGAGGGAAGGACGGCAATATCTCATACCCATAAAGAAGAGCGTGGCCAAAAAGAGTCCCTCGGCTCGAGAAAGATTATGAGAGTTACTTGATTCAGATCATCGAATTAATTTTGGGTTAAATATTTCGGGTCGATTACACATAGAGTCTTGTAACCATATTGCTTTTTACGTAATTGTTAGCACAATTTTATGTCAATCAAGTCGGATTCAATTACAAAATCGAATAAATGTCAAATATTCGATTCTGTTTTGAACACCTCTACGTAAACTCCATACCACACAAACATCAAAGGGAAAACCCAAAGCAAGTTATCATCATCAGCATACGCAGTGTATCCTGCTCATAGAAAACTATGATTAGGGTCTGGGGAGGGAAGAACGACGATAGCTCATACCCATAAAAAAAAGTGCAGTCCAAGAGTCACTCGAATCGAGAAAGGTCTTCAAACCCAAAACAAGTGTAGTAACAAATCTCCATAGTTTAAATTCTTTGTTAATATAATTACTTAAAATAGGTGTAATTAAATATATAATCTGCAATTGAAGTGAACAGAAATTCAGGTGTAGCATCTTCACTAATAATAGCAAGAAGAATCTAGTCAAAACTACTATGCTATTCCATCAATTCCTGATATAGATGATAAATCACATGTACTATTGTCATGTACTTGCTCTTTAACTATTATTTGCACCTATTTATTCTAATGTTTCAATGCTAATTTATATATTAATTTTGGCTAATGTTCTTATTTACTGGTAGCTTTACTCTTGAGACATCGATATAACTCACATTTTTCTCTGTGCAGCATCATCATCATCAACCAACCCAATGTATTCCGATTATAGAAAACTATGAAAAGGGTCTGAGGAGTAACAGAAAGCGCGACCAAAAGGAGTCCCCCGGCTCCAGAAAGGTTACAATATGTTCCTTCCACGTGAGATATAAATAAAGCACAAATAGATAAACTAAATAGGTAAACATTTTTCTCTGCGCATATCACTCATATTTTCTCTGTGCAGGACTTTTACTATTTGGGATAATATTAGTCATATTTCTCTAGCCCAGAGAGAGGATACGAGTATTAATTTTTTGTTATCTTCTCCTGTTCAAAACTGTTTTTGAACGGAATAATGAATTAATGACTATGACTAATCTCTTTAACTTTCTCAAGAACACATAGTAATAAACTATTAACTGATACTCTATAGATTTGATTGATAAGACTCTTATCTATTCGTTCGATGTACTTTTTATTTCTCTCAACTTACCCTATCTCAAAATAACTACACATTTTATATTTGAAATAGTTCGATACATGTATAAAAACCTAATTATGAGAAAGATATAGTTGCAAGTTATTGCATCTATCTGTAGAACACAATAAAAAGTAGTCATAAAAAACTACACATTTCATATTTGAAATAGTTCGATACAACTCAAAAGCTCTATAAGCAAAGTATATAGGGTTGTTTAACAATTGCATATTGATCGTTGGCCTGTATGATCAGCTAATTATCAATTAGTTTGATTTACTACATGAGTTAGCCATATAATATAAGCCAAATTGTAAATCTATTTATTATGAAAATATTATACGAAATTAATAGTTGGGTGTTTATTAAAAACTTGAGCCAAAAATTAAAAGGCCAATGAAAATTAAAGTACAAGTCATTTAATTATTATATGCGGCTTAAAATCCAAAAGCCAATGAAAATGTACAATAACCTTTACTTTTGGCTTGGAATTTTTTTAAAACTCTAATTTAGAAGTCAAAATATACAAATAAATGTAAACAAAAATAAATTTCAAAGAAGAGATAAAAGATTAAAGACATAATCACATTGTTTTATAATTACTTTTTACCTTTAACAACAATAATATTCTCTTAATTTTCTACTACAATAACCTTACCTTTTCAATTTAACTTATATCTTATAATTACTTAGAATAAATTTTTGTCAAGAGAGTTGTTCTACCCATATATATATATATATATATATATATATATATATATATATATATATATATATATATATATATATATATATATATATATATATATATATATATTGGGTTTTAATGTCTCTCTTCGTGAGAGTTTGACGTTATGAATTTTGGTCTTTAGCTTTATTGGTACTGATTAATGCGGTAATGCAGAAGAGACCAAAATTGCAGTTACCATCAACTACATCAAATCCAATTCTATCTCAAGATTACAATATAATGAAAGACCCCCTCGTAAAAGGCTGTATCAATCAGCGATGTGAAAGAGAATATTCAGAATTGTTAAATCTCATATACAACGTTCATAGTTTTGTTAATATTGAATTATATTTGGTTAAAGTTGTTATGTCATCATCATCAACCCAATATCCCGCTCAAAACAAGGTCTGAGTGAGTGGTTAAAGTTATGTATTTGCTAATTTTTATTTCTGATGTAGATATCGTATAACTCTTTATTAATAAGAGAAAATAGACTACTAACTAATTTCTACAAATAAACACAAGACCAAAAAAAAGTCAATTATATTACCGTTGATAATTCTACATCAAATATCAACGGCTACACTTTCTTATTATATTATTATTTTATTTAATCAATCTATAATGTAATATAGGTGTACAACCAAAAAAAGAACACACAACAATACACTATACACTATACAAGATTACAACTTACAAGTATACAACATAACAAAAAGACAGAAATCATAATAAAAATTTTCAATTTTTTTATTTGTTGAGGGTAATAACAATTAACAATAGTAACAATGGGAGTAAGAGTAGTAATTAGCAACAAACAATACAAGAAATACACTCTGCAAATTCATAAAATTCTAGGAGATATAATCCATTATCATCATCATCATCATCATAATTTATCTTGATAATCTTCCATCCACCCATATAATAATTTGATATCAAAAGTTAATACCCACATTCATCCATTCAAACCCAAAAAAATTGATAAATCCCCATTAAAATTAAATAACATAAATTAAAAATCACAAGGGGAGAGGAAGTAATTAAAAAAATGAAAAATTAAAAGAACCCATTAAGAAAAAGTTTGATTCCAATGGAAGTTTACCGGCGCGTATAGTGCACGTACAAGTCATAAGGAGCCCAAAGGGAATCCAAAGGACAAGCATTTCTAGAATCAAGTCTTACCCATGGCTTCCCTGAACCACTCCAATGGAGTAATGAAACTGGTCCTGGATGTAAATCTCTGCAACTTCCTCGAACATTATCACCACCTAATCCATGTTGATTCCATCTATGTTCGATTGGAGCTACATGGCCTGCAAATACTAGTAAAAATGGCGGCAAGGAACCCAATTCATAGATCCTTTCTTTTCTCTGTATTTCCATCCATCTTTCGATTCTTTTTGTGTATCCCTGAGCTCTCCATTTTACTAGATCAATCACCATTACACCTGTGTTGAAGTAGCATGGTTTTCTGTTTCTGAATGTCTCGGAAAATCGCTTTTCTGACCAGAATGCTGGGGTGAAGTATTTTGTGAAATTGGCATGGCAGTATTCCGGAGCTCCGATTGTTTTGGATCCTAAACTTGTGTTCCAGAGTTTAGCAATGTCGTCGACGAGGATTAGATCGGAGTCTAAGTAGATTACCCTTCGAATACAAGGTTCAAGAAGTGAAGCGAGGTAATTTCGTGCGTAATTCAAGGGTTGTTCAAGGGCTTGACGAACAGATGTAGAAATTAAAGGACGAACAATTCGATCATCAAACGGATATAGCTTGAATTTCAGATGTGGAAACGTGGATTTCACGAGAATTTCAAGATTCTGAGTTTCAACCGAGGTAAGAAAATGGAAGAAAATATTTTCTGGACAAAGAGAATGTTGAAGAACAGAATGAACGGCAGCGATTGAACCTCGAAGGTAATCAACATCAAGAGTTATGGCGACATGAACCAATGAAGGGTCGCAAACATTAGGGCGAAAACGAGCGATTACAGGAGGGCAATAATCGTGTGTGTTGCGGAACACAGGAGACCTTCTAAAGGAGAATCTCTGATCTGAAAAAGAAGCAAGAGATGATGATCGAATCGCTTCAGCAGGTGGGAAGGATTGAAGGGAAGGAGAAAGAATAATCATGACTAATGCGGCAGAGAAGAAGCCGGAAAATCGAAGAAGCCACTGCATTTTTCTTAGGATTATGAATTTATTTTTGATTCTAGGTTTAAAATTCGAATTGGAATCAAAGAAATCGGGAAATTTGGGGGAATTTGAGCAAAAAAAATCTAGGGTTCTTCCTCCTCTTCCTCCTCGAATGCGAGCCAGAATTGGAGAAAATTTATTACTAAAAAACAAACAAAAATCACAATTACAGTACCAAATTGCAACGAAGAGATGATGAAATACCTGCCAATACAAGAATCAAATCAAATTGAAAAAACCCATTTAATCTCTAATTTATTCACCGATTTGGGGGAAATTATGAATGTTTGGTAAGGTAAGAATTCTCTCTCATCCTTGTGAGCAAATTCAGAAATGGAATGAGAGGAGAGAGAAACAGGAAGAGAGAGAATCCATGGCTATGGAGGTGGTGGTGCTCTGAAGTCCCCCACCAACCCAATTTTATTTATTTTTTTTTAATTTATAGAAAAATATCTTGTAATTTTTTTTTATTTTTTGGAATTTATGGAAAAAAAAAAGGGCAGATGGAATTTGTTACAAGTTATCAAAGAGGGTGAGGGTGAAGGTGGAGGTGAAGCTGTGGAGATGAAAGAGAGGGAGAGAGAGAGTGTGTGTGTGTGAAGTAAGGAAAGATTTGTGGGAAGAAAATATAGAGAGAGAAAGAGGTGAAAATATAAATTGGAAAATGAAAAATTAAAAATTGGAAAATTTAAAATTAAAAATTGGAAAATCCAGGTAGGATAAAGAAATGTCTTCCTCCACCATAGAAATGTATATATATCTTGATTCTTGAACTATTACATTGGAGTTTTATATTTTTTCTATCTGAGATTGCTACTTATAGTGATAGTCTGATATGTTATATGGAATTACAAATTTTTGAGAGAGATGGTCTCTTTAAGAGATTATCTCTAATTGTGCAGGCCCATAAAAGAAAATATAGAGTAAGAGTAGACAATAAGCTATATTAGATTGGGCTTGAGACACGTCTCTCAGAGAAACGGTCTCTTAGGAGACTAACTTGATGTATTATATTCTTAATCAATAAGTTAAAACATAGTCATGTGAGATCTTGTTTGATTCGTTTTAATGCAAAGATTATTCATATCAAATTTTCATAATATTTATTTAAGCATAGTTAGAGATATTAAGAGTCAAAATGTTACCTCGACAAATGTAAAAAAACAAATAGGACAATAAAAATGAATTGAAAGGAATACATTTTTCCATACAACTAGTCTCTTGAGAGACGTATCTCAAGCCCAACATATTAAAGATTAATGCATACTTACTGTATTCTTAATGCCTACTTACGTTATTCTTAATGCTTACTTTTTGTATCCTTAATGTCTTCACTTTTTTAAATGTCTACTTACAATATTTTTATTTTCTACTTACAATATAAAATATATATAATGGATCGATCCATAATATATCTCTCAAAGAGAGCGTCTCTCACATAAACTTGTGTATTAATAATAGAATTAGCTAGTGCATTGTGATGATCTCAAATTTCACATGAAGGATCTTTGTTCCTCAAGGGTATGTTTATGTTTATCTCAAAAAAAATGAATACAAAGGCTTTCTTGAATTCTCAATTATGTCAAAATGTATAATACAAATAAACTATAATTAGTTGTTTGCCTATGATAACTTTTTTTATTTTCTTTAAAAGTTAACTTTTCAAGTAATTTAAAGGAAACTTGATCATAAATTGTTGGAGTAAAATTAAAATATACTCATATATCCTATTTAATTTGCCGCACTATTATTTTAAGTCACCCTAATAAATTTACTTCAATTCAATTTTATATATGAATCTACCTCTTTTACTTTTTATATTTGTTCACATTTCTAAATACCTACTATTTTAACTCATTTGTTAGAGTATATAGCACATTTTGCAACCTCAACCATTAGTTTAAACTTTTAGTTGAGTTGGTTTTTTGACATGATATCAGAAGTCAACTTGACAAGAGGCGGATTCGAATCTCAATTGCCCTTCCACTACAAATAACTATTAAATTAACGTCGGGAAATAGGTCCAAAATATTTCAATGCGAGTGGCGACAAACCGGCGTCCACCTTTTTGGACGCTAAAAGTTGGGCGACGGGGCACTTGACGCAAAGAATTTTTTAAAGTCGAATATTTAGCGCCAGGTATGAAAAAGGTCTGTGCTATATCTACACTTCTAGCGCAAAGAGCTCTCGTGTTAAGGGGCGTATTAAAGGATATGACATATCCTGAAACCTGAACCATCAGCTTACTTAGTCTCACTAGTCTAGTAGGAAAATGAATGGCAATGGAAAAGTCTTGAAGTAAAAAATCTAATGGATGTATTCAATGAGTAAATGAGTGTGTACTGAAAATGGACCCAAAATAGTGAATGCAAATGCAAAAGCTTAAATATGATCAGGAAGACGTAGACAGATTGAATAAGTTTGGCCCAGGGCCGACCCTACAGATTTTGGAGCTTAGGCGAAATAGTACATTATGATTCTTTTTATTTGTAATTTATTATCTATATAGACCCTTCTATAACTATTAATTTTGCTTTTTTGACATAAGACCCTGGCCGACGAGCCCAGAGTGGGCCCTAGTTTGGGCAGTTGAGATTTCTGAAGCCATGCATGGAGTTGATGATGGTGAGCCCGTGGAGCTCACTAACATTGCCACCATTAACTTTCTATGTGTACGGTCATAGATTTTTAGTACTCTATATAATTATGGTCTTCCATAGGTGGACCCACTTTTGATTTGGTCGGTATTTGGCAAAATAGCTCATTATATCATTTTAGCTCATTTTATTTAGGAAAAATTGTCGGGAATAACCTGTACTTTTAACGTTTGCCTGTGAATAATCCCTACTTTTGATTATTTATAAATAATCCGAACTTTGAAGTAAGTTTGTTCACAGCACCTCCAAATTTTCGAAACCTGCTATTGTAGGTTGCCTTCAAGTAACCCCATACAACCTTCTCCTTCCTTTCTAATTGACACTTCCACAAGCAAAAACCCTAATTCATTTCTAGGGTTTATGAATACATCCCAAATTTTGCAAATCAAAGACAAATCTTGGCAAGGCTATCTTCAATTGGTTGTGGGTACTCTTTATTCAAATTAGAACCTCTACCATATGTTGAAGAACAATGAGAATTCATTTTTGTATAAAAAAAAAAGAGTGAATGAAAAACTTGATTAGTCTCTCTAAAGCTTAGGGTTTAACAATGGAGTAAAGTAAGAGGTTGAAGATGATGAATTGAAAAATCAACCAGCAGCTCATAATAAAGAGGAAGGAACAAGTAATTTCGTTGGGGTAACTTGCTACAACCGGTCAAAAATAAGGAGGGGGTGCTGTGAACAAACTGACTTCAAAGTTCAGATTATTTATGAATAATCAAAAGTAGGGATTATTCACAGGCAATCGTTAAAAGTACGGGTTATTCCCGACAATTTTTCCTTTTATTTATTCAAAGTTATTTGCTTATTCACGCCTTGATTTTTGATTTTTATCCTGCTTGCCTGTTGTTGTCATTGTTCCTTGCCTTTTACGTATCGCTCTTTTACTTGTTTTTATATTTCTATCTTTTTATTTTAATTCTTATTTTTATTTTTTAATTATTATTAATGGTCAAGGGACTTTTTGGTCGCATTCTCATTTATGGGTATGAGTTGATGTCCCCATACCATAATCATAGTTTTACTAGAGCGAGATACACTAGATATGATGAATCATGATACTATTATTAACTCTTTAAAAATAAAAATTATTAATAAAAATGATAACGAACAAACCATGCTTGCACGTTACAGCTTTGTTTTTGATATTTTAGGGTTAGTCCAGTCGATGTTATTACTTATACATGAGTTGTCCCGTATGAAAGAAAGAGAAAAATATAAAAAAAATGTTGAGAACAATCCCTACTTTTTACGTTTTCCTATGAATAACCCATACTTTTGATTATTCAGGAATAATCTAAACTTTTCACCGTATTTGCTCACAGCAACCCTTCAAAAATTTTGACCGGCTACAGCAGGTGATAGAACTGTTTCTCACCTATTCTCCATTGCTTCCATACTCGTCCTCCTTACCACTCCATTTCTCCATTGTTAAACCAAAATTTAGAAGAGAGAAAGTTCATCCCTTTACTTTGTTTTTTTTTTTTTTTTTTTTGTTTTTTGCAAAAATGTATTCTTATTGTTCAGTTTGCAAGAAAGAGTGTTGTTGATGCAACAATAAGAATTCATTTTTGGCTAAAAAAAAGAGAGAGAGAAAAAACAAAGTAAAGGGATAAACCGAATTTTCTCTCTCTTAAATTTTGGTTTAATAATGGAGAAATAGAGTAAGAAAGAGCAAGAAGATGGCAGCAATAAGGAGGAGAACAGGTAAGAAACGACTCTATCACCTGCTGCAGCTGGTCAGATTTTCGAAGGGAGTGTTGTGAGCAAATACGGTGAAAGCTTCGGATTATTCATGAATAATCAAAAATATAGTTTATTCACAAGAAAACGTAAAAAGTAGGAATTATTCTCAAACAATTTTTCCAAAAATATATTCAACTTGAGGAGGTTTACCACTAGTCTACCTATTCTACTACCAATTAATTTTTTTCACCTTATTGGAGTTAGCGAGACTCATTTTATAAATTCTACGAATATACTTTTTCTGTTTCATAATACTTGTCATTAATAGTAATATTTTCTCATATAAGATGTCACACTCAGAGACAAATATTAGAAGGATGTATTCTCCTACTAATCCGTACAAACTACTGACAATACAGCCTGCCTTCCATTACCAGTTTACCACTGTTACTACTTACTAGTACCCTATGCTACAGTACTCAATGAAAAATTTCACATAAATAATGTAATTGTGTTTAGAACTTTTAAAATATTGCAAGTTGCAACTTGCAACCAAAACTTTTACTTTCATCGTAGTGTGTACTATTGTCTATTGTTGACACTGTAAAATTGATCGCTTTCCTTTGGTGAAAGTATGTGTATGGATTGTCTGTTACCTTCTTTATTCAGAATCTTTTTTTGAGTAGAATATTAGATTGATTATGATGATGTTTGTGAATTTTAAAGAATCGCCGACAATGATTGTAGTTTAGGCCGTGACAATTTGTCACATAATCATCCCGTAGATAATTTTTTGGTTTGGACTTTTCTACAAAAGACTTGTATGGGTTACTTTCCTTACTAATGGGCTACTTATATGAGTTCGTCTGAAG
This sequence comes from Amaranthus palmeri, assembly GCA_019776075.1. Classification (NCBI taxonomy): domain Eukaryota; kingdom Viridiplantae; phylum Streptophyta; class Magnoliopsida; order Caryophyllales; family Amaranthaceae; genus Amaranthus; species Amaranthus palmeri. The sequence goes on along the minus strand of JAAKBH010000271.1, from coordinate 3,110,370 downwards.
ATTTCATAGAAGAGTTGACAAATCTATTTTTATAAAAATACAGAAGCTCTCTTGGGAGACCGTCTATGGCATAGACGACACTCCTAGCAGCCCAACCCATTACCAAAATCAGTTTTCTATTTTTGAAAAGTGTAAAAAAAGAAAAAATATTGCAGGAGTAACTGCTATTGAGTATTGACTATTTAGATACTTGTTTTGAGTTATGGGTTACCCACGTGACACGTCTATGCAATGGTCTATAGCAAGATTTTGTGATAAAAATATCGTGCGGTGGTAAGAGACTAATGTTTGGGCTTCGATGGTATTACAGCTTGTTAGAGGGCTCGGCCACGGGCTTGGGCTTTTGGGCTATTTAGATGTGTTCCAATTATTGGACATGAACTCACTTAACACAATAACCCATTTCCAAAACAAATTTGGGCTTCTATTGTATACCTTATCTAAAATTTTAGCAACCCTAGACCAAACTCAATTAAATTCAAAGTAAGAGCTATATTTGTAAGTGACTATCTCACAGTGATACGGCTTCAACATAAAGAGATCATCGCAAATATTTATTTTAGTTGTTCTATTCAACCCATGTATGAGTAACATTTTACGTTAATAACGTCTCAAAAAAATTTGTGGCAAATTCTCATCTAAGGCGATTGTTTTGAGATATAATCTTGAATTGGAGTAAATAGCCCAATAAATTAATTAAAATAATTATTTGCGTATTAAAATATTAACTTTAGATGTTAAAGCACTCTTTTTAGGTAATACTCCTTCGTTTTCAACAAGAAATGTTTTTTCTTCATCAGCATTATCTTACCCAATACTCCGCACAAAGGCAAGGTCTGGGTGAGGTAAAGTGACGAATAATCCATACATGTACTCCCTTAAAGGGAGGACTAGAGGAAAGTGGTCTCTTTTACCTCAAAAAGAAAGACCCCATAAAAGGATATGATGTTTATGGGAATTTAAAAAAAATATTAGATAGTGATGTTTTAAATCATGAAGCAAAGTGAGAATCATAAATATTAAAAAAAAAATTAAAGGAAAGTTAGTGAAAAAATATGTGGACTATAACTAATAAAAAAATATTTTTATAAAGTTAGTGAGGAACATGTGGAGAAATATAAAATTGTTAAAATGAAGTTAGTGGAAGATATGTGGAGTACATAAGCATTATTAAAAAATTAAAATAAGAATTAACAAGGTTATTTTTCTTCAAAATTTGTGATATGAATTATGTGGACAAAAAATAAATACCCAAAATGATAAATGAAAACTTCTTTGAAAATAAAGAGAGTAACAAATTTAGGTGACTTATCCAATAAAAATTAGGATTAAAATCATACTCCCTCCGGTCCAGTTTAGATGTCCCATTTGACTTTTCACACATGTCGAGGCAACATTTTAACCCTTAATATCTCTAATTATTCTTAATCAAAAATTATAAAAAATTGATATTAATAATCCTTGTATTGAGACGAATCAAACAAAATCCCACATGACTATGTTTGAACTTAAAGATTAAGAGTAAAATACAAATTAAGAGTGATGAGTGAATAGTGCCAAAAGTCAAATGGGACATCTAAACTAGACCGGAGGGAGTAGTAAGTAATTATATTTTATTAGATTTGATGATAGGTTAGAAAATCTACTGCAAGAGGAGAAATATTAAGGAAAATTTGTTCAAAATAATCCAAACTATCACCCGTTGGTCATAAATAATATCAACTATCAATTATTTTTTAACAATCCCAACTATTCTTATAATTTGTTGAAAACGTACCCACCTCCCTTTTAACCGGATGCAACATGTAATTTTTTCCAATTTTTTCTTTCTTTTTTGATTAATAGAAGAAGGGGGAGGGTTAATTTTTAACATTAAGTGAAAAAAAGAAAGAAAAAAAAATGAAAAAGTTACCTGTTCCAGCCGGTAACAAAGGGGTGGGTATGTTTTCAACAAATTATGAGAATAGTTGAGATTATTAAAAAATAATTAATAGTTGAGATTATTTTTGGCTAACGTGTGATAGTTAGAATTATTTTGAGCAAATTTTCCAAATATTAATCCATAATTTTCAAATCGAGTTCTTCTGCAGGTAGTTGTTTTTTTATCTCCAAGCAACAGTACTAACAATTCCTTTCTATGCAGGGATCTCACCTTTTGGGGGTAAAATTAACCATTTTCCTCTAATATTCCCTTCCAAGAGGGTACAGGTCGAATATAAATTGTCCGTCACATTTTCTCACCCTAACCCTATTTTTTCGAGCGGAATAATTTTCAAATCACAAAGTTTCCAAAAGAATTGGTTACTATGAATGTTTAAGCTCAAAGAACATAAACAAGTCGTTCCTAGTGCTATGTCGTGAAGATTAGGTTAAAGCCTATAATTGTTTCTCTTTTGTTTTTTTATAGAAAACTTTACTAATCTAAGCTCATGAATATTGAATGTCTTTCCTAATCTAGTAGGTCATAATACCATAATAGGTAATACATCTACCTCTAGTTCATTAATACATTCTTACTACCTACTTCCTCCGTTACAAAATACCTGCAACGTTTGCTTTTTCATGTATTTCGATGCAGTAATTTAATTCTTAGTATCTCTAATTTTGTAAAAATTATAAAAATTAGATAGTGATAATTTTTATATCGAGACGAATCAAACAAGATCTCAGTTAACTATGTTTTAACCCATAAATTGAAAATTAATCACAAATTAAAAGGAAAGTGAATAATGTAAGTATCTGCAATGTTACAAGTAAAATGTAACGGAGAAAATATAAGTTTATTTAAAAACTAGGTTTACAATCATCATTCTATATATTTGTGGAGACGTGAAATAATGGCACACTAGCCTAATTAGTAAAAAATAAAAAATCAAATCAAATATTGTGAAAATATTGATATATATTTAAAAATTAAAATTAATTCAAATTGAGATATTAATATTTTGGACATCTTGAAGGATAGGGATGTAACACTAACCAAATCAATTTTGAGGTATGAAGTGAAGGAGATATCAATGGACTAAACCAAAACTCTAAGACAATGACTCAACCAAAAAAATTCTCAAATCAAATCATAAAATTAAATGTAACAAGTATTTACAGATATAAAAGGTATTTCAACTAATATTCGATTTTTCGACTCACTCTTTTAGAATTAACCTAGCCACTCACAATTAGGATTCACAAACAATCCAAGCAAAGTTTCTCGGTTTCAACCAACTTAAAAAGCTTGAGATTCGAACTTGTGACATCTTGTCATGCTATCTTCTGATAACATGAGAGTCGTTTGGGATAGAAGTGTAGATGCAACACATGTTCTCCTCATACCTGACGCTGAATATTGCACTTAAAATAAGAGGTGCTTGAGATTCGAACTAGTAACCTCTTGTCATGCCAACTTCTGATAACGTACTAAAAAATCAACTCAACCAAAATATTAAACTAATGGTTAAATCCTCAAAATTGGTTATACTTCCTCCGTTCCATAATACTACCCACTGAATGTGACATGTTATAAAAAAAAATGTCATTATTAGCAGCAAGTATTATAGAACGAAGAAAGTATACTACTCTAATGCTTGGCTATACCCAAATACATGTCTTTATCAAGTTTGTTATAAAGCATATAGAAAAAGAAAGATCAACTCCTAATACTTAAAATTGGATGACCATATTCTATATAGGTCAAACACTCAAACTTTAACCAATAAAAAAATTCCATATGTTCACCAATTTTCTAAATATCCCATATCACTAAAATAATTTATTTAGTATAAAAATTAGTGCAAGTTGTTTAAACTACTTACACTAATAGTTAAACTAATTAGTCTAGCTAGTAGAAGTACTTATTAAATAATAATTAAGTTGATCCTCCCTATATATTCATTTGTCATCTTTGAGTACAAAGACAAAGACTTTTGGTAAGACCATACATAATTAGTAAAGCAATATTGTTTCTCTCAAATAATTATTTATGAGTTAAGATATACTTTCATGTATAATACATGCTACATTTCACTTTTTTATGCAATTTAATATACAATTTCGATTATTAATATCTTAAACTATACTTAATTAAAAATTATAAAAATTAAATATTGTGAAAGTATGCAACTAGACGATTTAAACAAGATCCCACTTGACTATATTTCTTCTTACACATTAGTCGTTATATATTAAATAAGCTCGAACAATGAATAGTGTTCATAAGTCAAATATAGCGAGTATTTCAGAACGGAGGAATTATATAAGCATTAAAAATGTTGTCTAAATAACCATTTAACCATTTATATGAAATTCAATGATAAAATAAACTAATAAAATCATTAGTTATTAATTACCTTAGCAATAGTAAATAATATTTTTTGCCTACCCTAAATAAAAAATAGAATATTATTACAAATAATAATTTCTTAAACTAAAGCTAGGAGAATAACATCTAGCAAACAAAGGGTACAAAATTATCAATTTTTGTTAATATAGTACAAAATTATCAATTGAGTGTAGTGTACATAATTAATAGAGTACATACATTTTTTTTCTTAAGATTGGGACATTACATCATTTTTTTTTTCTTTTTTGAAGATGGGACATTACATCATTTTAATATCCCTTAAATTGAATTAATGAGTGGATATTTACTTATCACAAATTCTTGTGAGAGACCATCTCTAATCTCTAATTGGGTTGGCCCATTAGAGAAAATATAAAGTAATATAGACAATAAGTTTTAATGGATTGGGCCTGAGAGACATCTCTCAGAACGACGGTCTCTCAAGAGACTGACTGCTTACTTATAAGATATACCCATCAATATTCATTCATCAATATAGCAAAACAAAACCAACTTGTACATAAAAAACCAAACTTTATTAATTTCACCCTAATATTCTTGTCATATTCCAACTATTTTCACTTGGAAATAACCCTAAAACAAAAATGTTACTACACACAAATGGTAATTTTAATTACTTTTTTTTTTATCAAAAATATAAGGTCGGAGAATCCGCTACATGGTATAAGAAATTTAATATTTCTTGAAAGTTATTACAATCGAACCCATTTCACATACGTAACAGAAATACCCATCAACTATTAGACTAACCCATAATTCTCGTTAATTTAGATGCCCTAATAATTTGTGGTTGAGAATTATTAATATTATTATTATTATTATTAACTTTGGTTGGATTTCCAAGGTGTCCTTGAGCAATCATCAAAGACTTGTAAATCTCAACAATCATCTTCTCATCATACTCCTTTAATTGAGTTCTATAATTATACCCAAACCCATTACCATAATCGATGGATCCTCCAAACCCGGATCCGGAACCACCAACTGCAAGCCCGGAATTAGCTAAACTAAGCATCATATTCACATAGGCATCTCTTAATTTAGTGAGCCATTTCTTGGGTAACCCGACAACCTTCTTCCAGATCCGAATCTTCCGGTTTATTTTCACCCGAAAGAACCGTCTTCTTCTGGGTCTAACTGGGTTCGGATCCAGTTCAGACCCGGAAGAAACCGCTTCGGGTCGTCTATCGTTTTTCTTGTTGGGTTTATTGAGTTTTTGATATCCTCTTGTTTTCCAATAGGATTTCATGGTTTTGTAAACTTGAGCTGAAATTCCTTCCATGAGATAATATATGGGTAAGTGGGTAAATGGGTAAATGGGCAAATGGGCAAATGGGTAATGGGTAATGAGATTTGTTTAGATGATAGTGAGAGAAAATGAATATTTTTTGGGAGGTTTAAAAAGGGGGAAAGAAGAGAGATTGGAAGGAAGATTTTGGTTGATGAAAAGAGTGGAAAGTGGTTGGGTACTTGGCTGGAGGAATAAATAAGAGATATTGTAATTATGGAGTAATGTTTTCGTACCGCTTTATATATGGGTTAAATAGTCTAATCAATGAAAATTAAAGAAAATACAAACCTATGGAATTCGTTGCTTTCATTAGTGGCAGATTCAGAACCTTATTTTATTCTTCCTCGAGTTGGGGGACTCTTTGGTTGTGCTCTCCTTATGGGTATGAGTTGCCGTCGTCATTTCCTCCCCAGACCCTGGCCATAGTTTACTATGGGTGGGATATATTGAGTATGATGATCATGATGATGTTAATTTTTAGATGTTTTACTGATATGGGCTTCTCACAAGGTTGCACTCTCCTTTATGTGTATGAATATAGATTTTTCGTTACTTTTTTTATCTGAGCCTGTTTTTAAGCGGGATATTAAATTAATGATAATAATGAATATTGTGAAACATACAAGTGAGTTGAGAGACTCTTTGGCCGTACTCTCCTGTATAGATAAATATGAGTTGTCTATTTTTCCTTTTCAAACCCTTACTATAGTTTGTTTATAAGTGGGATATACTGAATATGCTGATGATGATGTGAAACATATAAGTGAGTATAAAAAATTAAATTATTATTATGTTTTAAAAATAATAGGGAATGAGGTGATGTATTACGTGTACGTACATCCGCACCTACATTTCATAGCAATCTTGGGTTTCATTTATATCGCAATAAATGCATATTTATTGGGTTGTAAGATTCCAATTTCCTCCACATGAAATTATTGGGATTTTCAGTTTTGACTTTCTTTTGTTTACTCTTTCTTTATGTTTCGGAAAATAGGTGACGGTGCGAGCAAATTAAATAGGATCTCTATTTTCTAATCTAATTGTCATTTATGATTGATTTGTTTCAATTAAATTAATATTTAAATTTGTCTAATGATTTATACACCATCATCATTATTATATTCGGTGTATCCCGTTTATAGGGACCTATAAGCAGGGTATGGGGAGGAAAGGAGGACAACAACCATACACATAAAAGAGGATGAGGTTAAAGAGTCACCCAACTCAAAACTGATCGTTTAGAGAAGTTTTTCCTGCCTTTACTCGTCGGCCAACACTAATAAGTTTGACCTATAATAATAATTAACAAATAAATATACATAAAACTAAGCATATAAAACTAAGAATATAAAAACTTAGCATATAAATAAAGGAAAGTAAGAACTAAGTAAAAAGAATCATAGAGCAATGAAAGACAAGAAACAAGGTCATCAACAAGTAAGGAAAAAGTCTTGATAATCTAAAATATGAAGGAAAAATTGTCGGGAATAACCCGTACTTTTAACGTTTGCCTGTGAATAATCTCTACTTTTGATTATTCATAAATAATCCGAACTTTGAAGTCAGTTTGTTCACAGCACCCCCTACTCATTTATGACCGGTTGTAGCAAGTTACCCCAACGAAATTACTTGTTCCTTCCCCTTTATTATGAGCTGCTGGTTGATTTTTCAATTCATCATCTTCAACCTCTTATTTTACACCATTGTTAAACCTTAAACTTAGAGAAAGAAAATTCAAACTTTCCATTCACTCTTTTTTTTTTTTTTTTTACAAAAATGAATTCTCATTGTTCTTCAACATATAGTAGAGTTTCACCATTGAAATTGCACAGACCATGAAGAATTCACACAGTAAACTATTCAAACAGTTTCATTTTCGCATAGTGAATTCGCACAGTGAACCCTAGTTATCGAACAAAATTGAAAAAAAAAAACTCCATGAGAATAGAATCTTACCATTTTAATGAAGATAAAGAGTACCCACAACCAATTGAAGATAGCCTTGCCAAGATTTGTCTTTGATTTGCAAAATTTGGGATGTATTCATGAACCCTAGAAATGAATTGGGGTTTTTGCTTGTGGAAGTGTCAATTAGAAAGGAAGGAGAAGGTTGTATGGGGTTACTTGAAGGCAACCTAGAATAGCAGGTTTCGAAATATTGGGGGTGCTGTGAACAAATTGACTTCAAAGTTCAGATTATTTATGAATAATCAAAAGTAGGGATTATTCACAGGCAAACGTTAAAAGTACGGGTTATTCCCGACAATTTTTCCAAATATGAATTAGACGTCTTCAAGTACCCCTTATTCCTGATTTATTTTTGAAAGGCTTATCCCTGAATTTATAATACAACAATATCTCACAAATATTGATCGATTGAAAATTGTCCTGAAACATAGCTTTATTAGTAGATTATAATTTAAAAATATTTATTTGTGCCAAACAAACTCGATCAGAAATAGTAGAAAAATTAAATCGAAACCAACTAGAACTGAATGAGACCGTTTTCACCGATTTTTAATTCTACATCATCATTTGTAATTTTACATCACCATATTCAATCATTTACAGTCAATTTTTTTGTATGAATCTACAATTCTTTATCATAGACTTAAAACCGATCTATTATTCCTTTTTATTATAAAAATATTTTTTATTTAAACAACAAAATTTAAAAAAAATATACATTTTATTTAAAAAATTTACATTAATTTATTCAAAAAAAAATTTACATTAATAATCACAAAATCCTTTCACTTATTAAGTTGCTATGAATTTGCTCACAAAATAAATCCAATACCCTAAAACAAAAAATTAAGATTACATCAAAAAAAAATGAAAAGACGAACATACCCCCTTCCCCAAGGCCATTGGATCCATTTCGATTCAATAATAAGGAATAATAAAGGGATAATAAAAGAATAGTTTACATCAATTACAATAATAACATACTCCCTCTATTTCAATTACTTTATTTCAATTACTTTATCCCATTTTATTTGAGCATGACATTTCTAACAGTGCAAAACTGAAAATTAAAAAGTTAATATTAAATTATTTATAATTCTTACATAGACGAATCACATAAATTCAACTTAATTATATTTTAACTTATAAATTAAAAGTATAATAGAGAGTGAATTGCAAATAATATTAAAAGATCAAATAAAACGAAGTCCCTAAAAGAGGTAGAAAATATATCACATTATTTCCACTATGGTCGTTCAATAGGTCGAATAAGGGTCGTGTCGAGCTTAAGTAAATATGGATCGAATCAAATATTGGCCTTTGAAATTAATATGCCTTTAAATGGACCAGGCTTTCAAAGCCCGCTCCGGCCCAACCCAACCCATTTTTACTACTAAAAATTATTTTACTTCCCATTTATCAATTATAACAATTAAATTATCATCTATAATAATTATATTTGAATAATATTAGTAATTTCATTGACATTGTCATCTATAATATTTAATCATACATTGATTATATTATTTACAAAGGCTCATATTCGACTCTATTGAGCCCTTTTATAGCCCGCTTTATTTTAATTACAAAATAGTCCGTTTTCGGCCCAACTCATTTTCAGTACGATCCTTACAAAGCCCTTTTTAAAACGGACCGAATAAGAGCTCACAATGAAGGCTCACCCTAATTTCCTCCATAAAACAACCATTTTATACCAACAAAACAAAAATATTTATAGAGACAAGATATACATAATTAAAATCACCTTTACCAATAGTACAAAACACAAAACACTGTTATAAAATAATAAAATATCAAAACAATTTTTTTTTTTTTTTTTTTTTTGAGAACAATATCAAAACAAGTTTAGCATTATGAGTTTTGATATGGTACATAGCCCTCACCATAATCACCAATACTCCCCACGAAGCTCTCTAAGAACTCTACCATGAGGAGAATCAGGATCACCCCTCATTTTATTCCACTTCCAAATCTCAACGGCTCTTAACAATGAGTCCTCAGCAGAATCTAGCTGCTCCGGCTTCCACACGATTACTCCCTCATCTCTTCCATAATACGACGTCGGGCTGTCCGTTGCTTGTGTTATGGGCTTTCTTGAGTCCACAAACTCTAATTCTGATAATGGAGATGCCTTGTGTGTTTTAAAGTACTCTTTGTTGTCCTCCTCTTGGGCCTTCTTTTGGGCCTTGTGGGCTTCTGCACCGTCCGATGGGGTGGCTCGATTCGATGATCGACGTTTTTGTTGGGTGTTGGGCTCAGATGGACGGCCCACTCCGGTGTGTTCTAATCTTTGGGATGTAGAGGTTGGTGGTTTGGGCCGGACTAATGGGTCGGGTGCCTCCCCAACATCTCCTCCCTATGCAAATTTGTAAGATCAGCTTTCGGTGAGATAATCTCAAAACAAAAATTCATATGCTAATAATAAATTTATATTTATATGGTAATAATTAAATTAATTGGGTTATTAAGCCCGTGCGATCTCTAAATAACAAGAAATAAATTTATCAGCTAGTATCCTGAGAGACCGTAAAAGACGCCTTTCAGGCCCAATCCATAAAAGCTTAATATCTATTTTTACTTAACATTTTCTTTATGGACCAGTTTAAATAAAGATAGTCTTTCATAAAGACAGTCTCTCACACGAATTTATGTAAATTTATATGCTAATAATTCAAAAAGTTGGGCTTACAAAATAGTTGGACTAATAAGTCCGTGTACAAAAATATAAAGAATACACTACATGCAAAATAAGGACTTTTGTCAAAACCAGTCTACAATTGTAACGTATAATTTAATTTTTTGAGTATTAACATTACGACAACTTAAATTTCAAAAATAGGAAATAAAGTTACTATGCGTATGGAAAAAACAAGGGTAAAAACGAAATTTCATAACTTAACGTCTAATCAAATATTTTTTTAGGCATTAGTTTTAGGTAGCTTAAATTTCTAAAGTATAATGCTATTTTATGAATTTTTTTTAAAATTTACTACAATTGATGTTTTGCAAAAGTTCATGCCTACCATAAATAAAATATTCCATAATTTTAAATATTTCGAATAGAGCATTTGCAAATGCATGTGGATCAGAAGTTTTAGATTCGACATGTATCACTTAGAACTTTCTTAACTGCGTATCTCTCTTTACTCCCTCAATGGGAGTACGAGTATGCTTTGTCCGCATTTTTCAAAAAAAAAAAAAATTAAACTCTGCCTTATGCGGGATACTGAGAGTGTACCTACCTGAGGAGGGGGATGACTAGCATGAATAGCAGGATCAGCAGGAATACCAGTAGGAATTGGAGCATACCCTTGTGTTGGTGCTACCTCTTGTGTTGCTGCACTTTCTTGTTCTTCACTTATATTTCTTTTGCTTAATCCCCAATTTATCCCTAACCTATTACTCTTCCTTATTATTTTTGGTATTATTATTCTTGATTGCAACATTTTTCCTTCTTTTTTTTCTTGTTCTAATTAAAACTAAGATATTAGCTTGTTTTTTAGAAAATTAATAAATAAAATTGGCAAAATTAAAGAGAATTAATGGACTTAATATATAAATAATACTACTCCAAAAGAATTATGTTCTAGAAGTTTAATTAAAAGAAAAAGAAGTAAATAATTATTTAATGGTGACATGATCATTTGGATGTAACGTGGAATGTGATTCTAGTGACTTCTGGATTTATTGGTGACGTGTCTTCTTTTTAAGATTTTGGGCTTTAGAAGTGTCCGGAAGTAGGAGCCATTTCATTAACAGCTAATCTCTTGAGAGACCGTTTTTTAGAAAAATGTATTTGAAGTTGTATTTACCGTATTGTTAATGCCAATTTTTATTATCCTTAATGCTTACTTATTATATTCTTAATTTTTAAAATCTTAAATGTTACTTACGTCATTCTTATTACATCATCATCATCATCATCCTACCCAGTATATCCCGCTCATAGAAAACTATGAGCAGGGTCTGGGGAGGGAAGGACGGCGGCAACTCATACCCGTGAAGGAGAGCACGGCCAAAAGGAGTCCCCCAACTCCAAAATGATAAAGATAAAAATACTTATAATATTTAAAAGTATATATATAATATACTATATACCGTTATAAATTTATAATTATAAATGATATATCAAAGAGACGGACTCTACAACAATTTGTGTTTTATTAACCTGTCCATCTATCTCTTTTGAGTCCATCATATATGGGCTTTGGATGGGCTTTATGTGAAAATTGAAATAAAATGAGTTTCTTTATATAAAAGGCCCAGCCCATTTCTTCTCATTGAAAAACTCAAATATATGCTTTTAGTCAAATTTTTAAATGCCTATTTCAAGACTTACAATTCAATTTCAATACATAAAATAGTCTGGGTGAGGGAAGGTAACAGAAAATTCATACTCGTATTCCTTTAAGAGAGAATACTAAAGGAAAGCGATCAATTTTACCTCCAAAAGATGAAAACCTTGCATAGAAAGGAATGTGATTAACATTGTTGCTTGAAAACCAAAAGCTACCTGTAGAAGAACCACAATAGCCAAAATAAAGGTTGGGCTAAAGTAATAGACCCGATGTGTAACAAAGAACAAAGGGGCATGTGAGTAAACAGTTGGGCGTCATGGCAAGAAAGACAGGTAAGGAAATTTTTACTAATCTAGAATGTCAGTTTGGCGTCTCCAACTAATCCTATCCCTAGTCAAGTCCTCAAAGAGGTACAGTTAACTCAAGTTGTCCTTAATTTGATCAACCCACGTTTTTTTAGGTCTTCCTCGACTTCTCTAATCCTCCACTATAATTGTTTCTATCCTTCTGACAGAATCCTTTATTGGCTTTTTTTGCACGTCCAAACCATCTTAGTCTATTTTCACACATCTTAGCCGATAGTTGGGCAACCCCTAGCTTCTCTCTTGAACTCCTAATTTTTTTTGCACGTCCAACACATCTTAGTCTATTTGTAACTAAGTTACTCCCTCTTTACTTTTTTGTTTGACCACTTTATTTTTTTATGTATTTTAATGTAAATTTTGAGCCACGATATCTCATTATATGCACAATATAAAATCGTAAAAACTATATGTTAAAATTTTTTGCATCAAGACCAATCTAACAAGATCTCACATAAATACATTTTGTTTTGAATATATATTTCAAAAATCAACTAAAATTTCTCTCTCATAAAGTGGAAAAACTTAAATTGGACAAACAAAAAAAACGAAGGAAGTACCAATCAATTAATTCTATAACTAATAAACAAAATAAAAAATTAAAGACAAAATCATAGAAAGAAAATGAAATTACCAGTGATTGAATACAATTATTGATTTTATCAGTTTTCAAAGAACAGTAAAAGCCTTTAGTAAAAAAAGGTGAATTAAAAGATAAATATATAAATATTTTTCCCTAGTAAATATAAAAGGAATACTATCTCTCATTATATGATTTGCCTTCTTATAAATATGATTTGGCAAGAAAATAATTGATATAGTTGCGATATTATTTGTTTCGTTATTATTCTTTGTATCCAAAATCAATATTATTATCAATCAATATTAGCTTCCTTATTGCTTGCTTTATTATGTGTGTAAAAAATTCGGCAATCAATTAGCACTTTTTGAAAGGAAAATTTTCTAATATACTTATGGGCTATGATACATTTTAATGAAAGTAATGCCTTCAATAGAGGTCAAATTTATAGTACAGGTCGGCGAGAAAAAAAAAAAAAAAAAAACCATCTTTGAAGACCAGTTCAACGGGGGACTCATTAATCGCACTCTCATTTATGAGTATGAGTTGCCGACATCCTTCCTCCTCAGACTCTTGATCATAGTTTTCTTATGAGCGAAATATACTGGATATGATGATGATGAATGCCTTCAATATACAATATGTAAAGAACTATAGATAGTTAAATTTATGTTAAAATTTCGAGAAATGAGTAACATTGTTTCAATTAAGTTACTATTACTAAATTGCACCTATATTAGGCTTTATCCAAAATCTTTATTATTTTCAATCAATAATTAGCTTCCTTACTTGATGTTTTCTTTCTTACATCAATGAGATAAATTTAGAACTATCAATATTCAATATATATATGGAAAAATTATAATTTATTACATAGAAAATCTCAAACGCTTTATGTAATATTTGAAGTTGAGAAATTTGGAAAATAAATGCAACAAGAAAAATAAAGATATGCACTAAATAACGAATTCCTTTATAATTAGTCAATTATCAAAACACCACCACTCACTATCTAAATTTACAACATTGCCCTCCTAATTAAAAATAGCAGAATATAAAAAACCATAAATAGTAGATACCGTTGGAAGCCTAACTTGGCAGGGGTAAAATCGGAAGAAAATAGATAAATTCAAAAAGAAAATTAGGGTTACAAGATTGCATTATCGGGTAAGGTAGGGTCGGGTCGGGTGGATAGGGTTAGAGAAAAGGGCAATATTGGACCATACAAAGGGAAAAAAAATCATCTCAGCAAACTAAACTAATTAATTAATAATTAAGCATAAACAGAGCCATAAGATAAAGCCATTAGAAGCATAGCCGCTTGTTCAACCTCTCCTAATTTGTCTCGGAAATTATCAGTACTTTGTCTAATCACTTTGATCTTAAACGGCATTCCAAGGCCGCCATTGTTATTACTACTACTACTACTTCCATTGTTGCTGCTGGATTTTTTCTTGTTTTTGTCTACTTTTCCTTTTTCTAATCCTAAAAGCGCTCTTCTCCTCTTGTGGTATTTAATTCCACATGCATTGCATAATGTCTGTCAAAAATTTAAAAATTCAAAAATGTCAGGAAAATAAGAGCATTTTATGACGGAAAACGCTTAAAAAGGAGTAAAATTACCTTAGGTCCGGCAGGACCGCCTCGCCATAAAGGAGTAGTTGTTGTTTGACAGTCAGTACATCTCTTTAATTCAAAACTACTACTCTGTGATTCCGAAACTGAACACTGCTACAAAAAATTTCAAAAAACAATTACTAAAAAATTTCAAAATCAAACAACATTTTATTTAAAAAAAAGTGAAATTAAAGATTTACTTACTTGTTCTACCTTTAGATCTAACATGATGATCAGAGAAATTTGAAGGTTTAGGGATTGTAGACAAGATGAGCGAAGAAAGGAGAATGAGAGGTGGAGAAATGATCAAATAAGAGTGATCAAAACTTGAAAATGGCGGGATTTTGAAGGGAGGTTAGTGATGAGGAGGCGGCGGGATGATTTTGCAAAAGAAAAATGAAGAGAGAGAAAGTAGGGAATGATCAATGTTGGATTGGAGGACAGAGAATGGTATTTAAAGGAGCAATGCACACTTTATTTTGCTGTTGGTAGCCGAACCCTAGCATGCTCCTCTGTTTCCTTTTTATTTTACTTTTTTACCCTTTTCTTTTTATTTTTTTAGTTCTATTTTACTTTTTTAATTTTTATTTTTTATTCTTCGTTTATTGTAAAAATTGGTTATTTTAATAAGAAACAATTATCTAGAATAATTCAATTTATTTGTGATTTTTCGACAATAATCTCATCTATTTGTCTAACATATGTAATAAAGATTAAATATGATTAAAATAATAATAGCATAAAAGTAAAAAGATTATTTGAAAGAATTACAAATAAAATTGTGCAAATCAGCAACTAGAAACATTGTTTAGGAAGTATCTTAAAAAACTAAAACTCTAATATTAAAATTTTAATTGTTGCAAACTCTATAAAATGAAGCCGGGTATAATTTATAAAAATTTATTAAAAAATATATCAATATTTCTCAAATAAAATTGTAACAAATTTTAGAGTTGGGACATAGTAGTGTTATTATGTTATTTATATATATATATATATATATATATATATATATATATATATATATATATATATATATATATATATATATATATATACATGTACATGTACATGTACATGTACATGTACATGTACATGTACATGTACATGTATATCCCACTCATATACTAATTATGGTCAGCGTCGGGGAAGAGATAATAGGTGGCAGCTCATATCCAAATAAGAGAGTGCGGTCAAAGAGTCTCCCGACTCAAAAGGGTCTTCAATAGAAAAACACCTACAACTATCTGAAAGCTTGTGATACACTCCCACGTTAGTCATGCAAAGTAATTAACTAGCTAATAAACACAACAAATAGAATATATACAGATAACTGGACAAACGTCAAATGTAAGGGAGATGATACATAGCGATAAAAAAATTTAAAAAACTAATTTTTCAATCAAAAGAGACGCCAAAAAAGTACGTGGACAATTATTGGATAAATTATAGAAAATGATTAATTGATGATAAGATTCCATGCACGAGTGATTAGTGAACCCTCTTAGTATTATTGAGACATGATAGTTGTTGTTTTGTACCTTAATTCAAATATTTAACATATCTCTACTTTGATTTTGGATTGTTTAGCCTTTCCAGCTTAGAAGGCTTTGAATTGGAAATAATAAAATTCAACAACTATTAAGACAGTTTGTGCCTTAATGAATAGAGCATATGCATGTGGAATAGAAGGTTTTAGATTCGACACCTATTGGACGCAGACATCAATCGGGGGGTTTCTGGACTTCGCGCATACATCTTTGGGGGTACGAGTATGATTTGTCCGTATCTTTTAAGAATAAGAAAACCCATACTCAGACCCTGCCTTGTGCGGGATACCGAGAAGGTTTTTCACCTTTACCTTTTAACAACTATCAAAGTCGAGGATTTTTTTATTTTTATAAGTAATTTGGTTTAAATCGTCTTACCGCATAATTTTATCATCATCTATACCCACTGTATTCCACTCATAAGAAATTATGGTCAAGGTTTTGGAAGGGAAGATAGACAGCAGCTAGCTCGTACCCATAGAGAAGAGTGCGGTAGTCAAAGAAACCCGCGGCTCGAATACTTTCACAATATTAAATTTTTATAATTTTTAGATCGATATAATTCAATATATAAATGAACAAAATAATACATTGGATTAGCGTCACTTACATTATTAAGATAAACATCCATTTCTTAAGAGTAAAAAAAATTTATACTAATGAGAGCCTTTAAAACACGAGAGTTCGATCTTGCACATGAACTAAGAATACAATGACATGTTGTAAAGAAAATGTCGCTATGAGTAGCAATTTCAAAACCACATAAGATTACTTGTTTATTTTGTCAATGTTGGAATACATTCAAATTATTACCGTTTTTAGTCTCTTTTTAACTTATTTATATATTATAACTTTTATTAATTTTATCTACATACAATCTATTTATTTATCATCAAATATCCATATTTTTCTTAAATTTTTTTTCTTAATGCTAATTAGAGTGCTCAACGCAAGTATACGCTCTGATACCATATCAAGAAACCAACTTAACCAAAAGCTTAAATTGATGGTTGAAGCCCTAAGATATGTTATATATTCTAATATAGCAAATAACTAAAGTAATCAAAACATAAATTATTGTAGCAATAATTAGAATGGACAATGATAGAAATAGGGACAAAATCCTGCCCATAATTCTGGTTATGGTTATGGAAAGACAGACAAATTATTTATTTATTAGAGCAAACACAATATATTAATGTTAAAGAAGGAGAATATAAAATATATAGAAGTATAACAAAACAACAAAAAGAAAAATAACTAAATACCCACTAAGACTAATAATTTTTTTTTTGAGTAATTAAAAAGTTAATTTGGGGTTTAGGAGACGTATAATGAGATAATGAGATGTTAACAAATGATTAATATCTGGTAATGAAATGTTTTAACCAACTTATTTACCTACCACTAACATTAGATGATTTGACTATCCAGTTATTTATTTTTACATTTAAATAAATTAAGAATGTCTAAAAGTTATTTTACCAAATATCTCGATGTAAAGTGAAAAAAATGACTTTTTGGATTAAAGGTACTAAAAATTTTATTTCAGGTCATGTGTTTCAGATCGATTTAAAATTGGGTTTTGTATTCACATTGATTTTTACATCACTTTAAAGTCGAGTCAAGTCAAATTTAGTTATAAAATCGGATAAATATCAAATCGTTAGATGTGTTTGTTTGTATGTGCAAAGTTTTGATTTGAAATCTAGTTCTTTACTTGACTATCAAATTGGAAGGTAGCAAAAGAGTCTTATCTAGAGTTGATAGTGCTTTTGCTAATTATGATTAGCATAGATCAAAGCTGGAGTTTAATTACTTTTTTTTTTCTTGAGATAAGGAGTTTAATTACTTTTGTTCTCTAGGATACTTATTAATTAGTGCAAATTATCGACTATTAATAGATATAAAAAATAGTAAGTTTTAAGTCATAACAAATTAATTTATTTGCCTATTACTATTATTTATAGTGAATAGTTTACCGATCGGGTCAAATCAACTCAATTTTTCGCGTTGAAAGATACTCCATTTTGATTCATTTTTTTCCTCACAATCTGATTTGAAAATAGATTCACTATTTTCTTTTATTCATCCACACATTTTAAATCTCTTTTAATTTTATTCACGCAATTTAATTTCTCTATTCATTTATTACCATAAATCTTTTTTTTTTTTTAAATATCTCACTCTCTCTTTTATGTTAAATTAAAATAACGGTATCGTCTTTGCATAAATAGAACTATAGAATATCATAACTAATTATTGTATGAGACGATCTCAACGTGAGACATATCGCATACTTGGGTGAAAGAGCTTAATGTTAATAATACAAACTTTTAACTTACGGACATCTTGTTTTGAGGTTGTCTTACCGTAAAATGGTCTCGGAACGGAGAATATTAATCATATTCTATTGTAATGTACGAACATCGATTCATCAAAATATTCAAAATTTTGCTATAAAACCATGCATCCATTAAAAATAGAAAATTCGTATGGGCTGGCCTATATTATATTTAATGTATTAAATTAATCCTTTAAAATTTTATAGTGATCAATTATAAAAATAAACTGATTATTATATAAGTCCGTTTCTTAGCGAGACGGTCCCGTTTTATAGTAAGATGGTCTCACACATTCAACTAGTCTCTTAAGAAACTGTCACTTTGAGAGACATATCTCAAGCCCAGCCCATTTAAAGATTAATTTCCTACTTACCGTATTCTTAATACATACTTATATTATCCTCAATGCTTACTTACCGTGCCTTAATGCCTACTTTCAATATCTTACATGTCGACTTACATCATTCTTAATGCCTATTTACAATATTCTAAAAATATATAATGGGCCGACCCTATTAGAAATGGTCTCTCTAAGAAATCGTCTCTCACAAGAATTTGTATTATACATTTTACTTCCTCACACATAACTAAATATCAAATTAGTTATTAAATTTTAATTGAATACCAAATTCCAAAAAAAAACTCTATAAATAAATGATAAGGGCACAATTTATGAATATTGGGAAAAAATACAATCTCCTCTAAAAAATCTTTTGTGGCCCATATAAACTTCACATGAATTGGCCCTTCTTCATTCATCATGTGAGGGTACTATGGACGAAGCATTTATTACGGGCCATTTTAATTTTTGGGTTTTTCTACCGATCAGTAAATTTGTTGAAATATAATTTGTAATATTCTTTAAATTTTACATTTTTAATAAATTTTTATTCGATTTTAACAAATTTACTTATTTTGTAATCTACACCAATATACTCTCTAATGAGCGCAAGTATCAATTGAGGGGTTTATTGATTGCGCGCATCTCTCTTTACTCTTTCCTTAGGGGAACATGTATGATTTGTCCGCATTTTTCAGAAAAAAAAAACCTCATATTCGAACCCTGTCTTGTGCGGGATACTAAGAGTGTCCATTATCTTTACCTATCATGAGTATCATCACCTTCAAGGTATCTCTTAAAATAAATTGTATTGTTCCACGAAATTTGCTCAATTTTCTTTTCTAGTCAATTCTATTAAATTTGTCACATTTTTACTTTTTGGGTATAACTTATACTTATATTTTAATTTTAATCCACACATTTAATTTACATTTTTCTCTCATTCACATATTTCTTCCACTTTTCTATAAAATAATATTTTATTTATTTTTCATAATTCTTTCACCAATTGTCAAGCAATTTTCATAAGATAGAGGACATCAACCCAACACATATAAGAAATTTAGATAATTTTCATATAGTCATATTATTATACACATAAAAGTACATGTACTTTCATAATAAGTATAATTAATTATTACACAATAAATATTTCAAGAAAAGAAATTCGAAGATAATTACTAAGACAAAGTACATGAAGTAGAACCATCTACCTTATTTAGCAGAACAAATCAGTTTTAAACAATGAGCAATCCTACATTTCGTATCGATAAGTCGCCATCATCATATACCCTATATATCTCGTTCATAGAAACTACGATTAGTATCTGAGAAATTGAGTGATGACTGATCATATCGTTATCAAAAAAAAAATATATATATATATATATAAAGAGGCTGCAGCCAGTAAAATCAGTTGCCTCCGTAAGTGATCAAGTCATACTTGACCTAATTTATTCCCAACAAATAAGTTCAAAATTATAGTTATGAAATTATGATAATAAGGCCTCCAAAAACAATAAATGAAGAAAAATAGAAATGAAAGTCATCATCAAAATCACACCCACTATATCTACTTCATAAAACTACGATTAAGAACGTGAGAGGGTTAGATGACGACAGACCATACCCGCACCAAAAGACAACATAAATCAAAATGTCATCATCAAACTAATATGCATCAAAAATGCACACATCGAGCACCTCTCAGGCCTCACTATCACCATCGCACCCAGTATATCTCGTTCATAGAAACTATGATTAAGTACTTATCGCACCAAAAGACAACAAAATTAAAGTCATGATCAAACTTACATGCATCAAAAATGCACGAAATGAGCCCATCTCAGGCCTCAATATCATCATCGCACCCAATATATCACCTTCATAGAAACTATGATTAAAGAAAGGATATTGCGGCCAATCAGACCCTCGACTCGAGAATGACCCTTAGGCCTGTTAAGCGGATTTAAATCTGCGATGTTTTCGACTAGGACCCGAGAAAACTCGAGCGAGGAAAGCGAAGAAAGAACCAATCAAGAGTAACACCCAAGAGACCATATAACTTAGTTTGTCCTTGAAATTTTTCCTAGGAAGATGGCTCATGTCGGAGACGAGCAACGCCCTGTATACAGCCTCGGTGAGGGCGTACGCTGTGACGGGATCACATTCTTCGGCTACGACTCCACATTCGGTGAGGCAAGCTATGTCGTAAACGCCACTCGTTTCGGATATGCCGAGGAACTGACAGATCTTCATTCGAGCATCGAGTCGTTCCTCGGCAGTTAGCTTGTCTCCATGAGTCAGTACTAAAATTGGGTTCTGATCTGCATAAATAGACATCAATTCTGTTAGAGATTTAATTGACAGAAAACTATGGACAAAGTCTGAGAGGGAAGGATGGCGGCAACTCATATCCATAAAAGAGAGCGCGGCCAAAAAGAGTCCTGTGGCTCGAGAAATATGCACACACAAAATTTTTGTGGGTATTAATGGCGTGTTTGATTATTGGTTTTAATTGGTGGTAATAAGAATGATTTATAGTGTAAATTTTCATGATATACATTATGTCATTCCCACGATAATGAAAGTTTGGTCATAAAAGAGTTTTTATGTTTACGATTTTCCATTACCAGCTAATATCATATTTTTTCAAATGGTAATGTATATTAGCAGTTATAACGTTATGAAAACAACTAACTATACCATCAAACGCTACCTAATCTGCTACTTTACCCCGCAATCTTATTATTTGTGAAGTATTGTTTTATTCTAGTCAAATCAATTAACGACTCCTCAGATTGTTTCGCTGAACACGCCCAAAACAAAAAACCGAACCTAAAATGAGTAGAAGCAAAAAATACTTACTACCTCGTTTCAAACTCGAGTAGCATTTATATTGTTATGAAAACAATTAACAATACCACTAAACGCTGCCTATTCTACTAAACCACACAATCTGATTATTTGTGAAGTGTTGTTTTATTCTCGTCAAATCAATTAACGACTACTCAAAATTGTTACGCTGAACACGCCCAAAACCAAAAACCGAACCTAAAATGATTAGAATCAAAAAATACTCACTTCCTCGTTTCAAAGCCGAGTAGGAGAACACATCTTTGGTTGCTTCCAAAGGTGAGGAATCACCACCCTTCAAAGGCTCATACAAATCAACCATGTTAGCAACCAACATTGCACAATTGACTTGTCTCCTAGCGAACCTTCTAGAAGTTGAGGTGGGTCCTACAGGAAGTTCATCCCCTGGTCTATAGCAAATTTGATTGTGTTGGACACCTTCATTAGCCCATTGGGCCAACTCGAGGAGGGTCTCGTCTATAGGGTCCTTATAGCCGAACCCCCTCGAGTCGTAGACGCAGAAACCTGCTCTCATTGATCGTAAAACATTGTGTTCTTCCAAAACCATTGTCGTAGATTCTGTGTTTCCTGAGCTTCCTGTAACGAAAAGGACTAAATAAATTAAGTATTCTAGTGATGAATACTTGAATGTCCTAGAGGAATTGTGTTTTCATATGCTTTCGATTCAAAGATATGTTGCACCTTTTATTCGTATTAGTTTATTATCCTTGGAATCGAAACCTTCAATCACTTAGTTAACCCGTAATTCTTGTATTTTTATTTTCACAAAAACTCACATGAATAGCCTCATTATGAGGCGGATACTAATAGGCTGGTTCAAACTCAAAAATTTAAAATCAATAAATTAATTTTACCTTAAAGTTATCAACTGATCAATTTTGACATTAAAGTGATCAATTTCTACTTACAAATTCATAACGTTAAAAAGATTAGTTATTTTAACGTTTTTAATTTCGACATTCAAGTGATCAATTCAAATCTTAAAGTGATCAATTATATATAAAGTGTATAACCTTAAATTGATCAATTCCTAACTGCGTGTTATAAAAAAAATTATAATTAGGCCGATTGAGATATGGGTCTCACGGTGAGACGGTCTCTCGCAAGATCTGTTGTTTTATTCATATTAAATTACAAGAAAGAAAAATTCAAAAAAAAAAATCTAAAGAATTACAGCAATTATGAAGTGTCTCACCTGAAGTCTGAGCAAAGGGTATAACACCAGCTCTTCCCAGCACACTATACATAAGATTAACCAAAGAACTCTTCCCACCCCCATTAAATCCTACCAAAAGAATTGTGATCATACAAGGAATCTCCATCTCTTCCTTCTTGATCCCGCCCATCGGGACCCACAAATCGCCTGCTCGGTAAGCCACGAGCCTATGTCGAAGATCATCAAGCCCATCCGAGGCGACCAATGCGAGCCTTTCCAACTCCCTCATCACCTTTAGCCTCGGAGTCAACCCTCCGACATCACATACATTCGTAACCTTTAGGTTACTCAATTCTTCGCTGGTGGCGCAACTGCGCCACCAGCAAAAAACGGACGACTCGTCCCCTTCGCCCGCCCCCTCGCTCTCGTCACTAAACGCCTTTTCTATCATTTCCGTGGAATTTAAAAAAACGATATTTTAAGGGACTGTTTGGTATCGATTTTCTATAGATATAAAGTATGTTCAATGAATTTATAGGTCAAGAAAGAGGAAAATGTGGACAAAATATTTTCTATAATGATCATGTTCTAGGAAGCTACACAACTTGTCCTCAACTAAGTTATTTCACAACTGTATGACCTCTTTTTTTACTAAAAAATAGCCTTTAAAATAAAGAATGGGCCCTTAGTCTTCTTGCAATAATGTCCCATTATTGATAATGTTAAGAATGGGACCTTCCTTCAATCAAATCGTGCAGAAGAGTTCTCATACACTTTGATGGATCATATTTCGTCTCGTCTTGTATGAGATCGTCTCACCATGAAACAGATCTATATGATTAATATAAATTGTTGTGAGAGACGAGAGATACATTATATATATGGGTTAAATAGCTCATCAATGCAAATTAAAGAGAAAATAAGAATATGGGCATGTGTTTTGAGGTCGTTTTTTTAAAAGACAAGACATATCATTAGAGAATCTGATTAATTAACTCTTTTCTGATTGACCACTTTAAAATAGTAAATGATCCATTTAACACAATAATAATATACACAAATTCTTGTGAGAGACGGTCTCTTTGTGAGACCATCTCTTATTGGGTTCATCATCATCATCATCCTACCCAGTATATCCCGCTCATAAAAAACTATGGGCAGAGTCTGGGGAAGTAAGGAAGGGAAGGACGACGGCAATACATACCCGTAAAGGAGAGCACGGCCAAAAAAGAAGTCCCCCGGCTCAATGAAGATAAAGAAACATACCTACCACGTTAGGTGAAAGACAACGCATAATAGATCCAATACGCACGTAAAACAAATATAAAACTTAAAAACAAAAAATAATAAACAATACACATAAGAAACTAAAGCAAAAAAACTGTCTCTCAGGAGACTAACTGATAAATATATACATGAATCAGCCGAACCCAATAGAGATAGGTTCACCGTGTGATCATATCAATCAGAAATTCTCGTTATTCATGATTATAAATCATGAAAGTACATGGATTTAGAAGTACAAAGATATAAAATTAATCAATAAACTTGGCTCCTTCATAAGCATTTCAAGACATGTAAGGCATAATGATTGGAGAATATTTCAATATAATTTAGACTTCCATTTATAAAAAATAAACTCAAAAATTAAATATTTTAAGACCGTGCGACTTTTTAATAGACTCAAGTTACTCGACGAATGGTTTGGTGTCATCGAGCTCATAAGGCCCTCAAGAAAAGGGCTTCCTTGACTGATGACGACCAAGATACAAGGCAAAACCCGTAGTATAAGAAAGAGATCGATCCCTCTTTACCGAGAAATACATTTACTAAACTCCTAATATACACAGCCTTAACTATATGACTCGCTACATGACTCGCTGTGTTCAACGGACTTCTGCAAAATTCCCCTTTGAAGATGGTGTTTCACCGATGTTTACGTGCTTAGCGAGCATCACGAACATGGTTGAGGTTGGACCGGACTCTAACGACAACAATCTGGATATACTCTAAATGTATCGGCCATCTGACTCGAGACTTCAACTGACGAACAAACTGCACATCCTGCAAGTTTACATGCCCAAACATATGTTACCGTCCAGGCGTCCAACATAAGCTAGATTTATTAAAAGGTGTACAAACTCAGAAGACATTTCTGTAAATAATATGAAGTTTTTCCTTCACAAAAATATTCACACCCTAATAAGATAGTATATACACCTTTTGCAATGATTGAATTTCAATTTTCACCACTTTAGCGGTTTTAACTTGATCGTAGTAGATCAAAATAGCCGGTTTTTATCATTTAACAAAGACTTCAAGTGCATACCTTTAACCAAACTTAAATCCGCCCTGAGGAACATTAAGGTCATTTCCACCGAAATGGAACCCGTTTTGAGCACCTTCAGCAGAAGGCAACGTTTCATCATCATCATCAACCCAATAGGTCTCCAGAATCTTCACAGACTTCTCGTAAATCTCATTGTTGTCATGAGTCTGTAAGTTTTCTATTTTATCTAAACCTTCAGCGTCCTCGATCATTTGAGAATACACATTTACACCTCCCATCATACCCAAATTCTTCTCGGATTCCCCAACCTTCAATATATTCTCCAAACCTTCTAAGCAAACTGTGACAACTCTTGGATCAGGGCAAGTCAACAGATCACACAATGGCTTGATGCATCCCTGACTCACCAAAAACCTGGATTACAAGAAAAATGTGAGCAAACAAATCCAAAAAGACGTTATGGAAAATGGAGACAAATCGGATAAATTTTCGATTTTCCGTACTTTATTTGATCAGGGGAACCTCCAGATGTAGCATTTGATATGGCCCAGGCAGCCTCCTTCTTGATATCAAACTCGGCATTTTGGAGGAGGTTGACAAGAGGAGCTATAATACCTGCCTCAATCACAGCCTGCATATATACAAAGACATAACACATAAGACCGACTATTCATTTGAAGATGTGATATTCTAACTACAACAATAAAACCCCAAACAACAAACCAAGTAGAAAAGATGACATAATATTAGTATCCATAACCAATGTTTACCTGTATCTGCTCCTTTGTTCCGGCAGTGATGTTGGAAATGGTCCAGCAAGCTTCTTTCTTTATGCTCTTCTTGTGACTTTGGTTCAACAGGTTAAGAAGGCAAGAAAGAGCACGATGCTCGATAATGCACTGGAGAGAATAAAATAAAACATAAATCAACCAAGCAACAAAAGAGTACTTCAATAAGAGGTGCCATGTTAATCTATAATGATCCTTTTCGAAACATCTCAGATGTTGAACAGATAAAATAGTACAACTTCATTTGTTAAATTGAGGAACTTAAATTCAGAAAGTACAAAGAACAAGCTAATTGTTGTTAGTAAGACTGCTAAACAAGTTCTTGAAATTCCACTAAAGGCATCAAAATACAAGTCACTCAACAAACAATGGAGAACAGTGGCTCAATATTAACTTTAACAATACTCCACGACCCACGTTTCTGTATTATACCGTTCATAAGCAGGATATATTTTAAAAAAATTACCAATTCTTGAAAAGAGAGTTAATTTCTTTCTAATCTTACACGCAGAAAAGCTCCTTTCCAATAGAAACCAAGTATTCTACTGTTTCCAAGGAACAAGATATGCATAAATAAATTAATATGATAATGTAGTAAAATATTTACAAAAGATTAAAAAATACAGTAAAGGAAAACTCTCCTATTGAAGGATCCTACATACTTATATCCTCTAAAAGAACAATCTCGTATAGGAGTACTATATAGTATCAACTAAATATTTTAACTCAAACAGCACAGCAAACCAATCAGCTTTATTATGTTAACAGCATTTAGACGCAAGGGTTTACGCATAAACACATACATAGATGCGTATAAAACAAAAAAGATATACTAAACCTAGAAAGAAGCAATGGACACAAAAGACTATGCACAAGAGTTGGATGTAGAACGAACCTGAGTCTGCATGTCATCACCAGTAACAATATTTCCAACTGTTCGAAGTGCAGGAATGAGAACAGAAGGAGAACTATGACTGCAAAAACAAAGGCAATATTAGACATGGACTTTTAACCTAAGTTCGGGAACTTAAGACCGCAAATGGTCTGTATATAATTACTCACAGCAAAAGCTCCACAAGCCGAGGGCACACCCCTGCATCAATCACTGCTTGGATCTTGTCATTGGTACCATCAGAAAGATATGACAATGCCCAGCAAGCATCCGTAAGGATTTCATCATCATGCACATGAATTAGCCTCTCAAGAGCAGGTAGTGCAGGCTTTGTCTAAAAAGCAAATTTTGAGAATGAGAAAAATGTCAGCCACCATAATAGCCCTCACATGCAAATACATAAAGTTTAAACTTGGGGAAAAAAAGACAGAAACCTGTTCAAATGAAGGTTGTGGCTTGCCTCTGCAGAAGTTCGACAAGGTCCATGTGGCATTGCGCAACATAGAAAGTTTGGAATGATCATTGAATTGAGCCAACAATGGCACTAGAGCCCCATGGGCAAGAACCAAATCTCGGCATTTTGGTGAATCACCAGCAATGTTCCCCAAGGCCCAAACAGCCTACAGTTGAGAAAAAGCATTTTTCAGTCCATCACACTACTTCAGTCAAGAAAATAACATTACATATAGTTGAAAATGAAACAATTAATAGTAAATACTGAAGAAAGAACAAGGTCGAATGAGGTGCGGAAAACCCAGAAAATAAAAAAAAAGACAAATTTATTATGTGGATAAAGACAAGAAATTACATATAGTTGAACATGCAATTGGAAAACAGTTAATAGTAATTACTGAAGAAAGAACAAGGTAGAATGAAAGGCTAGGAAAACCAAAGAAGATTAAATAAGGCAAATTTCTTAAATGGATTAGGACAAGACAGTCGCAATTTTTTAAGGTATTAATCCAACAATTTTTTTCAAAAAGTTAATTTTTCAAACTATCCAACATTAAACAAATCATTTGCAACTCCCTCGTACACGACTATAAGAAAAGTCCGTAGAAATGAGATAAGCTGAGTACCAACTTTACATATCGTAATTATGTGCATACCTAGTGAGTAGTGATTTATCAATTATCAGCACCAAACTAAAGAAATGGAAACCTCATGGTTGGTGCAGTGTAACAATGGCGTAGACCTTTTTACCTAAGCATTTCCCTCATCTGCGAACACTGGTAAGCAATGCCTAAACTAGGCTATAATAAACACATAGAATTTCCCATCTAATGAATATATCTTTAGAATTTCCCATCTAATGTATATATCTTTTTATACACATGAGTAACTTTATGAACTTCACAATTTACAAATTATTGCACACCCTTTCGCGAACATCATCACTTTGTGTAATGGATAAAACTATTTAAACACAAGTATAACTTTTTGAACTTCACAATTTACAAACGATTGATGCACACCTGTTCACGAACATCATTACTTTGTGAACTGAGAAGCTTCACAAAGATTGGAACAGCGCCATGATCAATGATGACCTTGGTGTTATCCGATGTACCAGAAGCAATATTTGTAAGTGCCCAAGCAGCTTCAAACTGAAAATGCCCAAGTTGTATTAGTAATGTAAGACAGAACAAGTCTTGTTTAATGTAATATGCTCTTGAATATCCATGCGTGAAACAGACCTGAAGTTCTGGATAATCATCTCTGCTCAAAAATTCAACAAGACGCGGAACAACTCCAGATTGAACAACCTCTTCAATAGGAGGGTTGCGCTCTACACAGCAATTAAAAAATTCCATTAGAACAACTGATCTTGTCGATTCCTTTTTTAATGATAATGATTGCTATTCTATTCATTGTCATTGTCAATTGCTTTGTAAATACTATTAGTCGATCACTCTTGGTATGTGATTAATTTATAACCTAGAAGATGAATTGTAGTCAAGTAGAATCTTGATTGATTTGTCTGAAATTAATATTACTATCAATTTCTATCGATTTCTTATAATTTTTAATTCAGCATATTTATAGATATTTGGATTAACATAGTGCATTGGGTAAAGTGAAATGGCAAATGAGACAATAATACTAAATATGAAGGAATACTAAATGAGACAATCATCTATAATCCTCTTCCTACATGTTCTTATGTGCGTCAAGCACTAACACGGCATTTCAGCACACATGTATTTGCTCAATGTAAGGGGATCAGATTTACGCAGTAACACGAGCAGGGTATTTCCTACAAGATCCTATGTAAGACAAGCACAAACAGAGTACTTCTTAAGGGGTAACAAGGAGGCGAGTTCCAACAAAATATGACATTAAGTTTCTGATCAAATTAAGACAAAATAAAAATTAAAAAAGACCTATAGAAAGCAGCTTGCGGAAGTGAGTAGTGGATTCAAGTTGAGCATTTCTGTCTTCCGAATAAACACCAGCAACCATCTGTGGCAGGCTATCAATCTGCAAATCCAACCAAACACTAGTAAGCATTAAAATCAACCAAAAACAAGATAGTATAAATAAAAACAATCAATTAAAATCGTAATTCCGAAAGTGTAAACTCCTAATCAAGAACCTAAATCAAACCCTATTTATCATCAAACAACAAAAATCAAACCTTAAATTCTACAATTCATAACATAAACAAAAAAACTAGAAACCTTCTTATCGAACGGAGGTTGAGCAGACAATTGTTGAGAAGCAGCAGACTGAAACCCTTCGCGACGCTTCTTCTGCAAGTTTTCTTCTCTACGATTCTTACGAATCTCAACCATGTTATCCTCCCTCCTTCTCCTTCCTTCATCTGCATCAACCGCCACCTTGTATTTACTGCGGCGCACTTCAGTCCTAGCATTAGGTCTCAACGACATCTTTTACGGCTGAATGAACAGAATCAAAACCCTAACCCTAGGAGAGAGAATTAACGAAGGATCGCAGATTAATTCAATTCAATTCAATGAATCCACAAGGGTTTCTGTTGATGGAAATCGGGGAAGACTCAATTCAGGTTGTACTGAATGATGAGTTGGGCAATTTATACTCAATTAGGGCTTGGATTTAGGGTTATTTATACCGAAAATGCCATTGAAATTTGAATTTTGAAGGTAAATTAATAATTTTAAAATCAAGTAAGCGCTTTGTTACCGTTGTTTGGATTGCGTCACCACTCCATAGTCCATAGTCTCTTGCTTCTTATACTACTCGGCCTGAAAGGTGTATTTCAGGAAAACGGTCTCTCAGGAGATTAGCTGTTGTGAAAATGTTTTGTAAAACATATTATTAAATTATTTTAGTTTATTTTAATTCAAATAAATATTTTGATGTTCGAATTATTTAATTTTGGTTTTTTGTTTATTAGCTGATTGAAATAGTTTATCGATATTAATAAGTTAATTTTAAAGAAAAAGCTCATATTTGCATGTTTAAAACTAACTGGTCAACCCATCTCTTAAAATTAAAATTAGTTAATTAGTTATTAGCTATTTAACAAATGCCTCTTTATGTTGTGTAATAGAAATATTTGTTACAAGTATAAAATGTGGCCATGTGGGATAACCAAGAAAAAAAGAGCAAAAATGAATAAATGAGATAAATATATGTGTATGAAATGAAAATATAAATAAATTAAATTAAATGTGGATTGAACTTTTCTAAAAAAAAAAAAAGATTTAGGGACATAAACAAAAATATAACAAATTTTATGAGACCAACTAAAATGTTAGATATTGTAAAATTCGTAGGAGAGAAGGAGAAGCTTTTGGTGAATATGTTCACTTCTACTTTTAGTGCAAATATTACGTTTCAAAAAAGGTTCTAAAGTCAATTCTCACTTTGCACTTTCTATCCTTAGTTATTTCGTGATAAAAAAAATAGATTTTTTGTACTCCCATTAGAATTGATTCATTTAATGGGAAATATTACATATATCCCTCTAAATTAATACCACTTACTTTCTTGAGGAAAGTTGCTTGAAAGGGAACTAGGTTAGAAAATAAACTAGAAAATAAGGGTATAATAGAAAGGAGTATTTAGATTGAGACACAAAATAAGTTTGCAGATGAGATTAAAAAATAATAAGTTGTATAAATGAAAAAAAATAAATATCGTTGCCCTTATGGTTTTTCATTTACTTATACAATATACAGGCTACATAATATAATAATTCAATCTAGAATATCTATATAAAGTTCACCTCAAAAAATATAAAGTTGATATTTATATTTTCCTAATAAGAATTATGGAGTATATATTAGAAGAGATATTGAATTCAGACCCTTCTTTAGATATTTATCTTTCAAAGCTCTGACATTTTGCTTATCCTTTAAAGATCCGACCTTTACATGACTTTTTCTTCTACATAATCATTCATCAATGATAAATAAAAAGTTCCAGCATTAGAATTAAAATTTTCGAAAATATAAAACTACACTAAATAAACTCAACAAAAATAAAAATATAATAAAATTAACATGATAAATGAAAATAAAAAGTAAGGTAAAACTAAACAAAAGTAAAAAAAAATATATTTTGTTTCGTAAGATGGATGGGACACGGGTATTGCTCAAGAGAAGATTTGTATGGAACCTTTCCCGTCAAGCCTACGGGCTTTGGCTGATCTCGACTTAATATAAGCTACAGGTTTACGATAAAAAAAAAAAAAAAAAAAAAAAAAGATGGTTCCATGATAGGTGAGTGGGGCCGTGAGGGGTACTTTTGAGTTGGGGGTAGGCTGTAATTAAGCTGGTCTTGTCCACCATAATTTGCTTGGACTTTAGTAGAGATGGTCATGGGCGGGTTTGAAGTGGATCTAATCAGATCTTAGATTTATTTCTGACCCGAATTTGATAGGTCTCAAAAAATAAGATCCAGAGTACCCTTGTAAAAGAGGTGGTTTCGGGATGAATCCAACAGGGTCCTGAACCCATGACCATCCCTAAATTTTAGTATCAACTTCCCTTGGGTTTCTTTAGCCGTTCTTGATCTAATTCATCCAATACTAAAGACTATTTGGTAACACTGATTTGCAAACCACATGTAAAAGGGTGCTAATCATCCAAAGTTTTTAATTTTGAGTCATAAGATAGGCTCAGGCCTGAGTGTAAAAGTTTGGCTATGTGAGAATCAAACTCAAAATTTTATTTGAAATTACGGATTTTTGTGTAGGATACTCTGCATACGTGGGTTGAGTGTGAGACGTTGGGCAAAATGGCCCAAATAATACAATTATTAGCATATATGCTCCTTGTTTTGAGGTTATCTCACTGAAAGACGATCTTTCACAAGAGTAGCATAATCTACTAATGTATGTGCAACTTTAGAGATGATAAGTAATAGTCCGACCTACAAGTTGGCTCAATCTGTTTGATCCAATAATAGGCGGGTTGATCGAGTCTGGACTGCGATAGGTTTCCATTACATGAATTAATAATAAGAAATTTGAAATTGGTATAAACCTCTAGGGTCTGTTTTGTTGTTGATCGAAGATATTGGCTGGCTTGATCGGATCGATATATTTGTTGATTTGTTAGTTGTTAAGTTAACTGTTATACTCATCTTCAAAAATAAAAGTTAACTGTTATACTCTCTTATAATCTGCCTATTAGTCTCATTTATTTTTTTTGTCACAATTCACTCATCACTCTTAATTTTTTTATTCTTTTACTATAAGTTAAAAATATAGTCGAGTGAGATATTATCTGATTCGACTTAATGTAAGATTTATTAATACGTGCAATGCCTTATCGAGTGTAAAAAGGTAATTGAGACTAGTGTGTTGAATATAAGGGAATTACATTTTTTGATATAAAATTTATTGTTAGTTGTTTATTAAAAAAATGGTCAATATTTATTAAAGAAAAAAAGTCAAAAATTCAAAAGTCGAAGTCAATGAAAAATCTACCTATAGTAGTTCTTTTTGTTTTGGCTTAGAAACTAACTTTAAGCCGACTCACAAGCCATTTATACACTTTTTTCACCTCTTAACCAAATAAATAAATAAATTAATATAAAAAACAGCTAAAAATCAACAAAAGAATCATTTATCAAAAAAATCCACCAACTAGTGTCATTTCACATGAAACTATGTGTACCTTGCACCTTTGTAAATGCAAAATTTTAGACTTACAAAGTTACAAATGTTACCTAAACAATCTAAAAACTATATGGAGTACAAAATATGTATGTGATGTAATGTTGTGATCTTTTACAAGTATGCAAAAATAGAAAACAATGTATGTTTTTCTTGTTTTTCCCGATCTATATCTCCTTTCAGTAAACCACTATAAAATTACTCATTTTTGTCTGTTTAAAAGAATTACAACTCTATTTATACAAATCCAACTTAAGTAACAAAAAAGCTAAATTTCTGATTAGTGAAACATAATTACCAAGTCATGTGACATTGCATCTGGTATATTTTTCTGGGGCTTATCTACAATGTGGCCTCCTCTTCCTTAAGCGAAGGCAAACTCGAGGTCGAGTTTGCCTCCCCATTGTATTGCTTAGTCAAAGACCCGTCATCTGACCCGTTTCTTGACCCGTTTTTAGACCCTTTTTCTTTAGACTTAGAAGAAGACTTATTTGATCCATCCCCATCTTTAGATTTCTTTCTTCTAGATTTTTTGGGTATGTTAGGAAGGTTTTGAGATGATTCGCCTTTAGGGCTACTACTTCCAATACTTTCCTTGTGTTTAGGACGCCTTCTAGAAGACTTGGATTTGTGGTTCGGACTACCCATGGGCGAATCACCTGACCCTACACTGTCCCATGATGGTTGCCTTCTAGATGCCTTTGGTAAACCTGGTGTGTCTTTTGCGACACTTCTCATAGGAGTCGACAAATCTACAAACATTTATCATCATCATCATATCCAGTGTATTTCGCTCATAGAAAACTATGGTTAGGGTCTGAGGAGGGAAGAACGACGGCAACTCATACCCATAAAGGAGAGTGCGATAAAAGAGTCCCCTGACTCGAGAATAGCATTCCAAGAGAGAGGAAGCTCTGATTTAAAGTCAAATTTACATGTCAACTACCACAATCATCTGATTTAACGGTTGGATTTAAAAGTCAAATACGAAGTCACACAAGAAGTCAAGACTAAACGTGCGACGTCTTTACTAATTCATAATATAAAAATGTAATGTTGTAAAGAAATCAACTCAACCAAAAGCTTACACTGATAGTTGAGGCTCCATAATATGTTATATACTCTAACACATCCCCTCACACGAGAGCCCTTTGGACTGAAAGTGTGGATGCAACACTTGCCCTCCTCATACATTGCGCTAAATATTCCAGTTTAAATGAGGGGTGATTGAGATTTGAATTAATCAAATGTGTTGGTCATTAAATGATACTTTCTCCGTTCCACTATACTTGTTACATTTGACTTTTACGCAATCAAATGCGTTATTTTGATAATTTGTATATTGAATTATACACGTCTAAAAATTATACTAAAATATTATTTTGAAAGTATACGATTAGACGATTCAAACAAGATCCCATTTGACTATAGTTTTTCTAACACATTAGCTCAATATATAAAATCAGCTTGAACGATGAATAGTGTCAATAATAAAAATATAACGAATATTTCAGAACGGATGAAGTAATTGCTAATTGGTCCACTCAGTAAAGTTTAAATTTTGGCTTCAATTTTAAAGTCAACAACTATAAAATTATCGTGATTAAGGGTAAGAATAGAAGACATGAACCTCGTGAAACCGAATTGACGTCCTCAATTTCCCTGGTAGTTTCTCCATTGGCTTGTAATGCAGCTGATGCATTTCCTGGAGCTGGGGATTTGAACTCATTCATCTAAAAAACCAATTAGAAACATAAAATTCTTCGCAAAATGGTCTCATATAATATTTACGGAAATTAGTAAAAATATAATTTTTTAGAAATTAAATATATTATTTTAATAAATAAAAAAATTTAATAGAGGAAAAGTAAAGACCTAATTATTCAAAAATATACTATCTCCGAACTAATTTAGTTGTCTAATTTGCTTGAGCACGGTTAATAAAGGTGGTGTGGGGTTCATTAAAAAGGTGTTAGTTGGGGTATTTTAATTGATTAAATTAATCGTAAATGTGGTAGTTGGAATATTATAAGTAGTAAAAGTGAGGGTATTTTGGTTTTTACTTATGTGAACAGGGGTATTTAGGTAAAAAAAGATTGACAAAAAAGGAAATATGACAATTAATATAAATTTGTCAAATAAGGAAATAGGACAACTAAATTGGTTCGAAGGGAGTATTGAAATAAAATCAGTGGAAAAATATGTGAGAACCAAAAATATATATATATATATATATATATATATATATATATATATATATATATATATATATATATATATATATATATATATATATATATATATATATATATATATATATAAAGTTAGTGAAAAACATGTGAAAGCCATAAGATATGTTAAAATGAAGTCAGTTGAAAGTGCAAAACGGTAGGGAGCATTATCTTTAATAAAATGTTAAATTGGAGATGATTAAGGTTAATTAAGTCCAAAATTTGTGAAATAAATGCAAAGATTTTTTAGCGGAACAACGAACAAAAACGGCCCAAAATGAAAAAGATTGAACAACTTTAAGGAATGTAGGAAGTACAATAGACAAAAAGTTTTCATTTCAATTTTCGCATTGTAGCAAAATCAAAGAGACGTAGCGAAAACTATTGTTCAACGGACCTAATAAAATTTTCAAAAAATAGAACATATTACTTCCTTGACCTCCTTAAATTTGCTACATTACATTCAAAAATACTTTCGCTTTTAATTACGATATATAGCGAATTTAAAGAAAAAAAATACAAAACATACCCAGCTTGGTGAATTTACAGTAGGACCATCAAAACCAATATGAGCTACATGCTTTACATCAGTTGGAAACCCTATTTGCATCTCCTTATCTTGTTCCTCTTCCTCTATTTTTCACATATTAACCCAAAAACATCTCCTTAATGATCTTCATTTTATAATTATTATCATATAATAAAAGAAAAAATTGATATTAATAATCCAACCTTTTATCCATCTGCTATGAATAATTCCACTTTTTGAATATTTTTTAATAATTCAATATTTGCCCTTAATTTGCTATAAGTATCACTTTTTATTTTATATTAATCCAACATTTGCCATTAGTTTGCTATCAGCATACCCTAATAGTAAATTGACACACTACAACAAATTTAGCTTTTTGCGACATTGGATTTAGTGACATTAAAAAACTGCTACTGATTCATATTTTTAGTGTAATAATTACTGCTTTTTATTTTAAGTTTCACGATAAAGTGATTTAGCAACACTTAATTTGGTTTTTAGTGGCATATGTAGTTGTCACTATAGTCTATTGTGGTATTTGTGAGAAATATCACTAGATCCTATGTCGTTAAAAGCTTTAATTAACTTTTTAACATACGGCTAAAAGGACTAATAAATGTCACTAAATCCTCTAGATACACTATAAGAAATTTGAAATAGCGACATATAAATTAAATGTCGCTAAATATATCTCACTAAAAGGAAATTATATTGCAGTGGCAATAAACTAAAGGCAAAAGTTAGTTTATTAAATAATAATAATTTAAAGTGAGATTATTCACAGCGAATGGGTGAAAAGTTGAAATATTAATATTAATTTTTCTTATAATAAATAATATAATAATCAGTAATTAATTTCTTATTTATTTTTGAGTTAGTTAGATTGGTATACATACCAAAAATTTGGGAAATATATCTAAGGCCTTTCAAGAGGCCCTTCATGTTTGCCTTCTCAATCTTGCTCAACCCTACGTGACCCGATCAAATCTCTTATGTATATATATGTCTTCTTAATCTTTTGCGTCTTGCGTCTAACTGTAACAACAAATAAAATTCAAAACATTAATATTCAAAAAATAATTTAAAATAAAAATTAATATTAAAAAAATAACAAATGAATTCTAAAGGAATTTATATTTCATTATTTAGAAAAACACTATAAGAACAGACCAACAAAATATTTGCTTGTTGGTCGTTCTAGAGTGTTTAGCAACCAAAATGTCAGTATGTGACCCCACATTGGTGGCAATTAGGGGTGTTTAATGGGTCTGGTCTCCATATTGAGTCTTTATTTGGCCCGTTTTTAGAAGGGCTTGTAAGAGTCAGACTTAAAATGGGCTATACTATTACTAAAATGAAACGCACTATAAAATGGCTCAATAAGGGACGAAAACTGGCGTTTGTAAATGGTATAACTAATGTATAATTTAAATCAGTCAGTATCCTGAGAGACCACATTTTTTAGAGACGTCTCTCAGGCCCAATCCATTAAAGCTTATTGCCTACATTTACTCTACATTTTCCCTAATGGGCCAACCCAATTAGAGATGGTCTCTCAAGAAGACCGTCTCTCACAAAAATTTGTGATTGTGATAAATTGTTAAATGGGGATTTAAATAATTTTTAGTAGTAAAAATGAGCCGAACCAGGCTTTAAAAGTCCGGCCCATTCAAAGCCCATATTAATTTTAAAGGGCCCTTATCCGACCCAGAACATATTTATATCCGACCCATTGAACACCCATAGTGGCAATACCAATGGTTGCAATTTACATCAGGTAGCAGTTTGGTCGTAATTTGTGACCAGATGTCTGATCACAAATAAAAATAGTATTAAAACAAGATTTTAAAGCCAACCACTGCAGAATTATCGTTATTAAATGAAATAAGTGTATGAAGAAATCCTTACAATATAATCAAGGATAGAATAAATGTTTCAAACCATGATACAACATCTAATGAAACCCATAAAATTTGGGATTATCACAAATAGAGAATTTTGTGTTTAATTAAAAATATATTGAGGAGAAAAAAAATGTTCTCCTTGGGCAAGACTAGTTAAGCAAAATAACAAATTAAAGAAAGGGAAATTAAGGAAAACAAAATTTTGTATTAAGGAGTGCTTAGCTTTCATTAATTACATGGTTAAAACTAATTTAATTTTGCTAATAAACCCTTAATGATAGCCATTAATTCCTTTGGTTGAAATTCTAGCATGTTGTTTAGGAAGAAAATAAAGCATATAATTTTCTTTGTTGTCTATTTTAGGGTACTTTTTATAAGTCATTGATTTTTTGTTCTTTTAACTAAAAATATTATGGTAAATGGTATTATATTAGGATTTAGAAAATTAGAGGAAACAAGAAATATTGGCTATATTTACTTAATATTTTGATTTTACTTCAAAGAGAAATACTTCTCCCGTTATCCAATACTTGTTACATTTTTTTTTGTACATAATTTTAAAATCTTTATTTTAACTAAACAGAATATTATAAAAATTACATATCAAAAACTAGATTTTAAGACTAATAAAAGAAGATCTCATATTACTTTATTATTTCTTATGCATGAGTCTTAATTACCGAAATAGGATTGAAGATGAACAGGCTACTGCTACTATTGAAATGTAGTGAGTATAATATAAAACGGAGGAAGTACTTCCTTCGTTCCGAAATACTTGCTACATTTTGTTTTTGGGCATCGTTTAAGCTTATTTTATATATTGCGGCTAATATTTAAGTAATAATATTGTCAAGTGGAATCTTGTTTGAATCGCCTACTCGCATACTTTCATAATATAAACATTTTATATTATTTTTAAATGTGTATAATTCGAGATATGCTTGAATAAAATAGTACATTAGATTGCGTAAAAAGTTAAATGTAGCAAGTATTATGAACCAGAGGAAGTATAATGTTATTTAAGAAAAAAGTGAATATTGATAACAAATTAAGAGATATAATGAATTGTGTAAATGAAACTAAAAAAAATTAAAATGTATAATGTGATTTAAAAATAAGCATAAAAGTAAATGGAATAAGCATAAACATATAAGGTGATAAGCATAAACCAAAGTACAAATAAGCATTATCTCAAAAAAAAAAAGTACAAATTAAGCAAGAAATATACCACTCAATACCAATTCTTAAAGTCATAAACAACATATAAAAAAAATGAAGTAAATGGAATAATGAATCATCATTACAAATAAATGAACAGATTAGTAGTTAGTTGAGAAGGTTTTTGTAAATAACAGTTATTTATGAAGTTCATAAATCACCTTTATGTGGTAGGATGTGATAGGATGGGTGTTTTGTTATTTTACTTTATTTTTTTTTTATTTTGTTTATTTTAATATTTATTTTTGTCTTTTTGAGATAATTTACAAATCACGATTATTAATTAGGAATTTTTGTAGCTAGTTAGCACTCTAATTAATACATTATCCGAATCTTACAGATTTGTATTTCTCAACTACATTAAGATTAGTCCTAAAAGGCTAAAATTAACTAGAGTTCCTTTCAAATAACGGTATCTTTTCACAAAAGTACACTTATGTATGCACTACGCACTAATAAGTAATAACCCAATTGTACTCATGGTTGATAACTAATAGGAGTACTTCATTTCGTTGCATTTATTTTGCGTCATTTTTTATTTTTGGAATATGCCCCCTACTTCCTTTTAATTTTATTTATATTTTTTAATTATTTTTTAATTTCAACCACATAATTGCTTCTCTCTCTTTATTTATTATTATTATTATTATCCATCTCTTTCTTAAAATCTTATCCCTAAAATACCCTCAAGATTTTCCCATATTTCTAGAATTGTCCCTCCAACTTAATTCCCACTCAGATGAACTACTCAACTCAATTTCACACAAAAACAGAGGAATTCCAAAATTCCCAAATTTGTTGAATCCTAAATCAAGGAATTCAAGACGTTTTAAATGCTTTAAACTATCTGGAATTTCGCAAATTAAATTGTTCCAACTTAAATCAAGTTTTAGCAGAGATTGAAGTGAGTTTGGGATTAATCCCAATAAACCCATTTTTGCTCAAATCAAGAAAGAATAGCATCTTCAAATCCCCCAAATTCTCCGGAATTTCGCTCCTTAAATTGATATTCCAAGATATTGTGAGTTCCTTTGGACCTCAAGAGGCGATAGTTTAGTAAATTCATATGGAATTCCGCCAGAGACGTTATTTCCAGTCAAAATAAACCTCTCAAGAAAAATAAATCTAGTGAAACTTTCAGTAATTGATCCAGAAAGTGATGTATTATCAATGAGGATTATCGGCAGAATCAGAGACGAATCCAAAGTTTAACTCGGTAATATGAGGGGTGAATGGAGTAGTTTGTGTTAGGGTTAAGGAAATGGCCGCAAACGACGCCGTGTGGAGAAGAGAGGCATAGATCATCGGAGAAAAGAGTTCGCCATTGGATTTCTCGGTTGATTGATTTGAGAGCGAGGTAGACCGATTCTTGCTCGATTGAATGAAGAGGATGAGAGAGAATGGGGTTGTGAGGAAGAAGATGCTATGGTGGGAAGAGGTAGAGAGAAAACGCCATTTTTGTGAGAGAAAAGGTTGAAGAAGAAAGGAAATAGGAAAGATTTTAATTGCCTATACGTCTATAGTATTTGCATTCCGGTCATTATATTGATTTCGGGTAAAATATTTCGGGGTTGAATATATCAGATCAAGGGCCGGTTCTAAAGATGGGTAACAGTGTAATAGGGGCGTTGTCCAAGGCCCCATGTCAAAAAATTAAAATTAATAATTGTAGAAGGTCCATATAGGTTATAAATTGCAAATAAAAAGGTCTTAATGTATCATTTTGCCCAGGATTCCAAAATATCTAGGACCGGCCATGTTCAGATCTTATGTCTATGGTTGTTTTTATAAGAATATTTCGAATAAAATATTTCGGGGTTGATTTGAAAAACATTTTGTAACAATGTTAACATAACACCGTCTTAAATAATTCTCATATTCCAATTATTTTTAAAAAATAAATTATTTTTAAAAAATTAAATACGAGATAAACTGAGAAAATAAAAATACTATAAAAAATGAGATTCATACTCCTAACAAAATTGGAACATGATACTATATAATACTTGGTGAGCTGCAAATTGGTAGAAAATGATCCATATGAAAGTTGATGACTTGTGTGATTCGTTGGAAATCAAATGATTCCTAAGAAATTGTTGGGGTGTACATTTCACATGATCATATCACATCATATCATGTGATTTTAGATACTACCCTATATATTATATAAAATCACTGTTAGGTATGTACATCCGATCTCATCCGGCCCAACTCGAATTTTTACGGGTTTATATTGGACCGGAAATCCGAATTGATGAATAAGTAAGACTCGATGACCGGACCAAATGCAACCAGTCCGATCCGATTCCGATTCGAACTGCAAATTCGGTCTCATTTTGCACACCCCTATACAACTTCTCAAAGAATATAATACAAGTCTCTCTCTAGAATTCAACAATTCCCTTTAACTTGCATGTACACCATAATCAATTCTCATGTTTATATACAATTAAATTAGACAAAGTATCACCAAGCTCAAAAAACACAAAACATATGATCCAACATAAATACTCCCACTTTGGCTCTTTGAAGTTTTATCTTCAATGCACACCTCTCCCATTACATTCTCTTCACTCCTTTTCTCAAGGCAAAAATAGAATGTCTTATGATGTGATCAAAGTCACCTTCATAAACGAGAAATCTGATACTTACTCGATCAATAAGAATGGCGAGTGACGAGCGACGACATTTAATATCACCCATAAAAGTATCTTTTATCAAATACAATAAAATCAGGAAAATTTACCTAGAATAATCCAATCTATTTCTATTCATGATTTTTCTACAATAATACCACCTATTGAATAACCATGAAAAATCACAACTTTAAGGGGTATTTGCCTAGAATAAACTTGGATAACCCGATGACCGACTATAGTAGGTAATTTACCAAAAAAGTTTACTGAAAATTAATTTAAAATTAGAGAAATTTTTTGAAAAGTTATATAAAAATTTCTAAATTATAAAAAAAAAATCATAAATGGTTTTGTAAAATCTTTTACTTTTTTTTCGACATCTTATTTTAATTTATCTTTTTTTTCAAAAAAAATATATTTTGCTATAGTAAGTCATCTGATCACCGGGTTAACTTTAGGAAAATACACCAAAAAAATTGGAATTATTTATAGTTAATTAATAGGTGATATTATCATAGAAAAATCACGAATATGTTGAATTATTCTATGTAATTTTTCAATAAAATTATTATTATTGTTATTATGAATCTAGTAGTACTTTATGCAAGTAGAGTGTTGTTTGTAGTATTACAAGTTACAACTAAGCAATCCCAAACCAACATTATACAAGAGAGAGAAATAACCAAAACAAAGCAAAAAGCATCAAAGAGAAAGAGAAACTACAACTTCCCTCTCTTCTTTACTCTTACTTTATAAAACACCTTCTCATTTCCCCCAACATGCCACTTTCTTTTTTATGGTGAAATATAATTATCATTTCCACACCCACATTATTATTTTTATTATTATTAATTTTATTATTATTAATTTTCAATTATTAATTTTTTCCAAAATATCAAAATCTTTGAGCCCACATTTCCCATCTTGCAATGTCACAAATTTAATTAACCACCATTGAAGAACAACAAAGAAAAGGTTGCATTTCCATTTTTTTTATTTTTTCAAGTAAAAACTTGAAAAAAAAATACTTCTTTTGATTGACTTGCAGAATACCCATGTCTTCTAAGTCCAAGTGAGTAAACTTATTTTCTTTTTTCCCACATTTTTCTTGATTTTATCTCATTTAGATCCATTTTCTAATTTTAATTTTGCTAAAGTTTGTATCTTTTCTTTCACTTTTTAAGTTTTTGTTTGATCTTAGTGTCAATTGCACTTCCTTTGAATCAATTATTTCATCAAAAACTGTATTTGTTTTAGGGTTTTTGTTGGATTTTTTAAATTTTTTGCTGATTATGTAATAAACCCATTAAGATTACACTATTACAAATAATACCCAGAAAAAAAAATCAAGATGGGCAATTTATGTAATGGGTTTTTTCAATTTTTTTTGATGATTATCTAATTTTCCCATAAAAATTACACTATTATAAATAATACCCAGAAAAAAAATCAAGATGGGCAATTTCTGTCACTATGAAAGATTGAATTTTTCAGTGAAATTAGATGAATTAAATGCTTAATTTTGAATTTCTTGTAAAAGAATGGAAATTGTTGGTTGGATCTACAATTTATTGACCTTTTCCTTGATTCCACTTATAAACATGGGTACTACAATTGATCTTAGTGGAATGCTTGTCTATTTTTGTCAAATTCTCATTTTTTCTTATTTTTTGATTAAAATTATGTAATTTATTTTGGTTAGTGTTTATTTGTTGATTTATAATTGCAATGTGAAATGATTTATGATCACATTATGAACAATGGGCAGATCTGGTTTATTTGAAACTCCTGCAAGCAAGCCTGCACCAAATACACCTAGAGTTGCCAAGTTAGGAAAGCCAGGATCCAATAAATCAGATGCTGATTCACCTTCTCCTGTTACCAATTCTCGGCTGTCGATTGATCGTACATCACCGAGGACTGTGACCTCGAAACCGACCATTACTCGGTCCTCTACTCGACTATCTACACCAGAAGTATGTTCTATGAATCTTTGGGCTTTCAGTTTGAATTTTGGTTTTTGGCATTGTTTTGTCATTGTATGCTGTTTTTAGATGTTGCCAGTGTAGTTATAGCCTCTAAGACCTATTACTCTTAACTCGGGGTGTTCGATGGGCCGGTTCCCCATTTTGAGCCTTAACTATTAGTTAAAGGGTCTTAACTATTAGCAAGTTGCTCAAGGGATTCAATATTGTACTTCTATATTGATTAGTGATGTACTATTGTATGTGATGGGCTTGTTTGGTGCAAGGTATCTGTAGAGGTACGGAGTAGGAACCACCGGACCAGTGTCACATGATTTGCTAATCGCCTCAAGATCACGAATCGCGAATCGAAAAAAGATAATTATGGTTAGTTTAAGGCTCTTTTTGAACCATTTTGAGCGAATCTCAAATTGGTGCAAGGTTTCTGTAGAGGTAGGGAGTAGGGGCCAATGTTACATGATTGCTAATCGCCTTGATATTCGCGAATAGAAAAAAACGAATTATTGGTCAGTTATAGGCTATTTTTGAACAAAATGAATTATTGGTCAATTTTAGGCTATTTTTGAACTATTTTGAGTGAATCACAAATTCATAAG
This sequence comes from Amaranthus palmeri, assembly GCA_019776075.1. NCBI lineage: Eukaryota > Viridiplantae > Streptophyta > Magnoliopsida > Caryophyllales > Amaranthaceae > Amaranthus > Amaranthus palmeri. The sequence goes on along the minus strand of JAAKBH010000271.1, from coordinate 3,066,424 downwards.
GCGAACTAACCAGTGAATTATGTTTCACTGGTAAATACTTGGGGTAACAAACTAAAAATGGCAAACTAACCAGTGAATTAGGTTTCACTGGTAAATACTTGGGGTAACAAACTAAAAATAGTTGTAAGTCATCACTTAGGTTAAATTAATGGTTACAGTAGCTTTTGAATATAATTTGTTGACAAAAAATGTGGAGAAAGTCTTATAACAATACTTTTGATTTTGGAACGCTACAAATTATAACGTTGTGGACCACTAAACGCTACCTAAAGGCTAAAGTGCTTTTAGCCTCATTAAATCACTAACAGTATGCCGAACACCCTCAATATATTTTTTTGGGCTTGTTGCTTAAGGGATTCAATATTGTATTTCTATATGATTAGTGATGTACTATTGTATGTGATGGGCTTGTTTGGTGCAAGGTATCTGTAGAGGTAGGGAATAGGAACCACCGGACCAGTGTCACATGGTTTACTAATCGCCTCATGAATCACGAATCGAGGAAAGATAATTATGGTCGGTTTAAGGCTATTTTTGAACCATTTTGAGCGAATCTCAAATTGGTGCAATGTTTTTGTAGAGGTAGGGAGTAGAGGCCAGTGTCAGATGATTTGCTAATCGCCTTGCTAATTGCGAATAGAAAAAAAGAATTATTGGTCAGTTTATAGGCTATTTTTGAACAAAACGAATTATTGGTCAATTTTAGGCTATTTTTGAACTATTTTGAGTGAATCACAAATTCATAAGGCGAACTAACCGGTGAATTATGTTTCACTGGTAAATACTTGGGGTAACAACTAAAAATAGTTGTAAATCATCACTTAGGTTAAATTAATGGTTACAATAGCTTTTAGAATATAATTTGTTGACAAAAAATGTGGAGAAAGTCTTATGACAATACTTTTGATTTTGGAACGCTACAAATTGTAACGTTGTGGACCACTAAACGCTACCTAAAGGCTAAAGTGCTTTTAGCCTCATTAAATCACTAACAGTTATGCCGAACACCCTCAATGTGTTTTTTTATCCTCTCGCTTTTATAAATTTGGCTATTTTTTGATGTGGGTATTGTTTTTGTTTGAGTTTCGGTTATGATATGTATACTAGTAATGACTATTGTTGCTGGAATAAGTAGCTTTGTACCTAATATAGACTGGAGTAGTTGGATTGTAAATTGGTCTATTTGTTTTTGTTCATATGTTAGGATTAACGATTTGACATTGTTATTTTTAGAGGTGTTCATTCGGGTCATCGGGTTGATTGCTGGTTATGTATTTTGCGTCTGTTTGAAATCGAGTTTTGTGTCCGTATTGGTTTTTACATAAATGTCATTTTTGAAGTAGGGTCTAATCGGGATCGGTCGGGTATGTTTTGAACACCTCTACACTTATTCTTGTAATGCTACAATAACCCATTATCCATATAAAATGTTAACAAAGATGCTGTTCCGGTTTTTTATTCTAATCCCGTCTTTTTTGTTCTTTCAGAAGCCACAGTCGCGTATTTTCAAGCCATCTGAGTTGCAAGCCCAATTATCAGCTGCTCAAGATGATCTGAAGAAAGCAAAAGAAAAGTTAGTTTTGTCTGAAAAAGAGAAGAATCACGCGCTGAATGAGTTGAAAGAGGCGAAGAAACAAGCCGATGAGGCCAATGAGAAGCTTCAGGAGGCTTTGGCGGCTCAAAAACAAGCTGAGGATAGCTCGGAAATTGAAAAATTCCGAGCTGTTGAGGTGGAGCAAGCGGGGATTGAGGCTGCACAGAAGAAGGAAGAGGAATGGAAGAAAGAGTTAGAAGCTGTACGGAGTCAACACGCCATAGATATGACTGCACTCCTCACAGCTACTGAAGAACTCCAAAGGGTTCAGCAAGAGCTTGCCATGGTTACTGATGCCAAGAACCAGGCTCTTAGTCATGCCGATGATGCCACCAAGATTGCGGAGATTCACGCCGAAAAGGTCGAAGTTCTCTCTTCGGAGCTTGCAAAGTTGAAGGGTTTGCTCGAGTCGAACGCCAACAATGGGGATTCTGAGGATATGGTAGTAGTAGAATTGAGAGCAGAATTGGGTGGTTTAAGGCAAGAGCTTGAAAAGGCGAGAACTTTTGAGCAAGAACTCGCTGAGAAAGAAAAATCGTATGAGAAGATTGTGGGTGATCTGAAATCGGAGATTGAAACCCTTAAGGAAGAGTTTGACAAGGCGAAGGCACGTGAGGTGGGTTTGGTTGAAGAAAAGGAATTGGCTGTGAGTGAACTGAAAGCCGAGATGGGTTCTTTGCAACAAGAGCTCGAGAAAACAAAGTGTTGTGAGCGGGATTTGAATGAGAAAAACACGTCTTATGAAAAGATCGTAGACGAGCTTAAGTTAGAGTTGGGTTCTTTACAAGACGAGTTGGAGAAGGCGAAAGTGTTTAAAGACGAGATGATCGACAAAGAAGAGTCTCACAAGAAGATTGTTTCTCGGCTAGAGTTTGAGATTGAATCTTTGAATAAAGAGCTTGATGAAGCGAAGGGCTTTAAACAGGAGTTGTCGGAGAAGACGGCATTGTATGACCAGACTGTTATGCAGCTCAAGACACAGATAGATCTCCTTGAACAAGAGTGTGAAAAGGCCGAGAATCTCAACGAGGAATTGGTCGAGCGAGAGAAATCAAAGGTGAAAGAGTTTGAATCGAAGATTTATTCACTGCAGCAAGAGCTAGATTTGGCGAACAGTTTCCAGGAGAAGCTGGTCGAAAAGGAAGAGGCGTACGAACAGCTGAATGTAGAATTGGAAGCGGCAAGGATGGCGGAATCTTATGCTTTAAATCTGCTTGATGAATGGAAGAAGCGAGCCGAGCAACTTGAAAATAAGGTGGCTGAATCGGATAGGCTTGAGAGATCGACTTCTGAATCATTGAATTCGGTTATGAAGCAGCTTGAAGGAAATAGCGATTTGCTTCATGAGGCAGAATGTGAAATTTCGGGTCTTAAGGAGAAGGTGTCGTTGTTGGAAATATCGCTTGCGAAAAAGAAAGAGGATTTGGAGGATTCGGAACGCCGGTTTGAACAAGCAAACAAAGAAGCCAGAGAAGCAACCGAGAAGATAGAGTTCTTAAAGTCCGAGCTTGAAAGTGTGACTGAGGAGAAAGCGTTGGCTTTGGAGAACGAAAAACTTGCCGCTTCTAGTGTTCAGGACCTTCTAGAAGAGAAGAATAAACTCATTAACGAGCTTGATACGTTGAAAGAAGAAGAGGAGAAGAGCAAGAAAGCAATGGAGAGCTTAGCGTCTGCGTTACATGAAGTTTCCGCTGAAGCAAGGGAGGCTAAAGAGAGCTTGTTATCGAGCCAAGCGGAGCATGAAAACTTCGAAATGCAAATTGAGCATCTTCAGCTTGTTCTAAAAGCAACAAGCGAGAAGTATGAGGCTATGCTCGAAGATTCAAAACGAGAGATCGATCAGCTTACAAGCACAGTAGAACAATCGAAGATAGATTATGATACCCAAATGGAAGATCTTAAGGTGGTTTTGAAGGCTTCGAATGACAAGTACGAAAGCATGCTTGACGAGTCAAAGCAGGAGATTGATCATCTTTCAAGAGAGATCGAACGATACACGCTTGAGCACCGAAATGAGAAGGCCGAGTGGGAGGTAAAAGAGGCGGAGTTGAAGGACCGTATAAAGGCTTTGGAAGAAGAAAAATCGACAATTGAACAGTCGGGGCTGAATTACGAGGAAACTAAGGCGGAGTGGGAACAGAAAGAGCTGAATTTTGTCAATAGTGTGAAAAAGTCAGAGGAAGAGAAGCTGTCGATGGAGAAAGAAATAATGAGGTTGGTGAATTTGCTTAGGGAAGCCGAGGAAAAAGCTAGTGCGGCTCAAGAAGAAGGATCTCAGTTGAGAAATACACTCGGAGAGGCTATGTCAGAGTCGGTTTCCCTTAAGGAAGCTCGCGATGAAGCGGAGGGCGAGAGCTTGAAGTTAAAGGACGCTCTTCGTGGGAAAGAAAATGAATTGCAGAACATGATCCGGGAAAATGAGCAGCTTCGAGCTGCAGAAGATGCGAATGCGTGGAAGATAGACGAACTGACGAAATTGCTTGAAGAAGCCAAGTCCTACCACAAAACCCAAGAAAACGGTGAGCTCTCGGATAGTGATAAAGACTACGATATGCTGCCAAAAGTCGTAGAATTTTCTGAAGAAAACGGGCACACAAGTGAAAATAAGCCAAAAGTTGAGCCTCTAAGCCCTCTATCTCATCAAACCGAGGGAGAAGAGAAGGAATTGCATGCGGGAATGAGCAATGGTGTAGGCGAGGGAGTTAAAACTGGGGTTTTGGCCGAGACCCAGAATGTCGATGGAAAACCCACATCAACAGAGAACAAAGACCCGGTTCATGACGAAACCTTAGAATCCGAAGCAAAGATGTGGGAGAGTTACAAGGTGGATAAAGACTTCTCGACAGAGATGGAAACGGAACAAGGCTCATTGGATGATGAAGTCGATTCCAAGACGGAATGTGCTGAAAGTGTTGATCAGATGAACGAGATTCCATCAGAAAACGGTGCAAACTCCGACTCAAAACAGAAGAAGAAAAAACCGTTATACAGGAAATTCGGAAATCTACTGAAGAAGGGTATTAGCAATCAAAAGTAGTTATTTTAGGTAATTGTATTACATGTATTCTGATGCCTAGATTCTTTGTTTCATTTTTCTCAAGTTTGAATTGAGCCTCTTAAAGGAGTAATGGGTATGATTTGTTTTATAGATCTCATGAAATGTTGGCTTGTATTTCACAGAAAAGGGATTATAAATTTGTTCTTGATCAATATGTTTATTACTGGTGAAACTGATTTGAAGAAAACTGTACTATTGTTTGATTACTCAATATCATCTATTGTCCATTGCTATGTAATTTCTCGGGCGTCGTGTGAATTCAGAATACTAGTAAAGGTGGACGGGACACTCATCTCTACATGTATACGGAATCAATTATGTGTCATTTTTCAATGTTTAAAGCTTGCTCTATTTGAACACCAAGCACTATTCATCAGCTATATTTGACTTTTATATTGTCGTTAATCTTTTAGTTAAACATAGTCATATGGGATCTAATTTGAATTGTCTCGATCTAAAATATATTGTAGTTTCCATAATTTTTTTTGGTTTCTCCACTACTACACAATATTTATTTTTGTCTTATTTTTTTGGTTTCTTCACCAAATACCTAGTTTATCGTGTGTTCTTTCTTTGTCCTCTCTACTAGATATCCGCGACGAAATGTTTGCAATTGGTAATAAACTAGTGACTAGGTCCTTAATCTACTATTTTTCTAATTCAAATTAGTTACTGCAATTCTAGTTTTACGCTATTTAAAAGCACAAATTAAAGCTTAATATTTTTATTAACACATAATGAAAAATTGTAAAAAGTCGGATTATTCACGGCGGATGAACAAAAGCTCGGATTATTTATTCAATTTTTCCTTTATATTTTGAGGTATAACCCAAGAGAATAAAAAAATAAGAATAAAAAGCGAGGAACATGGAAAATGTGCGTTGGACCGACACCGGTCGAAGTTCGAAACGGTTAATTGGCGGGAAGCTTTCTGTCTCAGTTCTAAACCCTAATCAGAGGAACAGATAGATCTTTCGGGATCAACAATAATGGCGACGGCTGGATTATACCGTCGAATTCTTCCATCACCTCCCGCCATTGATTTTGCTTCCATTGAAGGCAAGGTTTGGTATTTCTCTCCTTTGTTTAGTTGGCTCTATATGTTCAAAATGCGGCCTTTCCAAATTACTTTCTTTAGCGCTTAATTGAACTGCGTTTTTTTTTGATAATTGCTTTCAACATGTTAAAAATTGACTATTGTTGCAGTTTTTTTGCGCTGTGAGTTCAGAAATGGTTTGGATTAATTTTGGATGAAATACTATAAATGTTCCAATCTGATTATTATAATTAAGCTTACATTTCTTAAAATTTTACACTATATTAGATTGATGTTACTTTTAAGAGAGGAAATGAGGTTAATTGAAATTGAACTGAAAATGGTAATTTCCCAAAATGGATAAATGCCAAGTGTAAAAAAGTTGGTTATTTGAAATGTTCTGGCCTTAGGGTTTCTAGCATTAAGAGTTTGAAAGCTTGATAGCTAGTTTGCTGGGAGTCATATTGCTTTTGACATTGCAGAAACTTCATATGGAAGCTCTTCGAGATGGAACTATGGAAGGTTTTTTTAAATTGATTTCCCACTTTCAGACGCAGTCTGAGCCTGCATATTGTGGATTAGCCAGTCTTTCAATGGTCTTAAATGCACTTGCCATCGATCCTGGGAGAACCTGGAAAGGTGCTTTACTAATAAGAGTAATTAATTACCTTTTTTTTCATTAAAAAAAAATTGATTACTTTTCTTTATGTTACTGCTGTTTTTGGTTTTTTAATTTTTATATTATTCACTTAATGAGTGGTAAACTCGGGCTACATGTGTAAAACCTAAAGCTCATGTAACCGAGTGAGTTTAGAGGGAAAGGAGACTTACCACATAATAAATATACATTGCTATGGCTCGTAACTCTTGAATTTGAGACTCACCTAGTGCATTACATTCGACACTCAGAATCATCTTGCTTTGATCATGAGGGCCGTATGATAGTAGTTACTCTATCTATCGCTTCCATTTTTTCTATGTCAATTTTGATTGTACTAATTGTCTTTCAGGAGCTTCATTGTTCTACGACATGAGTAAACATCTAATTTAGAATGCATAGAAACTTGGATTGTGATTAAAGCATACTATTTTTAAGGGTACATAATTAATCTTGATATGGTTGGATGGTAATATTGATTCATGTAAGCTTTACCAAGAAAATAACAATAGTGATGTTGGTGAACTCATCATGTTGAATGGAGAAGATCAGCCAAAATGGAAGCTATAGTCAATTGTTCTTTGGCCTTTGGTTGGTGAAAACTATGATATCGAAGTTGTAAGTGTTAAGTATCAATTGTTCTTTGGCCTTTCAAGTTTAAGATTTTTTGCCCATATATAACTCTATAAAAGGTGTATGATGAAAAACAAAATGAAATACAATTTGGACAGAAGCTCTTATTACGTGATGGTATTCCCCTAGTTTCTTTGTGGTTTCAATTTGGCTTCTTCTTTGTTCAGATAATATGGTAACACTTCTTGCTGATAAGCTGCTAAAGACTGGAATGTGCTATGTGTGAACTCACATTTTATTGGAGATAGTTTGGATTGTGGTTGTTCTATGTGAGCTTATGGAGGTAGTCTAAAGGTTTTGTGATTTATGTATAAGAAACTTTTGGGATCAAGGGTTTGACACTATTGTTGTTGTATTAAATGAAGTTTGCTTTAATATTTGTCGGTCATACTTATTGAAATATCTGTCGGTATGTATTTCAACCAATAGGACCATGGAGATGGTTTGATGAGTCTATGTTGGACTGCTGTGAGCCTCTAGAAAAAGTTAAATCTAAAGGGATTTCCTTTGGGAAACTCACTTGTTTGGCTCACTGTGCTGGTGCAAATGTTCAAGCTTTCCGTACTAACAAGAGCTCTATCAAAGAGTTCAGAAATTATGTAGAGAAATGCTCAAAATCTGATGAGTGTCATGTCATCTCTCACTATCATAGGGGAATTTTCAAGCAGGTATTGCTTCTCTATATCTTCCATTCTGTTAAATAAAATGATTGTTATTTTGTCCACAAGATTAGAGCAGACGATTAAGCAGATCCAACGGTTCAGACTTCAGACTTGATCCTACTTTTACCCTTCTGTTTTATATCGAATTGAGGATTTTATTTTATTGAGCCATTACAGGTCATGGGCCATGGGACATTGATGAGTTCTTTACAACTATAATGAGTTGGGACTTAGATATATGCTTGATGAAATCACCGGCTTCAACTGTACAAATGATGTCTCTGAAGTATTGAGTTGTATAGGAAATGATATATAATCACCAATCGTCTAATTGAACCAAGAATTTCAGAAATGCAATTAAAAATGGGACATTTTCGAAAAATTATAAAGTAGATAAAGCTTAACAACTATTAGTTTAATCTCTTTGAATTTCATATAATACATTAACCTTCAGTAACAAGGACTCATTTTCCATTTCTGACACATGCACTTTTTACTGTCCGATTTGGCAGTTTTATGAAAAAAAAACCCGAAAGTTTTAAGTGAAACTTTAAAATTTTGAGCCAAATTGTAGTGTCAAGGGTCCGACATGAGTACTTTAAGTTAATGAAGATTTTAAACAACAGAGCTTTAGTCACAATTGATATTCTAGGCGGATTACATTTCTCTTCTATAGCTCCTTAAAAATAATCTATTATGCCTCTTAACAGGAATCGTGTTGATCCTCTTATGGTCCCTTAGCAATTTCATGTTGGCTCATTATTGGTCTTAGGTCCTATTTACTTGCAACCACCAGCCGGGTAGATCCATATTGAAGAGCAATACGCAATCCATTTATTCGAGTTAATGGTCTTATTGTGCATAAAGCTGAAGTGTAATTTTGTGTAGTGTTTGATTTTTCAATATCAGTTGGACACTTGGATAGTTGGATTACCTTTCAATATGGCATGCCTTTCTTGGGATGATTCTGTCAGCCAGCTTCTATACCTCCTTATAAAATAACACTTATTTATTTTACATAATCTTTTATGATCTGAATTACTGAGCCAATTTTTAAGCAATTTGATCACAGGAAAGAAAAAAAAAATCAAAGGGAAATATCAGATAATAATGGTCTATGGCATATACTGTGAAAGTCGAACTCTAGGTTATCTCATCCAAGATTTTTTTTCAGTTGTGCATGTCAGCTTTCTAGACAGTTATATTCATTTACTATTGATCAAATGGATTCTAGATGCCTTTTTGATATGCACAGCATATTTCTGTGTTTCTGTTTTGATGCATTGATAATTTTTGAATCTTTACTGCAATCTTAGACTGGATCTGGTCACTTCTCTCCTATTGGTGGTTATCATGCTGGAAGAGACTTAGCACTGATCCTGGATGTTGCGCGTTTTAAATACCCACCTCATTGGGTCCCATTATCTCTTCTTTGGGAAGCGATGAATACTACTGTTGGAGAAAGCTGTGAACGCAGAGGGTCAGTACATGTCTGTGATCCCTCCTTCTTTACTTGTAATTAATAACTTTCTCTTTGGCTAATTTTTAGCTCTTACTTTTTTCCTAAATGATGCATTTAGCTTTTCTTGGTCGTTTTTTGACTCTTTGATTATCCTATATTAGTTGCACTTGTTAACTAGTATAGTGTAAAATTTGATTACAAACTGATTTTTCATGCTCCTTTCCACAAAGTGTTAATGAATGGAAAATTGAATAGGTAGGGAATAAAAGGAAAGGACTTACTGAGGAACAAGTTGTAGCTTTGCGCTTTAGGGATTTCGTAAAGGTGAAACTTTAAACACCAATAATGACGGTGGTTGGGATTCTGAGTTGATTTCCTTCCTATTTTCAAGCTTCTAAAAACCTTTTTATATTAGTTGATCTTTGTTGATTCTTCATTATACAAAGATGATTACTATGCATTATACTCTTGGGATTCCATACTAGATGATTTCCTTCCTATTTTCAAGCTTCTAAAAAATAAATGTTGAATTGTAAAACCGGAGCTTATAACTGAACAATTAAAACTTTCGTGCTTTATTTATATTTGGGATTCCATACTAGAGTCTGATAGTTGGTTTGAAAATTTTACATCAGCATCTCATTCCTCTTTATCAAACGTTCTAATAATGTTACATGCTCATTGATAATTGTTTTAGATTTTTTTCACTAAGACATTTTTGGAGATGTATGCCAGTACATTGTTCCTTTTCCATTACCTCTTGAGTTGATTTTCCGTCTGATCACTTTAGTGTCTATTTGCCAGGTACATGCTTATATCAAGACCACAACAAGATCCAGCACTTCTATATACCTTGGTATGATGTACTGGCTATAGAATATGACCCATAATTTCTCTTCTCACACCTACAAATACAGATACATTTTGGGTAAATTTTCTCAAGTTCATTTTTTGCCCACATTATATGAGTTTCCTTTTGTTTTCCCATTTTAAATGGGAATGCTTTTTTGTTTTCCCATTTTATTGGAAAAGCTATTTGACTATGTTGGCAGCAAATTTGTGCAACATAAAATAGCGTATTCGTGGGCACTAAAGTTCATGGTGCTATCATATTTAAATATGTGAGTTCTTGGTGGCATCTTACCATATAAGTATCACAGTATACGGGGTTTTTTTTTATTGATTGAGAGTAATCAAAACAGAAAAAAATCTTTTTGTAAGTTCCTAAAGTTTTGCATCCAAGAGGAAGAAGACCCTCTTTAACATCAAATTTTCGACATTGTGAAAGATCCATCAATTTTTTTGAAGAAATAGATGGACTTGTTTCCTAATTGTCATTTTTCTTGAAGGTCATAAACTCAGAGTACGCTCGTCAAGTCATGTGCTAACATTGCATCTGTCTGAGTATTGTGCATAATGATGTCACTTGAAATTTATTTATTATATAGTCACTTGTGACCTTGTCTTTTCCTGAATAGAGAATTTACTTAGACCGTCTTTGTAGAGCTGCAAACATGACAGCTGGGCTAGTATAGCAAAATACTTGGTGGAGGATGTGCCTGTTCTCTTGAGGTCAGAAGATGTGAAGGATATTGTGAAGGCCATCTCTATTGTTTGCATATCATTACCCTCAAACTTTAGGGAATTTATTAAGTGGGTGGCTGAAGTTCGAAGGCATGAAGATGATGATCCAGGTCTAAGCCAGGAGGAGATGAGAAGGTTGATGCTGAAGGTTTGTAGCTTTAACATAACATTTACGCGCTCATAGTCCATATTGCTTTATTACTAAAGCAACTATTTATACTACAGGAAGAGCTACTTAAACAAGTTCAGGAAACAGATTTATACAAGCAAGTAACCAAATTTCTTTCCTCCACATACATGTGTTCCAGAAAAGGTGACATGTTAGGTCATGACCACAGTTTATCCGATGTTGCAGCAGCTGTTTGTTGCGAGGGAGCAGGATTTTTAACTGGTCAACCTGGATCTTCTGGTGGATTTTGCTGTGAGAAAACATGTATAAAACAGATAAGCAGTGATGGCGGCAAGCCCGTAACTATAGTCTCTGGAACAGTAAAGGATGGTTTGAGTAATCAAGGGCTTCAAATTTTGGTCCCCATAACTAATCAGCAATCCAATTGCTGCTTCGACCGAAGGGATTGTTTGGGAATGCACCCTACTGGAAATGATATTTTAACTGTACTTTTGCTTGCACTGCCTATGCAAACATGGTCTGGTATTAAGGATGAATCACTTGCGCAAGAATTGGCAAGCCTTGTTTCAACTGAAAATCTTCCGGCTTTACTGAAGGATGAGGTGAGTACTAGCCTTTTATCTTTGACGCTCCACATTTTTTCTTGGGACCAACCAATTGATAATCATCGGATTACTAGTATTAGAGTATTTATGTTTAACACAGGAACTCATAGCCGACATGGGTATGTGTCAAGTGTCAGTTTGGGCAATGTTTTACACTATTTCAATGTTTCTGGTCATCGGTCGAAAACAAAGTGTCGTACCACTATCTTACTGTTGAGGATATGATGCGTGTTCTTGATTATCTAAATGCAGACAATAATAGTCACAAACTCTGAGCGATAGGAACATGATCAACATTTAAATCTTACCTTCTAGTTTCCACACTAAGTTCTCGATCAGAAGTGAAATAGAGATAGCTTTTGATATAATATGGATTCTATAGTTGATATTGACAATACATGAATTTCTTATGTACTGTCGTAGAATCGTATAACAGATTACTGTTTATGACTGCCTCTGGCCATTTGACGATAAGTTAATACACAAATTACTCAGCCATGAGCCATGTCTTCATAGCATTTGTATATAGCTGCATGCCTGCATGAGTCTCGAAAGCATCATTGCATCATTCGATAGATTTTTGGAAGATTAAATCTTTTGAGAGACGGGTTTTCTGTTTGTTGCTATCCATCTTCTCGTTTAAGTTTTCGCTTTCTTCTTGAATTTTGCTCCGATTTGTATATAGATTTGTGATCTTTGTAAGTTTGCTATGACAGGTATTGCACTTGCGACGTCAACTCATTCTTCTCAAGAGATGTCAAGCTAACGAGATGGATGGTGATCTAAGTGCACCTCCCTTGTAGTAGTTAATGTATAATATTCTCAAATTAATCTAAACAATTTGATGCAACAATATTGTATGTAGTATAAAAAGTTAATTATGTATTCATCATATTAATTTAAAGTATTTTTGTGACAATTGAAAGGGGCTCCTTTTGGTCGCACTCTCTTTTATGGGTATGAGTTGCTACTGTCCTTCCCTTCCCAGACCCTGTTCATAGTTTTCTGGAGCGGGATACACTGGGTAGGATGATGATGATGATGATGATAACTGATTGGAGTAGTTTATTTGATCGATTGATTTTATAAATTTAATTAATTAGCTGATTTTAAACATGCATACGAGCGCAGTTTGCTGTAAATTAGTTGATTCATAACAAATTATATCAACAGGTATATTTATTAAGCATCGACATTAGGTGATTTAACTATCCAACTTCTATTTATATTTATATAATTAAAATAATTCAACAAACTATTTGAGCAATACCCCAAATGTGATAGGGGTAGATGGATTTCATTAATTAATGATATAATAACAAAAAAGCAAAAGAAAATGACGTTTTATCTTAGTTGAAACCGTTTTTTCAAACAAGTTTCTCGTATCAATTCTCTACTCTAACTCTTCCTTCGGCCTATTTTGTGATAAAAAAAAACATAATAAAAATATAATTTTTTTTTCTTTTTAATGGGAATAAAAATATAACTTCGGCCTATTCTATAATAAAAAAATAAAAAAAAATACAAAATAAAAATGTAGCTAAGGGAAATAATATTCTGGCGAAAATTCAACTATTTTTCTTCTCCATGGAATAAGAGTATAGAACCCTAACTTTAATTAATTTTTCATTATCTTCTTCAATCAATGGAAGATTCAAATTCAATCGATGATGACGACCAATTTCTGGACGCTTTGGACGAATTCCCCTTCTACGATTGCTCAGACAATTTCGATTCATCCCTCGATTCCTCTTCTCAATCCTATCTCTCTCCTCCCTCTTTTCCCAATTCAAATTTCTCGGAAAAAGGGGGACTTCGTCGTCGCCATTCACTTAAAACCCAAAAATCAAAGGATTCAGATAAAGTCGAATCCTCATCGAAAACTATAATTGAGGATTTAAATGAAGAAAAAGAGAATTCTACAGTTACTAGAGATGAGATTAGTGAAGAATCACCATCTTCATTGAGAGAAAGGGAATCTGAAGATGGTTCATTTAATTTATTGATTTATCTTGCAGAATTGATAGTTAAAGCAATTGGGTTTCAGTTTAATCTGCTAATTAGTCTTATAAGCTTTCCTTTTTGGGTGCTCTATTATTCTTGTATGTTTGCTATAAACCCATTATTTGTAATTGGGATTGGTAAGAGCTTTTTTATTGGAAAAATTGCAAGACTATGGAATCTTATTTGTGATACTTTGAGTCCATTAATGTCTGAATGGCTAAAGAAGCATGAATCATGGTTGGGTTTTGCTTTGCGCTGTGGCTGGGGATTGTTTTGGTCAGTTTATGTTTGCTCCATTTTAGTTATTTTGTTGATTTCTTCATTTGTGATTGGTGGGTTGTTGATGAGATATTATGTTGTTGAAGAACCATTTCAGTTAAAGCAAGGATTGAACTTTGATTATACTAAAACAAAGCCTGTTGCTTTTGTGCCTATTGTGATTTGTTCTACTTCAGAATGTACTGATAAAAATGAGGTTGTGGATACTTCTAGATTTGTTAGAGTTATACCTCCTAAACATAAGTTGCAGACTACTGTGATCATGGTTTTACCCGAATCGGATTACAATCGAAATCTGGGGATCTTTCAGGTATGCATTTTATTGTTTTTGGTTTTGAATTTAGTCTGTTTTGTGTGATCTTAGTTTCAAGCATGCTGCTTAGGTATTGTTTGTTTTTGAAGTGTTCTGTATTTTCTGGTGTTACAAGATGAGGTTGGGCATATCTACCCCCATGTTGGTCTAGGTCGGTAGGTGAGAGTCGCTTAGTGACATCGGGATGATTGGAAATTGTGCTATGCAATTTATTGTTGCCTTTTCCATTATTCTAAGATCTTATATCAATAAGGTCACATCATAGCGGCCTGTCACGGTCCGAACACGACTGCGCACGGTGCGTGACTAGGGCAAAGTAGTCAGCACGTGACTGGCCGCCTTGTAAAGGTCTTCAACAAAACTGAATCAATATTTCCCCACTATAAAGGTGTAACGTTTTTGACCTATATCTGATGTTACTGTAACCGCATCACCATGCCGTTGCCGCGATCGCGACTATTACCGCGTTTTTGCACTATGATTAGTACAAAATGTGTTACACAGAGCTAATTGTAGCTTCTTCAATAAAATAATTGCTAATCCTGTACTATCATTTTCATTGTGTCTGTTTAAACTTGCAGTCATTGCGTATATGTCTACTTGCTTTTTCTCTATGTCAAGGAACCAACTCAATCTAAAGCTTAAGCTTTTAGTTGAGTTAGTTACTTGACATGTTATCAAAAGCTAACGTGACAAGAGGTCATAGGTTGTCAAATCTTAACTACCCCTCATTTAAAGTGGAATGTTCAACGCCTATGCACATCCTCACTTCTAGCCCAATGGGTTATCGTGTGAGGGTGCGTGTTAGAGTATATAACATATCCTGAGGCCTCAACCATCAGCTTAAGCTTTTGGTTGAGTTGGTTCCTTGACTCTATATCATGTAGATTACGAGCACATATCTATATGATAATGGAAGACTATAGCTTGCTTTCTCCTTCCATGTGGTCTGGGTGTTCATTATTGTCGGACTATTTTTGTGTTTTGGGCAATTTTAGCTTTAAGTGGTTTTTGTCTTGCGTGTGTATTTATCCGTGCTTCTGTTGGGTGTCTCAATGAGGATCTCGAGCCGAGGAACTCTTTGGCCGTATCCTCTTTTATGGGTATGGGTTGCCGCCTTCCTTCCTCCAGACCATGATCATAGTTCCTATGGGTGGAATACTCTGGGTAAGATGTTGATGATGATCTGTTGCGTATCCCTTCTTCTCAAGGCTTACTCCATAGAAGAGATAACTTTCCGCTTGAGAAGTTAGCATAATGACTTGGTAATTGTCTACAGGTGCGGGCGGAATTTCTATCTGAAAACGGCAAATCCCTGGCCAGTTTCAGCCATCCGTGCATGTTGGCATTCCGAAGCCAGCCAATCCGCCTTCTGCTAACATTTTTTAAGATCGTCCCACTTGTAGCCGGTTATCTCTCCGAGACCCAAACTCTAAAGTTAACATTCAATGGATACCGTGAAGGTGTCATTCCTACCGCATGCCTGAAGATAACAATGGAACAACGAGCAGAATTTCGTCCTGGAGCTGGTATTCCTGAAGTGTATGATGCATTCGTACATCTTGAATCGGAACTCCCATTCTTTAAACGAATACTATGGTATTGGAGGAGAACTATGTTTGTTTGGCTTAGTATGACGATATTTGCAGTCGAGTTGATGCTCGCTCTAGTATGCTGCAGACCTCTTATAATGCCAAGAACAAGGTGTAAAATTACTCGAACTCGAAGCAACCCTTCTCTAACAACTCATCAAGCTCAAAGGTAGCTACTTTGATTTCGGGTTTCTCGTAGCAGTCATTAGAGTTGTTCATTCGGATCATCAGGTTGATTTCGGGTCGGTTAAAAATCGGGTTTTGCGTCCGCATTAACTTTCATATACATTTTAATTCTTTTTGTATTCGGGTACAAGGTCGGTGAATATCGGGTCGTCGGATCTGTTTTGAACGCCTCTCTGCAGTCTAACTACCGGCTTCCGCGGTCGATTTTTTTTCTTTATTTTTTTTACCAAAAATTTTATTTGCTAATTGTAAAATGTTAAAGTGGTGGCTGTATTTGTTCATTTTGTGCATAAGGTATTTCATCTTTGTAATTTTAGTTTCTAATTCTATACTTGAATACGGGTATACAACTGTTTGTAATCTGAGAGGTCCTTTTGTATAGTTTGAAAATAAGATGATGAAATTTCATTCTTAGAGCAGTTTCATTTTTTTCCTTTTTATATAATTTTTAATTTGATTATCATTACCATCATCGTACAGTGTATCTCGCTTATAGACAAATTATGGTCAGGGTCTAGAAAAGTAAGATAGACGACAGCTCATACCCATACAGGAAAACGCGGTTGAAAAGTCTCTCGCTCAAAAAATTTGATTATACACAATTCAGATATTTGAAGTCCTTTTGGGCACATGTCACTGGATATTGGTGCCTTAGCTGTATTGATGTCGATTAATTTTTATTACTTGAAGGTTGTAATTCGAAAAAAAACACTATTTAAAATGATTAAATTTGAAGATATTTAGCAAAATACTATAACAAAAATATATTTTGTTGGACACTATCCACATAAATAGTACACTAAATTCTCTTTTTTTTTTTCCTACTTATTCTACTATGTAGAAAAGTTAAATATGCAAATCATTACGTGAACTTTGATATTTTAGTTGTTTTGGATAAAGACTTGAAAACAATAAGTAACATTTTAAAAATAAATATATAGTAAAAATTATTTACGACAAATAAAAATTATTGAATTTATTTTTATCTTATTCTGAAATAAAAATTATGGTAATTTTATTTTATCATAAATAAATAGAATGGTGAGTTTTTATTGAATTTACTAGATTGCATTTTCAATATTAGAGTTATTTTCGACAAATTAGCAATTTAAATGAGACGAAAAGAATATTATATATTTTTTTTTTTTTTGAAGATATATATTAATTTATTTTTATTTTAATAAAAAAGTGGAAACCGGTCCGGAATAACTCTTTTCAAAAAAGCAAGGGGTCAACGAATACCCGCCATTAAAAACTGACACTGGTAGTGAAGGCTTGTATTCCGATTAATGTTCAATTCTGCAAGGAACCCTAATTTCACAATTGAAAGCACTAGTGGTTTCAATTCTTAGATTCGATCGATTCATCGACTACGAACTCAATCATAAAGACTTCAATTGGTTATTGATTGAATCGGTCAATAATGGCGGCTGTTGCTGGTTTCTACAGAAGAGTGCTTCCTTCGCCACCTGCGATCGAATTTGCGTCTTCCGAAGGCAAAGTTAGTTCTTTCTTCTTTATTGCTCTTTTGGCTTTGATCATTGATTTTGAATTTCGCTTGATTTATGGACTGAAATTAATCAATTATAAATGTGATTGACATGCTTAAAAAATAAAGGAGTTTTTCATGATCAGTAGCTAATTTTTTTCGTTTCTGGGTAGTTTGTAAGCATTAATATGAAGAACTTAACTTAATTCGTGTTTGTGAGAGTAAGAAAGTTGAGAAGATTAAGGATTAGTTGATTTGATTTTGGAAAATAGTCAGTTAGGTATGATGATTTTAATTTGCATATTTTCTGGTTATAATGTGATTTTTGACAAATAAAATTAGGGTTGTTAATCGGGGCATTTTATGTTTCTCTAGTAAAGCTTTAAAATAACGGGAAAATTGAGTTTTTTACAATATAAGTATCACTATAGCCATCTAACCGAAAAAATATTACTATGAAAGACTATTTTCAGTTTTTTACCCTTGTGCGAACGGATGATCATAGCTGAGTGAGCAACTTCTTTTGTAACAATACTCCATATTTCAACAAGTGGTGAAACCAGATTTTAAGGTGAGGGTGGCCAATAGACCACACTATAGTTGTTCGAGGGGGCAAATTTCAAAAATATTCCTTGTGGCATAAAAGGGAAAATTTAAAAATTAAGGGGTCTGTAGTCAGCACGGACGGTCCCTAGCTTTGCCTATGGCCCCAACACCATAAAATGACTCCCGCATAATTGGGTTTTGGGGGTCGGATGTACGCAACCATACCCTTGTTAGAGATAATCAAGAGTTTGTTTACTATTAAACTTTGTTTGAATCATCTGGAACTTCACATAAATAAGAAAATCTGAAACCACAGTTAATGAAATCCATCAACTTTTACATGAGTGTTTCATTTATCTTTGACCAATGTTCTGATAATTTTAAGCTAGCTGAAATGGGCACTATATTTGGCAGGTATCTCCAAATCCATGTTTTAAGTAAACTGCGGCTTTCGATTCAATTAAAAACTCTAGTGTTTTATTGTATCTTATGGACACCTTTAGATTTACCATTGCTATGATTAGCAAGAATTTGAGCTAGGGGCTGAAAATGCTGGCTTTGTTTTGTCAACCTGAAATTCTTCATTGTCTTCGTTTTTTACTGTATTATTACATAAAGATATGTCTTAGCAGAAACTCTTCTCTGAAGCTCTCCTGGATGGTAACATGGAAGGATTTTTTAATTTGGTGTCATATTACCAGACTCAATCAGAGCCTGCTTACTGTGGACTGGCCACTCTTGCAGTGGTCTTAAATGCCCTTGCAATTGACCCTGGAAGAAAGTGGAAAGGTTAGATTTATATTTTGACATAGAGAATGATTGAATGCTTAATATATCTTCTAGATATTTCTCCTTCCACTTTTGAATGATTCACTGCGCTTGAAACAGAATTTATAATTACCATTTATTGATTTCTGTATGAATTTTGACCTTTAATATGATTTATTTATAACTAGCAATGTTATGGGAATTTAAAAATGATATATGTTTACCAATTCTTTTGGATCCGTTATTTCTTGAGGAATTTTGGTACAGTTGCCAACAATGAACGTCTTTGTCAAGCTGTATTGTATGATAAGCACTAGGTTTTCATGCTTTGTATAAACTAAGTTTACTTTTATGTACATACTTTAAACTAAGTTTGCATTTGACGTCAGTTATATGTGATAGGTCCATGGAGATGGTTTGATGATACCATGTTGGATTGTTGTGAGCCTATTGGGAAGGTTAAGGTAAAAGGTATCTCATTCAATAAAGTTGCATGCTTGGCTCATTGTAATGGAGCTGAAGTTGAAGCATTTCATGCAAATGAAAGTAACGTGGACAACTTTCGAAATTATGTAATGTCATGTACCTCTTCTGAAAATTGTCACCTGATCGTCTCATACCACAGAGGATAT
Organism: Amaranthus palmeri; assembly: GCA_019776075.1. Taxonomy (NCBI): domain Eukaryota; kingdom Viridiplantae; phylum Streptophyta; class Magnoliopsida; order Caryophyllales; family Amaranthaceae; genus Amaranthus; species Amaranthus palmeri. The sequence continues at coordinate 3,047,193 of JAAKBH010000271.1, read as the reverse complement.
CTGAAGCAGGTAGTTAATCACTACTGTCTCTGCTAACTTTTTGGAAGTATGTAAGCTCATGTAACTTTTGAGTCAAGTGTACGTGTCAAGCTAGGTTTTTCAATGCAATCATGAAAAAAATATGGTGACTCTTCGCTAAAAGTTCGTTACATGGGCATAAACTTAACTCATCCCCAATATTATCATTTATTACTTGTCATCAAACAGGCCATTAGATAACATTGCTAATAAGTAATAAGTTTTCTATTTCAGAAAGAAATTTAGTTTTAATGGTTGGAGTTGTTAGAACATGAATTTCATTACATGTTCTTTGCAGACAGGAAGTGGTCACTTTTCTCCTATTGGTGGTTACCATGCCGGAAAGGATATGGTTCTTATATTGGATGTTGCTCGATTCAAGTACCCTCCTCACTGGGTACCCCTCACACTTCTATGGGATGCTATGAACACAGTTGATAATGACACTGGCCTTTACCGAGGGTATGCTAACATACCTTTATGAATTGATTTGGACATATATTTAATTTGGTAAATGATGATTCTTCTTGGGATAATGCATGGTTTCATGCTTGTCCTTTGGTCTGTGCAGTCTCCTCGAAAATTTTTAATTTTTTAGCATACTTGTTAGTTGATGTATTGCTGTTTATTAGAATACCCATTTTCTTTTACCATACAGGGGGTATATGGATGGGATGTTAAATTGATATTCTTGAGGTTTTTTTCATATATAAAAGTTTAAGTGAGGAAGTTCATTTTTGGTATATCACTCTTGGAATAGTAAAGTTCAATCAGTTGTTACCAAGCTCTTTTTGGTGAATTACGGATTGATATAGTGAATCAAGCAAAACAGGTAACTTAGGTTCAAACAGTCTTTGCAGTTGAGGATTATCTTTCCCATTTTCTTGCCTTCTTAACATGATTCACCTCACTTTGCTTGTTTTTCTACACTATACACTTTGCCTTCCTGCCCCTGACATGCTGCCACTCCATCGCTGCTCACCAGAAGTGATTGTAAATTAGAGGATAGAAGATTGAAAGAGAGTGGTTCTCTTTTCCATATTTAATATGTCACCACTGTTGAAGTTTATACAGCTTTTCTTGATTTATTGCTTTGCCATTGTTCAAATAACAATTTCTATTGTTTTCAGGTTTATGCTCCTTTCAAAGCGTGAGAGGGCATCGTCAATTCTTTATACTCTGGTACTTTGTTCCTTGTCTTTTTGTTCCCTGTTTGTTGCTTCTTGTAATTTACTTGCTTATTTACAAAATGTGTATGAACTACTTAAATCAATTGTTGATATTTCAACATGAACTCTTATTCGACTAATTATTTATCAAGATAGTTTTACTTTCTTTTAGAACTTTTTTTGGTTATCTGTATTCTGCAGTGTTCATTTTTTCAAAATGCTTTTATATACATATTTAACTGGAGTATATCAGAGGCAAGTAATGAGTTCCCTAATGTTTGTGACTTCAATCATGTGGCAGCTAATCATATATCCTCTTAAGTTGTTAGTATCATTATTTAATTGATCTTTAGTGTTCCAGTGGCCTATTTTAGCATTAGAGGAGCTAAATATCTAGGTTCTTTGCAGAGTTGTCGTGATGATGGTTGGGACACTACTGCGAAGTACTTGAGTAAAGAGATTCCGCAACTTCTTTCCTCAGAAGAAATTAATAACATTCAAAATTTGCTCTCAGTTATTTTCACATCCGCTCCTGCCAATTTGTGTAATTTCATTAAATGGGTTGCTGAAGTTCGAAAACAGGACGGGACAAAATCTGTCAGTGAAGAGGAGCTGGGAAGACTAATCATCAAGGTCCGGATCTTTCTCCTACTTTCTCCCTTGTTCACATCTTTCTGAGACTCTTTTTCTTGTAAACGTTTGTTTTTGGTTTCAGGAAGAAGTGTTGAAGCAAGTGCGAGAGACTGAACTCTTCAAATGCATAATCAGATGGCTTTTGTCTGGATCATCATGCATGCATACAATTTCGGGAGATCGTGATTCTTTTGACAACACTGTTTCTGAAGTGTGCTGTCAAGGAGCTCAAGTTTTGTGTGGAAAAGTTGGCTCTAGCATTGCAAATAGCTCTGAAACAACACAGCTGAGGCCCTCAAAGAGTGGTCATATTGAGCCAGTCACCGTCTTTTCTGGCAAAGTAGCCATAGACAACATTGAGTGTGGAATAGAAATGCTGGTCCCGTGTTGTCAAACAGAGTCTTTTGGTCCGTGCGAGTGTAGTTTGAATACCTCTAATAGGGAACATCCATCAACGGTGGACATTCTAACTGTATTAATATTGGCCCTCCCTTCTGATACATGGGTTCATCTCAAAGACGCGAAGCTGCGAGAAGATTTTTGTGATTTAGTATCCACCAACAATCTTCCCGACTTACTCCAACAAGAGGTCAGTACAATACTGTTAGATGTTATCTTTTATTAAATGTTCAAATAGTATGTCTGCTGGATGAAAATCTGTGAAAACCTAGTTACAAGTTTGTGTAAAATTTGGGAACCTTGGCAAATCCTTAAGATGGAATTATGTGACAAAATTTTGGGTACATGAAAGATCTCACTCTAATTTCAAGAGTAAAACCCAAAACCCAAAAAACGAAAATGAATTTTCTTTTGAGCTGGTCTCTTTCCGTTCCCCCCATCTTTCTCTGCAAACTTTACCCGAGCTTTATGTTTGTTTTGGCATACAATAGCTTCCAACAAATGACAAGTAACGTTTCAAGCAATGCGCTCCGAATCTGATTCAACATGCTGCGCTAATTGAGGCTTACTCAAGCCTTTTTATATTCAGACTTGGCTTAATATTTTTATTCATTGATATTCATCACTGCAAATGGTGTTGTTGAATTCTTTCTCGTAAGACTACCTCAGCAATTTCATGAAGTCGATCATTTCTTGCAGGTGCTGCATTTGCGAAAACAACTGCATTTCCTTGTGGCTGACGTCTGCTCGTCTTCATCATGAATGGAGTCTTTTGAAGTTATTCAAATCTTTGAATATATTATAATCGAAGGTATTAACACATTACATCACCGTAATTGAAAAACCACAGCATTCATGAAATTTCAGTTACTAGTTTTTGATTTTTCAGAGAGTTGTCCATAAACATATTGAGAAACGGCGTTCTGCCCCTGACTTTTGTGTATTGGATCGAGTTCGTTCATACTTATGTCAAGAGTTAGCACAAGCTTGCTAGCTAGTAGAACTAATAATAGTAAAACGGCAAGGGGCTTAGGCGTTGCAATCGTGTGAGCGAACTCGATAAATTTGTCATTGGACTTGTTGTTTTTCAACACGAGGCTCCTGATGATTCGGTGCAGGTCTGATAATGGCTCTTATTCGACAAAGGAAAACAGCACAATTTTTGTATGTACTATTTCTTAGAAGCATTTCTGGAGTTTCCACTCACGAAATAACTTTCACACAATCACACTCATAACCCAAATAAACAAGAAACTTTCTACAATTTGAAGGCTTAAATGAAGGCTGATTTTGATTCTTGTTTATCTTTTTCTTCTTCATCTATGTTAATCAAATCATATGCTTGATAATTGATAGCCTGCTCAGGTGGGTCATCAGGTCAGATGTTTCAAGTAGGTTTTGAATCGAGTTTTGTTTTTTGTTGGGTTTTACATAATTATTAATCTATTTTATAAGTCAGATCAAATCAGTTTCGGTTACAAGATTCGAGTAAAAGTTGGATTATCAGTCTGTTTTGAAGTTTGAACATCTTTGCAACTTGTTCATTTTTTTGAGAAAAGAATTGGGTGCTTAGTTTACATACATACAAAATTAAATGTATTATTTGTACAAGGCCGTTTATACTGAATTACAAAGTACAAACGCCCTTATTTGACTTATTTTGTGCATTTTTTGAAAGTATTATGTTAAAAGTTTGAGGTAGTTGTTTATAAAATAAAATAAAAAGTTTTTCAAAGAGACTAAGTGCAAAAAACTCAAAAAAAAATATATTTCGTAATAAAAAGAGGATGACATTTAAAAATACTCAAAAATTTTAATCAAAGACTAGTCTTAAAAAATCACAAAATTAAAATACTAAATTAAATGAGTTTAATTCAGTCCATTGCAATTCACATAATCAACTCTAGTCTACTAATCCTATGGAATATGTCTCATAATTCGCATCAATTTTTTTTAGCCCTAAACCCGTTTCATCCAAATATTTATCGCAAATGGGTTTAGGTTTAAAAATAAAATTGATGCGAATTATGGAGTATATTTTTTGAATAGTTATTCTCTATTTGCATAATAGCCATAGGAGTATATGTACTTTGGGCTACTTTCATGGTACATACTACATAGTGAGAATAAGTCAAAGTTAGACTCTTGAAATTCATTATAGCACGTCATCCTTTGAAGATTTTTATCCAATCAACCAAATAGGATTTTCTATTTTGGATTATTAGGTCGAAGAAAATAGCTAAGTAAGAATCGAATTCAAGACGTTATTTAGAAAAATGATTATTGTTCTAACAGAAATAAAATTGATTTCTTTTATATAAAACTTGATTTACTTTTATTATCCTGTCACACTAAATTTGTCTGATGTTCATTTTTAAAATTGAAGATGTTATTTGAAGACGTTATTTGTTTTTCTATCTAAAAAAAAAAAAGACGTTATTTGTTTTTTTAATGCTTATGGTCACTTTCTTTCTCTAATTAAAGTTATTATTCAATTAAATAATACATCCACTTTCTAAAATATTTTATTTTTATTAATTTCCGTGAACATTTATTTTGGAACTTCATCGGGGAACAGAATGAGTAATTATTTATTTATCAGGCAATCTCCTGAGTCCTAAGAGACCGTCTTTCAGAGAGACGTCTCTCAGGTCCAATCCATTAAAGCTTATTGCCTACATTTACTCTATATTTTCCCTAATAGACCAACCCAATTATAGATGGTTAGAGGTGTTCATTCGGGTCGTCGGGTTAATTTCGGGTCGGTTCAATATCGGGTTTTGCGTTCACATTGATTTTTACATAATTGTAAATTCATTATTAAGCTGGGTCAAATCAGGTTCGGTTATAAGATCGGGTAAATATCAAATCGTCGGGTCTATTTTAAACACCTCTATAAATGATCTTTCAAAGAGACCGTCCCTCACAAGAATTTGAGTTTATTTATATATTAGGTTTTTACCAAAGGTTAAATTTGATGGGGTGAGAATTATTACTATATAATGACAAAAAAGAAGAAAACAAAAGTAACCCACTTCCATAACCAATCAACCAATGACCCCATCATGAATTTGTAAAACCCATCATTCATCATCCCTACCAAAATCAAAATCCGCCATGAATACCCATCCATTGTTAACAACAAGAAAAGGAAAAAACAGTTTCAGCCATGGCTTCTCTGCTTCACAAATCCATACATTATCTTCATTTTGCGAAGCTTTTCTTCCTTCTATCCCTTCTTCTTCTTCTTCTTCTTCTTCTTCTTCTTCTTCTTCTTCCCTTTTTTCCTTCTTCCAATCCTCTGCTTCTAAATCTCCCATTCCAGATGAGGTATTTTTCTTCTTTTTTCTAATTAATTTTTTATTCATTCATCCTTTTTTTTTTGGAAAATTCAATTTTAAAAATCCCACTTTTTGATTAAAAATCTCATTTTTCGATTATTTTTTAAAAATTCGATCTTTTGGTTCCTAATTTGTTACCTCAATTTAATGAGGTCAGAAAATGTATTATAAAGATTGAATTTTTGAAAATAATTTAAAGGTGAAATATTTAAGAGACAATGAGTTATAGATGGGATTTTTAAAATTAAATTTTTCATTTTTTTTTTATGTTTTTGAGTTTAATATTCCGATGATGCAATATGATTTGTTAATTTTATTTGTCAATATTGAATCTTGTGAAAATTAACGAAAATTAAACTTAATATATCTTAATTGAAAAAATGTTACTTGCTTTTCGATTGTATAATTAATATTCTTTTATATTCTAATTAAATATTTTATTTTCTGTTTGCGTATAATCCTTGTAAAATCTAATTTAATTTCATAAATGTCATTACCACTTTTTATTTTAGGAGGTTCTGATCATCTTCAACCTGTTCAATCGAATAGTGCCTCAAAAGATTAAGATTTTTAATATCAAATTACGTGGTATCCTATATGATAAGTGTTTAAAGAAATAAAATTATTAGAAAAATATCATAATTTTTTAATTTATAGGGTGTTAAAGAATTTGTCAATTTTTACCTCAGGTTTTGATACTAGTATTTTTTTTTTTTTGGCTAATTTTAATTTTATTGACTTTAGTATAATAGAATAAGCATTATTTTGTGGGATTTAGTTGAGATAATTGGGTGACTTAAACCATGAATTCAGGATTTGAATGACCAAGTTGGGTCAATTTTGTGATCACGAAAACACTCCATAAAAATGGAAAAAAGGTGGTCCATTTTTCTCGTAATCAATTTTTATAATAAATGTTTTGATTTTTGACTCAATCTATAAGGGTTCATCCTAATTAATGCTCTATCACGAAAAGTATTTTTTTTATAATGTGGAGTATAAAACACAAAAACTTGGACGAGACTGTCGCAAGTTAAGATGAAGTGTGGACGGTCCCATTTCACGCGCATGTAACAACATTTTAATTTTCTGGACATTTATTAATTTTAACATGTATCAATTTTGAAAATTGATACTTTAAGGTCAAAATTGATACGTTTTAAGATCAAAATTGAAAATTGCCCAGAAAATGTAAAAATGCCCAAGTTATTACACGCGCGTACTGGGCCAGCCCAAACTAATAGTCACATTATGAGGTCGTCTCGTTTAAGACATAAAATGAAAACTACTCCTATAATATGGAGTATAAAACACCAAACTTGGACTATTATTTTTTAGATAATAACAACAACAATGTCAGAGCCTTAATCCCAAAAGATTTGAGTATTTTTCTGATGGAAGAAATGTTTTAGAATGTACGTTGGACAAAGCTATTACTTCATTGTTTGTGAACAAATTGTGAACTTGATTGTAACTGAGAATCTTTCTCGAGTTGAGGGACTCTTTGGCCGCATCCTTCTTTGTGGGTATGGGTTGCCACCTTTCTTAATTCCCTCTCCAGACCCTGTTTATATTTTTCTTTGGGCGGAATACACTGAATATGATGATGATGATTGCAGGTGGCAGAAAAGATAGCAAAGAGAGGAATAACAGAAGCAGTAATTTTATTAAAAGTGGTGTTGACATTGCTATCAACCAGATTTGGGACACTTTTGCTTTGTGGGTGGTTGTGCTTGGAATGGAGATGGCCTTTCATTCACAAATTCACTGAAATGAGTTTGGAAAAGAGGGAGAAATTGCTGCAAAGATGGTCTAGAGAAAGTTATTGGACTTCCTTAAGAGTTGTCTTTCTTTTCATCAAAGTTGCATCTTGCTTCATTTTCTTCTCTAGGGTAACTTTCTTTTTCTTTCTTTCATTCATTCTTGTTACTGGAGCCGGAGGACTCCTTTGGTCGCGCTCTCCTTTATGGGTATGAGTTGTTTCCGTCCTTCCCTCCCCAGACCCTATCTATAGTCTTTCTATGAGCGGGATTAACTGGGTAGGATGATGATGAAGAAGAAGTTTAGGTGTTGTCGTGTGAAAAAACGAATTCAAATCATGTAAGCAGCCTCTTGTTGAAGTACAGGGTAAGGTTTGCCTACGTTACACCCATATGCTGGGACAGAGGGGATGCTTTGTGCATTGGGCTATCTGAAAATAACTTTTTTATTCAAGGGATTTTAACTTTCAGCACGTTATAACTTAACTTATTTCTTTACGTGATCACTTTACGATCGTAAATGATTATTTTAAGGTTATAAATGATCACTTTAAGACTATAAAAAGTGAGCACTTTGAAGTTATAAGGGATCAGCCTCATAGAGATAGTTTCAACATGAGACAGTCTCATTTGAGAATTTGTGTTTTAACTTTTACACATACAAAAATTGTGGGTTAGAGGGGTTGAACTTGACGGAGTTTGATTCTCACCACCCACGAAGGATTAATTCCCTTTATACTTGATGCTTCATCATTTCATGTGGATTGTGACATTTATTACTATAGATTATAAATAGAAAAGAATGAAAGTGATTAGTAAAATAATTCCTCTGTACTTGGATGAATTCTGTAAACAGCTTGTATTTGTACCATTAGTTACTGAAGAAAACATTCATTACTTGTACTTGTAATAAACCAATAATAGATCTCAATCAATTAAAAGCAGAACTCCTAACAAATATAGGACATGATTGATATTTATGATGCTCGGTAAGTCGAACCACTCCGCAACTTTAAACTCCATGCATTTGTTTAGACGGCATGAGAGGTTCTGAGCATGTGCAACATGCCCAACCGCAGATAGCCCCTAAAAATAAGGATCGTAATTGGTATGAAAGAATGGGTCATTAAAAGTGCATCGGGTCCTAAAATTATTTGTCAAAATTTTTGCTCCGTCCTTATCAGTTAAACTCCCGATCTGAAACGGCACATTGAAACTTGTATAATCTTTTCCCTCTTTGTTTTCTGTAGACTGATGATAATGACGGAAATCCTGCTTGGGAAGCTATTGGTTATACCGTGGATTCGAGAGAACCACCGGAAAACTCCAAAGAACAAAGACCTCTTCAGAAGGGTATAGTTGAGTGCAATGAGGTTAATGACTCGACTTTAATCCAAGCTCTTAAAGATAAAGGCCTTGAAGTTGCACCGGATTATAAGCAGGGAGTCGTGAAGATACAATGTGATGTCGTGATTGTTGGTTCTGGTTGTGGTGGAGGAGTTGCGGCCGCAATTCTTGCAAGTCATAGTCACAAAGTAGTAGTCCTTGAAAAAGGGAACTACTTTACTCCAGGTGATTTCTCGTCTTTGGAAGGCCCCTCGTTGGATGAATTATACATGTCGGGAGGAATGCTCACAACCCTCGATGGGAAAATGATCATCTTTTCGGGTTCAACTGTTGGAGGAGGATCTGCGGTAAACTGGTCAGCAAGCATTAGAACACCAGATTACGTCCTCAAAGAATGGTCGGTGAATCATAAGCTGCCTATGTTTGGTCGGCCTGATTACATTTCAGCCATGAATGAGGTATGGCAGAGGTTAGGAGTCACAGAGGAATGTGCTGAAGAAGGGTTTCAGAATCAAGTTTTACGAAAAGGGTGCGAAGGTCTTGGATTAAAAGTCGAGAAAGTACCGAGGAATTCGTCCAAGGATCATTATTGTGGCTCGTGCGGTTATGGTTGTCGAATGGGAGATAAGAAAGGAACAGATACTACTTGGCTTGTAGATGCTGTTAGTAAAGGGGCTGTAATTTTGACAGGATGTAAAGCTGATAGGTTCATACTGAAAGATAACGAAAATGGCGAGCGAAACAAGAAATGCATCGGTGTCCTAGCAACTTTACTCGGCAAAGATGTAACAAAGAAGCTTCAAATCGATGCCAAAATCTCGATTTCAGCTTGCGGGTCTCTATCGACTCCTCCTCTATTGATCTCTAGCGGACTACAGAATCGAAACATTGGCACAAACCTTCATCTGCATCCTTGTCTGTTTGCCTGGGGCTATTTCCCAGAATCTACATCAAGTATCAAAGGAAAATGCTATGAAGGAGGAATTATTACTTCACTTCATAAGGTAGTTTCTGAGCAAACCAACATACATGCTATCATAGAGGCCTCATCACTGGGTCCCGCCTCATTTGCTAGCATAGTACCATGGCTCTCGGGGCGTGACTTTAAGGAGAGGATGATGAAGTACGGAAGAACCGCTACACTCTTCTCATTAGTTAGAGACCAGAGTTCGGGAGAAGTTAAAAAGGAAGGTAGAATTAGGTATCGATTAAACGATTATGACAAGGAAAATCTGAAACTCGGGTTAAGACAGTGTCTGAGGATTCTGATAGCTGCGGGTGCTACTGAAGTAGGTACATATAGGAGCGACGGGCAGAAGTTAAAATGTAAAGGGGTGACAGCGGAGGAAATAGATGAGTTTTTGGACTCGGTTGATGCACCTGGGGGTGCGAGATCAAGAACAAAACAGTGGACAGTATATGGGTGTGCACATCAAATGGGTAGCTGCAGAATGGGGGTGTCGAAAGAGGAAGGAGCAGTGGATGAAAACGGGGAAAGTTGGGAAGCCAAGGGGTTATATGTATGCGATGGAAGTGTTCTGCCTACGGCTTTAGGAGTTAATCCTATGATTACGATCGAATCTATCGCTTATTGCATTTCTAAAAGAATCGCGCAAATCCTTGAAAAAGGAAATGGTGTGAGCAAAGATTAGTGAAGTTTATATTGTTGATTTTAGTTTATTTATCGATGAGAGAACCATCTATGCCATTGTGTAGATTTTTTAGTCATGAGATTTCATTGAAGATCACTGTTTATATTAGCATTCACCTAGTTGTGGGAACGTTGCCATTGTGTCTAAGCTCATAAAATAGAAACAATTTTAATTCAAATTTCAAATTTTCATGAAAAATTTTAAATCGGACCCAAATTTTATATTTATCATCCGAACCCAAATGTCAACCTAAATTCATAAAGTAGACCTTTAAATTAGGGTCGGATCAACTAGGTGTCGGTAGGATCCTAACTCCCAAGTCTAAGCGTGAGATAATAAGATGTTGGACTATTAGAGAAAATGTGAATGATAGTAATTAGGGTTGAACTCTAAGAAGATTACTCTAAACATTTAAACCATAATCCCCTAAACATTGGAAGTTGTTAATTAAGGCCTTCGAAACATTCATCGTCATTCGTCAATTGTAAGTAAAAGAAGATCAAGGCACAAGACAAGTGAATCGGGAAAAAGTTGAGTGGCAACTACGTGTAGGAACAAGATGAAGGCGGTAACAAGCAGCGAAAGATTGTAAAGGGCTGGCAGCGAGTGGCAATGAGTAGTCGGTGAGCAGCTATCGGTTACAGAAGTTGAGTGGCAAAGAGCAGCTGTCAGTGACAGAAGTTGAGTGGCAATGAGCAGCAGTCGGTGAGCAGACGTTGAGTGGCAATGAGCAGCTGTTGAACCGAAGGCTAGAGACAGCAGCTAGGCAGACTAAGCTAAGGTTCGTTTCCAAATTACCAATGAGTCAACTATACTGGAAGCTGGAGCTGTTTGAGCTGATGACCAAACAGAATTGCAACAATTCATCAAGAAGCTGCGAGGAATCGACAAGCTACGCGGACTTGAAGCCTTAGTCAATTAGAAATTCTAGGTGTACGACAATGACCAAGCTGATGACCATCGCGCAATTACGCTGCAGCAAATACCAACGATAACGGATTGCTAAGATCATTAATACACCTTCGGGAATAGACCATGACAACGAATATTAACTGTTCATCTTTCCAATCGAAAATTTTCTTCTCAACTAGAGTGCACAACCGAAAAAAAAAAAGAGTTGATTCCCAGAAATGTCAAAACAGAGTAACAGAGCTGCTTCTGAAGAGATAAGTCTAAGGAACCAACAATGGTGCAAACCCAAACAGAACACAGTGAACAAAACATTTAAAGAGCATATACAGCCACACAGATTTAGGAAGATTGAGAAACAGAGCAATAGTCTTCAACAATGTAACATAATTCGTTTTGAATCCGCGATTCACTCAAAAGGACCCTGAAATAGCCCAAAACCGACCATAATTCGCTTTTTTTATTCACGATTCGTAAGGAGATTAGCGACTCATGTGACATTGGTCTTCAAACACCAAACAATAACAGAAACAAGGATCCGACGAGCAAAGACTTCAAGACAAAGTGCTTATGACGGTAGAAAGCAGAGGGCGAAACAATTTCTAAACTAAGTTCGTGTTGTAAGTAACAGCTAACAAAATTAAGATCCCCACGGCACATACATGGCTAAAGTTCATTAACAGATCAAAAATCACAATATGATTTTAGAAGGTATACTATTCACATATAATCGAATCATTACAGATTCTCAACTACAATGGCTAAACCATAGTTTTGGGCTATATCAAGGGATATCTAATGGTTTCAACTGATCTTTAAGCGGTACGGTAATTGCATCATAGTTTCATTACCACCATCGTGACGGTTACCGCATTTTTAACGTATGAGCTAAACCGCAAAACTCCATTCACAAAAGTCAACTACTAATAACAAAGAAAACGGAGATAAGGAGATCATAGTTATACAAACAAAAGATAAGTATCCGTTGATCATCCATTCTTTTGATTGATTATAAGTGCAACTACTCCAAGTGACGAAACAACCTTGCTACCAATTGAACAAGTATAAAGTGCATTATAATTTTCGAGATGCAAGTTATATAAACGACGAGAGAACTTAAACAAAAACTTTCAGTACAATATCAGAGCAAAAAGAACCTTAAACAAACTTGAAAAGGACGGGAACACAAAAAAATACAACGAAGAATTCATCGAGTCATTTGATTGAGTGAAAATCCTCATAAAGAAGGCTTGATTTAGCACTTTATTAGTTTGTGGAAGAGAAGAATCCATTCCAATTTTGAAGGTTAATACAGGCAAATCAAACAAATCAAAACTTATAGTAGAAATTATAAAGCTTGCCTTTGGTACACAAACAGTCTCAGCTAAACTAAACCACCATAAAACAATAAAAGTACATAAATTTGAAGAAAAAGGGAAAGTATTGCCTCACTTAAACTTTTGGAGCCTTATTCAAATACCCTTTAAGAACATCCATTACTGCTCCAAAATCCGCCTTCACTTCCACCGGTGGATTAGCAAACTTGCAAGACATATCGGGAATATTCTTCGAATGATAATCGATCTTAGATTGTGTAAATTTCAACCCATGAGCAGTACTCACAACAACCGTCCTATCGTTTGGACCTATGATACCCTGATTCCTCAGTTTAAACAAAGCAGTCAAAGCAACACCGGTATGCGGGCAAATAAACATTCCGGTAGAATCAGCCTGAGCCATGGCATCCATAAGCTCTTCCTCGGTTGCCTCCTCGACAATTCCATCACAGTTTTGCAAAGCAAAAACCGCCCTGTCGATCGATACAGGATCACCAATCTGAATAGCCGAAGCAAACGTAGTATTTGCTTTCACAGGCTTAAAATCATTCCAACCAGACTTATAATGCAAATACAATGGATTAGCATTAGCAGCTTGAGCACAAACCAACCTAGGAATCTTATTAACAAGACCCAATTCATAGCACATTTTAAAACCTTTGTAAAAAGCATAAATATTACCCAAATTCCCACCAGGAACAATCACCCAATCAGGAACTTCCCAATCAAACTGCTGCAAAATCTCAATAGCAGCAGTTTTCTGTCCCTCAAGCCTTAAACTATTCAAAGAATTAGCCAAATAAATAGGCAATTCTGCTGTCACCTCCCTAATCAACTGCATACAACCATCGAAATCGGTATCGATACTCAACACAAATGCCCCATTTGCAATGGGCTGAACTAACTGAGCCATAGAAATCTTATCAGCAGGTAAAAAAACAATAGAAGGGATACCAGCAGAAGCACAATAAGCAGATAAAGCAGCAGAGGTATCACCAGTAGAAGCACAACCAACACCTACAACAGGGCGTTTCATTTTTCTCAATCTATTAACTTGACTAACTAAAACAGTCATACCCAGATCCTTAAAACTACCCGTATGACTAATCCCACAATGTTTAACCCATAAATCAGACATACCCAGAAACTGTTTACCAAATCTTTCAGCCCAAAAAAGGTTCGAATTACCTTCAAAAGCTGAAACAATGTCATCACTATCAATTTCAGGAAGAACCCATTCTTTTTTAGACCAAACACCAGAACCATAAGGCCAAGTAGTCTTACCAACACGAGAATCGAATAAGGATTTCCAGTAATTACCATCAAATTGTTTCAGAGCTTCCATATCATGTTGAACATCAAGGAGACCACCACAACGAGAGCGATAAACGATCTCATCGAGGGAATATGATTCCACGGAGTCTGGTGGGGCGTTGAATGGGACGTATTTGGCGGAGAAGTTGTGGGATTTGACATGGCGGCGCGCTTCTTCGCGGATGTTTTCATGAAGTTTTGGAGGGGAAGATGAGGCTGTGATTTTTGGAACAGTGTAAATGTGGGTGGAGATCTTGGGATGACGATGAAGCTTCGGTTTAGGGCTTTGGAATAGAGAAGTTGATGGGTTAAGGAGAGAAGACGACGCCATTGTTGAATGGGAAACTAAGAAGGAAGCTAGGGTTATGGATTATAGCATTTGTATTTGTATGTAAAATAAGACAAATTGCGAGTTGTGTGACAATGTTAAAAAGTTATCCAAACTGAAAGTTCATTTCGCATGGTCAACGGTCATTTAGCAGGTTATCAGTAAAGTGGTTGTATCGCTGTCATGTTTCCCAATGTAAAGGCTTGTTAGTAATAAACAAAGTTCGCGGCTATTTATTTAAAATTGAGTAAACTTAAGACTGTAGTTGGTAAATGATCCTAATTTTTATGAGCGGGATGCATGGGGTATGATTTTGATGATGAGGTTAAGATCAAATTTTTTAAAAACTAAGATAAGATTAGATTTTAATTCTTCTATGTAGAGAACTAATCATAAATTATACTAAAAGCTCGAAAATTTTCAAGTGTCATAGTTAAATAGAGTTTGCCAAACAAAAACCCTATTATTGGCTATAGAAAAATGACATCATTTAATCTCATGACATTTAATCTTGAGTAGTATCTCTATTCTCTACCATTAAGCTATATATTGACTAGCATGTATTCATAGTTAGAGGGTAATTTTATACACAGTTAAAATTAAGTATTTTTATTGCATGTTATTTTAGATTTATTTTACTACATATGTTTATATATATTTCAAGGCTAAAAGAAAACTGTACATTATATTGCACAAGTTTCTACACTAGTACATTCTATTTGCTTATCCCTAACATTTACTACGAGAATAAAATTTAAGTCAAATAAAAGAAAAATTTAGCAAAATTTTGGTGTCGTGTAATGTGTGGAATAACCTTTGAATATTTGCATTTAGTTTATTGCTTGCAATTGGCATTTAAAGTACTCCATAAATTGTAACATTTAAGGTTTTAACCCAAATTTTTTTTGACAAAATAATGAATTTTTACAACTTAATTCTTAAATTATGATTAATTGGTATCTAACATGATGATTCCTTTTATCCCATGTAACATGATGATTCCTTTATCCAATCTAATATATGGGTGCCATGAATGCGTTTATGACCCATATATATGGCGTAAATAAAATTTAAGCAAATTAAATCAAATATGTATGAAAAAAAGATCTGTGCGATCCACAAAGATGATTTCATTCAATATTTGTATTTTTTTTGGATGAATGGAGTAAAAATTAGTCGCAATTAAAAATTAGGTAAGAACTGAATAAAAAGTCGGACATTTGTACAACGCCTCAAAGGACCTCTAAGTCCTCAATCACCATTGTGGAAGGTAATTTTTCTTCATCATTTTGTCTTGTTTTTTTTTGTGCTTCTTTGTTAGGGTTTTAGTTTCTTAGATTACATCTTTTCTTCTTCTTATCACCAATTTTGAAGGGCTCATCACCAATTTTGAAGGGCTCAAAAGGTTTGATGTTAGCAATAGAAACATTGCTGTCGACGATCTGGTTCTCATTTTTCATACCGTTTCGATACAGAAATTTCAAAACACTATTTGGTGCAACATTTGGCGTTTAGGTAATTATGACAGTGACTCTTACTCCTTATTTTGAGTGTGACAAAAAGTATCCGACCAACAATTATAGCGCAACATTAAGTCAATGCTGTCAACTAACAACATTTGAGTTACCGTAAAAATCCATATACATAGACAATCTTAGAGGTTTTAGTGTTTGACAGCACAACCCGAGTTCGAACCCCAACAACAACATTTTGAACCTATTTTTTTTCAACCCTTAAGTTTCACACACTTCTCTCCATTTTTCTGACCTAAACCTTCCTCCTTCAAAGCCCTTACATCCTCACGTAGCCCCCGCCGCCCAGACGTCTACTCCACCTGTCATCCGCCGTCAACTCCACCTGCCGCAGGCCGCAGTCAGCCCCATCCACCACCATGTAAATCATTTTTTTTCTTTTTCTTTCTTTCCATAAATTTTTTAAATTTGTGCTATTGTTATAGATTTTTCATTTTTTTGAATGTTGCTGTCAAACATTTTTTTAATCAATTTGTTAAATTTAGGAATTTTATTAATCAATTTAGGGTTTTTGGTCTAATTGGTGGTAAATTTATAAATTTAGGGTTTCAAATTTAATTTTTAGGGTTTTTGTTAATCAATCAAGGGTTTTTGGTTTAATTGGTGGTAAATTTATAAATTTAGGGTTTCATATTTAATTTCTTGAAATTTATTAGAGTTTTAATTGATTAGTAATTTAACTCTAATTGATTTAGGATTTATACATTTTCAGATGGTTGATTAGTAATTAATTCTATACACCCGTCGTTGCCCATCTGACTTGCTGCCTGCGTTTATCATTCCATTTATTTTTTCTCAGGTTAACATTTTCTCTCACGAATATCTTCAATTCTTAATTGTAATTACTAATTTGTTGCTTTGGTTGTCTTACTTTACTGTCTCAATATTGAATTTAGTTGAGGTTTAAATCAAATTATGTGACACTGGTATAGGCCGATTTACAGGGGTATCTGGGTAACCCAATAATAAATATCTTCTGAATTTGTTTTCTTCTAAATGTTTGAATTTGTTTAAATTTCTCCTAATAGTATAGGAATTTGTTTTCTTTGAATGTATGAATTTATTTTCTTTGAATGTATGAATTTGTTTTCTTTTTTTTTTTTTTGAAGTTATATGAATTTGTTTTCTTTAATTGTTTGAATTTGGTTAAATGTCTTTTAATTTATTTTGTTGATGGATATTTCATAATTGTGCTCTGTAATTGCATTATAATAGTTTTAATTAGGTGTTTTCATTTATATGATTTGATCAAACCATAAAATGGTTGGGTATTTGTGAAAACTGAAATAATAGTGAACTCTGATTAAGTTTGATTGTTTGATAGTTTAATAGTGTATTAATGATTGACAACACTTGGTTATTTTCTAGATCCGCCACTTAAAATATGTCCTCATTCGCTATCTTGTTGATGATTGATTGGACGCTCTAAGATAGTAAAAGTAGCTGGACAAGTGTCCAGGTCCGGTGCATTTTTGAGACAAAATTGGTTATTGGTATTGGATGATAGAAAGTACATTCGAATTTACTTCCATTTCCGTTCTTTGCTAATTTTGTTTCATTTTCCTAATCCTTTCTAAGAAAGCTCCAAGAGTGTAATAGTTACAACATTTACTGGTGTGATTGTGTCGTAATTCTTAATGCTCCCTCAGGTTTCATTTTGCACATATGTTTTCTTTTTGGGTCTTCTCATCCAATTTTCCCATGCTTAGTTTGAACTTTGTCTGGATCCAACTTGTTGTCTTTGTCTCCTTTTGTTATTGATACTTAATGGATGGTTCGAATCGAGTGCTTTATTATCTACTACACTATTATCAAGGCGTGATTCCAAGCATGTTTTGTCCAATAAGCAATAGGCATCCCATCTTCTGTGTGTAGGAGTATAACAAAATAACAAAACGCTGCCAGTGACTATTCGTGATCAGCTTGGATTCGAGCTATCTTAAACGCTTATAACTGACCGCAATGGCATTAAGGCTTGGGAATTGTTATTTCTGTGCAAATTCGTGTATCTTATGAATTTCTGTAGCTATACATGTAAGATGTTGAAGTGATCAAGTCACTTTAAACCCTACAATAAGTCACCTCCATTGCGTTAAGTTTGCCTCTAAAAACTCTCTCATATTTCATATGTTTCTGCATACTTTTCTATGCATGACTTAATTGTGTACAAACCTGCTTCTAGCAGTTGTAGTATCAAACCAAAGACCCACCTTCACACTAATAGCCTTTGTGGAAAATGTAGGCGACGTTAGATAACGATGGATAGGAACGGAAAATTGAAGCTTTAGGAAGTTTTCAACGCTTGGGCCATTTTCTTTGATTTCCTTATTCATATCTCTTGGATTCTGAAGCTCTGTTAAATTGTGAAAAATCTCATCTCTCTTGTGTCGCAATAAAATTGCTGAGGTGTAGGTAGTCTGGATCAAGAAAATCTGTGTTTTTTTTCTGTAGACACCCTCATTTCAAGTGCCTAATATGAAATTGTCTTTCTGCTGTTGTGATTTGTGAGTCACTTTTATGTTGACCTCTAGTCATCTTTATTCCATTGCTTGATAATTTCATAGATATTTCAGATTTTCGTTGATGAACTCTGCGCGTGGCCTGCTGCTTTTAAATGTTGGATCCCTTCCTTCTTGTTGTCTCCCTTGTTTGTGAAATGTCCTACTTGTACTTTTATGGCCCGTTTAGTAAACGTTAGTAAATGGTGAGAATGGTATCGGTAATGGAAAGTTAGTGTAATTTTGGTAGTTATATCTCTTGACAAGTTAAATAGTCATGGTTATACACCTTCAACAATCTCATTTTCTTCAAAATATACATTCCAATGCATTAAATGACGTGATATTAGATGGTAATGGAAAACCGTGAAGAAAAAAACTTTGTTATGATCAAACTTTCATTATCATGGGAATGACGTGATACATATTATGAAAATCTACACTATAAATCATTCTCATTTCCACCATTTAGTAAATATTACCAAACGACTCATTGGTTATTACTGCTCTATTGGTGTATCTGTTAAGTTCAATACTTGGTCCGAATGAGCTGCCGCTCTTTATTCTTCGACTTTTTCCTTTTCCACTCTTTAAGTTCAATCTTATTTGGTTAATCATTCCTTCGCATTTCCCCTGTAGAATTCGGAAAATGAAGAAAGGATTGCACCCTCAGATGCAATGGATATCCTATGTAACCCAGAGTGGTAGATTGATAAATGTGATGATGAGCAAAATTCACCGAGAACCAAAGGTTTATCACTTCAGAGCCAAGCGTCAGATGGCTCAAAGCTTGGGGCAGATTGCCAAGTTCAAGCGTCGCTATCAACAAGACGAGCCCAAGGATGACGGGAACAAGGAAGAAAAGTAGGACCTTTAGCTTCTTGTAGCTCACTTTAGCCTTGGTAACCATTGTTCAAATAAATTTCGAACCTGGCATTATATGATATGAATGGCAGGCATTTTTTTTCTTATATCTCGATCATTCGTTGTTTATTCTGATCGTTTGGGATCAATGTTTTGACATTGTTGTGTGACGATCTTTACATGGGATTGTTTTGGATTACAATACCAATTATATGGGATTTAAAGAAAATCAAGGATCAATGTTTTTTTATGCAGAATATATGCTTTATCTCGCTCATAGACGAATCTATGATCAGGGTCTGGAGAGGGAAGATAGACGGCGTCTCATACCCAGGAGAGGACGTCTCATACCCATAAGGACAAGAAATACTTTGGAAATAATTTTCCCATTGAAATTCCTTAGAGTTAGAGATCAATTTGTATGTTTGGTAGCACATTAGAAGTTACAATTGACACAAACTTTTAGTTACTTTGCTATCATGGTGATTAAATTCCTACATGTAGTAGAATTTACCTTCCATTGGAATTTAAAATCTTATATTAAGTAATAATTATTAATTAAACACAATTCATTTTGACATCAAGTATTGTATGCGACAAATCATATACACAACTTTTTGTTTAATTAGTCAGATTTAAATTAAAAAGAAACGTTACTTATCCATTTTATAAGTCTCATGTCGAATGCTAGATCCATCATAATAGCAACAACTGTCATCGTTTCTCCCATCTTCACTTGCTTTGGTGGCCACTTCCTCCGACCATAGCTCATCTCGAGCCCTTCTCACAGTCGGCCACCACCGCCTGCTGCCCAAATGCCATAGTTTGTAATTACAATCAATTCATTAATATGCCACCACGGTAGGCCATCATCGTGAGGATATAATTGATCAATTTAAGATAATGTTATATACTTTAAAGTTATAAATGATTTCTTTGAGAATATAAGTGATTAAATTAATAAATAATACTTTCAAGTGTCAAATACTGCTTATCGACCCTAAATACCCCAAATTATATTTAACTCTATAATATACTTTCGAATATGAATAAACAATATTTGAGGTATACAAAGTTAAGCATGACGCTATTTGGAGAATACAAGATTAAATAACAGTCGAGATATTTAATTGTTCGAAAAATTACCTAGAATAATCCAACTTATTCATGATTTTTCTACAACAATTCCACATCCCAACTTTAAAGGGTATTTTCTTAGAGTAAACTCGATAACCGAATGACTTGCTATAACAAGTTTTATTTTATTTTTTTAAAATAAATTAAAAGAAAATGTCGAAAAATGCTAATTATTTTGATTATCCAAGTTTTCAATACACCCTAAAATCATGATTATTCATGCTTAATCAATAGGCAGATTATAGAAAAATTACGAAAACATTAGATTATTTTACATAATTTTTCCTTAATTCAATTACAAATTTTCCAAAAAAAAAATTTTTAAATAGTCCTCCATAACCATTCCCATCGGCGATTCTCTATTGTGGATTCTCAAGTACAGCCATTTCATCTTTGAATCAAATGAAACATGGAGAATGATAAATAAGCTTTCCTAATTGATCAATTTTCATTTTCAGGTAATTTGAAAATTGTATCCATTTGTTGATAATTTGCTCTTTGTTACTTCCCTATTTTATGATTGAATTTTTCGTTTTCTAGTTTCTAACTCTGTATTTAAGCATTTATGTTGTTCATTTGATTTCTTTAATATGCGATTTTTGGTTTTCATTTGCTATCTCTACTTTTCAAATGCAGCAATTATATAGTTTATTGTGCTAGTATGCAAGGATTATTTCTAATTTTCTGTTTTTCTTGTCACTTCTTAGGTTTAAATTGACAAAAAAATTGTTTGATATGAATAGCTGATAGCTGTTCAATTTTTGCTGCTTTAATCTTGATTATGGTGATTTGAGAGATGAAAATACATTGGATATGTAGTAGTTTATAGCTTTATTTTTGACTTTGATACATGGTATTGATGATGGTTTGTTAGCAATACTGGATGGTAAATATTTTGGATAATAATAGCCATAGAAGTATATTCTAACTGAACTAATTCAGAAAGAATGAGAACAAATTAGAGGCAGTTGCCTTTTGATATCAGCAATCAAGCTTTTCTAGGTCGATTTTGTGTAATAGAAGCTACTTCATGATTTGAATCTTTTGAATGGAGTTTTTCCTTACTTGTTTATTTTACTCTTTTTCCATGTGATTTACTTGTTAACACCAAAAGATGTTAGGGCTAAAGGTCAATTAAACTAGGGATTGGTTGCCTAACGACCAACTGTTCAATAAATCAAATTTGTGGCAAACAAGAAGTATACAAGAACTTAAACAAAGCATGAAATTGAAGTACAAAGTGTGAAGTAAAAACAAGAGAACAAACTGATTTGGGAGGTGGATCAATCCCAAGAACAATATATTCTTTGATTATAAAACCCACTCACACAAAGAAATTCAATTGTATTGTTAGTGCTTAGTGTTTACAGAAGATAACAAGAACAATAATCTTCACTCAAACCCTCCTTTTGTGTCTCTCAAAGACTCACATACAATTGCTCTCAAACCCTAAGTGTTTCGCAGCAATATGCTCTCTCAAAGCTCAAGTTTCCCAGCAATTTATGTGATGGATATTCTTTTCATATGGAGGATTAAGAACTACCTACAAGGCTACACTGCAACATAGATGACTGGGTTATTTTTATTTATTTTTTTTCAAATTAAGGTCTTATACTATGGAACTTTTTAGATCAATTGATTTTTTTCAAATTAAGGTCTTATACTATGGAATTATAGTTTGACTTGGTAGATCAATTGATTTTCTCTTTGAATATGACCGTCTCAATCTGAAATTTCTTAGGTACATTTATAGTTCTAGTTGACCATGCATAACGTTCGTCAAACTCTCCTCTTATTACGGAATACCAAGTACTTGCATACAACATCCCATGAAGCAGCTAGTGAAAGCTTGAAGAGAATGGTTGCTGATTTCCAGAGAAAGAAGAAAACAAGAAATCTGAAGAAAAATGAGGTTTTCGTGGAAGTTCCAGAGTCCTTATCATTTTTGGACACAGCCACCATGCCAATGATGCTTACAGCTGTTGGTGTTGCACTTTTTGCAAAACTTCTTATGATGGTTATCTTCTTTTACCTCATAATTCATTTATAATAAGATTTTGCTCAGTAAAGTTTGATAGGTTGCTCAGTAAAGTTTGAGGGTTTTGAATGTTCTGTGGAATGTTAAACTGTTGTCCTGTGTCAATTCTCCCATTTTAGTTGATGACTTATCATTATCAGGTACTAAAATTGAATTTTGATAGATTAGTGACATCATTATTGCAGCAGAATTGCATTCCACATCTCACTTTTACGATTTCTTTATTGGCCTTGTATTTTATTTCAGTGCTCAAATAGTTGAGATATGGATTCTTTTGATGCAGTATGATGAGTCCAGATCTCAAGAATTGATTGAGCGCAAGATAAAGAATGCTCCTCCTGGTCAAGGAACAGTTAGGATGCTCACACGTGAAGAATGGGAGCAAATTCGAGAAGTAAGGCCCAGAACTCCTTTTGAGTCAAAGCTTGCTCGGCCTAACGCACGAATAAGGACTGGCGGTGCGATCAAAAAGGTATATGTATTGTTATATACTGCTTGGTTTCTTTTGTATCTTAATTCTTAGCTTCCTATGCGTTTCTAAGATCTGGGTAATACCAATAACTTATGATCACGGAATACAACTCACCAACGTAACATCCGTTATGTAACCTGTTTGAGAGTTGTCGCGACTTTAAATCCCTTTTTATAACAGCACATGAACTTTCAAGGTTAAAATGCCGCGTTGATCGTTACGTAATGTCTAACGCCATATTTTTCTGTTACAAGTTTTTTTGTTGAGAAGAGGTTATCTTTAATATTACAATTCACTTAATTTATAGTTACTTATATTTTAATCGTTTAAATAAATAATTAAGTCATATGTTAAATTATTATCCAATAAAATACCTCATATAGTGTAATTATCATAGACTATGGGCACATCATTGAATTATAATAGTAGGAGTATTTCATTAACAAAAATGTGACTGTATTACAAGCCCGGCCCTAAGTATATTGGGGCCCCGGGCGAAATAACACATTGGGTGCCTTTTTCCTTTGCAATTTATAATCTATATGGACCTTCTACAACCATTAATTTTGCTTTTTTGACAAGGGGCCCTGGGCGACTGCCCTTCTTGCCCACCCTTAGGGCCGGTTCAAAACTCCCCTTATGTGATCCCCCCCCCCAAATTCACACCACATCGTGTTGTTATTCTGTTATAGCCGTAATCCATGACAACACAGCCATTTGCTCGAACGCATCCATGACTAGCATTTGTATTCTAGAGTATTTAGAAGTTGTGAAGGCTTCTTCCAGTTATTGTATAACCTCTTGTATTGTGTTCCAAACCTTTTGTTTTCTTATGCCAAAAAATAGTTGTAGAAATGTGTTAAGGATGATAAAATGAAGTGCTATGTCTAATTGATTGGAGCAACTACTCAAGCTTAAATGAGACAACTCCTAGAGAAGGATTTAGTCATAGTCTTGAGCATAGTGCAAAAATGCGATTACAGTCCCGATTGCAGTAAAAATATGGTGTTATGGTAACGGGGTGATAAGATTGTCGTACTGCCAAAGATCGGCCAAAACTATGAAATATTGTTTGAAACGGCCTAAACGCAATTTGTTTTAAACCTTTACGATGCGGGTAACCAGTTGGTAAATTTGAAAACCTTTTTCATTTTATATGCAGGAGGATGTGAAGGACTGGACAATTGATGTACTGATGGATGCAGTTACGCGAGTGGAAGAGAGTGTTAGACACAAGTCTAGATGAAACCCGAAGGCTTGCATCCTTTTTTTGCTGTTAATTAATCAAAACATAATATTTTCCTTCAAAAAATAGGGATTCTAGTTGAATAATATCATCATGCTAATCAAAGTATGTTATGTATATTCTCTTGGTCTTTTTCGATATCAGATTAGCGCGTTACAAATATCGTAGAATAGTTTGTTTTGTAATTTCGACATTTTATGAAGTTGTGGACTTCGGCTCATGCATCTATGATTTCGAGTCTAGTGAATGGCTTGCTGGAGCGCAAGAGTCACAAATCCAAAAACTATATCCTTCACTTGAATGTTCTGAATGATCTGGAGATTGGTGAATTGGACGTTTTGATGTAAGCGTTCGGGCGTGTATGGGCGTTCGAGTAGTATGACAGCTTGTTGATCACATTGTTGTTAGTTATTTAAGTAGTTGTTAATTATAGGTAATTATATCTGCATAGTTGTTAAATACATAATCGTCTAATAAGTGCGTATGTTATTGTTGTTTAGTTTAAATTGTTTTTATGATGGCTCTTGGAGTATATTTGTTGTGAAACATATTGAGAAAGTATTATACTTTGATTTTAGAACGTTATAAACTACATTCACATAAAGTTATTTGGGTTGCAATTTGTATTTTTGATTTTGGGCAACTGTTTGTCATCTATCAACATTTAACTTCAAATTTCTATTTTTTTATCCATATTTTAAGTATAGTTTAACATTGGGCAGTTCTTTTTACTATTTATTATCTTATTTTCATTTTAGTCTGTCTTAAATTCCTAATAAATTTTCTTAATAAGGATTTTCTTTTTGATTAGGTGTATGGCTAAAAGTTCTCCATAGACAATTGGTGCATTATGAGATTATTTAAATCGAATTTATACTAGCCATGTCAAGGCGATTTAAGCCCGAATTAATTACACCATGCTAAATTAAGTTCACTTAAACTTTTGGTTAGATCAATTAGGATTGGAGATAACTTTAGGTCGGATTATTTAGAATTTGGGTTGACTTTCAGTCATTTATATCATAGCTAACCCATATACACTTAGTGAGTTAAGATGATTAATTATATTCTAAAAAATAATCCATTATATAAATAAGTTTATCAAAAGAGTCCGTTTTATCATAGACGATCTCATATAAAACGAATTGATTAGTTAAACTTTTTAACTTTTGTTAATGGTGAAACTAAAACCTCAACTTTTCAAATATACTAGTCTTAGGGGTGTTCAAAACATACCCGATAACCCGATATTTACCCGACCTTGGAACCGAACCCGACTTTACCAATCTTCAAAATAAATTAAAATAATGTAAAAATCAATGTAGACGAAAGACCCAATTTTAAACCGACTCAAAACACTTGACCATAATTAACGCGATGACCCAAATTAACACACCTAAGTGGCCTACATCTCTCTACATTACAACAACTAAATTCACAATTCCCGAAACATACCCCAGCAGGAGGCAGTCTGATTAAAGGGTAGTTAATGAAATTAATAATCAGATTTAATAATTGAAAAGTGTGGGGAAAAAGAGAGAGAATGATTCTTACTTCTTCGTTTTGATCACCCAGTTAACAGAATCCTTCAAAGGATAAAACAGTGATTAATGAAAGATTAAGAAATGGGAACCCTTTCTTCTGCCACTGTCTATTCTCATCATCTTTTCAAATTGCCCATCACTTTTGCTTTTGGGTACCACTTGTTAGTTCTTTCTTTAATTTTAGATTATTGTAAAAAAAATTGATTTTTTCAGTTTTTTTTGACATATGATTTGTACTTTTGGCAATTTCTTGGTATAATTTTGTGTTTGTCAGTCTCTTTAATTTGTCTGCTCTTGTTGGGATAGTGGGTATTTGGTTTGATTATAGAATTACATCATTTTTGTCAATTGGGTTTTTCCCCTTTTGTGTGTTGGAGATTTATCATGGTTTTTTGAGTGGGTTTGTTGATTCTGTAAAATGGGTTTTTGGGTCTTGTTTTGTTGCTTTCAATAGTGGTGATTTTTAAAGTTACATTATTTGTTTGTCAATTGGGGTTTTTCCCATTTTATGTGTTGGTGATTTATGATAATATTTTGTGTAAGGTTTGTTAATTATGAGAAATGGGTTGTTTTGTTTTGTTTTCTTGATTCTATTAATGGTGATTTTGATCATATTGAATGTTCTATTCTAATTTCTGGTTGTCTTGCTACTTGACTTGTTTTGCATTTTGTTTTCATTTGTATGTGTTTCTCGAGCTGAGGGTCTCATTGGCCGTAACCTCCTTATCTCTTTCGACAAGGGTATGGTCAACCATTTTCCATCATTCTCCATACCCTGATCATAACTTGTATGATCGGGATACAATGGGTATGATGATGATTGATGACTTATTCTAAGATCAATTGTTCTATGCTAGCTATTGATTTTGATCTTTGATAATTTGAACTTTTTTGAGTTAGTGATCAATTAATTATTGATCAAATGTGATTACTGGTTCTAAATGATCTTTGTTGCTGTGCATGTGGCAGAACTTATTGTAGTTTTGAGTAATATGAATAACAAAGAATCTGGAAGAGGAAGTTGTTGGAATTGTGAGAATATAATGCAATGCTTCAGTTCTAAAGAACAGATGAAAGTGGAGAATATGTTGAAGTTATCTGATACACTTGGTGAATCCCAGCCTAGGCCTGATACTGTCAATATTGAAGAAGCGGAATCGTCTCTTCGTGAAACTGGTGGTTTGAACTATGAGGTTGATTTTCTGTTTATTCTTTTATGCTTCCTCGGTTCAGAAATATTCGCTACATTACGGTTATTACACTGTTCATCGTTCAAGCTTATTTTATATATTGCGGCTAATGTGCAAGAACAAATATTGGCAAGTGGGATCTTGTTTGAATCGTTTAATCATATAGTTTCATTATATTAACTTTTTATAATTTTAGACGTGCATAGTTCAATATTTAAATAATCAAAATAACAAATTGGATTGTGTAAAAAGTCAAATGTAGCAAGTATTGTGGAACGAAGAAAGTAGTATGTTTATTGTGCTTTATTTTTCTGCTCAAATTTTTCATATCTAGTTAGGCTTGGGCATCATTAGTATCTAATTAAAAGTTTTTGGCTCAAAATCGCTGTGAAATTGTTTTTATTTGGACTATGGATCTACTTTTCGGAATTCTATTCATGTGATGTTTGTTCATGGTTTTATTTTAGTTTAGTTGATCATCAACATTCTATTATTCCGATGATATCAAGAGGCTTCCACCTAGGAAGAGTTTGGGGGTTGGTTATATGCAATCTTATCATTGCTCGCGATAACAAAGAGATTGTTTCCGATCCTTGGTAGCAAACTATCATATGCAACTTCACATTATAAGAAGTACATGTTGATTGTATTTCATATTAGTTTTTGGAAAGGGGTGCATGTTTATATAGGAGCAAGTGTTTAGAGCAAGTGTTTTTCAAATGGATGAAGTACTAATAATAATAATAATCACATTTTGGTTCCTATGTTTTCGAAACTTATAAATTATCTTTTCTCATTTCCGTTTCATTTTCCGTTTCCGTTTCTCGTATAGTATTGAATTTCGTTTCGTGCAACGTTGATGTGAACTATGCACTTTGCAGGAAGCAAGAGCCTTGTTGGGAAAATATGAGTATCAGAAAGGAAACATAGAGGCAGCTTTACATGTATTTGAAGGGATTGACGTTATCTCAGTCACTCCTAGGATGAAACTTACCCTTGCAAGACTTAGAGATCGTCCAAAAAGGCGCTCTCAAGGGGATCCCAGTCCACCAATGTCTATACATACTGTTTCTCTATTATTTGATGCCATGCTGCTTAAAGCAAAATCATTGCAGTCCCTTGGGAGGTATAGAGGTATCTCTTCAGATCATTTGCTCATCTTTTTGTAACCAAGCATTACGTTTTTGAAATACTCGTTAACTTGTTGACAAACTGTTGCGTGAATATTTTGTCCTTTCGCCTTGATTAAGTGAAAAATAGTCACTACTATTTTTTCAGATGCTAAGTTTGTTGCTTTATGTTTTCCCGGAAGCTTATTAGTTATTACACTGATATCCTTAACGGAAATAAGTCTAAATCTTGAATCAATCTCTTTTGGGATTATTTTTCTTATCCAGTAAAGACGGTTAGAAATGAGAAAGGGGTTGTCAAGAGCCTATAAAGGATAATCATTGACCTTGTTTTGTCATGCTAGCCACAAAAATAGAAATCAGGAGGTGGTTTTAAGCAATAATAGGGTGTTTTAGAGTTTAAATTGGTGTCCATGGGTCAGGGGCGGAGCAAAAATTGACAACTTTTTTGTAATTTCAAAAGTATGATATTTTTCTAACAAGTTTGTATTTTTAAACACTTAACATATACTACGAAATTTAACATTGATACCCATAATTTTTCAAGGCTCTGGGCGGTCGAACATGTTGAAGATGCTCAAAACCTCCCCTTCCATGTGTTCAGAAGTCCTTATTGTCATATTAGTTGCTTACATTTTTGTTATGTTGAAGAGGGCTAAAACACAGGTTCTATTGCTAGCTGTTCGAGGGAAGTTGTTTTCTAATCTTCGGAGTTTTTAGAGACAGTCACTTGTGGAACGTAGTACTTGGGGTTTGAAAGGAAATCGTCCTTCATTTCCTAGCTAATATGCCCTTCCAAATATTTATGTGCAGAAGCTGCTCTATCATGCAAAACTATACTGGAAATCATTGAATCTTCTTTGCCTGGCGGCTTGCCGGAAAAATTTGGTGCTGACCCTAAATTGCAGGAGACACTTACCAAAGCTGTGGAGTTGCTTCCCGAGTTATGGAAGCTCGCTGATTGCCCACATGAAGCAATTTTGTCTTACCGGCAGGCCCTTTTACATCAATGGAATCTCGATGCTGAAACTGCTGCCAAGATACAGAAAGAGTTTGCCGTTTATCTATTGTACAGTGGTGCTGAGGCCAGTCCTCCGAATTTGCGTTATCAAAAGAATAATTCATTTGTACCTAAAAGCAATTTAGAAGAGGCTACTCTTCTTCTAATGCTTCTATTTGGAAAAGTGACCCGGCAAGAGATCGAATGGGACCCTTCAATTATCGAGCATTTGTCATTTGTATTAAGTGTTTCTAATCATCCTCGGTCTTTAGCTTGCGTTATAGAAGCTCTACCTCCCGGGATAATTGATAGAAAGGAGATGTACCATACTCTTGCCCTTTGTTATCATGCACACGGTGACAATTTTGCTGCTTTAAATCTTCTGAAGAAGCTATTGCATCATTCTGAGGATCCAAATCATAGTTCCGGCATACTAATGGCGTCGAAATTATGCAGTGAAAACCCGACCTTGGCTGAGGAGGGGATTGCATATTCTCAAAGCGGCCTAGTCAATAAGGAGGATAGATGCCATTATATAGTTGGGCGCTTTTACTCGTTATTGGGAGTGTCATTTTTAGAGCATGCTCGATCAGCAGTTGCGGAATCTGAGCGGGTTACTCGGCAGTTAGAAGCTGTCCGGGCACTGGAATCTGCTGTGAGTGTGACGGAGTGTAGTGACTCTATTTCTGTTCACAATCTAAGTCTACAATATGCTTTGCAGAGGAAGTTGGACGCTGCGCTATATTATTCTAAGCTATTGTTGAAGTTGGATGGTGGAACCGACACTAAAGGATGGCTCTTAATAGCACGAATTTTGTCGGGGCAGAAATGTTTTGTTGATGCTGAAACAGTCATAGATGTCGCTTTAGATCAGACCGGGACGTGGGATCAGGGAGAGCTGTTGAGAACTAAGGCTAAGCTTCAAGTTGCTCAGGGATTTTTGAAAAAGGCCATCGACACGTATATGCGACTTCTTGCAGTTATACAACTTAAAAAGAAGAGCTCTGGGTCTGGAAAGGTACTTTTTACGGTCTATCGGTTTGATATTTCTTCTCTTTATGTAGCTAGATATTATCTTGGTAAATGGACATAGAAATTGAATAGTACTTTCTTATGCCAGTGAATAGTAAAATACAATTGATAACTTCTCTGTGTGCGAAACATTAATGGATTACTTTGCAGTCTTTTATACATTAGTGCACGAAAAATATTTTTGTCGAATAACAAAAGAAACCTTCAACCAAAAGCTTAAGCTTATGGTTGAGGCCCCAAGATATTTTATACACTCTAACACGCCCCCTCACACGAGAACCCATTGTGCGAGAAGTGTGGATGCACACAGACTCTCCTCATACATGGCGCCGTATATTTCACTTCAAATGAGGGGCTGTTGAAATTCGAGCCCGTGATGGCTTATGATACCATGTAATGAACCATCTTAACTAAAAGCTTAAGGTTATGGTTGAGGCCCCAAGATATGTTATATACTCTAACAATATGTGCAATGCATGTGTGTGCGAGACATTAATGGATTACTTTACGATCTTTTATACATTAGTCCAAGAAAAATATTTTTGTCGGATAACAAAAGGATTAGCAATTTGATCTGTTGCTATTTTTCTTACAAATTGAGAGTATCGTAATCGTATTGTGTTAGATAGCAATATCAATTGGGTGAATAGCCTTCAGTGCTCACTACTTTGTTTGTTTTGACAGAGCGTTGAGAATCATGATCTGAAGTTAGAACTACAAACATGGCTTGATCTAGCTTGTATATATATTAACATATCACACTGGAATGATGCTGAAATTTGTCTGTCTAAAGCCAAAAACATCAATTCTAATTGTGCTTCGAGATGGCATACGTTAGGTAAATATGTTTTCTCTTAGACGCTTACCCTAGTTCAGTTGGTTGATATTTTATTGCTTGCTATGGATTATGGTTAATCTACTTTGAATATTTTGTAGTAAGTTAAATAAGCCGCATGGCATCCGGTCTAAAGCCAAAAACATCAATTCTAGTTGTGCTGAAATATTTTATTGCTTTGCTAAGAAAATTTAAACCTAAGTATGTATCGACTGTCTCATGCCATACCCAGACACAAAGCCGAATGTCAGAGTGTCCTTATCATATACTTGTTCGAGTGTCCGACTTGGCGCTACTTGAATATGTTTGAGTAGGGTAGGTGATGGGCACCTTGATAGGGTAGGCAGACAACTCTTTTAAGCGAGCGTCATAGAGCACCTTATATCGCCTTTTAATCTTAGCCTCAAACGAAGCCCATTTGATGTGGACACCCACATATATCTCTTCTCTTCCTTTTCTCGTTTTCTTCTTTATTTTAGTATTTTTGAGTTATTGTGGCTCTTTGTGAGCAAATATTGGATCTTTTTCATCCCCTTCCTGCGCTTGCTTTAGATAGTTAAATTTGAGGAAATATAACTCTAAAGTCTAAACCATTCATCATAATCATCATACCTGGTATATCCTGCTCATAGAAGCTATGATTAGGGTCTGAGGAGAGTTGGATGAAGGAGACCATACCCTTCACAAACGAGATAAGGAGGTTAATGCAGCCAGTGTAACCCTCAGCTCGAGAATATAATAACCAGCAAATGAAAACATATCTAAACCTTAAGGGTGGTAATGTAGGCTTGTGGGTTGCACTCAGTCCTTCTCGTTGTAGGATTTCTCATCTATCTGGAGTTCTTTCTTGAGCGGAGGACTCTTTGGGTGCAACCTTCTTTATGGGTACGATGATGATAGATCGTATGAGCGGGATATACTAGGTACGATGATGATGACAATTTATTCAGACATCCAAAATTAACTTGTGAGGGAGAACTTTGTAAATCTTTGTCGTTTCGAAAGAACATAACCCGAGTATATATATTCATAACCTTTTTTGCAGGTTTATTCTATGAAGCAAAAGGCCTTTACAAGGAAGCTCTGAATACTTTTAATATGGCTTTGAATATCGACCCTTGTCATGTGCCCAGTTTACTCTCCTCAGCTACGACACTCAAACGATTAAATACCAAGTACAACACGGTTATCAGAAGCTACTTGCTGAACGCTCTCAAACTCGATAGGACTAATCATGTTGCTTGGTATAACATGGGCATGCTTTGCAACACAGACGATGAATCATCGAATGTTGATGCTGCCGAATGCTTTGAAGCTGCCACATTTCTCGAAGAGACGGCACCTGTCGAACCCTTTAGATGACCCGGTGATGGATCGACTTAGTTGTGTAACTGTATAGGCGTATAGCTATTACATACAACTTTCTTTTACTTGTCCGGATTGTTGCAGATAGATGAAGATTGAAGAGCAATAAATTGATTTTTTTTCTTTTTTTTTTTCCTTTTTTTTCTTTTTTTTTGTTTGGAGGAAATGTTTTTTATATACTTTTTTGTAAAATGGATAGCTTGCCTTTATGTAAATAGAAGTGGTCTTAGTACAAAGCTTTACAAATAAGTAGAAATGCAAATGTTGATTATACAAGTATTAAGTACTAATTATCATATGTCAAACATCTTTTTTAAACTTTTTGATTTTTTTTTTTATATATTTCTTATTATGTATTTGTAATCGAATTTATACTAGAGTATTATGGATATTTTTTCCTTTTAACGTTTTGAATATCATCATCATACCCAATATATCGTGTTCATAGGATCTATAATCGATCTGGGGAGGGGTGGATATTTTTGCCTTTAATGTTTTGAATATAATTCTAGTTACTATATTTTGCTCAAAATAACGCTCAAATAAATCAAATTAGCTATTTTAGGGTGTCTTGTTTAACTGATTCAATTCTTATATGCAAGTTATTTAACTCGAGTTGGATTATATTTTCTTAACAATTTTGTTTCAACTAGTTATTAGAAAATGTAGTTTATTTAAATACAAATAAATGGTTGAACATGATTTTTGGTAAATTAACCGATTAAAACAACTTATTCATGATAAAAAAAACTACCATGCTCCGACTATTGGTCATTTGCTAAACACCCTTATATTAAAAATTGCACCACCAACATATTCAAAAATAATTAAATAATCATTTAATAAAATCAACTCATCAAATCAATTTGTCCTTATATGTTACTAGTATAGAAACTCGTGCAATGCACGAAATTTTTAATAGAAATGCAGTTACATGCTATCAATATAAAATACGTCGTTAAACTAAAGTTTATAGATTTTGAAACACCTCAATATATACTACACACAATTAAATTTTTTCAAATATGCAAACGTGTAAATATGGAAAGTCAAAAAAATGCAAATTAATCAATTCCATTAATATCATCCAATGAAAAAAAGACAAATGTCATGCTCACATTCAACTTGCCTTTTTCTAAAATACATTAAAATTAAAATTAATAGATTGTATGATTGGCTAAAAAAATCAATACAAAAGAGAAGGCTGCAGGCTTACCGTTTGCTAACCCTTGAAGAAGAAACCAAAACCATGGCCGAAATTTTGTTAATTCTGATTGCTGACTTTTACTATTCATTTTGAGCATTTACTATCTATTTTCGGCAAATTGCAGTACTGAATCCTCCATTTGGATCCAGAAAATTGTTCTTTCGCGAAAGGTTGTTAAT
Source organism: Amaranthus palmeri (assembly GCA_019776075.1). Lineage (NCBI taxonomy): Eukaryota > Viridiplantae > Streptophyta > Magnoliopsida > Caryophyllales > Amaranthaceae > Amaranthus > Amaranthus palmeri. The sequence goes on along the minus strand of JAAKBH010000271.1, from coordinate 3,013,717 downwards.
TGTTGATTACAAACCTACAAAACAGTGCACTTCTCTCATCTCAAAGATTGGGGTTTTCTAGTAATGCACTTCTCTCATCTCAAAGATTACAATCACCTGTGTAATTTTTGGGGAAAAGGGTATTGGATTTCAAAGATTGGGGTTTTCTAGTAATGCCCATTACTGGGTTCATCTCAAAGAACCTCAATACCAGATTGTTTACTATTTCAAGTAAGTTCGTGAATTACTCTTTCTGTTCTTCTTGTTGGGTATCTAATATTCCAGCTCAAAATGTGTCGCAAATTGAAGATGAAACTTGTAGTGATATTGAATCTCCTATTATCAATGATATTTTTAATTCATCCAAGAAAATGGGTTCTTACCAATTGGGTGATTCCACCTTTTATTCTCTCATTGATACTTATGCTAATTCTGGGGATTTTAAATCATTGGAGAGGGTTTTTGATAGAATGAAATGTGAATGTAGGGTTTTTAGGGAGAAAGATTTCATTTTAGTGTTTAAAGCTTATGGTAAAGCATGTTTACATGAGAAAGCCATTGAGTTGTTTAATCGAATGGATGATGAATTCAATTGTAAACCGACTGTTCGATCGTTTAACTCGATTTTGAATGTTATTGTTCAAGTGGGTCAGTTTGAGAAGGCCTTGAACTTTTATGAAAGTGTTGTTGAATGTTTGAATATAAAGCCTAATGTTCTTACTTTCAATTTGGTTATTAAAGCTTTGTGTAAGTTAGGGAAGGTTGATAATGCTATTGAATTATTTCGAGAAATGCCGGTTCAACAATGTATTCCTGACGGTTTTACTTATAACACATTGATGGATGGATTGTGCAAGAATGGTAGAATTGATGAAGCGATTTTGTTGCTCGATGAGATGCAGATAGAGGGGTGTTGTCCTACTCCTATGACCTTTAATGTACTAATTAATGGACTTTGTAAGAAGGGTAATATGTCTAGAGCTGCTAAGCTTGTTGATAACATGCTTTTAAAAGGTTGTATGCCCAATGAAGTGACATACAACACGCTTATTCATGGGTTGTGCTCGGTAGGGAAGTTGGATAAGGCATTGAGTCTTTTGAATCATATGGTGTCAAACAAGTGCTTGCCGAATGGTGTCACTTTCGGAACACTTGTCAATGGACTTGTTAAGCAAGGAAGAGCGGTTGATGGAGTCGAATTGTTGATTTCGATGGAAGAGAGGGGATTTCGAGCGAATGAGTATGTATACTCTTCTCTACTTAGTGGGTTGTTCAAGGAAGGAAGGGCGGAAGAGGCAATGAGATTCTGGAAGGATATGATCGGAAAAGGATTTTGTCCTAATGTGATCCTTTATAGTGTTTTAGTTGATGGTTTATGCCGTGTGCAACGACCTAACGATGCTAAAGAAATTCTATCCGAGATGATTCATTTGGGACTTACTCCCAATGCTTTTACGTATAGTTCCTTGATCAAAGGCTTTTTTAAGTCGGGTAATAGCCAAGAGGCACTACTTACATGGAAAGAGATGGAAGCTAGTAATTGTTTCCATAATGTGGTTTGTTATAGTGTACTTATCAATGGTCTATGTGAGGAAGGGAAGCTTAAGGAAGCTATGGCAGTTTGGAGACAGATGTTGGGAAGAGGATTAAAACCCGATGTTGTCGCTTATAGCTCATTGATCAATGGCTTCTGCAAGGCTGGCTTGGTTGAGCAGGGATTGAGACTTTTTAATGAGATGTTATTTCAGGGGGCCGATTCCCAGCCCGATGTCGTGACTTATAATATACTTTTCACAGGTTTATGCAACAGCAATCGTTTATCTCGGGCCGTTGACCTCTTAAATGGTATGTTGGATCATGGTTGTGATCCTGATCTATATACCTGTGACATTTTTCTGAGGAATCTAAGAGAGAAAATGGACCCACCTCAAGACGGGAAAGAGTTTCTTGATGAGCTTGTTTTGCGATTATGCAAGCGGCATAGAGCGCATGCTGCTTCAAATATTCTGCAATTCATGCTGCAAAAGTTTTTGCCACCCGAAGCCTCTACCTGGAGAGAAGTTCTACAGCTTTGTTGCAAACAAAGAAAGATTGTAGCTGCTCTGGAAAAATGTTGGAGTGACTTATTCCACTGATGTTGATGGTGAGAGTTGATTCATAATTTCATTAATATTTTTATTGTTATTGTTATTCTATTTTTAGATTATGATGGAGTATAGTAAATAATTTGTTGAATCACGTGCACTTTAGAATTATGTGAATTTGTTGATGATGTTTGCAATTAGAGGTTAACTCGAAACAATCTCTTTTGTCAAGTGATGGTGTTGTTTGTAAGTGTGATGTTGCATGCATATGATCACTCTAAATCAAACCCAGCTGGACCCACTTAATGGCATTGGACAAACAAGAGAATTCACCCAAAAGACTAGCTTATTAGGTGCCAAAGCCCATTTGCCTATAAACCCCACTCTGCAGGCCACCCACTCCGAGTCCGGCTTTGAGACCATTGTTATTGGACAAACAAGAGAGTTCATCCAAAAGACTAGCTTATTAGGTGTCGGAGCCCATTTGCCTATAAACCCCACACCAATTGCGTACACAACCTATGTGGGACAAGTCGCATACTTTGCAATGGACCATATCAGTTTCCCAATCAATCCATCATTTATTTAGTCCTGTAGCAGGGACTACATTGTTATTAGTTGGACCCTTTCACTTTTAAAAAAGCTGCTAACTTTGCTGCCATGCGTCTTCCTTTAGGTAGGTATATGATTTTGTGAACTGTACTTGTCTAAATTTGTTTCGGTGTGGTATTCAGCTCCGCTGCCAATGTTTAGCACCATCTGAAGCTTCATCCATGGCTTGTGTCATTTTGGATTTCCCTTACTCTTGAACTACTCCTTTAATTCCAAAAAAGTCGTGGAAATCAAAGAGGCAAAACAAAGGGACATTAACATGCCTTTATTTGGAGGTACGCATTATATGGCAACTTATCATTGCAAATCTTCCACAAGAAATGCTTACTTTTAAGGGGGCCATATCCAAATTCCAAATCTAACTGAACGTCACTTGTAAAACTCGTCCAATCTTCAGTGTTACCTACCTCGCTATATAATCTGCAAGTCGCTCAAAATGATCCCAAATTTTCTTGTTTCAATTATTACTTTGCTGGGTGATTAATGAATTAGGTAACACTGGATGGGTTCAAAATAAGACCTTGAATGCCTGCTGATTTTGTAGGAAATCGGCCTTTGGGAGATAAGCTTCAAAAACGTTTATCCTTTACATGTTTACAAGGAATATGAATATTTACAATCATGTGTATAAGTATTTTATTTGAGCGGGATACACTAGGTAATGGTGATGATGTGTACGACCACTGGAATGATCTGGCGGTTCGTGTAGGCTATAATCATCCCCAATCTTTTAAGATTAAGGCTTCGCGTTGTTTTATTATAGCGGGTTTTGCATTAGGTGCGATGAAAACTTTTGTTAATTGGTCAGTGCTGTACGGTTCTGACTTCCTATCTTGTTTTTATGTGTCAGGTTCTGGTAACCAATTTGGATGATTGAAGGACCCAGTTATCTTTTCGCGTTGGCTAAAGCCTGCAATGGTCATAATATGCTGTGATCATTCATATTCAACTACGAATCTATTGCCATGGCCCACATGCGACCGCATGTTTAGAGGCTTCTTCAATCACTGATGTAATTGAGATATCTAGATCTCAATGACCCGGAGGTATAAGCCCCTTCTCCCCTGCTCAAAAAATCTGTTATGAAATGTGCAAAAGACTTTTTTCAGATTGTGAATAACTTGATCCGCACAATTTATTATGCCCAAGGGATTTGTTTGTTCGTCGACTTGACAGCTCAATTCATGCTGATATTATGGATTTGTTGTTTATTGTTTGTGCTTTCCAATGTCGACCATCGTTACCCCTCATCTCTTTCTATCGGCGATTGAGATCAGAGATGGGGCCTAGTGCCGGTTCTAAGCACAAGTGGGGTAGCCGACTGCCTAGGGTCTCCAGAAAATAAGAGGCCTCAAATATTAAAAGGTGTTCCGGCCCAGTTCTAAGCAACGCTTTAAAAGTGATTTGTTTGTAAATTTCTATATATTTAAAGTAATTTTAGAATATAATGTTACAGTATATTTTGTCTTGAATTATCTTTGTTTGATTGGAAAATCTTTTATCTTTTGATATAATGGAAGGCCCCATTTTAAAAGACATGCAAAAATAAACAGGGCCGCTAAAATCTTTGGCGAATCTAGAACAAAATCAAATAATGTCGATAATATTATAAAAAATGTACTTAAGGAGGTTTGAATCCAGGTCAATACACTCACATAGCAAATCATGTACCAAATTAACCAACACATATATTAGTATCTCTAGTTATATGATTTTATATATAGTAGAATGCTGTCAGTTGACATCAATGACTAATCTTGGATCTGCCCCTCGCTGGGGCTCTTATCTATAGGTTAATGTCTATATGTTAATCATGTACATCTCTGCTAGCATTCTGTTTAGATGTTCTGCGTTTAGGTTGATCGATTACTCTGAATTTGCAGCTAACGCGTTGTGTTAGCTCAAAACCTCCGTTGGCAAATAATTTGTTGTTATGATTCTAATATTTAGACGTGCAAGGCGTTGCCTTCAAGATGCAAAGCGGCTAGAGTTATGGAATGTGCAAATTGTTTCATCTTCAGGACGTGCTCTGTTAGTTCGTAATTTTGTGCGGTTGAAGCGGGATTGTGTCGGCTTCACAGGTGAGGCAATGTCAACATTTTCGACTGCCAATATTCCTTTTTTCTTTGATTTAAGGTCCTTTTTCTAAGTTTTGGTGTTCCAAGTAAACTGGTAAATTCAAATTGCAATGTATGTGAAACGAGTCGTAACACTGTGAGGTATATTTTCTTCGGTTTAGGCGTTTAAACCAATCTTAGTGCATATTTCTTGAAAACCCGGGGTTCTATTTTGTTGAAATGTGCATGATGTACGAACAAGATTCATACTCGATCTCTTTGTCACATCAGGTTCACCTATCATCGTTATATAAAGAAGATTCATCGACACAAATATATTGTGATGCATAGTTATCTCGCTTCGTTCTTCCTTTTCGTTTTTTCTTCTTTGGAACGGCGATGTTTACTCGGCTTTGCGTTCTGCAGGTGGCTCGTAATCTGGTAAAAGACTGCATAATGGCCTCTACTAATGACTCGTGTTGGAGTTGCTTATAATGCTTTCCGAAAGGGCGAAGCTAAGAGTTCTTTCTTCAACATAAGCTTGTGCCAACGCTTTTTTGTCGACGTAACACGCCTCATACATAATTAGAGTGTATAACATATTTCGGGTTTTAACAATCATCTTAAAGCTTTGGTTGAGTTAGTTTACCGACATTGTATCAAAGCCAATGAGACGGAAAGACATGTGTTCGAATATCATTTATTCCCATTATTTAAATTAGCGTAATAATAGAATATATATATATATATAAGATATTGTAGGGCTTAAACCATCAGCCTAAGCATATCATGTCGATGAATCATTTCAACCAAAAGATTGAACTGATAGTTGAAGCTCCACGTATGTTGTATAAGTATACTCTATACTCTATCACATACACATTACACTCCTATTTATCATTGTTAGTCGGCTTTACTTTTACATATTGTATTAATTTTAAGTTATTTTCTATATTTTGCGGATCTTTTGAAAATAGGAGGAGTTTGTTTAGTGAAAACAATTGACTAAAATATATTCTCTCCTGCTTATTTTGCATCATATTTACCATTAATACGGGCAAATCATCATTATCATCATCAGGGTCGTCGATTAGAAAGGGCAAAGCAGGCTACCGCTCAGAGCCCGATGTTTTTTAGGGTCTAAAAAACTTATTGTTTGTATATAAATGATATTAATTTGAATTAAATGTATATACAACTTACATTTTTGCTAAGTAATATAATTTTTTATCTTTTTTTATAAGGTAGTTTAAATATTAACAATAAAAAACAAGAAAATTTGAAGTATATAAGATTATTAATTAAAAAAAATAATGAAATAAAACCTAAATCAAACTATACCCAAAAATAAGCGTCTGATAGGTTTTGAGTGAAATCGCTGTCAAGGGCAGCGATTTTGGGCCCAAATGGGTTTAAGTGAAATCGCTGGGCCCAACAGCGATTTACATGCTGGCTTGTGAACTGCTGTGCTGGCCCAACCTGGCAGTTTTGGGCTGACCTGGAAATCGCTGCAGCCAACAGCGATTTTGCCTGTTAAATTTTTTATTTTTTTTTTGTTTTTTCTCTACAATATTATATACATACCTTCACTTGCCTAAAATAAAATCAATGTATCAATTTTCATCACACTTTCCATTCAAGCAACGACAAACGTAAACCAATTATATAACGCGATCCATATATATACAATTGTTGCGTACCGTAATGTTATATAATACATATTACATATACACATATATTTACAAATCTATACAATATCATACATAGTCTAAGAATCCGCAGTGGGTGTATCGCCCTCATAAATAGTGTCTAGACTAGGATAAACCAAAGGTGTACCCTCACTATCCGATTCTTGATAAAGCTTAACGTTAGTGGGATGAACCGGCGATACATAAGAACACTCGCCCTGGGACGTTCCGGGAGCTGTCGGACGTACACTGAGTGTATATGGCGATTGATGATCATTTGACGTCCCCTGAGCATTTGCTTGGGTAGAAGAACAAGGAGCATCGTCCTGCGGTAATGGTTGAAGCAAATGCTCATATCCAAGGCCTACCATTACACTATCGCACCTCCTGACTACCTCGTTTGACTGTTCGTGGCATACATGTCGCTGTGAGTGCATGTAGTCACGAATGCTCAACATTTGTTGCGTCTACAAAGAAAAATTTCAATTAAAATTAGATTAACATTAAATATTATATTAATTATATAAAACTTAAAAAGAAATGACTCACGAGGACATGTAATGGCACGCCAGAAGGCATGTAGTTCAGTGGGAGTGGTCGGTCTGGTATGTATCCTCGGCTAATGAACCTTCTGGTGATTCCACGATACCAGATGAGATAGTCATCGTAGAAATCCATCGGTTCACCGATCTCATCCCCATGGGGAGGAATACAAGGAGATTAGAGGGAGAGGAAGAAGGAGATTCGAAATTAGGGTTTAATTGAAATGGGGAAATGGGGAAATGAGGAAGATGTAGCCGTGTTTGAAAATCGCTGCAGGCTACAGCGATTTTGCTTGCCAGATCTGGGGCCAGCACAGCAGTTCACATGCCAGCCTGTCTTCATTTGAAAATCGCTGGGCTTGTCAGCGATTTCATTTAACCCATTTGGGCCCAAAATCGCTGCCTTTGACAGCGATTTCATTCCAATCCTAACAAACGCTTACTTTTGGATATAGTTTGATTTAGGTTTTATTTTATTATTTTTTTTAATTCATAATCTTATATACTTCAAATTTTCAAAAAACAAAAGGGGTATTATATTATGCATTATGAGTTTTTAGGGGCCTTTTTTATCTTTTGGGCCCAAAACTGAACGGGATGACCCTAGTCATCATCATCATACACAGTGTATCCCGCTTATAGATAAACTATGGTCTGGGTCTGGGGAGGGAAGATAGACGATGACTCATACCCATATAGGAGAGTGCGATCAAAGAGTCCCGCGGCTCAAAAAGAGTCTTCAAAAAGAGTCACTTGTAATTATCCGAAAACCTACGGGCAAATCATAAGAGTTTTTTCATCTAAATGATGCAAACTGGATGAGACAGAAAAATAGTCAATACAAGCTTTAATGACTTGCATTAAGTCATAATGACTCATAATCATACATAATTGAGTGATGGGTTTCAATGCAAGCCAGCTATTCCTTAATGAATATTATTCTCTTTCTCATTTTTTTTTGGTCCAAAAGAAAGGGTCTTTAAAGCTTTAATAAGTGTTCATTAAAGCTTCACCATTTTTAAATTCTTTGATTTGATAATATATCACTAAAATTTATCCGATTTTTCGTGATACTCCATCTGTCTCATTAAATTTATTATCTGTTTAATTATATTTGCAACTAATAATAAAATTACCCATACAATATATTATTATCAACCGCGGGTATTTTAAAACGGAGTTAATATTTAATAATCCTATTTAAAATTAGTGGAAGAAAAGTCTAAGTCATCTAGTAATCAATTATTCAAGTCATGTTTACAAGAGTTAAGGCGCTAAATAATTTTAAATTTTTGGAGGCAAATTCCAAGTTGGCTTTAATTAATGTTAACATTTAAAATACTTTGAATTTTGAGTAAGTTTTGCATTAAATAGTTATAAATACTCTCTATATTTTATATTGTTAATAACACTTTGACTAAAACAATAAAAAAAATTTGGTCATCTTCCATTTTTTATTTTTTCCCAAGGGAATTCTCATAGCTAGATTTTATCTATAAAGATTTATTATATTTTTTTTCCCAAGGGAGTAATACATTGTTTCACCCGTTTCATTAGTAATTTTTTCGTTTTCAAATGTTATTCTCATTTTAAATATTTTATTTAAAGGAGAGAGAAATTTTACTGAGGTTTTTGACAGATGTATAGAAGATAAAGTATATTGATATGAGATTTCGTTAGATTCATCTTAATGTATATATATTTTTTCATTATCATATAATTTTTACAAATTTTTACTATGCGCGCAGTTAGAGATACCGAGATTCAAATATTGCGTTGAAATAGTGTAAAAAATAAATGGTAAGAAAAAAAAAGAGTAATTACCAAATTTATCGTATTAGCCTATTAAGTGGATAGGTTAGAAAAATAATACGTAAACTATACTACTTTAAAAAAACATATACTAAAACAAAGGCAATTAGTTCATTAGAGAATATAAAATATTTTTCCCATCTTGTATTTTCTTAATAAATATTGCTAGCTAGGTATGTAATTGCATAGACTCTCTATATATTATATGTAGATCAAATTATCAATATTTATATTTAAATCCAAAAATGATTGTTAATTAATTATTTCTCAATGGTTCTTTGGATACTAAAACAAGCAATCACAATTTGCAAATAATATAAGGAAGTGCTCCAACATAATAAATTTAAAAAAATGACAATATATTTCTCCGGTCTCATTGAGATTGCTACTCTTCATTTTAGTTTATTTGTTACACTTTGATAAAAGAATATCGTAATTTTGGTCAAAGTGTAACAAATAAACTGAAACGGAAGGAGTACATATTATCTCAACACAAATTTTTCTTAATTGAGACAGTCTCATGGCCGGTGAGATCTTCATGAGATCTTTATTGGGTTGGTTCATACGTTAAGTGTTTTAAAGTGATCAGTTAGAGAAATGAACTAATTATATATATTCCTCTCATAATAAGACGGTCTCATTTAAAACAAGTTCTATCTCAAAAAATTTCATTTTTATTCGTAATGTAGTAATCTCGATGAAAAATAGGAATATTAGCTAAGTAGAGGTAGGTTTGGGGCTCGACCCCTAATGGGCGCAGGTATCAAATTTGGGGGTTTTTTGATTGCGCGCATTTCTCTTTACTCCCTCCTTCGGGGTACGGGTATGATTTGTCCGCATCTTTCAAGAAAAAGAAACCCCCACTCGGACTCTACCTTGTGTGGGATACCGAGAAGGTCTTTTTAAGAGGTAGGTTGCATTATTGTTGCTCCTAATTGATCAACTTGGAAAGATAGGCAAAACATATAAAAAAAAATAAATGAAATGTTTAAACAAGTTGCTAATTTTCTAAAACATTTATGCTTCCTTATAAAGGACAATCAAATGATTGTTATTGGATTTTTTTTATAAAAAATAAATGGCTTCTCTACTTTGAAATTTGAATCCATATGTATTAGAAACCCTAATAATTAAGCTATTATAAAAAATGTTTAAGGAGCCACATATAAGCTAATTAATCTCTCTTACGTTGCATGGCTGATTTGATACCAAACTATCCAATGGTTTAGTGACTAATTGTTTTTAATAAATATATATTTATTACTCATATGATAGTTTATTATTTTTATATGTATATTTAGTTATGCATGGTTGATGTGGGTGTGTGTTGCAGGTTTTCAGATCGTTGCAGGTGTCTTTCTCTTTGAAGAGTCTTTTGAGTCGGGGGACTATTTGACCGCACTCTTCTATATGGGTATGAGCCGCCGTCTATCTTTCCTCCCCAGACCCTGACCATAGTTTTAAATATGAGTGGGATACACTAGGTATGATGATGATGATGATGATGATGATGATGATGATGATAGTTTATTATTTCTATAAAACTAAAGATTTATAATGCTTTGGATTCTGGTTATAATAAACTAAAGTAAAATGACTCATTAAATCATTTGCACTTCTTATTTATTTTAAGTTAATGACATTTGTTATTAAAGGTCAATCGGAAAATAACCTATTTCTTTGTAATAAGTTTTTCATAGCAAAAGTAAGGTTGTATATAATCGTCCCTCCTAAACCCCACCCTAAGTGGGAGATGCATAATGACATTGGGGTAATGGAATGAAATGAAAATATATTTATATTATATGTTAATAATTATGTAAATTACAAAAGTTAAAGTAAAACTAAATAATTATGACTTAGACTTTTGCTTATTGTTGAACCGATATAAGGATAATTCTCAACAGGCAAGAGGAAGGAGTGGAAATTGAATATTCGTCTCATGGTGTGGTATGAAAAACGAAATAGACCATTGTGGTATTTTATAGGAAAGTAGAAGAAATGTGTAAATAAGATGTAAATATAAGTTAATTGTATGAATAAGAATAAAAAAAGAGCGTGGCTCATGACTAAAAATAGAAATGAGACAAATTTGGTGGGATTGACAATAAAGGAAAGTGGGAAAGTTTGTGGGAAAAAAGGAGTAGCAACAAAAAGTCTGAAATAACGTACATTAAATATTATCTCAATTTCATTATGTGGCTTCCTCTTTTGACGGGATTAGATGATCAGATATACGCAAACTTATTCTTTTTAATTATAATATAACAAATAGATTATTTTCAATAACTCTAGGCAGCATACATCATTTGAAACTTCAAATAAATAAAAAATACACATAATTCAAGAGTCGTTTTACTATAAAGCATTATGATCCAAACCAAAAAAACTATAAATCTTACAATTGATCTATTTTAAGAACTAAAATTTGAGTTATACATAACCTAGAAATAAAAAATGCAAAGATTACTATCTAAAGATTACAAATTATATGAATAATCACATAATTAAATCAAAACAAATCAATATTGCACTAAAAAAGGGTAATTGCGCAAACATTGACTTTAAAAGCCAATCAATATTATACAATATCAAGCGTTTATTAATCTATTTAAATATTTAAAATTGTTAATTTTTCTTACTAATGAAAAAATAATTAAAATATAAATAAAATATTAATAAATAGCAAATTCTAAAAATTTATCTATGAAATTTTATATTTATTTTTAAGCAAACTAATACTAGTAAAATAAGCTCAAACTTCTAATATAAACAATTTTCATTGCATGTTCAAAAATTTTAACAAATACATAATTAATGTAATAAAATTGAGAAAATGGAATGTAATGAAATTTAAGACATTATATAACACCATAAAACCTAATCTTACATCTTGTACAAGGCTAAAAACACTACAACATAATTTGCTTTTAGTGGCATATATTTAGCGACATTTAATTTAAATGTCGCTATTTCAAATTTCTTATAGTGTATACATAGGATTTAGTGACATTTATTAGACCCTTTAGTAGCATATAAAAAAGTCACACTAAAGCTTTTAGCGACATAGGATATAGCGACATTTCCCACAAATGCCACTATAGACTATAGTGACAATTACATATGTCACTAAAGACTATATTAAGTGTCGCTAAAGCACTTTCATTATAATATTTAAAATAAAAACTAATGATTATTATACTAAAAATATGAATTAGTGGCATTTTTTAAATGCCACTAAATCCAATGTCGCAAAAAGCTAAATTTGTTGTAGTGAAAACAAGGTTTAATAATACTACCTATAATTCTTGAATTATGTATATCCTAAGCATATTTAATTTATAACAAAATATACATTTTTACATTTTCTAAATTAATAAATAATAATCACATGAATTAATATGGGCTACACTAATTTAATAATGAAGTAAAACTAATTAATTTCTAAACATTTGCAGTGAGGTAATTTAGTAACATAGAAGTAGGGATCAAACAAAGTCCTTTTTTCCTTAGTTCTGATTCAATTAAACTCATGTTTGCATCTTGTTCAGAATTATATCGATTTTCCTGCAATAAAATTAAAAACACCGAATTGTTACCACCACAATTTTGATACAATATATATTATCGTAAAATGATTTACTTTTTATTTTAAATAAATTTTTATGCATATATATTATTAATATTTAACATCAAATTTACTAGCATCAAATTCTACCCTTTTAAATCTTCATGCATTTATTATTATTATTATTATTATTATTATTATTATTATTATTATTATTATTATTATTATTATTATTATTATTTGGAAGAAAAAAAATTTTCTATTAAAAACATAAAAACATGTACAAGAGATAGCCCAGACAGATACACCTGGATTCTTATTCCTGCATCAGATTGCTAAGTAGGCACACCTTTTCGAAAGGGTTTCCAACTCGCATTCTTCATGCGCATATTATTATTATTATTATTATTATTATTATTATTATTATTATTATTATTATTATTATTATTATTATTATTATTATTATATATTTAATTATAGCCTAGTTCAAGTGATTTTACCTTGCTAATAACATCTTTATTATCCATCTCCTTTGACTTTGCGAAGAATAGATCAAAATCATTAACCTGTCCATTAATTAACAAAGATTAAGAATAAGGGTCAAAGAGTACATAATGAAAATATCAAATATAAAGAAGAATTTGAAATAAAGAGACATTTATTATATAAATTAAGGGAAAATGGCTTTTGTATTTTTTTCATTTTCCCTTGTTTAATCTAGTTTCACAAGATAATTAAAATAGAAAACAATATTAACGTAGAGTTTTTCATAAGAAAATTTTTATATATAACATATCAGATTAAACTTTTGATTGACTTTATTTTCTTGACAAATACATAATGAAAAATAATCATAAGCAATATATATGAAATACCTTTACATATATGAAGGTACATAAGCTACTAGCTAGTTATATCTAACTCATAAGATGGTGTGGAATGTTGAAAAAAATACCCACATATTATCCCACATCGAAGAATTAAAGAGAGATTGACTAACATGTATATTTGATGGTTACTTCCTCTGATACCAATTGGTTTTAAGAAGGAATCTCATCGGGTTTGTGTGTAGTCAACTCTCCTCTTGTGTGGGTCTTATCGTGTACAGGTTCGATAACAAACTTAACATGGAAAGCGTTTGGATGACAACAAACCGGCCATACCCTTATCAAAAGAGATAAAGAGGTTGCGGCTGGTACTACTAAAAGAATTGTAAATGATACTTAAACCTAAATATATATACCTTGGGACTTTGAATAGGTGAAGAAGCGGTATCCTCCAAGTCTTGATCTACAAAAGGCTCCATGGTTTTTCTCTTCTTAAACCCCACTTTTTTGGGTGTTTTATAGAATAGATCAAAATTAGAAACTTCATCATATTCTATTGAATAACTTTGGAAAGAAGAAACAAAAGAACCCTCATTAATTTCTTCACTACTAGATATAAAATCTTCAAGGTCTAAACTTATCCAATCACTATCTTTAAAACAAGTATTTTCATGTTCATATGAGGTTGATTTTCTCTTGTGATTTGTAGCACTCATCATAGAGTATGCCATTTTTACACCCTCCTAGGTTTTATGGAATGAACTAGCTAGTTCTTTGAGTTTTGGATACAAGAGCGGGATATACTGTGTATGATGATGCTGATGATAGAAGAAAGTTTTTAGCGGAATATACTGGGTATGATGATGCTGATGATAGAAGAAAGTTTTTAGCGAAATATACTGGGTGTGATGATGCTGATGATAAAAGAAGAAAGTTTTTGTTTTTGAGTTATTTGACAATATTAGAGGGATTGATTTGTGAAGAAGAGTTGTAAGGAAGTTAGGTGTATATATAGAGGTGTATTATGTACATGTTGAAAGGGTAAAAGATTGGGATGAGGATGAAAAGTGTGGGCCATAGAATAAGAAAGTTCTTAATTCTTACTTAATTTAAATTAATTAAGGTGATGCAACTTGGAAAGAGATAGTAATTAGAGAATTTGGCCTTGATTATTTTCTTCATTTTTTATGTCCCAACTAGGATTTAGCATCATTTTTTTGGGTTCTCAATAATTTTCAAATATTTAAATTTTGTATGCATTCTTATTCATATTATTAGGTTTACAAATCTTGCAATGCTAGGGTTTATTTACTCTTACATTATCTCTAAGTTATTAATTCGAATACGATATATAAACGCTAGATGAGTCAATATAATTATATAGTACTAAAAAAAACTTAAATTAAATCCCATGCACCAAAAGAAAACATAATACAAAAATTGTGCAAGATATTGAAAAATACTCCTAAATAAGAAAATATAAAACTATATTTTTGTTACTTAGTTTTTAGGAATTATATTTATATATTTAGAGGTTGTTTCAGGCAAAGGAATCCATTGATTATTCTATCATATATATGTCTTACAACAATTAATTAGTTGGTGATTTCAAAATTTTGAATGTAAGTGAATACGTATACGTATACCGGTATACGTATTATCCTAATATATGGGACAGTAGTTATTACTTATTAGTGCACACTAGGATATAGAGAATATTTTGACCAGGGACATGGGTAGTTGGAGACGTCTTATCCATGTTTTAGATTACTGATTTATTAGGGTACCTTTTGAGGTCCGTCTTTTCTTATTTTTCTCCCGTTTCTATTAGCTTTATTGGTAGTACGTACAGTTGTCTTTTAGTTTTATTATTTTTTTTACATTTTTTTATCTATTGCGTTTTTATCTCCCACAACGCAGGGGCTTCTCTTGATTTTTCTCGAGCCGGTCGCGCTCTCCTTTATGAGTATGAGTTGTCGCCGTCCTTCCCTTGACAAATCATGTCCATAATTTTTTTATGAGTGAGATATACTAGATAGGATGATGATGATTAAACAGCCAAAAAAGTTGCACTGAATTTCCTACTATGTTGGGTTAACTTAGTCGGAATTTTCGAAGTAAGTTATTACTAAAGTCATTTTAGTTGAAAATTATGACTTTTTTTCATTTGCGTAATTCAAAATGGGAGAGGGGAGAAATTTTCCATCCTTCATTTTTTATTACTTTTCGACTAAAATTTTTAACAATTAACTAATAAAAATGTTGTAAAATAAGATTAGTAGTATATCGTGGTAAAAATAGAAAATTAAAATTAAATTAAAATAAGTTATAAAGAGCAAACAAATCTAAATTGAAGCAAATTAAACATATATGAAAAGTTGATAATAAATGATCGAATTTGGGGATGATATTAAAAAGAGTTAAAATAAGTGGATGAAATAAAATAAAAATATGGTAGAATCAATTTCTAAAGAAGAAAATAATACGAAATAAATAGAACAACCATAAAATAAATAATACAAATTGAGTGAGATGAAAAATAAATATTTATTTCTAATATTAAGACTTGCAATGCAAGATGCATATAGACGCTCTATTTAAAATTATTTTATCTCAATTGAAATAAATATTACTTTTTCTAAATAAATACCAAAAGCGCTTGTGGCTCAATGGATAGAGCATCTGCATGTGGAGCAGAAGGTTTGGGGTTCGACCCCTACTGGGCGCAGGTATCAATTGGGGGTTTCTTGACTGCGCGCATCTCTCTTTACTCTCTCCTTGGGTGTACGGGTATGATTTGTCCGCATCTTTTAAGAAAAAGAAAAACCTCCAATCGGACCCTGCCTTGTGCGGGATATCGAGAAGATCACTTTATCCTACCTTGTACTAAAAAAAATAATATCAACATGCTAGCTAGCAAATTAGCCTTATCTGGCTTATGTTATATTAATTATTAATTTCAAGGAAATTAGTAAATTAAATAACATTTTTAATTTAGAACACAACAACAAAAAAGTACACAACAATAATAAAACAATGCTAAGGCTTTAATTTTAAAGGTTTGAGGTCAGCTATATGAACCAAATATATATAAACTTTAATAATGTTCATCCACATGAATTTTCTTCTCGATTTATACTAGTGGAAAAATAATCATTTGCTGCGGTTTTTGGCCCACTAAATGTTGTGGTCTTGAACCCAAGCATTAGTGGTGGCAACAGATGGAATATATGGAACTACTTATTTGTTGCGGTCATGCTTGAAATCGTAGCATTTATGGAATTTTTTTGTTGCCCATTTTTTTTATTTAGTGCTGCGTATAAATAAAATCGTAGCAAATGTTTAGCACCGTATACGTTTTTTTGGTTTGTTTAGTCTTTTAAACTTAACTTTCTATCTTCCTGACAGATTTACTTAAAAACAAAATAAATTTAAAAAATACAATTAGACTTAAATGATATGTCAAACATTTGAATTGAACAAACACATTACATATATGATATGTTTCCATGTATTCAATTAAAGGAGGAAAAATATAATTAAAAAATATAAAATAAAAGGAGACTTACAATTTAGTCATCATATAAACATCAAATATCAACTTAGTTGTAGGTCACTACACTAATTTGATATATGAAAATGGACTTTCTAATGATATGGGGAAGATAATGTATTGACTTAATTAGGAATCAAAACATAATTAATGGTTGAATTTAATTTTAAGAAAATATTAATATCTTAATGACATGGACATTAATAGATTCTCCCTATTCCTATGTGTCACAAGATGCTTATTTTACATTTTTTAAAATCTCTTCTTATTTCCTATTGGTTGCTACTTGATTCCTATTCCATTGTTGAGATTTCTTTGCATTGATTTTCTTTTTTTTTTAATTTATATATTTATTATTAATATAATTGAAGTTTTTTTATGAGATGAGCACTAATTAATAGTAGGAATATTTGAAAACCCATTAAATTCAAAGTTTATTTTGATGCTATAAAATATATTAGGTTGTCAAAATCAAACTATTAGAAAAACAAGAAAAGAAAAAGAAATTGATCCATTTTGTACTTGCAAGAAAGAAAACAACTCTTTTTAACACATATAGAGTTTGTCAAAAATTCAATCCATAATTGAGTATAAAACAATAATTAATAATCGTAAATTAAAATAACAAAATTCTCACCCTATCAAATCCTACCATATATATAAAGGTGATTTGTCAACTTCACAAATAATCGTTATTTACAAAAACTTCCTCTGACCTCTGTATAAAAATTAAATACGATTCTCAAGATATTTACATACACGTACAACTTACAAGAATCAAAATTAATCTAACTTGATATCTGAAACTCATTCGAATACTCAAATACACTCCTCTAAACACTGTTAAAACCCTCAGTATTAGCTACTTTGGTAAAATTTAGAGAATGGGCTTGGTCATTTAATACAAACAAGGAGAAGAAAAAGTAACCGACATACAAACCCAAAAGGATTTACTACTAAAACCAATTGGGAATTGTATGAGTTACTCCTCAAGATTCTGATCTTCTCTTTCTCCGATGTAGAACATCTTACATGTAGGTAATAATTAGCCCATCTACCAACTTAAACTCTGTTAGAGTATATAACATATCTTGGGGCCTCAACCATAAGCTTAAGCTTTCGGTTGAGTTGGTTCCTTGACATGGTATCAAAGTCAGTGTGACAAAAGATCACGTGTTCAAATCTCAACCTCTCTCATTTAAAATGGAATATTATTTAGCACCATGTATGAAGAGAACATATATTCCATATTCCACACTTCTAATCCAAATGGCTCTACTCAGTAAATAAAGTCATACTTCAACCCTTTTGGTTAAAAAAAATTCCCTTTTATCAATATTTCAAAGGGAAATTATCAAAATAATGATAAATAGGGAATATGAGCTAGAGTATATAGGTCATTATCATAGAGAGAAAATTGTAAATTTAAATGATTTATATAATATGCTAAAAAGATTTAGACTTATCTTCTAAAATCTTGATAATGAAATCTTATTCTTCAACCATGGACTTTTTTACGTCATGTTTTACGTAATTTGAACTAGAAACAAACACATAATCATCTTCTAACAAACTATTAGGAGTATTAGTCTCCAAATATATAATATTTTATCTAATCAATGAGATATAATCTGATAATTTCTCTTGCTTTTAATTTCATCTACACATTTAAATTATTTTTTATTTTTTAATATGTATAATTCCATATAATTACAATTTAATGTAATCTCTCAAGAACAGAGGGAGTACATGCTAGAGATAAAAAATAATTCTTATTTAAGGTTATATTAATTTTTTGAGAGATATTTGAGGTTATATTAAAGAGGGCATTAATGGGACAATGTGGATATGAATCCCTAGTTTGACATATATTGAGGTAATCAATTCAATTTATTTAAATAAATCGAATAATAGATGAAATTCAAACCTGTAATCTATACTTCTAATTCATTTCAACAACCAAATCAAACAAAAATTTAAATTAATGTTAAGGTTTCCATGTATTTATATAAAAGGAATAAAAACACTAACGAATATATTAAAACAAGTTTTAAGTACTAAATACATTAATTACCCCTACATGCATGTGTGCAACATGGCTAGCTAAGGTAAATTAAAAGGCTCTAACTTTTTAGGGCTCAATTAAAAAAAAAAAAAGATTGTTATTATAATTTATTGTATTGAATTATAATTTACTACTCCTATTACACTAAATTAATCAATTTTTGATTTTTTAATTCTTTTAAAATAAATTTATTAAAATTGTGATTTAATATTGAGGCTAATATATTAAGCTAATTAGACCATCACATTGCTTCTAATCGATACCATCAACTTAAATTCCAAAAAAGAAACACATCATCATCGTACCCAGTGATCCTGCATAGAAAACTATTGGCAGGGTTTGGGGAGAGAAGAATGGTGGCAACTCATACCTATAAAAGACAGTGCGATCAAAAGGAGTCCCCTATCGAGAACAAAAAAACATATGAGTAAAAAAAATTAATCTAATCATTTTGTTAATTAAACCTAGAAGCTAAGCTTCAAAATATGTCATATATATATATATATATATATATATATATATATATATATATATATATATATATATATATATATATATATATATATATATATATATATATATATATATATATATATATATATATATATATATATATATATATATATATATATATATATATATATATATATATATTATACGTTTATAATAAATAAATATCAATATATATATATATGTCATATATTATATAATTAAATAATTAACTAGTAGTGTAAAGTCAGACATTTGAGTGGGTTTTGGGTATGATATTATCGGGTTAATTTTGGCTTTTGCGGTATGTCTAGACAATCGAATTTAATTTTAACTCGACATGTTTTTTATTAATCGGTTCAAATAGCTCTAAAACTATACATGTTTGCAAAATATTGAAATAACATAACGGAAATGAAAATGTCCGGCCATATTAGAAATGGGAAAATTAGGGCGGATAGGTGTGGTTAGGATTTGGGATGTTAAATACTCTATCTAAATTTAAGAAACTGTAATACTAATAATTGATATAAATATATATAATGAGCGAGTATGACTAAAATTAGTAAACAAATTGATAAAAAATATACGGATAAAAATTTAAAAAACTATTAGAACACAATTTAAAATAAAAATATCACAACATGAATTAATTTAAAAAATAATTATGGCAATTAGAGAGAAAGTAAGTATGATGCAAATCTATTCGTATCTGATCATCTTCCAGGCTTCAAACCCTAATTCATAGCCCAAATAGGTAAACAATATTGACCCGCCAACAAGCTAATCAACTGCGGGTCCCTCGTTATGCTGATTCCTATCCAATATCTTCAAATATCTTGTTTTGACTCTTGTATGCAATTTTGTCGGGTTTGCTGTAGCCGCACTCGTTCCCATCAGTTTAAGAATCAAAATCTTTTTTTTTCTGAGACGGGAGACTTTTTGGCCGTGCTCTTCTCTATGGCAGCTGTCTTTCCCTCCCCAGACCATGGCCATAGTTTTTTATAGGCGGGATATACTGGGTATGATGATGATGATAATATACTTCATCTGTCCCTACGAGTTTGTAACCATGATTATCATATAGTTATTCAGAAAATAGAATGGTCGGATTAGAGGTGTTCATTCAGGTCGTCAAGTCAATTTGGATAAGATATTTTAGTTCGGTTTAAAATCAAATATTGAGTCCACATTGGTTTTACATAATTGTACATTCATTTTTGAGTCATGACAATTCGGGTTCAGTTATAAGGTCTGGTGAATATCGAGTCATCGAGTCTATTTTGAATACCTCTATGTATCATAAAATAAAAATATTGCAAAATAAAAAACACGGACTAAATCGATTATATTTGGCAAAATCATAAATAGGGAGCAATAATGTAGATTAACACTATACCACCTTATAGCAGGCACGATGAAATATCTCTGAAAGCTACTTTGATTATAAGATTAAGATTAATAATTATCATGATTTTTATCATTTTCTATTTTTTTATTGTTTTTTCCCTCTAAAAAAGATTTTGTTTTATTATTTTATGTAATTGTTTGTAGAACAATAATATGTATAATTGATACTATCACTGGTGACGGGTTCATAGCTGCTGCCCTCGTTTTTCCTTCAAATGATCTTAATTACACTCAAAAGTTTGAATTCTTTTGGGCTAAAAGCCTACCCAGTACGTATTCCGCTTATAGACAAATTATGGTCAGGGTATAGGGAGGAAAGATAAATGGCAGCTCATACCTATACAGAAGAGTACGGTTAAAGAGTCCCTCGGCTCAAAAAGGTCTTCAAAGAAAGACGCACCTGCAACTATCTGAAAGCAATTCAACTAAATGTTTTATTAAAATTTTATAATATATTATATGTTTTAGTATGTTTGCTCCTTGGGTGCACAAATGATATTTGAGGGGTTGATGAGATTGGAATATAATCGTACTAAAAGCTTAATTAAAAGTCTGAGGCTGAAGCCCTATGAAAGGGCTTTGATGTGAATGCTACACAAACTATCATCATATTTGGCCCTAATTATTATACACTGGAAATTAAAAGGTCAATGAGATTTGAGTATCTGATCTTCTATCATAAACTTGCTAGCTTAGATTGATTGTTTAAGCCTATTTTATAAACGCTAATGATCACCAAAAGATTCAACGTATGATCGATAAGCCAAAAATATGTTATATATTCTATCTAATATTTCAATTAAATGAATTGTAAACGAGATTTACAATTGGGATAACTTTTTAAATGAAAAGTAGGGAAAGGGAAAGGAAAAGGAAACAGAAAAAGCGAGAGAGAGAGTATAACTAGTATGTTTTTCTTTTAAATATTTTGTGTGTTAAAATAATTTATTTTATCTAAATCGTAAAAGAGTTCCTCATTTTAATTCTCTTTCCTACTAATTTTCCTCTTTTCTCCTATAAATATCCAAACGAGAAAAAATTGTAGTCTCAACACTTTCCTTTTTTCCTATTTAATTTTATCCAAATATAACGTTAAACTCCTATAATGAATTTCAATATATATACCATCTGAAACCAAAGAATTTATAACAAATAATTAAGACCACAATATACTATTTTATTCCAGCTATTTCAGGATTTCACTCTATAATAGTATTAACTTTTGGCAAGAAAATGAAAATTTACCTAGAATGATTCAACCTATTCATGATTTTCCTATAATAATCCTACCTATTGATCACACATGATCAAACATGAATAATCCCAACATTAAGGGATATTTGCCTAGAGTGAACTTGGGTAACCCGATGACCTGCTATAGTAGTTCATTATAAAAATAACTGAAAAATTAATTTAAAATTAGATAAAGATTTTGAATTTTACATAATATCATAAATTGTTTTTGAACATATTTAAAAAATTTTTTTAATATTTTTTAAAATATTCTTTTTTAAAAAAAATATAAAACTTGTTATAACAAGTCATCCGGTCACCGGGTTTACTCTAGAAAAATACCCCTTAAAATTGGAATTATTCATGGTTAATTAATAAATGAGATTATTGTAGGAAAATCACAAATAGGTTGGATTATTCTACATAATTTATCCAAATTAAAAAAAATGAGTGCAATGGGTTAAAGTAGTAAAATGTTTAAAAATAAGAAAAAAATATAAAAAAATAAATTCAATAAAACAGACTAAAACGAAAAATTGTCCAAATTGAGTGCGAGCTAGGTGTGCACGAGCACAATCTTCCAACGGTAATATGCATGGTGATGATATTAATTTTGAAAAATTATAAACAAGTTAATTGGGTCGAAATCAGGTCAACCTAATCTGTCGTAGATCGGGTCAAAGTTGTGATTTTCGACCCAATTAACTAATGGGTTGGGTTTGGGTCAAGGGTTTTCTAACTTGCTTATATATCACCTGAACCCGAACCCGACCTAACCTGATCTGTTTGACAGACCTAAAATTTATAATATTAATTATGAAAAAATGGAAGAATTACAGAGAGACAATTGGAATAGGAATAGAAGGGTGTAATACCAGTGCAATCAAGAAAAGCACATGCAGCATTGAAGTTGGTATGGTTTGCTATATCATTATCTGTACCACATGCTACCACATGTTCTAGCCGCGGACTATTAATTATACCATTTAATTCGAAATTAATCCTTAATTCCTTCTTTATTTTCTTCTAAAATATTTAATTTATTTTATGCTTTTTTAATTAACTACTTTGAATTTTCAACACTTCACATTTATTGTAAGTAAAGGTAAAGGTAAAGGTAAAGGACCTTCCCGGTATCCCGCACAAGGCAGGGTCCGAGTGGGGGTTTTCTTTTTTCTTGAAAGATGCGGACAAATCATACCCGTACACCCAAGAGGGAGTAAAGAGAGATGCACGCAGTCAAGAAACCCCCAATTGATACCTGCGCTTAGTAGGGGTTGAACCCCAAACCTTCTGCTCCACATGCAGATGCTCTATCCATTGAGCCACAAGCGCTTTTGGTAAGTAATGAGTATTTTTACTCGTCGGTTTAAATTACTCAATTAAGGTTATAGCAAACTATACCAACTTCGATCACGAATTAATCGGTAAATTAAACATTAAAATGATGAATTAAATATTTGTGAGAAAAATCGGATGCTACTATGTGGAAAAAACTAACAAAATGATGAATTAAACGGAAATTAACAAGAATTTAACAGAAAATGCTACGGCAGTTGGTTAATGCACAAACTGGATGTTACCATGTGGAAAAATCTTACAAAAGTGCTACGACTAGCATTTCATGAAAACTGGATGCTACCATGTGGAATTCTTTTAAAATTCTAAGCGATCACTTTAACGTTATAAGTGATCATTTTAAGACAAAAAATGTATATTGGGCAACCAATAGAGATGGTCTCACCGTAAGACCGTCTTATTTAAGAATTAGTGCGTTCCTAATGTCTACTTATAATATTTTAAAAAATATATAATGGGCCGGTCTAATTCGAGATGGTCTCATAAAGAGACTATCTCTTAAAAGAATTTGGGTTTCCCTTTAATGGGTTCATTCTTCTTGGGTATTCTTGGGCTGCTTACTTGATCATTACATAAAAACCCACCTTTTCTACCAACTTCAATAGCGTCTTGGTCCATAATCCAAACCAAAATAATTAGGTTTTGAAAATTATAATCCAAACCAAATCGTAAAGAAATCCAAACCATATGATATCTATATTGGGTTTGCAATTTTAATCCGAATAACTTTTACCCTTATAACAATGAAAGTTTGAAATATATAAGTGATTTCATAAAAAAAAGCATGTAATAAGATACTTTTAAACTTATTTCCATTTATAAGCGTTTGACTCCCCAAAGCTAGCTTCGAATTAGGTCGCACTTACTAACTGCGAACAAAGAGAAAAGATCAAAAAAAGTCAGGGGACTTTTTTCCTACAATAATATCAACTCTAAGGGGTATTTGCCTAGACTAAACTTGGGTAACTCCGATTCACCAAAAAAGTAAATTGAAAATTAATTTACAAATAGAGAGTTTTTTATAATTTTACATTAAAGTTCTAAATTATAAAAAAAAAATCATAAATTTTTTAAAAATATTTTTTAAATATTTTTTTCGACATTTTTTATTAATTTATCTTTTTTTTTAAAAAAAAACTTACTATAGCAAGTCATTTGGTCACCGTATTTACCCTAGAAAAATACCCTTCAAAGTTGGGATTATTTATAGTTAATCAATAGATGAGATTATTGTAAGAAAATCAGGAATAAGTTGGATTATTGTAACTAATTTTTCAAAAAAATTTGTTCAAATGTTAGATATTATGAGTTCTTTACTCCGTTCTATTATACTTGCTACATTTCATTTTTTACGCATTCCAATGTGTTATTTTGTCTATTTATATCTTGAATTGTAAAAATCTATAAATTAGAAAAATTTCATATTATTAAAGTACGCAATTAGACGATTCAAACAAGATCCCACTTAACTATATTATACTTACACATTTGTCGAAATATATAAAATATGCTTAAACGATGAATAGTGCACATAATTGAAATGTAGCGAGTATTTCAGAGCGGATGAAGTATTTTTCTAACGGTAGCTTTTGGATATCTCTATGAAGACCCTTACGAGTAGGGGACTATTTGACCGCACTCTCCCATATGAATATGAATTGGCGTCCATTTTTCCTTCCAGACCCTGACCTTAGTTTGTTTATGAGCGAAATACACCGGGCATGGTGACGATGATGATGATTTTCCTAACGGTAGCTGCACTTGCAGGCTGCAGCTGTTGATAAAGACATGACAACGGTGAAAGTGATAAGTAACGATTCTCGATTCGTCCCATTCATGTTCATGAAGAGAAGAATCAGAAGATAAGGTTTAATTTGGTTGCAGAAATGGAGGAGAAATTGTCAACCTTTGCAAAGTCAACTACACCTTCCCCAATTCAACAACTTTCTTATCTTGCTCAACGGTCTAATGCCATTAATCTTGCTGAAGGTTTTCCCGATTTCCCTGCTCCTTCCCACCTCAAAAATGCTGCTATTTCTGCCATTAATTCTGACTTCAATCAATACAGGTTTCACCCTTTTTGCCTTTTTTTCCTTCCTTTGATAAATTGTATGTCAAATGCTTGGAAATTGTTGTTGAATTTTAGGTTAATTTCCCTTTTATGGGTTCATTCTTATTGGGTTTTTTTGGGATGCTTAATTGATCATATTATATAACTCAATCGAAATTGGGGCTTAATCTTGAACATGCCAAATTAGGGCTTAAAAAGTGTAGTTTATGGGGAGGTGTAAGAACCTATGTGTATAATGATAAATTTGTTAACGGACTTGCACACAACAAGACTCGTATAAGAGAAGAGTTGGTTACACATAAAATCAATTGATATTAGAGGAGTCGCCCGTCAAGTATATATTAGTCAACGTCAATCTAATGGCCAAAGATAAAATTGTAGCAATTTTAATAGCACAGACTTAAAAAGAAATTGTACTTCTATCATATATTAAATTACTACTTCTACATGTAATTCATCCTAAGTACAACTTACACTATGGGGGTTTGCTCTTTAAAATTTTTTAAATAGGATGAAGATAAAGAAAAATGGTGGAAAGTTATACTTTGGATGAAATGAAAATGTAAATTAAATTTTGAAAAATTTAAAAAATATGTGGGTAATAGCCAATGATAGAGGTGAAGCAAATTCAATGGAATTGATTAAAAAGAAAATTGGAGTTAATTCTTTGGGTTAGAGAGATTACATTGATTATGTCTAGTCACTAGACTTGTGCAACGGGTTGGGGCTCGCTAAGGGCCTTGATAAGACCCTTCACTTAGAATTAACGAAAAGTGTGGGTCATGACTAAAAATAGAAATGCAGCAAATCTCATGAGACGAGCCAAAATGAAAAATTTATGCTAATTATTTAACATTTAGCAATATGGAGTAGTTATTGTTAAGTGTATGATATTTGATATTTTACTCATTTTTAAATATTTTGACACGTTTACCTACCCCACTTACTCATTTAGCTTTAAAGACAACACCCATAACATTCCAGAACCCAAACGCCATATAACTGGTGCATGAATTGAATTTCGAATTTAATGTGTGCAATTCATTAATTTGTGGTTTTAATTCAACAATTTCTTGCATCTAGCTTAACTCGAGTAATAGGGTCGGTCCTAGATCTAAAAGTCCTTGGGCGAAACAATAACTATGGGCCCCTAATTACAGTATATACTATTATAGACCCCTAACTATTAAATATTAAAGCGTAGTTTTTCTAATTTTCGGATGGGCTCGACCCCTCTTGCCCTTCTATAGGGACGACCCAGTCGAGTAATTCTAGCGACAATGTTATGTCTGAGATTTGTGCGCGAAATGGAGTCAAGTCGGACTATTGCTTTGTAGGCATGTGCAGGGAATATGTGATCATGTAGCAAAGAATATGAAGAACATACATGGTTTGGATGTTGATCCTGTAACTGACATAGTGATATGTTGTGGTCAAACAGAAGCCTTTGCTGCAGCAATATTTTCCTGTAAGTTCATCTTATGCTTGGTACATGCTGTAAGATCATGTACTTTCACCACCATTTTGCATTAATATACCCAAATCTGTATGCAGTACTTGATCAAGGTGATGAAGTTATCGTTCTTGATCCTTCGTATGAGACATACGAATCTTGTATCCGTATGGCTGGAGGAGTGCCGGTAAGCCCCTAGTTTTACGATTTGATTTGAAGATGACTTGAGCATATTATGTTGTTAGCTATTTTACTTAGACTCGGGTATTGACATCAGATACTGATATATGCCCAAGTGTCGGATACGCCCAAGTGTTCAACTATACGCCTAAAATGAATAGTCTAAGTGTCATACCAATGTCCGAGCATCAAGGATCGGACACGGGTGCATGAAGCAAAATGAAGAGTCCGAGTAACATAGGTTGTTAGTTGGTTTGATTCTTGATACTGTTATTCTTTTGTTAGGTATTTGTGCCCTTAGACCCTCCATATTGGACGCTGAACCCGGAAAAACTCATGAAGGCTTGTACATCGAAAACGAAAGCTATAGTGTTGAACAGGTTCGGTACTTGCTTTAATCTTCGTTATATCCAAAACATTCATATAACAGCATAAATTCGTGCAGTCGGGTTGATATACTAGAGCTGTGTCATTAGGCTATTTGATGGATGTAACAGCTATGTTTCAAAGCATGTATATATTTCGATACTCATAACTCGAACAAATTACTGATACATATTGACGCAGCCCTCATAATCCAACAGGCAAAGTGTTTGGGCTAGACGAGCTGGACATAATCGCGGAAACTTGCCAGAAACAGGACTGCCTAGCTGTTACAGATGAAGTATGGTTGATAATTTTCTTACTTCTTTTGGAATCAAAGTTTGTTGATTGAGGTGCAGCTTACTTCATGTTGTTTTTCTTTCAATCGGGTCAAAGATTAGTATTCTTTGGTTTCAGATTAAATGGCTCGCTAAATCATGTGCACTTTTTACTTGTGTGAAGTTGCACAAAGTGCACATGATATTTGCTACCAAGAGTCAACCAGAAACAACCTCATTGTTACCCAAACTCGTTTAGGTGGGAGTCACGTAAAGGCATAGGAGTAAAGGGAAAAAAAGAATTGATGATTCTCATGACATAACTAATTTCTTGGGTTACGTTTAGAGGAGTTCAGTTTAGACCCACTGACCAGAGATTCACCTGACCTTGTAACCGAACCCATCTTGACTCGGCTTAAAAATGGATTTTACAACTATGCAAAAAAAAATATATGACACAAGACCCGATTTTGAATCGACCCGAAACAGTTAACCCAAAATTGACCCAATGATCCGAATGAACACCTCTAGTTACAGTGATGAAATCATCTGATCAATATCATATCATAATCGAAAATGTATACATGATTGTGAAGGTTTACGAGCATATCACCTATGATAATGAGAAGCACATATCCCTTGCTTCACTTCCAGGAATGCAAGAGCGGACGATCATCACCTCATCCTTGTCTAAGACGTATTGTGTGACAGGTGATCTCGACTTTCTACCCATGCTATTCTTACAAATTACGATACATTATGATGTAAATTTTTCGTGTCATGATTGGGACTCCGATAGGTTGGAGAATCGGATGGGCCATTGCACCCACATGCATTGCCGATGCCATAAGAAACATACATATAAGACTTACTGACTCCGCTCCAGCACCTTTCCAAGAAGCTGCCTTGACGGCTTTGCAAAGCCCACCAAAATACTATGAATCACTCAAAGAAGTAAGATGTCGTAAACTTATATCTCGCTGTTTGAATTATAGTCGCCTAAAATTCAACTCCGTGTTATTAATTCTTCTTTCTTTCTCTAGGACTTCGAATCAAGAAGAGACTTCATAGTAGAAATGTTGAGTGGCGTTGGTTTCCAAGTCGAGTTTAAGCCTCAGGGTTCGTTTTTCATATTCGCGGAGCTGCCCAACGATTATAAACATTGTGATGTATGTTGCGGCGTCTCTGAACTCTCTATCCTCAGTTCTATGGATTCATATATACTGCCCTCTTTCAGCATATTATCTCATTTAGTTTTGCACACTTGTCAATACACTAATCAGTTCTTAATATTTTCTAATTGTGCATGATAAAATACTATATAAAGTTGATCTTAATAAAATCTGCAATGGGATTTGGGACAAATCAACCCATATCATATTTTACTATTTAGCATCTTCCGAATAGATGAAAAAGCATGCGCTTTTCAATGATGCCGAAACCTTAATCCCAACAATTTGAAGCAACACCCAACCCGACTTCTGAACCCTAGATTTGGGCTGTCTAATGCTAATTCCCATTGACATGAACTTGGTACTATGACAAGAACAACACAAACCTATCAACTATCTACAACCATCTCAAAACATTGAACGTTTTGGGCAACTTCATATGCCAGGCGATAACTCGAGTTGAGGGACTCTCTTCAATCACTACCTTCTCGTGCTGAGGGTATTGGTCTGCCTTCTTTCCCACCCTCCCCAAACCCTGCCCCTAGGCGGGACTCACTGGGACGATGATCATGAATTTGATGATGATGTTTAGTTTTAACAAAGCACAGGTTTACTCTCTTGCAGATAGACTTTGTTGAAGAATTGATAAAACAGGCAGGCGTAGTCGCTGTTCCAGGGTGCGGATTTTTCCATTCAAAGACTCCACCTGATGGATACCAACGAAGGTACATTCGATTCGCTTTCTGCAAGAGCAGCCAGACGTTGATTGCTGCCCATCGGAAAATAAGTGCACTTCTAAACTCCGCTGGCCGCCTTAAGCTTTTCCTTGCGGAAAAAGGCCCTGATACTTGACAATTCTGTAAGCTGATCTTCTGCTGCAGTCTTTACATAGAGTATCAGCATTCAGCACTTCAAGATTGTAGTTATTTCTGCAAGCAATCTAGCATGTATAACTGTGTGTAGATTTTCCTGAATCATAATTTGATGAAAATTATGCATAAATGACCATCATGGGTGTTTATTTTGATCCAAAGTGCACTGCAAAATGTTGCTTGTACTACCATATCTCACACCATAATGTAAATTTTGTTGGGTTTGATACACATCCAAAATATAGGCTAATACAACCGCAAAATTATCTGTATTGGTCGTAAAAGTCATTAATGACCGTTACAGTGAGTTTGCGACCATGACTGAAATTGTATTTTTACATTAGGGCCGGATATGAAAGAGCTTAATCTTTCTCGAGTCGGGGATTCCTTTTGGCCGTGCTCTCCTTTATAGATATGAGTTGTCGCCGTACTTTCCTCTCTAAATCCTGTCCATAGTTTTCTTTGAGCGGGATACACTGGATAGGATAATGATGATGATGGATTGATATGAAAGAGGCATTCTCGAATGGATACTTGGAAAGTGGAATTGACCAAATTCAAGATTTATCAAACATTGGGCCAAGTCAACATTTGAAAATGAATTCCAAATTCCAAACATACCATACAATATTTGCAAAATATCTACTACCTTCTCAATGGATAACAAAACGAACTATTTTTCGAAAATTACTCCACGTTGAAATAATATGAATTCATTGGGTAAAATATTTTATCGGACAATGTAAACTTATTTTGACACACATAAATAATTAAACAGAGAAATTACAATTAATGATAGTGTTTGGTAGAATAGCTCGTTGATAGTTAAAAGCCTAAAACAACTTGTTATTAGTTGTTACTTCTATGAATCTTTGTAAATTGAACAATTTACGTACTTAAACGCCTTTGATCAAATTAATTAATAAAAGGAAAATTTGCTCAAAATAATCTCAACTATCACCCGTTGGTCAAAAATAATCCCAATTATCAATTATTTTTTTAATAATCCCAACTATTCTCATAATTTGTTGAAAACATATTCACCCCTTGTTACTAGTTGGAACATGTAACTTTTCTATTTTTTTCCTTGTTTTTTTACTTAACCGTTTAAAATTAACTTTCGCCCTTCATCTATTAATCAAGATAGGAAGAAAGAAGTTAAAAAGTTACATGTTGCACTCGGTTAAAAAAAATGTATGTATGTTTTCAACAAATTATGAGAATAGTTAAGACTATTAAAAAATAATTTATAGTTGAGATTATTTTTAATCAACAGGCAATAGTTCGAATTATTTTAAGCAAATTTTTCTTAATAAAATCAACTGATCAAATTAAATATTTACATAAAAAATCAATTTTGCCAAAAACCCCTTTATCCTCATCTCGACTCCTCATTCTCAACCTAAAACCCTCGTTTCATTTGCTCTTTCCTCAGTTCTCATCCTTGTTTCTCTCTCCTCCATAACAATGGCGTCCACCTTATCACGCTCTCTCATCTCTCTCCGTCCATCACATTCAAACTCCCTTTCTCTCTCCTCCTTCAAACGCTTCATCTCTTCTTTCTCCTCTCCTTCCATAACTTGTCCTCCTTCAGTCCCCGCTTTCCCTTCTCCTACTCGTCCTTCCCTTCTCATTTCTCACTCAGTCCGAGTCGTCGAACATTCAACTCGATTTAATTCGATTCGTTGCCGAGTTAACCGTTCTGGTCCGTACTCGCCACTCAACAATTCGTCCGGGTCGAATTTCAGTGACCGTCCTCCGACAGAAATTGCGCCGTTGTTTCCAGGGTGTGATTATGAACATTGGTTGATTGTTATGGATAAACCTGGTGGTGAAGGTGCTACGAAGCAACAGATGATTGATGCTTATATCCAAACCCTAGCTAAAGTTCTCGGGAGGTATTCAGTGTTAAATAATTTAGATTTTGCAATGATTATTTGTTTATTGCATTGTTTTGAATGTTTAATTTTCTTTTGGTGGTGTTTTTGTTAAATCTTGTGAATTTTCTTTGAATTTCAGTTTAATTTTTGAAATGTGTTGTGTTTTATACAAGTATAAATAGTGGTAGAATGGATTTTAATTTTTTTGAAAATTAGGTTACCGAAGAGGTAGGCTGAAGAATGGGGAAAAGGATATGTATGGATAATCATTAGAATTGGTTTTCTTAGTTGTAGATTAGTATTTAGTTAAAATTGAATAAAGTATACATGTTACTTTGTTTGGTCATGTAGTCAAACCCCATATTGTTAAGATTAAGTTTTTGGCATTGTTGTTGTGTATCTTGGAAGATCATTACTTTTAATAAGCAGAGAGCATACTGTTAGACCTTTTTAACTAGTGTAGTTTATGGATAATTGGGGACATTGATAATTAATAATTGAATTTTCTGAACTAGATTGCTCCTTTTGTTTGCCACATTTGAGGTAACGGATACTGTAAATAAGGGAGTTTTTGTAAAATTTGCAAGAATTTGCATCAATCATGGGTTTGTTTGTAAGAAGATACTAGTTTGAGTATGGATGTGCTCAATATCCTTTTTTATTCGGAAACAGGCTGTGCAAGTTGACTTGAGACAAATATTTCATCTACTGATAAGAACTTTTTCTTTCAGCACTTTCCCTGAATTCTTTGCTTAGGTGAATGAAGTTATTAATATTTGATTGTTTCTTTAATTTCATGATTTACTTTGTCTAATAGTTGTCTTAAGCTCATATTATGTGATGCTGACGGCGGTGCATACTCAGTTATTGCTGATTGCCTTTCATTTTCTGTGAATCCTATAGCTTTGGGTACCTTTTTTAGGGCTCTCTCCACCCCTTTGTTTCTCTGTGTCTTTGGACAGAATAATAAGTTTGTTACAACTTACAAGTTAGCTTGTCCAGTGTAGCTGTGTTCAATGGTTATTTTTGTACTTACTTATATGTAGTTCTTTGATGATAATTCAGTGAAGAGGAAGCCAAAAAGAAAATTTACAATGTTTCCTGTGAGAGGTACTTTGGGTTTGGTTGTGAAGTTGATGAAGAAACCGCAAATAAAATGGAAGGTATGTGACTATAGAATAATTTCTCATTTAATTGCTGGAGTTTTCTTTTGTTTGTTTGTTTCATTGATTTTGAAGTGCTGTTGTAGGTCTTCCTGGAGTTCTTTTCGTGCTTCCTGATTCTTATGTGGACGCTGAATACAAAGATTATGGAGGTAATGTTTTTATCTGCGCTAGCCATTATGGTCAAAATGCTTTTCTCAATTTATATTATTGCTCATTGCCCGAAAAATCTGTGAAATATTAATTTTCACAATTATCATCAGCTGTGTGCTTTGATTTAACCGCTTAATTAGTTACAAAATGAGGATCTTTTCCTTATAAGCCTTTTATGTATTAGGGTAATTGATCGGTTTGTTGGCTATGACCTTTTGGTTGGTCTAACATCTAAAATACTTGTTTGGTAAAATGACTTTACGTAGCTTAAAAACCAACTTTTAAGTGAAATTAAAATAATTTAGTGACAATTTTATTATTGGCCTATTTGTTCTCAATCAAACGGCCAGTAAGTAATTTTACCAATCATCTAAATTAACAACTAGCTTATAAATAGCTAGCTTAACATATGCTTCGAGCAGGTCAAACAAGCTCCTTGAAGCAACTAACTGGTGACAACCAGTTGCCTGACACCCCTTTAGGCTTTTTTTGCCCGAACTTTTTGTGGAGAACTTCTGTTTCTTAGAACACTTCTTTTTGAAGTTGCTTCAATTTGAAGTGTTTGTCCATAGTGCAAAATCTTGGATGGAGAAACGGTCATGGTAACGAATAACGATCGTAAGACATCTTTTGGTTTGTGTCAAGTATGTATTAAGGACCTTTTGTAGATTTGAAGTTTCCAATCTAATAATCCTACATAATACATGCTATAGTTTTTCAAACAAAAAAAAGATAAAAAAACTATCTTCTCTATTACCATCACCATTTACCATTTACTAATATGACAAACATTGGAAAGTATATTGCTTTCATTGTCTTTTTTACCTTTAGAATTGCCTTGTCTAAGACATGAGTTCACCGAACTAGAATTACCATAGTCAAAATGATATAGGGCATAATTGCTGGAGTCGAGTAAAATAGATGCCAAGTTGGAGTATCAGGTAGGGTAGGATAAATTTTGATCTTCCATGTAATTTGGCGGTAGTTATGGTCACGTGACTCTTGTATGTGTAGGGAAAAAGCAATGGTTGACAAGCAAGACTATTCGCTCATTCTTTAAAATGTTACTTAAAAATGTGACTCACGTAGAGTATACAGAACGGAATTTTAGATGGGAGAAGGGTCATTTCCTAAAATTAGGGCATCATGGTACTTAAAAGTGTTTTTTGATGGGGAAAATGGCTCCCTGAGAAAATATTTTGGAGAAGCTCCATATTAGTGGTTAATTTTTCGAGTTGTTTGGTTAGTTTGGGCTTAGCTGAATGTAAAAGAACTCAAAATTGGAGACCAATTTTTGTTTTTAGTTCCTGAAGCACTTTCAAATCTTGCCCAAATGGCTTATTGGTTTTGATTCATAAGTTCTATTTGACTTTGAAGAGAGGCCTGCTTATCCTTCTTTGCATAGTCAGAATTCCTTTGATGTGCATGTCGTTTCAGTCATGTTTCATCAGTTTGTGACTACCATTTCAAATTACTTGTCACGCCTGCTGTTTTCACTTTCCAAATATCTTATAATCGTAATGGTACAATTTGTTGCTCTTGTACATGGTTTTTAACCTATCAACACAAAACATTCCTTTAAGTTTCCAGGAAGAGTACTGATATGCCACATGTTTTATATTTTTCAGCGGAGCTATTTGTGAACGGTGAAATTGTCCAGAGAACTCCAGAAAGGCAAAGAAGAGTGGAACCAGTGCCTCAACGGAATCAAGATAGACCAAGATACAATGATAGGACCCGGTATCAAAGGAGAAGGGAAAATATGATGTGATCACATTGAAAGGGTGTGTTTTGGCTAAAGAAGTTTCATATGCTGATAAAACATGGTGGTGTTGAAGTACGCGGTTTGTTGGATAGTGTTAAGCTTACAGAGTATTGATAACGTGAAAATGTCTTTCGAAGTTCTCTATGATCCTCTTTCTAAGTCTTTCTCATAGGACTGCATGGTGTCAAATTCAGACCTTTTATCACTTGGATTACTAGTATAAAAGACTTGTATAAAAGAATGTTTTGCAGCTCTCTGGACAAAGTTATGAACTATTTATTGGAGTTAGACTTAAGACATGGTAAGTGGTAAGTAGACTTGTTCTACTTGCACATTGTTTTTATCTATAAAATGCAAATCCCATAACTTTGGATAACCTCCAAGAAGCAAATTTACCTCAGCTTCCCCTTTCCAGTGTACTTTTGAGTCGAAAATCGTTGTGGATGAACCTAGCTCCATTTTGCATAAACTTTGCACGTTCTCCATAAGAACTTCAATAGCAGGCATGTAGCTTCACCGAGATACGGAATATTCGTACCATTTTAATTCAATCAAATAGTTACTACTTCCTCCTTTTCTAATCAAATGTTTTTTTTCTTATGATATATTTTACATTAATTAATTGTCTTATTTCAGAAACAATTTTATCGTCATTTGATCCAATTATTTGTACAATAACAATTAAATTATTTTTTTTCCCATACCAGTTCACCCGTTTCTCTTAAAATGAGTGTCAACCAAAAAGAACACTTAACTAGAATACGAAGGGAGTATTCTACATCATTTTATGCTAATGAAATTCTAGTTTGTAAATGTTTTTTCTTCACAATTCATCATTACTAGTAGCTAGTACCATGACAATAGATGATAATCAATTTTTGAAGGAGAAATTAATTAGCCCACAAACATAAAAAAATTAGTCAATAGTATGTTGTATAAAGGAAAAACTATGAACATAAGAAAGAGAACTAAGAATGAGGGTAACACTAAGAATATTAGGCATGAAAAATTCAACATTATGAATTTATGATATTGCATTATAAAGGGGGAACCTAAGGCATTAATAAATTTAATACTATTTTAAAATAGGAAAAATTACCTAGAATAATCCAAACTATTTATGATTTTCCTACAATAATCCCAACTATTGATTAACCATGAATAATCCCAACTTTAAAGGGTATTTTCCTATAATATACTTGGTAACCTGATGACTTGCTATTGTAGGTAATTCACCAAAAAAATAAATTAAATATTAATTTAAAATTAGAAAATATTATTGAAAAATTACATAAAAAATTCTAAATAATAAAAAAAAATCATAAATTTTTTATGAATATTTTTTTAACATTTTTTTTGACATTTTATTTTAATTTATCTTTTTATTTTAAAAAATAAAACTTGCAATAGCAAGTCATCCGGTCACCGGGTTTACTCTAGGAAAATGCCCCTCAAAGTTGGGATTATTCATGGTTAATCAATAGATGAGATTATTGTAGGAAAATCATGAATAGTTTGGATTATTCTAAGTAATTTTTCCTTTAAAATAAAATCACAAAATTACATCTATATTGATGGATTTTGCCTATAAACTAAAAACCAACAACAATAATGTTAAAATCTTAATTTCAATTTACGGGGTACATAAACCGAAATAAATCCCAACAAATTATACCTATAGCTAAGACGCGCCTAGCAATTTTCTCTTCCTCTTAACGGTTTCCTTTGTAACTGTAGATTGTCCGATACAAAACTAACGCAATCAAAGAGCTTTTATGCATTCTTTTTGTTGCCATTCCTTCTTGTATTGCAATTTCCGTCATCTTATTTCTACGCGTAAAATTAAATCACAAACTGCTCCTTCAGCTCCTAAATATTATGGCCATCTACGCATCTAGATGCTCAAGAACGTAATTGAATGGACTCTACAAAAATAACAGTCGAAAATTAAAGTAAGCTGAGAAATGTGATTAAGTACACATTTCATACTACTCAGTTCAACTTGTGATAGAGCAAAGAAATTAGGAAAATTTACTTTTAAAAATCCGACCTTTTGCTTGTTCTCTTTTAAAAATCCCACCTTTCGATTATTTTTTAAAAATCCGACCTTTTACCTCCGTTTTCTTTTAAAGTACTAACCGGTTTTCTTCACCTAGAGTAGCCAGTTTTTTTTTTTTTTTTTTTTTGAAAAATAAAGCCACGTGTCATTTATTATTCTTTTCATCCCAATCTATCCCTTCCTAAAACCCCCATTTCTTGTCCTCTAACAATGGTGTCCTTCTCCTTCAAAATCAGATAGTCTCTTCAAGAAACTACAAGTACACTTGCTCAAAATTCCACAGCTACAAATTGGAAATTTTCTAATACTCTGGATTTATCCCAAAGTCTTCACTTTACTGAAACTTGTATTTGGTACAAAGTCAGAAGCTTTTGCACAGGATTATTTACTTGATGTCCTTCTATTAGTCTTATAAATACCCACTTACTCTATGATTTATACAATCAATTTTTATTACTTGGTAATCAAGAGTGAAACACATTAAATACTTGTAATCTCTTGTTTGTGAGGTTTATCTAGATAGAGAGAATTAGGGTTCTTGGGTAAATTGAGGGTTTTTCAATTTACTCTTGTAATCTCTATAGTTTTTTCATCTCCATTGTTAGAATTGATTAGTGTGTCAAGAACTAATCAATACAATTGTCTTCATCCATTAGGTGTTATGTAGTCTAATATCAATTTGATGTTAGGATTTTTCACATTCCAATTCTTGGTGTGTTTAATTGTTTCTTTACATTTTTGCAATCTTTTTCATTCTTTGTAATTAGAATCTTCATTAGTAGAGACTAGAGTATTTGCTCTAACAAATTGTATACTCATAAGACCCATCAACATCTTGGATATTCAATGAAGAAAAGGATGAAATTATGAAAGTTGAGAAGGAGACAATTTATGGGAGATGGTGGTGGTTTAAGGTGAGCTGGTGGTGATTTCAGGGGAGGGGGGAGGGGAGAGGGGGGCAGTGGGTGAGTGCCCTGAGTGGAAAGCATATAACAGAGGGGAGACTAATTCTTTTTTTATAAATTTTTTTTTAATTTTTAAATTGTATAATATGTTAAAAAAAAAGGAAAAACTAAATATAACCTTTTTACAAGGTAGCCGGTCATTTGGATCTTTAAAAGAAAATGGGGGTAAAAGGTCGGATTTTTAAAAAATAATCGAAAGGTGGGATTTTTAGAAGAGAACAAGCAAAAGGTCGGATTTTTAAAAGTAAATTTTCCAAGAAATTATTGTTTACCTATATCTAATATACTTTTCAGTTTCAGTCATCAGACACGAACGTTTTCTCCTCGTAATACTTCTTCTCGCTGGCTGCTTTTTTCTCATTTCGCTTCTGCAAAAATATCAGTAAAACAATATTTTAGAAATCAGACCATAATTGGGATTGTTGTTTTGCTTCACGTACCCGTGTCTGATCCTTGATTCTCAGACATTGGTATGACACTTAGACACTTCAATTTAGGCGTAAATTGAAAATTTAGACATATCCAACACTTCACGGTACCAGTATACCGCTTCAGAACCCGACTCCAAGTAACATAAGGATCAATATAGGGGTTAGTAAATGAAGTAATAGGTGACATATTATAGGGGAGAGTAAGAGCGGACCTCATAAGCTTCATGATTTGCAACAATTCTCCTAATTATTGTCGTGGTAGTTATGTCCAACGGACTTTCTATAACTTTGAAGATGCCCATACTTATAGGAACAGCATAAGGATTATCGTTTTCCTGCAAAATTCAGGCTAAGTAACAGCCGAAGAGGCTATATGATAAATTGAAGTGGCCACAATTTTAACAATTTACCAGCTGGAAATCATCACTCTCAGCTACAGTTCCGTGGACCACCAATGAGATATTGAAAGTAGTAATCTGCCCCAAACATCAAAAAAGGTAAGAACAAAAACTTTCTTCAAAAAAATGCAAAAGATATATTAAAAGCAATAATTTTTCTCGCGTGTAGTACGGATGTAGTAACAGATTTGTGGTCAATATTAAGTTAGACAACGGAGACAAAGTTGGATTCGTAAGGGCATAAATTAAGTAGGAGTAAATGGAGTACATGAGTGTCATTTTAGCACAGAAGATATAAGTAGAGCCACTATAAAGCTGGAAGAGTAAGGAATCATTTTAAGTGAATCTTTAAACACCTTGGGTTCAAATTTCAAAGTAATGTGGATATCTAACAAGAGGTCATAGGAAAAAATGTGGGCAACAAAAATGAAAAGCACCAACTAGAATATTATGTGATCAATGTGTGTCTCTAAAACTTAAGGGCAAGTTCTATTATTAGACCAACGGCACTACGTGGATATAATTATTGAGCTTTTCGGAACAATCATAGTAAGAAGATGGGAATACTCGAAAAACAGATGCTTAGAATAATGAATGGACAATACTTTGAGAGATAAAATTTGAAACAAAAAAATAAGGATAGGTTTAGGCATCACAAAATATCGAGTATATGAAAGAGAATGGTTTTATGAAGATTTTGACATATGCAACGATGGAATATTAGCAAACTGGTCAGGGTGACGGAAAGGAGAAAGACATTTAGGAAAAGAGCGAGGAAGACCAAAGATGACCTAGAATTGATCTATTGGTTGAGATGGTAGATAAGAGAAAAAAAATGGTGAAAGAGAACTCATGTAGATGACTATTAGGATTGATCTATTCGTTTTTGGACATTATTGTCGTCATATGCAATATAAGCAGAATAAAAAAGAGGAAAAAAAGCATTACTTCAAAACTTAAAATCAGGATAAGCTTATTCTTCAATAAAGTAGCCAACAATGTTAGGTACGATAAACAAAGCCGATTAATTATGTTTCCATCCATACCCTGCAGGAAGAATGTATATACACACACACGCACCCATTCTCCATTTTTTTCACCAAAAAATATTCACGTACATTAGATTTTTCATGTCTAAAATCTTATTTCACCAACAAAATTCACGTCGATTCTCTTGTTTCACCAACAAATTTAGATGTTCCAGTACTGATTGACATGTGATGTAATACCTTTCATCTTTATTTCATTTTAAACAAAGCAGTAAAAATGGCAAAAATTTTATTATTATCAAAAACATATTTCCCATTACACTTGCTTTTAGTAATTGAGCAAGGATGTAAATATTTCACGAAAATTCAATGAGACGATGAAACTATGCAAAATACAACAGATTTTGAGAGACACGAGATGAAAGGAGAGAAACCATAAGCTGCTGTAATAAAAGTTAACTAACCGTATCTTTTGACACTTCCAAAGGAGCACCAATGATCACCTCATCTACGTAACGACAAGCCAAGACACTCAAGCTTCTTTCATGGAGATTCATGATTGGACGATGACTTCCTTTTTTTGCACTGTACACAACAACATGAAACGAAAATAAATTAAAACCAATAATTCAAATCACTGCTCAAGAACAAACCCTCTTTACAATCATAACACATTCAAGAGGTAGGGAAAACACGCACTAGAAAATAAAAGCTTCACTATTTTTTCGTTTCCCTTTTTCTTCTTTTCTTTTTCCCCATCGGTGTGGTTAAATATATGTGCATTTATTATTTAAGTGAAGTTGCACATGATATTTGAAAGTTGAGAATCAATCGAAAATAACCTTTGTTTTCACAAGAGGAGGTCATGTACACTTGACCCACCTTACATGGGTGCGAACCATTTTCACGGTATTGGATCAAGTCAATGTTGTTTCTGTTTTCCTATCGGCATGCTAATATTATTAAAAACAGTGCCAAAAAAAAGTATATAATTTGTTAGCGACGATCACTCACATTTACATTGATTTATTTTGGTTCATGAATATTGTTAGAATTAAGGCTTTGGCATTGTATGTCATATATGGAAACACCATTGAATGTGATTGTCCTTTCCAATATAGTTACCGCCTCTATAGAAGGCATCCAGAATAACAATATGAACGCCTTGATTGCTACAACAAGGAGATTATTTAGAAGGCATCCATAAGTCTAGAATCCACAAACTTATCCATGCTACACCAGGTTTAACAGCCAAACCACTAATAAAGAGAAAGACAACAGTGTTTTGGTTACACGAGAAAGAAATGGCTAATAACCTGACAGTCTGGTCTGTATGAATTCCAACAAGAAGAAAATCTCCAAGTTCCCGAGCAAGTCGTAATATCTGCAATTCAAAGAATTATACCTACTCAAGTTAAAAATAAGGACATCAACAATACGCTAAAGACAACTGGAGCAGTGATGTACTCCGTTCACTCGTTTAGCTCAAGTTTTCTTATTTTAGATCTTATCATTCAGTTTTGTAAAATCTCATTTCTTTTTTGTTCAATTTAGTGGTGCAAAAACTACAAAACATTTCAACAAGTACAACAAATTTCCATTACCAACAGCCATGTGAAAACAATGGGACACCTATCTTACAAACTTTCAGAAGTCAACAACAAAAAGAATTAGGAAACACAAACACCAATTAACTCAAGTCAAGGCATTGATTTGGTTGATGGTAAATATTTCAAACCAAACCTACATTAGATTTTTTTTAAAAAAAATCGATAGAATTATAATCGAATTTTCAGTATGGAGACAATTACAAAGAGCCCACAATATTGAACTAGGGACAGGCTCTTAACATTACAATAACGTTCCATTACCCCAATGCTAAAGAGTGGCTCATGGGGGTTGGAGAGTATGCAACTTACTTGTAATAACAAAGAAGTTGATTATGATTGCCTCTTTATTGTAAACATCATCTACCACTTCACATAATTAAGAAATTCGCATGATTAATTAAACCATTATATTATCATAGACTCATATTTTTCTAAGAAAAGTATACCAGGACGAAAATAATTGCTCTTGACATTATGAAAAAAATAGTATTTGACTCCACTAAAACAAAATTTACTTCTCAAAGAGTCATGCAAGTGTTCAACATAGTATTGATGTCCTCTACATAACCATCGGAAGCTTTAACAGGAAAAAGCTACAATTACAGAACATTTTATAACATAAAGATGAAGCATGGAAATTAAGGCATCTCAACACTGCACATGTAAGATATAATTGACAAACAGCCTGAGTGATACAGGTTTGCATAGCTATTGACTAGTGAAGTTTCACTTATTTCTTTTGCACAAGGAGGGAAGGGTGTGTATGAATACGGAAGCAAGCACAGAACCGGCGAGGGGGTCGACTTTTAAAATGCGTTAAGAAAAACATACATACCTCCACATGCCCTGCATGGAAAAGATCAAAAGCACCATCGATATAAACAATGCGGGAATCGGGTTTGGGACCCTGCATGTAAATGGAAAAAATATAATTAAAATAAATCCCACAATCAATGTAACGTCTCTTTTCTCCAATCAAGTGGTCAATTGAACACGAGTATTTATTAACAAAAATAAAATCCCTACTTCAGTAGTATCTTATTTATGGGAGAAGTTGCACATAATATTTGCTACCAAGGGTCAATCAGAAACCACCTCTTAATTTAGTAATATCACTAATGGTTAAGGTTGCATTCATCCAACCTCTCAAACCTCACCCTAGGTGGGAGCCACTTAATGACATTATGGTAATGGAATGTTATGCTAGAAATGAGTTAACAAATAAGAGCTCCTTCAACCAACAATGCAACATGATGAAACTAGTTTTAGACTCAAGTCATAAAGCCCAGTTGAGCTGTGTCTTAGGCCCTCTTATATCTAATGTCAGTAAGTAGTCAAGATGTAGTTTCCACCTTACGATTAATATTACGTAGAATTGTCTTACATAAAAATTCTATATGATGTAAATTTGCAATTTGGTTCTGTTTCTAACCTTTAATAACTTCATATAATGAAATATAAGGGCACAGCTAAATCTATGGACAAAGAAATAATATACGAAATGAAAAGATTTCTGCAATTTATAGAGGACTTTATGTACCTTTCCATTTGAAAATTGCACAATTCTGCGAGAAGTTGGAAGGAAGTGAGAAATACGAGTACCGCCAGCAGTTACACCATCTTCAAACTTTTGGCTATGACCATGACTGAACTGTCTCTGGAGGGAAGAATGATTGCGTTTTTCATTAAGAGATCTTTCTCTTACACAAAGAAGCATACGCCCTGCTTAGAAGCATTAAAT
This sequence comes from Amaranthus palmeri, assembly GCA_019776075.1. Classification (NCBI taxonomy): domain Eukaryota; kingdom Viridiplantae; phylum Streptophyta; class Magnoliopsida; order Caryophyllales; family Amaranthaceae; genus Amaranthus; species Amaranthus palmeri. Next base: position 2,970,896 of record JAAKBH010000271.1, on the reverse strand, counting down.
AAGTCAAAAGGGGGCATACATTATCAAAAGAAGTAGCGTGAACATAGTAATTTTAAGGCTACTTCAGAGGCTCTACATCAGAGACTGATTGTACATAAGTAGATTTATTACAAGTCCAACCTAAGCGGTACAAAAGTGTAAGGCCAAATAAAGCGTAAGGGAGCCTTAAACTCGGCTGAGTGCGCCTAGGAGAACTTTTTTGTAAAGCGGCACGCAATGTTATGTTTTGGATCTTTTTAATTTTTGGTAGGCCCAGGCGCACCTCCGTGCTTTCCATCGGCCAAAATGTTATTTCCATGCATTTTTAAAAAGCAAGCATGCCAAAATTAAAACTAAGGATCCAACACAAAGTACGGATCAAGAGCGAGTGTTGTAGTGCTTAATGACAAACAACGTAAAACATCATCACATCTGACGACATTAGCCATATTCAAATTAACAAAGGGGTGATCCTTACTCAGCGCGTCGCTGCACTTTCCACAATTAGTGACAAGTATGCAAGGGTTTCGAAATCCTTGCCCGAAAGCGTTGCACCACATTGCCCGAATGTGGAGTCCAGTGTCACATGATTTGCTTATCGCCTTGTGAATCGTAAATTCAAAAGGAATTCAAGAGGCGAACTAACTACGAATTATATTTCACTGGTGGAGTCAAATGAGTAAGGTCTTTTTGTTTGACCTCCTAAACGCGTCTAGTGTTAAGTATGCAAGGGTTGCTGGCCATTTTTTGGAAGCAGCGTACTACATCTCTCAAACATGATATTAAAGGGAAATTCTACTAAATAAAAATAGACCAACACTGTTATATAAAGTCATAATGTGAAACTTCTAAAAGAGATTATTAAAAGAAGTAAGATGTATATTTTAATGATGATTGGACATACCCTTAAGGATAGAATTCAGATATAACAAAGAATCTTGGAGTTTGTGACACCCAGGTATTAAAGACAAAATAAAAGAAAATTGTCTACATTAGCTTGGCCATGTGCAAAGAAAACCAGTAAATGCACTATAAACTTTGAAGGGCTCAGAGGAGGAATAATTAAGTCGAAGATGGCTTGTTATCGTTATAGATAGAATGAATGGAAGAGAAGAATATATGTGTATAATTATTGAAATTGTTCTTGGTTATAGATTATAATAAATAGAGGTGATTAAAGTACGATCTATATTAGCATTGACGGTTATTTGTTTTGGTTTATATAGTCGACTCCATATAGAATTAAAGGCTTTTGGATTGATGTTCTGGTTGGCAACACCAAAACCAGTCAGAATTACCATGATATATCATATGAAAAATATAGATACAAATTCAAGTTTTAGAATAGAATTACGACCAACAATGTCTGTGCTGGATACTCCTTCAGTACGTTTAATCTGCTTAAACCGACCAGCTCTTTTGGCTAGAGCATAAGCATCAGTCCCATCAGGAAGAAGGCAGGGGTCATCTCCATGAATGATGTAGTCAATATTGTATTCATCAAATAACTTCTTCATAAAATCTTCGGTAATTGCATAAGGAGCATCAGGGATGACCTCATCCACCCATTTTACAGCTTGAACCATAATCATCCTGTCAAAATTTGGACTTAAATGTTACTTAGAATCACATAATTAAACAGAAAAACTAACAACTAGGAATATACTGAGAACCCTTCTACTTTCCAGCAAAAAGTATAAGCGACAAAATATAGTGTACTAGAAAAACAAAATGATGTGCAAGCTCTATATAGTACTCTTATAATGCATAATGATCAATGACGTGCAAATGCCTTCAACAATTAATCATAAAGAAAAATTAAACTAATCAAAGAATAAATCATCCATATTAAGTTATTAACACTTCAAACCCTCACTTTCCTTTTCCCCCTAAGGTATCAATTCGATGACATTCAACAAAGGAAACCTTACTGCCTCAAAACCTCAAAACAAAATCTTTTACAGCATAGAGAAAATGAAACACCATAAGCAAAACTTCCAAAAACATCATAAACAAAAGCCTAAAGATCTCAAAACCTAAAATGATAGAAACAATTATCTCAATGTGTTTCGTTTAGACTAAAGCATCAACATAAAACCATGAATGTAAAACATCAACTATTCAGCAACACATCTGCAATGAGCTTAAACATAAATGTACATAATCAATTATACAACCACCATCATTTAGACTCCACAATGAAGAACTTAAACATTTTGAGCATATTCAGAGTTCCTTCTTTTTCTTTTCTTTACCGTCAATACAAATATCCGAAAGCAACCTCTTTCAAATATGTTATAATATGTGCCTTGAGTCATGGCCTTAAATGTGGACATATGGGTGTCCAAATGGATATAAGTGTAGCATTGTTCAGGACGCAATGTAGTGTCATTTAACTAGAAGGAGAAAAGCTTTGGCTTGGTCATAGAAGATAAAGTCGAGTCAACATAACTTTCTGGTGCAACCAAAGCCGACTCGGTTTAAAAGAACAAAATTGAGGATTGGAGACAACATTTTAGCTGACTCGGCTTTATGATTGATCACCATAGACGCCAAATCGGCTTGAGGCTATTATAGGATCGTTTTGATCATTGCTCTATTTTATGCCTATGTTATTGTAAGTGTTAGTGGGTATATGCTATAAATACCCCAATACACTAGATTCGATGGTAGTTAATCTTCGCTAATTAATTCTCTTTCTCGAATTGCAATCCACACTTATCCCATTCTTCTCTCTTCTATAACCCTCTGTGAATCACCATTGTAATTCTCCATGAAAGCTTCAAGACGCTTATTTAGACATCAACGAAAACACCTAGGCTAGGGAGAATGTAACCCACATTGGACAAACCTTGTTAAATTGTTGTGTGTTGTTTATTTGATGCTTGCTTCATGCAAATTGTCCTTTTCTTCAATTAGGTTTTCAAATCCTCATTTTTCTTCAAAACAATTGGGAATCTAATCATTGATCCTAGGTGCATTAATATGTGTTCTAATTCATTAGAACCCTAATTTCTTCAGAACTAAAACAAGGGTAAGGTTGCACACTTTAGAAGTTAGAACTCTAACTAAACCAAGGCCGAACTTAATTTAGTGACATTGAACAATGTAATGGCGTAACCTATTGTTGTAACTCAACCCAAAACGTTAAATAAAAATGCAATTCAACAAATTCAGCTAAAACACCAAAATAACAATCAACAAACGAAAATTAACATCAGAGAAGAGAAAATATAGACCTTTCATGAAGGGGAGTAACAGGAGGCCCTTTATTAGCAGTAATTTCAACATCACTTACAACACCAACAACTAATTGATCACCAAGAGCACGAGCTTGGCGAAGAGCATTACAATGTCCATAATGCATCATATCGAAACATCCATCCATATAAACACGAATTGGCTTCTTTTTCTTATTCCTAACCCACAATTCTAGGGTTTCCGATATACCGACAGCATGAATTCCCCAAATTGAAAGCCCTAATGCAACCCCAGCAACCACATATTTCGCAATCAACCTTAATTTCTGTTCTGCATTATCTTCGGCAGTAGAATCAGAACCCATTTTAAGGATTTGATTGTTCGTGATTTAGAAATTTAGATTGTTAGCTGCGCATAACAGATATGGGTATGCGAACTATGAAGGGAAGATCGCTGAAAATGGAAGATTTATGGTGTTTATTGTTAGGGAATATGTAATTATGGTTCTCAATTGTTGTTTTTTCTGGCTTCTTGTAGAGAAATCTGGTGGAATCTATTCTTACTACTTACTAGTTACTTCTACGATTCTACGAACTAACGCCAAGTTGCAACTATACCAACTATCAAAACCGAATCGATTAGATCGAACCGAACTATGTTAATTTTTCCGTGTCTATTTTCGTTTAAGGGAGTGGTTGTGGTGTTTCCGACAATTGTTCTTTATCAAACATCTCATCAAAATATGTTATCTGTCGATTCTTATGTTTTCGTTATCACATCAAAAGACTTCATATGTTGATTGTTATGTTCTCGTCTTGAATTAGAATGTTCTGATCCTTATCCTATTGAGGTATGGAGATGCCTATGGAGGATTTGAGAGACTTGACTTATTGGTCTATTCAATAAGATTTGGAAGACAAACAAAATGTCCAATGACTAGAGAAGAAGTACCGGTCTGGTGCCTATTTTCAAGAATAAAGGAATGTCCAAGATTGCTCTAACTATCGAGGAATAAAACTCATAGGTCATATTATGAAGTTATTGAAATAATGATATGGATACGTATAAGGAGATGTACTCCATGTCAGATAGCTAATTTTGATTTATGCCAAGGAGATCTATAGACTACAATGGAAGCAATTCATCTTTTGGGACAAATGATGGAGTATTCTAGGATTGGAAAAAGGACTTTGCACATGATTTTTACTAACTTGGAAAAAGCATACAATAAAGTTTCAAAAGAAGTACTTTAGTCGGAATGACAAAAAAGGGTTTTTTCAAAAAATATATTAATATAGTGCAAGATATGTATCAAGAAGTGAAGGCGAACGTAAAGACATGTGGAAGGGCAACAAAAGATTTTTCAATCACAATTGGTCTCCATCAAGGTCTATCCTAAGGCCCTTTCTTATCGCAACAATCCTAGATAAGATAACTCAATCGATATAAGGAGACGTGCACTGGTGCATATTGTTTGCTAATGATATTGTTTTGGTAAATGAGACCAAGGAGGGGGTAAATGCTAAGTTAGAACGATGGAAACTTGATTTGGAGTAACAAGGTTTCATATTAAGTGGGAGCAAGACATGGTACATGGAATGTATAGTACAAATGTGATAACAAGAGGCACTATAAAACTAGAAGAGAAAAAAATTGCTTCAAGTACATGCTTAAGATACCTTGAGTTAAAGTAGTAGGCGACATCCAATATGATGTGACCCATATAATTATGTATGGATGGCCAAATGGATAGCAACTACTAAATATTATGTGAGCGTTTAAATTTAGAAGAGTAAGTTTTACCGAATGATCACTAGACCAGAACTACTAAATATTACTTGATTACGAATGATTAGGGGATGATTAGGGCATATAAATGAAATTGTAGTTTATTAGTGACCCTTAGATGATGGTTAAGAATGCATAGCCTTGAGCGTAAAAGCTTGGATCATACATTCTAAATAAAAGGTTATTGAAAATTTAAATCTATATCTAGTGACATTTAATTTAAATGTCGTTATTTCAAATTTCTTATAGTGTATATAGAGGATTTAGTACTATTTATTAGACCTTATAACAGCATATTAAAAAGTCACACTAAAACTTTTAACGACATAGTATCTAGTGACATTACTCACGTCATTTATTTTTTAAAATTTTCTTTACATTAAAATTAAAAAGTTATCTAACGTGTTATTTTTTTATTTATTAAAATATTTTTAGTTTTCGCTGCTTATTCAACTTGCTAACATGAGCATGATATACCAGAAAATAAAATGACGTGATTTATCATTTACGTGTCTTAATTAGCATCATTAACCTTTCAAACATCAAGTCCATTGTAATTAGTTATGCTTTTCAAATTATTATTATGTCATTCATTGATTTATGTCATTTTTTCTATGAACGGGATATACTGGGTAGGATGATGATGATGATTGATTTATGTCATTTGCACAAAAAGACAAACTATTCGACTATTTCGTTATTTGCAGAGAAAGAGAAAATCTTCCAAATTGAAAGCATTTGTGAATTTGAGAAAATCTATCGACAAACTACGGTGTTCATTCAGGTTGTCGGGTTGATTTCGAGTCAGGTGTTTCGGGTCGGTTCAAAATCGGGTTTTGTGTTTACATTGGTTTTTACATAATTGTAGATTTATTTTTAAGTCGGGTCAAATCGGGTTCAGTTATAAAGTCGGGTGTCTATCGGGTCTGTTTTGAACACCTAAAGTATTTCTTTCCAGCTGGTCTATTGAGAGATCGTCTTTTTGAGAGGTCTCTCAGATCCAACCCATTAAAGCTTAATTATACTAAAAGAAGATAATGGGCTAACTAAATTAAAGAAGGTCTCTCAAAGAGACCGTCTCTCACAAAATTGTGATTTCTTAGAATATGAATAAACCCATTCAAAAATAATCCAAATCGAAAATAATATAGCGAAAAAAAATATTTCAATTCAGAGCAAGCCAACTCAATCGTCTTGATAGGTTAACCAGAACCGAAAATGATTTTAAACATTTTTAACCCTTGAAACGGAAATATTGCAAAAATATACATCAATTTCGATCACGAAGGCAATAGTGTCAAAAGCCTCTATAATACGATTGCGATCTATTTATGTGGCTTTATTTTTTCAGTTTGATAACGACTATATCAACCAGAAAAGAAGGGTCAAATACAAGAAATTTCGTTGAGATTTCTCAACCACCTCTCATTTAAAGTGGAATATTTAACGCCAAGTATAAGGAGAACTTGTGCTGCATTTAGAGGTGTTCAAAATAGAATCGATGACCCGATAGACACTCGATTTTATAACCGAACTCGATTTAACCCGACTTAAAAATGGATCTACAATTAATGTAAAAATCAATGTGAACACAAAACCCGATTTTGTACCGACCCGAAATACCTGACCCGAAATCAACCCGATGGCCTGAATGAACACCTTTAGCTGCATCCACACTTTTAAATTAAAGGGTTTTCATGTGCGGGAGTGTGTTAGAGTATATAACATATCCTTAAACTTCAATCATCAGTTTAAGCTTTTGATTGAGTTGATTTAAAGTAAAACAATTGATTTTCAAGCAAAAAAAAAAAAGGAAAATTTACTTTTAAACATACAAACTTTGACCCATTTGCTTTTAAACATACAAACTTTCGTTTATTATTTAAACATACCAACTTTGGGGGGTAAATTCCCAAAAAGTTATGGATGACTTGTAACCGGATGAACCGGTTACTTCTTCACCATCTTCATCTTCACCATCTTCATCTTCTTATCTTCACCATCTTCATCTTCACCATTTCATCTTCACCATCTTCATCTTCACCATTATCAACCCACAAAAAAAAAAAAAACTTAATGTGAAACTGAAATTCAATTGAAGAACCCACAAATGATTTGTGAAGATTGAAGAACCCACAAAAAAAAAATCTGGTTCTTCAATTGAATTTCATCATTATTCAACTGAATTTCACCATGATTTGTGAAGAACACACAAATGAATTTCACCATTATTCAATTGAAGAACCCACAAAAAAAATCTGGTTCTTCAATTGAATTTCACCATTATTCAATTGAATTTCACCATGATTTGTGAAGAACACACAAATGAATTTCACCATTATTCAATTGAAGAACCCACAAAAAAAAATCTGGTTCTTCAATTGAATTTCACCATTATTCAATTGAATTTCACCATGATTTGTGAAGAACACACAAATGAATTTCACCATTATTCAATTGAAGAACCCACAAAAAAAAATCTGGTTCTTCAATTGAAGAACCCAAAAACAATGAAAACCCAAAAATCAATTCTCCATAGCAATTCTCACTAAAAAATTAGACATTAAAATCAATTCTCACTAAAACCCCAATTCATATACCATAAAAACTAGTAAAAAAACAGCAAAAGAAGGAAGAAAATGGGTCAACATTTAGAGAGAGAAAATGGTTAAAAATGGGTCAAAAAATGGGTCAATCTGGTTCTTCATTTAGAGAGAGAAAATGGGTCAACATTTGAGCCATTGAAGCCATTGAAACCATTGAAGATGAAGCTTGAAGAAGAAGCTTCTCAACATTTGAGAGGGTACCGGTTATAAAAGGTTAAAAATGGGTCAAAAAACCTGCTATATCTTTTTGGGAATTTACCCCCCAAAGTTGGTATGTTTAAATAATAAACGAAAGTTTGTATGTTTAAAAGCAAATGGGTCAAAGTTTGTACGTTTAAAAGTAAATTTTCCAAAAAAAACTTTTTTTCCTCTAAATTCGTTACTCCTATGAGCATTTATACTAGTGGGGCATATGAAGATGTACTTAAGAGAAATTTAATTGGTTGAAGGCTTTAAGCATAAAAAAGTAGGGTGGAAGATTTGTACTTCATCTTTGGGAAATTGACAAGAGGGGGACATGTGATTTCATCACCAAAGGAAAATAAAAGGTTAGGGTATGCTTAGTTAGTTGGTAGTTACTAGTTCACTTTTTATGTCGACTTTTTAGTTGATTTTTGACTTTTGATTTATTAGTTGGTTAAAATGCTATATGGGTAATAAAAAATAGTTTTGTTACCGTGGTTGGCAATTTTCATTGGTTTTTAGCTTGTTAACACATTTTTTTCTTAAATAAACAACCAACAGATAAAATTTAATTTTACTAAAAATATATCTTAAGAATTGATTTATCTAACTAGCTTAAGAGCTAACAAAAACATCAACACTTTGACACGGTTTAAAAAGTCAACTTAAAAACTAATAACTTATTATAAACAATAATGATTTACAAAATCAAAGGACAATAGTGTTATTGTTACTTCGTCTAGCTCATTCAAATTGTCATAATTTTCGGGCGCGGAGTAGAAGTTAAAAAAAATTTTAAAAGCTCTGTGCAATTTCGAAAATTACAAATTTACAATATGTTTTTATCAATTTTGTGTCTTTAGACACTTAATATATATATTACGAAATTTAATATTAAGGCCCCCAAATTTTTTGAGGCCATATACGATGGAACATGCTGAACATGCTCAAACTTCCCCTGATAATTTTATCTTAAAAGCTCTCACATTGTCGCTATTATGTAACGTAACAATCTCACAATGATTTGCAGATTTGAATTATACTAGTAATAGTATAATACCAAATATGTAAAGCTGAAGCACCATAGGTGTTCAAAACAGATCTGACGGTCAATATTCATGAGTTCATCGACCTTGTAACCAAATTCGATACAAACATCTTAATAATATACTTACAATTATGTAAAAACCGACGTGAACACAAGATTCAATTTTAAACCAATTCAGAATACCTAACTCAAAATCGACCTGATATTTCGAATGAACAGTGTGGATTGGTGATAAAAAAGAAGTGATAGCAGTGTGCAGAGAGAGGAGATTGAGCGGAGTATTGGGCGGGTGTGCATGTGCATGTGGGGGTCAATCAAACATAACAGCTCACATTTATGGTTGCATAGACTTTACAGACATGCTTAACCACATTTATTTGCTTCTATGGGGTAGGGGTACCCTTTTGCCTCCCCTTTACTTGCTCGGTTTTGAAATATTCGCTACATTTGATTTATGAGTACTGTTTATTGTTTGAGCTTATTTTATATATATATAACGACTAATGTGTAAGAAGAAATATAGTCAAGTGGGATTTTGTTTGAATCGTCTAATTGCACACTTTCATAATATTAGATATTTATAATTTTTAGTTAAGTGTAGTTTAAGATATTAATGATCAAAATTGTGCATTGGATTGCGTAAAAAAGTAAAATGTAGCAAGTAATGGAACGGAGGAAGTATTTATTTTTTAGTTAAAACTATTCTAATACTTCATATGTTCCAATTTACTTGTAAGATTGGAAATACTTGCACTATTCACTTATGTTCCTTAAAACATTGTTAGGTGAGATCTTGTTTGATTCGTCACGATGCAAAGCTTATTGTTATGAATTTATTATGATTTTTTATCATGCATAATTATTATATAAATTAAAGATTGAATTAGTGCATTGAATTGTGTGAAAATATAAATGTTGCAAGTATTTGAAACGGATGAAGTATACAACTACTAGTACTATCTTTCAAAGCATATCTCACTTTTTTAAATGCTACTTTTAATCCATAATCCATGTCGTACACTAAATTTGACCCGTAGATATTTAATGGGAAAAGCAATAAAAACATATAAATTTGTATTTTATGGAAAATAAGAGAAATGTGAATAAAAATTTTAAAGTGTAAATCATGATCAAAATGATAATAAGAAAATATTAATAGGATAGATCAAAACAAAAGTAATATATTTTATCCTTTTCATTTTATTATGATAAGTTAGAGTTTCTTATTAATTTATATTGAGAAAAAAGAGAAATATAAGAGATGAAAGAAATATTTAAATGTAGATAGAAAATAAATTCAGACCTCGAGAAAAAAAATTATCACGTTAATAGAACAAAGCAATTAGAAGAATCGAACGTTTAAGTTAGAACATGTACAAGTACACCTTTCCTCGAAAAAGATCCGAATTTGATTCTCGATAACCCGATATTCTCCCGTAGTCCCGTTCACTCGGCTTACCCAAAAAAAGAAAAAAAAAAAAAAAAGCAATCAAATTTTAGAATTCAGAATTTTTCTTATTTGATTAGAGAAGGGATTTAGCCAACCAGTCACTTGGAAAAGGAATCTACTCTACTTGCTCACATGCATGGCTTACAAGGCCAACTGAAACGCTGTGATCTATGCACTGGCTGAAGTACTGAAAACTGAAAAGTAATCACAACACATGATTTTTTTTCGCTTTTACTGATCTAAAAGGCTGAAATGTTTGGAAAAAAATGAAACTTTGTACATAATAAAATCTACTTTGTGAGTTAATTAATGCTTAAACTGGGTAAACAAAATTTCATTCATCTTTTAAAGTGCAATTAATCCAATAGGAATGATAACGATTCAACGTCCAAAGCTCGAAACTAGATTCCTCGGGCAGGTTTAAGTGCCGTTACTTTCATTATGAATTGCATGTCCATCCTCTAGAATCTTGCCGTTCATTCCATTTCTTTGCCTCTGTAGAGTTTTGAAGCGATGTGAGAAAACCGACAAATATGATGGACCGAGAGCTGAAAGTCAATAGAAAAACGGGAATTTATGCATACCCTATCCATGGGATCGACGGAGTTTCCATTCATGAGTTTGTGGTTTTCCTCTTTGTTCCAGCTATCCTTGTCTTTGTTGCTCACGGGCAGCAAGAGAGATGCACCGGCACTAGACCGATCAGGAATTTCTGCAATGCCATCAAAACAAAGATTAGCACAAGATGTGAACAGGACTTCAGTGATTGTAAATGTGTACGAGTCCACTAATCACCATTACAACACTAACCAGGAAGGGTTTTATCGACGAAGAAAACAACCAGATTGACCGTATACCTGCCAGTAAAATGTTGCTTTGTAATAAGGCTAAAGATGATTGCAAAAAACGAATTTGAACTAATGAAAAATTTTATCACAAAAACAGAAATTTGAGATCGTAACAAAGGCAAATTAAATATTCATACCATGCTACAACAACATCCACCGTATAATGTTTACGTGAAGCAATGATCAATAAACTCTGGACCACCGCAAGTAGCCAACCCAATTGCTTAATCCACCTGGATTGATCCACAAAAATATTATTTCAAATGTCTAGCCAGATAAGTTGCATATTAATTATAACGGAAGAGACTCCTTGAGCAGATAAATAAAAAAGCTACCATATGAACTAATTAAAACTCAAATCAAGTAGAGAGCTTTGTACTTTATACCAGAAACTATATTGAACCTATTGGAAGTTTGGAACTTGGGTAGACCTTTTTAAGAATCTGTGATCAAATTTATGTAGCAAAACAAACTAAAAGGTCGTTTGGTTGACATTAATCTATGCGGGTATTTGCAATTCCCATGGCCATGAATAACAAAACTCACCTTTTGTTCGGTTGACAATAATTGCACAAGATAGGAGTATTGAGAATTCTTAGGGATCGGTAACACCTACATGATCTGTGAAATTAATCTAATTTTCAACGATTTGCCAACTTGATACCAAACAAATTTGACCGTACCCAAAATTTCACAATGGGAAATAGCTTCACAAAAATTGGAACTTCCCATGATTTCACGAAGGGGAAATAACTTCCAATGAATTGGAATTTCCCACTAGTGTTAATAATCATGTCAACCAAACGACCCATAAGTAGTACTTCCATCACAAATCGCAAAAACTTCCCTTGAAACAACTTTTCTAACATGAAACGGCATAAAGCTAAAGAGCTCAAAGTTCCTCTCTAGGTAGCCATGTCGTAGTTTAGTAAAAATTAAAAAGATCATTGTATGTCCCAGTGAAAACAAAGATTTTCAAATCGCAAAGATTACCTCTTAGTGCCATATTTATGATATGTCCTAATGAAAACAAGTGTAAAGATCATATGCGACGAGAAGATCAGGTCGCCACATCCATAGAGAACTCCACGAGGAACTGCACATTGGACATTTATGAGCAAAAGAAGTACAACAAAACAATTTAGATACAATGGCTTTCAAAGCTAGAAACTCACAGTTGATCAAAAGGACCTCAATTGCTCTGTGCGGCGGGGGAAGAGTTGCAAGCTTTGAACCCTGTGTATCCATAGCCAACATTCATTGCATAATCGTGTTTTGTCAGAAACATAATATAAACCAAAAATACATGAAAATGTAACTAATTAAACAAACAAAAGAAAATACTCAACAGCTTAACCAAGAATCTCAAAGAAATTTACCTCACGACAGTGGTAGTTTGGACCAGGTAGCTGTGTTGAATAGAATGTGATGATCCTAAGAAACTGTGATGCCTGGAAATATATATATCATAAAAAACTTATCATCCACATTGTGATAATAGAAAGAACAATAAGAGTATAAGATATTCTCGAAAAGTTATGTGATAGTATATCTAATTTATCGATGAATTCCCAGTTCAATTGTTTTAGTTCATGAAGTTAACCCCAAATCATTATCATATTAAGGCTTTCGCATTGTAGTTGTGTTGTTGTGTTGTTATGTGACAGTATTGAACAAAACTATTTCCAGAACAAAATCAAATGGATGCCAAAAAAATGCAAAGTGTGTTTCACAGCAATAATAAATAGCACCATAGAAGCAATCTAGAACTACAAAAATCGATAAACCCACAACACAAATTCAAAGTACAAAATAATATGGAGATTATCTTCACCAAGCTGAATACAGATGCGAAAAACAAAAGTATGTTCACAACATATTGTGATGAATGTACATGAGTTGTCAAATACCAAAAATATATGACGTATTAACATCTACGTAACCACAAATATTAATCCTTACGAACAACTGAGAAATTAATTGCAGCTATTTTCATACAAGAACAATTAAATTTGTATCATCAAAACAATATAAGCATGATAGTGCGGAGTCCAGTCAACATAAAGAACACTTACAACTAGAAAAGCAAGGACCCTGCACCACACCAGAACTGTGTATATCTTTTTACTTTTGAGGATGAATGGATGAAAAGTCCACTGCAAAAAAATTGTATAGCAACACAAGAGAAAAACAAATTTTAATCACAATTAAGAGATGGGAAATAAGTTAAAATAAAATATGAATAACATTAAATAAAGGGAGCGTGTATTTGAAAGCATAACACATGACTTCAAAGTATAAACACCAGATATTAATTTTTGGCTATTTGCTACAGGCCTACAGCAAATAGATAGCACATAGAAGAGAAAAGACAAATTAAGGAAAACAATTTTAAAAGATAAAAATAAAAATAGGACAAAGTAAACCTACTTCCAATGTCCCATTCCAAAGGAGTCTTCTTCAAAATGTTTTGCAATATATGATATGATTCATTCTCAAAGACAAATTAAAAGATGACAAACATGATTGTATATCAAGTAGTTAAATGGCGTGAGATATCTCAAGAGCAATATTATAGAAGAATAGGCTCATCAAGATAAGGACAGCTCTGATTGTCTCTAACCACATCAGTGACTCATAACAATATCAAAAACGTACAAGGACTATTAAATCAAAATCCTTTGAACATCTGGAAAAATCTTCAATTTTCTATTGTTACCACCAAGTGTAGCCAAAACTAGCAAGTGTACATATTTTAGATAAAAGAAGAGAAACTGAAAGTGTAGTAAGAACCTTACCAGGAAAAAAGATAAAAAGATGGTAGTAAAAACAGTTTCACTAATGTAAGCTTTGTCTTGTCCAAGCTCCTACAAGCATAATTATATAACGATAAGAACATGAAAGAACTAAGACCCAAAGGCCAATGACCAATCAATGAGTCTTGAATTTCAGGCATACTGGAAGAAGGAAGAAGCCGGCATCCTGAAGTGTTGGACCAGGGCGATGTATGTAATGAACGCCTCGTGCAGCCAGACCATGTATGTACTGTCAGAGAGAATTAGTTTCAACATTAGTTCATGGACAGTAAAAAACATCAACCCCAAAAATTTATCACTATCCAGTATCCACCCTTACAGAGGCCCTGCCCAACATGCACCTCACCAGGAAAGCCAAGTCAGGAAAATTATTATAAATTAAAACGAGCAATTAGACTCCTAACAGTTATCTTATGTACCCATTTAACTACCAAATTTGCCATCAATTTAGCCGCCCAAACACATGCATAATTTAATGCAATGTTAGTTTACATGATTTGATGCAAGGCCAACTAAAAAGTTCCATAAAAGTTCATATAATTCTTTCTATAGTGAATCAATCCTCAAAAGTTGGCAAGTCTACAACTAAAAAAACTAGTATGACAAGTTACACTACCAAAAACATGCTACATTGTCTTCTACAAAGCAAAAAATTCAAACAAACAAAAAGAAAAATCAACATGACAACAGAAAAAAATAAAGTTAAAATTTAAAATTTCATTAGCTTCAAAGTCTCATTATCCACCACACGGACAGTCATCCACATGCCAACATAATTTAGAGCAGTTAATCAACAGATGAACGGCACCAATCATTCAAAAACTCATCAAAGCCTAATGAAGTCACTAATTCATCTGCAAAAATAGAAAAATCAAAGTAACATCTCAAATTTTGAATCACAAATCATACCTGAAAAATAAGACCTCCGAGAATGTACTTCCAATTTTCAGCAAGAAGATTAATTTCGGTTGATACTTCTGCACAAAATCTCTTCCATAGCTGCATAATCAACACAATTAATCAAAAAAACCGCTAATCAGAACACAAACACAAATATTAAATAGAAAGTGACAGAAACCTTTGAAGCTTCGCGACCGATATAAAGCGACATCTTTAAAGAAATTAACAACCAAGGCCATAATAACTTAAACATACCAACATCTTCTCCTCACAACCACCAAATTCCACTTCAAATCTTTTGTTCAATTTCAAACTATGAGATCGGTCGTAGAAACACCGCAATAATCGAAGAAAATAAACGATTAAAATAATTAATTCACTGTAAACCCTAATTTTCGCTAACAAATAAAATCCGAAAAATCAAAAAAAAATTAAAAAATAAATCAGAAATTGTGAGTATGAATAATAGTTTTAACACTCAACAATGGCGGAAGAAAGAAATTGAATCTGTAATTCTAACGCTATTGATGTATGATTAATTTTGACGCTTTTTATAATATATTTTCTCTCTTTGAAGAACATTAAAAAAAAAGAATCGTCACATCTGGCTGCTTGAACCTGGAAGTTAAATTGTTAGAGTTGAACACGGAGAGACAGTTGAATTGGCAAAAAAGGAGGCTTTTATTAAGAAAGCAATGCCAAAGGAAATACTCTATGAAAGAGAGTTTTTTTTTTCTCTTTTTTATACTACTCCGTCCCGTTTAAATTGCACAAATTCTTACTTGAGATTATTTTTTGTAAGGACGGCTCTTAGAAGCCCAGTTTAATTCTAAATATATATTATTATTTGGGCTAGACTTTTCGGATTCGTCTTTACAAAAGACGGTCTCTTAAGAGAGCACCTGTTTAAATTGCATCGAGGAGAAAACACAAATTCTTGTTATAGACCGTCTATAGTATATATGGGTAAATATGACTCAGCCCGTTTTGCAAAATAAGTAACTAATTAGTCATCAGTTTTATTTTTAAATTTAAAATCTTTGGGCTGGGTTGTTGGAAGAGCCGTCTTTGCCATAGACGGTTTCTCAGACGGTTTCTCAGGAGACCTTCTGGAAAAAAATGGTGTATTTTTAAGAAAGTGGTGATAAATAAGGAGAATAATGAATTGTGTGGAACTATGGATGATATTAAGAGAAAGTTAAAATGTATGAATGCTATTAAAGTCACTATTCAAAAATAGAAATATTGCAAATTAAGTGGGACAGACCAAAATGAAAGATGATCCACATTCAATGGGACAGAGGAAGTATTTAATAGAATAGAATAATTTTTCGGTCTTAAAGTTTGACATTTTTGCAAATTACAGTCTTAATATTTATTTTTTGCGACTTATAACCACTAAAGTATTAAAGTTTACAAATTGAGGTTTTTCTCTATTGGAAGGTCATTCTCGAGTTGAAGGACTTTTTGATCGCACTCTCTTTTTATGGGTATGAGTTGTCATCGTTCTTCCCTCCTTGGACCCTGACTATAATTTTATATGAGCGGGATACATTGGGTGTTTGGGTATGCTGATAATGATGATTAAGTATTAAAGTTCACATATTCAGGTCATAACACAGAGTTCCGACCATTTTGGTGGTCAAAATTTCAGGTTAAGTGGTCGGAATTTCTATGCTTTGGCTTGTATTGATTCTTTGGTGTCTGTAATTCACATAAAATAAACATTGAGATTGTAATTCACAAAAGTGCTAAATTTTAAAATTGTAATTCTATATTTTTTTAAAAAAAATAATGAAAATGCGTTTTTAATAATGGAAAATATTAGTTAGTCAAACAAAATTAAAATTTTGAAACATGTGGGGTCATTATTTCAAATTGTCATGTATGGTCACTCAATCATTATTTTCAAGACATTTTGGAGCACACCATAATGATTTAGAGTTAAAATCTAAAATATTGAGGAATTTTAAATTTAATTTGTGCAAATAGTCTCGCTAAATTAATTAAAAAATTTAATTTAAATTAAATTTATGATTTTATAAAAGCACTTATTTTATAAATTTATGATTTTTGTGAATGTGTCTCATAGTGATATGATATTATGTAAAATTTGCTCAATTTTGTAAGAGATTGTCTAATTGTAAAACATATTCATACAGTAAGTTCAAATTAAAAAATAATTGTTTTAAAATTCAAAATGAATGTCTTTTATGTAATTTGATTGAACTATTTATTTCAATTTAAGATTATTTTATAGTGATATCGTTTTAAATGATGATTGTTTCAACTCATCTTGTATGAGACCGTTTCATTATGAGACAGACTCATATAATTAGTCTATTGTAAGTCATTACTTTAACTCAATAAATTATACAAGGGTCAGCGATATGGCCTTACCATGAGACAATCTCATTTAAAAATTTGTGTAATTCATATTATGGACTCAATGTAATGTAAGAATTTGGCTGACTACAATTTTGCGGTTTGGTCAAGTTTGTTAATTTGTGGCCTGAGGAGTTATTTGATTGTCATTGAAACAGAAATTTCGTGGAAATTTATAATTATACGAAAATTAAATTTGTGTAATACAAGGGTCAAGTTTGTTAATTTGTGGCCTAAGGAGTTATTTGAGAGTATTGCTAAAATGGGATCTGGTCGTCTTCGTCATCTGATATCTAAGCTTTATCAAGACCATTACTAACGTTAATGGATGATCTTAAGCTTCATTATAGAGAGTGAGGATGATGATGGCGAAAATAATGATGATGATGAGGAGGATGACGACAATGATAATTTAAAGGGGAAGAAGATTTTTAATGATGATGATGGTTAATAATTTTGAGGGGTATTGTTTAATGATTATAATTGATAATAATAATAATATGATAGATATGCAAATACAGAAAATTTCTTGATTTTACGTAAATACAGGAGATTATAATTGTGAAGATAATTGTGTGGAAATGAAGGTAGTTGATGATGATGATGATGGTCAAAAAACAGTGAAAAGTTGTTTGAAGACTATAAGTGATAATAATATGATAGTTTTAATTTTCAAGTGATTATATAATATACAAAGCCTATTTCAAGACTCAAAAGGCTTATTATGTCAAACCTTAAAAGAAATATTCGAGAATTCAAGTTTGACATATACTCTAAATTTAAAATATTAAATTCCAAGTCTTAAATGACCAATTTCAAGCCTTGAATGACAATTCCAAGGCTTAATAAACAAATTTAAGACTTAAAAGGCTAATTGATCGAGAGTTTGAGCTTAATATCTACTACAAACCTCACAAAACACAATGTCATCCTAGTCTTAAATAGGCAATTTTAAGCCTAAAAATTCCAAGATAATCAAGCTTTAATATTAAACTTACTCAAACGATACAAGGCATTTCCTAACCTTAAAAAAACAATTCCTAGATTTAAAACGCCTATTTCAAGTCTTAACTAGCCTATTTCAAAACTTAAGTTTAATAACTATTTCGAAACTTAAATGTCAAATACAATACTAAGCTTAATAATAAGTGGTGCACCCAAGTATTTGTGAAATTTCATGAGTTTGATTTGGGGGTGGGGTCTGCTCAATTTCGAGTCGGGTCAAAATTTAACAGTTTTAATATGACCATATGAAAAGAGTGTGAGCACCCGTGTGACAAGTGAGACCTATTATTATCTTTTTCAGACCGTGCAATACACGGGGTGCAACAACACCGAACAACATACAAGACCTGTCCAGCTTCTTCAATAGTACACCCAACATCACCCTTAAAATTCGAATTATTCATGAAAATATTAGATGATTCTACGTAATTTTTCTTATTTCTAATCCGATATTTTTAAAAAGCCACTCAACCTTCCATGAGTTTGATTTGGGTGTGGGGTCTGCTCAATTTCAAGTCGGGTCAAAATTTGACGATTTTAATTTGATCATATGAAACGAGTCTGAACACCCGTGTGACAAGTGAGACCTTTTTAGACCGTGCAATACAGGGGTGCAACAACACCCAACAGCGTACAAGACCTTTTCAGCTTTTTCAATGGTATACCCAACATCACCCTTAAAATTCGGATTATACATGAAAATATTGGATGATTTTACGTAATTTTTTTTATTTCTAATCCGATATTTTTAAAAAACCACTCAAAATTCATGAGTTTGATTCGGGGGTGGGGTCTGCTCAATTTCGAGTCGGGTCAAAATTTGACGATTTTACTTTGACCATATGAAACGAGTGTGAACACCCGTGTGACCGTGCAATACACGGGGTGCATCAACACCCAACAGCGTACGGGACCTTTCCAGCTTCTTCAATGGTACATTCCAAACTACTAATTCGTTACATTTACCACTCCATTATAGATTAAGCTCTAGATTTCCACCATTGTTGGAGCTCAATATGCGACGCCTGATTCTACCATTACTGATTCTGGGAATTCTTCAAAGAGGATTCATATTTGTAGATGGGCAAGAGTTCAAAGGAGACCATACCAAACTATCTGGTATTATAATTCCTGGATTCGCTTCTACCCAGTTAAGAGCTTGGTCTATTCTTGATTGCCCTTATTCTCCTCTTGATTTTAACCCTCTTGATTTGGTTTGGCTTGATACTACTAAGGTAAATTCAGTTTCAGGTTTTATCGCCTTCTTTTTTTGTTTTTGCTCTTGTTTTGATGTTTCTATGAATGAATGCATTTCTGGGTTTTTTTATTGCAAACATTATTAGAACTTTATTAGAGAGGAATTCATGTCTTTTAGTTGGGTGATTATAGGTTTTGTTTTAGGGAAGAGGAATACTCCAATGTCCTGATAGACTTGCATCAAAGAGATTTTTAAGGGAAAAAGTGGATATTGGTAACAAACAAGGAGAAAATGAATTGTGCGCATGAAATTAAAAGAGAGTTAAAATGTATGGATCGGATTCAAGAAGGTGGTGGGCCATTGTCAAAGTAGAAATGCTGCAAAATGAGTGGGACGGAGGGAGTAAACTTTAAGGTTGCATTGGGATATTGTAGGTGGGGTCATATCTCATGTGTACAAAAGGGTAATGGGGCAACTAGGTTGGACGGAATCAAATAGTATATGGAGCAAAATCAGTAAACGGAGGGTAATATATTAGAACCTTTAATTTAGGATGCCTGGGTACTAGTAGTTTTTGTACTCAGATGATGTGTTCATGTAGAACTGTCATAAGGTTTTAGCTTTTGTTTGAATTCACATACTGCACTTTATTTGGGTATTTGGGTTATGATCTTTGGTGGTGAAACTTATTATATGTTGTTTGGTCCCTTTCTATTCATTCTGAGGGAAATAGTTCATTGAGGCTTAGAAATGTCGTCGTCATCATCATCATCATCCTACCCAGTATATCCCGTGCATAGAAACTATGGACAGGGTCTGGAGAGGGAAGGACGGCGGCTACTCATACCCTTAGAGGAGAGCACGACCAAAAGGAGTCCCCCGGCTCAATGAGGCTTAGAAATGTGTCTACAATAATCTAATCAAGACTATATGCCCTTGTATAGTTTTGATAGCAATACTTACTACATTTTGCTAATGTGGTGTTGTGTAAATTTGGTCTTGCTTGTGTTTTAGTAAGTTGGGTTTCATACTTTGTTGTTATAGAAGTAACTTCTGTCATACTATTCATCATCCAATCTTAGTTTATGTTTGGTAATGTATATGAAAATTATATTCAAGTGGGATCTTATTTGATTGTCTAATCGCATATTTTTTAATATTATTTACTTTTTTTAGTTATACATAACTCAAATATACGAAGGATCAAAACAATGTCTTGGATGGTGTAAAAACGTAAAATGGTACAAGTATTGATACATGGAGGAAGTATTTTTGAAACAAGGTGGCAAATTGATTATCAAAGTTTTAGGAGATCAACTGTGTTGGGATCAATGAGTATCTTGTTAATATTGAATTATTGATTTGGTATTTACTTGATCAATCACCTTTTATCGCGTTGAGACTCCAATTACTATATCGAACTAGACTTAAAGTTAAGTTGCTAGTTTGCACGACGATTTTATGTTCTATATGAACTAAGGTCTTAGCTAGCTATCAATGAACTTAGTTTATTTTGCTTTGATTAATGAGGTTCTTTTATTTGATTTTCTTGATGAATAAGGACCACTTAATGGTTTAAAACAGCCCTAAAGATCGCATATTGAATTGCAGCTGCTTTCCGGTTTAAATTGCTGGCTCAAATGTATTATGTTAGAGCCTTACAATCAGACAGATCACCCTGAGTGCAAGTCAAGACCCGATAGTGGACTGTCTGCAATTACAGAACTCGATCCTGGATACATAACAGGTATACAGTAAACGTATTTGTACATTACTTCCTTTTCATCACTATTATCCTCTCTTGATAAATGTGTGTTTGGTTGAGGTGTTTAAAACAAACCCGATGACCCTTTATTTAACCGACCTTATGATCGAACTTGACTTTAAAATGTTTTTAAAATTATTTAAAAATCAATGTGGGCAAAAAATCTGATTTTGAACCGACTCAAAATATGTGACCTAAAATAGATCCGATTGAACACCTCTAGTGTTTGTGATAGAGCTTGGGAGGTTTAAAAGATAGTGCAGCTTGTTTTGTGTGGTTTCCGCAAATATTAGAGCCGCCCAAAATTTGTAGAATCTGATCGTTTAAACTGGTTTGATTTACTTTTTGGATATTTACTTTTTGGATGATTGTACTTAACTTATAAATAAGCTACTTGTTCCACCTATTGAATGATCTTTATACAGGTCCGCTCTCTTCTGTGTGGAAAGAATGGGTGAAGTGGTGTATAGAGTTTGGTATAGAGGCGAATGCAATCATTGCTGTTCCTTATGATTGGAGGTTGTCACCGTCAAAACTTGAGGAGCGTGACCTTTATTTCCACAAACTCAAGTATGTGTGTCTCCTTGTATTTCTGGCACACATCATGTATTAATGTGTTACTAGTTAAAAAATTTATGTCTGGGTATTGGTTTAATCTTAGTCTTAGATGTTTTTGTTCTTTGTCTTTTAAGCTTTGATACCAATAGCTTTGATACCAAATGATGGAAAAATCCTATCCTTAAGTGTAATAGGCAATGTTGTATTGAAATGTAATTTCCTCTTACTCCTGTTTTTTTATAATTATATTTTGTAACAAATGTTGGTTTTTTATTTGTCGTTTTGTTTCATGGCTTATATAAATTTATGGTTGTATTGGCCAACTAGCGGCTTAGACTTGGATGGCCTTCTTTTGTTTCCTTTTCTCTTTTAGCATTGGTTTCCATTTTCTAGTGTTCAATTATGATTCAAAGGGTCATTAATTACTGTTTTTTTCTTATGGAGAATAAAATATTTATTGATCTTCTTCAAAATATTCATTGTTTGGTAGTTGGTCTGGTCTCTATTTCCTCACTTTTTTTCGTTTATCTTTTAACTTGTACTGATGTTGCAGGCTGACCTTTGAAACTGCTTATAAACTTCGCGGAGGCCCCTCAATAGTTTTTGCGCATTCACTTGGGAACAACGTTTTCCGATACTTTTTAGAATGGTTGAAGTTTGAGATAGCTCCAAAAGAATACATGGATTGGCTCGATAAACACATTCATGCCTATTTTGCTGTTGGTATGCTTTCTTTAACTTATCTAAAAAGCAGATATATATGTACCCATACATGAATTTTTTTATCTTTTGGCAGGAAGCCCTTTTCTTGGTGCTACTGAAACCATCAAGGCTGCCCTTTTAGGTAGCACCTTTGGCATTCCAGTTTCTGAGGTTTATTCTCCTTCTTTTCGCTTATGCTCCTGTGGTATACTTATCTATTTAACCATCATTTTCGTTTCTTTGATGATTTCTTAATCAATTACTAGTGATGGAATCATGGAACTGATTGTATTGAATTCAGGATGACTCATGAATGGAATACCTAATTACCTATTATATGATGTCACATTATATTCAGGATGGCAATAAATTGGACTTCAAAGTCATATGTGATTCTAGTGTTCTTTGTTTCTGCACTCTTTGATGGCAATAAATATATGCAGGGAACTGCTCGCTTAATGTTCAATTCTTTTGGATCGTCAATGTGGATGTTGCCATTTTCAAAAAATTGTAAAACGGACAGTACATATTTGAAGCACTTTTCTGAGAAGAGAAGGGAAAGTCATCATGCATATCACTGTGAAGATGAAGAGTTCAATGGAAACTATTCAGGGTGGCCTACAAAACTTGTCAACATTGAAATTCCTTCCATTCACAGTGAGACTAATAAAACTCGTTCAAATTAATTTCTGATAGAGTTAACCGTATGCAATCATTATGAAATTTAGTTTATTTGTGTTTGCTTGCTGTTATGTCAGGTTCTGATGCATACCCTTCTGTTATGGATGTTATGGAAAATACTAGTATGGAATGCAGTCTTCCAACTCAATTATCCTTCACTGCTCGGGAAATCTCAGATGGAACTTTCTTTAAAGCAATAGAGGATTATGACCCAGATAGCAAAAGGCTTTTGCACCAGTTACAAAAGTAAGTTCCTTGTTGCAAGTAATTTTTGATTTACGGAAGTTTAGAGCTGCAGTACATCATTCACACCAAATTTGAGCATTCTTTTTCTTCTGGGGTGATTTGAATTTTACGTCTCAAGGCCTTTATGAAATCTGTACGGTTTTCAAGCTTATAATGACTTAAGTTATAGTGACCTGTTAGTTCGTGAGGAGTCCTCTTTTTCAGGTAAACTCATGAAGCAGGAACTTTGTAGCTTTGCATCTTCTTTGACCTTATTATGGATTCATTCTGGTTCAAACTCTTGAAACAGGTTTCCTTATAACGCTATAGGAGGTTATTAAAAAATTAATGTAGAGTGAAAAACCTTTTATTGATGGGTAGGTGGCCCTGCTTTGATTTGCTTAGGCCAGTGTCCTGTTGGTATCACCTGCCGCTATATGTGTGGTTGGAGATTCCATAGTTAGTGTAACCCTCAAATCTTGCCCTTAAAATTGTTTTAGAATCGAAAACATTACTACAAATCTGGGAAATTATTTTGCTCCAAATGTGAAATAAATCTTTCGTTCAATTGTTTTAGAGCTAAAAAAGAAACAATCTTTTTATTACTTTGACATTTAAGCATCAAACCATGTTCCCTGCTGACTACTCTTTAGGAGGAAATGGGTGAAAGTAGTATGCTTTAGGATTAATTGGCAATAAAGGGAAACTGATTATAAATTCTTATGAGAAAGTTCTTTCAAAAAAGCAAAAAGAAAAAAAAAAAAAAAAAACTCGTAGCATACCTTGTGCCATTCTCAGACATGGATGTAGGCTTATTGGTCAGAAACTCAGAATTAAGTTGTTAAGTATTATTTGGCAAGGGGACTAACACACCAATCTGGGTCAGTTGGCCATGAATGTGATACTAATCTCTTTTTGCTTTTCCTTTTTCCTTTGGCATGCTCATTGGTGGCAAGGTGAGCGTTGGCATACATAACTTACAATATGCTTTAATAAGGTGTCAAGTCCTTATGAATATCTGGCTACATAACTTACAATATGCTATAAGCTATAGTGAAAATTTCGATTTCATCAGGGTAGAACTTTGTTGTTGACCAAACACAATATGATGCCGGTCCCTGATTGAAGGGCCCTATGCTTAATTCAGAAAAAAAACCTTTTCTAGACTTATATTTTTTTCTTATGTTTTGCCTTTCAGGTCATATCATGGAGATCCTGTTGTGAATCCTCTCACTCCCTGGGACAGGCCACCTCTAAAAAATGTTTTCTGCATTTATGGAATAGAATTAAAAACAGAGGTATTGTATCTATATTTGTACATATGTCAGGTGGTTTTGTATTTCATGAGCCATCTTCGTGGACTAAACGAAGTTGAGTACCTACTTTAATTGTTACTTTGTTATCCACATGCTTTCTAAATGTCTAACTCAATTATATTCTTAAAAATATAGTAAAAAATATAGTTTATCTTCTAAAACTGTTAACTATATTGCTACCAATTATCTTTTGGATTACTTGTATCATAGTTTAGAAGTGGAAATTTGTAAGCATGTGCCTGGCATATGATAGTAGTATAGATTGGTAAGCATTTACTAGCACATATATAGTGTGGATTTTTTTGAATCAATTAATGTAAAATATCCTCCTCACCTATCTGGATGATTCCTCTTATAAATTTCCATTATTAACGTAGTCATTGTGTTCGGACTATGCCCCCTCTCTGGAGTGGGTACGGGTATGATTTGCCCGCTATATCTCCTCCTCGGACCCTGACTTTGTGCGGGATGCTGGATTGATGACCATGACCATGATGACCTATTGAGTTCGGATTACAACAGTTCATACCTTTGCTTGTTTATTTCTAGTGATCATGCTTTTAGCTTATAAACATGTGGTGCTGAATGACAGCTCTGGCATCTTGGCACTTGCAAAACAGGTTGGTTACTATGTTGCCCCAAGTGGAAAGCCGTATCCCGATAATTGGATTATAACTGATTTCATCTATGAGCTAGAAGGATCTTTGTATTCAAGGTTAGTTTTGAACTTTATGCTTCATGCTTTCATCTTATCTGGAAAACATGTTTTCTTTCTATTGCTTAATGCCGATTACACTTTTGAAATCCCCTGAGATTTGTGTTCTCTTTTCATGTTCCTCTATTTTTTAGCGGGAATCATAGTCAACTATGTAATATTTCCGAGGAAAATTACTTGCACTATTTTTCAATAATGATTTTATCGCCATTAATATGCTGCATTATGATGAGAAAAAAGAATCAAAAAAAGAACCAAATTAATTAGTTCTTTCACTTCAAAATGACAAACCTTGTTGGAATCCAATCACCCCATATGAAAAGTTTTACTATGCACATCACAACTTAACCCCGAGGGAAGAGATTAGTTGTACGAGTTTATTTAAGGTTGTGGTTTTTCTACCGTATGCTTAGTACTTATATTTTACTCGTAGTTCTTTTTAAATTTTTAT
The DNA here is from genome assembly GCA_019776075.1 of Amaranthus palmeri. NCBI lineage: Eukaryota > Viridiplantae > Streptophyta > Magnoliopsida > Caryophyllales > Amaranthaceae > Amaranthus > Amaranthus palmeri. Next base: position 2,945,076 of record JAAKBH010000271.1, on the reverse strand, counting down.
GCGGAAGTATGGAATCTGGTTTAATTTGATCTTATAAACAATCGTTCTAGCTTATGTTTATCAGGAATTATGGACTCTGGTTTAATTTGTAAAGATTTTTTATAGGTCAGGAAATCTCGTTGAAGGGAACCCAGGAACTACTAGTGGAGATGAGACTGTAAACCTCCAAAATTATGATTAAATTATTTTCCGTATTTTAGCTTGTGCACAATTTCTTGTTAATTGTAATCTTATTAATCGATTACTCCCTTTTCTTGTTGATTTTAGACTCTTCATTTGTTTTTATTTGCCGAAACTTGTGACAGGTAGCTTATCATTCCCTTTCTTGGTGCAAAAATTGGCTGGGGCCGAGAGTTAACATAACGAGGGCTCCGCAAGTATGCTCAATCCTTCAATAAACTAAAATTTTACCGTTTAATGTTTAATTTTTGCAAGCCTATTTTGTTACTGCAGACAGAGCACGATGGAACGGATGTTCAGGTAGAGCTGAATGTAATACATGAACCTGGAGCTGACATAATTCCGAATATGACCAAGTCTCCTAAAGTTAAATACATAACATACTACGAAGATTCTGTAAGCATTCCTGGGAGAAGAACAGCGGTGTGGGAGCTTGATAAAGGTACAAAAATAATTCAAGTCCAATCTCTACTCTAAGAAAGTTTGGATATAATGGGTTTAGAATAAGCCCTCACTTTGGTGATTTAAACCGAGAAAAAATGTAAAACAAGGGATTTTCCACGTGGTAACCCTAAATTATCGATTTTTCCGCGTGGTAGACAAATATTTTATTTAATCCACGTGGTGACCCTAATCTTCCAACTCATGGGTTCTTGATACAACCACACAAGATACTGGAATGGTTTTTCATTCTTTAAGCTTTTAAGACAGACTCGAATGGTGTATTATTAAACCGAGAAAAAATGTAAAATAATATCACGTAGCATGGCTGAACTTTGGAGTTGGGATCAAGCATGAATAAGCTAAACTCAAGTATTAAATATTTTGAAGGATTTAGAATCTTAGATGCCCGTCTTTTTTTCATGTAGAGCACCATGTCATTGTGTGCCCGTAAGAGAAACTTTCCCCTGTTTTAATGTGAAATTATGTGTTTTCCATGTAGTAAATCACAGGAATATGGTCAGATCCCCCGCTTTGATGAGGGAGTTGTGGCTTGAGATATGGCATGATATTCATCCCGATGCAACATCAAAGTTTGTCAAAAAAGGTGAACCATTTGTCCGTTCTTTCCATTTTTAGCATCTTAGAATATATCATTTCATAAACGGCCCCTCTTGTATGAGATCGTCTCACAGTGAGACAAGTCCGTAACAAAGGTCTATTATACTAAAAGTTTCTATTATTGGGCTATTTAACCCAAGTATGAGGCACGTCTCACGGTGAGACCATCTCATATAAGAATTTGTGTTTCATAAATATTATGTCAATGTGCAACAGAAAAGCGAGGACCTTTGAGAGATGATGATTGTTATTGGGATTATGGAAAAGCTCGCTGTGCTTGGCCTGAATATTGTGAATATAGGTTTTTTCTTCTTTCTAGAGCTTTTATTTTTCATTGTACTCGACCTTCGTTCTCCTCTCAATCTCAACACTCTTCCCTTCGTCACTTTGGGAACGCTCGCCAATCTATCCTCTTGTAATGCAGGTACGCCTTCGGTGATGTTCACCTTGGACAGAGCTGTAGGCTGAAAAATTCTTCAGCGGATCTTTTGCTAAATTATATATAAAGCCCGGAAAGGTAATTCGATTTGATTGTACATTTAGAATTCGTTATTGCAGATATTTATTTCATACTGTTAGCACCCACAAAACCATCTAGAAGCGAGTGAGCTTAGGGTACTGTATACGAATAAGCATGTTGTCAAGAAGCGAACATGTGAAACAGATGACCAAAGTTAATCATGTCCGACAAATGTATATAAATAGTAAAGAATTTATATGCGAAGAACATCTAAATATGCTCGTTATAGTTAATAAGCAGAAAGATCAAATTGGAACGGAGGGAGTAAACGTTAATAGCACTTAGTACATTAGGGCACTTAAAAATCTGTTGTTTTGGTAAATTAGTTGTTATAACCATTTTCCCCTATGCAAATGACAGATTAACTTGCAAAACCGATCAACTTCATTCTTACGTAAATTGATCAAAGGGTGTGTCGTAGTGCCTACATTGACGTGCTGTGCAGTTAAGAGAGGTCTCAGATTTGCTGTGGCGAGTCACGCATCATATTTGTTGATTCATTTCTTCGTAAGCATCCGATTTGTTATTGATCTTTACGACCATCCACGCACGAACGCAGAAACATGGCTATATTATTTGACAATTGACATGGAAGAGGCATGTAGCTTGGTAGACTGATGATTCTTTCTGTTGTATATAGTTACTCTTGCTTTTCTCCTATTTCTATTCTTGGGTTGTGGCTAATTGGCTAATAATTAAAAGGGGTTTGATTTTTTTAAGGTTTAACAATACTTGAATTCAGGTTATGGTGAAGTTTCACTGAGTTACAATGAGTGAAGATTTTGCGTTATTTTACGAGTTTGCCAAATGATTGTTAGCTGATTTGTGTAGCTGGATGTAAGGTTGGGTTTACGTTCTGTTACGTCAGTTGTTTAAGCAAACTGTTATGAAGACTTTTGATACTCTTAAATATTTATTAAATGGGTTAAAAAGCAAAAACCAATAAAAAAGCTACTTGTAGCTTTTGATTTTGATAAAAAGTAACCTTATACTAAAACATTTTTTTTCTATTTGACTAACTAAAAAATTAAAAGTTAATTGTTAATTATAAATTAATCAAAAAGCTAGTTGTTAATCAAACACATCTACTCCTATGTGCTTGAAAAGAAAAAGAATCTTATAAAAGAAATAGGACATATTTATATGCATAGCACAAAGAAGATTTTAATAATTTTATTATGGAAAATTCAACGTGGTAACCCTGAGGTTTTGGGTTTTCCACATGGTAATCAAAACTTTAAAAAATTCACGTGGTAACCCTGAGGTTTACGTAATTGTTTTACCATGATTTTTTTACACATAAAAACATTAACAAACGTTAATATCGAAGCTTTAAAGCTGATGTATACCTATTTATGTGACTCACCATTTCAAATGCCATCTATTTTAACCTTTTTCCCCAAAACATAAACCCTAACTCTATCATCTTTCATCCAAATCATATTTTTCCCCTAAAGCCAAAAAGGGTAGAATTAGGGTTTATATTTTGGGGAAAAAAGTTGAAATTGATGGCATATGAAATAGTGAGTCGCATGAATAGCCGTACAACAACCGTGAAACTTTGAAATTAACGTTTGCTAATGTTTTACTAACGTTTTATGTGCAAAAAGGTCACGGGGAAGCAATTTGGTAAACCTTATGGTTACCGCGTGGATTTTAAAAAGTTTTGGTTACCACGTGAAAAATCCAAAACCTCAGATTAATTACCATGTGGAATTTCCCTTCTATTATTTATTCATTAATAGGCTTATACTCCCTTAATCCTACCAAATTTGCCCATAATCATTTGGTAGGATATACCCTCTTTATAGTATGGACGTTATGTACATAAATAAAACAATGAGATTGAGAATAACAATATAAAAAGCGCGAAAATTAAAAAGTTTAAGAAAAGCTTATGGTTTTATTGATTCGGAAGTAGTAGGCTAGAGAACTGAACAGACAAGTGAAAGAGGAAATTAATTCTTCTTGTAGGTGGTGAAAATCGAACCCCTTTGCTGATTGCAAGGCTTGGCAAAGGAAAAACATTCAATTATTAGGCTAACGCATGATTCTTTTACTGAATTACTAATAATATTGTAATATTGTTGTAAATGGGAGGGGCAAATAATAGAGCATAAGTATGTCTAAATGGGAGGGCAAACAATATTGCAATAATGTTGTAAAATTCCTCATAGCCCTCCATAACTAAGTATCCTAGCATTTCAAAGAGAAGTCTACTAAACCTTACTATATGTACATACAATAACAAGGAATCTCTTCTATTTCCACATCTTTCGAACGAAGGGCTTTAATAAACCCGAAGCGATCGAATCCAAGATCCATGTATAAGCAATTACTTGAGAACCATTTTCTAAAGCTACTTTCTCTGCCTCTACCTGTAGTTGCACGATATCGTTAACTTCTATTGAATCATCATTATAAACAACTATCGAAGTTGACGGCTGATAACATTGTTCGCCACTAGATGGTTGTAGTTCATCGGCTTTAAGAATGGCACCTCCTGCTGTCATTACTAGATTTTGAAGGTCACGTTTGAAACTCGACACAAAGTCACCATAGAAGAAGAATTTAAGGTTGTCGAAAAGCTTTTGTTCCTGGCAAGAGAACAATATTGATTAAGTGCGATGGAAAACTGAAGTTTGTCAACAGCAATGCCAGAGCCTAATAAGTTGGTTGGGTTAGAAGATATTCAAGAGAAAAATATCTTACATTATTCAGAATCCTGAGCCTGCCGGTTTTAGGGCCGTTACAACATCCGTGATTATCAAGGCTAATTTCGTAAGGTTCCTCATATATGGGAAGTTTTGATTGCATGCAAGCTTCAATCCCTTAAACAAAGCATTCGAGGAAGGTTAGAACATATCCAAATAGCAGAGAATCGGATCTTGTCTCAGTTGGAGCAAGTATCATTTTCATCAGGTAAGGTCCTGGGTTCGATTCTCATGTCCCCCTCTTCTAGCCCTCCCCTTTCCTCAGCCTATCCTGTACTAAAATAAGTTGTCCAAAACTCCAAATAGCACAATATGTAAAGCACCATGTCAAAGAAATCATATTATTTCAATTGTAAGTGGTGAGGCCCTAAACGAAAATTGATTCATCGGCCGCGTTTTAAAGGTTTTTACATTTAACACACCAATAATACCCACGTCCCGCAGTCAAGGTGTAAAAAAAAGGATTTTAGGCCGGTTCAAGGTATATCTCATGATTTTAACCGATATTTGACGATACCATTACCACACCACCGTGTCGTTACCGCAATCATGACCATTGCTGCATTCTTTCACTATGAATGAAACAACATGAAAGGAGAAGAAGGAACTTACAATCAGTTTTAAGTATCCATCTCCCATTAAGTATAGCCATAAGAACTTTCAATGTCCGACTGCAAGCACCATTTGAATCAGTTGCGGCGATCACATGAGTAACATTTGAGTTCCAAGACTTTGTCACCGTGGCTCCACATAAGTTCGCAAACTCAACCAACATATACTGCATAACATGAAATCGAATGAAATATGTCACATGGATTCGTTAGTCAGAAAAAAAGACTCGGAAAAATATACGAAAGCTCAAAAGCTATAATATCTAACCTTTTCATCTGCAGAAAGAGCAGATCCACAGAATACCCAATTTTTTGCTCCAGAAGGTGATGTTGCCCAAAAGTCTAAGTCGCGTGAATTTTTCTTTTCGTTATGCCTGAAAACCACTCGTCAGAACTGATAAAGATGTCTATTGTATACAAGATTCAATGTTTCAAAGGCCATTCGGTGTTCAAACAGCGTTCATGACTATATGAGAATTAACATGCCAGACTGAATCGTGAAAAAAATGCAGAATATTGAACTCATTTACCCAAAAAGAACTGTTTATCTTTATGCTACTCATTAGATGTGGGAAAAAACGGTTCATCGGTCGGATTTTCGATTGGATCAGTTTCAGTCGGTTCATTTTCAGGTTAGGTCAGCTTCAGGTCCGATCACTCCGGGATTTGGGCGAATTCGGATTGACCCAACAGGTTACCATTTTATTTTTTCCCTGGGTTAACTAAAAAAATTGTGGAACTTCTTATTTTATCAAAGAATTTGAAAATAGATAATCCTTTTTTTCGAAAAAATTAGTTACTATAGCGCATAGCCAAATCACAATAAATTAACAGAATTTTAGAGGATGAAACAATAATAATTCAACACAAAGAAACATTAACAAGTCTAAAATGCATCATACTACCAAAAAAAAAGATATCCAAATGACTCAAACATAATACAACAATTCAAATATTAAGAGTACAAAAGTAAAAAACATGTCAAATAAAGAAACATAAGTTTTTTGTGTGTGCCTGGAGAAGTTTTAGCCCTTTTTTAACAGCTGCACAACCCAGTGGGTCCAATTTAATCCTGACCTTTCCAACTTGTTTTCCTACAGGTTCTCGGGTTCGGTCATTTTTCAGGTTCAGGTCAAAATTTCCACGTTTCAACTCAGTTTTTTTGGTCGGATTTCGGATCAATTTTCGGGTCAGATCAATTTTCCCAAGTCTACTACTCATACAACATGCAGACAAGAAGGGGAAAATGTGTACACAGAGAAAAGCCAGCATGCACTTGGCTTATCTATAAAGGAATACCTTAAAAACATGTTACTATGCAAAGAACTTTAAGACAAGTACATACCCTGGAGCTGAAGAACATTTTTTTGGAGCAAGCCTTTTGGACTTCTCTCTAGGAAAATTTTGTGAAGCATGATCAGGACAGAGCATTAGAAAATGATCCTACAAAATCAACAAAAAACAGTAATCCGACTTCAGACCTATTGTTTCCTTCTGTTGGAAGATGAATTACAAACAATTCTATTACTATCAGTTCCAAACATGCGAAAACAGAACTCACGTCATCCCATCTACATTCTTCAACTTCAAATGCACAAGGAGCATGATAACTTTTTCGACAGGATTTCACATAGCAACCAAGGGCTGCTCCTTTGATCCCACAGCGAGCGCACTTGAGTTTTCCTGCTCTTGCTAGTTCTTTATCCAAATTTTTTATCGTAGTGTCATTCACATAAAAAATTTGAGGCGCCCTGCAATTGCAGAGTCATATTGTTCAACTATTTGATAAAGTCTACATGTTTAGCAAAATTGGCATAGCAATTAATCCAATATCAGATCCAACCATAGTGCAAAAACAAGGTCGTATTGTATTGTATCGGCCTATCGGGTGAGCAACAAAAGTAATCACATCTAGTGATCAAATTCTATTTGCATCGTAAAGGTGTAAAAAAACGCATTTTAGGTTGGTTAAAGGGGTACCCCCTCGTCTCAATTGATATTTGGTGGTTCAACGGTTACTTCATTCCCGTTATGCATCATAATAACCGTTACAACAATCGCAACTGAATTTGATGCAATATCAATCCAGCTAAGTGAAGGAAAACTATGTTCATAATGAGATAAAATGATAGGTCAAAACTAGCCAAAGGAGATCATGACTAAAAAAAACCATCTTTGATTGAAAAGGTATATAATAAGCTTCTAAAGGACACAACAATATCAAAAGTCTTAATCCCAAAAAATAAAGTCTCTACATAATCAAAACGTGAGAGATTGTCGATAAGAAAGATTATACTTTATTTTGTCCCATCTAATACAAATCTACAACTGAAAAAACCAATTCAATTGATCATCCCCAAATATTCTCCTCCTCTATACATGTTCTTGTGAATCTCAATTCTTCAAGTCATTCTTCAGTTCATTCTTATTACCTAGGTCATCTTCGGCCTATTTTTTTCCTCTTCTAATTTCTACAGAGTTCAATGGCGAGGATTGAACGAATAGAGTAAAAGAGAAGTGTGAAACTTATTTCAAGAGAAAAGTATAATGGAGGAATATTCCCTTGATGAGCGCAAATTTTGGAAAAGGATTCTTGCATCTCAAAAATAGACAACTCATTCAAAGTAAGCAAGGCCATATTCAATCAACCATATTTCAATTTTGAATCCTTTGGAGTACTGTATATCTAATCTTAGGCAACATATATATACAGTTTGAAGAGATCACTCACCAGTCTAAGCAGCTTTGGTGCAGGTGTACGACATGAGAATGACTAGCCTCGTGGGCAAAGACTTGCTTACCATTAGCAAAATGCTGCATGGGTCCACTACCCTAGACGAGAAAAGGGATAATCATAGAAGATGAATACACATAGTATGCACAATAATATCACACAACATCGCCAAAGCCTTAAACCCAAAAGAGTATGGTCGGCAAAGGATCATTTCCAGTTGTCGTCCGCATGGATTTTTCTAGTTTCTACTCCCATCATTTTGATTTTTATGTTAAATCATGAAAGTAAACACAATCTGACATCATAGAAACACACCTCTGTTATCTTCCATGTCTGGCAAAATGCACATTTGAAGTTCAGCAAAGTTGCAGAATCGAAATCGAATATTTGGTGGTTATCAGTATTATTCCTGGTATTAGTCATGTCAGAACCTGCACAAACAGAATTCTCTAGATTCACGGCTTCTGATGTTGTACTTCCCTGGTTCATCTCTGGCAAACCTTGGTTTAGTTGCTTTTTCTTGGAGTTATAACCATGAGCTCCGTAATCATCAGCAGTTCGCTTAGCAGGTTTATTTGATAAACATTTTCCTACAATCTGCAACATTAAATTTCGAAAGAGCAAGTCAGAAGAAAATTTGTTCGATATCAGAAACAATATCAACAAAAATTTAGAACAAATCAGATTCTCACATCACTGCTTCCTGGATCATGACCGTTGATACCCTTGCTAATTCCGGAAGATGGACTGTCCAGAGACAACTGTATCTGGTTCACGTCCACATTAACAGTTTCGTGTTGCTCTGTATTGCCACGGGTTTTACTGGTTGAGTTGCCATGAGGAGGTTTAGTTAGGTCCTTAGCAAAGTGATTAGAGTATTTTGCATCTGTTAAAAATGAGCATGGCACAGAACCTCCTTCAATATATACAATGACGAATCATAAAACATTGCAGGCATTATGAATAAGAAGTAAGAACAAAAACAACCACAACACTCCATAAAACCCAACGCCATTATGAATAGCTCCCACCTATGGAGGGTTTGGGGGTCAGATGTACGCAACCTTATCTTGATAGGATGACAAAGAGGTTGTTTCAGATTGACTCTTGGTAACAAACATCATGCGCAACTTCAACATACATAAGAACTAAAAAACAACCCTTAATTCATGTAAAGGTAAGAATGTGACTAATGTTAGGGAACCTGAATTAAGCATATGCATAGAGAAAGAAGCTTTCAAAATCTTGTAGATGTTGACCACATTTTCCACAAAAAGGAGCTTGTCTCAAACCTACAAGTAATATCAAGAAATAATCCAAGTTTAGATCAAGCATATGGTTTGCATAGATAAGAAAAGGACATTATTTATACCAAAAGAAGAAGCTCATACTTCTTTATATAATGATTCACAAGTCCAACTTAAGCAAATTTACAGAACATAATACTTCATGAAAAAAAAAAATTAAACAAAACCCCCCATTTTATATAACATTTTAAATGGGAAAAATGATTAAAACCCCAACAACCCACCTTATTTTGGGCCATCTTCATCATCATCATACCAGTTATATCTCGCTCATACAAGCTATGATCATGGTTCGGAGAGAATTGAAAGACGGAAAACTATTCCCATATCAAAGAAGATAAGAAGGTTGCGGCCCAGTTAAACCTTTTCCACCTTACTTAGGGTACCCCACAAAGTTTACATAAACACACAATACAGTTCAACAAGATTAAATGTGAAATGCACAATGAATACCAATTTTCAACAAGATTAAGCAAAAAACTGAGTTCAAGGAGTAAAATTAGGGGAATAAAGATAGAAAGTACCTTGTTCAAGATAGGGAAATTTGCAGAGAGGACACTGTAACCCAAATAAAAACGATTTGGGTAGGCAAAAACTGAAATTAATTGGAAAAAATGCATCAAAAGAGTACATAATCATCAAATTAAATGCCAATTTCATCATGGGAATATCAAATATGGAACATTGATTGAACTACCTGCAGAAAATATGATCTCACGGCAACAGTATAGGTTCATTGTACACCTTTAGGCTGCCAAACATAAACCCATTATGAATTTTGAAACTTTACGTTAAAAATCACCCAAAATAGTTACTGAAATCGAATTAGTAAAAAAGAAATTAAAAAGAGAACAAAACTAGGGTAGTACCAAAGAGAACATGTTAAAGTAAACCCTAGTTTCTGAAGATGAAGAACCCATGAATTGAGGAAATATGCATGGTTATGGGATTCCGCCATTGTTGAGTAAGTTTAAGGGGGGGCTAAGAGAGCCCATCTCTAATTTTTCACCATTTTTTCTTCGGCGTCCAGGCCCAGCCCAGCCAGCCCAACAATGCGCATACTTTTACTTTGTTTTTCACAAAAACTTGCGTAAGACTGTCCTATTTTAAGATTACAATTGGGCTGGCACATTGTAGGCGCGTGTACTACACGCGCGCTTTTTTTTTTTCCTTCATTTTCTGAGCATTTTTTCTATTAAGACCTTAAAGACATCAATTTTGATCTTAAAGATATCAATTTCACCGTAAAGTAGTACTTAAATACATCAATTAAAGTAAATTCAATTTGAAACTACAAGTGATCAATTGTGGTGTTGAACTGACCAAATTCTACCTAAATTGAAATTGATATCTTTAAGATCAAAATTGATACCTTTAAGAGTAAAATTGAGAAATGCCTGAAAAATGAAAAAGAAGAGAGAAAATATGTAAGGAGCGCGAATTGGGCACTCTTGTCTCAATTTGAGACGGTCTTGCCCAAGACCAGTTGTTTTTTTACACACAAAAACTTAGATGAGATCGTCGTAAGTTAAGATGAAGTGTCGGCCAACTCATTTCACCTGCGTGTAACAACATAATAATTTTCTGGGCTTTTATCAATTTTGACCTTAAATGTATCAATTTTGAAAATTAATACCTTTAAGGTCAAAATTGATATCTTTAAAAATCAAAATTGAAAAAATCCCAAAAAAAAATTGCCCAGGTTATTAAATGCGCAAATTGGGCCGATCTAAATTGATGGTCTCTTTATGAGGTTGTCTCGTCCAAAACTAGCTGTTTTTTATAAGTTGATATAATTAAAATTGATCTTTTAAAGAAATCGTTTGTCACGAGAATTTGTGTTTTTTCTTTTAGAAATTCTAAGCCTATACGGATTATTTTGTAAACGAGTAAATATCTAATGAAATAAGTAAAAAGAGAAAAATTAATAAAAATTCTCATCTATATCAAATCATGCCAAGTAAGTGGTGATTTATTTGAAAGTAAATAACTGTGATTTACTTAACTCTGCTCTCTTTTTTTTAATAATGATTCATACAATTTATTCACTCTATCTATTTAATATCAAATGCCCACTTTCTTTTAAAAAAAATAGTAGTATTTTATTTCTCTTTCATGACAATTTCACACTAGCTATTTAAAAAATCGAACTTGGCTATGAGTTGCCGTCTTTGATCATAGTTTATCTATAAGCGGGATACACTGAGTTTTGGGTAAATATGTTTATTCGGGTCATCGGGTTGATTTCGGGTCGGTTCAAAATTGGGTTTTGTGTTCACATTGGTTTTTACATAATTGTAGATATATTTTAAAGTCGGGTCAAATCGTGTTCAGTTATAAAGTCGGATGTCTATCAGGTCATCGAGTCTGTTTTAAACACCTCTAGTGTTGGGTATGATGAATTGATGATGTTATTTAAAAAATGGAACTTTAAAAATTCGCTCCACTAATCCCAACGGTCACTTTTCCCTTTTATCCAAAAACCAACTATCTTCCCCACCTTCTTCCATGACCGTTTCCCCCTTTTTCCCTTTCTCTGTTCTTAAAACGCTCCTCCATTAATCTTCTTTGTCCCAACCAACTTTTTCATAATGGAAAATCTCTACTGATCCTCTTCATTGATTGATCAACATCTACAATATGGGTTGTTTTCTGGGATGTTTCGGTTCTTCCAAAGTTAAAGATGAAAGGATAAACCCTAGAAATTCCCAATTTCACTCTTATCGGAATCAGGTTGGTTCATTTTCTTCAGCTCACTCTTAATTTTGTCAATTTTGTTTCTAATTTAGGTTTAATTTAATACTTTTGTTTGTTTGTTGTAGGATAAACGGCATCAGTACAATCCCGTACAAAACAATGTCACTCCTACTCTCACTCAAATTCCCACTGTTGTTCCAAATCAAGATATTCTACAAAAGCCTGTTAATCTTCTGGTTCCTGAACCTCAGTGAGTTCTCTATTTCTCTTTACTCTTTAGGTTTGCTAGGGTTTTTGATCACGTTCTGTTAAGCTGATTAGGTTTTTGATTACTTTATTAGATATATTATTCTTCATGAAGTTAGGAAATTTATAAGTTATTTTTGGATTAAAATTTTGTAATTTTGAGAGGTTGAGCTGTATTCTTACACCAATTGAGGTCCGGAGCTTTGAAATATCCATTATTGTTCGACGATAGTTTGGTTTTTGTTGCCTTTGTGAAGCCAATACATCAAAATTTAACCTAATTATAGGAAAGACTTGCATTGGTGAAGTATTTTTGCCATTGACGAAGATGAGTAGAAAAGAGTAGGCCTAAGAAACAAATAGTAAAGAACAAAAATTTTGGTGTTGGTTTAAGCAACATCAATAATCTACCAACTATTCTATTTTTCTTGATTTTTAGGGATAGACAATATTGTACAATATATTATATATATAATTATATCTAAAATTTTTGTATATTCATTTTGATGTAGGTTTAAGCAAGAGGAGAAAGAACATTTGAGCTTGTTAGATAAGTAAGTATTGGGTTTGTGTTCTAGTCTCTCCTAATTTAGTCTGAAATGATGTCCTTTTAAGTGTTTAATGTTTTGGGTACTTTCTCAATATTCTTGATTTTTCTATTTCCAATTTGTTTTTGTGGGTTTTTGTGTTTTTAGGGATAACTTGGAGGAAAAAATTCAATTGAGTTCGGGCACACGAAAGAAAGTTACATTTGATTCAAATGTAAAAGAATATGAGCATATTTCTTATGATGAGGATGAGGTACATGAGGATATGCAAGAGAGTGGAAAGGAAGCTGAGAAAAAGGTAACTGAAGACATCTTAAAACCAATCACATCATCTTCACTGTCGGAGGGTTCAACCTTGTCTAGCCTAGGGTCATTTCCACCAAATCATAGGTATCAAAATTGTAGAGAAAGTGATGATGAGGACGATGAACTAGATTGTGAAGTAAGTGATATGGATGATGAAGAATATGATGACGAGGAGGTTTATGATGATGGATTCAGTGATGATGAATACAATTCGAGACTAGTCCATGAGTATACTAGGTCTTGTACATCCGTGGAATCAAGGACCAAAAGTTTTGCGGCATGTGTAGATGATGATGTATATTCGGATAGAGGAACAAAAATCCCGGAAGTGTTCAATTGTGGTGCTCGAGATAGGGCTGGTTATGTACATTCAGTACTGAATCCTGTTGAAAACACAGCTCAATGGAAAACTGTGAAAGTAAAAGGTACACCATCTGTAAAAGATCAGAAGGAGAATTTTCAAATGGATTTGGGTTTTCAGCAATCTTCATCAAAATCCAAATCAAAATTTAATGAACATAGGGATGATCATGAAATAGCAGTTGCTGCTAGCTTATCTGCTTGGTTGGTTTCCTCCCAATCAACACCTCCTAGTAAGGCTAATCCTATTGGCTTAGAACCACCATCAGTGGAAAGTGTGTCCTCTCATGGTTCTAATTATGTGAAAAGTGAGGAAGAAAGGCCGATCTTGGGTACATTGACAGTAGAAGAGCTTAGGCAATTCTCTTCGACTTACTCTCCAAGAAGACCGCCTTGTCGTAGCCCAAACGAGAGGGTATTACTTGGCACTGTCGGTGTGCACTGGAACGAAAGAACTAATGTTGGCAATGGTACTAGCTCAGTTTCTTCATTGAACAGCATACCCAATAAGCCAATATTACGAGCAAATATCAAAAGGTATACATGAAATGAGATTATTGGGATCCGATTTTCCTGAGAAATGAATTTCAGAGTACTGAATTACTTGAACCGAGAGGTATACACGAAACAAGGATGGAGAGAAATCCTCAAAATCTTTGGTTTTTTGGAGTATTGATTTGCATTTGCTGTGATTCTTGTTTTGTTAAATATATATTCTGTAAGTAGATCAAATTGTGAATTTTGATGAGGTTTCTATTAATGTTGTGTGTGGATTGTAGAGTGCTAATTCTAGGTTGTAATTCTTTATTGGTTTGTTCATATATATAATATAGCCAGTAATTCTAAAATGAGACGGTCTCAGGTGAGATCATTTCTAATGAGCTGATTCAACATACACCTCGACCAACGACTGCAACACCTGCTTCACCAAGCTCTAGGATCTTCAGTCCTAGTTTTACTCATTCCAAGATGAAGTTCGAGTCACCTTGGCCTCTATCACTGACCAGCTCACACAAATGGAAGCACGTCTGGGTGCAAAGCTGGATACATTTGAGTTCTAGACCGAATATATGGACGAAGAAGACGATCCTGCTACCTGATTCGCTTACTTATAATATTTTTCTTGTGCTTGTCGAACAAACAAACAATCTTTTATTTTGGTTTTAATGTACCATGCTAGGTACTGTATTTATTTGGTTTTTGAAGAATGCAGCTCCTATCAAACAATTTGGTCTGTAATATTTCAATCCTTGCATTTTATGATTGCATCTGTTGGTGTTATTTTTTAATAGCTGTCATTCCTTGCGTACCTTCTTTAGCTATTCATATATTGATATTGTTGTGGTATTATTTTTATTAGTAAATCACACAGAGCGATCAATGATACAATATCACTTAAGAAAGCTTAAAGAGACTAATACAACTAAAACACATACAATGTTGCATATATCGCTTCTACAACAATTTTTGACTAAATAAAGTAAAAATCCTAGACAAGCAATGAACTATGTTGTCTATAGCTTATCATCACGAACGATTTGCATTCAATTTCCCTAGTGTGATGGTAAAAAAGGGGTCAGAAAGATAACTGTGTTTTCGAGCAGATAGTTCTTGAGCCACATATCGCATTGTGGGGCGTAAATCTGGTCCTGTACTTGTACATAACAAAGCTAGTGAGACTGCAATTACGACATCTTTTGCTACTTGCCTTGATGGTGGTGAGAGACGTTGGTCTAAAATGTCTTGGACCAGTACATCTTGCAACTCAGCACACGAAGATAATGTCGACAGAAATTCGCCTGGATGCTCCCCCATCATAACTTCCAATACCACCACTCCGTAGCTATAAACGTCACACTTTTCTGTTACTCGCATTGTAAAAGCCAGCTCTGCAAAAGGAAAGTACGAAGATGTCAAAAATTAGAGATATGTCCACCAAGATTGAGGGTATCAGACAAAAGTGAGGCTTGTTAGGCCGTGACAATTCTTCACACAATCACCCCATGGGCCCGCAAACCCACGGGTAATGAGCGTTGATTTGCATAGAACACATGATGAGTTTTACCTAATAAGTATTATATACAAACCCACTTTTTTAGCGATGTAGGGTCTTCCTTATATGCGAAGTATTTCTAACAAGGCTTACCTGGGGCCATATATCCATATGAACCAACAACATTAGTCCAGTTAGATGCATCTGAACTAAGGAGTTTTGCAGTACCGAAATCTGAAAGTCGAGGTTCAAATTCACAATCAAGCAGGACATTGTTTATGGATATGTCACGGTGAACAATCGGTGGGGTGCAATCGTGATGCAGATAGGCAACTGCATGAGCTAACCCTCTTACGATATTCAACCTTCTTTCCCATCCAAGCTCGAGTTTTGCAGCATCACTGTACAGAACTTTCCCCAAACTGCCCCTTTCGACATAGTCGTAGACTAGATACATAGAGCCCTTACTGGAACAATAGCCATATAACTTGATTATATTCCTGTGTCTGACCTCTGTTAATGCCCTTATCTCATTCTCAAAACTCTGTTTATTTGTCGAGGGAATGTCGCTGGAATCTGACATGTTTAGCTTCTTGACAGCAACGATTTGTCCTGACAACAATGAAGCCTTATAAACACGGCTGAATCCACCTTGACCTATACAATAAACTTCACTGAAATCATCAGTGGCGCTGACAATTTCCCTGAAGGTAAATTTTACTTCCGCTCCCCATATCAATGATTCTGATAATGTTTTACTCTCAGAATCGGGTTTTTTCATCTTTCTGCAACATAATAGTGTTGCAATTACAGATGCAACAAGGACAACAGAGACAATAGGAACAATTATAGCTATAACCTTTTTGTGGCTTTTGTGAGAGTCTATCTGATCACACGGAGATATGCCGGTTGCATTTCCACAAAGACCAGCATTTCCCATGAACAACCCATCTCGGAAAATATCATCATTAGGGATTGAACCCGACAAGTTGTTGTAGGATAGATCGAGCGACTGCAAGCTAGTCATATTTGAGAATGACGATGGGACCTCCCCCGAGAGATGGTTATGAGAAAGATTGAGGGTTTCCAAGTTTATCAGTTTGACAAGATCTTGTGGGATTGGACCAGAAAGATTGTTGCTGCTCAAATCCAACAAGTGTTGAATTTCAATTAACTTGCTAAGCTCATCTGGTATGTTTCCTGATAACCCATTGTGACTCAAATTCATGCTAAATAAACTGCTACAATCCCCAAGTGATCTGGGAATGTCTCCCGACAAATTGTTAGCCGATAAATCAAGAGTCTGAATAGAATTCAATTTGCCAAGGCTTTTCGGAATGTCTCCTTTCAAATGATTATCGCTTATGTCAAGGTTAATCAACAAGCTCAATTTTCCTAGTTCAGACGGGATTTTCCCACTGAATTCGTTCGAACCAAGAGTTAGAACACGCAGCTGATGCAGTTTCCCAAGCTCCGCTGGTACTTCACCAGAAAGTCTATTTTCATCCACCCGAAAGTCTTTTAGATTTCCACATTCTCCCCACTTGGGCGAGATCTCACCAACAAATCGATTTCCGCTCAGGTTGACGTAATCAAGATTTGGGTAAATACCGAATGCATCTGATATATTTCCATCAAATTTATTTCCATCCATCCGAAGTCTGACTAAACCCGAGCAGCTCTTCAAACAATCAGGAACTTTTCCGGTGAAATTGCACCCATCAACCGTCAATATCTGAAGCTGTAACCCGCCGCACAACCTCGAAGGTAACTCCCCAGAAAAATTATTGTCTGAAAACATAATTTGGTAAATAGAAGGGAATTTTTCACCAAAGTTTCGTGGGATTTCCCCCGAAAGATCATTGTTAAACACAGAGAAGTTTTGGAGATTGGTGAGGTCTGACAAAGACTCAGGCAACTCACCGATGAGCTTATTACTACTGATATCTAGAACAATCAACGACGTGAGATTTCCAATTTCCGGTGGGATTTCTCCTGTGAGATTGTTCGAGGATACCTGTATCTTCGAAAGATTACTTAACTTCCCAATTATTGAAGGAATTGATCCAGAAAGCTGGTTAAATGAAAGATCAATCACTATCAAATCATGCAAATTTCCTATCTCTAAGGGAATAACACCAGTAAAACTATTTTTAAAAAGATAAAACAACTGAAGTTTTGACAAATGTCCGATTTCAGGAGGAATAATCCCACTAAAATTATTGTAACTTAGTGCCAAGACGATCAACTCAGTCCAATTGGTTAAGAAATATGGAGAAATTTCACCAAACAGATTGTTATATGATAACCCAAGTTCTGAAATTTTTGTAAGTTTAGTCAAGGATAAGGGCAATTCCCCTGTTAGTGAATTTTTTCGTAGATCTAGATAACTAAGCTTAGTACATAACCCAAGTTCAGAAGGAATATACCCTTCAAAATTATTTTCACTAAGATCTAAATGAGTTAGTTTTGATAGATTAGAAATCTTGGGTGATATTGACCCATTGAATGACAAATCCAGATGAGTCAAATTCTTACTCCCAAAAATGAAGCTAGGAAATTCTCCAATTAGCTCATTACCCCCGAAATCCAAGTAGGTTAATACAGGCATGGAATTAAACTTAGACCAATTATCAGGAGTTTCAAGGTAATTTAACCACAAATCTAGGGTTCTTAACTTACTCAAATTACTAATTTCGGGTGGAATTATATCAGCAATGTAATTAATTGACAGATTAAGATAAACGAGTTGAGACAACTGACCAATTTCTGAAGGAATATACCCTTCAAAATGATTATTACTAAGATCTAATTGAGTGAGTTTAGAGAGATTACCAATGGTTACCGGGATTTGCCCAGTAAGATGGTTGGTATCAAGAATTAAACTAGAAAGATTTGGGAAATCACTGAAACTGAAATTGGTTAGATTACCAGTAAGATCGTGATTGCTCAAATTGATGATGGAGATAGAATTAAGATTGCTACATGAAATTCCAGTCCAATTGCAAAGATTCTGAGCATTGGAAAGCTTCCATGAAGACAGAGAATCAGAATAAGACAGAGAGTTTTTCCAGGTGAGAAGTGATTGTGCTTCAGTAATAGGTGTTGCTGATGTTAAAGAAGAAAAAAGTGGTAAAAATAACAAGTAAAACAACATCATTTTGTGAGTATGATAACAAGTTGAAGATTTTTGAGTTTCCACCATTAATGGCTTTTTTCCCACCATTTTCTTCCCCTTTTAAATAAGAAGGTGGGCGGGCAGGTGAGAAGTACAAATCTTTTTTTTTTCTTTTTCTTTTTAATGGTTTGTTTGGTTAGTGACATTAAATCGTGATAATAGCAATGATTTATAGTGTAAAATTTCAGCAAAAGCTCCATATCATTCCCATAGAAATATACTCTAATCACAATTTTTTTGTTTTTTACAAATTTCCATTACCACCTCTCCTAATTATAATGCATTGGAATCAATTTTATGAAAAAAAATGTGATGATTGAATTTGGACAATTATGGTCATTAAGGTAGCCAAGGGCTTGTTCAATCAAAATTATACTAGATTACTAGTTTTTCAGTATCATTACCACTGTTTATTACCATATACTAAACGGGCCGAAAACTTAATAATTTATTGATAAAAATATCATACAATATTTATAAGAGAATAAAAGTTGATGAATTATAGAAGTATATCCTTTGTCTCACATAAATATACTTAGAATTGTGCACACATGTCATCTTCTCTCCCATTATCATATGAATTTAGAACTCTATTTTTTAGCTTAAAAAGTGCGTGCACTTCATATTTTCCTGGTCCTATACAAAAATTGATTATAGGTTCGAAAAGAAATGTTTCAATCCTATTTGATCACTCACACGTACAAACTTGACGGTGTTCAGTGTTCACATGTGAGAAGTGTTGGGCACTTCCACCTATTGTCATTGTTTTGGGATGATAACCGTGTATTTTTCTGATTACATGTTGACATTAAGTTCAGTCTGATTAAACAGTACATAACAACTTAATTATTATTATATGACATGTTATATATACTTCCTCCCTTAAATTATACTTGTTGTATTTCACTTTTTACACAATTCAATGCGTTATTTTGATCATTTATAACTTAAGCTATGCTTCACCAAAAAATTATAAAAATTTGATATTATAAAAGTATTCGATAGAAGATTCAAACAAGATTTCAGTTGGCTATTTTTATGACACATTAGCCGCAATATATAAAATAAGCTTAAAAGATAAATAATACCAATAATTCTTTTGTAGCGACTATTTCTTTCACAGCTAGTCTCCTGAGAGGCCGTCTTTCTGAAAGACGCCTTTCAGACCCAACCCATCAAAGCTTAATATCTATTTTTACTCTACATTTTCTTTATAGGCCAGTTCAAACAGAGATAGTCTTTCATATAAGAATTTACATTTCAAAAAAGGGAAAAGTATATTACTTAATTTAATAATAATCAATACGGACTAATGTGAGTCCAAGTCCAACTATTTTTTCTTTTCTAAAAGTAAAGTAAGGCTTTTTGAAAATTTCATTGACCGAGAATGATTTATTAGTCATTGCAATGTGTGAATGTTTGACAAAATGACAATTCATATAATTATATTTAAATAAAAAATTATTAATCGAATGTAAGTAATTACTCATTTGTCCCTATAGATTTGCTTCAAAGAGAAATAGGTTAATTTTTAAGAAAGTGGTAAGAATGAAATGTGTGGATAAAATTAAAAGAGAGTTAAAATGTATGGATGAGATCAAAAGAATGTGGTGGATCATTATCCAAATATAAAAATAATGCAAATTAAGTGAGACGATCCAAAATGGAAAATTATACAATTTCAATGGGACGAAGGGAGTACGTTATAATATAATTCCTAAATCATATTGGAACTATAAATTGAATTGTTTTAAAATTATATAAATGTACTAGATAATTCCCGTGCAATGCACGGTTTTATTTCATTTTATTGTATTTTATAATATTTAAAAATAAAAAAAATAAATTGTAAAATTATTGATTTTTATTGATTATAATATTTAAGAAGTTTGAAGATTTTTGAGCTTCTGCCATTAATGGCTTTTCTCCCACCATTTTCTTCCCATTTAAATAAGAAGGTGAGCGGGTAGATTTTACGATTTTTTTTTTATTTTTAAAACTTAATAATTTATTGATAAAAAAATGGTACCGAAATACAAAACAAAATAAATGTCATTTTTTCTCCCATAATGATAATGATTTTAGGACGTTATTTTTTACTTAGAAAGTGTGTGCACTTCATATTTTCCCAGTCCTATATAAAAACTGAATGATAGGTTCGAGAAGAATAATATTTCAACCCTATTTGATTACTCTCACGTACAAACTTGACGGTGTTCGGTGTTCACATGTAAGGAGTGTTGGGCACTTCCACCTATTATCATTGTTTTGAGATGATAAGTGCGTATTTTTCTGATTACATGTTGGCATTAAGAATAAATTCAGTCTGATTTAACAGTAAAAATTATAACATGTTATATACTTCCTCCGTTTAATTATACTTGTTATATTTCACTTTTTACGCAATTCAATGCGTAATTTTGATCATTTATATCTTAAGTTACGCTTCACCAAAAATTATAAAAAATTGATATTTATGTATTCGATCAGACGATTCAAATAAGATTTCAGTTGGCTATTTTTTTGACACATTAGCTGCAATATGTAAAATAAGCAAATCATACCTACTATAAAAATCTTAGAAAATTCCAAGTGTCATCATTTAAAAAGGCATGAAAATATTTATCAAATTTAGAATCTAATATTTTTGTTTGTTTAAAGCCAAATTAGGTAAAGCATTTATACGATATACTATAACAATTCTATTTAGTTAAGTTAGAATTTAATATGTTCAATTGAATGAAAAAAGAAAACTATGTATCAGGTAAATAATTAAAATAAACATCAATAATTATAATTATGTTTTGTTTTAAAAAATCATGAATTTGGTAAATTTAAAAACGACAGTATACAGTACTTAAATTATTATTTGAAATTGTTTTTATATATATTTCGTACTAACATATTCGTGTATTGCACAAGTTTCTATATTAGTACGGACTAATGTGAGTACGAGTCCGATTATGTTTTCTTTCCAAAAAGTAGAGTAAGGCTTTTTGGAAATTTCATGCATTGACTGCAGAATGACTTTATTAGTTGATGTCTACGCTGCATTGCAATTTGTGATTTTTTGACAAAATGACAATTTATGTAATTATATTTAAATAAAAAATTATTAATTTTATAAAAGTAATTACGTATAAATTGCATTGTTTTAAAAATTATAAATTTATTACTATTAGATAATGATGTCGAAATCCAAAAGTAATTCATAAATACCTGTGAGAAACCATTTTTAAATGTGCCGGCTCATCCTATTTTTTACAAAAATATTATAAATAGGCATTAAGAATATAACTAGTCTTGGCCGAGACCATCTCAAATTAAGACCAAGAGTGGGCCGGCCCAATTCGTGCATGTATCAAACTCACATGCTTTCTCTCGTTTTTTTTTTTTCATCTTTTTGCATTTTTCAATTTTAATCTTAAAAGTCTAAATTTTGACCTTAAGGGGTATCAATTTCCACTTAGAGTAAACTTTAAATAGATCAATTAACATAAACAATTTCAATTTTGACCTATTTGTGATCACTTTTGACGTTAAACTGATCAATTTGGACCTAAATATGGTTATATTTCACAATTTGAGAACGAAGTTAATAAAATGGTATTTTATCATTCTATGGATGAATTTTAAATAACAACCTTAAACCTGTGTCTTGTTTTCCTCCTCTGTGTTACCTTGCTTATGAGCTGTTGTTTTCACACTAGTTGATGGTTGGGCTCTTGTTAGTTGTAAATTGTAATGTTGTGCTGGTTCTGTTTTTCCTAATGGGCTGTTGGTGTACTTTCATTGTTTTCTTGGTTCTGTTCTGTTGCTGTGCGACTTTTAACAGTAAAAATTATAATATGTTATATACTTCCTCCGTTTAATTATACTTGTTATATTTCACTTTTTACGCAATTCAATGCGTAATTTTGATAATTTATATCTTAAGTTACGCTTCACCAAAAATTATAAAAAATTGATATTTATATATTCGATCAGCCGATTCAAAAAAGATTTCAGTTGGCTATTTTTTTGACACATTAGCTGCAATATGTAAAATAAGCTCAAAAGATGAATCATACATACTATAAAAATCTTAGAAAATTCCAAGTGTCATCATTTAAAAAGGCATGAAAATATTTATCAAATTTAGAATCTAATATGAAAGGGGAGGTATTCACCTCCTTTAAGGATCACAAAATAAGGTTTAAATTGGGTGTTTGTGTTGTGTCAATAATAATAATCAAATAAGCAATGTAATAATGAATAGCAAAAATAAAGTAAATAATCAAGACAAGGATTTAAGGTGGTTCACCATTAATTAGGCTACATCCACCATCTAGCCTAGGATTATATTAATATGTGTTTAAAGGAGAAATACAAACTTTGAAGGAATTACAATGGAGTTAAATGTGTGGGAAGAGAGGAGCTAAAATGGGTGTAATTTACATGAACAAGAAGGAGCTCTAAATGTGAGACTTTGGGTGCAAGTATATCATGGAGTTAAGTGGGTATATATAAGGAAATAGGTAGTCAACATATGGGGCAGCTTTAGTACTCAAACAGAAGCAGCACAAAGGCTGCCAGAATCGAAGAAAAAGGGGTGCAGCTGTTGGGCTCGACCTGGGTCTGGGTCGAGCGGGCTGCAGTACCTACTGTGACAGCTTTCTGACTTTTGCTTTACCTCTTCCATGTATGCACACAGTCTCCAATATTCATGCACATTGAACCTAGTACTGATTTTTCCTTCTTAAGGGCCTGTTCTCTTCGTCTGATCTGATTGAATAAGGTCTGAATTTACTAAGGTCTGATTTGATCTGATCTGATCTGGTCTGATCTGGTCTGATTCAGTCTGATCTGATCTGAATCTTTCTGATCTGGTCTGATCTGATCTGATCTGATCTGATCTGGTCTGGTCTGGTCTGATCTGGTCTGATCTGATCTGATCTGGTCTGGTCTGGTCTGATCTGATCTGATCTGATCTGATTTCATAAAGTTATTATTATTATTGTTATTATTATTATTAGTATTATTATTATTATTATTATTATTATATTATTATTATTATATTATTATTATTATTATTATTATTATTATTATTATTATTATTATTATTATTGTTATTATTATTATTATTATTATTATTATTATTATTATTTTTCATTATTTTATTTTTATATTATTATCATTATTGTTATTATTATTACTTTTATATAATTATTATTATTATTATTATTATTATTATTATTATTAGTATCTAATTAAGAATTTAACTAATAAATGCTAATATTATTTAATTAATTAATTAATTAAAAAATAAACTAAAAATAATGTCATTAACATTATTATAATTATTAAATAGTCATTTTATTATTATTATCTAATTAATTAATTAATTAAAAAAATATTATTAATTAATAAATAAATTAACATAATAATATTATTACATTATTTATATTATTAAAATTATTATTTGTATATTTATTTATTAATTGTTTTATTAATTAAGTAATTAATTAATTAATATTAGTTATAATAATAAGTAATAAGTAATAAGTAATAATAATAATAAATTCAAATAATAATAATAATAATAATAATAATAATAATAATAATAATAATAATAATATAATATTATAATAACAATATTAATATTAATAATAATATCAATAATAATAATAATAATAATAACAATAATAATAATAATAATATTAATAATAATTTTAATAATATTAATAATAATAATGTGCCAAAAAAAAATAATATTAATAATAATAATAATAAGAATTATTATTATTATTATAATAATAATAATAATAATAATAATAATAATAATAATAATAATAATAATAATAATAATAATAATAATAATAATAATAATAATAATAATAATAATAATGGTATGGTCTGATCTGATCTGATCTGATCTGATCTGGTCTGATCTGATCTGATCTGATCTGGTCTGATCTGATCTGATCTGGTCTGGTCTGGTCTGATCTGATCTGAAACTTTCTGATCTGATCTGAATAGTTCTGATCTGATCTGATCTGGTCTGATCTGGTCTGATCTGATCTGATTCCAATAAGAATAAGTAATAAGTCAAAAAAATAAGTTGAAGAGAACACCTTCTAAGTCTTCACATGTCAAGATACATTACCCACAAAATCTTTCACTTGGGATTTTCATCAACCAAAATATGTATTGTCCTCTTCTTACCTTTACTAATTATAATGATTAATTACCTTAATCATGTCTTGATTACTTGGTGAACATAAGTCACCCATAATCATAACATAATATTTTTGTTTATGTTTATTTATCAAACTTTTAAAAAATTCACGCGGTAACCTTATTACCAAATTGTTCTACCGTGACCTTTTTACACATAAAAACGTTAGCAATTGGGGTTTATGTTTTCTTGGTTCTGTTCTGTTGCTGTGCTGAGTTGCAAGATGCACTGCTCAAAGATATTTTAGACCAACGTCTCTCATCACCATCAAGGCAAGAAGCCAAAGATGTCGTAATTGCAGTCACACTAGCTTTGTTATGCACAAGTACAGAATCAGATTTACGCCCCACAATGCGGTATGTGGCTCAAGAACTATCTTCTCGAAAACGCAGTTATCTTTCTGAGCCCTTTGGTACTGTTACACTTGGGAAATTGAATGCTAATCGTTCATGATGAAGCCATAGACAACATAGTTCATTGCTTCTCCAGGATTTTTACTCGATGTAGTCGAAAATTTGTTGTAGAAACTTAGTTTCACAAAGAAATAATAAATCCCACGAAAAGTATATAAATATGCAACATTGTATGTTTGTAGCTGTATTAGTCTCTTTTAGCTTTCTAAGGTGTTGTTGTATTATTGGTCTTTCTGTGTAAATTTTAATAAAAACTAGTAGGAGGTGAGCGTGCTCCCTTAAGAAATCCTATTTAAGTTAAAATATATTTATTAATCACTAACATTTTGATTAATCAAACTTAAATTATAAATGCTAGAGATTTTGTAAGATTTTGACAAGCTCCTTGATAATGATTGATAAAAATTGAAACTGATGGCATTTGAAATATTGAGTCGCACAAATAGGCGTATAACATAATATAATATATTTTATTCAAATTTATAATATAGATCATTCTTATTATCATCACTTACATTAAAAGAAGTATAGCATAATTGTGTTCTTAAACTAAGGAAATATAGTCTAACTATTGGTGTTCTGTTTTATGGCAGCTGGTGTGTTTTTCCTCCACTTGATGCTCCATGGTGCTGCTGTTGTTTTCGCTTTATGCGTGCGTGCGTGCGTGCTGCTGTCATTGAGGTGCTACATCAAAGGCTACTGCTTCTCTATGCGTGCGTGCGTGCGTGCTGCTGGTTTCTGCTTCTGAGATGCTGCAGCTGATCTGATGTGTTATTATTATATGCATTTTTTTTGGACTGCTGCCTATAGAGTGAAAGCCAACTATGCAAAGTTCTTGAGAAGGGGCTGCTGCTGCCTCCTTGTGCCTAATGCTGCTTGCTGATTTCGTATGATGATGCACATCTGAGGCTGCTCAATCTGTTGCCAGTTATAGAGTTTATGCCACTAAAATTGTTCTTATAAAGTTGCAAGGAAGTTAATCCGGTCCAGTTCGACAGAAAATAAGGCGAAATCTCACCATTTAGCTTATTTGAAAACAATTCAAGGGTTGATAAATTCTTAAGATTGGACAAAGATAAAGGCAACTCCCCGGTTAGTGAATTATTATTCAGAGAAAGATTAATGAGATTACAACATGATCTGAGCTCTAATGGAATCGTATCATTCAACCTATTCGAATAAAGATTAAGGGTCTCAAGGTTCTTAAGTTGGCCTATAGTAGATGGGATTTTCCCGTTCAGTGAGTGTTCAGGTGGAGTGCTATAAGGCCAGAAATCGATCTTATACTGTCAGGAATCGAACCAGACAGCTGGTTTATGCTGAGGTCGATATAAGTCAGATTCGAAAGCTTGGAGATTGTAGATGATATAGGTCCTGTGTATGAGTTATTACTGAGGTCTAGGTACTGAAGTTTAGGAAGACGGGTGTAAAGGGATTCCGGGATCAACCCACTGAATTCACTGTTAGACAGTTTAAGATCAGTCAGGTTCGTGCAGCCGAGAATGAAGCTAGGGAATTCTCCATTTAGCTCATTTGATTGAAAACTTAAGATTTTCAAGGAAGGCATTGAGTTAAAAACAGACCAGTCTGATTTTCGGAGCCTATTTAGTCCTAAATTTAAGGTGCTTAGCTTCCCTAAATTGGTTAGGTTGACGGGTATTTTGTCGCCAATACTGTTGTTAAACAAGATAAGAGTATCAAGCTGCAACAACTGACCTATTTCAGGAGGAATGGAACCATCGAACATGTTAGTACCGAGGTCTAACTCTGTAAGCTTGGACATCCGTGGAATCAAGGACCAAAAGTTCTGCGGTATGTGTAGATGATGATTTATATTCGGTTAGAGGAACAAAAATTCCGGAAGTGTTCAATTGTGGTGCTCGAGATAGGGCTGGTTATGTACATTCAGTACTGAATCCTGTTGAAAACACAGCTCAATGGAAAACTGTGAAAGTAAAAGGTACACCATCTGTAAAAGATCAGGAGGAGAATTTTCAAATGGATTTGGGTTTTCAGCAATCTTCATCAAAATTTAATGATGATGAAATAGCAGTTGCTGCTAGCTTATCTGCTTGGTTGGTTTCCTCCCAATCAACACCTCCTAGTAAGGCTAATCCTATTGGCTTAGAACCACCATCAGCGGAAAGTGTGTCCTCTCATGGCTCTAATTATGTGAAAAGTGAGGAAGAAAGACCGATCTTGGGTGCATTGACAGTTGAAGAGCTTAGGCAATTCTCTTCGACTTACTCTCCGAGAAGATCGCCATGTCGTAGCCCAGACGAGAGGGTATTACTTGGCACTGTCGGTGTGCACTGGAACGAAAGAACTAATGTTGGCGATGGTACTAGCTCAGTTTCTTCATTGAACAGCATACCTAATAAGCCAATATTACGAGCAAATATCAAGAGGTATACATGAAATGAGATTATTGGGATCCGTTTTTCCTGAGAAATGAATTTCAGAGTACTGAATTACTTGAACCGAGAGGTATACACAAAACGAGGATCGAGAGATCCTCAAAGTCTTTGGTTATTTGGTGTATTGATTTGCATTTGCTGTGATTCTTGTTTTGTTAAATATATATTCTGTAAGTAGATCGAATTGTGAATTTTGATGAGGTTTCTATTAATGTTGTGTGTGGATTGTAGAGTGCTAATTCTAGGTTGTAATTCTTTATTGGTTTGTTCATATATAAGATATAGCCAGTAATTTAGGGTGCAAGTTATGTTAAAACACTGTATATCAGATTTGAATCAATATAGTAGTATACTACTATTGACCTTTTGAATCAACTTTAAAGAGAAAGTGAGGATTTTTGAAAATTCTAAAATGAGACGGTCTCAGGTGAGATCATTTCTAATGAGCTGATTCAATATACACCTCGACCAACGACTGCAACACCTGCTTCACCAAGCTCTAGGATCTTTAGTCCTAGTTTTACTCATTCCAAGATGAAGTTCGAGTCACCTTGGCCTCTATCACTGACCAGCTCACACAAATGGAAGCACGTCTGGGTGCAAAGCCGGATACATTTGAGTTCTAGACCGAATATATGGACGAAAAAGACGATCCTGCTACCTGATTCGCTTACTTATAATCTTTTTCTTGTGCTTGTCGAACAAACAAACAATCTTTTATTTTGGTTTTTGAAGAATGCTGCTCCTATCAAACAATTTGGTCTGTAATATTTCAATCCTTGCATTTTATGACTGTAATATTGATATTGTTGTGGTATTATTTTTATTAGTAAATCACACAGAACAATCAATGATACAATATCACCTTAAAAGAGACTAAATAAAGTAAAACACATACAATGTTGCACATATTGCTTCTACAACAATTTTTGACTAAATAAAGTAAAAATCCTAGACAAGCAATGAACTATGTTGTCTATAGCTTATCATCACGAACGATTAGCATTCAATTTCCCTAGTGTGATGGTAAAAAAGGGCTCAGAAAGATAACTGTGTTCTCGAGCAGATAGTTCTTGAGCCACATACCGCATTGTGGGGCGTAAATTTGGTTCTGTACTTGTGCATAACAAAGCTAGTGAGACTGCAATTACGACATCTTTTGCTACTTGCCTTGATGGTGGTGAGAGACGTTGGTCAAAAATGCCTTGGACCAGTACATCTTGCAACTCAGCACACGAAGATAATGTCGACAGAAATTCGCCTGGATGCTCCCCCATCATAACTTCCAATACCACCACTCCGTAGCTATAAACGTCACACTTTTCTGTTACTCGCATTGTCAGAGCCAGCTCTGCAAAAGGAAAGTACGAAGATGTCAAAAATTCGAGATATGTCCACCAAGATTGAGGGTATTAGACAAAAGTGAGGCTTGTTAGGCCGTGACAATTCGTCACACAATCATCCCATGTGCCCGCAAACCCACGGGTAATGAGCGTTGATTTGCATAGAACACATGATGAGTTTTACCTAATAAGTATTATATACAAACCCACTTTTTTAGCGATGTAGGGTCTTCTCATATGCGAAGTATTTCTAACAAGGCTTACCTGGGGCCATATATCCATATGAACCAACAACATTAGTCCAGCTAGATGCATCTGAACTAAGGAGTTTTGCAGTACCGAAATCTGAAAGTCGAGGTTCAAATTCACAATCAAGCAGGACATTGTTTATGGATATGTCACGGTGAACAATCGGTGGGGTGCAATCGTGATGCAGATAGGCAACTGCATGGGCTAACCCTCTTACGAAATTCAACCTTCTTTCCCATCCAAGCTCGAGTTTGGCAGCATCACTGTACAGAACTTTCCGCAAACTGCCCCTTTCGACATAGTCGTAGACTAGATACATAGAGCCCTTACTGGAACAATAGCCATATAACTTGATTATATTCCTGTGTCTGACCTCGGTTAATGCCCTTATCTCATTCTCAAAACTCTGTTTATTTGTCGAGGGAATGTCGCTGGAATCTGACATGTTTAGCTTCTTGACAGCAACGATTTGTCCTGACAACAATGAAGCCTTATAAACACGGCTGAATCCACCTTGACCTATACAATAAACTTCACTGAAATCATCAGTGGCGCTGACAATTTCCCTGAAGGTAAATTTTCCTTCCGCTCCCCATATCAATGATTCCGATAATGTTTTACTCTCAGAATCGGGTTTTTTCATCTTTCTGCACCATAATGGTGCTGCAATTACAGATGCAGCAAGAAGGACAACAGAGACAATAGGAACAACTATAGCTATAACCTTTTTGTGGCTTTTGTGAGAGTCTATCTGATCACACGGAGATATGCCGGCCGCATTTCCACAAAGACCAGCATTTCCCATGAACAACCCATCTCGGAAAATATCATCATTAGGGATTGAACCCGACAAGTTGTTGTAGGATAGATCGAGAGACTGCAAGCTAGTCATACTTGAGAATGACGATGGGACCTCCCCCGAGAGATGGTTATGAGAAAGATTGAGGGTTTCCAAGTTTATCAGTTTGACAAGATCTTGTGGAATTAGACCAGAAAGATTGTTGCTGCTCATATCCAACCAGAGTTGAATTTCAATTAACTTGCTAAGCGCTTCTGGTATGTTTCCAGATAAATCATTGTGACTCAAATTCATGCTAAATAAACTGCTACAATCCCCAAGTGATCTGGGAATTTCTCCTGACAAATTGTTAGCCGATAAATCAAGAGTCTGAATAGAGTTCAATTTGCCAAGGCTTTTCGGAATGTCTCCATTCAAGTGATTATCGCTCATGTCAAGGTTAATCAACAAGCTCAAATTTCCTAGTTCAGATGGGATTTCCCCACTAAATTCATTCGAACCAAGAGTTAGAACACGCAGCTGATGCAGTTTCCCAAGCTCCGCTGGTACTTCACCAGAAAGTCTGTTTTCATCCACCCGAAAGTCTTTTAGATTTCCACATTCTCCCCACTTGGGCGAGATTTCACCAACAAATCGATTGCCGCTCAGGTTGACGTAATCAAGATTTGGGTAAATACCGAATGCATCTGATATATTTCCATCAAATTTATTTCCATCCATCCGAAGTCTGACTAACTTAGAGCAGTTCTTCAAACAATCAGGAACATTTCCGGTGAAATTGCACCCATCAACTGTTAATAACTTAAGCTGTAACCCACCGCACAGCCTCGAAGGTAACTCCCCAGAAAAATTATTGTCTGAAAAGCTAATATTGTAAATAGAAGGGAATTTTTCACCAAAGTTTCGTGGGATTTCCCCCAAAAGATGATTGGAAAACACAGAGAATATTTGGAGATTGGTGAGGTCTGACAAAGACTCAGGCAACTCACCAGTGAGCTTATTACTATTGATATCAAGATCAGTCAACGACCTGAGATATCCAATTTCCGGTGGGATTTCTCCACTAAAACTATTATTAAAAAGCTGAAGATCCTGAAGTTTTGACAAATGCCCAATTTCAGGAGGAATAGTCCCACTAAAATTATTGTTCTGTAGTTGCAAGGAGATCAACTCAGTCCAATTGGTTAAGAAATATGGAGAAATTTCTCCAAACAGATTGTTTTTTGATAACCCAAGTTCAGAAATTTTTGTAAGATTAGTCAAGGATAAGGGCAATTTCCCAGTTAGTGAATTATTAGCAAGAGCTAGATAACTAAGCTTAGTACATAACCCAAGTTCAGAAGGAATTAACCCAGTTAAATGATTGATTGACAAATCCAGATAAGTCAAATTCTTACTCCCAAAAATGAAGCTAGGAAATTCTCCAATTAGCTCATTACCCCCGAAATTCAAGTGGGTTAATACAGGCATGGAATTAAACTTAGACCAATTATCAGGAGTTTCAAGGTAATTTCCCCACAAATCTAGGGTTCTTAACTTTCTCAAATTACTAATTTCGGGTGGAATTATATCAGCAATGATGTTAAATGACAGATTAAGATAAACGAGTTGAGACAACTGACCAATTTCTGAAGGAATATTCCCTTCAAAATTATTGTAACTAAGATCTAATTGAGTGAGTTTAGAGAGATTACCAATGGCTACCGGGATTTGCCCAGAAAGAGTGTTTGTATCAAGAATTAAACTAGATAGATTTGGGAAATCACTGAAACTGAAATTGGTTAAATCACCAGTAAGATCTTGATTGCTTAAATTGATGATGGAGATAGAATTAAGATTGTTACATGAAATTCCAGTCCAATTGCAAAGATTCTGAGCATTGGAAAGCTTCCATGAAGACAGAGAATCGGATGTAGACAGAGAGTTTTTCCAGGTGAGAAGTGAATGTGCTTCAGTAATTGTTGTTGCTGATGTTAAAGAAGAAAATAGTGCTAAAAATAACAAGTAAAACAACATGATTTTGTGAGTATGATCAGAAGTTGAAGATTTTTGAGTTTCCACCATTAATGGCTTTTTTCCCACCATTTTCTTCCCATTTAAATAAGAAGGTGGGGGGGCAGGTGAGAAGTAAAAATCTTTTTTTTTTTCTTTTTAATGGTGTGTTTGGTTAGTGACATTAAATTGTGATAATATGAATGATTTATAGTGTAAAATTTCATCAAAAGTTTCATATCATTTCCATGGAAACGAAACTCTAATCACAAATTTTTTCCCATTACCACCTCTTCTAATTATAATGCATTGTAATCAATTTTATGAAAAAAATGTGATGATTGAAGTTGGAATATTATGCATTGGAATCAATTCTGATTACATGTTGACATTAAGTTCAGTCTGATTAAACAGTACAGAACAACTTAATTATTATTATGACATGTTATATATACTTCCTCCCTTTAATTATACTTGTTGTATTTCACTTTTTACACAATTCAATGCGTTATTTTGATCATTTAAAACTTAAGCTATGCTTCACCAAAAAATTACAAAAATTTGATATTATAAAAGTATTCGATAGAAGATTCAAACAAGATTTCAGTTGGCTATTTTTATGACACATTAGCCGCAATATATAAAATAAGCTTAAAAGATAAATAATACCAATAATTCTTTTGTAGCGACTATTTCTTTCACAGCTAGTCTCCTGAGAGGCCGTCTTTCTGAAAGACGCCTTTCAGACCCAACCCATCAAAGCTTAATATCTATTTTTACTCTACATTTTCTTTATAAGCCAGTTCAAACAGAGATAGTCTTTCATACAAGAATTTACATTTCAAAAAAGGGAAAAGTATATTACTTAATTTAATAATAATCAATACGGACTAATGTGAGTCCAAGTCCAACTATTTTTTCTTTTCTAAAAGTAATAAAGTAAGGCTTTTTGAAAATTTCATTGACCGAGAATGATTTATTAGTCATTGCGATGTGTGAATGTTTGACAAAATGACAATTCATATAATTATATTTAAATAAAAAACTATTAATCGAATATAAGTAATTACTCATCTGTCCCTATAGATTTGCTTCAAAGAGAAATAGGTTAATTTTTAAGAAAGTGGTAAGAATGAAATGTGTGGATGAAATTAAAAGAGAGTTAAAATGTATGGATGAGATCAAAAGAATGTGGTGGATCATTATCCAAATATAAAAATAATGCAAATTAAGTGAGACGATCCAAAATGGAAAATTATACAATTTCAATGGGACGAAGGGAGTACGTTATAATATAATTCCTAAATCATATTGGAACTATAAATTGAATTGTTTTAAAATTATAAATGTACTAGATAATTCTCGTGCAATGCACGGTTTTATTTCATTTTATTGTATTTTATAATATTTAAAAATAAAAAAAATAAATTGTAAAATTATTGATTTTTATTGATTATAATATTTAAGAAGTAGAAGATTTTTGAGCTTCAGCTAGGGATGGCAACGGGTCGGATCTGGGCCGGGTCTAGGTGGACCCGGATCCAGATCCGTTTTCAAGCACTGGGTCCAGATCCGGATCCGGACCCGCGGGTCTATTTTTACAGGACCCAGATCCGGGTCCGTGGATATTGCGGATCCAGTACCGGGTCCGGGTCCAAAACGGGTCCGTGGACACATACAATGTTGCACATATTGCTTCTACAACAATTTTTTACTAAATAAAGTAAAAATCCTAGACAAGCAATGAACTATGTTGTCTATAGCTTATCATCACGAACGATTTGCATTCAATTTCCCTAGTGTGATGGTAAAAAAGGGGTCAGAAAGATAACTGTGTTTTCGAGCAGATAGTTCTTGAGCCAAATACCGCATTGTGGGGCGTAAATCTGGTTCTGTACTTGTGCATAACAAAGCTAGTGAGACTGCAATTACGACATCTTTTGCTACTTGCCTTGATGGTGGTGAGAGACGTTGGTCTAAAATGTCTTGGACCAGTACATCTTGCAACTCAGCACACGAAGATAATGTCGACAGAAATTCGCCTGGATGCTCCCCCATCATAACTTCCAATACCACCACTCCGTAGCTATAAACGTCACACTTTTCTGTTACTCACATTGTAAAAGCCAGCTCTGCAAAAGGAATGTACGAAGATGTCAAAAATTAGAGATATGTCCACCAAGATTGAGGGTATCAGACAAAAGTGAGGCTTGTTAGGCCGTGACAATTCGTCACACAATCACCCCATGGGCCCGCAAACCCACGGGTAATGAGCGTTGATTTGCATAGAACACATGATGAGTTTTACCTAATAAGTATTATATACAAACCCACTTTTTTAGCGATGTAGGGTCTTCCTTATATGCGAAGTATTTCTTACAAGGCTTACCTGGGGCCATATATCCATATGAACCAACAACATTAGTCCAGTTAGATGCATCTGAACTAAGGAGTTTTGCAGTACCGAAATCTGAAAGTCGAGGTTCAAATTCACAATCAAGCAGGACATTGTTTATGGATATGTCACGATGAACAATCGGTGGGGTGCAATCGTGATGCAGATAGGCAACTGCATGAGCTAACCCTCTTACGATATTCAACCTTCTTTCCCATCCAAGCTCGAGTTTGGCAGCATCACTGTACAGAACTTTCCCCAAACTGCCCCTTTCGACATAGTCGTAGACTAGATACATAGAGCCCTTACTGGAACAATAGCCATATAACTTGATTATATTCCTGTGTCTGACGTCTGTTAATGCCCTTATCTCATTCTCAAAACTCTGTTTATTTGTCGATGGAATGTCGCTGGAATCTGACATGTTTAGCTTCTTAACAACAACGATTTGTCCTGACAACAATGAAGCCTTATAAACACGGCTGAATCCACCTTGACCTATACAATAAACTTCACTGAAATCATCAGTGGCGCTGACAATTTCCCTGAAGGTAAATTTTACTTCCGCTCCCCATATCAATGATTCCGATAATGTTTTACTCTCGGAATCGGGTTTTTTCAACTTTCTGCAACATAATAGTTGTGCTGCAATTACAGATGCAGCAAGAAGGACAACAGAGACAATAGGAACAACTATAGCTATAACCTTTTTGTGGCTTTTGTGAGAGTCTATTTGATCACACGGAGATATGCCGGTTGCATTTCCACAAAGACCAGCATTTCCCATGAACAACCCATCTCGGAAAATATCATCGTTAGGGATTGAACCCGACAAGTTGTTGTAGGATAGATCGATAGACTGCAAGCTAGTCATATTTGAAAATGACGATGGGACCTCCCCCGAGAGATGGTTATGAGAAAGATTGAGGATTTCCAAGTTTATCAGTTTGACAAGATCTTGTGGGATTGGACCAGAAAGATTGTTGCTGCTCAAATCCAACCAGAGTTGAATTTCAATTAAGTTGCTAAGCTCATTTGGTATGTTTCCTGATAACCCATTGTGACTCAAATTCATGCTAAATAAACTGTTACAATCCCCAAGTGATCTGGGAATTTCTCCCGACAAATTGTTAGCCGATAAATCAAGAGTCTGCATAGAGTTCAATTTACCAAGGCTTTTCGGAATGTCTCCATTCAAGTGATTATCGCTCATGTTAAGGTTAATCAATAAGCTCAAATTTCCTAGTTCAGACGGGATTTCCCCACTAAATTCATTCGAACCAAGAGTTAGAACACGCAGCTGATGCAGTTTCCCAAGCTCCGCTGGTACTTCCCCAGAAAGTCTGTTTTCATCCACCCAAAAGTCTTTTAGATTTCCACATTCTCCCCACTTGGGCGAGATCCCACCAACAAATCGATTTCCACTCAGGTTGACGTAAGTAAGATTTGGGTAAATACCGAATGCATCCGATATATTTCCATCAAATTTATTTCCTTCCATCCGAAGTCTGACTAAACCCGAGCAGATCTTCAAACAATCAGGAACATTTCCCGTGAAATTGTTCCCTTGAACTGTCAAATGCTGAAGCTGTAACCCACCGCACAACCTCGGAGGTAACTCCCCAGAAAAATTATTGTACGAAAAGCTAATATTGTAAATAGAAGGGAATTTTTCACCAAAGTTTCGTGGGATTTCCCCCGAAAGATGATTGGTAAACACGGAGAATATTTGCAGATTGGTGAGGTCTGACAAAGACTCAGGCAACTCACCGATGAGCTGATTACTATTGATATCTAGAACAGTCAACGATGTGAGATTTCCAATCTCCGGTGGGATTTCTCCCGTGAGATTGTTCGAGGATAGCTCTATCGTCGAAAGATTACTTAACTTCCCAATTGTTGAAGGAATTGATCCAGAAAGCTGGTTATATGAAAGATCAATCTCTATTAAAGCATGCAAATTTCCAATCTCCGGTGGGATTTCTCCAGTGAGATTGCTCGAGAATAGATGTATCAACGAAAGATTACTTAACTTCCCAATTATTGAAGGAATTGATCCAGAAAGCTGGTTAGATGAAAGATCAATCCTTATCAAATCATGCAAATTTCCTATCTCTAAGGGAATAACACCAGTAAAATTATTTTTTTCAAGATAAAGAAACCTAAGTTTTGACAAATGCCCAATTTCAGGAGGAATAATCCCATTAAAATTATTGTAACCAAGTGCCAAGGTGATCAACTCAGTCCAATTGGTTAAGAAATATGGAGAAATTTCACCAAACAGATTGTTGTTATATAACCCAAGTTTTGAAATTTTTGTAAGTTTAGAGAAGGATAAGGGCAATTTGCCGGTTAATGAATTTTGGCCTAGACCTAGAAAACTAAGCTTAGTACATAACCCAAGTTCAGAAGGAATATACCCTTCAAAATTATTGTTACTAAGATCTAAAGTAGTTAGTTTTGATAGATTAGAAATCATGGGTGATATTGACCCATTGAACAAATTCACATATAGGCTAAGCAACTCAAGATTTGGAAGACTAGAGAACAGAGATTCTGGGATTAACCCAGTTAATTGATTCTGTGACAAGACCAGAAAAGTCAAATTCTTACTCCCAAAAATGAAGCTAGGAAATTCTCCAATTAGCTCATTGCCCCCGAAATTCAAGTAGGTTAATACAGGCATTGAATACAAATCAAGATAAACGAGTTGAGACAACTTGCTGATTTCGGGTGGAATTATATCAGCAATGTAATTAAATGACAGATCAAGATAAACGAGTTGAGACAACTGACCAATTTCTGAAGGAATATACCCTTCAAAATAATTGTAACTAAGATCTAATTGAGTGAGTTTAGAGAGATTACCAATGGCTACCGGGATTTGCCCAGAAAGAGTGTTTGTATCAAGAATTAAACTAGAAAGATTTGGGAAATCACTGAAACTGAAATTGGTTAGATTACCAGTAAGATTGTGATTGCTCAAATTGATGATGGAGATGGAATTACGATTGTTGCATGAAATTCCAGTCCAATTGCAAAGATTTTGAGCATTGGAAAGCTTCCATGAAGACAGAGAATCGGAATAAGACAGAGAGTTCTTCCAGGTGAGAAGTGAATGTGCTTCAGTAATAGGTGTTGCTGATGTTAAAGAAGAAAAAAGTGGTAAAAATAACAAGTAAAACAACATCATTTTGTGAGTAACTGAGTATGATAACAAGTTGAAGATTTTTGAGCTTCTGCCATTAATGGCTTTTCTCCCACCATTTTCTTCCACTTAAATAAGAAGGTGAGCGGTAGATTTTACGATTTTTTTTTTTTTTAAAACTTAATTCTCCATTTATTGATAAAAATATGGTACCCACATACAAAACAAAATAAATGTCATTTTTTCTCCCATAATAATACTTAACTTTTTTCTCTAGTTACATTATTTTAAATAAAGTGAAATGAATTTAATAAAATTATTATTAATTAAGGTAATGCATATGATTAAGATAGATGTTAATTTTATTTAGTGTAAAAGATGACTTAAGGATATTATAAGAAGAGATTTAAGATATTGAAAATAGACATTAAGGATATTATAAGAATAGATTTAAGATATTGAAAATAGGCATTAAGGATATATGCGGCAAGTAAGTGTAAAGGATGAATTACTATTATGGGCAGAGTCGGCCCTAGGTTTTTAGGGGCCCGGAGCGAGAGATTATTTTTGGGCCCCTAATTTATTGTACGCATAGAAAAGTTTGAACCTCAACATTAACTGAAAACTAAAAGTTTTGGAGGGTCCTGGGCATAGGCACACCTTGCCCTTGCTTAGGGCCAGCCTTGAGTCGTGCAGTACCTTATATAGGTTAAATAGTCCAACGAAATACAAAATATAAGAATTTATGCATTTCGTTTTTTTGTCTCATCGAGAATTGATCTTTGTGAAAGACGCGTTTTATTTTACTTCTAAACAAAATAGGGGTACCTTTTATAATAAATTGCTTTGTTCTCATAGAGTGTCCTTTCTAAAGAATAGTCTACCAAAAAAAACTTTGCATTAGAGAAGATAGTGATATGATAAAAATAAATTTTCATGAAAGTAACATATATATTTTATGAAAGTGGAACCCCAACTCTTACTCAAACATGTTCTTTTCTCAAAAAAATTAATTATCACCTAATACATTTTTAATTAAGTGTATCGTAGAGTATGATTTATGAAGATGAATTTCATGAAGAAAAATAATTCTTTAGATTTGTATAATATTATGACTACATATGATTAACGTGTATGAAGCAGATTAAAAAATTTAATTTTTAAGTTTTTAATTTAAGACAGTTATATTTTTTTTTTTGAAGATAAGACAGTTATATTTAATATTGTGTACCAAATCATAAAATTAAAACCAACTAAAATCCATGTTTCTAACTATAGCTTCATATCTTCAAAAAAAAAAAAAAAATGAAACTATAGCTTCATGTTTTCTTCTTCATCATCATCATACCTGGTATATTCCGTTCCAGAGCCGTCTTGGAAAATTTGGGGGTCATGTGTTAAATTTTTTGTGTGTCTTATTTATAGTAAATATAATATATTTTGTCAATAAATTAAAATATTTCCTTTTTTTATTAACTTTTTCATATACGGGAGAAAGAGGGGCCCTGTGCGGTCGATCACCTCGCACACCCTCAAAGACCCCTCTGATTATGGGTCAAGTATTTTAGTCTTTTGTGTTTATAAGTTGAATATGTTAATTGTTTAGTAGGAGTATGATTTGGGGTTGCCTAGTTGACTTACTATTATGGGTCTAGTACTTTAGTCTTTGAAAGTAATCTTTTTTAATTAGGAGTGGAATAGATAAATAATATTCAAATTTTATTTTAGCTAGTCACTTGAGAGATTTTCTTTTTGAGAGATATATGTCAAGTCTAGGTTGTCGAGCCCGTTAAAGATTAATATCTTTATTCTTATTTCTTAATGCCTACATACATTATCCTTAATACTTACTTATCGTATTCTTAATGCCTATTTTTAATATCTTAAAATTGTTCTTACAATTTTCTTAATGACTACTTACAATATTTTAAAAAGGGGTATTCCACGTAGTAACCTTGAGGTCTTGAGTTTTCCACGTGGTAACCAAAACTTTTAAAAAATTCACGCGGTAACCTTAAGGTTTACCAAATTAATTGTTCTGCCGTGACCTTTTTACACATAAAAACGTTAGCAAGCTTTAGTTTTAATATTTTAAGGCTGTTGTATGTCTATTGCCCCCTGAGATTTTGGCGATAATGTTTGCTATTAGACAAAATTTTTGAATTTATAGTCCCAATGCAACATATACCAACTATGTCTCAAAGAAATAGAATAAAGAAAGGAGTTTATATAAATCAAATACTATATAATATCTTTACAAATTTATCTTTAGACCTCTTAAATCAGCTTGAAAAGCACAAGGAATTGGAAAATATATCACAAGAAATTAAGTATAATATTTTTAAGTAGATTTAATGGCAATATAAATTTGCATCATTTTCTTCTTTTGTTAGCTTTTTTTTAATTTAAAAGGAATTAGAAGAGTAATTCTAGTATGAATTATAAGGGTAATTAAATATTTAAAGGGAAATAAAATTAAAACTATAAAAATAAAAGTAAGTAGATGTGAATTTAAAAGGGGAGATAGATAATAATAAAAATAAAAAAAAGGGTATAAGAAAGAAGAATAAAAAAAAGATAATCAACTTTATTTTGAGGAGATCAAGAAAAAAATATTTTACCCCATCTCACTAGGGTAAATTATTTACCCAAACTATCAAAAAAAAATTATTTGCCCAAAAACAAGCTTATAATTTTCATATTTTTTCTTCTCCATCACTCTAGAACTATAACAATTACAATAATATAATACTTCCTCCGTTCCGAAATATTCGCTACATTTCGATTTTGTACGCTATTCATCGTTCAAGCTTATTTTACATATTGCGATTTGCGACTAATATGTAAGTAAAAATATAGTCAAGTCTAATCGTATACTTTCATAATATTAAATTTTTATAATTTTTGGATTAGTGTAGTTTAAGATATTATTGATCAAAACTGTGCATTGAATTGCGTAAAAAAATTGAAATGTAGCAAGTATTATGGAACGGAGGAAGTATTTTTTAATTTTCTACTTCAATAAGACAATAACCATGTCTACTTTAACTCAAAAAAAAAAAAACCATGTCTACTTACTTAACTTTAATTTCTCTCATAAATTATCATCATTATGTTATTTTTCTCATAAATATTTACTTTAACTTTAATTACATAGAATATAATACTTCTATAATCTTAAACTTGGTGGAAAAACCAAATAAAAAAGCATACAAAATGTATCATAGTAACTTCGCCCCTCCTAAAAATATGTTCAAGTTTCGCCATTGTATGAGACTGTCTTGAACACAATTATTACTCCCTCTGTCCCACTTATATTGTCCACTTTGATGTGGACACGGAAAATAAGAAAGGAGGGGTAGTGGGGTATTTTAAGTGATTATAATAATTGAAAAGGTGATAGGTGGGGTATTTAAAATAATATAAGTTCGGATAATTGGAGGTATTTAGGTAATTGGGGATATTTTAAATCGCAAAAGGAAATGTGGACAATTAAAGTAACTAGTAATGTCATGGCCTTTTTGAAAATAATTTGCATATGCAGCGTTGACTCGTCAACTATTAAATTATTCTTCAGTCTATACATAAACTTCCAAAGCTATGAAAATAATTTGCATATGCAACGTTGACTCGTCAACTGTTAAATTATTCGTCGGTCATTGCATGAAACTTCCAAAAGCTATCCTCTTCAAAAGAAAAATAAAACATACTGGGACCCACATTACCCCTACTTGTTCACGACGACTAATAAGTATTGAGTTAAGATACTTAACCCGTTTCATAATACTTGCTATTAAGTGTGACATGTTGTGTGGAAAAATGTCTCTATCAGTAGCAACTAGCAACTTTTATAGAACGGAGGAAGTATAAAAGTACATAAGACTCTCTCCCATTCACAATTATTGTCTCATTTTCTAATTGGGTAAATTTACCTTAAATGTTTCATTTTTATTTTTAATGATGATTTTTTTTTACCTAAATACCAACTTCCA
The DNA here is from genome assembly GCA_019776075.1 of Amaranthus palmeri. Classification (NCBI taxonomy): domain Eukaryota; kingdom Viridiplantae; phylum Streptophyta; class Magnoliopsida; order Caryophyllales; family Amaranthaceae; genus Amaranthus; species Amaranthus palmeri. The sequence goes on along the minus strand of JAAKBH010000271.1, from coordinate 2,903,655 downwards.
CCTTTACAATTAATTTAATTAATTAAAATACTCCAACTGTCATCGTTTTGACGGACCTCATCCACTCTTAATATCTGTGCCAACCAAATGGGAGTATAAAACACATTAGAATAATATTAAATTAGTTTTTTACTCTTAAATTAGACTGAAATTATTCTTAATGTCAATATGTAATCAAAAAAACACTCTTATCATCCCAAAACATATGATAATAGGAGGAAATGCTTAATATTCCTCACATGCGAACATTGAATGCCGTCAAGTTTGTACGTGGGAGTAATCAAACAGGGTTGAAACATTATTCTTTTCGAACCGGCCACTGATGATTTCAGTGAAGTTTATTGTATAGGTCAAGGTGGATTCGACAGTGTGTATAAGGCTTCATTGTTGTCGAGAAAAATCATTGCTATCAAGAAGCTACACATGTCAGATTCCAGCGACATGCCCTCGACAAATAAACAGAGTTTTGAGAATTTAACAGAGGTCAGACACAGGATTATAATCAAGTTATATGGCTATTGTTCCAGTAAGGGCTCTATGTATTTGGTCTACGACTATGTCGAAAGGGGCCGTTTGGGGAAAGTTCTGTACAGTGATGCTGTCGAACTCGAGCTTGGGTGGGAAAGAAGGTTGAATTTCGTAAGAGGGTTAGCTCATGCAGTCGCCTATCTGCATCACGATTGCAACCCACCAATTGTTCACCGTGACATATCAATAAGCAATGTCCTGCTTGATTATGAATTTGAACCTCGACTTTCAGATTTTGGTACTGCAAAACTCCTTAGCTCAGATGCATCTAGCTAGACTACTGTTGCTGGTTCTTATGGATATATGGCCCCAGGTAAGCCTTGTTAGAAATACTTCACATATGAAGAAGATTAAAATCGCTAAAAAATGGGTTGTAGACTTGTATATATTACTTGATGGGTGAAACTCATCATGTGTTACATGCAAATCAACGCTCATTACGTGTGGGTTTTTGGCCTGAGCATACAAGTGCCCTGTGGGTGTATCTGCACGAGCGGGCCCATGGGATGATTGTGTGACGAATTGTCATGGCCTAACAAGCCTCTCTTTTGTCTGATATCTCATATATACTCAACTTTGGTGGACATATCTCTTATTTTTGACATCGTCGTTTTTTCCTCCTGCAGAGCTGGCTCTGATAATGCGAGTAACAGAAAAGTGTGACGTTTATAGCTACGGAGTGGTGGTATTGGAAGTTATGATGGGGGAGCATCCAGGCGAATTTCTGTCGACATTATCTTCGTGTGCTGAGTTGCAAGATGTACTGATCCAAGACATTTTAGACCAACGTCTCTCACCACCATCAAGGCAAGTAGCAAAAGATGTCGTAATTGCAGTCTCACTAGCTTTGTTATGCACAAGTACAGAACCAGATTTACGCCCCACAATGCGGTATGTGGCTCAAGAACTATCTTCTCAAAAACGCAGTTATCTTTCTGAGCCCTTTGGTACTGTTACACTTAGGAAATTGAATGCTAATCGTTCATGATGAAGCCATAGACAACATAGTTCATTGCTTGTCCAGGATTTTTACTCAATGTAGTCGAAAATTTGTTGTAGAAACTTAGTTTCACCAGGAAATTAAATAATAAATCCCACGAAAAGTATATAAATATGCAACATTGTATGTTTTTAGCTGTATTAGTCTCTTTTGGCTTTGTTAGGTGCTGTTGTATTATTAATCTTTCTGTGTAAATTTTAATAAAAACTAATAGGAGGTGAGCGTGCTCCCTTAAGAAATCCTATTTAATTTAAAATATATTTATTAATCACCAACATTTTGATTAATCAAACTTAAATTATAAATGCTGGAGATTTTGTAAGATTTTGACAAGCTCCTTGATAATGATCGATAAAAATTGAAACCGATGGCATTTGAAATGTTGAGTCGCATAAATAGGCGTATAACATAATATAATATATTTTATTCAAATTTATAATATAGATCATTCTTATTATCATGACTTACATTAAAAGAAGTATAGCATAAATGTGTTCTTAAACTAAGGAAATATAGTCTAACTATTGTGGTTGTTTCTGGTTTTAGAGGCAGTGTCTTGTTTTATGAGCTGTTGTTTCTTAAACTCTAGTTGATGGTTGGGCTCTTGTTAGTTGTAAATTGTTCTGTTTTATTGGCTTGGTATTCTGTGCACTGCAGCTGGTGTGTTTTTCCTCCACTTGATGCTCCATGGTGCTGCTGTTGTTTTCGCTTTATGCGTGCGTGCGTGCGTGCTGCTGTCATTGAGGTGCTACATCAAAGGCTACTGCTTCTCTATGTGTGCGTGCGTGCGTGCGTGCTGCTGGTTTCTGCTTCTGAGAAGCTGCTGCTGATCTGATGTGTTATTATTATAAGCATTTTTTTGGACTGCTGCCTATAGAGTGAAAGCCATCTATGCAAAGTTCTGATGTTTGCAGATTGATACTTGAGAAGGGGCTGCTGCTGCCTCCTTGTGCCTAATGCTGCTTGTTGATTTCGTATGATGATGCACATCTCAGGCTGCTCAATCTGTTGCCAGTTATAGAGTTTATGCCACTAAAATTGTTCTTATAAAGTTGCAAGGAAGTTAATCCGGTGCAGTTCGACAGAAAATAAGGCGAAATCTCACCATTTAGCTTATTTGAAAACAATTCAAGGGTTGATAAATTCTTAAGATTGGACAAAGATAAAGGCAACTCCCCGGTTAGTGAATTATTATTCAGAGAAAGATTAATGAGATTACAACATGATCTGAGCTCTAATGGAATCGTATCATTCAACCTATTCGAATAAAGATTAAGGGTCTTAAGGTTCTTAAGTTGGCCTATAGTAGATGGGATTTTCCCGTTCAGTGAGTGTTCAGGTGGAGTGCTATAAGGCCAGAAATCGATCTTATACTGTCAGGAATCGAACCAGACAGCTGGTTTATGCTGAGGTCGATATAAGTCAGATTCGAAAGCTTGGAGATTGTAGATGATATAGGTCCTGTGTATGAGTTATTACTGAGGTCTAGGTACTGAAGTTTAGGAAGACGGGTGTAAAGGGATTCCGGGATCAACCCACTGAATTCACTGTTAGACAGTTTAAGATCAGTCAGGTTCGTGCAGCCGAGAATGAAGCTAGGGAATTCTCCATTTAGCTCATTTGATTGAAAACTTAAGATTTTCAAGGAAGGCATTGAATTAAAAACAGACCAGTCTGATTTTCGGAGCCTATTTAGTCCTAAATTTAAGGTGCTTAGCTTCCCTAAATTGGTTAGGTTGACGGGTATTTTGTCGCCAATACTGTTGTTAAACAAGATAAGAGTATCAAGCTGCAACAACTGACCTATTTCAGGAGGAATGGAACCATCGAACATGTTAGTACCGAGGTCTAACTCTGTAAGCTTGGACATCCGTGGAATCAAGGACCAAAAGTTCTGCGGTATGTGTAGATGATGATTTATATTCGGTTAGAGGAACAAAAATTCCGGAAGTGTTCAATTGTGGTGCTCGAGATAGGGCTGGTTATGTACATTCAGTACTGAATCCTGTTGAAAACACAGCTCAATGGAAAACTGTGAAAGTAAAAGGTACACCATCTGTAAAAGATCAGAAGGAGAATTTTCAAATGGATTTGGGTTTTCAGCAATCTTCATCAAAATTTAATGATGATGAAATAGCAGTTGCTGCTAGCTTATCTGCTTGGTTGGTTTCCTCCCAATCAACACCTCCTAGTAAGGCTAATCCTATTGGCTTAGAACCACCATCAGCGGAAAGTGTGTCCTCTCATAGCTCTAATTATGTGAAAAGTGAGGAAGAAAGACCGATCTTGGGTGCATTGACAGTTGAAGAGCTTAGGCAATTCTCTTCGACTTACTCTCCGAGAAGATCGCCTTGTCGTAGCCCAGATGAGAGGCCATTACTTGGCACTGTTGGTGTGCACTGGAACGAAAGAACTAATGTTGGCGATGGTACTAGCTCAGTTACTTCATTGAACAGCATACCCAATAAGCCAATATTACGAGCAAATATCAAGAAGTATACATGAAATGAGATTATTGGGATCCATTTTTCCTGAGAAATGAGTTTCAGAGTACTGAATTACTTGAACCGAGAGGTATACACGAAACGAGGATCGAGAGATCCTCAAAGTCTTTGGTTATTTGGTGTATTGATTTGCGTTTGCTGTGATTCTTGTGTGTGGATTGTAGAGTGCTAATTCTAGGTTGTAATTCTTTATTGGTTTGTTCATATATATAATATAACCAGTAATTTAGGGTGCAAGTTATGTTAAAACACTGTATATCAGATTTGAATCAATATAGTAGTACTATTGCCCTTTTGAATCAACTTTAAAGAGAAAGTGAAAGGATTTTTGCAAATTCTAAAATGAGACGGTCTCAGGTGAGATCATTTCTAATGAGCTGATTCAATATACACCTCGACCAACGATTGCAACACCTGCTTCACCAAGCTCTAGGATCTTCAGTCCTAGTTTTACTCATTCCAAGATGAAGTTCGAGTCACCTTGGCCTCTATCACTGACCAGCTCACACAAATGGAAGCACGTCTGGGAGCAAAGCTGGATATATTTGAGTTCTAGACCGAATATATGGACGAAGAAGACGATCCTGCTACCTGATTCGCTTACTTAAGAATCTTTTTCTTGTGCTTGTCGAACAAACAAACAATCATTTATTTGGTTTTTGAAGAATGCTGCTCCTATCAAACAATTTGGTCCGTAATATTGATATTATTTTTTAATAACTTACCTTCTTTAGCTATTCATATATTGATATTGTTGTGGTATTATTTTTATTAGTAAATCAAACAGAACGATCAATGATAAATATCACCTAAGAAAGCTAAAAGAGACTAATACAGCTAAAACACATACAATGTGTCATATTTATATACTTTTTGTGGGATATCTCGCTTCTACAACAATTTTTGACTAAATAAAGTAAAAATCCTAGACAAGCAATGAACTATGTTGTCTATAGCTTATCATCACGAACGATTAGCATTCAATTTCCCTAGTGTGATGGTAAAAAAGGGCTCAGAAAGATAACTGTGTTTTCGAGCAGATAGTTCTTGAGCCACATATCGCATTGTGGGGCGTAAATTTGGTTCTGTACTTGTGCATAACAAAGCTAGTGAGACTGCAATTACGACATCTTTTGCTACTTGCCTTGATGGTGGTGAGAGACGTTGGTCTAAAATGTCTTGGACCAGTACATCTTGCAACTCAGCACACGAAGATAATGTCGACAGAAATTCGCCTGGATGCTCCCCCATCATAACTTCCAATACCACCACTCCGTAGCTATAAACGTCACACTTTTCTGTTACTCGCATTGTAAAAGCCAGCTCTGCAAAAGGAATGTACGAAGATGTCAAAAATTAGAGATATGTCCACCAAGATTGAGGGTATCAGACAAAAGTGAGGCTTGTTAGGCCGTGACAATTCGTCACACAATCACCCATGGGCCCGCAAACCCACGGGTAATCAGCGTTGATTTGCATAGAACACATGATGAGTTTTACCTAATACTCCCTCCTATTCAAAATAAATGTCCACTTTCCTTATTTGGAAAAGTCTCTTTACTTGTCCACTTTCTATTTTTGGCAAAACTTTTTACCTAAATACCCCCAACTATCCCAACTTATATTATTTAATAATACCCCACCTACCACCTTTTCAATTATTATAATCACTTAAAATATCCCACTACCACTTTCAATTATTATAATCACTTAAAATACCCCACTACCACCTTTTCAATTATTATAATCACTTAAAATACCCCACTACCATTTTTTCTTAAAATCCGATCCAAACCCAAAGTGGACACTTTAATTGAATAGGAGGGAGTATGTATTATATACAAACCCACTTTTTTAGCGATGTAGGGTCTTCCTCATATGCGAAGTATTTCTAACAAGGCTTACCTGGGGCCATATATCCATATGATCCAACAACATTAGTCCAGTTAGATGCATCTGAACTAAGGAGTTTTGCAGTACCGAAATCTGAAAGTCGAGGTTCAAATTCACAATCAAGCAGGACATTGTTTATGGATATGTCACGGTGAACAATTGGTGGGGTGCAATCGTGATGCAGATAGGCAACTGCATGAGCTAACCCTCTTACGATATTCAACCTTCTTTCCCATCCAAGCTCGAGTTTGGCAGCATCACTGTACAGAACTTTCCCCAAACTGCCCCTTTCGACATAGTCGTAGACTAGATACATAGAGCCCTTACTGGAACAATAGCCATATAACTTGATTATATTCCTGTGTCTGACCTCTGTTAATGCCCTTATCTCATTCTCAAAACTCTGTTTATTTGTCGAGGGAATGTCGCTGGAATCTGACATATTTAGCTTCTTGACAGCAACGATTTGTCCTGACAACAATGAAGCCTTATAAACACGGCTGAATCCACCTTGACCTATACAATAAACTTCACTGAAATCATCAGTGGCGCTGACAATTTCCCTGAAGGTAAATTTTCCTTCCGCTCCCCACATCAATGATTCCGATAATGTTTTACTCTCAGAATCGGGTTTTTTCATCTTTCTGCAACATAATAGTGCTGCAATTACAGATGCAGCAAGAAGGACAACAGAGACAATAGGAACAACTTTAGCTATAACCTTTTTGTGGCTTTTGTGAGAGTCTATCTGATCACACAGAGATATGCCGGTTGCATTTCCACAAAGACCAGCATTTCCCATGAACAACCCATCTCGGAAAATATTATCATTAGGGATTGGACCCGACAAGTTGTTGTAGGATAGATCGAGAGACTGCAAGCTAGTCATATTTGAGAATGACGATGGGACCTCCCCCGAGAGAAGGTTATGAGAAAGATTGAGGGTTTCCAAGTTTATTAGTTTGACAAGATTTTGTGGGATTGGACCAGAAAGATTGTTGCTGCTCATATCCAACCCGTATTGAATTTCAATTAAGTTGCTAAGCTCTTCTGGTACGTTTCCTGATAACCCATTGTGACTCAAATTCATGCTTAATAAACTGCTACAATCCCCAAATGATCTGGGAATTTCTCCTGACAAAGTGTTAGCCGATAAATCAAGAGTCTGCATAGAGTTCAATTTGCCAAGGCTTTTCGGAATGTCTCCATTCAAGTGATTATTGCTCATGTCAAGGTTAATCAACAAGCTCAAATTTCCTAGTTCAGATGGGATTTTCCCACTAAATTCATTCGAACCAAGAGTTAGAACACGCAGCTGATGCAGTTTCCCAAGCTCAGCTGGTACTTCCCCAGAAAGTCTGTTTTCATCCACCCGAAAGTCTTTTAGATTTCCACATTCTCCCCACTTGGGCGAGATCCCACCAACAAATCGATTTCCACTTAGGTTGACATAAGTAAGATTTGGGTAAATACCGAATGCATCCGATATATTTCCATCAAATTTATTTCCATCCATCCGAAGTCTGACTAAACCCGAACAGCTCTTCAAACAATCAGGAACATTTCCGGTGAAATTGCACCCTTCAACTGTCAATAACTTTAGCTGTGACCCTCCGCACAACTTCGAAGGCAACTCCCCAGAAAAATTATTGTCTGAAAAGCCAACTTCGTAAATAGAAGGGAATTTTTCACCAAAGTTTCGTGGAATTTCCCCCGAAAGATGATTGGTAAACACAGAGAATATTTGCAGATTGGTGAGGTTTGACAAAGACTCAGGCAACTCACCAATGAGCTGATTATCGCTGATATCAAGAACAGTCAACGATGTGAGATTTCCAATCTCCGGTGGGATTTCTCCAGTGAGATTGTTCGAGAATAGATGTATCACCGAAAGATTTCTTAACTTCCCAATTATTGAAGGAATTGATCCAGAAAGCTGGTTCTCTGCAAGCCTAATATCTTCCAAATCATGCAATTTTCCTATCTCTAAGGGAATAACACTAGTAAAACTATTATTTAAAAGAAAAAGAAACCTAAGTTTTGACAAATGCCCAATTTCAGGAGGAATAATCCCACTAAAATTATTGTTCTGAAGTTGCAAGGAGATCAACTCAGTCCAATTGGTCAAGAAATATTGAGAAATTTCACCAAACAGATTGTTTTCTGATAACCCAAGTTCTGAAATTTTTGTAAGTTTAGTCAAGGATAAGGGCAATTCCCCTGTTAGTGAATTTTGGGCTAGAGCTAGATAACTAAGCTTAGTACATAACCCAAGTTCAGAAGGAATTAACCCAGTTAAATGATTGATGGACAAATCCAGATAAGTCAAATTCTTACTCCCAAAAATGAAGCTAGGAAATTCTCCAATTAGCTCATTATGCCCGAAATCCAAGTGGGTTAATACAGGCATGGAATTAAACTTAGACCAATTATCAGGAGTTTCAAGGTAATTTAACCACAAATCTAGGGTTCTTAACTTTCTCAAATTACTAATTTCGGGTGGAATTATATCAGCAATGTAATTAAATGACAGATTAAGATAAACGAGTCGAGACAACTGACCAATTTCTGAAGGAATATACCCTTTAAAATTATTGTTACTAAGATCTAATTGAGTGAGTTTAGAGAGATTACCAATGGTTACCGGGATTTGCCCAGTAAGATTGTTGGTATCAAGAATTAACCTAGATAGATTTGGGAAATCGCTGAAACTGAAATTGGTTAGATTACCAGTAAGATCGTGATTGCTCAAATTGATGATGGAGATAGAATTAAGATTGTTACATGAAATTCCAGTCCAATTGCAAAGATTCTGAGCATTGGAAAGCTTCCATGAAGACAGAGAATCGGATGTAGACAGAGAGTTTTTCCAGGTGAGAAGTGATTGTGCTTCAGTAATTGTTGCTGCTGATGTTAAAGAAGAAAATAGTGCTAAAAATAACAAGTAAAATAACATCATTTTGTGAGTATGATCAGAAGTTGAAGATTTTTGAGTTTCCATCATTAATGGCTTTTTTCCCACCATTTTCTTCCCCTTTTAAATAAGAAGGTGGGCGGCAGGTGAGAAGTACAATTTTTTTTCTTTTTGAGGGTTTGTTTGGCTAGTGACATTAAATCGTGATAATATGAATGATTTATAGTGTAAAATTTTATCAAAAGCTTCATATCATTCCTATGGAAACGAAACTTTAATCACAAATTTATTTTTACAAATTTCCATTACCACCTAATACCACCTCTCTTAATGCTAATGCATTGGAATCAAATTTATGAAAAAATGTGATGATTGAAGTTGGACAATTATGGTCATTAAGGTAGCCAAGGGCTTGTTCAATCAAAATTATACTAGTTTTTCAATATCATTACCACTGTTTATTACCATCTACTAAACGGGCCGAAAACCTAATAATTTATTGATAAAAATATCATACAATATTTATATGAGAATAAAAGTTGATGAATTATAGAAGTTTATCCTTTGTCTCACATAAATATACTTAGAATTGTGCACACATGTCATCTTCTCTCCCATTATCATATGATTTTAGAACTCTATTTTTTAGCTTAAAAAGTGCGTGCACTTCATATTTTCCCGGTCCTATACAAAAACTTATTATAGGTTCGAAAAGAAATGTTTCAATCCAATTTGATCACTCACACGTACAAACTTGACGGTGTTCAGTGTTCACATGTGAGAAGTGTTGGGCACTTCCACCTATTGTCATTGTTTTGGGATGATAACCGTGTATTTTTCTGATTACATGTTGACATTAAGTTCAGTCTGATTAAACAGTACATAACAACTTAATTATTATTATATGACATGTTATATATACTTCCTCCCTTAAATTATACTTGTTGTATTTCACTTTTTACACAATTCAATGCGTTATTTTGATCATTTATAACTTAAGCTATGCTTCACCAAAAAATTATAAAAATTTGATATTATAAAAGTATTCGATAGAAGATTCAAACAAGATTTCGGTTGGCTATTTTTATGACACATTAGCCGCAATATATAAAATAAGCTTAAAAGATAAATAATACCAATGATTCTTTTGTAGCGACTATTTCTTTCACAGCTAGTCTCCTGAGAGGCCGTCTTTCTGAAAGACGCCTTTCAGACCCAACCCATCAAAGCTTAATATCTATTTTTACTCTACATTTTCTTTATAGGCCAGTTCAAACAGAGATAGTTTTTCATACAAGAATTTACATTTCAAAAAAGGGAAAAGTATATTACTTAATTTAATAATAATCAATACGGACTAATGTGAGTCCAAGTCCAACTATTTTTTCTTTTCTAAAAGTAAAGTAAGGCTTTTTGAAAATTTCATTGACCGAGAATGATTTATTAGTCATTGCAATGTGTGAATGTTTGACAAAATGACAATTCATATAATTATATTTAAATAAAAAATTATTAATCGAATATAAGTAATTACTCATTTGTCCCTATAGATTTGCTTCAAAGAGAAATAGGTTAATTTTTAAGAAAGTGGTAAGAATGAAATGTGTGGATGAAATTAAAAGAGAGTTAAAATGTATGGATGAGATCAAAAGAATGTGGTGGATCATTATCCAAATATAAAAATAATGCAAATTAAGTGAGACGATCCAAAATGGAAAATTATACAATTTCAATGGGACGAAGGGAGTACGTTATAATATAATTCCTAAATCATATTGGAACTATAAATTGAATTGTTTTAAAATTATAAATGTACTAGATAATTCTCGTGCAATGCACGGTTTTATTTCATTTTATTGTATTTTATAATATTTAAAAATAAAAAAAATAAATTGTAAAATTATTGATTTTTATTGATTATAATATTTAAGAAGTAGAAGATTTTTGAGCTTCAGCCATTAATGGCTTTTCTCCCACCATTTTCTTCCCATTTAAATAAGAAGGTGAGCGGGTAGATTTTACGATTTTTTTTTTTTTATCTTTAAAACTTAATAATTTATTGATAAAAAAATGGTACCGAAATACAAAACAAAATAAATGTCATTTTTTCTCCCATAATAATAATGATTTTAGGACGTTATTTTTTAATTAGAAAGTGTGTGCACTTCATATTTTCCCGGTCCTATATAAAAACTGAATGATAGGTTCGAGAAGAATAATATTTCAACCCTATTTGATTACTCTCACGTACAAACTTGACGGTATTCGGTGTTCACATGTAAGGAGTGTTGGGCACTTCCACCTATTATCATTGTTTTGAGATGATAAGTGCGTATTTTTCTGATTACATGTTGGCATTAAGAATAAATTCAGTCTGATTTAACAATAAAAATATAACATGTTATATACTTCCTCCGTTTAATTATACTTGTTATATTTCACTTTTTACGCAATTCAATGCGTAATTTTGATCATTTATATCTTAAGTTGCGCTTCACCAAAAATTATAAAAAATTGATATTTATGTATTCGATCAGACGATTCAAATAAGATTTCAGTTGGCTATTTTTTTGACACATTAGCTGCAATATGTAAAATAAGCAAATCATACCTACTATAAAAATCTTAGAAAATTCCAAGTGTCATCATTTAAAAAGGCATGAAAATATTTATCAAATTTAGAATCTAATATTTTTGTTTAAGTTTAAAGCCAAATTAGGTAAAGCATTTATACGATATACTATAACAATTCTATTTAGTTAAGTTAGAATTTAATATGTTCAATTGAATGAAAAAAGAAAAGTTATGTATCAGATAAATAATTAAAATAAACATCAATAATTATAATTATGTTTTGTTTTAAAAAATCATGAATTTGGTAAATTTAAAAACGACAGTATACAGTACTTAAATTATTATTTGAAATTGTTTTTATATATATTTCGTACTAACATATTCGTGTATTGCACAAGTTTCTATATTAGTACGGACTAATGTGAGTACGAGTCCGATTATGTTTTCTTTTCAAAAAGTAGAGTAAGGCTTTTTGGAAATTTCATGCATTGACTGCAGAATGACTTTATTAGTTAATGTCTACGCTGCATTGCAATTTGTGATTTTTTGACAAAATGACAATTTATGTAATTATATTTAAATAAAAAATTATTAATTTTATAAAAGTAATTACGTATAAATTGCATTGTTTTAAAAATTATAAATTTATTACTATTAGATAATGATGTCGAAATCCAAAAGTAATTCATAAATACCTGTGAGAAACCATTTTTAAATGTGCCGGCTCATCCTATTTTTTACAAAAATATTATAAATAGGCATTAAGAATATAACTAGTCTTGGCCGAGACCATCTCAAATTAAGACCAAGAGTGGGCCGGCCCAATTCGTGCATGTATCAAACTCACATGCTTTCTCTCGTTTTTTTTTTTCATCTTTTTGCATTTTTCAATTTTAATCTTAAAGGTCTGAATTTTGACCTGTATCAATTTCCACTTAGAGTAAACTTTAAATAGATCAATTAACATAAACAATTTCAATTTTGACCTATTTGTGATCACTTTTGACGTTAAACTGATCAATTTGGACCTAAATATGGTTATATTTCACAATTTGAGAACGAAGTTAATAAAATGGTATTTTATCATTCTATGGATGAATTTTAAATAACAACCTTAAACCTGTGTCTTGTTTTCCTCCTCTGTGTTACCTTGCTTATGAGCTGTTGTTTTCACACTAGTTGATGGTTGGGCTCTTGTTAGTTGTAAATTGTAATGTTGTGCTGGTTCTGTTTTATTGGCTTGGTATTCTGTGCACTGCAGCTGGTGTGTTTTTCCTCCACTTGATGCTCCATGGTGCTGCTGTTGTTTTCGCTTTATGCGTGCGTGCGTGCGTGCTGCTGTCATTGAGGTGCTACATCAAAGGCTACTGCTTCTCTATGCGTGCGTGCGTGTGTACTTTCATTGTTTTCTTGGTTCTGTTCTGTTGGTGTGCGAGTGTGTTTTGAGGGTGGCTGGCTGGCTGTAGGGCAGAGTGTGGTTGCTGGTGCGAGTGCAGATAGCGTTCCAGGCAGTGATTTGAGTGGTATGTCTGCTGTTTTTTTGCGTTGCTTAGCTTCCTCCACTTGATGCTCCATGGTGCTGCTCTGCAATTTCAGTGTGTTTTCCTCCTAATTTCAGTGTGTTTCCTAATCTCACTAGCTTCAAAGGGCCAATCCTTGAAGTGCTTCCCAGTCATAAATTCCTTTCAATCCAAACGCAGGCGGCAGCTTTTCGCTTATTATGCAACTCCTGGCTCAAGCAAAATTATCCCAGTAGGCTGCTAGTATCAGGTACTTTCTAAGCTGTGCTCTCAAGATGATTCTTTTTCATACTTGATTATGGGATGATCATTGGCCACTTTGTTTCTTTGTTTTTTTGGGTTCTCGCATTTTAATCTGTTGCTGATAGCCTGATTGTATCTAACCTGAGTCAATTCCTCGAGGTTTAGAATAAATGATAAACTGAAAAGGAATGCCCAAAGAAGGCAGATGACTTGGAATCCAGGAGAAATAAGAGCTTAAGGTTCTGCCCACTTTACTCTTTAGCCTTGTTAATCCTGTACACCTTTGTCGATCCTGCCCAGTGCCCACCATTGTGGAATTGTCACTTCGTCCTGTACTAACTTGGCTACTAGTGTCGGACAGTAAGAAATCTTGCAATTTTCTGAAATTTTACAAATTTAGTCAACAATGAAATTTCAAGTGTCCATATTCAGTTATGCCAGTCTCACACCAACACGAGTTGAGGTGAAATGGAGAGTCCGACTGATATAGCTTTTCCTTTTCTGTTCTTCTAATTACCGCTCTATAAATTGTACTGCAGATGAAAACTCAAACAACAGTACAAAATATCGTTTATATCACATCATCGTTACTGCATTGTCAATGGTTTTTAAGCTACCGCGACTGCAACATTCACCGAGACAACAACAAACCATCCAGTGGACTTTGTCAAGTTTCGGATTTGTTACGTTTCTGTGTTCTATCTCCTTCTAGATCACCCTTTGGAATCTTGAGAGGGGTCTGCATTTAGCAGGTAAGCTAGTGAGATTAGGAAACACACTGAAATTGAAGCTGGTGAGGGTGCCGGTGTGGCCTCTTTTCGATAGGTCGATGTGCATGATGGAACTGAGATTGTTGCACAAAATGCCGGTCCAGTTGCAGGCGTTTGGGGTATCGGAAAGAGCCCATGATGTGAGATTAGTAGACACGGACAAGGAATCTTTCCATTGTATTAGCGCTTCTGCTTCCGTTATTGTTGCTGCTGATATCGAAGTGATCTGCATCAAAAACAGAAGGCACCAAAGAATTTGATGAAACATACGAAGAAAACGCAGAAAAGCAATTTTTTCGGATTTTCCCATGGCTAATGCAAAACCTTCTTTGTTGTTTTGGAACAATCCCATTTTAATATATGCTCATTTCAGAATTTTCTTCATTTCCTTTGACAGTTTCAACATTTAGTTTGATGTATTCACAACATAAAAAACAGTCATAATATTTAGATGTTCATATACATGAATACATGATGGCCTCAAATGACTCAACATGATCAATTTATTATTACAATACAGAATCAGAGTCAGAGTCATCAACCCAAATATCCCACACAAGTCAAAGTTCGGGAGGAGGGTAGCGGACAGATCAAGGACAAATGAGAAGTCATCTAATTTTTTTTTAATGACTTAATTGTTAATGTCAAATATTGTTTTATTAAAAATCCCACATTTTCTATACAAGTAGGTAGAAGGGAATTTGTTGAACAAAATCAAGGAGACGAAGCAACCAATCATACCAAACAAAATCCCGAAGACGACCAATTAAGAGAATCGTCAATCACCATGTACTGACAATAAATTGAGTCACCTATAAAATACACCGTATCAATACTGTGATGATGAGGACGATGAACTAGATTGTGAAGTAAGTGATATGGATGATGAAGAATATGATGACGAGGAGGTTTATGATGATGGATTCAGTGATGATGAATACAATTCAAGACTAGTCCATGAGTATACTAGGTCTTGTACATCCGTGGAATCAAGGACCAAAAGTTTTACGGCATGTGTAGATGATGATGTATATTCGGATAGGGCTGGTTATGTACATTCAGTACTGAATTCTGTTGAAAACACAGCTCAATGGACCGATCTTGGGTGCATTGACAGTAGAAGAGCTTAGGCAATTCTCTTCGACTTACTCTCCAAGAAGATCGCCATGTCGTAGCCCAGATGAGAGGCCATTACTTGGCACTGTCGGTGTGCACTGGAACGAAAGAACTAATGTTGGCGAGGTACTAGCTCAGTTTCTTCATTGAACAGCATACCCAATAAGCCAATATTACGAGCAAATATCAGAGTACTTAATTACTTGAACCAAGAGGTATACACGAAACGAGGATCGAGAGATCCTCAAAATCTTTGGTTATTTGGTGTATTGATCTGCATTTGCTGTGATTCTTGTTTTGTTAAATATATATTCTGTAAGTAGATCAAATTGTGAATTTTGATGAGTTTTCTATTAATGTTGTGTGTGGATTGTAGAGTGCTAATTCTAGACTGTAATTCTTTATTGGTTTGTTCATATATATGGAAAAAATACCTAGAATAATCCAAGTTATTCATGTTTTTTCCTACAATAGTCCCACCTATAGAAAGAAGACGATTTTAATTTTAATGTACCATGCTAGTTTTTGAACAATGCTGCTCCTATCAAACAATTTGGTCTGTAATATTTCAATCCCACATTTTCTATACAAGTAGGGAGAAGGGAATTTGTTGAACAAAATCAAGGAGACGAAGTAACCAATCATACCAAACAAAATCCCGAAGACGACCAATTAAGAGAATCGTCAATCACCATTTACCGACAATAAGTCACCTATAGAATACACCGTATCAATACTTCATAATTTCAATTGATCAAAATTTTTATTTGCCCCCGTAAAATATGTTTTGATGTTTTGATTTTACGGTAAGTGAACTTCCCATGAAAATTGTTGAAGATACGTCACTGATTATAAGGTCATACGACCAAGACTACCATAGAAACATGGAGAAGAAAGTTGCAAGTATTTTTATTAAAAAATCACACCGAACGATCATTGATACAATATCACCTAAAAAAGCTAAAAGAGACTAATACAGCTAAAACACATACAATGTTGCATATCTATATACTTTTTGTGGGATATATATCGCTTCTACAACAATTTTTGACTAAATAAAGTAAAAATCCTAGACAAGCAATGAACTATGTTGTCTATAGCTTATCATCGCGAACGATTAGCATTCAATTTCCCTAGTGTGATGGTAAAAAAGGGCTCAGAAAGATAACTGTGTTTTCGAGCAGATAGTTCTTGAGCCACATACCGCATTGTGGGGCGTAAATCTGGTTCTGTACTTGTGCATAACAAAGCTAGTGAGACTGCAATTACGACATCTTTTGCTACTTGCCTTGATGGTGGTGAGAGACGTTGGTCTAAAATGTCTTGGACCAGTACATCTTGCAACTCAGCACACGAAGATAATGTCGACAGAAATTCGCCTGGATGCTCCCCCATCATAACTTCCAATACCACCACTCCGTAGCTATAAACGTCACACTTTTCTGTTACTCGCATTGTAAAAGCCAGCTCTGCAAAAGGAATGTACGAAGATGTCAAAAATTAGAGATATGTCCACCAAGATTGAGGGTATCAGACAAAAGTGAGGCTTGTTAGGCCGTGACAATTCGTCACACAATCACCCCATGGGCCCATAAACCCACGGGTAATGAGCGTTGATTTGCATAGAACACATGATGAGTTTTACCTAATAAGTATTATATACAAACCCACTTTTTTAGCGATGTAGGGTCTTCCTCATATGCGAAGTATTTCTAACAAGGCTTACCTGGGGCCATATATCCATATGAACCAACAACATTAGTCCAGTTAGATGCATCTGAACTAAGGAGTTTTGCAGTACCGAAATCTGAAAGTCGAGGTTCAAATTCACAATCAAGCAGGACATTGTTTATGGATATGTCACGGTGAACAACCGGTGGGGTGCAATCGTGATGCAGATAGGCAACTGCATGAGCTAACCCTCTTACGATATTCAACCTTCTTTCCCATCCAAGCTCGAGTTTGGCAGCATCACTGTACAGAACTTTCCCCAAACTGCCCCTTTCGACATAGTCATAGACTAGATACATAGAGCCCTTACTGGAACAGTAGCCATATAACTTGATTATATTCCTGTGTCTGACCTCTGTCAATGCCCTTATCTCATTCTCAAAACTTTGTTTATTTGTCGAGGGAATGTCGCTGGAATCTGACATGTTTAGCTTCTTGACAGCAACGATTTGTCCTGACAACAATGAAGCCTTATAAACACGGCTGAATCCACCTTGACCTATACAATAAACTTCACTGAAATCATCAGTGGCGCTGACAATTTCCCTGAAGGTAAATTTTCCTTCCGCTCCCCATATCAATGATTCCGATAATGTTTTACTCTCAGAATCGGGTTTTTTCATCTTTCTGCAACATAATAGTGCTACAATTACAGATGCAACAAGAAGGACAATAGAGACAATAGGAACAACTATAGCTATAACCTTTTTGTGGCTTTTGTGAGAGTCTATCTGATCACACGGAGATATGCCGGCTGCATTTCCACAAAGACCAGCATTTCCCATGAACAACCCATCTCGAAAAATATCATCATTAGGGATTGAACCCGACAAGTTGTTGTAGGATAGATCAAGAGACAGTAAGCTAGCCATAGTTGAGAATGACGATGGGACCTCCCCTGACAAATGGTTATGTGAAAGATTGAGGGTTTCCAAGTTTATCAGTTTGACAAGATCTTGTGGGATTGGACCAGAAAGATTGTTGCTGCTCAAATCCAACCAGTGTTGAATTTCAATTAACTTGCTAAGCTCTTCTGGTATGTTTCCTGATAAGCCATTGTGACTCAAATTCATGCTTAATAACCTGCTACAATCCCCAAGCGATTCGGGAATTCCACCTGACAAATTGTTAGCCGATAAATCAAGATTCTGAAGAGAGTTCAATTTGCCAATGCTTTTTGGAATGTCTCCTTTCAAGTGATTATCACTCATGTCAAGGATAATCAACAAGCTCAAATTTCCTAGTTCAGATGGGATTTCCCCACTAAATTCATTCGAACCAAGAGTTAGAACACGCAGCTGATGCAGTTTCCCAAGCTCAGCTGGTACTTCACCAGAAAGTCTGTTTTCATCCACCCGAAAGTCTGTTAGATTTCCACATTCTCCCCACTTGGGCGAGATCCCACCAACAAATCGATTTCCGCTCAGGTCTACGTAAGTAAGATTTGGGTAAATACCGAATGCATCCGATATATTTCCATCAAATTTATTTCCTTCCATCCGAAGTCTGACTAAACCCGAGCAGCTCTTCAAACAATCAAGAACATTTCCCGTGAAATTGTTCCCTTCAACTGTCAATGACTGAAGCTGTAACCCACCGCACAACCTCGGAGGTAACTCCCCAGAAAAATTATTGTTTGAAAAGCTAATATTGTAAATAGAAGGGAATTTTTTACCAAAGTTTCGTGGGATTTCCCCCGAAAGATGATTGGTAAACACATGGAATATTTGTAGATTGGTGAGGTCTGACAAAGACTCAGGCAACTCGCCGATGAGCTGATTACTATCGATATCAAGAACAGTCAACGATGTGAGATTTCCAATCTCCGGTGGGATTTCTCCAGTGAGATTGTTCGAGAATAGATGTATCAACGAAAGATTACTTAACTTCCCAATTGTTGAAGGAATTGATCCAGAAAGCTGGTTAGATGAAAGATCAATCTCTATCAAATCATGCAAATTTCCTATCTCTAAGGGAATAACACCAGTAAAATTATTATTATAAAGATAAAGAAACCTAAGTTTTGACAAATGCCCAATTTCAGGAGGAATAATCCCACTAAAATTATTGTAATCAAGTGCCAAGGTGATCAACTCAGTCCAGTTGGTTAAGAAATATGGAGAAATTTCACCAAACAGATTGTTTTCAAATAACAAAAGTTCTGAAATTTTTGTAAGTTTAGTCAAGGATAAGGGCAATTCCCCAGTTAATGAATTTTGGGCTAGAGCTAGAAAACTAAGCTTAGTACATAACCCAAGTTCAGAAGGAATATACCCTTCAAAATTATTTTTACTAAGATCTAAACGAATTAGTTTTGATAGATTAGAAATCTTGGGTGATATTGACCCATTGAACAAATTCACATATAGGCTAAGATACTCAAGATTTGGAAGACTAGAGAACAGAGATTCTGGGATTAACCCAGTTAATTGATTATTTGACAAGACCAGATAAGTCAAATTCTTACTCCCAAAAATGAAGCTAGGAAATTCTCCAATTAGCTCATTAACCCCGAAATCCAAGTAGGTTAATACAGGCATGGAATTAAAATTAGACCAATTATCAGGAGTTTCAAGGTAATTTGGACCCAAATCTAGGGTTCTTAACTTTCTCAAATTGCTAATTTCGGGAGGAATTATACCAGCAATGTAATTATATGACAGATTAAGATAAACGAGTTGAGACAACTGACCAATTTCTGAAGGAAAATAACCTTTAAAATTATTGTAACTAAGATCTAATTGAGTGAGTTTAGAGAGATTACCAATGGCTACCGGGATTTGCCCAGAAAGAGTGTTTGTATCAAGAATTAACCAAGATAGATTTGGGAAATCGCTGAAACTGAAATTTGTTAGATTACCAGTAAGATCGTGATTGCTCAAATTGATGATGGAGATGGAATTACGATTGTTGCATGAAATTCCAGTCCAATTGCAAAGATTTTGAGCATTGGAAAGCTTCCATGAAGACAGAGAATCGGAATAAGACAGAGAGTTTTTCCAGGTGAGAAGTGAATGTGCTTCAGTAATAGGTGTTGCTGATGTTAAAGAAGAAAAAAGTGGTAAAAATAACAAGTAAAACAATATCATTTTGTGAGTATGATAACAAGTTGAAGATTTTTGAGCTTCTGCCATTAATGGCTTTTCTCCCACCATTTAAATAAGAAAGTGAGCGGGTAGATTTTACAATTTTTTTTTTTTAATTTTTAAAACTTAATAAAGTAATTTATTGATAAAATTATGGTACCGACATCCAAAACAAAATAGATGTCATTTTTCCTCCCATAATAATACTCCCTCCTATTCGGCCTATGTATCCCATTTAGTTTTTTTCACACTTGCTGGGATAATATTTTAACCCTTAATATCTCAAATTATTCTTGATTAAAAATTATAAAAATTTGATATTAATAATCCAAACAAGATCTCACATGACTATGTTTTAACCTATAGATTATGTATAAAATACAAATTACGAGTAATGGGTGAAAAGTGCCAAAAAAGAAAATAGCTAAAGCATTTGTAAGATATACTATAACAATTCTATTTAGTTAAGTTAGAATTTAATATGTTCAATGAATGAAAAAAGAAAAGTTATGTATCAGGTAAATAATTAAAATAAACATCAATAATTATAATTATGTTTTGATTTAAAAAATAATGAATTTCGTAAATTTAAGAACGATAGTATACAATACTTAAATTATTATTTCAAATTGTTTTTATATATATTTCGTACTAACATATTCGTGTATTGCATGAGTTTCTATACTAGTACGGACTAATGTGAGTCCGAGCCCCACTATGTTTTCTTTTCAAAAAGTAGAGTAAGGCTTTTTGGAAAGTTCATGCATTGACTGCAGAATGACGTATATTCGGGCACACGGGGTCACGTGCCTATTGGCGTTTTTTTAAAATTTAAATTATACTTTTCTATTGGTCAGTATAAAAATATAAAATTAATATTGAATTTTTTTTGATGATAAATATTTTCTCATTTTAGTAAGTCTGTCTTATTTTTTTGTTTATTTTGTCCCATTTTTTATTAGGTCAGTTGATTTAATTTGTTTTATTTTCTTTATTTTAAGGTATTTTATATTAAAAATTTTAGCAAGTCTTGTATAAGATCGTCTCACCATGAGATGAGCCCATACAAGCAGCTCATTAGTGAAATAAATAAATAAATATATGAAGACTGAAATTCCACTTGTACGAGAAGCATTTTTTTAAGAATACTTTAAGCTGACCCAATTGAGGTCGTCTCACGGTGAGACGACCTTAACAAAGAACATGCACTATAATAGATCAATTCACTATTTATTTACAACATACACATTATTTTTAGAGTATATTTAACTTTTTTCTCTAGTTACATTATTTTAAATAAAGTGAAATGAATTTAATAAAATTATTATTAATTAAGGTAATGCATATGATTAAGATAGATGTTAATTTTATTTAGTGTAAAGATGACTTAAGGATATTATAAGAAAAGATTTAAGATATTGAAAATAGGCATTAAGGATATTATAAGAATAGATTTAAGATATTAAAAATAGGAATTAAGGATATTATAAGAATAGATTTAAGATATTGAAAATAGACATTAAAAAATTTATGCGGTAAGTAAGTGTAAAGGATGACTTACTATTATGGGTCAAGTATTTTAGTCTTTGTGTTTATAAGTTGAATATGTTAATTGTTTAGTAGGAGTATGATTCGGGGTTGCCTAGTTGACTTATGGATATGGGTCTATTTTTTTAGTCTTTGTACATAATCTTTTCTCATTAGGAGTGGAATAGATAAATAATATTCAAATTTTATTTCAGCTAGTCGCTTGAGAGATTGTCTTTTTGAGAGATATATGTCAAGTCTAGGTTGTCGAGCCCGTTAAAGATTAATATCTACTCCATCCCATTTAAGATTAATATTTACATACTATATTCTTATTTCTTAATGCCTACATACATTATCCTTAATACTTATCGTATTCTTAATGCCTATTTTCAATATCTTAAAATTGTTCTTACAATATTCTTAATGACTACTTACAATATTATAAAAAGGGGTATTCCACGTAGTAACCCTGAGGCCTTGGGTTTTCCACGTGGTAACCAAAACTTTTAAAAAATTCACGCGGTAACCCTAAGGTTTACCAAATTGTTCTACCGTGACCTTTTTAATTAAACATAAAAACGTTAGCAAGCTTTAGTTTTAATGTTTTAAGGTTGTTGTATGCCTATTGCCGCTGAGATTTTGGCGATAATGTTTGCTATTAGACAAAATTTTTGAATTTATAATCCCAATGCAATATATACCAACTACTCCCTCAGTCCCATTTAATTTGCAGCATTTTCTATTTTAGTCCGTCCCACTTAATTTGCATCATTTCTATTTTTGGATAATGGCCCACCATTTACTTTTAATCTCATCCATACATTTTTATTCTCTTTTAATTTCATCCACACAATTTATTCTCTCTCTTCATTTATTACCACATTTTTAAAAATACCCCTTTTCTCTTTGATGCAAATCAAAGAGGACGGAGGGAGTATGTCTCAAAGAAATAGAATAAAGAAAGGACTTTATATAAATCATACAGTATATAATATCTTTACAAATTTATCTTTAGACCTCTTTAATCAGCTTGAAAAGCACAAGGAATTGGAAAATATATCACAAGAAAGAAGAATAAAAAAAAGATAATCAACTTTATTTTGAGGAGATCGAGTAAAAAATATTTTACCCATCTCACTAGGGTAAATTATTTACCCAAAATCAAGCTTATAATTTTCATATTTTTTTCTTCTCCATCACTCTAGAACTATAACAATTACGATAATATAATATTTTTTAATTTTCTACTTCAATAACCATGTCTACTTACTTTAACTTTAATTTCTCTCATAAATTATCATCATTATGTTATTTTTCTCATAAATATTTACACATAATACAAATATGACCATTATTTAATCTTATATGCATAGAATATAATATAATCTTTTTTTTTGAAAGAAGAGTATAATATAATCTTAAACTTGGTGGAAAAACCAAATAAAAAAGCGTACAAAATGTATCATAGTAACCTCGCCCCTCCTAAAAATATGTTCAAGTTTTGCCACTGTATGAGACTGTCTTGAACACAATTATTATTATATACTTCCTCCGTTCTAAAACACTCGCTACATTTCGATTTTGTGCACTATTCATCGTTCAAGCTTATTTTACACATTGCGACTAATGTGTAAGTAAAAATATAGTCAAGTGGGATCTTGTTTGAATCGTCTAATCGCATACTTTCATAAGATTAAATTTTTATAATTTTTAGATAAGTGTAGTTTAAGATATTAATAATCGAAATTGTGTAATGGATTACGTAAAAAAGTGAAATATAACAAGTATTATAAAACAGATAAAGTAACCATTAAAGACTTAAAGTCACTATTAAAGTCATGGCCTTTTTTAAAATAATTTGCATATGAAGCGTTTACAAGTCAACTATTAAATTATTCTTCGTCAATGCATGAAACTTCCAAAAGCTATACTCTTCTTTTAGAAAAGAAAAAATAATCATACTAAGACCCACATTACCCCTAATTATTAACGACGACCAATAAGTATTGAATTAAGATACTTAATAATCCGTTTCATAATACTTGCTATTAAGTGTGGCATGTTGTGTGGAAAAATGTCTCTATCAGTAGCAACTAGCAACTTTTATAGAACGGAGGAAGTATAAAAGTACATAAGACTCTCTCCGATTCACAATTATTGTCTCATTTTCTAATTGGGTAAATTTACCTCAAATGTTTCATTTTTATTTTTAGTCATGATTTTTTTTACCTAAATACCAACTTCCACCTTTACAATTAATTTAATTAATTAAACTACTCCAACTATCATCGTTTTGATGGACCTTATCCACTCTTAATATCTGTGCCCAACCAAATGGGAGTATATAACACATTAGAATAATATTAAATTAGTTTTTTACTCTTAAATTAGACTGAAATTATTCTTAATGTCAATATGTAATCAAAAAAACACTCTTATCATCCCAAAACATATGATAATAGGAGGAAATGCTTAATATTCCTCACATGCGAACATTGAATGCCGTCAAGTTTGTACGTGGGAGTAATCAAACAGGGTTGAGACATTATTCTTTTCGAACCGGCCACTGATGATTTCAGTGAAGTTTATTGTATAGGTCAAGGTGGATTCGACAATGTGTATAAGGCTTCATTGTTGTCAGGAAAAATCGTTGCTGTCAAGAAGCTAAACATGTCAGATTCCAGCGAATAAAATACAAATTAAGAGTAATGGGTGAATAATGCCAAAAAAGAAATGTCCCATTTTGGCTGAATATGAGGTAGTATGATTTTAGGACGTTATTTTTTACTTAGAAAGTATGTGCACTTCATATTTTTTCGGTTCCATACAAAAACTAAATGATAGGTTCGAAAAGAATAACGTTTCAACCCTATTTGATTACTCTCACGTTCAAACTTGACGGTGTTCGGTGTTCACATGTAAGGAGTGTTGGGCACTTCCACCTATTATCATTGTTTTGAGATGATAAGTGCGTATTATTCTGATTATATGTTGGCATTAAGAATAAATTCAGTCTGATTTAACAGTAAAAATTATAACATGTTATATACTTCCTCCGTTTAATTATACTTGTTATATTTCACTTTTTACGCAATTTAATGCGTAATTTTGATCATTTATATCATAAGCTACGCTTCACCAAAAATTATAAAAAATTGATATTTATGTATTCGATCAGACGATTCAAATAAGATTTCAGTTGACTATTTTTTTGACACATTAGCTGCAATACGTAAAATAAGCTTAAAGATGAATCATACAATACTATAAAAGTCTTAGAAAATTCCAAATGCTATCATTTAAAAAGGCATGAAAATATTTATCAAATTTAGAATCTAATATTTTTGTTTAAGTTTAAAGCCAAATTAGGTAAATCATTTGTACGATATACTATAACAATTTTATTTAGTTAAGTTAGAATTTAATATGTTCAATTGATTGAAAAAAGAAAAGTTATGTATCAGGTAAATAATTAAAATAAACATCAATAATTATAATTATGTTTTGATTTAAAAAATCATGAATTTCGTAAATTTAAGAACGATAGTATATAATACTTAAATTATTATTTTAAATTGTTTTTATATATATTTCGTATTAACATATTCGTGTATTGCACGAGTTTCTATACTAGTACGGACTAATGTGAGTCCGAGCCCCACTATGTTTTCTTTTCAAAAAGTAGAGCAAGGCTTTTTGGAAAGTTCATGCATTGACTGCACAATGACTTTATTAGTTGACGAGTCTACGCTGCATTGCAATCAGTGGCGGACGTATATTCGGGCACACGGGGTCACGTGCCTATAGGCGTTTTTTTTAAAATTTAAATTATACTTTACTATTGGTCAGTGTAAAAATATAAAATTAATATTGAATTTTTTTTGATGATAAATATTTTCTCATTTTAGTAAGTCTGTCTTATTTTTTTGTTTATTTTGTCCCATTTTTTATTAGGTCAGCTGATTTAATTTGTTTTATTTTCTTTATTTTAAGGTATTTTATATTAAAAATTTTAGCAAGTCTTGTATAAGATCGTCTCACCATGAGATGAGCCCATACAAGCAGCTCATTAGTGAAATAAATAAATAAATATATGAAGACTGAAATTCCACTTGTACGAGAAGCATTTTTTTAAGAATACTTTAAGCTGACCCAATTGAGGTCGTCTCACGGTGAGACGACCTTAACAAAGAACATGCACTATAATAGATCAATTCACTATTTATTTACAACATACACATTATTTTTAGAGTATATTTAACTTTTTTCTCTAGTTATATTATTTTAAATAAAGTGAAATGAATTTAATAAAATTATTATTTTTTAAGGTAATGCATATGATTAAGATAGATGTTAATTTTATTTAGTGTAAAAGATGACTTAAGGATATTATAAGAAGAGATTTAAGATATTGAAAATAGACATTAAGGATATTATAAGAATAGATTTAAGATATTGAAAATAGACATTAAGGATATTATAAGTAAGTGTAAAGGATGACTTACTATTATGGGTCAAGTATTTTAGTCTTTTGTGTTTATATGTTGAATATGTTAATTGTTTAGTAGGAGTATGATCCGGGGTTGCCTAGTTGACTTACTGATGTGGGTCTATCTTTTTAGTCTTTGTACGTAATTTTTTCTCATTAGGAGTGGAATAGATAAATAATATTCAAATTTTATTTCAGCTAGTCGCTTGAGAGATTATCTTTTTGAGAGATATATGTCCAGTCTAGGTTGTCGAGCCCGTTAAAGATTAATATCTACTGCATCCCATTTAAGATTAATATCTACATACTATATTCTTATTTCTTAATGCCTACATACATTATCCTTAATACTTACTTATCGTATTTTTAATGCCTATTTTCAATATCTAAAAATTGTTCTTACAACATTGTTAATGACTACTTACAATATTTTAAAAAGGGGTATTCCACGTAGTAATCCTGAGGTCTTGGGTTTTCCACGTGGTAACCAAAACTTTTAAAAAATTCACGCGGTAACCTTAAGGTTTACCAAATTGTTCTGCCGTGACCTTTTTACACATAAAAACGTTAGCAAGCTTTAGTTTTAATGTTTTAAGGCTGTTGTATGTCTATTTCCCCTGAGATTTTGGCGATAATGTTTGCTATTAGACAAAATTTTTGATTTTATAGTCCCAATGCAATATATACCTACTATGTCTCAAAGAAATAGAATAAAGAAAGGAGTTTATATAAATCAAATACTATATAATATCTTTACAAATTTGTCTTTAGACCTCTTAAATCAGCTTGAAAAGCACAAGGAATTGGAAAATATATCACAAGAAATTAAGTATAATATTTTTAAGTAGATTTAATGGCAATATAAATTTGCATCATTTTCTTTTTTTGTTAGCTTTTTTTAATTTAAAAGGAATTAGAAGAGTAATTCTAGTATGAGTTATAAGGGTAAATATTTAAGGGGAAATAAAATTAAAACTACAAAAGTAAAAGTAAGTAGATGTGAATTTAAAAGGGGAGATAGATAATAATAAAGATATAAAAAAGAGTATAAGAAAGAAGAATAAAAAAAAAGATAATCAACTTTATTTTGAGGAGATGAGTAAAAAATATTTTACCCATCTCACTAGGGTAAATTATTTACCCAAAATCAAGCTTATAATTTTCATATTTTTTTCTTCTCCATCACTCTAGAACTATAACAATTACGATAATATAATATTGTTTAATTTTCTACTTCAATAACCATGTCTACTTACGTTAAATTTAATTTCTCTCATAAATTATCATCATTATGTTATTTTTCTCATAAACAGTTTACACATAATACAAGTATGACCATTATTTGATCTTATATGAATCTTTTTTTTTGAAAGAAGACTATAATATAATCTTAAATTTGGTGGAAAAACCAAATTAAAAAGCGTACAAAATGTATCATAGTAACCTCGCCCCTCCTAAAAATATGTTCAAGTTTCGCCACTGTATGAGACTGTCTTGAACACAATTATTATTATATACTTCCTCCGTTCTAAAATACTCGCTACATTTCGATTTTGTGCACTATTCATCATTCAAGCTTATTTTACACATTGCGACTAATGTGTAAGTAAAAATATAGTCAAGTGGGATCTTGTTTGAATCGTCTAATCGCATACTTTCATAATATTAAATTTTTATTATTTTTAGATAAGTGTAGTTTAAAATATTAATAATCAAAATTATGTATTGGAGTGCGTAAAAAAGTGAAATATATCAAGTATTATGAAACGGAAGAAGTAACTAAAAAATAATTTGCATATGCAGCGTTTACTAGTCAACTATTAAATTATTCTTCGTCAATGCATGAAACTTCCAAAAGCTATACTCCCTCCGTCCCATTGAATTTGCATCATTTTCCATTTTGGTCCGTCCCACTTAATTTGCATCATTTCTATTTTTGGATAGTGGCCCACTACTTTTTTTTAATCTCATCCATACATTTTAACTCTCTTTTAATATCATCCACACAATTTATTCTCTCTCCTCATTTATTACCACTTTTTTTAAAAATATACCATTTTCTCTTTGATGCAATCTAAAAGGGACGGAGTAGTACTCTTCTTTTAGAAAAGAAAAAATACTCATACTGGGACCCACATTACCCCTACTTTCTAACGACTTATTAACGACGACTAATAAGTATTGAATTAAGATATTTCATCCGTTTCGTAATACTTGCTATTAAGTGTGACATGTTGTGTGGAAAAATGTCTCTATCAGTAGCAACTAGCAACTTTTATAGAACGGAGGAAGTATAATAGTACATAAGACTCTCTCCGATTCACAATTATTGTCTCATTTTCTAATTGGGTAAATTTACCTCAAATGTTTCATTTTTATTTTTAGTCCAACCCATTAAAGCTAAATATCTATTTTTACTACATTTTTCTTTATGGGCCAGTTTAATTAGAGATGATCTTTCATGAAGACCGTCTCTCACAAGAATTTGTGTTAAAAAATAACATCAATTAAAAGAAAAAAAGTTTGATATATAATAGTGATTAAAAATAGTCCTTCTGGATGGAGTATTTTTCTTTAATGAGTGGGAACTAAAAGTCCTCGTTCGTTTGAATAATTGTGTTTAAGAATTGAAATTCTTGATTGGTTGACTTGACATTAACAAGGAATCTCATCCAAAACAAAACACGTTACCTTATAAATTTATTTTAAGCTGATTCGAAACACCGGTCAATCAAAATCCAAAAAAAATGCTTCAACTTGTGCAACCAAGTTAACTAGACTAAAACCGTCAAGATTGGACCAACTGAACCGTTGAATTCAAACCTTTTGGTTAGAACAGTTATTGTTCACCATGATGGCCATGGAACGTAAACCGACTGGAATCGGTCTGAACCGTGGCCATTAATAGTAGATTAAGGTAGTCTTCATCATTAGTGCTTCTATGTCTCTCTAGGACATCAACAAAGATAAATATGATTGTTTTAAGAGAAAAATATAGATATATGATAATAAATAAAGAGATCGAAATGAATTGTGTGGATCAATATAAAGGGTTAAAATATATAAATAAAATTAAAAGAAAATAATAAGATATTGTAAAAAAAATATAGTATAAAATACTATACACAACCTACAATAAAAAATAATGGAGTATTAAATTAAGTAACCAACTAAAACTTTTTTTAAGAAATTTAATAATTCTTTGTTAAAAATATCATACAATATATACAACTTAATAACTATCAATGAATACATAAAAATTTTAATTAATTAAATAAAATTCAATATGAAAAAAAATGTAACGCAGTGCCGTTTCTAATAATGTTCGGGCCCTAGGCAGAAAATAGAAAAATGGTCTTTATATAGTTAAAGTTTCAGTTCGTTTTTTTAATGTATGATCATGCGCTTGATTAAAAAACTCAATATTGTAAGTTCGATCCACGTTAGAAGCTATTTATGCAAACACAATTTTTAATAATAAGGATTAACTCAATTTGAGCCCTAGGCGATTGCACCTCAAAACTACCCTCAGGAACGGCCCTAATGTAACGGACTAAATGGACGAACTAAAGATGGATATATTTCAAAAAAAAAAAAAAAAAAACTAAAGATGGATATCATATTCATTATGAATACTGCAAGTTGTCTATGAACACAATTATTATATATAACTACTAGTGTCATGGCCTTGAATATGTCTTATTTTTTAGTTCGTCTATTTCATTTGCCTATTTTTATTTGGCACGATTTGTATGAAACTGTCTCATACTAAGACGATTTTAAAATAAGAAGCCAATAAACTAAAAGTTTTTATTATTGATTATTTAACCCAAATATGAAGTATGTCTCATATAAGAATTTGTGATTTTTATTTAGAAAAATTGTCGAATACTTTGCAAATATAAGATTATTATTGATTATTTAACCCAAATATGAGGGGTTGTGGTGCTATAAGGGGTAGGGTTATAATAGTTTAGATAAGTGGATATATCGGGTGAAAAATTGAATTATTAGAATATAATGCAAATATAAGATTATTTGCAATAGATGAGCGAAAAAGTCGAATTATTTTAAAAATTTCCATTTTTTCGTTTCAACCTTTTTAAAACTTTTATTTGCATATGTAATTTATGTTTTGATCTTTATACATTTTTTTCATTCTCATACCAAAAATTATTTTATATTTCCTCCGTTTTACTATACTTGCTACATTTGACTTTTTACGTATTCCAATGCGTTATTTTGATAATTTACTACATATTTTGAATTATACATGTCTAAAAATCATAAAACGATAATTTATAAAAATATACGATTAGACGATACAAATAAGATCCTACTTGACTATATTTTTTCTTACACATCAGCCGCAATATATAAAATAAAC
The DNA here is from genome assembly GCA_019776075.1 of Amaranthus palmeri. Lineage (NCBI taxonomy): Eukaryota > Viridiplantae > Streptophyta > Magnoliopsida > Caryophyllales > Amaranthaceae > Amaranthus > Amaranthus palmeri. Next base: position 2,873,370 of record JAAKBH010000271.1, on the reverse strand, counting down.
TTGAACGATGAATAATGTCAATAATAAAAATATAGCGAGTATCTCAGAACGGAGAAAGTTAATTATATGGGATAAATTCAAAAATTTCTAATCAATAACCGTGATTGTAAATCACCAAAAGACAAATAGAAAAATATTAAAATAAACAAGTTTAAAAAAGATAAAATTAAACAACAAATCTCTCACCCTATCACATCCTACCACATAAGGATAATTTATTAATGTCATAAATAACCGTTATTTACCTAGACTTTTTCGGGATAAATTTGATGACAGGAAAGATAAATATTATCTTGTCATTAATTTCTCCGCCATATTTTCAGCAATTCAAAGGCAATATGAACATGAATTGTCATTTTGTCAAACATTCACAAATCGCAATGCAGCGTTGACTTGTCAAATATTAAATTATTCTACAGTCAATGCATGAAATTTCCATAAAAAAAAAATTATTTTACGTCAAAACAAACCCGATGATCCGATAGATGCTCGACTTTATAACCGAATCTGATTTGACTCGACTTAAAAATAGATCTACAATTATGTAAAAACAATGTGAACACAAAACCCAATTTTGAACCGAGTCGAAACACTTGACCCGAAATCAACCCCATGACCCGAATGAACACCTCTACTGGGAGTCTGGGACCCATATAAATATATCGCTAAGCTGTTTCAACTAGCTAGATCACCAAATATTAATATTAGCTGATTTCACCACCTAATAAACCCTCAATTTATATTAAAATAAGTTAAAATTATTCAATAAACTAATTTACCAATCATTCATAAAGAATTTGTATTAAATTAATTTTATTCTGGTATAGATATCGTATGACATTTTTATTAATAAATTATTACAATCTTAAATAAAGAATATATATGAATTATTAACACCTACCCACCCACCCACCGTTTTATTTAAAAGGGGAAGAAAATGGTGGGAAAAAAAAAGCCATTAATGGCGGAAGCTCAAAAATCTTCAACTGCTGTTCATACTCCCAAAATGATGTTATTTTACTTGTTAGTTTTAGCACTATTTTCTTCTTTATCATCAGCAGCAACAATTACTGAAGCACAATCACTTCTCACCTGGAAAAACTCTCTATCTACATCCGATTCTCTGTCTTCATGGAAGCTTTCCAATGCTCAGAATCTTTGCAATTGGACTGGAATTTCATGTAACAATCTTAATTCTATCTCCACCATCAATTTAAGCAATCAAGATCTTACTGGTGATTTAACCAATTTCAGTTTCAGTGATTTCCCAAATCTAGCTAGTTTAATTCTTGATACAAACACTCTTTCTGGGCAAATCCCGGTAGCCATTGGTAATCTCTCTAAACTCACTCAATTAGATCTTAGTAATAATTATTTTGAAGGGTATATTCCTTCTGAAATTGGTCAGTTGTCTCAACTTGTGTATCTTAATCTGTCTATTAATAACATTGCTCGTATAATTCCTCCCGAAATTAGCAATTTGAGAAAGTTAAGAACCCTAGATTTTGGGTCAAATTACCTTGAAACTCCTGATAATTGGTCTAAGTTTAATTCCATGCCTGTATTAACCCACTTAAATTTGGGGTATAATGAGTTAACTGGAGAATTTCCTAGCTTCATTTTTGGGTGTAAGAATTTGACTTATCTGGATTTGTCAATCAATCATTTAACTGGGTTAATCCCAGAATCTCTGTTCTCTAATCTTCCAAATCTTGAGTACATTGACCTATCTGTGAATTTGTTCAATGGGTCAATATCACCCAAGATTTCTAATCTATCTAAACTAACTGAACTTCATATAAATTTGAACATGCTTTCTGGTTCAATTCCTGAGAGTATAGGTAAAATTTCTGGCCTCAAAGTTATTGAAGTGCGCAATAATTCACTTTCTGGAAGAATACCTTCATCTATAGGACAACTTAGGGAGCTTCAGAGATTTGATGTTAATGAAAATAAGTTGAATTCTAGTATTCCTTCTGAACTTGGGTTATGTACTAAGCTTAGTTTTCTAGCTCTAGCCCAAAATTCACTAACTGGGGAATTGCCCTTATCCTTGACTAAACTTAGAAAAATTTCAGAACTTGGGTTATCACAAAACAATCTGTTTGGTGAAATTTCTCCATATTTCTTAACCAATTGGACTGAGTTGATCTCCTTGCAACTTCAGGACAATAACTTTAGTGGGATTATTCCTCCTGAAATTGGGCATTTGTCAAAACTTAGGTTTCTTTATCTTTATAATAATAGTTTTACTGGTGTTATTCCCTTAGAGATAGGAAAATTGCATGATTTGGTAGAAATTGATCTTTCATCTAATCAGCTTTCTGGATCAATTCCTTCAATAATTGGGAAGTTAAGTAATCTTTCGACGATACAGCTATTCTCGAACAATCTCACTGGAGAAATCCCACCGGAGATTGGAAATCTCACATCGTTGACTGTTCTTGATATCAATAGTAATCGGCTCATTGGTGAGTTGCCTGAGTCTTTGTCAGACCTCACCAATCTGCAAATATTCTCTGTGTTTACCAATGATCTTTCGGGGGAAATCCCACGAAACTTTGGTGAAAAACTCCTTTCTCTTTACAATGTTAGCTTTTCAAACAATAGTTTTTCTGGGGAGTTGCCTCCGAGGTTGTGCAGTGGGTTACAGCTTCAGTTATTGACAGTTAATGCGAATAATTTCACTGGAAATGTTCCTGATTGTTTGAAGAAGTGCGAAGGGTTAGTCAGACTTCGGATGGATGGAAATCAATTTGATGGAAATATATCGGATGCATTCGGTATTTACCCAAATCTTACTTATGTCAACCTAAGTGGAAATCGATTTGTTGGTGGGATCTCGCCCAAGTGGGGAGAATGTGGAAATCTGACAAACTTTCAGGTGGATGAAAACAGACTTTCTGGGGAAGTACCAGCTGAGCTTGGGAAACTGCATCAGCTCCGTGTTCTAACTCTTGGTTCGAATGAATTTAGTGGGGAAATCCCATGTGAACTAGGAAATTTGAGCTTGTTGATCAACCTTGACATGAGCGATAATCACTTGAAAGGAGACATTCCGGAAAGCATTGGCAAATTGAACTCTCTTCAGAATCTTGATTTATCGGCTAACAATTTGTCAGGTGGAATTCCCGAATCGCTTGGGGATTGTAGCAGGTTATTAAGCATGAATTTGAGTCACAATGGCTTATCAGGAAACATACCAGAAGAGCTTAGCAACTTAATTGAACTTCAAGCTTTGTTGGATTTGAGCAGCAACAATCTTGTTGGTCCAATCCCACAAGATCTTGTCAAACTGATAAACTTGGAAAACCTCAATCTTTCACATAACCATCTGTCAGGGGAGGTCCCATCGTCATTCTCAAATATGGCTAGCTTACTGTCTCTTGATCTATCCTACAACAACTTGTCGGGTTCAATCCCTAATGATGATATTTTCCGAGATGGGTTGTTCATGGGAAATGCTGGTCTTTGTGGAAATGCAACCGGCATACCTCCCTGTGATCAGACAGATTCTCACAAAAGCCACAAAAAGGTTATAGCTATAGTTGTTCCTATTGTTGCTGTTGTCCTCCTTGCTGCATGCGTAATTGCAGCACTATTATGTTGCAGAAAGAAGAAAAAACCCGATTTAGAGAGTAAAACTTTGTCAGACTTGGGAGAATCGGAATCATTAATATGGGGAACGGAAGGAAAGTTTACCTTCAGGGAAATTGTCAAGGCCACTGATGATTTCAGTGAATTCTATTGTATCGGTAAAGGTGGATTCGGTAGTGTTTATAGGGCTTCATTGTTGTCGGGACAAATCGTTGCTGTCAAGAAGCTAAACATGTCAGATTCTAGCGATATTCCGTCGACAAATAAACAGAGTTTTGAGAATGAGATAAGGGTATTAACAGAGGTCAGACACAGGAATATAATCAAGTTATATGGCTATTGTTCCAGGAAGGGTTCAATGTATTTGGTCTATGACTATGTTGAAAGGGGCAGTTTGGGGAAAGTTCTGTACAGTGATGCTGCCAAACTCGAGCTTGGATGGGAAAGAAGGTTGAATATCGTAAGAGGGTTAGCTCATGCAGTCGCCTATCTGCATCACGATTCCACCCCACCGATTGTTCATCGTGACATTTCCATAAACAATGTGCTGCTTGATTATGAATTTGAACCTCGACTTTCAGATTTCGGTACTGCAAAACTCCTTAGTTCAGATGCATCTAGCTGGACAACTGTTGCTGGTTCTTATGGATATATGGCCCCAGGTAAGCCTTCTTAGAAATACTTCACATATGAAGAAGATTCAAATCGCTAAAAAAATAGGTTGTAGACTTGTATATAATACTTGATGGGTAAAACTCATCATGTGGTACATGCAAATCAACGCTCATTACCTGTGGGTTTGTGGGCCCGAGCATACAGCTGCCCTGTGGGTGTATCCGCACGAATGGGCCCATGGGGTGATTGTGTGACGAATTGTCATGGCCTAACAAGCCTCACTTTTGTCTGATATCTCATATATACTCAATTTTGATGGGCATATCTCTGATTTACATGGTCGTACTTTCCTCTTGCAGAGCTGGCTTTGACAATGCGAGTAACAGAAAAGTGTGACGTTTATAGCTACGGAGTGGTAGTATTGGAAGTTATGATGGGGCAGCATCCAGGAGAATTTCTGTCGACATTATCTTCCTTTGCTGAGAAGCAAGACGCACTACTCAAAGACATTTTAGACCAACGTCTCTCACCACCATCAAGGCAAGTAGCAGAAGATGTCGTAATTGCAGTCACACTAGCTTTGTTATGCACGAGTACAGAACCAGATTCACGCCCTACAATGCGGTATGTGGCTCAAGAGCTATCTGCTCAAACACACAGTTATCTTTCTGAGCCCTTTGGTACTGTTACGCTTGGGAAATTGAATGCTAATCGTTCATGATGATAAGCTATAGACAACATAGTTCATTGCTTGTCCAGGATTTTTACTCGATGTAGTCGAAAATTTGTTGTAGAAACTTAGTTTCACCAAGAAATAATAAATCCCACGAAAAGTATATAGATATGCAACATTCTATGTTTTTAGCTGTATTAGTCTCTTTTAGCTTTGTTAGGTGTTGTTGTATTATTGATCCTTCTGTGTAATTTTTAATAAAAATACTTGCAACTTCCTTCTCCATGTTTCTATGGAAGTCTTGGTCGTATGACCTTATAATCAGTGACGGATCTTCATCAATTTTCATGGGGAGATCACAACGTAAAATCAAAACATCAAAACATATTTTACTGGGGCAAATGAAAATTTTGATCAATTGAAATTATGGAGTATTCTGTGTATTTTATAGGTGACTCAATTTATTGTCGGTACATGGTGATTGACGATTCTCTTAATTGGTCGTCTTCGGGATTTTGTTTGGTATGATTGGTTGCTTCGTCTCCTTGATTTTGTTCAACAAATTCCCTTCTCCCTACTTGTATAGAAAATGTGGGATTTTTAATAAAACAAAATTTGACATTAACAATTAAGTCATTAAAAAAAACTTTGATGACTTCTCATATGTTGAACTGGTGTATAGTTTATTAAGGAAAGCTAGCAGAATTGCTTCACCATTAATCCAAATGGAATTTTTAATTATATTTGGATAGTCTTTTGCATCTAATAGCTAGACAGGATTATACTTGGCTACATATTATTTCATATGGGGCACAGGTATGATCTGTCCGCTATCCTCCTCCCGAACTTTGACTTGTGTGGGATATTTGAATTGATGACTCTGACTCTGATTCAGAATTGTAATAATAAATTGATCAAGTTGAGTCATTTGAGGCCATCATGTATATGAACATCAAAATATTATGACTGTGTTTTATGTTGTGACTACATCAAACTGAATGTTGAAACTGTCAAAGGAAATGAAGAAAATTCTGAAGTGGGCATATATTAAAATGGGATTGTTCCAAAACAACAGAGAAGGTATTGCATTAGCCATGGGAAAATCTGAAAAATTTTCTTTTCTGCGTTTTTTTCGTATGTTTCATCAAATTCTTTGGTGCCTTCTGTTTTTGATGCAGATCACTTCGATATCAGCAGCAACAATAACGGAAGCAGAAGCGCTAATACAATGGAAAGATTCCTTGTCTGTGTCTACTAATCTCACATCATGGGCTCTTTCCGATACCCCAAACGCCTGCAACTGGACCGGCATTTTGTGCAACAATCTCAGTTCCATCACGCACATCGACCTATCGAAAAGAGGCCTCACCGGCACCCTCACCAGCTTCAATTTCAGTGTGTTTCCTAATCTCACTAGCTTCAAACTAAGCAACAACAATCTAAAAGGTCAAATCCCGCCAAGTATTAGTCGCCTGTCCAAGCTTACAGAGTTAGACCTCGGTACTAACATGTTCGATGGTTCCATTCCTCCTGAAATAGGTCAGTTGTCACAGCTCGATACTCTTATCTTGTTTAACAACAGTATTGGCAACAAAATACCCGTCAACCTAACCAATTTAGGGAAGCTAAGCACCTTAAATTTAGGACTAAATAGGCTCCGAAAATCAGACTGGTCTGTTTTTAATTCAATGCCTTCCTTGAAAATCTTAAGTTTTCAATCAAATGAGCTAAATGGAGAATTCCCAAACTTCATTCTCGGCTGCACGAACCTGACTTATCTTCTTCTGTCGAACAATGAATTTAGTGGGTTGATCCCGGAATCCCTTTACACCCGTCTTTCTAAACTTCAGTACCTAGACCTCAGTAATAACTCATACACAGGACCTATATCATCTACAATCTCCAAGCTTTCGAATCTGACTTATATCGACCTCAGCATAAACCAGCTGTCTGGTTCGATTCCTGACAGTATAGGATCGATTTCTGGCCTTAAAACACTCCACCTGAACAGTAATTCACTGAACGGGAAAATCCCATCTACCATAGGCCAACTTAAGAACCTTGAGACCCTTAATCTTTATTCGAATAGATTGAATGATACGATTCCATTAGAGCTCGGATCATGTAGTAATCTCATTAATCTTTCTCTGAATAATAATTCACTAACCGGGGAGTTGCCTTTATCTTTGTCCAATCTTAAGAATTTATCAACCCTCGAATTGTTTTCAAATAAGCTAAATGGTGAGATTTCGCCTTATTTTCTGTCGAACTGGACCGGATTAACTTCCTTGCAACTTTATAAGAACAATTTTAGTGGCATAATCCCGCCAGAAATCAGCCAACTGACAAAACTCGAGTATCTTTACCTATACCAAAATCGTTTCACCGGTTCTATTCCCTCAGAGATTGGAAACCTGAAAGTCTTGTTCGAACTTGACTTTTCGTCAAACAAACTTTCGGGTCCCATTCCTCCAACAATTGGGAACCTTACAAGGCTTTCTGTCCTAAACCTTTTTATAAACAACCTCAATGGAACAATCCCAGAAGAAATTGGGAATCTCACATCAATAACTATTCTCGATCTCAATACCAATCGCCTTCAAGGGAAGTTGCCAGATACCTTGTCGAACCTTCGAAACCTTAAAGTATTGTTTGTTTACTCTAACAAACTGTATGGGGAAATCTCACCGAAATTTGGTGAAAATAGCCTTTCTTTGACCTCTGTTAGCTTTTCAAACAATAGTTTTTCGGGAATCCTTCCGCCTCGCTTATGCAATGGCTTTAAACTGGAGCACTTGACAGTTAATAATAACAGGTTCACTGGAAGTCTTCCTGATTGCTTGCGGAACTGCTCAAGATTAAGTAGAGTCAGGTTGGAAAACAATCGGTTCAATGGAAGTGTATCCAATGCATTTGGTATTCACCCAAATCTATATTATCTCAGCATGAATGACAATCAGTTTTCGGGCAAGTTATCATCAAAGTGGGGAAAATGTAAGAATCTGACCGACTTGCGGTTGTACAGAAACAAGATTTCCGGAGAAATACCAGCTGAGTTGGGGATGCTGCCACGGTTAGGTGTTCTAACGATTGGTTCGAATGAGTTGACTGGAAAAATTCCCGAAAACTTTGGGAATTTGAGCAAATTGTTCAACCTTAGCCTGAGCAGTAATCGATTAGTAGGGCATATTCCAAAAAGCTTGGGTAACTTGAAGTCTCTTCAGTACCTTGATTTATCAGCGAACAATATGTCCGGAGAAATTCCCAGAGAGCTCGGAAACTGTGATCGTCTATTGAGCTTGAATTTAAGCTACAATGGTTTATCAGGAAAAATACCACTGGAGATCGGAAACTTGATAAATCTACAGATAACACTGGATCTTAGTAGCAACTCTCTTTCAGGTCCGATCCCTCAAAGCCTGGCCAAGCTTACGTCTTTAATAAGCTTGAATCTGTCCCATAACCATCTTACCGGGGATATCCCCAGATCATTGCCGGAGATGATCAGTCTACGGTACTTTGATCTCTCTTATAACAGATTGTCGGGTTCTGTCCCTAGCGATGATTTTTATAAACAGGGGTTATATATCGGAAATCCAGACCTTTGTGGGAATATAGATGGACTATCTGCCTGTGCCGCGTCCAACAAAGTAAAGGTTATTGTTGCAGTTGTGGTTCCACTTGTTTCCCTGCTCGCCATTGGAGCATGCATTGCATTTTTTATATATAACCCGAGGGATAAAAACTCGGGTTATGCGAACGAACTTTTAGAAAGCGGGGATTCGGAGTCTCTGATATGGGAGACAGAAGGTAATTTTACATTCAGGGAAATCGAGAAGGCCACTGATAATTTCAATGATTTTTACTGTATTGGAAAGGGAGGATTCAGTAGTGTGTATAAGGCTTCTTTGCTATCGGGTTATATAGTTGCTGTCAAGAAGCTCAATATGTCCGATAATGATGACATTTCGCTGACAAGTAAACAAAGTTTCATGAACGAGATAAAAGCGTTAACGCAGATTAGACATCGGAATATCATCAAATTGTACGGGTATTGTTCCAAAAGAGGGTCCATGTACTTGGTCTATGACTTCATCGAACGGGGTAGTTTGGGAAACGTTCTGTACAGTCAGGAAGCTAAAACCGAACTAGGGTGGGAAAAAAGAGTGAATATTGTCAGAGGATTGGCTCATGCAATCGCGTACTTGCACCATGATAGCAACCCGCCTATTGTTCATCGTGACATATCCATAAATAATGTCTTGCTTGATTATGAATTTGAGCCTCGGCTTTCAGATTTTGGTACTGCAAAACTTATTCAGTCAGACGCATCTACATGGACGACTATTGCTGGAGCATATGGCTACATGGCCCCTGGTAAGTCACACTAATTTTTCTCAAGTTGAGGGTCTCACTGGCCGGAACCTCCATAGCTCTTTGAGAAGGGTATGGTCTGCCATCATCCGACTCTACCTAAACTATGATCATAGCTTCTATGAGCGGGAGATACTGGGTATGGTCTGCCATCACTACCTAAACCCTGATCATAGCTTCTATGAACGGGAGATACAGGGTATGGTCCACCATCATCCAATTCTACCTAAACTTTGATCATAGCTTCTATGAGCGGGAGATACAGGGTAATGCTTTGATCGTTTGGCGTTTTGCAGAATTGGCTCTGACAGCGAGAGTGACAGAGAAGTGTGATGTTTTCAGCTTCGGAGTGGTGGCATTGGAAGTTATGATGGGGAAACATCCTGGAGAATTCATGTCTTCTTTATCATCTTCAGCTATTAAGCCTGATACACTTTTGAAAGACGTTCTTGACCAACGCCTCGCACCACCAACAGGACATGTCGCAGAGGAAGTAGTGATCGTGGTCACATTAGCTTTACTATGCACAAGTTCAACACCCGACTCTCGACCCACAATGCGGTATGTGGCTCAAGAACTATCTGCTGAAAACTACAGTTACCTCACCGAGCCTTTTGACACGATAACTCTCAGCAAAGTTAATACTCCTTAATTTGCTGACAGAAAACGAAACCTAAACAAACTATCCTTTGTTCTATGCAAATATAATTTTCGTGAGGACGATTTGGGTCTTTGTCAAGCTCATTCTCTGCTCTACATTCGAAACTACTTTGCATTTATGTTAATCTGCATTTTTCATGATGATGTTTATAACCAGAAAATGTCTACAAATATTGAAAAAGTACATAAAAATTTTGTATGCCTTTATTTGTATTTATATTGTTTTTACTAGTAAGAAATATTATGATGCTATGTTTTTCTACAATGTATTTGAATATTTGTTTAGACAAATCCAGAAGATTTCATTTGAGATTATGTAATTTGCAAGTGTACTCAAGAACACTTTCTCCCTAATTACAAAATTACTAAGCATTAAACATACATTTATAGACATTCTTGGAGGAAGACAAAATATAAAGGAAGAGGTATACATGATTATATTAGCACTCTACGCCGCATTGCTTGAGAATCGGGCCAGTTTGTTTGGGCAAGAACGGATCAATTCGAACCCACAACAAAGAGAAGATTGATGCAAGAAGAATGGACCATAGAACCACAATAGTGGGTGTTCTGTTTTGTCTTCCCATCAAACCCTTGAGGAAAGGATAAAGGTGAACAATCACCCAAAAGGCAAAGAAAAGCTTCCCGAATAACGGGCCCCACGAATTGTACCCGTTGTTAATGGCATCCGATACTCCAGCTACAACGCCAACCATGTTGAGTATGATCAAGGTTGTGGGTGGAATTAGAAGGGTAGTCCACTTGAAGAGGTAAAGCTCCCCAAACTCGGTATCATCAGCTGCCTTTGAAGTAACAGTAAAGTTTGTGTCTACTCCTGCAAGTACCTTTAACAGGCCTTGGAAGACAGCAAATAAGTGTGCCGAGACACCACCGATCACCCAAAATTGCTCGTTTCTCCACCAATCCTCGATGCTAACACCACTCCATCTTAGCTCTAGCACTCCCGTTACTATGATGGAGAGGAAGAGTGCCAAGAACCATACACTTGCCAAGTTTGTTAGCTGAAGGAAAACACAAGAACAAGATTCATCATCATCATCATCATCCTAGTGTATTCCGCCATAGAAAACTATGATCAGGGTCTAGGGAGGGAAGGAAGGCGGCAACTCATACCCATAAAGGAGAGCGCGGCCAAGAGTCCCTTGACTCGAGAAAGATCAAGACAGCAAGAACAAGAGTGTTAAACAACTCAATGTTCAGTATGAGAAATAAATGACTTAAGTAACACTATTCTGCAGGAATATAGAACAAATTGAAACACAATTAGGAAGGCCTTCCTATAAAAATCCGGCCTTGTTTGTCTAAAGGATTGATCTAATCCTGATATATGATGACAACTTTTGAAGTATGCACGAGAAAAAAGCGAAATTCCATACTTCCCAAAATTTACATAGCAAAGATTACTTACAGTTGGAATAATGAATTTCCCGGTGAGAAGACAGACAGCTGGGATAGTACAGTAGGCAAGCAGAGGAATAGAGGTGAAGGGGTAGACGATGGTATTAATATAAGCAAGCCGTTCTAACAACTTCAGCTTCCCACCCCAAGCATACCACAAGGGACAGTGTCGACTGAGGAATATCTCGACTGATCCAAGAGCCCACCTCAGAACCTGGTGCAATCTATCTGATAGGTTGATTGGGGCAGATCCCTTAAAGGCTGGTCTTTTTGGCATGCAGTACACTGATTTCCATCCTCTGCAGTGCATTTTGAAGCCAGTTAAAATATCTTCTGTTATAGACCCATATATCCATCCAATCTGCATGTGAAAACAAATCCCAGGTAATTTTAAAGTTAGAATAGTTGCAATGTATTGTCATCATCACATCATACCCAGTACATTCCGCTCGTTGGAGCTATAATCAAGGTCTGGGAAAGGTTGGATGACGAGATCACGACAGATAGAGGTGTTCATTCGGGTCATCGGGTTAGATGTTTCGGGCCGGTTAAAAATCGGGTCTTGTGTTCTGTCCAGATTGATTTCTACGTAATTGTAAATCATTTTTGAAGTTGGGTCAAATCGGGTTTGGTTAGAGTTGGGTAAATTTCAGATCATTGGGATTGTTTTGAACACCTCTAACGACACACCATACCCTTATCAAAAGAGATAAGGAGGTTGTGGCCAGAGAGACCCATAGCTCGAAAATATAATTCAGTTTTTTCTTCAAATTACACAAAGATTAGTGTGCTCACCTCTTTGCCCCATTCAGTTTTTTCTTCATACCCACAACTGATTACATGAATGGCTTCTTTGATCAATACGGTAGAATTCGTCCCTTCAGGAAGACCTCCATCTTCCATTAGGGTAGAAGTAATGAAAACCGGTGATTGACCGAACCTTTTCTCAAAATTCTTTTGAGACATAAGAGATGACTTCTCCAACTCTTCATATCCTTCGAGTCCCTCTTCAATGTCCTCAAGATCAAAGGCGGGTACAGAGGACTTTCTCGAATATTTCTTACCCATGATCGTCTTCTTTTTCTTGCTGTATAACTTGCTAAGCAAACTCTTGATTCCTTTCTTATTCTTCGACTTAGTCTTCTTTCTCTTACCACAACAGAAACAGCACCATGAAGGCCAGCAGTCACACGTCATCTTCGGCCTTTTCTCTGAAGCGGGAGGATCATATCCATATAAAGCCTGTCGGTTAAACACACATCCTGTTCCTACATACACCGGCCCTTGAATTCCATCTAAGCCTCTCATGTTAATCTACACCAAAAATAAACTATAAGAGTAAGGAAAAGGGGTGTCTTATCGAAATGATCTTAGGAAAGGGTTGAACTTACATCGAAAAACACGATATTGCGATTAGCGTATCTATCATGTCTATCAATCCCATCAAATCTCTGAGGAAACTGAACATAGCAAAGTTTCTTGCCAAATTGAGGATCCATCAAGAAGCACATAGCTTCTCTTACAGCCTTACTGTTATTGAGGTAATGATCACAATCGAGATTCAACATGAATGGTGCATTTGTAAGAACGGCTGAAACACGAACCTGTTAATCAACGTTAGCCAATATTACAATTAGCTAGGTTACAACAACAACATTCCATTAACCCAATGTCATTTTTGGGTCCCACCTAGGTGGTGTTAGGGTATCAGATGTACGTAACCTTACCCTTGTTAGTGACAACAAAGAGGTTGTTTCTGTACGTAACCTTACTCTAGTAAGCTAGTTTATTTTAGAACGGTGAAAATTGTTATATCATCATCATACCCACTGAATCCCGCCCATACAAAACTGTGAAATCAGGGTCAGGGGAGCGAAGGAATGTGGCAACTCATTGAAAACGGTGAAAAATGTTATAAAAAGGAAAATATTGTAGCTCCATACCAATGCATTCATTGCACCAGCTTTCTTGTGGTGATTATATCCAGGTCGTTTCTCACGTGACACGTAAACCAGCTTTGGCAACTCTTTACCTTCCACATCTAGTGCTCCTTCACTTCCTAGATAAACCTGGACACATGGTTGTTAGTATGCATTCCCCCGAACAAAACAAATTCTACGAAAATCAGTTACGAGTAAAGAACTAAACCTGGATCATTCCAGGATGATCACGAGTGTTATTCCCAGGCCACGGGCTTCCATCTTGCATAACCCATCCTTCTTCCGGTTTCTTTTGTGCTTTTGCTACCAATGCATTGATTCTGACCTTGAATTCTTCGTATTCTCTCTAATAATCAATATACAAACTCAAGATCATCAAGAATTCATTCGGAAGCAATCTAAACAATCGTAAAAGATGAGAAAAATCAGACTAGTTTCCTTACTTTCATTGCTCTCCGATCTTTGACAAATGTAGCTTGGACCTTATCCTTCAAGTAGTCCATTTTTTGAGAGAAGTAAAACTCGGGAGCCCTAGGCTCAATGCTATACTTCTTACAAAACGGAACCCATCTTCTCGCAAACTCAGCAGTTTCCGATAGTGCATCAAACAGGAGCATCGAAGCACCATCATCCGATACATAGCAGCTCACCTTCTCAACAGGATAATCAACCGCCAAGATGGATAAAACAGTGTTTGCCGTAATAATAGGCGGCTCTTTAAGTGGGTCAACTGTACTAACAAAGAAATCAACTGGGGCTAGCCGGTTAGGCTCCCCCTCGCGTTCAAATCTCAAAGTAAGGCGATCCAAGTAAGTTTCACGGTTGATGGGAAACCACTTGGGAAACTGATCAAGTATCCAAGAGAACGCGAACCAAGTCTCGCAGATCACAGAGATGAGCCACAATGGGTAGGCATCGGTTGCTGGGGTTAATATTCGGAACCTTAGGAAGAAGGCTAGGATGATAAGCCGCATAACAATGACAATACGGTATGGGTTGATTTTGCTTGATGATATCGGGACTTTTCTCCATAGCGGTTGTCTTGCTTCGGCAATCCTGTCGGAGCATCATCATGTTAGTGTAATCTTATTCATTGTCTATGACAGCAAATAGATTTAGGACTTAAGCATATCACACATCAGAACTGATCAGTGGTGAATGCAGAAGTTCAATTTCAGAATACTGAGTTTAATCAAAGTAAACTACCAATGTGTTCATATGGATGTTCAGTTAAATTTTAGGTATATAATATTTCGGGCTGTTTATTTTTCAGTTTTCGGGTGTGCCTACTTGACATGTCATCCGACTTGATATTATACGGAGTTGGGTTCAATTAAACCGGATCCAAATGGAAGAGCTCTAACTAACAAGGTCAGTGTAACATAATTCATTAGCTAATTCGTCTTTTGAATTCACGATTCGCTCATATTTCCCCAAGAATAGCCAAAAACCGATCATAATTCACTTTTTTCGATTCGCGATTCTGACACTGACCAAGGTATATGAAAAAATTTCCTTTGGCCTAGAGAAAAATATATTTGTTTGATCTAAGATATATTTGCCTTGTCTTACTATAATTCCAAGTGTCTCTATGGCTGCAAGGCCCGCAAACTTCCTAGACCATGATCATAGCTTTTACGAGCAGAATATACTGGTGCTTAGCATTGGTGATTCTAAGATGAATCAACACATTTCTTGACAAAAATATATCAAGAACATAAAAAAAAGAGAAAATAAGAGTAAGGACTAGTGCTTACAAGAAATCATCCTCTTCAACTTGATCATTTTCAGCATCATATGAGTTAACTAAACCTTTCTTTTCTTGCCTGCTTTTCCATTTCTCAACTCTTTCCTTCCATTGATCACTATTACCATATGCATCCTTTTCGTCTTCAAAATCTTTCCCGTTCATCTCCTTCTCCGCGTCAAAATCCTTACCGGTAACTACCACATAATAGCACAATCCACCCACCATTAACCACCAACTAACAAAAATGTAAAAGAACAACAAACAGCTGATATTAGATGTTTCTTACCACTTCCAGCAAAAGAAGATAGACCATGTCTACTAGGATGCCATTGTCGTTGGTTATACTCACCATTTTCCTACAATATTAGCTTTGATTTCATTAGTGTGGCACATTCAACCATGTACTTTCTTCGTCTTACTGATTTTGCTACATTTGATATAGAATACTCTCACGTTAAAATTATACATGTAGCAAATTGAGTGCGACATACATTGTTACCTGGAACGACAATCGGTTTGGAACGGGAACGATTGGGTACAAGATACATTATGTATAAAATATACATTTGAAAACAAAATTAAATTCAAATGATTATTTTGCTTTGAGAAATTACTTTCAAGTGAAATTTTTTTTAGATTTCTAGGTTTCATATCTTTTTTTCTACCTTTTTTTTCTTTAATTTATAAATGAAGGCCAAAATACCTTTGGAAAAAAGGTCTTCTAAATCGGGGCGTCACATTGAGCGATTCGGGTCGCGTTTCATGTTGATTGGGGACGGGTGTTCCCAGATCGCGGAACGTAGCTACGTTCCACGTTCTATGTAACTATGGCGACATAGTAATACTTGAGACTCAATATCGGGTCTCTTCATGTCAAGTGGGATTTTCAACACCATGTATGAGGAAAGCATGTGTTATATTGTTGTATCTACGCTTTTAGTTTAAAGGAATCTCATGTGAACAGTGGCGAAACTTAGTTGGGGTTGGAATGGGGCGTCCCCCATTTCTTTTTCTTTTTTTTTTTTTTTTTTTGCAATATACTATATATATGTTATAATATAAAAAGTGGTTATTTTAGCGGTAAAGAAATTTTATAATATAAAAAGATCACATATTCAAATGTTGCGGCTCTTTCTAAGCGGTCCTAAAGATTAAACAAACATATTTCTTGGGGCATTGGTTGAAGCTCCAGTGTATGTTATATATCAGTCACATCTAAAAAGGCAAAAACATATTTCTTCAAAGATTAACTCACATATTGATTGGTAGCATGTGTAGGGTTAATCTTAATCTCGAAATCATCGTCTAAATCGTTAGCATCATTTTCTTCCTCATCACCCTCAACCCTTGGAGATCCTGAAACATACAAATAAACAAAACTCTAAGATTTTACACTCTAAACATAGCTAAGAGTAAACAAACTCTAATCAAAACATAAAATTAATGTGTCATTAAATGGCCCCACCTATGGGGTTTCGGAGTTGGATATACGCAATGCAACCTTACCTTTGTTACTAATAACAAAGAGGTTGTTTCTGATTAACTCTAGCTAGCAAATATCATCTGTAACCTCGCTTAACTCAAGAGTACACTTGCGACCTGTTTGGTTCTCGGTATTAAATGGTGGGAATGGTAAAGGAAAACTAATGTAATTTTAGCGAAATATCTCTAAAAAAGTTCAATGGTCAATCCTAATCTCCTTCAACGTAACAATCTCATTTTCTTCACAAATTCATTCCAATACATCACCATTTGAAAATGTAGTATCATGTGGTAATGGAAAATGGTGAGCAAAAAAACTACGATCAAAGTTTCATTACAATGGGAATAAAATGGTATATATCATTCTTATCACCAGCGTTTAGTACCAATAACCGAACAGACCATTGATTCAATGACTCATTCTAATATCGTCAATTATAATCCAAAACAAAAGAATTATCGGCTACCAGGGCTGACCCTAGGTTTTTAGGGGCTCCTAACCTATTGTTTACATAGAAAAGTTCGAATCTCAGCACTATTTGAAAACTAAAATTTTTAGGGCCCTGGACGTAGGCACGCCTTGCCCTTGCTTAAGGCGGGCCCTGTCGGCTACGATCAAGTTACCTTTATGGTGATTATAGCGAGTGTTACACTGAGGACAACACTGAGTGCCTTCACTCCTTTCATACTCATAGCATGGTCTACAAACAGGAAATCTGCATTCATTGCATGCCACAAAAACTGCCCCATCATCTCTTACTTCTATTCCATCTCCACATACCCTGCATATTGATGGGGGAGGATTCTGCAGTCCAAAATTAACAAAGATACATTAAAAATCTTATCCGTGTTTTAGATTACTGATTCCTTGAGAGTTCTTCTCCTCATCTTTTCTCGAGCCGGGGGACTCCTTTTGGTCGTGCTCTCCTTTATGGGTATGTGTTGCCGCCGTCCTTCCCTCCCCAGACCCTGTCTATAGTTCTCTATGGACGGGAAACACTGATGGGGTGATGATGATGACATTAAAAATCTTAATAACATTTATTGATCATCATTATCATACCCAGTGAATCCCGCTCACAGAACACTATGGTTAGAATCTGGGGATGGAAGGACGGTGACTCATACCCATAAAGGAGAGTGCGATCAAAGAGTTCCCGGCTTGAGAAGGTCTTTAGAGTGCAATAAGCCATTTCACCGTAACAAACAATTTTAAGTCCCTTTGTCAAATTCAAAATATATAATTTCTAATGCTAAATGGTGAAAATTTTTTGATAGGGTACTAAAATTTTTGATTGTGGTATTAGATCAACTCAATCAAAAGTTTTATTTGATGGTTAAATCAGAAAATGTTATATACTCTATCAGTTATAAGAAAAGAACCTTTGTTTTTCTTTATACAAACTACGTTATTTCATAACCCCAGCGCTATATATATAATGGTCACAGATCCTTAAATGAGATGGTTTTATAATGATACCATTTTTATTGGGCTAGCTCATGTACATGTACTATGTTAAAGTGATTACTTACAAATTTAAAGTAATCAACTATCGAAATAGGCTAATAATATGGACTCGTCTCATGGTGAGACGATCTCATACAAGACAAATTGTTTTGCACAATTTCTATGTAAGTGGGGTTTTGGTGGGCCGGATGTATGCAACTCTCTTGAAATTTTATTTCGAGTTGAGGCCCAATATCCCACGCCCCCTCACCGAGAGTCATTTGGGCTAATAATGCAGATGTAACACGAGCCATCTTTACACCTAACGTGGTGATTGAGATTCAAGCCCATAACTTATTGTCACACTAGCTCTGATACCATATGAAGCTTAAGCTGATGGTTGACTTAACCCCTATTTATATACTCTAACACATACTACACAATAAGGGTAACACAAACCCAAGAGCAAGCAAAACTTGTTGGGTAGATTCCAAAACTAAAAATATGAATATAAAACAAACAATGCAAGATAAGATGTGAAGTAATACCTCATGAGAGCTAGGAAAAGGAAGAGAATTGAGGGTAGCCATGGAAAAAGGAAGTAAAGGTATGAAAGAAAGAGGCAATAATGGAGGCTTTAAAGAAGATATGGAAGGAGGAGGGTGATTGTATACCAAACTAATAGTTGGGAAGTCATGGGTTTGATTCAAAGAGACGTTAGATGATACAAAATGTTAAGTAATAACTTAGATCAACCTAACTAATGATTTCTATTCATAGCTTTCTTTCAAAGGATGTTTATGGTTGCCGCCTATTTCAAATATCTCCCCTTTTTCTACCATTTTCTTTTGGTACTAACTAGTAACTACTGGTCTGTTCCGTATAGTTTGAAGCAAAGGGAAAGTAGTTGTATTTTAAGAAAGCAGGTACTCTTTTGAGAGTGAGATTGTCTTTTTTAAAGGCGGCTTAAGCTCAATCCACTTTTCTTTTTTGGTAAATATAGTTGTTATAAAAATTTAAATATTGGGTTGGTCTAATCTTGAGACGTCTTTTATAAAGATGATTTCAAGTAAGAATTTGTGTTAAGAAAAGGATAGATAATGGTAATAAATGAAGAGAGTGAATGAATTGTGTGGTTGGAATTAAAAAATAATTAAAATGTATGGATGAGATTAAGGAAGCGGTGGGCCGTAGTCCAAAAATAGAAATTATGCGAATTAAGTGAGACGGGCCAAAATGGAAAATGCTGCAAATGAGACGGAGGGAGTACTTGGCTATCTTTCCCTTGAAAAACACTATTTGACTTGAATATGTGAGCGCTTTTTATATCTAGCGGTACTTTTTCACAAATAAATAGTCTTATTTACTTTATTTATTTGTCTCATTAAATTTGCTCTATTTTTATTTTTAACCGATTCTATTCTCTACTTTCCCAAAAATATACATTTTATCACTTTTTACCTACTTTTTTATATTCATATAATTTTTACTTATGATTATTAATTGTATTTTTCTTGCTCTATTTCTTTTATTATGATTATTATAACTAAAAAGCTTTGGCCTTTTTTTATTATCGGGTAGATTGAGGCTTGGGGGAATAAGAAAATAAAAACAAATACTTCAACTGAAATAAAACTCATTATAGTAACCATTACTTTGCTGAAAATGACATTAATTTATATTTTCTATTTAATTTAAGTTGAATAATTGAGTTAAATGTAATTATATTTTTATTTAAGTTAAATAATTACATTAATTTAAAAAGAAAAGGTTAGATGTTAAAGTGGTTTAAGCAAGCAATTGCTGAATTGACAACTACTAATTGTCTAATTACTTTGATGATCAAATATTACTGCCTGAGAAACCAAATGCAACATCAGGTGCCATGACTGGATTAAACCATAAATCGCTTTTTTTATTGCGATTCGCGAGACAATTAGCGAATCACGTGACACTGGGCAACAGCAGTGGTTCCATTCAATGTATTAATCTTGAGGAGGTTCCGAGGGTACGAAAATATTTGACTCGGACCTTTTACTGCGCTTCATTGGATGCAGTTCCAACAAGTCTTGAACATACGGCACATGGCACAGAAATTTCGGTTATAGGTATCATTCCTTTTCCCCTTCCCGACCTCTCAGTGGTCTCCCCAGGAGTTGAGGGAGCATCAGTTAGCCTTGCGGTATTATTTTGATCTTGAGCAGCTGCATCCTCTGAGTCTGTTATTGGTAGAGTCGGAGAGGAAGGATCATCAGATGTCAAAGAGTCAGTCTTGAGCTCGGGCGCACCAGCAGCCCTGGATTGCTGCTCAAGGATCTTCTGTAGATATCTCCCTTGTTCTTCTATCTGTAGCTGCAGATTTCTTTGAATCTGCAGATAGAAACAACAATAAAATATCTATATGCCAGCACTAAATATATGGATTCTTGAATAAAAAATGTAACGTTGTATGCAGACGGAATCGAAAATCAACTGGTAAACAAGAATAAATGCATGTCCATAACTGTTTCTCGCAAACGATTCAAAACTTTCGATGTTTGTTTTTCAACACTTACCTGCAGATCAAGAACACAAAATGGGCAAAAACTAGTCATGGGTGCAGATATCCCTTCTTCTTATCCATCCATATCCTTTCTAATCGTCTTAAATAAATTTAAAAGGCAAGCACACAAACAAAATGAAGTTTCAAAACCGATTTTTTGTAAAGCGTTGTTTACACTAACGGCTTGTTTGGTTGTTGCCTTGTTGGTACAAAATGGTGGCAATGTGAATGATTTAGTGTAAATTTTCATGAAAAGTACCATGTCATTCCCTTAGTGAATCAACTTTGATCAAAATGTTATTTTTGTTACAATTTCCATGCCACCTAATACCACTTTTCAAAATGGCAATAGATTGCAATGAATTTTGTGAAGAAAATAAAGATAACGGGAATGCAACAAGTATGACCATTAAACTTGTCAAGAGATTTTCCAACTTTGTAACATCTACAGCATTTCAGTCAAATCTCAAAAGATCAAAACATGTTACAAAAGATCAACTTTGTAACATCCTACCTTCAGTTACACAGCTAAGTAACTTTGAATCAAAGAATATATTTTAGTTTCATCTAACTTACCTGAAATTGTGAAAACAAGCAGCAGCCATCAGAAAGTACGTGCTGATCTTCATTAATTCGCTAATGCACTAGAGTTTCATAATCATAACAATGAAGTTGTTTACCTTCACTTGAAATATTACCAAAAGTCTCCACAAGAACATTGTCCACCTTTGAAATGGTGAAAACAATTAGGATCTTTTAATATTATCTCGCGAGATTTTAATCTAGATATGACTTTTGCCATTTCGTGACAATTATGGCAGACACGGCTGTTTTTCGTAATCCGAATTGTACTCTTTTCAGTGCTAATTAAACCAAAGGAAATAGCAAGCATTTCACTATGCCCTATTGGGATGCACTCTCGCTCCTCATCAACATCATGGAAATGGAATTCTGCATTAAAAGCATGCCCCTCTTCCTCCATCTTCTTCATTAAAACCTGTAGTTCCCAGTATAGTTTCTCAGATCTTGGGTGGCATACATCACCAGTACCAAATACATGTATCTTATTGTGAAACTCTATCCAACTATATGCTCTTCTAGGCATCAAACCCATGTCTCTAATTGTTTCCCGCAATTTGTACACCGTATCCCATTTGGCATTCCCAGCATACCAATTTGACAACATAATGTAATTATCAGCATTAAGTGGCTCCATTTCACAAAGCCACTCAATGATTTTTTTCCCTGTTTTAGTATTTTGATGTACCCTGCACCCATCTAATAAAGCTCTTACCACCTCTACATGTTTTCCAATTTGATTTTCCTCAACAAATGTCTTTGCCTTGTTAAAAAATCCAGCACGAGCCAAAAGCAAAACCATAAAAGCATAATGTTTGACATTTGGTTTCCTTATGAAAGAGAAGAACATCTTCCCTTCCTCCACTAAATTTGCCACCACACAAGCATATAGAGAAGAGGAATATGCAACCTCATCAATCACAAAATTGTTTTTCTTCATCTCACGAAACAACTCAACCCCGTTAGCTCCTTGTCCATGAAGAGCGTAGCCATAAATCATGATTGTATAAGAAATGGCATCTCTAGATGTCATCTCTCTGAAAATTCTAGAAGCTGTTTCAATCCATCCTGATTTGACATACATGTCTATAAGAGAATTTTCTACCGTAATGTTCATCTCTACACCATTCCTAATCAAGTAACAATGAATTTCTTTTCCCTGCTTATGGGATGTCATTCTTGCACAGGCAGGTAAAATGCTTGAAACAGCATGTGGATCTGGTTGAATGCCCTCTGACATCATCTTCTTAAACAATTTGAGACCTTCGTTGTATCCCCCAATCTTCACATAACCGCGGATCATTTCTGTCCAAGAGATGTGGTCTCTTGATGACATATCATCAAATACTTCACGAGCACTTTCAATGCTTCCACAATCCAAATACAATTTGAGCAAGGAATTACACACCAAGACATGAGTTCCCAATTCACAAGCCTTGGCTATCTTATGCACTCTTCTTCCATCTTGCAGTGATCGAAGAATGCCACATGCACCAATTGCAGTCATTATTGCCACTGCATCAATTTTAGCGCTCAAGGTTACCATTTGATAGAACACATCAAGCGCTAACTTGGGTTTATGATCCTTCAAGTACATGGAAATGAGCAAGGTTCCAAAGACGGAGCTTTTTCCCACACTCAACGTGTTGAAGACTTGTCTTACTGCTTTGGCCCCATCTAAATGACCATACATTTTCATCAACGCACTAATGACATAATCTTCAGAAGAAATACCTAGTTTAATAGCATGTGCATGAACCTGTCTCCCAAGAAACAAGGAATCTGAGAGGTGAGAAGCAGCCAAAATACGAGGAATTGTGTGCTTATCAGGAAAAACACCTCGTAAGAGCATTTGTTGATATATGTACATGACATTATCTATCTCTCCAATCGCAAGATGAGTTCGAATAAGATTATTCCAAGCAAAAGTATCCGAGTTAGGCATCTTATCAAGCACATGGTGGCTCACTGATAATTCTATTGATTTTGAGGCTACATGAGGATGCTTTTGGGAATACAATTTACACCTGGAATAGTCCTTCAGAGGCAAGTATTTCTGACTCTTAGCATTCAGGTATGAATATGACTGTGGAGATACAATCGCTTCCATTTGTTAAGGCAAGAGAATTGCTTCTCTATAAATGAATTGAATCAATAGTCCCCCTTGTTTACTTTCAAACTTAATCCTGCGTGATCAAAAAGAATGAAAATGAACACTAAAGCCCTGTACATGATGAAAACAACCGAAAAGTGGATTTGGTATGGGGTGACTCCAAGAAAATTAAATGCAACTACGTAAACTTCACTTGAAACCTGTTAATCCCATCAGAATTAACAATTCTTTTTCAAATATACAAAAAAAAAGCTCAATTATATAGACTAAATGAAATGCAATGTCTTGATCAATGTGGTTTATAATCTAAATGGTAGTTATACAAAAAACTGCATGAGAAAATAGAAATGGAAGAGCTACTCAATTTATGAACTTATCATTTATTCATGAGCTGAATATAAGTTTGTGTATCGGTAAATAACTAAATACTGCCTTCAGCAACAAAATGAGGTATGTATAAGGAGCTAAAAATAGAGAGATAAATATTAGTTCTATCGACTACTGCATTATTTGGTGATAAATTCTCATTATAACTGATGTTTATAAATAGACTATCCTGGTTTATGATCATAACATAGCTAAACATATGGAATGATAGCCCTAAAAATAGAGCTTTAAGAGGCTTAATGGCAATTTGGTTAAGGGCAGTAAAAAACTCTCTATCTACCACTAAAATCCTGGTTTATGATCATAACAAGGGAAATCTACCACTAAAATCCTGGTTTGTGATCATAACAAGGGAAAGGTTGCGTACATCCGACCCAAAATCAAACCCTAGGTAATGGAATGGGATGTAATCATATTTCACCAATCACCATAGATATAAACTGCTCTCACCAATTTATTTTTCGTGTAGAACATCATGAACTAGCACAAATGATTAAGCAAGCATGCCCAAAACAAACGTTTCTAATTAAAAGAAAAAAGTAATCTAACTCTCTTCGACGAGTATGTGCTAATCGTTAACCAGTTAAGCACTGAGTTCTAAAAGAAACCTAATAAGTCGTTGCACTTCAAGTAAATTAAGAAGCCGCAAATTCAAAAACAACCAAAATTAGGAAAAACTCAAAGATGTACAGCAACTGCAAAGTTTATAATCTACATAACAGTATCCTAGGGTTCTGAATTGAATTGCATCGGCCGTTTGAGAATTGAAGTATTAATTTACCTTTAGAACCTCACAACCATGGAGGACCACAAAGCCACAATGAAGGAGTTCCAGGCTACAATGGCAGCCCGGTGGACAGGATTGCTAAAGAGGAGCTCAATTTGATCTTCTTTAATGGCTTTCAATTCCCCCAAAGTTCAATCTGAATTCTGGCACTAAGCTGTTAATGGAGCAATTTAGAAGATTGAGTAATTACGCTAACTATAAGGTATTTTGAAATTCAGCAGAAATAAATATTTATATTTAATTAAATCAAAAACTTAACATTTTATTTACCGTATGGAAAAGTTGAGAGCATAAGGTCACCATGTGAATTTTAAAAAATCTTTGTATAAAAGCTAAAGACTCAGGGTTATCATGTGAAATTTCCTTTTAATTAAAAACATATTAAGTGTAGAGTTCTTTATATATCGAGTCATGTCGAGGTGGAATGAGTCACAACTTTAATGGGGCAGATGGATTAGGGTTAGAGGTGTGCAACGGGTCGGAGCCCTTGTTAGATAGGCTTTTAACGAGTTGGGCTTTTGAAGGGCCAACTTTTACTATATATGGAGCGGGCTTTACTCATTTAGAGTTTTACTCTACGTGATTAATTGAATTAATAGTTAGATTATCCATAATTACTCTTCTAGAATTTCACTAAAACTAGTCAATCCTAAAGTATGTTCAACATAGCCTTTTTCTCAATGACATTTTGTCGTCTTTGTATAATCCATTTGGTTGTCCTAGAATCTGCAAAATTATTAGTTCAATATTGTAGAATGAACTAAAACATCTCTGGATTGACCATAAATTTGCAAAGTTTTGATGCTCCATGTAGAATCATGCTACTATAAGACGTAATAGATCTCAATCAAAATGGTGATGCAAGAAAAATTAAAGAACTAGGAAAAAAGGGTCGGATCGGGTCGGGGTGCGTCATTATGTCCGGCCCGTTTAAGCCCGTTTCATATCTTGTTAGATCCGGCCTGACTCATCCTGGCTAAAATATAGCCTAATCCGCTTCTTATCCACCCCATTGCACAACAGGTCTAAACAGCAACATTTATAACTGATCAAACAAGCCAACTAAAAAAGTCAACCGCCAACCGATAATTACCGCCCTTTAGCCGATCCTCCCAAATTACCAAACAAACCAAAACCAATTGGCGAACCCTTTTCTCTTTCTCTCTCTGCAATTTAACCTTCTGCGAATTTCGTCATTCTTCCCTTTCTTCCTCTCTCTCTCTCTCTCTCTTCATCGTAGAAAAAATGCAGTCCATTTCCAGGCGATTAACTCATCAATCTTTCAATACTTCTTCTGTTTCATCTTTCAAGTCGCTTTATTCCATTTCTGATCATCGTAATCATTTTAATTCTCTCGATGTCTTATGTTCATCTTTTTCTGAGGGATTTCGCAATCCATTTCATTTCTAGGGTTTTCCTAATTTTTCGTTATGATTTTGTGATTTTACAGCTATGTAGATTATGAAATTAATGATTTTTTGTTTGATGTAGGTTATGGTGTTGATCATCCTAGGTATGGATCTACTATCGCCACTAAAGGTGTTGGTCACCTAGTTAGGAAGGGTACTGGTGGAAGATCATCTGTTAGGTATTTATTTAAACCATATTTGTATTGTATTTACCAACAAAATTGTGGTGCATTTCGATTGGAGGATTAGAAATTATTTGTATTTGTATGACCTAATTTTTTTTAGATTAAGTAGGTTTTATAGCTTGCATTTTTAAGTTTGTTATCAGTTATCCATAAGCTTGGTTTTTTTGTATAAGAGTTGATTTCTATAGGTTAAAATGATTTGTATGCTGTTAACTCTTTTGTAGCCACTTGTTTAGCTGAGAGTGTCGTGTTTCTTTGCTGTGAATTGTAAGTATCAAAGGGCCTTCCTAGCAGGATTGAGATTATTATTAGGTTAGATGTTCCAAATCTCTGTCGTCACTAAATTTCTGGTTTACAAAGTTCCTTGTACTCCTATTGTGTATCAAATCTCATTTAGATTTTGAAAAGTGAGTATACAATCAGACAATATGTTGCTCTGAACATTCGATAAGTTTTTAATTTTTGTATTATTGAAACTGTGTCTTGTAATAGCCTATGTGAAATGTAATTTTTTTTCCTGCAACCATATGCTTGAAATTGACTACTAATTTCAGTGTCTCTTAAGTTATTTGTTGTTACCAATAATTTAAGATGTTCGGTTAGCTAATTTATTTAGCATTCATCTCTCAATTTAAATGCTATATCTTGCAGTGGCATTGTTGCAACAGTTTTTGGAGCAACTGGGTTTCTTGGACGTTACCTCGTACAACAGCTTGGTGAGTAAAGTTTCTTATGTTCACAATACTGTCATGATCTATAGATTTTATCTCTGTAAGGTTTTGCTTAGTTAAAACACGTTTCTATGTTTCTCAAAATTATACTAGGGTATCATTCTCTAGTAGTCTATTTGTTTTAGCATTTATTTTTTTTCTTCATGCTTCTAACTTTTGAGGGGTGTAAAAAAACCCGACCCAATGCTTCGGGTCTTAATGGCAAGTATTTTTTAAGAAAAATATGAACCACTGAGTTGGGTACCCACATTTACTAGGCCAGGTTATTGATAGTTTGACACCTAACGGTAACATGATGTATAAGCTTTATATGTCCTCACTGAAGTACCAGACTAGTAATTATTATGAAATTTTAGTATTTTCCACTGTGAGCCATCATTTGCATCCAACTTTATGTGTTACCTTTAGGTGCTAGGCAAAGACACTAGCCTTTGGGCTTGAGGCGCCCCAAAGCCTGAGAAAATGAATTGAAAACTCAAGTAAAATAGAAGAAAAAATAAAGAATATTAGAAATATAATAAAGAAAAGAAAAGAAAACATACATTGTGGGTGCCTGTATCAATTGGACTTCTGAGGTCAAGACCGAAAGGGCTTTAACACGCTTTCCTTTAGGCGCCGTATAGTGCTCAATGGCCATATTAAGGTGTGCAAAGTATCGATTACTCAAGGCGCTAGCCTTAGTCGCACCAAGACGCTATTTTCAAAACCAAGGTGTTATGATCCCTAGTGAGACTAACTGTGTGGATAATTTACTGAGTACTGACGTGTCAAAATGCAGCTTATCCAATGTGAGGATTTTCTAGGCCATAGGATTAGATTGGAAAAACCACATGAATCCAAAATACAAATGCATGGAGGTTCCTGTTGTATCTTGTAGGATATGTATGATGTCCATCCAGGATATCTGGAGGAAAGTTGGATAGTGTAAAATGGCCTTGTTTTATGGTTGGAGGTTGATCCACCTCATGAGATAGATTCACCTTTTGTTCACTGTTCCCGCACAATGTTATTCAAACACTAATGGCTTACAAATTTATCTTCAAAGTTTGGTTGCATTTTTAAGTGGACACACAAGTGCTCAAACGTTTGGGCACACGGATGCTATTAAAAATTATGTATGGGCTCTGGTTGCATTGATTATGGAATCAGTATTATGACGTCTGCATGTGCTTTTTACATCAGAGATGACTAATCTGGTTGACTTGTTGGAAGTTCTTTTTTAAGTTTTTGATTCCAAACTCTTTCTCACCCCCAGTCACATAATTTTCTGCTCATTCCCCATCATTTTATGACTTATTCCTAAGTGGTTGAGGATTTATGGTAAAAACTAAAGCAGTGCATAGGCATTTCATACTCTTGTCTAATGTGTGTGAGTGGGCAAGTATTCATTTTTACCCGAGATTCATATCCTGTCCTTGTACAGGTAGTATGATTGTTGGTGAAAACTAAAGCACTGGGTAGGATTTTCATACCCTTGTCTTATGTGTGTGAGAGTGTACGCATTTGTTGGCTGAGTCATATTTATATCCTATGTCTTCGTGTTGTAGTATAATTGCTATCACAAGTTTGTTAAGTGTACGGTTGAGTCTAAGTTTTAGTAATTTCAATTTAGGCTTCAGGAAGTATTTTTTCTTTTTTATTATGTAGTTCTTGCTCTGACAATGTTCTAGTTAACTGCAGCTAAGATGGGGAGTCAAGTTTTGGTTCCTTTTCGTGGTTCTGAGGACTCTCCTCGCCATCTTAAATTGATGGGTGATCTTGGACAGGCAAGATTTTTAAATTGAGTGCTTTTTGCAATGGATTTTTGGCTGATTGCTGATGTTTTTTTTATTTATTTGTCAGATTGTACCTATGAAATATGATCCACGAGATGAAAGTTCAATCAAAGCAGTGATGGCAAAGGCTAATGTTGTTATTAATCTTATTGGTACTGCTCCATTCTTGCTTATATTTTGGTCTTTGAAATATTGGTGTTTTTAATCTGATAAAATGTATATATTTCTGATAGGAAGGGAATATGAAACAAGAAACTTTAGCTTTGAGGAAGTCAATCATCAAATGGCTGAACAACTTGCTGTGGTTGGTTTTCCATCCATGCATAGACATATTTTACATCGTCTTCTGCCTCTGTTTTTTTTTTCTTTTTAAAGCTTTTTGTATGATTAGAGTGTACTATCTAGGAATAAAAGCTTATTACCTGTTTTTGGAAGGATGGTTAACGTGGAAAGTGAGCATTTTGGGTAGCAAGATATTAACGTGAGGATTGATGCGATTATAGTAATGCCTAAATATCGGTCGAAAGCCTGAGATATCCCTTGTTACGGCCAGTTTTTTACACCTTTTTACCTTTACAATATCTTTTTTTAACCTTTATAATGTGGCCGACGCAACGCAATGCGGCCTTATTTTCCAATATGTGCATCCAGGTTATGAACTATTCATTTCACATATTTCTGGAATGACAATCACCATGGACGTCCTTAAAAAGAAGTTTGACATGAACAGCTAAGACTTAAATTCTCTGGGAGTTGCATTGTTACTGACATCATGATACTTTGTTGATGACTTGTTTCACATGAGCCTGATTCAGTGGATTTTTTAAATTTGAGTTGAGTTATTTGCTTGATGTGCTGGTTTGCACTCTAGACCAATTTTTAAGCTCCCGATAGATCTGGCTTGTTGATTTAGTGTTGCTGGAAGTCTTCAGGTTTGACATTGCTAGTCTGTAGGTGTTACATATTAGATGTTTCATTTGTGATTCTGACTCCTGACTGAACTTCAGGTATTTGAGTTCAAGTCTGTGTTCAATATCAATATAGTAAATATTACAAAAGCTGTATCTTTGAATACTTGCTGTCCTTAGAGGCAAAATCTCAAAAACTGCTGAGGAATCAGGAATATAAAATATTATTTTTCTTTAGTGGGAATAAATGGAGCAATAGGATGTGTTTGAAGGTGATCTAACTCTACTAGGAAAAGGTACAAGGTTTTTGGAACTGTCCTTATAAGTTCTATTCCTCCAGGGCTCTAGGCTAATGTTTGGAGTTTTCTGCTCTCGTAAAAGTCCAACTGTTGTATAATATCTAATTGATGTGCTTCACTAGGTCGCGTTGCTCACTTGAGACCAAATTTTTTCGGAACTTTTAATGTGGAATGCTTTATTTTCTTGTTATGTAGATTGCCAAGGAACATGGTGGTATCATGAGATTCATTCAAGTTTCTTGTCTTGGGGCATCTCCAAATTCAGAATCTAGGATGCTGAAAGCCAAGGCTGCAGCAGAGGAAGCTATCTTAAGAGAACTTCCAGAAGTAAGTCTAAATGTTTTTTAAAAGTTGGTCAAAGATTTTTGGTGTTTAGTGCTATAGGATATAGCATTTAGTTTTCTATGAGACTAAGTTGCACCTTCTGTAAAGACATCTGTTCTCAAATCTCCTACAATATGCAAATTTGACACTTGTGTACTTTTTGGTCTCTTGTAAAATTTACATCAAAAAAATCTTGTGTAAAATTTGTTTTGTGGATCTTGGCTTTTTTGGTTGTATATAGCCTAGTACTATATCTATCCCTATTTTTTCTTTATATTTTGAGGCAATGTGATCTTACCCATCATGCAAGTGTTGGTATGGATTAAATCATTGAACTTATGGTACGGAGAGAACAATTTGATTTTGCATGCTTAGACGATAAAACTTATATATTTTTTGTAACTACAGGCAACTATAATGAGGCCTTCTACTATGATTGGTACAGAGGATCGAATTTTAAATACTTGGGCACAGTTTGTGAAGAAGTATAGTTTTCTTCCATTAATAGGGGATGGATCAACCAAGTATGTCTACCTTGTTATTCAAACTTTGTCCCCTTTATTTCTTACTATTTTATGTATGTCACTTCTCTTTATTGATTCCTTTTTTGTAAACTCTTTCTTGGTTATCCTTTAGGATGCAACCTGTTTATGTGGTTGATGTTGCTGGTGCAATTGTGGCTGCTCTGAAAGATGATGGCTCAAGCATGGGAAAAACATATGAACTCGGAGGGCCTGATGTCTTTACAGTGCATCAGTTGGTATATACATTGAAACTTGTAGTCTTTCATACATTCTGCTGATTAAAATACAACTCAAGTTTGTCTTTTACAGGGAGAGCTTATGTTTGAAATGATTCGTGAATGGCCCCGATATGTGAAAATACCAGTGCCAATTGCAAAGGTAAACACATGATCTTTGTCAAGTTTGCTTCCTTTTTGGCTATGTAGGTTTTGTTTTTGCTGCTTCACAGTTTGTTGTTTCTTTTTATCATCCATCTTAAATTATGTCTCCATTGGAGATAATAGGCATGTGAACTTTCCATCTTTTATTGTCACTGTCATTGACTCATTGTGCGGAAAGGAGGGGTGGTAATTTCTGCCTTGTGCTGACAAAATTTGAACAATGCAGGCCCTTGCTTCTCCTCGAGAAATTTTACTCAACAAAGTTCCATTTCCTTTACCGAGTCCAACAATATTCAATCTGGATCAGATCCGTGCTCAATCTGTAGATACAGTTGTATCAGATAAAGGTAAGTGTATCCATTTGAGAAAGGTACTTGGGTAGTAGTTTCCCTTCAGCTATTTAAGGACAACAATATTGAGATTTTGATTTCAATGATTTGACAGCTTTAACATTTGCGGATCTTGATATTGCCCCACACAAGCTGAGGGGATATCCTGTTGAGTATCTTTCATGTTACCGGAAGGGAGGGCCACAATTCGGGTCTACTATCAGTGAAAAAGTTACCCCCGAACCTTGGCCTTGATATGTTCTATCAACTTCAACATTTTATTTTGTAGAAATTCTTGCATCAACTGTGATTTCGAATGCAAAGCATTATGTGAAGCATTCGTAATCTCCGTACTCTGATTTCGAATGCAACCCGCATTAATTTGTTTTTTCTTCTCGTGTCCCTTAAGTTACGTGGAAGTTGGGTGTTAGAACAGTACAAATTTTCGGTGCTGGCCATCTTTTCCACCACTAATATGGGTTCCCTTACGGTGGTTGTGTCCGCTGTCAAGTAAACAAAGGAGAAATAATAAAGATGAGGATAATTAGATCATCCAGGGTTTCTATAATGTTGAGGCATGTTCTCACCTTGTGTAATTTTTTGAAGCATTTTCTTGCTGCTATTCTGAGGCTCACTTCATTGCTGGTTAATATTTTTGTTATTTATGTGAAATTGTTTATCTTTCTATAGCGAGATACACTGGGTATGATGATGATGTGAAAATATATATCTGCCTCTACCTCTGGTGAATTAGTGTACTCTTTTACATTTTTCTTCTGAATGGCTACTATTCATACCACCTTTACGGTTTGTTTATTAGGGCACGCCCGGATTGAGGGTACTAGGTAGGGAGAAAATAGATCCCGGTAATTTTTTAGGTTGCTCTTTCCATCCTATTTGAGGGTAAATATTTACCCTACTTCACTTGGGGAGATATTTACTTCAGCAAAGCAAGCCGACTTTATCAGCAACATCAATGTCTTCCACCACCACCAGTCCACCACGGCACCACCTATCTTTTAAAAATTTCCGACATAGTAAATTTCCTCTTGAACATCCTCCAAAGTGATCGATCTATAAAGTAGTGCCCTAGATGGAGAAAAAAATTTAACCAGACTACCATTGAATACATCTATTGAACCACATGATATGATGGTGATTAAGAAAATATAAAGCTAATGGAAAAACAAAATATAGATAGCATGTCATAAAATGAAACTTTATTTCCGAACATGTTTACAAAATTTCCTTACTAAATAAAAGTGCAAGCAACAATAAGTAAGAATGATTTGAGAATTAGGAGTTGATTTAATAGTTGAACCTTTTTTTTATTTTGCGAAAAATATTTGATTTTCACTACTTATATAGATAATTATTGGCCTCTATTTTCTTGCATTGCTCGTAAATAAATTTTTCGACTTCACTTTCCAATAAAAGAAGTTGAGAATAATTTAACAAGAAATCAATTTCTTTTGGTGTTGACAAGTATGAAATGAACCTTTACATTTTGATAAAATGATATTCATGATTTATTTAGTCATTAATATTAAATAATGATTAATTTTACAAAATGTAACGTCTATGGTAATCAAAATATCAATTTATAGGGAAATGATTCTCATAAGAATCAAAAATATACTTCATATTTACATTAAATGTCTCATTTTTTGTTTAGTAACTTTTCTCCTTACTTATATCCTCGTAGATTTAGCAGTTGTATTTACACAATTATCATTAAATAGAGTATTAATTTTTTCTTTACTCACTCCCCACGTAATTTCCGATAATCTCTCTTCTCTTTTTTTGTTAAAATTAATCTCAAAATAAATAAAATATTTGATAAGAAAACGAGGAGTATCTAACAATCCATAAATATATAAGAAAATGATGTCCATTACGATGTACAGGTGTTGAGAAAACGTCTTGAAGACCAAGTTTCCCTAATTCACGAAATGGCCTGCTCTTACATCGTGGAGAGACAACTTCCATATATATCACAATTTAATAAAGTACACTATATTGTATAAAGATTAAAAAATAACGGGATAATTTAAATTGTATAAATAATAATAAATGAGAGTTAAAATACATGAATGATATTAAATATGAGTAAAAGAAATTAGTGAAGACATTTCCTTAAAAAAAAAAAAGGAAAATGGTATACACAGCCCTCTAAGGCTGTGTATAAGAAAGAATCTTGTATTTAATTTATGTAATTTAATATTAATCTTGAATATTTAATAATATTTGATTATTTTAATATTTATATTTTCTAGGAAAGTTAAAGTCATTATATAAAATATTTATTATTTTTCAGTATCTAGATTAAATTCTCTTGAAAATTTAAAATTATTAATGATAAAGAAAATTTGTTGATTTTTATTCACGCAAAAAAAATTATATTATAGTAGAGTTAAAGGACGAAATAAAAAACTAATATAACAATCTCTTAGGAAGATAAAAGTCAATGATTTAATAAGTATTTATAGTTTTTATTAGAGACTCTTTATTAAATACATCCTTCTTTATAAATATGAATTATGTATTTTATTTCATCCTAATTAAAGCCTAATCATAATATTTATGAACAAGATACACTGATTACGACGATGATTACATGTAAATTATTTCTTTGAGTATGCATTATTAGATCTCAGACACATAACTTGCTCAATTTAGGAGCGACCGACATTAATATCATTCAGTATCTTATAGTACTTTCTCTATTGTAAAATACTCGCATCTAATTATAATATGTTATATTCACTATCAGTAATAAATATAATGAAACAAAACAAGTACCAGCTCCATTCTATTTTGTTCTTTGTTTTTCATTTTTTACGTAGTTTTTAAATAATTTTTTAATTTTGATATTCTAACTACTCATCATAAAAATTTATCAAAATCTCACATAAATATTTTCTTTTTTTATAATATTTTAAAAATCTTAATGAATTTCTCTAATCTTAAAATAAAATATTTTAAGCGAGAAAAACATTAGAAAAAAAAGGGAGTAATTGTATTTGTAACGTTTATCAGTATCACTACTCCTCTATCCTAACAAAATTTGTTGTATTAGTGGTCATTAATTAAATGCTTGTCAATTTGAAAGTTTTTAGGTTATTTTTTGCCACAAATGGAACATAAGTATAAGTTTATTTTAGAGTTTTAATTTATTAAATTTTGAATGTTCAACTAAAATTACTTTGAAATTATAAATTATGCATGATAACATTGACCTTTTATTTTAAAGACCTAAAATTTTTTTATTAATTTATTTTGGTTACCCAACTTTAGATTTTCTATATAAATCAAATCATCATAGTAATTACACCAAAATATATCTAAAAATATAAAAATAAAGAATTGAGGATTATTATATTAAATTGCGTTTAGAAATAAACTTCAATTAAATAACAGCTATAAAAGGAGAGTTAGTAAAAATTAAACTCAAGATTTTATCTAAATGTGACATATATTTTAAGTGAGATAAAAGTCAATTTTAAGAATTGGGTAAAATTAATAAAATATATAATAAATTCAGGATCAGCCCTAAGCAAGGGCAAGAAGGGCTTGTGCCCAGAGTCCACGAAAAAAGTGTATAGTGAATTATGAATGCTCCTTATGTTGTGGATCATGCTCCTATTTTATTATTACCACCTTGGTTACGACATAAACTATATTCCACTTAATTTCTTAAAGATTACTTCAAGTTAATGTCTTAAATAGAATAGAATTGTAAAATATTGTTTACTTTTTTATTGGATAAATGGAGATTAATAATCCCAACTTTGCGTGATCAGCTCAAAACAATCCTAACTTTCGATTATTTTCTAATATACCTAACTTTGCCACTTTGTTGCTCAGGACATACCCTTTAATATGGTAACCGATTATAACAGGTAAATCACCTTTTTTGTCATGGAAATAAGAAGGATAAATGGAGATTAATAATCCCAACTTTGCGTGATCCGCTCAAAACAATCCCAACTTTCGCATATTTCCATGACAAAAAAGGTGATTTACCTGTTATAATCGGTTACCATATTAAAGGGTATGTCCTGAGCAACAAAGTGGCAAAGTTAGGTATATTAGAAAATAATCGAAAATTGGGATTGTTTTGAGCGAATCACGCAAAGTTGGGATTATTAATCTCCATTTATCCTTTTTTATTTTGAAAAGTTACTTATTCTTATTACTTACTACAATTAGGCCAAATAGTGTAGACAAGCAATACTCATGTTATTTTTAATTTGGTTATTTTGTAGTTTGGTTAACTCTAAGGAGGATCAATTTTCATTTAATCAATTTGTGCTGACTCAATAATAGTTTTTTCAGCAAGTTTTGTATGAGAGCGTCTCACCGTAAGACAGGATCATACTAGCATTCTATTAGTAAAAAAACACTTAAAAAACGATAAAAACTGAATTTCAATTTGTCCAGAGAGCGATTATTTTTTTAAAAAAAGTTTCGGCTGACCCAATTAAAATCACATCACGATGAGACATTCTCAATTACAGAATAAGATGAGGAAATACAATTAGATGAAAATCAAATCAAAGATGCTATTTGTAAAAAGCAACACTTACCTACAAGACCCAAATCTAACTTCTAATTAGTACTACTTCCTTCGTTCTGAAATACTCGCTATATAAGAGTTTTTGTCACTTGTTCATTGGTTAATCTTATTTTATATATTTCGATTAATATTTAATCTTATTTTATATATTTCGTCTAATATATAAATTATCAAAATAAAACATTAAATTACGTAAAAAGTCAAATATAATAAGTATAATAAAATGATAAAATATTTGAATTCAATATGCAAAATATTATGGTCTAATTACAATTGTCCAACTCTCAATTTCATAAATACGGTTGCAAATAAATATAAGTTACCAAATCAAAAGACTTGACAATGTGGCATTTTTTGCTTGAATTTCTGCACCCTCTCATCACTTTCCACTTCCCAATACATATCAGGTGAGAGACGAGCTTAAATAAAAAGTCTATATTCTCATAATATGTACGAGATAAGTTATTAGACTTATATATAAGGCGCAACTCTCGGGAAAATCGTCTGATATAACAATTTGTAAATGTCTGATTTCTATTTTGGCTTTTTGGTTATGTTAACTTTACCAGTTTACCCTTGTTAAATTTAACATTTTCACATCTTTACATGTGTAATTGTAATTCCACTTTATCCTTATCGAAATTTTAAAGCAGCTACCCTCTTTCTATTTCATAGGTGGTTTCATTTGACCTCCTAAAAAAAGGTGAAAGGTCAAACACAAGTTGTTGAGAGTGAGCATCTCTAATTGAGCCGCTCCATTATATATTTTTTAAAATATTATATGTAAGTATTAAGAATGATGTAAATAGACATTTAAGATATTGAAAGATAATATAAGTGGACATTAAGACTACGGTAAGTAGACATTGATCTTCAATGGACTAGACTTGAGATACGTTTCTCAAAGAGACGGTCTCTCAAGAAGGTCAAATGACACATTTTATATGAATAGGAGTTTGCAAAAAAACAAATATTTAAAAAAAAAATTTCACGTGCTTACTCTGAGGTTTTGGGTTTTCTACGTAGTAAACAATACTTTTAAAAAATTCACGCGGTAACCCTGAGGTTTACATAATTGTTTCACCGTGACCTTTTTGCACATAAAAACGTTAGCAAATGTTAATTTCGAAGCTTTAAGGCTAATATACGTCTATTTATGCGACTCACCATTTCAAATGTCATTAATTTCAACATTTTTTTCGATACATAAACCGTAATTCGAGAAATAATTTGATGACGACATGTGCCACGCTTCCACGAATCTACCGACTACTGACAAAGTTTACGTAATTGTTCCTCCGTGACCCTTTGGCCTTTTGCACATAAAAACGTTAGCAAACATTAATTTCGAAGCTTTAAGACTAATATACGCCTATTTATACAACTCAACATTTCAAATGCTATCAATTTTAACATTTTTCCCGATACATAAACCGTAATTGGAGAAATAATTTGATGACGACATGTGCCACGTTTCCACGAATCTACCGGCTACCGACAAAGTTCCCTCCAATAGGCGCACGGATCTAACGTGAGCCGTTCTTCCTCCATATTTATACCTTCTTCTCCTTCCTTCTTTGCATTTTACTTCCCTTGCTTGCTCCTTATTCAACTCTTTTACTTCCATTTCTGGTCTTTTCTGCTAAAATTTACAACTCTTAAACAGTAAGTTTCACTCATCTTTGATCTATTTGATTACTTCAACACAATCAGGCATCAGCTCATGCAATGATGCACCTATTGATTGTTCTTCCCTTTGTATGTACATAGTCAGATTTCAAGATTCCCCTTGAAACCTGCTGAGTAAAATCTCTGTATTTCTGATTTTTTGCTTAATTTTTGATCATTTTTTGTGTAATTAACTTCAATTTATACTTGATTGTGAAGATTCTCATCTGGGTTTTGAAGTTAGGATAGTAATTTTTGTGGGTTTGTGTTGTTTTTATGGATTTTTGAGTTGTTGGGTAAAAGCTGAAATGAGGGTGTATTGGTAGTGTAATGAGACGTAGGTGGACAGTTGGATCTTTTCCTTATCAAATGGAGAAAGGAAATTCAAAGAATCATACAAGTAGATTATGTATATTGAGTTCTTTGTGTATTTTCTTCTGGATTTTGCTTTTGTATTTCCATTTTGTTGTTCTTGGGAGTAATCATGTCAATGATTCCAATGCTTTAGAATCAAATCCCATTAGAATTGAGACTTTTAATCCTGTTCCTATCTCCAAAGATGTTAAATCAATTGGTGATGAATCTGATTTGAGTAAAAATGATGTCGAAATCGAGGGGATTAATGAGGTTGAGTCTGAGGATTCAAATGGTGATGATCCCATGAAGGTGGATGTGCATAATGATTCCGATTCGACTAGGATTGGTGTTGAGAATGAGAGGAGTAATGAGGGTTTTTCTTCGAGTAATCGTAAGATCGATGTTGGATTGAAAACTAGTGATTCTAGCCCTAGGGATGTTGTGCGCCCGCGAGATGAACCTCGCGAGTTTTCGTTTATGAGGGCATTGAGGACAGTTGAGAATACTAGTGATCCTTGTGGTGGGAGGTACATTTATGTTCATGAACTTCCCTCTAGATTCAATGATGATATGCTTAAAGAGTGTAGGAGTCTTAGTCTTTGGACTAATATGTGTAAGTTTACTACCAATGCTGGACTCGGTCCCCCACTCGAGAATGTCGAGGGGGTGTTCTCGAATACAGGATGGTACGCAACGAATCAGTTTGCTGTCGATGTGATCTTTAACAATCGGATGAAACAGTACGAGTGCCTGACGAAGGACTCATCGCTTGCTGCGGCTGTCTTTGTACCCTTCTATGCCGGGTTTGATATTGCCCGGTATCTTTGGGGATATAACATATCTAGGAGAGATGCTGCCTCGCTCGATTTGGTTGATTGGCTTATGAAAAGGCCCGAGTGGAAGGTAATGGACGGAAGGGATCATTTTCTTGTTGCAGGACGGATCACTTGGGACTTCCGAAGATTAACCGAAGACGAAAAAGACTGGGGTAGTAAGCTCTTGTTTTTGCCCGCGGCTAAGAACATGTCGATGTTGGTGGTTGAATCTAGCCCATGGAATGCAAACGACTTTGCGATACCATATCCGACATACTTCCATCCAGCAAAAGACGCGGATGTGTTTATTTGGCAAGATCGGATGAGGAAACTCGAGAGAAAATATCTTTTCTCATTTGCCGGGGCTCCTAGACCCGACAACCCGAAATCTATCAGAGGTCAAATAATCGATCAATGCAAGCGTACAAACACGTGCAAGCTTTTGGAATGCGATTTTGGTGAGAGCAAGTGTCATTCGCCGAGTAGTATCATGAAGATGTTTCAGAGTTCCCTTTTCTGTTTACAGCCACAAGGGGATTCGTATACTCGTAGATCAGCATTCGACTCAATGTTGGCGGGTTGCATACCCGTGTTTTTCCACCCTGGTTCGGCATACACTCAATACACATGGCATCTGCCTAAGAACTTCTCAAGTTATTCGGTTTTCATCTCCGAGAATGATGTACGTAACAAGAATCTCAGCATCGAGGAAAGGCTTCGAGAAATACCTCCTCAACAGGTTGAGATTATGAGGGAAACTGTCATCAATCTCATACCTAAGTTGATATACGCTGATCCTCGATCCAAGCTCGAGACGCTTCCAGATGCTTTCGATGTTTCCGTGCAGGCAGTAATCGACAAGGTTACAAGACTAAGAAAGAACATCATTCAAGGCAGAACAGAATATGACAACTTCATAGAGGAAAACAGTTGGAAATACGCCCTTCTTGAGGACGGGCAAAGAGAGGTCGGATACCATGAATGGGATCCGTTCTTCTCGAAGCCTAAAGAAGGCGAAGGCGATTCAAACGGTGCATCTGCCGAAGCTGCTAAGAATTCGTGGAAGAACGAGCAAAGAAGTCAATCGCGAAGAAGTTAATTGTAGCTCTTCAAATGATCTTTAGACAAAAAAACTTCAAATGATCTTGTTCAAGCTTGATAGTTCTAGTGGTTTATGGCCCTTACGATTTTGCTTAGTGATACATAAATGTTGTAAGATACATATATATTCTCATGTAGTGCAATTTAGCAAGAACAATATTTTCTGTTGCATAGATCTTTGGTTTCGGATTATAACGAATGAATCAGGTAGAAGTGGCTTATCTACTCGTGTGCATTATTTGTGTATGTGAAGTTGCGCTAACGCTATATGCTATAGAGGGTCATTTGAAAATAATTTTTTTGGGATTATTACCGTTGTAAGAAATAACGTGCGGGCATTTGACGCTTCAAAAGGAGCCGCTAACAATATTGAGATGATGAAATATTGTTATTCCTCGATTCGTGAAAAGCTATGATTAGAGACTCTTCACATTGGATCAGTAGTATATATTTTATCGCTTAATTGATTATTGGTAATAAATGGTGGTATTTAAATGATTTGTAATGTCAATTTTCAGCAAATGTACCATAACATTTCGTTGTTAACTAAACATGAATGCTTGATTATAACAAAGTTTTTTTGAACATTTCAAATGAAAAATGTATGCGTTGAAATAATTATGGGAAGAAAATGAGATGATTGAGGAAGAACAAGAGTAGCTATTAAAGTTCTCGAGAGATTTTGCTTTCAAAATTATACTCCCTCCGTCTCATTTAATTTGCAGCATTTTTCATTTTAATCTGTCTCACTTAATTTGCATCATTTCTAATTTTGAGTGATGGCACACCACTTTAATCCCATCCATACATTTTAACTTTCTTTTAATTTCATCCATACAATTCATTCTCTCTCTCTTTATTTATTACCACATTCTTAAAAACTACCTCTTTCTCTTTGATGCAAATCAAAAAGGACAGAGGAAGTAGTATAACTTTTCTTCGTCATTCTCATCATTTAATATCGTCTGTCAAACATATTATTAATATATATATATTTATGATGATGTAGTAGGATCATGATAGGTTATGATGTCAATATACTATGTTTAAACATAGAAACCACTCCTACATATGATAAGATTTGGACATGTGAAAAGGATGGATGCAAATTTTGAGTGGTGAAGGAATGTTAGAGGCAAGTACCAAAACTTGCAAATTTACTACTTTTTCTATTGAACTTTAGTGGTATTCCAATCACAAGCAATTTGGTCAATGATTGAAACTTCATTTATATACAATATTGAAGTACTACAATTAGTTGGAACCATTATAAACACTTTATTTGCCAATGATAATGTAATTTTTTTCCAAATCAAAGTTTAAATTATTACAAATTTAAATGAAATTAAATATATAACAAATTAGGGCTATGGAATTAAGGCAATTACGCATTTTATCCCATTGAGATCGCAACATTACGCATTTTTATGTGAGAAGTTTTGAGTATTGCAATTTCAATGGAAAAGAAAGGGTAGATGATAATGACAATATACGTAAGTATTGTTTTAGCTAGAAAATATAAACTGATAATGAAAATATCGATTTTATATGAATAAAACAAAAGGCAATCTCAAACCTACAAATAAAGGGGTATTCTGAAAAATTAATTTGTTAATTTATATATTTTGAGAAAAATTTATGTATTCTAAAAAATTAAGATAGAAAAATATAAACTATCTCCTTCGTGGAAGGCCATTGAGTGTATTATTTTAACAATAATTTGTGAGACTAAATAATTTTTCTAAGTCCTTTCAATCTTGATATTTTCTTTTTTATATCTCTAAATCTTTTTTTTATAATAATAATATCATGATACATAGAAAATTAATTTTTGCAAATTGTCTAAATGAGATTGAAATGGCTTTGATTTCCATATAAGATTGAACTCAACCAAATTGAATAGAACTGAGCTGATTAAAACTTAAGTACACTCAATAAATTAAAATAACCTGAAATGTAAGAGTAAAGATATTGATCACGACTAAACATGTCTAAAACAAATCGACGGCCTAGAACC
This sequence comes from Amaranthus palmeri, assembly GCA_019776075.1. Taxonomy (NCBI): domain Eukaryota; kingdom Viridiplantae; phylum Streptophyta; class Magnoliopsida; order Caryophyllales; family Amaranthaceae; genus Amaranthus; species Amaranthus palmeri. Next base: position 2,831,604 of record JAAKBH010000271.1, on the reverse strand, counting down.
AACTATTTATTATGGTGGCTTTTAACGAGTCAACTTTTGAATCGAGCTTTAAATGGACTCTTTATTTGTGTAAATATAGCGAGCTCTAAACGCGTCTTCATCATTTTTGGGTTGGTTTGATGCTGGTTCAGTGGCAATGTTGGTGGACTGGACTATTATGTGATGTTTGAGAAAGAGTTTGACATCATATTCATGGGGCAGCCAGGCAGGCCATACGACCATCGTCTAACTTCGAACGCAACCCGCTGGGTCTAACGTTGCAGACGTACATGGACTATTATTAAGACACGAATATGATATTGAGGTTTGTCGAGAGAGCCCAAACGTCAATGATCATTGGATGCCGACACCTCCTAAGAAATGAAACCGGGTTTGTCAACAAGGGCGGAACTTTAAGGCCTCGAGTTGTGACAAGAAACTCATTGGAGCTCGGTTTTTCATCAAAGTTCATCATGTGGCCAGTTAACCATTGCAATCAGATACAAGCCCTGAACACGTGTCACCTCGTGATTCTTCTGGGCATGGGACCCACACATCAACTACAGCCGAGAGATTGTCTGTTTAAGTTTGCTAGGCAAACGGGTTGGTACGGCTCAAGGCATGGCACCAGGGTCCAGGGCCCGATTGGTATCTAAAAGGTGTGCTGGTTTAACGAGTGTTACAGCTCTAACATACTAACCACGGTGATATTGGAAGTAAATCTGTCTCGAAGGGTCCCTCTCACGAACCCAAGTTGCTAGGAAGACAATGATACATGAATTAATAGAGGTGTGAACGGAAACGCACAAGAAGGCGCAGAATTTTCAGTCGATGCGCTTGTCTTGCTACTCTAATAGGTTATTCAGAAGCTGTTCAACTAAAGAGTAACATCAACACTACAAAAAAACGACCATCATCATCATCAACAACCCAATATCCCGCTTGAAAGCAGGGTCTATCTACAAAAAGACCAACAAAAAATTTTGGTTTCTCGGATTTATAGGATGACCTAGAGCACCAGTCGTGGCACGTTTTCATCTAGGAGGACAAGTTAAAACAATCCTTAAAACCTCAAGCCAGATTTGATTGCGCCAGGCATCAAAATCATCGCTGCCTGGCCCAAAAACTTGGCCTACAAGATCGTAAATCAGCAAAATCTTAATCGATTTATTGATACGAAGTGTGACTTGTCAGAGTCGACGACACTGCAAGTAAAACAATCTACAGGGAAATTAACCGAGCAATCGAGCATTTAAGCTATACTCAACTTGTTAACCAATGTTAACATTGAATTCAAAAGAATCAAACGATATACATTGCCTCATTTTTTAACGAATTGCATACCGTTTGCATTGGCGTAGCGTTCCATGAATCTCATAAACCTGTCCCATTCTCGTGGGGAGCGCATAATGTACTTAGCTTCAACGCCTGCTGGCTTCCCATTGATAAAACGCGCGTTTACACTGTTTGTCGAGATAACACCTTCCTCATCGATCATGTAGAACCCTGTTATATCACCGACCACGCTTGATGAGTCGAAGACAGAGGGCTGATCGAATATGAATATAGCCGTGCCATTAGTCCCATCCTTTGATTTGGTTAGTTTCACATCTGCTGGTACTGTTAGTTCATCAACCCCTTGGATGAATTGGATCTTCGGTTTAACCATCATCACTACTCGACTAACCGATGCAGAAAATGACCTCTGCGAAGCCCATCTTGACGGACACATCCTGAGCTGAACCCCATTGAATGAAGACTGTAAGCGCTGGGGCGTAGCCGAAGAGAAAATACAAATGCCTAACAGAACAAAAGTTATTAGGCTAAGAAAAATATATGGCCTCTCATCACATTTCTACATAAGTACAACAACCCAAAATCCCATTTTTCTGTGTCAAGGAATCAACTCAACCAAGAACTTAAGCGGATGGTTGAGGCTCAAAATATGTTATATACTCTAACACGCCCCTCCCTTCACACGAGAGCCATTTGGCTAGAAGTGTAAAGGGGCGGATGTAGCCTTATTGTATGTTATCAACCGACAACATTCAATAAGCTATATATCTATCTACATATGCTAATAAGTGTACCGGTTAAGTTGCTTAAAATAGTAATGTGGAACAACATTGTCCCTACTTCAAGCCTCACTATCAATATTTTCTAAAAACAATACTTAATACATAGACATCATTGATGTTATTTTCAATCCGCCCATGAAAGAGTGAATACAACACATGCTCTCTTCATACATAACGTCGAATATTCCACTTTAATTCGAACTCATAACTCTTATCACGCTAGCTCTGATACCATGTCAAAGAACGAACACAATCAAAAGCTTAAACCGATGGTTGAGGTTCACACTCAAACATGATTAGAACACATTGACACATGATTTTACCCAAAAACATGGAAAATTTTCTCAACAAGAGTCCAACACCAACACTTAGACACATACCCATTTTTTTAGGACACTTAAACAGATAACAATGACAATGATTTTCCCCAAAGAAAAATGTGAATTATCAAATTACAGTTCAATTACAACTTACAAGTGTTTAACTTTCAATTGAATTTAAAATACCCACCTAAAAAATACACAAATATTGGCAAAATCATATAGAAAGGGCCTCTCAAATCATTAAAATTACCCTTTTAAACTGAAAAATCAGAAATAAAATATGCATTATACCCAATTTCTGCAATTTCTACACAAATGAAGAGATAAAGAAAGATTTATATATACCTGGGTGAGAGGAAGATTTGAGTGAAGAACAATGGGAAATTGGGGAAGAACAAGTAAGAGATTGCAAAGCTGTAGCCATGGTGTATGGAGCTTGCTAGTAAGAAGAACAAACCAGAAATGGGTATAAGGAAAGTTTATAAAAAGTGGATTTATTGAGTGAAGAATGATCCACATTGTAGATATTGGTGTGTTTCAATTTCAGCCATTCACTTTTACTTTATGCTTAATGGTGATGCAATGGGTCAAGGAAGGTCCTAAGATAAGGGCATCTCCAAATGTACTGGTGCAGAGGCGGAGCAAAGAATTTAGAAGCCCTTTTTAATTTGGAAAAATTGTCCTGAATAATCCGACATATTGCCCATTTGCTGTGAATAATCTCAACTATTGATTATTTCTAAATAATCCAACCTTTGTATATTTTTTGCTGACAGCACCCCTTGCCACATTTTCACCGATTATTGTAGATACCTATTAGTCGTTACTCTCACTTCTTCTTCCTCCTTATGCTTCTTTGTTGGTCTACCCCAACTTTTCTTTGGTGGTAAGTAGCTATATAGTAGTCGGTAAAATGTGGAAAGGGGTGCTGTGAGCAAAAGAAATTCAAAGGTCGAATTATTTATAAATAATCAATAGTATGGATTATTCATAGCAAATTGACAATAGGTCGGATTATTCAGGACAATTTTTCCTATTAATTTTTGTGATTTTGAGCTTTTTGTTATATTGAAAGATAAAAATTTTTCACTTCAAGAAAAATAATTCAAGATAAAATGTATTGTGACATTAGATTACTTTTAAGTTTAAATATAAAAAAGATTTACAAACAACTCACTTAAAAAGTGTTGCTCGGAATCGAGCCTGAATAGCACAATTTAATATTTGAGGCCTCTTATATTGAGTTTGATTTTGATCTTGATCTGATATTTGTTCGACTTTATAATCAAGTTTGATTTTGATAGTGGATATATTATTTTATCCAATAATAAATTTGATGGTGGAAAAGTAAGGACCATAAATTTAAATAAAGATTAAAAGAAAATTAGGGCAAATTATGGGAGTCCTAATAACAATTAAAAATAATACTTTTATAAAGTTAGTGGAAAAGATGAGGAAACCATACTAATATATAAAGTTAGTGGAAGACACAAAGAGATTATAAAAATTTATTAAAATATTAAAATGAGGATGGATAATACTAATTTTATCCAAAATTTGTTATTTAAATTAAAATATTCTTTATTAGAACAATAAATAGAACTTTGATTCCCAAAAAAAAAGGAAAATTTACTTTTAAACATACGAACTTTGACCCATTTGCTTTTAAACATACGAACTTTCGATTATTATCTAAACATACGAACTTTGGGGGGTATATTCCCAAAAAGATATAGCCGGTTTTTTGAAGCTTTTTTAACCCTTTTTAACCGGTTACCCTCTCAAATGTTGAAGGCAAGCTGTTGTTCTTCTTCTTCAAGCTTCTTCTTCAATGACTTCTTCTCAAATGGTAAATGATAATTTCAAATCTCTAAAAATTAATACAAATTCCAGATTTTTTAAAATTTCAGATTTGTTTTCAATTTGGGTTGATTTTAGTGGGATGGTTGCTGGATCTTATAAAAAACATATCTCTATTCGAGATTAGTACAAATTTGAGCAATTACCCATTTTAAATCTCTAAAAATTTGTTGATTTGTTCTTCATTTGGGTTGAATTAGGGTTGAAGATAAAGAATGGAATGACTTGTTCTTCAATTTGTTGATTTGTTCTTCATTTGGGTAGCGATTAGGCCGGCTTTGTTGTACGGAACGGAGTGTTGGCCTGTAAAGAAGGCTTTCGAGCAGAGAATGGATGTAACAGAGATGCGCATGCTGAGATGGATGTGTGGTAAGACAAGGATGGACAGGATTAGAAATCAGGAGTTTAGGGAAAAGTTAGGGGTTGCACCTTTCTCTGCAAAGATGCAGGAGAACAGGCTCAGATGGTTTGGGCATGTGCAGAGAAGCACCCATGACGCCCCAGTGAGAAGGGTCGAACGCATCATAGTGGAGGGCAAGAGAAGCCGGGGAAGACCTAAGAGGACGTGGGAGGAGCAGATTAACAGCGACCTGCTCGAACTACACCTCTCTAAGGACCTGACCAGGGATAGAGCCACATGGCGGCGCCTTATTCACGTCCTAGATTACTAGACTAGTTTGATACTGTTCTGTGACTTTTGTCATCGCTTTTCACTTCCTTTTTTACCTATATCGCTTAAAGGTTTTTTTTTTTTTTTTTTTTTTTTTTTTTTTTTTTTTTTTAATCCCTATGCTTGGCTAACGTGGGTGTAAGATGCAGATTTTCGGATTTTTGCAGGTCCTATCCTTGAAGACTCCTCTAGAGCCGAAGGACTCTTATGACCGCCCTCTCCTTATGGGTATGAGACGCCGTCGACCTTCCTTCCCCAGACCCTGGCCATAGAGTATCTATGTGCGGGAACACTGGGTATGATGATGATGATGATGATGATTGGGTTGCATTAGGGTTCAATTTGTTTTTGGGTTTGAATTAATCAAAGGATTTTCAGCAATTTAGCAATTTAGTTTTTGGGTTTTCATTGTTTTTGGGTTTTCATTTTTTAGTGAGAATTGATTTTAAGGTTTTTTAAAAAATCTGGGTTTTCATTATTACAAACTGGGTTTTCTAAAATTAATCAAAGGATTTTCATTATTACAATTTTAAACCTTATTATAGTACGGTTACCCTTTGATTAAAAAAAATCTGGGTTTTCATTATTACAAACTGGGTTTTTTAAAATTGTAATAAAAAAATCTGGGTTTTCATTATGGTTTGAATCAATCAAAAATTAAGATAAAGAACCAGATTTTTTTTTTTTTTTTTTTTTTTTGTGGGTTGATAATGGTGAAGATGAAGATGGTGAAGATGAGAAGATGAAGATGGCGAAGATGAAATGGTGAAGATGAAGATGGTGAAAATAAGAAGATGAAGATGGTGAAGATGAAGATGGTGAAGAAGTAACCGGTTCATCCGGTTACAAGTCATCCATATCTTTTTGGGAATATACCCCCCAAAGTTCGTATGTTTAAATAATAAACGAAAGTTTGTGTGTTTAAAAGAAAATGGGTCAAAGTTTGTATGTTTAAAAGTAAATTTTCAAAAAAAAAAAAGAACAATAAATAGAACCACATAAAATAGAAAATGAGAAAATTTTTAAGGAGCAAAAAGACATACTACCCCCGTTACTTTATACTTCCTTCGTTCCATAATACTTGCTATATTTTTCATTTTGGAAAATTCCATATTACTTGCTACATTTTCTTTTTAGTAAAAAACCAATCATTTAAAGTTATACCTTCTCCTATTTTTATCCTACTCTATATCTAATTACTCATATTTTTCTTTTTCATTTTTCAACAAATAATATTAAAAAATTTCAAAAAAACAACTTTCCACCTATTACTCATCATTGCACAGTATTTTCTTAATCTTTGTGCCCATGCAATGGTAACAAGTAAATTAGAACGGAGGAAGTATTTGCTAGTGATATTGATATTTTTTCCATTTGACCGCACTCTATTCTATAGGCATGAGTTGTCGTCGTTCTTCCCTCTCCAGACCCTGATCATAATTTTCTATAAGCAAGATACACTGGATATGATGATAATGACTGATATTTTTCCACATGATATGTCACATTTTCGAATGCGAGTATTTCAAAATGAAACTAGTACTTCCCCCGCTCCACTAAACAAGCTATATTTCAACGTGTACTCTAATTATTTATACAATGAACTATATACATAAAAATTGTTAAAAACTAATATTATGAAAATATGGCATTAGACGATATTAATAATATCTCAAACTAATTTTTTTTATTAATATAAATCACAGATTAAATGATAGAATAATGTCAACTACTTATTTCAGACTGCATCTAAATTGCTTATTTATGCTAGACACTTCTGCGAAACATTCATCACTCTGCATACACAATAAGATTTTGGATTACCTTTTTTTTTCTTTCTCTCTAGATCTCAATTCGGATTTTGTAATCCTAATCCTAAAAGATTTAGTAATTTCCAGTTAAATTTGCTTCGATAATCTATATATATCGTCATGTTATAGAGAATTTCCTACATTTTTTCTTCTAGTAAATCTTGTTGCGCATTGTTTATAAAGTTATTCTGGAGTGAACCCTCTTTTTTCTTTTAAGATTAATAATTGATTAGTTTTGGATTCAATTAGGGCTTTTTGTCAGTGAGTAACAATGGCGACGGTTTCTGCCTTTGAGGTTAATTTGAATTTGATACTTATTTCTTTGTTTTTGATTTAAATTGTGATGTTTTGTTTTCTTAATTGATTTGGCTTATTGTTTTGATTAAATAGGTTGGTTCAATATTTATTAGTCAATATTATCGAATTCTTCAAGAGTCGCCAGAGTATGCTTATCGGTTCTACAAGGAATCAAGTACCTTGACTCGTGTTGATAGGGATGATACGCAAACTGTTTCTAACCTGGAGGTAATGATTTTCAATTTACAATTATAAAAATTTTGTTCGATTTTGTTTGATTATTATGAGTTTGATATTTTTAATTTATGTTTTCTGATAAAAGTATTATTTTTTGTATTATATCATCTATTTTGTTGAGTAAGAACCATAATTCTGGGGTTAGTGAAGATATACTAGTGAAAGTAGGGTTTTGTTTTGGTTAATTATTTCTGGCTTGTATTTTTTTTTTTTTTGGAAGTTTGTAACTTTTGGACATGGGAGAGTGATCAGAAGCTAAATTGCAATTGAAATTGGGAGATGAAGATATGAATGTTCAAATGTGAGGTTTACTTTGCAGTTGTATAGTTCTTTGGTTAATGAGTGATTTTTATTCTGAATTGAATTATTGCCCTTTCATTCATGGCTGAACAGCAAGGCAGTTAAACAATATGAATATTGATCTATACAAATATAATACAAATATAATTGGAGTGGAACATCATCAAGTGTTCTGAAGAAGGAAATTTATTAAGTCAGTAAACCACCAAAGTATATATGTTGGGGCTGTTATATTGGTGGTGAATGGTGATAGTATCTTCTTGCTAGATACATTTTATCATCCCAATGCGATTGAATATTTGAATGACTCCCATCTTGGCGGGGTTAGAGTCGGATGTACACTACTTTACCCTTGTTAGTGCTTGTTTTCGGTTAACCCTTGTAGCAAACATCATGCGCGACTTCACATAAATGAATAGTGCACATGATTTAATAAGAAAACTTTATAGTTTATTATCGTTTGGAACCAAAGAACTATAAATCTTCCTGCTAGATGCTCATGAAATTTGTTGGAATCATTTAACACAAGCAAGTTAAGTAGAGATAGTCAATTGATGTTTTGAATTGGAGTAGCATCCTTCAGTTTTTGCTTCTTCTTCTCATCTTGTTACTTACTTGATTTTACTAGTTTCTCAATGTTCTAACTTCTATGCTATGAACACATTAAAGGTATTCTTTCTTAAAAGGAAAGGCTTGTTGATGCAATGGTAAAAATATGTTATTGTCTGCTTTGGGTTGTTAGAATTTTTCATCGCCTCTCTAAAGAGAATTTTATTGTGATTTATTTGTTATCTTTATAAAAGAGAATGGGAACTGTCTTTCAGTTCCTGGATACAGGAACCCTTTTGATTTGAGACCGGTAAGAAGAAGTGGGGACACTGTGGGTTGACTTTACAAAGCGGAAGAGACGGTTGGCACATTAACTTTGTTGTTTTAAGGACCATGGGTTTTTTTGTAAATGTGAAGAGGAATTTGAATGAAACTTGGGTAGAGTTAGATGAATGTGGAGGTGGGCAGACTGGTTTTGTGACTTAATAATTCCATACTATGTTGGTACGATGATTAAAATTATCTATTTAATGGATGAATGCATGGGTACTTTTGGAAAGATGGTGTAGTGCAGAAGCATGCCTAAGTGGATGATGCTGTACAAAACAACAATGGTGCACTTTTAGGGAAGTTTGGGTCGGGAGGAGAGGGAAGTTTAGACGAGGGTGTTCTAGATGGGCGTTAGTCTTGATGATTAGCTCATTGATTCTGCATATACTTTTTCAGTACCAATACCTTCGGATGTTGAAATAGAAAAACTTGTTTGCATGTGCTGCAAATGAAAAAAATGTTCTTTTGTGAACTGTCATGCAAAATTGAGTGTGGTTTATTTTTTCATTTCATTTTTTGAATTTGGTAAGATTTTCATTCTTTTTGTCGCACAACTTTTTAATTGTTCATTGTCTGATTATGTTGAAATGTAATTATCTATAAATGTATGCATATGTGATTTGTTCTCACCTGTAGCGCTAGTAATTAGTTTTGCTTTATTTAACACAAGTGTGACAATTTTGGCAGGCTATCCACTCTGCACTAATTTCTCTAAATGTTAGCGAACTTGAAGTGACAAAGTTAAATTGCCAAGATTCAATGAGTGGTGGAATTCTGCTCTTTATACAAGGCATCATGAGGTCTAGAACCTTTAGTGGGAAGAGGAGGTTCACACAGGCCTTCTTTCTAGCTCCGCAGGAGAATGGTTATTTTGTCCTCAATGATATTCTTCATTTTAACGAGGAAGTCGTACTTGGCCAACACCCAGTACCAGAAACACCAGAAGTAAATGTTGATTCAGTAATTCCTGAATCGAGTCCCCGCTTGGAGCAGCCAGGTACTGATGGAAGCTAAGAGGGTAGCTTGCAATAATTTTGCTTTTTTGTTTTGCTGAAATTATTCGTATTTACATGGCTAGTTTAGTACTATTATAGATATGTATTTACATGGCTAGTTTGGAAGGATGGAGAATCTCTTGTTTGTATAACAAAAGAGGGGGGGGGGGGGGGATTTGGAGGGAGAACATGGATAAATTTTGTAAAGAATACAGTCTCTTCTTCCTTCCTTTTCCCTTCCCTTCCCTCCCTTCTATACAATCAAGATGCTCTCTCTGCTTACCCCTCTCCTTCCTTTCCCTTAATTTCCTTCTCCTTTCCCTCCCTTTCCTTTATTTTCTACCCTAATTTGTTATCCAAACATAGTGTTAAGCTATTTCATGTCTCATTATATTATCCTGTTTGTAAAATAGAATTTGTTGTGTTTTTGAAACTGTCGCCTGCTCGTGAAAAAAGATATCGACTTCTCATAGAATCAGATACCGTCTTCAGCTGCAGTCAGTTTTTTTTTTCACATGGTTTATGATCTTCTAAAATTAGATAGTGTACTCTTGATTCTCATTGGCAGACACATTCTATGTTGCAGTGTCTAGTTATGAGTTGGAGGAAGCGAGTAGGGAGTATGTAAATTCTATTCCCATTGAAGAAGATAAACCTGTGGACAAATATAGCCTTCTTGAAGAAGAGCAACATGAAGAGCCTCATATAGAATTAGAAACCATTGTTCAAGAAGCCCCTCTTGAAGAGCCTACTGCTCTTGTTGAGAGTACTGTCAACCATGTGCACTATGTGGAAGAGTCCATAATTGTTCCACCTGAAGTGACTGTTGGGGAGCCTCCTAAACTATCATATGCGTCCATTGTATGTATCTTGTTTAAGTTGCTAGTATTTGGTTTTTGTATTTTAGATCATTCTCTACATGTTGGTTCCTTGACTTTCTGTTTTGAATTATTCTTGTTAAATCTCCATTGTCTCTTATTTGAACATGCTAAGTGCACCCGTAGGTGCAAGCATTCTAAGGCCATCATGGTAGTTATTGATGGTATGATCAATATTTGTTACTGTTCTTAGATTACTAGACATGTCCCTCTTAACCACCGTTTGTTACTGTTCTTTGCCTCTACTTATCTCTCTTTACCACCTCTCTTACCATTATCGTATTTTTACTTATTTGTAGTTTTGTACGTATTTTATTTGTTGTGTATATTTAGTTAGTTGATTACAATTCATGGTTAACGTGGGTGTAAGTTGCAGGCTTTCGGATAGTTGTAGGTTCCTCTCTTTGAAGACCCTTCTTGAGCCGAGGGATTCTATGACCACACTCTCCTATATGGGTATGAGCTGCCGTCTCTCTTCCCTCCCCAGACCTTGACCATAGTTGTCTATGAGCGGGATACACTGGGTATGATGATGAATGATGATGATAATTAATATTTGGAGATGGTTCATTTTACAAATGAAGGGGCTGTATGAGTTCATGTTTGTTGTGCTGTTAGTACATAGTAGAGCTGTCTTCTGGCAATATGACAGCAGCTGGTGCTGTTCCAGTTCAAGTATGAAGCTACATGTATTGCGTGTGCATGAGTGTTTTATGGGGTTATGCAAGTTAATTAGTTTTCTAGCTGAATTGGGATTAGTTTATTAGTTATTTTCTATTCAATTGGGAATAGGATAAGGTGTTCTACTTAGATTAGAATTAGTTATCCTAGTTTGATTAGGATTAAGCTGTTATAGTTAAATTAAAACTAATAATTTACTTAGTTGGAATTACATAGTTAGAGTATTTAGTAAATCTTAGTATTAAAAATCGCACCTCACAGTGAGGCTCTAGAAAAAGTCCTTTTATTAGTCTGGGCTCAATGATGTACATAAGGCGGGCACCTTTTTGCGCGTTGCACTTTATGCGCTTTTGGCTTTAAAGGGAGTAAATATTTTTTTTAATAATTTGTCAAATAACAATTAGACAAAATACGAAATAGAATGATTTGCTCTTTTATGAAGAAAGAAAAAGAAAAGGGGGCTAAATAAAGATTTGCTTACAATTTTACAACTTCGTGGACTTCCCTCCCTAGCCCCTACACGAGTAGGTACAATTTATTTTCTTTATTTATTTTTCTATCCTCACTGTAGATTCTTCTTCTTTTCATTCTTTTAAATTTTCATCTGTTTTTCTTCTTTTCGTTTGGCTTCTTTGATTTTTTATCTTCTAGTTTGCCTTTTATCAATTTTCTTTTTCTCAATAATTTGTTTGTTATTTACATTAGTTTTTTCTTTAAAATTTACTACATTTTTCTTCTTTCATTTTCCACTTCTATCTGTGTCTTTTTTTCTTTTAGTTTTTTTCTCTCTTCTTTTTGTAACAACTAGACTCATAACAGTTAGACATATTGCTCTAAGCCTCTAACATGTAGCTTTAGGTATCCTATTGTGCTTTTTGCACTATATTTGTAGATTTAACTCAATGATAATGAATCTGTTAGATTTTTGATGCAAAAATAATATGAATATCATTTTTCACGTATCAAATATGTTCTAGAGTTGTTTTATAAGCTTTTGAGTCAAAAGAATCGCCTCACCTACGAAAAGCCTCACCTTAGTGGGCCTTGCGTTGTTCCTTTTAAAACTAAGTTTAGAGTTACGACTTCTATTTCATTATCGTTAGAGCTTAGAAGTAGTAATTTTAAAATTTTAAATACATGGTGAAATTGTGGAAATTCAGATTGTAGTTTATGAGAATTTTGAAAATTTTGCTTAAGCACAATTGTTTATTAGGTGAGTGCAATCCAGTTGAATTTTGAATCGGAATCCAGTAGATCTGTAGTTGAGTGAAGCCGAGAGAGATATTTCCCACCACAAAGGTGTAAGTATTCCATCCAAGTGAGTTGAAGAGGGAGCGCAGTGATTGAGTTTCTCCGACATATGTGAACTTTTACCTGTTGGGGTGTTTGAGTTTTCCCTCGCCAACATAAGTTTCACGCATATTAGCAAACCATCTAGTGAGTCTTCCTAGGTATGTGCTTCTATACTCATATAGGTGCACTAATTACCTTGTTTTGGGCTGGATTTATGTTTTTAATGAGACGGAACAGTTCTGTCCCTTAAATTTGAAACCTTTTTCGTTCTGCAGCTTGTGTTTGATCTTGGTCATTCTCATAAATCTATTTTGCTACATATTAAGACATAATATTTGAAAATATATGTTGCCCTATCGAATGGTTTTAGCGATCATATTTTGTGTTTGGCATTGTGTTTTCATATCAAGACATAATTTTTGGGGTGTAAAATTTTGCAGTTGCGGGCATCAAAAGGGCAGCCTTCACAAAGAGCTGTTTCTAAACCTAGTTTAAGACAGAGTATACCTCCTCCAGTAGAGCAAAAACAAATGGTGCAAGCAAGTGCTCCAGAATTAAACCCATCAGCATCATCATTCGTGCCTGAGACCACTAGTGCTGGTTCAGATGAAGGTTTAGTCCAAGAAAGTGAGTGTAAACTCTTTATCTAGTTTTAATCAGCCACTACTGTCGTTTTAGTCATTCCCTTTTTTTAAGCCTTGATCGGTGTACTTACCACTTTAAAGGTTTTGTTCTCTGATTTTAATATTGCCATTGAACATAGTTTGAAACTTTGAATAGCTTGTGGTGCTGTGTTTTACATGGATAGATAGACAAAATTTATTGTTGGATGTAGCAAGTTTGCAATATTTTTAAGGAAAAATTATCTAGAATTATCCAATCTTTTTATGATTTTCCTACAATAATCTCACATATTGATTAATCATGAATAATCCCAACTTTAGGGTGTATTTTCTTACAGATGAAGGTTGGATTATTCTATTGTTGGATGTAGCAAGTCTGCAAGATTTTTAAGCCCCTTCCTAGGAAATTTAAAAAATGGGTTGGTTGTGTTTAGGATCTGGACATGTGCTTTTTTATCTTGTGGAAACTAAATTCCAAGAATTTCTTATGTTCTTTTTCAATAAGACAATTTTATTCATGCTTGAACTATTTTCACTTGAGGGAATGCCTAGAGAAGGGTGGGATGGGACGTGTCATTTCTTATCTGTACAAGCGAGGCTTACTATTCTGTTTTTCAAGTCGATTCTAGCTTGCGCTGAAGTTGAGTTCTCTATAAAATTGCACTTTTCTGTGTTTCCATAAATGGCAGCCAATTTAAAACATTTTTCTGGGAGATGCTCTTATTTTGGATAATTTGTTGTGTTTGTTGCTTGCACTGTATCTTGATTCTTGATTGACATAATAATGCGATTAAGCCGATAAATCAATAGTTGGATGTACTAAATCCTGATTTTTACTTTAATTCTAGGGATGTTTTGTATCCTGATTGAATCCAGACACATTCAATTTTTTTTCCTTTTAAAGTCTTATGGCACATCTGTCTTATTTTATTGGAGGGTGGATTTGAATATGCTACTATATAATGCTTGATCTATATTCTTTGTTTACTGTCATATTCTTATACTACAAATATTTTGCTCTCATTTTTACGCGGGAACTTCATAACTCAGATGAGCTGAGGTCTGTCTACGTGAAAAACTTGCCCGCAAATGTTACTACTGCTGATCTTGAGAAGGAGTTTAAAAAGTATGGTAGAATCAAACCTAATGGAGTATTCATTAAAAATAAAAGGGTGAGTATTTGGGTTTTGTGACATTTGATGTCCAAATTGTTTGAAATTAACTTTTTACTTTTGGTCACACAGGAAATTGGTGTTTGCTTTGCTTTTATCGAATTTGAAGACATGGCTGGAGTTCAAAATGCTATCAAGGTATTTTATCGACAATCTCGTCACCAGCAGCATCATTTTTCCAACCTATATTTAAGCACATGTCATAGTATTCACGGTTTTCAAAAATTGCTTGAACCTATTAGTCTATTACAGATTACGAATTTGAAGATAAATTATCGTGGATTGGATTATCATAGCAATGCTCACCCCAAGGTTGCTGGTAGTCCTTTTGGTGGGATTTTTTTTGCTTTGTGCCACTTTTAAAAATTTTAACCCGTATAGAATTGTTTCCTCTCAATGGGGGCTATTGATTTTGGTCTCTTTGAACTGAACCAAAGTATGACCACAACAACAATGCCAAAACCTCAATCCAACATTATGGAGACCAATATGATATGTTGACTAGGACATATAACTCGCACAATGCCAAAGCCTTAATCCCAAAAAAGGGGTCTATAAGATGGCTACATGAACCCGACCTGAAAGACCAAACCTTACATCCAAACACCCAAATGACACCTCTACCAATTGTAGCTTCCCCAACAAAGAATTTCTGACTCCACCTTTGGCTGTCAGTCTGTCACATAAACAACTACAGAGACAGAGGGTATATAGTTGCTATTTGCTAATAGCCTAATAGTGTTAAAGAGCTCATAAGATGCTAAAAAGGGTGTTTTGAGTTTTAAGATTAAATAAAGATTATTTAGTAGGAAAAATTGTTGAAAATAATCCCACCTTTTGACGTTTTGCTATGAATAACCCCTACTACTGATTATTCATAAATAGTCCAACCTTTTAATGTTTGTTGCTCACAGTACCTCCAACCAAAAATTGACCGGGTAGTGCAGGTCAAGCTAGCCGTTGCAAGTTGCAACCCTCTCCTCTTCCTTCTTATATTTCTGCATTCATCTTCTTCCTTCTAACTTCGTTTCCCATTTTAACCCTAAAATTAGGAGAGAGAAAATTTTATTTCATCTTTTAGTTTTTTAGTTTTTTTTTTTTTTCAAAAAATGAATTCCCTAGAATTTGGGGAAATTTTGAATTGTTCAAATACACACCAACGACAAATAAGGAACACATTTGAAATTTCAGAAAACAAATCCGAAACAACAAAAATAAGGAACAAAGTTACCATTTTAATGAAGAACAGCAGCAAATTCTCACCAGATTTGACCTTCCTTCTGGTTTGGGGACAAATTCGAAAGCCTAGAATTTGGGGGGAAAACCGAAAATAGTGAAGAGAGTAATTGGAGAGGATGTTCATAAACGCATGTGAAGAGATTAGAAAAAGGTAGAAGAATTTAATTGAATGTTGCGGATGCAGGTTGAAGGAGGTTAATTTTGTGAAGAAACTAAATGCACAATTGAAATTAAATGCTTACCTGCAGTAGCCGGTTAGTTTTTGGTTGGGGGTGTAGGGGTTATTCCCAGCTAAACGTCAAAAGGTAGGATTATTCTCAACAATTTTTTCTATTTAAAATTAAATTATATATACTAATACTATTGCTTCCTTCTAAATTGAGCCCGAAGGTTCTGCTGGTATATAAGTGTGTTTTGCAATACTTGAGCAGCCACTTCTGTTCACTTACCCACCAGATGTCGTCTTACGCCTTTGATCTTATTGGATTTTTGTAGAGTTCTCCAATAGAGTTGCTGGGTAGACAAGTTTACATTGAAGAGAGAAAACCAATCAGCACCAGCAGTACCCGTGGTGGAGGTTTGTAAAATCTTTTGTTTATTTTTATCGTTCATCTTTTTTTAATTTTCAACTTTTAAATAGATAACGAGTTCCATGGATACGAGGTTTGTGATGCAACTTAAACGGGTGTTAGCAATAAATAAACAACACTCTTTAAGGTTTTTGTAAAATAATTATGGGCTGAGCACTCGTAGTTATCCTCCAAACATAATCTTAGTATTGGAATTACTGTAATTTATCGGGTTTTTTGACGTTCCTACAATGCTGCTGTTCTAATGTTCTAATGTCAGGCTCGCTTTCCATGGTAGCAGTCCTTTTATATTTGTTTTGATTGCTTTGATGCCATATTATATATATAATATTTGCGTGTAATCATGCTTTCATTTGACGGTACTGTCCATTCTGAAGAGTAGCTTAACGATGTTTTTCTTCACATTTGACAGCTGTAGCAAGAGGCAGAGGTCGAGGTGGTTACCCAAATAGCACGCCAAGAGGACGTGGCAGCATCAGAAACCCTGGTCGAGGTATCCTTGACAGCAACAATCACAATACGATTAGAGGCAATGGCTATTAGCAGCGTACTCAACTCACTAAACCCGAAAAACCTTTTTCTGGTATCGGGAAGAGGAAACGCGATGTGTATTGCTCCATCAATCGTCTTTGCTTTAGATGTTCTTATATGTATTGCCGTTCGTGTGAACGTTTAGGATTATACCCCTTCATTTAGGGACATCAATTTTTTACATCAGGGTTTCAGTCCCCATATCTTTTTCATCTTTGTGGGGATTTTTTTTTTCTTTCATTTTTGTACTTAAGGTTTTGGTCCATCTTGTCTTGAATTTGTGGTATCTAAATTTTGGTTGATCAACTAATCATTCGTGATTAGTTAACGATGAACGTTGATCATACTCTGATTGTAATATGGATCTTGTATGATTTTCAAAACAAATATTGATATCATCAAAAATAATAGATTTAAAAATATGTTTTCCTAAACATAGTTCTCTCATTATGTTTCTTGAATCTGAAGGATTTGGAAAACTATATCTTTGCAGCTACAGCAGCGGGGCTCTGATGGATAATCGGTGGAATCGTGCACGGATTGTCATCTTCTTCTTCCTCTGTTTCCCAGAGAAAGCTTGCATATGCTGCAAGCACATGACTGTAGGGAAGAAGATGGAAAACATTTAGTAAACGTAAAAAAAACCGAGATCGTAAAATGAAAACTGATATGTGTGACTCGATACAAACCTGTTTTCCGGTGAAGCCTGAACAGCTCTTTGAAAGTAGCTCAAAGATCGTTCTTCATCTCGATGGAGCTCCCAAGTCAACTTTGCGTAATGTGAAAGAATCTCACCATCTCCGGGATCCATGAGTATTGCTCTCGAATAATACTCTTCAGCTCCACCAAGGTCTTTCGACTGAAATTCCGATAGGGAGAAGATAAAAATGGTAAAAAAAAAGCGCGACTCTTATGGGGTTCTAGAAACAAAGAATTACCTTATGAAGAAACTCAGCATAGTTTCTTAAGAGCAATGGATTTCCAGGATTGTCTTGCACCATCTTATTGTAGTACTCGGCCATGCCAGCTTTTTCGCTGCCATCATCCCCGAAACCTATTGGGTTGTATTGCTTATATCCGCCACTTCCTCCACCGTTATATCCACAAGTAGTCGCGCCAAGTCCCTTTGCAAGATGCATTTTCGAAGGAACATTTTCGGTTTCCTCTTGAGCTTGAAGGTACCTTTCTTTTAACTCCATATTGTTCATGAATGCCATACTTCTATCTAAACTTGTATCACTATCATATTCTTCCCCACTTTCTTCTTCTTCCTCTTCGCCTACCTCCTCATCATTTCCGCCCTGCCTATTGGGATTATATACCGAAAATGAAGGAATAGATTGCAAAACCGAGAAGTTGGGTTTCCTTGGATATTTCTTGGTTGGGAAAGAAAGGTTGAACTCGTCAAAATTGTTGCTTGAATCTGAGACTAACCCTTCCAAGTTCCCATCTGATTGTACTCTTCGGAATCCCTTAACTCGCGAGCTAAGACTGCCATCAGAAGAGAACTCCGCGTCAATGGAAGGAGAGGAGTTGGAAAATGATGGAGTGATGAGATTCAAAGGACTTGCTTGTGTTTGGTGGAAGGTATACTTCTTAGTGAGGTGTTTCGGGGAGCTAAACTCCGAATGGTTCGGTGAATCGGAATGCGACGACAAAAGGGAGCCAAGAATAGGGGTGGAAGAGCTTCTAAGCATCATGTTTGAGGACTAAAGGAATCAATATTTTCTTGGTTGAAGGAGGAATGTTTAAAAGACTTGCAAATTGTGTATGTGATAGTGGCTTATTAAGATGGATGATATTACAACCTAAAGGTAATGAATGGTTTAAATTAATGTGTGCCCAATTAATAGTCATTTTCTTGGTTGCATTTTGTTTCTTTTTGGCCCTTTTTCTACTTATTTTTGGGTGATATTGCAAGCTCACATTCAATGCTTCAAAGTTCATATTCACATGCAAACACTTGATGTAAAGTTAAAAGGCAAAGGTGGTTCAAAATTGTACATTAGATGGGAATGTAAAAGTCTTGTATAGACTTGATTCAAATCATTTTAGTATGCACCTAGCTAACAGCGTCGTATAAAAGAAATAGATCATTCTAATATAGGGTCGATTTCGGTCTTTAATGGGTATTAGGCAAAAGTAAATTTACGATTTTAAAAGTGATGTTCTACGTCTTACTTGACAGGCTGAAAACATTGGTGAATTGTACTTGATAAGTAAAATTACTTAATGTTCTAATACCTTTTAAGGTTGGTACATACTAAAATAGTGTAGACCAAGTTCATACAAAACTTTTTCAACGCCAATTTAATATTCATTCACTTTTTTTATCAAACAATAAATAGTACTTAATTTGACCAATCAAAATAATTAATATTTTTAGATCATCAAACAAGTTAACACCAAATTGCAATTAGTCAAGTTTCTTAATTGTGAAGAGCAAAATATCAATTTGGCTTCCTTGAATTATTATTGGTCAAAATATTTGATTTGATATGATTTTCTTCATGGAAATCCACGTGGAAGCATATCCTACGTTCATGCTCTTAACAATTGGCCCAAAATTCTAAAAGTTAACATATTGTGGGGCTAGTCTACAACTTGTTTACCAAATATTCCAAAAATGATGGTCTCAGTCTGAATCATAAAAAAATATAATGATTTTAAATAAAGATATGAAATTATGAAAATATGATATTAGATAAATTGAGAATTTAAATTATCCCGATGATATTAAAAAGATTATAAATCTATATTTAAATTAAAAAATAATGTAAAATATATAATATAACTTAAAATAAAAATTAATACAAGTAGAGAGCGAATTTATAGTGGCATCTTTGTTGGAATTTTTGAATTTTAGCAAAAGACAATGTACTATGTAGCTTCATTGCTTGATTATACAAGTCAATTTCCCAACTTTTCAAATAGGGGTTGTTTGGTAAACTACGGTTTGGTAGTTTTGGTTTATTTTATCAGTTGAAAGTATTTGTTGTTTTATTGCCTTTTTAGTTAGATAAGAGGATATCAATTATTATCTTAATAAGACAGTATTTTTGAAGATATTTATTGGAGGAAAGGTGGGCTAAAAAAACCAAAAACCATTGAAAAAAGCTAGCATTATTAGCCTTTTCATTTTTTGGTTTATATGCCAACTTTTCAGCGGGCTAAAAGCAATTTACCGAACATTTTTCTTAACTTTTTTGAACAACCAACAATCCAAAAGCCAACCAAAAAGTAAACCCAAAAGTCAAGAAGATCCCCTAGAGACCTAGACCTTAAAACAACATCATCATCTCACCCTAGACCTAGACCTTAAAACAACATCATCATTTCACCCAGTATATCTCGCGCTATAAAATTATGAGCAGGGTTTGGAGAGGGAAGGACGGCGGCAACTCATACCCTTAAATATTCATATAACTCAATGCAATCCTCTAGCCCTAAACACAAACGGTTCATTGAATTATCGGTATATTACGTTCTTAAAATAATAATAGTTAATACATTTAAATAAATTTAGTAAAGAAAATATTATGATTGAACTAGTAAAGTAGTAGAGCATTAGACTTGTTAAGAAATTTTTCTTTAATTACCATTCACATCATTCAATACCGACTGTCAAACAGACCGTAAGAGGCCGTACCTACAAACAATGAATCACTAGTTTCCTTTATTCAAATGGTGAATTGTAATTTTTTATCTACAATGTTCACAAATTAATGATAGGTATATCAATTTATGATTGCTCATAATAATTATTGGCAAAGCAAATTTGTCAAAATTTTCTGTACTTTTCATATTTCTAACCTTAATAAGATGGCTTTGATCCATCCTTTGATTTACAACATACAATGAAGTATGACATTACATGCCACAATGAGCTTAAAATGATGCTCATAGGTAGCTAACTTTCTATTTTCGCAATCGATAAACGTTTACGAAAGCTCGATATACAGGTAAACTTAACAAATTGTACAGACTAATCAAGATCTTGTCTTCCAAGAATCAATGGAAAATCATCGAATTGCTCGGAAGGATGATCCTCAGTCAAGTTCTTCAACGATTCATAAACCCGAAGCATTGAATATCTGTCCTTGGGTTGAGAAACTATACAATTCGAGGCAACTGCGAAGACCTGCATAATATCGCTGTCATGGCCTTTTCCTCTTATCTCATTATCGATAGCCTCGATTGTTCTTCCAGAGTTCGATAGTTGATTCACCCAATCTACCAAGTTCCCCTTGAAACCTTCCTCGGCAGCACTTACTTCCATCGGTTTTTGACCAGTCAATAATTCCAAAAGAACTACACCAAACGCATAAACGTCTCCTTTAATCGATGGCACCATAGTGCTCGAGTACTCGGGTGCTATATACCCGAATTCTCCTAAATCCCCATTAACAAAACTACTATCATTATACGAGTTTGAAGCGTTTGTAAGTCTAGCAAGTCCAAAATCAATTATTCGAGCATCCAAATCTTCGTCAAGAAGAATCACATTCGAACATATATTTTGGTGCAAATGTGGAGGATCGACTCCATGATGGAGCCAAGCAAGACCTTTGGCCGCACCTAAACAAATCCTAAACCTCGTTGGCCAATCTAACTCAATCGTCTTTCCATGTAGCACAGACGACAACGTGCCATTCGACAAGTACTTATACACCAAAAGCTTCTCGTCTTCCACAAGACAATACCCTAACAAGGGAACTAAATTCGGATGCCTAAGCTTTCCCAACCGATTCATCTCCGTCTTAAATAGCTTCTCGTTCAACTTACATGTGTTAAGTCGTTTGATGGCCAACGTCGAGCCATCAGGCAACATAGCCTTGTAAGTCGATCCCATTCGAGTCGAGATCATCAAAGTATCACCACTAAAATTGTTGGTAGCACCCAACAAATCTAACAACCTAACCCTAACAAGTGGTTTTTGAAACAAACAAACTTGAGTAAGCTTATGAGCCCTTAACATATCAACCCATGAACCATCCTCTACTCTTCCTAGACCATATCCTTCCTTCCTTCTCCTACTAACCCTAGAAAAATACCACCACCATAACCCGAACCCGAACAACAAAGAGGCAGCAGCCCCAAATACACCAGCAGCTATAATAATACCTAAATTCTTCTTACTCAAACCACTACAATTTGACCCAATTGGTTTCCCACATAACTTATCATTTCCTTCAAAGGAAGATTTATCAAATTTTGCAAAAAACCCAGGAATTGGTCCAGATAAATCATTACTATCAACAGAAAATTCAATAAGTCTATTCAAATTGGACAATTCTAAAGGTATAGTACCAAATAATTGATTACCAGACAAAATTAATTTATTCAAATACTTACATTTACCAAGATCAGATGGGATTTGACCCGATAACCGATTATTAGACAAATCTAAAGTTACTAAAAAAGGAAGCCATGAACAGATCTTTGAAGGGATATTACCAGATAAGGAATTTCCAGAAAGATCAAGATTTTGAATGCTTGAACAATACTCAAGGGAATCTGGGATTTGCCCAGAAAGCTGAAATTCTCTAAGTTGAAGACTAATTAGTCTATTTTCTCTATCATTCCAACAAGAAGCCCCAACAAATTTGCACACAAACCCAATTGCAGCAGATGAATTTTTGAAGTTCCATGAATTGAGCTTAGCTTGTGGGTCTTTTAGAGATGATTTGATGCCTTTAAGACACTTAATATCATCTTCAGCAGCTAAAGATAGAGTGATTAGGGTTAGTAGAAGAAGGAAAATAGTGGGTTGATCTGAAAAAGTTTCCTTCTTCATTCCTGAAAGGGTAAGATTGAAGAAAATGGGGGATTTTAGGTATGAAGGTCAAGTTTTGGACATGGTTGTGGGATTCATTGTGAATATGATTAGTTGCAAGTTTTGAATGCAAGTGTTGAATGGTCTTTGCTTTGGAATTAATATACTTTGACTCTTTTTTATCGGCCCGTCTCTCGTGCCCAGTTCATTAGAGCTTAAGTGCTACTCTTACAATCTTACTTTATAAGAAAATTTACCTACAATAATTTGATTTATTTGTGATTTTCGTATAATAATCACATCTATTGATTAACTATGAATAATCCCAACTTTAAAGGATATTTGCCTGGAGTAAATTTAGGTAACTCGATAATCTGTTATAATAAGTAATTTACAAGAAAAAAAATTGAAAATTAATTTAAAATTAGAGCAAAATTTTTTTGCAAAATTTTGAAATTTTACATAAAAAAATTCTAAATAATTAAATAATAATAATTTTTTGAATATTTTTTTAACATTTGTTTCGACATTTTATTTTAATTTATCCTTTTTTTTTTTAAAATAAAACTTGTTATAGCAAGTCATTCGGTCATCGAGTTTACCCTAGGAAAATACCCCTCAAAGTTGAGATTATTCATGTTTAATCAGTAGGTGAGATTATTGTAGGAAATCACGAAAAATGAGAAAATAAGAATGTAGGCTTTTTAATTTAAGGTTGTGTCTTTAAGAGACGGTTTATCATAACTCATAAGAGTGGCTGATAATTAATTAAGAACATCTATTAATAAAAATTGTTGCTCATAGAAAACTATAATCAGAGTTTAAAGAGGGAAGAACAACGACAAATCATACCCACACAGAAAAGTGCAATCAAAGAGTCCCCAAAGTTAAAATTTTGGATCATATTCCGAGCCAGTACACTGGCTCGGAATATGGCTGCCTCCCTACCGAAGCGAACCAAAAACCCCTCCTATTATTTTAGGGTTTAACGATTGGAGAAAATTTGAAGGAAAAAAGTTCCTAATCAGCCATGTTTAGGAGAAATTTATCCTTTCTTTCTCGAATCTTGCCATCGTCTCAATCTTCCGGGTATTCTTCCATTTTCTCCTAGAATTTGTTTTTCTAATCTATTCTCTTTGTTATCCTTAAAAGGTTTTACTTTTTCAGCTAATTTAATTTTCGTTTTGATCAGAAATCATGTTGAATAATTTAATTGAATTAATTTTAGCACTATCTTCAATATCGCATTTTCCGATTTGTGGGTTATTGATTTTTAGATTTTAGTTTTGTGCGTTCTTCCTGATTATATCAATTGTAATGTGATTAACTTTTTTGTATGAGACATATTCGATTTCTGCTATGCGATTTGCATTTATGATTCGTTTGATTGGTTATATGTAGTGCTTCAAAGCCAATTACTGAAGAAAAGAGCAGATCGTACGGTCGAAAAGCTGTGTCAACTGCCTTGATTTGTCTCACTGGTGGTGTTGCTTTGAGTGCTATTGATGATCTTGCTATCTACCATGGCTGCAGTAGGTATGTTATGGCTCGTTTATCGTGATCAAGTTTTTCCTATTTGAAATTAAGAGTAATTGACTTTCACATGTACTGGTGAATTTAGCAACTATATGGAACTCATATGATTCATTGATTTGATCATTGATGTTGGGAAAGCATTAGCATTTAGCATTTAGCATTTAGCATTTACAAAGCAAAAATTCCTTACCAACTTTTACTAATTGACTTGACATATTTCAGTCAGTGATGATATTTATTGTTGATATCTTGATTCGAAAAACAACTTTTCTAATAGAAGTACTAATTTCGCTGCCGGTTGGTTGGTTTTACATTTGGTAGTTATCCAAGGAAACTCTATCAGATCTACAGGTTAGTTGATCCCCTAACAATCTAGCAGTATATCCCTAAACACTCGCTAGCATCAGATCCTGTCACCCGAAGGTTGTGCAAACTCACTATGTATCTCGAGTGAACCAGACAAAAAGAACTTTGATATACAAGAAGGTGCAACGAAAGAAGGAGATGCTCACAAATCAAATAAAACATATGCAAGGATGGTGTTGACTAAGAACATACCCGTCACGACTCGGTGTAGCCTCAACTTCTTCTCTCTTAAGAGCTATAAGTTTCCCGATTGCTTTGGTGCCACTAGTTGGTGTATTGACAAATGCTCTCGAAGAGCCTCCCAAAGTAAAACCCCAAC
This sequence comes from Amaranthus palmeri, assembly GCA_019776075.1. Classification (NCBI taxonomy): domain Eukaryota; kingdom Viridiplantae; phylum Streptophyta; class Magnoliopsida; order Caryophyllales; family Amaranthaceae; genus Amaranthus; species Amaranthus palmeri. The sequence continues at coordinate 2,807,171 of JAAKBH010000271.1, read as the reverse complement.
TCTGCTTTGGGAGGCTCTTCAAGATCATCTGTCAGTATACCAACTAGTGGCACCAAAACTATCGAGAAACTTATGGCTCTTAAGAGGGAAAAAGTTGAGGCTACACCGGGAGTTGTAGGTACATTCTTAGTCAACACCATCCCTGCATATGTTATTTGATTTAGAAGCCTCTCATTCTTTTGTTGCACCTTCATGTATATCAGATTTGTTTTTGTCTGATCCGCTCAAGATACATAGTGAGTTTGCACATTTTTTGCGTGAAAGGATCTTATGCCAACAAGTGTTTAGGGATATACCGCTAGACTTTTTGGGGATCAACTTACCTATAGGTCTGATTAGGGCTGTTCAAAACTACCCGACCCGCAACATAAATGGCGGGTCAATTTCTAAAAAATTGCAGAGTACAGGTCGGGTACTCGACTCGCCTTGACCGGGTCGGGTCAGGTCATGGGCCGAAATTCTAAAGGAAGCGGGTGCCCGGTGACCCTCTTAGTAAAAACTAAATAACTTTTTTAGGGTTTTTCAAAGGTTGTTTTACTTTTCAGTTTGTCACTTGTGTTCTTTTACTTACACAAGGCACTGTTTCTCAAACAATCTCAGTTTCTCTTCTCAATTTCTCATCTTCTATCTTCTTAATTTCTACATATTCTTTAATTTTCTCCAGTCATCTTCTCAATTTCAGTTCGCCACGTGTGTTGTTCTTATATTCTTTGATTTTTCATTCATTCTCAAATCCCAGGTGTAGTTATGAAATCAAATTGTTAAGGTGTAGTGTTGATTCAAATTGTGATTCTAAGATGCAACAATCATAATTGAAATAAATTTTAAGAGATGGGACTACACGATCTTAAGACAACAATCAAATTCATCAAGTTTAGTCTTTGTCATTATGAAACCTTCTTATTCACCACCTTTCACATAATCAGAATGTTTATTTAAGAAGATTTTATCGATATTATTGAAAGAAAATGCTCTCTAGCGAACAATTTTTTTTGCGGCTCAGCCTTGGTCAGTTGGTCTAGTTGCATACTTTTGTGCAACTAGACCAATCTTATTTATTTATTTATTATTTTTATTTTATTTACAAAAATAGTTAAATATTAGTATTATTTTCTTATTTTTAACTATTCTTTGTTATTTAATGTGATTGTTAATAGAATAATCTTTTCTTTTGCACCCTTGTTACAGTAAGGCGATGGAGCGAGCCAGTGAGAATCAGGAGGTCATCCGTGCAATAGGTGAACCAATAGTTAAAGGCCCTTGGTATAATGCTTCCCTTGCTTTAGCTCACAAAAGGAATTCTGTCTCCTGCACATTTCCCGTTTCTGGACCTCATGGCAATGGTGTTTTACGCGTAAAGGCTGTTCGCAATGGAGGTAATTCTTTGCCTTGTTGTCAAAACTGAATTCTCCTTTTTCTTTTATATCTCTTCTAATTGTTCAGTTGAGGAGGTTTGTTTCACGATTACATTGCATGTTTTATATTTAATATAAGATAATACTTTTGGTAAAGTGAAAAGAAAAAGTAAAATTGTAGTGAAGGACACAATAAAGTGAAGGTTGCTATGAAGAAGAAAAAAGAATGTTACATAGCCTTGGAAATACGTAGGAAAGACAAAAACAACGCTAAATAATGGACATTATGACCTCATCAAAAAAAGTGGTGCCAGATGCAAAACTAAAGGTTTATATATAGAATTGTAGACAAGTTAGTTTCAGGGAAGGGCGAAGAATGTAAGATGGCTAAGAGGAAATATGTAAACACTAAGGATCTTGGAACAATATTGTAATCAAGTTAAATTAGAGGATGCGGGATGGATAGACTTAGGTTGAGGGAGTTGACGAGTTTATTCAATGGAAATCAAGTGTGTGTAACAAGATATATCTATATTTGATCTATGGGAGAAGAACCGTTTTGATGCGCCTCTTTTTGAAACGCCGTTACAAAACACGGTATATCGTAACGGTGAACTGAAATCCCGTTACGAAACGGCCGCGACGCGACGTAACGGCCGCATTTTTACTCCATGGTGGAGAATGAAGATGTACATTGAAAGTTGATGTAAATTGGTTAATAGTCTTATTCGTCAGTTTTTGGAGGACAATATAACACCCAAGGATCGGAGAACACTAATATTGAGCTACAAGAACAAATAAGACACACAAGATTGCTCTAACTTTTGAGAGATAAAATTAATGAGTCACACTATAAAATAGTGGGAAAAAGCTTTAGAACATTGCTTTAGAAGATGTAGTAGTTTTTCAAAGAACCAATTTGGATTCATGTGTGAAAATTTAACTATGGAAGCTATTTATTTGCTGAGGCGATTTATTGAGTCTTACAAGCCACAAGGTAATTAAAAAGTATTTACATATGGTTTTTACTAAAATAGAGAAGGCATATGTCAAGGTACATAGAAAAGTACTTAGATCGGTTATCATATGGAAGGAAATAATTCGCAAGTATATTAACATAGTTCAAGATTTGTAGTAGGTTGTGGTTATAATTGTTCTGACTTGGGTAGGCAACAAAAGATATTTCTATATTGTTATCGACTTACATCAAGATTAATGCCCGAGTCTTCTCTTTTTTGTGTTTTTCTTAGACGAAATACCACTTGATTCAGTGAGTTGTTTATGTGATCGAGTCCTCTAAGGCTAAAGGAAACTTTATATGGGACCTTTGGCCCAATGTTATTATACAAGTTGAAATGTGGTGCCTCATGCGCCTTGTGCACCTTCTATATGTTTTCTTTTATTTTTACCTTTTTTTTTTAGTTTTAGGGACTACAATGCTTACCCTTTGCTTGATTTAGTGAACTACTCTTAATGAAATAGTTCTTTATTTGAATTTAAAAGAGAAAAAAAACTCCTTTATTTGAGCAATGATTTCATCAACTCCTACTGCATCTTCATACCCTTTGGATCCTTCAAGAGAATAAGGTCAACTCAGAACTATATTATCTTATGACCTAATATGCTATAGTGTTTATCCAACTGTGTTGTAATATTATGAATACTATGTTGTTTTAGCTATTAAATATGTTTTAAATAGACTTTGGAACTTTTTATCAAAATTGTGCGCCTTGCATACGTAAAGCCCACACCTTCACCTCCACCTCGGAAAAAAAATCTTTTGCGCCTCGCGCCTATTAAAACTAAGGTTGAGACTTGAAATGCATATGCTATGATAGATTAGTGGACATTCCTTGAAAGATAAATTAGGAATGATGACCCAAGGAAGGATTGAAGATTGTAAATGTTAAAAGAAGATGGAGGAATATTATCTCCGTTAGTTTGGGTATGTGCAATGAAGACATGAATACACTTACTAAAGGTGGAAGGTATTGAGTTTTGACCATGTAGATTCCAAAAGAGGAAGAAAGAAACAAAAAATGGCTGAGATAGCATGAATGAGGAAGGATATGAGAGATTTAGGCCAAGAAGACTACATAACGAGATATAAGTGCGTAGAGAAAGAAAATTTGTGACCATTATTTGTTTATGTTGCCAACCCCATTTATGGAATTAAGGTTTTGCGGTTTTTGTTCTTGTGATTTGACGCTGCAATATTTCCACGATTTACGATCAGTTTCCAATCCGATTTTTTAGGTGAATAATTGCATCTGTGTTATAATCATTATGACTTGATACTGCTTTTATTCTCTCTTCCCTTTTAGCTGACATCTTCACCTGCTGTTCTTGGCAGATTCCTCGTGGTTATCATTCTTTCGTCCTCACGACTTTGACATCTTAGTTTTGGACGCCATCCTTCATGTCCCAGGAAATGAAGAGTCACAGAAAACAGTTAAGATTAGCATCTCGGATGACGTTCCTTCTCCTGCTTGTCAACCCTGCACTAGATGTCCAGAGACAGTAAATTCAGGTAAACAATGATATTTTGGTAGAATTATTATGCACACGCCTAGGAAGAAGCTCGTCCATAGCTGTAGGGAAATGAATAAAACAGGTCCATAAATTCTTTTATACGTACATGACATACTGTCGAAACATACAGCTTTCTCAGAGCATACAATTTCGAGCATGTGTAGGAATTACATGTATAATGTCTTGGTTTCTTTATGTATGAGTCGAATGTTGAGGAGTCTAAATTCTCTCTCACAACGATGAAGGAATTTCGGGAATGTTTTCAATAATCAGGAATTCTCTTATTTTTTACACGAAAGGAATATGTATTGATCGTTTAGATTCAAGCGAGAATTTTCTCCACCATTTCGTTCACGATTTGCTACAATTGTGCTTAAGACTGCAAATGTGCACAACCATTGTAATGCATAATTTTATCATGTATAAATGAGTATCATTACATTTGTTGTCATTTTAGCATTCTCTCCCCTTGAAATAGGAGCATAAAATCTAATGTTTCATATCAGTACTGGCTCAGCCACAAGGAAAACTGCAGGATTTTCCATTGTCCATTTTTACAAAGTATAGCTTGGCCTAGCCCCTTTTTTAATGCATGACTTGACTTATATTCTGCCCATTAATTACTCCCTCGGTCTCATAGAATTTGCCACTGCACACTATTGCACGGTTATTAAGAAAATGATGGGCACGATTAAGTGAGAGAAAATGAGGGAAGATGTGTGGATAAAATCATAGAAAGTGGTGGGGTCATTACCAGTGAAACATAATTTGCTAGTTGGATCGCCTTTTGGATTTGAGATTCGCTCAAAATGGTTCAAAATAGCCTAAAACAAACCATAATTTGCTTTTTTTGATTCGCGATTCACGAGACAACTAGTGAATTACGTGACACTGGTCATTACCTAAAATAGAAATATTAAATGTTAAAAGGACAGGCTAAAATAGAAATGTAAGCAAACTTATGGGGACGGCGGGAGTTGAAGCCTAATTGAGACTCAAATTCAAATGAAGGGGTTAGAATTTAGGCAATAAGTTAGAAATATTTGATGAAGACATTGTTTGGTATACTATAGAAAAGGAATGCTACTTTGCTTTTATTGTATAGGTTTGTCCCTCTTTCTTGGCCCTAAAGCATCTCAAGCTTGTGGTGTGTTTCTTTATTGGTTTGACAATTGACATCCTTCATTGATTCTTATTCTTTCTACACATAATTATTGTCATTTGGAATTTTGAAGGGGTCCTTAAGATTTTCCCTTTTCATCTCTATTTCCTCATCTAGCATCTATAGCCATCTATCTTGAAAATACTTCAACTATTTGGTTAATAATCTTTGTTCTTCATGATAAGGATTTTAATTTGGGAGTTATTGTTGAATAGAAAGTAGGGTTCATTTTTAAAACAAGAAAAACTATCATGTTGATGTCATCATTGTGTCATACTAACATCATCTACTTGTACTATTCCCAACTATCTAGGATAACATTTTGCCATTCTTTACTCCTGATAGAATTGCATCAAAGAAAAAATTGAGGTTTTTAAGAAAAAAATTGGTAATAAATGAAGGGATGGTATGAATAATGTAAATAGAATTAAAAGAGAGTTAAAATGTATATGGATGCGGTTAAAGAAAAGTTATGAGTCATTGTTCAAATATAAAATGATACAAAATAAGTGGAATGAAGGGTGTATTTACCAACTCATGCAACAATGTTTTTTATAAATGCATTTCTAAACTTATTTGCAGTTTACAAAATTTAGTGCTTGAATATGTTGCATCTTCTCCACAAAGGCCCTTTGTGAAAGGTATAAGCATTCTATATACGGCTCGTTTGATAAATGGTAATAAACTATGGTAATGGAAATGAAAACTAGTGTAATTTTGGTTGGAAAATCTCTTAGCTACATTGATGATCATGCTCGTCAAACTTCAATCATCCCATGTTCTTAAAATTCATTCCAATGTTGCATTGGCAATACATTACCCTTAAGAGATGTGGTATTCGGTGGTCATGGAAATTTTTAAACAAAAAAACTTTTCATTACCATGGGAATGACTTAATTTTTGATGAAATTTTACACTATAAATCATTCTCATTACCACTAATTAGTATCAGTAACCACACGGGCCAATGATACTTCTTTGTCCTACTAAATTTGTTTCATAGGCAACTGGTGAACAAACCAAGAAAAATTGGTAAAAGTGGTATATTATGGGATAGTGGGAGCAATGGGTGGATGAAATAAAAATATAGATTAAATATGCGCATGAGAAGTAAAAAAGATATATGTGGAGTTATCCTTAAATGACGATGACATTATCCTTAAAAGAATATGCGGATGAGAAGTAAAAAAGAAAATTAAAGTTCTAAAAAAGTGACGATGACATTATCCTTAAATAAAAATGTTACAAGGTAAAAGAAACAGTCTAAAATGAAAATATCGGTAAACTCATTAATATAAATAGAAGTATATAATAATTTATTGAGTTTTGTGCTTTTGCATTGGTAGGCTAGTGGCTAGTATCAATAAGGGTTGTATACTTATTGCCCTTCTTGAGCTCCTCTACCTATTTTTAGGTCCCAACTTTTGGTGGGAGTCTTTCTAAATAAATGCCCCCTTCGAGTCCTAGAGCCATTAAGACATGCTCTATTCTATGAAATTGGACTTTCTCTATCCTTTTAATTTAATAAATTGATTTAAGGATGAAAATAGATTAATTAAATGTGTGGATGCGAATTAAAGATGGTGTGGGATTAGAAGTGTTCAAAACAGACTCGATAGACACCCGACTTTATAATCGAATTCGATTTGACCCGACTTAAAAATGGATCTACAATTATGTAAAAACCAATGTGAACACAAACCCCGATTTTAAACCGCCCCAAAATTAACCCAATATCTCGAATGAACACCTCTATGTGGGATCATCTTCATATTAGAAAATGTTAAGCAAATTTTGTGAGATTTAAAAAAAAACAAAAAAAGCAACACAAATGTGTTTTGTTACTTATTTCTATAATATAAAGTAATTATTACTCTTTTGTTAGATATAATTTTTTTTATTTAAAAAAAACACATGTCTCTTTACTCCTTAATTTTACCAACAAACTTTGCCACTTGGTAATTACTCCCTCCATCCCATAAAAATGCTCCTTTTTCTATTGCATTTTTTTTAGATTATCATTGGATAATGTGTTTTGATTTGGGTTAAAATCAGGTCTTATGTTCATATGGTTTTATATCATTATAACATGTCAGGGGCGGAGCAAAATTTGAAACATTTCATAAATGTCCTATGTAATTTCAAAAATTATGATATTTTTGTAACAATTTTGTTTATACTACATGATTCAATATTAAGGCCTTCAATTTTCCGGGGTTCTATACCGTTGAACATGATGAACATGTTTAAAACCTCCCCTGTAAGGCTGTAACATGTAAATTTATTTTTTAAATTTGTTAAAAGTCAAATTCGATTATACAAGATCAGGTAACAAGTTAGGGACAATGAAGAGGAAAAATAGCAAAAAATAAGGATGAAGAGATGGTTATAGTTGTACATAAAAGAAAAAGGCATAAGAAGAGGAGAAAGGACGTGGGGAAGGGACAAAAGGTGGAATAGCGTGGGAAGCATGAAGGATGTTAATTAGCCTATTACTTATTAGATGGTGTATCTTTAAGCAATTATGAGTATATCTTCAAGTAACTATATCTACTCTTCATTTTTGTTCCCCTTTATCCTTACACCCTTTTTCTATAGGAATTTAATTGGGGTTTTTGTGTTTTCCACTTTTACCCCTCTATAGCTTCTCTATTACACTTCATCATCATCATCATATTCGGTGTATTCCGCTTATAGAAATCTATGGTCAGGGTCTGGAGAGGAAAGAACAACGACTACTCATACCCATAGAGGAGAGTGCGATCAAAGAGTCCTCATGCTCGCGAAAGATCTTCGGGAGAGAGACATGTTATTTTTGTTATTTCTTGTGTCAAATTGTATCGTTTCAAGCTTTGTATTGAATAGTGTTTTGTTGTGGTTATGATGTGGTGACGGGTAATTTATGCGTCAAGCATGTCGTGCTTCGTGTTAAATCATGTCATGTCAAGTCGTGTGGTTGGGTGACCCGCATGCCATCTACACCTTCAAAAATTATAAAATTATTTCGTTATTTTCTAGTTTGAGAATACGATATGTAGAGAAAATATCCCTCGAATGAAATGGTGAAAAAGAATATGACATTACAAGCAAAAATAAAAAATATACTTCCTCCCTTTCATAATAGTTGCTACTGGATGTGATATATTATATTGTGTGGAAAAATGTCACAATCAATAGCAAGTATTATAAAACGTAGGAAGTATACACTAAATAAAAAAAAAATTCCATATTCCTTAAATTTGCAGTATATAAAATTAAAATTATCTAAAATAAAAAAGAATAGGAGTAGATTGTAACTTTCTACAAGTTGCCAGTTGCCACAACATCATTACTTTTGACTTAGTTGAGCATCTTTATGGGTGTGAGGATTTAATTCCATTCTTAGACAACTTTTTTGGTGAGACTCAAACAAATTTACTCTTTTATTGAATTTAATTTGTATAATTTTTTTTATTTATAGTCTCAGTTTTATTTTAAGATATAATTTTATGACTTTTATTTTTTTTTAAATACCATATTATCTTAACTCACTATAACTAATTCTTTCTTCAAAAAAAAAAAAGAAAACTATAACTAATTCTTGATTTGTTTTAATATAGTGTGGGGTTATTATTAAGGATTAAAAAGATATATTAAATGAATTAATATCATAAACGTATTAAAGTTTGATATGTTCAACAGATGAATTGATAGGAAAAATTATTTTAAAAATATATTTCCTCCTATTCAATTTAAATGTTAGTTTTTGTTTTTAACAATATTCGTCAATCACTTTTAGTTTGTGTTTTATTCATAATAAGTTAAAACGTAGTCAATTGATATGTTTTATCCTTAATAAATTAACTTTTAGGACTAACTTTAGTTTTTCTCATAAAAAAACTCATATTTAAAAATCACTCATATATTTGGATTCAATACCATCTATTTATTTCTTTTTTCTTTAATTTATTTCTCTTCCTACTAATTTTAAAAAATACAAATAGAAAAATTTTAGAGGGACGAAGAAAGTAATATATTCAAGTATAGCAACTTATTGAACCATAAATGTACAACCTAAGTTCCATAAAATTTGCCTTATTTTTTTTCTATTCTCTTCGTCTTTTTTGTTTGGAACTTTAAGTTTGTTTTTTTTTTGAGTTAGGAACTTTAAGTTTGTTCAGTTTTAGAGAGAAATTTAAATTAGATTTTTAAAGTATAAGTTGAAAATAAAATAAATTCATGTGGGATCTTGTTCGATTTGTCTTGCTGTAAAGTTTTTTAATATATATAATTTAATTTTTTATGATGCAACATATAGATATTAAGACTTATAATTTGCTAAACAATGCGTACAAAAGGTAAAGTAGACAAACAAAAAACGAAGGAAGTATTAAATTTGTCTATATTGATTTTAAATGTCTCTATGTTCCATGAAGACAATAGTATTTTATTTTATTTTTGTCCATACATTCAACATATATTTTCTCATATTACTCGTATATTAATTACACTTTTCCGTAAAAAATAAATTTTCTTGATTTTCCCACTCATTGTCAATGAAATAATGGAGTATTATTTTTGGAAAAGAGGAAGTAGTATATAATTTTTTGAATTTTTAACTAAATGGATGAATTTTATTTATGGAATTAAAAATAAAATTTACATTTACAATTTATTTAGTCCAATCTTTTTAATGTGGCACTAAGTTCAGAGATGGTGACGTAAGGGTCCCACAAGTTGTCGGGTTGTCGTTTGGAAAATAGCGTGGGGTCCATTTGACATTATGCCTATTATCTCGTGTGAGATTTTGAAAGCTCATTTTCTCATTATATTTTGTGCTTTCAAAATAATACAACAAATTCGAAATTTAGTGGGTTAATTTTTGAAAATTTGACATTAATAATCTAATTTTTAATATATTTGTAGTAAATGTTTTATATTTAGATTATTTTTAAATAATTTAACCTTTGTCATATGTTTATCTACAAATATCATATTGCCAATAATAGTTAATAATAGAGTATACTTTTTGCATAGTAAGAAAAAAATTAAAATTATTTACAACCAGCTAAGTGCAATTTATACGAATTATTAGAAAATAATTTAAAAGTGAGATTATTTATGACAGACGAGCATAAAATTGAATTATTAATGTCAATTTTTTCTTTAATTTAAAAGTGTTACTAATAAAAGCACTCAGAATATACTCTGTATTACCTAATAACATAAATTTTAGAATCTATCACAAAACCATGCTTCAAAATAAGTTACTCCCTCCGTTGTTTTTCAAATGTCACATTTGCTGTTGAGTACATCAATCATTCTTATTTTGTATTTTTCATACACTAAAGACAGTGTCAGATGTTATAATGTTTGATTCATTTCAAAATAAATTTATTACTCTCTTAGAACCAATTAGTTGTCCCATTTGGTTTTTTACATTGTTCATCAATCCCGTCGATTTGTATTTTATTCTTAATCCAGAAGTTAAAACATAGTCATGTGTACATGTTTGATTCGTCTCAATGCAAGGACTATTCTTATCAACTTTTCATTATTTTTATTTAAGCATAATTAGAGATATTAAGAGTCAAAATGTTAATATTAAAAAAAAAGTCAAAATGTTACCTCGACAAGTGTGCATAAGCAAATGGGACAACTAAATTGACTCGAAGGGAGTAATATTTTTTATAACTTTTATTCAACTATAATCAATACTATTAAGTCTAAAACCCTTCTAGAATGCAAAAATCTCATCCTTAATCCTACCAAAACACAAACATATCAACGAGAAAATGAAAAAATCGTAGAAAAAAATAAAAAAAAATGGTGATGGGTCTTATTCTAATCATCCTAGACACCACCATGGACAAGAAAACAAACCAAAACAAACTCCAACCCAAATAAAGCAAAAGAAAAGGACATCGAAAGAACAATTGATGGAAAGTTATAATAAGAGTGAGATTATAAAGCATGAATTTAAGGAGAAGTAGAAATTCCCAATAGCACTAACATTAGACATGTAGGTCCCACCTTCATCACTATCTCCACCCACACCACTCTCTTTCTCTCCTTCTTCATTTCTTTTACCTACCCATAACCCATTTCCCTCATAATCAAACAAATTACTCTTTTTTCTTCTTGGGTTCTTCCAAAGTTTTAATCTTTATAAAAATTTCCTCTTTTTTCTTCTTGGGTTGTTTCAAATTCATAAAAATTTTCCCTTTTTTCTTCTTGGGTTGTTTCAAAGTTTCAATCTTTGTGTTGTTTTCAATGGAGGGTGTAATGGGTAGTAATGGAAGTGGTTCTTCAGATTCAAGTGTAGTTTCAAAGGAAGAAACTTTGGTTGAACAAGATAATCATATTGAAGTTTCTGATGATTCTGAATTGGAATTAGGACTTGGGTTAAGTCTTGGTGTGGCTAATAATTCTAAAAATCATAAGCAAATTCCAAGGATTTTGACTTCTAAAGACTTGCCTTCTCCTCCTTCTGCTTCTTCTTGCTCTTCTTTGGGTCTTAGAACTCCTTCTTCTACTAAAACTAACAATGTTTCTGTGGGTTCTAAGCGTGCTGCCTCTCCTACTGGTGTTAGGTATAATTTTTTCCTCTTTAAAACTTTTGGGTATTTCTTTTTGTTGATAAATTTGTGTTCTTTTCTTTTTTGGGGTGTAGTTATGGGGTTTTACAGGGTTTTTTTTATCCTCCCATTTGTTGATTTTGTTGGTTTTTTGTATGAATTTTAAAGGGTTGTTTGGTATAATAGCTAATTGTACAGTTTTAGCTTATTTTGATACAATTTGAGGGTTGGATGGTCAAACCAGCCGATGCTAGTATTTGGTAAATTAGCTGGTTCAAATACCTTATTGTAATGAATAAGCTGCTTTTGAACAATCACTGGTCAAATCAAAGCTATCAGCTACTAGCTATCAGCCGTTTGAAAAACAACCCTTTATTTATGTCTTCAATTTATGATAAGTTTTTAATTTTGCTCTTCTAATGTGAATGGATAATCCTGTTCTTATTTAATTGCTATGTTTATTTGTGTACCTTGTTCTATAGATTAGAGGTTGTTGTTTTGGATTTAATTGGTTTTCAAGGGTTATTGCTCATTGTTCTGTGATTGGTTTCTTTCCATTCCATGTTATGAGTTCAAATCACATCCACCCTCCTTTTAAGTAGAATTATTAGCGTCAGGTATGAGGAAGACTTGGGCTGCATTCACACTTGTTGCCTAAAAGCTCTCGTGTAAGCAGGGCCGACCCTAGATATTTTGGAGCCCTGGACAAAATGACACATTGAGGTCCTTTTCCTTAATTTAGATACTATATAGACCTTCTAGAATCATTTTTCTGACGTGAGGCCTTGTGCGACGGCCCCTCTTGTCCACCCTTGGAGCCGGCCCTGCGTGTGAGGGGCGTGATAGATTGTAGTATAACATATATCAGCTTCCTTGACAATTTGTTCTGCATGACTCTGTGATTTTGAGATATTTGTTTCCATATGGTGAAGTTTTTCTGATGTTAATTTTTTGTATTCTGAAAATGATGGGATGCAGTCAAGTGGTGGGATGGCCTCCTATAAGGGCATATAGGATTAACAGCATGGCTAACCAAGCCAAATCCGTTGCAACTGGTGAAAACAACTCCCAATTTGATGATATCAAACGGAAAGATGTGAGGTACGGTGCTGATGAGAATGCTAATCCAAAATCTAAGGAGAGAGTTCCGAAAAATTGCTTGTTTGTTAAAGTGAATATGGATGGAGTTGCAATCGGAAGGAAGGTTGATCTCAGTGCACACTCGAGCTACGAATCCTTAGCTCAAATGCTTGAGGAAATGTTCACTAATCGGGCTGTTGAAAGTATGTTATTGCCCCTTATCAGCTATACTCAAAACTTTTTATGGATCGATTGATAATTGATGATTGATGAATTGTTTATATGTGAATCTGTTCTTTAGTTAAATGCTTAGATTTGTTTGCATTCATTGTTTGCAATTTTTTACGGGGCGTTTGGTTATTGATATTAAATTTCATTCCTATGGTAATGGAGCTTACACCCAGAAACATGTGTTTTTCTTCGTAGTTTTGGATTGTTACCTAATAGATCTTTATAAGTGGTAGTGGATGAGAATGAATTTTGTGAAGAAAAAGAATGATCAGAGTAACACAAGCTTGAACATAAAAATTGTCACGTTCGAGTTAATTACATTAAATTTTCATTACCATTCAGACCATTTAATATCAATAACGGAGCAATTCAATAGTACCATAAAGACCTCTTCAACGTAATGCTTTATATTTTGGAGTGTTTTTGTTTATTGTTATGTTTTTGCCCATTAGTGGATGTTTTGATGTCTTCCCGAAGATAGAATAATGTCATGAAACAGTATAACGCTTAGCAATCAAGAGAAGATAAGAAAGAAGAAGGAAAGAAAAGGTTTAGTGGTATAACTTGTAAACAAACTTTCGTGATTTGCGTAAACTATAGTATCAAGTTAGGGATGGAAATCCTGAGCGTTTAGTGCTAGGCACGTACAATGTACATAATTCGCTAGTTAATTCGCTTTTTGAATTCTCGATTCACTTAAAATGACCCAAAAGTAGCCCAAAATCGACCATCATTCTCGTTTTATGATTCGCAATTCGCGAAAAGATTAGTGCATCATGTGATACTGGGCACGGCTATTCCCTTGAACCAATGTATTCTTGTCTTGACAATGGACACAATGATTTTATTTTGTTTGTCTAGCCGTTCTTTGTGCCTATACTATCCTTCTTAACATAATTATTTGATTTTTTCCCCTCAGAATCAAACGGAGAGGAACTTAATTTGATGCCAAAAGTGACGAGACCCTCTAAGTTGTTGGATGGTTCATCTGATTTTGTGCTTACTTATGAAGACAGAGACGGAGACTGGATGCTTGTCGGAGATGTTCCTTGGGGGTATGCACTATCCAATTTATTTCATTTTCACGGTTTTGTGATGCTTGAAACTATTGATTTTATTACTTCATTTTAGTACATGTTTCGTGATAAATTCTTTATAAGTCAAAGTCAGAGACGGAACCGCGAAGTTAATGGTAGGCAAAAGTCGACCATCGGCTCACCCTCAAAATTTAGTTAAAATGTAGTATTACTAGTATACATAGGGTATTTGGCCCACAAATTATTTTAACACGACATTTAAGTCATAGTACATGCTAGTCTCGCTAACAATGTAACAATAAAACCGTTTAAATACCATAGGTTTCGACCCCTTCACCTAAAAATCTATTTTTAACGTCGGTATGGAAAATTTTTCGTCCTCCTTTCACTCCGTGGATATGCTAATAATAGAATATGTTTTCGTTAGTAGATGATATAGCGGGAGACACCTATTATTGATATCATAGTTGCTCTTCACCTACTCGAGACTGATTACTTCATCTGTCTTTTGTTGTCGTGGTTACAGTATGTTCCTGAGCTCAGTCAAGCGGCTTAGAATCATGAGAACTTCCGAAGCTAATGGACTCGGTAAGCTGCCACCCCTTCAAACTCGCTATTTAAATACGTCGTTTTTTGTATTTATGATCGAAAAACACTAATACACAATCAACATTTTCAGCTCCAAGATCGGAAGAAAGGAGCGCTAAACAAAGAAGCAGGCCTATATAGTATTTCTTCGTCGCGTTTTTCTTACAGTAAAAGAAACAACAAAGCTGAAGCTATATACCGGAATGGAAGTATGACGGTGAATACATACGTTGCCTAGTAACAACTGATCTTTCGGTTCTGATCGAAATCTCGTTTTTTTTCTACCACAAGTTTTTGATTGTTTATCTTAATTAAATTTAGTACACATGCTTGCATAATTTGTCAAGATCGGCTTTCGAATAGTGTACATAAATATATATATGGGGTGCTAGATTGTAAGGGTTATTTGGGCTTCTGAAATACAGAATGAACTTGGTTTTTCACCTTTGTAATGGAAAGGTTTTATATTGGTTTCTCCTCATTGAGACCAATTTTTAGTTATTTTCTGCATTAGTGTCGCATATTTGTGTACAATATTGCAACTGTTGTGTATGCTCATGCTATACCATGGGCAATGACGATTGAGTCGTGCTCGGCAACTTATTTTACATCATGCCGCGTCAAGTTGTTTCGTGCATGGCCACCTAAAAATGAGGTCTAATCGTGAAAATTGTGTCATGTCGAACAGTCTGTGTTGTGCCTCGTGTTAATCGTATATTGTGCTGTTGTGTTGTGTCGTGTTGATTGAGCTATTTTCGCATGTTTTTAGAGCATTTATTGTTCTTGTTCTCTTGTTTCTATTATTATTAGTAGTATTGTTTCTAAATTCTATAATTATTTGTACCTATTTGTTTTATTTATATGTGTTTTATTTATCTCTCACGTGGCAGTAACGTATCTTAATTTTTCTCGAGCCAGAGAATTCCTTTTGGCCACGCTCTCCTTTATGGGTATGAGTTGTTGCCGTCTTTCCATTTCAGACCCTGTTCATAGTTTTCTATGAGCGAGATACATTGGATAGGATGATGATAATGATGATCTTGTGGTACGGGCCTGGTGCTATTTTCCATTTTATAATCAGCTCACGCCTTTGATTCTCATGTGGTGATGTGCCAACCTTTGGATTGGGCTGGGCCATCCCAAGCCGTGCCATGTGTAGTGCCAGTTAGGCCCACTTCCGTATCTAGGATTAGGTTGTTCAAAAACAGACCTATTAACTCGATATTCACTCGATCTTATAATCGAATCTGATTTAAAAAGAGTTTACAATCATGTAAAAACTAATGAGGACATAAGACTCGATTTTAAACCGACCTGAAACACCTAATTCGAAATTGTCTGATGACATTCAATCTAGTAACAATATAGTAAATTAGACCGTCTTACCGTGAGGCTATATTTATTAAGGTTATTATTCAATGTATACATACTGTCCTGAAGTGATTGTTTATAATCTTAAAGTGATCATTTATAGTTCGAAGGTAATATATAGTCTTATAATAATTACTTATAACATAAAAGTAATCACTTATAGTATTTAAGCGATTAATAAAAAAAAAAAAAACTAATTATATGAACTCGTCTGACTTTTAATGTAATATCAATGATTGTGAATTTGACCAATTGGTACTGCTAATGTTGATAATTTCAAGGTGCTATGGAGTATTTAAGATGTGACAGGCAGCAAGATCGTCCTTAGCCCAGAGGTCGGTTTAAGGGGACCCTTGTGTTCCCTTATACTCATCCTATTTTGTTCCACTTATTGTACTTCCTCTCCAGGGTCGTCCCGTTTATTTTTCCGTCCCTGAGTAAAAGATAATACCGATTAATATAATACTTCTACGTTTTTTGTCTTTTTATTGTTAATATTTAAACTACTTTATGTAAAAAGCACTAAGAATTCATATTGCTTAGCAAAAATATAAGTTATATATAGATTTAATACAAATTAATGTCACTTATATATATAAATAAGTTTTTTTTGGCCCTAAAAAATTCGAGACCCTAGATGGTAGCCTGTTTTATCCTTGCTAACCGACAACCTTGTTCCTCTCCTTAGGTTCGACCTACTAAATTTGTCATATTTTTCATTTTAAACCGTCTTTTAAATTTATTGTGTTTTTAGTTTTTGTCATAATTCTTTAGTGTAATCATTTTGAATAAATGATTATACTATCACAAATTATTGTATGAGTTGTTTTCAAGTAAGACGATCTTCTTATATGAATAAATTAGTTCAATTGTTACAAATAATAAGATTATGAACTTTGTTTTAAAGTTGTCTTATTAAAAGACGATTTTTGTCAAAAGAGTTGATATTGCATTATGTTTCATATTGGTTTCTTAGACCCAAGATAACACCTCATTTGGCCCATGCACAAGAGTCGATGAAGCTTATCTTGACGAGTGTCCATCCTAAAACCAAATAATGATAACATCAGTAGCCCATCAAGCTTACATACTTTCTCCGTTCTATTATACTTGGTAGATTTGACTTTTTACGTAATCCAATATATTGTTTTAATCATTATATATTAAACTATGTACATCTAAAAGTTATAAGAAGTTAATATTAAAAAAATATGCGATTAGACGATTCAAAAAAGATCCAACTTGACTATAATTATTCTTACACATTAGCCACAATATATAAAATAAGCTTGAACAATAAATAGCCAAAAAAACATAATGTAGCAAGTATCAGAACAGATGAAATATAAGTCAACTTCTCTCTTTTTCTTCGATCATATATATGTTATTTAAAAACTTCCTTTGTATATAATTGAAGGACAATTTTTCATATTGAAGAATACCTATACCCCATAATCTATATTAACACCAAATTTGAAGTGATTACATTTCACATTACAAAATCAAAGTGGGAATAAGGGAATAAAAATTTGCTACATACAAAATTACAACTAGGAATATGTGGGATAACAAAGTTAAGTCTAAAACAGCGTCACATGATTCGCTAATTTTATCACGAATCGCAAATCACAAAAGGCTCGGTTTTGGGCCATTTTGAATGGATCGCGAATTAACTAGCGAAATATGTTACACTGGTCTGTATTGGGGTATAGCTTAGGCTATATGATGCCATTTACAGGAGAAGTTGTAAAAACAGGTTTATCCTTGTCAATGTTAGCTGTAGTTACACTATTACTACTGCTTTTCCTCCTCGGCTTTGCTTCTCCGAGCATTGTGATCACGTCTCTCATCGATGGTCGATCTTTTGGTGCTTTCGCGGTGCAAAGGAGAGCGATTCTAAGCACTAATAACATCTCTTCTTGGACATGTTTACAGTCTCCTCCTAAGCTAGGATCTAACACTTCTTCTAATGGTCTGTTGTTTCTTGTTTTGTTTCGTATCCATTCGACTACATCTATTGATTCTCCGAACTCTTTGTCTATCGGTCTCTTCCCCGTTAATAGCTCCAATAGAACCACCCCGTAACTGTAGATATCGCTCTTCTCATCGACTTTTAAGGAGTATCCATACTCTGCATCACACAAAGTTCAACAACAGTTCAAATCTGATAACTATTACACTTAAAATGAAGTATTAGACGGTGTTTGGCAAATTAGCTCGTTGCTCAATTTTAGCTGATTTTGGTACATATACAAGATGCTCTTACCAACGTGTTCAAAATAAACTGGTCAAATCAGTCAACTAAATCAGTTATCAGCCGTTTGCCAAACACCCATTAGTTTGGGTTTTTAGAAAATCAGTTTATTGTGCAATTTTAGCTGATTTTGATACATATACAAGATGCTCACCAGCGTGTTCAATATCAGTTGGTCAAATCAGTCACCTAAATCAGCTATCAATCGTTTGCCAAACACCCGGGTTTGAAATCTAGTACTAATCATCATCATACATAAAATAAGATTACTAATAGTGATAAAAGGTACTTACCAGGAGCTATGTAACCATGAGAACCAGCAATCATAGAGACAGTTTCATTGTTCTTAACCATCATCTTAGCTAATCCAAAATCCGCGATCCTTGCTTCTAGGTTGGCATCGAGCAATATATTGTTGGACTTAACATCTCGATGAATGACTGGCGGGTGACAATCATGATGAAGGTACGCGAGGCCTTGAGCAACCCCGACTGCAATGTTGTATCTAGACACCCAATCCACCAACAACCTTCCTGCTTGTTTTCCATGTAAAGCATCTCCAAGGTTTCCATTATGCATGTATTCATATATAATCATGGCTTCCTTATCATTATGTAGAAATCCTAGTAATCGGACAATGTTCCGGTGCCTTAACTTTCCTAGAAGGTTCACCTCCCCGGCTAGATCATCACCCCCGTTCCCAGTCTCAATATCCGTCTTTGCTTTCCATAGCTTCTTAACCGCGACAACCATGTTCAACCGTGTTATCTCAGCTTTGTACACGATCCCTGTTGCGCCCATTCCTATCACATTAGACTCCTTTATGCAAGCGAGAATGTCGTGGCTAATGAACCCGAGCCTTTGGAAGGCCATTAGCCTCCATGGCCACTCCCCGTTGCCTGCATCATCATACCTCTCGAAGCATGTTCCGTTTGAGTACCATCTCTTATATATGATGTTGGTTATTAGGACCGCAATCCCAATCGCTAAAACAACCGAAACCCCTATTGCCCATCCGGTTAAGACATGTTTGGTTCGGAGGTTTTGATCATCTGTTGCGTAGCGTGAGGATGCAGGGCAAGGATGAAGGATCCCGCCACACAGGCCTTCGTTTCCTACTAGATCAGCAGGATTGATAGTTCGGAGGATACCATTTGACGGGACAGGACCGACAAGCTGATTATGTGACACATTGAACATTTCTAAGGCGGGTGAACTTCCAAAATGGTCCGGGATTTTGCCTGTTAAAGTGTTGTTCGAGAGATCAAGAATTGCTAGTGAAGGCATCAGTGCAAGAGAATCCGGGATTTCACCCGTTAATCGATTGTTTTTGATGTTTAAAGTCACAAGTTTCTGACATGAAGCTATGCTTGCTGGGATCACACCAGTAAATCGATTAGATGACAGGTCAAGAACAGCAAGTGAAGGGCAATCCTGAAACTGATCCGGGATTTCCCCTCCTAAATCGTTGTTCGAGACAATGAGAGTATTAAGATTCGGAAGGGATAGAATTGTCGAGGGTAAAGAAGATTGAAGGTTATTCCCCGAGAGATCAATAAACGAGAGCGAAGATGAAGAAGCAAGATCAAAAGGAATGCTACCAGTAAGACTATTATTTGCTAGTTCTAACCTCTGCAGTCTAGGCAATTTACCTAAACCTAACGGTATACTACCCGAAAGTCGATTATTATGAACTCGAACACGAACTAACGAGCGACATTTAGACAAACTACTCGGAATAGAACCATCAAAACCATTATTAAACAAAATAAGCTTTGTGAGATTACCACTATCACATACCCCATTCGGGATTTCACCCGTGAATGAATTCGATGAAATATCGAGCCACTGCAAAGGGGAATTCCTACCGAGATCAGAAGGCAAACGCCCAGAAAGCGAGTTGTTCCATAACTCGAGAATCTGTAATCGAGGCAACTTGCCAATCCCGGAAGGGACTGAACCTGATAACTTGTTAAACATCAGATTCAACAACTGCAAGTTTTTCAATTCACCAATCTCAGATGGAATTTCCCCTGATAATAAATTTTCGGATAAATCGAGATAAATCAAACCCGAAAGATTACCAATTCTTGATGGGATTTTCCCATCCAACCTGTTCTGATACAAGTAAAGTGTATCAAGATGAACTAACCCACCCAATTCAGATGGGATTGCACCACTTAGATTAGCAATTGCCAAATCTAAGTACTTTAATTGGGTAAGATTCCCAAATTCTTTAGGAATCCCTCCTTCAAAATCATTATATCCCAAAATCATGGTCTCTAAACTAGAAATCATACCAAGTTCAGAAGGAATTTTACCTGTCAGATTGTTTCCTGATAACCCTAAAAATTTCAATTTCTGCAAGTTCATATAGGATTTGGGGATGGACCCCACAAAGTAACTTCCCCTAAGATCAAGAATCTCAAGAACAGTAGCATTACTCAAATCATTTGGAAGATTTCCTTCAAAATTGTTCCCAGAAGCATTTAAATAAGTTAAATCATGAAATTTCCCAAATCCCATTGGAAAATTCCCAGAAAACTGATTCTGGCTTACATCTAAGAACTTCAATGAGGTTAGATTTGTGAATGAATTTGGCAAAATTGATGAAAACCCATTTGAGCATAGGTTAAGATAAGTAAGGGAATTCAATTTTTGGAATTCATTTGCGATTTTTCCACTTAGATTCATCCGAGAAAGATCGAGTTTTTCGACGAATCCAAACTCATTGCAGGACACACCAGTCCAATTGCAATGAAATGAATTGTTGTTTGTGGGTTTAGTTTGTGGTTTCCAATCGTTTAATCGATCCAATGGATCGATTAAACTCGATTTTATCGATAAAAGAATGGAAATTTCATTGCAATAACAACAACCAATGTAACAGTACAATAGGAAGAACAAAAAGAACTGATTTTTGAACTGCATTATGGTGTAATTAAGCTAATTTTGTACTAAATTAGGTACACTAATTTGAATTTAATTACTTTTCATGATTACACTAATGAAAATGATTGTGGGCTCTAGTGGGTCATGGGAAAATGAGTGAAAATTTATGGTGATGATGAAGAACAAGGGGGTAGAAGAGAAGATTAGTTAATGAATGAGGATCATTTTAACTTTTAAGTACTAGTTCTATAATTAAAAAAAAATATTAAAAAAAAAGTATTAGATTGATTATTTTAAAAATTGATTGGATGATGTAATTAGGTTGTTAATCTATAAAAAAATGAATTTTTTTGGATTTATTTGGAGTATCTCCAACATTAAAGATGGAGAGAATGTGTTTCTCTTAGCTTAGTTTCTTACTTCCTAGTTTCTTCTAGTATGGTTAATTTATGTTTGGTCAACTATATTATTAAGTAAATATGATACATATTTACCGTATTCTTACTTATATTATCCTTAATGCTTACTTATCGTATTCTTAGTGCCTACTTAATATCTTAAATGTCTGCTTACATTATTCTTAATGCCTAGTTATAATATTTTAAAAAATATGTAATGGGTTAGTCCAAATAAAGATGGTCTCCTCAGAGAGACCTTCTATCACAAGAATTTGTGTAGTAAATAAGTGATTCAATCATCATGCATTTTTTTCACCGGTAACACTTTGACTTTTGCATTAGTTGTGGCGGATTTTAGCCCGTAAGTAAAGGTAAAACAAACCATGACTCGATTTGACCTTACTTTTAAAATGCATTTACAATTTATGTAAAAATCAACCTCGACCGGAAACCCCAATTTTAAACCGATCCGAAACACTTGATCCAAACTCGACCCGACAATCCAAATGATTTTTACGACCTATATTTTGTTCGGCCCAAGCTAATTTTTGAGTTATACTCATATTGCTAATATTACTTCATATTTTTCCGGCCCTCCTAAATTATTTTGTATTTGGCTTCGTCCTTGGTTTTAATAAATAAACTACTATTTATTAACTTTATAATTTATTTATAAATAACTAGAGATATAAACTATTCAAAAAGGGCATTTACATGCATATTTTTAAGGATTGTAAATAAAAAAAAAATAATGATAATAATTTACTATATTAAGTAATTGTATAGAAGAATTCTGTCTGATGGAAAAATATATTTAATTGAAGCATAATGCAGCACATCTTTAAGCTGTAAACTTTGTTAAAAGGATAAAAAAATTAATTAATTTAATTCTGGCAGATAAATTGCAGGGTTTCGTGACTCATTCAGTCCATAGTGAAAGTAGCTGCCCAGCTTTAGAACATCCTTTTTTCTTAAAATTTTTTACTTTTTAAATTTAGTGTATTCTTAACTTAACTACTATATATATTTCTACATATAATATTATTTAATAAAAAAAATTACTCAGAATAATACAGCCTTTTCATGATTTTCCTATAATAATCCTAACTATTAGTTAACCATGAATAATCTCAACTTTAGAGGGTATTTGCCTAGAGTAAACTTAGGTAACTCATAGACCAGCTAAAGTAGGTAATTTACAAAACAATTAAATTGAAAATCAGTGTAAAATTAGAGAAACTTTTTGAAAATTTACAAATGATAAAAAAAGAAATTTTTTTAAACATTCTTTCAATTGTTTTCCACATTTTAATTTTAATTAATCTTTTTTTTCTAAAAAATAACTTGCTATAGCAAGTCAACGGGTTACCTAATTTTACTCTAGGCGAATACTCCCTAGAGTTGGGATTATTCATGGTTAATCAAAGGTGAGATTATTGTAGAAAAATTATGAAAAGGTTGGATTATTCTAAATAATTTTTCCTAAAAATAATATATTAAAAATTCAACCGTTGAAATATCAATTGATATGTTACTATTTATTTAACATAATAGACTCATATGAATCAAAAAAATAGGGAGAAATAGTACTTTTATTTTTATTTTTTTATTATTATAAATACAAGAATCAAGATAATCTTAATTTAATTCAAATTATACCATTGTGACGAGTATATGTGCAACAAGTATGTCACATTAAGATATAAATTGCGATAAATAACAATAACAATAATTGTAATTTGTAAAAGTGATAAATAATAATTTTAAAAAAAAGTGATAAATAATAAATTTTTAATTTTTAATTATTATAAATGATTGCTACATATTTGAAAATATTTCTATCTTCTAAAAAGAATAATAGGAATAATATTTTGGTAATAATATTTTAGTTTTTTTTTTTTGAATAATAATAATTTTTTAGTTGTGAATTAAAAAGATAAGGAAAAAAGAAAAAAAATACAAAAAAAAGTGAAGGCCGTAGATCCCGAAGGTGCATGGCCAAAATGATTAGGATTTTGTCCTAAGTTTTGTCATTAGAATTGAGTAACTTTCAAGTATGACAAAGATTCTAACTAAGTGTTACTAATACTCAACTCATTTATGCCTCCAACAAACCTTATTTTTCCCTTTTTAAATTAAATTTTAATACAAAATTTAATTTAAATATTTTATTTTGATATAATAGAATTAAGTTTTTCTGGGTACAACATAGGCTAAGGAAAGTGGATGATTAGAGCAGTTGGCAACGAGGATCGAATCCGTGTTCTTTCTAATTCCTATAAACGCTAGTACATGTTCTAATTTCTAAATTAGACAGCACCCGATTCTCAAGATAAGGAAAGCGTTAATGATTAATGAAAAAAACTTCGATATCACAATAAAATTATATAGCGAAATAAACTAGATTTTAGTTACCTAAATGGTGTATATATTCCGGTAACAATTTTGTAAAATAATTGGACATTTTATAAAGATGTACATATATTGAGTTCACAATCTGTAAGTAATATAAATTTTTCCATCACATAAACATGTACTACAACCTTTAAGATACTATATACACTTTTTGCTACTATATGTATATCTCAATCTGGTTTTCATTTTTCACCACTTTAATTAGTTTTCATCTATAGCTGATCCTACCCATACATATATATATATATATATATATATATATATATATATATATATATATATATATATATATATATATATATATATATATATATATATATATATATATATATATATATATATATATATATATATATATATATATATATATATATATATATATATATATATATATTTAAAGCAATAATTTAAATAGGGAAGATGGTAGATCTTGTTGAGGAGAAAATAATGTGATTTATAAAAAAAAAATAAAAATAGTTGGTAGTTGTTTGATGAAATGGATGATTGAGTTGGACAAGAGGAATCTTATGCATGTTATTGTTATGGGAATAAGACATTGAAACCAAACAAAATCACTCCCATCTTTTCAACTTGTATTCTTTCATCACAATACCACTCAGCTCAGCTCAAGTCACTTATAGGCTATATATTTTTGTGGCCAAGCCAAATTTAAGGTAAAAAAGGAATAAAAATCATAATATAAAAGTTTTTTTTAATTATGACTATTATCATTAAAAGGATAATTCAAAATTTGAAAGGATTGTGGCTGACCCGACACTTCTAGCTCCGCCTATGCTATGCTTATCTTGATCATCAAAAACTTTTTTTTATAAAATTCGAAGGAAAGTAGTTATTTTTTAGGAAAATTATCAGGAATAACACAACTTTTTGTTTATTTCTCTATAATAACACTAATTTTTTATTAATTTTAAATAATACCAACTTAGGGGTTTTTTTCCTATAATATCCTATATGTTAAAAATCAAACTATAAGAGATTATATATGATAAAAAAATTGGTAAATTAGTTAAGAAACACTACAAAAAAATGTTCAATTGTGACGCAATATTTTTGACAATTCATCAAAATGTTACAATTCTTAAAGTATTATCCTTATATTTCAATCTTAATTTATGACACTTTCTATAAGTGTCACGAAATAATTTGATGACTTTTAATAAATGACATAATTTGATACCTTAAATGTCACAATTGACACTATTTTGTTGTAGTGAAACTGAAGTTGATATTATTCTATGAAAAAAATCCTTAATTAATGTTATTCTTGATTAATAAAAAATTAATATTATTATTGCAAAATTAACAGAAAATTATATTATTCACTATAATTTTTTTATTTTAACATTATATAGTCCATCTAATCACTCAACTTATTCAATAGTAAAATATAAATATAGCGGAAAGAAATGCAAATAAGATGAGCAGAAAAGGCTAGATGTAATAGTCAAGCTACCGACTATTTCAGAAAATTTTGTTCATATAAAGACCTTTTCTGAAAGCAAATCATAAAGGTACCTTTTATTTTAACAAAAATAAAAGTACTATACAAAAAAATATTTGAAAAATAGAATATATAAATATTTGACACTAATTAAATATATATTATACTTTGAGCTAAATTATTTAATTTAAGCTTTTGATTAATATAGTTTTTAAATAAATGTTCGATTATTTAAGTTGATAAGCAATGTTAAATCGGTGGTGAAGTCAAAATTTTTAGTGAGAATAAAAAGATCATTAGAATATTTCAGACGCTAAAATTTATAAAATTTCCTTATAATTATTATCATAAAAGAATAAATTTAAGAATTAAGCGACTTTAACACCCTGTGCTCCGTTAACCTTTTTTTAAAATTAAAGGGGAATTTTAAGAAATGATTAAAGTGAATTTCTGTTTAGAGAACCTATTTGATAGTCCGTACAGGGGCGGATCCACGTGCCCTCATGTGCCCGCACGTGAGGGCACTGGATTTAAAAAAAAAATTAATAATCTGCTATCACTAGGACTCGAACACGGGACTTATGCGTTTTAAGGTAAGAGCTGATACCATCCCTGCTCCCTCAACTTCTTGTGATATTTAATGTATAAAATAAACTATATCTAATTAATATCCCTGACAGTTTAATTAATGAACCAAATTAATTCTTTTATTATCCCAAGCCACGACTCCATTCTTCCTCCAACATTTATTTTGGCCACCCACCTGCCGATTCCCGGCCTCCCACCACAGCACCAGCCGCCTGCCGCCTGTCGCCTGCCGCCTGCCTCTTGCCGCCAGCTGCCAGCTGCCAGCCGCCAGCCACCAGTCGCCCATCAGCCGCACCACCATAATTCAAGAATAGATAATTTTTTTAATAAATTGTAATTTTAAATATAATTAAGAGTTTTAAAAATATTGATTTTAAGTTTAATTATGCTTTTGCAAATTTGATTATTATGTCAATTTAGTATTATTATTAATTTATCATGTAATATTAAAATTTGAATAAAATTTTAATCTTCTTTAAACTATAATCTAAATTTGGTATTGATGAATTGTAATTTTAAATATAATCAAGAGTTTTAAAAATATTGATTTTAATTTTAATTATGTTTTTGCTTAATTGATTATTGTCATTTTACTATTATTATATATATGGCTTTTTGAAAATTTTTTTATTGAATTATTTTTATCAATTGTGCCCCCACTAAACTTCTGTCCTGGATCCGCCACTGAGTCCGTATCAAATGGCTAGTATATAATAGATTTTTTTGAGTCGTTATTTTTGGATTACATGGTATATAATAATTTTAGTAAATCATACAATTTAATAATTTTATTGGAAATTTTCAAATATCAACCTCTTAAGAGTTTCTAACAAATGGCAGCATGTCACTATGGCAAGTGCTGACTGGTGGTGATCTTTTATATGCCACAAAATAAAAATACAGTAATATAAATTGAGTAAGAATATTCATAAAATAAAAATATTTTTGAAAAGAAAAAGTAATTATGTGATTGCACAATTATTACTTGTCTAGAAGAAACATATAAATGAAAAATATCATAATGTACTAGTGTAAAAACTCGTGCATTGATTTTTTTTACATCAATGTCTATAAACATGATATTAAACAAATAAAGTCAGAGATATTAAAAATATCATAATGGAAAATATTTAAACATAAGATTTTCTTAATATTTATGTATTTTAGAGGTGGAATTTTTAAATTCTTATATTGAATTTGAATATGTTTTTTTTTTTTTTTTAATTCAAAATCCATTTCTAAAAGCTAATTAGTTTTTAAAAATTTATTAACATCCACCATTACTAAAAACTAATATTGAGTGATGATAAAAATTTGAACAAAAAAATATAATCTAATAAGTAGTATCCTTACCGTTAAATTTAAAGAGATCGCCTTTAATTCTACTTAATAAAATATATCGAGCTTCTTTGACTATTAATAGTTAGCTGGGCTCTAGGGAGTATGCTCCTATCAATTGAACAAGACCAAAAAAAATATAACGGTAAATAAAAACAAAATAGATCAGTGTTTTCTCAGTTGGAGTAAATGATGGCTTTTCTAGACAAGGTCATGGGACGATCAATGAGTTTACATCGTATCTTTATATCATATAACACTTCTATAAAATTATAAGATAAAACATATATAAACAGAGAAAGTAATATGTAAAGAATATGATGAGTTTTTGGTTACGGTGTTGGGTCAGGCTAAGAAAGCGGGTTAATGAGTTCAAACCTAAATCTTGTTAGGAGAATACAAAATATCAACCTATTATTCAGCTTGAAAATAGGATTTGGGTGAGGAAATATGACGAATAATTCATATTCGTATTCCCTTAAGAGGGAATCTTAGAGGAAAGCGGGTAAAATATTAGTAAGAAAAGGCATAAATGGCTTAGGCTTATGGGATGGCACAAAACATGAAAAATTATTAAAGTTTATGAGAGAAAAAATAGTACTACTCCTATGACAAATATGTACTCTATATAAGTTTTAAAGAAAAACATGAAGAAATGGGAGAAAAAAAGTGATTAACAATTTAACATGTTAGTATCAATGATAGCATGGACCCACACCAAAATACCTTAATTCCATCCACTAATTAAAACAAAAAAATAGATTAAGCCAAATAATCACATGCCCACATGTGTAACCCAACTAATTATTTTTTTAAAAATATGGAATATAAGTATTTATTTATTTCTAATAATTGGGTAGATTAAGAAATAATTAGGTGGTGCTAATATTTAGCTAATTAATGGGTTAGCAAAGTGGGGATGTACATGGGTGCCATGTGATTACACAACTCTTACATTCCATTATTGTGTAAGAAAGAGTGGAAGATTCATGGACTTGTTTTGGAGGCTCTTGGTTGCATGCCATGAGTCATTTTTGTGCTAGGGAATTTTCATGGAAGCCATCATCCATTAATATTGTGCTGGTAAAAGTTGACCCGACCTGTTAACTCAACTTGAACTGGATCGGAAAGAGGTGGGTTTGAGTTGAGACTTTTGACTCAATTAATTAAATAGGTCGACTCGATCTGATTTGTTTATTAAATGAGTTAGGTTTATGTCAAAATTTCAAACTTGAAAAAACCTGTATAACCCATTTAATTACATGTGTTAATTTCGAGTTAAATCAATAATTATAAGCTAAACTTAGTTCATTTATTATTTTCTTATTTTTCATAGTAAATACAAAATAAACAACAAAAATACGTAAAGTTAACCTAAAAATAAGATTTAATCAACGTAAACAACCTTAAAACGAAAACAAGAAATTTTAAACGGGTTAAGTGGGTTGAAATCAGGTCAACTTGTTGCAGGTCGGGTCAAGGTTGTGATTTTTGACCCAATTAAATAGGGTTGGGTTTGGGTCAAGGATTTTCAAACGTGTTTATTCATGACCCGAACTCAAACTCAACCAAACTTGATCTTTTGACAAGCCTAACTTTCTACTCATTTTGCTTATTTCTATTATTTCACAATGACTCATCACTTTTTTTTAATCTCAATCATACATTTAAACACTTTTTTATTTCATCTAAATAATTTAATCTCTCTCTTTATCTATTAGCAATATTCACTTTTTTCTTAAAAGTTACTCATCATTTTCTCTTTGATGCAAATGCAAATCCATTAAGATAAAGAGAAACCTCTTCATATCATGGGAGATAAAAAAAACGCAATAGATAAAATAAATACCTAAAAACCAATATAAAACTAAAAGAGAACAATATATAAAAACAAGTCACTAAATATACCTTTTTTATTCATAAACTTTTATTTTACCCAAGAAAAAGGCAAAAAATATTACAAATTAGTTGAAAATTCTAAGAACAAGCAATTTGAGCATTTTTAATAGTAAAATTAAAAATTTGATCAGCAGCATATTTGAAAGCAAGGGTAGAATGGGGGGCAATAGAATTGCCATTATTGAGTGTACAATTTTCACCATCTTGCTTTAAAATGGAAGAATCAATTGGTTCTTGGGTTTGAAATCCACCACAACCTAAAATTACATTTACAAACACACATGTACATGTGTTTTGGATATTTACTTCATACTCATTTTTTCCTCCTACTTGTGATCCTGTTGCTTCTTGTTTCATTTTTAAATCTGCATTTGTGCAACTTTTTCCTGCAAAATTTTCATAAAATTGTCAGCAACAGCAAAAGCTAAAGTTGATGGTTGAGGATTTAGGAAGTCAGAATATGTTATATACTCTAACATGCTCCCTCACACGAGAGTCCATTGGGCTGTATGTGTGGATGCGAGGGGTTATTGAGATTCGAACCCGTGACCTCATGTTGGGTTTTGATACCTTGTCAAGGAACCAATTCAATCAAAACCTTAAGGTGATGGTTGAAGTTGTATACTCTAAGAAAAGTACATGCTTCCTCCGTTCCATTATACTTACTATATTTTACTTTTTACGCATTTCAATGCATTTATTTTGCTTATTTATAATTATATATTGAATTATACAAGTCAAAATTTTTTTAAGAAGTTAATATTATGAAAGTATACGATTAGACGATTCAAACAAGATCTCACTTGAATATATTTTTATTTACACATTAGTCAATATATAAAATAAACTTGAACAATGAATAGTGCACATAATCGAAATGTAGCGAGTATTTCTGAACGGAGGAAGTATATACATATATACATACATACTTACACTATGTTTGACAAATGACTTTTTTTCATATTTTGTAGTTCAAGCAGCTTATAAGCCGAAACAAAAAGCTACTTTCTCAATCCCATAAAATCTGCTAATAAATTACTCATTACTTCTATATAGTCAAATTAGCCAACAACCATTAAGTTATTCGTGAAATAATATATAAGAAACTCTAGTCTAAATTAGAATATTATGAAAATAAAATGGACATTTCAATGTATTAATGAATGCAAACAAAAAGAAACGAAAGGAGTATTATATAAAATTAATATTTTACCATCTTATAATTTTAAAATGGAAGAATGAATTATTAATAAATTTAACGATCTCAAAACACCTATACGATCGAATCTCACATAACCCCTTTCTTTTTCTAGCCTAACGTTACCCTATAATTCAAAATAAAAAAATAAAATAAAAAAACTACCTCCATGAATTAGACAAACGAAAAACAGAAGAGCAACAATAAATCTGCAGAAATCAGCCATTGAAAATAGTTATGAATAATAATTTAGATTTTTAAAGTTTTTTTTTCTTATGATTTTTGGGGCTTGGAATTCTACTTAAAAATGTGAATGTGCAACCTATAAATATAGCACAAATACGTTACAAATTAAATGAATAATTTTCTTATTATTTTACTTTCCTTAATTGTTCATGATTATAATGTTAATGATTTTATTTTATTGTAGAAGATTTTTCAAAAAATCATATTGTAGAAGATTAAGCAATCTTCTATCAATATATTTATATATCTCTATATATATTTATATACGCACACAATAATTAAGAATATAATTATTGTGTGCGTATATAAATATATTTATATATCTCTATATATATTTATATAAGCAATCTATCAATATAATTAATTAATTATTGTGTGTGTATATACATATATACACACAATAATTAAGAATATTCACTAAATGATATCAAAAGATATACTATGAAATATTATTTCAATTAGTATAATATATATGCATTAATTAATTAATAGTTTTATTCTTTCATTTTTTGGCCTGATATTATTTGCATTTATTGATTTATATCTAAGAAGATATCGAAATCAGTGTGGATACTATTACTCGATGTGATTTTTTTTTAATAAACTCGATGTGATTTTTTTTTTTTTTTGAAAATCACTTGTCAATTAAAATAGATCAAGAGCCGCCAAGGTAGTAACGCCTTGGGGGAAAGGTTCCATATATACAAACACGTTCATGGTTAACACCCGTATCCCATTTAACTCGATGTGATTAATTCTGGTTAAATTTTGTAAATTGAGGCGAAAATAGATATTAAGATTTAAAAGGGCCAATATTATGAATTAATATTAACAATATGTAATCGAAAAATCTGCATGGGAATTAAGCCACAAGAATGATATAGGCTTCAATACAAATATATGTTGTCTTATTTGTTGAGAATCAATATTAAAAATAGACAAGGATATCATATTGGATTAATTGCTAGTATTTTTTACCAGTAATTATTTACATATAATTAATTTTTTAAGTTATTACCGATTGTATAGTTGGTGAATGGTTCATGATTTTGAGAAAGCTAAATTCAAACTATCGGAATGGTAACTGATTTGACCACCAGGCTAAATGTGTCAACGCAATAATCAACATCAACCTATTGAGAACTCTAATCTCCAACTAAGCGAGCCTTATATCCTGCAAATGAGCCATCTAAATTAGTTTTATGACAAAAATCCACATGCAACGAATAATATTAACACTAGAGGCGCAGTACAACATTCCATGTGACGTTTTTAATTAGAGCAGTAAATTCATCATTCATGACGAATTTCCAATTGGGTCAATAAGGGCTTGTTTGGAATTGTTTGGATCGGGAGAGATAGAGGTGGAGATCGAGAGGTTTAGTGGCTTACGAGTGTTAAAGTATATAATATATTATGGAGTCTCAATCATCAGCTTAAACTAATGTTTGTTAATTATATACTCTAATCTAACAACGAAGCTTAAAGATCCCATGTTGGGCTATTAGATGGGGCCCATACTGTTGCTGGGTATGGATTGGGCTAGGAAGAAGTGACCCAAAACTAAAGGGGGCAGTGGAATAGGCCCAGTGAAAGAAGATTACAATTTTTATCACAATTCTTAAATATCACGGTTTTATAGTGAGCACAAAAACTTATATGCAACGGTTGTATGGTGCAATCATTCATAAATGGGCGAAGTAGTCAATGATCCAATTTTTTTAATACTTCTACGCTAAATTTAAAACTTAAAGTTCAATACCTAAAAGGTTAAATCTAAGACTTAAAAGACCCATTTTAAGACTTAATTCGATTTGGTTTAATTCTTAAATTAGGTATTACAAATTTATTTAGGTAGTGTTTGGGAATGAGGATTTTATTTGAAAACTTGGATTTCAATTTAGAAATTTGAAATCATGAATTTGGAAATAACAAGTCTAGAGCTCTTATTTTGAAATCCATAACTCACTCTTATTTTCTTAAGTTATTAGAATTTGGATCAAATCTACATTTTCAAATTTTAGAGTAGCCAAACACATAATTTGCCCAAATCTATATTTGCAAATGAAATTCATGTTCCCAAACATACCATTAAAATAATTCCAATGTCAAGATTTAAAAGAGCAATTGCAACAAATCTTGAATTTGACCTTTCAAGTCTCAAATTTTGATTGAAAAAAAAATTATAAAAATTTTAAATATATAATATAAGTTGGGCCTTTGTTGATGTTAGTGCTTGAAATTAGCAATTTAAGTATTGAAATTGGCCTTTTGCATTTGAGAATCCGCGATTTAAAGTTTGATTTCCAGTGACTTAAAAAAGCTTATTGGCTTGGATTGGTGGTGGCAATCTCATACATGAGGCAGTTGCACCGAAGAACTTTCATATGGTAAAGACCATCTCTATTGGACTAACCTGTGTACATTTAGTATATTAAAGTGATCACTTACAATTCCAAAGTGATAAATTACGTAAATAGGCAAACTATATAAGATCATAGTGAGATGATGTCATATAAGACGATCTCATGTTTGTTAGTTGAAGAGAGATATTGTCACACACAAAGAATCTAAGAGCCAACAAAATGAGTTGAAGGAAATCTAATCTTACACTAATATTTGCATGTACTACATAATCAATATTATCATACAGTTTGCAAAAGTATGTTAAATCATCATCATCATACCCAGTATATCCCGTCCATAAAAAAGCAGAAGTATGTTAAATAAGTAAACAAAATTAATAGGAATAGTTATATGTACATGTGGGTAATAGAGAAAAGGATCATCCTCCATACTGAAATTTGGAAGGTTTTTTCTTGAAAACAGATTTGGTAAAAAGTAGAATTACCACCACAAATCCTGCTGCTGCTGTTCCTCCCAACACTATGGCCACTGTTTTCGCTGTCCCTTTCTTCGTCCCTACATTTACCAACGACATTTTGAGAATCGGATTTTGTCTCAGTTGAAATATGCATCATTTTGTCCAACTGGATTCTGAGTTTGACTCTCGCTATTCTCATTTCCTAACCTTTCTTTTCGTTCGTCTTATCATGTTATTATATGCAAATGACAACATCAAAGTTCAGTCCTTTTGCCAAGTACAACTAGAGATGACAATGGATTCTGAACCCAATCCGAATTCGTGGATCCAAATCCGTTTTGATGGATTTGGGAATGATATTTTAGACCCGTCGGGTTCAAGTTGGATCCAATTCCTTGTGAAATTGACGGGTCCAAAACTGAGTCTCAACAAAGAACTGGATCCGGATCCGTGGATCCAAGAGAACTGTTTTATTTTATATATATATATATATATATATATATATATATATATATATATATATATATATATATATATATATATATATATATATATATATTTATATCACACTATTTTATTGTAGAGGTAAATGCAAAGATTTGTATAGCCTGAGTGTTTTTTTTTTTTTAATTACAGTCGTCAAAGTATCAATATTCATAGCGTGTGGGCCAAATTACAAGATTCCAATCATTTTAGTAGTAAAAATTTTAGGTTAAGTAGTTGAAATTCTGTAATTCAGCCTGATACTCTAATCAGGTGATCTTTTGAGAGACCGTATTTTGTAAAGAAGACTCTCAAAAGTCCAGTCCAAATCTATTTTTAGAGTTGTAACAATATATATTTAGAATTGAACTGGGTTTTTTAGATCCATTTTTACAAAAGACGGTCTCAAGTAAGAATTTGTGTACTTTAATAGATTTAGACAAGACATCTGTAATTTACAAAAAAAAAAAACTATAACTTGAAGAAATCTAAACTAAACTTTAATACTGTAATTTGCGAATTATTCTTAAATTTATACAAGTTTGCAATGAAAGAAAAGAACAAACATAAAACAAAGATAGAAAAATCTTTATTGTGTGGATATACACTGTTTTTAATTTTTATAAGGAGGCAGTGCCACTCATGCTGACTAGTCCAAACAATTGTTTGACACATCACTATTTTAGTCCACTACATGTAGATGAAGTACTATTAATTAATACTTTTGCATTCTTTTATTTATGCCTTTGCTTAGTACTCCTACTTTTAAATCTATAAATAAAATATTGTTACTTGAGTAGGCTATCTAGGCGAGGTGATCATGTACATTTTGGATTACATGTTGATCTTACCTAAAGGTAGGTCTGTCAAACAGATCAGGTTGGGTCATATTCGAGTTCAGGTCATATATAAACAGGTCAGAAAACCCTTGACCCGAATCCAACCCATTTAGTTAAGTGAATAGGAGTGAGTACTACGTAAAGCAAATCGAAGTATGAACTTTTAAATATCGTGTAGCAAATTCAAAGGCAACACCTAGTGAAGATAAAGGGTTCTCTAGAAGAGAATGAAATTATCAATGAGATTAAAAGAAAATTATGCAAAGTAAGCGAGACAATTCAAAATGGAAACTGAATGCAAATTAAATGAAACGGAGTGAGTACTAGTAAAGCAAATCGAAGTAAGAACTTTTTAGATAACGTGTAGCAAATTCAAAGGCACACCTAATGAAGATGAAGAAGGGTTCTCTAGAAGAGAATGAACTTATCAATGAGATTAAAAAAAAATTATGCAAAGTAAGCGAGACAATTCAAAATAGAAACTGAATGCAATTTAAATGAAATGGAGTCAGTTATACGTAAAGCAAATCGAAGTAATAAGCTTTTAGATATCGTGTAGCAAATTCAAAGGCACACCTAATGAAGATAAAAAAAGGGTTCTCTAGAAGAGAATGAACTTATCAATGAGATTAAAAGAAAATTATGCAAAGTAAGCGATACAATTCAAAATAGAAACTGAATGCAAATTAAATGAAGCACAGTTCGTGTAGCAAATTCAAAGGCACACCTAATGAAGATGAAGAATGGTTCTCTAAAAGAGAATGAACTTATCGACGAGTAAAAGAAAATTATGCAAAGCAAGCGAGACAATTCAAAATAGAAACTGAATGCAAATTAAATGAAACAGAGAGAGTACTAGTACAGAAAATCAAAGTATGAACTTTTCAGATATCGTGTAGCAAATTCAAAAACACACCTGACGAAGATGAAGAAGGGTTGTCTTGATCCACACCATTAGGATAGTAAGTATAACTAACATAACATTGATTCAAATACACTTGCCCTCCAATTGCATCCCCACATTCAACTTTAACTCTTTCTAAAGCTGTCCTAATACAATCTCCACATTCACTTCCCACCAAATCTCCTTCACACAGACCCAAAACATACACAACTGACTCATAACTTGCTGCATAAAACCCATTTCCACTCACTACCCCATTTTCCACTTCTTGAAACACACTCTCCCTTTTCCCTTCAAATCCTTGATCATTAACTTCCCCTTTTTTACAGTATTTATACAACAATTCTGTACTTGAAACTTGCTTAAAACCCACTATTTCATACCTCATATAACACCCAATGAGTTGAATTCTAGCTGCAATTGAGTTACTTCCACAGTATTTTCTTGCCATTTTTGGAAACTCACTTACACATTTGGAACAGTCAACTGAATTTAAGTCACCCCTACATTGGTAGAGTCCAAAAATGGGTGTTTGAGTGGATTCCCCTGTTGTAATTTTACTGAAATTTGTGTTAGATGATTGGGAAATGAGGGAATCAAAAAGGGTTTTGAGAGATTGAGAGTATAAATCAGATGGGTTTGGGAAATTTTGATCTGCACATCCTTTGTATACCAAATCGGTGTAGTCTGTTGAAGCAGAGGAAGAACAGAGGAGGATAGAAAGAGAGATAATGAACAGAATTTGGGGTTGGGTACCCATTTTAGTTGGGAATGTTATTATTGTTTTTGGGTAACTGTTGAAATAATTTGGTGTGTATGAATTTATGGAGGGTTTTGGGGGTTTATACTTTAAAGTGGTGGGTTTGGGTTAGAAAAGTAAAAGGTACTGCTTCTGGGCCAATTGGTGTTCTTTTGGGGAAACCCTTTATTTTAAGGAAGATTGAAACAAATATGTTATAATAAAAAAAAATTCAAAAATAACCTTCGGAAAATTTTAATTTTCAAGATAAGCGTCTCTATGTCCGACCCTAAGTTAGGTAAATAGCAAATAAAGTAGCTGGTCAAAAAAAGTCAAAATCTTTTGTTCATCGTTAGGCCTGTTACAGCGAATAAACGGGAAAACTGTTATTGCGTTAGAAGGGACAAAAAAATAAAAACATAAAAATTTCATTTTTTTTTTGTTTCAAATACTATGACATTGTCTCCCTTTGTTCGCTGTAAGTAACAACGAACATACCTTACCTTATACTCGGACATAAAAACGCTTATTTTGGAAATTGAAATTTCTAAAGCTATTTTGGAAAATTTTTCTAAAAAAGTTTATTTTATTCACTTTTTCTTATTTTAAGGGGTAGAGAAGGTGGATTTTTTTTTTGGGGTTTTGTGTTTTTGCTTTTTTTGGAGATTTCATGGTATGAATTCTCAAATGTGGTTTTTGGTTTTGATTTGTCTATAATTACTGCTTTTACGCGTTTAAGTAAAGTTTTTAAATTGTGATCATACACTAAATACCAATTAGAAGTAGACATGTGTCGAATTCATATGGATCAGGCTAGAGCTTGAGTTGGGTCAAGTTTTATTGACCCTATGTTGACCAACTACCATGGTCGACGGATTGGAGATGGAAGTGGTTCGGATTGACATTTGTGCGACTTGGGCATGTCCCACCAATGGCCCGACACAATGAATGAGGGAGCGAGTTGAATGCCTAATGAACATGGTATTGAATTTAGGTCACGATCATGATCTGGTGCACCGGTTAGTGATAGTCGTTCTCAACAGTTACCGGAAACACAAAGACCTTCTATTCGAGCACATTTATAATTCTTATAGCCTTTATCGTTATTCAAAATGAATTTAGAATTAATTTGCACTAATCTAATTATTGGAGAATTTTTCGGAATGTTGATTTATGATTGCAAACAACAATCAACTAATTATGAATTTAACTATTAAGACTTGGAGTGACTCTTTAAAAAAATAACAAAAATTTCTAATCAATAACCGTGATTTGTAAATCACTACAAAAGGACAAAAGAAATTACAATAAACAAAATCAAAAAAGATAAATTAAAACAATAAAACTCTCACCCTATCACATCTCATTTATAAACCTCACAAATAACCGTTATCTACTAAGACTCAAATAACCGTTATCTGCTAAGACTTTCTCAAAAATTAAAGGGTTTATTTATGATTAATTAATGCAAGAAAAGTATATGGTCTTAAAAATTAAAACCTAGGTGAGTTAAGACAAGATCAATGCTCCCACTTCTAGGTTTAGGCATTACATATTTGATGAGAAAAGGTAGGAAATACTAGCTTTCTAGGCCCCTCACCATAAGCTTGTCAAAATGCACTAATTACTACTAATCATGATACAAAAATTGCTAATTTGAATCAACTCAATACAAGCATTAAAATTTTAGAAAATATTTACATATTTGAATTCACCCCTTTAATTATCATAATTGTATAATAATTTATATCTTTTACAATTCAAACGTTATAAACTCTAATTTCAAAATTTATTTCTAGAACTTTTTACATAAGGGTAGGTAACTAAAGTAATCTTATTGAAGAATTGCCTTCAACTTCTACATAATCCATTTGTTATCCTCCCTTTGTTTCAAATTCAACATCTTATTCATCTTCTTCACACATGTCAATACACTGTTTGGAATCTACATACTTCCTTTGTTCTGAAATACTCGCTACATTTGACTTAAGACGAATCAAATAAAATCTTACTTTACTATGTATTGACTTAAAGATAAATAATAAATACAAATTACTAGTGATAAATTAATATAGAAAAATAAAAATTTGACATGAATAGGAGTTAGTAAATTTTATTGAGTTGCCTATAGGTGTTAGAATAGGGTAAATATTCTTTTATTATAGAGGCGGACCCAAATGGGGCATAATAATTATAACAATTCGTCTCCTGAGAGACCATCTGTTTAATGATGAATGATTGTACAAGTTATATTATGTTGCTTATTGATGAATGATTTAAAAAAAATTTATTTTGGCCTATTTAAGTGTGATTTCTATGTCAATAGTGAATATTCAGAATATAAGTTGAGAGTACTTGTAAATGTGATAGCCATCTTTTTGATCCCAAGAGAGCTTTTCTTTGTTTGTAGTAGTGAATATGCTTTCTCTTTTTATTAATGAAAGTAGCTTGAGGTTGAAATATGTTTCCACTATGTATACATAATTGAGCTTTGGTATTGTGAATGAACTTTTTATGAATATCTAGTAGTAGAAAGAAAAATAATTCTCAGTCGAAGAGTAAGTACCCTTTTTAAGATAGATTTTGGGCTCGATTCCAATATAGTCTTTCTCTTTCATCAATCCACTATGTAATTAAAAAAACTACAACATATATATCGACAATAGTGTCATAGCCTTAATCCCAAAACATTAAGTCGACTGCGTCAACAAATATATTAGTTTCAATGGTTATATCTTTTTTCATTCTGGTCCTCTAAATCATCTTCGATTTTACTTACCCTCTTTTAAAGTCTCTCGAGCTCTTACTTTTTATCTTCCTCACTTAAAAAAGAAAAAAAAGGCTCTTACTATTATTACTTCCTAGTTAAGTTATGAAATTATGATTGAAGTGTATGTGTTGTAATTGTAAATGCTTTAATACTTCACTCTTCTGTTCTTTTTCATCAAAAAGTTACTCCTTGGTCCCATGAATTAGCAACAGGAAATAATGTCACAAAGATTTGGAAATGATTCAAATGATAGCATAGTTAAATTGTCTAAAGTAACAGAAAATGGTGGCTTGATCCGACACTTGAAAACATACCAGATGCCGACATCAATACCCGAGTCCAAGTAACATAGGCTCCAAGTATAGACTACAAGTCTATAGTCAAATAATGCATGCAGCTAACAAAAGTTAAAATGGATGGGTCAAAGTGAAGCATGAAACATAAATGACATGAGAGGATGGGATACACTTACCTGGTCATGATATCTCTTACCAAGTACCTAAACTTTCATGATGACTTTGTTACTCTTCATATGAATATTTGCCACCCACCACTATTTCCGGTTCCAACTCCGACTAAAGGAGAAAGGTGCTCGCATTCGCTGCTTGATATCCATAGCGAGACGGCTACTTGTTGAGTGCTCCTCCTTTCTTGTTCGTTTTCATTTTTTCCATTTGCGGTTCAAGTCTGTAAGCATTGTATAATGATCAAAAACGCTTGGATTTAGGGCAAGACATTTTCAGCTGACTTTTTTATTGATTATGTCAAATTACAAGATCCCAATTCCGTTATCGTCATCAAATGTATATACACATAAGCACAAAAAAATTACTTTATACACGTAAATGGGCACATCGAATCAATCAACATACACTAGTATGCAAACTTTCATACGATGATGACAGTAGCTCCCTATTGTGAGGTATAGAGAGAGCTTCATGCTCACAACCAGAGGGCATGATAGGCCGAAGATTGCC
This sequence comes from Amaranthus palmeri, assembly GCA_019776075.1. Lineage (NCBI taxonomy): Eukaryota > Viridiplantae > Streptophyta > Magnoliopsida > Caryophyllales > Amaranthaceae > Amaranthus > Amaranthus palmeri. The sequence goes on along the minus strand of JAAKBH010000271.1, from coordinate 2,767,032 downwards.
TGGATTTAATGGAAACAAGAACTTGTAGTAGCCATCCATCATTGCTTTCAAATTGCAAGTTTCTGCAACCTTTGGAATCTGCCACAATGCACCACATAGAGGATCAATACATGCCACAACGAAAATTGCTTTTTTCTGATTTCCTATTATTGTTTTTTAGCTTTCAAAAATAATGAAAACTGGAAACAAAACGATAATGACCGGCTTCTAAACTAATGACGATAATCAGCTAAAAACGTCAGGTTGCAAGGTAATGCAGCACAGGCTCTTTAAGATACAGAAGCCAAAACTTCCGGCTGCCCTCTTAGATAAAATACCAAAAATATTATATTAATCGATAATTTAGCCGAGTTGAACACTTGAACAAGTACTTGTCTCGGATATGAGTTACTAAGTCCGGGCAACTAACTGATAACTGAGGTGTTGGCAAAAACTTCTATATGAATTCTTTTCACTTGCATTGAAAGCAAGAACATGAGAAAAAATAAAGCCAGGTACAATCATATGTTGACTATAACTTGCTCATACTAACTACTTAGTTGCAAACTAGAAGTTTCACTAAAACATGAATATCACCATAGCGTCAAAGTCTGCACCAACGTTGAATTATGTACCACTTAAAGCAATGGCCTCCACATCAACAACGCGTTTCATGGAGAAATGAAAGAGTTGATGTTGTTCTATTGGGTAATTTAATATCCCACAGGCCACATGCTTCTTCACTTACACGTGTTTCTGGCATTTTATGGGCCATAGGCAAATTAAACCAAAAAAACCCTCTCTAAAGAAAGACGATTCTGAATTTTAATGGGTGTTTGGCAAAATAACAAAGACAAATCGTATATATATTATAATTATCATTATAAATGTAGCTTAGGTGTGTCATACACACTTTTTAATCGGTTAATGAAATTTTATTAGTGTCTACTTCATTAACCAAAATTTTCAGATATTGGGGCCCTTTCTAGTTCTGGGTCCTAGGCAAATGCCTACCTTGACTAAGATTAGGAACGAGCCTAAAAAACGATTCTTTGAGTATTTCAACAGCACTACTTAGTTATTATGCTCAAGTCCCAACTTCTGCTAGAAGCCTATTTGCTCTAAAACGAACTATGTTCCAACTTTTGCTAATTATGAGAATAACAAATTCAAAATGCATCATACATATTCAAAAATAATGAATAAAAGGAATCAGGGAAGTATTGCTACCTGATAAATATCTCTCATATATGCATAAAGATTTGGATATTCCACTATTTTCTTCTTAGTGCACTTGAACATAACATTGTATACAAGATCAAATCTGATTAAGGTAGTGAACAAGCAGACATCAGCAATTGTCAACGAATCTCCGCAAAGGTATCGAGAACTCTCCAAATGATCCTCCAACATGTCTAATGTGCCAAACAAGTCACGCACAGCCGCGTCATAAGCCTCTTGGGTTTGAGCAAACCCACACCTAAACCATAAAAGGTATCATATCATCCTAATACCATAATTCAATATGTCTACTCAAAGCGAATAATAAACACAATCCATAAAAAAACACCAGTAAATCCACAATGTACAATCAAATTATTTTTCAACCAAAAAATTCTTATCCAGTATCGTTCCTGGCATTTTATGCCTAAGCAAACGGAACAAAATGGCCCTCTGTATAGAAAGTCAATTCTGAACTTTAACGGGTTTGACAAAATAATAGAGACAAATCGTATATATTATACTTATCTTTATAAAAGTAGCATAAGTGTTTTATATACTTCATTGACCAAAATTTTCAGATATCGAGGCCCTAGTCAAATGCCTACCTTGCCTAGAGTCGGGAAAAGTCCTGTTGTGATCAAATCAAAACTAAAAACAAAAAAAAACCCTAATTCCATATAGAATATCAATAAATAAAGAATCAATATAGGAGTATATAATTGCAACAATTATAACATTCAATCTTCATATAACATCAAATTTAATTTCAAGGAGTATCAGCTAATTATGATTACCTATAAACCCCATTATTCACATAAGGGTAAATGATGCGATTCCACTCCTCAATCCTTCCCTTCAACGAGTGCGGTTCGAGATCGAGACCCGGATTATTAGCCAATTCATTGAACCCAGAATTCAACAACTGAATAATATCATAACTCTCATTACAAACAACCTCTTTATTCTCCACATCCCACAACATAGGAACAGTAGACCTCCCATCATACCCATCTTTCCTTAGCTTATAAACCTCCTTCAAAGTACTACACCCATTTGCATTATCATCACTACCCATCTCCCCACCAAAAACCCACAACCCATCAATACCCGGAGATGCAATCGACACCGGAATGACCTCCTCTAGACCCTTAAGAGCCCTAACAATGAGAGTCCTATGAGCCCAAGGACAAGGAAGACCCACATAGAGATGGAGGTTGGTTAGGTTATGGCGGGAAAGTTGGTTGGTTTTGGCGCGAAATTGGGAAGTGGGTCTGGAGTAACTGCCGGTTGGGTCAGATGGGGCAAGCTGGGACATCATGAGAAGCCAAGTGGTGTTCCACGCGGAACGGACGGTGGAGATGAGGAATTGGGGTGGGAGGGTTTTGGACCATAGGATTTTGGTGAGGGTTGTTAAGATTGTTTGGAGATTGTTTGAGGAATTTGGGGTTTCATTGGATCGATTGAACGATTTTATTGGAGAGAAATTGCGGTGGGATGAATCGAAATTGGAATTAAAATTGGAATTAGAATTGGAATTCAAGGGTTTTGAAATGGGGATTTTGGTAGTGAAGAATGGTGGGGAATGGAGGAAGGAAGTAGACATGGTTGTCAAGCAAGTGAAGTGATGTTTTTGCCGTTCAATTGGCAACTAACACACAAATGAAGAAGAAGATCAAAAAAAAAAAAAGAAAAAACGTCCAGAAAAAAACAAAAAAAAATAATAACGGGAAATTTCAGGTGGTAACTCTCAGGTTTTGGGTTTTCTACGTAATAACCAAATAAAAAATTCATGCGGTAACTTTGAGGTTTACTTAATTGTTCCACTTCCACCGTAACCTTTTTGCACATAAAATGTTAGCAAACGTTAATTTCGAAGCTTTAAGGTTGTTGTACGTCTATTTATGCGACTTACCATTTCAAATGCAGTCAATTTCAACCATTTACTTCCAAACATAAACCCTAACTCTATCATCTTTGGATTTGGGGGGAATTATGAATTTGATGAAAGATGGTAGAGTTAGGGTTTATGTTTTGGGGAAAAAGGTTGAAACTGATGGCAATTGAAATGGTAAGTCGCATAAATAGGCGTACAACAGCCATAAAGCTTCAAAATTAACGTTTGCTAGCGTTTTATGTGCAAAAAGGTCACAGTGAAAGCGAAACAATTACATAAACCTCAGGGTTACCACGTGAATTATTTAAAAGTTTTAATTACCACGTGGAAAATCCAAAATCTCAAGGTTACCACATGGATTTTCAATAATAACAATAGAGGCACAAACACACAATATAACAAGTTATTTTAGATATCTACCCTCATATAACTTTTATTTTTACTAATAGTTTCAATAATTCACTAATGAATAAATCTCACATTTGAGAATAAGTTCTCAAGACATCATCTTAGAGTGATCCTTTTGACGATATTTTATCCTTAGATATACTCGTAATCTCTGATGGATGAGAACCCATCACGTAGCATCTACGTCGAGAAGTCAAGTATAAGTCATTAATTCGATTCTTTGTAGGAACTACCCATGATAATGAATTTGCAAAATAGATATAATAAAGAAAGGAGATTTGTTGTTCCTAACCCTTCTTCACCTTAATTGTTATTTTAACAAGTAAAAGTTATGTCTTGATCATCCTCGTTACTCATGCAAAGAAGAAAAAAAAGAGATTCTCTAGCATACCATTAAATAAAATAGAGAAATTTTTGTATGAGATCGTTTTACAACGATCCAGGTCCAAAATAACTATTTAAAATAACCAAAGTGAATATTTTAAACTACAAAATAATTCTTGTGAGATACCGTCTCTGGGTATAATAAAACGACCTCAAATTGGAAGCCCATATTATCATAACACGTATTAGATGTGCTATTTGACTTATGTATAAGATGCATTTTTCAACAAGACGGTTTCGTACAACACTTTGTGAAAATAAATAATAGATAAGATTATATATAAAAAAAAAGCACATAATAAGGCACAAATGAACTTATATTCATTCTTAAGGGCCTCCACCCATAAAGCTCATGTTCAGTTCAATTTGTTGTTAGTAACTAAGAACAAATGGTTGATCCTGTTTGACCAGGTCTCTTATGTTCACAGTTAGTAAGTGGGAACAAGGCTTTTGGTCAAAAAAAGTCAACAGTCTGTTCGCACTTATTAATTGCAAACAACCTCTTTGGATTTTTTCGGATCACAACACTTATTTGCACTTACTAACTGCGAACAACCCTTTACCCTAAGGTTTGAGAATTAGGAGCTTATAAATGGAAATAAATTCATATGTGTTTTATTGTGTGCTTTTTTTAAATAAATAACCTTATCTATTTCAAATTTTCACAATTTGTCATCATGATAAACACAAATTCTTCTGAGGGACAGTCTCTTTGAGAGACCATTTGGATTTGGATTTGGATTTGGATTCTAGTAGGATAAATAGACGTTAATCTCTAATGTTGTTGAACTGTCGAAAAGACAGTCTCTCAATAGACTAGCCGCATAATAAAACCATCTTCTTCAACAATTTGGATTTGGATTTGGATTTGGACTCTAGTAGGAATAATAAATATTATGGGCATGATCCGGCCCGAAAGGCATTCAAGCCCATAGCAAACCCTAGAAAAACCCTAACTTATAAAGCCGCCTCCCCCTGCTCGATGCATACAAAGCAGTTCGAGAGGGAGAGGAAGGGAGGAATCAGTTGCAGGAGCAGCAATGTCGAAGCGAGGTAAACAAAAATCATCGATTCAAAAATCATCATCATCATCACTCATCATTACCCATCTTCTAACAATCGGATTGATGTACAGGGCGTGGAGGATCGGCAGGTAACAAGTTCAGGATGTCACTGGGTCTTCCTGTGGCGGCTACAGTCAACTGCGCAGACAATACTGGAGCCAAAAATCTTTACATCATCTCAGTTAAGGGTATCAAAGGTAGACTCAACAGATTGCCTTCTGCTTGTGTTGGTGATATGGTTATGGCTACCGTTAAGAAGGGTAAGCCTGATCTTCGTAAGAAGGTTATGCCTGCTGTTATTGTTAGGCAACGCAAACCTTGGCGCCGAAAGGATGGTGTTTACATGTACTTTGAAGGTTAGTTTGTTTCGATTCTATATGTTTTTTTATTGATTTGTTGATTTTGGTTTTGTTTCTAATTGGGAATTTCTTGGTAGATTTAATTGTAATTGTTTAGGTTTTCATATGTGAATTGAGTTGATTATGAGAATTTGAAGTAACTATGATTACTTACATATGGTTCTTTGTTGTTGTTGCTGGGTTTTCCTTCTATTTATTTATGATTTAATATTGGGTTTGATTTTAATTGCAATTACTTAGTTGCAGTTTTTGCAATTGTTTAGGTTTTCTAAAATGGAATTGAATTTACTCTGTACTCTTGAACTAATTATGATTACTTTAATATAGCTCTTTGTTGTTGGTTTCCCAATTTTCCTTTAATCTATTTTGTTCATTTGGTGATTTTGTTTTGTTTTTCATTGGGAATTTCTTAGTAGTAATATTTGTAATTATTTAGATTTAGATTTTCAAAAATGAATTTTATTGATTGTGAAAATTTGAACTAAAAATGATAATTAGGCATGGCTCTTGGTTGTTGTTGGATGTTGTTTTTAATTGGAAGTTTAAGCTAATTATGATTAGCTCGCTTGATGTATTGGTATGGAATCATGGATTATTGATTATGGATTATGATTACTTTAATATAGCTCTTTGTTGTTGGGTTTTCTGCTATTGATTCATGCCTTGTTTGTATTATTGTGGATTTTTCATTATTCCTTTGTAAATTTACAAATTTTTTTTTTGTGGAAGCTAGAATATTGATCAACTTTTTTGTCCTAATTCTTGGTGGATCACTTAAACAATGTGCATTTGCTGTAAATATGGACGAACATCAAAGATGTTGGGTAGTAGTGGGGTATGGCATTAGTTTGGCCATCCTCAATAATAACCAACATACAGACTTGCTCAATATCCGAGAGCTGAAATTTCTCTTTTGGTTCATGTGTTTGTAGTTGAAAACTTGAAACAACTGTCATGATTGTATTCACTTCTATTGTCATAGAAATTATGTGCTAGTGATTCGTCGAGAGAGTATAGAGGTTCATCGATATGTTGTATGTGGTACAATGGGGTGCAACATCCCGCTCACCCAAGCAAGGCTAATAGTGAAGGTTGCATTGTGGGCTTCTTATGTAGGATACACAATGTAATTGTAAGGTGTTCTAACATGGGTTAAGAAACTAGAAATAGAAATTACTACTATGTTTAATGGCAGGTTTTTAATTGGCGATGCAACTATAAAAGCATTGTACAAGCTTCCGTTACTGTGTTGTGTGTTTGCAGTGACCTTGGTTGATAGGTCATCTTGTCATTTAATTGATTTAGAGACTTTGAAGGAATACAAATTGTTGTGAGAGTTGGTATCTCCGGGAGATGCGTTAGATACACGGGCATAATAGCCCAATTGATACAAATTAAAGAGAAAATAAGCATGTGGGCTTCTTGTTTTGAGGTCGTTTATTTGAGAGACGGTCTCACGAGAGTTGTTGAACGAAATGTAGGAGAATGTTGACTGTTTCACTTGGATAAGCTGAACTGTCTTGAGAGTAACTGAGACCATATTTTATTACTCTATGCATCTCTTTACGTTGCTTCTTTATCACTTGATTTGAGTGACTGCATATTTGTTGTTCACTTTGTATACGGAAGCATAAAGTAACTTCCAGGATTAAACAGCATGATGTTTATTGTGGCATTGTGTTACCTGTCTCCTGGTAAATTATCGATCCTTCTACAATTAGGATCATACGTTGTCCACACGCTAATGTTTTGTATGATTAGTGCCGACGTCTAGTTACGCTTTGCTTTGTTTTGATCCTTGGACATGGGTTGTTTGCAGATAATGCTGGTGTCATCGTGAATCCAAAAGGGGAAATGAAAGGATCAGCTATCACAGGCCCCATCGGAAAGGAATGTGCTGATCTCTGGCCTAGAATCGCAAGTGCCGCAAATGCTATCGTTTAAGAGTGCTTGGGTTCTCCATAGCTTTTATCTACCCGTCTAAGTGATTTCGTGTTATTTTGATCAAATAGTTCGTATTTTGTTAGAGTAGTAGTACTTGAATCGCTTGGGTGCGTAACTTTGGAAGGATTTAAATTGTACTGTGCTGAAGAAGCTTCTGTTCTTTTGATCCAATGCTTATGGAATTTTATTTAGAGGTTAATGACCATGTTTTCGATAGATTTCTTTGTAGTGTCTGGCTCTGTGTTTGCTCGCCTGCTCGCCTGCTTGGCGAGTGTTACGTATAGCTGGGGGCTGGCTCTTTTAAATGTTTAAAATTTTTACTTAATCCCTCGAGATTTTTAAGATCATTTAGGTTTATATTTCGTTAGTCGATTTATAAAGATTCATAATTACTCTAATTTTAAACGTATTTCAATTGGCTCTTGGGCTTAAAACCAACAACATTGTTTGCGCTTTTTTTCTTAATAAAAATTACGAGACATATTTGACGGTTTTTACCTAATATAATATAATTTTCTTTTATTTTTGACAAAGACATGAATCAATTTCTTGATCGTTGCACTTGTGTTTTGGTTGGTTTACATACTTTCATTGTCTTGTGTTATTTCATATGTGACTCTTCTATTAGTTGAAATGTTGGCTTTAAGCGAAATTAAAAACTCTTTATATTTTCATATTATATAAATAATGTTTTCTCTAACAAATAACAATCAACAATTAATTTCTATCAAATATTTTCATGACAATTGACTTAAACACTACTAGCAAATAAGTCAATGCTTCCAACTAGTTAAAGAAGCTAAATTTTTCTTAAAGACTATTTATTTTTGGTAAATGATTTCGGTTTTCTTATTGGTCGAATAAAAGAACTAGTTTTGAAAATGATTTTTAACTTCTTTTTTTACTTATTCTAGTATAGGAGTCATCATCATCATCATCATCATACCCAGTGTTCCCGCACATAGATAAAAATCTATGGTCAGGGTCCGGGGAAGGAAGGTCGACGGCGTCTCATACCCATAAGGAGAGGGCGGTCATAAGAGTCCTTCGGCTCCAGAGGGGTCTTCAAGTATAGGACCTGCAAATATCCGAAAACCTGCATCTTACACCCACGTTAGCCAAACATAGAGATCATTTAAAATTTATAAACGAAACAGGTAAAAGAGGCAGTAAAGAGTAAAGACGAAAGACACAGAACAGTAAAAAACAAGTCTAGTAGTCTAAAACGTGAATAAGGCGCCGCCATTTGGCTCTATCCCTGGTCAGGTCCTTAGAGAGGTGTAGTTCTTATTCTAGTATAGGAGTATAGACCATTATTTTTTTTAATAATAGGACCATTTAACAACCAACAACTATTTTTACTTATTTTTAAAACAGATTTATCCATTGAACAACACTAATCAATATTATCTACTGATCAAACAAATCTCAAACAATCAATAATTAAGAATCTAAAACTCATTTACCACACTTAGACTTTCTATGAGATGTTCCTTTTTTTTAAGTTTAACTGATATTCATGTCATAGCCTTTCTCAATTCTCATTCCCCTCAATAAACAAAGAACAAATTAAAAATAAGGAACAATCCCCAACAACAGCCACCAACTTTACTCGTTTTCATTTAAACAGCCGCGAACTTCGTTTATCCTCAACAACAGCCACCAAAGTACCAAAACTTACCTCGAAACAGCCAACTTGCCCCAGCTCCACTAAATGACCGGTTATCACCCATTTATTACCTTTGACCTATGCTTTGACCATCCTTCTACCCTTGAGTGAACCCTAGTTAGAAAACTTAACCCAACCCCCCAACTACCCATTAAATTTTTCTCTCTTTTTAAACCCCCTTCACTTTTCAATTACTTCCACGGCTCACCTTCCTCTTTTCTTCTTCATTAAACAAGCTTCTTCCTTCTTCAATACAGCATTAAATTCAGGTGTGTTCTTCCTAACTTCCATAACTTTCAAGGTTTTTTTATTTTTCTTCATAATTTGTTTGTTAGCTGTTTTATTTTAATTTTTATTTTTCTGAAATTAGGGTTTTATTTTTGCTGTAGATTTTAAAATTAGCCATGAATACTGAAAAGCGGATGGAATGTTATTGTGGATACGATGTATATGTTCAAAGGGGATGGACTCAACAAAATCCTGGCAGGAGATTTGTAGCATGCCCAGATTATGACGCTCATAATGAGCGTCATAATCTGGGCATGCTACAAATCTCCTGCCAGGATTTTGTTGAGTCCATCCCTTTTGAACATATACATCGTATCCACAATAACATTCCATCCGCTTTTCAGTATTCATGGCTAATTTCAAAATTTACAGCAAAAATAAAACCCTAATTTCAGAAAAATAAAATTAAAATAAAACAGCTAACAAACAAATTATGAAGAAAAATAAAAAAACCTTGAAAGTTATGGAAGTTAGGAAGAACACACCTGAATTTAATGCTGTATTGAAGAAGGAATAAGCTTGTTTAATGAAGAAGAAAAGAGGAAGGTGAGCCGTGGAAGTAATTGAAAAGTGAAGGGGGTTTAAAAAGAGAGAAAAATTTAATGGGTAGTTGGGGGGTTGGGTTAAGTTTTCTAACTAGGGTTCACTCAAGGGTAGAAGGATGGTCAAAGCATAGGTCAAAGGTAATAAATGGGTGATAACCGGTCATTTAGTGGAGCTGGGGCAAGTTGGCTGTTTCGAGGTAAGTTTTGGTACTTTGGTGGCTGTTGTTGAAGATAAACGAAGTTCGCGGCTGTTTAAATGAAAACGAGTAAAGTTGGTGGCTGTTGTTGGGGATTGTTCCTAAAAATAATTACTATTAAGTTATCAATTTATCCTTATTATATCTTATATATTTTTTATTTTTTTTATTTTTAGATTATATCTTGTCCTTTTTTTTTACTTTATTAATGGCAAAATTGTCATTTTCCTATAAATCCAAAGTCTCATCTAGTAGTAGGTTCAATATCCCAACTCCCAAGTATAAACTGCCCTAGCAAAAAAAAAATCGCCTGAAAATGGAGGATGAGGCAGAGATTTACGACGGAATTAGGGCACAACTTCCCCTAACATTTGGGAAAAAATCGAAACCTCAAACTCCTCTGGAAGCTATTCACAATACTACTCGTCGATCCATCACCGTTGAACAACCAAACCCTTCCACAGCTTCCTTCCCGTCTATCTCTTCTTCCTCCAAAGATTGGCTCAATTCTGTTCGCAAAAAATCTAACCCTAAACCCCTTCAATCTGATTCTGATCAGGGTTTAGTGGGTCCACCTCCACCACCGTCTAAAGATGAAGATGATGGGGAGTTGATTGGGCCGCCTCCGCCGCTTGCGGGGTTGGGTTCCGTAGATGATGATGATGGGCCAGAGATTGGGCCGCCACGGCCGCCGGAAGGTTTCAAGGGAAGTGATTCTGATGAGGATGAGGATGAGGAAGAGGAGGAAGAAGAAAATATTGCGACACGGATCCCTTTGAGCAATGAAATTGTTTTGAAGGGACATAGTAAGGTAGTGTTTTTTGAAAAATTAATTCTGCACTTAATTTCTGTTATGCAAAATTATTACATTTCATTTTAATATAAAGCTGATTTTTAGGTCTTCATACATTTATGAGTTTAATTCTGATTAGGGTTTCTAGTGTTACTATTGAATTACAATCCAAATTTTGAGAACCTAACAATAAAACAATGACGATCTTATAACTTGAATTAACTTCGATGGAGACGATGAACTTGAAATTAACTTGAATAGATGAACCCAAACTTGATAAGGCTAGAAGTGTCCTTAGTTGATCTTGATGAAATTGCTGGGTACGCAGGCACCGAAAGATCTAGTTCCTCTAAAGTGCCCAGGTTGAATTTGAACTACTCTTAAATGGATACAAAGCAAACACTCTTTGCTCAAGAATAAAGAACTAGTCAAAATTGTATTTACATGAATTCAATGATTGGAACTTATTGGAGGTAGCTAATCTCTTTTTTCTCTGTTTTTCGTTGAGTTTCTTGAGAAAACTTGAGTAATTTATGAACTTGAGTAATATTTTTCGATAAAGAAAATTTTTTATTAGTGAAGAAGCCGTGGCCCGTGAGGTATAGTCATGGGATGAGGAATCCTATACACAAATTAGAAATGTCTACAAAACAACACTCCATTTGCTTCTACATAAATCATTATGAGAACAATGTTCAAAAAGACAATGCTCCTTACCCATAGTAAAGCCAAAAATTTAATTTTCTCCCAGATTACTTCCATTAATAATCGGTCATAAGAAGTTCCTTTATTTCTTTCTAACCATATGGACAATAAAATAGTAAATGAACGCATTACCCTTAAAATAGCTGATGAATAGGCAGTGAATTATTTTTGATAATGATTGGCAGGTTGTTGCTGCATTAGCAGTTGATCATTCTGGTTCAAGAGTTCTTTCTGGGAGTTATGATTATACCGTTCGTATGTACGACTTTCAAGGTATGAAGCGGGATCTGTCTTCGTTCAGACAATTTGAACCATTTGAAGGGCACCAAGTTCGAACACTGAGTTGGAGTCCCACAGCTGGATTCTTTTTGTGTGTCACTGGCTCTGCTCAAGCTAAGGTATTATTCCTTTGTTCATCTTTTTGTTTTTTAGTAAATATTTTGATGATGTCCAGTTTTCTATAATAGTTGACAAGTACATATTTTGTTATGCCAGATTTATGATCGTGATGGACTTACTATTGGTGAGTTTATGAAAGGGGATATGTATATCCGTGACCTTAAGAACACCAAGGGTCACATATCTGGTTTAACGTGTGGAGAATGGCACCCAAATAAAAAGGAGACAATTTTAACATCCTCTGAAGATGGATCACTTCGTATATGGGATGTGAATGACTTCAATTCCCAAAAGCAGGTACCAAATTATAATTAGATACAGTTTTTTATGGCTACAATTGCAAAACATGATTGTCAAATTCATATGTCAACACAATATTGTTTATTTTTTCCTGTTTTTAGAGGTCTCTTTTGGTAAGCTGAGATAAATGCTGTTAACTGGGATAGATGATAAATGTAATAGTATTCTACTACAAGAAAAGGTCTCAGCTTTGTTTTACTAGAATTAGAAAATCCCCGAACATCACATTACTTTGTGATAAGAAATTTATATTTTCTTTACGTTGCTTCATGTAAACTTTGCCGTAATTTTTTGTCGTGCTGTAGCCTGTGAAGCCTTTAACATCAATTACCCTTCACATTTTATAGGTCATTAAGCCAAAGCTTGCAAGACCAGGTAGAGTCCCAGTCACTACATGTGCTTGGGAACGTGATGGAAAAAGCATTGCTGGTGGAATAGGAGATGGATCTATTCAGGTACTTGTCAGTAATTTGCTGTTTCCTTTCTCTGGTCCTTAATTATGCTTAAAAGTTTATTCTGTTTCTTAGCTTTCTTTGCATTGCTCAGTTTGCTAATGTTGTATGTTACCTTATAGATATGGAACCTCAAGCCGGGATGGGGAAGTAGGCCAGATATGCATGTCCAAAAAGCACATTCAGATGATATTACTGGATTGAGATTTTCAAGTGATGGCCGCCATTTGTTGTCTAGAAGTTTTGATGGCACACTAAAGGTAACTAGTTTTCTTTTCTATAATCTTTTCTTGCCTGCAAGTCCAATTTGTCTTATCCTCATACATTTTCAAAATTCATAATACGTCAGGTTTGGGACTTGCGTCAAATGAAGCAGCCTCTTAAGGTGTTCGAGGATTTGCCGAATAATTATGCTCAAACAAATGTCTCATTTAGTCCTGATGAGCAGCTTATATTTACTGGTACCTCTGTAGAAAAAGATAGCTCAACTGGAGGGTTGCTATGCTTTTACGATCGGGAAAAACTTGAACTAGTGTCAAAAGTCGGCATCTCCCCTTCTTGCAGTGTTGTGCAGTGTCTTTGGCACCCAAGACTAAATCAGGTATGTACTTCCACAGTTCAATGTGATGTTTCCCTGTCAAATTGTACCCTTTTGTGTCTAGTCTTGAATCTCTCGGATCGTGGATGTCGTAAGATTTTTTATAAAAAAATGATGTCTTAAGATCTAGAACTGAATGACCATGGAAATTAACTGCTTTCTCTGTCCAACACTAATCACAATTTGTCAAACATAAATTTTACCGAACTGCCTACTATTGCTACTTGCCACTTCTCCACACTAATTATCAATTTGTAATTATTATTGATGTCAATGTCTAACTTGGACATCAAGTAATGATGGTTTTTAAAACCAATTCGATAGTATAGACGGAGTATTTTCCGCTTCAAAAAGAACTATTAAAACTCCTTAGTAAGTATCACAAACGGAAAATTTTTTTTGTTTGCTAGGTTTTTGCCACTGTTGGAGATAAAAGCCAAGGAGGAACGCACATACTCTATGACCCAACCATGAGTGAAAGAGGTGCACTTGTTTGTGTTGCTCGTGCTCCAAGGAAGAAATCGGTGGATGACTTCGAAATAAAGCCAGTTATACACAACCCCCATGCTCTTCCCTTGTTCAGAGATCAGCCAAGTCGCAAACGTCAGAGAGAAAAGATTCTCAAGGACCCGGCAAAATCTCACAGACCAGAGCTCCCCGTTACAGGACCAGGATTTGGAGGCAGAACTGGTACATCTTCGGGTAGCTTATTAACGCAATATCTTCTCAAGGTAAGCACAACTTCTGTAAGTCTACATTACGCGAGTCTTTCACATTCTCGATTGAAAATCTTACGCTCTTTCCGTGCAGCAAGGTGGCATGTTGAAGGAGACATGGATGGAAGAAGATCCCAGAGAAGCCATACTGAAGTATGCCGAGGCTGCAGAAAAAGAACCAAAGTTTATCGCCCCGGCTTATGCTGAGACCCAGCCGAAGCCTGTCTTTGCAGAATCTGATAATGAAGATGAAGAGTGATAATGCAGTGATGTACCTGAAGCAAAGTTCTTACTTCTTAGCAGATACCGGTAAAAAAGACGAAGAATGTTGTACTAATGTACTCATCTGCAAAAACACGCGAACACAGAGTGATCCTGACGTACTAAAAGCGTGCCTGTTGCTGCTTCTGGTCTCGATTATGAAGAGTGCTACACTTTTGTACAAATGTACAAAATCGTCGGAACCCAAGTTCATACTTTGATGCATATCATGATTGTATTAAATGAAAGTGGAGATTTTAACTTAACTGCCAAATTTTTAGGCAAAGTTCTCTGTTAGAAGCTAGAGTAACAGGATTAGTACTTTCTTCCTAGATTATACTACTATGTATTACAATTTACAGTTATAAGAAGTTAGCGCTAGAGTGTACTTTGGAATTATTTTTTTTTAATCTACGACGTAATCGATGTGTTTTAACTTTAAATTATTTGGTGTTCATTTTTATCATTATTATTTTTTTACAGAGTAGGATGGGTAAAAATAAGAGTTAGATACAAATTGAATTTAAAATTGTGCATATAGTAAAAAACAAGCGAAGAGAAATTAGCAATAATAAATCAATATTTGCTTGATCCGTTGAAAATAAATTTGTTTATTGTTAATAAATAGACTCCGCTATTTGGCATATTTACTAAAAATCAACCCACCTATAATTTATATAATGATTTTCAAAGTTTTTTCCGTAAATTATACAACTAAGAATAAACAATGGTCGAATTTAATTTTTAACAATTATACCATTAGCTGAGTTTATTTAAAAATAAACAATAACTAAAATTATTTCTAGTGAATAAATATTGATTTATTTTTAATAATTTTCCATTAATAAATATAAGCATGAGTATAACTTCAAATAAAAAAAAAAAAAAGCATGAGTATAAAATGGAAGAGCAAAATGATGGAAAAACGGAAAAAGGCAAAAGGGTGACCAAAAAATCCAAATGCACTTGATGAATGGCATATATTCCCATTTTGTCTGCATTTCCAATTACGCACGCAATTTTTGCGAATTCTTACATTTCTCCAACCATTAAAATCTAATTCTTGTAATTCCTGTGAAATTGCAACTTAAAATCTTGTGTTTTCTTAAATTCCGTGAGTTCATTTCGCCAAACTTACTTCAAAATCTCAGGAGTCTTTTTGTAGTGTTTTTGATTTTTGATTTGCTATTTTGCAGTGATTTTATGGAGATCGATAAAGCAATTAGGGATTGCAATGATCAAAGGCTCAAGACTAAGTACAACAACGCAGTTTATGTCATTCAGAGAGCTCTTGCGCTTTACAAGTAATTTTTTTTTTTTTTGTGATTTTTTTCATGATTATGTTATGGTGGTTGATTTTTGGTTTGAATTAGTTTGAAATCTGGATGAAATTGATTTTGTGTGAAGTGAAGTGGTTTGATGATGATCACTGATTCATAACATTATTGTGATTTGCTTCATTTTGGCTTGCTGATTGAAATTTTTTTTCCTCTTTGAGGATTGCATGAGTCCTCATGTTAGTTAAGTTGGTTTAATGCAGTACCTAACACTTGGACAAGGGTAGGAACGACTGAGCCTGGATATTAGACATGTACCCACATATGATTTCTGGAGTCCAAGCAACATGACACTAGAAACATAAGTAAAAAAATAATTTGAGTTTAATGCTTATGATTTGCTTGATAATGATGTTGCTTTATTACAAATAAGAGACCAAACACCTACTCTTGATATAGGACTGGAGACCCTTCAAAGCATGAATGAGCTAATTTTCTTTGGATGGTGTAACTTTTTCCATGAATGTGATGGTTTTCATATGTTCCTTTAACCATTATTTGGTACTAGCTTGATCATTGTTTGATGAGATTTGCAGACCCATGCATAGTTCTTTGCTAGTATGGCGGGCTTTAATGGAGTTGAGTGTGAAAGAAAATGCTATTTATATTAACAAGACTTCTCCAGCTGATTTTTTACAAATCAGTTATCTTGACTTCAGGCAATACATAGCTATATGATAGCACCTAGTTTTTCCTATTCAGCCATTTGATTTATGATTTTTCATTCATGTTAGCAGCACCTTAGGTTAGATGGCATAACCCTAAGTTAAGGGCGAGTTTCAAGTTTACGCTCCTTTAGGTCAGAGACAAAGGTGTCCGGAATTGTAATCTCAATCAATCTTTAGCTTGACCCTGTCATATGATTTCAAGGAAATAATTGTAAAGATTGTAGTTGCAACATCAAAACTTGCTTTTCTTGTTTACTCACCTTTAGTACAGTTAGTAAATATAGTGCATGCTTTTGCGAAATTAAAATTGATCCATATTCCTAAAATTTAGGTAAGATAAGAATGTAAATATGTAATCCTTTTACCATTTTGAATGTTACACAATATGTGGAATGGTGCTTTACATTTCGAGATTATAATAAAAGGAGTAAGAAACTATAGTTGATTCAACAATGAATGGGTAGATTCACAAATTTTATTGAATGGTCTAAAAGAGTGGAACACTATTTGAATTGTCAATAATACTTGGAAGGCTGAAATTAGTAGGTAATCTTAGGAGTTTTCCATTGATGTTGAAGATGAAGCTAAGGTGATTTGAAGTAGAATAATTGCGGGTACGGGAAGGTTGGTGGGGTCTTTTTTTGATAAATAATTTTAAAAGAAACAAAAAAGGAATAAAAGATTTAACGGAATATTTAAATTTTTTTGCTAAAAATTGACATGTGATGTGTCTCCTTGAAGTTTTTCCATTTTGATATTAAGTAGTACTAATGGAAATTGTAACTAGTTGAATTGCTTCTCGATGCAAAAGGAGGTGCTAAGATTTACATTGATGGACATATTTATTGGTGTTCTTTTAAGAGATTTTCTCACCCTTTAAATTGCAATTATGCTTGCTTCATTTTAATATTTTTATCTTGATTATGCTTACTTTTTGTTACTCTTTCATCCTTTGGATGATCTTAGTTTATTTTCATCTGCAGCATTGAAGAGGTGGCTTTTAGCTTCAATGGAGGGAAGGATTCAACTGTAAGTTCACATAATTTGAGATAACCCTTGTTACACCTATTCTTCTTCAGTGGTTTTAATACTACATTTAATTGCAGGTTTTATTGCATCTGCTTAGAGCTGGATATTATCTGCACAAAGAGGAACAAGAAAACACTAATGAAGGAAATGCACGTGATCAATGCAAATTTGCTATAAGGACAATATATTTTGAGAGCCCAAGTGCTTTTCCTGAAATAAATTCATTCACATATGAAACAGCTGCTGCGTAAGAAAAGTTTCATTTTCTTAGTTATTCTTTTGGCTTAATATATTTAGGAATCTTACATATTATAACTTGAGATTTCCTATCTGCTTGTTGGGCGGACAAATATAAATTCAAAGCATGTTATATTTGTAAATAATCTTAATAGCTTTATTGACTTTTTAACAGCTATAAATTGCAATTGGACATCATTCGTGAGGATTTTAAATCTGGGCTGGAAGGTTTACTGAAGGCTACGCCTATAAGAGCCATTTTTTTGGGTGTCCGTATGGGCGATCCTACAGCAGTATGACTTAAATCCCTTTGTGTTCTATTTAACTACATTTATATTATGATTCCTGGTTTATTGAAATTTCTATCTAATGCAAGGTTTCCATTGAACATTTGAAATCTGCAATGCTAATATGTTGCAGGTAGGCCAAGAGCAATTCTCTCCTAGTTCTCGTGGATGGCCGCCATTCATGAGAGTGAATCCCATCTTAGATTGGTCTTATAGGTTGGAATATATTATACTTTTTATTAAGAATATATTTCGATATCCTTGTTGTCAATTTATTAAACATTTGTTATGCTTGGAATGTCATATGATTCTGTGTACTTATGATATTCTAATTTTCTTTTACAGAGATGTATGGGCATTCCTATTGACTTCCAAGGTACCTTACTGCAGCCTATATGATCAAGGGTAATATTTGCTTTCTGTGGTTAACTTTGTGTAAATTATTTGATGTTATATGTCAATATCTCATTGTGGTTATGGATTAGGATAATCAACAATTTGAATTTTTATATATTAAATATTTGATGTATCAATGTTTATCCTATCTTCACTATACGTTATACGCTTTAAGAATCTAACTTACTCAAATTTTTCTAACTCACTTCCTTTTCAATCTCTATTTACAGATATACCTCTATAGGAAGTATATATGATACAGTTCCAAATAAGTTGCTGTGTATTAGTGATTCCTCCAGCAGTAAAATGGAATATAGGCCAGCCCACAAGCTTGCAGACGGAAGATTAGAAAGAGCTGGGAGAGCAAGGAAATCTACACATGGGTCTCACAGTAACATATCATTAAGCAATGGAACAACTGATGTTGAAGTACCTCATTCTTGTATTCCAACAGCTTCAGTCATTGGCGTTGGCGATGAGATTCTGTAAGTTCCCCCTTCTCTTTTTTGTAAAAAATGTTGTATAACCATTGTTGCTTGCTTGCTTTTAGGATATGAGTATGTGAATAGTGTGGGTTGGTTACTGGTGGTGATGGTGGTAGCTGAAGTGGGTCTCTGGTATTGATGTTGGCAGTTCTGAGTGGGTCAATGATAATGAAGGGTGGTCAATGGATGCTTTAGGGATTTGGGGGAATACTTAAGTCCCAGGTTG
The DNA here is from genome assembly GCA_019776075.1 of Amaranthus palmeri. NCBI lineage: Eukaryota > Viridiplantae > Streptophyta > Magnoliopsida > Caryophyllales > Amaranthaceae > Amaranthus > Amaranthus palmeri. The sequence continues at coordinate 2,748,188 of JAAKBH010000271.1, read as the reverse complement.
TCACTGTGACTTGATGTAGAGTTTCTTGGCGGAGTTCTTGATAGACAAATTGGGTAAGAGATTTTAAATCAGTCAAACAAATTACTGCTGAAGAAACAGGGGTGTTTATTGCCTTTATCTTAAATTAGTGAACCAAATTACACAGTCAAACTTAAGTAGTTTAATTAAGGCATGATAGGTAATGTATATGTCATAAGGCTACCAAGTTTTTCTCTTTTGAAGTATTTTCTACTATTTGGCCTTCTTTGATGTTTTATTTGGCATCTTCTTATACGCTCACCTTTTTATTTTTTTAAATTTTATTGTTGTGCTTTAATGGAAGAGGAATTGCGGGAAAATGGTCATGTTACATGGGTGGTTGCTAAAAATGTATATTTACTTCATCTCACCTTGTAATCTAGCTGATAAATCTTGAATAATTAGGACATAAGAGGGTTAGAAATGATCGATAGCAAAATATTTTGTTGGAGTACTTCATTTGCAAATAGTAACAATAACAATTGAGGATAGTCCATTTCAATAATCCCTTGATCAAGATAAAAGAGTGATTCGAGTACTACGAAATATTGCAACTGGTAAACTTTTGGAGATTTGATTTTATTTATGTTGATGTATCTTAATTAACATTGTAATGCATAACCGTGTAACACAGTCAAATGTACTTATCCACGATTTGGGCCTTTGCTAGTTTTCGATTAGTTGTGTAGAAGTAGTGTAGTGTGAGTGTGTTAGTAATGACTAAACATAGTCAAGTAATAAAGAGTTCATTTGCGCCTCAGTCAAGTTGTTATTCGTATTTGGAGTGGTTTGTTTGTCAATTGATATCGCTTGCATGTATTTGCGTGTAAGCTTTTCTTTTAGCTTGTGTTTTTAATTTATACTAATTTGTTTTTTGTGTCCGTTATTTAGATGGAGCCAAAGATTCATTATTCTTTGGTATCGGATTATAATGAACTATAGTAAAATGGCTCATCAATTTTGAGTACTCCTTATTTGTTTGAAGCTGCACACTATGTTATCTATCAAGGGTCAATTGTAAATAACCTCTTTGTTAGTTTTATTACTAACAAGAGTAAGGTTGCGTGCATTTGACTCTTCCAAACCCCACCCTTGATGGGAGCCACTTAATGGCATTGGAGTAATGGAATGTTGCTGATTCAATAAATTTTTTTAGATTTTGATATCTATGAAATGATAGTGTAGGTGTGGAAGTGTTGAGGATCTCATAGGTCCATCATTATGCCGAAAATTGCATTCAATTGGCTGGGCAGTGACTCAATTTGATATTCTCAGAAATAATGTAAGTAATTGGTTTCTTGTTTTTAGCATTAAAGGTGCAATAGCCTAGATAATTCGTTAGGATATGGTAACTACAAAGATACTTAAGGAGTTGGACATCCTTTTTGGATTTGGGAGCTTTTGGTGGGAGGAGATTGTGCCCGTTTGGCAAATGGCCTTGGTTGTTGGCTTGAAGTGTTACCTTTGTTCTTGTTTGCTTATAGTAAGGATTATTATTAAAAGAAATTTGAAATTTTACTGTTGACTATTTATTTGATAAGGTCGATTCTGCATTGATAGATCATTTGTAAAATATGTAACGGATAGTAAGACCTAGAAAAATGATTTCCAAATATCACTGTTAAAGAACTCACCTAGTGTAGCTACACTTTTTAAATCACAGACCTTGTTTTTTATTTGTAAATACTTTAACAATGGTCATTGTTAGTATTTTACTGATAGAATGATGTTTATGTACAAATTTAACAAAGTTTATTCAAGCTATCTTATCATGTGATTTTCCATGGGTCAAAAGTAACCTTTCTAACTTCATAAGGACTTAAGTGACCGATTCTTACAAGTTTTTTTTTTTTCTGTTGAGGGTATTTCTAGGAATTGAGCTAGTTTGTGTACTGTTCGGTATGAAGAGAGTTTCTGATAAATGTACTTTATTAAGCTGCAAATATATGGTTTATTGAACAGATGCTATTTAGTTCTAATGTAAACTGCTGGTTATTTTATGAACAAAATTGGTGCTAACATTGTATTATCTTGCTTTTTTTTTTTTGAAATGCAGATAGATTCTATTGCAGACATTGTTGAACGACAAAAATCTATTAATGACATGGTAAATAATTACTGATCTTGAAAACTACTAGTGTTGGGTGGGAGTACCAAAATGGCATTTGGATCGACTCTTCCCTATTGTGAGCCTTGTATTTCATAATTGATGAAAATTTTTATTTCAGGTTTTTGTATATGGTGGAATTGGTCCTTTGCATTCAGATGCTACTCTTGCTGGCATTGCAAAAGCTTTTGGTGTCCGTCTGGTTTGTTTTTTCCCCATTTGATTCGTCCTCTTGTTAACTAGCAGCTCATTAGTCATATACCAAACTTAAGTGCTTTTCTCTTCAATTTAGGCTCCTGATGAAGAGTTTGAAGAATACCTTACAAACATAGTTGGGTATCACTACACTGGTGATAGAAATGAGGTTGAAATAATGTCTCTCTCTCTCTAGTTATCTATATACCATGCAAATTGCCACCTAAAATGTGTGATTGAATGGTAATGCAACAAAACTAGGCTGTGAATCACAAAACACATTCTCTTACATCAAGTAGCACTCGTCTGTTGTCTTGGAAGAATTAGAAGTCTTAAAGCTTTTCATCTTAAAGAGCCACCAATTGACAAATGGTAGTTTTATTCAGGCAAAAAGTTTATGTCATGCTGATATATTTCTCAATCCCATTGGTCATGATTTAGTCATCAGCTAGCTTAGATAGGAAGGTCCGTTAGTGTTGGTGTTACGTATCTTCTCTTTCTTGACTGCCTATGAATACCAAAAGCTACAACAACAGAAGCAACACCAATGCCAAAGGCCCAAAGCCTTAATCCCATTGTTATGGGGTCATGGAAAGATGATAAAAGTTGAGAATTATATAATTTAATGCTACATCATTATTGTTTAGCTGCACTTCAAGGGTTGACTAAATGTGGTGTTTGTCACAAACATTTTCCACCTTGGCTTGTCTTCTTTCTTTTCTCTGTAATGCAGTATCTTGGGCCAGTTTTGAATGTTTAAAGTTTTAACACGTGCAAAATTTTTCCTAAACAATTCAAAAATTATGTTTTTGGACCCAATGATAAACGGACTATGGTGGGGTTTCTAGAATCAATCCATAACTAGCATGGGATATCAATGAATTTAAATCAGCTATTAATCACGTTATTATGTTCTGAAAATTGATCATCGTTCGAGAGGGCTTAATAGGTCTGTTTTACTTTTGGGTTATTGTTCATTAAAAGCTGCTTGTTGTCTGACTGTAAATCCACTATCATTTTTTAGAGAGGAGAACCTACATCTCCTGTGGTCAGTTCTTGGGTTCAAATCTAATGGTGGATATGAAACCAGTCCCTAGGATTTGTAGAATTCTTGTTAATAAATCTTTACTGTTTCAGCGGAATTTAAAAAGGACAAGGACAACTTCCTTATTTTATGCAATACTTCTTGCTTAAATTAAGAAAAGACAACTAGGCTTCACTCCTTCTCAATGTCCGTGCAACATATTGTTTTTTGTATTAGAGTGAAGGGGTGTGAAAAAAGTAGCGATAAAACATTAGTGTGTTGGTGTCGGATCAATACTAAAGAAAAAGTAGAGAAAATATGAATCGAAAAGTTATGTTGTAACAATATTGGATTATCCCAAAGTTTATAATGTTACGGCAAATTTGGGATGATGAGCAATCAGAAAACATTCCATTACCTCAATGTTAGTAAGTGTTTCTCACCAAGGCAGGGTTCGGAGAGTTGGACATATGCAAGCATGCAACCTTACCCATGTTAGCGATAACAAAGAGGTTGTTACCTTTGCCCTTTGGTAACAAGCATCTCGATGAGGCTAAAGATTTAAAGTTCTTTGGTTTCGAGTTAGTTTTAGTGCTATTCAGCCAAATAACCTAACATTGTGTATTTTCGAACATTAGAATATTTACTGGCTATATGTTTTTTTGGCACGCTTCTCACATGTGTAATATATTTTCAGATGGCTCGACTGCCAGAGGGTATCACTGAGCTGTTGCATCATGAAAAGCTTCCTGTGCCTTTGGTATGTGACAGTGAAGTCATTGTTTTATGAGGCCTATGCTCTGGATTGCAAATTCTGAAATTCTTGCCAAATGCTTTGCCTCTTATTGTGCTTGTGATGGCTGATAGCTGTAGTCTCACATTATGTGTGATCTGACATATATATAGTATACACATATGAGAGTGTGCACACACACACACACGCAAACCGACACTGTGCTATGCTGTAGGTGTAAACCTTAAATATGTCTTAGATTGGCTCAGAGCTGCACTCTTGCGTCATGTACAATCTGACAAATTGTGGCACACGCAGGCCTACATTGAACTTTTCATGTTTACATTTAAATTGCTGGTTACATTTTATAAAACTAAAATCCAATTTAGCTAACTTTACTTTGGCTGCACCATGTCTGGTGTACCTATTGGTTAGGATGTCTTATGGCTGCCTTTTTTTGTGTTCTCGATTGATACAATTACTTCTTGTTTACCAAAAGTTCGTTAAGGTTATGTTTAAGCTTGTACTTATTTTCTTTTGCAGATGAAGTGTCAGAATGTTATCATATTTATGGCAACAAATCTAATGGAGCTGGACAACGAATGGAATTGCTTGATTGAGCTTTCGACTTCTAATAGGATTCTTATGTTGACGAAACCTTTTGCTTCAAAGTATTTATCAACCAATCTTACTGAAGTACGTATAAAAAATTCACTTATTTTAGAGATAATACTTGTTGTGCTGCCTTTTAAAAGTTGACTCGTCTTTGCTTGCTACAATCAACTCCTTGCACATAATCTAACAACAGCCAAATTTATCTTGCCGGTCAGTATCCAGTTTAAATGAAGCTTTAGCTTAGTGTGTCGAGGTATTATTCCAATACATCCCAAAGGCCTCCAAGGACAAAGAAGGGGAGTAACATTTTCACGTGTGGAAACTTGGAATTGAGTCAGCTAGTCTTCTCAAACGCCATTGAACGAGGGTTCTTTTTGGGACGTGTTTTATGCCTTGCCAAAATAAAAAGGAGATTCCCCAAATTAGTTTCACATCTTACAATATCATCTTCATATCTGTCTTTACCTTAGGATTGAAAAAGAAGATGACATGGAAAGAAAAAAATGGAGGGTAGATAAACGGGGAACGGAGGGAATGGGATTTCTTTGAGCTCACGTGACCAACACGTGTTTGGTGAAATCGTTGGTTGATTGTTGATTTAAACAGATTGTGTCAAATGGTTGTTTTTTGAAACATATTTGGTTGTATAAGGTGTTTTTTTTCGAAATAATTTTGTTATGAAAGGTAGTTCCTTGGAGATATTCACATTTTTAAGTGTGTATATGTGGGATGCTTTTAATTTTCTAATGTAATATATGTTATCTAATCTTATTGAAGATCAATTCACTACTTGAGCAGACATGTATCAATTACATACCAAGTCCATATTTGATATGAATACTTGGATTAATCGTTAAAATACAGCTCGATCTAACAAGACCAGCACTTCATGATGAGTAACATAGATGTCTATGATTCACAATCGGCATTGTATATCTTTATAATCTAGTTGGATTCAGTTGTCTGTCATAGCTCATGTAGATACATGCCTTCCTACCCGCCTACCCGCCTGCCCGCCTGATTCATTTTTGTTAATACTTATGCAGGTAGAAGTGGCTCAACCATTGTCAGCGCTGCATATTGACTTCCCCGATCTGTATATTGGTAAGACGTGGTTGGATTATTGGGCTGTGAATTGTGCTCTTCAAATGTGCAGAGTTAACTATGTATAAGTAAAACGAACATTTCAGTTAATCTTTATAGTAATCACTAATCAGTTTTGATCGGTAAAAATAATCCCTTGAGAACAAAGTTTTTATGAAATGAAATTTCAAGTTTTACAAATACTTGCTTTCTGAATTCTAACCATGATTCATCGTCTGTCCAAAGGTTCTTATCGGAAATCCAGGCGCGGGCCTCTTGTGATCACTCTGGAAGGAAAGGTACAATAAGAAAGAAAGGAAATGATTTTGAGACTTAGTGGAAGCTTTAGATTGAAGAGAATTCATTTGCCGTTTACAAGTTTTTCTTGTATTTTAGGACGAAGGGAAAGTGCAGTTGGCTATGGAAGCCCTCGTGAAGAAGTTTGATCCAGGGGCGTTTTCTGAAAACATTTAGAGTTGTGGAATAAAATTCATAATTTCAACTTCAACTTCATGTCATCTCCCAACGATTGTACGCGGTGAAGCGATTGTTATCGATGCTGGAAATCATTACTGAATCTTTTCAATTTTGGATACAAAATCCTCAATCGAAGTGAACAAAAGAGATAAACGTAGGAGACGGAAGGGATTGCTGACATAAAATTCAACTCAAGAGAGCAAAGGAACGTATAGAAAGTTGCTTTTGAATTTGTTAAGGTTTATTTAATGGCTCCCCCTTGGTCCATTCTCGATGGAGTCAAAGATATATAATCATTGGCTTCAGACTATGATGAGCTATAGTAAAACGGTTCATTATATCGTTAGTTGCATATGGTCTTTGCGGTTATGGGTCAATTAGAGATAACACCTTGGTTATTACAAGAGTTTGGTTGTGTACATCAGATTTTCCAAAACTTAGCATAGACGGGATTTACAGTTGGCTAATGGCATGTTTAGTGATTAACCTCATGTTAAAGCAATTGCATCTAATTCAAGCTATTTTTGCTAATGTAGTTAATTGGTGATATGGTTACGGGTTTGCTATGTAAAATGTAAAATTCTAAGGTACTTAAAATTTGAATATTCAATTATAAAATGAATGACATTTTGTTTTACCTGAATATGTTTCAGTTATATATACTAAACTTTTCTTGGGAGAAAATTGTTATTTCTTCCAAAGGAACACGAGTATACTTATGTGGACTTTTGAAGTGTTCTCTCCTAACAGTGACGATTGTGTTTGCTAGTTGAGCTCAACTTTGAAGAAAAATTGGAGACTTGCGTATGAATTAACACTTGACTCTGGAGATTGGGATCATAATTCACTAGTAACTCAGCCCGAGTTGGAGTCCTAAGGCGGCATGAACAAGGAAGAGCGTCATGATTCCACTGCCTAAGATGCCATGAACATTCCTCAGCCCAGGATTTCCCTGTCCAAAATGTTCAAATAGAGCTTTTAAAACAAAGGCCAATAGGCGATCTTTCGGTTTAGTTATGCGCGCGCTTGTTGATTATGACAGAATAGTTGCAAGTTGTTTATACTAGATATACAGTACGAAAACTTATATGGTAGAGTTGAGCTTCAAGAGTTTACCTCAAATAATGAAGGTAAGATAGTTTGTAAGGTTAGAAGAGCGAGGCCAATGATACCGGTAACAGCATGAGGGCTGCAACCAAAACAGAACCAGTTAACTACAAACATGTTGATGTTGAAAGCTGTTTCATTGCTTGATCATTGCTGAGTTACATAATATAGACATGCACCAGTTGTGAGTTACAGGGAGATCAGTATACCTCTCCAAGATCGGTCTGTCCGAGGTGAGCAAAGATGTGACGCCCCCGGTTGCCCCAAGAGCAAAGAAGAAAAACATGCCTCCTAGCAGTTTTGGGTGCAAGTCTTTAGCTTTAGCCTTTTCTTCCTGTGTTAACATAAATGTTTGGTCATGTTACATGAAGCAATTACATATATTACTCAACAAATGAATGTTTGGCAATAGGTTGCTGGTTGTTGGTTCGTTGGGTATTGGTTATTAACTTAGCCATATAAGCCAATCAAACTGATTATCAATCTTGAGCCGTCCATTAAATAAAAATTACGCCACCGTGCTAATGAAGAAAGCCGCTCATAAGAAGTAAGAACCATTTCATTATGGCATAAAAACAATTTTTCAGTTCACTTAAAAGCTATTACTATCTACCAAACAACTTTGCTTTCACCGACATTAAGCGAAAAGTCAAAAAGTCAATCGATAAGCTCATTAAAAGTCAATAACCAAATGAAATATAATTATATTATAGAGTTAGGAAAGAGGAGTTACATACCACATCATCCGAGAATCGAATGCGGAAGCCCAAATATGTACCATAACCACCCATAGCGAAAAGCACCACCGCCTATAATATAATAACACAAAAATAGCAACTTATCGTGAGACATTTAAATATATAGATTAAATAATTTAACTAATACAAATTATGATAATATAAGATTCTTGTTTTGCGGTCGTTTCAACTAGATGGTCTCTAACAAACTAGATTTATTTATTCAATAAATTAATATTATAAGACCGTTATAACTCGTTATAATTCGTCCATAATCACCTCATGGGGAACTCGTCTGGATGCATCCACAGAGTACCCCTCAGACCCACAAATCTTCGTCGCAGTTTCAACAAAAAAAATAGCTAAAGACGACAGAATTTCGAAATTCAGAGAATTTACCATATTTCCAGGATGCCCCCAATGAACAAGCCAATCTGGAAGGTTCCATGACTTAACCAACTCCACAAAGGGTCCAAATACAGACCGCACCGTATCCGCTGAAATTCATTAAAGTTCCACCATTATTATCAGACTTCACTCAATTACTCCATTAAAATTCAAAAGAAAAACACAGTACTCAATTAAAATGAACTTATGTTTAAGATAATAGTACTATAAAATTAACAGTGATTTCTGCCATAACACATCATAAGAGAAGTAAAGAAGCAAATATATACCTCCAGGAAGAGCAGCTAAGAGGAATATAGGTAAAGGATTGAAAGAATATAGTCGTATTTCATTCTCAAACCCTAAATCCAATGCTTCAGATTCACAATCCTCACAATCATCGTCATCGTTATCAATTACAGTTACGCGCTGATTGGAAGTATCAACAGCAGAACAGAGAAAGTTGTTTTTGTTTCGAATAGTAGCAGCAGCGGAAGCAGGTTGAGTAGAATTCCATTGAAATGCGAATTTTGTGAGTGAAGTTGTAGAACAACACTTAGCAGGAATCAAGAATGGAAAACTATTGCGACTGGAAATAGCTTTGAGAGGCAATGTCCCGAAGGTATTCGACATTGTTGCTGCCATTGCCGCCATTGTTGTAGATTGATCGGAGCTTGGATATGGGAGTGATTGGGCAGTAGATAGAAGAGAGTGCAGGGGATACAAAAGGTAAGAAAGAAAGGCAAAGAAGTTGACACGCCACACGCCCTTTAGTATTGTCTCCATCTCCAACAAAAATTGACAAAATTTATCGTAGAAAATTCTAAATAATAACGATTATTTGTAAATAATCACAAAAAATAAAATGAAGAAAAATTATAAAAAATTATATAATTTATAGGTCTATTTGCAAAAATGTTTTTAATGTAATTTTTTTGAAAAAACTACATAATTCAATATATTTCTTTGTAATACCACTCAACGAAAAACGTTAGTTGACCATTAAGTTTAAGGGTTTGACCAATTTGAGAGGTTAATTTGTCTATGCGGCAGTATCTTATTAGTGCTTGTATTTTTAAATAATTTATAATTAAAACACATAAATTAACAAAATAAAAATAAAAGATATTTGACGTTATTTTTACTTATCATAACGATTTTTTTCAAAAAACGGACGTCTTATGCAAAAACTTTTCCAAAAATCCGGTCGAAACAAGTACTTATTCACCTATTTTTCGATACGTCAACCGAAAAAGATATTTGATGTTATTTTTACCAATCATAACGATTTTTTTCAAAAAAAGACGTCGTTACATGGATTTCTTGTATGAGACAGTCTCATTGTGACGGTAGTCTAATTAATACAAATTATTAACATATAAACTTCTTATTTTGCACTTATCTCACCAAGAGACGACTTAAAGGATCGAGTCGAATGGCGATGTCATGGGAGAATTCTGAAAATCTAATGTGATACGTGAATCGTTGCATTTTATAGTGGCTTGTTTGGAGGAAATTTTTAAATGAATAGATAAAAAAATCAAATCATAACAAAGTTTTCAAAAAAATTCACAAAGTGAACACTTTTTATCAGACCTTTGGTTTGGTTATGTTCGTTGTTAGTAACAGCGAACATAATAAAATTGGTCAAATAAAAGTCAATGTAATGATGATGGTGATGACAATGAAGGAGATGATACAACTTCATTATCTATTTATTTATTTATTTTTTAATTTCTCCACTATTATTTGACATTGATTTTTATTTGACGAATTTGCTTTGTTCCCTATTAGTAACAGCGAACAAAGAACTTGATTTTTTTTGCCAGCCCTATTTGTTCGCTCTTACTAACAGCGAACATAACCAAATCAAAGATCCAAGAAAAAAATACTTACTTTGGAAATTTTTTTGAAAACTTTATAATTATTTGAATTTTTTTAATTTTTTTTGTCTGTTCATTTCAAATGTTCTGTTTAGAGGACCAAATATTGAAGGTTAAGGCCCATATTTCTTAGTGGGCTAGTATCGTTGCGCTTGTACGGTCAAATAATATGTTTAGTTCTCGGTCCTTTTATTATCTATAGTGAAGGGTTTAGTGCTTTACTGTGACCGTTTCACTACGAGATAGGTCCATATATTATTAGTTTATTAATCTAATTGATTATTTTAAAATTGTTGTAGAGTATGAAAGATAGACAATTTCAAGTATAAAAGATATACAATTTAAAGTGAAGGGTTCGGTAAAATGAGAGGAATTAAATGAGAAGATGTGTGAACAAGAATTACGTAAGCAATAGAAGCATTAGCCAAAATAGTTATGTTGTAGAGTATGAAAGATAGACGATTTAAAGTAGAAATGTTGGCAAACTGATAAGCACCGAGAAAGTAATTCTTAATGAATTATGTGATCTAATCCCCTAAGTCCTAATTGATCACAAATCTATCTTTAACAGTATACTATACTTCCTCCGCTTCATTATACTTATCATATTTGGCGTTTTATGCAGTTCAATGCGTTATTTTGATCATTTATATACTGATTTATACATAAATAAAAATTCTTCTTCATCATCATACTCAGTGTATCCCGCCCATAGAAAACTACGGTCTGGGGAGGAAAGAAAGACGACAGCTCATACTCATAGAAGAGAGTGCGGTCAAAGAGTCCCCCGACTCGAGAAAGGTCTTCAAAGAGAGTGAAACCTGCACTTACAAAAAGAATAATAGAATACGTACAAATAACTAAAAATAAAAATAAAAGTAAAGGAGGTAATAAAGAGCTATAATAAAATCAATGAACAATAAAAACGATGGGTAAAGGGGATGTGTTTAGTAATTTAAGACATGGATAAGGCGCCGCCCAACTGCCCATACCCCTGATCAGGTCCTTGGAGAGGTACATAAATAAAAATTACTAAAAGTTAATATAATAAAAATATTTTATTAGTCGATCAAACAAGATCCTACTTGACCATATATAAACTAAACTTAAATTTGAGCTGCAATATATAAACTAAACTTAAATAATAAATAAAACTACACAAATTCTTACTTGATACCGTCTTTGTAACGACGGCTCTCAAAAACTCAATCCAATTCTAAATATATATTATTACAACTCTAAATATAAATTTGAGCTGGACTTTTGAGAGTCGTCTTTACAAAAGACCGGATAAAACTAATAACCATAATGTACCAATTACAAGTACAATACCATTGCCAACCACTACATAATTATTGATACATTACAAGTAAGATACATTCAATCTTATTAGTTAGTACACTTAATTAGTTTACATTAATTTTTAATGACATACTTAAGTGGGACAGCAAATCCTACCAGAAGAGCCACTAAGCAAGATTTTCTTCCATTAATTAATTAAGGAATCCTTAATGGGGGCAAACCCAAAGTTAACATTATTTAATCCAAAGTATATATTGTATAATTATACTCCCTCTAATTCTAAATAATTATCGTACTTCATTCGTTCCACAATACTTGCTACTGAGTTTGAGTGTGACATGTTGTGTGGAAAAATGTCACTATCAATAGCATTATTATGGCACGGAGAAAGTATTTGTTTTTTTGCACTTTATGCAATGCCCTACATTTTTAATCTTCAAAATTTAAAAATTAATATTAATAAAATTTAAATTAAGACGAATCAAACTTTTTCACTTGATAATATGTAACTTGTAGATTAAGGGTATACTGTCAAAAAAGCAAATAGGACAATTATTCGGAATTAGAGGGAGTATTATTGAATACTATATGATTTAATATGTATTTTTATTTTTTCATGTAATTATTTGGTAATTGTTACTTTAATTAGCTGGATATTGATTTCCTAGAAACTACAAACTTCACATGGTTAAGTGGCTTACCTTTTTTTCACTATTCTTTTTCATTCTTTTTGTGGGTATTTAGGTGTAAATAAAGTAACTTTTTTCTTTTGCTACTATTATATTATTATAAACTACCTAATAGAGTATACTATAAATTTTCAGAGCCATAATTATAAGTTTAAACATTTGATTGAATTGATTTCTTTTCTTGACATAATTTTAGAAACCGACGTTATAAAAAATACTGGTTTAAATCTCATTTACTTATCCCTTATTATTTCAAGTGGAAGGGCATGTGTTTACTTGTACACTACAATCATTATTTGTGGGAGAATATATTTGCACCAATTACAAATTTTTATGCACTAATTGCTAGCTTTTTAATTTGCTTATGGGAAAAAGAATTTATATTTTAGACACCCATATTCTCTCTACGCACCATTTCATCTGTTTGGGGTAAAATCGACCGCTTTCCTCTAGTCCTCCATGTGAGGTGAGTACGGGTATAAATTGTCCGTCAACTTCTCTCACCTAGACCCTGCTCTCGAGCGAGATATTGGGTTTAATGATGATGATGATTTTAGAATAGAAGAAATACACCAAAAGGAAGATTTAATCATCACTTCATAATTGGTTGCTTTAATGAAATCTTCCACCTAAGAAGAAAACTAGGACATATGAGATGAACTAAGTACCTCATAATTGATTCACTCATGTTATTTGGTGTAATTTGCTACTTTACAATTCAACAAAGGATTTTGATTATATTGGATTGGGGATTTGTTTCTTGTTTTGTTGTGCTACAAATAAAAATATTTATCTTTTTCGTTTTTATTTGATGTTTTCGTAAGGAATATTCTATTTGAGAAAGAAACTTATATATGATTTTTCATGAAGATTATCTTTAAGCTAAACATATTAATGTGAGATCTTGTTAAATTTTTCTGAATATAATGTATAAAATTTTAGTTACTATAGAGTATACTTTTCATAATTTTTTATGAAATACATTGATAAATATCGATTTTTGAATTATACGTTGAAAATTGTGCAAAAAACAAACAAAAACATCAAAGAGGAACAAATTGAATACGTATTTAAAATGATATCTAAAAAGTTACGTATTTGTTATCAAGAAGAATGAAGCACTAATGTAGACATAAACTAGTCAAATCACTTGTCAAGAGCGGTTCATCTGCCTTAGGACTTAGTAGATTTACGGATTTTACGACCCACCATAATTTTTTAAAAATAATTCCTTCTATGTAAAATTTGGATAAAATAAATAATTTTAGGTTCGCCTCTGCTAGTCAACCTTCAAAACCGACACATTTATTTAAGCTCGTTAAACAAGCCAATTGTGATGTTGCTTCGAGGATAGGTAGTGACTTCCAAGTTCCCTTTTCGGGCGGGTTGTGTGGCTTACCGGGTGATCTCATTTTTATCCATTTTCATTACATTTATTTTTATTTTTATTTTTATTTTTATATCTTGTGAAGGCTTAAGAAATTCTAGTTTGAATAATACTTTTGGCCTGTTTAGTAATTAGTATTAAATAGTAAAAATAGTAATAAAGTTAATGTAATTTTGATAGGATTAACTCTTGATATGGTCATGCATGCATATTCTACTTTAATAATTTTATCTCTTTCACAAAATTCAATCCAGTGCATTACTATTGGAACACGTGGTGTTAGGTGGTGATGGAAAATTATGAACAAAAAGTATATTTGATAATTTATCAAACTAATCAATAATTATCGCGCGATAAACTACACAGTAAATAGATAAAGCTAAGCACTTAATAAAAAAGGCCCATGACAAAAATATAATCATAAAAAATGATTAGTCCAAGAAGGCAGGGATTAGACAAAATAATAAATGGGCAAATTTGTCTTGATGGCTTTTGACTAAACATTAATGATGTTTAATTAGTAAGTATTTTTGTAATTAAAAAATGGCTATATACCAAATCTCTGTCCCTATATTTCCCCTCCTATTGGGAACTTGTATAATGATTAAGACTAACTAAATCTACTAATCCATTTTAATTAGGAGTAATTGCATTGTCTTTCATTGAGCTTTTTTAGGTATTGATTTGATGTGACTTACTAATTGCAGGTGCGTTGCTCTTTAAAGACCTTTTTTGAGTCGGGGACTCTTTGATTGTACTCTCCTATATGGATATGAGTTTTTGTCAATCTTTACTCCCCAGATTCTGATCATAGTTTGTTTATGAGCGTGATACACTGGGTATGATAATGATACGTAAATTTAACGAGCTCTTAAATACAAATTGAAAAATATGTATTATTTTCGATTATAAAATCAATTACAAAATGAGTTACATAAATTATATAAAATAATTATTTAATAGAAGGGATTTTGCCTTATCTTAATATTTACTTTTATCAAATACTTAATCATTACATATTTACAATTTTAAATACCATATAAATTCAATTGTGATTTATAGTACTCATTCCATCTTATTAAATTTGCAATGACAGACACTACAATAAATTTAACTTTTCTCGATATAAGATTTAATGAAATTAAAAAATGCCATTGATTTATATTTTTAGTGTAATAATTGTAACTTTTTATTATAAGTTCCACTACAAAGTGATTTAGTGAAACTTTAACCTTTAGTGACATGCACTAATTGTCGCGAAAAGTTTTAATGGGATAATATTCGATTTTTTTTTACATTTTCAACATAAATAAGAATATAAAAAAATTGGGAATGTTAATTGAGTTTTATATTTTTTGGTAACTTCTGTTGACTTTTTACATTTTGATAATTGCTCATTGACTTTTTACATTTTGGTAATTGCTTATTGACTTTTAGCTCATCAGTAGCTCATGTAAAAAACTTATGTACACTTTCACATTTGACACACACATATACTCCCTCCGGTCTAGTTTACTAGTCCCATTTGACTTTTGGCACTATTCATTCATCACTCTTAATTTGTATTTTAATCTTAATCTATAAGTTAAAACATAGTCATGTGGGATCTTGTTTGATTCGTCTCAATACAAGGATTATTAATATCAATTTTTTATAATTTTTGATTAAGAATAATTAGAGATATTAAAGGTTAAAATGTTGTCTCGGCATGTGTGAAAAGTCAAATAGGACTAGTAAACTGGACCGGAGGGAGTATTACAAAGTACAAACTCAAAATATGTTTATATGTACTCTCTTTAATTCAGATTAATTATGTCTTTACTTTTTACACTTTATCTAAGCATTTTTCAGTTCTTAAAAATTTATAACTATGCATAATTAATAACTATAAAACCCATATAATTAACTATAATTTAATTTAAAAATTAAAAATAAATTATAAATTAAGAGTGATTGATATAAGTAGTGTAAATTTTGAATTAGAGAAATATATATCATATAAAGAATAAAAAAGGGGTCCAAAAGTATCATGATAACTTTTAAGACCAATTGTGAACAATTATGATATAATTTAATTTAATCAATGTACTCTAATATGGTTCTACTTATTATATTAAATTAAATAGAAGAATGAGAAATTGGAAAGCAATATAATTGGCACACCCAATGAGAAATGAGCAATGGGCAAGAAAGACAATAGAAGCGCATAATGAGGGGTCACATGCACCGATTCTTGAGTGACTACTTGAGTGCATCAACTTCTTTTCGAGTCATCACTTCATTACAATTATTCAGGGCCCATCTTAAGGGTGGGTAAGAGGAACCGTCGTTTAGGACCCTTTGTTAAAAAAGTAAAATTAATGGCTGTAAAAAGTCGATATGGATTATAAATTACAAAGGAAAAAAGTATCAATGTGTTATTTCGTCCAGGACCCAGAGTCCACCCTACAACTATTGCTCTTCTCTTTGGAAATTAGAATTTGGAACAAAAACAAATGTAAATGGTGTACAACCTCTTTCAAACTACTAATGAAGGTAAGTTGTATACTTGTTATGTTAGTTTAGACTTTCATAGGTATTTAAGGAAAAATTATAGTAAACGAGATAAAATAGACATTGCAGATTGGTGGGAGAAATGTAGGAATGAAAAAGAAAAGGTTAGTAAAATGTGTAGATGGGAATAAAAGAAAATATATAGATCTTAATGATTAAAAATAAAAATGAAACAAGCTTGGCTAAACGAATTAAAAAGTAACTGGGGTGAATTTTCGATCATTTTCAAACCATGATCATAAATTTAAGCAAAATAATATTGTTTATAACGATCACATCAACCAAAGTGCTTGTGGCTCAATGGAAAGAGCATCTGCATGTGGAGCAGAATGTTTGGGGTTCAACCCCTACCGGGCCCAGACATCAATTGGAGGATTTCTTAACTGCGCGCATCTCTCTTTATTCTCTCCTTGATTCGTCCGCATCTTTCATGAAAAAATATAAAACCCTCACCCGCCCTGCCTTATGCGAGATATTGAAAATGTCCTTTACCTATAACGATTAGATCAAAGTGACAATAAAATGTTAGCTAGGGTTGAAAATGGGTCTCCTTCCCTTGTCAATTTGTTAAAGGTTTATCAAGTCTAGGAGACAAACCGTACAGGCAGCGTGGAATTCCCGCAATTAAAGTGGGATAAACAGCATTAGATTTACTATATTTTTATAGGGCCAATTTTTGAGAAAGAGACGTCTTAACAGCTTAAATTCATAAAACTTTTAGGAAAAATTACTTAGAATAATTTAAATTATTCACGATTTTTCTACAATAATCCCAATTATTGATTAACCATGAATAATTCAAACTTTGAGGGGCATTTTCCTAGAGTAAACCCGGTGACCGGATGACTTGCTATAGTAAGTTTTATTTTTTTTTAAAAAAAAGATAAATTTAAAAAATGTCAAAAAAAATGTTAAAAAAATGTTCATAAAAAATTTATGATTTCTTTTTATTATTTAGAATTTTTTATGTAAATTTTCAAAAATATTTTCTAATTTTAAATTAATATTTAATTTATTTTTTTGGTGAATTACCTACTATAGCAGGTCATCGGGTTACCAAAGTTTACTCTAGGAAAATACCCCTCAAAGTTGGGATTATTCATGGTTAATCAATAGTTGGGATTATTGTAGGAAAATCATGAATAGTTTGGATTATTCTAGGTAATTTTTCCTAACTTTTATTTATTTTACGTATTCTATTTATTTTATCAGTAAGTTGTAGGTTTCTTATTCTTGGAAAATCTTTCTCGAGCCTGGGACTCTTTGACCATGCTCTCCTCTATGGATATAAGTTATCGTCGTTCTTTCCTATCCAGACCCTAATCATAATTTTCTATAAGCGGGATACACTTCATATATGATGATGATGATACAGGACTTTTGTGTTTCTATTTTCTCCACTTTTCAATCTTAATCAAAATAATAATAATTCATTAATGAAATAAAATATTTATTTAATAAAACTAATATAGTAAAACTTCTCTTAGATTCTCCAAATTAGTAATTATAAGTACTATATAAACCTTACTAGTCTATCTTTCTGTCACTTTGATTTAGCATCTTAGAAAAAATAAAGTGTTTTTATTAAAGAAAATATGGATATTTAGTTTTATTAAAATTATATAAAAAACAATAAAATTTTAATTTTTCTACTTTTTATTGTTAATATCTTTTGTGTTTTTACATATCTCGTTCAATAATTGGAGGTGATCATTGAGAAAACATTAGTTTATTAGAATTGGTTTTTACTTTGAATTGAATTGAAATGAATGGAGGGAAGCCTTGGAGGGTAAGGGTATGCGCATAAGTCGCTCGAAGACTGAATACATGCGATGTAACTTTAGTGGGACAGAATCGATAGGGGAGCCAGAGGTGGCCATCAGGGGAGAGGCTATTACTTGCACGTCCAAGTTTAAATATCTGGGTTCAGTAATTCAGAACAATGGGGAGATTGAGGGTGACGTTACTAACCGTATACAAATAGGTTGGGTCAAGTGGAGAGCAGCGACTGGGGTGCTTTGTGATAAAAGATTTCCTAGTAGATTAAAAGGGAAATTCTACCGCGTTGCGATTAGGCCAGCTTTGTTGTACGGAAAGGAGTGCTGGCCTGTAAAGAAGGCTTTCGAGCAGAGAATGGATGTAACAGAGATGCGCATGCTGAGATGGATGTGTGGTAAGACAAGGATGGACAAGATTAGAAATCAAGAGTTTAGGGAGAAGCTAGGGGTTGCACCTCTCTCTGCCAAGATGCGGGAGAACAGGCTCAGATGGTTTGGGCATGTGCAGAGAAGCACCCATGACGCCCCAGTGAGAAGGGTTGAACGCATCATAGTAGAGGGTAAGAGAAGCCGGGGAAGACCTAAGAGGACGTGGGAGGAGCAAATTAACAGCGACCTGCTCGGACTACACCTCTCTAAGGACCTGACTAGGGATAGAGCCACATGGCGGCGCCTTATTCACGTCCTAGATTACTAGACTTGTTTGTTACTGTTTTGTGTCTCTCGTCATCGCTATTCACTTCCTCTTCTACCTGTATCGTTTATACATTTTTAAATGAGCCCTTTGTTTGGCTAATGTGGGTGTAAGATGCAGGTTTCAGTTATTTGCAGGTCCTATCCTTGAAGACTTTTATAGAGCCGAAGGACTCTTATGACCCCCCTCTCCTTCTGGGTATGAGACGCCGTCGACCTTCCTTCCCCGGACCCTGACCATAGAGTATCTATGTGCGGGAACACTGGGTATGATGATGATGATGATGATACTCGAATTTCAATAATCTCCTATATATACATGAAATAAGTTGTATTGACTATATATCTTTTATAATAATTGGCAATATAATTTCATATACACCTTTTATTTAAAAAAAGATGATTTCATCATATACATTATATATATATATTCAAACTAAAATGAAAAATAATTCAACTGATGATTGATTTAGTAGTTTTGCCTATAACCATTATATTGTTAGTGATTATTTTGATTAAAATTAAAAAACGCAATTTCTATATATATTATTTTATATGACTTATTTACTTCATTTTGATCCTCTGAATTAGTAACTATTTTTTTAAACTACTTGCTACCTCATCTCTTTGATTTTACTTTCTTTAATTATTTTATATGAAATTATTTTATTCAAATGGGACAAATTCATAAAAACAGAAGAAATATACTTCGCCAAGCTTAATGTTGGAGTTTGAAAGTGTTATAGTGATTTGAGACAAAAGAGACGTTCAATTAGGACAATTAACCGTGGGGGTGGGTTAACTCATTGGAATTCTTTTTTTTTTTTTTATTTAAATATTAAATAAATAAGTTCAAATTAAACATAATTATTGTATCTAAAATTTCTAACTATTACTCGTGTGAAATCGATTATTCGTAAGTTTTGTATAATAAAAAAATAATGTGGGTCATAGCTAGAGGTTTCAACGGGTCGGGTACATTTTAGCGGGTTCAATATCGGATCAAGTTAATAATGGGGATTAATGGGCCTTGGTGTGAAGGGTCGGGCCAGACCGGGTTGGATAATTATAAGAATTAATTACGAAAAAAATTTACCACTTTTTTTTTTACATTTATAAACGATATGTACATAAGTGGGTTGATTCAATGGGCTATAAAGTGTAATTAAAAAAACTATTTTATGAACTTTTAAAAATAGGGTTAAAGTGGGTCAGATTCAAGCAGAATTTGACCCGCCCTGTTGAACACCTCTAGTCATAGCCAAAAAAAATTAAAGCTAATTCTTTGGGATGTAGAGAGTTATGTTTTTGCTACACAAGATCACGTTTTATCTTAACCTGAAATTTAAAAGTAACAATAATCATTAAACTATCTCTTTATTCACTATTAGAAAAATTTAAATAAAAAAATTACCATAAAGATAAAGGTGTAAAGTGGTTAAAACTTAAAACCAATTTTAAATTTCATTTGTGGGTAAGAATTTTTTTGACTTTAACCTTTGTATAGTAAAAACATTTATTACTATTTAGAGTAAAGTGTACTATCTTTTCTTTTTCCCGTTGATTATGTTTTTGGCGGAAAAGTATCACTTCACATTTCAATACACTTCTCAATTCACACACAATCACATATTCACATTAGTTCTACACCCTTTAGATTTTGGTCCAAAACTAATATTTCAACTATTCACACAATACTTTTTGTCATTCTCGAGCCGGAGACTTTTTTGATTGCGCTCTCCTCTATAGGTATGAGTATTTGTCATTCTTCTTTCCCCAGATCCTGTCCATAGTTACTATGAGCGGGATACACTGTATACAATGATGATGACGAAACAGTACTTTTTGTTCCATCCTTTTATATACTTGCTTAGATAAGATACCCCATAAAATACGGAGCTAATATTCTAATTTTGATTTTTAATTGTATTAGTTAAAACATTTAAACAATTTATGAGCACATCTCACAGTAGTCGGTAAGAGCATATCATATAATAATGTGTCTTTTAAAATTAGAGTACAATTGTAAACCTTATTCATCTGAAATTGATCCAATCAACTAAAACTACGTATAATTTGACTTAACTCGAAACAACTTATTCCTCCTAAGCTCTCCTAAATCTTTCTCGAGTTCTTTTACCCACTACTACAATGCTTTCAATCCTTCTCCCAAAGACGTTAAAAGTCTTTCTTTACACAAATCCAAACCCTCATACATCTTTTCAAAAAAAGAAAAACAATTTCTAATTTACTCTTTAACTACAAACTTCTAATTTTATCCATCATTGTGCGACCGTATTTTATAACCCGCCCAAACACCTGAATATAGATCTTTACTTCCCACATCCCACTCTTTCTCTCCCCTCATATGTCACTTTCTGTTTCTATTTCATTTTTTTTCCACTTTTCCTAGTTAAACAAGCATCCAAATTAATTAATGAAACATTTTCTGTCTTTACATTAACTCCTTCCCTCTCTAAATTATTTACACAGAAACATATGTAAATTCTTACCAATAGTAATTCTCTGCTATTCTTGGGATGGTGTTCTAACCAAGCTTTGTAGCATTAATTAAATCAAAGTACAGATTTTTATTTTTATTCTTTTTTTTATATAAAAAACCCATCTTGGAGAAAGTGAAGGGAGGAGGAATAGAAGTGGGTTTTTTTTTATTTTTTTATTTTTTACCCTTTTTTTTTGGGTTATAAAAGAAGCACAAATTTGGTAGTTAACAAATAATGTCACAAAATTCTAAGGAAATAAAGACTATTGAACAATGGAAATGGTCTGAAATGCAAGGTATTGAGCTTTTAGCTTCTAACAATTCATCATCTACAACAGAAAATACTCTAAATTTAGAGAAGGAATCAAAAACATTTCCAAAAATAGAAATGGAAGCTTCTGAAGGGAAAAAAGAAGGATTAGAGAAGCCTAAAGAAGGTCCTCCTGCAGTTGCATTCAAAGAATTGTTTAGATTTGCTGATGGGTTGGATTATATTTTAATGGGGATTGGTTCTCTTGGAGCTTTTGTTCATGGGTGTTCTTTGCCTCTTTTTCTTAGATTTTTTGCTGATCTTGTTAATTCTTTTGGTTCTTATGCTAATAATCCTGATAAAATGATGCAAGAAGTTTTAAAGGTACTTCCTTTTACTCTTTTAGTTCATTTTATGAACACCCTTTAAGAAAAATTGAAACTTTTAAGTATCAATGATGGGTTTTTAACTTTTTTTTTGTGTGTAGTATGCATATTATTTTCTTGTTGTTGGAGCTGCAATTTGGGCATCTTCATGGGCAGGTAACTAATCTTACTATTATGGGTTGAGATGGTAGAAAATCGAAATGAATAGAGGGGAATTTTGGTTGATGATCAGGGTTGAGAGGGTAGAAAATCGAAATGAATTGAGATGGTAGAAAATTGAAATGAATTGAGGGGGAATTGTGGTGGACGACCAGGGTTTAGATGGTAGAAAATCGAAATAAATTGAAGGAATTGTGGTGGCCGACCAAGGTTAAGATGGTAGAAAATCGAAATAAATTGAGGGGAGGAATTTTGGTTACGACCAGGGTTTAGATGCTAGAAAATCGAAATGAATTGAGGGTAGGAAACTAGGAATTGTGGTGGAAGACCACTAAAACTGATCTATCTATCATATAGCCGACCCTAATCTTTTGGGATTACGACTTTGACATTGTTTTGTTGTACCCATTTTGAATATCAATGTAATTTTGGGTTTAATGGTGGACAGAAATTGCTTGTTGGATGTGGACTGGAGAAAGACAATCAACAAAAATGAGGATCAAGTACTTAGAAGCAGCATTGAGTCAGGATATTCAGTACTTTGATACACAAGTTAGAACTTCTGACATTGTTTTTGCCATTAACACTGATGCTGCACTAGTTCAAGATGCCATAAGTGAGAAGGTAAAAATGTGATTTTTTTTTTTTTTTTTTTTGTGAATTTTGGATATTTATGTGTCATTTTACATAAAAATGCTGATTATTTTTATAAAAATGTTTTTTTTGGATGAATTTACAGCTGGGTAGTTTCATTCACTATTTAGCAACATTTGTGACTGGTTTTCTGGTGGGATTTACTGCTGTATGGCAATTAGCTTTAGTAACACTAGCTGTTGTTCCTCTAATTGCTGTTATTGGTGGGATCCACACAACAACATTAGCCAAACTCTCTAGTAAGAGCCAAGGAGCTATGTCACAAGCTGGGAATATTGTTGAACAGGTATGATTCAATGACCAATCTTTGAAATGAAACTCGGTATCTGTAGTCGACCCCAATCATTTGAGATTAAAGTTTTGACATTGTTGTTGTTGCACGTCATCTGGGTATTCTCGAATTGATCCTATTTTGACCCTTTGATTCATCAAAGCATTTGTTTTGTTGAGAAAATTTATATGGGTATTCTCAATTGATGCTATTTTGACCCTTTGATTCATCAAAAATTGTGTTTTGTTGAAAAATTTTATATGGGTATTCTCAATTGATGCTATTTTGACCCTTTGATTCATCAAAGCATGTGTTTTGTTATAAAAAATTATATGGGTATGTCTAAATTGGTGCTAAACTTGTAGACAATTGTTCAAATTCGAGTAGTCTTCGCATTTGTGGGTGAATCGAGCACTCTACAAGCTTACTCGGACGCATTGAAAATCGCCCAAAGGCTCGGCTACAAGAGTGGATTAGCGAAGGGTTTGGGATTGGGTGGAACGTATTTTGTTGTCTTTTGCTGTTATGCACTTCTTCTTTGGTACGGAGGCTATCTTGTTCGACACCATTTAACGAATGGAGGTCTTGCCATAGCTACTATGTTCGCGGTCATGATTGGCGGGATGTAAGTAATGCTCGAAAACTATCGACATTTTGTTTATGTCAAGCTGTTCTTTTTATGAGTCTGATTAAACTTGTCTAATTTGATTGATCAGAGGTTTGGGACAATCTGTTCCAAGTATGAGTGCATTCGCCAAGGCAAAAGTTGCAGCTGCAAAGATCTTTATGGTAGTCGATCACAAACCGAGTATTGATCGAAGCAAAGAATCAGGCACGGAATTGGAATCGGTAACAGGGCAAATCGAGCTTAAGAATGTCGACTTTTCATATCCATCCCGACCAGATGTGAAAATTCTTAACAATTTCTCACTTGTTGTACCTGCTGGAAAAACCATTGCTCTAGTTGGTAGTAGTGGATCTGGAAAAAGCACTGTGGTTTCCCTCATTGAGAGATTTTATGATCCCACTCAAGGTAAAATACTTTCTCATACCCACCTTACTTTTAGTGACTATAGGAAGGTTGTTACATAATGGGTCTGTTCGGCAAATGGTTGTTGGCTGGACAATCGTAAGTATTGGTTGACGTGCTAGTTGCTTTTAAGCCATCTATTATATCAATGTTGAAATAAAAAATTAGTCTTCTCACAACACAAATTCTTGTGTAAGAGGGTCTCACCGTGAGACGTTCCCTATACATGGGCTGAATAGCCCAACTAACACAATTGTTAGCATACGGGCTCCTTATTTCAACGTCGTCTCACTGAGAGACGGTCTCTCACAAGACTAGCTCTTCTCACAAACTTTTTGACACATCTTTTGTTGGATTGTTATATGGTAGTATCACATATTAACTTATACAAGAGTAGCTCTCCTATTAGGCGCAGGTATCAGTTGGGGGTTTCTTAACTGCCCGCATCTCTCTTTACTCCCTCCTTGGGGGAACGGGTATGATTTGTCCGCGTCTTTCAAGAAAAAGAAAAACCCCCATTTGGACCCTACCTTGTGCGGGACACTGTTACTTTTACCTTTACATATTAGCTTATACAAACCCAAATGATTTGTTGTAGGGCAAGTTGTTATAGATGGGCATGACATAAAATCAATGAAGCTTAGATGGTTGAGGCAACAAATAGGGTTGGTGAGCCAAGAGCCTGCTTTGTTTGCAACAAGCATTAAAGAGAACATACTTTTAGGTAGACCAGATGCTAGCTTGGTTGAGGTTGAAGAAGCTGCTAGAGTTGCCAATGCTCATTCTTTTATCATTAAGCTCCCTAATGGCTTTGACACTCAGGTAATATATGTTACTCGGACTCTTCATTTTGCTTAATGTACTCGTGTCTGATTTTTGATACTCGGACATTGGTATGACATTTAGACACTTCATTTTAGGCGTAAATTGTATATTAAGACGTATCAGACACTTGGACACGTACCAGTATCCGACATCAGTAT
Source organism: Amaranthus palmeri (assembly GCA_019776075.1). Lineage (NCBI taxonomy): Eukaryota > Viridiplantae > Streptophyta > Magnoliopsida > Caryophyllales > Amaranthaceae > Amaranthus > Amaranthus palmeri. The sequence goes on along the minus strand of JAAKBH010000271.1, from coordinate 2,723,184 downwards.
TTGAGTCCAAATAACATATCTTTCTATATAATACTAATATATGGAGTATTTTTTTACGACCCAGTCATTTTGCCTCAGTTGCTTTTGGTATGGGGATTAAAGAGTTGGGTGAAATTGGTAAAAACGGTGGGGTGAATATAGAAAGTAAATTTTTTTTTTAATTTCTCTAGCACCCAAGTTCCGATTTTATTTTCTTAAATTATGCTAATATTCATATAAAATAACACGAAAAACTTTATCTTTTCATCATCGTCACATAAACAATAATGTTGAAGCCTTAAAGCTAAAAGATTGAATTTCGTTACTAAATCAAGAAAGGTAATATAATTTTTTTGAAGGTCAGAAAGGTAATATAATTATTTAGGCATTATTTGTTCCATTTATTTCAAGATAGAATTAATTGATTAATCTATTTTTAGTTATTAGTACCCAAAAAAATCTAGTATTGGTCTCATTTAATGTGTTCAGAATTTCCGTAGTTTTGGCCGGTATTTTGACTGCAATGACAAGTTTGAATAACCATAGATAAATAGTTAAAGTACTATTTTCACCATTCCAAAGGTTTACTCATATCTAGGTGTTCAAAACAGGTTCGATGATTCAAAATTTACCCGACTTGTAACTGAAATCGATTTGACCCGATTTCAAGAATCATTTACAATTATGCAAAAAATATAAAACCGACCCAAAATCAACCCGATATCCCAAATAAACTCCCCTACTCTTATCTAATAAGATTATTATATTTTGTTTACCAATACTTTTATTTAGATTATTAAATTTTTTTATTATTTAAAATGTTTTATTCTTTATGCATTTATATAGTAATCAGATTTAGTTTTGGGCATATATAAGATGTTCAATCGCACATACGCTTAAAACCTTTTCGTTTTCGTTCAACTACCATCTCGGTCCTATTTTTTTGACATCATTTATCATTTTAGTCTGTCCCACTCATTTAACTCTGCCCAGAGTTAGGAATAATGTGGAGTAGTACATAGTTAGGCATGGGTTATGTCTCTTAAAGGACTGAAATTGGGATGATTGGTCAACAAACATAACCTAACCTTTGTCTCCCTATAAAAAGTCAATGTTAGAGATAGTATTTGGTCATGCATTTAAACAAAAGCTAACATGTCTTAGTCAACAATGCATGTGCAAATATTTATAGCTTACTCTTTTTCCTCTTGGACCATTTTGGACTTGAGTATTTGTCACTTTCTATTATTTTATATACTCACTATATTTTCTCATTCATGTCATGATATACTCTTATGGTCCCTAAAAAATTGTCGCACTTTCTTTTTTAGTCTGGTTATTTTACTGTGTTATAATTACCTTTTTATAGAAATGTCTTTACCACTTTCTTAAAAGTGTTTATTCGGGTCATCGGGTTGATTTCGGGTCAGGTGTTTGGGGTCAGTTCAAAATTGGGTTTTGTGCTCACATTGGTTTTTACATAATTGTAGATCCATTTTTAAGTCGGGTTAAATCGGGTTCGGTTATAAAGTCATGTGTCTATCGGGTCTGTTTTGAACACCTCTATTTTATACTCATACACGCATTTCAACCCTACTTTAATACTCCCTCCGTTACAACAACATTGTCCCATTTGATTTTTTTAAAACTTACTCTGATCATTCTTAATTTATATTTTATTCTTAATCTATAAGTTAAATCATAGTCAAGAATGGGGATCTTGTTTGATTCGTCTCAACGCAATGATTATTAATATCAACTTTTTATAATTTTTACTTATGCACAATTAAAGATATTAAGGTTTCAATGATTGCGCAAATGTGCCCAAATCAAATGGGACAATGTTGCTGAAATCAAGGAAGTATAACCCATATAAGGAGTGAAATTGGTGCTAGGATTCTCAAGGAGTGAAGAAATTAATGATATATAAAAATGGTGTTATTTCTTCTTCTATAGAAAACTCCCTCAAATTGTGGGTCAACAAAGACTTATTGGAACTTTGTAAAAGCCTCTTCTCACTAAATTTAAAGAATAAAAAAATATTAAAATAATTAATAAAAATAAATGAAATAATGATATGGGAATCAAGCAAAGATTCCATGTTATTTGGGTATACTCCCTAGAGAATAGTACATTTTTTGTAAACAATATTTTTCTAGTTTGAACATGTCTTATGGGAAAAATTGTAGTGGACATAAGACGCTTTTTAGTCGACTAGAAACAGTTGACCCGAAATTGACTTGATCACCCAAATGAACACCTCTGTTTGTCCTGAAAATGACAGGTAGGGGAGAGAGGCGTGCAGCTCTCGGGAGGACAAAAACAAAGAATTGCGATTGCCAGAGCAATGCTTAAAAACCCGGCAATACTCCTCTTAGATGAAGCAACGAGTGCCCTTGATTCCGAATCAGAGAAGCTTGTCCAAGAGGCACTTGATCGGTTTATGATCGGAAGGACAACTCTTGTCATTGCTCACCGTCTCTCCACCATTCGCAAGGCTGATCTTGTGGCTGTATTGCAGCAGGGAAGTGTATCTGAGATCGGAACCCATGACGAGCTCATGATCAAAGGAGAAAATAGTGTGTACGCTAAGCTCATTCGCATGCAAGAAGCTGCTCACGAAACAGCCTTGAATAATGCCCGAAAGAGTAGTGCAAGGTACTAGTCAATCGTATGAAACCCGAGAAAAGATAATCTAATTTTATTTCTCCTCAATTATCGGCTTCCTGCTGTTAAATTGCTAAACTATGTGCATCCAGGGTGATTGTATATATGACCTTGTTCTTAATCTTGCAGGCCTTCAAGTGCGAGAAACTCGGTTAGCTCACCAATTATTGCACGAAATTCGTCTTATGGGCGCTCGCCTTATTCGCGTCGCCTCTCTGATTTCTCTACATCCGATTTCAGTCTATCCCTTGATGCCGCCCATGCAAATTACCGGCTTGAGAAACTGCCATTCAAAGAACAAGCCAATTCCTTTTGCCGTCTAGCTAAAATGAACGCTCCTGAATGGCCGTATGCGTTGGTTGGTTCTATAGGCTCCGTTATCTGTGGTTCACTCAGCGCATTCTTTGCCTATGTTCTCAGTGCTGTCCTTAGTGTTTACTATAACCCGGATCATGCTTTCATGATTAGAGAAATCGCTAAGTACTGCTATCTACTGATCGGACTTTCATCTGCCGCCCTTATCTTCAACACGCTGCAGCATTTCTTCTGGGATGTGGTTGGTGAGAATCTGACGAAAAGGGTAAGGGAGAAAATGATGGCAGCTTTGATAAAGAACGAGATGGCGTGGTTTGATCAGGAAGAAAACGAGAGTGCCCGAATCGCTGCTAGGCTAGCTCTCGATGCCAATAATGTTCGGTCAGCTATTGGCGACAGAATTTCGGTTATCATGCAGAATTCTGCCCTCATGCTTGTTGCTTGTACTGCTGGGTTCGTCTTGCAATGGCGTCTTGCCCTTGTACTCATCGCCGTCTTCCCAGTTGTTGTTGCTGCGACCGTTCTTCAGGTTTGTTGCTTATGATTAGAGGTGTCCAACGGGTCGGATGGGTGGGGTCATGTCAAATGTTAAACGGGCCGGGGCAGGTCAAAACCCGTTTGATCCGGCCCACTTTTGAAAAAGTTCATTAAATAGTTTTAACTCTACTTTATGGCCCGTTGGGTCTACGCACCTATGTATATAATAATATCACATAAAAATGTAAAAAAAGTGCTAAATTTTTTTCACAACCAATTCCTATAATCATCCGACCTGGCCCGACCCTTTACACCAAGGCCCCGTTAATGATACAACCTGTTATTGACCCGACCCGCTAATGACCCGTTAAAATGTGACCCGATCCTTGACCTGTTGGGTGGACCCGTTAATATGATATGCTTGTTCGGGTTATTTGCTGCTTAAAAAGCCGGTACCTTTATGTGTTTATTTGATTTACCCGTTTATTGATTTGTGCACAGAAATTGTTCCTGAAAGGTTTCTCCGGAGATCTAGAGGCTGCCCATGCCAAGGCTACACAACTGGCTGGCGAAGCTGTGTCGAACGTCAGAACTGTTGCTGCTTTCAACTCAGAAGTGAAAATTGTCGGTCTTTTTAGCCGTAATCTTGAAACTCCTTTACGACGATGCTTCTGGAAGGGGCAGATTGCGGGTAGTGGATATGGAATCGCTCAGTTTGCGCTTTATGCTTCCTACGCTCTCGGTCTTTGGTATGCTTCTTGGCTTGTTAAGCATGGAATCTCTGATTTCTCGAAAACAATCCGGGTTTTCATGGTCCTTATGGTCTCGGCCAATGGTGCTGCTGAGACCTTGACACTGGCTCCTGATTTCATCAAGGGAGGACGAGCAATGAAATCAGTATTCGAGCTTCTTGATCGCAAAACCGAAATTGAACCTGATGATCCAGATGCTACACCGGTTCCTGAACGATTTCGAGGGGAAGTCGAACTTAAGCATGTCGACTTCTCCTATCCCACCCGTCCTGATATATCTGTCTTCCAAGACCTGAACTTGCGAGCACGAGCAGGGAAGATCCTTGCACTAGTGGGTCCTAGTGGATGTGGTAAAAGCTCGGTTATTTCCCTTGTTCTTAGATTCTACGACCCATCGTCAGGAAGGGTGTTGATTGACGGTAAAGACATCCGAAAGTACAATCTAAAGTCTTTGAGGCAGCACATGGCATTAGTCCCTCAAGAACCATGCCTTTTCGGCACTACTATTTATGATAACATAAAGTATGGCAACGATAAAGCAACCGAGACAGAGATAATCGAAGCAGCGACCCTAGCTAATGCGCACAAGTTTATATCATCCATGCCCGAGGGGTACAAGACCCAAGTAGGCGAAAGGGGGGTTCAATTGTCCGGAGGGCAAAAGCAGAGGATTGCACTCGCAAGAGCTTTCGTGAAGAAGGCCGAAATAATGTTGCTCGATGAAGCTACAAGTGCCCTTGATGCAGAGTCCGAGAGGTCGGTTCAAGAAGCCTTGGATCGCGCTTGCTCAGGGAAGACTACAATCGTGGTGGCCCACAGGCTATCGACTATACGAAATGCCCATGTCATTGCTGTTATCGATGATGGGAAAGTCGCGGAGCAAGGTTCACATTCGCATCTACTAAAGAACTATCCGGATGGGTGCTATGCGCGAATGATACAATTGCAAAGATTCTCACACGGCCAGGCTATCGGAATGGCATCAGGATCAACCTCTTCCGGACGTCCTAGAGAAGATGATGGAAGAGAAAATTGATATCCTTAGAAAGGGGAAGACTTTCCAAATTTAGTATAAAGATAGAGGTAAAAGAAAGGATGATTGATTAAAAAGAATATACTCAAAAATCCCTACTCATTAGTTTGGAGTTCTTAATTTTTGCTGTCATATATAGTCATCTTGTGTATGTGTTGTCTAATTTAGCTTATAAAATATAGTGTTTTAGTCCCCTTTTTTGTACATTCCCTTCCCTATTAAGGTGCAAACATTTGATTAGAGAAGTATTAATCCCTCTTAATAATTAATATGAGTTTGTTGCGTCTCGTTCGAGTAACTTGTAAGGTTGCAACCTATGTTACTTGGTCTCGGGTATTGATGTCGGATGTTGTTATGTGTTCAACCGTCAGATACGTCTGAATATTCCATTTTACGCCTAAAATGAAATGTCTAATTGCCATATCAATGTCCGAGCATCAAAATCGGAACACATTTACGTGTAACAAAATGAAGGGTTTACTAACATAGGTTGCAACAACATTTTATTATCCCAATGCCATTAAGTAGCTCCCACTTAAGCAGGATTTTAAGGGGTTGAATATACTCAAAATAACAAAGATGGTGTTTCCGGTTATCCCAATATCATTAAGTAGTTTCCACCTAATACGGGTTTTACGGGGTCAGATACACCCAAGAAAAACAAAGATGGTGTCTTTGATTATCCTAATACCATCAAGTAGCTTCCACTTAAGCGGGATTTTAAGGGGTCGAATATACCCAAAAAAACAAAGATGGTGTTTTCGATTATCCCAATACCATCAACTAGCTTCCACTTAAGCGGAATTTTAAGGGGTCATATATACCTAAAATAACAAAGACGGTGTTTTCGATTAACCCTTAATAGCAGACATCATCTGTACCCGACAGGGAAAGAATTATTTGTGCATTAATGAAATTAAAGAAGCAAAGAAGTTGAAACTTAAAATGAGAATTGACATGAATGAAAAAGACAATGAAAGGAGGGGTGGGTGACAGAACATGCGGGGGGGGTTGAATGATGTTTACGGGGGAGCATAATTATTTAGTTTTGGTTCATTGTTTTGGTTGTTGCACTTTCACTAATCACTAATCACTCACCTACATCATAATTGATAACATTTTGCACCCATTAGATTTTACTGTAGAGGTGTTCAAAATAGACCTGATGATCTGATAGACATCCGACTTTATAATCGAATTTGATTTGACCTGACTTAAAAATGGATCTACAATTATGTAAAAATCAATGTAAACACAGAATCCGATTTTGAACCGACCCGAAACATGTGAGCCGAAATCAACCTGACGATTCGAATGAACACCTCTAGATTTTAGGTGATATTTAGTGAAAAGTGAAATTTGGTCGGAAAATAAGACTAAAAACAAGTGGATGATAGAAATGAGCGGTTAAGATGAGGAGAAAATAAGTTTGTGAATGAGATTTAATGAAAGAAAGTGGGGTCACTGCTAAAATAAGAAATGGTGCAGAATGAGTTGGACAAACTGAAAAGGTAAGAGGTGCAAATTGAGTGGGACATAGGGAGTATTGAAAAGAGGAAGTAGATTCGGTTCTATTTCAAGTCAAGTATTTGGGTCGGTTTAAAATGGTTTAAATTTTAAAATGGGATTTATGTCCATCTTCATTTTACGTGATTGTAAATACATTTTTTAACTCGGGTCAAATTGAATTCGGTTACAAGATCGAGTAAAAGTCAGGTTGTTGAATATGTTTTAAACACCTTTAAATATGAGTATATGACACATTACTAACTAATTTACTCTCTCTATTGTTTACACTGTATTTTTCATTTTTATTTGTCTCACTTATTTTAAATTTTTATCAGGGTACATATTTATCTTTCAATGCACTGAATTCTTTTTTTTTCTTATTTTCCAAATAACTAAAAGTACTAATATTTGAACTAATTTCTATTAGAAAAAAAGATTAAAAAGAAACATGGGAAGGGAGAAAAAGACAGTAATATTATTCTTGTAATAAAAGCATGCATGATTTAATTGCTTTATCAGGGTGAGCATGGCTCATGAGTGTGGTCCCATATGACTCCATTTTATGTTTTTGGAATTTTTAGATTACTCTAAATAGACCCGATGACTTGATAGACACCTGACTATATAACCGAATTCGATTTGACCCGAATTAAAAAAGAATCTACAATTATGTAAAAACCATGTGAATACAAAATCCGATTTTAAACCGACCCGAAACACCTCTAGATTACTCCATTATTTATTTATTTTCAAAGAATATATTATATTTGTATTGTATTTGCATATAAATTCAAAAATAATGTGATAAATAAAATATTGAATGAAGGGGCTTTCATAAAAGGAAATTTTAGTAAAGTAAAAGAAATAAAGTAATAAAAAGAAAAATATAGCAATTTCTCAAGGACATAGAGAGACTACTCTATGTGTTTTATGAAACTTACTTTATTTTTCTTTTTAGTCTGAGTTATTAAACTTATCCCATTTTTATATTTTACTATGACTCACTTAATTTAATTTTATTCACCCTTTTAACATATTTTTTTAATCTTATCTACATATTTTTCTCATTATTGGTAATATTTATTTTTGTTTTTTCATTTTCTAGTTAAATATCTATAAGTTAAATTTAGTGCGATAAAAAGTACTCCTATAAGTCTATAACCAAAGCTTTGGTTTTTTTTTTTCCACTTAAAATTAAAATTATTAGTTAGTGAAGTACATATTATTTATTTTTCAATTTATCTATACATGCTATTGGCTACATAGAGAGTAGAAAGCCCACTATAACTACTAATAATGTGTTATGACATAGTGGTGAGTGACCAATTGAGACACATAGTACATAAGAAAATTACAAAAATATAGCAAGATAAGTTGTTAAGAATTGATTGAAAGATGTTTGCTTGATGAAGAATAAAATCACAAAGGAGAACTTAAGTTTAAGATTGATGGTAAAACGCTGTTATAAAATTGAAAACTATACAAATATGAGAATAAATATATGCAAGCAACAATGAAAATAATAAAAGAACGCAAAGATATAATAAGGCTCACCCAACAGCTAGGGTTACATTCTTCCTATTGGCCTTCATGTATTGATTGATCAAATGAAAATCGTAGTTCTTGACTCAAGAACTCCAAAAGAATAACAATATTAGGTCTCCGCTCCTTAGCAACATAAGTCTTGCAACACTCTCAACATGATGTAGGTCTTTACTCTTTAGCAACACATGACAATTATTGCCCATCACTCCCCTCAAGGCTCAAGTGTAGCAAGCACTCCTTTGCGACCTTTAAGATTCCATAATTTCAAGTTTTTAAGGTGTATAGGATCATCTTCAACCTCATCTATGAGGTTAGAAGCCTCATCATCTTAGGAGTATATCTCATTTCCTCACTACGACATTGTGCATCTTCAAATGCACCTCTCCAATGCCTCAACCACAACGTTCTTACCACGTTCGAGCACAAGCTACTAGTCATTCACTATCCTACTGTTGGTTGCCTCGTTCAAGTGATTATCCAAGCATCTTGTAACTTGTTCAAGGCATACCAATCCGCCCTTTTTCTGCACCTTCTTGCCTTGTTCAAGGTACTCTTTATGCACCTCCATCTTCTTGCTCTTGGTTGCTCCATCACCATGGCACATCAAAGAGCATCCTTCATTGCTTCGTTGAAGCCCCGCCATCAATACACTCAACTCCCTTACACCACAATCATTACTCACAATAGGGTGTGCCTTAGTTTGAGTCGTTTAGTGATCAACATCACCTCCATCTTGTGTTAATGTGGCTCTTACACTACCATACCAAAAACTCTCCGTTTTATACCTTAAGCCTTTGATTCCCTTGGTCAACTTAAACACGAACTAAATCGAAAATAATCTGATCCAAAATGATCCATTTAAAATTGACCCATTAAAAATAAAACAACCAAATTGGCCAAAATTACAAATTATTACCTTTTTTTTAAATGTACAAATTATTACTTCAATTCAATAACAATTCTATTTTTAATAAAATATTGAAATTTCAAGCAATGAAACAAACAAACCCCTCAATAGGCTGGTAAGTGGTAACCTAGAGATTAGAGAGTAACCCAAGCGCAGCCATGGAAGAGAAAGGAGAGGAATTGTGCCAAGCAGCCATGGCTGGTGACCTCAGTGCCATCACTTCGTTCATTGACGCCGGTTACGATGTATCTTACTTCGATGCTGACGGTCTCACTCCATTGATGCATGCCGCCAAGCACGGCCACACTGAAGTGGTGCGTAAACTTCTTGAAGCCGGGGCTCCTTGGAACGCTCTTTCTCCTTCTTCTCTTTCTGCTGGTGATTTTGCTATGGATAATGGTCACCAAGATGCATTTGACCTACTTCTTAATACCGGTATTTGCAATTCTTTTACTCGTTTTTTGATCCACAATTTTCTCTTTATGATATGATTATGTCAATTAAGTTTCTAACTTGCTAGCCTTGGTGTTACTTTTGATTTCTTTTACTTGTTTTTACTCTGTTTTTGTTGTTCCAATGGCGTTCAATTATGGAGTTCGGAATATGATTGGTCACTTGATCATGTTATGTTTTGAAAACATATTGATTGATCATGTTAGCTCATAATAACAATGATAATGAGATGTAATTGCTGGAATTTATGGTTTGATAAACTTCGAACTTGAGTATAGGCCCTATTGGGTTACAGAATGGAATTGTTCAGGAATGTTTTGAGCAAATTATTCCTTGAAATCATTTGAGCAAATTATTCCTTGAAATCATTTGAGCAATCTATGCTATAATGGGAGAGTATTCTAATTGTGTCACAATTTTTTTTCCTCTTGTTTCAAACTAATCCATTGATCACCCTTATTGGATTTGTTGAAATTAATGGATTGATGTGGTTCTGAGACTTGTCGAAGAAACGCATTGCATCATATTAAACTAAGCAATTATACTCAATGAGAATATAATGCTAAATATAAAGTAGAATCATTCAATTTATGCCTTTATGGAGAATAACCATACTAAGCTATGAAAAGTCTAGGCTATGTCGATACTCGATTGTCTATAGGAATAAAAAATTAACTTAAAGGATTTAGTGACTATTAACTAAACTACCCCATAAGATGCACGGTCTGTTAGTGAGTCCAATACGAAATGGGGCGGGGCCTTGGAAGAGGTTTAGAGAGAGGTCGACAAGTTAATTATCACTGAAGATGTGAGATACATGAAGATTTCATTCCTTAACCTTTTCTTGGCCGTGATGAAAATCTATAACTAGATGTTTCATTTGGGAATGGCTTTGGATTAGTCGAATAATTTGCAGCGCAGAGATTATCACAAAATACAGTCTTTGTAATTGTTGAAGCATAGCCCAACTTAGTAATTAGTGAAGTTAACCAATCTAATTCTGTAGCTGTGGAAGCTATGACCCAAAATTCAGCTTATCTGGATGAGCGAGCTGGTTTTTTGTTGCTTGGACCGGACAATGGGATTATGAACATGACATACAAGGTAGCCACTAGTCCTACAGAATTTTTCCTTCATACCTGCCCCGTCTGCATTGAAAAAGGCATGAACGTGTAGGGGAAAATTGCAAGAGTCCTTGTCACATAGAGCATAACTAGTGAAGTAGGTGTTTTAGTGCATTACAATGACTTAGTAGGAGATTGCACGAATTGTGAAAGTTTGTCAACTGTAAAAGAGATATGTCTTGTGAAAAAAAGGAATTGCATTGATCCTACAAGCGCACTATAGGTTGTAGGATTAGGCCTTGGGAGACCATCACGAAGGAGAGAGGGTTAAGATGCAATATGTGGGTGGATTTGCATTCAAGCATGGCTGCTTAATTTATCATGCCATGAATGTACTTGCTTTAAAATAGAAATAACCCATGAGATTGGAGAATAAATTTGACGCCAACAAATCATGGGATGGAGACAAGGTCCTTAAGTGAAACAAGAGGCTAAGATACAATAAAATTTTGAAATTGTGTTGGATTTGAACCAATGAAGATAATTCCATCAACATATAAAATGAGATAGAGGGATGTAGAAGAAGATTTGAAGTAAAATAAGGATGGGTTCTAAATGTGAACTCTTTAGAACCAGATAATGTTGCATCTCATCGTACCATGCTTTACAGGCTTGATTTAGGTCATAAATACCTTTATGAAGTTCAAACACGAGTAGGAAAAGTGGGTCAATGAAGCTAGGGGTTATAACATGTTTACCTCTTTAGTTGAAGAGTCTTGAAGGAAGATATTGTGCTGTCAAGTTGTCAAAAGTGGAAGAGAGAAGGGATCATTGATTGTAATTTAAGGAAGAGCGATACTTTATCTTAATTTCTTGCCTTCTGCTTTCTTCTCTCTTGTTTCTTCTGTTGTTTTCTTCTTTCTTCTTTGTGAATTTCCCATTGATTGCAGATGGTTCATAACAGAAACTTCTTTAGGTATGCTGCATATGTGAGGGACAATAAATATGGAGAAATTGAGCCACTGCAGGGCTGCAGTAGTGGTGATGCGTAGAATGTGATTTGTGAAGATAGTGGGTGCTGTTGGTGGTGATCACCTGGATAAGTTACAACCTTGATGGAAAGTTAGGTTTTAGAAAAGAATCACTTGAGGGTGATCTATTTCAAGAGAGGTGGGGGGAAAAGGTAGAATATGTAGTTGAACCAAACTCCTTGTGAAACAAAAAAGATTCACTTTTCCCTTTCGCTTTCTTGAAGTTCTCTTGGCTCCTTAGACACGAATGTGTGGTTTAAGATGATGGGCTATGTTAAATCTTTGGGTATGCTTCGCCTTTTTAATCTATGGAAATTGGGACCAGCATATATGACTTGGGATATTTAGTAGCTGTAATGCTTGGTTTATGATTCTGGTATTCCTGTGATGACTACTCTATTTACTTTCTAAATTCAAAATTATTTGGTTCTGTTTTTGACAGGGGTACAAGCTGAATTGATTCTTGGTACAATTGCAAGAAAAGAAAAGGAAAATGGATGTTCCAATGAGTGCTATTTGGAAGATAGAGTTAGCTTTAGTGAAGATAAGCTGATGGACACAGATAGCAAGGCTGTTATGATGGCATGGGAAAAACCATTAATGGAGGCTCATGCAAAAGCTATCTGCTCAGGAGGTGGTCACGTGCTGAATATTGGATTTGGAATGGGTCTGGTTGATACGGCCATCCAGCAGTATAGTCCTGTTTCACATACTATAATTGAGGCTCACCCTGAGGTTTATGATCGTATGCTTCGAAATGGATGGGGTGAGAAGGAAAACGTGAAGATTTTGTTTGGTCGGTGGCAAGATGTTCTTCCACAGCTTGATTCATATGATGGTAATTCAATTAAAAAACTTTATTACTCCTCCGTCCAATGGATTAGCTACATCTTCCTCGACTAACTCTACATGGGAAAGGAAAATGTAGCAATTATATCGGGACAGAGAAGTATTATCAATGCTACTTTCTTTTTTTTTTCCATTTTAGAAAAGGTTTTTAGATTTGTAGCTTGTGTGTTCGGAACTTCATTGTCCCTTTCCCTGTGTAGAAGACTTTACATGCCATTGCCATTGATAAAAGTAGCAAGTTGCTAAATTGTCTATATTTCTTTATAGTTTCTCGTGCCGTGTCTCCGTCTGCTTGCTTTTCTGCCTCTTAGAGTTCCTTTGCTTCTTTAGTTCAGCTTATTCTCTGCAAGCTTTTGAATGTCCAAATTGTGGTTTCAGGTATATTCTTCGACACATATGGAGAATACTACGAAGACATGCGAGAATTCCACCAACATCTTCCTAAATTATTGAAGCCCGGGGGTATTTACTCTTTCTTCAATGGTCTATGTGGAGATAATGCCTTCTTTCATGTTGTTTACTGCAATTTAGTTTCTTTAGAACTAGAAAGTTTGGGATATACTACTCAGTTAATCCCTTTGCCAGTCAAAAACTGTCTAGCAGAAGATGTCTGGAAAGGTGTAAGGCAGAAGTACTGGCAACTAGACACATACTACCTTCCTGTTTGTCAATACACAGATGATTCCGATTCTGTGTGACTATTGAAGGAAGTAATTTACAATGGATCGTTATATAGTCTAGTCCTTTAGTGAACTTTTACTTGATCTGAAAATTGGCAAGTAGTCGCCTCTGTTGTTTTAACGGTTTTGTTTAATATGATAGAAATTGACCGATTTTTCTTGCTTTGATGAATGACCGAAACCTAATGCACTAATCAAAGTGCTCTCTTGTATGCTACTGGTCTGTTACATTGTTAAGATCAGAGTTGGAGCATTTTATGTCGGGCGCATTTTAATAAAGAGTGAAAACTAAGATTCTTTGCGATCTATGTTACTTGTACTTGGGTAGCTATGTCCAATAGGCGATATATAGATACGTGTCCATACTGTCCAAGTAGGATTTTTCTATCATAGAAAATTTTCTTGTCCATACTTTATGACTTTGTCGAGGACTTGACTTGGTGTAAGGGGGGCTCGAGAACTTTTCTTTTGGTGTGTTGGAATAGCTTCGAAGTATCTTGGGAGTTTTCCTTTTCCAGCCATTCAGTGACTCGAAAATGAGAAGCTATCTTGCTTTTGGTGTGATATCTTGGGAGCATTTCTTTTAATGTTATATATGGAAGGTTTCTTAATTCAAAAATCTCGCTTCGCCTTTGGTTGCAATTACGTCGATATTAAAAATACGTTTATTTTTAGTTTGACCGATGCAGAATTAGGGTTGGATGTAGTTTGAAAATATGACAATTAAACGTGTTAGAATTAGGATAGTACAAACCCATGTAAGCTATCTAATAGCCAATGGTTTCAAATTTTTCTTTTTTTTAAAACAAAATATAATTTTTTTTTTCAACAGTGAAAACCTATTTTTTCTCTGACATAAAGTAGTTTCTAACTTTTTATTAATCAAGATAATTATTTTTTAAAGTGATTTATAATATGAATTTGATATATCAGGCACTTTTCACACTACCTTGTCATGCAATTAGAAAGTTCTAACAACCCTTAAGCCATAAACTGTCATACACAATGGAATATATGTATCTATATATACCATTTCAAAACTTAAACAAGAGATATAACCATAAACAACTCAATTAAATAGCTTGAAATAAATGGAGAAGATATCCAGTGTGTTCTTTTGGTGGCTGGTATTCTTGAGTTTATGCCAGTACATAACTGGAATAATTGGCATAGTTGATGCAAGAGTAATACCAGTGGACCACAAGGACTCACTCCGCGACCCGCACGATCTGCAGCCCACCCTGCACCCACAAACACATCATGTCAACCCTCTTTTGACCCGCCCCACATTCAACCCGACTCGATCATTCACCATGTCTAATAAGGACTCGGGCCTTGGAAGCAAAGACACACAAGGAGCCTTTACTAGAGCTAGCTTTGGAATGCATAGTGCATACGGATATGGTAGCGATCCTGATCCTAGCTATGGTGGTGGAAATGGATACGGAAGAGGAGGCGGTGGTGGAGGCTATGGAGGAGGTTCAGGTGGTGGATATGGAAGTGGAGGTGGAGGTGGAGGTGGCTATGGTGGAGGTTGTGGTGGTAATTGTGGAGGAGGTGGTTTCGGTGGAGGTGGTGGATTTGGTGGTCCCGGCATGGGCAATGGTGGTCGAGGATACAGAGGTGGGGGTGGAGGTGGAGGTGGAGGCGGCGGCAATGGTGGAACCTACGGACCCGGCCACGGATACGATTCCAATTCTAGAAGGGATGCAACACTCTCCAAGACCGATATTCAGTCCTAAGAATAGACACTATCGAACAAGTAGTGAATAAGATGGTTTACACAATTTATAACTTACAAGCACAACCTGCAACAATGAATTATCGTAATAGTATTTCTAAGATATCTTGAATCTTTCATTGCAAGTAAAAAATAATATTTAGATAGTAGTATTTGTATTAGAATATCATAAGACGAGCAGAAAGATGTATAATTACATCTCGAAGATAGCAATCTTAATGACACAGAAGAGTATTGTCTATGTGTCTGTCTGAATAGTAGAATCTAACAAAGAATTGCGTAAAACCCAAATATCTAATCTAATATATCTACAAATTTACATGATAGATTATTCAAATAGAAAGTTTTTCATATTAATAACAATGAGCAATGCCCCTAAAAACTAGCCTTTTGTATGTCAAAAGGCAAATAATCACAATCACAAAACCCAGAAAGTAAAAGAGCAAAACCGAAGTTTCCCAATTTGTCAGAGGTATCGTGAATGTTGAATCGTGGTTCATGAATCAATCCACAGGTTGAATTGTACGTGAGATATGGTCGGAGATGAGCAGCATGGATCATTCTTTCGCCTGAAACAAATGTGTTTGACATCGGCTTAGATAAATGAAATCGAATGTAGTACAATTACGAAGAACAATTAAGCAGCAATAAGAAACGGTATGAGAGGAAATATGAACCAGAACTGTTTCCAGAGATCGAAATCGAGAATACAATTTGTACCAACATCAGAAAAAACGAACATACGAACAGAGGGTTTTAAGATATAACACGAAGCTTGATGTACGATCACAGATGACTTACATAAGAATGGCTTTCCATTAACTCGGGCATACTGTCCGAAAGAAGTTTGATGTACCGTTCCATTGCATCTTCTCGAGTCATGTCCCCCAGTTTCTGCCATGCGTTCCTTGCAGACAATCGACATTATAAGCGTTTAGTATTTGCCGAAATCCCTGTTTGTAGCATCTCTATCCCATGTTCTGTGCAGAACAGAGAACAGAAACTAGCATACTTGGCCAGGAATCAGAAGTAAGATGCTTTAATGCAGAATTAGCTAGTGAAAGATCAGAAATGTAATGTTAGCCATGAATTGTCCCCATAGAATAAAAACAATTCTGTATCGCATTGTAGAGGTTTTCAAAGCAAACGAACTGATATTTCCCATGTTGTAAAGGTGTAAAAAAACGTGTTTTGGGCTGCATTAAGGGATATCTTATGGTTTCGACTAACATTTAGACAATATGATAACCGTATCACCCCCGTTACCACATCAACGTTCCGTTACCGTGATCGCAACCGTTATCGCATTTTTACACTGTCTTAGACAAACTGGAGCCCTAGAACAATGTCAAATATAAAGGGAAAATAGAACTTCACAAACCAATTCTTTTATCTATTCGGTGTAGTCTAGAGAATCCTTCCAGGTAAGGAACAGAGGTAATTAGTTCTTGTACATGATGAGAATCGGACCCCAAACACTAGGCTAACCTAGCAAAATTCTCATAGTTTCACAAACCACTTAAAACAACTTCCTATAGAATAATTAGCTATGCTACATCTCAATAGATTCATACCATAGATTTGTTTAGTAAAAATTCAAAAGAATCAACATCTTGTACAAGATAATCTTCTAAATATTTCGAACATTATTAGAGTATTAACATATCATGTAACCTCAACCATCTGCTTAAGCTTTTGGTTGATCTGGTTCCTTGACATGATATCAGAAGCCAACGTAACAAGGACTCACGGCTTTGAATCACATCCGCCTCTCACTTTCAAGTGAAATATTGAGCACTACATATGAAAAGGGCATGAATGGTATCCACAATTCTAACCAAATAAGCTCTCATGTAATCAGCTTTAACTCTTGGTTGAATTGGTTCAGACAAACATAACATTAACAAACACAAAAATACCAAATCAAGCAATAGCAACTCCACAATAGTAGTATAACATAAGAACAACAAGATAGAAATAGAATGTTGAATACCACTTAGCACGAGCAGAGCGCATAAGTGCCATAGGTTGAGGTTCATTGCACATTCCCTCCATTGCAATCTTCTGCAAACCTTGCAATTTCATCATAACTTCATCACCCATCTTCATCAAAATCTCTTGATTATCTTTACAACCCACCAAATTTATGGCTTTTGCAAATCTCTTTTCCAATTCACTTCTCTCAATCCCTTCCCATTCTTCATCATCACTCAAAATTCCTTCATCATCCAATTTTCTCCCACTAATCTCCCCTTTACACACATTTCTCGAGTTCAAAACTTGATCTCTACCCAAAATCTCACCAACTTCATGACTTTCATCCTCATTAAATTCCCCTAATTCTTCCCTACAATCAATTTCCACAATTTTCTTACCAATTTCGAAATCCCCACCAAATCTATCATCAAAACCCCCAATTTTATGCCCTAGGTCAACCAATTTTTCGTCAAATCCGTCGGAATTCAATTTTTCTTCATCAAAAACGACATTAATCCCTTCATTCTCTTTGTGGGTCATAAGGGTAAAAACCTTCAATCTATCATCATCATCATCATCATCATAATCACTTAATACCTTTTGATTGTTCTTCCCATGATCATCATCATTTCTTACAACATGATCATAATCAACGGTTGCAGAGAGCTTAACCCCATTATTATTAATAGACCCAGAAGCAAAATCATGATCAGCATCATCAAAAGAAACAATCAAAGATAGAAATCTTACAACTAAAAAAGAAAGCAGAAAATAAGTACATGCTTCTTTAAGCAATTCATAGAACAGATCCATAGTTTTGAACAGTATAGAGGATGAAATAGATAGAAAAATAGACAGAAAAATCAACAAGTAAGATGAAATACAGAAGAAAGCACTTTTCAAAAGCATATAAGAGTATAATTTACAAGAAAACGAGCAAAGTATATTCCAAGCAGGAAAAAAAAAATACTCTTATAAGATGAGTTTACTTTTTATAAGGCAAAATCTAGCTTGGCGGGGTTTTTTGTTTTTGTTTTTTGGATAAGGATCCTACTCATAACTCATGCTTTTTTTCACTTATTTTGGGTCTAGTAAAAAATGGAAGAATTTTTTTTTTTTTTTTGAAATGAAAATGGAAGAAATTTAATAAAAAGAAAAATTTTGTTGGAAAATGAGATAAAATAGTAAAAGATAAAAATGAGTGGTTAGATGGAGAAAAAAAAATACTCTCTCTGTCCCATTTAATTTGCAGCATTTTCTATTTTGATCCGTCTTATTTAATTTGCATTATTTCTATTTTTGGACTATGAACCAACATTTCTTTTTAGTCTCATCCATACATTTTAACTTTTAACTCTTTTTTAATTTCAACCACACAATTCATCCTCTCTCTTCATTTATTACTATTATCTACTTTTTTCTTAAAAAACACTAATTTTCTCTTTGTTACAAATTATATGAGACGGAGGAATAAATTTGTGAATGTGATGTAAAAAATGAGAGTGAAACTGTTGTCAAAGTTTAGAGAGTAAAATCAATAGGAAAAATTAAAATAAAAAGTCGTTCAGAATAAGATGGATATGAGGTTGTTGATCACTGAGGTCCATTTTGAATTATTCTTCTAATTGATATTGAATTTGTTGTAAAATAAATGTTGAATATATATTCAATAGAAAATGTTATGGACCCTATATATTTTATTTTTTATTATTATTATTTTTTATTTTTTGAGATTATTAATAGTTAGAATTATGAGTTTGGTGTGAGATAAAATGGGAGTGGTAGCTAGAGAAGATATATGGTTGATTGGGTCTACTTAATTTCCTTTTGCTCCCAATAGATAGTAGATAGTAGATAGGTATGAATTATCTAATTTCTTGCTTAGTCTTGTATGAGCTGTTTTTGATAAGGATAGTTTCATGTTTAACCAAGTAGGAGTACTAGTTGTTGTATAATAAAATATTAGTGAAAATAACAAAAAATCAAATAAATAGATATTTACATAATTTGGTGAGAGATTGTTGCTAAGAGTAATTTTTCCCATATAATGTTGAAGTCTAAAATGATGACAAAAAAAATTGTTCTTATATTATTGTTGAACTGATCGAAAATTAACGGGTCATAATTCATGAATTTTGACCAGCGATCTAAAAAGTGCTCGTTGCTTGAAAAACGTCAAGTGTAACAATTTTATCCTTTTTAAATTTACGTAAATTTCTACATTATCACCTTTTATTTGTGAGCTTTAGTTTTGTGTTTTATTTCAAAATTTAATAGTTTAAGTTTTAAAAGTATATTGATCAATTTTTTAAGAAAATTAAAAATTTATAAAAGTTTATAGAAATTTTTTAATGACAATTATGAAGGAAAAACAATAAAAATAAAACTTCTGGCCTGTTAGGATGGCCCAATCCTCATTAAGAGTCGACCCAAAATGACACAACTAAACTAATATCTTTTATTTTTGAAAGCTCTATGTAAAAAGACATCGAATTTGTTTGATTTTTTATTATTATTATTATTATTATTATTATTATATTTTGTATGTACTAGAAAATCTCATACTATAAAATATTTACTGATTTATATGAATTCACGATTATCCATGTTAGATTATTTTTTAATATTAAAGTCAATTAATGCATCAATTTGCACAGTGCTAACAGTATTGTTTTCTTATAATTCCCAACTACTATAGAAATAAATTATCATCGTGTAGTACACTAACCTGGTTCTAAACTAAACAAGAAATCATTAATAAATTTTAAAAAAATCTGGTAGTTTTAGAAAAAAGATTTATTTTCGAAAAAAAATATATACAAAGTAACACATTTTTATAAAAAATTACACTTTTTTATGTTAAAAGTAACACCATATTGTTTAAATTTTTTTCTAAAAGTAACTAATTTTTGCCAAAAATATCATCTTTGTTTTCAAAAAAAAAAGTAACAAACTTTTACCGCAAAGTAACACATTTTTAGTAAAAAGTAACATTTTTTTGTCAGAGAGATTGATTCTCATATAAGGATGGTTCTCACTTATCACTTGAACTTCTTCAAATATATCATCGTCATCATCATACCCAGTGTATTCCACTCATAGAAAACTATGGTCAGGATTTGGGGAGGAAAGAACGACGGTAGCTCATACCCATAGAGAAGAGTGTGGTCAAAGAGTCCCTCTAGAGAAGAGTGCGGTCAAAGAGTCTCTCAGCTCGAGAATATATATATATATATATATATATATATATATATATATATATATATATATATATATATATATATATATATATATATATGTTTTTGGTATATAATACAAATCATTTGACAAAAAAAAAATATATATATATAAACTACAAAATCTATTTTTATAAAAAAAATCATTTTTCAACACTGTTTATGCGTAGAAATCGAGTCAAATCTCCCTGACCGGAAGGTGATGTCTTCGGCTGTTTGGAACGTCCGAATATTGGATTGTAAGGCATAATACCTACAAAACGAACAGAGTTACTTGTCCGGGGCTGCTTCCCAGAAAACCCCTCCGACGCTCAAGTCAGTGATCAATTTAAGAGTGAATAGTGAAGACTAATAATGGTAATTTAGAGAGAGAAAACATACCATTTATGGTTGAGAATGTGGGTATTTATAAGCTTCATAGGTTTTGATGAGACAGCTTCAGAGGCATTTGGGTCACCATGATGGATCAGCTTAGGGCATGGACTAAATCAATTGGGCCCTTTGACTTGGCCCAAGATATTAGAGCTAATTGACCTAATAACAAATACCAATCATTACCTAACAAAAGAAAAGGCTAAATAGCAACAAATGAGCTCAAAAACAAACTCGCAACCCATAATCTATCTCTACCACCTAACTTGCTATCCATTCTCGTCTCAGTTGAAGCAAGTATTGTTTACCGGACAAAGTCCTAAATTTACTTCTCACATTGCCCTTCCTGTTCTCTCGGCATACACTGTAATATGAAAAACAAAAAGAACCAAATACAAGTTCTATCATGAACAAAAAATAATCAAATTGACAATATGTGTACAGGGGAAAAGAATATGTGACAGATGATTGTTTGATTCTTCATGATCCGGACAAAGCGAACCGACATTATCAATAAATTATGCTTATGGAAGCCAACCAATCTCTGGCTCTAAACCTTTGATTAGCTTCTAATCAAGCAATAAACCTAAACTTAGACGTAGCAATTTTGTTTCAGACAATCGACTTGCAGCCTTGATCCAATTCTTCACTTAGCAGAGGTGTCTCAACACTCAACTTGCAGCTGCCGTTTATCAAAAGGATCACCAATCTGTCACATTTAAGTACCCGACATGAATCCACTTGATCCACAAGGAATCGGACTTATTACTGATATCCAAACAGCAATTTTATTCCAAGTACATATATTCCGAGGCCAAGACACCTTGGATCAGTGAATAAGCCCAAGTTCAACACGACAACACCAAACCAGAGGTATGATCTGCAAATGCCGCTAAACCCTTGTAATCACAATTATGGGTTAGATAAACACCACAGTCTATAATTAAATATACATACTATTCTCCTCCATTCATTCTTATAATGTTAGAGAGGGCTGGCAGAAGTGGTACTGGTAGTCTAAAGTGTCCAAGAAAGGTTGAAATCATAGCTTGAAGGTGCACTAGTAAACAAGACTATTTTGCAAGAAATAAGGTGATTAAGCATGAAATAATGCTGCAACAATTACACAAACATTTAAGGCGGTTTACCGTTTACCAACTGTTGGCTATACTCACCATCCTAGTCTTGTATATTTTATCATGTGTTTAGAGGATAGAAGAGCTTGAAAGTTTAATAACGAACAATCTTGAAGTACTTCTTGGAGCATCTGAGAGTGAGAAATTGAACCAAGTTCAGGGTCTACAAGTCTAAATCAAGCTGTTCCAATAGTTCAAGAATTATCTACTTCAGAGGATAACACTTATGAGCCTTAGACAGTGACTTTGTAAAATCAGTCACTTTCTGTTAGTTAATAGCTAAGTTAGTTATTTTAGTTTATTTTAAATAAAGGCGTGCCAAGTCACGTGTGTTTATATGGAAGTCTATATATAGCTTCCTTCCCCCTTGTAAAAACTCACTTTTGATTTTAAATAAGTTACCAAGAGGTATTTCGGAAAGTGTGACTTTCAAGGGATTAGGAGGGTTCCTTTTCCAACCTGGGTGTCTCCCATTGTGAGTGAAGCAAGAGGGATATTCTGAATAGTCCATGGAGGGTTTGGTGAGTGAAGCCTCTCCCAAAACGTGGAGATCTTGGCCTAATCATAGTGAACTGAAAGGGTCCTGATCAAGATCAGTACAAGACTAATCATATCTGTGGACAGAAAACTATTGACATTGTATGTAGACTTCTGGTTGCCTTTTCAAGTCATCAAAGAAAGAGTCTTCGAGCCCTTACTTGGTGCACGAATCAAGTATACATTGGAGTAGAGAATTACTAAAGGTAAGAGAGGATATGGGCGCTTAAGCTCTTGGCTTGGCTCATCTAATATACAAGGGAATATTGTTTTTAAGTAGCTAAACGGCTGCGGACAACAATGTAACAAAACACAAAGTATAAGCTGCAGGACTCACGAGCAGACAAGTCCAAATGTGTGCAGAAGCGTAATGCTCGCTCTTCAACATATTCGTATGGCTCCCTTGCTTCCAAAGATTCTTCACACCTATCACATTATACTATTTGCCATGTTTACCAAGCATCAATCCCATGCTAATCCATCCATATTTATCTAATGTTGTGCCAAATCATGAAAGGTTCTTTACCATCAAAACCATCTCAAGGTTTGATTACCAAGGATCAATCCCATGCTAATCCATCCATACTTTATTAATGTTGGTTCAACTTTTGAAGGTCGGAATTTCTTCTAAAATAATATGAGATGTAATTACCATGACCAAAAACACTAATCTCAAGTCACACTTCTTTCATAACTATTGACTATTGTCATATATTCCTCCAAATCCCAATTATTCACCTCATTTTTCACTCTTATCATCAAAGTCATTTCAGCCTACCTCCTCCTCCTCTTCCAATCTCCTATAATTTTTGATCTTCTACTTTTCTAATTGGTGCAGTTCTCAATCTTGTGAACTCATACTAGCATACACATTTGAGTTACCCTACTATATTCCAACAATGATCACTTTCAAAGGCCCTAAGACTCAAATATTAGTGCTCTAATACAATTTTCCCCTAATTATCTTCGTCGTCGATGCATAGATAGCGTACATTTGAGCCACTTGGAGAGTTAGAATGGTAGACAGAGATCCATATTTATCAATTAAGTAAGAATTCAAACATGTAAGTCTTAAAACCCTTAAATCTCCACACCGACAAAATTCACCTAAATTCTAAACCCCTAATACTTGAAAATTCTGAATCCTAATTCTAATAACAAACCTAAAAATTCAAAAACACAAATGCTCCACCATTTTCGTGCAGTAATCAAAGAGAATAGAAATTAGAAAGCAATAACAAACATCGAAAAAAGATATTAAGAAATACGAACCGATTTATGTAGCCATTAACAAGAAATATAAGTTTTGTGGGAGTATCATCTCTTCTTCACACTTCTATACGGGCATTTGCATTTCCCTCCATTGTAAGACTGCAACAAGCACAAATTACTTCTGGAGAATTGGGAATTGTGAATTGTGATTTTGTTGTCAATGAAATCTCTGGAATTGAAGGGCGTGCGATATGATACTCAAGATGTTAAAACAACAACTTTGGTTGTTTAAAAAAACCGCCATGGTTGTTATCTAACGTGATTTTATACTTTTTTTATTTATGTCGAACATGGTATCAGAGCTAAATGTAGTTTGAACTATGATGCGGCTCACATGTGAGGGGAACGTTAGAAATACTTCACATGTGAGACAAGATCTCATATCGATAATATGGGTTATGGACTTGTGTATATATCGGATAAGCTAATCTCCTACCACCATATGGTTTTGGAAAACAAAAAACCTCACTAAGTGTATGTGCATGTCAACGACCCACTATTTTATCGATGTAAAATTCCACATGTGTAGTATTTCCAACACCAACCGGTACAATTGAAATAGGACAATGCTTTAAGGTTCATAAACATATTACTTTAATGTAAATTTTCTTCTATACAATATATCATGGGATATGTTATGGGTTAAGTATTGCCATTGCCAGTGGTGGTGTTAGGATTTCTTCGATATGGGATAGAAGTATTTAATTCTACATAATTTAATATTATGAAAAATTTATATTAATAATTCTATGTTGAGATATAAACAATATTTTATATAATTATGTTTTGATTTATTAATTAAGATTGAGTTAATGAATAAACATTTGGGAATCGAAAGGAGAGAATACAAGAAATAGTACGATACTTAAAAGTGTACAAAAATTGTTGAGTTAGAGTGAAGATTCAAACTCCTTACAACATAAGAAATAAATTGCACGCTCTAAACTTCAACCCACTAAAACATCATGTTTAGTACTTTCACACTCTTGCGAGACTTTTTCACTGTGTGACGCTCGTTGCCCTTCATACATGGGTTGAATAGTCAAACACTCCAGCTAATACAATTATTGGCATATAGACTCCTTATTTTAATATTGTATCACTAAAAGACAGTCTATCATAAGAGTAGCTTTAATACTTTTCAAGTTTTCATTTTAAAAACATTTTTTCTTTCATGATACATGAATGCATTATTTTAATACTTTAACTTCTACATGCCAACTACTATTCTACAACACATAATTATCAAAATACACATTTACAAAATTTATTATTTATTTTTTGAAAATATATTTTTTTTTTACAAAATATAATAGGAGCAAAAAAGCTTCATGAATCATGACATCGCAATCCGCATGAATGGCGGGTCCCACTCCTACATGGCCCTAAAAACGGGTCAATAAAGGGCCCAAAAGTGATGTGTCCTTCTAGGAATGTCACACACCAAATCCTTAATAATTAAAGTATTCAAGGGTCCAACTCGACGGCATGTCATATGATGAGCATCCTCTCACTTTCTCCATATCTCATATGTGCATCACATCATATATGGACATACGTACATACATACATACATCTTACATCCATCATTAACAGAGGTGATTTTGAACATATGCAAATTATCCAATAAGATAAAATCTGTTAAATTAAAGTTCATCAAATTTTAATTTCATACATTATTTTTACTTTTGGTTAATTATTATTTGCGTTAGTTGTGAAAAAATGTATAATCCTCCGTTTCTTTTCAAACGTCTTATTTGCTTTATGAGTACTATTTATTAACCACTTTTAAATTGTAATTTATTTTTAATTTATAAATTAAAACATAGTCAAATGAAATTTTGTTTGATTTTTCTCAACTGGTGTATTAATATCGATTTTTTATAATTATTAAAGAAAATGATATGGTTGTATATAAGAAGGAATCTTGCATTTAATTTAGTTAATTTACTACTATTTTTGCTTTGGAAATATAAACATGTAATAATACTTTATTATTTTATCATTTATTAATTCATAGGCAGTTAAAAAATCATTATATAAAATATTAACTATTTTTCAATTTCTAGATTAGATTCTCTTGAAAATTGAAGCTTATAATGATAAAAAGAATTTGTTAAATTTTATGTATAGCCCTATCATTATCCAATTTGTTATTATACACGATTAGAAATATTAAAGATTTTAGTATATTGACAAATGTGCAAAAAAACAAATTAAACGTTTGAAAAAACACGAATAGAGTAAAATATTAATATATTCTAAAAAATTATTGCGTATTTTTACTTCGATATTTGTGGACCCCACCATGATGATTAGTTTTCTTCTTTATTTATTACATGTACGACTAAATATATGATTTATGAATATTCTTAAGGTCCAACCCTAATCCTTATCGATAAGCCGCCATTTAATAAATTACTCCTACTACCTTTATGTCAAATTTGTACAATGGTTTTTTACCTTCTTTTTTCTTAGGTTGAATATCAAGTCTTGCCACATGTTTTTCTTTTTCAAACTTGGTTCTTTTATTTTTATTTTCTTTTATCTATTTTGAATTAATTTTTTTTATTTTGACTTGTATTAGTTGAACTGTTTAGTCTATATTTATAAGGATGTGTTTTGTAAGTTGCAACGAGACTATTTTGTTATATAACTATTTGCATTTTATTAGAAAAATAGTGTATTCATCCTATAGCAATGATATAGCAAGTTCGCAAATTTTATGTGAGACGATTTTACTGTGAGACATTTCTATATATACATGGGTTTAAACACTAAATTAATAATTATTAACATATAAAAACCTTGTTTTAAGGTCGTCTTACTGTGAGATAATACCTCTTAAGAATAACTTTATCATACTCCTATTTATCATTCACTTTGAAAATTCTGGTTTTTCTCCGCCCATGAATTACTCCATTTTGACATTACTCTTTAAAATAATATTTAAATGAAATTTAATATCCTTGTCTTTAAAGTGGTAATTTTTTAATTATCAAAAGTAAAAAACTTATAGTACTTTGATTAAAAAACCACCTTATAGCCAAAATAAATCATTGAATGATTTTTTCCAAAAAAAAAAACATGAATGAAGAGTGGGTCCCATACGTAAAAAAATTCAAGTCTAATTGTGAATTATTCAAATAAAATAATAAAGTAAATACACCAAAATTCATAATTTTTTAATCTATAAATTGACACAAAATATTTAAACACAAAAAAATAAAATAAAGGTGAGTCACAGTAAATAGTGAGAAAAAAAAGTAGATATTGATAGTTTTGTTTGATCATGAGTAAAATGTTGATTGTTTTTTCAACCATAAAGCATAAAATAAATCATAAAAAGCAAAATATGATAATTTTGTCGCCCACCAAATTTGATGCTCTCAACAAACATTATTATGTGAATAAAATTCAATTTTTTAATAAAAAAATATTGCTCGAGATATTACACACACACACATATATATATATATATATATATATATATATATATATATATATATATATTATGTGTTATTTTTTCTTACTCAAATTCTATTTTCGAGCAGGATATTGAGTTGATGATATCAATTGGGGTGTTTCTTAACTGCGCGCATTTCTCTTTACTCCCTCTTTAGGGGTATGGATATGGTTTGTCCGCATCTTTCAAGAAAAAGAAAACCTCCACTCGGACTCTGCCTTGTATGAGATACTGAAAAGGTCCTTTACCTATATTAAGTTAATGATGATAATTTACTATAATTTATATATGGATAAGCTAGTGTATAGTTTAGATGAATCAAACCAAAATTTGTAAAGAGTAGCCTTTACTAAAAACAATCAAAAATATAAATTGGAGTATAAAAAGAGTGACTAAGATTAGTTGAACTTGAACTTACACACCAAACTTAAATTTGTCTACATACAATTTTCATGTTTCTTACAAAGGAGAAAGCAGCCATATTGATTGTAACTTGTGAAAAATGACACTAAACAATCCTATCCTATAGTCCTATATTCTTATTGTAGTACTTCCTACTCTCTTCTGAAATACTCGTATCTAATTATAATATGTGAGAGAAAATGTTACTATTAATAGCAACTAGCAAATATATAATGGAAGGCAGTACTTCCTCTGTTATTTTTTACTTGCAACATAGTTGATTTTGATACTATTCATCATCAAGCAAATTGACTCTTATATTGTTGGTAATCTATGAGTTAAAACGTAGCTATATGAAATTTTGTTTGAATCATCTTGATTCAAAAGTTATTAATTTTGAGTTTTCATAATTTTGAGTTATGTATACGTCTTAGATATATATTAACGATTGAATTCTTACATTAGGGAGTGTGAAAAAACAAATAATGCAAGTAAACAAGGACAGAGGAAATAGTAGTTGGCAATACTCTCTCTGTCCCACGAAATTGTCACACTTTCTTTTTAGCATATTCCATCAAATTTGCGGCATTTTTGTTTTATATCATACAAAACACTCATTTTTTAAAATTCATTCTCATATATAACTTACATGTTAATTTCACCCACATATTTTCCTCACTTCACCATTAAGTATCTAGTTACCTACTTTATTTATTTTTAATTTCCACCAAATATATATGTGGCATATTGTATGGATAAAAACCAAATGATTTCATTTTCAACAATTCAACTTAATAACTCCGAATAAACTATGATATTTTCAAATTCTACTTAATTACGATTTGTAAATCACAACAATAATATCATTTTTTATTTTACTTAACACAAAAATAGTTCCACTAATCCAACTTTATAGCTCGAATATGCTACGTTATGTCTAAATTATAACTCAAATAAGCAGCAATTTGTCCAATTTATCTTGGAAAAATATACTATGTTTTTTTATTGATACTGGTGAAAACCACAACTATTAACACTTCAAAATGTACGTTAGAGTAAATCTTAATTTAGAACCCAAACTAATAAAAAAACTACAAACAGTTAACCAATTAAAAGCTAACAACTTTTTCAAAAGCCTCTTATCAATCCAAGTTAAAATTTATTTCTCAAACTAAAATCAAATTATTTTTCTCAAGTCAAATTTAACTAGTCAAATTCAAACCCAATTGTCATTCCAAGACCCTCCCCCTCTACACAAGGAAGAAAACCAAACAAAAATTGTAAAAAGGTCAAATAAAAGCACAAAATGAGCCATGAACATTCAAATCAAAATTTAAATTAAAATAAATAAAAAAAGGGGGCATACACTCTTTTCACTCTTTGTGTTATTTTTTTATTTTAGTTTATTTTAATAAATTTATTTATTTTTATTTTTAGTTGTATTAGTATTTTCTTCTTATTAAATACTTATATCTCATTGTTTTAACTCAATATATCCAATTCATTCATCTCAATTTCATTTAACAGGGGTAAATAACAGAGACTAAGTGAGTAATAGAGAAACTTTGATGAAACTCCGTCTTTCCGTGAGAGTACACCCACAAAACAAAAACACAAATTCTTTATTGAGAGTTTGAGACTGTCCTATCATAAGATGACCTCAATTAGGTTAGCACAAACTCTAAAAAAAAACTACTGCTGTACAATTCAAATTTCATTATTTTTTTATAGAATTTTTTACTAATTGACTACTTGTATGAGCTCGTTTCATAGTAAGACGATCTCATATAAAACTTAGTGAATAGTGAAGAACGCAAATTCATATGTCAATACTTTGTGTTATCGGGCTGTTTAACCTATATATAAAGTCCATTTCACACTAAGACTGATCCATAAATAAATTTACATAATAAAATAGAATAAAAAACTTTCCACTTCATCCAATCGCGCCTCTATATAACCCCCAACAAACGAATTCCTTCACTTCGGATCTCATAAAACTTCTTCCATTTACCCTTTTTCTTCTTCATTCTTTCTCCCACGCATATAACTAAATTATCTTCTTCAACTAATTCTACCAGTCATCTCTAATGGGTGAGGTCAGTTTCTTCATTCTCTTTTCTCTTTAATCATCCAATTTTTCTTCATTTTTTCACGAATTAATGTTTATTTTCTGAAAAAAATATTCTGTTTTTGGTTAAATTACAGAAAAAAGATGGCGACAAGAAGCAAAATGAGGGGCAAAATAAGGCCGCCGGTGGTGGTGCGGCCACCGTCGTTTTCAAGTTTGATATGCATTGTGAAGGTTGCGCCAAAAAAGTCAGACGATCAATCAAAAATTTTGATGGTAATTTTTAACCTAAATTTATTCTCATTTTCAGTTTTTCCTTTAAACCTATTTTTTTTGTTTTTACTCTTGATTAATTTTGCATTAATCAATATTTATTTGAATTCATTGTAAATTAATATCAGTTATTTCTTCTCTATTGAATTTTTACTCTCCGAATTACCTGGCTCGTTCTATTTTCTACTGTTACAACTTTGAATTTTCCGATTGAATTCTTATGCGTTTTTGGTAGCCGTCTGATTTCCATAGAATTTACACTTTACAGGAATTACAAAATGTGTATAATTGTTAGGCTCACTTTACACTTTACAGGACTTTACACTTTACAGGAGATTGTTAGAGTATATAACATATTCTGGGGCCTCAACCATCAGCTTAAGCTTTTGGTTGAGGCCCCAGAATATGTTATATACTCTAACAGAGATTTACCAAGAATTATAGAAAATCAATTCCAAATTCTACTATCCAACCAAACAAATAAAATTTAATTTCAAGGAATTTGATAGAGGGATAACTTTCAAAGAATTAATAATTCTCATTTGAATTTACTTTCTACATCATTAACAAACTCTCGAATCACAATTTTTTGTCCAATTAAGTAACTCTTCTTTAAAATGTAATTATGTTACGTTTGGCTAAGATTAAATGTTGCGTGTAAAATTGTAGGAGTGGAAAATGTGAAGACAGATTGTGCGAATGGAAAATTGACGGTTGTAGGAAACGTGGATGCAGTAAAGATACAGGAGAAAGTAGAGGAGAAAACTAAGAAGAAGGTAGAATTAGTATCCCTTCAACCATACAAGCCCTCTAACAAAGAAGGCGGTAATGGTGGTGGTGGTGACGGTGGTGAGAAAAAGTCTGATGAGAAGAAGTCAGAGGCTAAACCTAAATCTGGTGATAAAAAGAAGTCAGAGGATAAGAAGGAAAAAGAGAAGCCTAAGAAGGTATACTTTTTCTAAACATATTTTTTTTGCTTTATTTTGACTTCTTCTTTTCTTTATGTTTACTTGTTTGTTTAATTCAGTTTATATTTTACGCAAAGAGCAATAAAGATGTTCATGATCATGGAATAAGTAATAATTATTATTATATTTATGATTTTGATTTTGATTTATTTATTTATTTATCGAAAGGAAGGCTAGAGAATCTCTTGCGACCAATAAGGGAGGGGAGTTCATCATTTTTATTGACGGTGAGAGTTGTATAAGGGCGAATGAGAAAGTTTTGAGTTTTAACTACTAGGTTAATTCATTATTCTAATGATTTCGAATTTGATTTTATTAGGTAACTTCTACCTAAGTTTTTTCTCGAAGAATTTGATTTTTTTAGGTAACTTCTACCTAAGTTTTTAATCAAATTGATACATGGTACTAAGTACTATGGTAGACAAAGAAGGAATGAGAGGCCTAAAAGAAGGAAGAAGCAAAAATCGAAATAAAATTCTTGGAGAAATTAGTAAATCAACTAAAACAAGATCTGATCCTTTAGCTTAGTATCAAACCAGTAGTGGTAAACTATCAAATTACCCATTTAATTGTTGGTTTTCCTCAGACAATAACATTCCAACAGAAGGTCCAATTTCATTGAAGTAATTATTCTCTAAAGGATGTCTTTTCAACCAAATTAAATTAATTTATGAATGTTATAAATTTTACTAATTTATTAGTTTGGTAGTTTTTGTGAAATGTGTCCAAGATGCTAATAATGATTGTGTATGCCATTATTTAAATAGATATACATTTCTAATTACACCCAACATTTTGTCGTAACGTATTTCTATTGGTGGGAGATCCTGTATTGAGTTACGGTCCATGAAACGTTTGTTACGTTTCTAGTTATTTCTTGAAATAATTGGGTTTGTTTAGCTATAATGTTATAATAATCCAAATGTTGGAATCTTTTTTTTTTTTAAAATAGGATTCATATTATTGTGTTCTTGGTTATTTTTTTTTTATGATCACTATCCACTTGATTATCTCATCCTTTCAAGCCATGATAGTGATGTATTTGTTTGAATTGATATCATTTTGGGATTTATTATTTGAAAACTATCACTTATACTATTTAAAACTAATTGCTGCTGATGCATTTATTTTTTAAATTTATACTATAATTTAAGTTGTAAAGTAATGGTGATTGCTGATGTGTGTTAATCGTCATTACCCATTAATTAATTTGATTAGCTAAATCGAGTAATTTTTTAATAAATAATAATTGGTTGATGCAGTCTCCGGCCGCTACCGTAGTATTGAAGACAAGGGTGCACTGTGAAGGTTGTGCTCAGAAAATTAAGAAGATTGTTGGCAAGTATGATGGTGAGTCTTTTTCATTTACCTATTTGGCATTTGCTTTCACAATGGCATTTAATTACCCTTACATTAGGTAGCTCTCACTTAAGCTCTCATTTAAACCAAAACTACATGTAAGCAATATTATCCGTATATGTAATAATTTTGTATTGGGTTTTTACACAACAAGACCCGCATAAGGTAAGAGTTGACTACACCAAACTTGATGAATTTCCATTTAACCCGAAGAAGAGTAGCCCATCAAAACTGTTTAATCTTTCGATATGGGATCACTTGTGAGTTATTTTTCAACTATATAGTTCGATTTAATGGTGATCTTTAGTGTGGCCTAAAAGAGCTAGATCCCTCGAAATTTGCGATGAAGTACTTTTTTTAATATAGTAACTTTGGCCCGCTCTAACTGATGATGGCTATGGTAATAAAGTATTAGTCATTGCACACGTTTATGTTTCAACCTCTAGTTTATCA
The DNA here is from genome assembly GCA_019776075.1 of Amaranthus palmeri. NCBI lineage: Eukaryota > Viridiplantae > Streptophyta > Magnoliopsida > Caryophyllales > Amaranthaceae > Amaranthus > Amaranthus palmeri. The sequence continues at coordinate 2,690,660 of JAAKBH010000271.1, read as the reverse complement.
TGATATGTTTTGAAATTTCCCGTCATAAATAAAGTGGGCATAGAATTTGGAATAGTAATACATCATGGGGAACATGGTGTCAAATGTCAATTGTCACATTGTCAATCTGGTAGAAATTGTGTATACAAACAAAAGTTGGATACTTCATTCAGTTTGTGTGTCAAATATATTGACGCGGCTCTCATATAGTCACATAAAGGAAGTTTCTAGTGTTAATAAAAAGAAGAGTAATAGTACTTCCCCAAGTGAACTTATTGGATGGGGACAATGGAGTATTGCCCATTAGCTGTAATTGGCTTATTGCTATTGTTCATAAATGATTTTTTCAATCCAACAACATATTATTAATTCAATTCTATTTTGTGGTCCTTGTCTATATGTCTTCCTTGGCGGGTTTAATCAGTTGGATGTACACATAAAGAGATTGTTACCGATTCGTATTTGATGAAAAATAAATGTTGATGTAAATTTATTTATGTGTTATCAGGTGTTGAAGAAGTAATTGTGGACTTGCAAAAAGATTTAATCACCGTTAAAGGAACAATGAACATGAAAGACCTATTACCATACATGAACTTAAAACTAAAGAGAGTAGTAGAGATCCTTCCTCCTAAGAAAGATGAAGGTAAACCAAAAGAAGGCGCCGCTGACGCAAAAGAAAAGCCTAAAGATGGCGGCCAAAAGCCCAAAGAAGGCGACCAAAAGCCCAAAGAAGGCGACCAAAAGCCGAAGGAAGGCGGCCAAAAGCCTAAGGAAGGCGGCCAAAAGCCTAAGGAAGGCGGTGAAAAGCCTAAAGAAGGTGGTGGTGGTGCATCGGAAAAACCAAAACAAGAAAAGAAGGAAGAAAAGAAAGACGCCGGAGAAGGTAGTAGTGCCCCAAAGGAAAATGTGACAATGAACAAAATGGAGTACAACCCTTATAGTTATAGGTATGGTGCTTATGCTTACACTTATGACCCAAGACAACAAGTAGATAATTATGGGTATGGTCAACAACAACACCAAGTTATTGAGTATTGGAATGCACCTGAATATTCTCAAGCCCCACAAATGTTTAGTGATGAAAATCCTAATGCTTGCTCTCTTATGTGATTGGAGATTTTGGAACTTAATTTCTTTGGTTCATTGCTTTTTTTTTACACCCTTATTAAACTTGTATATAATATAATTATATAGTGAGGCATATTTTAATGATAATATATATCTAATGATAGTAGAGTTTATAGCTAACTTGGTTATTAGAAGTATAATAATAATGCCTTTGTAATGAAGGTTGGTGGGTGGTTATTACATTGGTATATTTTGATTGTAAAAAAGGATATTTTCATAAGGAAATGAAGAAAAAGGTGTTTTTAAATTGGAATTAAGAGGTATTTTTTAGTTATTGTGCTTGTTCATGTTAAATGAAGTACTAGAGAGTTTTTACATATTTTTAGTTTTTGTTTTGATTTATTAGTACTATAAAAGATCAATACTAATATACAAAAGCAAAACATTTAATTTTATGTGTTGCTACTATTGAATGTTTGGTAAACTGTTAAGAGTAGATAGTTGGCTGAAATGGTTGGTTTAACTATCTGATTTTATCAAATGATTTTAAACACGTTTGTGGAAGCAATTTGTTGTAAATTAGCAAGATTAGCTTATTGTAGCTTGTACTATCATCTTTAGATTGTTAAATCACTCAATCATTTATCTGTATGCTAAACCACTCAATAATGGGCGAAAGTCGACCATGGCTCATTAAAAAGATTGAAAATATTATATATAAAATATTAGGCCCACAAATTATATACACTCTATGTTCAAGTTACAATTTTTGCTATCAGCATAATAAAATTGTTTCTATACCTTAAAAACACCGCTCTTACTTGAAATTTTTTTTATAGTATTGATATGGAAGTTTTTTAGCTTCTCATCGCTATAGGTATTAGTTTTAACTCTAATCGTTAGGGTTCTCATTGTTCTCACATAAAAAATCTATTTCATGATATCGATATGAAATTTCTCTAAATTAATAATCACTCGGTACTGAAAATAAATAGGTAACCATATCTAATTATAACTAACTCGGTACTCGGAGAAGTTCTCTACAAAACCTTTTTGGCTCTCCTACTTCTAGTTACTTGTGTAGATATAGTTATCAAAATAATCTTGTTACAAGAAAGACTAAATAGCATAAACGATTCCCAAAGGCGGAGCAAAAATTGATAAATTCTTTGGAAGTCCGCTGCAATTTCAAAAATTATGATATTTCTAAACAACTGTGTATCTTTAAACACATAACATATACCACAAAATTTAATTAATATTAAGGCCTGAAATTTTTCGAAATCCTGTACTATAGAACATATTGAACATGCTCAGAATCTACTCTGGCCAAAAACAAATATGAAAGGGAGAGGACTTATTATGACATAAGAAACCATAAATGTTGCTTGTCAAAATGTGAATTGGAAATAAGAAAAAGTAAATTCATGGGTATTACAAAAACTGTACTAATTGATCAAATTGGCTCATGGAAAAAATTGGAGACGCTATGCATTAAATATATTCTCAACTTGTTATTCAATCTTCTCATTTTCAATTCTTCATATTAAAGTATTATAATAATATCATCAATTCTTGACAAATTTTTTACAAATAAATGGTGACGTAATCAATGAGAATTGTTTCTGCTTAGAAATCAGGTCAATATCTCCCTGACCGGAAGGTGCTGTTTCGTTGACTATTCTCAGACTTTTGAGTGGGAATCTGCAAAACAAACGAAGTCAGCCTGTCCGGGGGCTTTTTCCCGGAAAGCCTCTCCGACGCTCAAGTCAGTTGGATTGATTTGTGAAATGTAATTAGAGATTTGTTTTGGTAAAAGGAGAGAGAAAAGCTTACCAGATTTTGGTGAATAGTGAGGTATTTATAGCAGAAAATGAGTGGAGCAAATAGCTCCAAGGGCATTTTGGTAATTTCCCACAAACTGATAGTTTTGGGCTTACCATTAAGGCCCAGATGAGAAATTAGGGTTTGACCCAATAACATTAGCCCCACGCACTAAGGGCGTTTACTTATGAACAGAAAACGGACTTTGAGCGTAAATTTTAGGAAAAAGCCCCTGACTTCCCTTACCTCGGATGTTCGAATGTCTTTGGGAAATTGGGCATATCTGATTCGAGGCCTCTTTCGGACCGTATGCTAGGGAGAGGCCAAGTACTGGCGCAAGGGCCGAATACTGGTGCTGAATGATTACGTTCAACCTTTACCGATAGATTGGTGGAAATCAGTTGTCGATGGGAAAGATTCAACTAAGCCGATAAACCCTTTGACCGAAGAGGAGACCGTAATCCTTGGGGGGACAAGGGTCTCCTCCTCAGCCAAAGAGTTCGAGGACAGAGTTGAGGTTAGGCCGCAAACTAGCGCCAAAGGGAAGTTCTCAACTTGGTCGATGAAACCGTCGATGGAGCCGGATACCGTTGTTCTTGAACGAACCTTGGTTTCCAGCCCCACCGACGGTTGCAAGGGCGAAGTTGGTATGTTCAGCTGCGAGCCCCGGTCAGGGGATAAATTCAACTTGGTCGATGAACTCTTCGATGGAAGAGGGGACCCTGATCCTTTGATGAACTGAGGTTCCCTCTCTCATCGAAGAGTCCAAGGGCGAAGTTGAGATGATACACCATGGGTAAGTGTTGGTGGGGACTTCAACTCAGCCATCAACTTCTCCGGTACAAAAGGGAACCGTAGTCCATGATAGAACAGGGGTTTCCTCTTGCACCGAAGAAGTCAAGGACGGAGTTGATTTGTCTGACCGCGAACCATCAAGATTATGGAGGATCCTCAGCTCGGCCGATGGATTCCGTTGGAGGCAGAGGGATCATCCGTGGGTGAACAGAGATTCCTCTTCCTCCACGGAATCCAACGGCGGAGCTGATATAGCACTGGGAAGGCAATCTCAAGGGTGTTCGGACTCTTGAGGGGGTGCTTCAAGAAACTTTTTAGGACCAAAGTTTACTCTTTTTCTAGAGGAATTTCCTGGAATTTTTGTGGTGGGGTTGATGAAAATGACCCAAGCAATGGCTTTATTTATAGCCAAGATATTACTGTTCCCCATCATATCAATCACATCAATCATTTTTTGAGGTGGGTGATTTGGAGTCCGGGCACATGACAGGCCGAACAGATGCCAAGCCGTGCAGTGTTCCCTCTTTTCCCCGAGGGGTCCGAACATTTATATGCTCAAGGAGTTCATCCCTTAGTCCGGATAGTTTGCCCGGTGGCCGTGCGCCGTATGGGCCAGACGCATTGCCGTATCCGAACATTGGCAGAGCCGAACCCTGTACTGGCCGGCTGCCTTAGCGTCCGAATACTCCTCTGGCCGAGTATTGGACTGACTCAAAAAGGGAAGTCCTCCTTTCCTAGGGGTTCCCGACCCCTTCTCTTGATCTTTGTAGTGAAATTAGCTAAGTATAGACTGAATGGTATTCGGACCTTTAAGGAGTCCATCCACGTAGGGCCGAATACGTTACTGGCCGAGTCCTGGACTGGCCGAATAGGGGAGCCGCCCTCTCCCAGAGGTGTCCGGCTCCTTTTCTTAGTCTTCATACTTAGTGAAATATGCTAAGTATGGAAAGAATGGTATTCGGACCCTTAAGGGGTCCATCCACGTGGGGCCGAATACATTACTGGCCGAGTACAGGACTGGCCGAATAGGGGAGCCACCCTCTCCCAGAGGTGTCCGGCTCCTTCTCACGATCCTCATACTTAGTGAAACAAGCTAAGTATGGAAAGAATTGTATTCGGACCCTTAAGGAGTCCATCCACGTAGGGCCGAATACCTTACTGGCCGAGTACAGGACTGGCCGAATAGGGGAGCCACCCTCTCTCAGAGGTGTCCGGCTCCTTCTCACGATCCTCATACTTAGTGAAACAAGCTAAGTATGGAAAGAATGGTATTCGGACCCTTAAGGAGTCCATCCACGTGGGGCCGAATACCTTACTGGCCGAGTACAGGACTGGCCGAATAGGGGAGCCACCCTCTCCCAGAGGTGTCCGGCTCCTTCTCTTGATCCTCATACTTAGTGAAATAAGCTAAGTATGGAAAGAATGGTATTCGGACCCTTAAGGAGTCCATCCACGTGGGGCCGAATACTTTACTGGCCGAGTACAAGACTGGCCGAATAGGGGAGCCACCCTCTCCCAGAGGTGTCCGGCTCCTTCTCTTGATCCTCATACTTAGTGAAACAAGCTAAGTATGGAAGAATGGTATTCGGACCCTTAAGGAGTCCATCCACGTGGGGCCGAATACTTTACTGGCCGAGTACAAGACTGGCCGAATAGGGGAGCCACCCTCTCCCAGAGGTGTCCGGCTCCTTCTCACGATCCTCATACTTAGTGAAACAAGCTAAGTATGGAAAGAATGGTATTCGGACCCTTAAGGAGTCCATCCACGTGGGGCCGAATACCTTACTGGCCGAGTACAGGACTGGCCGAATAGGGGAGCCACCCTCTCCCAGAGGTGTCCGGCTCCTTCTCACGATCCTCATACTTAGTGAAACAAGCTAAGTATGGAAAGAATGGTATTCGGACCCTTAAGGAGTCCATCCACGTGGGGCCGAATACCTTACTGGCCGAGTACAGGACTGGCCGAATAGGGGAGCCACCCTCTCCCAGAGGTGTCCGGCTCCTTCTCTTGATCCTCATACTTAGTGAAATAAGCTAAGTATGGAAAGAATGGTATTCGGACCCTTAAGGAGTCCATCCACGTGGGGCCGAATACCTTACTGGCCGAGTACAGGACTGGCCGAATAGGGGAGCCACCCTCTCCCAGAGGTGTCCGGCTCCTTCTCTTGATCCTCATACTTAGTGAAATAAGCTAAGTATGGAAAGAATGGTATTCGGACCCTTAAGGAGTCCATCCACGTGGGGCCGAATACCTTACTGGCCGAGTACAGGACTGGCCGAATAGGGGAGCCACCCTCTCCCAGAGGTGTCCGGCTCCTTCTCTTGATCCTCATACTTAGTGAAATAAGCTAAGTATGGAAAGAATGGTATTCGGACCCTTAAGGAGTCCATCCACGTGGGGCCGAATACCTTACTGGCCGAGTACAGGACTGGCCGAATAGGGGAGCCACCCTCTCCCAGAGGTGTCCGGCTCCTTCTCTTGATCCTCATACTTAGTGAAATAAGCTAAGTATGGAAAGAATGGTATTCGGACCCTTAAGGAGTCCATCCACGTGGGGCCGAATACCTTACTGGCCGAGTACAGGACTGGCCGAATAGGGGAGCCACCCTCTCCCAGAGGTGTCCGGCTCCTTCTCTTGATCCTCATACTTAGTGAAATAAGCTAAGTATGGAAAGAATGGTATTCGGACCCTTAAGGAGTCCATCCACGTGGGGCCGAATACCTTACTGGCCGAGTACAGGACTGGCCGAATAGGGTAGTTATCCTTGGGACATGAAGAGTCAAATGTAATGATGCCTTGAAAGGGCTCTTGGTTTTCGTGCCCAACGTCTCTTTTTTCTATAAAAGGGGGTACTTGAATTCATTTGCTCTTTGCTTCAAAAACTTTTCTCAGAGCTTTTCTAAAAAATCCAAAAAACTCTCGAAAAACCTCAGTTTTATCGAATTTCCATCTTTCACATCAAGTTCTTTTCAACTTCAGGTACGTCTTCTTACTTGGTCTTTGTATAGGAATAATGGCCGGCTATAGTTTTTCTTGTTTAAATTTTGACGATAACATTGAACTTGACTTTATAGACGTATATAATTATGTGACCGAGAACGATGTAAACGAGTTTTGCCTTGAGTCCCCTCTCCATTTTCCGGAGTCTTTATACCCTTTCCCTTGGGAACCGACCGTTGCCTTCGCCCCTGGTAAATTTGATGTCGATAATAGTCATTTAGAAGGTATAATGATCGTTCCCCCATACTACAGGCCGTATCCTTCAGCACAAGTAGAAATGGCGCCTACCACTTCGGGCAAGAGTATAGATTTGGGTCAGAACCCCCACTACGATGGGCCGAAACCTACTGCTGATTGTGGTCCAGCCAATTATTTTATTAGGCATAAGTGGGCTGATTCTTTAGACAAGAATCTTTCTCTGATTAAGCAATCTTGGGCATTGCCGGATGGGTATTCGTTGGTAAAGCCCCGGAAGAAGGAGAGTGTCTTGGATGCACCCGAAGGGTGTATCGCTATTTATAAGGACGCGATGGAAACCGGCCTTCGTTTTCCTCTTCATTCGTTCGCGGTAGAAGTTTTGAATGCCTATAACATCACAGTGGCCGAGCTCTATCCCAACGGGTGGGGTTGTATAGTGGCCTTCATTATGCTCTGCTGTGTGATAGGAGTAGAACCCACACTTACAGCCTTTCGGTACATCTTCAGAATGAGAAGATGTACGTCCAAGCAGGGGCCTGGTTGGGTTACATTCCAGCATCGGTCGGGTTTCCTTATTGTAGATAAACTAAAGGATAGTATGAAGAAGTTCAGAAACGACTTCGTCTTTTTGTATAGGGCCGAACCGTGGCCATTTAAGACGAGCTTTGATGAAGAGCCGAATCTTCAGTTAAACAATAATGTCCCTCAGTGCAATCTAGACGAATTTTTGGTGATAGAACATGCCACTAAGGGTTTAGAGTTAGGAGAAACTAAGCCTCAGTTTACACAGAGAAACTTTACGGTAGATAGATTACTTCTTCAGAACGAATTACTCTTGTCGGCTTTAGGAATTAGTTCGAAGTATCATAGGGGTGAGTTGAGTCCCGACTCTGTGCTTTCTTTTTCATCAAAGCAAGTTCTAACTTTCTGTTATCTTGCAGTGGTAGCTTTTGAAGAGTTGGAGAGGAAATACTCAGAGACGATGAATTCCATGACTTTTGCTCAGCTGGCGGCTGATGCCCGGAGGAGGAAGGCCTTAGCCGAGGGCGTTAAACTTCCCAATCCCCCAAAGGTACGTGGTATTGTCTTGACAAAGTTCTTTTGCTCTTCCATTTTATTGACTTCCGTTTTTGTATTTAGAATGGCAAGAACAAGAAGCTGCCGGAAGAGACGCAGCAGGCTACTAGTGATGCTACCGGGTCGACTGACCCTCCCGGTCAGCCAGCTAAGCGCCAGAAGACTTTGCCTCCTACTGGTAGCTCTAGCCAGAAGAAGGTTGATCCCAAGGACAAGGGAAAAGGGGTGGCTCAGGCTGAGGAGCCGGAGTATGAGATTACCCGGAGGGATACTGGGGTAGTGCACTGTTCTGACGTGCCTCTGTCCGAGCTGACTCCCAAAGATCTAAGGATTCGCTGGAGGAGGGCCATGGGCCAGCTGATGTCCGACAAGGACTTGAAGCAACTGGCTGCTATCCCTGCTAAGTCCAGGGTCAACGAGATTTTAGCGTTGCAGGCTGAGGTATTATGGTTTTCTATTCGCCTGTTATTTTACCCTTTTGAAGAATTTCTAACATAACTTCTTGTAGGTGAACTTACGGACTCAGTATGAGTTGACGGCGGCGATGGGGTTGGACACGCTGGAGGCGGACTTGAAGGCCTCAGAGAAGAGGGTCCATGAGCTAAATAGTAAGCTGATTTTGAAGAATGACCAAGTGGTGAGCCTCAAGCATGATAACACGGGTCTCCGGCATGCTCTGGATCAGATGTATGGCAAGTGCCGATTTCTGAAAGAGGCCGTGCTTATGAGGGAACGCCAGCTTTCTCTTAAGAAGAAGTTGGTCAAAGAATGGCTGGAGACTGACGAAGGCCGTCAGTTTCAATCTAGGCTGTGTTCTGACGCCTACAGCCAGGGGCTTCGGGTAAAGGAGTTGATGCTGCAACATGCCAATGAAAAGTCTGAGAACAAAATAGACTTTGAGGCTTTACTTAAGGCCGGGGAAAACGAGCATGAGGCGGCTGTTGCAGAGGCCACTGAAGAGATGAAAGAGTTGGAGGCTCTTGGTCCTGACGAAGACGACGAGGCCGAGAAAGCTGCTTGGGAGGAAGCTTTGCCTGCTGAGCTTTTGAAGAGGTTCGATGTGGATTTCGAACATTATGATATCTCCATCCCTTCCAGGCCGCCAACCACAAGGGCTTCTCCTGTTCAGGCCGTTCCCCTTCTCCAGTCCCCATTGCCAACTTCTCCTGCTTCCCCAGCTGTTTCCGCGGGCCATCAGACTCCAGCCCCAGTCGAGATCCCAGACCCCCTCTTCACTATGGACGAGCTCATGGCTGATTAATTTTAGGATTTGTATTGCTGTACTGGTTTTTGGGTTGTAGTTTGTATTGCCCTGATGGGCTGAACTGTATTGACTTTTGGGCTTCGGCCTTTATTGCGACTTTCGTTTACTTTTCTGCTGTTTTTAAATGCTTGTTGAATTGTTTATTTTTGCAACACTTTTCTCTGCATATGCCCAACTATTAAGACGTGCTATGCCATGTATAAACTAGCCGTGGTCGTTTGCTAGTATTAATAAACTTAATAACATTGTTTCATAAAACGCCAATCAGTTTCATTCATATAATGCCGGTTAGGCCGGCGCAAATTCATACGCTGCCGGTTAGGCCGGCGCCAATTTCTTATAGATCAATAAAACTAAGTGCCGGTTAGGCCGGCGCAAATTCATACAAGTGCCGGTTAGGCCGGCGACGATCCCTTGAAACAAAAAGCCCCTTTTTTGATAGTGGGCCGAATACAACGCGAACTATAACTAATGCCGATCAGTATGTAGCAGTATGCCCCCAGTTCGCTTTGGAGGCGGCGCTTCAAACATAGAACTTCTTAAGATGGTCCGAGTTCCATGGCCTAGGCAGAGGTTTGCCATTTTCTTCTAGCTCATAAGTTCCTGGCCGAACGACTCGAGTAACTCTGAAGGGACCATCCCAGTTTTTTCCTAGCTTTCCCTTCTCGGTAGCCTTCCCTGTGGCTTCAACTTTCCTCAGTACCAGATCTCCGACCTGGAACTGGCGTGGCTTAACGAGTTTGTTGAACTGCCTTGTCATCCTTTGCTTCTGGGCTACGGACTTGAGAAAAGCGTCTCCCCGCACTTCTGGTAGTAAGTCCAAGTTGATGGGCTTATCTTTATCGTTACTATATTGGTCGTAGTAGGTTACCCTGGTGGAGGGAATTCCTACCTCAACGGGGAGTACGGCTTCAGTACCAAATACAAGCGAGAAGGGGGTGTGTCCCGTGGCTTCCTTGACCGTTGTGCGGCTGGCCCACAATATGCCGGGTAGTTCCTCTACCCAATTCCCGCGGCTTCCTTCCAATTTCTTTTTTATTCCTTTGAGGATAATCTTGTTTTCCGCTTCTACCTGGCCATTGGTTTGAGGCCGGGAGACAGACGAGAACCGGGTATCAATACTAAAACGAGCGCAGTACTCCCTGGTGGCCGTACTGTTGAATTGCTTGCCGTTGTCGGAAATGATTACTCGAGGTACCCCATATCGGGTGATTATATTTCTCCAAAGAAACTGACACACCTGTTTGTCCGTGATGGAGCTGAGGGCCTCTGCTTCGACGTACTTCGTGAAGTAGTCGATGGCCACTAAAACGAATCGCCGTTGTCCACTGGCCGGGGGGAAAGGGCCTAATAAGTCGATGCCCCATCTATCGAATGGCAGGATAGCTTGTATAGGAGAGAGGTAGTTGGAGGGCCGGCGAGGCACTTCGCCATAAAACTGACATTTTTCGCAAGTCTGAACAAGTTTTTCAGCATCCGTCTTCATGCTGGGCCAGTAATATCCGCTCCTCAAAACCTTTCCCACAAGTGTCCGAATTCCTTGGTGGATTCCGCAAGCTCCTTCGTGTATTTCTCTCAAAATGTAATCTCCCTCAGTGGGGGTCACACACTTGAGCAAGGGGTGAGTATAAGATTTTTTGTACAACGCCCCTTCATACCACTCGAAATACTTGGCTTTTCTTACCAGGATTGGGCCTTCTTCAGGGTCCTCGGGCATTTTGCCATCTCGGAGGAGGGAGATATAAGGATCCATCCAGGAGTCCGTCCTATTGACTCCACCGACGAAGGCGTTTATACTGGGGCTGGGCAAAACTTCCCAGACAATGTTGCGAGGTTCATTGCTGATAGCCGAACTGGCCAATCTTGACAGGGCGTCGGCCTGTGCATTTTCTGATCGAGGGATGTGGCTAAGAGTGACGGATTCAAACTTCTCAACGATCTCTTTAACTTTGATGAGATACATTTTCATGCTCTCATCCCTTGCTTCGAACTCCCCGCTCACCTGGCCTGCAATTAGTTGAGAATCAGTGTGCGCAATGACTTTTTTAGCGCCCGAGGCCAGACAGATGCCGAGTCCTAAAAGAAGGGCCTCGTACTCGGCTTCGTTGTTGGTTGCCACGAAGTCAAAACGCACTGCATGTTCTAGCCTTGCCCCGTGAGGGGATATGATGAGCAGGCCGGCCCCTGCGCAATCCCGTGTCGAGGACCCATCAACAAACAACTTCCATTCCTCTATCGCGGAGATTGGTTCCAACGATCCCGTCAATTCTGAAATAAAATCGGCAAGGGCTTGGGCTTTAATGGCCGTTCTTGGTTCGAATTCCAACCCGTAGTCAGCTAGTTGGTTGGCCCAATCAGCTATCCGAGACGATTGATTCTTACTTTCCAGCACTTTTTTCATCGGCTGGGAGGTGCGAACGGTGACGGGGTGAGATTGGAAGTAAGGCTTCAACTTCCGACTTGACATTACCAATGCAAAAATAGACTTTTCAACAGTTGAATATCGCGCTTCCGACCCGCGATATGCATGACTGATGTAATAGACCGGCAACTGTTGTTTGTCTCTTTCGGCCACTAAAACAGCACTTAAGGAAAATTCTGATACAGAAACGTACAAATACAACCTTTCGCCCGGCAAGGGCGAAACTAACTTAGGCATCTCGGCCAAATACTCTTTCAGTTTACGGAAAGCATCTTCTGCTTCCTGATCCCACACAAACCTGGGTTGCTTCAATGTCTTGAAGAAGGAATGGCATCTATCTGCCGATTTGGACATGAATCGGCTCAGAGCCGCGATGCAGCCGGTTAGGCGTTGCACTTCTTTAACAGTACGCGGCGAGCTCATTGACAGTATTGCTTGAATCTTATCGGGATTAGCTTCTATCCCTCTTTCATCCACTAAGAAACCTAGACACTTGCCCCCAGTCACTCCGAACACACATTTCTCCGGATTTAAGCGCATCCTGTTCTTCCGCAAGGTCTCAAAGGTTTCTCGAAGGTCTTTCGCGTGGTCCTCGGCGAGCTTACTCTTGGCAATCATATCGTCAACATATACTTCCAGATTTTTTCCAATTTGCTCCTTAAAAACTCTGTTGATCATGCGTTGATAGGTGGCCCCCGCGTTCTTGAGGCCAAACGGCATGACCATATAACAATAGACTCCGGAAGGGGTGATGAAGGCGGTATGTGGCCTATCTTCCACGGCCAGGGGGATCTGATGATAGCCGGCATTGGCATCCATGAAACTGAGCAGGGCATGTCCTGCCGTGGAATCTACCAACTTATCGATCTTGGGCAGGGGATAATCGTCCTTGGGACACGCTTTATTAAGGTCGGTGAAATCGACACACATGCGCCACTTACCGGAAGGCTTCTTCACTAAAACCACGTTTGCCAACCAGTCCGAATACTTGCATTCCCTTATAAATCCGGCTTTCAGCAACTTTTCTACCTCTTCTTTTGCGGCGGCGGCTCTTTCAGCGCCCTGATGCCTCAACTTTTGTTTGACAGGCTTGTAGCCTGGCTTGATGTCCAGATGGTGTGAGGCTATTTCCGCGGGTATGCCGGGCATTTCCTCTACCTTGTATGCAAACACATCACGATATTGTTGGATCACATTAATGATATCGTCCTTCACTTGTCCGGCGAGATTCCTTCCCAAACGAATCTTTTCCCCTTCCCATAAAACGATTTCCTCATAGCCTTCTACGGGTTGAGGCTGGGTACTTCTTCTTTGATAGTCTTCTACTACATGCATGATTGACTCGGCAATTTTCCTCTTCTTGTTCTCGGGGTTCCTTTCACCTTCTGCCCCCATTTTGAGGCTATTAACTTGACATTCTCTGGCTATCTTTTGATCTCCATGTAGGGTCCCTACTTGACCGTCGTCTTTCTCATATTGAATGAGTAACTGATGAGACGATATCACAGCTTTAATCTTGTTGATCAGGGGCAGGCCCATGATGATGTTGTAAGGAAAGGATATGTCGACTACTGTGAAACGGACCGGCAAGGTCCTCCCATTTCCTCTTTCCCCAAATCGTACCGGGAGCACAATGGTGCCTGCCGGACTAACTCTACTTCCTCCGAAGCCAACCAACGGCCGATCCAGCTTTTCCAAATGTTCCGAGTTGTATTTGAGTTGTTTTAGGCAATCCATGGTGATGAGATCGGCTGTGCTGCCGGTATCTACCAAAACTCTCCTCACACTCATCAATCCAACTTTAAGTGTTAGGACAATGGGGTCCGAGTGTGGGTGTTGTATTGCTTGACTTCCTTCGCCGAATATCATCTTGGGTCCGTCGACTGCCTTCTTGGTTTCCGCGGTCATCTGACTTAGTGTATGTACGCTGTCTTTCACTGACCGATTGCTGACAAAAAACTCTGAATATCCTCCTGTTATCATATGAATTACTCCTTGCGTGGCTTCAGATTGCTCATTATCATTAGCGCGCCTTTCTGGCCGGGGACGGGGAATCTCTCTTCTTTCCCTCGGTCGCCCCTCCTGCTTCAAAAATCTATTCAACTGACCCTCGTCAGCCATCTTGTCTAGTATTCTCTTCAACTCCCTACATTGTGATAGGGTATGTCCGTGCTCTTTGTGGTAATCGCACCAATAGTCTGTGTTTCTTCGTCCTTGCGACGTAGAGATTCGTGGTGGTGTAGGTAACTGATCTCTTATTGAATAGAAAATGTCTTTTTGACTCCGGTTGAAACGCGATTCGGCGCTTCCTTTTGATTCCAAGGCGGGGTATGCGTGGGCTTGTCTCCGTACTTCTTCCCTAGGGGGTCCCATTGGTGACCGGAACCTTTCCCTCCCCGCATTATCCTGATTCTGCCGGCTAGGCGTAGCTTCCTGCGATCTTCCCGCTTTTTCTTTCTTCCTTCTCGAGTCTAAAGGTGTGCAAATGTCGGAGGCTCGGATGAATCGCTGGACAATTTCCATGGCCTCCGTGTATGTAGTGATGTCATGCTCCAATAACTTCCACTTCAACCTGGGTGTTTTAACTCCGTTGATGAGGGCAGGGACCGTCGTGGCATCGTTGGCTCCCGGTATGGAGAGTACTTCCTCATGGAACCTTTGAACATATTCGGCCACCGTCTCTCCCTCCTTCTGGATGATAGACATTAAATGCAAGTTTGATTTTCTCTGCCTCTTTGATGCAACGAAGTGATCAAGGAACAAGGCCTCAAGGGCTGCAAAACTATCAACGCTTCCCGATGGTAAGGCAGTATACCAGTTCAAGGCTAACCCGGTCAGGGTGGTTGGGAAGAATTTGCAGAGCATGGCCTCGCATGTAGTACTCACGGCCATGTGTGCTCGATAGGAGGCCACATGTTCACTCGGATCTTGTGATCCGTCAAATGATCTAATGACTGGAACCTTGACCTTGTTCCGGTTAGGAACGGCCAGTATACGTGCCGACAGCGGCGTCTTGAAAATGGTAGGGGCCGAGTCTGACCCGTCTCGAATGTACCCTTCCTGAGCGTAGTCATACCGCTCTTGGTATACTGGGCTATGATAGGATTCTTCCATCTGCTCTTTCCCTTGTCTCCGAGAATTGAGGTGAGTCCTGACATCTTGTTCTTTCTTTCTTCTGTTGATAATCTGACGGGCATCGAACCTTGAACTTCCGGATTGTTCTGGCATTTGACTACGAGCCTGTTCCCGAGCGCGGCTGGGAGCTGGTCGAGTTGGCTCCTCTTGTACCCGACTTTGATGCTGCAGGTTTGGCATGCCCCAGATTGGTTGTTCTGCGGGGTCAGGGTTACCTTGCAAAGGTGATTCCTGACTGTCAGCAATGTCCTCTACCCAAAAGTCAGGAGCTTCTCTAGTACGAGTAGTGTGCGGCTCCCTACGCCTTTGGGCAGAATGGAGTAAATGCTGCTGCTGTGGCTGTAGGATAGTAGGCAGAGTCCTCACAGCTTGTTGAAGTGAATCTTGAAAACGAGAAGTTATGGTGGCAGCGAATTCTTCAAGGTCCTGCCTAGTGACAAGATTCGGCAGGGGTGCGGGTTCCTGGTCGTGGACAGAACGATCAGAATGGTGCTCAGATTGCCGAGTATTGGCTCTGGTGTTCCTCTTAGAATTCATGGCTTTTTCGTTGGAAATGTAGGTGAAGTCAATAATGCTTATCTCTCCCCACAGACGGCGCCAAATGTTTCTGCTTAGAAATCAGGTCAATATCTCCCTGACCGGAAGGTGCTGTTTCGTTGACTATTCTCAGACTTTTGAGTGGGAATCTGCAAAACAAACGAAGTCAGCCTGTCCGGGGGCTTTTTCCCGGAAAGCCTCTCCGACGCTCAAGTCAGTTGGATTGATTTGTGAAATGTAATTAGAGATTTGTTTTGGTAAAAGGAGAGAGAAAAGCTTACCAGATTTTGGTGAATAGTGAGGTATTTATAGCAGAAAATGAGTGGAGCAAATAGCTCCAAGGGCATTTTGGTAATTTCCCACAAACTGATAGTTTTGGGCTTACCATTAAGGCCCAGATGAGAAATTAGGGTTTGACCCAATAACAAGAATTAATATTCAAAATTTAATATTAGTATTCTAAATTAAACGTAGAAATACTAGAAGCCCAGTTAGCTAAGCGATAAGCGATAAATTTCTTTCTGTATAGTGAAAAGAAAAATCTAATCTAAATGATCGGAAGTAGGGGTGGAATAAAAATATAGATGAATTTTTTGTTTTTCATTAGTTTGGGATCTAAAAACAAGTAATTAGACTAAACCAAATGTAAATTAAACTAATATTATTCAGTATTTTAGGACCTTTAAATTAGAAGGCTATATACAATTGAACACCTTACATGCCTAAAACTGCTGCTAATTAATAGCAGTGTAAATTGAGAGGCACTTTCAAATATACTTCCTCTGTTCCATATTAGTTGCATTATGACATATGAAAAAATAGAACTATTTATTTATCACTCTTAATTTCTGATTAGTTTTAATCTATAAGTTAAAACATAGTCAAGTGAGATCTTGTTTCATTTGTTTCATTGCAAAGATTCTTGATATCAAATTTTTATATATTTTTTACAATATATAACTAGATATATTAAGAATTAAATTAGTACATTAAACTGCATGAAACAGTAAACATTACAAGTAAACTTAAACGGAGAAGTTTCTAACTTAACAAATACATCCTCCGTTTCATAATATTTGCTACCGAGTGTGACATGTTACGTGAAAAAATGTCACTATCAGTAGCAAATATTATAAAACGGAGAGAGTAATAAGAAGTTTCTACTATGTTCTAAATACTAATAGTGGTAGGTTATGGTGATTTGACTAATTCATCATCCACCTTTTTCCGCATTTTAAAGCATTTACCTATCTCATTATTTTACAATTAGTGTTATTTTCTGCTGATTAATTCTTGCATGCCTAACCAATTAACGTTTAAACCACCCTTAACAAAACCGTCCTAATTCAACTTCTAATTATTTGTCCTTTTTTTTAAAAAAAAAAAGTAATTTTGTCCTTTTTAAATTGTCCTTCAAAACTTTGGAAAGCTATTTTTGGCAAATATCTCCATATTTTTATCTTTGTCTATCTTCTTGGAGCCGGAGGGACTCTTTTCTTTGGTCGTGCTATCCGGGTATGAGTTGCCACCGTCCTTCCCTCCTCAGACCCTGCCCATAATTTTCTATGAGCGGGATGTACTGGGTAGGATGATGATGATGATCTCCATATTTTTACATTATGGGTTGTTTAGCATATGACTGTTAAATTAGTTGAAATTATTGACTGAATTTTTATTTTATTTAACCAGCTAAAAGTATTAATCCATAACCAACTGTTAAGAAGATATTTTGTAAAAATAAAATGATGGTTATTTATAAACGAAAATTAGGCTAAAAGTTACTGTTCGTTCTTAAATATTCTTCCCATTTGGAATATTTCACTTTAAGGAAAGAAAAATTTGATTAATGTTTTTGACACATATTTAAAAGATAAAATATATCCATGTGAGATCTCGTTATATTCGTCTTAATGTATACTTTTTTAATATGTATTTTTTATAATTATTAATTATATGTATTTAGAAATATTGTGGTTTAAAATTTACTTTGAAAACTGTGAAAAAAAAAAGAGAAAGAACAAAAGAAAACAAAGGGAGTTATAGAAAAGCTATTATGATTAGCTTTTGGGTTTTTGGCTTAAATTTTTTATTTTTTTTTTGGCAAAGTAAGTATTACTTCTATAAAATGCCAGAGAAAAGATAGCCGAAGCTTACAAAAGATCCAACAGACTGAGAAGTCAAACCAAACCTAAGCTTCTAAGGGACAGGCCCCTTGTCATTCGCTTGGTCGGAAAAGACAACTCCAAAAAGAGAACAATGCTCCTAGTCTATACAAAGATAATATATCCCACTACTGATGATTTACATTGACGATACATTGCAGGCTATACTGTGCAGCAACTTAATTAAATTTTATATTTAACTAGCTTTGAAATTATTTTTTTTATAGCTGTTTGACCAATTAAATAGTTAAAAGTTAATAATATAGTTAATTGCATGTGTGACGGTGTGAGACCAAAATTTTGTTGTCTATTTGTGTCACGGAGAAGTTTATAAGTATTAATATAATAATTAAATCCATAATAATGACAAATTAGAGGAATTAAATTAAGGACTATTAATGAAATTAAATCATTTAGTCTTGACTAATACACATTCCCAAAGGACTTAATTCACTCACTTAATCAGCTTTTAGGATTTTCATGGATCACTCTTATTATCGAATGCTTGTATAGACTCGTATTTTTCATGTTTCTTAGACTCTAAATTATGATTGTAAATTGTAATTAGAGTTTTAATTAATAATAATATTTATAATTTTACGAGTCAAGTATAATAATATGATTTTGTAATATCATTAAATCCATAGGATACGATTCCAAGAGGCATTTGACTTTTAAGGATATTTATAGATCACTTTTACGAATTCACAACTTTAAAATAAAGGGACAAAGTCACAAATTTTGAATAGAGAGACGCAAGATCAAATGTCATCGGGATTTTAGGTGAGGGTCGAAAAAATACGATGAGTTAAGGGCATTGAGTTGTTCATTGACAGTGAGACCAACAAGTATTATAACTTAAAGGTGAAAAGAAAAATAATTTTTGGGTCAATTAATATATGCTATATTTTCAATTAGTTTATATAACGACTCAATCTTTTGAAATTAAAACTTTGACATTATTATTGATATTGTTGCATTAAGTTATATGATCGTATCAAAAATAACTTCTACGTGCATTAAGCACCATTCAAACAACCACTGATTATGATTTAATTCAATTTATTATGCTTCAAGTCGATATAAACATTGATATATAATGATGTATATTTATACATATAAGCATCGTGAAATAAAGTCAAACCCATATTCAACATCAAAAAACAATTATGCGAACAACCCTAAAATTAACCCTTCTATAGTTAGTATTTTTCAACATTTTGATCCTTCATATAGCTATCACCCTATAATCTACAAAATTTAAAACCATGAACTTTGCACAAGATATTCTTTTAGGGAGTATTAATTTAAACGTTTTCTTGGATTACAGGGTAGAGATTAAAATAATATTAACAAAAATCAAATTCAAATAATCCCATCTACAAATTATAATACTTATCGCCATTAAAACAAGACTGGACCTGATTCTCCGTTTAAATATATTTAATAAAACGTGCCGACAATAGTTTGTATGGCACAACGTCAATAAGGGTGTGATATAATCCTATACGTCGTTTACTATATTTGATTATTTGCCGTTTCTTTTCATATATAAAGCTTGGTTCCATGTCCAAACCATAAATCCTATTTCCTACGTCGTTTCTTTTATAATTGATTGCCGTTTTTTGTTCTACTATAGCGTCACCTTATCCTCAGCTGCCCTAAATTATATACTAAATTATAATTTACTCCTAGTATTTCCTCCGTTTCATAATACTTGCTACTGAGTGTGACATATGCGGAAAAATATTACAATAAGTAGCAAGTACTATGAAACGGAGAAAGTATATATTATACTGCACGTGATCTCTCCATCCTATTTATTTAGCATCATTTGCAATTTTAATTGATCACATTTATTTAGCATTATTTTGTCTCTGAATAATCACACCTCCACTACTTTTTTAATCTTATTTATATACTTTTCTCGAATGAATTTCATCCATACAATTTAATTATTACAGCTACTACAAATAATTATTGATTTGGTGACTAGTGTTCCCAATCAAATTAAATGGGTCATTAATAATGGCGACCCAATTCCTACCAAAAGCTACGACCTCAAAATAAAAAGTCCATATTCTTATTTTTTTAATTTGTATTAATCAAGCTATTTAACTCATATTGTACGTAATTTAATTATCTTATAAAAATCGTTTCTCACAATAATTTATGATTTAATTATCTTTTAATTTAATTTCATCTACGTAATTTAGTTTCTTGTCTCATTTATTACAAATATTTTATATATTTTTAAAAAACACTTAATTAATTTCTAAATAAAAATACATTATGTGTAAACAAGCCGTTATATTAGGCAAGTTTATATATGCTGACATTATTAATTATCATTGATCATCCTCTAAAATTATGCATATTTAATTTGTTAGCGGAATGTGACATGGATGTTTTTGTCATATTATTAGATTTTTCTTATCTACTTCCTCCATTTCAAATTACTTGCATCATTATAAAATAATACATTATTAATTCATCACCCTTTATTTGTAATTAGTTTTTAATTTATAAGTTAAAATATAGTTAACTGAAATTTTGTTTGATTCGTCTCAATATAAAGATTATTAATATCAGATTTTTATAATCTTTTACAGTACATATTTAGAGATATTTAAGATTAAACTAGTTCAATATTAGACTGCATGAAAAGCCAAATAATAATGCATTTACTTTAGAACGAAGAAAATATATGTATATATAATATACTATACTGTAAGAGTTTATTAGCTAGAAAATGAAATACATTTTTTTATGTATCTTTGAACTTGCATTACGATAAAATTACATGAAAGATTATTGAGTGATATAGTATTAGCTACATACGAAGCTAGTAAATATAGAAGTACTTGTTATTTGTCCCCTTGATTTGCTGCATTTTAAATTTTAACATTTCCATTTAATTTGCTATATTTTCCGTTCATAATTTACAAATATTTTTCATTTACATTTTTTATCTCTCTTTTAATACTAGTCACATAATTTAAAAGTTTTTTAATTAAATATTCCTTAACAATTAAAGTAGACGAAACGGCAAGAGGTGTGCTGCATTGGAGGTGGGCAAGGATGAAGTGGATAGTGAATCAGCAACATCAGCATGACGGCAAAACCATAATAAATAATAATTAAAAAATAATAAAATAATTAAGGAACGACTAACGAGCATTCAGCATGCAATACAACAGGGTCGTCCCGTTTATTTTTGGATCCCAGAGCAAAAGATAAAAAAGAGACCTTTAAAACTTAAGGCGTAACGCTGACGCATAATATAATACACCTTTTATTTTTTATTGTTAATATCTAAACCACTTTATAAAAAAAGCACTAAAAATTTATGTTATTTAGCAAATATAGAACGTTATATATAAAATTTCTTCAAATTAATATCACTTATATACATAAAAATAAGATTTTTTTGCTTTGTAAAAATATAGAACCCTAGACGGTAGTCCGCTTTGTCTTTTGCTAATTGAGGGCCCCGCAAAACAAGATGGTGAGAGATGAGTGATGACCGATGACCAACCCCCTCTTCCATTTTGTTAGGCACAGATAGTATTCAACATAGCTGACTCACCTCTGACTTTGATTCACTTTTTTTTATTACTCGTGGGCCCCTTTTTATGTATGCCAATATCATCATCATCATTTCATCAATGCATGCACATACATGCACATACATACCTTCTTCATTCTTCACACATACATGCACAGAATGCACTCATGATATATAGTCCCTCCAACTCAAATTAATTGTTTACTTTGGGTTGGATACAGATTTTAAGAAAATAATAATTGAGGTATTTTAATTGATTAT
Organism: Amaranthus palmeri; assembly: GCA_019776075.1. Taxonomy (NCBI): domain Eukaryota; kingdom Viridiplantae; phylum Streptophyta; class Magnoliopsida; order Caryophyllales; family Amaranthaceae; genus Amaranthus; species Amaranthus palmeri. The sequence continues at coordinate 2,669,365 of JAAKBH010000271.1, read as the reverse complement.
AATAATTGTAAATGTGGTGGTTGGGGTATTTAAGTGATTATAATAATTATAAAGATAGTAGTTAGAGTATTTTAAATAATATAAGTGGTCAAGTGGAGTATTATGGTCTTTATTAGTATGAACATAGGGTATTTAGATAAAATTTGGCAAAAATAAAAAGTAGACAATTAGACTGAATTTATCCAAAAAAATAGACAATTAATTTGAATTGGAAGGAGTATTCTATACATGTTGGAGTACTAATATTAGTGGTATTTGGTACATCATTTCTACATTAAAAGTTCAAGAGGTTCAATATACCCAACCTAGCTAAACATTAAAAGCAATCACAATGAGATTATTTTTATTAATCTTTGATGTTGTATTTGGTTGTTGAAAAACAACTAGACTTTGTAGTGTTACTGAATCCAAAAAATATTCACAACAGAATCGACAATTTGACTTCTAACATAATTTTTTTTTGACCCGACGACTTCAACATAGATTTACAGTTATATAAAAACAAATGTAAATGCAATGTACAAAATTGATCTGATGATTTAAATGAATACACCATAGAAATCGTAACGATCAATAATCTAGAGGTGTTCAAAACAAATTCAATGACCAGATTTTCACCCAACCTTGTAACCAAATTTCATTTGGCTTAATCTAAAATGGATTTACAATTGTATAAAAGTCAATGTGGGTATAAGACCCGATTATAAAGCGACTCGAAACATCTTATGTGAAATCAACCCGATATACTGAATCACATATCTAATTGGATTGGCATGTGGGAAACGGGTGGGTGTGGGTCCTACATAGAATTTAAGAATATCGTAGAATCATCCTAACACTAACATATCCAACTATGACCTATCCCACCCACCAAAAATTGATACGGTAAAAGTAAAAAATAAAAGCCACCAGATACGAATATCCGAACATGATTTTGTTGGGCCCACACCACATCAGCCTAACATGTCTCACACGTGGCATTATTGAATTGACACGTCGCTACGACTAGTCAATCAAGTCTGCACCCTTCAGAGTAGCGACGAAATAGCGACTGACAATATTCCATCGCTAAAAGTTGGTCGCCCACCTCTTTTTTACTACCCAAGAATTAATCTCGTCGCCCGATCGTCGCCGTATTGTCGGAATGAGCGGCAAAAATCCCGCTTTTTTCGTTTGAATTTTTTTTTCTACCATAAATTACCTTGGTCATTGAGCAAAATAGCCATGAAAAAAATTTTCCTCTCAAAAAAAATAATTTTTTTAAAAAAAAAAACTAATTTTTTTTTTTTAAAAATTCTAAATTTTTTGTTCGTGTTGGTGTGAAGTGTTCTAGAGGTGAAGAAATTTGGCTTTGTTAAAGGTTAGTTAATTTATTAATTAAATTAATAAATAGTAGTTAATTATAATATTAGTTAATGTTTATATATGTGGTTAAAAGTGTGTATAAGTAGTGTAATATTATTATTTGATTATTATTGTTCATTATTTTTATTTTATGTTGTTTTTTTATGGGTATTTTATGTTGTTAATTGTTAATTAGTTAGTGGTTTAAGTAGATATTTATTTGATTAAACTTTTGTTGTTGAATGAAATAATTGGTAATTTATGGTAAACTTTGTGTTATTTTTTTCAAAATTTCATCTTTTATATACCCGCTTTTGAATTTGTAAATAAGTTCTAGTTAGTCAACAATTTAGATTTTGACTTTTCATTTGATTTTTTGAGCTTTTAACCTTTTGTAATTAAAAAATTTAAACAATTATTTAATGAAAAGAAAGCTTTTAACCCTTTTGTAACTAAAAAATTTACAACGTATTTCATAAAAAACAAAAAAAAAAAGAGCAATTTTTAAAGTAACTATAGGCCAATATAAATTCTTTTTGTATTAATTTTGAAATATATATATATTTTTTGAAAATGTAATAAATGGCTACTTATATCTATTCATTTATTTATTTAATAAATTCACCTTATTATTTTATTAAACATTTACATTATCATATATATTAGGTTTTACCAATGAATGTTGGTAATGGTAGAAGTTGGATGGACTACAGAGGTGAGAATTATAAGAAACGGTTGGAGGAATTTTTGAATGGTGCTCGTAGAGATTTTCCAAATTCATGGTTATTAAGGACATTGGAGGAACAATTGTCAAATAGATCTATACCAGAAAATGTTCCAATTCCAAATCCTTACTCACGGATGGTGTATAATGCAATTGCCCCAAACACTTACTATCAATTTTTCCCTACACAATCTGATCATGTACCCGCACATGATGATGAAGATCCAAACCCTAATTCTAGACAGGTGTTTGAAATGCTTAATTATTCTAATATGCCGTTGTATTATGGTTGTAAGAATCACACCAGGATGTCTGTGATTGGTCGGCTAATAAAGCTGAAGACAGAATTCCACTTGTCTGAGAGGTGGTACGACGAGGTTTGTAAATTGGTGAAAGAAGTTATACCAGAACAAAATACGATGATAAACAACTTATACGATACAAAGAAGCAATTATCTGCCCTTGGATTACCTGTGGAGAATATAGATTGTTGTCCTAATGGGTGCATAATATATTGGGGGGTCAATGCAAATGCTAATTGCTGTCATATCTGTGAAACTTCTAGGTGGAGAAAAAACAAAAATGGTGATAAGGTTTCACGAAAACAATTTCATTATTTTCCTCTTAGCCCCAGATTACAAAGATTATATGCTTCAGCTGCCACTGCTGGTCACATGAGGTGGCACGCAGAACACCACACTGAAGATGGAGAGATGAGTCACCCATCTGATGCTGAAGCTTGGTTGAATTTCAATGCTACACATTCACACTTTGCTAAGGAAACTAGAAATGTTAGACTTGGTCTGTATACTGATGGTTTTAACCCGTTTGGCAATTCAGGGCAGCAATATTCATCATGGCCGGTGATAGTTACTCCATACAACCTCCCACCTTGGATGTGCATGAAGAAGCCGTATATGTTTTTGACTGTACTTGTTCCAGGGCCTTGCAATCCAAAACACAATATCGACTTATACCTTCAGCCGTTGATACATGAGTTGAACTTGTTGTGGGAGGAAGGGATTCGTACATACGACGTCTCTAAAAGGGAAAACTTCCAGCTTCGAGCAGCGTTGTTATGGACAATCAGTGACCTTCCGGCTTTTTCAATGTTATCAGGGCGCAGTTTAACGGGGGTACATGCTTGTCCGTATTGTATGGACGACTCTGAAGCTTTTTACTTGACACATAGTAGGATGGTGTGTTGGTTTGGCTGTCATAAAAGATTTTTGGATAAGAGTCACCCCTATAGGAAAAATAAAACAGGTTTTAGGTTCGTAAGAAAGCATTAGAACTTTTTATTCTTTAAAATACATTATTTTATTTATACTAATTGACTTTAATTATTTTAGGTCTGACATTGATGAGCAAAAAGATCCGCCTCCAATTCCTACAGGATATGAATTGCTTAATGAATTAGACCAATATGGTTTTTTGAGAGTGCACGAGGAAGACGCAATCAAACACAATAAGGAAGTTAGTAAGTACTCTGTCGGCTGGAAGAAGAGAAGCATATTTTGGGATTTGCCGTATTGGAAAAGTAACATTATTCGCCACAATCTGGATGTTATGGACATAGAGAAGAATGTGTTTAATAACATATTTAATACAGTATTGTGTGTGTCGAACAAAACGAAGGATCATGTTAGGGCAAGACATGATTTACATGAACTTGACATACGTTCAGAATTGCATCCTTTAGGTTTGTTTCAATGTTTACTTGTTTAATAGTGTACTTTATTACTAATATAATAATTAATGATGATTAACATTTAATTCATTTGATAGGTGCGTCTATTCCAAAAGCTTCCTACACATTAAATGATCAACAAATTAACATTCTTCTTCAATGGTTGAAAGATATCAAATTCCCAGATGGTTATATGTCTAATATATCAAAGAATATCGACATGGCTAAGCATCAGTTGTTTGCCATGAAAAGTTACGACTGTCATGTTTTCATGCAACGTTTAGTTCCAATTATGTTCAGAGAATTGCTACCGTTGAAGGTTTGGGAAGCTCTTACCGAGTTGAGCTTATTTTTTACAAGTTTGACAACCACAAAGCTAAATGTGGACGGCATGAGAAAGTTAGAAAAAGATATTCCAATTATTTTATGCAAATTAGAGACAATATTTCCTCCTACAATTTTTGATATCATGCAACATCTTTCCATCCACTTGGCATATGAGGCAAGGATTGCTGGACCAGTCCAATACAGATGGATCTATCCTTTTGAGAGGTGAATATATATTTAGTTAATTTTTAAATTTAATTATAATTATAGTTCATTACTTAACTGGTGCATTGATGTACATTATAGGTACCTTCGACATTTGAACCTAAATGTAAAAAATAAAGCCCACGTTGAATCCTCAATATGTAATGCATACCTGGCTGAGGAAACGTCACATTTCGTTTCTCACTACTTTGAGCCACATATCCATAGAATCAGTGATTTTCCAAGAAATGTCGATGAAAGCTGCAATAATAATGGAACCGATCTATGGTCAATCTTTACTCACCCAATCAATTTTCATGGGAAGAGTCGCGTGCGGATTTTGGATGAAATAGATTACAAAATTGCACATAGATACGTGCTAATGAATTGTCGAGGGACTTATCAACGTGTAATTGAGCTTAGGAGGGGATTACAAAGACACTATCCAAATTGGTCAAGTCAGAAGATTGAAACGCATCTGCATGACATATTTGCAGATATGTTCAAGGCTGCAGTATAATTTTTTCTATCTTTTATTCGTTAGGCTTCAATAGTTTGCAATTCAGTTTAACTAATTACTATAATTTTTGTTTATGTTACAGGCCCAAAAAGGATATTTCAATAATTTCGAGGATAGTAGCATTTTGAAGCAATTGGCTAAGGGACCACTAAAAGAAACTCAGAGTTACAATATATGTTACGTGAATGGCTATAGATTCCAGACAATTTATGATGCATCGAATGAAGCTGTAGACTTTAGTGGAGTGTGCATTAAAGCTACAGACAACAGTCCCAACAAAGATGATTTGTATGGCCAACTACAAGAAATTATAGAGGTTGAATATCCGGGATCGCCTGTCAAAAGAGTCACATTGTTCAAATGTCACTGGTATGACCCTACCACTATAGGAAATGGCCGCGGCACAAAAGTTCATGAAAGATACAAGTTAGTTGATATACATCATGGTCGCTCGTATAGAAAATATGACCCATTTGTGTTAGCAAGTCAAGCATCTCAAGTATATTATCTACCATATCCGAGCACGAGACAAAATTCAATAGACTGGAGGGCGGTGTGCAAGATAAAACCAAGAAATTTCGACAATGCAACACAACATGAACCTGTCGAAAGTGCTCTTCAAGAAGAAAATGGGGGACATATTACAATTGCAGAAGATATTGTTCACGTACCGCTTTGCGATCCATCAGGAGCACTTTCACAACAAGTGGACGATCTCGATATTCAAGATCAAGATGATGATGAAGATGTTGATGTGGACCTTGTATTGTCTGAAGATGGAGAAGAAGAAGATGATGTCGTGGTAGCTGAGAACGACGATTATTATAGTGATGAGGGGCCCCATTTTAAAAGACATTGCAAAAATAAATAGGGCCTCCACAATCTTTGCTCAGGCCTGGTATTATGTTAATCTAAATTACCAAATGTTTTCAGTCTTGTAGAATAGTTGGGAAATGGGAATGAATTTCTATTGTTGAATATAGATTATTTTGCAAATTCCTGTTATTCCAAGTTAATTATGGACATTTAATCTTTGTTGGTGATTATGCCTCTTGTTGATTTGTTTAGTTCGTGTAGCCGGCTATGAAACCATATTGTAAGGATTATGGCTTTGGTATAGGGTGTTTATTGGGGTTATCGGGTTGATTTCGGGTCAGATGTTTCGGGTCGATTTTGAATCGGGTCTTGTGTTCACATTGGTTTTAACATAATTGTAGATCCATTTTTACGTCGGGTCAAATCAGGTTCGGTTATAAAGTCGGATCATCTGGTCTGTTTTGAACACCTCTAGGCGTAGCTGTACTAATATACCAAGTTAACTAATGGCAATTAGTTATATTTTCCCATCTAATGTGTTAGAGCATATAACATATTTTAGGGTCTTAACCGCTTAAACTTTTGGTTGAGTTGGTTCTTTGACATAATGCTAAAAAATTGTTCTTGACTCAAGCAATAGTTTGATTAGAATACTGGTATTTGTGGGTCATTAGAATAATTTACGGACTATAATCGAAACCTTGACATTTCCCATGTAAAATTGATTAGAATAATTTACTTTGAAAACTAAACTTTTATTTGAAATGAATTCTAACATTGAGATTACTTTTAAAATTGATATTGGACCTGTCGAAATGAGTCGGTTGGGTCGGTTGCCGGACGGGTGATTATCGGGCCGGTCATGTTTCGGATTAAGTCGCTTTCGGATTGGTCGGGTTCGGGTTTTGCCAATTTCAAAAAATAATAACCTTTTTTCATTCTTTTAAAAAATATTCATCAATTTCTGTATTTTCTCCTTCCAAAATACACCTATTTACTGCAATAAGAGATAGTACTAATAAATGAATTTCCTTAATTACTAAAAATTAATTTAGTTACTTCAATAAAATGAATTCGTTCTGAAAAAAAAAGAATTTAGTGCATGTTAATAATAAATGTATTATTGTTTAGTCTAAATTTGAGCACATCGTCAAGATGGCCGAGTTGGTCTAAGGCGCCAGTTTCAGGTACTGGTCCGAAAGGGCATGGGTTCGAATCCCATTCTTGACATTCTTTTTGGTCCATTTGTTGTTTTGCACTTATAATTAATAACAAAAATAAATACTTACTAATTGACAGAAATGGCAACATTTTTTGACATTTATTGGTAAACACTTAGTCTTTTTGTTCCAAAGATTTTCTTTACGGGAATGAGTTGCCGCCATATTTTCCTCCCTAGACCTTGTCCATAGTTTTCTATGAGCAGGATACACTAGATTGGATGATGATAATGATCCAAAGAATTGCTACAAATATACTACAATTTATGTTTTCTAATAGTCGAGGGGAAAGGTAATAAAAATTAATTAAATATGTAAATAATATTTATGTGAATGATCATTCATCATTATTGCATTCAGTGTATTCCACTATAATCAAGCTATGAGAAGATATTAAAGATAGCAACTAACCTATACGGTCTTATCCATAAAAGAGAATATAGTCAAAAAATCCCTTTACTCAAGACAGAAGTCTGGATGACTCTAATTAATTAATATAACGCCTAAAAAAGCATAATATATCCTCATGAATAATAAAATGACAATATTAGTTCTCAAGTTTCCACTTTTGACTTTCAAGAGGGAATTTAACATTATATTCAATACAATTTCGTTATGTTCCTTCCCGCTCTATTGGGATTAAAGTTCTGATATTATTATAGAAAATAAAAATTAAAGAAAAGTGTAATTCATAACCAAAAATAAAATTATAACTAAAAAAAATTATAACAAATTCTACGGGCAAAAGAAGTAATAGTTTAGCTCAACATTCGAGTACAATAACAATGGTTTTGCACCTCATCGACCATAACATGGTTTTCCTTCGTAACATCAACCTCATCGACCATCGTCTATTGTAGATTTGGTAGATCATATTCTATTTAAGGCGATGTATGGATCCCGCATGTGTATTAGTAGTTGAAGCCTGAAGCAAGCAAGAAATTTGTTCATCGAGAGCATGCTCCCTCGACCAAAAAACAATGAACAACACCGCAAAACTGAATACGGGAGAAAATATTACTCATGTAGAAATAGCAGCAACTGGGGTCTGCTTCGTCTTAGCAAGCAACCTTGCCATGAATGCTGGGTTTGCTTTAAGCCTTTGTTTGACGTAAGATGTTCGGGCCTCATCTACCAATGCAGTAGCTTTACCAGCCTCCTCGATGATTTTAAGCAGGGTCTTCAGGCAATCCTTTCGGTTCTCTTCACGATGTTCAAACCTGAAAGCAAAAGGTCGTATATATAATGTTCCGAAATAGATTGTGCACTTTTTAAGCTCAAATGTGACAGACTATTACAGTTTCGTGACTAATTTGAAGAGTTTGTATATTATCAGATATATAAACCACAGTATCAAATCATCAAAAACATTTGAACCGTTGGTGAAATCATCTCGGTAAAGGAAAAGTAACAGTGCAAAGCATCAAGAAGTTGAGGGATAAACAAAAGGCAACCCATTGGCACTATGCACTTCATACACGAAAGGGAGTAGATATAAATAAGCATCGATTAGTAGAATATATGTCGAGTGCATTCCCTGATACAATTTTATCAAAATAAGATATGAAGCACTTTCAACGTCAATGAGATCTTTGTACAAATGAAAGGGGCGTCAGAGGAAGAAGGGAAAAGATGAACAAAAAAAAATAAAAGAGGGACTTCCAAAAGATTTTGAAATTCTCAGAATAGTAGGAACTTGTGTATATTGGTGGTTTTTCAAGCTTAACATTGGAAATTGTTTTGATGGGGAAACTTATTTACATGTCCATGGGTAAGAAAGCGACTCAAGTAAGCTAACTTGTAGCTTAAATGTGACGGAAAATGTTAACGTGATCCATTTATGTTCATCAAACATTGAAAAGACCACTAATAACCCATGGACATGTAAATAAGTTTCCCCATCAAAATGTAAATCAAGTAAGCAGAGGTTTTATAATTCAGCAGAGGAATTTTCGGGCTAAAATGTCTATGAAATACAACAAAGAAGAATCTCAAGCTTACCTTTCACTTGTGATTGTTAGCTCATCTCTTCCAGGATGATACCTTTTCCCTACTATTTCCCTCAGTCGACGAAATTGATATTTTGTAAGTCCAAGCTCTTTAACAGTAACCGATAATTTCACCTTTCTATTTTTGGGATGCCATGCATCACCTCCTAGACACATTACCACCCGTGATTGCCATCTGAGTATCGGACCCTCACCAGGTAGATCATCAGACATCTTCTCTACAGGCTCAGTCACCTCATCTGACTTTGGTTCTTGCTCCGTCTTCTTCAAATAATCAGCCACAATCTGATCCTCAAATTCCTTGAAATGCTGATATGCTTCCTCTGGTTCAAGCTCCTGTCTTTCACATTTATCTCCTAATTCATCAAACTTTGCTTTGACCTTTCGCTTAATGTCATCTGAAACAATCCACATATATAATGTTAATAAATTCATACACTTACACTTAAAAGTTTCTTGTTGATATTTGATTGTCTGAAATCTTGAATCTCCATTTCACATTAAAACTAACCATGATCTAACATTCTGACTGTATGACTTATGAGATCATGGATCTCCTCTCACATTGATAGTAGATCACTATCCACCACAAAAAAGTAGCCTTAGCGGTCAATGTTCAAGAGACAGGATACTGATGATCTAGAAGATAAACAAACACTAGTTCCTCGTCCCTGCTATAACTTCACATATTCCAGCTACCAAAAACATTACAATCATAATATCTTCTTTCCCTATTTATTAAAGTCGTAATCGGGTTTTTAAAGGTGGCGAAAAAGTTGTCATCTTTCCTAATAAGTAATCATTTACCATTAGAGTTCTTAATCTACAACTAAAATTAGGAAAAAAATGAAAATGACAAAACGATTACAAATTATCTTTTGTAAGATCATAAACTTTGTGGTGGTAGGATTTTCTTAATTCCACTGCCTACAGTGGTATGGAACAACCTATACCAAATTTTATTTCTTTTATCCCATCAACCCTTACCTACTCTTTCATCTTTCCATTAATTTTGTTGATCTCTTCATATATCCCCTCCATCGACTCTATCGTCCCGAAAAGACTCCCCATTCATTCCTCTCACCCATCTACCAGAAGTCGAGTCTACCTAAATAACTATTATCAATTCTCTCCTATTCCCAATTTATCAGAAGCTTATGACTAATCATTTACATATGGGTGGTCCCTTACATAACATACTGACAATCAATATAAACTTAATTTTGATACATGTTTTCTCTGTTTTCTTGTTGAAAAGAACTAGAATATTAAATAACTTTGATGTTGAAACCCATATAAAAAGTTTGATTTTGGTCACGATTGTACAGGATTCCTCCTCCCCTTGGCCCAGCCAACCATGGCTTATTACATCCTTAAATCCCTCAAAATTTCCTGCCATCTTCCCCTTATTTCACTTTCAGTGGATCTGCCTCAATCTTAGTTAAAAAGGTGCAAAGCGCCATATTCACTTTCAGTGGATCTGCCTCAATCTTAGTTAAAAAGGTGCAAAGCACCATAAGGCGCTAAGGGTCCTCAAAAAAAGGCCTAGGCATTTGGCGAAATCAATAGCCTTTCAATATGAGGCGCACAAAAGTTTTGAAAAAACAAAAAGAAAATTCTAAAAAAACCGCAGAGTAGTTTGGAAAAAAAGATTAGAATTTCCAAAAAGGGAAGAGAAAATATACCCGGCAGGTGCTCACGTCAAAAGAGTTTCTTGTGAGGCTAATACCAAAAGACGATATCAGGCACTTGCCTTTATAAGGCACTCTAAAGTGCTAGCCTTAGATTGCATAGGCGAGCTTTTTAAAACTAAGACCTGATTTTCAAGGGCTAATCAAAACTTCATTTGATGTTTGGTCATTTCATTCTTTACCTCAAGTCCTTAAGCTATTTGAAAGCTTCTTAGTACATGTGCAGTACTTTTATTTTGTCAAATTAAGGATATATGAAAACTCTTGATCTTACATATAAAAATCTGAATCACATTGATTTTAACTTTAGAGAGCAGTGCTGATGATGAAGTGGTGACTAGTAGGGTAAGCGCTGGAGTAGGGTGGAAAGGGGAGGGTGGTGGTGGGAAGGGTAGAGGGAGGTTGTGGGATGATATAGAGAGTTTTTCTTTAAAGTTTTAAGTTTTAAGATTGGAAAATAAAGGAAAATGAACTAATAAAATAGATTGCCATTAAAAAAGTTGAATAACACAGGATACCATTGATAAACCCAAAAAACTTTCTGGTATCATTGATAAAGTGCTGGAATTTTCCTTCTTAAATTTAGTGTCAAATGATCAAAAAAAAACTTTTTAAAGATCCTATTTGACAACAAATGCTTAGCTTTGGAGGTTAGAATAACGTCAAAACTAAAACCGATAATTCGATAAACAACCTTGAACATAGCAAGACATTGAACTAGCTGATTATCATATCATAGTAGATATAAGAAGCTTGCAAGAAATGAAACTTGATTAATGTACCTGGGAGGAGCTTATCCCAATCGCGCATATCCTCCAAAATCTCTTCACACTCCTTCATGTCTCTTGCAAGCCCAAATTTACTTGCTTCCTGAACAATGGAACCCCATTTTTTCTCATCCATGCTAAAGAACTCATCCTCTAGTAAGCTATTCACAACATGATTCTCGGCGTGACACAAATTCGGAATATCTTCATCGGTTTCATGCACCTCCTCGAAATCTTCCTCGAAATCTTCATCACGTATACCATCAATTGGAGAAAAACGAAATTCTTCCAACAGCTCATCGTCAGTATGCTCGTGCTTCCCTGATAACTTCCTTTTAAGTATGGCTTCATAGACAGACGCGAGTGCCTCTTCATCACCCTTGAAGTACTGTTCTATCCTCTTTTTCAATTCTAGGTATAAACATTTGCACATAATAATCAGAATCATGAAAAATACACACAATTCATTCCCATTTATATTACAATGAGAACAGGAAATCAATCAATGGCAGAATACATATAAATTCATAGCTTTCGCACAGCACGCATGGCTCACTCTATAGTAGTATTCTCGATTCGTCATAATGTAAATGTGTATACAAAATACAAGAAAGTTTCAACCCAGATACTAATTCCAGAAACAAACTGTATAGCAATTCAAATTCTGGGAAAAAAATCAATAAATAATGATAGATTTACATGTAAACAGAGAAAATCCAAATGCTCAAAAACTAAATAATAAGAAAGGGAATGATTAAAGGACAAATACCTTCATTACTGACATCCTCAACAGCATCAGGAAGAGTAGATTTAGGGTTTTGATCAGAAGAATCATTTTCAGAGGAGAAGAATCTGGGAGAGTATGAACGAGAAATCGGAGGTAACAGATTTCGACGAATAGGAATTCGATTGGAAATGGTAGGGGATGATGAGAAATTGCGAGTGAAGGATGAAATACTTCTGAGAATTACTCTTTTCATGGCTTCCCAATTCAATCTGCCTGTCCGTCTCTTTCTTGTTCTTATTTTCGGCAATTAGGGTTTAAAGGAAGCAAAATCCCAAAACCCCTGTTTAATTCATTTTTATTTTGAAATGATTTAATTTAAGTTGTTTTACTCCTAATAATTATTACTTACTAGCAAGTACCAGATTTCCAAAGTAAAATTATGTTTAATTCACCCTTAAAAATAAGTACCCCAGTCAAAATAAATAATTCATAAAAATAAATTTAATTAGTAAAAATAAATTTTAGTCAACAAAAATCAGTTCTAATCGGTAAAACTTAGTTATACAAAAATAAATTACAATCAGTTAAAATCAATTTTGATCATTAAATAAGTTTTAATTATTAAAAATTTATTACAATTATAAAAAATTATTATTTGAACCAAATATGGCCTAAAGGCATGGAATCGATGCGATTCTCACTTACCTTTTTTTACTCTCAGTCTACTTTATAATAAAAGAAACTGCTCTTTTAATGTTTGAAATTTTTTTTAATAAAATTAATAATAGTGATAAAATTGATTATCAATTTTCTATTATAATGTTTTCTTATTTATTATTTTTCCATACATCTAACAAAACTACTTCAATCTTTTTCTTTTTACTAGAGATAGGCATTATTTTTTTCCATCATCATCAATTTTTGTTAGATTTTATGAATCATCAATTCATCACCAAATCATATACTTTCTTTATCTTTTAGGTAATGAGCAGTGACCAACATTATAATCGAAAAAACATACTATATGATTTTTGTTTTAGTGAGTAGTAACCTTATAAGTGACCTAAGCACGGACAACTCCTACTCCGCCACCTCTACTTGAGAAAAACTCCTTATGGAAAGATTGAGAAATATGACGATTTTTATACGGATATATTATTGATAGAGTATATTTTTAACGCTAATGCTAACCATAAATAGCATCAAAAAGCAAACGAACATGAGTTCGGACCCAAATAATGATGGTAATCGGTGTTTCCCTCTGTGTATATAGTGGTGTAGGGATCCATAAGCTGTGCCTAGTGAAGAATTAAGAAAATAGCCTTGTTTAGGAAGGTTCAAGATAATATCATCATCATCCTACCTAGTGTATTCCGCCCATAAAAAACTATGGATAGAGTTTAGGGAGAAGGTTAAAGGTTGAAGGTTGAAGGTTGAAGAGAATACGGGTATAAATTATCCGTCACTTTCTCTCACCCAGACCTTTGTTTTCGAGCGGGATATTGAGTTTATGAATCATGATGATGAGTCTTGTTTAGGAAGGTGATTACCTATGTTTGCTAGTGCAAAGTTCTCATAGAGGTTAATGAGATAAATAATACAATAATAAATTCCTATAAATTGTAATAGCAATATTTGAGTTCCTTCACATATCAATATAATACATGCCAAATTGGCATTGCTTCTTACATATCTAAAATAAAATGTTTATCTAATCTCTGAGCAATTAGTTGGACCAACAGGTTCCCTTAAGCAATATGCTATGGCATTAACAGCTGCTTCAATTGATGCATCTTCTCCCTGTGCAATATTTTAAACCAAATGATAACCTCAATATGAAAATATAGTCATCATCATCACCATACGCAGTGTATCCCGCTCATAGAAAACTATGATCAGGGTCTGGGCAAAGAAGAACAACGGCAACTCATACCCATAAAGGAGAGTGCGATCAAAGAGTCCCCCGGCTCGAGAGGTAGTATAATTAAACAAAAACTCACTAACGTAAATCTACAATGTTTTGGCTAATATGAGAATATAGTAAGGTCGAAAAACCGCCCCTAAAGTCGAGGGTGGTTCCGGCCTTCTGGGCATGTGCAAAGTGTTCGATTGCGTACGACCCTCCATTTAGAGGCCTCACATCAAACTCGAAAATTGGATATTTGGGCGAGTTTCAGATCAGGTCAATTTCAACCCTTATTTGTACATAAATATATTGAAATTCATATTTAATTTTTACATTCGGGTTATTTCAAATCGAGCTGAGTCATACTCGGTTTTGATTAATCAGGTAAAATTTAGACAGCTCCGACAAGTAAAGAAACGGGAATCAATTCGACACTGGAGGGACTCACCTTTTCTTTCCAGTAAAATATATTTCCATATTTCCCGGCCAAACGACTCCAGAAACTACGCGGAATATCAAGATCAACTTGTTCTCCCACGTTGAAGTTCAATATATTCCCTATCGAAAAGATCAACAATTCATAAATGTATCAGGAAACAGCAAAAGAATCCCATAAATGTGTTTCCACAATGTGAATTTCTTTACCAAATGTAGGATCTGCAACAAATACAATCGTTCGATCATCCACATTCCAGAAATCTTTGATTGCCAACCCTAAGACGAATACAATAACACAAATTTATCGTCTAGAAAGATAATTACAAACAAAAAATGGAAATATAAATCATACCCAGTGTATCCCGCTCACAGATCAGGGTCTGGGGAAAAATGGAAATATAAATCAATCAAGCAAAATTGTGATTAAAATAAAGAATCAGGTTACCAGGTGTATCAGGGTAATTCTGTGCTAAGATCCTCAACTTGAATCCTGTATCTTTTTCAAGGTCAGCAATCTCATCTGCAAGTCTCTTTTCCTGGAAATTTTTGTTGCAACATTATTATAGGAAAATCTATTTTAGGAAGATCTTATTGTTGTCCATTAGTGTACACTTTCGGTATCCTATTTTGTTAAATTAGGCTGGACTTATTGTGAATGCCAGCAAATATCGGAGAAAACACGAGGTGCACACACTTCACAAGCCAAGGAGATATATGTCATCCCAAAACCATATGGCAATGGGAAGAAGATGTCCAATAGCTTATAAAGTGTGCACACCATTTTCAATTTGTCGATGTGGGATAACTCATCCCAACATATTCTAACATGCTAAATCAAATGGTGAATGAACAACAACAAACGGTCTTCCATTACCCCAATGCCACTACGTGGCTCCCACCTAGGTGGGGTATGGGGGTCGATCAGATGCAATTAGCCTTACTCTTGTTAGTGATAACAAAGAGGTTTTCTCCGATTGACCCTTGGCAATAAATATTATTTGCAACTTTACGTAAATGAAGAACAATTAAAGTAAAATTATCCATTCATTATCCCTCAGCAGTAAAAAAGTGCATATAGTCCTTTTCTATGATTCTCCACCTTTGATTTTAAGCACAAAGAAGAGATATAACAAGCCATGAGCATTTTTTTTATGTACAAAGATCAAAGTTATACCTAGGCCAAAAAAAGATATTTGTATTTTATTTACTTTGAAGACTGATAGAGTATATAAAATATCCTGAGGGCTTGGACTTGACTAAAATCTTAAGTTGATTGTTGAGACTTGAGACCTAGAATATGTTATATATGATAGAGTATATAACATCCTTGAGTCTCAACCTTGGCCTACGCTTTTGGTTAAAGCCCCAGGATATCGTATATACTCTATCAAAGATTATTTTTGTAGAGTAACATTTGAAATTTTGAAAGGAAACGCCCGACTAAAATTTATCGAAGTTTGTGACTAGTGTCACATGATTCGCTAAGTTCCTCATGAATCGCGAATCAGAAAAAGCAGATTATGGTCGACTTTTAGGCTCTTTTTTGGTTAATCTGGGCGAATCACAAATTTGAAAGCAAATAAGCCAACGAATTATGTAACTCTGTTTGTGACACTCCACTCCATATGATGGTCGGAAAAACATTTACATATGTTTGTTACTTAAATCACCTTGAATGACAAATAGCTTAGACAGCGTAAGAATCATCTTCCATATGACTAGCAACTATAATCAAAGCAAGAAAATAAACAATTGGTGACTGATCACATGTAATCCAGTCTCCATCAAACAAAAAAATTCTATAGCAAAGCAGTAGGTATATTCTTAAATCTTAAGCAGCTTATAGTATAGCTTAATCACCTGTCCAGCGGAGAGGAAGCCGGCAACATCAATAACAGCAGTGTACTCCTTAGGAAGCAGTTCAGGCTTGTTAACGCCCATTTTCGCTTCAGCATGCTCAACTCCTACAATACGAGATGATTTAATCGAATTCAGCTTCTTAGACAAAAAAAATAGATGATGATTTGATACCTTAAGAAACTTTTAAATGTACAAGTGCCAATATTATAGATACTTCTGACAAATTATAGAACTGAATAACTGTTTCTTGTTTCCCCTACAAGTTGATAAACAATGGAAGAGACATAGCTGTTCATTCGGATCATAGGGTTGATTTCGGGTTAGGTGTTTCGGGTCGTTTGATTGTGTCCATATTGCTTTTTACATAATTGTAAATCATTTTCGAAGTCAGGTCAAATCGGTTTCGGTTACAAGGTAGGATGTGTTTCGAGTCATCGGATCTGTTTTGAACACCTCTAGATGTATCCCGGAATAGAAAACTTTCTTATCTATGTTTACAGTATATACTTGTTTATTTCATATATCAAATTAAGGAATAACAATCAATGAAAGTATATAGAGTTACAGACGAAATGCAGACTCAGGACTCAGGAGGGATAGATTTTGTGACCTTCAAGAAGCAATTAGAAGAACAAGTCAACATACTAAAGCTTCATGCCAGAGCCCAAACCCATTGGATTTGGGAGTACTCGGGTGCATGGATTCCGTAACCTACAGAAAGCACTACTCGGGAGTACTTACCAAGGATCCCTTTAAGAAAACTCAACCTACAACCGTGAGGAGAAAATGTGACCCACCACAAACGAAGCAAAAGCAAGATGAAAACTATGAGCGCTATTTAGCGGTCATCTGTACACCAATATCTAGAAACTAACTAGAGCAATTCGTCCTATGCAACAATAGAGACAAGAAACCCAATACAATAACTCTTGCATACCATGAAGTCTGCAGTAACGAAATACACAAGCCTTATATGCATTCATTATATGAACGTAAGTTTGGTTAAGCAAATCTCGACTCATTCATGTTAGGATGAAAATATTCCCCATGATCTATATGCTCGTGAAGATTTCCTTTTGTTTTACAAACAATTAAGCAATGATAAAGGGCTATGATGAACTAGATTTTGCTATGATCCCTTTACCTGAGAAGTTTATACTTGGTGAGAGATTACACGAGCATTGAATAGAAAATGTTTTTGTCACAATTTGCTAGACTTGAAGTGCTTGTTTCTGAGAGATTACACAAATCATAACATTCACTAATCTATTGTCAAATATAACATAACTATTCAAAAACACTTAGACTTTAACTAATCATACATTAAGCATTGCATTCTCTCACAATTGTAATCCACTAATCCTAACCTCTAGCCCTAAATACTAGGAGAAATTAATCTCCAATTCTTAGAGAACCTCCTAGACCTCGTGTGAGTTCTTCGAGAATATTTGTTTTTCATCAATCAACAACACATACTAGGCCTAATGAGGACGTAAATCAAATTGGGTGAATCTTGTTACCCTTAATGTCAATGAACCAACTCCATCAAAAGCTTAAAGCTAATGGTTGACGCCCATGTCATATACTCTAACACGCTCACTCACACAAGAGCCCTTTACGCTAGAAGGGCGGATATTCCACTTTAAATAAGGGGTACTTGAGATTCAAACCTGTGACCTGGCCTCTGATACCATATCAACGAACCACTCAATCAAAAGCATAATCTAATGGTTGAGGCCCCAAGACTCTTAACACTTAATGTTGTCAAATTGCAGTGATTTTGCATTTCTTTCCTTAAATCCCCAATTTTATGATGTTGTGTTTTAACCCAATTGAGGACAGTTACCAATACCCTTAACATTAAACATCACTCTTAATTAAGCTCAAAGCTGAATTGTCATCCAAAAGCACATAAACCAAAATCATGAGGAAGCCATTAAAAAAATATTCTCAGAACTATAGAAGCTACTTGACAATACATATTTAGAACAAGTGAAGCAACAATTAGAGAAGAATCAGTACCTACCATTAAAAGAAAGAGCGAGAAAGAGAGAGCTTGAAAGAGCCAATTTCATAGACTTGGACCCAAATTCAGTGACCCAATTCTTAAAACGGGTAAGTTTTAAATTGGGCATTGTAGTGGTCATTTGAGCAGCAAGTTTAGTGGGTGTTCCGACATTAACAGGCCATGGAAGATGGCGCACCGCCATTTTTTTCAACTTGATCACCAGAAAGCCTACTGTGTACGGAAGTGGGATAAGATCACACAATACACACTCGCACACAATCTTGGTCCTTTCTTTTCTCCAACTCTTTTTTTTTTAAATTACCTTAAATAATCCAAACTATTCATAGTTTTCCTACAATAATCTCACCACCTATTGATTAATCATGAATAATTCTAATTTTGAAGGGTATTGTTACGGTGATGCTTAGCTGTATTAATTTAGTCAAGGTTGTGGAAGTCATGGAGTCAACCCTTGACCTTATTTGTTGACTAGCTCTTAGTCAAGGTAAGACTTTTCAACTTCCAGCAGGAATAACCGTCACATAACTTCCAGGTAACTACCCACTTCCTGCAGTAACCACCTATTTCCTGAAATAGGCAATGCCAACTTCCCACTTTCACCCTACTCATGAGTAACCACCATCTGATGGTTATAAAAAGGCTACCCTGGGTGATTTTGTGCCCAAGCCTTATTATCATACCGAAACTCTGTCAAAATACATACTCACCACCTTCGCCCACCATTGTTACCTACAACTACCTTACTCAGGTGACAAACAACCACTCTAAACACCCCTACCTATTCATTTCTAGTCATTATTCATTACTTTTCCCCTATTACACCATCTGACTTGAGCGTCAGAGAGGGTTTCCGGAAAAACCCCCGGGCTAGGCTAACTTGTTGTTGTGTAGGACAAACGTGCTGCTTTCAGGAGGTGTCGCTTCACAACTTGACCGACGTTTGACTACCGTACGACTTCCGCTTCAGGTATATCACGTGCCTTTCACACTTCCTCGTTTCATATTCGAAACAGTTTGGCGCCGTCTGTGGGGATACGAACATAAAAGTCATATCTCTGTCCAGAAAAATTAGAAATAATTTTGTGAGCCTTTACTTTTAATTAGGATGTCACTATGTGAGATATATCTCAAAGTAGGGGTGTTCACCGGTCCAAACCCGGACCGGAACCGGTTGGACCGGAAGACCGGAATCTCAAAAAATTGAGACCGGACCGGTTCCATCCGGTCCGGTCCCGGTCTAACCCGGAATTCTTCCGGTCCGGTCCGGGTTTGGACCGGTTAGACCGGAAATATTTTTTGAGACAAAAAATAAATTGAAAAATAAAATATTTTAAAATAATTTAGCAAATTAATTATTATAAAATTAACATATTTGAATTAAAAAATTATTTTGTGTTGAAAAAATAATATTTTAAGTCCTTTAAAATAAATATATAATACATAATAATTAAAAATATTACTCCTCTTCCAAATCACTTTTATGAAATCCGGCCTCATCCGGTCCAACCCGGATTTTTGCCGGTCTAGACCGGACCGGACCGGAAATCCGGAATTTTTAAAAAGTAAGACCCGGAGACCGGACCGGATGCACCCGGTCCGGTCCGGTTCCGGTCCGGTCTTATTTTGTACACCCCTATCTCAAAGTCTTTGATAAATATTTATTGGGCGGAACTGCGGGAAACCAATGCACCTGGTTAGTGCTAACCGCTTCAATTCATTTCTTGCTCCAACGGTATATAAAGTTTGGCATGATCTTTCATCTTTTTAGTGGGTGGTTAATTTAATTAAGTGGAGTTACTTGATATTTCAATAATTTGATTAAAGTGAAAGTTAGGCAAAACTTGTCAGTGGTTGATATTTTTTGTCTTGAAGGAAGTTGGACGTTGGTGATGATGAAATTAAATTTCATTTTCATACGGTTGTATTATAATTTTGTTGTCTCGGTAGGTGTTTGAGCCTAATTATTGAGTGGGTAACGGTAGTGATATTTTTTGATCATTCATATGTTTTTACCGATCAAATAATACATATATTTATTATGGTTCACTCGGACTCTATTTCAACCATTTATGAATCAGTTTTTGCTATTCGAGGATATAAAAGTCGGATCATATTTCTTTTATTCATTCGATGTTGAAAGTCAGTTTGATGCACCTTTTTAAAGGATTATCGAATCCATAGAATGTTTCCAAACCAACTTTAACTGACTAAAAATTTTAGTCCTTATTTTGAAGTTCGGTTTGATACACTATCTAGAGGATTAGATGATCCGTAGAAAGTTTTCAAACTAACGCCAACTAAGTGATTTCGGTCTAAAAATATTAGTCCACATATTGCCCAATTCAATGTATTTGTTGGAACCATGTATGATCTGATAATGGTTCATACTCTCTACATCAGGATCCCCGGATCGCAACCCACAGTGACGACTGTAGTGGTTGGATCCAGGTGCGATCTGATTATGGTTCAAACTCTCTACATCAGGATCCCCGGATCACAACCCATAGTGATGACTGTAGTGGTTGGATCCAGGTGCGATCTGATTATGGTTCATACTCTGTACATCAGGATCCCCGGATCACAACCTACAGTGATGACTGTAGTGGTTGGATCCAGGTGCGATCTGATAATGGTTCATACTCTCTACATCAGGATCCCCGGATCACAACCCTCAGTGATGAATGTAGTGGTTGGATCCAGGTGCGATCTGATTGTGGTTCATACTCTCTACATCAGGATCCCCGGATCACAACCCACAGTGATGACTGTAGTGGTTGGATCCAGGTGCGATCTGATTATGGTTCAAACTCTCTACATCATGATCCTCGGATCACTACCCACAGTGATGACTGTAGTGGTTGGATCCGGGTGCGATCTGATTATGGTTCAAATCTCTACATCGGATCCCCAGAATACACCTACAGTAACAACTGTATTGGCTGGATCCGGGTATGATCCGATAATGATTCAAACCATCCACTCGAGAACGAACCATTTGAGGTGACTCAATACATGGAGAAAAATCATCAGCGTCGCCTTCTAATGAAATGCTACATAAAGGATGCAAATCTTTGACTAGTATTGACCGAGTGAAGAATATAGTTTATCAATCTGATGATTTTCATATGGCTATTCTTGCTTTTATTCATCAACGCGGACCTATGTCCGATCAGTATTCATCTTCAAAGGATTCACATAGTATGATTCCTTATCTAAGTCCCGGGTGATTGACGACTGGGCAATGCGGACCTATGTCCGATCAATATTCAGCAATGCGGACCTATGTCCGATCAATATTCAGCAATGCGGACCTATGTCCGATCAATATTCATCAATGCGGACCTATGTCCGATCAATATTCAGCAATGCGGACCTATGTCCGATCCATATTCATCAATGCGGACCTATGTCCGATCAACATTCATCTACATGATAAAGGTACACAATTCTACTCTCATACAAAAACTTATACTAATTACATCTATGATTCCCGGTCTGACTTAAGCATCGGAGTGCCCTTCCGGGACATAGGCCCCCGGGTTAGTTTTCCTTGTGGTTGCAGGAACACGCTACGCGGAGGTCAAATCATCTCACTTCCCTTAATTTAAAGGTACTTCCTACTTAAAGTCTCTTCTATAAGTTCGACCGTTTCATTACCGAAACAGGTATTTTTTTAGAGTAAACTTGGATAACCTGATGATCTGCCATAATAGGTAATTTACTAAAAAAAATTAAATATTAATTTAAAATTAGAAAATATTTTTAAAAATTTACATAAAACATTCTAAATATTAAAAAAAATCATAAATTTTTTATGAATATTTTTTAACATTTTTTTCGACATTTTATTTTAATTTATCTTCTTTTAAAAAAATAAAACTTGATATAGCAAGTCATCAGGTCACCGGGTTTACTCTAGGAAAATGTCCCTCAAAGTTGGCATTATTCATGCTTAATCAATAGGTGGGATTATTGTAGGAAAATCATAAATAGTTTGGATTATTCTTGGTAATTTTTCTTTTTTTACCTAACATTTACTAGAATGATACTCCCTCCGTTTCTTTTTAATTGTCCACTTTGCCTTTGGAACGGATTTTAAGAGTGGTGTGGTAGTGGGGTATTTTTATTGATTATAATAATTGAAAAGGTGGTAGTGGGGTATTTTAAGTGAATATAATAATTGAAAAGGTGGTAGTGGGGTATTTTAAGTGATTATTATAATTGAAAAGGTGGTAGGTGGAGTATTATTAAATAATATAAGTTGGGGTAGTTGGGGGTATTTAGGTAAAAAGTTTTGCCAAAAATAGAAAGTGGACAAGTACAGTGACTTTACCAAATAAGGAAAGTGGACAATTAAAAAGAAACGGAGGGAGTAAAATTTAAGCAAAAATAAAAAAAATGAAATTAAAAAATAATTTAATATAGAAATGAGAATAAAAAAGGAAGTGCAAAAATAAAAATGTATGAAACTGATTAAAAAAAATATTACAAAACCCGTTGAATGATAGATTAGCTATTTGAATCTTTATTTTAGGGAAATTTTATATTTAAAATTCTAACCTCAACCTATTATGATTTTTAAATTTATCTTTCATTTATATTGTATAGAGTTAATTGTTTAACTAATTTTTTTATGTTTTAAACTGAAAATAAATTTCTTTAGAATGGCAAAATGAAATGCTCAAAGAAACTCCATTTTAATAAAAAAATTTCAATTCATTAAAACAACATACTTATAAAAAGGAATCGTAAATACTTTAATGATTAGTTAAATCATGGATTAAGAGAAATAGGTTTTCTTTCAGTTGGAGCATGTATTACTTTTTCCTACAAAGATTTTGACAAAACAAATTTTCGACAAAAAAGCCACTTTTACTACATAGTCCTAATGATCTCATTTACAATTTTAAGCAGTTTCATATGTTGTTACCCTAAAAAAATCATATTATGTAATATTTATATCACATTATTTGGACATAATTTGCCAAAGTCGTCCTATTTTTTATGTTTATGCTTGATTGATTTCCATATATTTTCCTTTAGCTTTATTAGCATTTTTATAATGTTAATAATTCTCACATGTTTTTCACTAATTGTATTTTAATATTTATAGTCCCTAAAGTTTTCTCACCACTTTTTTCATGAAGTATATATTTTTTTCAATGCTTATAATTATCGGTTCTTTCTCCTTATAACTTTATTATTTAATTAGAGAAATACCTCCATCATCTTTAAAATTCAACTTTTTATAATTTAAGTAATAATTGCTTATGAAAATATCAAATACAATAGAGGGAGTATTTTAGTAAAAAAATATTCTGAAAATCAATTCAAAAACTTACTTAATTATTTGTTATAAATTAATTTCAATTGTTTAAGGAGATATTTAGTAAATTTTAGGTATTACTCGTAGTTGTTAGCTCTTTATTAGAAAAAAAAGTGAATCCGAAACAAAATTTAACATAAAAACTAGCTCCACAATCCTCAAGGGCAATATGTAAAATGCTGGACATTCCAATAGGCAAACAATCTATGAATGCTTAAAAATCGAATCACAATACTGTACTGCAAAATGCAGGCATTTTCAAGGTTTCAAGTTTCTTGAGATATCGAAACGATGCAGTGAAACATAGTGAAAGTGAAGACGATAACACATACAAGCTGTAGCCCGTAGTGTCACACTACAGTTTCCACACTACAGTATCCAAAACATTTAAGAAAACCTCGGAAACTGCAGCAGTCGAAGTAAAATGTCTAAGGGAAATAAACAGGCCAGTTGAAGTAGTACGATTCACGAACGTCTTTGTCCATTTCATTCCACTGCAACATATGGAAACAGAAACTTAGAAGAAAGATCAATGATTGTTTATAGTCTGCATGAAAACTGGACTAATAAATAGTGTACCTTAAATTTATAATACTGCTTCTTGGCCATTGCCTTCTTCCAGTGGTGATGTTCGTACATCATAGCTCTGTCATGCCAACTACAGTTTGCAATTGCCCAGTATGAGAACATTGATCATATGATCTTTATAGAATTTTATTAGCTCATAGAAACGACGCAATGATGTTTGTACTGCTTTTCGCTATCAGGGGTCACGCGGAAACAAAATCTTTGTTATAATGGTATGGTTGTGTACAGCCTAACCTAAACCCCGCCACTTAATGGCAACAGAATAATATAATAGAATGGAATAGTAAATATACGATAAGAAAAAGAAATGGCCTGAGGTCTCGGGTTTAAGTTTCGTATCCTCCTTCCCACATGTAAGTATACAATTTTAAAAAAAACAGATGGCCGACCTAAACACACACTAGTATTTCACCACTTCAAATGGAATGAAGTCTGAAGCATCAAAGACTAATGCATAGAGTACTATTTTGAGTATAAAGTTTCTTATTAAAAACAATCTCAGAACATCAAAAACAAAGTGATTCAGGTCTAAACAAGAGTTTCAACCGCTTCAACTTCCATGAGACATAATGCAATCGAGTTGTTTCCTCATTGCCCTAACAGACAAGATTACCAAATATCAACTGTAACTATAACAATATAGAAATGAAGGTGATATCCAAAGCCCTAAGTTAGTCAGGATTCGGGAACATGAGACTAGTAATTATCCTTTACCAAGTATCAATATATCACGATTAACTACATCAAACCAAACCAAACCAAACTTTTCCAACTTAATAAATTCATACTTCTGGAATAAAAGCACCGGTCATATAAAGGAACAAATTCCAGCTTTTCAACCACCAAGAAGCAGATCCGTTTTTCTAGTTCTTTGTTCTTTGTCCAATTCATTGTGTATTGAATATTGATACTTTGTAAATAGATCAATGGAGAAAAAAGTATATGTAAAATAGAATCTCACAATAGCAATGATAAGTATAGTACAACACACAACATTTCAATCTTTATACGAGGCAAGTTATAAACATTCATCACCAACAAGGAACTCAATGGACCAGGGCAGGAAGAGACCCAAACAAAAAAGCAAGCTAAACATTCGTGTTGGTCCAGTCCAGCCAGCAAGTCCTTAGTTCCGAGACAAACTTGAACAGGGATTTACAATACAACGCAGCTACAACGATAAATTCAGTCTTTTGGCTTAATAACCATCCTAAATATTCTGAAACAGAAGTTACCTTTACCATAAAAACAGTAACTTAAACCTGTACAGATATCTCACAAACTGATTCCTGATCCTACCATCGAAGTGAAAGTTCATGAATTCTATGGACTATGAATGCATAGAGTAAATATGGTAAAGTGAAAAATTCAAAATTGACAGATTGTAAATTGTAATAGGTATGATGACCACATAGATTTGGATATGACCCTGTAATCCCATTGTCTTTTCAATACCTTTAAAAAGGTTCTCACATCCACAATAATCAGGAAACGGGAAGGGGGAATTTCAAAACAAAAAACAGACACATAGAATAGCCTAAGAGCAAGACACTAACAAACAACGACATCCATGTCCATTACTTAAGAAATTTTGTCCTTCATAGTCACACAGATATGTTTATGAGCAGGACATATTGGATATGATAATGGTGATATTAGTATAATTCCAATTGGTTTTGACAATAAAACATTATATCGACCCATTGCCAATTGAGTGGTTCCATCTAGGAAGGGTAAGGGAGGGGATGTCTGCGGCCTCAACCTCGTACTAACAAAGAAGTTGCTTCTACCTTTACGATTAGCCCTTATTAGCAAAAAGTAGTAGTAATTGGTAACTAAAACTTCCTTTTTATACTAAAATGCATTTCAGGTCAGATACATTGTTCGCTTTGTACCAAATTTGCATGGTATCCACTGAATACTAACCACCAACCCACAATCTTACCCAAGTTGCACAAACCCTAGACTTAAATTTTGTTACCTTGACTAATGATGTATAATCGACTTATGCAATACAAGAAGAACATTAAACAGTCACAATTGAAGCAACCAAGAAAGAAAACCGTAAACATTTAACTAATCTAATTTTACAATACCTAAGAAAACGAACCCAAAAACCCTAGAATTCCTAAACCCTAACCCTAATCATAAACCTCAAAAAAACCGAATAAATTCTACATCTCAATTCCCACAAACATACTCCACATTCGTTCTACAAAGCAGTGAAAATAGTCAATTCATAATAGCACACAACACAAAACAATTTAACAGCTCTATATAGAACTAACATAAGATTAATGCCGAAAAATTACATAAAAGAAAAGAAAAAAAAGGGTAAAGGGAAAAGAAACAGAACTTCCATTGATTGGTGAGTTGCCACATGTAAGGATTGAACCAAGTAAGAGCAGAGAAAACAGCGGAACCAATCCAGATGTTCTGGAAACGTTCTGGGTCAGTGTGTGGTACTCCTGGGTCTCCCCTGTATGCATTTCCGAAGTATTTCTCCATTTCTGTCTGTCACCTCTTGATGTTGCTCCTCAGTGTGGTTATATAGCCTTCTTCTTCGATTCGGATAAATAGGTGTGGGAATGGTGATAAAAAATATAAGTCTCAATTTATATATATATATATATATATATATATATATATATATATATATATATATATATATATATATATATATATATATATATATATATATATATATATATATATATATATAATTCTCTGAATATTTATTTCTAAATAAGAAATAATGGAAAATAAGTGGGACATCTCAAAATAAAAAATGATGCTAATTGAGTGGCGACGGGTGAACTATGACTTTGCATTGCTGCCTAAAAGTTCTTACGTTAAAAAGTCGATGGTAACAATTTGAATGATAGAGAAAAGTAGTATAAATTGTTTCTATTCATATTGCATGAAAAAAAATATAAGAATTATCGGTTAACCTAGTTAAGGATGGGCAGAAACTCTGATTTAAGGGTTTTATGATCCACCTACTTTTAGACTCTTCAGGTCCGAATTAAAGTCCATAATCTTAGGGTTGTGTTCATACTCTTGAGACCCAAATACGACATAGATTCAACTCATGGACTCTTTAATGTATATTTTTTTAAAAAAATAATATTAAAAAACTATTATGTGTATTTGTTTGTTTGATTTGAAACTTTATATCAGTATATGAAACTTACAAGTACAACCCTCGACTTGACCCAAGGTGGCAATTATCTTGACGTCGGAGACTTGGAGCCCATTAGCATGACAATATCTTTCATCGCTTGGCCTCAATATGTAGGTCTAACATGCTCGAGAAGCTCGCTACGCCTAGCTCCTAAGGATCCATTCACACGGCTACTCGAGTTGGCACACACAAAGTTTCATATATTTCGTGTCTTAGAGGACGTGTCATTGGTAATGTATAACAGTTTACTCATGAACCATCTCAACCAAAAGCTTAAGCTGATAGTTGAGGCCCCAACATATGTTATATACTCTAACATGCTGGATAAAAACAAGCACTCCTCCTTTTGTTCTTCGCCTCCACCTCCCCCGACTCCCCTAGCTAATCTAGCACTTGTGGATCCACTTTTGCGTTCGACTCCAACTACCTTTGGCACCTTCACCCATATAACTTGAAGTGAGACATGCATTTTATTGCATATCTACTTAAATAACTAGCTCAATCATCAATGACTAAAGAGGCGTTACCATATTCTTCTTCTTAGCCTGATAAAAAGTTGCGTTAGAAGTAAGATGTATTTTAAATTTTTGATTTACTAGAGTAGAGTGTATTTCGATGTATTAAAATGTATTTGAACACTATCATGTATATCTATGCATATAATATCCTATGTAATGCATTTGGGATATTTTATAGATTTGTGTGGATTTAAAATTTTGATTTTATTGCTTGTTGAGTGTCAAATTATGATTGTTTTTTGCATGCAGATATCTTTAAAAAATTAAGATAAAGTGATTCGATTTAGTGCGTTTTTTGCCTAGCATCTTTCATTGTGTGTGGATTATAATTTGAAAATTTATGATTTAGTAGCGGAAATTTACAACTTGATTTATAAAGCTTTACTTTGAGCAAACAATATATTTTTAAAAATCTTTTTCAATATGTAATTCTAAACTATTATTAAACAACTTTGACTATATATGAAAATAATTTCTACTTTATTTCCTAATCAGTATTAATGTCCTATTATGTCAGTAATTTTTTGGAAATTAAACCAAAAATTATCAACAAGTTTCAATTTCACAATTCTAACAGATAGAGGTGTTAATCCGGGTCGATTTTGAGTTAAGTATTTCGATATGATTCAAAATCAAATGTTGTATTTGTTGGAAATACTCACACATATGAGACAAGATCCCACATCGATAAAATAGTAGGCTGTTGACATGCATATATAGTGGGTGAACTAATCTTCTTATTACCATATAGTTTTGGGAAACAATGAACCTCACCCGTGTATGTGCAAGTCAAAGCTATTGCCCCGTGGGTTTGTAGCCCCGAGCCCAAGAGTATCCCGTGTCCACACAAGTGGACCACAATGAAATTATGTGACGAATTATCATGGCCAAATAGTATTCACATTAATTTTTAAGACCATTTTAACATTCCATTACAATAAAATTCACTTATTGGATAAATATCAGTTCCGTCAATGTCTAATTGAACACAAAGATATACACCCAACTTTCCAACAGTATCATTCTTACCATCCATGGATAATACCGCCTAATGAAGTTTAGCAAATTTGATAATGTGGGTAAATGTAATTACACTTTGTTTTAATGTTTTTCTCTCTTTTAGAAGTATGTAACTTCAAATTCAAATTAATGTCAGATTAATTTCCCTTTTTGTATACAAGGATGATGATTCAATGCAGTGCTGCACTTAATTTGAAGCAAAAACCAACAGTTTCTTCCAATGATTATGGCTTCAATGGGTTTTCCAGAAAACCCAAGTTACTAATGGAGTTCTATAAGTCATACTTTATCCATGGGAGGTTTTCCATTTTCCATAGAAATGGAGGGTTTTCATCTTTATGGCTTGGTAAAACTGCCCTTAACTTTTTTTTTAAAAAAAAAAACTGATTTTATCCCTTTTATCAGCAGAAATAAACAATTTATCTGATATTTTGATGTGAATTCTATTAGGGTCCTCAGAGATGTCAAGTTATGCTGCAATTAGCTCCTTTAAGGTACCCTATCTTTACTGTGAATATTTATGCTTAGGATTGTGTTGGAATTATGTTTTATGCTTGAATTGCACCTTTTGTTTTTTTTCTTTATCTAGTATATGATTGGAATTGTTTGTCTCTTCTTAATAACTGATAAATTTGGGGTTGTACTAGAAAACCCACACAAGAGTAGAGTTGATTGCACGCAAGTCCGATGAGTTTCCATTCTAAAACTAATTGGTTTTTGGAGTAGCCCATTTGGTATATATGTTTGCCGACCTCTCTCTAATTTTTCGGTTTGGGATCACATGTGGGTTATTTTCCAACAATTATGTGAAGTACTATGAATGGTCAGTCGGGAACCATAAGGTGAGGTTCCATTCTTTGGGATTCAATCCTCGTTTAGGTGGGAGCCACCTAAGACATTTGCGTAATGAAATGTTGTAGAAGTATCTTAGATCGTGCAATGAAGTAGAGAGTGTTTCTGAGTCAAATGAAATCTGCACTGCGAGAAATCATGTCAAATTATTCACCTTGCTGATAAGATAGGAAGTTAAAGAATGATCACATTACATGGACAATGGCCTATCTAGGGTAAAATCCTTTCAGTGTAGGAATTGTTGCTTACACATTGACTCGTTTATCCCTTTTAGATTGTGCAGACAATGGTAATGAAGTATGCATTATGCAATATGCATAGGCTATTACCTTAGTTGGAAGAACACGTGTGTGGAATCTTAGGCGTCTCTTGGTTTCTTTACCAAGTAAAATGCTCTCCAACTAATATTATGTGATTGTGGATTTATGTTTTTGCCCAACAATGAAAGGAATTTGTGTGTGCAGTGAATGTACTTTGTAGCACATATTACCTCTATAAGTCCTAGATAACTTTGTCTCAAAATAAACCCCATAGATATGTTTTAACCATCATAATGAGGTTAATCATTAAGGTTTTCTATTTGTTGCTGGTGAGCACTAGTCAACTAGGTAGTAGGTTGTGCACTTTTATGGCCCTGATCTATTTTATCATTTGTTTATTGTCATAGCCTTGTATTGTACAATCATTATCAGTTTTGTGTCTTTCTTATATTTAAAGCTCCCCGGTTGTATGATAAATGCCTCAAATCTCCTAAATGATAAAAGATGGACATATGTAAGTTTCCCGGATGAAAGGTTTACCTTACAATAATCTCAAATCTATGTGTGATCTTCTTTTTAAGCCTGTTGGGATGATTTATCCCACATCAACAAATTGAAGATGGTGTGCACACTTTATAAGTTGTTGGAGTCCTTCTTCCCATTGCCATATGATTTTGGGATGGTATATATCCTTGCTTATGAAGTGTGTCCACCTCATGTTTCTCCGATAATATGCTGGTATTCTCAACAAGTCCAACTCAATTTAACAAAGCTTGTTTAAAATGTTACATTTGTTGGTCGTTTTGGATCTAAGTCCTATTCTGTACTTAGGCCAAAATTCTTGACAGGGAGGAAGGCTTTCCACTTCCACCCATACAAACTCTACAAAGATTTCCGATGCAAGAGATTTCTGCAAAAGTCGTCTTGGTCCGATTTGATTCTTCCATCCTGCTTAACCAGAAACTGGGCCAATTTAGCTCAATAACTTCCAATGCATTCTTCACCATTAGATATTTATGTGAAGCTGGAGCAAAAGTGGTTTTGATTAGTAGCTGGAATGTCAAATCCGATTCCAAGATTCTATCTGAAGCGGCTGTTGCCGGTATGACTCTGATTCATCATTAGTTTCATCTCCTAATCATTGACCTATTGTAGTGCAATGCTTCGTTCGTTCAATTATTTCTATAAACTATTTGAAATTGACTTTTGTAGACTCATTGGGTCCTTAGTTGAGATCTTTTTCGCTCTCTTTATAAAGGAAAAAACACTAATCAATTTCTAATCGTCTTTCTTGATTTTCAGATATCCTTACATCAGCTCTACAACTCAAAGTTGTTCCTGGTAAATGCCTTTCTGCACACCAGCAGCTGAAGATGGAACAGTTTGATGAAGCAGATATTATACTTCTTGAAAATCTTTTTCATTACAAACAGGAAATTGCCAATAACTCAGAATTTTCTCGAAGATTAGCATCTGGCATGGACATTTTTGTCAATGACTCGTTTTCAACAGCTCACAAAATTTTAGCCTCATCTGTTGGAGTGACTCAGTTCTGTTATGCTAATCTGGCTGGTTTTTATTTCGAAGATTGTTTGGTCAAATTAAAAAAGATTTTAGAATGTGATCGGAGGCCCTTTTTTGCAGTGGTATTCACTTTCTACTATTTGCCTCTCAAAAATTAAATGCTATTATGTTTATCAATTTGTTAGGTTTTTAATGTTTCGTCATTTGTCTAGGTAGGAGGAGGCAACCTTAAAGACAAAGGAGTAGCTTTGCGGGTTTTAGCTTCCAAATGTGACGGTATGGTTTTTGTGGGAATGATGGCATTACAAATCATGCATGCCATGGGAATGCCTGTTCCATTGTTTTTGGTTGAGCGAGAAGGAGCTAAAGAGGCTCTAGAGATAGTGAAATATGCTGAATATAGAAGCATGCCTATTCTATTACCAAGTGATTTTTTGTGTAGGAATAATCGATTGCATATGAAAGTGCAAACATTCCCTGCTCAACGCATTTTGGATGGTAAGTTTCTCCGTTTTTTGATTTTGTCCTTAATCTTTTATGTGTAGATTGGGACAAAATATGGGTGCACTTGAAATGCTTTTCTAGAAATCTTGCCTTGGGAGATTTTTAGTAACTCGAAATTATTTAAAATGTATGGTTTTGTTTTATCCGACCTCCTTACCCTACATTTCGTTTCAAGGTTGGGAGCCTGTTGATCTGGGACCAAACTCATTCAGTGAGATTGCCACGTTTCTTTCACAATGTAAGGTGATTATTCCCTGTATTCTTTTACCAAGAGGTAGGCCTTTAGATCATTGGTTAGGCTAAAGGTCGAGTCATTTTCGTGTTTTGTTCATACCTTGAAGAACATTATGACTCTATTTTTTTAAGTTCGAGTCACAATTGGGTAAGGGTCCATGTTACCCATATTCCCGCCTCTACTTCTACCTTGCGTTAATTTCTATTCTTTTACCTCATGAGATATATGTGTTTCTGACAGACATAATACTGTCCACTTTCAGAAGGTTGTATGGATAGGTCCTGTGAAAGTCAGACAGTCAGATCAGCATAGTGACGGAGCATCTAAATTGGCACATATTCTTAATGAACTTGGCCAAAATGGTTGTCATACTACAGTTATTGGCCATTTGGCATGCGAAGCGGTTCTTAAGGCATCAAAATCCACACCTGAATATTCTATGATTGAGCATGCATCTGTTGTTTGGGAATATCTGAACGGAAGAAATCTTCCGGGCGTTCTAGCATTAGATAGAGTATGTTCTACTTTCCTAGAACCTCAACTTTTTCACAGAATTAAACTTAATTTGTGCGCATATTATTAAAGTCATGCAATAGTTAGACATCCATGATTTATACTGAACCTTTTCTTTATCTTATCAACTTTCGTGCTTATAATTATTGAGATTGTTACATGATTGTAAATTGATCCTCTTGAAGTATATTTAGAGTTGTGTATAGACGGGGTATTGTGAATCGGTAGGCGGTAAGGAAGATAAAAAGTTGGAACATAGTGCAAAAATGTAGTTACACATGCTTAAACCATCTTAAACGATTTTCTTTCAGCTAATCCTTTGCGTGCCTAAATCTTTTCTTATGTCTTCCATTTGAATATCGTCCCTTTAATTATTTCCACTTATCCATCTATCCATCTGCATTTTGACTACTGCTATGTTCATACAATAATCCTTCTTGAAAGCCCAACATTTTGTCCATAGCGCTGGTCTAACAATCATCCCTCGAGCTTTAGGGGGACACTCGACCACATAATATTCTAGTTGATGTTCTCCTTTTTTGTCACCTACACTTCAAGAAAAAACGGCACAATTACTTTTACTTACCAAAGAAAATGGAACAAAGAAAAAAGCCAACGAGCTAAAAACCAAGT
Source organism: Amaranthus palmeri (assembly GCA_019776075.1). Lineage (NCBI taxonomy): Eukaryota > Viridiplantae > Streptophyta > Magnoliopsida > Caryophyllales > Amaranthaceae > Amaranthus > Amaranthus palmeri. The sequence continues at coordinate 2,635,936 of JAAKBH010000271.1, read as the reverse complement.
TAAATAATCTAAAGGTTTCCTAAGAGTTGCATCCACATGACACTTTATTTATTTCAGAATGGAATGCAGGTACAGTACATACCCACTCATGATAAATTTTTAACTCATGGAAAATGTTTGCAGGCATACCCATATGAGATAGCATGGAACATGATTTATGCTGATCCAACTCAATCTTTAGCAGTTGATATTGGAAGCGGTATTCTCTTCCCTCTTTTACATCCATCCATTTGTTTGTTGTCAAGTTAATTTTTGAAAATTCATTCCTGGTCCTGAGCTGAGGCACATGGTGACTAGTTTATGGTTGCCCAACTTGGTATATTTTGCGCAAGGGTGGCCTACGGAAAAAAAAGAAAAATATTATATAAGTTGTTCTGGCTGGTTTTGAAGCTTGTTAACTAAGTTTGTTGATTGAGTTGCAAGATCACCCCTAAGCTGTCAGATTCGTGTCAAATATGTAAATATATTGAAAGAAAATCTTTGAATCAGAGTCTTGGACTCTTCGTGTTTGCTGGAAAACTGTGTGCAACTTTAAAGATTTCTAGCATCTAGAAACTTAGTTTGGCTTCAGGTTTCTGCCTTAAATTTTGACGTTGATCTACACGGCATCGCTTTTGAGTTTAAGTTTTTGCATAGTTTGATCCTAGGTTTCAGCTGTACTTTTCTTCATTTTAATATCTTTGAGAAGATATATTGAACAACCATCTTTTGTAAACAGAGGTGAAGGTCTTCTTTCTGGCTAAAGATTTTTTCCTCGGTGATTGTAGGAAATGGTTTATTTCTCATGGGAATGGCTAATAAGCGGAAGGATTTAAACTTTCTTGGTTTGGAGATGAATGAGAAGGTTATTACAAGCCTCTTCCCCATTAACTGAGCCCCTGATTTGCCTATTATGCAGAAGGATATAACTTGTGCTTTCTCTTTATTATCTATTTTCAGTTGGTCCAACGTTGTCTGGAGTCCGCAGATCAGCCAGGACAAAGGAATCTGTATGTATCGGTAATCCCTCACATGAAGATGGTCTCTTAAGACTAGATAAATTTCCTTTCTTGATTGGCAAAGATTCTTTGTCAAATCTCCTATGCATAAGGTTAAACGCTTGTCAATGCATGTTATATCAGATTTTGAATGTTTGGTCAAGCTCCTTTATAAGACCTTTTCACAAATAATATCAGAATCATGGCCCTTTCGGTAACAAGTCGTAATTGTGGTCACGGAAAAATTTTCTAGTGTAAATTTTCATGAAAAGTAACATGTCATTCTCATAGGGCAAAAAGAAGGTTGTGTTGTATCGTATGAGCCGTATCGTAAAGGTTTTCAAGTTTACCGAACCGATATCACCCGCATCAAAAAGGTGTAAAAGACCGCATTTTATGCCATTTCAAGCAATAAAACGCTTCCTAATGTCAAATTCCAAACTCTAGTGAGAGGTTACCCATTCTTCCTTGATCCGTTTTAGGGCCTAATCGCAGGCCAAAGCCTCAATCTTTGTTAATTATCTTTTGTTTGCTAGAGCAGTTGTAAACTTCATTACTCTGCTTAATCCTTATTCCAATATACTGAAAGTATTAGAATGGGTTAACAAAAATGATAGTTAAATTGATAAACTCTGTTGTTTTTCTTCTTTTCAAATAGCAATTTAGGATTCAACCTGATTTCAAAACTGATTTTTGCACATTGAAAACAGAACCTAAATAAGTAAAAATTGATAGGAATAGGACAAAAAAAAAGCTATATGTAATGCTAGCCAGTCATGTCTTATATTCTGCATAATGTACTTTCTCAAACCATTTTTGCTTATATATTTTCTTACAATATCTCTACCAGACACTTCATAGCAACAAATGCCACATCATCGTTTCGGACCATTGTTTCCAGTTATCCAGGAAGACTCGTTCTTGTTTCAATTCAAGTAAGTAAACATTTTACTCAAATTATTATTATGATTGTTAATATTAGCATTTATACTTTGCTCTCTCAGAGCCTTTAGCCCTTTACTATGAATTATGATTGTGTGTAGAACTAAAATATACTTTCTGCGTTATCCTATCATAGAGATTTCTAATAAACTCTTTGTCTTAAACAATTTTGTGCTCCATTTTCCTGCGAAATTTGTGCACCTATCGATTCGACTCTGTTTACTTTTTAAGATTTTCAGTTTTGTGCGAAGCACTAGCCGCCATTAGATGAATGAACATGAGATACAAAAATGGTGAGCTATATGATTAGATGGGCAAATTTGTTTGACAACTATAGAAAATAGCATCCCATATGCACTTGTTTGTATTAGAATTAACTATGTGGCTTTGTTTTCATGCACATTGGATCCACCTTCTGTTTTCTACATTTTGTCCATTGTTTTCAATGTCTTTTAATAATAACTGTAATTAAAATTGGTTAAATAAAGGTAAGGTAGGAAAAGTTGTAGGATGTTGCATAGTGCAAACTGCATTGCATTGTATCAGCCGCATCGTAGGTTTTCAAAACTACAAAACCGATCTTCCTCGTGTTGAAAGGTGTAAAGCTAAAACCACAATTTGGTCCGTTTTGAGAGTTTATCTCATGCTTTTTCATTGTTGGTTGTCCCTATAATTTTCTACATTTCTATAGAGAAATTCTTTGATGAAATTCTGCAAAATATTTTGCCAAAGATTAGAGCCGCTGTATTGGAATGAGATCTTATTTTCCCACATCGAAAGAATACTAATGAGTTACTTACTTTATATATTCGAAGAAGAATATTAACAATTGCTGAGCTCGGTAACGTGGGCTTGTGACCTAAGTAGGAGCATTGAAATGATGGAACGTTATCCATGGTCTGTGGCTGGATCTTGGGCTTGGCTATATGCTGGCCTGCCCGTACCAAGTTGGGAGTTGATCCATGGGGCTTGAGCGAAGGCTCGAGTTTCTTGGGTCCTAAAGCTGAGGGAACCGCATGAGGCTGGTTTCACAGAGCAATGAGAACCTCCCGCTCCCGTCAGTGGTCGGAAAACGGGCCAATGCCTCTCGGATCCAATACAGTCCAGTAGGCTTGGATTTAAACTGGACCATCATTTTTTCTTTATATTTAAACTTATATTTTTATGAACTCTTTAGAAAAGATTGTAATAATGATATAATTTTATCTATTGGTACTCATTTCAATTTTAATTGAAGTAATTTTCCACATATCTAAACTTACTATATTTTTCCACATATCTAAATTTTCTACATTTCTACAAAGAAATTCTTTGATGAAATTTTGCAGAATTTTTTTGCCAAAAAGTAGAGCCGCTGTATTGGAATGAGATCTTATTTTCCCACATCGAAAGAATACTAATGAGTTACTTACTTTATATATTCGAAGAAGAATATTAACAATCGCTGAGCTCAGTAACGTGGGCTTGTGACCTAAGTAGGGGCATTAAGATGATGGAACGTTATCCATGGTCTGTGGGCTGGATCTTGGGCTTGGCTATATGCTGGCCTGCCCGTACCAAGTTGGGAGTTGATCCATGGGGCTTGAGCGAAGGCTCGAGTTTCTTGGGTCCTAAAGCGGAGGGAACCGCATGAGGCTGGTTTCACAGAGCAATGAGAACCTCCCGCTCCCGTCAGTGGTCGGAAAACGGGCCAGTGCCTCTGTCATGGATCCAAATGCACCAAGGCCCATAATTCAGCACACATATTCTAGAAGGGGGCGTTGATTGAAAAAGTGCTGTGCAAGAGCATCTTTCTGTTATAACAAAATGATGAGCTGTACTTTTGAGTGGTTTCTAGAAATTTGTACTTTCTTTAAATAGTCATGAGAGGGTACATTTTTATTATGCTTGTAGTACCATTTTGTATTGTCATATTGGGAGTTACTGGACCACTCAAAGAGTCCAGGGGAGTACACTGCTCTCTACTATAATAATACACAAGCATTCCACTCTATTCTCTTTCTCTTTTCTCTTTCTTGCTTTCTTCTCTTTCTCTTTCTTGCTATTACACCATTACTGTTCTTTTTCTTCAGCACATTGTAGTTGCACTGGTACACTAACCTTGACAGTGGTATCAGAGCATTTTGCCGGTCCATTATGGCGCCAAATCAGACTAACACCACCCGCATTGAAGTTTTGGAGGAAAGTGTTTCGGCACTTCAGGCCGCGATTCCGGAGATGCAAGAGGCCTTGGAGAACCGAATCACAGAAATGGTACAACATATGGAGGTAAACCAATTTAAACTCAGTGTTGAATATAGCCAAAGGGTAGAAAGTTGTATTCAGGGGCAAGATGAGCTTAAAAATTCCATGGGTTTGTTGATGATGGAGGTTAAAAATATTGGGGCTAAAATGGGCAGTAGAAATGATGAACTCATGAACCAGCAAAATAGTCAGACTAGGGTGAATGTCGAAGGGGAGAACTCGCGGTTTTCGAATGAGAGCCGTCGAGAAAGGCAGGAGGAGAGCGTGGAACGGAATGGGGAGGGAAACAATTGGAGACTTAGGAGGTTGGAATTTCCTATATTTTCAGGGGAAGAACCGGAGGGCTGGATTGTTAAGGCTGAGAGGAGTTTCGATTTTTACCAGATGTCGGAAAAAGAGAAGGTTGAGGCGGCTGTCGTGGGGCTTGAGGGGGACGCTCTTGATTGGTTTCGGTGGGAGCATAAACGGAAACCCATAACCAGTTGGAGGGCCCTGAAGAAGATGATGCTTCGTCATTTTCGAGCTCGTAGAGGTGGGTCGTTAATGGAACAATGGTTGACGGTGAGACAGGAGACTGACGTTGAGGCGTACGAAAAGAAGTATATTCACTTTGCTTCGAATGTAGAAGAAGTTTTCAGTGAAGAATTTATGATAGCTAACTTCATTAAGGGGTTAGATAGTAGGATTCAAGTGGAGTTGAGATTAATGGATCCTATGAGTATGGAAGAAGCTATGGACTGGGCAGTACAAATTGAGGAAAAATTAATTGTCATGGGGCAGCTGGCTGAAAGTACTGGATTTAGAAGGACAAATGTCTCACCTACCCACACTCAAAACAAAACCTATACCTACCACAAACAAAATTCCAATTATAACCCTACCTACCCACAAAATAAACCCACCTTCTTAAAAACCCATAACCATACTTACCCATCCCACAACCCGCATCACAATTCCAGTAACCCACAAAATCATCCTTCCCCACAAAACCACCACCCACGGCCAGAACATACCAGGCGACTCACCGATCGGGAGTTTCAGGAGAAAAAAATCCAAAGGCCTTTGCTATCGTTGCGATGAGAAGTGGAGGGTTGGTCATGTTTGCAAGAGGAAGGAACTTAGTGTGTTGATAGTGGGAGATGGAGAAAATATTGGAGAAGAGGAGGAGGAATTTTTTGATGTGGAGGAAGAAGAAAACGCGAATGCGGTTGAGTCACCGGTGAGTGTATCCTTAAACTCGGTGGTTGGAATCGATAACCCAAAAACGATGAAATTAATTGGGCGAATCAGAGGTAAGGAAGTTATAGTGATGATTGATCCGGGGGCCACGCACAATTTTGTGTCGCCAGTCCTTGTGGAGCAGCTGCAATTACCGGTTACCATGACCGAAGAGTTCGGCGTGACCTTGGGAACGGGAGAAACTCGAATGGGCAAGGGAAGTTGTCAACAAATCAATTTGGATTTGGGGGCGATTAGCATAACAGAAAACTTTCTTCCTTTGGAGCTTGGGCATTCGGATGTTATTTTGGGCATAGAATGGTTGGCCAAGTTAGGCACCATTGTTACAAATTGGAAAACACCTATGATGAAATTCCAGTGGCTGGGCAGTAAAGTGGTTCTTAAGGGCGATCCATCCTTGGAGAGGTCCTTGGTCACCTTAAAATCTATGATGAAGATGATCCGTAAAACAAAGGGTGGGGTATTGGTGGAATTAAATCGTGTAGAAATGGTGGAATGTCAGCAGGAGAAATTGATGGAGGTTCCACAGGAACTCACATCGGTGATTCAGCAGTATGCAGCTACCTTCAATATGCCGGCTGGACTGCCACCTATGCGCTCTAAACAACACTCAATCGTCCTCAAAGAAGGGACAAACCCCATTAGTGTCCGGCCGTATCGATACCCGCAAATTCAAAAGGAGGAGATTGAAAAATTGGTGGGAGATATGTTGCACGCAGGAATAATTCAGCCATCTTCTAGTCCTTTTTCGAGCCCTGTACTGTTGGTAAAGAAAAAAGATGGCTCATGGAGATTTTGTATCGATTACCGGGCGCTCAACAAAGAAACCGTGGCCGATAAATACCCCATTCCGGTAATTGAGGAGCTTCTAGATGAATTACATGGTGCGACAGTTTTCACCAAACTCGACTTGAAGTCGGGTTATCACCAGATTCGAATGAATGAGGCGGATGTACACAAAACGGCGTTTCGGACCCACGAAGGACACTATGAGTTCCTCGTCATGCCGTTCGGCTTAACCAATGCCCCGGCAACGTTCCAATCGCTAATGAATGAGGTATTCAAACCCTATCTCCGCCGTTTTGTTCTTGTGTTTTTTGATGATATCTTAGTTTACAGCCCCACCATGGTTGATCATGTTCAACACCTTTCCCTTGTGTTGGAAACATTAGCCCGAAATCAGTTGTACGCAAATGCCAAGAAATGTGAAATTGGCAAGTCTAGAGTGGCTTATTTGGGTCATGTAGTGTCGGGAGAAGGAGTTTCTGTGGATAATGAGAAAATTAAGGCAATGCAGGAGTGGCCCATTCCAAAAAATTTGAAGCAGCTTAGAGGATTTTTGGGACTTACTGGGTATTATAGGCGTTTTATCAAGGATTATGCTCACTTGGCACATCCTTTGACACAGCAATTAAAGAAAGACCAATTTAAGTGGGGGGAGGCAGCCACTGTGGCCTTTGAGAAACTTAAAAGTGCCATGTTGTCCACACCGGTTTTGGCTATACCGAATTTTTCCTTACCCTTCGTTATTGAAGCAGACGCATCGGGACTGGGTGTGGGGGCGGTATTACAACAAAATAAACATCCTGTGGCTTATTTTAGTAAGGCTTTGGGGCCAAGGGGGCAAGCTAAGTCAATTTACGAGAAGGAGCTCATGGCGATAGTGTTGGCTATTCAGAAATGGAAGCATTATTTGATTGGGAGACATTTTGTAGTTTGGACGGACCAACGCAGCTTGCGTTTTTTGTTGGAGCAGCGAGAAGTGGGTACGGATTATCAAAAATGGATGAGTAAATTGTTGGGTTATGACTTTGAGGTGCAATTTAAACCGGGCATCACAAATAAGGCTGCCGATGCTTTTTCACGACACCCACAATTTATGGCCATTCACTTTACTGCTTTGACAGCTTCCACTTGTGCTGTAGATTGGAGTGTGTTGAATGATGAGATAGCCAAGGATCCTACATTGCAGCGTATTATGGCAGATTTGGAGTTGAAAGGTGGTGACATTGCGGGATATGAGATTAAGCAGCAGCGTTTAATGTATAAAGGGCGTATGGTGATTCCCAAAAATTCCTCCATGGTGGCAAAATTATTACATGAGTACCACGTCTCCGCAATTGGTGGTCATAATGGGGAGTATAAAACCTACCTCCGGTTAGCTGAAAATTGGTATTGGGAAGGTATGAGGAAAAGTGTGACGGCATATGTTCGACATTGCGAGGTTTGTCAACGTCAAAAAACGTCGCACCAACAACCGGCTGGATTACTTCAACCGTTGCCAATTCCGAACCAAGTGTGGGAAGAGGTTACAATGGATTTTGTAGAGGCACTTCCAAAATCCGGGGGCTTTGATACAGTTTTAGTGGTGGTGGATCGCTTGTCCAAATACGCCCATTTCATTGGCCTCCGCCATCCGTTTACAGCTTCCGATGTGGCTCAAGTTTTTGTTAAAGAGGTTGTACGGCTTCATGGGTTCCCGGTGACCATAGTTTCCGACCGTGATAAAATTTTTATGAGCAAATTCTGGACCGAGCTTTTCAAACTACAAGGCTCCACTTTGCATCGTAGCACCGCTTATCACCCGCAAACCGACGGGCAAAGCGAGATCGTGAATCAAGCATTGGAGACCTACCTTAGGTGTTTTGTGAATGGGCAGCCCCGAAATTGGTCCAAATGGCTCCATTGGGCCGAATACTGTTATAACACCGCCACCCATATGTCAACTAAGATCTCTCCTTTTATGGCTCTCTATGGGCGCACTCCACCTTCGCTTATGCGTTTTGGCAACAATGTAACACCGGTGGATAGCTTGGAGCAGGAGCTCAAGCTTAGAGATGCTATTATCGATGATTTAAAGTTCCAATTGATCAAAGCACAGCATAGTATGAAGAAATGGGCTGATCGTAAGCGGCGTGATTGTTCTTTTGCCATTGGGGACTTGGTATTCCTCAAATTACAGCCTTATCGCCAAAGTTCATTAGCCAAACGTCCTTGTGAGAAGCTGGCAGCTCGTTTTTATGGGCCTTATCCTATTGTGGAAAAAGTGGGCACCGTGGCTTATAAGTTACAACTTCCTTCTGAGTGTAAATTACACCCGGTCTTTCATGTGTCCCAGCTTAAGGCAGCGCGTGGAGCTTCCCTCAATCCAAGTCCCATTCCTCATCAACTATCACCCTCATTGGAGTTACTTGCTGAACCTGAAGCTATGCTTAATGTTCGTCAGCACCCTCCTTACTCATTGGATGCCACTGAAGTTTTAATCCAGTGGAAGGCCTTACCCAGTTCTGAAGCTACTTGGGAGTCCTATCACAGTATCTTATCCGCTTTTCCGGACTTCCACCTTGAGGACAAGGTGCAATTCGATGGGGGCGGTATTGTCATGGATCCAAATGCACCAAGGCCCATAATTCAGCACACATATTCTAGAAGGGGGCGTTGATTGAAAAAGTGTTGTGCAAGAGCATCTTTCTGTTATAACAAAATGATGAGCTGTACTTTTGAGTGGTTTCTAGAAATTTGTACTTTCTTTAAATAGTCATGAGAGGGTACATTTTTATTATGCTTGTAGTACCATTTTGTATTGTCATATTGGGAGTTACTGGACCACTCAAAGAGTCCAGGGGAGTACACTGCTCTCTACTATAATAATACACAAGCATTCCACTCTATTCTCTTTCTCTTTTCTCTTTCTTGCTTTCTTCTCTTTCTCTTTCTTGCTATTACACCATTACTGTTCTTTTTCTTCAGCACATTGTAGTTGCACTGGTACACTAACCTTGACAGCCTCTCGGATCCAATACAGTCCAGTAGGCTTGGATTTAAACTGGACCATCATTTTTTCTTATATTTAAACTTATATTTTTATGAACTCTTAAGAAAAGATTGTAATAATGATAAAATTTTATCTATTGATACTCATTTCAATTTTAAATTGAAGTAATTTTCCACATATCTAAACTTACTATATTTTTCCACATATCTAAATTTTCTACATTTCTACAGAGAAATTCTTTGATGAAATTTTGCAGAATTTTTTTCCAAAAAGTAGAGCCGCAATATTGGAATGAGAACTTATTTTCCCACATCGAAAGAATACTAATGAGTTACTTACTTTATATATTCGAAGAAGAATATTAACAATCGCTGAGCTCAGTAACGTGGGCTTGTGACCTAAGTAGGGGCATTAAGATGATGGAACATTATCCATGGTCTGTGGGCTGGATCTTGGGCTTGGCTATATGCTGGCCTGCCCGTACCATGTTGGGAGTTGATCCATGGGGCTTGAGCGAAAGCTCAAGTTTCTTGGGTCCTAAAGCGGAGGGAACCGCATGAGGCTGGTTTCACAGAGCAATGAGAACCTCCCGCTCCCGTCAGTGGTCGGAAAACGGGCCAGTGCCTCTCGGATCCAATACAGTCCAGTAGGCTTGGATTTAAACTGGACCATCATTTTTTCTTTATATTTAAACTTATATTTTTATGAACTCTTTAGAAAAGATTGTAATAATGATAAAATTTTATCTATTGATACTCATTTCAATTTTAATTGAAGTAATTTTCCACATATCTAAACTTACTATATTTTTCCACATATCTAAATTTTCTACATTTCTACAGAGAAATTCTTTGATGAAATTTTGCAGAATTTTTTTGCCAAAAAGTAGAGCCGCTGTATTGGAATGAGATCTTATTTTCCCACATCGAAAGAATACTAATGAGTTACTTACTTTATATATTCGAAGAAGAATATTAACAATCGCTGAGCTCAGTAACGTGGGCTTGTGACCTAAGTAGGGGCATTAAGATGATGGAACGTTATCCATGGTCTGTGGGCTGGATCTTGGGCTTGGCTATATGCTGGCCTGCCCGTACCAAGTTGGGAGTTGATCCATGGGGCTTGAGCGAAGGCTCGAGTTTCTTGGGTCCTAAAGCGGAGGGAACCGCATGAGGCTGGTTTCACAGAGCAATGAGAACCTCCCGCTCCCGTCAGTGGTCGGAAAACGGGCCAGTGCCTCTCGGATCCAATACAGTCCAGTAGGCTTGGATTTAAACTGGACCATCATTTTTTCTTTATATTTAAACTTATATTTTTATGAACTCTTAAGAAAAGATTGTAATAATGATAAAATTTTATCTATTGATACTCATTTCAATTTTAATTGAAGTAATTTTCCACATATCTAAACTTACTATATTTTTCCACATATCTAAATTTTCTACATTTCTACAGAGAAATTCTTTGATGAAATTTTGCAGAATTTTTTTCCAAAAAGTAGAGCCGCAGTATTGGAATGAGATCTTATTTTCCCACATCGAAAGAATACTAATGAGTTACTTACTTTATATATTCGAAGAAGAATATTAACAATCGCTGAGCTCAGTAACGTGGGCTTGTGACCTAAGTAGGGGCATTAAGATGATGGAACATTATCCATGGTCTGTGGGCTGGATCTTGGGCTTGGCTATATGCTGGCCTGCCCGTACCAAGTTGGGAATTGATCCATGGGGCTTGAGCGAAGGCTCGAGTTTCTTGGGTCCTAAAGCGGAGGGAACCGCATGAGGCTGGTTTCACAGAGCAATGAGAACCTCCCGCTCCCGTCAGTGGTCGGAAAACGGGCCAGTGCCTCTCGGATCCAATACAGTCCAGTAGGCTTGGATTTAAACTGGACCATCATTTTTTCTTTATATTTAAACTTATATTTTTATGAACTCTTTAGAAAAGATTGTAATAATGATAAAATTTTATCTATTGATACTCATTTCAATTTTAATTGAAGTAATTTTCCACATATCTAAACTTACTATATTTTTCCACATATCTAAATTTTCTACATTTCTACAGAGAAATTCTTTGATGAAATTTTGCAGAATTTTTTTGCCAAAAAGTAGAGCCGCTGTATTGGAATGAGATCTTATTTTCCCACATCGAAAGAATACTAATGAGTTACTTATTTTATATATTCGAAGAAGAATATTAACAATCGCTGAGCTCAGTAACGTGGGCTTGTGACCTAAGTAGGGGCATTAAGATGATGGAACGTTATCCATGGTCTGTGGGCTGGATCTTGGGCTTGGCTATATGCTGGCCTGCCCGTACCAAGTTGGGAATTGATCCATGGGGCTTGAGCAAAGGCTCGAGTTTCTTGTGTCCTAAAGCGGAGGGAACCGCATGAGGCTGGTTTCACAGAGCAATGAGAACCTCCCGCTCCCGTCAGTGGTCGGAAAATGGGCCGGTGCCTCTCAGATCCAATACAGTTGGCTTGGATTTAAACTGGACCATCATTTTTTCTATATATCTAAACTTATATTTTATGAACTGTTTAGAAAAGATTGTAATAATGATGTTATTACATCTATTGATAATCATTTGTATTTTCCTTATATCTAAATTTACTATATTTTTGTTTGTTGATTGTCTCACTGTTTGCTACATTTTTAATAATTCTTATTCAAGAGCCCACATTATCTCTCCTAATCTCATAAACTATATTTCTATCTTATTATCAGCCACACATTTGTTTCATCCACTTACTTAATGTCTTATTCTCCGACTAACACGTAACATCTGCAATATTCCCATCAAGCGGCTTCCACCTAATGTGGAGTTCAGGAGGATCGGATGTACGCTATTTTACGCAATTTATCCTTATTAATAATAAAATAAACAAACAGGTTACTTCCTATTGAACCTTGAAAGCAAACATCAGCCACTTCACATAAACAAGAAGCGCACATGATTTAATGAGCCATTTTAACTTAGTCCATTATAATCCAAAACGAAAAAATTATTAATCTTTGGCCCCCTCGAAATAATGAATGATGTGGAAGACGATACACTAACCAACTCATGTAGGGTATATTTACATGTACTATTTGATTTTATTTTGGATTTAAATAATGTCAACTGACCTCAGTGACATCACGCTGCATCCGCCACTGAGAGCATGCTATGTCACATATTTTGGAGAGTGAATTGGTTGTTAGTGTGATATGTTGCTTCCATTCTAAAGTTAAACAAAGCCCATATAACTACTATCTAACTGAATGTTTCTTTATTATATGATATTCAGTGTCCAAACCCTGATTTTAATGAGCCTGACCATAGATGGAGGATGGTGCAAAGGTCATTAGTTGAAGCTATAGCTGATCAACTTGCTCCTGGAGGACAGGTATTTAACTCTTATAGCACCATCTTTATTTGACTGGACGCAAACTCGATGAGGTCCATCCTGAAACAAATTGGTATTAGGAGGAGTAACCCATTAAGTACATATGATAGTCAAACTCTCTTTAACTATTCGATGCGGGATCACATGTGGGTTATTTTCCAACATTTGCTACATTTTGATGGTGTAAATTACATTTATGTGTCATATTGTTCACCTTTTACTTATGTGAAGTTTTGTTGACGGTGTTTGCTATTAAGGGTCAATTGGAAATAATTTTTTGTATTTATAATGGTAAAGTTGCTTAAAGACGAGTAAATGTTATTGAAATTGTCAAGTATTATTATTATTAATTGTTTGATATAAAACAAATTGTTACCTCCCATGTGTTGAAAATATAACCCACATGTGATTCAACATCGAACAATTAGAGGGAGATTGACTAGCGTATAAGCTTGATGGGCAACTCCTAATACCAATTGGTTTTAGGATGGAACCTTATCGGTAACGGATTTGATTACTTGATTCTATTTTCAACCCTTCAAAACAGATTCCAAAGACCCCCTTAGTAATTTCCGATTTTTTTTTCGTATTTTAGGTGTTTCTCCAATCGGACATTGAAGCTGTTGCTACGAGAATGCGCAACCAATTCTTGAATCAAGGAAAGAACAAGCTTGCCATTGCCTACGATGAAACAAATTCGACCATTGGTCCTGGGGGATGGCTTAAAGAAAATCCATTTGGTATTCGGTCTGATTGGGAACGACATGTCCTTGCTCGAGGGGCTCCCATGTACAGGTTGATGTTGTATAAACGATAATCGGTCGTGTTACAAGGCGATATTTCATTGATAGGCAAGAAGACGTCGAGCTTCGATTGATTGCGTTTCGACACGAGCCTCAGAATCAGCAACTGTTCTCTTGGGTGTTACTGATCAGTTTTTATGTCATGTGTATAAGTTCTATGTCATTTTTTTGATAGCTATTTCAACATTTTTCTACAAAATGCTAGGTATCTACAAAGTGTATTTGCCCATCATGTAAACTTTTGATAGAAGTATATATAAAGTTGTATATGGCGTTTGCTATTAAAGGTAAATTGAAAATTGTATTTTTGTTATTACAAAGATGAAGTTGTATATATTTGACCGCTTTAAACTTTGAAGTCTAGGTTTAGTAACGATAATGGGTTGGATCTAAAACGGATTTAGAGGGACTTAGATTCCGATCTGTTTTCTTAGGTAGGACCTAGATGGCTAGATTCGAATCCACATCTGGAACTGTAAAGTCCTAATTTTCAAGACTTATATTTGTATCCACATGAATTTCATAAATCTAGGTTTAGATTTGAATCTTAAATAGGTTTAAGCTTATTTTCGTGAATATGAATTTTGTGGTGTATTATGGTAACAATGTATAAAACTAGTAATTAAAATCGAAAATAGATTCAAGTTCCAACAATATTATAAACTAGCTAGTAAAATATATGAAAAACTTTTGCATACTTTTTTGCAACATCAACTTTGATTATTTCTCCTTAAGATTTGTATACTTGTGTCTATTTAAAGAGCATAAAAGTTATAATTTGCATAAATCAGGTATTTATGATTAATAAATTCGGATTTGGATATTTTTTTACAACTCAAACTCGTTAATTTACTGCGGAACGATGTATCTAGTTCATGCTTAAAATCACATTTTCGCGTTGTTGTTTGAAATACAAATGGGTGTTCATAAGTTGTTGTGCAGAAGTGGTGTTAGATTGTCAATTTAGACATTTCAACAATTTTTAGTCATATGCTCGTCCAAGTTTTTTGATATTATAGTTCTTTACTATTATTATTATAAAATGACAACGTTTGATCTAGAAGAATTTTCAAAATTATTGTTTTTCTTAGGAGTTCGATCATTAATATTATTGTTTCTTATAAATAAACTTATAAGTTCATAAAATCTATCAAAGATACGGACTTTAGTCCTAAACTAATTATAAGGAAATGTAAAATTCAAAAATGTTCTTATGGGCTTAACAACGACTAATTTATCTCGCCAGTACTTGATTTAATATCTGATATTCCACTCAAGTAACACCTCGTATGAAACATTTTGATGTCTGTGATTTATAGTTATAGATATCGATATAGATTAATGACTTCATGCTAATTGACATATCTTATTAAATTAATTTTTTCCATGTTAGTGAACTCTTAATATGGATTCTCATATTATCAATTATCATTCCTTTTTAGCTGCTCTTAAGAAATTATTTTCTAGTGAGACGATCTTAGAATACATAGTTTATATAATCATAGAATTTGTATCAATTAAGTTTATTTAACTCGTTTTTAAGAAACACCTCATGATAAGACGGTTGCATATAACAATTTGTATTTCTTATTTGTTTATAGAGGTGTTCAAAAGAAACCCGATGATCCAATAGACACCCGACTTTATAACCGAACCCGATTTGACCCGACTTAAAAATGGATCTACAATTATGTAAAAACCAATGTGAACACAAAACCCGATTTTGAATCGACCCGAAACACCTGACCGGAAATCAACCCAATGACCAAAATGGACACCTCTATTTGTTTATAAAAACCCATAAATTCCATAAAACGAAAATTATTTCTACAATCTATAAATCCAAGTATTACTCCTGTATATAGTTTAAAAACAGAAGAAGGGGGAAAAGTAAAAAACGAAAAAGGAAAAAAGAAAAAAAAAAGAAAAAGAAAAAGAAAAAGAAAAACTTGCAAAGAACAACGAAGCTTTACCACCGCTCCGGCTACAGTCGTCCACAGAAATCATCCGCCATCGTCGATCTCAATTCGGTACTCTACATTCCTGTTTATCAATTTCGTTTGTGATTTTACGATTCATTTCATTTTAGTAATTCGATTGTTAGTTTGATAGGAGTTCTTCCACAATTGAGCTTTTTTTGTTTCATTTCGGAACTTAGGGTATTGAATTCAATAATTAGTATCCTTTTCTGAAGGTGAAATTTGTCAATTAGGTTATTCCTTAAAGAAATTCGATTTTCATAGTATTTGGTATCTTCTTTAATTGTTGATTTTTTTTGCTCCTTTGTTAATTCAACGGCTGTTTATTTTTCTGAAGTATTGTTTAATTTTTTGCTGTGGTCCATGAGTTCAGTTGATGCTTTGATGAATATAATTTTTGTTTCTGATTTAGTTTTGGTTGGATGAAGAGGAATCTGATTCTTTGCTTAGCTAGATAGGTTGTGAGCTCTATTGAATATTGATACTTCATTATTTCTAGTGCTTGATCAACATGTATTGCATCGCTTTTCTGTTGTTATGACTATGTTTCATTGTTTGTTTGGAACTTTTATCTCATTCAATTGGCATTGAGATTGATGCTAATTAAAATCATGCTGCTTTTGCTGCTGTTTCTGCATTTAATGTTTTAATTCCATTTTTGTTTAGTATAGTCACATTTCAGGAGCAAATTTCAGACAATGTTGTGTGCGTGCTTCTCGGCTTTGTCAAAGAAACCATCTTTAGTGATGATTGAGTTAGTATCTAGAATTCTAGGTCTTTGGATCATTAGTTACTTGGTTTCATTGATAGCATGATCTTGCATTTTTTTAAAATACTGTCTAATTATACATATTAAAGATTTTTGTTAAAATATTATCAAAAGATTTTTTTGATACCGGAATATCTTGTTGCGTTGTTTTATACAATTTTTTTCTGTTCTCAGCTATATTGTTGTCATGATTTTAACTATGCTTCTATTGATGAATGTAGATTCAAGGTTACGTTATGAAAGAGTAGAGTTCTTCCTATGTTGTAAGCATGCAGACAGCAGAAAATGCCCTTATACAAAGTCTTGAACACCATTGTGCTGGTAACAGAGTTGGTCAAAGCAACGAACCACCTGTAATACTTTCTTCATCTGACGATGTTACATCTGCAAAGCCTGGTAAGCCTCTAGTTCATTTGATGTTTTCTGTACAGAGTACAAGGAATCTTTGAATGTCATCTCTGAATAGGAGTAAATTACAGAAAAGCGACAAACACGACAGTGGGCTGCTTGGACACGGGAGGAGGAAGAATGTTTCTTTACTGCATTGCGGCAAGTTGGCAAGGCAAGTTCTCTCTGTCTATAGTTGTGCAACTAAAAGAGTATATATTTCTAATAGGAGTCTATTATCTCATAAGTGCAGAATTTTGAAAAAATCACATGTCGAGTGCAAAGCAAAAACAAGGACCAGGTACCCTGAATGCATGCACTTTCTTTTTCTACATTGAGACTCTACATTGTTTTGACTAATCAATATATATTGCTGTTTTTTAAAACCAGGTGCGGCATTATTATTACAGACTTGTGAGACGCATGAACAAGTTGCTGGGTCCCGACTTGTCTTTAGATGCAAAAAATTCCAAAGACACTAATGCTGCAATGTTGCGTTGGTAATATAATTTAATCAATCTCGTTCTTCAATGTTGTCTCCACATTCTCTAATTCTGTATATTGTTTTGGCATATGAAGTGGATATATGTCTTACCATATTCGTTTGCTACCATACATATCAGTTCCACGTTGATGCAACATAGGAGTTGCTGTTATATACTTTACTCCTTATTAATAATGTGAATTTTGAACTTTTGTGCAGTTTGTTAATATCCTGTGAGCATAGAATAGTAGATAAACAAGAGAGTTGAGGGCTTCAAGAATTTACTTTTTTTTTTTACTGCAAAAAATTTTTAAAAACGTTTTGCACTTAATGTGTAATAGAAGTAATAGATAAATGAACCTAGAGGATTAAAGGAAACTTTATGTCTGTTCTTGTTATGTTCTTCATTGAGAAAGTCCAAATGGTGGTGGAATTCAGAGAGGTTGATATCCCTCTAACAATTGAATGAGAAGTTGTTGCCTTGTTGGAATTTGGGATAATATTTCTATTTGTTTCCTTATCTATTCTTTAAGTTAAAGTTTATACTGCCAACAATTGACAGCAGTAGTTATGTTGCAAATGTATCGACTATCACCCTAAGATTGGACATTAAATTGCGAAGTATTAAATTAGTAATTGCACATTTTTTTTCATTTCGAAAGTTGACCTTTTATTTGGCCTTTGGATATACCTGGATAATTGAATGAAATATCTTTCATTTAATATCTCATGAAGGTTTTCTGCTTTTGTAGACAGAATTTTCACTGACTTTCTGATGGCCTACGATTTAAGAATGGTTTACTGTTTTTTTGTTTTCTCTTCATCTTTGGATATGACTTTAATTATGTTGATTAATTTTAGGTGGTCTTTACTGGAGAAGTACAGTTGCAAGGCTTCAAAGCTTCACCTGAAGCCCCGTAGGTTTAAAATTTTTGTGGAAGCGCTGGTTAGTTTGAACTCTCGAGTATTTTTATTATCAGGAATAGTTATGGAAGAAAATTTGTCATTGGAGGACTTCAATCTGCCTGCAGGAACACCAACTAATGAAAGACAGAAAAAAGAATGTAAAGAAAAGATCCCTTCAAGGAGATAGTTATTCTTCTCCTTCACCAACCCCCGTTACAAACCAGAGCAAGTTGACTGGGAATGATGCTCGGGCTGTTAAAATTATTTTAATTGAGAGTCCGAATGTTCAGAAAGCAGGGCAAGCTAGAGGATCTTCACGGCGTAATTCAAATATGGGTGTTATTCGCAGCAGCAATAAAGGAGAGTCCTCTCAGACAAAATCCAGACAGCGGCGGAAAACAGGTACAAAACTTAAACCCTTATAGTCATGTGTTACTGTGCTAGCAATCTTGATTTTGCTGAACTTACTGTATTCAAATGATTTTGAGCCTTGAACAATTAAACATGTGTAAGCTTTTTTTAAAAATATTTCTTCCTCTTTGAAGCCATGAGCTGTATTGAATTTTCCTTTTTAACGTGATAGGATAATATAGCATAGTGCGCGTTTGGTTTCAATCAACTTATATCAAATGCAAACATGTGCTATTCACGTCGATTTGGAAATCTTGATTGCAGTAAACCAGAAATCTTTTTTTGTTTTCTTTTTTTCTATGATTTCAGAGATTTGGTTTAATATCTTAAGAAACTAATAAATTACAGTAGGTAAGTTTTCGAATCTATGATCCTGGTACTAAATATATATTTAAAGTTCTGATTTAGTTTCTCTAACTCTAGATGAGATCAGCTCTATGTTATGTAGAATGAGATGCACTAGTTACAAAATATAATAATGGAAAACGGAATGCCACCTATTAAGTATCTGGAATGACGAGTTTGAAGGTTTATTCAAAAAATTGATAACAGAGTAATAGTACTAAATCACTTGAAGATCATAAACCTAATGCCACGTGTAAACCTCAAACATAGGATGAAGTTGTGGAAGAGTTTGTTGACTTGGGTCGAAGATCATAAAGTGCGTTCCAATTTCTATATTTTTTATCCTTTCAAGTTTCATGAATTAGCCACCCATTGAAAAGAATGCTATCATTACCGTTCACTCCTTGTCATAGTCTTCTACGACCACTTAACTTTTTTGATCATTGCAACCATCGCAAGTCAAAAGGCAGTGTTGTGCTGATTAATTATCCACTTGATTGTGTTTTCCACGTTGGCCTGAACCTCAAACTTGGTTGGATCAAACTTTTTATAAGCCTTTTGTCTACCTAATGTTTAGGATCTCTGCAAATCTTTGGAACAAATGATCAAGGTAATTGTTAGTTGTGAGTGGATTTTCTTTTTGGTGTTACGCTACCTGATTGTGGGACTTTGGGCCAACGTACTTGTGTCGACATGACATGGGATCGACGTACAAACCGTGTAATCCATAGATTGGTTTATAGTGAGAGAATACGTAGATCTATATACTGAAGGGAAAATCCATTGTTACAAGAAAAGAAACGGTTGTACTTTTAATTGCAGGTTTTAGATGAACTATTTTACATGATCGACTTGTCGATTTTCAAACTGCTTGTCTTCTCCCACTTCAATGAATTCTCTGAGCTTCTCTTATGGGCTTTCCTTTCTTTTTTCGACTCATCTCTACTGTACTTGTACCCTTAGAAGTTTTATTTTCTTTCGTCTTTTTGCTCGTCTCGAGCTCTAAGTTTGATGAGCTATATACCTTGGGCTCGCTTGAAAACCTATATTGTGAGCTCGTCTTATCTTGAGACTCAATTTGAGGTCACGCTAGAACTCAAGTTATTACTTTTTAATTTTTCATAAATAAACCCTGGTGAAAATATAGTTTTACTTATTGTGAGAACTTGAAGTAACTAGTTCCACATAAGAAAGTCTATAAACTAATCTAGTACTACTTAAAACAAAGTCAAAAATATAACTTTATGCAAAATGAAATAATAAATATATATCAAGCATGTCAACGAGCTTTCCGAGCCGAGCTTAGGCAAAAAAATTTTTTTTTTGCATTTTTAGGGTGCTGAGCTACGTATATTGCTGTCTTAGCGCCATCCCTGCTGGTAAGCTTAGTGCTTTGGATTTCTTTTCTAAGGGAATCTGGCAAACCTTCAACTAAATGAAGACTGGCTCCTGCCGTGGTTTACAAATATCATGTTTGGTCTAATGCAGGTATTTTGTCTGCAGCTGCATTGAAAAGATGGGAGAAGGCTGCCATGGCTGGTGTCTCCTTGGTTGCTGATGCTGCTGAGCACCTAGAGCGAACGGCTGGTGAAAATCCCACTGCAATCCAAGGTGGATATGTCTTGTTGTGCTCTGCAATGGTTATAGTATTGCTGCTCTTTACAATACATTGAATGATAAGTTTTCAAATTTATGATGAATGAATGGTTATACAGGTGACTCGAATTGTTCTGAACAAACTATGCAAGTGCATGTACCAGCAAAATCATCAAACATTACTAAAGGCGTTGTCATGGAAGAAAATGGTCAAGCAAATGTGAAAATTACACTGCAGTTGTTCCCAATTGATGAAAGTACCAGAAAGGGTTTAGAATTGGTGAGATTGGTGTACTTTCTCTTCTTTTGAGTTTTTATACTTAATAAGTTGAAAACAGCTAAATGAATCTGTAATCATTGGACTTCCGTGGATGGTTGGGCAGGATAAACATAACCCACATTTGGAGTTGATTTTAAGTACACGAAAGAAGATATCTTCTATTCTGGAGCATCTTGATCGTAAGTGGGGTACTTCCAGTGTAGCATCTGGAGAACTCATGCTTTTTACTTTCAATATCCAGAGAGAAAATCTGCTCGCATATCAGAGATGGTCTCGAGATTCAGCTATTACTGCTGCTGAAGTCTATGCCATGATTGGTAGTCCAACAGTGTTCCGATTGAGGTTCTTTCTGCCTCTTATTTCTCTTCATTTGGCTGTAACTGTGAGGTGATAACTATTCATATTCTGAATTCCTCTTTTCTATGTGAAGATATGGCTGGATATCTGATGCTGAGCTTCAGTCAGGCATCTCAAAAACAAGATTAGTAGCTTTAAAAAATTTCAATGTACAAGAAAATAGAAGTAAGCTAGCACTTGAGGACCAATCACTTCCACCAACAGAAGACAAGGACAACCCAGAGAAACTTGTTAATCACCTTTTAAACAATCATCAAGCCTCAGATAAACATGGAGGTGCGTCTGAAGAGTCAACAGCTGCTCTTTCCGGTCATGTGAATATTAATGCTGAAGTGGATCTTCAAAATAATGGTTTTGAGATGCATAGCGTAGGATTGAGGCTATTATCGAACAATGCTTGTGATGACTCTACTACACTTGTAAATATGAAAAAGGTATCACTTTTCTTTTTTTATCTTTGTAAGTGTATTGCTTTTTAGCTATATGCATTTTATTTTTGATCCTTTCCCATATTTCTTACTCCAATATTTGCTCAATTTCTATACCTTTATAATTAATATTCCTATATTATCATCACCAATTGACCGTTGTTCTGTAGAAATCTCATTAAGGGTAATACATTGTGAATTTTATTTAAATTTAATTTAATTCTTGGTTAACACTTAAAGTTGACCGGGAGCTGTACTGCTGACCTATAGCATTAAAAAGTATTGAGGAGACTCTTGGATGTTGGTTCTTATTTTTCCTTTCCTAGCATCTAGATAGCTTAGTTGCTGGATTTACATTTATTCCCTTTGAGGAAAATCGGAGAACAGTCGCAGTTCTAAGTTTCTAACTTGCTGCGGTTGTCAATGGTATATAACTGTGACTGAAGTTTTTGCTGATCGGCCTTTCTCATTCTTGCATTGCGCTTCTCCAATTCTAATCCATCTTCTTGTATTATGCTTGTAGGTTGATCAGAGAGCAAGAGCGAGTCCAAGTATTTCCACCGGAGAGTGGACTGATAACCTTAAAAATGTTGCTGTAAGGAATCATTTAACTGATGTATCAGATGTTATGGATGCCGACTGTGTCGAGACTTCTACTTTTAGAAGTTCTGAATGTCTTGCCGAGATTTCATTCTCTTGTGACTCATTTGATGCAGCTATCGCTGCTCATATATCAACTCATAATAAGATAGCCTTACATGGCACCTCTCCACATTCATCGTCAATATGGGATGCGGAAGAAACATGCGATGCGTTTTCATTTCAGAATAGAGCTGTATCTAACAACCAGGTATCTTGTTCAGCTACAGCTTTTTCTTCGGCTTCTGATGTAAGGCGTTTTCCAAGTTCAGCCGGTGTGGACGCCACAATTCAGGTTCTTTTATCCAAATCTAAAACTTGTGTAGGAGTACAAGCATACGTGTAATTGAAAAAAAAAACTGCTCACTAGCTGTGTCTCACTTTCGTGCAATTTTTTTTTTTTGTAGGATTCACCCAAGGAAGTCATGGATGAGGACAATCCATTGGATGATCAAATAGACGAGCGTCCATCTGAAACCCGAGAAATAGGAGGTTCCGTAGAAGAATTTAATAGCCTGACGGATGTTTTTTGGGTACGTGTTGCATTTATATATCAAATTGTCCAATTTAATAGCATAACATTACTCATTGCTCGTCTTTCTTTGACTTTCAGCCCGACTCTTTAGGGCCTTTAGAGCTGGATGTACCTTCATGTAAATACTATAGTGAAGATCTAATTTTAAGTGATAGCCTGAGTGGCCTAAACCGTCTTCTAGCCAGCAGCCTTGACGCGTTCCAAAACTGCACGTTCTTTGGCTTGGATGAAAAAAGACCATCTTCAACCGTTGGAGCTCAAGGAGGCTCTTCCTTCGCTGGTAAAATCGATACAAGTGACAAGCCTGGAGTCCAATCTCTTCAAGTATAGTTTTTGAAATTCAGGAATCATCATACTGATAACTCTGGCGAAAGGCTTCGTTGTAATCAAAATTTTCTTTTGGTATATATATATATATATATATATATATATATATATATATATATATATATATATATATATATATATATATATATATATACCCTGCTTACATTTTCCCTTCACTCTGTATAAAAGTAAAATGTGAAGGACTCTACACAGAGTTATGTTCCATCCTTGATGCTGTTGCATCACTGTAAATTTATCCTAACAATATCTTATGAAAAAACTTCAGAAATTTGGAAATATGAATGTTTTTATTTTCTTAAATTACTTAATTATTTGTTGTCTAGTAAGCATAAACTCATGTACGAATTGTAGTTTCACATGTACTTCCATTGTCCTTGTATATTTCAGAGAATATATTATAGCATAATGATCCTTTTGTGATAAGTATATCAAATTCTTACTATGATAATATTAATGATGCATGTATTTTTGTCATAAGTAAGAGGAGGGTAAGATAATTAAATGAAGTAATAAGTGATGAAATATACAAAAATAGTGATAAAGTAAAAGGTTTGTTAATGTTATGGAAAATGATAACAAAAATAAGTGATCATTTTAAAGTTATAAATGATTAACTTTAAGATTGTAAGTGTAATTTGCCAAAAAAAAAAAAAAAAAAAAAAAAGATTGTAAGTGTACACTTGGTTATCCCTAACAAAGATGATTTCACCGTGAAACCTTCTTATTTAAAAATTTTTGAATCAAATAATTATTTTAAAATTGTGAATATTCACTTTAAAGATAAATGATCATTTAGCAGAATGAACTATTTGAAGGACCTCCTAGACTCTAACCAAGAATATATAGAAAATTTGAAATAAATAGGATTATTATAAAAAAAGAAGCAAATAATAAGATCATAATCATACTTATTCCAAAACTAAGGGTGTAATCTGCAAACCTCAGGTTCGGCTGTTTGCACTCAGTGAGTGCGAACAACTCTTGTCTTAAAATCAGCATGTTGACCTTAATTGACCTGTTAGTAGTTACTAAGTGCGAACAGACTCGAATATGTGCACTGGGATATTAAACACTTATATTTGGAATAAGTTTAATTATAATCTTATTATATGCTTTTTTTTATTAATAATCTTATTTATTTAAAATGTTGGAATAAATACTACTAGTAGAATCAATTTCTCTCTAGACTTCAATTATTTGAATGGAAGGAATGTTGCAATCCTAGAGCACGAAGTATGGGTGCCCAAAACTCTACTAGGCCCGGCCTAGTACTCTACTCCCACTTTTATGTACCTTGGCAAAATTCAACAAACAACTCTAATCATCTCAGAATAAAGAGTTTATATTTTAATTTTTAGAAATTGTAATAGTAAAACTATTTAGTCTATATAAGACATGTTTACGTGCAAGAGTGTCTTATACAATAATTTGTATTACAAGTTTACTCACGTCAAAATTATGTTTGGTTCTAAGTTGTCCTTGATGAAATGTCTATCAATCTCCATATATTTAATTCGATTAAATTGAACTGAATTCTCAGAAATACTGATGGGTGCTTTAATGACACAATATAATACATAGGCAAAATTATAATTGTAATTAAATATTCAATAATTCATGATCGATCTTTATCATTTATCAAACAAAGACATAAACTATTTATTTATTTTTAAAGTATTACCCAAAATTTTATCTTCAATTCTCAAGTGTCACCTTAAATTCTAATCTTTTAGTTCCTCGTAGATATTAGTTCATTACAAATAATTGGACAATATTTTTAATCAATCAATTCCTCTTAATCTATAGTCGATAATATTGTTTTAAATATTGAAGGACCTTACAAAGTAGCAAGTATTTTGAAGAAAGACCAACAAAGGGAGCGAGGGGACTCTTTAACCGTATTCTCGGCTGTCATTATTTAATTTTTTTCTCTTTAAATTCTGACCATATTTTTCTATAGGGGGAATACAAAGGAAAAACCAAACAAGAAGTTTATAAATCCTTCAATTCCGTGACTTGGATCTCTCAATAACTATTTGTCTCTTGGCTTTTTCTTTTTTTTTTTTTTTTAATTTTATATGGGGATTTACAATTTGTATCTAATTTTATGCCGTAGTTTGGAAGCAATCCTTTTTGTTCTTATTATTTAAATTCCCTTTTTTAATTACTTGTATTAAATTAAATGTGGGGCCTACAATTGTATAGAGTAGTATAGTAGGAGTACAAGTACATTTATAACGTAATAATGTACGCCTACTTTTATGGCAAACATCAAGTATTAAGCTCTGAAAACAATAACACTAACACACTATTACAATGCCTTGGAAATCATCTTTGTCTCCTTCCCTTTTCCTCTCATAATTCATACACTATCTGTTCTGAAATACTTGTTACTGATAGCGATATATTCAGTGAAAGAATATTATCATCAGTAGAAAATATAATAAAATGAAAAAAAATACTATCTTAAAGTATTCTTTATCATTCAAATTTATTTTATATATGTGTTTGATATGTAAGAAAAAGTATTATATTTTCAATTTTCATACTACTCCTATTAAATTTTTATAATTTTTAATTGTATATAAATAAATAAAAGAATTGCATTAAAAAATTAAATTTAATAAACATAGTGAAAGAAAGGAAAATAACATTCATTATATATGGTGTACTGCTTCTTTCATTTTAGTTTGTTTATCGCACTTTTAATCAATATATCTTTTCTCATATATATTGTTTAATTATACACTTTATCTTTATTCTCACTCTATCTAAAATTTATTTATTTTATCAAAATAATGAACATGACATCAAATATAGTATTCCTTTCATTTCAATTTTATTGGTTACACTTTAACTAATAAATTTTCATAATTTTTATCATTGAGTAACCAGAAATTCTAGAACGGTGAAAGTATAACACTTAAACTATATATCACTCTCTCCATTTTATATTTTTTTGTTATATTTGAACAAAAAACTTTCATATTTTTTACATATTTATTTTTTATTATACAATAAGAAGAAACAAGGCTAGCAAAGCCGCTAGGTGATAATTCAATTCAATACTTTATCTGAAAATAATATTTGCTCCAAATGAACAACACTCATAAATTAATTACATTGTGATAAACAATATAAAATGTCTCATATATTAATTAAATTGTGATAAACATTATAAAACAAATATAGAATAATAAAATAAGAAAAATAATAAGGTCTTAGAATACCAATGTGGCAAGAAAAACCACAAAAAAAACCTTCAATAAAGTCAACACAACTCATTGATGACTGAGCATGCATTAAACTGTGCTTAACTAAGATACCGTGAAACACTAAAAAATTAATCACAATTATTAGAAAAAAAATAAATAATAATTGACAAATAAAAGAAAAACAAAACAAAAAAAAGTATGTAGTTAATTATATATTTTAAAATTTTCTACCTATGTATATTCAGTCGGTCTCTTGAGAGACCGTCTCTCAGAGAGACGTCCACTATAACTTATTTTTACTCTTATTCTTCATTTTCTTTTATGAGCCGACCCAATTAGAGATGGTATATCAAAGAGACTGTCTCTCACAAAAATTTTTGATGTATATTAGATTTTTTTTTTATGAATCTCAATTCATTTTCTAACAATGCATATATTAGTATATTACCATTTCATGATTTCAAGTTTTATATCATTACTTCATTCATAACTTATGTTATATTTATGTGATTAAATTGTGTACTTAATCATCAAGCTAAAGTGTTAATGATGATAATTATTATCTTATTTACTAATTATTGAATTATCAAACTAAAAGCGAATAACATTGACCTCTTTTATTAGCGTATAATATTTCTTTTA
The DNA here is from genome assembly GCA_019776075.1 of Amaranthus palmeri. NCBI lineage: Eukaryota > Viridiplantae > Streptophyta > Magnoliopsida > Caryophyllales > Amaranthaceae > Amaranthus > Amaranthus palmeri. Next base: position 2,609,241 of record JAAKBH010000271.1, on the reverse strand, counting down.
TATTATAAATTTTATAATTTTAAATATAATTAACGCCCGTAGTTCATTTTTCGCCTTGGACCTCTAAATTCTCGGAACCGGCCGCCCTAAAAAGAGTAGTAATAACTAATACTTCCTCCGTTCCATAATATTTGCTACTGAGTGTGACATATTGTGTGGGAAAATGTCACAATCAGTAGCAAGTATTAATGAAACGGAGAAAATATAGTCTAAAAGATAAAAAAAAAATTAAAAAAAAGGTCAAACATGGGATGAAAAGAAGATGAAACAGCCCAAACCACGAAACGCCGCAACATGCTCTACTGGTTTTTTTAAGTGATGTCATCCACACGTGAACCCATAATTGTTGACCACCTCTTATGTTCTCCATGTGGGCCCTAGGGTCTCTCACTCTCACGTGTGCCTTCTCATTTTATTTGAGAATGTGTTTTCTTATAGTCCTTCCGAATCATTTTAGATGTTCCATTTGAGTTTTCACGGTTATTAAGGGTGGTATGAAGTACATTAAAAAAGTGATAGTTGAATATTTTAATTGATTAAATTAATTGTAAAAGTGGTAGTTGGGGTATTGAAAATCGGAAAAGTGGGGTAAAGGTGGTAGTTGGGTATTGGAAGTAGTAAAAGTTGGGGTATTTAGGTAAAAAATAGACAAAAAAGAAAATGAGACAATTGATACGATTTTACCAAATAAGGAAATAGGACAACTAAACTAATTCGGAGGGAGTATTTAACATACCGTCTCTGTTTTAAAATACTTGCAACATTTGAGTTTTTCACAGTATAAATATTAGTTTTTTCACAGGTTTTCGAATAGTTGCAGCCTTGCTGGTTGCTAGCTTTGAAGACACCTCCTGAGCCGAAGGACTCTTTTGACCGCCCTCTCCTTACGGGTATGAGACGCCGTCGACCTTCCTTCCCCAGACCCTGACCATAGATTTATCTTTGTGCGGGAACACTGGGTATGATGATGATGATGATGATGATAATAAAAGATTATAAAAATTTGATATTAAAAATCTTAATATTGAAATGAATCAAACAAAATCTTACATGATTATATTTTATGTTATAGATTAAAAACTAATTATAAATTAAGAGTGATGAATAAATAGTGCATTATCTTATATTGTTGCAAATAATTGGAAAAGGATAAAGTATTTTTTATTTTGATATTGGTACATTACTTTTTAATAAATGACTGATAGCTGATAAGTTTAAGCGGCTGATTTTTTCAATTTGGTTTGTCCAACTTAGTTTAGACACACCACTAGTGGCAAAATGTTCAAAAACAACTTATACACAGTAATAAATTTTGTACAAGCTAATTTACCAAAATTAATATTAGATGATTTAACCATTTAATTATTTATTTATGTCAAAATAAGATAAAACATCTTAACAAGCTGTTTGCCATTAACCTCTACTCCTCAGTCCTGATAGAATTGCATCAACTAAAAAGGAATATTTATAAGAAAAAAGTGGATATTGACAATAAATAAAGATAGAATGAATCGTGTGGATTAAATTAAAAAGGAGTTCAAATATATGAATTTGATCAAAAAAGTAGTAGGCTATTATTCAAAAATAGATATAATTCAAAATAAAAAGAGTGAACTAAAATAACAAGTAATCCAAAATAAATGAAACGGAAAAAATAATTTGTTAATCCCTTTAATTAAATAATTAAATACAACTAATTAATATAAGTAATAACTTCCCTTTGCTTAAATTGCTATCCTTGACCTTGTTTTTGGAGCTGTTTATTTATTTAAAAAAATATATGCTGCAATCCCAATATTTAATTAATTAATTAATAGTACCATTATTTTTTAGGGAAACCATTATTATGTGCTTTGTTGCTCCCCATTTGTCGTCTGTTACTTCTCCTTGTATTTATCGAGTTATAAAATTTAATTTGTGTATTTTTGAGTTTGTTAGTTGTTATATTTGTTTTTCGAACTTGTGTCTAATTAACTGTTAGATTTTTTTTTAGGAAAAATTGTTTCTAAAAAGTCAACCTTTTGACCATTTGCAAATAAAGAGTAAACATTTTATTTATTTATTCAATAAAACGACAACCTTTGTCTCATTTTTGTAAATAAAGAGTCAACGTTTCATTTATTCAATAAATTTAGAGTTGAAAACTTACCTGCTATATTGAATAAATGAAACGTTGACTCTTTATTTGCAAAAATGAGACAAAGGTTGTCTTTTTATTAAATAAATGAAACATTGACTTTTTATTTGCAGATGGCCAAAAGGTTGACTTTTTAGAAACAATTTTTCCTATTTTTTTATCAATTTTTAATTTTTAATTTATTTTTTCTAATAAACAATCAATAAATTTTTTTTACGAAATATTTTCAAAAATCGACAAATTTAGTTGAGAGAGTAGAGTTAAACACTTAAACATGTAAACTCAAAAAAAAAAAAAAAGAAAAAAAAACTAAAACATGTGATGTGGCGTGACTAACTGCCTTCAAAACTGTAGATGTTTTAATGTCAGATCTGATTTCCTTCGTAGATTTGTCGCACACACATACATCCACATGCCGCCCATTGATTTGTTATCTGTAAATCTTTTCTTAAAATCTTATCGTCCTAAATCTATACTCTTTTTTTTTTAATTACAAAAATATACTAAAAAGTCAACTTAGACTTTTATCAACAACAATCCTAGCTTAACAACTTTATATCATTATCATCTTCATACCAAGTGTATTCCGCTCATAGAGAAACTATGGTCGAAATCTGAGGAGAGAAGATAGATGATATCTCATACCCATATAGAAAAGTGCAGTCAGAGAGTCTGTCGGCTCTAGAGGGTCTTCTAAAAGAGCGGTTTCTGCAACTAAGGTAAACAACTTTACCTTTCATTCATAATTGCACCCTGAGTTCATAATAGATTGCAACACGAAAAACTGATACATGTTTTCTGGGGTTTGAAATATTCGCTATATATAATAGTTATTGACACTATTCATTTTATGTTTATTTTACATATTGCGACTAACGTGTAAGGAAAAATATAGTTAATTGGGATCTTATTTGAATCGTCTAATCGCAATATAATTTTTTTATAATTATTAAATGTGTATAGTTCAATATGATAATGATTAAAATAACACAATGAATTATTAAAAAGTCAATTGTAACAAGTATAGTGAAACGTACTGAGAAAATATATTAATAAATCCGTTTTAGAGATTACTCCTATTATATTGTGTGGATCACTATTGAGAAAATAGTAGACATTAGCTAAATTAAAATTGTACCAAAATTAAAGATACAGACTTGATAAAAAAAATATAGCAATGCAAATTTCAAGGGACAAAAAAAAATATTTTAGTATTCTGCATAAGACAGAATTTGGGTGGGGGTTCTCACAAGGCGTGAGTAAAGAGAGATGCGGCGCATGGTCAAGAAACCCTCCAACTGATACATGCGCCCAATAAGGGTCAAACCTAAAACCTTCTGTTTCACATGCAAATGCTTTATCATTGAGCCATAAACGCTTTTAGTCTGATAGCAAACAACTTAACATAAAATCAATTCACAAAAACATATTTTAACAGGCCAAATAAAATCTTAATCACTTTGAAAAATTTTACGGGGAGCGAGCTAAAATCTTAATAAATAAAATTTTAAGTATTATTGAAATTTGATTTATAATTTAGATCAAACAATCAAAAACTTAATAATTAAATAAAACATTTATTCAAAAAAAAATAATTAAACAAAACATTAAGTATTTTAAATTAATTTAAATAATATATTATATTTTGACGACTACTTTTGCCAAAGTGTAATATAATACTCTATATAGCAAGTTAGACAACTATTGTATTAGTTTGTTACCCACAACTATCAGACCATTAACAACTATTTCACATCTACTTTGCACCGAATAGACCCTAATCTTGCCTATGAATGAACCACCTCAATAGTTAATTAGTTTGTTACCCACAACTATCAGATCATTAACAACTATCTTACATCTACTTTACACCCAATAGACCCTAATCTTGCCGATGAATGAACCACCTTATCATATATTCAAATTTATAAGGTGAATTTTGAAATATAAAATCACAATGACTTAATCCAATAAAAAAATGATCATTATATACTTTCTTCATCTTTATAATGTTGCTACTTATAATAGTAATATTATCATCTAATAAAAGATAAAAAAATTTCAACTCCATATTTTTAAAATATTAGCTTTAATAACTTTATTTGAGGAGTATTATGTAGATACTCATGACAAAGATGGTGAACATGTTGGGATGAGTTATTCCACATCGACAAATATCTCCTTCGCTTGTAAAGTGTGTACATTTTATAAGCTATTAGAGACCTTCTTCCCATTGCCATTATATGGTTTTGGGATGACATATATCTCCTTCGCTTGTGAAGTGTGTGCACCTCGTATTTTCCCCGATAATTACTGGCATTCACTATAAGTCCAGTCTAATTTAATAGAATATAAATCATTTTGATACATGAATCAAAGTTAATGAGCATGCCTTACTCCAAGCTTAATGAGAATGGATGTAAACACAATCATTGATAGTTTGTTTATAACCTAACTTTCTTTGTCAAAATTAAAAACACATTACCAAAACAAATTGAAGTAATTAGTCAATAAGTAATCCCTCTAATCCTCTTATTTTGCATTACTTTTTATTTTAATTTATTTCATTAATTTGACACATTTTTTTGGTAATTGTTTCATTTTTAATTTTCTAATCTATTTGTAAATTTATATTCTCTTTTCAACTTAAGAATGTATTTATTTTTCTCAATTATTTTTTTATCTAATTTTTTTAACTAAATTTTATCTATTTTACAATTGGTTAAATCAAAATCAAACACATTTAATTAAATGGGTTATAGTACAAGTTTTTTTCAGATTTAAAATTTTGACCTGGATCTAACCCATTTAATAAATAGATCAGGTTGTGTCAACCCATTTAATTAATTGGATCAAAAGTCTCAATCCAAAACTTTCGAGTTAAGTTTAGATCGGATTAACAGATCGGATCAACTTTTGTCAGACCTAATGAAAATGACATAAAATGAAGGATAAAGGAAAGAAAGGTAGAAGAAATAAGGAGGGTGGGCAACAAACCAAAGACATGATGTTGAAATGGCAACCTCCAATATGTCAGTTTCACTCATTGTTTATTGTTTTGTTTTTTTGGTAGGCCCCTCATGCTCTTTCTGTGAAATGCCAACTCTATTTTTTGGCTTTTTTTAAAATTTTTAATTTTAATTTTTAATTTTTAATTTTATTTTTACTTTTTCCACTTCTAAAATTAGCATCAGAAAGAGAATAAATTATTTTACGGCAACAAAATAAAAATTTGATAATAAATTTAAAGAAATTAAATTGTATGGATGAAATTAAAAGAAATTATATTGTAAAGATGAAATTAGAAAAGGTAGTGGACTTTGTCTGAAAATAAAAATAATGTAAAATAAATTTAACATCTAAGATAACAAATAATGCTAAAAAATCAGTGAAGAGATGAAGGGATTAATTTATATACTCGATTTTTTAATGATTAATTACTATTCTTGGTTAACATGGGTTTAACCGTTTAAGTTGCAGGTTTTCGGATAGTTGCAGATATCTCTATTTTTGAAGACCCTTCTTGAGCCGAGGGACTATTTGATCACACTCTCTTATGTGTGTATGAGCTGTCATATATCTTTCAACCCTAGACCCTGACTACAGTTTGTCTATGAGCGAGATACACTGGGTATAATAATGATGAATTTTTTAATAATTAAATTATTTTTTTTTACTTTTATCCCCCTCTCTAGGGCACTAGAAGTCTTCTAATAAATCAAAATTCTGTATTTTGTCATTTATTTACACAACCTTGAACCTACAATCTGCAATCTACATTCTGTCTCATCCACGCCTTGTTCCTCACATAGTAGCCAAAAAGCCAATTAATCAAGTTGGTAAAAGTACTAATATGTCCTTTTGGTTTTACTTTCCGTCTCTTTGAATTTACAGTATTAAATTAATCATATAGTGCAAATTTAAAGGGACAAAGAAAGTACAATAATATTTTTTGAAATGTTAATTGGTATACGTAGTATGAAGATAAAATAAAAGAATTATTTTTCTTTCTACCCAAATAAAAGAAAAAACATACTCCTTTCGTCCCTCTATCCCATGCGATTAGCAGTAAGTATATAATTGGCGTGAGTAAAAATATTTACTTTGAAAGAGAAAGAAAAATATGTTAAACAGATGAAAAGATAAAATATTATACAAAAACGTATCAAATTTTATGAGACAAACTTATATAGAAATATAGCAATTTTCATGAAGGGAGTATGAAGATAAAATAAAAAAAATAGATTATGTCTAGTGACTAACATGTTTGAATAGATATTTTTGTATCTATAAATCAACATAGAAATAGATGGTGATTAGCAAATGGAAGATATTTGGTAGCTAATAGTTGATTATATTGGCTGATTTAACCAGTTAATTTTGAACTCACTGTTATAAGCAGCTTGTTCAAAAACAACTTATTCATATCAATAAGTTGTTTCAACCAACTAATTCACCAAACACTAGCATAATTAGCTGGTTTGACCACCCAACCCTCTATTTATATCAAAATAAGCTAAGATTGTTAAATAAGCTAATTTGCCAAACACTTCAATACTCTCTATGTCCTTTTGAGTTTGTACTTTGTACCTTAAAATTCAAATATGTGAGAATTTTACAAATAATCTTAAAATGTGTAACTCATAAAAAAAAAACAATAAGTAAGAAAAACACCAACTTTTCATCCTTAACATTTGTCAATCCCCAAATAATTGGGAACTCAACAAAGGTAAAGTAGTGACAACTAACAATAATGAAGTTGGCCGTGTGAGTTTTAAGACATTCCATGTGATGTTGTTTATTGTCTTTTCAAATTAGGTCCTATTTCAGTTATAATAAGTATCACTTTTTTCACACAAAAATTTAAATTCGATTTTCACTAACTCTCGCTCGAAAAAAAAAATCTTATATGAATTTGGTTTACACTATCCAATATATCCCGCCCCTAGAGAACTATGGCTAGGGTCTGGGAAAGGAACGATGGCGACAACTCATACCCATAAAGGAGAGTATGACCAAAGAGTCCCCTAACTTGAGGAAGAATAAGATAAGATTCTGATTTTGTGCACTAATCTTAAAAGAAACAAAAAAATAGTATATGTTTTTCCGCTAGACAAGTACAATCAAGTTCGGTCCTCAAAAAATATTATTATATTTATACTCGTGCACGCAAAATAGTGTGAAATAAAGTTCATACAAGACTATTATCTCGAACTTTTCTTCAGCCAACCCTATAATCCAAAAAAAGCCAATACTTAGAAAAAGTGCATATCTAAAATCATACTCCTACACTAACTAGTACTCCTAGAAGAATTAAGAATTTCTAAAAGGATCCATCAAATATGAAGTTTTTCTGTAGCAAAATTAATGCACTCAAAGAGACATTACCAACTAAACACATTAATTGTATTAGAATTGAGGATTCCATCATTCAAATTAAAATTTATAGGTAAGGAAATGTATTTGAAGATTAACACTTTTAGGGACCAAAATTGGCTCAAATCTTATCTTCATCAATCACATAAGTCATCTTGAAACAACCATAAATCTACCTGTACATTTGCACTCCTTTATTTTTCGTCTCTACGCTCCTACGTTATCGCTACTTGAATCCATCAATATCGTTAATCGCTTTGCACTTCTCGCAAATTCACTGTACCATTGAAAAAGCATAGTATATTAGTATCGGAAAAGGATAAGATTTCGTGGGTTTGGTAAATAACTTTTTGGTTGGTTTTAGGCTTCTGGGTTTTTGGCGGGTAAAACAACCAGAAAAGTGTTTGATAAATAGATTTCAGTTAACTGAAAAAATAGTTTGGTTTAAACGGTCGGTTTAGCCACTATATATGAAACAAAGGCTTAAAAACAACATCAGCCAAGCAGTGTTCTTACCTGAAAGGTTCGTCTCCGATTTGTTTCGATGAACCTGACCCATCTCTGTAGACTACTCGATTAAGCATGTCGGAAGTCTCGATGTCAAACATGATGGCTAGCTTGCTGCAAAGTTCTTCATAAGAATTCAGCAACGTTAGCTCAACAGTTCGGCCAACATCCTCCGATTCCATGAAGACCTTACAATGACCTGTCTCTAGTTCCATGTCTATTTCGGGACGGTTGTCCTTGAGCCAAGGATGTTGTTCCACAGAAGATCGATCATGGTTGAGGGCTGACCCGGAGCCATCCGAAACATTACCTGCCTTGTCTACGTTCCCTTCTGATGAACTATTACCTGTAGGAACAGGTGAGACCGCGTCACCCGAACGGCTTAGCGACATTTGTCGCTCGGTCAATATAGGTTTCCCGAAGAGAACAAAATGATGGGGTTTTGTAGCATTGGGTTTTTTGACAGACTGGTTTGGGTTTCCCATTGTGAGCAAGCAAGATACGCTATCGTTGCTGGCGGGTTTTTGAAAACTTAAAGAACTCGAGGGTCGATTGGAAGGTGTAGTAGTGGGATCAAGTGCTGGGAAGCCAGCAGGAAAGAGACCCGACTGTAATTTACTCATGTGAAAATCGGACAGTGAAAGACCGAATTGAGCATGCCTGGCTCCCTGCATGCCAGCAGGAAAATTGTCGGGTAAACATCCAAAAGGGTTGCTTGACCCTAGGAAGTTTCCGGGAAATGGGGGGACCGGAAGTTGGCCGTCCATAGGAAAGTCTGGGTGGTGGGGAAGTCGGAATTTCTTCCTGGGTGGCGAGAAGGGGGACAGATGTATGGCCGGCATATTGGATACCAATTCGACCAGCCATGGACTAACACGTTTTACGTTTTGCAGCAAATCGGGCTCATCCCAGGTCACCTGCAAATCAAAGATTTAGCCGTCAGCGAATGATTTCAAAAGGGGAAGTAAAGAATTTCATGTTAAACTAGCTCTTTCAGAGGTTACAGAATATTGAAAAAATTTCTTACTTTATGAGGGAAAGTGGTAAATCCGAATTTTGTGAAAGGGAAAAGCATACTAGCAAAATTTTAGACAACGTGAACATGATTCGCCAATCGCCTTCCGAATCGCGAATCCAAGAAAGCGAATTATGGTTGGTTATAGGCTATTTTCAAACCATTTTGCACGAATCCCGAATTCAAAAGGCGAACTATGTTTCACTGCTCATGAACTATAATTCGACAAGACATAGGTTTTATTTGACAAGTTTGTGCCTGTTCAAACTCTATATATGAAAGCAAGAAATCATTCATTATTTGTACCAGTTAAAGGATTTCCCTTTCACCCTTCTGACACGAGTTCGATTCTCACCACCTACATAAAGGATTGATTCCCCTCCCTTTTGCGTGTAGAGAATTCGCCTGCTTACCCGACATATTAAAGAAAAAACTTACCCGATTGGCCAATTCCCCTCAAAGTTACACTTACCACCAATTAAAGCAATTATAAGAACTTCGGTATTCTAATTTTCCGAAGGATGCACAATCGTCACATATGCAAATAACACGAATCATGCATTGTTAGAAAGTCCATTAAATGGCGAAATGATCACAATAACATACACAAAACCAAAAGTTTATACCTGAAGAAGCCTCCAAGGAGAATCAGGCCAGTGCACCGGATCAGCAACCTGAACTGAGGATATAGTGCCCATGAACCAACTTATCCGAGAAGAGTCTTCAGTTTCGAACGGCATCTTGAACCTCATTCCCGAACACCAACGAATCTGAAGTGCGGCTTTTACATGTCCAGCCTTCACAACAAACTCGGGGGTACCAGCTCGAGGGTAATAAACAACTTCAAAAGGCTGCCCTTTAGCGGCATGGGTTGCCGATTCAATAACAGACTCAACCTTAACTTTAACCTTCGCTAAAGCATTACCCGAGTTCAAACCAATACCATTCCCATTCCTCGTTATCCTATTCTCGTCTTCTCTAAGAAAACCCGAAAAAGCACCATAGTTCAAAACATTGGATCCCGGATTCCATCCCGAAGTCGAATCAAGCCCACCCCCAATTCCCCTTTTCGCTCTCCGAATCCCAACACATAAATCCCCATTTTCAGTCCTTAAAAACACAATAGAATCCCCAGCAATTAGCTTCTTAGCATTCACAAATGTACTCCAACCAGTAGTTAACAAATGTCTCCTAGGAGTTCCTCTATAAATATGCCTAAACTTCCATGGTTCCCCATGAACATCCTTAGCAAGAATGTTCTGAACAGGCGGGTCCGCTGAATAATCCAGCCGCGGAAATATAGTTTCTGCACAATAACGAGGGACCGAAAACCCTCCACCATTATTCGCATCCGATTGAGTCAAAGTCTTAGCAAATGATGCAGGCTTATTCTCCTGAACTTCACCACTATGAACACCTATATCTTCATCATTATATTCAATCTCATTACCCACCGGAATCAATCGAATTTTCGCATAAACTTCATCGGTTTCGTGATCAGCTAAGTATCTAATATCCTCAACTCTACACATAACATAAGATGGGATTCTTGGGAAATTTCTAAAATCCACATTTCCATTAGCATGTTCAATATGACCTTGAACAAAGTAATAAACCCTAGAATTTACTAATGGCATTTGAACCATTCCACCAGCACAAGCATGCCATAATTGAGAATCTAAACAATTATCAACCTCTTTTATTTTATCTTTTGGATCCATAAAAGTAATCATGGCTAAAATCCCAACAAAACCTAATAAGATCAAGCTAATACCCACCTCCAAAAAACTACCTTACAACAAACTTTTTAATCAAAATTTCTCTGTAAAAACAAGGAAAAAAATGAACAAACTTTTACACATCTGGGTATAATATGCCATAAAAGGAAATTATCTAGGAAAAATAAAATCACCCAAATAAAAATAATTTCACAAATAATAAATTTCTTACCTTAGTAAGCTTGTCATCAATGGAAATTCCAAAAGAATTAAACTTTGCAGTAAATATTTCTTCACTTGAGGCTTCAATAACTCCAGAGAAAAGGAAAACCCACTAAATCTAACAATAGTACAGTAAATTTCACCCAAAAAATCAGCTCAAAAACCCAAATATTCTTCCAATTTGACCAAAATTACAGCATTTCCTCAAATTTCACCATTAATCTTCTCAAAATATATTGAAAATATTTCCATTTTCAACAAAAATAAATTATGGGTAATAATTAAAAGGGAAAATTTATATATTAATCAAAGTTTAAATTAAAAAACAGAACATAAAAAGCTGGAAATTATATCAAAAAACCCCAAGATCTGCACATAATCAAGAACTTTTAGTGGGTATAAATATCATCAAAATAAATAAAAACCCACTTGTAAAACCTAAGATTTTAGCTAAAAATTGGTTGAAAATCAAGAACCCAATTGAAATAGAAATAAAAATATACAAAAAACTGAGTGGTGATTTCGCTCATACATAATTTTCTCTCTCTACCGACAAGATTAATGGAGTATTTGCAAATAAAACAAAGTTTTGTTCTCCTATAAAATGAAAAAAAAAAATCTCTTCTCTGTGTCACTTTCTCACTCAAAAAGGGGTTAATTTCTCTCTCTAGAAGTTGGGAAGATTCATTCAAATGGAAGCTTTGGATCATGGAAAAAGGAAGACAGAGGAACAAAAGAGTCCAAATAGCTGCAGCAACAATCACCACAGTTGTATATTTAACTTTTTTTTATTTTATTTTTTTCTTTGTCTCATTTGGTTAACTAAGAGTAGGAACTAGGAGTGGAGTGTATTTTAATAATTATATATCGAGACAGGGGACTCCTTTTGGCCTTGCTCTTTTTTGTGGATATGAGTTGTCGTTATTTTTTTCTCCCTAGATTATGTCTATAGTTTTTCTATGAGCGGGATACACTGGGTAGGATGATGATTATATTTTTACATTCCTCTTACTTTGCTTTTTTTTTTTTCTTTACTTTTTTAATGATTTTTTAGGTCATACTCTATCTTAGTTCACAAATTCTTCTGAGAAACGGTCTCTTTAAAAGAGTGCCTTTGGTTAGACTGACTTATTATAATTTTAAAAATTTTGTAAGTAAACATTAAGAAAATAATATAAGTAAACATCTAAGAGATAGAAGGTACTAGTAGGCATTAAGGATAGGGTAATTAAGCATTAAAGATGATGTAAGTAGGCATTAAGAATATGATTAGTAGATATTAATCTTTAATGGGTTGGACTTGATATACGTCTCTCAAAGAGATGGTCTCTCAAGAGACTAGTCGATCTTAGTTTTAGATAGTCTCGAGTACAAATGAGTAAATAAAAGTTAAGAAAAGTGAGTAAAAATGTGTAGATGAGATAAAAAAAAAAAAAATAAATATGTAGATGATAATAAAAAAATAGTATGTGTCATGATCAAAAAACTAGAAATAGAAATTAACTAAAATTAATTGGTTAGTATAACCGTACAAGTAAGGTGGAAAGTAATTTTTATATATTGGGGTTAAGGTGGAGAGAATTCTCTACCGGCAAGAAGAGGAGGGAGAATTAATCTATATGTATTCTGTAGATTGTGAGAATTGATTTCTTTTACAGGGTTGAATGAGAGAACCTTCAACTCCTAGGTTGCTCATGTTCTTCATCTCATATATTTCCTCCTATCATAATTAATATACATGATCTCGTGTTTTCTTAGTTTATTTCAGAAATTGTATTTTCAGTTGGGTTAATGTTAGATTTCTCTTAAAAAGAAGTTATCAAATATCAAATTCATATAACTTTTACACGTATATAATTATAGACGGTAAAGATTTAAATCTTGCATTGAGTTGTCTGAAAACCTTAATGTTGTATCTAAATAGGATGGGAGGAAATACATACTCTATACAATTCTAATTAACGATTTAATTAGCATTGATTTTTATTTATTAATTTGTGGTTGATAAATCATAAAAAAAAATATTGAGTTTTAAAAATAAGTAGAAGACATGAAATGAAACAATAAATTTATAGATAAAATTAAAAAGAAGAGAAAATTGTCAATATATTAAACCAAAATTTGTTTGCTCCACCGAAAATAAACCCACATATTGTTTATTTTTAAATAAACACACATGGTGATATATTTGCTTAAAATAAATCGACCTATTGTCTATTACAATCATCAAAGCATCTTTGTGATCAAACAATTAGAAATAAACGATAGTCGAGTTTATTAAAAAATAATTAATAATTAAATTTATTTTCAGCGGATCAAACAACAACTAATTTATATTTGACAATTTATCCTAAAAAGAATGTGAGGATATTTATCAAATAAGAAGTGAACAAAATAGCTAGGTGGGATAAACTAATATAGGAAGCTAGTTATGCTAGTAGAAATAACATGATCGAGGCGGTAACTATACGTCATTAGGTGCTCGGATGAGTGTGTGTGACCAGAGGTGTTGAACGGGGCGGGTCGACTCAACGGATCAAGGATCGGGTCGTACATTTTAACGGGTTATTTGTAGGACAGGTTATTAATGGGCATTTGTGTAAAGGGTCGTATCGGACCGGGTTAGGATTGGCCAATTCTTAGACGTGTGGTCTTTGTGCTCAGGCTAGCATATTGTATCATCATACCCGGTATACCCCCGTCTATAGAAAATTATGGTCAGGGTATGGGAGGGAAGGATAGCGGCAAGTAACTCTAATTCATAAAGGAGAGCACGACCAAAGAGTCCCAAAACTCGAGAAGGAATAAAAATAAAATTCTTAGACGAGCATATTGTATCGAAGACAAAAATTGCATGCGAACTAGCGGGTTGTTAGACAAGCGATCTTTAAGTGTAGGCGATTAAAGCAAACTCTATTCAGAAGGGGTGTTTGGTAGATGGCTTTTGGCTTAGCTTTTGGCTTTTGGCTTATTGGTTGGTCAAAATAGCCGAAAAAAGTATTTGGTAAATCGCTTTTAAAACAGTTGAAAAGCTGGGTTTTAAACCAAAATGAAAAGCCGCTCCAGCTAGCTTTTTTGGTTGACTTTTACCCATTTTTTCTCTAATAAACAGCAAATAGCCAATACTCACATTTACCAAACATCTTCACAAACAACTGCCTTTTTCAGGTAATTTAAAAGCTAACAAAAAAAACCAATATTTCCAGCTGGCCAAACAAACCAACTAAAAAAGTCAACCACCAACAACGAACAACGAATTGACAAACACTCCATTATTTTTCAATCTTTGTTCTCTTGTTCAAAATTCATTGAATACCACAAATCTTAACTTTAGTGTGTTTGAGTGAGGACCATTGCACAAGAGCCATTGAGTGTGATTGAACTTATATTGATTCTCATCAAAGGTATTGCAAGAATTATTCCTATGGTTTCTAGTTCTGTCTATTTGAATTTTCCATTATTTTTTTAATATTTTTTTTACAAATAAATTTTGGCACATTTTTAGTTTGTTCTTTAAATTTATCACATTTTTTAGTTTTGGTGATGATTTTATAATTCTATTTTTCACCTTTAATCTTATCTTCACACTTATTGTATATCCCTATCTAATCTATATTTTTAATTTAGTCGCTTGTATTTTTTACTTAAAACTTTTTTTAATATAGGTTAAGATGAAGGAAAAGGAAAAGGAAAAGAAATTGGTAGATGTCCAAATTGAGATAAGACCAAATTTTCGATCTAGAGCTAATTTCATTATCATCATTATCATCATACCCAATATTTCGTTCAAAGGCAGGATCTGGGTGAGGTAAAGGTGACAAACAATTCATACCCGTACTTCCTTTTGGGAGAACTAGAGGAAAGTGGTTTATAATTATCCCAAAAGGAAAAGAGCCCAGATGTTGGTCTAGAACTAATTTCATCCATCACAAATTCAAATGACGAGAGAGAATATTGTACCGAAAATTAGACAACAATGTATACATAGCTATATTATTGTAAGAGACAGATCTCTTCAAGAGACACATCAAATATATAGCTAAATAGCCCAATTAATACAAATTGAAAAGAAACTAAGGATGTGAGTTTCTTATTTTAAGGTCGTCTCTTTGAGAGACGGTCTCTTATTAGAGTAGCTGAATGTTAAATGTTATTGTAATAAATTATTTGGTATATATATCAAACAAAATCACATTATTTGTTTTACTTGTTTGATATATCATGCAACGAGTTAAGAAATGAATTTTTTTTAGTTGTTTGTAATAATATTCTTTCATAATGACAAAATATAAAAAAATCATTAGCTCAAAACTATAATAATCCCATAAAAATGTCAAACAATTTCTATAAAAACTTAATTCTTCACGATAATAATTCCTTCATCCTGAAATACTCGCTATATTTTCGTTATTGACACTATTCATCGTTCAAGCTTATTTTATTATATTGGGGCTAATGTGTATGAAGATATATAGTCAAGTGAGATCTTGTTTGAATCATCTAAAATATTAACTTTTAATAATTTTTAAACGGGTATAATTCAATATATAAATGATCAACATAATACTTTGAATTGTGTAAAAAGTCATATATAGCTAAGTATAGTGAAACGAAGGAAGTCCATCATCATCATATCCAATATATTCCGATCATAAAAAATTATGGTCAGGGTCTGGGGAGGTAACGGAGGAAGTACAAAACTTCTAATTATGTCATATTACACCGTCAAAAGGCAAAATTGTCTCCCAATTGGTATAATTAGAAATATTGCTACAAAGCACGTCACCTTTAGAATGGACAAGAAGGTGAATGATAGCGCAACAATGGCGGCGTCATTGCCATTTTCAGAGATGCTTTCGTTGACATATTCTCTTACATCGTTAGTAGATGATCAAAGAAGAAGAAACAAGAATGTGAATGACAACCATTGTTGTTCAATTGTTCAAGCTTAAAGTTAGTTGCCATTGTACGAGAGATAATGACAAATTTTAGGTAATCCACATTCTATGAGACTAATCACCATAGTTGTCCGATAATTGTTTCAGACTTCAACTCTTTTCTTTGCTCTTGGTTTGGTGCAAATTTTTTGAAGATTAAAGATTGGTTGCAAACCTAGAATTGCTGTATATAATCCTTAAAATCAAAGTCAGCTTTCTTTGATTAATACGTTGTCTATGAATTTGATCCTTACGAATTTACTTCTTTTACTGTTGGATTTGTTAGGTCAATTTGGAGTCATTAGTAGAAATCACAAATGAGGAAAATATGAGGAAAACAAACTCCGAGAAGATCAAGCAATGGAGTGATTTTCAAGAAGGTTTGAAGGATTCATTGGTTTCTGTTGTTTAGGTAATGGCTTACTTCTTCTTCCTTGATTTCCTCCTGTTCCAATGTAATTGATTGTTTATTTTATTATATCTGCATTTTAGCTAGTTGTGCATATTTTGTGCGTAATTTGTGATAATTTCAAACAAATGGAGAGAATGTGTTATGTGTTTTTGTGTTGATTATGGCCAATTACCGAGTTTTTATACAGTTCAAAAGATTTGCATATCCTAACAAATCTCCTAAATTTGTGCACACAAACACAATATTAACCAATCTTTAAAAAATTATGTTAAATCATAATGATCCTCAACATGTTTTTACATAGTTTAACACTCACCCTTGAGTAGGAGTATGAAGATTTTGATCTCCCAACTTGCAAAGAGCCATAAACTGAAATTTGCCAAGAGCTTTGTAAAAGTGTGTATGAATAGGTCACCTGTGTGAATGTAATAAGTAGTAATATTAGCAGTCTTAAGCTCAATTCTAAACAACATCACAATGAATGTGTTTTTGGAACACCGGATTACCTGCAATGTGCAATGTTGCTTGGCTATCGAAATACAACCTCGATGGAAAAGCAAGACATACTCATAGACAAAGTAATAGCTCAACTTCATGATTGTTAAAATCCTAACACCTTTAAGATATAACATAACTTGGAAAAATATTGCCTAGGTGCCTGGTGAAGGTTATACAAAGCCTTTCAAAGTCGGAAACCTTTACCCAAGATAACCAAGAAGTTTCATTTAAGTTTTCTCCTCTAAATCATCATGAAAAAAGGTATTGTGAGCATTCATTTGATGAATTTCTCAATTTCGAGCAACAAATACAAGTAGAAACGTATGAACAATTACCATTTGTTTACAGCCGCAAAATGTTTCCTTGAAATCAGTTCTTGGCAATTGTTGATTACCAAAAAATAAGTCGTCGTTTCAAACGTTTAAGTGACTTGTCTTGCTTGAGTTTCACTTTATACATCCACATTCATGGGTAGGCAATGTCTTCAAATTCTATGTACCTTGTCGTTGAAGAGCATTAATTTCATTTTTCGTCTTGCTTGGCTTAGCGCTATTGCAGATGTTTAAGCAGAAAATGATCTCAATTTTTCATGATAATGTTTGTCTTTGTCATAGAATTTATCACAATTAGCTAGTTATTGAAAATGGTGTAACTAAGGACCACATAGGAGAAGGTGAACTAGTGACATTGACAACAACATTCTTTCGAATAGTGTTGGTAATAAGGTCCTTTATATGAATTCAAGAAGTACGTACACGATGACCCTGACCTATGTCCTATATTCACTATAGGACTTGGTTGAATATTTGGCTATGACTCCCGCACTTGAATCCAAAATTAGGCATCATCTAAGGCAAGACATCCCATGTTCCAGGTGGACAAGCGATGCACTAGTGGTACAATAGAGTATTCCCCTGTCTTCAATAGATCCATTATCATCAAGAAAAATTGATGTTTGCTGATGAAACACCTCAAGTTTACTGTTTCCATTTACTTTCATCGGTTTACCCATGGTTTCAAACAAAAAATTGTGTTTTACATAAAACATCATCAGACACTCAAACACCATAGATCTTCCTATCCAAATCTTAAACCTGTCTAACCCTTTCCTGTTAACTCTTTTCGCCAAAGGGTTAGACCAGAAATACACACCTTGGTTTAAACTTATCCATATTTCAAGGAAAAATTAGCATAACACATACACTCAAGCACTCGTATGATAGTGTAATTTTGTGATTTCTAAATGACACCTCATAAACAAATTTCCTAATTCAAAACAACATATGGAGTATGATTGATCACATATGCTGCCATTAAGACACTTTCTCTCCCAAGATTCAAAGGTAGGTTGACTTAAACATGCAAGGATCATGCAATACTTAGAAGAAGATATTAGTAGTTTTGATCTACTCTACCATTTTGTTGTGGTGTGCTAACACAAATAGTTTGCTGCATCATTTCATTTTTAACATTAAATGGCATAAACAAGTAATTTCTCCTCCATTATCACTTTGCAAAACTTTAACTCATTTTTAAATTGTGTGGCAACCAAACAAATTCCACACAAGTTTGATGGGTCATAAATACCACAACTCTCATGGTGCGCTTTATATTGAAAATGAAGGTAAAAGGGATAAATTTTTTCATGAAGGGTTCCCAAGCTGATGATGCCATAATTCTTTCTTCTGCGGGGCTGTGAGGTTGCTTCAGCCTGTTAGTGTGGGGGATTTCTTGGAGCGGTTGCAGTCAGGACTCAGGTGTGTTTATCTTCTGTGAAATAAAAGCTTAAATAAGGTTTACAAATGAAAAACTAAGATGAAAACAACGATAAGAAACAATGGAAGAACACAAAATGTATATGAGGTATCTTGGATCCCTCCCACTCAACAAATGTTTATTTATGATTGGATTCAGTAATACATAACTATCTTCCAACAATGGAGATCTTACAATACAAAGAGAGAAAGCTCTCTTGGTAAACACCCTAGCCCCTTTATATAGAGGGTATGCCATATTCTAAAGTCAACACATTAACGCTACATCAATACATAGTAATAAACTCAGAAGTTAAACCCCCTTCAATGCCCATAAACGTTCAAAAACTGACTGTTGGGAATCCAAGACTAGCTGCTCGAACAAGCCACACAATGCTCGAACGAGCAGCTGATTTTCTCACCTTATGTCTGCTCCCTGTACTTCTTCTTCGACAAGCATAGGCCTGCTCGAACGAGCGGCTACTGCTGATCTCTTTTGTTTGGTCTTTTCACGTTGCCTTGTTCGAACAACCTACCAACACATGCCTTGTCCTGTTCAAGGCACGGTCTAGCATCTTTAGTGAAGATTCAAGCGCTCCACATCGATCCCTCATGTGTCATTCAAAATCTCAATACATCGCAACACGACACATCCTCACCGTCCTTCTCCAAAGTACAACACTTACATTAGCATTCTGTTTTGGGGATTCGTATAAGTCTGTTGTGCTGTTTTTGGGAGCCATGGACTGCTGGTGCTGCTTCCCGGGCTCCCACCCTGCTGTTATGTGTGACCATGTTGCTGCTGTTTGAGGCTGTGGGTGCTGTGGCCTGGTGTGGTTCCCCCCCTTCCTTGTAGTTTTTGTGCCTTTGGCTTTTGATGCCTAGGTTGTTTTTGGCCGTATAGGTCTGTGTCCAATTTTTCTTGCATTTGGTTTTTGTGGCTTTTTTGCTTTAGCTTTTAAAGCATAGGTTGTGTTGGGCCGTATAGGTCTGTGTCCACTTTTTCTTGCATTTGGTTTTGTGGCTCTTTGTCCCTTGTAGCCCCTCTTAGGGGCTCCCCTTGTATTCCAAGTTCGGACTGCTTTTTTGGGTATTATATATACCTATACTTGCCAAAAGAAAAAAAAAAAAAACTTTGTCACTCCGCTCACTGGTGTCAATCTAGGTTCTGGAATTACAATTGTGTATGACACATAGCCTATTACTTATTGTAGTATAATAAATCATTTTAGCACATAATTTGGACACAAAGACAAGAATGACATGAAAATCAGAAACAGAGAACACTATGCAAAATTAGGCTAATGCCCAACATAACTCGACAGTCTTTAGTCTCCGTTGTGATATTGATTTGATCATACCTAAAATTTGCTGTCAATTGCTATTCAAGAGTAGTAGAACACCACTGCAACTGCCTCGAATGCATCATTAGATATGTTCCTATGACCACCACCTCTGTCACTAGGACTAGATTATTTGTCGCTAGGTAGATTATTGTCGCTAGGACTAGACTTGTCACCACCCTCTAGCGGCTCCCTACCATCGTTCAGGAAATTACTGTGCCACAATAAAAACAAGGACCACGGTTACAAGGCTCATTACTCCATCTCAGTGTCACATGATTCGCTAATCTCCCTGCAAATCGCAAATCGAAAAACTCGATTTTAGGCTTATTTTCAATAATTTTGAGCGATTTTTGAATTCAAAAGACATATTAGCTGGCGAATCATGTTACATTGCTCCGTCTTGCCCTGTGGTGCCTCACCTTACGTGCAATCTCGAGTTGAAAATCTTCTTTTCTCTGTGACGAACAATAAAGTGAAGGTGCTCCTTGGTAATACTATATAAAAATTGGGCCTAATCATGTAATAGGGTCTTGCATCAAAATTGGTCTTGCATCAAAATTTGAGATTGCACGTTAGCATATATGCTTTGAGTTTAAGGCCCATCAGAAATTGATAAACATTCTAATTCTTGTGTCTCTTCACCAAGGTCGTTTTCACACCATAAGAGCAATCGTGGCCCGTGGGTAAACCCGGGGTTTGTTGGGATGGTTTATTCAACATCGATGAACTAAAGATAGTGTGCACACTTTATAATTGATTGGAGCCCTTCCTCACATTGTCATATGGTTTGAGGATGGTATTTCCTTGGCTTATGAAGTGTTTGCACCTTATGTTTACCTGATAATATGTTGACATTCACAATAATTCCAGCCTAATTTAACAGGGTCTAAGGGAATTATAGCGATAACGAGGTATTGTGGTTAATGGCTATTGCACCACCAAATATGACTTTACCCTTTTAATTTTACTACGAACATCCTATGACTCAATTGTTTTTTTCGTTACAAGTACCTATTTGGGCAATTACATAATGATAACAATTAATCAAGTTTGATAAACATTTGTAACTCTAAAGCTTCCAAATTAGGAGTACTTGTGTGTAAATCAAGGCCTCCTTAGTCCTTATGACATCCTTAATCACATCAAGTAGAAAAAGACATAATTAAGTTGCTATACCCACCATATCCTTTCCCATTATAAGTACACTATTTATAAATGAACTTTTTAGTTCCAATTTAACTTGATCTTAAACAAGTAATATGGACCCAAATCAACCCACCCACCAAACTAGCCCATAGAAGAATAAAAGGAAAAGATTAAGAGCTACTCTTGTGAGAGACCGTCTTTCGGTAAGACAACCTCGAAATAAAGAATTTGTACGCTAATAATTTAATAATGCACTATTCATTCTATATGTAAAAAATGTTTCATGGTGAGACCGTCTCAAACGAGAATTTATAAAAGATAAAAAAAAAAAGATGAATTGATTGGAAACCCACCACCATACACATAGAACGAGATTGGCTTATGTAGGCAGGCAAGTAATAAAAGCGAAGGAGACAATCACTACATATTTGGCACTAAAAGATGAGAATTGTCTGATATTTTTCTCATTCATTGTTTCAACTTATCTTACACTAAATAGAATGGAGGGTCATCTACATTTATAGTCCAATGTTTGTATTACTTGTGTATCACTAACATGTGGCCCAAAGCAGGACACCATTTGTCTGTCTTTCCTAGTTTTATAGGAGAGACCAAACTACCATATTATATTATAGGGCTTCAATCATTAGCATAAGATTTTAGATGAGTTAATCTTTAAGTCGAATGGCAGGCGGGTAAAATTAAAATTGTTAAAGTAGGGGGTGTATTTGATAAATTTTTATCGGGATGTACATAACAAGACACGCATAAGAGGAGAGTTAACTGCACACAAACTCGATGAGATCTCATCCTAAAACTAATTAGTAATAGGAGGAGTAGCCTATCAAGCTTATATATTACTCAACCTTTAATTCTTCAATATGGAATCACATTTGAATTATTTTTCATGACAAAGACAAAGGCTCGCCCATAAAAGTTATTTTACCTTATTTACTTTTAACACAGAAATTAATAAGTTGAATATAATATGTAATTAAATATTTAAATTAAAAGATAGAATATAAAGAGTAACGTTGATAGAGTAATAACTTGTACTACCAATGAAGTAGTGAAAAAGGTAATATTACAAATCAGAGGGGAATTTCTACTAGATTTTAATAGTTACAATTCTGAGAAAAAAGACCAGAAAATTTGAAGATTTGGATTGAGGCCTAGATATTTGAAATTGTCTGAAATGAAATTTACAAAAAAAAAAAAACCTCCCGCAGAAGATTTTTGAGTCTATGAAATTAGTCATCCTCCTCTTCCTCTCAATTCACTAGTAACAATTACGCCTTCTGTTTTACTGGGTTTGCATCAAAGAAAAATCGGTTGAATTTTAAAAGAAATATAAAATGTTGGTAATAAATTAGGTGAATTGTGTGAATGATAATTAAAAGAGTTAATATATGATGATGATGATGAGTTTGAATGAGCGGAATACATTGGGTATGATGATGATGAAAATAAGCGAATGCGAATAAAAGGATTGAGAATATGGTAAAATTCATTTCTAAATAAGGAAATGATGTTAATCGGGTGGAACAACTTAAAATAGAAAATGATGCAAATCGAGAAAAACGAAAGAGTATGTGATTCATTATCATCTAGACACGTCACATTGCTGGCTGTATTCAAGCTGCTCCATCTCCCAGCACATTTTGGAAACGACTCCTTCATGGCAAGGAATGTATTCCTGAATGGAAACCCACAAAAATCATATTAAAACTATAAACAATAAAGAACTGATTTCATATTATGTCTGTTATTTCGATGCGGTCAAAGATTTATAGTCATTTGAATGGACTGAAATAAAATTTACTCGATAAATTTGTTGCACTTTTTATTTATTTGAAGTTGTACATAACGTTTGCTCTATTAAGGGTTAATCGGAAACAATGTTTATGTTTTATCTAGAGGTGTTCATTTAGGTTATCGGGTTGATTTTGGGTAAGGTGTTTTGAGTCGGTTTGAAATCGAGTTTTGAGTCCATATTAATTTTTACATAATTGTAAATCATCTTTGAAGTCGGGTCAAATCAGTTACAAGGTCGAGTGATTTTTGGGTCATCGTGTCTATTTTGAACACCACTAGTTTTATCAGTAACAAGAATAATGTTGCGTACATCTAACTCCTCAAACACGACCCTAAGTCTAACATTGGTGAAAGTTGCAGATTTTCGGATAGTTGAAGGAACCGCTCTCTCATTGAAGACCCTCTAGAGCCGAAGGATTCTCTGACCGCACTCTCCTATATAGGTATGAGATGTCGTCTATCTTTCCTCCCCAAACCCTGACCATAGTTTGTCTATAAGCGGAATACATTAGATATTATGATGTCATAATGATAACCCTAAGTAAAAGTCATTTAATGGCACTCTAAGTGGAAGTCATTTAAGGGTGTTGGCATAATAGAATAATGTATTATTACCTCTAATTTTTTGACTAATTCTTCAGCGGTAGGAGCAGAAACAATAATATGGCGTGCATTTGGACTAATGAACCCTTCTTCCACAGCTTGGTCGATGAAAGTGAGAAGTGAATTGTAGTACCCATCCACATTTAGTAAACCCACCTACAAATTTGTAGATTGAACCATAATTCTTAAGATTAGATATTGACTGTTGGCTGTTAAATATAAATAAAAGTGCTTAATAATTCTAGCAAATCACTGAAACAAATAATGATTAGTTTTGGGCTTTGGTATAATTTTGAGTGGATTACAAATTTAAAAGGTAAAATGTTAAGCGAATATGTTTCAGTGTCGAAAACTAACGAAAAAAGTCAACTTGAGCGGAAATCACATATGTTAAAAGTGACCAATATCATTTCGGGGATATTGAAACTTTTACCAAATAATTTTTTGACTTTTTGACTAATTAATAAGTCAAAAAGGAGAAATTAACGGACACCCACATATAAATCATCAGTCAAACACCCGACCATCGAACTTATTGTCATCTCTTAGTACGACCCTTGATAACATGTTAAGAATGTTGCGATGAAATATATATACCGGTTTGTCGTGAATGCCGAGTTGAGCCCATGTTATCACCTCTAGTAGTTCTTCTAGAGTTCCATAACCACCTGCAAAAATTGCATTATATAACAATAATATCAGAACTTTAATTCCAAAAGATGAAAATCGGCAAAAAATTACTCTAGAAGAATTTTATGTTAAGTTGATGAGTTGTGTCAAATACAGTTCTTGTGAGTACTCCTATGATGAGTGTACTATGATGCAATATTATGAAGAGAATAGGTTCACAGACTCGAACATCTCACATTTACTTAATTTTGTAATCAAATTCGACTTTGAACAGACATCCAGATGAATTTACTATTATGTAGAAACTTATGGAGGTACAAGTCTTAATTTTAAACTTACCAGAAACACTTAACTTAAAATCAATCCGATAAACCGAATTAACACTTTTAATGAGATGGTAAGATGAGGACTCAGAAGAAAAAGACTGCATGGTCCCAGAAATGGGCAGGTACTAACTCCAATTGGGATGGAAGGTAAAATTTATGGGAAAATGGGTGCATAATTGGGTGCCTGACATGTAAAGAAATAGAAGAAATATAACAAAATAGACATTCCATTACATAATATTTCTTTCCATTTAAGGTGTCTTTTCTTTGTTCACCAAGTTTGTTCATATATACTCCCTCCATCTTATGATATCCAAGTTTTAGACTACTGATTTCTCCGTAGAGTATTTATTGGTGTTCATGTTCTTTTGCTTTTTCTCGTTTTCACATTATATGTAGTATTATTGTTTTTTAGTTTTATAATTGTTTTTACTTATTTATTTTATCTATATGCGTTTTATTTAGCCCTCACGTAATAGGAACGTCTCTTCATCTTTTTCGAGCCGGGAGACTCCTTTTATGAGCGGGGATGATGGTGATGTGTGAAATACCGCCGTCCTTCCCTCCCCAGACCATGTCCATAGTGTTTTATGAGCGGGGATGATGATGATGTGTGAAATAAGAGACAAAGAAATATATACATAAAAATTGTATAAAAAAGTGGGATGAAGTAAAAAAAAAATCCAAAGGGACATAAAAAAAGTAATGAGTTAAAGATAGGTTTTCATCACATAAGTATGGAGTAAAGTAAAATAGGCAAATAGGCATCTCATTTTATGATAAATTGTACTTGTGAACTGTGGTTTTATCCTATTGATGGGTGTGGACTCTGGCAGTATGTTAGCTTTTAAAATAGTAACTAACATGACAAAGATAAGCACCTGGACAAAGGGTGTACAAATCATTAACCAACACTTCCAAAAAAAATCATCATAAAACCAAAAGTACCAAGAAAAAAAAATAAAATAATGAAAATATGTGAGAGCTTTTTAAGTCGTATAATACAAACTGAAGATGATAGAGTAACTTTTGTAATGTTATACTTTTTCTGTTCTAAAATACTCGCTACATAAAACATAACGATAATATTAATCTTCGGACTTATTTTATATATTGCGGCTGATGTGTTAGAAGAAAAATATAGTCAAATAAGATCTTGTTTGAATCATTGCGCATACTTATATTATATCAAACTTTTGTAATTGTAGTCAATAATAGTTTGAGATATAAGTGATTAAAATTACAGATCAAATTGCGTAAAAAGTGATATGTAGAAGTATGTAACTAGCTTCTATGCCTTCTATAGAGATAGTGGTGTGACTAGGAGATTTGCAATAATGTCATTATGCCATGACAAAAGATGATTCAAGCTCTTTAAAGATTTTCTTCTTTGATTTGATATTGTCAATTTTTAATACTTTTTATTTATTTATTTATTTTTTTGTTAATACTTTTTATTTTAGTCTATGTTTTTATTTTATTTGTGTTTCTAGTTAAAATAATGATTTTATTATTTTTTTCTATTTATTGTCAACATATTTTTTATTTTCATGTTTTCTCTTATTTTTAATCTTAATTACAAAATTTTATTATTCTTGCGATTTTCTTAGCATGTGAAATGTCATTATTGCAGTCTATTTGGAATAGTATTTTTTTTTGTTACTCAAACTTCTCAATAAAATTGCTATATTTCATTTATAAATTAATACTTCTAAAAGAAAGAGAATTATAAAATTTTAATTGAGAGAATAATAGAATTATAAAATTTTAATTGACTGAATAATAAAATTTCTATATTTCATTTATAGATTGCAATATATAAAATATATATTTAAATGATAAAAACTACAAAAAAATTGCCGTGTAGCTAATTTTTGCTTTATACTTGCCATTTACTTATACTTTTATTTCTTTTTTTTCTTTAATTTTCTATGAGCAAGAGGAGGAAAGCATAATAATCTTCACGTAGGCGGTGAGAATCGAATTTCTATTTATTGGGATGGTTACTCCGCATGTGAGGAGGTGTTGGGATGGTATATCCCACATTAACAATTTAAAGATGGTGTGCACACTTTATAAATTATTGGAGACTTATGATGTGTGCACCTTGTATTTCCCCGTTAATATGTTGACATTGACAATATGTCCAGATCACTATTCTTATAATATTCAAACTCTATAATTTCTTTCTAATTTCTTTCAATTTCAAAAACTTTTTAATATATATATTAATTAATATATCAAAAATAATAATGGTAAATTATGGATAAAAATATTAAAAAAAGACCTGGTAATGCAATAAAAGCATCAGAGTGGCGAGCCATCTCTGCTTTTCTTTGATGCATATCTGCCACAGCCTTGACTTCCCCTACAGTTTCACCAGTTATCTGCCAAACAAACAAACAAATTCACTTTTAGGCCCTCTTTTTCTCAATAAACAAACAACTTTACTTTTTTAGTGCTAATCCTAACCAGAAAACCCAATCATCAGGCCTGCAACAAGCCTACTACCACCCATAAATCACTCGATATTTACCCGACATCGTAACCGCACCTGACTTGACTCGACTTCAAAATAAATTTTAAATTATTTTAAATTGGAAAATTACCATGAATAATACAACCTTTTGTTAAATTTCAACTATTAATTAACCACGAATAATACCAACTTAGGGGTGTATTTTCCTTGAAAAATACCAACTTTAGTTTATTGAACAATATACCAAATTTTTTTTGTCTTGTAATTACCTATAGTTTGATTTTTAACACATTAGGAATTTTCTTGGAAAACACCCGTTAAGTTGGTATTATTCATGGTTAATCAATGGCTGGTATTATTGTAGGAAAATTAACAAAGGGTAGCACTATTCACGGTAACAAAAGGTTGTAACAAAAGGTTGTATTATCGTAGGACAGAAGATTCGATTTTGAACTGAAATGAAACACCTGACTCGAAACCGAGCCCATAACTCGAATGAACACCTCTATCAGTCTAACACATATATTAACATAATTCGTTAACTAATTATTGGCTTTTTGTTTGTTTCTTAATTTCATCCAAATATTTATTTAGATTTTCAATATAAATTAAATATTTTTATCAACTTTTAAGGTTTGAAGTTTAAATTTTGTTGTTATAACAAATGGTACTGGATAAAAGAAGTGTTCTACATTCAGCTATTCCCTGACCACTAATTGATTCCTTTACCATTTGAATGAAAACAAAAGGTTCAGATTACTGAAGAAGCCAAGAAAGAAAAGGCACAAACAAAGCAGCAGTACTGTAACTCTACTGATCACTTCATAAAACACACACAAAGGAAACAACAACATCATCATCATTATCATATTCAGTATATCTCGCCCATAGAAAACTATGACCAAGGTCTGGAGGTAGGGGTGTTTATTTGGGTTATCAGGTTCATTTCGGGTCAAGTGTTTCGGGTCGGTTCAAAATCGAGTTTTGTGTTCACGTTGGTTTTTACCTAATTGTAGATCCATTTTTAAGTCGGGTCAAATTGGGTTCGGTTATCGGGTCATCGGGTCTGTTTTGAACACCTCTATCTGGAAGGGAAGGACGGCGACAACTCATACCCGTAAAGGAGAGCACGGCCAAAGAAAACAACACCACCATCAATTTAATTTTCAAAAAAAAAAAAAAAAACAACACCATCAATTTTTTTGGAAAAACAAGTTGTATTATGTATGGGGCTATTTCATATCCAAACCATACTAGAAATTGATGGTTCTAAGTAGGTTTGGGTGTCCGATCACACAGGACCTCATAAATTAATACAATCAAAACGCTCTATGTTTATTCTATATGATTTATTTCTTGTGTTTAGGCTCTAAACTTGCGAAAAAATATAAATAAAAAAGAAATCTAAAAAATTAATGTGTACTTTACTCCAATTCAGTCAATATTTAAGTGTAGGTATAAACCTTTGTACATTTAAGACTCAAATAGGCAAAGTATTGTAGATACTGATAGAATACGTAACACTCGAGACTATAACCATCAAGTTAAGCGTTTGATTGAGTTAAAACTTAGATGGTATTAGAAGTCAATGTGACTAAAAATGTTCAAAGAAATTTCATACATTTCTTACTTTAAACTCGAAAAGATGCAAGTTAAAAAGAGCTTAAAAAATTATTGTGCATTATTACTTCAAATTAGTCAATATTTAATAACATACGATTGTATACATCTTTGCCACATTTAAGACCCAAATAGGCATACTATTGTAGATACTGATAGAATACATAACATATTACGTGAATATAACCATCAAACTAAGCTTTTGGTTGAGTTAAAATTTATCAAAAGTCAACGACTAAAAAATGTTTGAGGATTCGAATCTCATCCATTTCTTACTTTAAAGTTGAATAATTAGTATTAATTATGATGAAATCTCGTACTGTATCTATCCTCATGGTCGGCCCTAGATATTTTGGGCCTTGGGCGAAATAGTATATTAGGGCCCTTTTTCTTTGTAATTTATAATCTATATGGACTTTCTACAATCATTAATTTTATTTTTTTGACGTGAGGGTCTGGGCGACAATCTCTCTTGCCCACTCTTGGGGCCGGCCCTGCTACACCAAAAGACTCTCATGTAAAGGGACGTGATAATGCAACTAGTTGATTGCCAATAGTTAAGCACTAAGATAAGCCAGTCAGGAAGTTAAAAGTAATTGAAAAGGTGTATTATGCAATGTAGTGGTATTACTCTATTAGAAGTAAGAACAATAAAAGGTTTAATACTTTTTGGAAGGAAGACAAAGTACAATAGCCAATAGGAGACATACCTCTCGAGGCATGAGCGTCTTGGGAATCACTCTATCACATAAACATGACAAAACAATATTAGTTCATTACTCATTTTACTTATTTTAAAATTTAATATAAAGGGTAAACTGTAAAACAACTGATTCCCGATTACAGTGGTTGATTTAATCAGCTAATTTTATCAACTAATTTCACCAACTATGTGAGTAGATTGTTCAAAATCAGCTTACTCACATTAATAAGTTGTTTCCACCAACTAGTTCATTAAACATTAGTATTAACTGATTTAACCACCCGATAACCCAATCCTTTATTTGTATTAAGATAAACTAAAATTACTCGATAGACTATTTAGTCAAACATCCAAAAATTAAATTCTAATCAAAGTCTTGCAATAACCAAGACTAAAAGCATGCTTTCTTCATTCATTATGTTTCTTTTTTAATCTCTTTTTGTTTCTTCTTCTTTACTCTAATCAAGACTACAAAAAATTCAAAAAAAAAAAAAGATTACCCACTAATTTAAGATAAAAAGAATAATTAATTAAATAAAACCCACAAAGGTGGGAATTAAATCAATGAGAAAAACATGATTAAAAGACTAAAGCACTCACCCAATAACATGCCGACCTCCACTATGAACAGCTTGAGAAACTAAACCCATTAATCCTATACTTCCACCTCCATATACTAAATCAATGTTCCTTGATACCTACATTTCATAAAATTTAATTAATTTTATTTTTTACCCATATTATAATATGATTAACAACAACGTTAAATTCTTAATCTTAAATGATTGGGTTGACAGTCGGTTATATGAACCAATACATCAGTTATTACGGCGATAGTCTATAAGGGTTTGATAAAGATATGATCTTTTGTATGTTTTGAGTTTTCATTAAGCAAAATCAATGGAAATGGCATAATGGAGTAAAGAACAGAGTATATATAGCTCACAAAAGTGCACATTTTTTGTTGGAAAATATTACCCACATGGAAAAGTTTCAAACTTTACCCACATCACAAATAACCCAAGAAAATTTATTAGAATCAAAATTTTCAACCAAAATTTAAGAACAACCCTTATCATGAAAAACGGTCGATTCTTTTGTTCTTTTGAATTTGCTACATTGTACTTGAAATAAGAATGTTTAGTGCAATTTCAAATGGAAAAAAAAAAGTAATCTT
The DNA here is from genome assembly GCA_019776075.1 of Amaranthus palmeri. Lineage (NCBI taxonomy): Eukaryota > Viridiplantae > Streptophyta > Magnoliopsida > Caryophyllales > Amaranthaceae > Amaranthus > Amaranthus palmeri. The sequence continues at coordinate 2,578,820 of JAAKBH010000271.1, read as the reverse complement.
TATTTATAAAAAACAATGAAACTTTTCTCCTAAAGATTGAAAATTTAGGGGAAAAAAGACATTTTTTTTCTTTTTTTTTTTACAAACCCACATGTAAAAAAACCCTAAAAATGGTGGGGGAGGGAGAAAAATGAATGTAATGAAATTATGTGATACATAAAAGAAACCCCATTAATACCAATTCTTTTCCAAGTTCAATGGCAGCTTCTTGATAGCTAGTTTTCTTGCCTTGACTACTCCCACAAAAAACACATATTCTTCCAAACTTAGATTGCTTAACCTCAACTTTTCCCTCCATTTTAGTAGCTTTAATTCTCACCCTTTTTTTCCCTCCTTTTTGGGTTTTTTAATTCACAAAAATTAGGAAAATTGAGAATAACAAATACTTGTAGTCTTCAAAGAAGTCTCACTATCACTCTACTCTGTTATTTAGTGTCCCACTTATTGTCAATACTCCCATATAATGAGTGTCACAAAACAATGCAAAAAAGGTTGAGGAGTAATGAAATCCTTCCTCGTCCTCGTCCTTACGAGAATGCACCCAAAATATTCTGGGTAGAATTTAATAGAAAGGTAACTGAGTTAGAGAATAAGACAAAAAAACGGGTAACTCATATAAATAAGTGGGTAAGATGGAAGAAATATTACATTTGTGAATAAGATTAAAAGAAAGAAAGTGGGACCACTGTTAATCAGATAAAAGATACAAAACTAGTAAAACACGCTAAAAGGAAAAAAGACGTAAATTGAGAGGGACCGATAGAGTAACTTTTTGCTTGTTTGGCAATTACTATTAGCTTTTTCTTAATTGGTTCTTTGTATCACTTGCAACAACAACTAGTATAGTAGCACTAGTGTGTGTGTGTTATAAGTTGTTTGGAGTTATTGGTGACACTAAGACTAAGACTAAGACTAAAAGAAAAGGATTCATTTCATTTGTTTGGTGGGATTTTAATTTTTTTTTTTTTTTTTTTTTTTTTTTTTGAGTTTGGTGGGATTGAAAATTTGTGGAATGGAGAAATGATAATTGAATTGAATGTCCTCTATTCTATGGTTTATGGGTTTTTATAAATGGGTATATGCTTGCACGTGATTGACCATAAGGCACGCTTAAGTTTGCTTACTCACATATACTTGTATTCTTTTGCACGCCTATACTCGATTGATTCCAAATACTATGGTATTTCTAATTTTTTTTTAAATGAAAATTTGTTAGTTACATACTTGGATAAATGATGCCAAGATTCAAGAATATACCGTCTTTTATTTGAAGAGCTATTTTTGTAAGAAATCGTTTTTCGACAGATAATTATAAAAAAAAAAGCGCATGTTCTCATATTATGTATAAGATGATTTGACATATTTTTGAACCGATAAGGTTTCGTTCAGACTTGACTCAATTATATTTGGTATTTTCGAGTTGGGTCATTATCTGAATTACAGGTAAAAATTTTGAATTATGACCCACTATTTGTTAGACTTCAGATCAATTTCAAGTCAGATAAAATCTTGATAGATCTATTTCACATGCAAAAATTACATCATTGGGGATTTTCACAATGCGCGGAAACTCAAAACTAAATGTAAAGTTCAAATGATGATTACTTAAACATTAAACAAATATGACTAGAGTAAACTCGGACAAGCTCGGTTCAACTATCATTCAATTTAACTAACAACAATGTCAGAGTCCAGCTAGTATACCAAAAACATTCCTTGCAAAATGTCCAAGTATGGCTTGTGAAGGACCCCCCCCCCCCCCCCCCCCTCACGAAGTTTTTCATATATGGATGCTAAATTTTGGTGTACTTACATTATAACAATGGGTAGCATAGGCTGTCCATGTTTTTTTTAAAAAAAATAATTTTCTATTTTTGTTACTTTATACTTCCTCCATTTTACTATACTTGCTATATTTAACTTTTTACGCAATATAATGTATTAAAATATTATTTTAATCATTTATATGTTGAAATATGCACATCTAAAAATTACAAAAAGTTCGTTTTATAAAAGTAAGCAATTAGACGACGTTTCAAACCAGATATCACATGCATATATTTTTCATTGATCCCGTTGTAACGTGTAACTTATAATAAGTTTGTACGACGTGATGTGGATGACATTTATCTCCCTTTTTATTTTATAACAACAGTGACATGCAATTATTATTGCGATATTTTACTTACAAGTTAATAATGAAAAATTTTAAGGTTGTTCATTTTACAAATAAAACACTGTTAAATTTTTTTTGTTAATATAATTCAACACATTAGTCCTATTCATAATTTGAAATTTTGAATCCGCCACTGATACTAAAGGACAATGTCGAGGAACCTCCGTGGAGGAATGTTATAAAATGTTAAAGCACGTACCTCCCTAGCAAGCACAAAATATGAGGTAGTGAGGGACCTTCATGCCCTAATATCCTTTATGACATAGCCAAGGACCTCTTAGACGTAGCATTTGAATTTGTACGACATGACTCAAATATATCATCGATTATGTACGACATAACTTCGCTAGAAGTGGGTGAAGTCGAATAACGTCCTAAGTATGACAAATCTACGAGAACGTTGTTCGGAGAATGAATCGGGTACACCATGAAGCATCGGAGTTTTAAGACCTCATGAGGGCTTAGCTTTAAGGGTGTACGACATTTTATTTGGCTAAGGTACTTAATGTGTTCGAGATTTTATTTCAAAAACCATTTTGGACTAAGAAGTCTTAACTTGTTTGAAATTACTTGAGGACTTTTTTTACTAATCCTGCCAAAAGAGAGTTAAAATGTATTGATAAAATTAAAAGAAAGTGGTGGGTCATAGTCTAAAAATAAAAATGATCCAAATTAAGTGAGACAGATCAAAATGTAAAATACTGCAAATTAAATGAAACGGATGGAGTAGTTTCCCAAAATGTCCCAAGCAAGATTTATACAATCATTTTAGCCAAAGAACCCGAAGTCTTTCAAGGCTACTCTAGGAAAATTATCTTGAGAAAACAAAGGCCAACTATTGCTTTTCTTGGGAGCTCTAATATACAAGTTCAATTTAATCGAATAAGTTTAGCCTTTTACCCTTAAATACTTAAATCTCATTTAAAAAATTGAATTTTATTTTTTTCGGTTAAAGTAAGTACCATATTCTACAGATAAGAATTTAAGTTTGATTCTTGTTTGTCCTTCTCCTATTTCAGTCTACTTTAAAAAGGGTAAAAGGTAAAAAACACTCTCGGTATCTCGCACTGCTGAAGTGCCCATTGTTACCCACATGTGAGTTGTCCCACATCGGAGAAAGAGAAGAGTATGCATCACTTTATATACTTAAGGAGTAACTCCTACTATTACCAATTGGTTTTAGTAGTGAACCTTCTTTGGGTTTATGAGTGGTCTACTTCTTCTCCTTCTTGTTTAGGTTGCCCAGGCCCATTTTCTAAATTCTATCACGCACAAAGTAGGGTCTGGGTGAGGGGTTTTCTTTTTCCTGAAAGATGCGGACAAATCATACCCCGTTCCCCAAGGAGGGAGTACAGAGAGATGCGCGCAATCAAGAAACCCCAGAACTGATACCTGCGCTCAGTAGGGATCGAACCCCAAACCTTCGGTCTACTTTTATATTTTAATAAAAAAATTTATTCTCTTAGGTCTAATATGTGTAGGGAACCTAGGAGTGTTGCAATAGGAGGGTCGCCCATTTCATGTTGGATGTTGAGATGTGACTCTGAAACTCACTCAACCAAGCTGCACTAATATTTGATTAGTGCCCACTCCCTGCAGCACCCTTTTAGGGTGCAACCTTCAACATGGACCCCTTTTTGCTACCTACAACCCACTATTTCTACTCTACTCCTCCCATGACCCTTTTTAAGTCGAGAAACTCATTGACTGTATTTTCCTATTGGATATGAGATGTCGTCTATCTTCTCTCTCCAAACCCTGATCATTTAGATTGTCTAGGAGCGGGATACACTGGGTATGAATGGTATGATATGATTGATTCGAATTTAATTAATGTGATTTTATCCTGGAGTATTTGAAAATCCGTTTGGACTTTTAAATATACACATATACTATCATCTGGACTTATTGAACACTTGGGTATGTTGATTTTGAATCTAGTCATTTTTCATCGGATTTTGTTTTGAGTTAGATTTTTTTGACTCTATTTGTTTCCCTTTTTGATAGATTTGAACCGACCCAACAAGCTAGTCAAAACACTTAAAAAGAAAATTTCTTATCTGTAAAGTATTTTCTATAAAAATATCTTCTTTGTCTTTATTAATAAGATCAATATCTCGCTTTCAAGACTTTCACACAAAACATAAACTCAAAACATCAGACATGATTAATTAGATATATAGTATGTGTCCCAACCAAAAAGAATAATATGGAACTTAAAATTTTGAGAAACATGAGAATGGCCCGAAACATCAGGTCTGGATTACAATTGAATTCGACCTATTTTATCAATTTCTTTTTGACTTATGGGTCAAAATTTTATATTATAACCTCCCTTACAATTGAATTTCATATCATTTAGGGTCAAATTTAAAATTGTCAATTCTACATTATCTGTTCCACTCATTTAACTACTACTTACGATATTTTTGTTTGGTTAAATTTATCTTATTAATATAGCCCAAATTATATTTTTATTTAATAACCTCATATTATTTTTTTTAATTTCATCTACATATTTAACCTTAATTTTCATACATTTGTTTATTGTCTTAGTATTTTGCCCTAAACTTTGGAAAGCGTAATTAGCCATATGCTGTTGTCAACCAAAGCACGTGAAGATAGTAGTCTTGGGTAAGGCATGTTGAGTGCTTAGGACATGATAGTTTACTATTTATATTATACTTCACATAATTTTGCTTTTTTGACTTGTTTATTAGAAATTTTTCAATCTTTATGTTTAACGGTATTAATTAGTGATAATGAGAATTGTTTTTCGTGTAAATTTTCATGATATGTATAATGTCATTTCCATGGTAATAAAACTTTGATCATAAAAAAGTTTTTTCTGTACAATTTTTCATTACCACCTAATACCATATGTTCCAATGATAATACATTGGAATTAATTTTGAGAAAAAAATAAGATTGTTGAAGGAGATTATATGCATGGCTATTAAATTTGTCAATAAATATTTATACTTAAATTATACTAAATTTTCATTATCATTCTTATTATTTAGTAACGATTATCAAACAGATCGTTAAAATAAATGTGGCAAATGCTAAATGACAATGAGGGCAGGGCCGACCCTAAGTTTTAGGGGCCCGAGATGAAAGATTATTTATGGGCCTCTAAATTATTGTATATATAGAAAAGTTCGAATCTTAGCACTAACCGAAAACTAAAATTTATAAAGGGCCCTGGGCGTAGGCACGGCTTACCCTTGCTCGGGGTCGGCTCAAGAGGGGGAGGGTAATTGTTAATGAAGTTATATAAAAGGTAGGAATCCAAGGAAACCCTTTTAATGTATAAGGGAGGAAAATATGATTAAAGATGTTATATAATCCTAATCCCTAAAAAGCAAAAAGGTTTAAACCTTCTCATTAAAAAAAACGACCATCCTCATCATTTCCATATTTATATTTGTCTTTCGACGTTGCATGAGAATGATGTCCATGATTTAGTTTCAAACAACTAAAAATCATACAATTTCTTCTATTTTCATTACCTACTTGTTCTTTAGAATTTGCCCCATTTAATAAAAAAGCTTTAAAAAAGTAATTAATCAGAATCAACTCAAAGATAGACAGAAGTATTATTTCGTAGCATATGAGTATGAGTTGTCGTTGCCCTTCTCTCCCCAGACCTTGTCCATAGTTTTATATGAGCGGGATACACTAGGTAAGATGATAATAATGGTGTACAAAATTAGCGGGAAACAACTGCTATATGTATTTTTCATGTGTACCAGGTACACAGGTAAAAGGAGAGGCTAAAAATTAGCGACAACAAAATTTAGGATCTTACCTGAGAAAAAGATATGAACTTCAATTGAGATAAAATCTGATTCTCAACAACTGTTAGTTATCAAGTGTACAAAAAAAGGTCACAAATGTAGTCTACCACAAGATTATGTTGCCACAACTATAGCCTTGCATGGTCATAGTTACATAAGTGTATGCTTTCAAGTCACCATTATCATGCTTAGTATTGCATGGAGACTATATTTTATGCTTTCAATTACTTGTTATAAATTATAAGAAATACTAAAATTGATTATTAGTTTTTTTTTAAAGTATTAAAAAAAAAGTTTAATTGCCCTACTTTAGTGGTCTATTTTAATTATTGCAACTTTTTTTAGTTTCAAAGAACCAACTCAATCAAAAACTTAAACTAATGGTTGAGGCTCCAGATAATAATGTACATATATTATAATATGCCTCTTTACATGAGAGCCGGCCATATGGGCACTTTTAATGAGAGTTGGTTGCGATCGAACCGGCGACCTCTTGTCACGTTGACTTCTGATACCATGTCAAGGAACTCACTCAATTAAAAGCTTAAGCTAATGATTGAGGTCACGGAATATGTTATGTACTAACATTTAGTTTGACTGTTTTCACTATTAGTATTACTTCTAGAGTCTCATTTACTTAATTTTAAATTTTTGTCTTCCCCTAAACATACCATACAAATTACTCCATTTGTTTTAAAATAATGATGATTACATTTGAGTTCTTTGTACATTTTTCAATAAATAAATTATATTTTCCCTAAACCATTATTCCCTACAATTCATTTAATTATATATATAAATATAAAATTAAATGAATTGTATGGAATAATGGTTTAGGGAAAATATAATTTAATAAAATTGATGAGATAATGTAACATGGAGTAGTGAGGTCTGAGAAGTACATGCTTTAATGTTTCTAATTTATTTATTTATTATTGATTCTATATAATAATTTATAATTTATAATTTATAATAATTTATAATTAATTAGGAAAAAACAATAGAAGTATAGTGTTCCCTTGACACTATACAAATTAGTACAAAAAGGAAAACATCCCATAATCAGATGTTCCAATACATGCCTTTGCTGACAGGTATTCCTCATCAATCCCAACTTCCCTGCCCCATTTTCCTTCAACCCCACTCATTTATGTAAAAAATTAAGCTAAAATAAATAAAAATATTATTTATTAATATTTATCTAATAAACATTATCATAAATTACTATATATTTATAAAGTCATTGTAATATTGGAAATATATTAAAGCTTAGCTCCAATAAGCTATTTACCATATAAATAAATAAATTATTTTTCAAAAGTATAGTATAATATATATTTTATCACACTCAGTCCCCACAGTCAAAGCGGCTGGTTTGCAAACATTGAGACAATTTGTTTGGAATATTTGCGAAAAAAATTAAATTGTTAGTAACCATTCACCAATATAGTTTTATGAATTACCGCAAATTTAATGTACCAACATAGTTTTAGAAATTTAAGTGAAATATTTTACACTGGGCTCTTAACCATCAGTTTATGACATTTATGATGTAGATATCTCATTTTGAGATTGGGTCTTGGTCAAAGGAGAAGACTTCCTCAAATTTTGGTAATGAAATCAATCATGAATGATACTCCTAATAGTATGAGTTTGGATTACTCTTATTTACTTTTGAATTTGTTTTATAGCGTAAATAAATGCGACAATTTTTTAGATGTTTATGTAATAAAGAAGTAGTCTTTTTACTCTATGTCTTTTGCTAAAAGTAGAAATTTTGTGTAGATTTGTGATAATCTGAAAAAACGTCATTTATGAAGAAATGAAAAGGTTATGTCGATAAGATGAAAAAAAATTAAATATTTAAATGATAATTAAGAAAAAAGAGCATGAACTATGAAACAAAATTAAATATACTTCTTCCATTCCTTAATGAAGTTTCTACAATGAATGTTTACGTGAATTAAGAAAAATATAATCTATTAGATGATGGATACTTCTATATTATTTTATTGAATAATAAATTTGATAAAGAAAAAGTGGAGATGATAAACATTTAAAACAATATTAAAAGAAAGTTAGTGGAAAAAAATATGAAGACCCTGATAAAAAATGTTTTTTATCAAGGTAGTAGAAAACACGTGGGAACTGTAAAGAATATAAAAATGTTAAAAGCAAATTCGTAGAAGATATGTAAGAATTATGAGCATTATTAAAATACTAAAATGAGGATGAACACGGTTAATTTTTTCCAAAATATGTGATATAAATACTATCTTTTTTATAAGAACAACAAATGAAACGCAAATAAATACTTTTTTTTCAAGTAGTTGTTCCTTTGTGAAAATGTCGTCACTCATATCCTTTTTATGCAGGGCCCCGACATGTTTTGGGGTAAAATCGTCCAGTTCCTCTAGTCCTCTATGTGAAGAGAGTACGCATATTGTCTGTGACTGTCGCCTTCCCTTACCTGGATTCTGCTTCTAAGCGGGACATTAAGTATGATGATGATGACTCTTAAAAACGCTTATATAAATTTGCGTAATGTTGCAATCTCGCTCAAAGTCACGTGTGAAAAAAAATACTTCGAGTCATCGGGTCGATTTCGAATCAAGTGTCTGGGTTCGATTCAAAATCCTTGCGTCCACATTAATTTTTACATAATTTTAAATTCATTCTGAAGTAGGGTTAAGTCAAGTTCAGTTACAAAATCGGCCGAATATCGGATCATCGGGTCTGTTTCGAAGACCTGTATTCATATTGAACTATTCTCATCTTTAATTTTCAAAAAGATGGATTGGATTGATGGGTATATTTACCGAGATTTGAGCATTAACGTCAACATAAATCAGTTTAAAGTTTGTTAACCGTTATTGCAAGTCAAAAACAGAATCTGGCTTTCTTTTGACATCGTATAGTACAAATACTGTACATTTTTGGCATTTATTACGAAAACTTACTTTTATTAATTATTTTGTTTTTAATTAGTAGATAAATCACATTTTATTTTATTGAATTTATTTCATATACAAAATTATTCATTGTTTAATTTCACTCACTTATTTATAAAAAATTTTCCATTGTCAACCTTATTTGTAATACCTTTGCAATATTAAAAAATGCAAAAAAATAAAATGATGAAATTCGTTATAATAAAAGTACAATAATAAAAGAGAAACTGATATGGTGACTATAAAATGTATAGCTTTAATTTTTTTCAATAAATTTTCAAATATTACTACTGGCTTTTTGTAAATTAAAAAATTAAAGTGATTTGATTATTGTGATATATATTTGTTGTAAATATACCCTAAAATATTATATCTAAATATATATATATATATATATATATATATATATATATATATATATATATATATATATATATATATATATATATATATATATATATATATATATATATATATATATATATATATATATATATATATATATATATATATATATATATATATATATATATATATATATATATATATATATATTAATGATTAAAATATGTTTTTGTATTTATCTCATGATAATCTTCCTTAATATGTAGTTATTTAGTGGATAAACAGTTTATTACTAATAGACAAACTAAATATATTTTTTATTTTTCAAATTTATTAGTAGTGAATATAGTTTAACCGGTAGGCAGATGAAACTAATTAATCTCCGTACTTAAAAATATTAATGTATTAACAAACCTAATTAAGAACTCATTAACTTAGTTAACAAACTTCAATAAAGCTCTTCTTCAATTAAAGTTGTTAAGCTCAATCATTCCCCTTAATCATGAGTGATTTGACTAATGCTTAGTTCTTTTATCTTAAAACAATTATAAGAATTAAGTAAAAATAAGTTACTTTTAATCAAGTAATAATGACTTTTCAACTGAGTTTGACCGTCAGTATTAAATGGTTCGAATGCTAATAACAATTTAGTGCAATTTTAATAGAATAATTTTTTAGTGACAGGTTGATAGTTATATAATCTGTTAAACTTCAATAATTTCATTTTATTTATAGAATAATTCATCTTAATACATTATCATTTAAATGGTTGATATAAGATGATAATGAAAATTTATGAATAAAAAAACTTTTTTATGATCTAAATTTCATTATCATGAAAATAACATGGTAAATTTCATGAAAATTCACACTTCAAAACCTTTTCATTACCATCATTAATACCAACAATTAACAATCAAACGGGTTGTTAGGGTCGTAAAATATGTTATTCCCTTCGTGGTTTTATCGGTTACTTTCATAGTCTATTTTCACAATCAATTTTTTTGGTTTGCTCGATACAAATTATTCAATAATATATATACAATTTTATTTTTTAATTTTTTTCCGAGCCTTTTAACTTTAGTTTTCTGTCTTCATTCTACTATTACCAAATGGGTCGTTAGTTACGTAGTAAAAACATAAGAATTGCATCACTAGGCGCCCATTAACTTCAAGTTAAAGGCAAGAGTACGTAGTTTGAGTATGAATAGGAAGAAAAATTATTTCAAATTAGATGAGACAACAAAACAAAAATAACTTTTATAGATTACAAAATATAAACTTTAAAAGACAAGTCTCATTCTTTTTGATTCATAAGGGTACAAGCCTACAAACATGATGAACAATAGTCACAAAGTTTTGGAAGTCTTTTTGATTAATTTTTTGATCATAAGTATGACTACCAAAATGGATTATGAATGCATGAAAAAGATGGTTGCCACCGAAAGAGGAAAGAGGTAGCTTAAGCTTTAACCAATATTTGATCTGTCTCATCAAATTTATCCCATATGCAACGGGCAGGAAAACCAATTTAAAGAAGACAAAAATAACGTCAAGTCTTATACTCCCTCCAACTCAATTCAATTGTCTCATTTGAGTTAGACACTGATATTAAGAGTGGGATGAGGTCCACCAAAAAGGTGGTAGTTGGGTATTTTTAATTGATTAAATTAATTGTAAAGGTGATAGTTGGGTATTGGGAACTGAAAAAGTGGGGGTATTTAGGTAAAAAAAGATAGACAAAAAAGAAAATGAGACAATTAGAGTGAATTGCCCAAATAAGGAAATTGGACAATTGAATTGTGTTGGAGGGAGTATAAGACTGTCTCACCATAAGATGTGCCTATATAATCAACTCATTTTCGAAATTGATCAGTTTATGATTGTAAATGATCATTTTGAGGTTATGAGTTACCACTCTAAAACTATAAGTGATTATCTAAAGCTTATCTTATAAGTGATCATTTTCATACACTAAGTATGCGTTGAACCAACCCAATAAAGATGGTATCACTGTGAAACCGTCCCTGTGATTATTTGTGTAAAGTCAAATATTCGCAATAACGAGAAAAATATGTGAAAGAAATAAAAAATAAATTAAATATGTAGAAAAAAATATCATTAAAGTAAAGTAAAATTAATAAGACAAACTAAAAGGACACTAATGTAAATTTTGTGGGCTGACCGACTAATAAGTTAGTATGACTTAGAATTGGTGGGTGGTCAAAGGTCATGTGCCAATATCCCTTTAATTTAGGCTTTGTGTTGAAACAATCTTGATGTTGCATACTATACATGTTTATCTTTCCCCAAATTCTCTTGACTAGAATATGTATACTAGTATGTAGCTATAAATATTTAGTCAATTTTTAATATAGATATGTCATGATCATTTCTTATCAATTTGTCATCATTAGAATTGACCACCCTAATGATTTCCATCATCCATAGTTAATATTTTTACTTCTTTCGTTTTGAATACTTGTTACATACTTCCTCCGTTTCTTTTTACTTGCAACATTGTTGACTGCAATGCTATTCATCAAACAAATTGATTTTTATATTGTCGGTAATCTAAAAGTTAAAACATAGTCATATGAGATCTTGTTTGAATTGTTTCGATTCAAGGTTTATTAATGTTAATTTTTTATAATTTTTCGATATGTATGATTAGAGATATTAAAGATTGAATTCGTACATTGGGGAGTGTGAAAAGACAAATGGTGCAACTAATATGGAACGAAGGAAGTAATAGTTGATGACACCATTCATCGTTCAAGCTTAATTTATATATTGCGGCTAATGTGTAAGAAAAAATATAGTCTAGTGGGATTTTGTTTAAATCATCTAATCGCATACTTTCATAATATTATATTTTTATAATTTTTAGATGTGTTTAGTTCAAATATAAATGATCGAAATAACATTAGATTGCGTAAAAAGTTAAATGTAGCAAATATAATGGAAGAGAGAAAATTTCGATTTTTAAGTATATGTTGGCAACTTAATTTTGATTTTTATATGAAGTACGCAAGTTGTAAAGAATTGAAATTACTCATATTGTACTAGTGATATCTCTACGGACAATGAATGTTATGCATTTAATTTATAATAAAAATGTTAAAATAATGCAAGAATCTATTTTTTGTGTTTAATGAAAAAATACGGATGAAAATATTGTGAAATCATTCGCCATTGTAATAAACATATTGCATTAAGATCTTAGTCATTTACTTCATGGTTTCCAATATCAATAAGCAATAAATGTAATGGCTAAGGTAAATGTATTAATTCGGATTATCGGGTCGATTTTGGTCAGGTGTATAGGATCAGTTTGAAATTGAGTCTTATGTCCACACTAACTTTTACATAATTTTAAAGTCGAAAATTCATTTATAAGATTGACTCTATGATCAGGTAAACCTTCAAAAAATACACATCTATTTGTTTAACAATAGGATAAATTGTGCTGAAAAAATGATCATTCCCGACCTTTGCATTCAAATAAATTACAACAAATCTTAAACCAACTATAAAGCAAGAATTCTAATCATTTTTTTTGTTAGGCTAAGGGAAGAAGAGAGTTAAAGGAGAAGTGCAACGAGAATTGAGCACAAGTTTTTTTTGAAAAAAATGACATGTGTTAAAATTGAAACAAAAACCAATACTACGATGCCATATTTTGGCTTTATAATGAAGTATCTAAGACACCACCATTAATCTTTTCTTCAACAGCCATTCACTCGCTATCAAACCCTCCTTACGAGTCTACGACCCTTCGTGAACCTTCATTACAGCCGTTATCCAACCCACATCACTAAAGCCGGTTTACAACCCGCTTTATTTTCAACCCGGCCCCTTTTAAACCCTTAAAATTAAGGGTTGGATAAGGGCCTCCAACGTGTCTCCGACCCGTTGCACAGCTCTAGCACTTGTCGCCTTCCATCCCTCCTCAAAGTCTGATCATAGTTTTTATGAGCACGAAATACGCTGATTACGATAATGATAATGATGAAGAAGTATCTAACTTGTAATTGATCTTCTACATAGTCAAGAGTCAAGACCACTCCTAGCTAAACCAAGAATCAGAAGTTTCTTCCTTAAACTTCCCTGCATAAAAGACTCATTAGTGGTAAAACGCATACTGCATTCCAAACCAAAGCTGGATTTAACAATAAATTCTTCCTTATAACTGAAAACTCTGGAATGTGAACCAAATCTAGTATACCGATAACATTTCATTACTCCAATACCATTACGTGGCTAGACAGACTTGACAAATGAACTAGTTTCTCGATGCATGGACAAACAGATATGAAGAGCACTTACTGCATAACAAATACAACCCATATAACCAGCATTGACAAAACAAAGAACAAGCAAAAAAATTAGACAAATTAACAAATTAATACAGAAGAAAATTATGAATTGGTCTCAGGCAATGACAAAGACATGTAGAAGTAAGCCACACAATGAAGTTAGAACAGATTTGCACCTAAAATATAAATAGCTTTCCATATTCTTCTGTTTAGTAGAATTTAACGTGCGATTTTGGAATTGTTAGAGTATATAACATATCTTGCGACCTTAACCATCAGCTTAAGCTTTTGGTTGAGTTGGTTCCTTGACATGGTATCAGAAGCCACTGTGACAAGGGGTCACGGGTTAGATTCTCAACTACCCCTCATTTAAAAGTGGAATATTTAGCACCAGGTATGAGAAGGGTCTGTGTTGCATCCACACTTCTAGCCCAAAGGGCTCGAGAAGGGGGAAAATGGTATATACTACGGCCTCATCAGATAGATGGTAGTACTACTTACTTTGATCACAGAAGAACAATTCCAGTTGCTAATCAGGAGCAATTAGCCCAATTTTCGTCCATGCGGGTTGGATTAAGTGTAAACAAAAGTCTGTCAAGGCCAAGTACAAATCCAAAGCCACTTTCAGGGGTCAGACTCTTAGAAGATCGGCATGAGATCATGATGTCGACTTGTCGACATATCAAGTGTTGGCACATTACATGAAGCTATCAGGAGCAAAAGATGGTCTTTTTTCATTCTTCGTAATAAGTAAGCTCATGATTACGAACGCTGAAATTCGCTAGGCTTTCGTAGATCAATAGGTCATTCATTTGATAAATTTCATATGTTTCCAAATGGGTTTCATCTCTTGATGTGAACAAATAAGTCCTCCCCTGAATCTCCACCCAGCTACAGCCCATCTGCTTTCGGGTTTCTGGCTCCTTTTTCAGCCTCTTTAAGAAAGGTAGATCATTTAGTTTGCCAGAATCACGAACAAAGGGAGAAGTCCGTGATTCAGAAGACTCGAATCTTGAAAGTTGATTAGCTGCATAAACACCCAACTCGGGACATTTCCAAATCCTACATCCATTTAGAATTGATCGCCAAAACACAGGTGTCGGTTCAAAAGGCATTGTCATGACAACCTTATATGCTTTTTCGACTAGTCCAGCACGTGCAAAAAGATCTGTCAAGCAAGCATAATGCTCACACCCAGGAAAAATCCCATAATCCTTAGTCATACTTTGAAAATATTCCTCTCCTTCTCTGACCAAACCACGGTGGCAACACCCCATAAGAACTCCAAGAAAACTTATTCGATCAGGTAAAACACGACATTTCTGCATCTGATGGAATGTCATGATTGCTCTTAAGCCATCCCCTTGTTGAGCATAACCAGTAATCATACAATTCCAACTAACAAGATTCCGATTATGTAAACTCTCGAAAACACACTTTGCATCCTCGAGACTACCACATTTCATGAACGTAGAAAGAACAGAATTCCCGATATGGGAATTCCGCTCATACCCTCGTTTAAGAAGTTGTAAGTAAAGCTGTTTACTCACTGACAGCAATGCTAAATCTGCTGAAGCACTCAAAACAGTAGTAAATGAATAACAATTGGGTTCAACATTAGCTGCCAACATTTCCTTAAACAGATTCAATGTTTCAGCTGCCAATCCATTCTGCTGATAACCAGACATGATTGCAGCCCATGAAGCCGCATTATGATCCGGCATTTCTATAAACAATCGCCAAGCATCACCAACACAAGACACCATACAAAGTCCAGTGATCATTGCTGTATAACTAAAAACATCTTTACCAGGCATACAAATGAATAATTTCAATGCAATATGATTTAAGGTTTCTCTACTATACCCAATAATCATAGTATTCCAAGAAACATTATTTCTGTCAGGCATTTCATCGAACAGTTGTCGTGCATGATCAACCATGTGATTCTCCATATACCCTTTTATCATTGCATTCCAAACAACAGTATCTCTACACAAGAACCCATCAAAAATATTTCTGGCCTGATCAATCTGTTTTCTTGATGAAAAATTTAAAATCCTTTTAGTCAGTAAGATTTTATCTTGATTATACGTAGGAATGCTGGAAATCTGAGATTCCTTTCTGTCATTATAAGCTTCTAAAGTAGGAGGAGTAGATGAAATCTGTCTATTGTAAATGTAAAATATGAAATCATACGAAGTAATGGCGGCCATTCTCGACGGGAACAAGATTTTCTTGAAGGTAGAACCATTTCGAGCGAACATAAACTCTTGCGACAAGTTGAGAATACAAATTAGGTTTGAGCCGGATGAATAGTTACAGGTATATAGTAAAGCCAATGCCAAAAATAGAATCAATGGTGGCTAATTGTTTAGATGCAAATCCTCCATTGTAAGGTGTAGGGCACGCAAAAGTTGACCCGACCTGCAAACTTGGGTTAGGTTCATGTTAAATTTTTAAATCCAAAAATACCTGTTCGTCTTTAGAAAAAACGATCTCTCAAAAGAGTACCTATTTATTAAATGGGTCAATCAGATATTAACCCATTAATATTAACCCGAAAAAAACCTAGTAAGTTCTAACTTCTAACTTTTTTTTCTTCTTTTGTGTAATTGTAAGTTCTAACTTCTAACTATGAATAAAATAATTCTATTTATTGAATTGATATTGTATAAATTATCTAAAATGTTAAAGTAATCAATTAAAGAAATAAGTTAATTACATATTTTGTATTATGATAAGATAGCTTCATATAAGATAGCTTCTTTTGTGTAATTGTAAGTTCTAACTTCTTTTGTATTATGATAAGATAGCTTCATATAAGATTTAATGTTTTTTAATGGTCTTGTTTAAGCAATAAGAGTGCGTTTTTTGTTTGTTTGTAAGTTTGACTAAGTCAATTGTTTAAGAGATAATTGGCTAGTGCTTATTTATAGAGAGAAAAAAAATCGAGTAAAAAAGCTAAAAATCAATGAAAAAATCCAATAAAATTAGCGTTTTCATTTTAACCAAAGAAGTAATTTAACAAACAATTTTTTTTTTCTTTTTTACCAACAAAAACGTCAAAAGTCAAAAGTTAATCAATGCTTTCCCCCATGTGAACAAGATAGTGGATGAACGAAACATATCGACCAATCGAAAAATGAGAATGTAAATGAGATTAAAAAAGAGAATTTAAGTCAATAAAAATAACCTCAAGTCACAAAGGTTCATAGAAACATTATAGTTTGGCAATCTTACAGAACAAAAAATATTTGTATTGCAGCATTACTAGTTACTACCCACAACCCATCCTTTACACTACAATGCTGCTGCTGCACCATGAATCAGTTTCAAGCATCCTTACAGCTAGAGAAAGTCGCTCACATCCGACAATTTCTCTACGTGTGAACGGACAATATCTAACTAATCTCCGTGCATCTAAAAACTCACCGAATTCAAGCACAAAACGACGTACTGTTTTGTACTTGTCGGGTTCATCTACAGCAGTCTTCCTCCTCTAATGACCTGCGCAGATAATCGGTTCAACCATAATTTTCACTCAAAATTGGCGCCTTGGCCTTGATTCTGCAACCGACACACGGATAGACCTCCCGTTGAGATCCTGCATAAGCAACCACGGATTCATTAATCAAATAGCCGTGAATTTGAAACGTTTTTTTATTTTGGTTTGTCTTATTTAGTTTGCTACATTTCCTTTTATGGAAATGGTGGCCGTTAGTATCGTTAATTCTCACAAACATATTTTTTCTTTTTCTTAATATCGTCCATTCAATTTTAATTTTTTGTCAACAATAAGAAGCTTCGTGCCAATTGAACCGTCAACAAACAACTTGATCAACACTTTCAGCTAGTTGCGTTTCAGTATTTACCTCTCGCCTTTTCTATTATACCTAATACTAGTGTCTAGTGGCGGATCAGCGTGATGTCACTGAGATCAGTTGACATCACATAAATTCAAAATAAAATGAAGTATTACGTGCAAGTATATCCTAAATGAGTTTGTTAGTGTATTGTCTTTCACATATGTGAACAGAGATCAAAACCTAGTAGGCGCATTTTACTTAAACTGACATCACTCATTTTTTCTGGATCCGCCACTGCCTAACACAAGCATATAAATTATACCAGACCGACACAATCCCCAAAATGAAGGATGTTTATTTTTCCGATCAATCCCTTCCTTTGCACCACATATCCAACAATGAGGAAAGAACGACGAGACTATATCGAACATTACATCCATATAATTGGATATGATGTCGAACAGGGTGTTACACATTGTTGCAATTGCAAGAATGCCATTTAACTCCACAGTCAAAAGCATCACAAGTCACCAACAAAACGATACAATTAGCTTTTAATCAAAGTGAAGAATATGTTACGAAGCAACTTACCACACCGTCTAAGGATTCAATAGCGTTGTTAACCTCATCAGCGGAACTGTAAGTTACAAATCCAAATCCTCGGGAACGACCACTATCCCGGTCATAAATCACCTTTGCTTCCAATACATCTCCGAGTTCACTAAAGAGAGTCTTGAGGGAAGCATCATCAACTGACCATGAAAGGTTGCTAACGTGAACCTTGTTCGCGTTTTGAAAGCCCGGTCCACCTCTACCACCCCTTGGAGAAAAATCATCTCTTTTTGGTGGTGGAGGTCCGGCATTCACCCTTAAGGCTCTTCCTTCAAGCTCCTGATATCATCATAAAGATATGTTAGAGTGGAGAAGTTATAACCAAAGACTATACAAAGAAACATACTTCTACTTGAAGAATGGAGCCAAAACTTAAAAGAAACAATGGCAAAAGTAAAAATCTTTCCAAACAAATACATCAAGGATTTATGGCAAAAGTAAGAAGTTATAACCGACGGATTGTAAGGCTTTTAGGTCTATTGTGACCGTAATATTAGGACCCAACAGCCACAACTTACCCACATCGCCTACAGCTACAAGAGTGGTTTGCAAACATATCAGGGATTCATAGCTGTCATGTACGCAGCCTCGCCCCTACTAGAACAAATATTTTGCTTCCAATTGACGCTTACACAAAGATAACAAAATTGTATGCCAAATGGTATTAAATCATGTACAGAAAGTGACTTTCCCCTTCAATGAACACAACTCCCCAAAGCAATGCATGGTAACGGAGACTTGGAAAGATTGCGAAGGCAGAGTACAAAAGTACACAATCACCCTTCCATTAACAAAGATATAGTCCTCAAATGGCTCTTCCTAATGGAGTAATGCAAATGTCTATATGAGCCATACCAGATATCCATTAATTTCATCAACACAAAGGAGCATATTTTACCATTTACCTAAGAGAAGACACTCTACTTCCCATTCTAACTTTCCTACTAGACAAAAGTACCCTTGCGAGACTGCATATAATACATATGAGTACCTATGCAAGCTTTATCTACAAGAAAATTTACTCCACAATTGCTCATATACCCATTGCTTCTCAGTATTGATATAAGGTATACAATAAAGTATAAACATCAAATTATGTGTGAACTTACGTCAAGTACAACAATAAAACAACGCCAATGCCTTAATCCCAACATATAGGTTGTGGACTTGTTAGAGTATATAAAATATCCTGGGCGTCAACCATAAGCTTAACCATCAGCTTACGCTTATGGTTAACGCCCCAGGATATTTTATATACTCTAACAAGACTTACAATACATTTAAGTAAAACAATCATTGGAAATGGACCAAAACACAAACAAACAAAATCACAAAAGGGCAAAGAACATTTAATTTACAAATTTGTGGTAATTTGGCTACATAGTTTTTACTTAATTGACTCCTTATTTTTCCATTTTTGACATCCATTATCCAACCTTATCCAAATCTACATTTTTTGAACTAATTGTATAAACTGAACTTAGAACCTCTTGACCTATTTTCCAGGCAAAAGATGAAAAATTCAGGTTGTAATATAGATAAAGAACACAAATTATCCACTGTATATAACCATATAACACCTCAACAAAACAAACAAACAAAATAAATAAATTTGAAAAACAATATAACAGAGGATTTACATAGCCATTGAATTGTTGAGCAGCAGCTTCAACTTCCTCAACAGAGGACATAGTCACAAATCCGAACCCTCTGCTTCTTCCAGTTGCTTTATCATATATAACCTGCATAAACCCAACAAAAATTTCAATTTGGTGAATTACCCTGCAATCCGAAATTGATAAATTCTAAAAAAACCCAAAATTAGGGTTTTTTTGGGGAAATTTTACCTCAACCATTTCAACAGTTCCAACAGACCCAAAAAGGCCAGCAAGCTGAGCACTATCGACATTAAAGGGAAGATTACCAACAAAGAGTTTAAGGTCAGGAGAAAAGTCAGGCTGCTGTTCGTTATCTTCACTCAATACATCTTCCTCTTGTTCAAACTCTGAAGATACGGCGACGTTTTGCACAAAGCGTGCAGAAAGTGACTCGTAACGCTTTATGGAAGTGAATGCGACGGAATTGGGTGACGCTTTTGACGGTGAAGAAGCGACGAGAGAGTAAAAGGGGAGAGAAGAAGTAATGGGTTTAGAGAGAGGAAGAGTTTTAGGAGTGAAGGAAGCAAGAAAAGTGGTGGAAGCCATGGATATGGAAGAATGAAGAAGAAGATAAGGGTGGTTCTAAGTGCTAAGGCCTAAGAGTGAAGGATGAGAGGATATTTATGGTCAAAAATTTGAACAACTTGAGATTATCTAGTTGATTTTTCATTTTTTACAACTTTTATTTTATTTATTTACAAGATTTTTATAGATTTTTCTTGGATTTTAAAGAATGGATGGGCAAATGCCAATTGGGCACTCTTTAACCTTTGTTTTCTCTAATATTTTACTCCCTCCGAATCATTTTAGATGTCCTATTTGGGTTTTCACGGTTATTAAGGGTGGTGTAGAGTCCATTAAAAAGGTGGTGGTTGAGTATTTTAGTTGATTGAATTAATTGTAAAGGTGGTAGTTGGGTATTGGAAGTAGTAAAAGTGGGGGTATTTAGGTAAGAAAAAGATAGACAAAAAAGGAAATGAGACAATTGATATGAATTTGTCAAATAAGGAAATGAGACAACTAAAAAGATTCGGAGGGAGTATTATTTTTATGTTGGTATAATTATACAATGATAATATGATATATAGATGATTATAAGTTATAAATTGAATTTGTTTTGGCCTAATTTGTGTATATTTTGGATTCAAATCCAAGAGATGAAAATAAGTTAAAGTGGAAAACATATCAAATTTTGATTATAACGATAAAACCACAAGTAAAAGAAATGAAAGCAAATATTAATTTTTTATACTACTATTCTCCTTATATTCACCCTACAGTACTTAGTAATAGAGCACAACTTTATATTACAAGAAAATATTTATTATTTTTAGATAACTAAGAACATAATCTTCAAACGGAAACTCTCTTGTGAGACCAACTCATCCATGCAACCGGCCTAGACCTAATAAGTTTTTCAAAATATTATGACATACTTATTTTAAGACTTAAAAGGACAATTTCAAAACATAAAAATCCAATTTTAAGACTTAAAATGTTAATTTCAAAGTTTTTAATATCTATATTAATGTTTGAGTCTCCTACTTTAAAATTGAAATGAGAATTATAAGTCTAACAATTGGTCTTTTAAGTTTTAAATTTGGTTTTTTAAGTATTGAAATTAAACTTTTAAGTCTTGAAATTATCAAATTCCATGATTTAGAATGTTAAATTTGAATCCTTGAAGTTGTTCTTTTAAGTCTTCAAATTGGTCTTTTAACTCTTAAAATTGACATTTTAATCTGTAAAATTGGTGAAAAATATATGCAATTGGGCCGGCCCAATAAGATGCGTTTCACAAGTGAGACGGTCTCACCCACGTTTTTGTGAAAAATTGAAATGATTGAGCAAAAAAATAAAAAAAAATCAATAAATAAAACGTTTTTGAAACTTTATCCCAAAATAAGCACTTTTTTGGTTCGGACCGGTTCGCTGTTACTAACAGCGAACAAGGGGCTTTTTTTTAAAACAGGCATTGGGTTTGTTCGCTGTTAGTAACAGCGAACAAATTAAAATTGGTCAAATCAAAGTCAATCTCAAATAATGGTAGAGAAATTAAAAAAAAAAAAAAAAATTTAATGAGTTCGCTGTTAATAACAGCGAACTAAACATCTTTAGCAATTTCTGAATTCCATCATTTCTATTCACTGCCATCTCCCTCCATTGTCATCACCTTCATCATTCATTATCAATTTATTATAAGATCTTTGTTTGAATGATTTTTGTGGGATTTGAATTGAAAGTATGATTTTGATGATCTTTATTTTGAAACCCTGCTGAATTATGATGCAGAATATTGTCTATACTCATGGGTCTCCCCAACACTACCATCTCGTACGGCTGCGCATGCGGCGGTGAAAGGCCACGCTGGTGGTGATGCTGGTGGGGGGAGAATAAGTGGTCGGAGGAGGAAGGAAGTTGGGATGGTGGTTGTGGGTAAGGAGGGAATTGGCGTAGATCTGAGAATGAGATAGAGCGTATTGGTCTTCCATTTCCATGGAAATTGAAGAGAGAGATTGAAATTGCTAAAGATGTTGAGTTCGCTGTTATTAACAGCGAACTCATTAATTTTTTTTTTTAATTTCTCTACCATTATTTGAGATTGACTTTGATTTGACCAATTTTAATTTGTTCGCTGTTAGTAACAGCGAACAAACCCAATGCCTGTTTTAAAAAAAAAGCCCCTTGTTCGCTGTTAGTAACAGCGAACCGGTCCGAACCAAAAAAGTGCTTATTTTGGGATAAAGTTTCAAAAACATTTTATTTATTGATTTTTTTTTATTTTTTTGCTCAATCATTTCAATTTTTCCGTTTTTGTGATCTTCAAAATATCTCAAACGTTTGGGCCAAACTTCAAGAGAAAGAGTTACAAAGTATAAGGAGTTTAATGCCCACAAGAAGTTGGGCTTGCCCGGCCCAAATGGCCTTCCTCCGAGGATGTCCTCTTGTGATGCTGAGCTGGAAGCAAGATAGACATGTTGAGGCGAGAAAAATTGAATAAAATGAGTTTTTTTTTTAAAAAAAAAAGAAAAAATTAAATGTTACATTCAACAATTAATTTAACAATGTAAATAATTTCCACTAATCTAAGCTATAAAGAAAATCAAATTTTGTTAATCTAGTAATATTGCTCCTATGATAAGCAGCAATATTATTATTATATCATTTTCTATTCATAACACAGAATCCCTTTAGATCTCAATAAAGATCAACCTTAACTTTAATTTTA
Organism: Amaranthus palmeri; assembly: GCA_019776075.1. Taxonomy (NCBI): domain Eukaryota; kingdom Viridiplantae; phylum Streptophyta; class Magnoliopsida; order Caryophyllales; family Amaranthaceae; genus Amaranthus; species Amaranthus palmeri. Next base: position 2,555,921 of record JAAKBH010000271.1, on the reverse strand, counting down.
ACTTCTTAAAAGCAATTACTTAAAAAGAATAGCATATAAAAGCTCTTTACATAAAATTTACAAAAAATGCATGATGTTTTAATTATGAAAATATGCACTAATTATGAGTTGTATAAATTGTTACATATAAAAAAAAATATATTTTCCTTATATTCTGATATTTATTTTCTCTATTAATTCTATTCATTATAACAGAATCGGCAGAATCGACCTTGATAACATCCATATGGCCATAGCTAATTATACTAGCTAATTAGTTGTCTTGTTAATGAGTCTTACTAGCATGACTACATGTGCTTCATTAGCTCAAAGCCAAATAATACTTAACTTATTTGTCTTAATTATTTAATTATTATATGTGATTCTTCAACAATTTGTAATATTTATATAGTTATATATTGACTAGTTGACCTATTTGATCATCCTAATATTATGTGTATGGAATAAATACAAATAATTAGTGTAATGGGAATAATCTTTTAAGAATTACTTGAATTGTATGAGGAAACTTAAAATGAAAAATCAATGGAAATTTAAAGACAAAGACTTGACAAAAGAGTACAAAAAATTTTGGATGAGTCTTTAATTTCAAGGCAACTTACTTCCTTTTTATTCCTTTTTTTATTTGACCATTTATTTTGATTTTTCATTAGGTTTGGGTACTATACTTTAGACTAATACTCCTTTATTTCTATGTAATTTAACGAAAAAGAGAAATAAAATAAATTGGGGAATGAGACAAAAATCAAATGGATGATAGCAATGCGTGGTTAAGATGAAAACATATTATAATTTATAAGTATGTGGAAGAGATTCTGTGAGAAGTACACACAATATAAATTGGTCTTCAATACCTCTCCATCCAAAGATGATTGTATTTCATTGACTAATCAATAGTACATTGAAAAAAATCTCTCTCTATAGTAGGGGTGTTCATTGGGCCGGATAAGGGTCGGGCCGGATAAGGGCCCTATAAATTAATGTGGGCTTTAAATGGGCCGGGCTTTCAAAGCTCGGTCCGGCCCATTTTTACTACTAAAAATATTTTAAATCCCATTTATCAATTTATAACAACTAAATTATCATTTATAATAAAAAATTGAAAAAATTCATTGATATTGTCATTTATAATATTTAAATTATGCTAATTACAAAGGCCCGTTTTCGGCCCTTATTGGGCCCTTTTATAGCTCGCTTCATTTTACATAAAGTGTAGCCCGTTTTCGGCCCGGCCCTTACAAAGCCCTTCAAGAAACGGGCCAGATAAGGGCTTAAAATGGGGACCCGGCCCATTGAACACCCCTACTCTATAGCAAGCTCACTACGGACCCACTAGAGCTTAAGAATATAAGCCTCACTAAAGTTAAATAACTCTCTCTTACTTGATTGTATTCTTACCCTAAATGATACTATTCCACTCTAACCCTAAACTGATTTAATGTTTTATTATAATGTAATAAACAATAAAATGGATCTCATAATAGTACAATATGTAAAACGCATTGGACAAACGCATACTAACCCACTAACCTGACTTGATCTGAATGAGCACTTTAACTGCTCGAACGAGTATCAGGCCACTTTCTGCCATAATTGTTTGTTGGTGCACATTGAAGCACCATGATTGCATTCCCCATCATCTCCCTCAATTAGAGATGCTATGGATTGAGCTATGAGTTGATCAAAATCACCTCAAACACCAGTTGATTTAACTCTTACTCTAACAATGATCTTTAATGATATAAAATGACATTTTTGGAAAAACTAACACCGTTTAAAATGCCTTTAAGTACATTGTATTTTAAAAAGTTAGTTAAACCGAGTGTTTCGGTGATAGATCATCTTTAGGTGAGACAAACTTAAAAAAATATGTTCATGTATTGAATGTGTCACACGGTGAGACTGTCTGAACAAAAATTATAAAAAGTCAACTAGTCCTTAAGCCACGTGTTTGAGTATAAAACGTGCACGTATGAGGTCTCCAAGTATCCATCCAAACTCGAACTCCTTGCCAATTGCCATACTAGACATTAATGGAGTGAGTTATTATATGAACAAAACTAGACCATTCATACTATCAATGTGTGACAAAGCAAGTTTTATGAGCAAAGTAACTTGGTATAGCTAGGTAGGGAAGCTATATTTATTATTGTATTATTATTTTGGACAGGGTAAAATGACTCATCAAATCACGTGTATTTCTTTGTTTACGTGAAGTTGAATATGATGGTTCATTGCTGAGGGTGAATCGAGAACAACATCTATGTTAGTTTAATCATTAACAGATAACAAGTGTAAGGTTTGCCTACATCTGAGTCTCTCAAACTCCAAGTGTGAGTCACTTAATGACATTGGGGTAATGAAATATTTTTGTTGTATTATTAATATATATATTCCTGATAATATATTTGTGTTTATCAGCTAGTCTTTTGAGAGACTGTCTCTTTAAGAGACGTATTTTAAGCCCACCTCATTAAAAATTAATACCTACTTATACCGTGTTTTTATGCCTACATACATTATTCTTAATGCTTATTTACCGTATTTTTAACATCTACTTCTAATATCTTAGATGTCTACTAATATTACATCATTCTTAATACCTAATTACAATAGGGTAAAAAATATATAATGATACTGTCCAATTAGAGATATTCTCTCAAAAAGACCGTATCTCACAACATTTATATATTGGTAGGAATTAGGATTAGGAATATGGAGATAATCTATATTTTATTGAACATTGTGAATTGGATAATCTTAATATCTAAAATGGAGTATTAATTAATTTTAACTATTTATTAAATGATCCATTCTTCATTAATTTAATAGTAAAATTCATAAAAATATGTGGAAAATGCAATATAAAAGGCAAAAATGCTTGAAGAGGGTCCCATTCCACAAGATACTTGATAGTTCATCCTCTTGCACCTTCCCACAAAAATGGTGTGGGCCCATTCTTTGTGGAGAAAAAATAGTGCACAATTTCATATGCTTAATCACATACTTTACCAAACATTTTACTCTTAACTTCCTCCTCCTCTAAATTTCATAGTTCCCACCTACCAAAACCCATATGGATATTGGATAGACCACACTATGCTTGGTTTGTGGGCCCTCTTCTTTATACTTGCTACTATTGAGCCATCTATTGACTTGGTTCTTCACTTATTCTTAGTAGTTGTAACAAGGAAATATTGTATCCATGTCTTTGTTTTGTAAGATATGAGTATATTTAATGAAATTAGAATGTTTAAGTTCATTTTTAGGGGTAAATCTGACCTTTTGACGATACGATCTGAATAGCTGAATTTTAAATGTATGATAGGTGGGGGAAGGGATTAGCGTCCAACATCCAAATCATGGTTGTCGGAAATAATAGTATAGTTTATATTAGAATAAAGATAAATTAAAGAATGAGTGAGTCATGAATATCCTAGCTAGCCAGCGTGTCCACTCCTCTCTTTTTCCTAGGTAGATCTCTTTCTTATTATTGTATGTATTCATATTCATTGCTAATCATTAACTGATAAGTAATCTCAATTTCTTTTTTAATGATCTCGATATTCACCGATAAATACATTAAAAAAAGCTATATTTATGTATTTTAAAATCAATAAGATAGAGAATATGAGAATTTCTATGTTTAACAGTTACAAATGTTAATCTCTTATAATTTTATTATTTCATCACTTATCATGACTCTAATTAAGACCTTTTCTTCTCAAATTTCCTTAACCACCACAATAACATTAAAAAACAATTATTTAAAACAATACAAAACCCAAAAAAAAAAACAAAAAGATTAGAATTGGCTATGTTTGACTAGATAGTTCAAGTTGAAAAGAAAAAAAATCTCCAATCTCCATTATCTATAGTCATACTTCAACAACCCTTCCTTTGTACTTACCCATTCATTTCCTAAATGGGGTCCATTTCTACTCCACTTTCCACCATTGGATAATCTACCTCTTAGATCAACGATCACACTTTCTTCCAACCAACCCCTCCTATTTTCTCATTGTAAAATATACTCAATATTTCACGGCTTTTGCTATATTTTTTATTTTCGTCTATCTAATTTAAAAGTTTTTTATGTTTTTAAAATACGTAATTTACATTCTTTCTTTAATATTCATTTATACTCCCTCCAACTCAAATTAATTGTCAACTTTTCGTGTTGGTTAAGTTTGATTTAATTGTCCACTTTTTATTTTTAGCAAAGATTTTTTACCTAAATACTCTATGTTCATACGAGTAAAAACCATAATACCCCGATTTATATGAGTATTTAAAATACCTCAATTACCACCTTTACAATTATTATAATCAATTAAATACCCACCTTTATAATTATTATAATCTATTAAAATATCTCAACTTATCAACTATCATTGTCTTAAAATCCGTAACCAACCCAAAATGGACAATTAATTTGAGTAAAAACATGTACTTTCTATATCCCATTTATTTTGCATTAATTGTCATTTTAGTTCGTCTCATTTACTTTTTATCATTACTATTTTTAGACAAAAATCCTCCATTTTCTTTTAATCTGAGCAATAAATTTTAACCCCCTTTTAATTTCATCAAATTCAATTCATTCTCTCTTCATTTATTACCAATTTCTTTAAAATCCCATAATTTCTCTTTGCTTCAAATCTATTAGGACAAAGAGAGAAATGTAACACCGAGAGTGATAATAAAGAATGAGCTACTCTTGTAAAACACGTATTCCAATAACACGACTTTAAAACAAATAGTCCACATATCAATAATTATATTCGTTAAGCTACATGATACAACTCATATATGAAAAATATTTCACGATGAGACTGTCTGACAGGAGAATGAGTAAAAATCAAAATAAAAAAAAATAAAAAAAGATGGATGATTTGAGGCGTTGTTGTGGGTAATCGGCCCACCACTCTCTCTTACCTACCACACCCAACATTTTCACCTTCCCCAACTCTATTTAAACCCCAATTCCCTTTCTCTCTCATCAATTCAATAATACCTTCCCTTTTACCAAACAATCTTCTCCCATTTCCCCCATTTCCCCATTTCCCTCCACAATCAATTACCTTAATAATCAATGGAAAACCACCAAAACGGGGTATCCGAATCGGGTATTTGTATTCCTAAACGGGTCAAATACGATGATCCATTAAATTGGGGGAAAGCAGCCGAATCGATGACAGGAAGCCATCTCGACGAGGTTAAGAAAATGGTTGAGGAATATCGGAAGCCGGCTGTTCGGCTCGGCGGGGAGACTCTTACGGTGGCTCAAGTCGCGGCTGTAGCTGGCTTCACTTTAGCCGATAGTGCTACGGTGGAGCTGGCTGAATCGGCTCGAGCCGGTGTTAAAGCTAGTAGTGATTGGGTAATGGAGAGTATGAATAAAGGTACGGATAGTTATGGTGTTACTACTGGTTTTGGCGCTACTTCTCATCGGAGGACTAAAAATGGCGGTGCACTTCAAAATGAGCTTATTAGGTAACCTAACTAATTACACTTTTTATTTGTTTTTTATTTTTACTTTTATTCTCTTTATTAGTTCTTAATTTTTTTTTTGAAATTATAAAATTAAGTATATACTTCATATTTAAGGGAGAGATCCAATAAGAAAGACGTTAAAATTGAAAAGGATAAGAAGCATTTTACATCCTTGATTTCAAAAAGATGAAAAAAATCTAAGGTCACGATTGCCAGAAATACATAATTGTGAAAGTCACTTTGTTACACAGACTAGTAACTATATTCACATAAGTTTGAAGATTGTTCTTAATTTATAACGTATTTTCATTTTACATATAATGATTAAACAAAAATTATTCTTATTTTAAAATCTTTCGTATTTGATCATATATATGTTTGCGTGTTTATTGTTAAACAACTCTCGTGAAATATCGTTTTTCAGTAAAAAATTTCATAATTTGTATTAGTCGTTCTATTTGAATGTACATATTGAGCAATGTTTAAACATTGAGGTTAACAAGATGCGGGCGGGGACCTATATGGTTATATGACGGGTGGACTGAACACTGATCTCGAAATGATAGAAGAATTATTGTTAGGAAAATAATTGAGTTTAAATAAATTTTGATTCGAGGGAGACGTGAGTTGTAGTAGTGATAGTAGAAGTATTAAATTAGAAAGTCCAAAATGCATGTGCAAGTTTAATATTTAATTTTAAAAACAAAACAAAATAAAATGATGTAATAATAATTAAGTTGAATATTCCACGTATAAATAGATGAAGATGACAGTTTTGTCTGATTAGGATCTGTATTCCTGATTACATGGGGAGTTATTAGCTGATCAATGCCACGTCTAGAGGTGAACCGGGCTGGTCCTGGGTTTGGGTCTAACATTGGGATCGGATTGATTTCGGATCAAATTTAGGAGTTTCGTTGGGTTTGATTCAAATTTAGAATCAGATCGATCAAATTTAGGGCTTATCTGATTTCAACCAAAATTTAGGAATTAGACTGATTTTAAAGCTAAATTTAAGGTTTAGTTGGTTTCAGGTCAATTTAGATTCCTAGTTTTGTGCCCAATTTCGTGTCATGTTTAGGCTGAACTTAGAGCCAAATTCAGGATTTGAGTTGGGTTCCGGGCCAAATTTAGAAAGTGAGCTGATTCATAATTATTTTAATTTCTTACTAATTTTCAACTAAATATGACTCAAATTGATGATCGGGGCATTGCCATTTATCATTAAAAAAAGTTTAATGGATCTATGATGATCTGATATGATATGATATAATGATCATCAGATCAAATGAGATGAAAGAGTCGTGTGATGAACTGTAAATAGCCCGAGTGCCAGTTGTATTTGTACCATTGACATACATACTCTATTTTACTAATAATGGTCAAAGAGGAATCTATCCTTTGTGCGGTGACACCACTTTTTTACATTACAAATATTATATTTTTATGTTTTTTTTTGAATAATCTCTTAGGAGGAAACTATCTAAACAATAAGAAAAAAAAGTTTTTAAAGTTATTATATTTTTTAAAGAAAAATGAAATAAGGAAGAAAAAAATATGGCTAAAAAGATGTCTTAACAACTTTTACCAAACTTTATTGGAAAAAAAATGTAAATTGGGATTGGTATTTTGGTAGACCTAGATTAAGGCAAACAAGATTGGCACTCCTAGGGATAACTTATGGACATAAATTTTAGTTGAATTATCCCTTTTAAAGATTTATATAATTGGTGCACCTAAATTGAAAAAGTTTAACCTTTTTCCAATTAAATCCACTATAAAAATAGAAATAAATGATAAAATTAATGGGTTGATTTCATTCTTAAAGACTTTGCTTTTATCCGTGTAATTAGAGATCGATTTCCAAAACGACATTTTTCTAGCACATTATCTTCGTGGAATGTCTTTTTCTCCCTTTTTATTATTAGTAACAGGGTACCTGTTTATTTTGGCGAAAAAAACTTTTTATCTTTATTATTTTCAATAAATCTGTGTAATTTTCAATTTATTCTCTGCTGATGTCTCGATGATGTAAATAAGTGGTAGAGGTAGATCAAATCTACTTTGCCAAAAAAAAGCCAAAAAAATGGGTTGGTGACTTCGTGATTGAGCATTACTTAAACCATCTTTAAAGTTGGGGTAGTTGGGCATCCATTACACCCACATAGTTGGAAGCTTTCTAATTCTAAATTAATTGCTAATTACACAAGTTGATTTTGTTAAATGTCATGATCAATGATGGCTAATAAGAAGTTAGGAGCTCAAATTTCCACATCAGCATAAATACTTATAAACCAATAATAAAAATTAATGGGTCTTAATAATGGCGATTAGTGGTTTAATGGGCTAAAACATTACTTTAAAAAATATCATTGCTCGATAAAGTAACAATAAAGTAGCGTCAGCAGCGATGTATGTAGTTGTTTATAGGATGTTACAATTTATATCTTTTTAGATTTCAATTACATTTTTTAAAAATATTATATTCTAATAACAACTACTATAACAGTTACTTATACAAAATAATAATAATTTACACGACTAATTAAAAAATTGAATATAATTCTACAATTGAGTGAACATTTTTATTGTTTATAACGACTAAGAAAACGTTTTGACATTGCAACAGATTTTTGAATGCTGGAATCTTTGGAAATGGAACAGAAACAAGCCAAACATTGCCTCATACAGCAACACGGGCCGCCATGCTCGTGCGAATCAACACCCTTTTGCAAGGATACTCGGGTATTCGATTTGAAATCTTGGAAGCCATTACGAACTTGCTTAACAACAACGTCACTCCTTGCCTTCCCCTCCGTGGTACAATCACTGCCTCGGGGGATCTTGTTCCACTCTCGTACATTGCAGGGTTACTAACAGGCCGGCCCAACTCCAAGGCCGTGGGCCCTAATGGTGAGGTTCTTAATGCAGAACAAGCCTTTAAGACGGCTCAAATCAGCTCCGGTTTCTTTGATCTCCAACCTAAAGAAGGTCTCGCTTTAGTTAATGGTACGGCTGTTGGATCAGGAATGGCATCGATTGTCTTGTTTGAAGCGAATATCCTGGCTGTTCTAGCTGAGGTTATATCCGCTATTTTCGCTGAAGTAATGAATGGAAAACCCGAGTTTACCGATCATTTGACTCATAAATTGAAGCATCACCCGGGACAGATTGAGGCTGCGGCTATCATGGAGCATATCTTGGATGGTAGCTCGTACATGAAGGCTGCTAAGGCTTTACACGAAATGGACCCATTGCAGAAACCTAAGCAAGATAGATATGCTCTTAGGACTTCACCCCAATGGTTGGGTCCACAAATTGAGGTCATTCGTTGGGCCACGAAGTCCATTGAGCGTGAGATCAACTCTGTTAACGACAACCCACTTATTGATGTGTCTCGTAACAAGGCATTGCACGGTGGGAACTTCCAAGGTACTCCGATCGGTGTGTCTATGGACAATGCGAGGTTGGCTATTGCAGCCATTGGTAAATTGTTGTTTGCTCAGTTCTCGGAACTAGTTAATGACTACTACAACAATGGGCTTCCCTCAAACCTTACAGCAAGCAGGGACCCGAGCTTGGACTATGGTTTTAAGGGGGCTGAGATTGCTATGGCTTCTTATTGTTCCGAGCTTCAGTTTTTGGGTAACCCCGTCACAAACCATGTTCAAAGCGCGGAGCAACACAACCAGGATGTGAACTCTCTTGGGCTCATCTCAGCTCGTAAGACTGCTGAGGCTGTTGATATCTTGAAACTCATGTCATCTACCTTCCTTGTCGCGTTATGCCAAGCAATTGATTTGAGACACTTAGAGGAAAACATCAAGCATTCGGTGAAGAACACCGTCAGCCAGGTTTGTAGACGTGTTCTTATCACTGGGGCCAACGGTGAACTCCACCCAGGACGATTCTGCGAAAAGGAGCTCATCCGAGTAGTCGAAAGAGAACACGTGTTTGCATACGCAGATGATCCTTGCAGCGGAACTTACCCCTTGATGCAGAAGCTCAGACAAGTCTTGGTCGATCAGGCTTTGGCGAACGGAGAGAGTGAAAAGAATGTCGGAACTTCAATCTTCCAGAAGATCGGAGCATTCGAAGAGGAACTTAAGGCACGACTACCGAAAGAAGTCGAGGCTGCACGAGCAGCTTACGACAGTGGTAACTATGCCATCCCGAACAGGATCAAGGAATGCCGGTCTTACCCATTGTACAAGTTCGTTAGAGACGAGCTTCAGACCAACTTGCTGACCGGAGAAAGAGTCAAGTCCCCCGGAGAAGAATGCGACAAAGTATTCACTGCACTTTGCCAAGGAAAGATCATTGATCCTCTTTTGGATTGCCTTAAGGAGTGGAATGGAGCTCCTTTGCCTATCTCTTAATAATTGCACAATTTGTTTTTTTAATTATCAACTTAAATATGTATTTGCTTCATTTTGTTATAATCTAATGTTCAAAAATTTATTTTGTATTATGGGGGTTATTATGTAAAGAACAAAATTTCCCCTTTTTTTCTCCTTATCTTATGTAATATTAATGTAATGATTACAAGTTAATAGCAAAGTTGTTTATTAAATCCCGAGAAGTAAAAATGTCAACTCTTTTGTTAGTGCTCGAGTTAATATGTATTATAAGACATTTGAAGTTCTAAATTTACAATTTCAAAAGAAAAAATTTCAAATTTACAATTATTTACGAATAAGTTTCTAAGTTTTCGTTAACAAGTAAAGCTTCTTTGTAGTTGACACTCATATAATGGCATACGAAATTCTTGTGATAATCTAGACCTCAAGAGCTCAATCTACGCGGGTTCATCAACTTCAAAAAGATAACGCACAATAATCATAAAAAATTTGTCGGGGAAACTATTCCAAGATCACGAATAAGGAGAGCTTTTATTATAGACTCGAGATTACAATCATCATCGATTAAACGATAAACAAAACACGAAATATAGAGATGAATCAAAAACTTGATGCTCCTCTCTAGACAATGTCTTTGTCTTTCTTCAACCTCTATTTCTTTCACTAGATGCTTGAAATGTACGAAAAATAAGTCCAAAAAACACAAGCATCGAATCAATCGATACTAGCACAAGGAAAACATTTAACGTATAAATCAAAGTATATAACGTAGTAATAAGCTCTTAAGTAAATATGCTCAACTAGAGTGAAGGAACCTAATATTTGAGCAAGCATCATGGTAAGGCTATACAAAATTGATGAGCTCATTCAGTATCTACACATTTGAATATGGCATCCTACAACACATTTTGCAGCCAAAAACAAAAGCCATTTCGTCTATATTACTCGTTAGATCATCTCCTATATTTACGTTAGCCCTGCACGCTGCGAAAACTGTACTAAATAAAAGAGCTTCCATACAAAATAGTGTGCCGGATTGCTACAACAGATGAGGATTTTGTGATGTACCGCCAAATAAAAGCCCAGGATGTTGCATTGTATTGCCAAGTTGAAAGGTCCCAGGCAGATACCCCAGTTGATGGGAGCTGTAAGTCGACCCGGGTGGACAAAAAGCAGGTTGCTGGTTCATAAACCCAAACATTGATGTAGATGCGGAGTTGATTGGTCTGGGCGGGCAGAGGGAAGACCTTACAAGGTAAGCAGCAAGAGGATTTTCTGGGTCGGGTAATGTAGTGGAGTATGGTGATCTGCTTGTATCTAGAGACATGAGTTGAGATACATCGTGCACTACCTGAGCGGGAGGTGCTGTTGCTTCAACGTTAGCCACCAATGTTCCATGCACAGCCAAGTTGAGCTCCTCTGGAGTTAACTGGAGGATTAAATTCAACAGATCTACTACAAGCACAAGTTTCAATCAGCATGTGTCGGACAAAAATAAATTTTAAACTTCAGTCCAACACGACAAAGGCATAAGGCTCGTATAAGGTTTTCCAAAAGACTAGAGGTCTCCCTCCATTGCACCATCATCTTTCCATTTGATTTTAGACAGTTTTTAAGGAAAGTGTGGAAACCACATGAATAGTGATCCCCATGTGCTTTTAGTGAAGAGTTAATTGGGAGGAAAGTGTAGGGACAAATAAACACTGATCCCATGTGAGTTAACTTGATCCAAAATGGTAAAGAAAACCAAAATAGAAATGGAAAGTTGTTGCTGAAACGGAGGGAGTATCTCCCACGCAAGACACACCAAGCACAAATGATAGAATTATATGGAATTTGCAAAACTTCATGGATTGTGGGAAGACTCTAAATTTCCTTTTTTAAAGGAGTGTACTGTCAAGTAAACAGTGCAACTAGAGATGGATTCAAAAGGAACAACTTGCTAACAATTCAGGTATGGCTCAGCTTGATTTTGCATTATCAGTTTGATTATTAGTGAGGTGAATTTTGCATTATCAAATTCGCCCATGGGCCTACATTCACTGATACAACACAATTGTTGTAACTTGTGCTGTATGAGTGAATTCAGCCCATGGGCTCAAACGACACATTTATTTACGAAAAAAATACACATCTTAAAAATTTAATGAATTGTGTTGTCCATTAACCCCAGATATAAGTTGTTTATGATCTTCTTATTACTTCATGGATTTACATGTAATTCTGGGCATTATTGTTTTAAGTATTAATTCTAACACAGGACACTGCTGTATGAAGCATAAATTATGAATATATAAAGCTCGTGACATTCAATTTATAATCATAAATCAAATCTGAAAACTGAAACATTTTACCTGGTGGCATTGAAGATGATGTCTGCTTCTGAAAGTTGCACTTCACTGTATCAGCCAATAACTTGTTTGCAAGAACTTTTTCGTAATAAGATCTCAATTCTAGTTTAGTTTGTGTTAATGCATTCTCAGCTTTGCTGAGCAATAAATCATACTTCCTGTGAACCTCTTGAATCTCCTTTTCACGGGAGCATTGCAAAAATGTCGCCTGTTCAGATGTAAATGAATGAATTGAGGATTTCTACCAAGAAATAGTGTCTTTTCTATAATTAAAGACTCAAATACCTTATCCTTGTGAATCTTAACAGCTTCTGCTTCTTCATTCTTCAATCTTACTAGCTCATCTTGGAGTGGATCAACGCTAGCATATCTCAAATTTGAGGATTCTTGGAAGGAGCTATTGGCCGACTGTGGGAGGGCTGTGTCAGCAAGATTTGGGGTATGAGGCTGCTCCCAACCAGCAGTCGGCAATATTGGTTGCATCAGAAGCTGATTGCATGACCCCCTATTCCCTGGAGACACTTGATCTTGACAAGAGGCAGGCACTCTAGAAATACAGTTTGATCTGTTAGAAGCTCCAGCAGTATGGCTGGTCACATTACAAGGAAGATTTCCTATTGGCTGCACAGACAGAAATTTAATACTGAGAGCGCGTAATTTAGTCTTTGTACACAGATTTAACAAGAACCCATTACCCATCTTTCTCCACTTATCTTGGATGTCATACTAATTGAGCACTTATACTTCCTTTGTCTTCTTTAGTTAATACATTTCAACTTGGCATGAAAAATAATAAATGAGAAGAGGCGTGTAATTGTCCATTATAGCCCATGCAATTAGCTAATAAGTGGGAAGGGATGGTAGCGAAAGAATGTACATTTGTCATTAGCATTAAAAAGTATCTATAAATGGTAATGGTGCAGCTAATAAGAAAATTCCTAACAGCAAATAAGAACAACTAAAATCAAGGAAAAACATCAGTGTTTTTACTTTGGGTCACATCAAGAGAGGATTGGGGAAGTATGCAAAATGGTTAAAGAGTAAAGACGATCATCAAACTAACAAAGGATGCTGACCATGAAAAAAAAATTCGTCTCCACAAGAAGCCCACATTATTTTCCATCAATAAAATAAGTTTCATTTTTTATTGGTTTAATTTTTGGCAAGAATTATATTGCATATCCTATATTCATATTAAATTGTTTTGAACAATATAGAATGGATTGTGTTAATCAAAGTTTTTTTTAATGTGATGAATAAAACCTAAACTTTTATAATTGAATTTCTATAAAAAAAATATCACGAGATAAAAAAAAAAAAAAAAAAAAAAAAAAAAAAAAAAAAAACTGAAATACGGTAGAAAGTTGATGTATAAAACATCACAACGGACAGATAAAAAGAAATTGTGAAAAAGTGAAAGAAAATTAGATAAAATAAACATTTGCCAAAAAGGATGAGAAAAGAAGAGGAATGGCAAGAAGACCAGACCAGAAAACGTCCAGCGAGAATAACAAAGACAACGGCAAATTCAGATGGCGGCTGCTAGAAGCCACTCATCTCAAAATGTTACGTTCAATGAATAGATAAACACAAACGTAAGCTTTGTAATACCTGCTCTAATGGTGAAGAACTTCCAGTTAATGCGCATGCTTGTGACTGCACCAAGATTTGTCTGCCAGCATTTAATTCGGATGAAGGATACATGGTCATCTCTTCTAAACTCTCCTGCGCAGCTACAGTGGCCGGAGTAGCCGTGTCTACTTCTCTCACTTCAGCCTCTCTATTAGATTCTCTAGAAGGTACTTCAACATTGGTGCTCCTGTCCTGCACCTCATCTATCCTCTGCTGCGCAGCCAGAGTGGTAGAAGTACTCAAATCTGCAGTGACCCTCATCTCAGCCACCCCATCAGAACACCTAACAGGAACTTCTACATTAGAGTCCTCAGATTGCACCACTTCTATCCTCTGCTGCCCAGCCACATTGGTAGTAGTACCTGAATTTGAACCAGTTCTCATCTCTATCTCATTAGATGCCTCAAAGAGGGCTTCATTGTTGGAGTCCCCATGCAGCCCTTCGTCTATATATTTGGGCTCAGACAAAATGGCTGTAGTACCTGAAGTACCTCCCATATCAACCTCCCCATCAAGCGAGCTAGCAATGGCTTCATTGTTAGAGTCCCCATCTATGACCTCTTCTATACTCTTATGCTTCATCATTGTAGCAGTGGTACACAAGTCTGCAGCACCTCCCATATCAACCTCTCCATTAGATGAGCCAGCAAGATTTTTCAAAATACAGTCTCCAATTGAGACATCTTCTATCCTCTGCTGTTGCATAACAGTGGCAGTAGTACACAAATCAGCAGCTTCTCTCGTCTCAGCCTCACTAGTATACGCCGCAGCGGATTCTAACCTTTGCTGCACGATCGTATTGGTTGGAGAACCCGAGTCTGCAACACCTCTCGTCTCAGCCTCAAAAATTGATGCTCCAACAGCTTCCATCCTCTGCTGCACAATCACAGTGGTATCAGTACTGGAGTCCGTTGCACCTCTAATCTTAGTCTCTCGAAGTGGACCAACAGGGGAATTAACTCTACAGTCTGCATTATCAGATACTTCTTCTCTGAACGAAATAGCATCATTTTCTTCATCAGATGCTACGTGTATGATTTCTATTTCTGTCACACGATCAGGAGAGCAAGGGTTATCTCGCGGCGCAGATAAATTGACCGTTCCTGGTTTGATCTCATGAGAGTGCTTGTTTTCTGAGTCAGGGTCAAGGATCGGTATCATAGTTGCGGAATCAATAGGATGTTTAGTTAAATCAACAGTTTGCTGTGAAGATAAACTTTTCTTCAAAGAAATTAATATGTCATCTTTCAACTCTTTTTCCTTTAACCTTGAAGCCAAATGCTCCTCTTCCAACTCCTCCCTCTTCGTAGCCATCTCACGGTTGTGTTTTTCAAGCTTTTGCTCATATAGAAGATCCAAATTCTTAAGGGAGTCTTGTTTAAGTTCTGTCTCTCCATATTTTTGATTAATGAGATCCACTTCCAACTGATGTTCTTTCTCCAACTTTGCTTTGATCTCACTCTTAGTCCTATAAAATAGAAGAATTTCTTCTTTCTGTTTCAGAATAAGTTCTCTCATCCTGCGCTGCCAAGTTTCTTCTATCTGACTCAGGCTACTGTAGTGATACCTGCAAGAGGATGGTTTGATAGATTTACCAAGTAATTTCCCAGGATCTGCAAAAGAACCAAAAGGCTGAGACAAGGTGTGATCCCAGGTACAACATTTTATGTTTGTTACTCTTTCTAATGCCCACAATACTTAAACATTAGTAGACAGGGACAACATACCAGCCATTTCACCACGTCTTTTAGCTTGATCTGACCGGCAACCTTTTCGTACCCATGGTTTTGGACCAAAACTTTCATCACCAGAATGTGAATTTCTCTTGCTTGTCATCTTTGCACCTTTATCATTAGATTCAAAACACTGAACCGGACTGGCCATGAGTTCACCTCTTCTTCTTAACCTCTCTGAAGATCCTGGTAAAAGTTTCCACATAGGTTTCCTTCCCTCAAGTAGATTACTCCATATTACCCACGGTGGTATATCATTATCTCTAGTTGGTTCATCTTCTTCACCATGCAAAACTACAATCTCAGAAATATCATCTTTAGTCCCTGGAACTTTGGAGATTCGTGAATAGCTAATCATATCATCATCTTCACAAGACAAAATAGCTGAAAACTCATTAGTAACGTCAGCTGCCAGTTTATCTTCGCACAAACAGCTAAGATTTTTAATTGATGAGCAATCGCTATGCAATGCATCAAGTTTACTAAACAAAGAGAATACGCCCCAGAGAAGTAGCAAATGGGTTATACTGTGGCTAAAATTGCTCACATTGCTCTCTAAACTATTGCCTTCCTTTGCCAAAATTAGAGCTTTCTCTTCCACACTATATGATGAATACAATCGAAATACTTTCAAACTATCACCATTCGATTGTATAGACATTTTTTGTAGTGACTTCAAGTCATGTGTTGGTCTCCAGTCACTATTAAATAAAATGACACAGTCAACTGAGAAGAGTTTGATGTTTGGTTGACAAGAACCTTTTTCAATTAACATCACCAACTTCCCGCTATCTTTGTCATTGAACAGATTAACCGCAGCCCGCTTTTTTGAAGAATCAAATTCACGGTAGATGTTTACATAACACTCTTCACCAACTTTTTCACATATTAAGTCATCTAGGAAGTGCTGAAGATTATTGGACATCAGTTTTGAATCTATCGACTGCAATAGAAATATTAATAGAAAACAAAATTAGAATAAGATAATTTTTTTATGCTGAAAGATACTGAACGAAATTATCAATGCAACGTAAGTTATAAGTTAATCAAAGAGAACAATGAGGAAGTTCCAGAAATAAAATCATTAAATGTAAGATCATCCAAATACAGAATTTTTTAACTGTTTATAGAACAACAGTCAATTTGAAACAAGAAAATGTCTAAGAGGATTAGTTATGATTATTGTACTTTGTAGTTTGTACAAATGCTTGTCTAAAGAAGTTGAATAAAAATGAATTATAATCCTTTCTAAAAGCCCAACATTTTGATTCATATAGTAGCATTGGTCTTGTGGTCGTCGGATAAAACTGGTCAATCTGCTTTAAGAGCATACCTCAGTCACATAACATCTTAATAGTCGCTCTCCATTTCTTCCACACACAATTTTTATAATGTTTATAGGTCACATCTTGTTGGATAACCCCATTCCTCCGATATGCTCCCCAAAATACTTGAAGCATCGACTTGGAGGATTTCTTTCTCCTGGGAATGATCATGTTAATTGTTATCTCATCTAAGATTATAGTAACAAAAAAACAACTTGGGGCCTTGGTAAAGGTCAATTGTAATTGGAAAATCTCTTTTGCCCTATCAATTTGTTTTCACTTTTAGATATATAACTCGCACCATATTAATTATTTCCTAAGAACACCTTTCTTTGTCATTGTCCACTAAATATTTCTCTTGGTACCATGTAGTATGTCTTTTTCAAGTTAATGATACCATGTGCAAGTTTTTTTCATAGCGCTATAGTACGCCATCGTAACACCTACATATTAGTTTTTTAATGCTTTTACAACCCAGAAAAATATTGGTTCATTTTTTCGAAAACCTTAACGCGGCTGATGCGATTAGATGTGGCCTTTGTTTGTCTTTTGTCTTTGTTTGTCTCCAAGCCATTATATAAATATTTTTTGTCCTTTAAAATATAGTTTGTCAAACACCACTCTGAAAGCCCTTGATTTCGGATTGCAAACAGCTACTTTCTATTAGGTTTTAAATAAGTTTTCCTCATTCCTGAATTTTCCTAATGCAAGATATCAATCTTTCTTTTACTTCGCCGCTGTCTTGATATTCTAATTCCATCGTGCTATATCCTTCTTTATTACGGTATTGCCCCCTTATTCTCCTAAAATCTAGCTATTCAAGTAAAATGATATTTTATCAAATAATAATCTCTCTCCTTAAACCATATGTCAGCAACCAACAAATCGTGTGAAAGTGCAAAATCCAAAATGAACTCCCCTTTCCTAGTTTCACCACCAAAAGTCTCCATGAAAGCTTTCGTAGGCACCTCAACTTACCCTTACGTGCTCATTCGAATCTCCTATGATATTCAACTTCTCGGTCGATGCACCACCACATCATCTAGATCCGCCCGAAGTTTCCTTGTAATTGATTCTTCACTCCCCACTTTCGAAGCACTTGTGACGTTCAAAATCTATTCTCCATATACAATCTTTACACTTATGATCCTATCATTCTTCCAGCATACCTCTACTACATCCTTAGTTGCTCGTTCATTTATAATAATATCAACTTCATTCTTATTTCTATCATGCCCCGAACACCACAATTTATATTCTTACTTCTTGTGATATGAGGTGTGACGTCTAAGAAATAATTATATTAACAGAAAAGAAAGTCAAGTAGTGAAGTTGAAAGCATAAAAATCAATAATAAACAATAATTTGGTTTTAAAAAATGGAAAAGATTTGATCCATAACCACATGGGAAACATTAAAATTACTATCCAAGACGAAACTATAAAATGAGACCAGGATTATTAAAAATAGATGACCGTACAGAATTCACACCTGAATGTCCTGAATTACTATTACCACTCTCAACTGTTTTCTCTTCACCTCTTGAAGCATTTTATCAAGTAGAAGGAGTTTCCCACTGACTTCTATTCCGTTACTCAGATAATCACCAACTGGACGCCCATCATTGACAAACTTTTGCAAAGACGAATCCACTAGATAAGGGTGATCACAGCACTGAAAAGGAAACACATGCAGAATCTTTCAGAAATAATTTTGTTCCCAAAATAAAGTCAATAATGAAATAACAAGACAGTTTGAACTGCACTAGTGCCGCAATAGGAAACTTGCGCAAATTTCTAGGCATAGAGAAAAAAAATACCTTTCTAATTGTAGAGAGAACATCATGAAGACCATCTAGTACCTCATTCTTTAAACTTGAACAAAGAAACATTGAGTTTTTAATTAATGTCTCGCAGTACTTCTCAAGCTGTACATATGAAAGACTAACAGGAACCCAAAACTCATTGTATCTTGGCATTGTCTTCTGGAAGTTAGGTAGGTCTTCTGATTTCTTCATAGCAGTAGAGGTCCTCAAATTTATCTAATCGAATTAAAAAAACCACAATAGCACAGCAGAAATATGAAAATATGAAAATAAAAATCTTGAAACACCCCAAGATTCACAGCTACACACTAAAATAATACAAAACCACAGTGCAGTTCTAGTACCAACAGTATACTGTAACAAAGTACAAACGAATAACTAAAATGTCAAAACATCTTTATTCATACAAACTTCAAGTTTTAAAAAAACATCAGTTCCATCCCAGATTTTGGTTATGCATCCTTCTTCAGGATGCCCAAAACTTGCTGTCATTAAATATAAATGTTTGATTTTCTTGTGTAATATATACATTCACTCTAATTAAAAAGCTGATCAGCTATTTGATGCACTAATGAGGGTAAATTTTAAACCTAGTACTTTGACAGAATTACAATATCAAGTTAATACTGATTATGGGTGTTTCCCTCAAAAAGTAGGATCATACATGGAACAATACTGATATGATACGTAGTTAAATATTGATACATGGTGATGTATGGGTGTTAGTAATAGTATGCGCATTTTGATAATTGTGCAAAGTTCCACGGACAGTTATGTCTTAATAGAAGATGCTGCAGCGATACAAGGGGAGTAAATGCAGTGAGCACTTTAAGCCAAACATAAGTAATGAACCAAAAACGAGTATAACCTTACATAAAAATACGGATATATATAAAGAGAATATCCCTGATTCAGGTCCATCAATAAACCAGCAGAAGCACACTAAGGGGGTTGAGGAAGGCGAGATCAACTTCCTTAAATGCAAAAACGACTTAAACAAAAAAAAAGCAACAGCATAAGCTTACATCATTATAATTATTACAAGATTCCAAATGATCAATCATTTCACCATGTGTATTCTCGTGCAATTGGACATCTACCGATGAGGAAGCCTGATCCTGGTCACATTCCTGCTACAGTTAAGATAGCACTCAGATGGCCAAATGTTTAGTTCCATTTTGTACTTCCAGCAAAGGGGGAAATGTGAAAATGAATCCAAAGTGTACTAGAGTGGGAACACTAAACCAATATAATTTTTGTTCATGTATTTACTTCCACACAAAACACTCATAAACAATAACCAAGAGAAAATAGGAGTATTATGCGCACGCACACACACACACTCGGAAGCAATTATCTTGCGACTAATAGTAGCGCCCAGTAAAAATTTCGATTTTTGAGTATTCATATACACGAATAGTTTCAAACAGCTGGGATGTTGAATAAATTACTACTTGTATGAACTATAATCCGGTAAATTTATTTAGTGGCTAATCCTAGAGTAAAATTACGGGGTGCACGGTAGCAATTAGTAGCAATGGTAGCAAGAGACCAGGTTGCTTGAGTTGGAGAAGTCGTGTTTCATTAAATTTCTTTATAAAAAACAAAGGACTAAAAAGCGAAAAACTATTACATGGGAATGAAATACACCCAACTACAAGTCACCACTTGAAGCAATAAGTTGCATACTCCTAAGCCTTTTGAAGTCAGAAATGTAATAAACAAGCTAAATTGTGCACAAGAATAGATAAAAAAAATAGGGGGGAAAAATCATTCAAGGCTTAAGCTATCACATTGTCTGAAAAAAAGTAAAGTGAAGATCATATCTGTGTAGCTCAAATAGCATTTCCAAACGACGTTTTTAAGCATATAAAACTATCAATATAAAAACCATAAAGCCATTTTAATACTCAGAATCCAGAACAAAGAAAACATTAAGAAAAAAATCAGCCTTAATTTCCAACATGAATCAAAGTTCATACTTCAGCAAGACTAAGGCCAACACTTTCCAATATAGTTTCTCCATTCCCAGGCTGTGACTGACCTTCATAACCCATCCTGCAACGGAAAACAAAAATTCAAATTCAATAACTTCAAAGCAAATGCAGTTCAAATTTAATAACAACACTCCATTATTCCAATGTTATTAGACCTTCAAAAAAAAGATTCCAATGTCATTAAGGGACAGTCGCCCAACCAAACCTTTCACCTTTGTAGCAAATACATATACAACTTCACATAGATAAAAGTGCAATCGAATAAAGAATCCATTTTGATATAGTCTTTTATAATCCAAGACCAACAAACCATAAATCGCCCCATCAAAATAAAGAAAATCAATAGATTACCGAGACTTGTATGAGACTGTCTTACCATCGGACAAGCCATATAATTAGCCCATTTTTCAAATTAAAAGAAGTGATCGCTCTAAGACATAAAAAGTGATCACTCGTAAATGATCACCTTACAATAAGTGTAAATTGAGTCAACATTGTCTCATTTGATAATTTGTGATAGCTTAAACATTATAAAAAATTATTTTCCACTTTGATAAGAACAACATATTAGAATGTTATTTAAAGGTGTTATTGAATTCTTTTTTTTTTTTTTTTGACATTCATTATTAAATTCATAATCTTAAAAGATTGGAGAGATTATACAAACATAAAATCAACCATCCTTACCCCTTAAATCTACCCATAAACGTAAGTTCTTCCCATTCTCTTCCATTTTCTATCTTAATCACCAGTCACATGTAAAAAAATTACAAACCTTTGATTTTGTACCGAAGTTTTGTCCAACACAACATCTTTGCTCTCAGATGGCATACATTCAGTAGACACTGAAAACAAACAACAACAAAAAAAAAAGTTAAAACCCATTTTTATTTTTATTAACAAAAACTGACCCCATTTTCCAGTGAAAAGATGCAAAAAGTTAACTACATTCAGTGCAAAAATGCATGGAAAAAAGAAAAGTACCCATGAAAATACCTTTATACTTTTTGGCTTGATCAGTATACCCTTCTTTGAAGATATTGGCATCAAGTCTCTTTCTCTTAATGATAGTATTACTGTTACCTTGTTTACGTGAAGCCTCCATTTTCTTCCCCTCTGATCGTTTCACAGGTCCTCTATCTTCCGCCATTACTAGGGTTTGCTCACTTTAACAGTAAGAATTTAGGATTATTTTGTTCATATAACCTATTAATTGAATTTCATAGAAAACAAACGTCAAATCATCAAATTTTTACGCACTAATTTTGCAATTTTGAGCACATGAAACTGAAAATGATCGGAAATTGCGTTGTTATTAATGCATTTACTTAGGGTTGACGGAGGAACAATGAGTGAAGATGAGAGAGTGGTATTAACTATTAATGGCGGTGACTGGTTAGCACAAAAGTGAAGTTTTTGCTGCCTAAAAGTGGAAGTACTGCAGAGTGCAGAGTGAGAGAGGGAAGAATATATTCTTTCCATTTACTTTTCGCACAGTTTTTAAAATAAATTTAAAACGTTAATATCTCTAAATATGTATTATAAAAAATTATAAAAAATATATAATAAAAAATTATGCATCAAGACGAATTTAATGAGATCTCATATGGATATATTTTATCATCGATATACTTCCTCCGTTCCAATATTATAGTGCTGGCAACATTCGAAAAATAAACACTATTCACTTATTTCTAATTTGTGATTAATAAGTAATCTATAAGTCAAAACATAGTGAAATGAGATCTTGCTTGATTCGTCTCGACGTGAAGATTATTAATATCAAATTTTTATAATTTTATATCATGCATAATTATAGATATTAAAGATTGAATTAGTACATTGGACTGCGTGAAAAAGAAAATGTTGCTATTATTTTGGAACGAAGATAGTATGTCTTAAAAATCTTAATCAAATTTCTCTCTAAAATAAAATATTCTAAATCGGAAGAACATAAAAAGACGGAGGAATACTATTTTTGCTCGATCACACTTTTCATTTTATTCGGTCATTTTAAAATCGTAACATTTTTATTTTAAATAGTGTGGTACGAAACTTATAAACTTTTTAAGGGTCCATTTGAGATTAGTGTGTGATATGTTATAAGGTGAAATTTCACTATTAGTAACCGTATCAACGGAACTGAAAAGCATATATTCATTTTGATTTATCATCATAATCATAATCATAATCATAATCATAATTTATACTAAAAAGAATGTAAAATGCCACATGTCTTCATTTTAAGACTCAATCCATGTGGAATTATTTGATTGGATAACATTGTTTGAATGTGGTACTTATTTAAGGAATTTTTTAATTGGATATCAATATTTGAATGTGTGTGATATCAATGTTTGAAAACTATTCTACCTGTCAAATGCATTAAATTATTAACACTTATTTAAGAAAATTTTTGAATATGAAAAATATTTAAATAAGATAATTATATCTGAAAATTAAAAAATTATTATTATAGTGATAATTATAAATATCTGAATGAAAATATTTGAATAAAATAAAAATAATATGTAATTGAATCATTAATTAAAACTAATATTTTTTATATTAATTTATATTAAAAAAATCGTGCTTTGCACGAGTTTTTATACTAGTACTATATAATCAATAAAAAATCTCGGAATAGTTATAATTATGAATAACGACACTTTAATTAAACATTTGTGCGTATTAATATTGGATGATTTGTTTGGTGAATATATTTAACAACTTTACTTATATTCTCTTTAGATGTATTTTTAATTTTTTTCTCTTTAGATGCTTTACTCATTTGGTGTATTTTTGACTATCACATGACTCATTGAGTACCTCATAAACTGTCAAATTATTATTATAGTTTGTGGAAAAAATTAACATGCTCAAAACCTGAGCAAGACTCTTTTATGGGTAAATACTTGTATTTAATGCAATAAATTTTTAAGTGAATAAACTCAATATATATATTTTTTAGGCAATTTAAATACATATTACTGACTTATAAATAAGGTTTAAAAGGTATCTAAGTCGTCGTCATCATCATCATACCCAGTGTATCTCACTCATAGAAAACTATGATCAGGGTCTGGGGAGGGAGGAACGATGGCATGCGCATACCCATAAAGGAGAGTGCGATCAAAGAGTCCCCTGGCTTGAGAACGGTCTTCTAGCGAGAAACATGTAGTTGAGAAATAGAATAAAAGCATACACACAAATACAAAGATAAGATCAAAGAAATAATAGAACGCCAAATGACCTTTTTCTAATGTTGGTCTCTATAGGAATATAGATGTGTAAAGGGAAAATACAAGAAACAATTTCTTATCATCTAAACAAGATAGCATATGTATCATGATATAAATTATCATATATAGTAAAATATCATACCTTGAATGCGTGAATTTCACGTTATATAGTTGAGTAATTAAATATACCAAAATAGAAATAATAGAACGCCAAATGACGTTTTTCTAATGTTGGTCCACAAACATCGAACAAATCACCACGCATGCCAGTGCTGAATAAAAAAAAACCCTTCTCATCACAATTTAGATGTATTAAAATGTTAAGTGTGTTGTTTGATGAACAAATACCTACCAATATATAAGTTCATCAAAAACTCTTCATCATCCCATACATAAATTACATGACATTTTTATGGTGACCATTAACATGCCACACTAATGATGACCTTTAGCATGTCACATACTCACATTTATGGTGACCTTTAACATATCATACTTCTGGTGACTTATTACGTGTTTTAATTCACTAATTAAACATACACATTAATTCATATTATAAACTTTCATTTAATTAATCCAATGAGCATCCTATGTTATTGGTGTACTTTTATCGATGGATACCTATATAGTTATATGTGTATCCTTATAGAACCCGATTATTATAACAATAAACTAATCATTTTAGATACAAATCATATTTAGTTTCTAGCAAACCACTATGGCCATGTAAATTAATCAAATATATTTATCTCCATAATTGTTCCATTTATATAGTAATCAAGCTTGATTAAAAGACGATAATTTACTTTAATTTTTTCTGTTATTGAGAGTTGCCTCAGATCGAAGAAAAAGAATTCATCATTTTATAAACTTGAAAGTAAGTCGAACACAAGAAACAACAATTTCAATAAAAAATATTTGTTTATGGATAATGATGTTAACAGATAATAGTCATAATAATTTTAAACTACTAAGTACTAAAACAAATGATCGATAAACTAAAATGACTTATATTTCTCCTTTTAGGAATATGAAAAAGAGAGGTGTTTCACTCACTCAAGGATCACAATGTAAAGTTAAGATGAGTGTTTATGTTGTATCTTAATGTACGACATAATTATGCAAGTTAATAATGTTAAATAACAATGACAAAGAAATAAACAAGACAAGAATTTTAAGATGGTTCATCAGAGCTAAGCATGATTGAATACCTCTGTACAATGAGACTATTGCCTATAGGTACACAAATAACATAGGATATGAAGTATAGTATATATAGAGGAGCTAGGGCCTAGAGCGAGGCAGCAAAGAAACGTAATAAAAAGGGAACAACACACTTATCAAACGAGTCGTTAATCATTATTTTGATTACTTGAGGAATCAAATCACCAATGATCCTAAAAATATGCTTATACTTTGTAGATTATCGTAAATGATCCTGATCAAACAGTTTAATTTTAAATTTTAAATTTTAAACGTGTGATTCTAATCTCTTAAGCCCTTATATCAAGGAGCTGATGGACTTGATAAGCAATACTCCTTTGTCCTTTCCTTTGGGCCTATTTTAATAGGCAACACTTTTGATACTAGAAAGTTTTAAAATAGATTCAACGATTTAATATTTATCGAATTTTATAATTAAATTTTATAATTTAATATTTATCGAATTTTATAATTAAATTTGAACTAAATTCGACTTATTGTCTAAAAATCAATATATACATAAGATTTAATTTTGAATATATCTGAAACATTAATTCAAAATCAATCTAACGACTTAAATAAACCCCTGTTCTAGATTCTAGCAAAAGAACAAAACAAAAATCAAATGCTTTTTCAATTCTAATATTCAAATATATTTGAATTTTGAAGTATGACTAAATAATTATACCAATATTAAATTAATATTTAACCACTAAATAATTACTCTTACCACTATTATTAAGCACATGATTTATTTCTATAATTAGTTTAATCAAGTTGTAATGACGGCTGGTGCCGTCAGTCTACGGTTGGGCCATGCATGGGCTCAAAACACTTTACAGCCTTAACATAGCTTATCAATTCATTGGGAATGATAATTTTTTGAGACTAAGAAATTTTAAGGCGCTCTCCCGAAAGACCGAGGAGAGACCGTTTATAGTATAGACACTTTTCAAAAAGTCTCTGAAGAGACCAAAAGCCCAATTTATATCTCTCTTTTAATTTACAAAACTACTAATTATTTGTTTTTAAAATGTATAAATTGGGTCAGGTCACAAGTAAGAATTTGTGATAAATTTTTCTTTTAAGACGTAAAACAAAAACTCTTCTTTAATACTCCCTATGTTCTAGACTTCTATCTTATTCTTTTCTATCTAATTAATGTTTTTGACATATATTTAGAAGATAAAATATATCTATGTGAGATTTCGTTAGATTTCTCTTGATGTATACTTTTTTATTATATATTTTTATAATTTTTTATTATGTGTATTTAGAAATATTAAAGTTTTAAATTTACATCGAAAATTGAGAAAAAGTAAATATGATTAACAAAAGGAAACGGAAAAAGTAATTGTTAGATGCTTTGGAAAAAGTGTTTAACTTCTTTGGGAAAATATTTAATACCTCAATTCTTCACGTTAATACGTGCATGCCTTCATTACATCTTCGTAAATCATAATTATCCCATTTTAGAATATATTTACGAATGACGATCTATTTGATTGATGAAGCTTTGATCGTAAAATTTTTTTCACAGTTTTTCATTATCATCTAATATCACATCTTAAATGATAATGCACCGAAATGAATTTATAAATAAAATTAAATAAATAAGATAAAATAAACATGACTATTAATTAAACTTTTTAAAAGCATTTTCTCACTGAAACCTCAATAAATTTTTATTATCGTTCTCACTATTTGATAAGCAGCAACAAATAGGGCGTCAAAGTTTATAATGCAAATTTGTGGAGACAATGAAAAATAACACATAAGTGAATGCCAACATCAGCGGTCAGCACATTCGTACTCTGCCTATCAAGATTGTTTCTTTTTTTTTTTTTTTTTTTTTTTTTTTGCCAACAGAGAAAATTTACTATAAGGGTGATCAATGAAAGCACTTAACCCCACTTATTCATAAAAAAAATACTCCATGTTTTAATCTTAAAAAATTAGAGTCCACTACATAAATTAATAATAATTCTTATATATTAAAAAAGTTGGACTAAATCACTAAACATTATGATCATATAAACATAATTATACACATCAATTAACAAGATTTTTAAATGAGATAGTCTCTGAGATTATTTCAATTAGGTTAACTCAATATGTAATTTTTATCTTAAAGTGATCAGTTATAACCTTAAAGTGGAGGATGTGAAACTGAGGATGAATTGGATCATAAGTCATAACTTTGCAGGTATGGTGATTATTAATAATTTTAGATTCATAACCATAAATTAATTACATACGATTTTAAAATAGAGAAATAAATAAATTATATGAGTTCGTTTCATAGTGAGACAAAAGGTAAAGGTAAAGGACTTTATCAGTATCCCGCACAAAGCCGGGTCCGAGTGGAGGGTTTTCTTTTTCTTGAAAGATGCGGACAAATTATACCCATACACCCAAGGAGAAAGTAAAAGAGATGCGCGCGGTCAAGAAAACCCCTCACTGTGACTTGTGAGACAATCTCATATATATTATCATAATTAGTTTTCCCAATTGTTTACTAATCCACTAACTAGTAAGACTACCTACTAACAATTAATTAAGCCAAAGAAATAATTAAGAGTAAGAATGGTGATAGTGATATGGTCTAAGTATTCAGTCAGTGATAGACTAATTCAGTCATAAGAGTAACACTAACCAAAGCCATCACTATATGTTTGAGTATCTTCTCGAAGATATATCATTTCTCAAGCCTCAACCCTATGTATAAATAGATTACCATCACTCATTTTGATCATTCCAAATTCTCATTTTCATTTTTCTTCTTTTATTTTCATCAAATAATATTTTCTTATTACAGAAAAAAAAAAAAATTAGGTGAAAACCAAACTTAAAAACTTAAAACCCAATTCTTGGCAATATGGATATGTTAATAACACCAAAGATGAGCGAAAAACTTCTACAACATTCAACAAAATCGTGCAACAAACACGAGTCTGATTGTTGTTTTCGATGGAGGGATTTTTCGAATAAAATAAAACATCGAAAATCGTTGGTTCCTAAGGATGTTCCGAAGGGTCATACGGTAGTGTATGTAGGAGAAAACATGAGGAGATTTGTAGTAAAAATAGGGTTGTTAAACCATGGTTTGTTTGCAAAATTACTAGAATTAGTGAGAGATAAATATGATGAGTCTCCTACACCTTTGAAGCTTTGGATTCCATGCCATGAATCTATTTTTCTTGATGTTGTTCGACAGGCTGCTACAACTGCATCGCAAGCGCAAACATTTTCTTCTTGTTCATGTTCTAATGCTATTTATAGACTTGGGAAAATGCTTAATAGAATGTTTTTATAGATAAATGCATATTTATAATGTGTTTATTGTTGTATGTAAAGAAAAATTGAAATTTTTATATTGTATTTAGTGATTATATAGGAGGCATTTCAATTTGTTCATTATGTGATTATTATTGTTATTATTATTATGTTAAGAGTTAAGACTATTATTAGCCCATCTACTTTTTTTGATTCGGGGTTGAGCTAAAAAAATCATACACGCAGGAGACGAATTAATGCTTCATATGGGTAGTAAGAATTGAAATATGTCAAAATGGCAAAAGAGAAAGTCCTCAACCAGTAGACTAACCTATGATTTTCAAAACCTGTCTACTTAGGCTTGGAAAAATAGTAATGGAATAGGTGATGATTCGAGAAACATAGCGAGCAAGAATGCTTCAAAATAAGAAAACTCGTAAAGGAAGACAACACGAGTTTTAATTACACAATAGTGCTCATTACCATCTTCCAAAATCAAGACCAAATGTACAAAGGTCTCAACAGGCTTTACAAGTTTAGAGACTTACGTATAGCAGACGATGGCACGATGATGTTGTTGCAGCAATCGCACCTCTGAGGAGTTGTGTGACGCTAACATCAGTTGATGACTCGAGGACCTTTACAGCACTATCTATGATTTACCTTTTTGGTGTGAAGCTAAAAAGCTAATGACAACTCTTCAAGATAGGTCAGCCTATGGTTCAATTAAATTGTAGAAGTATTTTGTAAACAAAAAATTAACTCGATGATTAAAAATTAATTTCTGTCTATGTAACTACTCGGCAAATCTGATTTACCATATAGGAGAACAAATGAACGTCACTCGGACAAAGGGGGGATACTAGAGCATCTTGAGTCTTGAAGTTGCTTGCCTCTTCTTGATGTAGACTTGCGGACAGGAGAATTATTGGCGATTTCCTTCACTCGTTCTATCAGTGTCTTTGGCAACAGTTGTGAGCCGCTCTTATTATGATCGTCCTGAAAAGAAAATTACAGGTTAAATTATCTCATAGAATTACAAGTTTTGCTGCATTGGTCAACCACCTCACAAGAAAAGGATGAGCTGGGTGTTGTTCTCTAGGAAAAATCAATGGTAGAGATAGTTTCTGAACAGTTCAACGCAATGGTAGAATCTAGAAGTGCTTGAAAAATGAAGACCAGAATTTTAAAGTAAAGATGCAGGCACTGAACATAGTCTCATAAAATGGAGTACCTGAACATAGCAAAACTACTACAGATACAAGTAAGATTCATGTCACTTGAGAATAAGCTGCCTAATTCTTTTCATGGTTAATTTGCCTTCTATAAAAATGTTATACAAATAAATAATTTGAAGTTTTTACAGACCAAAAACCAATAGCGAAGAAACAAAAATGTCTGGCTTTTCAAGCCATGTTAAAGTCTACACAAAAAATTACAAGTTATAAGACAAAGCTAGCTAGGTATCTTTTCGGCCTACAGAGCTAAGCACAAAGGTTAAAGAGCTTTGATGTAGAATCCCAAATATCATATCAATTCAAAGATGATACAGTAAAGGTTGTGAATATATTAGTTATAAAGAGATGAAGACGAGATGGCCTGGTGGGGAAATGACCCTTGAGGTCTTGCCATCTTGGAATATTGTTTAATATAAAGTAATTTAGGAGATCAAAATTTGAATCGAGGTCCAAAAGTACAATGAATGGATATAGGTAATATGATGATGAATTGATGATGCAGCACGATGTGTGATTGGAATTCTTTATGCACAGGTCATAATGACTGCAGTCTGCAAGTCACAAGACTAAAAATACAAACCTTTCTTGGCCTCAAACTCCGACTATTAGTCTTCACAAGGTTGCGCCACTTGTCCTGCAAAGATCATACGTAGTATATAATTTTGAAGCCAAAAACAAATGAGTAAGCACATACAGAACACTCAAAAAAAGGTGCAAAGTAGAAATAGCCAAATTCAACGCAATAGATTACCCTGATATCAGTAGCTGTACGATTTGAGGATGAGAAGAAAGCCTTCTTTACAGAAGTCCATTGTCCTGTACCAAACTGAGACATACCATTAACCAACGCCACCACCTCATCCAATGTCCAGGGCTTGCTGTTCTTCCTCCGATCACCCCTTTTCATTGAATTTCTGTTGAGACAAGATGAATCAGGTTCATATTCTTCATCTGAATCAAGTTCCTGCATAAAGCATGTCTCGTTAGTTGTTACCAGAATCAAAATTAACAAGTACATAAACAGCACTAAAATAAGCTTCGAAGAGTCTTGGTGTCTCAAATTCTAGTTCTCACTAAGCAAAAGTCAAAGCTGAATTACAAAGCTTCGTATATCACAATAGATTCTGCGAAGATATACTACTGTATCTTGGGAGTTGGAATTCCTCACATTTGTTAATTTCTAAGAAACCCAATTAGGCAAACTGTCGAGCATTTTAAGGATCTCAAAACCAAAGGTCTCTTGTTAGTAAATCATTTGATGGCCAGTTATATGCTCACATCTACAGTCACACCCGTAAGATAATTACAACTGTTTTTATATTGCTGCAACTAAACTACGAGTGCAAACAATGGACAATAATATGGTTTTAAATTACATATTGTAGAAAATCAAGATTATGAGCCACATATGAAGCTGTGGAAAAAGATGATAGAGCACTGAGAAGATGCACAAGCACTTCTGAGAACCAACATAATTTGAAGCGAGGGTGAATTGTCATGGAAGCTACTCAGCTGATGCAGAAATAAATAGCGTATTGCACGGTAAAGATAAAAGAAAATGCACATAATATTTATACTAGGAAAAACAATGGTAGATTTAAGATTTCTAAATTGGCTATAACAATATTATAAGCATAAATTTCTAAAACAAATAAGGTGTTTATGCTGAAAATTAAGTAGGGTAAAAAGAAACTAAAAAAGAAGATAGGAAGCTTATGGAGATTTGAACATGAGACCAATGTGATTCCAAAAGATTACAGGACAAACTTGAACCACTAAGCTACATCATAAATCAAAATACAATTCTTTACATTGCATAAGCTCTTATCTGTACAAATGTGGGTAAACTCTCTTCTACCCACATAGCAGAATGGATTCGCCCCCATAGAGAAGACTTATGAAAAAATACCAAGGGAAGTACTTCAGTTCTGTGGGTTTTGGCAAATACATGCATGCCGCATAAGACATTAGTAAAGTTCAAGATATGTATGAGGAACAAATGAATATTACACGTGTTGAGGAGAATTAAAAGATCTCCTAATGATGATGGTCTACACCAAGTTTATGCTGTAAGACCTTCTCTGAGTTCAGATAACCAAACCTATTCGATAAGTGTCATGGTGCATGGTGTACGTTTACGACATTGTTTTTGGTGGAAGAAATAAGTGTGTAAGTGAAAGGTCAGTGTTAATTTAGAGATATGGATGCCATGAGGATTTAAACTAATTCGAATCAACACAGTATTTGGATTGTCAATTTAGCGTGGATGATCTAAGAAAGAGGCATTGTAAATTGGATATAAGGACTTCCTCCAAGCAAGTGTTTTCTAAAAAAAAGTGCATGTGACTCAAAGCCTTGTATGGAGAAGTGTGATTGGAATATTATGCAACCGAAGTGTTCCACTAAGGTTAGAGGGAAAATTTTAGTGGACTACCATTGGACTAAAACTACTATATAGGTCATAAATAATGATAGACTTCTAGAAAGATCGTTCTTGGAAGATGGGGGTTACTGAAATGCTAATGTTAAGATGGATGGATAGCTATACCGTAAGGAATAGATTTTCAAATGTAGACATAAGAAAGCATCTGAGAGTTTGAAGACAAAAAAAGAGAGAAGATATTTTACGATGGTTTGTTCATGTAAAAAGAAGACAGAAAAGTGCATAATCAGAAAAGTGGAAGGAAATTGGGGTGCTTAAAAGAGGGTGAGATGAGTCAAAAAGGACTTGGATTACAGGTATAGATAATGACATTGAAAACAAAAATGAGCATCTGAGCTGATGATCATGGAAATTGATTTTCTTGTTCATGTAAATTTAGTGCTAGATAGGGCTTCATGATGGGTTTTTTTTATTCAAATAGTCGACCTATATAGGCATTAAGACTTTGACATTATTATGTTGTGAGAAATTTGGTGAATTCAGGCAAAACCAAGGACATGAGAAGATCAAAATATTGAATAAAATAGATCCATACCACATTGCTTGCCCAACACTTTGATGCTCTGATTTTCGATGCATTCCTACAATACTTTTGAGAGCTAACTTCAAGATCTTCATCCTTTAGCAAGCTAGGAGGGTGTTTCTTAGCCCTATGAAGTCTTGACTTCAGCCATGGCGATCCGTCAACATACCTCTGTGGAGGTCTACTCAGTCTCCTTTGTCTATTGGTTACTATTTTAGTTTCAGCACAGCTGTCAGTTGAAAGCTCATCTACACAAAAATCCTCCACTTCAGTACATTGACTCACTGAGTCAACTTCATCATTTGTACATATGGAAGTGCATGGTGCTTTCACAGAGCTGAGAGAAAAATGATTTTCCTTTCTATCATGACCGAAAGAGCATGTATTCTCCAAAGTGTATTGAATATCATTAGTTTTCTGAACAGCTTCAATTTCACATTCCCTGGTACGTAAGCTTTTGAGTTTCATCTTATTTTGCACTGGTCTATTATAACAACATTCATTCCCAGAGTCCCCATCAATTTCATCAGGAGTTGCTTTTCCAAATTGCTTATTGAAACATCTAGGCTCTAGAATAGATGATTGAGATACCCCTACTTCTTCATTACTAGTTCCTGGAGAGTGATGCTCAGATTTTAAGTCTTCAGCAGTCACATCATCACAGAATTTATAATCCAGGTCAGGGACTTTTTTTGCAAAATCAACATCTGGGTTTACAATCAAAAAAGTGAAAATCTTCAGCCATCTGTCTTTGGAGTGTCAGTGCGGAAATAATCAAACACATACCAAAAATTTGATCTTCGGAAGCATGTGAGAAACTAACTGCTATAGGTAGGTTGGTCATTTCAACTTCATGCAGCATTTCATCAAAATCCTATAAGAGGGACTCGATTAAATCATAAAATTACATAAATCAAGTATTCATGCAATGCTAAAACAGAGCCTCGTGTTCCACGTTATCAAGGAAAGAGAATCAGAAGAATAGTGACTTCCTAGCTAGCCAACAGTTAGAATAAAATTGATTCAATGTATATATATCCATATAGAACTCGACAAGAATAAACTTCAAACTTGCAATAAGGAGGAAGCTTAATTAAGAAGCAAAATCAACATGCATTGTGATATATGCAAGGGTTATCATTGACTGACAACAATCTGACATTGCTAAGAAAATAGTAGATAAGAAGATAATGCTTTTGATTGAATTAACTTAAAGATATAGTAGTAAAAAATTTCTCTAAAACTTTCGAAAAGTTTGATTCTCTCCCATCTTTCTCTACTCTCCCAATTTATAGCATCTCTCCTCTCTGATCCCTTTCTTATTATCTCTATCTGCAACTACTAGCTTCCTCCACAATCTATTCTCTTACAGAATTTTAAAAAGTACCCCTCACTAGCCACAAGAGTTTTATTTCATTATTTCAATGCCATTAAATGGCTCTACATATATTGGGTTTGAGGGGTCAAATGCATGCACACAACCTTACCCTTGTTGGGATAACAAAGAAGTGGTTTCCAATTGATCCTTGATACACATAAGACATAAATAGAAAGTGCACATAATTTAACAATACATGCTAATATAGTCCATTATAATCCAAAACCAAAAATCTATGAGTCTTTGGCCCCATCGAAATAACGGACGTGGATCCATTACAAGAGTGTAAAAGACACATTACAGGCTGAACAAGCATATTATAATTATATATCTGAATTGAAAATCAACATACGAGCAAACAAAAGAGCAAATCAGATAGAGTGGACTGTGGAGTAGAGAAGAAAAAAATCAGAAATCCAACATTTAATAGTATTGATAGGGAAGAAAATACCCAAATAGTCCATTCAAAAAGCAAAACAAAGAATATACAAAGACAAACAGCAGGGTTGAAAGGGATCATCCAGTAGTATTCTTATATTCTTGATCAATGTCACATAATTCGCTAATCTCATCGTAAATCACGAATTTAAAAAGTGAATCAGCTAGCATATTATGTACTTTGTTCTTGATGCCAGGAATAATGTCTAGATGAAAGTACACTACATACCATTTGATCAAGGTTACTTTCACATATACACGAGAAACAAAAGACGAAAAGGAGATACATACACTGCATCTTATGTCGTCTTTCCCTTCTGTCATACAGGAATTTAGCCCGCCTACAAGAAAACCAGAACCACATGATTTAGACTAGAGTACTATCATCAAATAATTTAATGCTAAAAAAACTCTTGAAATCATAAGCTGAGATTCTAGATTTACAGAGTTTAGTGGCACCTTGTAACTGACAAACTCTTTAGGAGAATAATCTAAATAAACCGTATCACACAGACTAGACAACAATCTTGAAAAACCACAATCCGTTCTTGCATACAGATTCCATGCGGCAAAGTTAATGGCCTTAAGTTGCTTTGTTCTCAAAGCATACAGCAGAAATAACAGGATAAGTCTTCATAAATACACGACAAATATAAGCAAATTATTAAAGTGAATAACTTAAAAATCGTAGGAAAAGTAATCTGTAAAATCCAAGTAAAGGGACCCAATCATTATAATTTTATATAGACCCAAGGAATTTTTTTTATCTTTCCCGGCTTTAATCAAATACGCGGAAGATGCAAAGCAACAATAACCTGCGTCTTATTACCATTTTTGTTAATGAGCTCATAATGGAACACTGAAGATATATCATCAATTTTGAATGCTTTTTCAAAATTTGCATCCAAATAAAAAGCAGAGGACTCATCATTTTTAGGTTGAGCCCATATATGACCAGTGCCAGAACCTCCATATGCAATGTCAGAAACATAGTGTTCGGCATTCTTAACCTGAGAAAAGGAAGGGGTGACTAGGGTTACAAACCAAACACTAAAAAACAAACATCAAGGAAGAAGTAGAATCACGAACACTCTTTCATGTGTTTTTTACTCCTGTTTTTAGTAACTACAGCGAGCTGAGTCTGCCTTAGCACCTAGAAACACTTTATTGCTTAAATAGCCAATATTAATATTCAAATCATGGAAATGGTTATAATCTATCACCCACTCTTTCTCGAGGAGACTTTCCTACATTGACCCCAAAAAGCTCTCTTATTTTGTTGATCAATGAAGCAAATTTATGGGAAACAAAGATGTACATTGGGAGAAATTTACAATCAAAAAATTAGCAGTGCAGTAACAAGTTTTAGAGCTGCTTTGTCTAAGAGCTTTCTCACAGCATTCCAAATAAACCTAAACATACTATGCAACAACCTTAAACATCCTACAATTTTCAAATTATTCACGTTAAAATAAACTGCTCCTTTGCAATGGAGCCCCAGATTTTATAGCTCTTTGCTTTTCAGGATATAATGGAGTGAAGTAAAATGAATTATAAATCATGTACACATCTTTGTGAAGTTTTTAATAAACTAAGGGTCAATCAAAAACAACTTGTTTGTTATTACACGGGTAAAAATGCATGCAACCTTACCCTTTGAATCTCACCGAAACTAGAGACTCTTAATGTCCTTGAGGTAATGAAATGCTATTCATTTTCAGCAAAAATCAAGTATTTTGGTACCAAATTGTTCTAGACCTTGTATTTTCATGTCGGTAACAATCGAGTATTCGAGTAGGGTTGATTTCTAGCAGGTCAAGGTATAATCCAGTTCCATATCCAATCCACCTATTAGTCTTCCCATAAATTTCTTTAAACAATCACAAGAGACCTCTGATATCATGATAAAAAGAAACTCTAAGAAGAGTTTTGTAGAGGAAAAAAGGTTTATTATTGAGGAGTAGCCGGACTCAAAGCCTTTTCTCTTTAACAACATCAAATCGGCCATTTTCATGTGGTTGGGAGACTAAACAAGATTTTTTCTCTTCTTACACCGACTATAATCAAAAGGATAAATAATAACTCAATGGTTTTGTAAAAGAAAAATGAAGATGAATCAAAGTATTAGCCACTTCCAATTCAGCATCATCGTCAATAGTGTATACCACGTTATATCCCTGTTTCCTAAAAAAATCATCCAAGTTTCTCAAACAATCAAAATTCCTTCCCACACAACATATATCTCCAAATTCGTCAAAACAATGTTCAAAAAAAAAACAATGGAAACAACTCCAACAACCCAACGGGATTCCAAAAGCTTGAATATCAATGGTGAATTAGTCAATGAAGAAGTATTGGAAGTGACTATTACTTTGATTCATCTTTGTTTTTCTTTTACAAAACCATAAAGTTATTTTCGTTTTAATCATAGTTGGTGTAAGAAGATAAAAAGATCTTGTTTAGTAGTCTCTCAAGTATTTGTCACTTCCAATTCATCTTCATTGGCTAATTTACAACTGATATTCAAGCTTTTGGAATCCCATTGAGTTGTTGGAGTTGTTTTCATTGTTTTTTCTTTGAATTAATTTTTCTTTGAATAATGTTTTAACGGAATTTGGAGATATATAATGTGTGGGAAGAAATTTTAATCGTTTGAAAAGCTGGGATGATTTTATCAGAAAACTGGGATATAGCGATGAATGATATACACTATTGATGATGATGAATGGGAAGTGGCTAATACTTTAATTGATCTTTGTTTTTCTTTTACAAGTTGAGTTATGATCGTTTTGATCATAGTTGGTGAAAGAAGAGAAAAAGATCTTGTTTAGTCTCTCAAATACAGATGAAAATGATCGATTATGTTGCCGAAGTTGTTCAAGCCAAGGAAGAGGCTTTGAGTCCGACTACTCCGCTTTCACTTTCTTTTCTTCTTAATCGCTCTGATACCATGATAAAAAGACAACTCTAAGAAGATTTTTGTTGAGGAAAAAAATTATTATTTTGTTTATTTCAAGTTAATTACAAAAGACAAATAATAGGATCAATTATAATAGAGGATTGGTCTAAAAGGCTTATAAACAACCTTCCTATTAAGGAGGAAACAACTAACAAGAATGCTAAAAAATAGAACCCAAAAAAAATATATCTTTGACTATTCCTAATAAGATACTCTATTTTTTACATTTTTTTCTTAAAAAAAGAAAATATCATAAAATTTCCCTACAAGGAAATTATTTTCATGGAAGTAAATTCATTGCGTATCAACTTAAAAATTCTTTTGCAACTAAATCTCATCTTATCACTCCAACATTTACAAATACGCCCTTAAATTTCGCAATAAGCTATGCCTGATTAAATGATAAAATCTAACTTTTTTTTTTGAATATGAGAACTTTCGGTAAAGAAAAATAATGTTAGGAACACAACCAATCAAATTTTGCCACGTTTCCTCTTCTCCTTAATTTTTTGAATGCTATATTTTCTTGAATTCGGGGAATTTGATTTCTACTATGTTATCAAATTCAAATTTTCCCTCATAAGCTCATTTCTCTAACAAAGTGCTTTTCACAAAAGGGCAAGTCAAATATATGACAAGACATTATTCTTATCCTACCATTTATCAGAAAGACATAATGTCCAATAAAAATACAAATAAACTCGCTCATAGGCCATAGCTCAATAATAAAACAACATAGTTGAATGCTAGCATACATCCACACACTCCTTTTAGCTTTGAGCATCCACATCACATGCATGCTCGACAATCTAAC
Source organism: Amaranthus palmeri (assembly GCA_019776075.1). NCBI lineage: Eukaryota > Viridiplantae > Streptophyta > Magnoliopsida > Caryophyllales > Amaranthaceae > Amaranthus > Amaranthus palmeri. The sequence goes on along the minus strand of JAAKBH010000271.1, from coordinate 2,517,687 downwards.
ATGCGCATTTAAGCATTGTGTGAACTCGCTGTAAACGAGTGGAGCTCGGAAACTGAACAAGCATACATAACATATGACTACTCAAATCCAAGCTAAATTTCTACGAAATAAAACTATTTCGACCATGTAGAGCGTAGACACAAGAATATGAACAAACACATTGTTGCAAATGTATAATGTATATGCAAATAATCGACACAATTTTGAGGTGTGTTTACTTAAATAAGATAGTAAAATCGAGCAACTTCAGCGCATGTTTCTCAGACCTAAGATTATACAACTAGTTCAATCACTCTATATCAAACCAAAAGCAGCAAAGAGCAAAAAAATACAGATGCATGATAAATTCAAATTTCAAATCAGAAAAATCAGGAGATAATGCAACTTATCAAGTAGTTAATCGAAACACAAAGAAAGCAAAATCAAAGTAAATGAAATCATAACCGATTGCGAAATTGAAAGTGAAGAAACAGTAAGTAACTAATTGTAGCTTGATTTTAAGTATATAGACAGAAATTAGAAGTAAAAGAGCAGAAATAGAAAAAAGCAAAAGTTAAAGAGAGTAAAGGAAGCAGAGTAAACCTCATTCATGGCGGTGAGTAGTGAGTAGTGAGCAGTGAGACTGAAAGAAGAATCCAGTCTGATGCTCAGAAGTCATAAGCATATAGGAGAGAGAAAGAGGAGAAAATATTTTTATAGGAAATGACGGATAAATGGCATTTGAGAAGCGAAGGAGAATGTTCGAACCGAATAAGCTTCCACCCAAATGGACCCTCACACTTGCGTTGCGTCTCACAAGAAAGGATATTTAACTGTATCTGTATGTAATTTAAAATATTAAAAGTTTTAATATATACTATATTATATGGTAATATGTTAAATATTTAAAAATATAAAATTATTAGAAAATATTATAGTTTTAAAATTATATAAAAACTTTTAAGAATTAGTCAATTTTTATTCCACATCTATTCCATCTCATTTTGTTATATTTATTCGATAAACATAAAGTTGTTAGAAAAGTATTACAAATTAGCCATTGACACATTTAATTATACTTTTAAATTCATCTCATTCACACATGTCTTTACCTTTCCTTTTCCATAATTACATTTTTTATGACTTGCATTTTTTTTCTTAATTTGCTTAAATTTTATCTTTATAATATAACAAGTGTGACGTGACTAGAGTTGTACACAAGAATATTATTACCAAGAAAAATTGTCCGTATAATTTTATTGTATTTTTTATTACAACATAAGGATAAATCTCAAGGTAAAGAGATGAGAAATTCATTATATTGTAGACGATGAGAATTCAATCTTTTAAAAAAGATGGAATGTATGTAGTCTAAATTTCAATAGTCGATATCTCTTTGGCCTTACCCTCCTTTATGTGTATGAATTGCCGTTTTTCTTCTCTCTCCAAATCCCGATCACAGTTCTCTATGGTCGGAAATACACTTAATATACTTATAAGAGCTGTTAGCCTTTTACAGCCCCTTATTCCATATCATACGCCAAAACGTAAGATACTCATCAAATGTTAAACCCATCAAGAGAAGAGGGGAAATTTCATTTACAGCTATCATTCAAGTAACACTGCAAATTCATACACATGGATGATGCAACTGTAAAATACTAAAATTCATGAGCTGATGCATGATAATATTTCCATGTTTCAAAAGTAGAAGTGCACAAAATTTACATCATATCCATCATTCGGCATCAGCTTAAGGCAGACGGCATCTTCATTGATCTCCTTTAGAATCGACATTATCGATCAAACCTCGAATCTTCACATCGTAGTAAACCTCTTCCACTCTTTTCAAGTCGTACTTCATACCTGTGAATTGTGAGGAGGGGAGGGACCGTGTTTAGACATTGGGTTGTACAAGCAACTTGCATATAAAATGTCGATAAAAAAAGACAGCTCAAAAATAGTTAACAAACCATCAAACTTCTTGCGCAAAAAGTCATTCCGAAGGTTTAGCATCCGAAAGGCTGCATAAAGATCGGTCAGAAAATTCAGCACCTTTCTCGGAGAATCATAGTCTCCATGTGTCACCCTATTGACTACGTATCTGGGCTGCATCAAAAGAGTTGTATTGATAAACAATTGCATTCGTTTTAAGAAATCAATAGCAGAAGCAGGGTACTGACATAAGACACAAAACAAACCAACATTTGTCCATACACTATAGTCAAGAGTCACGACACGACCAGATTACACAAGATATTTGGTCAAAATAGACCTGAAAATCATGTGGAAAAGAACAGTACTCGACGCCCAATAAATAAAATACCACCAATATAGACCATACTTGAGAAGTCAAAAACTATATTGGTAGTCTGTTGTACAAAACTGAAAATCCAACCAGTTACACTACTTTAAAGCCATGATTAAGAAAGCATTGTGAAGGAGACTAAAAATATAGAGCATGAAAAATTTACCAATTCGTTGGACATGAAACAGATTCCTGCAAAAAGAAAATAATCTCACATCAGCATGTGTATATAGATATATAGATAGTGAGTAAAATGTCCATGAGCACATGACCATTATAACATGCTAAGAAAAAGAGCAATTGCACAATAATTTATGGCAATGGATGTTGTCTTTTAATCCAGAGGCCAAGATAAATAAGAAAGGAAAATCTTTTAGATGTGAATGTTAAAAAAATTAACATAAAAAAGAAAAAAAGTGTAAACATAATGGATGCAATCTTAATTTCTCACCCACTAGATAATCTTCGATGTCCAAACCAAAATCCGGCGTAGTTACTGCAAGCAGGCCAAAATAAAAGTGTCAATCAGCAACACAAGGTTACTCTGTAACCCAGATCTAGCCAACAGCAAGAGTTCATTATAACATGCTTTTATATATACTTCACAAACAAGTATTTCAGCAAAATATAGAAGATAAGTTTTAGTACAAGAATGACATAATTTGAGAACAAAGATTGGAAGTGGTAATGGGAGAATAGCAAAGACACAGGTTTCCCACCAAGCTCACCTTAACTATCCTAGTTGACAAGACATACACTCTGTCCTCATAAGTATGCTCCAAGGAAAGGGAGTTAATTTTCTTAATAATGCATAGCCACGTGGGTGCAGCACGGGAAGTGAGAAAAGAGAGAGAATAGGTCGGGCAAGTTTAAAAAGGGGTAACGGAAAACTCATAGGGACAAAGACAGTGATACAGATGCAAATAAAGCTTTTTGTCAACAGTAAACTATTTTAGAGATGTTCTGCATTCATTACACAAAGTGAAAGTCAACATTTACAAAAGATTGGTTTGCATGTCAAACGCCCCAAACGGAGAAGTCCGACAATCAAGGTTTAGCAGAGTATATACAAAATAAACAAGCAATGAACCATAGTAGAGAAAATGACCACATTTAGTTGAAAAACTTCAATAAATTATCATTTTTACATTTTTTTTTACCAAAAGGAGATTTCTATTGTTAGGACAACTGGACAAGTATCATCCCACAATAAAGGAAGAATGTATCAAGAAAAAAACACCTAAAGCTGAAAGGTATCAAACCACACTTTAAGAAAGTGGCACAAACACCCTAAAGAACAGCATGCACAACATGTACAAAAAATTTATAAAGAGACAGTGAAATCTCATCATGATACATTTAAGGTCATAAACTGAAAAGGCCAAGTGTTGATTGCTCTACACCTTACAGATCAAAAATCCACTACACAATTTCACACAGGAAACACATCTTCAACACAGCCAGTCAATTAAACACTTACATTGAGGTTGTGTGGTCAATCACTTGAAGTATTTCTCACATTCAAACAGAAAATTGATAAAACAGAATATACAATAAAACCAACTTTTTGTTTTGAAAAAGCCCAAAGCAGGCAAACAGCTTCTAGAGACAGAAAAAACAGAAGCTTCAAAATCAACTTATAAGTATTTCTCATTGAGCCTTTTCAGATTCACCCTTTACCCTTGGAGTATCTTCGATGGGGCTACAGCATTAGAAGGATGAAAAATGTCAAAACCTAATCAAGCAAAGGTTACAAGAGGCGCTTACTTATTCAACAAAAAGAGAACAAGATATAGGTTGTGAAAAATGGGTGCTTGAGATGAGAAAAGAAGAAAGGGGAACTGTTACTGTATATAGTCATTTTGAAGTTCATAGTGACCCTGGGCATGCCGGGGTGGTGATGGTGTTATAGAACATTTCCCAGCTCCTTCAATCTACCCCATGTTGTTACTAATACAAAACATTTTACCGCCATCTCATCCCCTTTATCACCATCTCTACTCACCTATGGTCTTAGCGTGTGCTCTATTACCCCCCTTCATTAGTTATTCTCAAACCAAGAATAGCGCTATCAAGAAAGGGCTCAAATCAATCAGTAAAGCACATAGCCTATACAACATTCTAGCACAAAAATAATACCCATAAAAATGTTAAATATAGAAAGCTGTATATAACCGCACATCCAAGTTTCTCTTGAGCTTCAGGATGCAAAAGAAGATTTCCAGTCTCTAACCAATGCATAAATGCAAGCACCGATACTACAGTTTGAGTTTCACTCTTCCAATCATTATGGTACCTACATATATAACCAACAATCATAAATACAAAATCATGTTACACTCCCGAGTTGCACCAATAAAGGTAAGAGATCATCAAAATTCATCATCTAGTTTTAGTTTTCACAAACCTGTAGTACTGACCAGGGCACTCTCGAACAATCTCAGCAAGCTGGTTAAAGTGCTCCTGAAGCACACCTATTTGTGACTTAGCCTTCTCTAGCGCCTCTAATTTATCATCAAAAAAAAAAAGAATCTAAGTCAATCTAACCTCTAAAGTTTGCACAAAAGATAATGCAAAACAATTTCAATTACAAAATGAAATGCAGTTCAAATGACTAAGATTTATGTACCAATTGCCAGTTAAGAAAAATGAAAAGTACAAAAGTTCATCACTCATACAGTCCCAAGAAATTCAAACTACTCACAGTGTCATCAAACAGAAAACCCAGAAAATTTGAAGAAAAGATCATTAGTTATGAATGGAACTTGTAGTCATTTGGTTTCGCATTAAATAGTTAGACCACAGTAAAATGGTTCATTAGATCAATTGAGCTTAAAATTGCACATGATATTTGTAATGAAGGGTTAAATGCAAACAACCTCTTCACAAATAAAAGACCATATAAATGGCTCACTGAATCAAGTGAGCTTCTTATGTTAGGCTGTATATAATACTCGGGTTGATTCTTAAACAACTAGTAAATTCATATAAAAACCAAGTTTCACATTGAATTGAAGGAAAACCTAGAAAAATAAGAGGAAAAAAAAAAAGGGAAATGGGAAATGTGAAGCAAAATTTACCAGAAATAGGACGAGATTGATGAACAAGAAGAAGATTAGCATGCATAATTCTAGTAACAGAGTCAATTTGAAGTGCAATAGCACGAATTCTTTCACGCAAATTGCCAGAATCATCAAGTTGGGTTCGAAAGGTTTGAAATTGGGTGTCCATAGTAGCATCGAAAGGAGTAACACCAGCACCATCCGCCATTGAAGATGTCAGAAAAGAAGATGAAACTAAAGAACGAATTGAAAAGAAAGGGGAGAGAGAAAGTGGAATGGTACGAGGTTTAAGGGATGAGAAAATGGAATTTGGAAATGGATTAGGGTTTATGGTGATTGTCCGAAACATTGTGGCATACCTAAACGCCTTCATTGTACGTCCTGTTTCACGCAACAAGTTTCCACCATTTTCTATGAAGTTGTATAAACATGGGCACGGTCTGAGCCGACATGTGGATGGTACGACTATATGCACTGTTTTGTGTGGACGGGTACTATAGTACCCGCTAATTGTTGTAGTTGGCTATAAGTGTGTTACAGACTTACGGTCACTATTTGATGAGATTGGTGCGACACATCGCGTGGTTCGCAGGAAGCAGGTATGTGGTATAAGCTCGTGTCGTGCCATTCTGACATTGCGTGACACAATTTGTTATAGTTTATGGCCCACCATGGTACAACCCTTTGAGAATTTGGTCCACTACAGTATGACCTAATAGTGACTCGACACGACACAAATTTCATGTCTAATTTGCTAACTGAAAATATTACTCCATATTCATTTAAACTTGACGCATGTATTACTTTAGTCTTCTCCTTTCAATACGTCACATTCCGTATTTTGAGAATGGACTCACCTCAAGTTTACTCTTGTTTACGAACTCTCTCTCTAATCATCTCATCCATATAGCTACTTTGAAGACGGAAATAGATAGATCGAAACGGACAACAAATTAAAAAATGACATTGTTGAAGCAAGAGTCAATTCCCATCACATTGTCTATGCTCTAGCTTGCACACTTGAGAGTGAATATGTGAGTGGCATGGATTATAGGAGGATACGCTTTGGATCGCTTGATGAAGTGATCAGTGATGAAGACTTGGAGAGCTTTGGGCAGGCATGGAGTGGCTTGATCAAAGCAAGAGAGTGCTAAACATAGGGCTTAGCAAGTGCCTTGATCGTGTCAAGGCTTTAGGAGTACATTGCACGACCAATGCAACAGTTCACTCAAGGTCATAAGGCATCTGAAGGAGATGGATTTTGTCCTAGGGTTTCTAATATGTAGAGGGACTATGTAAAAGGGTCTTAGAACATTATTAAAAGTATGTAGTGAGACTAATCCACAAGAGGCAACTCGAGTTCATCCATTAAAGTTCTTGTATTAGTGTGCTTGAGTGAGACCTATTAAAGATGAGGTCTTTACCTTCTCAAAGGTTGTGTGATGACTGTGAGGCTTGTCATTAGTGTATGTTGATATATAAAAATAAATAAAGGAGATATTTGTGCTTATCACTAAAATTTATTTTCTTAGTCATAGATTAGTACATTAGATGAAACCGAAAAAACTATAAATTTTGAAAGACGCAAATTTCTATTAAGACATTAGTTTTGTTATAATAAAGCTTGTAAAGAAGTCTCTAATAAGAAATTGTTCTAGTGATAAAAATTTAAACACACGAAAAATTTGTATCACGACATGATTTTGAAACTATGATCATCTGTTAAGCATGGAAATTTTTTAGTCACAAATAAAATTGCTAGTTATGTGATATACTTGTATGTACAGCCTGTAAGAAAGAATAAGATACACAAATTTCATCTAAATTTACATGAAAACCCATTTAAAGAAAATGGGTAGCAATTTTATAAGTAAAAGCTCAACCATAAGGCTTTTCAATTTAATATACAAGTGAGAATAAAACAATTCAGATTTGCTTTAAAGGAGTAAATCTGTATATGCTTTTAAGCCATGGCTGTCAAGTGATTCCTTAAGCTTGTGTAGCGCTCGACTTTCTATTTGTCGGACCCTTTCCTTAGACAAGCTATACATCGCTCCAATCTCCGACAAGGACATCCGTTTCCCAGAAGCCGAAGCATGTCCTATACCATACCTTAACTTGATTATTTGCTGTTCTCGGGGAGCAAGGGTACAAAGTAGGTTGCGTATATGTTTCCGCATCATCTGTCTTTCTGCGCATACATCTGGGTTTTCGATTTTAGTGTCTGCGGTAACTTCCTGCATAAGAAACGATGGAAAATACGGAGATTAAACTAGCACGGTTTTGTATAACACGATATGTTTAGAAAAACCCGAAATGAGTTCCTCACTTGAAAAGTGATATCCTGATCTGTCCATATGGATTGCTGCATTGAAAGCGGATTTCTCATAAGCATTAACATATTCTGCAGCTTATTAGTTGTGATTCCTACACGGACTGCCAATTCTTCGGTTGAGGGATGCTGATGCCCTTCTTGGATTAACGATTTTCGAGCTTCCATGACCTTGACATGGAGACTGTACATATTCTCCTGCAGAAGTTCAACCGCAATCATTGAGGACGTAGTCGTTTATACCATATTACATCTAGCCAAAAAAAAATTGCGCTACATTTTGTATTGAAGCTTTTGCCAGGTGACCAACTCAATCAAAAACTTAAGCTGATGGTTGAGGCCCATGATATGTTATATATATTCTATCACGCCCCTTCACAAGAGAGCTCCTTTGGGCTAGAACAGTGTCACATGATTCGCTAATCTTCTCGCGAATTGCGAATTGCAGAAGCAAATTATGACCGGTTATTTTGAACAGATTGCGAATTGAAAAGGCGAATTAACTAGCTGATTATGTAATACTGGGCTAGAAGAGTAAATGCAGCATAATCGTCCTTATACTTGGAGATAAATATTCTACTTGAAATGAGGGTTGGATGAGATTCGAATCCATTACCTTTTGTCATGTTAGCTCTGATACCATGTCAAAGAACCAACTTAACCAAAAGCTTAAGTTTATGGTTGAATCCCAAAATATGTTATATACTCTATTGGTTTTCGGCCATTTAAAAGTATAGGTTGTAATATAAAAGAAAAATTGTTCTATAGACAGATATTGTTATTCAGGAACATCCAAAAAAAGGCATTTAAGAATTCGTACCGGCAGACGGATGGTCTTTGAGTGTTGAAAAATGGCCTTCCTGATTGATTGCCTTATCCACCAATATGCATAGCTAGGAAATCGGCAGCCGGCTTGGGGCTTGAACTTCTCCACACTCTTCATTAGCCCCATACTTCCTTCCTTTGGCAGAAATACATAATAAAAGAAGACTTGCTCAGTTATTGTTTGATGAAAAGTTCCACAAAATATACTAACAAAAATACGAAATTTTACAGTTCATCAACATCAACCCAATATCCCGCTCGAAAAAAGGGCTTGGTTGAGGGTAAGTGACGGACAATCCATACCCATACTCCCTTGAATGAAATTTTACACCTAAAAATATATAAAAAAACTTAACATAGAAGGAAGTCAGAAGCAGAGGTATTGTTTTCATTTTACCTGCAATAAGTCCTTAAGACCGAGGCCACGGCCTTGATATTGTTTGGCTATATATACCACCATACGGAAATTAGCATAGATCAGTTTTTCACGGCTTCTCTTCCCGGAGAGAATCTCTGAACGCAATTCTACAGAACTCAGCCCAGCGGCATGAGCCCATTCGGCAAATGTTGGCTCACGATCGAATTGTGTTTGAAGCTTTTGCTTCACAGCAACTAGTTTATTGAAGTCCTGATAAACAACAAACAAAAGTATTATTAGTAAGTTGTTTGGTGAGCACATAACACAGGAGAGGGAATAAATAGCATAAGGCACCTGTATGTCTCTAATTAATTCATTTTCTTGTTGTATGGTTAGCAATTGCTTTGTCTCTGGACCCCATAAAAATAGCCGAAGAGGATCGTTGGGATCATATCCTTCATTTAATCTTCTTGAATCGGTCTTTTCGGAGCTACCCATCTCATGAATTACTCTAGGCTTTGAGGACCTTCTTTTCTTGGCTCTTCTTTCTAAAAGCCGAGAAGACCTTACTGTTTTTGGTGCCGCTTTTAAAGACTTGCTCAACCTGAAATACAGAGACATACTTAGAAAGCAACACTAATGTGACCGACTCATCGGGGTGGGGGTGGGGGCGGGTGGGGCAACCAATTCTTGGTCTCAAACTTTCGTTTGACCATATCATTATTCCGATCCTATTAAGTGGCTCCCACCTAGGCGAGATTCAGGGCGATCAGATGTACGCAACTCTACGTCTGTACCCTAGTAAGTGACAATAAAGAGGTTGTTTTCAATATACCACCGGTAGGGGCAACCAATTCTTGATCTCAAACTTTCGCTTCAACTTTCCATTATTCCAATGCCACTAAGAGCTCCCACCTAGGCGGGATTCATGGCAGTCAGATGTACACAACTCTACGTCATTACCCTAGTAAGTGATTACAAAGAGGTAGTTTCCAATAAACCATCGGTAGCAAACATCAAATGGAACATTTAATGTTATATTACTCTATTTGAAAGTAAAGATCCCTAGTTTTCCCACTCTCTTCCATCTGTTTTCCCTGAATAAATTTAAGCAAAATGCTGGAAACTTTACCTGGATGAAAGGGATCCATCTATATCAGCATCAAGAGCATCTGAGCTCTCGGCTAAGGATACAGCAAATTTTGAGGCTGAAAGAGCTTCTTCAGCAAGAAAAATCGCATCATATGATTTTGGGTCTGTAGGCTTTTCCACAGCAACTGAGGTAGTCGGTTCCTCACTTCCAAAAGATGACAACCTGAAACAGAATCACGCTATTGATGTAGACACGGAAAATGGAATGATGGGTAACAATGCACAAGGACAAAAATACTTTCTTTTCTTTCTATCGCTGAACAGAACAAATGTATCAAACAGAAACTTACAAGAATGACGAATCAGACCAATCACAAAGCGGAAGTTCATAGTCCCTCAGGTGCTCGAGAGCAGGTTGAGTGTGCTCGATCTTCTTTTCCTCTAAAGTGGACAGTAACTGAGGGAAAACGAAATGAAAACAGAAATTATTCAACCCGAGAATGATAAATTATAACCAAAACTAACAGAAAACTTCACCAACAATGGATCGCGTCAATTCAAGATTCAGCAGAATCGGAGCAATAACTATTTGGCAATAACAAGAATAAATTGTAAGCTTACTAATCTAACCAACACATAAGCATAGACTAACCTGACATGTATTATCTCCTTTAGGAACTGATAAGGATGGTTTGATTTCATCACGTTGCTCGTGTGAAAGAACAGAAGTAGGAAATTGCCTTAACGTGGAAAAAATGGGTGCCGAGGTAGCAAAAGATGTTTGCTCATTAACCATCGACGCTGCAATTTAATGACACGAACAATGATTTAGAAACAGAAACAATACATTTAGAGACTATGAAGCCTCCAACTGTTGTAATAGTTTAGATATCATGAAGCTTCCAACAGTTTGAATTGGGAAACACAGAAAGTTCCCTTACAAATAAATACATTTCTACACCCATTAACATTTCAAATTAAACAAGGAAAACAAGTACACTACTGATAAATTTGGGCTTGTACACAATACCCACACAAGAGGAGAGTTAGACTGCGCAAAAATCCGATAAGGTTTCATCCTAAAACCAAAAGGTGTTAGGAGTAGCCCATCAAGTATGTAAGATGGTCAACTTTAGAGGAATTTTTCGATGTGGGATCACATGTGGTTATTTTCCAACAACTACTCCTTCTTAGTGGTTGCTGATTGTTCATCAATCTTACTACACATTGGTAACCCAACAAATACAAATCGCAAAACATTAGTAGCATCTAGTAATCTACCAATATATGAATGGTTCTAGCGTTGTAAACCCAAAACCAGACTTGTAAACTCAGATATCCAAAATGTCAAAGAACCAACTCAGCCAAAAGCTTACGGTGATAGTCAGGCCCCCTCACACGAGAGTCTTGTGGGCAAGAAGTCTAGATACAACACAAACTCGCCTCATAACCGGCACTAAATAATCCCCACTTGAAATAAGAGGTGAATGAGATACAAATCGGTGACCTTCTCGTACCATGTCAAGAACAAACACAACCAAAAGCTTAAACTGATTTTAATAGCACTAAATATCTTCTATATTCTATCACAAAACCTACTTATCATTCTAGCAACAAAACCTTTTATTATTTAGCCCAACAAATTCCCTAATTGTTGGATTAAGGATTATCATTGTTTTTGTTATTGTTTAAACCCAACAAAATCTTTTGTTTACAATAAAAACCAACAATGGGTGAAAACCACTAATCCATGTTTTCCTCTTAAAATGCAATTCCAAAAAACCAATAAAATCATAGGTTTTGATAAATGGGGATTTGATATTTGCCCATTAAAACAAAATTAAAATCCTTAGTCCTTACCACATATAAAACCAAACAAGGATTTCCCAATAATCATCCGAATATAAATAGAATACCTAATAACAAAAACTACCCATTGATAAGGAACACAAGATAATGAAAATAAAATGCAGAACAAAGAAATTGAATACCAGAAGGAGAAGAAGAAGCATTAGTTCTCAAATGGGTAGACTTGGGAGTAAATGAAGGGGATGAATGAAGAAAAACAATGGCAGCTTCCATGGATATTTGTGATTGTGCAGAGAGAAATTTTAGAAGATGGAGAAATAGAAGTTAGAAGAAGATTTTGCTGCTCAATAGTCATCACTTCACTTGAATGTTGTCTCAGTTTCAGCCTCATAACCACCCAGTAAGGGATCAGGTTTTGTTTTTGAACTTTTCCCAATTTCGAGCTTTTGTGCAAATTGGAGATTTGTTTTTTTTTTTTTAATTTTAAAAACAGATCGAAATACCCCTCGTAGAAGGTTGTGTGTTGTGTCGAACAACGAGGTGAAAAAGGATATTTAGGAATGTCGAATCTCATATATAACGATCGTGGTTTTGTTAATTTTGAATTGTCTTTGGTTAAAGTTGTGACATGCTTGCTAATTTTTATCACTGATGTAAATGTCGTACGACTCTTTATTAATGAATCAGAAAGAAAGAGGAACTAAGTGAGAAATGAGAATTGATCCCGGTATTTTATTTGAGGAAGCGGTGAGATAAGACTATTTTGCCTTTGTTTCATGTGAATTGCAACAAGTCTAATTTTGGTGTTTTGTAAGGGTTAATTGTGCGAATTTTTCTGAAGTTTTTACTGTTGTGTAGGGTTAATATTCTATTGGAAAATAAAGATAAAAAATTAGAAACCATTTTTGATCTTTTTATTAATCTATATTTAAAAAATAGAAGACAACGTTAGGCCGTTAGCAATTTTCATGTATCACCCTTAAAAATGAGAAAAATAAAAACTACTAACATTGAATTGCCAACAAATATTGAAAATGCTGTTAGATTCTCACTACCAAGGCAAAACAAACAACTAAGGTGTTGTTTGATATATTTTGGATTTCCTTTACTTAAAAATAAAAGAAAAAATAAACCATAATTATTTTATTAAAAAAAAAAGAAAAACCTTTTTGGGATAATTTTATTTTTTTAATAATTTTTTTCAATACATAATAACTAAGTATCATTACACATTTTTGACTTTTTGATTCGGGTTTTCGAGTCAGGTCAAAATTCGAACGGTGAATATACAATTTTACACTCAACAATGAATCTTGAATTCCTCAGCCAAATCATACAATACAACAAATAATTACTATCACATACTAATATACAATTGATCTCATCCTCAAAATGGTAACTTTTATTTGGGATCCAAGGGATGCATTAGGCATTGCGCCTTTCCCGTCTATGCACCAAACAAGTAACCGGACGTGTAAACTAACCCGAGTATAATGATATAGCCTTAGCTACGCGTTGTTGCCATCAACATATCTTCCTAATGGTGTGTCTCCACAAACGGGCAAAGCAATCATCCTCGATACATTTCGAGTCTATAAATTTTTTCGCATTGTCGTCTATAGAAGCTTCTTTGGTGTCTGAATTCAAAAGTGGCAGTGGAACGGCTAACTCGGCTGATGCCCCAACAATACTATTTACCATGTCTAAGACATCGCTCATTTTCGGGCGTGACTTTGGTTGTCGAACTAGGCATCGGTTAGCAACTACTGACAGCTTATGAATGGATTTGAGAGAATAGTTTTTACCAAGCCTTGGATCCACAATCAGCTCGAATTTCTTCAAGTCGGAAAGGTACGGTTTCACCCAATCTAAAAGTCTTTGCTCATTCCTTGGGCGGTTTTTGTCTATAGGACGCCGCCCGGTGATAAGTTCGTACAGGAAGACTCCATAACTCCATACGTCATTCTTGCTCGTGAGACGTCCTGTTCGGATGTACTCAGGAGCAGCATATCCCAACGTTCCTACAATCTGACAGGGAACACATTTTTAAAAAAACGGAAGCAGATAGGCTAAAACATAACACTCTAATACTAGATTACCATCGATTTTAGTATTACTATAGCCTATATAAGGTCTTTGGATTTGATCAATATACTTCACTAGACAATACACAACAAATGGGGTTTCTTTCCGATGTTTGCTTTCTTCTTTAGATACTTTATCATTGAGCCTAGCGGGTCTGGATAGAAGTGAAAGTTAGTCGAATAAAAACCGCAAATCAATCAATCTGTATAGAAAAAGAGATATAATTTGATATTTAATATGTTTTCGATTTTGGTTCAAAAAAACAAAATATTTGGTATTGATTTGATTTAAGCTCAGCCAACTAAAAACCGAAAATCCAAATCCAACCCAAACTATATTTCATGCTTTTTGTGATTTGTCATCCTTTTCTATTTTGATTTCACTAGTAGTTTTTCTTTGCACTAGTTCTTAGGATACATGAAAATCGAAGTTTAATGGTTATTGTGTGCATCTAGTTATTTCTTGTGGTTTGATGTTAAATGGATTGTAATGTTTTCTTATAGAAGTATTTCAATAGAGAAGGTACTAGAAAGATATGCAAATGTCATTGATTATGAAATAGGTCCCATGTAAAATGAAACTAGTACTAAAATACGATTTTGGTCATAGTCGCGAAACGGATTTCATGAATGATGTGGGTCATTTCACGGTTCTGTTGGCCTAAATTCCGTTTGCGGTAAATTCAGAACCCTTTAAGATACGGTCAAAATACGGTGGTACAGCCTTGTTTTTGCATTATGAGGTCAACAGTCAACTATGCTCCGAGATTGTTTAGAAAAACTGTTTTTAACTTTCAAGTAAGCATCAGATATCACTAATCCATGGCCACTATTTTAGAAAAGCTGAAATTCCAGGACAAATTATAGAAAATGAGTTCAAAATAACATACCGCAGTTGAGACATGGGTCAATCCTTCGGAAGGACCCAACCTTGCAAGCCCAAAATCCGACAATTTTGCATTCCACTGATCATCCAACAGTATGTTTGAGGATTTGAAGTCCCTAAAGATAATCTGTCAGCAACAAAAGATAAGTGAGAATGGATGCAGAGGAGGTTTGACTTAGCAAGTAACGTTGACCTGAGGCACCATACGGCGTACATGATACTTCTATATAGCAACAAGAGAAGAAAGAAAACAAAACAATTTCTAAATCAAGGGGGTGTTTGGTACTTAGCTTTTTTATTGACTTTTTGGTTGGCTTTTGGCATTTGGCTTGTTGGTTGGTCAAACTAAAAAGTGTTTATTAAACGGCTTTTAAGTTGGCTGAAAAGCTAGATTTTAAGCCAAAATAAAAAAACTAATCCGGTTAGCTTTTTTCGTTGGCTTTTGCCTTATTGGCCCACTTTTTCTCTAATAAAAAGTCAACAACCAATACTTAAATTTACCAAACATCTCCATAAACAACTATCTTTTTCAGGTAGCCTCAAAGCCAACAAAAACAGTAAACACTTTCACCTGGTCAAACAAGCCAACTAAAAAAGCCAAAAGCCAACAGCTAATTGCCAGACGCCCCTTGTCTTTGTTTTAGTAGAATAATGAGTGGACAGAAAAGATATATAATAGTTATAGAACTGAAGTTACCTGAAAATCCATGTCTTCATGAAGGTATTTTAGACCACGAGCCGCATCCCTAGCAATTCTTAGTCTCATAGCCCAAGGAAGAATTGTGCGAGACTTGGAAGATAAATGATCATCTACACTTCCATTGGGCATGTATTCGTAAACCAGAAGCCGTTGTATACCTCTCTCATCATCATCTGCACAATATCCCAATAATCTAACGAGGTTTTGATGCTCCACTACCCCTAGAACACTGACTTCTGTAACCCATTCTTTATGGCCCTATAAGACAAGAAAAAGAAAAATGAGAAGCTACATTATACTACAATAACATGAGATCTACATGTAAATCAGCTGCATTCTTTGCTAAGTACATGTAAGCCATTATTCTATTTTAGTATCAACAAGCTTGAAAACATTTATTATTCTTGAGATAAATACCACTTTAGCACAAAACAATTATAATGAGAATACAAAGAATTCCCAAAGTTATAATCTACTTCGCATGCTTTTCGTTTTTCTTAAAGAAGCAATGGATTTTTGAACTTCATATTCAAGTAGAATTATGTTTCGAATCTTACTTCTTTTTCGAACAAACGAGCATAAGTTAATTACCCAACCCAACAAGGAGGCGCACCGGGTTCACAAGGCGTGAAGCGCATCGAGAAGCCCAAGGCGTTTTTCAGCCGAGCCTAAGCTCGAGGCGCAAAGCGAGGCCTGCTTTTTAAAACTAAGATTGGACTAATTTGTGCGGAACCAAATTTTACTTAAGCTGAAACTAAAAGAATTATTTATGCTAAACAGGACTGAGCTTGTTCTTGAGCAACTGAGCTGAAACTTATTTCTGGTGAAAGAACACAAAAATTGCCATCTATTTATTTTTAATTACTCCAGTGTATTTTATCATGGTTGTAACCTCTAGAATATTCATAGCTTGCTTTGGACCAACAAAAATTTTCGTTTATCAACATTCAAAACAGACACGCGCACACAAACCCCCAAGTAAACTTCAAAACATAATACTCAAGCAAGCTTCATGTCAACAATGAGAAAACTGAAGACATTGTGACTTGTGAGGACTGGGGAATGGGGATGGAACAACGTTATTCATATTGTACATGCAGAAAATTTTAACTAGAATAGCTAATTACACCAGTGGTATCATATTGCTATTTTTGGTACCAAATAAACAATCTTATACCTTCTAAAGGCACTTAAGCAGAAGATTTGTTCAAAACAGACCCAATGACCCGACCTTAGAACCAAACCCAACTTAACCTGACTTCAAAATGCATTTAAAATAATGTAAAAATCAATGTGGACACAAAACCCAATTTTAAACCGAACCAAAACATCTAATATGAAATTAAATCGATAACCCGAATGAACACCTCTATAAGCAGTAATTATCAAAAACTTGAAACTACTCCAATAGACAAAGATGCCCTTTCACCAACTTAATAAATTTGATCTTAGTTTTGCAAGAGGTAATTTTATAATTTATCATAGGAACAATTCATACATAATCATTAAAGCAAGTGAAAAAATGATCAATAAAAGAAGTGAATGTCGAAGTTACTTGCCTGAAGACCCCTTTTCCCAAGTTGTTTTACCGCAACATCCACCTTCTCAGACTGGTCCTCCAAACTCTTTATTACCCCCTTATATACACATCCAAATCCTCCCTCTCCAATCCTAACAGATCGACTGAAACCTTTGGTGGCCGTTTTTAACTCTTGAAATGTGAACACTCTCAAATTGGAGGTGGATCTCTGGGACATGCTAAGAAATGAGTTTTTCCTAATAGATTCCGTGCTTGTATCAGAAACGCCTTGTGAATTGAGATCAGAGCATGATCTATTTACTTCTTCATCACCAGGACCAGAATTTGACGACAGATTAGATGCCAACTTCATTTCTTTCGACTCTCCTTTCTTGGCTTCATCAAAGACAGGAAGACACTTCATGGTTTCTAATTAACTAGTTACTATAGCAACGACTGCATTAAAGCAACACAAGAGATAGAAACAACAAATTAGAATTGGGAGACCACCCATCTAATAAAAGTATAAAACATAATTCAGATATAAAGTGAACCAAAATGAAATGAGCATAATCATCAGTTCAAAAGGCAGCAGTGACTTATGTTATGGCAATTGAGAACTCAGCAAAAGGCCTCATAGGCTCATACTATATAATGAAATGCCCCTTTAAGGTAATACACCCTTAAGAGATCACATAAAAGACAACTGATACATGAGGTACATAGTATATGCGAATCGGTGAAAGAGATAGAAAGAGCAATCATAAGCCCAAAAACAAATTGAATTCCGCGTTTAAGCTTGACCGAACAAAATTAAAGGTAAATCATCATATACATATCGAGCTGGTGGAATACTTTTTTGATGCTATGTCAAGGACCAAAGATTTGTAGTTCTTTTATTGCAAAACATAGTAGACTAATTCAAATTATCTCACTAAATCACTGCACTTCTTATTATCATAATTAACAAGCATAAGGTTGCATACATCCATATCAAAACCCCACCTACGTGGGAGTCACTTAATGCATTCGGTAACGAAATTATATGTTGTATTATGTTCAACTAACTCAATCGAAAATTTAAACCCATGGTCTTAACCCTATTATGTACTTCTTAGTATGTATTCTATTACTTGATTGGTACAATTGAGCATACACCTTTCATCCCATCAAAATCATTCTTGAAATAATAGGAAATTTCTCCATTATATGAGCAAAATTAGTAAGTAGATCGTCAATATACCCAAAAAGGCAAAAACAACTTAACTTTCAATATGAGTTTCAAATTTCAATCAAGCAACCATATATGAATACCTAAAGCTTAATTAAATTCACAAAATGCAAGCAAATTACATAAAAATCGACAAGAAAAATTAGAATTATTTCAGCAAAAATCAGTTAGTGTGATCTACAAGAAACATAATACTAATAAATGATAATAACAACCCAATTACACAAATAGAAATATACTCACTAAATTCCATCAATTACCCAGAAAAGGAAAACAATTAAAAAATAAAAATAAGATCAAAACCCTACAAGATTACCATAATCCAATAAGTGACAAAACCCACAAAATTAAGCTGAAAAAGTCACCTTCGATCACGAGCTTCTTGAATCTTGACTGTATTGAAGAGAAATTAACTGAAGAGCGAACTGATAAAGAGAAAATTGAATTCAAAGTAGAAGAAAAACGGACGAATGGACATTTTTAGGAAAGAGCTAAGAAAATGAGTGGGGACGCTAAGCAAGCTTACAATCAGATTCAAACGTGCTCAAAACAAATTCGATGATTTAATATCCATTTAATCTTAATTAATTTTGATTTTAGTTCAACTTTAAAATTATTATTATAGCAAATACTCTATCCAATTCACATTTATTGTCGCATTTGGTTGGACACGAATATTAAGTGTGCAATGGGTCTACCAAAAGAGTGGCAGTTGAGATATTTTAATTGATTAAATTAATAAGGTGGTAGTTGGGTATTCTAAGTAGTAAAAATGTCCCACGATGGTTGTCTAAGGCGCTGTATTTTGATTTTTCATTGATTGATTAATATTAGCGTTTCTTTCATTTCAAACAAAAATAGTAAAAATATCGTTATTTTAGTCATTTAGTGAACTCACCCAATAAAAAATGAGACAATAGTTATGAATTAAAAGGAGTATAAAACTAAATTTTATTTTAAACTGATCAAAAATATTTTATTTAAAATTGATCCGATAATTCAATTGCGAATCAAACACGAGAAAGAGAGAAAAAGAGTCAAGTCTACGCACGGCAGCTAGAAGTCAGCAACCCATATTAGACGTTCACTTTGAAAAATGATATACTAAGTCACACGTTATTAGTACACTTTGTGACCTTTTTTAAAAAAAAAATAAAACAAAACTTATTACTTCCTCTGTCCCATATAATTTGAACAAAAGAAAAAGTTACTCTATTAGTTTTTAAGGAAAAAAAGTAGACATTGATAATAAATGAAAAGATTAAATAAAGGAAAATTTGATTTTAAAGGTTCGAACTTTGCCTCATTTGCTTCTAAAGGTTCGAACTTTCGTTTATCCTATAAAAGTTCGAACTTTAAGGGTCATCTTCATTTAAAGGTTTTCATGGGTTTTTTTGAATTGATTATGGGTTTTTCTAGGTTGATTATGGGTTTTTTTGAGTTGATTATGAGTTTTTATTTTTTAAAGTGGGCCTAACTCAATCAACCCTTTTAATTTAGGAAAATTTGAAACCTATAAGCAAAAAAAAAAAAATCAAAAAACAATCAAATTTTGAAACTATTTCTCAAACTAAGCATTCTTTTGACGGAGTAGTTTGTAACTGTTCGCTGTTAATAACAGCGGACAAATAAATTAGAAAATCAATGGGCCTCTCTTACTAACAATGGGCGATTAGTTTGGTCAAAATTCACAATCAACAATTGTCCGTTGTTAGTAACAGCGGCCCATTAGTTGCCTGAATTTTGAGTTAAGGCTTGCCCATTAGCTCGATTGTTAACTGTGAATTTTGACCAAACTAATAGCCCGTTGTTAGTAACAGTGACCCATTGATTTTCTAATTTATTTGCCCGCTGTTATTAACAGGGAACAATTACAAACTCTAACTCCGTCAAAAAAATGCTTAGTTTAGGAAATATTTTCAAAATTTGATAGTTTTTTGATTTTTTTTTTTAATTTTTTGGCTTATATGTTTCAAATTTTCTTTAATTTACTCATTCTTTATTCAGGTCGTCTCACTATGAGAAGACATAAATTTGGTCAGCCCAAACTGTATTAAAAAAACTGCTTTTCTGTGCAAGAGTGAATTTAGATTTCATTACTTTTTCGCCCCGTTTGGTTAGTGGTACAAAATGGTGGTAATGAGAATAATTTATAATGTAAAATTTCATAAAAATTTTCATGTCATTCCCGTGGTAATGAAACTAAAATCACAAAACAAAATTTTTGTTCACAAATTTCCATTACCACCTAATACCACATCTCTCATTGGTAATGCATTGGAATAAATTTTATGAAGAAAATGATATGATTGAAGGTTGTCAAGCATGACCATCAAGGTAGCCAAGAGATTTTCAACCAAAATTACACTAGTTTTTCATTCCCATTACCGTAGTTTATTACCACCTACCAAACGGGTCGTTTGTGTTTTTTGTTAATAGACTGTTTGTATGAACCCGTCGCACAGTGAAACAATATCATTCAAGACTTGCTACTTTTGATTTAAACTCAACCCAACTTTTATCCGGCCCACTATACAAAGTCTTGGCTTCCCTTAGCCCATTCTAAGTTATTTGACCCGCATCAACCGTTGAAGGCCCGGGTTTTTAAAGTTGGGTCGCAACCTAACATTCCTTGCTAACTTCTACAATTCTGTGCAGCATGGAGGAAGCCCAAACATAGGATTATTTGAAAATTTGAAACATATAAATAAAATTATATTAAAAAATTACATTATAGCCAATTTTTAAAACTATTTCCCAAAATAAGCACTTTTTT
Source organism: Amaranthus palmeri (assembly GCA_019776075.1). NCBI lineage: Eukaryota > Viridiplantae > Streptophyta > Magnoliopsida > Caryophyllales > Amaranthaceae > Amaranthus > Amaranthus palmeri. Next base: position 2,496,726 of record JAAKBH010000271.1, on the reverse strand, counting down.
GTCAATGCTAAAGTTTGGAGTATGTTCGCTCTTAGTAACAGCAGCCCATTACTTAATCTGAGTCAACAAAAGTCAGCTTAATAATCGACCGCTCACAACGGCCGATTATTGAGCTGACTTTTATTGACTCAGATTAAGTAATGGTCCGCCATTACTAAGATCGAACATACTCCAAACCTTACCATCAGGAAAAAAATGCTTATCTTGGGATATAGTTTCAAAAGTTGTCCATAATGTGATTTTTTTATATAATTTTGCTTATATGTTTCAATTTTTTGGATTATTTTCTCATACAAATATACAATATTTGCTAAAATCATAAACGGATCGAGCTGGAGCAAGATGATAGGATCCAACCTATTAGAGCCCAATTTATTTTTAATGGGCCCAACTCAATCAATTCACTCATTTTTTACTGAGGTCGTCTCATCGTGACTGTGAAACGACATCAATTAGCTAGGTTAGCCAAACTACATCATAGAAAATAGCTTTTTGTACAAGAGTGAATTAAGATTTTACTCCCTCCAATTCAACACTAACATCTCATTTGTTTTTTGGACATTATTCATCTTTTACTCTTAATTTGTATTTTATTATTAATTTATAAGTTAAAAACATAGTCATGTGGAATCTTGTTTGATTCGTGTCAATGCAAGGATTATTTATATCAACTTTTCATAATTTTTAATTTTGCACAATTAGAGATATTATTGATTGAATAAGTGCGTTGGATAGAGTGCATAAAGTAAATGGAACATTAGTGGTGAATTGGAGGGAGTATTTTTTTTCCACAAAAACTTGGGCGAGACCGCCTCACTTGTGAGACGCGTCTTATTGGGCCAGCCCAATCACACATATTTGTCTACCAATTTTACAAATTAAAATGTCAATTTTAAGAGTTAAAAGACCAATTTAAAGACTTAAAAGAACAATTTTAAGGATTTACAAAATTACAATTGACATAAATCATGAAATTTGATAATTTCAAGATTTAAAAGTTCAATCTCAATACTTAAAAAACCAACTTTAAGACTTAAAAAGATCAATTGTTACACTTAAAATTCTCATTTCAACTTTAAAGTAGGATAACTCAAACATTAATGTTGATATTAAAACTTTAAAATAGACCTTTTAAGTCTAGAAAATTAGTATGTCAGAATATTCAAAAAAAACTTATTGAGACTACGCTAGTTGCATGGATAAGGCAGTCTCACAGGAGACTTTCTATTTTTTTTTTTTTTTATGTTTTTTGTTAATAGACTGCTCAAATGAACCCGTCTCACGGTGACAAGATCTCTCAGAAAACCGGTTGTTTTGAAAGTGAATGTTGGAACTTGGAAGATGGAAGATGGAATTTCACATGTCTTTCCAGTCAATTTCATTAGTCATCTCAAGTTCTCAACACCTTTTTTCTTTAGATAGTTTACCTTGGGTCTTGCTCAAAAAAATGTGAATATGAGCTTTCAGGAAATTTCGTTTTAATGGTACAATCAAGCAATTTCATAGTCTATTCATGTAGATTCCATTGAAGCATCGAGTTTAAGCTAGTATAGCAGTATATATATATGAGATATAACAATGAAAAACTACTTACTAACATTTCTCAAACTTGTCTCTTTCTTCTGTAATATGTACTCTCTTCTTTCCATTTAATTTGCAGTATTTTCTATTTTGGTCTGTCGCACTTAATTTGCATCATTTCTATTTTTGAACTTTGGCCCTTTTAATCTCAACCATACATTTTAACTCTCTTTCACTTTCATCTACGCAATTCATTCTTTCTCTGTTAATTGTCATTACTCGGACCCTGCCTTGTGCGGGATACCGAGAAGGTCCTTTTCTTTCCTTTTCCTTTATCCACCTTTTTCTTAAAAAAACAACTCTTTTCTTTTTGATGCAAATTATTCAAGGCAGAGGGAGTAATCTGTAATCTGCCGAAGCACAATTCAAAACACAAACTTCTCTTTTCTGGAACCAAATATGGAGCTCGTTGGATCATTTACAGTGGGTGTTGCAGAAAATTTGATTGCTTCCCTGTTAACTGAGGAGCTCAAAGAGATCAGTTCGATCAGGAACTATAAAAATGATCTTACTGATCTGCAGACGACTGTTGAAACTATCAAGGCTGTGCTGATTGATGTAGAGGGCAAGGAGGAGCTTTCTCGTCAAGACGAGCTTCGTATCCAACAGCTCAAATCTGTTGTGTATGAAGCTGATGATTTGTTTGACGAGGTCATCACTGTCATCAAGCGAAAGCAGCAAAGTGAGGAAGATGCAACCGTTTCCAAAAAGGTTCAACAATTCTTCTCTGACAAAAATCCTATCAGTTTTGCTTCGAAAATTTCTAGAAAGGTTAAGAAGATCAGGACAAAGTTGAACAATATTACGCAGAATCACAATATGTTCAACTTTAGTATTGGCTCTCAACCTATAAGGAGGAGAAGAGAGGAGACTTGTTCTTATGTGTATGAGGGTAATATAATTGGGAGAAAAGATGATGTGGAGAAGATTGTAGGTACATTAATAGATCCTACCATTCATCAAGATGTTTCTTACCTTACAATTGTGGGGATTGGAGGATTAGGAAAAACAGCTCTTGCCCAACTCGTGTACAACGATTCAAGGGTTACAAGTGTATTTCAACAGAAATTGTGGGTGTGTGTTTCTGATCATGATGATAAACACCTGAACATCAATGAGATACTCCGTAAGATTCATGCATCAGCTACTGGTCAACTGAACGAGAGTATAACCATGGATCGAGTCAAAAATCAACTTTGTAAACTGCTCGCAACCAAAAAATTCTTGCTTGTATTAGACGATGTTTGGACGGAAAAACTCAATCATTGGCTTAAGCTAGTTGATGTCTTATTAAAAGGCAAGAGAGGAAGTTGGGTTGTCGTAACTACACGTTCACATGACACGGCAAAAATTATTGGACATGGTTCAACATATGAACTGCAGGGCTTGACACATCAGCATTCCTGGCATTTGTTTCAAAAGATAGCATATGGGGCCACACAATCAAACGACCCTCATGAATATTTCAATATCGGGAGAGAGATTGTTGAAGGATGTGCTGGAGTCCCTCTTGCGATTAGAGTGGCAGGAAGTCTTTTGTTCGATCAAGACAAGAGCAAATGGTTATCATTGAAGAGTATCGGATTATTCAACTCTAGAGAAAGCCAAATGGACATCATGCCAATATTGAAACTCAGTTATTATCAACTTGAACTTCCATTCAAGAGTTGTTTCACTTATTGTGCATTGTTCCCGAAAGATTATGTGATGGAGAAGGAGTTGCTGATAAGCCTTTGGATTGCACAGGGCTTCATTGTTCCATTAGATGAAGGCCAAACATTGGAAGATGCCGCTGAAGAATGTTTTCGAGTTTTGTTAAGAAGATGTTTCTTCCAAGAGGTAAAACACAATGACTACGGTGAGGTTTTCTCTTGCAAAATGCATGACCTCATGCATGATATGGCTCAAAAAGTAGGAGGAAAGGAGTTATACTTAACCGATTCTATCAACGCCAACATGGATGAAGAAGTTCGGCATGTAACCCTTCTTAAAGGTAATTCTGCACTCTATTCATTCACTGAGACCCATATTCGTTCGTATTTACGTATTGGTGAATGGTATGTAAATGTTACGATGGATCGGGTTTCTTTGGTTGCATTACTAGAAAAGTGGTCATGTCTAAGGGCATTGGATCTTAGTAATTCAGGTTTGAAAAGCTTGCCAGATATGGTGGGTGCATTGGTGCATATAAGGTATTTAGATCTAGCAAGAAATAAAGATTTAGAAGTACTCCCTCGATCAATTACAAAGTTATATAATTTGCAGACTTTGAACTTAACCAAGTGTTTAAAACTGAAAAAATTGCCGGAAGATTTGAGCAAGTTGGTGAATCTGAGGGTGTTAGATATAAAATCATGTCATGGGCTTACTCATATGCCTTCGGGCATAGATAAGTTGAGTTACCTTCGTAAATTAACGAGATTTGTGGTCGGAGAAAGATCGTCAGATTGGATGCAAGTGCGGAATCATCTGCAAGAACTTAAACAACTCAAGAGCCTCAGAGGTGAGCTTGACATGAAAATAAACACCCCCTTAAATACTTCTGCAATAGTCGAGGAAGATCGAAGGGAAGGAGCATATCTAAGGAGTTTAGAACATCTCAATGAAATCAAGATTATGCTTGACGCAAGTCAGGACGATGAGGAACCAAAAAGGCTCATGGAAGAGCTCCGACCACATTTTAATCTCAAGGGGCTAGAACTCGGGGGTCGTAATCCGAGTATGCCAAGTTGGGCTACAGGATACCAGTTAGTGAAGTTTCTTCCAAATCTCATCAGGTTGCAACTCTCTAATCTCCACATTAATAACCTCACCTGCCTTGGTAATTTACCCCACCTGAAAACTCTCACACTCGAGTACTTGAATGAATTGGAGTACATGATTGATTATTGTGTCGCATCAGCAACGACTTGCTTATTTCCTTCCCTTGAGAAACTTTCATTATATTATCTTCCGAAACTGAAAGGATGGAGGAGATCAAGAGTGATGGCCGAGGAGGTAGATTATGAACAGCTCCTTGGTGAAAGCAGCGACAACATGGAACCATTACGACTTCCTCAACTAAGGACTCTGTGGGTTAAAAGTTGCCCAGAACTTAAAGGAATTCTGTTGTGTTATGCTGTGGAAGATTTGAATCTTCAAGAGTTCAATCCTAGGCTCCTGCAAGTAATAACCCAGGAACCAGGGAATGAATATCCAGCAGCCACAACTAGTAACAATACCAGGTATACTAATCTGCCATCATCTTGCCTATTCTGACATTCCCATAGATTGTAATAAATAACAGCCCATGGTCTAAATTTTTTATACGCTAACGCTTTTCATTGTCTTAGAACTTTTATGTGGAGTTTTTGGGAGAGGATACAGAGGCGAAGGCGATCTTAACACTTTGTCAAGTCGCTCTGAACAGGTAACATTCAAATTATTCTCAAACAGCAAACATATGCAAGAGATGTTTTAATCCAAAAACGTGTTATTGTTGTATTTCGCAGCTTGCATCACTGGATTTGATGTGCTAAGAAAGATGCGCTTACGAATCAGAACGTTCAAGTTCTTTTCGTTATTCTTTAAAGAATTATAACCAACACCCTCAACAAGAAGATCAAACCTACTTCGGATATGGATTGGCTTAATGTTGGTTAAACATTTGATGTCTTCTTAGCTTTAGTTTTTTTACCTTGTTCATAGGCTATGTGGTTTTTTCGCTTAAGGGCCCGCTTGAGGGATGTTCCATTCTAGATAGTTTGTTTTTCTTTGAAAAAAATAAAAAAGGTTAAGTTAGTTTCAATTATCAAGGATCAAGATCCTTATGTTTAGCATCTATCTATTTTATATGAAGTAGATAGATGGTCATGTAAATTTTTAAGATTATGAGAAATTAATACAAAACATAATATAATTTTTCTATAAAAGATTTCTCTTAAATTTTGAATAATTCTCATGGTATCAAAGCGCACGATTTCTGATCAAGATGTCAGATACGAATTTTCATCAATTGTTAATCCACCAGGCAAACTAGCAACGTGTGCTATACCTGTTGGACAATTTAGAGTATATAAAGACCTAGATTATATATACAACATACCAAGTATAGCGGGACAGTATGCAATAATAGCTAAGTCCAAAATATGCCTAATAATAAGATTCGCAAATAGGGTAACAACAAGAAAAGCCGACTCGTCGCCCCCATAAGCGACGAGTCGTCACTTGTTTACTGCATTGTCTCAATTTGAGACAGAACCCAAAGCCGAGTTAGCGTATGGGTGAAATCTCGGACTTGCATTTTAACTTCTCCATTTCAAGCATATGCATATCCAACGGAGAAACTTTCGAATGAACTTAGTTTACTCGGACTTGCATTTCAACTTCTCCATTTCAAGCTCTTGCTTTAAGGATTCTAACCTCTTAAGCAAATCTATGTTCTCCTGTTTACCAAGTCGAAAATCACAGGTAATTCATAAATCCTTTTCATGGCAAACAAACATGATGAGGATACCCCTTAAAATGCTAAATCAAAGTATAAGTACTCACACGAAGGATTCTTCAGCCTTAACCCAATATAAAAAAAAGATGAAATTCATATTTATTCATAATTTACCTTTTGTAGCCTTTCAACTCTTTCATCAACACTCGGCTTGTCCTTTTCTAATTTACTATGGGATTCCTTTACCTGAAAGAGGAGAAGATACTCGTAAAGTCGTAATCAACTACAATTCATGCCTTCATGGTATATAATACAGATGATTAGGAATGTAGTGTAAAGATCCCATGTAAAGCAAAATAGAAAGGTACAATCCGAAATGGCGAAAATGGCAACTTCACATGATTAATGGCCAGGCTAAACCTAATGAGAACAAGTCATACAAGAATTTAGTAGATGTTGAAATGTACCACAAGCCTCTAATGAGAATTCTCCGTAGAGAAAGGTGACAAAATATTGGAGAGAGATGTCTACTAAGAATCTTAGCTTCCATATCTCATTTCCTAGTCCTCCAAAAAGGTGACATAAATAATGTACGAGAGATTTAGCTTGGTCAAAGTAGTTTCACCGTACACTCAATAACTCGATCAAACTAACTTGAATCAGGTTTGTACATTGAATCCAGGACTTTTGACGTTGGCTTTACTGTTTCACACATCAAGAAAAAGGAAGAATTGTTGTTTGAGTTCTTCTAACACAAATAATTTTGGAAACTTTTTAGGTTACATTTGGGAACAAGTATTTCATTTCAAATTGTAGATTTCAGTTATGAAATCAGTTAATGAATAATTGAGAATGACAAGGTTTGAGAGTTCATTTGTCAAACACTAAATTTGAATCAAATTCATATTTTAAATGAAATATCATTCCCAAACATAGCGTTAGTTCATTGACATTTAACTAAAGATATACAACCTTAGGTCCTATCTTAGGTTATCAAGTAAACATAGTATCGATATTCAAGTAAACCTATAAGCACGCCAATTAAAGGGACAACCAAACAAAACAACAAGAAAGTGGACGGAAAAACATCGATAAAAAGGTCCAATTATGTAACTTGAACATCATGGGAAAAATTAAGGGGTATACCTCAGTGAGCTCCTTCATACATTGAGAGGCTCTAGCCCTTTCTTCATCAAACCTAGACCTCCACTCAGCCGACTCGTCCATTGCTTCTCTATGGGCAAGATCAAATTGTCTCCTACACATTTTGAATAACAATTCAAATCATGGAACCTTCTAGTAATCCAATGCATTCACAAATTAACAGCAAAGAAAGTACTACCAAAGGACTAGGCCACATACTGACATACAATTCCCAACTAATATCTACTTGCAGATTCAAAATGAAATTAATTCAGTGAGTTCATTCTGAAACTAACAACTTATACTGCAAAGCAATGCATAACACTCAAAAATCACCATTTAAACTCTTAATTTTTCTAGCTATGGAGCAAAACATACAAAAATAGAAACCAATATTCATTTGTAATTGCTCCTTACTTGAAAATTATGACATGTTCTCTTCACCTTATTTGATTACCTCTTGTTTGAACCATCACCATTACATTAATCACCACATTGGAACATATTCCTTCACATTTTAAACACAATTATCAACATAAAATTCCCAACTCCCAATTCACACTTTAACCCCAACACTAATGCTTATCTAATCTTATGTGAATATCCAAATGTGACCGGTAATCGACGCAAACAATGACACAAAAGTAATTGACATATAACAACAAAAACAAAGCATTAATCACAAATGATCGAGATCGATTACATGAGTCAATTGGAATAGTCTAATTGGTTGTCCAAATTAATTCTCCTAAAAGTTTTCAAATCCTCTATTGCTCTTGGTCTTCCTAACCCTCTTCCAAAATAATAAATCCCAGACCCCAAATTCCAATTTAGTATTTTCTTATCGATTTATCAGTATCCCATCGTTACATGCCCAAATCATCTTCAACCATTTGTTCTCCCCTCGTGTTCAATATCTTAGTCATTCACACATACAAGAGAGTTAAAAAATCAAAACCCAATAAATTAGAGCTAGTAGCGCAAATAACAGAAGAAAAATCAAGCAAATAGCAAGCAAATGCTCACATTGTTCAATATCAGATAAGTATCAAGCAATCTAGGCATGAATCGAAGAGAAAAGGGTTGTCGTTTCATACCTAAGCAATTCAGTATCGCCAGCAGAAGTCTGGTAATCAATGATCCATAATCTAAAGTAAACAATAATACCCAATACCATAACAGTGGCTAATCCGAGAAGCAGAGCTCTTCTAGGAATGCCCATTTGATCTCTCCTCCTCTTACCGGATCCTCTAGAAATGTTCATGATGCGGAAGAATGCTGCGCTTTCTGCTGAACCATCTCGGGACTCGGAGTGTCCGGGGATGCCAGTTTATGTTTTTGATTTTGAACAAACACGGGCTAAATTACGGTTGGTGATCCGATCGAACAAACTCGATGACCCGATAGACACCCGACTTTATAATCGAATTCGATTTGACCCGACTTAAAAATGGATCTACAATTACGTAAAAACCTATGTGAACGCAAAATCCGATTTTGAACCGACCCAAAACACTTGACCCGAAATTATCCCGATGACCCGAATGAACACCTCTAGACCCACCCAACCTATTGCTTGGACGAAAGGTGTTCAAAGCTAACTTGATGATTCGATATTTACTTGATATTGTGACTTTAGCCGACTTCAAAATTAACTTAAATTAATATAAAAATTAATGTGAACGCAAAATCCGAGTTTGAACGGACCTGAAATATCCGACTTGAAATTGACCCAATGACCTGAATGAACATCTTTAACTTGGACAAGGAACATTATTTGATTGCGGGAGGATTGGTTGAGTCTGCTGATATTTGATAGCTGATTGGCCTAACAAAGTTTATTGTTTGTCAAAATAGAGTATTGGACAATTTTATTGTATTTTGAAATAAATAGATGTTAAATTTTCATTTAATAATAATATTTGGTAAATTAGTAAGTAGCAATTTATCTAATAGAAAATAATTTGCCAGTTAATTTTGCATACGTTGGTGTGAGCTGTTTTTACATAAGTATTTTTAAATATAAGATTGAATGTTTGCATTAATTTAATTAGACTATTTACCTTAATTTAAAACAATCTCACTATAAAGTATAAACTGTTTAATGATATTTTGTGGACAATAAATCATGATTAATGAAAACAATTAAATAGTCACAAATTATTGTATGAGAAAGTCTCATTGTGTCCACGGTGAAACTATCTCTATTAAATTTGTGTAATGTATACTTATAAAAGCGACTACTTACATTTTTAATTGACCATTTATAATGGTAAAGCGGTGAATTTTATACTCTTAAAGTGACTACTTATAACCTTAAAATGATTATTTACAATCTTGAAATAATCCGTTACAATCTTAAAGTGACAAAAAATAATAGCAAAGTGATTATTTACAGTTTTAAATAATCATTTTTATAGTCATAAATGATCCTATAACCTTAAAGTGGTCAATCATAGAAATGCGCTATTGTATAAGTTCATCTCATGTTGAGACATTCTCATAAAACACTTATGCAAATAAGAATACGTGCGATTTGTTTTTAGATCGTTTCACTAATAGACATTATCTCACGAAATAACCGAGGAAGAGTTATGCAACCAAATTTGAAACACAAATTCATAAATGAGACGGTCTTATTTGATCAATTTTAAAGTGCTCAATTAGAAAAATAGATTAATTATACAAGTCCACTCATCGTGAGACGATCTCGTACAAAACAATCTCATACAAGACTAGCTGAATTTGAAAATCATTTAAAACCTCAACGGCTCGTTTGGTAGATGTTAATAAAGCATGGTAATGGTAATGAAAAATTAGTGTAATTTGGGTTTAAAAATCTCTTAGCTACCTTGATTGTCATGTTTGACAACATCCAATCATCTCATTTTGTTCATAAAATTCATTCCAATGCATTACCAATGTGATAGATGGTAATGGAAATTTGTGAATAAAAAATCTTTTGGGAAATTCCACGTGGTAGCCCTGAGGTTTTGGGTTTTCCACGTGGTAACCAAAACTTTTAAAAAATCCACGCGGCAACCCTGAGGTTTACCAAATTGTTCCACGGTGACCTTTTTGCACATAAAACATTAGAAAAACGTTAGCAAACGTTAATTTTCGAAGCTTTAAGGCTGTTGTACGACTATTTATGCGACTCACCATTTCAAATGTCATCAGTTTCAACTTTTCCTCCCAAAATATACACCTTAACTCAACCATTTTTGGATTTGGGGTAAAAATATGATTTGGATGAAAAAGGGTAGAGTTAGGGTTTAAATTTTGGAGAAAAAGATTGAAACAGATGACATTTGAAATAGTGAGTCGCATACATAGGCATAAATCAGCCTTAAAGCTTCAAAATTAACGTTTGCTAATGTTTTTATGTGCAAAAAGATCACCACGGAACAATTATATAAACCTCAGGGTTACCGCGTGGATTTTTAATAAGTTTTGGTTACCACGTGGAAAACCCAAAACCTCGGGGTTACCACGTGGAATTTCCCAAATCTTTTTTATGATCAAAGTTTCATTACCATGTGAATGATATGAAAATTTTGATGGAATTTTACACTAAAAATCATTCTCATTACCACCATTTATTACCACTAACCAAACGGGCCGCAAGAGCTACTCTTGTGAGATACCGTTTCGCGGTGAAAAGAATTTTATATACTAATAATTTGTAAAGTTGGTCTAGGATGAGACGACCTCCTAATGAAACCATCAATTTGGGTCGACACAATTCGCACGTGTAACAACGTGGACATTTTTTAGTTTTATAGACAATTTTCAATTTTAATCTTAAAGGTATCAATTTTCAAATTGATACCTTTAAGATCAAAATTGATTGCTAGAAGGTCTCCTGAGAGACCGTCTATGCATAGACGACTCTCTCAATAGCCCAACCTAATGGTTGACATGACTATTCAGTTACTCATTTAACAAATAAGCTGACCCATATTTACCCGTCTGTGCTAAGACGGTCTATAGCAAAAATTTTGATTGCTTGCTAAATGCCTAGAAAATTAAAATGTTGTTTTACACGATGGGCCGGCCACTTCGTCTTAACTTGCGAGTTGCTACAGTCTCATCCAAGTTTTTGTGTAATTTGTATTTTTAAGCTATTTAACCCATATATAAATGCATTTCATGATGAGACCATTTTTCCTCCTTATACGTTGTTTATAGTTTTTTATAAGCGGAATACACTCGGTTAGAATGATGATGATAATGTGACCGTTTCTTTGAAACCCAAATCACTATTCTAAAAGCCCAAATTCCAAAAACTGCAGAAACATCGGCCCAATAAATTCCAGTAATCAAAAACCCTGATTATAAACTGTAACAAACCCTAACCCTAATCCTCTAACCAGCTCATTCCTCTTCCTCCAATCCTTTCATCCATCAACACCGCCGCCACATTTTCTCTCTTTCTCTCTCTAAAAATGCCGCCAAAGTTGGACCCATCTCAGATAGTGGACGTCTTCGTCCGAGTCACCGGAGGAGAAGTTGGAGCAGCGAGTTCACTCGCTCCGAAAATCGGTCCACTCGGTCTTTCTCCAAAGAAAATAGGAGAAGATATTGCTAAGGAAACTGCAAAAGATTGGAAGGGTTTACGAGTGACTGTTAAACTTACTGTTCAGAATCGTCAAGCCAAAGTTACAGTTGTTCCATCTGCTGCTGCATTGGTGATCAAAGCTTTGAAAGAGCCAGAAAGAGATAGGAAGAAGACTAAGAATATTAAACATACTGGTAATATCTCTCTTGATGATGTTATTGAGATTGCTAGAGTTATGAGATGTAGATCTATGGCTAAAGAATTGAAAGGTACTGTTAAGGAGATTTTGGGAACTTGTGTTTCTGTGGGTTGTACTGTTGATGGTAAAGATCCTAAGGATTTGCAACAAGAGATTTCTGATGATGAGGTTGAAATTCCTGAAAATTAATAAGCTAATCGACTTGTTGTTTTCCAATTTCATTAATTTTGCAATTAGTAATCCTTCAGAGTATTATTATTAGGGTTTTGATGAATGATGAATGAAAACATAAGGTTATATTTGAATGTTTTGGATATTTATGTTCTTCCACATTGTTGTTCCCTTTCTAAATTGCAAATGTTTTCATTGATAATTTTGGTGATATTTGATAGATTATGAATTTTGGGCAAATAGGTTGAATTTAATATTGCAATTGCCTTGTGATTTTGATTATTTACTTGTTTAATGAGTTCATTGGATGTTGATCATGTCATTTGCTTGATATCTTTGAATCATTGATTTGTATAAATGCTAAACTCAGTCAGTAAAAGCCTAGTTTGATGATGTTATAGTTTAATTACGAGTTCGTTTTTCCCATTCAAGTTTTGGAATCAAGTTTATTGCTTTGGTATACATCAATGGCTAGGTACTTAAAGTTATTCTCCCACATGCCTCTTTGAATTTGTAACACAGAGATCAAGTTTTCTTTAGTTTTGATAGGTGATTAAGTAAAAGTAAGTCATTCAAACCAGCCAATGCTAATGTTCGATAAGCTAGTTAGTTGAAAGTTAAACAGGCAATGCTAAATTTTTCGTACTGTGAATTTGAGCTGATAGGATGGTAATGTTGCGCATCAATTTAGTATGGGCAGTGCAGTGAAATTTGTTCACACCAGACTCTAGAGTTGTCTAGATTGAGTTTATCCAGCCCCATTTAGAGCAGAGTCGAGCCTAGGCGTAAATATCTGTACCTGTAGTGACTCAACTGAATCATTTCTGAACTCCATTTGTTCCAATCAGTAAACCAAAATCCATACTGTTGAAAACTCCATTTCTGAGGACTGAGATGATTCGAGTTTGATTTGGTTATGTTAGGCAAGTTGTATCGGAATGATGGCTAGCAGGATGCAATAGCAACTGCATCCTCCCCTTTTTTGATAACCTTTTCTCTTATCTTCTCTGGCTGAGCAATAGAAATTAGAAAGACCATTCTACACCATACAATTGAGAAAGCCATACCTTTGCCCACCCGAGTGTATTTCTTTGAAAGTTCGAGTCATTGGTTCGATAGATTGAGAGAGGGCTCCTTAACAACCTACTTTGTCAAAAACTCGAGATATTCTTATTGTTCTCTTCAGTTACTGTTGTAGATATTCATCCGTTCAGGGTTGCAGCTTCTGAAGTATATAAGTCGACCAGAGCGACTTTAACACCATACTTAATCACAAAAACGACCCGTTTATTACATTTTAATAATTTTTATGACTGATGAGGTTTTTTTATTCACTGTACTGAAAAGCCACTTATCTAGCTTGTGTTTTGCATGATCTTGCTAAAATACTCCCTATACAAGCACATAGAAACTTAGAAAGGTAAAATGGGGTTATATCAGTATTCCTCAACCCCTTATTTGAGAGGTAGAACCCTACATAGCTCGCAATCCCGTTGACTTAGAGCGAGAAGTGAAGAGTGGAAAATACAAATAAAAAGTGATCGGTTAAAAGTGTAAGATTTCAAACGAGATATATAAAGCGAATAGGAGACAGTACTGAATAAAAATTTAAGGATTATTTTGTTAGTAAGTTTTTAAAAATATTCCATTTTAATATATCTTCAATAGTTTAAATTTAGGTTAGTAGATTGCATCCCATTTTAGATATTGGTGCGATGCAAACTATCCAACCAATATTTTCTATCTTTACTTGTAATTTTATTGCAAATTTAGATAAATAAATAAATTTATCTTAATATAAATTTATATTATCATTCATCTAAAACACTCAAATATCACATTCTCCACCAATAGTTCTTTTAGTTTAAAATTTAGTCTCTCTTTCTCATAATTAGAGGAAGAGAGGGATAACAATTTAATATATTCATCACAAATTTTTAATTATTTATTTATTATTTATTATTTTTTTTTATAACAATGGCAAGAAATATAAGTTTTATTATGGAGGTTGCTCCTCCTCCATTTTTGTATCCTCGAAAACCTTCTCATTCTCCAGGACTTGAAACAATTAGGGAAGAAACCTTTGAAGGGTGTGAAGAAAAGTGCAACAAATAATATTTATTTTATTATTTGGGTAATTGGATTTTGGTGTTTTTTCATTGTAAGATAATGTTTAGGAATTTATTAGAAAACAATTCATACCAATGAGACTAGTTATTATATTGCACATAATGATTGTGACTTTTTTAAAATAGATTTTTTTTTGATTAAATCGTTCTGTATGTGATCATTGTTATTATATTATAGATGTATGACATTTTTATCAATGAATTTTTAGATTTCTTTAAAAAAATTCAGCAAAATCAAACCTCCTTTTTCTTTTCATGCTTACACGCTTTGGTGGTCGGTTTCTCATAAGTAAATTCTAGTAATTAATTCATGTAACAAATACTTAATAGTTAATATATCTGCTTATAGAATGCTAAAATTAGAGTCTGAAAAACGATGAAAAACAAAAGATGATAATATGCTTGTCCAACCTATATGAATAAACAATCAAAATATTTAAATATTTGTACCTAATGTATGATGCCATTTTTGTCCAAACTATATAAATAAATTAACTTATCTTTTGCTCTAGGTGAAATTATATTGGCTCTTAATAAAAGAGTGAAAATATAATGGGGTGGTTGATGACTTGGTGTGTGTTCATACATATTTCCTCATTATTGTACCATAAAAAATTATATTTATAAATTATCATATTTACCACATGTTAATTATTAAAGTTATATTATTTCCATACATATATATATATACACTCATATTTGATCTTCTTAATTGATAGAGAGCTAACCAAAATCACAATATTTCATTGTTTGTGAATTCATCCATAAATTAAAAGGCTAATGGAGTTTTTCCTCTTCTTGGCTATGGGCTTCTTAATTAGCTTAATTAGTAATCCATTGCTTAATTATCCATGTTAATTTCGAGTGTTTTCTGGTCAACGAGCCAACAACTATTATCGCTTTTCGATGATTTTAATAAAATATTTAGAATTAAATATGAGGAGTTTTCTGAGATTAGAAGCATCACAGATTTACATATTCGTGTTGGTAATAGTTTGAAACTATGAATCATCCATAAGTCAATGTAATATATATTACAGTTGTATTGTTACTTTATAGCAATTTGTGATATATACATTTTTCTTCAAATTATTTGAAATAAATTATACTTTCTTATTCAAAATGAACATGCTTTCATGAATTTAGGTCCGAAATTGCGTAGGTAATGACTTGGTTTATTTGATTAAAAATCAGTTAAGATTGAATTGTACTCCTATGATATACTTGACTCAACATTTCAAAAACTAATACGTATCTATTTTGTTCTTTTCGTTTACTTTTGGCTTTTGCATAGTTTTTGAAGCAAACTTTAAACCTCAATATCTCTAAATACTCATAATAAAAAATCTATACATAGTACTAAAATAAAATACAACTGACATAAGCAACTAAAAAAAAATGATGAGGTGTCATCTTCTCAAGAAAAATTTTCCCTCCATTTTGTGAAGATGATGTCATTGTATAAGAATGACTATAGAAATATTAGATGCTAAAGATGATGATTAATTTGAGACAATCATTAAAAGCTTTTAATTGGGAATATAACATAAATTTAAATAACAATATAGAGTAATAAATATATCAATCAAAGATGCACAAATTCATTATTATCTCTGATTTTCAATTTTCAAAGCACCATTAATCTACTATTTATTATAAAAATTATTTATTTATGTACAAATTAATTATATTATTTTTGAATATACTTTTAAAAAAATAAAAGTTTACAAAAATGATTATAATTTCAATAATTATTATATTATAGATACAAACCGAGATTAATACAAAAGAAATAAAAATTTTATTCGTTTTTTATATTAAAATGAAAAAACCGTGCATCGCACAGGAATTATTTAGTACATAATAAAATAGTATACATTACTAATCTAACGAGATCTCACATGAGTATATTTTATCTTCTAAATATATGTTTAAACTATTAATTAAATTTATCTCTTCTTAAAGTGAAATATTCTAAATAAAAAGAATATTAAAAAATCAAAGAGGGTAGCTGTCTAAAAAAAAAATCAAAGAGGGTAAAAAAAAAAATCGAAATTCATTGACAAATATATTAATAATACAACTATATTTTTCTTCTTCAAATTAAGATCAATAAAAAAAAAGTATATCATTCTTAGAAATATTCTTCCTCAAAAAAAACAAAAGTACTCGAAAGACAATCTTATCTAGCTAATAAGGATGAAGTTTGTGTCGTAAGAGGTGAGCTTGCAGATTTAATTTCACTTAGGTTGTGTTTGGAACTAGTATTATATTTCAAATTAATGATTTTAATTATGAAATTATTAATGTAGAATTTGAAAATGACAAGGTTTGAGAGGTCATTCTCAAATCCTCATCTTTAAACCATTTTTATAACAATTGTGGATTTGAATCAAATCCAAATTTGAAATTTTATTATTTGTCAAACACTAATTTTAAGTTAAATCCGTATTTTCAAAATGAAATTCACATTCCCAAACATAATATTAATTCTTTTTTTTAAAAGAATGAATATCTCTTTCTGAGAATCTTGTGTCTGACCGCAAGACTCTTTTGATTGCATATTGTGACACATTTATTTGTGTCAAAATTTTTACAAAATTGTATGTGACACTTTATTACAAAATATTTGCTTAACTCTTTTGTTACAAAATGTTGGTGACTATTTTTGATATTTTGTCACACTTTTGGCCTTATTTTGTGAAACTTATTTTATAAATTAATATGTGACACTTTTTCACAACACAAATTACACATATTAGCAAAACATTTGTGACACTTTTTATTAAATATTAGTTACAATTTATACGTAGTTTTTCTGACGTTTTTATTTTAAATATGTGCATGTGCGTGACACTTTACCAAAATATTAGCGACAAAAATTTTGTGACACTCTTTTTTAAAGTTTTGTGACACTTATTTCTGAAATTTTTGAGACACTTATTTTTAAAAGTTTTGTGACATTTATTTTTAAATTTTGGACACTTGTTCTTAAAATTTTTGAGACACTTATTCTTAAAATTTTTTGACACTTATTCTTAAAAATTTTTTTGACACTTATTCTTTAAATTTTTGTGACACTTATTCTATAGTTTTTTGTCACACGTATACTTTAAATAATCGTGATAGTTATTCTACAAATTTTTTGTGACACTTATTCTAAAAAATTTTGTGACATTTATTCTTTAAATTTTGTGACACCTATTTTTAAAATATTTTGACACTTGTTCTTTAAAATTTTTCTGACACTTAACTTTTAACTTTTTATGAGATTTATTCTTTAAATTTTTGTGAAACTTATTCTACAAAATTTTTGTGACACTTACTTTAAAAATTTTTTTGACACTTTTTATTAAAACTATGTGACACTTATTCTTAAAATTTTTTGACACTTGTTCTTAAAAGTTTTTGTGACACTTATTATTTAAATTTCTGTGACTATTATTCTTTTAATTTTTGTGACACTTATTCTTAAAATTATTTTGGCACTTATTTTTTAACTTGACACTTAGTCTTTAAATTTTATGACACTTATTTTTAAAATTTTTTGAAACTTGTTCTTAAAAATTTTTGTGACACTTTTTCTTTAAACTTTGTGACACTTATTTATAAAATTTTTTTGACACTTTTTTTTTAAACTTTGTGACACTTATTTATAAAACTTTTATGACACTTTTTTTTTAAACTTTGAGATACTTAAATATAAAATTTTTATGACACTTATCTTTAAACTTTGTGCCACTTATTTATAAAATTTTGTGACACTTTTTCTTTAAACTTTGTGACACTTAATTATAAAATTTTTGTGACACTTTTTATTTAAACTTTGTGACATTTATATGTAAAATTTTTGTGACACTTTTTCTTTAAACTTTGTGACACTTATAAATAAAATTTTTGTGACACTTTTTCTTTAAACTTTGTGACACTTATTTATAAAATTTTTGTGACACTTTTTCTTTAAACTTTGTGACACTTATTTATAAAATTTTTGTGACACTTTTTCTTTAAACTTTGTGACACTCATATATAAAATTTTGTGACACTTTTTCATTGAACTTTGTGACATTTATTTATAAAATTTTTGTGACACTTTTTCTTTAAACTTTGTGACACTTATATATAAAATTTTTTTGACACTTATTCTTTAAACTTTGTGACACTTATTTATAAAAATTTTGTGACACTTTTACTTTAAACTTTGTGACACTTATTTAAAAAATATTTTGACACTTTTTCTATAAACTTTTTGTCACTTATTTATAAAATTTTTTAGACACTTTTTCTTTAAATTTTGTGACACTTATTTATAAAATTTTTGTGACACTTTTTCTTTAAACATTGTGACTTTTATTTATTAAAATTTTTTGACACTTTTTCTTTAAACTTTGTGACACTTATGTATAAAATTTTTGTGACACTTTTTTCTTTAAACTTTGTGACATATATTTATAAAATTTTATTGACACTTTTTCATTAAAATTTGTGACACTTATACATAAAATTTTTGTGACACTTTTCTTTAAACTTTGTGACACTTATATATAAAATTTTTGTGACATTATTTCTTTAAACTTTGTGACACTTACTCTAAACATTTTTTTAATCTTGTTCTTAAAAATTTTTGTGACACTTTTTCTTTAAACTTTGTGACACTTATATATAAAATTTTTGTGACACTTTTTCTTTAAACTTTGTGACACTTATTTATAAAAATTTTGTGACACTTTTTCTTTAAACTTTGTGACACTTATTTTTTTTGACACTTTTTCTTTAAACTTTTTGACACTTATTTATAAAATTTTTGTGACACTTTTTCTTTAAATTTTGTGATACTTATTACAAAATTTTTGTGACACTTTTTTTCAAACATTGTGACACTTATTTATGAAACTTTTGTGACACTCTTTCTATAAAGTTTGTGTCTCTTATTTATAAAATTTTTGTAACAGTTTTTCTTTAAACTTTGTAACACTTAATTATAATATTTTTATGACACTTTTTCTTTAAATTTTGAGACACTTATTTATAAAATTTTTATGACACTAATTCTTTATACTTTGTGACACTTATTTATAAAATTTTTGTGACACTTTTCCTTTAAACTTTGTGACACTTATTTATAAAATTTATGTGACACTTTTTCTTTAAACTTTGTGACACTTATGTATAAAATTTTTTTAAAACTTTTTCTTCAAATTTTGTGACACTTATGTATAAAATTTTTCTGACACTCTTTCTTTAAAATTGGTGACACTTATTTATAAAATTTTATTGACACTTTTTCTTTAAACTTTGTGACACTTAAATATAAATTTTTTTTTGACACTTTTTCTTTAAACTTTGTGGCACTTATTTATAAAATTTATGTGACACTTTTTCTTTAAACTTTTTGACACTTATGTATAAAATTTTTTTTAAACTTTTTCTTCAAACTTTGTGACACTTATATATAAAATTTTGTTACATTTTTTCTTTAAACTTTGTGACACTTATTTGTAAATTTTTTGTGACACTTTTTCTTTAACTTTGTGATACTTATTTCTAAAATTTTTTCTGACACTTTTTCTTTAAATTTTGAGACACTTATTCATAAAATTTTTATGGCACATTATTCTTTATACTTTGTGACACTTATTTATAAAATTTTTGTGACATTATTTCTTTAAACGTTGTGACACTTACTCTAAACATTTTTTTAATCTTGTTCTTAAAAATTTTTGTGACACTTTTTCTTTAAACTTTGTGACACTTATATATAAAATTTTGTGACACTTTTTCTTTAAACTTTGTGACACTTATTTATAAAAATTTTGTGACACTTTTTCTTTAAACTTTGTGACACTTATTTTTTTTGACACTTTTTCTTTAAACTTTTTGACACTTATTTATAAAATTTTTGTGACACTTTTTCTTTAAATCTTGTGACACTTATTATAAAATTTTTGTGACACTTTTTCTTTAAACATTGTGACACTTATTAATGAAACTTTTGTGACATTTATTTATGAAACTTTTGTGACACTCTTTCTTTAAACTTTTTGTCTCTTATTTATAAAGTTTTTGTGACATTGTAAGATTTTTATGACACTTTTTCTTTAAATTTTGAGACACTTATTTATAAAAATTGTATGACACTAATTCTTTATACTTTGTGACACTTATTTATAAAATTTTTGAGACACTATTTCTTTAAACTTTGTGACACTTATTCTTAACATATTTTTAATTTTGTTCTTAAAAATTTTTGTGACATTTTTCTTTAAACTTTGTGACACTTATATATAAAATTTTTGTGACACTTTTTCATTAAATTTTGTGACACTTATTTATAAAATTTTTGTGACACTTTTTCTTTAAACTTTGTGACACTAATATATAAAATTTTTCTTATACTTTTTCTTTAAATTTTGTGACACTTATTTGTAAAATTTTTGTGACACTTTTTCTTTAAACTTTGTGACACTTATTTATAAAATTTTTGTGACACTTTTTCTTTAAACTTTGAGACACTAATTTATAAAATTTTTATGACATTTATTGTTTATTCTTTGTGACACTTATTTATAAAATTTTTGTGCCATTATTTCTTTAAACTTTGTGACACTTACTCTTAACATTTTTTTAATCTTGTTCTTAAATTTTTTGTGACACTTTTTCTTTAAAATTTGTGACATTTATGTATAAAATTTTTGAGACAATTTTTTTTAAAATTTTGTGACACTTATATATAAAATTTTTGTGACACTTTTAATTCAAACTTTTTGACATTTATGTGTAAACTTTTTGTGACACTTTTTCTTTAAACTTTGTGACACTTATATATAAAATTTTTGTGACACTTTTTCTTTAAACTTTGTGACACTTATTTATAAAATTTATGTGACACTTTTTCTTTAAACTTTGTGACACTTATGTATAAATTTTATTTTAAACTTTTTTCTTCAAACATTGTGACACTTATGTATAAAATTTTTGTGACACTTTTTCTTTAAACTTTTTGACACTTATTTATAAAATTTTATTGACACTTTTTCTTTAAACTTTGTGACACTTATATATAAAATTTTTTTGACACTTTTTCTTTAAACTTTGTGACACTTATTTATAAAATTTTTGTGACACTTTTTCTTTAAACTTTGTGACACTTATGTATAAAATTTTTTTAAAACTTTTTCTTCAAACTTTGTGACACTTATATATAAAATTTTTGTGACACTTTTTCTTTAAACTTTGTGACACTTATTTATAAAATTTTATTGACACTTTTTTTTTAAACTTTGTGACACTTATATATAAAATTTTTTTGACACTTTTTCTTTAAACTTAGTGACACTTATTTATAAAATTTTTGTGACACTTTTTCTTTAAACTTTGTGACACTTATTTAGGCGTTAATTGACTTGACTGGACTTAAATAGCGTCTCTAAGGAGAGACGCTCTAGGTGATTGGCTGTTATATTAAACATAAAATATAAAACATTGAACATTAAACATTAAAAATGGAAATGAACCCCTAAACATACGTAAAAATATACAGTCAATAATGACGAAATAACGTGCTTGAATTAATGGATAAATGATTTCCAAATCAGGATCAAATCTCAACTTGTAAAAAAGAAATGGAGTAGAACTTACTCTAAATAGTTCCAAACAAAGTATCTTTAATTGGAATTTTCAAAAAAAAAATAAAAAAGTTAGTCTTCTGAGAGACCGTCTCTTTGTGAGACGTATCTTAAACCCAACTCATTAACAATTAATACCCACTTACCGTATTTTTAATGCCTAACTACAATATTTTAGAGGAAAAAGAATAATCCCAACTATCACCCGTTGGCCAAAAACAATCCCAACTATCGATTATTTTTTAATAATCCTAACAATTCATCGAATTTGCTCAAAACAGTCCCACGGTATCATTTGAGTTTCTTCTAATATGTGTGCTCATTCGCAACATGTGTCATTTCTTCATCACTTTCATCATAATCAAAAACATTATCCCTGCTCAAATTCAAAGCAACTACAACATCACTCAATTGAGGGCGTGAGACTGTTTTGAGCAAATTCGATGAATAGTTAGGATTATTAAAAAATAATCGATAGTTGGGATTATTTTTGGCCAACGGATGATAGTTGGAATTATTCTTGGCGAATTTTCCTATTTTAAAAAATATATATAATAAGTCGATTTAATTATCGATGTTCTCTCAAAAAAACGACTTTCATACGAATTTAATTTGTGAAAAAAAAAAAGTATCTTTAATTGGAAAGTGAACCCCTAAACACGTAAAAAATGGAAATGTCCCGAAACAACCCCCGGGATCTTATTCCTGACAATCTTTACAAATACAAAGTGAAGCTGTCTTTACTACATTTTCAACTTTGTTTCTTATTGCATTTATTGTTGTCTCCATTCTCATCATAACAAGTGTTCAAATGTGGCCCCACTTGATATTTACCTGATTTTGCACGACTAAATTCGATTTCAAACCGACTTTAAATAGATGTAAAAACTAATATGGTTACTATTTACAAGACTAGTTTTGAACTAATCTAAACTGATCAGATGATTTGAATGAACATTTATATTGATGCCATGTGAGAGATATGAGAACTTTCTCAAACTTTCTTTGATAATTTAATGAACGGTCTTAGTGATTATAAGCCACCCGATTGGATTACAAGGGTGTAATTAAATAAATTAAAAATATTTTATTATTAATTATTTTAAATAGCTCAACCGTTTCTTTAATTAAATCTATATACAATTTATATATTTGACAACATTAATAACAAAAGACACGATAAACATTTCTTGCTATCATACCCAATAAAACATAATAATATAGTCAATCAAGAGTC
Organism: Amaranthus palmeri; assembly: GCA_019776075.1. Taxonomy (NCBI): domain Eukaryota; kingdom Viridiplantae; phylum Streptophyta; class Magnoliopsida; order Caryophyllales; family Amaranthaceae; genus Amaranthus; species Amaranthus palmeri. Next base: position 2,473,657 of record JAAKBH010000271.1, on the reverse strand, counting down.
TGATAAAAGATGAGAGACGACAACTCATATTCTTTAGAGGTGAATGCGAACAAAGATTCTCTCAGCTCGAGAAAACCCACAAAAAGATTTCCACAACCAGAAGGTCTCGGTCTCTTAAGAGACCGTCTACGACAAAGACGACTCTCTCAACAACTCAGCCCAATGGCTGACATGACTATTTAATTACTCATTTAACAAATAGACTGACCTATATTTACCCGTCTATGCTATAGACGGTCTATTACAAGAATTTGTTTTCCACGACTAAGATGGTCATTTAAAAAAATATATATTATTGAATTAAAATTGGGGAATTTACGAAATTCCAAATTCCAAGTCATTTGGGACAGATGATTTGTGAAGTGAGAAAATGTGGCCCACAAAAAAAGGTGGCATAGAAAAAATGTGTTATAAGTAAGAAAAAGTAAGAAATGTTGGGCTGAGTTGGATTGGGGCGGTGAATGTTGTTATTGTGTTGTGCAGTGATTGGTTTTGGGGCGGTGCATCACTAGTTTCATGTGATTAAGACACCCTCATTTCCTATTTTCTTTCAAATTTTGCTCAAAATTATGACTAAATAAAGGACTTGGGTCAACTTCAAAAAAAAAAAAAAAAAAAAGTCGGTATCTGTTTGGGATAGTTTATCGTACATCGATGAATTAAAAATAAAGTGTGTATTTATTGAAAGTCGTTTGAGCCATTCATCTAATTTTCATATGATATGATATCGTTTTATCTTATGAAATGTGTACATCCTGTATTTTTTTTCGATTATATTGGCGACTTTGACAATTTAAGTTGTTCTAACTTCTAACAATGCTACTTTTCAAAAAAAAAACTTCTAACAATGCTAGTTCTTTTAAGTAAGAACCGCTGACAATGTCAATCAATAGCAAGGAAAATCGTAACTTATTATGAATTCTAAAATATCATAACATTATAAATATTTGCTTAACATTAAAATTTTTCTAAAATTTTTAAAATAAACTTTCAAGTCTGATTTTAGAAACTTAAAAACATATATATTAAAATTCTATATCAAGCAGAATCTAACAAAATATTACATATATTTAATATTTTAATTTTAACTTTTTCATATATCGTATATAATTATATTAAAATAAATTTTTTCTCTCTGTATATAAAACATTTCAAACATAAACAATAATATAAAAAGACGGTTTACTAAATAAATTAAAGGAGAATATATTCAAAATATTTTTATTTTTGGTAGAAAACAAAAAGGGCCACAAAAAAGTAATCATAAAATGACGAAAGCACCCCCCACTATTAAAATATGTGGAGGAAGACATCATAAGACAGATTATTTATTTTTGTGGTTCATAATCATTAATCAAAATTAGGGTTAGCAAAGAGGTGGGTCCCAATTCTATTTTCCACCACATAAATAAGGGGATAACTTAAAATAAAAACGTAAAAATATAATTGGGCGGCAAAAAGTTACTACTTACTCGTATTTAATTTTTTTTTTATAAAATTGCTTAAAGTTTAAGTGGAAAATATGGTAAAAAAAAATAGAGCTATATTTTAAAATTTTCCATAAGTGGATATTGATGAGAATCAATTTTTTTATTTAATTTATCATTTTAATAGTTTTTTGGACCAATTAAACTTATCTACTATTGATGTATACATATTTGACATCATTAATGATAAATGACATCTTTAATATTTGTAGGAATTTCATATTTTATTAGAAGAAAGACATTAACTTCTTCAAAAAAAAAAAAAAACTTCAAAATAAAATGAGAATCGAATTTTGGTTTAATTGGAGAATAAATAACATGTTTTAGAGATAATCATAAATTCGATTCACACATAATCTTTTCATTTTCCTCGGTCCTCAGCTCACCCCATATTACTTTTTGTTAAGTAAGGTTTTAAGTTTGGTTTTTAATACTCTTTTCCTAACCATGAGTTTATTAAAAAAAAAGAAAATAATATCACCGATAACTAAAAAAATAAGATTAGAACGTAAATTCTTGTTAATGGCAAGTCTTGATCCTTAACACTTTGTTTGAAAGGTGGCTTTAACACTTTATTACATTACTATTGAATTTTTAAAAAAATTATCACGAATAATGCAACTTTTTTGCTTATTACACTAATACAACCTTTTAATTAACCATGAATAATATCAACTTAGAGAGTATTTTCCTATGATATCTCTAACAGGTTAAAAATTAAATTATAGGAGATTATCTGACAAAAAAATTGTTAAATTAGTTAATAAACTAAAGTTAGTATATTCAAGGTAAAAACTCTTTAATTCATTTATAGTTAGTATTATTGTAAAAAAATTAACAAAAAATTATATATTCAGAGCAAAGTATTTTAAATTTTTAACCCTTTTTAAAGTGCTATCACTTACTTAACTAGACAGACTACTTGTTAGATCTGCCTCTCTTACCTACCCAGACAGACTTCTTATTCGATCTGCCTCTCTTCCTAACCTTTTTCCTTCTCTCAGCCAACTCCGTACTAATAAAAAAAAGGAAAAATTATTCCTAAAAAGCCAACTTTTTGGCCATCTGCAAATAAAGAGTCAACTATTTATTCCATAAAAAGACAAACTTTGTCTCATTTTTGCAAATAAAGGGATAACAGGTAAATTTTCAACTCTAAATTTATTGAATAAATACAACGTTGACTCTTTGTTTGCAAAAATGAGACAAAAATTGTATTTTTATTGAATAAATAAAACGTTAACTCTTTATTTGCAGATGGCCGTAAAGTTAGCTGAAACAATTTTTTTTAAAAAAAGTAAACTAAAAGAATAAATTATCTTTCTTTATGAATAAAACTCAATAACATGATGAGAAAACCCTATATAAATAGGCAATGTAGAGTCCCATATTTTCCCATCACCATCTCAAAGCTTAGGGTATTCAACAAATTAAGCTTCATTTTGAGTGTAAATTAAATAAAATTAAATAAAAAAAAAGAGAGAAAAAATGGTGAAAGACATAGAAGTGGGAGGAAGAATAGAAAAAGACTATCAAGACCCTCCACCATCACCATTGATAGATGGAGAAGAACTAACAAAATGGTCATTTTACAGGGCAGTTATTGCAGAATTTATAGCAACAATGTTATTTTTGTATATAACTGTATTAACTGTCATTGGTCATAAATCCCAAAATGAAGCTGATCAATGTAATGGTGTTGGTTTACTTGGTATTGCTTGGGCTTTTGGTGGCATGATTTTTGTTCTTGTTTACTGTACTGCTGGTATTTCTGGTATGTTTTTTTTTTTTTTTACAAAATTAATTAATATTTGAGGTCTTTTAATTAAGAAAAGATTGACATTAATGATAAATATTTCATCCATTTGCTGTGAATAACGATTTTTTAAAAAATTTAACAAATTATCATTTGGTTTTATGATAGAACTCAACTTGTATTGGTTTAATCGTAAGCAAGCTCAATAACAAATTTAACAGTTAGTCTCTTGAGAGACGTATCTCAAACCAGCCTTTTAAATATTAATGCTTACTTATATTATTTTTAATGCTTATTTACCGTATTCTTAATGCCTACTTTCAATATCTTTATGTCTATTTATATCATTCTTAATTTGACTTATTATTATATTTTATAAATATATAATGGATCAACCCGAATTTTTTTTTTTTTGAAAAGTAGGAATTATTTATTACCGAAAAGAAACAAAATCCCACTGAAACTTGGGGGTCCTAAGACCTTCGGCATAAAAAACCCAGCGAGGGATGGATCAGCCCAAATTAAAAATAATCTTTTAAAGAGACTGTAACATTATGTGGAAATTCAATATCATCAATTAATGGTAAAAGTGTGGTAACCTAAATCCTAATCAGGTGCTCTCTTGAGAGACGACTCTCAAAAGTCCATCCCAAATCTATATTTAAAGTTGTAACAATATGTATATTTAGAATTGGACTGGCTTTTGGGAGCCGTCTTTACAATAGACCGTCTCAAGTAAAAATTTGTGAATCCTAATACATGAGGTATTGTGATGGGCAGGTGGACACATAAACCCAGCGGTGACATTTGGGCTATTATTGGCAAGAAAAGTGACACTAATAAGGGCCATTCTATACATGGTGGCTCAATGTTTAGGGGCCATATGTGGTGTTGGGCTAGTTAAGGCATTCCAAAGTGGATACTATACCAAATTTGGAGGTGGGGCCAACACCTTAGCAGATGGGTATAGTAAGGGTACTGGTTTGGGTGCTGAGATTATTGGCACTTTTGTTCTGGTCTACACTGTTTTCTCTGCTACTGATCCCAAGCGTAGTGCCAGGGATTCTCATGTTCCTGTAAGTTGCAACTATTTCCGCTGTTTCTCTGAAATAACGCCATTTTAATATATATATTTAATAAAAAAATGAAAAAGAAAGCTTAATATAAATATGTGAATGTGAATATAAATAAAAATGTGTAGGTATTGGCGCCACTTCCAATTGGATTTGCAGTATTTATGGTACATTTAGCTACAATTCCAGTAACAGGGACTGGTATCAACCCTGCTCGTAGTTTTGGTGCTGCTGTTATCTTCAATTCCTCCCAGGCTTGGGATGATCATGTATGTACATTTTACCATTTTAATTAATTAACATCATTTTAATTGGAAATTAATTATAATTTTAATCATTTTTATTTCTTATTGTGAATAAATAATGCAGTGGATTTTCTGGGTTGGACCATTTATCGGAGCTGCAATTGCTGCTATTTATCACCAATACGTATTGCGTGCCGGTTTTGTTAAAGCTCTTGGGTCGTTTAGGAGCTCATCTAATGTGTGATGTCTTCTTAATCCTCATCTTAAGCATGGTTTTTGGCTACAATGAGGAATATTACCTGATTTATCCTTCAAATTTGCTTAAAGAGTAAAGAGAGATCCTTAAGATGTATATAAGCTTTTATTCTTAAGTCATTGTTGGTGTCTTGGCACTTAATTTCACTTTGTGCCTTTAGATGTCTGTTTGCTTTCTTTTTTTTCCCACTCCTTTGTTGTATTCTGCACTTTAATTAATAATAAATGTCAGTATTCTTCAAAGATAAGTCTCCAACAATTACGGTTATTGTGTACTTTTACGGGTTAAGGGGCTCCGGGGAAGTCTGATGGTCAAATGAACGCAACTTGCGCTGGGTTGTGTTTCTCAAACGAGAAACTCGGACATGCAGCTTGCTGCTACCTAGCTCGAATGAGCAGCCTAGCTTGTTCGAGAATTTCTGCAGTAGACGATTATGCCCCTGTCTAATCTAAGTGCTTGATCGAGTGGGCTCTTTGTAAAACTACTAATCATCTAAACAATTCTTGAACTGTTTGAGTGAGAGCCATACTCATGCACAAAATCAACTCAGTAATCCGAACAAACTAATAGCCTATATTCGTTTCATTAGGGATACAAATGAATGAAGTCAGGTTTTGTTTTCACACAAAGAAACATATATCTCAAAATGAAAACAGACAAACAAAAATGATACCCCTATCACAATCTGGGGTTCCAACGCAAAGATATTCCAAAATAAAAGATATGGAGGGAACAGAAAAAGGGAAAGAATAAAAACTAAGAGCAACCACAGTCCACAAATGGTTGATAAGAATGCCACGCTATAAGTGCGCTACAGACTACGACCAACAGAAAATTAGTGTGGTGAACGATTAAGAGTGGTTCAGCTATGCAACAAAAACAGTACGAAAGAGGACCATCTCAATTCTCATGCTTGATAGCACACTTAATGGGAGCCATATATGGTGTTGGTGTCAGGCTCATGAGAGCTATGCAACGACATGTCTGGAGGCTTCTATAGTTTTGGATTTGCTAGTGTTAATAGACAAAAATAAAAATGTTGGGAGTGAAGAGAAGCTCAAGTCCAGGAATCTGCCATTCTAGTATAACAGCACATCTAGAAGAATGTAACAAACAAGGAAAAAAAATCTGAACACACAACTGAACTTTAAAGACTTATTTGGCGAGAGAATGCAAGACTACAACCCGAGTGCAGACAGTAAGGTGTGAATATAGCTATATCAAGCATTCATATTAACACTTAATACTGAATCATTTACACAGCAAAACACCTTTTCTACAAAGATTCATATGAAAATCAGTACATATACAAAGGATGTAATGAAATACTTCTATTGATACACTGATATGGTGCAAAAGATTTAGGCCTGCATTCAAACAGTAGCAAAGATTCCAAATTTGGCTGAAGAGAGACTCAGAATGATCAATGATCTACAATTTATCTCCAGATCAGCGCAGAGATAAAAGAGGCATGGGAACTACTTGATGCTAGCAAAAAAATCAATGAACAAAGAATGGGAATTTTACCATCAATTGCTGTTTCGAAGGGAGCATGTGGTACGCACCTCACCATGATAGTCAGTGAGTGATCCAAGGTTAGACATCTTCAGCATTGATTTAGAAAATTCTCTCCGGAACGTTGAACCATCATCAGAAGCAAACACTTCTACCAACTTAGCAGTCTTGTAATTAGCCATCAGTTGCTGATCTACATAAAGTAAGCCTCGCCCCATGAGCAATCTCTTGTAGTAATGTGAATCAAAACCTGAGCCTGAGAAAATAAATGAGGCCAATGACTGAGAAAAGGGCCAGCCAGTGGAAGATTCTATCAAATTCCTTAGTCTGGATGGAGAAGGACTTGGAGATGCATCTGAATTGCAGATTCTTTTGAGCTCAAGCAAAAATTCTGCAGGAATTGTGGGATCAGGGCTTCCGGTGCCTTTGAAGTTCGAGAATCGCTTTTGAATAAAATCGCAGCTAATCTTTCCAATGTTGTGCCCCCCTTTTTAAACATATATTTAAAATAAAATTAAAACAAGACTGTGAAAACACAAACTAAGAGCAGAAACTAAATTTAAGACATTGTAAGAGCCTCAAAGGTAATAATGGTTAAGTACCCAAGAGGCTGACAATTTCTTTCTCATTGAATCCCCTTTGTGAAAACAAATTAAGCATCTCTGTAACATTACTGTCAGGACTTGGTATCTGTTCATTAGCTTCATCAAAATATGATGCTAGACTGTCTTTCCGTCCAGTGAGCACAGGGAAAAATGGTCCTCCAGACTGCAATTTAAAAGAAAGAGCATGGGGAAAAACATTTGATGTCTTCAAAACCATAGCAATGCTTTTTGTTCATTCCAAATGAATAATGATGATAGGCAAAGTGCAAAAGCAAGAAAATACATCTATGATAAAGGTACTTGGATGTTGAGACCATAAAAAAAGCTCTTAAATGATTAACACTTAAAAAGCCAGCAAGAAATTTTATACTTTTGCAATCTACATAAAATCTTGAAGCACTAAAAGCATTATATTTATAACTCAACTACTAAGCTAAGCCTATATAAGCATAAACCAGAAGAAAAACCTTGCCGGATGTAATTTGTAAAGTGTCTAGTACTAAATCATCTGAAACAAATGAGATCAAACAAGCAACGGAGCGAATGTTGTCCTAGCAAGTGTGTAATTTGCGTTAGAATTTTGTGTGGTGGCCTGTGGGAGGTAGCGCCAAGCATGCATGATGACTTTGTGACCTTCGAGGATTAACTCCTCTGTCGTATTAGGGCTTAAGAAGGCATCTCAAAGCCATAAAAAGATGTAGTGGAAATAAAAATGTGTTGAAATCCATGCATCTCAAAAAGAAGCTCTAGAGAGAAAGAGAATCGAAATGGAGATTTACCAAAGAGGATTGAACTTCAAGTAGGATTACTACATTGAAGAAGCTTGGGGTAGCTCTTGTGAAGCTACATGACTACATGAGTGCCCCAAACTTGCAAGGAATAAAAGGCAAATGGTAAAGAGCTCTAAGAGTGTTTGTAGTTTATTTGTTTAAAACAAACGTGTTGAGAGTGTTTGAGAGACATGTAAACAAACAACATGAGTATTTAAGCGGATGTGTTTAGTGTAGTTTGTTATAATTATGTATAAGAAATACAGATCTTTTGTTGGTTGAGGGAGGGTATAAAAGATACCCATTATATTGTGTGTTATTCTGTGTTATGCTCATTTAAATCAAATGGCCTTGAAAGATGTTATCTTAAATCTTGAGACAGTCCATTAATATGTTAATGGATGATTAAATCCTAAATCACCTAAATGAAAGCAAGGAAACATACTCAACTCCAGAATCCAACTATAGCTAAGACCTAGCAGATATGCAATCATATAGGACATTTGGAGTGCACCTCCCAAAAGCTATCTACGGGAAGGAGATCCCTTTATCTTTATCAATCCCATATTGATGTCCCATTTCACGATGTGGAACTGTAACACGTTGGAAACAAACATGTAACTACTCTATACACTTTGTAGATTCTCATGAAAACAATGGGATTGAACACTCATCGATAGATATGTTGAACTTAAAATTAGCATGAAGTTGTAGCGAACTTGATGATCAAACTTTTTAAAAGATAAAATCTAACTTGTTCTAACTTAAATTTCCTAAGACTGTTAGGTATAGGATTGTAATCCGTCACTATTAAGTATTAAATTACTCTAATTTTGAGACTTTACAAAATCATAAATAGAAATTACTCTAGGATTGTAGTCCGTCACTATGTAGCAACAAAATTGTCGTACAAGGAAGAAACAATTAAAAAATACTATGTAACTTCATCATCATAAACCATTGAAAGCATCTCACTAGAAAAGGCGGGAGATTACCAGAACAATGGCATCTCTAGTGGCTAGAACAATGATGTCTGAGCAGGAAACAACTCTAGGACACAGAGTTTCTAAGGCTTGCTTGATCCTGTCAATGATATTAAACGCCTTGAGAGTTTGGTTTGGTTCAGCATTTCTTTCAATGGAATGATTTTGATCTCCATTGCTATCATCTAGAAGCAGAGATGCGTCACAACCCTAATTACCAAAAAAAATTTCTTAAATCAGCAGTATTCCACATTGAGTTCTAATTTTCATTAGAATGTCATGCAAGAAAAAAGAATCTGATATGAAAGCTCAATAAACACAATTTATTGCCAATACTAAAATCAGACTCCATCAATAAGAAAGCTAAAACTAACAAATTTCGCAAATTCTCAAAAATCAACAACTCAAACATCTAGAAACCCTAATTATCGAACACACGGACGCAATTAACAAAAAAGTCGACATCAAGAAAGTGAAAATGAAAGGAAAATGGAGAAATAAATGGACCTGAATAAAGCAATCATGAAACATGAGACGGAGAAGCTGAGCAGTAGCTTTGTTATCAATGGCGACAACATCTCGCATAATCTGGAAAATGGTGCTTTCAGCATTAGGGCAAGTTAATCGATAGTAGTCGTAGAGAAGATTCTTGAGTTCGGAAGCCTTATTCGAGAAATGAGTGTCGGAAAGTGGAAGAGAAGTGGAGTCATCGTTAATGGCGTTCGCATAGTAGTGTAGGATAACGATGAAGAGGAGAAACGAAAAATAGTAAGAGCTCATTGAGACCGCCATTGTTGTAGTTTGAAAATGTTTTATGAGATTAGCATGAAGAAAAAAGGGAACCGCGAAAAGGCGCGTTTTAAAACGAGTGATTATTTTAAATAAAACACTTACCAGGTGTTCTTTTTAAAGGTTGTCTTTTGTAAAGACGACTCTATAAAGTCCAGTCCAAATCTATATTTAGAGTTGTAATAATATATATTTAGAATTGTACTGAGCTTTTGAAAATCGTCTTTACAAAAGACAGTAAGAATTTGTGAACACTTAAAAGTTGTAATGTTATGACTTATGAGATGAGATGAGATAACGACCACCACCGATTCATCAGCATCATCTTCATATTCGATATATCTCGCTAATTAAAATTATGATTAAATTCTATTTCGGGTGGGTTAGATAGCAACATATCGTATTTTTATCAAAAGAGACAAGGAGATTGTGGCTAATCAAAACCATCAATTTAAGGACCTGCAAATGAAAATAATTGACCCGACGCACGTCGAAGGCAAATTAAATGAAGTAGCGAAATAAGGCAACTCAAATAGCTAATAATAATAATTAATAACATAACCCAAAAAGAAAAAAATTATAAATGCACGTACAATAATGACAAAGATAACCACCGTTGATCTATAACAGAAATACGATATTTCCAACTACTTTTATCTTTATTTAAGTCCTTGAAACATAAATTTGTTCATATCATCTCTAATTTGCCCATCTTAGATTGTTTATGACTTACCATGTCATTCATAAAAGGATTAATAGACCTCCTAAGAAATGGTGTAAGTGTAACAACCATTAAAAGAATTCAAATCATATTCTAATCCAAAGGGTGCTTCGATATAATAGTCCGGAAATTAAAACTCTAGATTCACGGTATAATTATGATATTTTCACTACATGAGCAGAGGCAGATCAAAAATATCAGTATAAGATGAATGTAAAACTAAATTTGACATTTATACTTAGACAACTCGACAATCATTTTGCAATATCATTAAGATTTTAAATCAAATAATCATGCCATGATCTGCGAAGACCTGAGCCTAGATTACCTTTGCCATGTAAGCAAGGAGAACAACATTAATAAGGAATAGCAATTTATGTATCTATTTATTACTCGTACGTGAGTTGTCCACATCGAAAAGAGAAGAAAATATGTCACTTTACAAATTTGAGGAGTAACTTCTATTAATACCAATTAGTTTCAGTAGTGAACCTCCTTTAAACTTATAAGTGAATAACCACTTGATTCAGATAACTCAAGCCCATTTCCTTATTAATTCTATCAAATCCACCATTTATTTTGGTTTGAAAAGTGTTATCATGTTATTGTTAATGCTCCGCTTTCAGTTGACTTAAAAATCATTTGCCATATATGTTCTTTTTTAGCAATTTAACTAATTAAAAGTCAATAAAAAAGTCATTTTTCAAACGCTATCTGCTTGTATAAGTAATTTTTTGGTAAGTGGGAAAGCCTCCATCAGGGCTGATCCTAGATATTTTGGGGCCCTAGGCGAAATAACACATTGGAGCCCTCTCTTTGCAATTTATAATCTGTATGGACCTTCAACAACCAATAATTTTGCTTTTTTGACATGAAACCTTGGACGACAGCCTCTTTTACCCACCCTCAGGGCCGACCCTGCCTTCATGACCATGAGACAAGAGCTTAAATGCTAGTGGGCCAAATTGTCTAAGGTGCTTCCCTTTCGTACTACTTGATGCTTCTTTCTTCTTTGCTTTGACAGCAATTTTTCTATGGCAATATGGATGACTCTAGACTTCATTAATAATATGCCCAATTGCACCCACTAATACAACTTGTTTTTATTTTATTTTAATACTACATTATTTAGATTACCTCGTTCACTATATTAATTAATTAAGTTAATGTTAATAATCAACTAATAAATCCGATAATAATGTGTATGGATGGTTATGAACATATACAAGGTATCTGACCGCACATAGCTCCTAAATTAAACTCCTTTTATAATATTAGTTTACATCAATTTTATTTTTGGTTATATACTTGTTTTTAGGACATAAATATCTAAAAAATAAACAAGACCTCAATAATTATCAATTGTATATTTTTATTTCGCCACATACAATTGGGTTTAGCTTGGTTATCTATTTAGTTATTGATAGAATTTAGAAAATGGGTCTGGGCAATCCAAACAAGGAAGAGAAGTAGTCCACTCGTAAACCCAAAGAAGGTCCACTACTAAAACCAATTGGTGGTAGTAGGAGCTACTCCTTGAGTTTATAAAGCGATATATACTCTTCTCTTTCTCCGATGTAGGACAAGTGACATGTGGGTAACATAAGGGCACTTCAACAGACAACAGTTATTTAATTACCTTTATTTGCGATCTATTTACCTTTATTATTATCTCTTAGTTACAATTTAAATGTGGTTTGGTTGTCGCAGGTGTCTTCTCAGGCGAGATGTACCCCTTCACATTTCTCTTTAAATGACCCATCCTCTTAAATTTTATTTTAACGCACGCAGTTCTCTTTGCCCTTTACTTAAAAGTGGCACGCGCATTAGTGCATGGTCTGACCACTATCTACCTTCCTCCAAACTCCGATCTGTGTAGAATACTGGGCTGATGATTATGACTTGTGAAATGGGTTAAGCTAATAAATAAGAGAGAATCAGGAAATTGATCACATGATATCTTGATGTTGGAACGTACAATCAGTACAAAATTGGTCAATGTAATTAACCCTTAAAAATATGAATTAAGAACAGCTGTTATTAGTTATTAGTTATTACCACTACTTGTCATTTATGATTTATGCTCATTATTAGCCCAGTTTTTGCTGCTTAAATCTGGCTGTATAGTGTCTGGCACCACTTCAAAATACTCTCAAAAATATTTTGTCAACTCTTTTTATTAATTATAATTATATATTAATTAATATATTTTATGAGATATAGTACAGATTTTGTACACTTAGGAAACGATTTATAGAACACCTATAAATCAAAAGAAAATTGTGCATATAAAATCAGTACTTTACACTAGTGAAGATTCATGATGATACTTCACGATCAGAGGTTTTGAGCATGTTCAATATGTTCGATTGTACAGGGCTCTGAAGAATTAGGGGTCTCAATATTAAACTACTAAGTATATGTTTGGACATTTGGTACTTAATGATACAAAATTGTTAGAAAAATATTATAATTTTAAAAATTACACAGGGTCTTCATAAAATTAGTCAATTTTTGCTCCGCCCCTGATACTTCATAAACCATGTAACATTAAATTAACGTGCATTAATCGATCTTAAGAAGTACGGGTTAGTAGTGAGTAAAAAGTGTAAAATGGTAAATTAAAAGGCGATAAGAAATGGTGCACAATGAAAATATTGCGCACTTATAAGTCTGTTTTCGACTTGTTTATTTTATATTTTGAGGCTAAAATGTTGATTGAGTATTTAAATCTGTTTTGAATAGTAACGAGTTCGAATCACATTAGTCACTTATTTCAGGTGAAATATTTAGAACTATTATAAAAGGGAAGGGATCCAATATATAAGAAGGGTGTTGAAATGAGAAGGGTAAGAAGGACTATACACACCCTTGATTTTATTATTTTTAAGTTGCAATCATGTTGATTTTGAAAATCGAAAACCAAAAAGTAAGAAAACGCTTGTAGCTCAATGGATAAAACACTTGTATATTGAGCAGAAGGTTTGAGGTTCAGCTCCTATTAGGCGCAAACTTAGCCGGGGTTCAATTTATTTGTTTGCAAATAAATATTATATTCTTCACCCATTTCGAAACTATGGATCAAATTCTATCTAATAAATAACATAAATTGTATATTATATATATAATCATGAAATTAGGTCTTCAATTTTTATAAAAAATTGAAAATAAACATTAATTTTAATATTATTTTGTACCTATCATTAAACTTTGTAATGATCCAAATTTAATGTTATCTTATAAGATTTTCTTTTTATTAAATACATATATAATGAGGAATAATAATGTTATATACCATCTCTATAAATTATAGGTAATATTTGTTGGGTTGTTGTGGAACCAAATTTTAAATGTTAATCTCTCAGGATTGCTAATTAATTTGATCACACTACTATAATAAGGAATCATTTTTTGATAAATGATTAGTTTGTTGGGTTTGTTTTTTTCTTTTTTGGCATTGGCTAGTTTTGAGAATAACAATTAAAAGTTTAAAACTATGTGTGGAAATAAATTAAAATAATCCTAGAACAAAATTTAATCAAATAATTAATTTATTAAAATATATATTGAGTTCACATTATTATGGAATAATATCTAAGAATAAATTTTTTTTTAAAATATGTCATAACTCACTCTATTTTTCTCATTCTCTCTCTCTCTCTCTTTTTTACAGATGTCAATGTAAATTTAAAAGTTAAATAATAACTTTAATAATAGATTTCTACGCGATAGAACATTTAAAATTTGAAATGTACAAATCTATGTATGATGAGATATATAATAGTCAATTACAAAAAGCTCGAAGAATATTTTTTAAAGTGAAATTTACAAACTACTTATTTAAAGTCGTTGTCGTTATAAATTTATATATTTCTTAAAAAAATATGTCATAATCCAATTTTACAGGCGGTCTAAGAATTTTTGCAGCGCTTATTGACTAATTAATTATTTCACAAATGTTTTACTAACCAATTAGATTATCTAGCTAATTTAAAGGCCAATAAAAATAGTCAATATTTTGAGTTGGTCAAATAAATTCAATAAAAAAAAATTGAGTAGAATTTTCAATTTAAAATAGGAAAAATTGACATTAATAATCTTACATTTTGTTCGTCCGTTATGAATAATCCCATCTATGGATTACTTTTTAATAATCTAACATTTGCCCTTAGTTCGCTAAGAATAATCCAACCTTTGTTTTGGTTTGCTAACAGCATACCCCATTTGTACTAATTATTAGTATTTTGGTATGTTGTGAGCAAATGTATGACAAATTATAAATTATTAGAAAATAATCAAAAGGTGAATTTATTCACAGCAGATTGGTGAAATGTACGTTGAATTATTAATGTTAAGTTTTTCTTTAAAATATTTATTTATTGATACTTCTAGAATTTACTTTTGGTTTATTCAACACAAGTGGGGAGCTCATTCTTCAAGAGACTAAAAGCTTATCACATTGAATCTATTTGCCTATTTTCCAAATATAAAAATATATCGGCCCAACTTATTATTAATTAGAGCTTTCATATAGTATTTCGTCCGTAAATTGTTTTGGTATTTACTAGTATTATATAATGATGAAGTATTTAATATTTTATTATTTAATTTTACCTTTTGTTACTAAAAATATATAATCAAGTGATATTTTTTGAGTTTCTATAATCACATACTTTGCTAGTGCTAAATTCTATTATTCTAGTTATACATAAATCGATTAAAATATGTTGAATTAAAATAGCAAAATATACTACGTAGATGTTTAACAAAGTAGTTTGTTGTTATTTTAGCTTTTCTAGGTATAAATAAATGGTTGTGTGATCATATTATGCTGCCTATTATGGTATAGTAGCTAGCGAAACAACTTGTTATAAAACAATTTACAACAAGCTGCTTTAACCAACATAGTCAAATACATTGATAAAATCAACTTATCTAGGTCACTCATCCTCACATTGCTCCCCCACTGATAGAGGTGTTCAACGGGGCGGGTCGACCCAATGGGTCAAGGGTCGGGTCACAATTTTAAGGGTCATTAGCGGGTCGGGTCAATAAAGGGGCTGGTCATTAACGGGCCGTTGTGCAAAGGGTCGGGCTGGGCCGGGTCGGATAATTATATATTAATTGGTTGTAAAAAATATTTTACCACTTTTTTTATATTTTTATATGCAATTGTTATATCTATAGTTGAATTGACCTAATGGGTCATAAAGTATAATAAAAAAAACTATTTTATGAGTTTTTTTTAAAAAAGGGTCAAAGTGGGTCGTATTTAAACAGGCTTGACCCGCCCTGGCCCATTTAACATTTGACATGGTCCGCCCCGACCCGACCCATTTAAATTTTGACCCGCCCCACCCCGACCCGGCCAATTGAACACCTCTATCCACTAACCACGCTTAATTGTGGAGTTCTTATGAATCACTCCCATGAAAAGAAGATACACATTGTTGATATGAGTAGTTTATCACTTCCTTTTCAAGTTAAATCTAAGATATTACGGAATAAAATATTTTTGAACAGTCTACTTCTAATAAGGTGTTTTTGGTGATTAGCTTTTTTTTAGCTTTTAAATTTCAGAATATAAATTAAGCTTTTTGATATGTTCCATCCTTTATTGTTGTTTAGTACTAAAATTTTTTGATGTCATTTTTGGAAGTTTGTAGTATAATAATGTTTTTAAAAGCCTTCTAAGACTCAAGTTGCACAATATATATATATATACTCTCATTGAAATATAAATATTCCTTTTACTGTCTCTTTAATTTACTGAGTAATAACACTTTATTTAACCTTATTTTTTTATTTATATTATATTTAACCATATACAATTAAAAAATTAATTAAAAATTAATTGACCATGTGCTTTATTGTTAGCAATGGTCATAGGTGGAAATTGACACAAATCCATTTATTTTGAGTAAACTCAAAGTTTGACTCAATCCATTGGTTTAAAAATTTGTATTTAAACTTGGATCCATGTAATTAAGTTGGTGACGTGTCTTCATATTTATTATTGGTTAAATGTTAATAATCTACCAAATATTAAATTTCAATTCCCCATTTTACCATTTAGAGTTGACGTCACGAAAGGTATTAAGTTTCTAAACAACAAAAATTAAATAGAACCCCTATATTCTATATTCCACCCACTCATTCCGCATAAGTTAAGGTCCAGAACAACAAAAAGCTAACAGATTGATCATGTTTAGGGCTGAACAAAGTTTGGTATAAAATTGTAAACCAAATTGGACTAAATAAACCATAATTTTAGTATTTGGTTTGGTCTACAGTCTACGGTCTAAACGGTTATTCTGGTTTTTTATGAAAAAATTACAGTTTATGGACCAGATCAAACCACATACTGTACTATGACAAAAACTATAATTTTTTAAAAAACATTAGGTTGCTAACTTCATATTTTGAGATATAATTATTTTTATATAGTAATATATACTTGAATAATGTCAATGCAATCAACTAATTACTACATAACTAATTGTTGTCTCCCTAAATGTCCCATTTAGTTTTTCACACTTATCGAGACATTATTTTAACCTTTAATATCTCAAATTATTCTTAATTAAAAATTGTAAAAATTTGATGTTAATAATCCTTGTACTGAGACGAATCAAATAAGATCCCACATGACTATGTTTTAACTATAGATTAAGAGAAAAATTAAAATCAAGAATAATAAGTGATTAGTGTCAAAAAAAATATCCCGGCTGAATAGGAGGTAGCATTATAATTTGTGTTTGTAGGTGCGAAATTTTTTAAAAAACATACTCCCTCTGTCCCTTATAATTTGCAGCAATTTCTAATTCTGTCTGTCCCACTTAAATTGCAGCATTTCCATTTTTGGACGATGACCCACCACTTTCTTTTAATCACATCCATACATTTTAACTCTCTTTTAATTTATCCACACAATTCATTCTCTCTCTTCATTTATTACCACTTTCTTAATTCTCACCCATTTTCTCTATGCTACTAACTCTTCCGGATAGAGGGAGTAAGCATATTAATATGAAAAAAAAAAATGAAAATAGAAATTGTAGACCAAAACAGACCAAATGAGACCGTTGTTAAACGATTTGGTCAAAATTTTAAATTTACTCTAACTTTAATATCACACAAAACAAACCGAACCGTATACACCGCTGAACTTATCCCTTCCCTAGAGGTGTTCATTCGGGTGATCGGGTATTGTCGGGTCACTTTTGAAAACGGAAGATATTTTCGAGTCGATTTACTTTCGATTTCAGGTCGGGTTTTCGGGTCGGGTCACTTTTGAACAGCTATGCCCATCCCAAATGCCGATAAGTAAAGAAAAATTGACCTTCATAAGTTCTTCAAAAGAGCAGTAAAGAATTAGTAGCAGGTAAACGACTCTCACACTCAAAGATCATACCAATCGTCAGCAGAAGACCGTAAAAATGGCGGATCTCCACGTTGCTTTGCTATCAAAATTCTCCCCATCTTCTCTCTCACTCGTCAACATCTCACTATCAATTAATTTCTTCACTAAAAAATTATATAAAACATATCCTCTTAAATCTCACTCTCTTTGTTCTTCCTTCCATGTTTCAGTCCCCTTTTTTCCCAATCCCAACCCCACAATAACAAGCTATGCTTTCTCTCTCTTCCTCCCTTTTCTCCTTCGTTTTTCTCTCTCTTACCATTTCTGCATATGGGTTTGGATCCATGGGTCCCATCTCTGCTTCTTTTGGCGGTCATTATGATCCATTCTTTTGTGCTATTGATGCTAGTGGTAAACAAGACATTATTTGTTGGGGTATGTCACCGGAAAATTTTACTTCTATACCTTCCATGGCGGCTCTTTCCGGTGGTCAAGGTTTTATGTGTGGCATTTTAGCAAACACTTCACAGCCTTATTGTTGGGATTCTAATGGTACTGGTTCTGATCTTGTACCGTCTTTTTATAGATACAATACTTATTCTCATATTGCTGCTGGTACTAATCATGTTTGTGCTATTAGAGGGTATTATTATTCCGATAATGATGTGGGTTCTGTTGATTGTTGGGATATTGTTCATGAATCTGGGTCTGGGTCTAGTAGTTCTAAAAGTTTAATTGCTAAACAGAGTGTTCTGTTTTATGATCAGTATATTGCTGATTTGCTCTTTGAAAAAATTGTTTCAGGGGATGGGTTTAGTTGTGGAGTTATTGTGGAAGATAATAAGCTTATTTGTTGGGGACCCAATTCATCTAATCTGGGAATTTCCAAGATTTCTGGGAATTTTCTAACATTAGCATCTAGTAAGAATAGTGTTTGTGGAATTGTAAAAGGTTCTGGGGAAATCAAATGTTGGGGTAAAAACGATTCATATGTTAATGATCCACCATCTGAAGCTAGATTCATTGCTTTAAGTGGCGGTTTCCGCCATTTTTGTGGGATTAGAGCTGATACTCATGGGGTTCAATGTTGGGGAGACTTTAATTCTTCATTAATTCCAAAGAATTCTGGGTTTTTCGCCATTGCTACATCTGATATTGCTGCTTGTGGTATAAGAGAAGATGATTTGGTTCTTGATTGTTGGTTTGTTAATGAAACTGTTGAACCTCCTGATTATAATCCTCCATTGCAGCTATGTAGTCCTGGGGTTTGTACTCCTAGGGCTTGTAATGAAGGAGAATTTACCTTCAATGCAAGCTCGCTGAACGAACCCGAGTTGGCTAATATATGTATCAGGAAAGATTTGCATATTTGTTCATCTTGTGGGACAAATTGCTCATCTGGGTATTTTCCATCGAGTCAGTGCACGGAGAATGCTGATCGGATTTGTACGCCTTGTTCGCTTTGCCAGAATAGCTCGTGTTGGGACGTTTGTGGGCTTGCGCAGGTCGAAATGAAGCGTAGACATCAGCATCAAATGCAAAAGATCGTCCTGATTTTGGGACCGTCCATATCTGGTTTTCTGTTGATATTGATTGGTTGGTGTCTGTTTCCGTATTTGTACTTCTTCAAATCGAAAGATGGGCCCACGAAGCAGTTTCGATCGTGTATAGGGAAGAAAGATCCGGATTCTGATGCTAACGCAGATGCGAATCCTCCTGTGCCTGCTGCACAATGTCCCGGGGAAGCACAGATATTCCGACTGTCAGAGCTAAAGGATGCCACTAATGGGTTCAAGGAGTTTAATGAGCTTGGAAGAGGAAGCTATGGGTTTGTGTATAAGGCCTTATTGACCGATGGGCGACAAGTAGCGGTTAAGAGAGCGAATGCAGCTACTATAATCCACACTAACATTAGGGATTTCGAGAACGAATTGGAGATACTTTGTAAGATGAGACATTGCAATATCGTAAACTTGTTAGGTTATTGTACGGAGATGGGGGAGAGGCTTCTTGTGTACGAATACATGTCACACGGTACCTTACACGATCATCTCCATGGAGGTCTTTCGCCTCTTGGTTGGACTCTCCGGTTGAGGATTGCACTACAAGCCGCAAAGGGACTAGAGTACCTTCACATGGAGGCTAATCCTCCGGTTGTTCATCGAGATGTTAAGTCGTCTAACATTCTTTTGGATTCCGATTGGGGAGCTAGGATTTCAGATTTCGGGTGTTGTAATCTCAATGAGAAGGATCTGGATGAAGATATGAAGAATGATGTGTACAATTTTGGGATTGTTTTGTTAGAGATTCTTAGTGGAAGGAAAGCATATGATGTTGATTACTCGCCTCCTAATATCGTCGAATGGGCTGTCCCCCTCGTAAGGAAGGGGAAGGCGGCTGCCATTATCGACAGATATGTGGCTCTTCCTCGAAATGTCGAGCCATTGCTTAGATTAGCTGATATAGCTGAGTCTGCTGTACGAGATAACTCGAGTGATCGCCCTTCTATGTCTACCATTGCCGATTTACTCGAGCAGATCGTAAAAGAAGGACTAATTCTATAGTTATTTGAGGTTTATCAAAGGAAAGATAGTTTTGGTGAAGTATAGTGTGATTTTTCAATTGTACATGTATTAAGAGTCTATTGTTCTTGTACATTCACTTGCCATTGTATTGTATTGTATTCTTTCCTTGTTTTTATTTTTCTACCATTTTCTACTTCACAAAGTGAAGTATGAATCCAAATTGTTGTATCATTTCATATTTGTTGTTCTTTCATACAAATTCATACAATAATACCCTTTTGTCAATTATCCGGGGCAATTTAAATCGTCTTGTTCTTTTATTAATAGTAGTTTTATTATCTTTTTAGTTTTATAATTGTTTTACGTTTTTATTTTATTTTTTGAGTGTTATTTATCTCCCTCGTCGCAGGAACCTCTCTTTATATTTCTCGAGTTGGGGGGCTTTTTTTGGCCGCGCTCTCCTTATGTGTAACACCCGAGGGTATGAATTGTCACCGTCCTTTCCTCCCTAGGCCCTACCTATAGTATTCTATGAGCGGGATATACTGGGTAGGATGATGATGATGATGAAGAATTTAAATCGTGTTGTTAGTGGTTTATTACTTACTACTACTCACTTTGCCCTAAAGAATCAACCTAATTTTTATTTTAAATTTGACTCATTGACTTTACCCCATTTCCATTTTTGGCTAGGACTCTTAAAAAATGCGATACTTTATACTTCTATTTGAATTTACTTTTATCGATTTTCAATACTTGAGACCTAATTTTCATTTTAGATTTGATCAATATAAGATACTTTATAGTTTATACTGCCACTTTTATTTAATTTAATTTTATTTTCATTTATTGTACTTGATACCTAATTTTCATTTTAGATTTGGCTTAATGATTTTACCGAGACTCTTACAATATGAAATGTACTTTATGCCACCACTTTAATTTACTTTTATTGATTTTTAGCTACTATAATGGGAGAAGTGAGTTTGATTCGATTAGTTGAAATATATATCATTTTTATAATAAAAAATCTTAAATACGATGCTCACATATTTCTTTTATCTCTAAATCGCTCAAAAAACAATAAACATTGGGAACTTTAAGTCAATTTTTAAAATAATTATCATAATTCATTGTTCAACTTACTAAGACTTGGTTGAGTGATAATCATAAATAATCAACAATGGAGTAATAATCATTGAACTAATATTCTGAAAAAGACATTCTCAAAATAATTTTCACAAATTCTTGTATAAAACAATCTTACTGTGAGACGTGCCTCATACTTAGATCAAATAGTCTAATAATAAAAACTTTAACATAGTCAACTTTTTATATGAACTTGTCTCACGATTAGAAGGTCTCATACAAGAGTGATTGATTTATTATAAGTTCGTAACTAGATTTAGGCTTAGCCCACACAACTATCGTTACACAAATACAAAACATGTTTTACAATCATTTAAAAAAAACGTGTTTTACATTAAAACTGTCTCATACAAAAATATCGGATAATTATCAACAATTGAGCTGTAAATCAAAGTTGACAAAGTAAAAAAAAAAAAAAAAAAAAAAAAGTCCGTGGACCATGGTCCTGCCTACATGACAAGAAGACTCCAAAAGTCCAAAGTCCTACCATTACTAATCTCCTGGAATTTAAAAGATAAATATAGACACTAGATAGTAGATAGTGGTTAAAAATTAGGCAACTATAGTGACAGCTCTATAACTATTATAAGTTTATAACTAACTAGTACAGAAACTCGTGCATTGCATGAAATTTGCTGGTATAGAAATACCTATAAATAAAAGTTTTTTTAAAAAAATACAATTGCATATTATACTGAATATGATTTGAATATCCCACAATCACATTATAACTGTAAAAATGATTTCAGTTGGTAAAATTATGTAAAATTGTCCTTTGCAATTTTTTATTCTTTTATAATATTGTAAATTTGTATGATTATATCTAATAAAATCTTTTTGAAAACTTACATTTGATACTTAAAATTATAATTAATGCAAAATTCTGTAAAATCGCCATGTGGAATTTTACAATTCTTTTATAGTATTGTATGTATGATTACATCTCTGTTTTATTGAATTTGCTATTAAACACATAATAATAAAAATATCAGTGGAAAAGGAAGTAAAAATACTGGAACAAGTCTGTTAAGTATGAGATTTGATGGGTCTAGGTATTAGTCCAAAAAATTTATGGGTTTGGGGTTTAGATCCAAAAAAATAAATCGTTATGGGTTTCGATCAGATTTGACTCACGTCCATCTCTAATATCTCCTTGTTTGAGCCTCTGATTAAGCCTGGTTCGCTGTTAGTATCAACGAACAACATAATAATTACTCAAAAAGTTAATCATATCAAGTCTTGCATGCTGTTACTAATCACTAATTTTTTATTGAGGTCGTCTCACTGTGAGACGACTTTAAAACAATTTTCTATACAAGTGTAAATTTATATTTTATTGTTTTTTAAAATATTTATTACTAATGGGCTAATTATATGAGTCCGTTCCGTCTCACGATAAGACGGTCTCATACAAAACTTGCTTGTTATTAACAGCAAAGAAGAGAAAAAGTGTTCAAAAAATCAACTCTTTTGTTTGTCGTTACTCTTGAATTTTTTAAAAAATTTTCTCTCGTTCGTGATTATAAGTTATGACCAAAACTCTGACTATTGGAAAATAATTTGAAAATATATTTATTTTTGAATTTTTTATTAAACATTTTCTTTATTTCAATAAGTTCTATTAAAAGCAAATTACAAATCAAATAGTTGTTGAGTCATGAGCCCATGTCTTGTATTGGGCTTATGTGTTGGCCCATTATATTTGAAGGGATTTTATATGTAGCAATTCTCTGATAAACCGCTTTTTTGATAGACGTATTTCGAGCCAAATCCATTAAAGATTAATGTCTACTTATCATATTTTTGATGTCTATTTATATTATTCTTAATGCTTACTTATCATATCCTTAATACCTATTTTCAATATCTTATATATCTACTTACACCATTTTTAATGCCTATTTACAATATTTTTAAAAATATAAGCCTAATTAAAAATGGTCCCTCAAAAAGATCCTCTCTCACAATTAGTTTGTGTTTTACTACCTCCTATTCATAGAAAATGAGACATTTGTTTTTTCACGCTATTCACTTATTACTCTTAATTTGTATTTATTCCTAATCTATAAATTAGAATATAGTCAAGTGATCTTTTCGATTCGTTTCAATGCAAAAAATTATTAATCACTTTTGATAATATTTTGTTATATATAATATAAGAGATATTAAACATTCATTCTCTGTGAATAGGAGGAGGTATATATTTATTTCACTCTGTTCACGCTAGTCTATATATAGCGAGCCTAAATGAGGATCGGAGAGGGGCGACTAGAGAGTTGCGAGAAGGCAACAGAAAGGCCCCTCAGCCTTCAAATCAAACATAAAAATGGGTATGGATGAGAAGCGCAGCCGGACGCGGCGACGGTGGTTGGTGGTGTTGACGGTGATAATAGCAATAGTGGTGTTATTGTCCATATTAGGAGCCACCGTGTTTCAGGCAAGGCCGCCATTAATCACAGTGAACGAGATTACACTCCGTGACCTTGACTTATCATTTAATGCCTTCAATGTCTCCCTTGACGCCTCTCTCTCCGTCAAAAACCCTAACAAGGTTGGCCTCAAGTACGCCTCCACCTCTGCGTTTTTGGATTACAGAGGTCAGATTATCGGAGAGGCTGCCGTTCCCGCCGGCAAAATATCCGCCGACCAGACTCTCCCTATGAAGCTTACACTAACTGTAATGGCGGATCGAATACTTTCAAAATCACAATCTCTCATTTCAGATCTGCTCGCCAACACTCTCCCGCTCTCCACCAATATTCGCATTTCCGGCAAGGTTACTCTACTTTTTGTTAAGGTTCATGTCGTCTCATACTCCTCATGCCATCTCAACATCTCAGTATCTTCTCAATCTATTTCTAATTCTGATTGTACATTCAATACTCGTTTATCTTGATTGTTTTCCCTTTCTATCATTACAATTTGCAAATTATTGCTGCCTGTATTTGAATTGCGATTATGTGATACTTCTATTTCACTTTACAAAAATTGTTTCGTGAAAGCACAATCTCTTCTCAATTCTTGCACATTTTAATTTGGAATTTTAAAATTGAATCGAGACAAAAAGTATTGGAGTGCTCCCATTGGTAGATTTATCGGGAAATATGAGCGGTCTAAGTTTTCTCGGGGGAGCTCAACAGAATGTTTTGTTGATGTTAATTATGCGGACTATTTTTGGTACAATGGATAACTTGCTTTTTTATACTATTTCTGATGTCTAAGAGTCAAAATTAAACAAAAGTTTTCTTATAATAGAAATAAGAGGAAGAAAAAAGTGATTAGGACAAAATTCCGATTAGAAATCCATTGATTAATGGTCTAACCTAACAGCGACAACATATTTCTATGTATGGATAAGCATTCTTGCAGGTTTCTCTCTTTGAAGATCCTTTTCGAGTCAGGGGAGTCTTTTGACCGCCTTCTCCTTATGGTATGAGATGTCGTCCATCTTCTCTCCCTAGCCTTGACCATAGATTTGTGTATGAGCGGGATACACTGGTGTGATGATGATGATAAGCATTCTTCGGGGATGTGGTACTATTATGTGTTTATCAATTAACCTTCAATAGTTCAGTTGATCAGTTCAACCTTGTTTTATCTGTATATTTGAAATTTGAACCCATCTGTCACTAATATCCTTCTGATAAGAGTTGTTGACCGTTGTAACTATTTAGAATTTTACTTAACAAACAAATACCTTTGGGTTAATAAGTGTTATAAAATTATTCTTACCCTCCATCCCTACCGAAAAATCCTAAACAACCCATCAAAGGAGAATGTTATCATCATGTTGTGACTATAAAGTTTCAAACAAAAGCAAAACAATAACATTCCAATCCCCAAATAATTTTAAATGACTTTCAATTGGGTGTAAATATTTAAGGCCAAGGGGGTTTGAATTGCTGCTAAATATTACGAGAAAAAATAATATGAAATAAATCTTGTCAAATACAACTACAACCGTAAAGAATTGTATATTTTGTAAGGGTTCGAATTGTCAAATTTTAGTGATATTTGCCATAGACTTATTGTGAATTAAGATTCAGTTTTCTAATATTAAATAATTTGTCAAAAGAAATCCCATATGAGCTAAATCTTCTTATTCTCGTTTTATGGTTGTCCAGAAACAGGGCATCAGTTTGACTGTTTCTAGATATATGAGCTTGGAATGAGTGTAACCTAATTAGTTTAGGTTAATCATGTTAGAAAATTCTGTTAATTCTAAGTATTCTTATAATACATCAATCATCATTATTTTGTATCTATTTTTTTCCTCACACACTAAATAAATGTATAGGTTCCCATGTCCCGATGAACGTAACTAACACATTATTAGTAAATCATGTTAAATGTTTATGTGATATCTATCATTAATCTGCCTATTTAGTTTTTTCTTGTATTTTTTTTGTTAAATTTGTTCAAAAGTTTCACATCATATTAACCTTTAATCTATTCAAAATTACAAGGCCTCACATGTTTAACGTAGTTGTATTGAAGTTTATATCAATGCCCTTATTACAAAATGTGAGACCTGTACATCCAGCCCAGACCCAATAAGTTTTTTAGAATTTTCTGATATACTAATTTTAAGACTTATAAAAACAATTTCAAGACTTAATTAAAAATCCAATTTTAAGACTAAAAAGGTCAATTTCAAGTCTTTAATATTAACATCAATGTTTGAGTCATCCTACTTTAAAGTTGAAATGAGAATTTTAAGTCTAGCGATTGGTCTTTTAAGCCTTAAAATTGATTTTTTAAGTATTAAAATTGAACTTAAGTCTTGAAATTGTCAAATTTCTTGATTTAAAATGTCAATGTCAATTTTAAATCCTTGAAATTGTTCTTTTAAGTCTTTAAAATGATATTTTAACTCCTAAAATTTACATTTTAATTTTAAAAATTGATAAAAATATATACAATTGGGTGGGCCAATAAGACGCGTCTCACAAGTGAGACATTCTCACCCAAATTTTTGTGAAATAGAGCTTTCATCTAATAGTGTTCCAAAACATATATTATTTCAGTTTGTTATAATGTAACAGAAATTGTTTGAAGTTCTAAAACTTGTCACATTTATTTTAATGTTTCCACAATTATGTTTCATGTGATCTTCTTTTATTATATGCTTTGAAGTTTACTCTTTTTTTTTTTAGTTTCTTACTCCAAGCTGTGTAACAAATAACTAAACACTATAATTTATTAATCTTTAGCATTTGGGATCGAACAAACGTGTTCAATGTCAAGGAACCAATTCAAATACTCAGCGGAAAAGTTAAGTTGATGATTATAACCCCTTGATATGTTATATGCTCGTTATTTACAAAAGTGAACAGGTAAAAAATAAAACAATATGCCTGGCTCCCTGTATGCCATTTGCAAGTTCCACCCTGTTATAGGGCGGCCTCCGGCTTATGGCGTGCAGAGAGCCAAGCATGTCTCTAGTCTTCTATTTCTATATTCATGTTTTTTTTTCTATGTTTTATGTAGTAGTATGAGAATCATACATGCTATGCATAGTGGTCTCAATAGGTGAACACAATGAGTGATTGTTTATTTTTCTAAAATTTTTGTTAGAATATATAATATATTCTGATGCCTCAACAATTAATGTTAAAATTTTACTTTAATTTGTATAGTGTAACGAATTTTAAGCCTTCTTATTTAAAAAAAGATGGGGGATTTCTTTCAATTTTCATTTGTTTATCACAAAATCATAAAATGAATTTCATCCATGACCCAATCTTCCATTAAGTCGGCATTCGATAAATGTAATATACACAAACTTATACCAAACAAAATTCTACAAAAAATAATTTTTTTTATTAACATCTGATAACACTTATTACATACTTCATATATGTATATATAAGACGTTCATGTGATTATATACAACAACTTCACACATTCATAAAGAACCTCACATGATTTAATGGGCTATGATGAAAATAAACAACAAATTAAATAAGAACAATTCAAAAAATGAACAATTTTTGAACAAATTTCATTAGATTCTCACATTTAGCTAGGCTACTACCCCAACCCCTTTGTACTTGATCACATTGTCATAGTTGTAGTAAGTGACATAGAGCTTTTACTAGATGCAAAATCTGATGAGGAGGACTTGTCATTGTTGCCTATCTTAAGTGTCTTTAGATCCGGAAGATGGCCGGGTTTGGCTATCGACACTTCGTTTATACTCGTTTCATTCGATAACATCTTCACGATTTCAGACATTTGAGGCCGAAGTGAAGCTGTCTCTTGCACACATAGCAAGCCTACCTTAAAAACGTCGACAACTTCTTCTTTCGAGAACTCTTCATCTAGTGAGGGATCAACTAGTCGTAGAAGGTTGTTAGCTTTGTGCTCGTTCCATGCCTGAATAACGTATTTGTATTAACGAAACTTTGTATTTTACGCGATGAAATAGATGAAAGTAAGACTAGCTCAATAGTACCTTATCGACTAGGTATGTATCGCCATGTTCTAAGTCGAATTCCACCACTGAGAGTCCGCTAACTATTTGTAATAGTAATGCACCAAAGCTATACACGTCTGATTTTCGTGTTAAATGACCGGTAATTGCATATTCTGGTGCAAGATATCCCCTTTACAAAAAGTAAAGACTCATCAAAATCAGTAAATCACAGTCATAGTCAGGCACAAAAAATGGCACACTCATGAAATAATGCATCAAAATGCTCGATCACTTACAAAGTTCCCGCCACACGAGTACTAACATGAGAAGTGTCACTTACGAACAACTTTGCCAATCCAAAATCCGCGATCTTAGGTGAGAAATTCTCGTCTAACAATATGTTGGCGGGTTTAATGTCGCGATGCATTATGTGTGGCTTTACTTCCTCGTGCAAGAACGCTAGCCCTCTTGCTATTCCTAATGCTATGTTTTTCCTCTTTTTCCAATCAAATAATCTTCTACTTTCATATCCTCCTATAAAAACATTTCCCATTAATCCCCACATGAAAAACCAATTAGTTGATTATTCAAGTTGATATTGTTAAAGTATATAAGATATCATGCGACCTCAACCATTAGCATAAGCTCTGATACCATGTCAAGGAACTAACTCAACCAAAAGCTTAAGCTTACGGTTGAAACCCCACAATATGTTATATACTCTGACAAAATCGAGATATGTTGGAATTAGTAGTCAAAGTACCTAGGAAGGCCAATGCCAAGCTGTTTTTCTCCATGTAATCATAGATCAAAAATCGATTAGCACCCGAAATACAACATCCTTTAAGAGTGATAAGGTTTTCATGTTTGATATCAGCCAATGCAATGATTTCTGATATGAATTCTCGCTCTCCTTTCAACGACTCGAGTTCTATGGAAAGGACTTTAACCGCCACGGTTGATCCATCTTCAAGACCACCCTTGAATATCCAATCAACACATAACATAACAGTCAAGAAATCAATTCAATCAAAAGCCTAAACCCTGATTACAGCCTCAACATATGTTATCCTTATAAATAATGATGAGGGATAATCAGAATTAAATTCATTACCTTCTGTTACATTGACTTTTGATTATATATTTCAATGAACCAAATAAATCAAAAGTAATATATATGTTATATACTTTTTAATCAAGTTCAGACCTTTTGATTAAGTTGATTCATTGACAGACATAAAAACTAATAAAATAACACTAATGCACAAGTTTTGTTAGAGTATAGTACCTTGTAGACAGAGCCAAAGCTTCCTTCGCCTATTTTATTAGAAGACTTAAAGTCACTAGTGGCCGTCTTAAGCTCTTTGTAAGAGAATACACGAAATCCTTCTACATTTGGTGCACCTATATATTTATTTTTTAGTGGACAAATATGGTGAAAATATTTAGAAGTTATATCAAACGTGTCTTAATTGGAACATGTATTATTTTTTATACAGAAATTTGAGTTTGATTATCATTTATTGGAATACTTCACATGTGAGATAAAATCCCACATCGATAAAATAGTGGGTTAATGTTGACTTGCATATATAGTTGGTGAACTAATCTTCCTACTGCCAATATGCTCTTATCTCGTGGGTTTATGGGCCTGAGCCCACGGGTTTCCCGTGACCCCACGAGTGGGCCACGGTGAGATTAGATGACGAATTGTCACGTGCTAATATCATTGTTACATTCTTTAACGTATGATTAAAAGATATATGATTGTTATATTTTTAGTTGGTACATGAGCCAGGCCTGAAAGAACTTTTTTTTAATTTTGATTCGAGATTTGGATGAAACTATACAAATAAAACAAAAAAAGAAAGAAAATAATTATTTTAATGGCAAAAATTAAACCCATATCACAATCATAAAAAGTCTTTTTTTTTCATAAAAAGTCTTTAATTAAAGATTAACGTATGATTTTGACTTAAAAGATAACTTAATAATTGATAGCAAGTAAAAATGTACAAATTTTGTCAACTTTCTACAGTATTCCTGACTTATTTTAAGACAAATCTTTCAGCAGAACAGATTAGGCCAAGGAAAAGGATTATCAAAAATATGACATAATAGTTTATTTTCTGCAATTTTGTCATAATAGAACTAATTATTAGAGGTTTTTCTTTTGGTAAAATCGACCGCTTTCCTCTAGTCCTCCCTTTGGGTATGAAATATCCGTTAACTTCCCTCATCCAGACCCTGCTCTCGAGCGGGATATTGGGTATGATGATGATGATAACTAATTATCGCTCCTTTCTATATACTACTCGTCTTGTATAAGATTGTCTTATCATGAGATGACCCATATAATTAGCCTATATATATCTATAATTAATCATTTTAAAATTGTAAATAATCACTTTAATATAGTAAATCAACAGAAATCGTCTCTCCATAAGACTGTATAATTTAAATATTTGTGTTGTAGGTATACATTAGATATATTCAAACTTCATGTTTGTTAAATGCAATAGAATTCATCTTTAGCTTTTTTCAAACTCAAGTTTATTGCTTTTAATCCCAAAATCAAGCTTTGTAAAACCCTCCAAAAAGGTTTTGAATCATTTTAATAAACGAACTATTTATATTGAATTGTATGACATATAACACATAAAAATAATCACATCTTAGTTGCTCGGTCAAATTAAACTACTATCTTAATTCATCATTCATCATGATCAGCACAATATCCCGCTCGAAAAGACGAGAGAAAGTGATAAATAATTTAAACCCATATAAAATTCACCCCTAATACAAGTAATTCAAACTTGTAATACAATATCATCATCATCTCACCCAGTATATCCCACTCATAGAAAACTATGGGCAGGATCTGGGGAGGGAAGGACGGCGGCAACCCATACCCATTAAGAAGAGCACGGCCAAAATATTTGGTAAATTAGTTAATAAACTTGTAATACAATATATATTTCATAAATTTACAAAAATTCTCATAAAACAGAAAAAATAGAAATAAAAATACTTACTTGGTTTGTATTCTTCATCAGAAACAGAATTAGATGAACTGAAACAAGGGAAACACAAGGTTAAGCTTTTCATTCTGGTTTGCCTCATATGACCCATCTATGATCTACCATAAAAATGAAGAAATAGAATAAATGGAAATGAAAAAATGAAGAAAATAAAATTAATTGAGGAAATTAAAGTGTGAACTCTTAAAATATCTACTACTTTTTATATTAATATTTATTAAATATAAATAAATATAAATATAGAGTATCCTCTGTTTTGGGTTTTGACTTTCTGATGTATATCTATCTACTATCTCTATAATCTATACAAGGAGGTTCCACCTTAAAATTGATTTTATACTCAATATTATAGTCTTACTTCCTTCGTTTTGAAATACTCGTTATATTTTCGTTATCGACACTATTCATCGTTTAAGCTTATTTTATATATTGCGGTTAATGTGTAAGAAAAAATATAATCAAGTGGGATCTTGTTTGAATCGTCTAATCGCATACTTTCATTATATTAATTTTTTATAATTTTAGACGTGTATAATTCGATATATAAATGATCAAAATAATGCATTAGACTGAGTAAAAAGTCAATTGTAGCAAGTATAATGGAACAATATGAAGTACTCCCTCCGAATCAGTTTACTTATCTCATTTCCTTATTTGGCATAACCATACTAATTGTCCCATTTTCTTTTTTGTCTATTCTTTTTTTACCTAAATACCCCCACTTTTTCAATTCACAATACCCAACTACCAAGTACCACCTTTACAATTAAATTAATCAATTAAAATACCCAAGTATCACCTTTTTAATGGACTTCACTCAACCCTTAAAATCCGTAAAAAGTCAAATGGGACAAGTAAACTGATTCAGAGGGAGTATTAGGTAATGGTGTGAAAAACTTTTTTTTTTTTTTTTTTTTTTTTTTTTGAAGAATGGTGTGAAAAACTTTAAGTATTATGTAATGGTGTGAAAAACTTTATATGGACAATGGAGTACTATTTTGTCATTATTTGTATCCTCTTCCAAGTCAATTTCTCATCGTTTTAAACTTTATTCTACATTTTTAGTACCTTTTCAAATAACTAAATAGACAACAAAACAGTCATACATATTGTTCGTCAAATAAACCAACTAACAGTCATTTGTCAAATAATCCTCGATATTTGTCTTATTCATGGAATAGTAGTACAAGACGAAGGAAATAAGTTGGTCATAAAAGAAAATTCAACGCGGTTCAGTACAGTCCTATTCGCCCCATTTGGTAGACGATCAAACCCGGAAAATTAATAGAAGTTGCTGACGGCGTGCTGAGTAGGGCATAAAGCGTATGTAACTAACCAACAATATTCACTATAGGCTAATACTACTCCGTCCTCATGAGTTAGTAGCAAAGAGAAAATGGGTAAATATTAAGAAAGTGGTAATAAATGAGGAGAGAGAATGAATTGTGTGGATGAAATTAAAAGAGAGTTAAAATGTATAGATAAGATTAAAAGAAAGTGGTGGGCCATAGTCCAAAAATAGAAATGCTGCAATTTAAGTGGGACGGACGAAAATGGAAAATGCTGCAAATTATAAGAGACGGAGGGAGTATAAGCTATCCCACACAAAAAGTGATCAGGGCCGGCTCTAGATTTTTTGGGGCTCGGGGCGAAAAATTATTTATAGGCCCTTAAATTATTATATACATAGAAAAATTTGAACCTGAATACTAATTGAAAACTAAAATTTATCGGAGCTCTGGGCGTAGGCACGCCTTGCCATTGCTTAGTGTTGACCATGAAAGTCATAGACTCATAGTTCAAAGGAAATTTCACCATGAATAATATCAACTTTTGATTTACCATAATGATTGCCATTTTTGAAGGGCATTTTCCTAAAATATACCTAACATGTTAAAAATCAAATTATAGGATATTATATGACAAAAATATTTGGTAAATTAGTTAATAAACTTTTGTTTTATTCTAGGAAAAAACCCCTAAGTTGGTATTATTGTATGAAAATTAACAAAAGGTTGTATTATTCCCGGTTCCTAGTTCAAGTGATTAGTATACTAAAATCAAGTTTAAATAATTTTAAGAAAAATTACCAAGAATATTAACCTTTTCCTTACTTTCATACATTAATATTAACTTTTGATTAGTTATGGATAATACCAATTTAGGGGTATTTCCCTGGAATATCTCTAATATGTTAAAAATCAGACTATAGAAGATTTTATAACAAAAAAAATTAGTAAATTAGCTAATAAACTAGAGTTTGTATTATTCAAGGAAAAAACCCCTTAAGTTGGTGTTAGTCATGGTTAATCAAAAGATGATATTATTGTTGAAAAATTAATAAAATATTGTATTATATATTCACGATAATTTTTCCTTCTTAATTTTTTTTCTTTTACTAAACATAGCAAAAATACATAAATTTTTCAACAGCGATAACGTAAGAATCAAGTGTGATCCAAATAACCCCTTATATTAGGCCGTAACAATATTTAATAATCCTAAATTAAAACATCAAATATATATTAAAATAAAAATATCGACAAATTCACAACAAGATGACATTATTTCTTAAAATTCCCACCTAATTATAAGAGCATGGAGAAAATTGTTAAATTGTAAGTACTTCCCTAAATGAGTCTTTAATATAAGACCAACCATTTTATTTTTTGTGACTCATTCGCATTTTGTACGTCTCAACAGGGACATAACGACTTTTTTTTTGTTTTTATATTTATTTGAAACATGTGGATTGTCTAGCCTTAGTATTCATATCTTACAACATATCAACTCCAAAATATATTTTTGCCTCAAAATTTTTAAGAGTTTGTTTTGCAAATGACGTTTAGTTGGAATTATTTAGTTTGACTATTTGAAAATATTGGCTGATAAGCTAAATTTTTTAGGCTATTTGCTAAAGAGAATGGTAAAAATTATGTGTTATTAGTTATTTATTTACAAATGAAAAAAGGCCAAAACCCAAAATTCATTGCAAAATAAAAAGGTACTATAGCACGGGTGGGTATGGGGTGGATTAAATGAAATGGGTGAGGCAGTGGAATTATTCGTACTTATATCCACCTATTACTCATCACATTCATAGCCGAGATTTTTTTTTTGAATAATAGCCATGATTTTTTTGTTGTAGTATAGTATAGATGGATGTATATATAATAATGATATTAATTATTTAATTATTTAATATTTAACATGTTATTTTTAAAACACATTTTCTTACTTGAGACCGTCTTTTGTAAAGACGGCTCTCAAAAGCCCAATCTAATTCTATATATGTTGTTACAACTCTAAATATAAATTTGGGCTGGACTTTTGAAAATCATCTTTACAAAAGACGGTTTCTCAAAAGAGTATCTGGAAAAAAAGGATAAGATCAAAATCAAAGTTTTTCCAAATATAAGCGTCAGTTTTATTTTGAGTAAAATCGCTGTTGGGCCCAGCGATTTCCACTTCAACAAATCTTGTCCAGTTGGCCTACATGGAAATCTTTGATGGGGGCAGCAATTTCCCCTGTACCTATTATTTTTTTTAAAGCTTTTTCTCTACAACACCGTATTATACGTACCTGCACTAAAATAAAATCAATACATCAATTTTCATCACACTTCCCATTCAAGCACCTAACATGAACCAATTATATAACATTACGTATGTATATACAATTGTCGTACACCGTAAGTTATACAATGCATATTACATATACACACATATGTACAAATCTATACAATGTTATACATATTCTAAGAATCAGCTGTGGGTGTATCGCCCTCGTAAATAGCGTCTAGACTAGGATAAACTAGAGGTGCACCCTCACTATCCGATTGTTGATAAAGCCTAACGTTA
The DNA here is from genome assembly GCA_019776075.1 of Amaranthus palmeri. Lineage (NCBI taxonomy): Eukaryota > Viridiplantae > Streptophyta > Magnoliopsida > Caryophyllales > Amaranthaceae > Amaranthus > Amaranthus palmeri. The sequence continues at coordinate 2,439,100 of JAAKBH010000271.1, read as the reverse complement.
GTGGGATGAACTGGCGATACATAAGAACACTCGCCCTGAGACGTTCCAGGAGCTGTCGGACATATACTGAGTGTATATGGCGATTGATGATCATTTGACGTCCCCGGAGCATCTACTTGTGTGGATGAACAAGGAACATCGTCTTGCGGTAATGGTTGAACCATATGCTCATATCCAAGGCCTACCATCACACGGTCGCATCTCCTGACCACTTCGTTTGACTGTAAATGACATACATGTCGCTGTGAGTGAATATAGTCACGAATGCTCAACACATGTAACGTGTTGCGTCTACAAAAAACAATTTCAAATAAAATTAGGTTAACATTAAATATTATATTAATTATATAAAAAGTAAGCGAAATGACTCACGAGGACATGTAATGGCACGCCAGAGGGCATGTAGTTTAGTGGGAGTGGTCGCTTTGGTTCATTAACCAATCATAGAAAAATATATTTGGAATTGTATTTATTAAGTTGTTGCTGCTCTTTATTGTCATTTTCCATTGTTGTTGAAATGATTTTCAAATTATATAAACCTTATACTCTAGGCTTGTATATAATGGATTAAAGTAATCAAGCCACAACATCAGTTTGTGGACCACAAACAGCCATTATCATTCAAAACTAAAGTAGCTAGTCGCTACACATGTTTTAGAAAGGAGAAAATAGAACTCAAAATTCTGATGTTGCATAAAGAGGCGAACAAGATAAAATGTCACATTTACGTCTCATTCAAGCAAATTAGAATTGGAAGTGTTGGTAAAACTACGACCATACTAACTTAAGGTTCACAAGATTAACTCCCATTAACGGTTCATAAAATTATATTTTTCGAGCGGTATATTGGGTTGTTGATGATAACGATGACGACATCGCATTGAAACTAGCAAATTTACCACAAAAAATATTGAATGTAACATATAAAAGATGTTTATACATGTGAGTCACTGAAATCCTCACTATGGCTGCAACCTGCAAAGGTTAATCTTTTTGTAACTACTTTTGCTTAATACAATGCTACTTGTCAAACAAGTTGCCAATGTCCCACAAACACCACTGGTAGTAACACAAATATCACACTCACATTCTCATAACTACTTATTAGGAGTACTTTTTTAGACTCCATTCACAGAAGAAGAAAGACAGATAGTGTTCGTACTCACATTATCCAAGCAAAAACTATCTCCTACCTGCCCAGAGTAGGGATGGTCATGGGGCGGGTGTGGAGCGGGTCCAACCAGACCCGGACCCGGACCCTTTTAATTTTTTGAGATCCAAACCCAGATCCGGACCCTAAGGGTCCAAAATTTTCAGACCCGGACCCAGACCCTCCGAATCTGATGGGTCTAGGGTCCTTAATGGGTCCTTAGTGGGTCTAAAAAAAGTCTTTTTGATTTGTCAAATTTAAAATATTTGTAAGTCATTATATTTTTCGTATATTGTAAGAGGGTTATTATCGTATTTTACAAATATTTAAAACTAATTAAACATTTGAATTCGCATAGCGTTACCCATATACGCTTAAATTTTATTATAAACACTAGTTCGAGTCCATGAAATAAGAGTAATTGGGTTAGCACTTAACAAGTAGCCTATATATTATATATTATTTATATATATTATGATTGTATAAAAAGAAAACAAGTATTGGGGCAAAATTTATACTTAGAAGACAAATAAAAATAGACAATTTAATATTTATAAGGGTCCAAGGGGCGGGTCTAGGGTCCAGATATTGGACCTGGACCCGCCAATTATTTTTTAGATCCAGATCCGACCCGGATCCAATGGGTCTCAAAAAATAAGACCCAGACCCTTAAAAAAAGGGCGGGCCTGGGGCGGGTCCAACAGGGTCCTGAACCCGTGACCATCTCTAGCCCAGAGTAGTACTTGGGGTTGATATCAGCCCCTTTCTCAAGCAAGAATGCAATGATCTTTGCCACAAAACAACCAAACGAACAATTACAACCCATTAATACAATTATGTTCAAGATTCTAACTTATTGTTATGTTAAGGATTCAAACTTATTAGAGGTTTAGAACCCATTGATGTAGTTACGTTATCCAAACTTAAATTTGAAGATTAAAAAAAAGCAAACCCATACACAATTATCAATGATTTAAACTTTATATACTAAAAATCAAAACTTGGAAATAAATTATACCTTTTGAATACAATCCTAATCATAAAGTTGAGAGTAGGCATTTGCTCCACCAACAGCCAATTTAGGTCTAAATAGTGTGACACTTTTCTCCAACTGCATAGAAAATGGGTATCCAGTATTCACCAATTAAATAAGCCAAACAACAGTCAGATTGAATAATCACAGGTATCTGATTTTGACTAAAATTAGTATTGATCAATAAAAAAGTTAAGTTAGTATTCTTCATGTCAATGATGGATATTTCATAATAATCATGAAACCCATAGTCTACTTTTAATTGTACAACACCATTACTTGTTTAGCCTCTTACAGATGGTGTCTGCTTTTGTTAGAGTATATAACATATCCTGGGGCCTCAACCATCAGCTTAAGTTTTTGGTTGAGTTGGTTCCTTCACAGTTTTGATTACATTGAACTGTTTAACATCATGAAATACCATAAAATGAACAAGAATTGAAATATAATACCTTTAATTGTGAATTCCAAAGTGAAACATGCCAAGCCCAAACCAGTACAAATAGTCACTTACAGGAGTAAGATCATCATCATCATCATCATACCCAGTGTTCCCGCACGTAGAAGGAGTAAGATCATATACATTTAAATATAAAGGATTTCTTACTTTCCCAGTATCATTTTGCTCCTTTCTTCTACCCCAGCTTCTCAAATTAAGCCCCATTTTGCTTCTTCCCACTTAAACCTTTTAAAAATCAAAACTTTTTTAATTATAAATCTTTACAAGTAGAAGTTAGGTATGAGACAATTTAGACTGGAGTAGATGAATGCTAAAGAATAGTGGGACAATTAAAGAGAGAGGAACAAATTGTCTCATATTCAAAAAAAAAAAAAAGAAAAGTTCCAAAATTAAAAACTGTCTCTTTACATGCAGAGTTCCAACATTTTTTCATTTATATATACAACCCCAGCTTCATTTTTTAATTTTTCTATAATTATAAAAAATCGGAATTATAGGAAAATTAAAAACGAAACCCCAAAAAACGAAGAGGCACTAACCCTGGACCTGTCCCTCGAACCCTTATAAATATTAAATTGTCCATTTTTATTTGTATTCTACATATGAATTCCACCCCAACACTAATTTTCTTTTCATAATCATGATATATATAAATGATATATATATGCTACTTGCTAAGTGCTAACCCAATTAACCTTATTTCGTGAACTCGAACCAGTGTTTAAAATAGAATTTAAGCGTATATGGGTGACGCTATGCAAGTTTAGATGTTAAATTAGTATTAAATATTTGTATAATACGATAATAACACTTTTACATATATACGAAAAATATAATAACTTACAAATGTTTCAAATTTGACAAATCAAAAGAGACTTTTTTTAGACCCAAGGACCATAGACCCATCAAATTCGAAGGGTCTGAATCCGAGTTTGAAAATTTTGGACTCTTAAGATCCGAATCCGGGTCTGGATCTTAAAAAATTAAAAGAGTTCAGGTACAGGTACAGGTTCAGGTTCAGGTTCAGGTCCATCTTGTTTAGTGTTTCCATCCAAATTGATAATTGACGTTGACTTGGTCAAAAAGTTGCGTGAGACACGGTGTGAATTAGATTTCATTTGCGCGTGAAATTAGATGTCATTTTAGGTGAAATTTTATCCTTAGGAAATCATTTCATGTAAATTACCAAGCAGTTTCATGAAGTCACAGCCCTTTCAAGCATTCAACACAAATTCAAAACACAAATTACTTAACTTCTCAAACTTCTATTTTCTGCTGTAAGTAATCTTGAGTCTACCAAAGCACAAAAAAAAACACAAACTTCTCTTTTCTGGAACCAAATATGGATTTCGTTGTACAGAGTTTTTGTGCTTCCCTGTTAACTGAGAGTCGCAAAGAGATGAATTTGATCAGGAACTATCAAAGTGATCTTATTGATCTGCAGACGGCGGCTGTTGAAACTATCAAGGCTGTGCTCATTGATGCAGAGGGCAAGGAGGAGCTTTGTATCCACCAGCTCAAATCTGTTATGTATGAAATTGATTTGTTGGACGAGGTCAACACTGTCATCAAGCGAAGGCAGCAAAGCGAGGAAGATGCAACCATTTTTACAAAGGATCAACAATTCTTCTCTTACCAAAACCATATCAGTTTTGCTTCGAAAATTTCTAGAAAGGTTAAGACGATTTGGAGAAAGACTAAGAGAATAAACACCCCATTAAATGCTTATACAATAGTCGAGGAAGATCAAAGGGAAGGAGCATACCTGAAGAGTAAAGAACATCTCAATGAAACCAAGATTACGCTTTACAAAAGTCGGGGTGATGAGGAAGCAAAAAGGCTGATGGAAGAGCTCCGACCACATTTTAATCTCAAGGGGCTAGAACTCGGGGGTCATAATCCGAGTATGCCAAGTTGGGCCACAGGATACCGGTTAGTGAAGTTTCTTCCGAATCTCATCAGGCTGCAACTCTCTAATCTCGACATTAATAACCTCACCTGCCTAGGTAATTTACCCCACCTGAAAACTCTCACACTTGAGTACTTGAATGAATTGGAGTACATGATTGATTATTGTGTCGCATCAGCAACCACTTGTTTATATCCTTCCCTTGAGAAACTTGTATTATATTATCTTCCGAAACTGAAAGGATGGAGGAGATCATCAACAGTGATGGCCGAGGAGGTATATTATGAACAGCTCCTTGGTGAAATCAGCGACAACATGGAACCATTACGACTTCCTCAACTGAGCGAACTGTGGGTTAAAAGTTGCCCAAAACTTGAAGGAACTCTGTTGTGTTATGTGGTGGAAGATTTGAATCTTCAAGAGTTCAATTCTAAGCTCCTGCAAGTAATAACCCAGGAACCAGGGGGTGAATATCATCGTCATCAACCCACTATCCCACTCGAAAACAGGGTCCAGGCAATGGCGAAACTTGACCAAAAATTTGAGGGGGGCAAGATTTAAGAATAATATAGGGTCTAAATAACCTATTATTATACTATCTACGTTTTAATTAATAAATCTGTTCTCCAGTTTGTATTAATCTAAAAATATACTACCTACATTTAAGTTTTTATTGTATTTTATGCTTAATTTATAAGTTAAAATATTATCAAGTAGATTTTATATAATTCATCTCAATTTATATACTATTAATATATTTTTATTATACATAGTAAGATATATTAAGAATTAAATTAATAATACTATGAAAATTCATTAAAAATGAAACATAATGGAGTAGTGTGTTTTGTAATTCAGTTTAATGGAGTAATAAGAGGCAAACGAAAATTATTTGGTTGTGTAGAGCCCAAGAGATATTAGAAGTAAAATATTATTCAATAATAAAAAAAAATAAAATGCATTAGAATTGGATGCGTTTGAGTTTGATCCCAAGAGTCAAGACCATGTAAATAAAATACCACCTTCTATCCAAGTGAGCTAAAGAGAAACATTGCATTTGTACCTAACGTAAAACAATATTTATGCAAATTCTCAGGGGGGCGGAGCCCCTTCCCGCCCCTATTGAAGTTCCGCCATTGGGTTCAGGTGAGGGAATGTGACGGACAATCCATACTCGTACTCCCCTGGGAGTGAATGTCGTGCATGAAATTGTGTGAGCTTTATATTGTTTTTACCTTTTCATAGGAACTTTTTTTTTTAAACTTTTTTTTTTAAATATTTCTCTTAGCTCTCTCAAAATATTTGCAAAAATAAGCTTCTACGCGAGTTTTAAGCTGATAATGGGCCGCTGTTAGTACAAGCGGGCCATTTATTTTGGGGCATATTTCCAATGGGCCGCTGATATAAACAGCGGGCCATCCATTGCCTTCGAACTCACTGTTAATAACATAGTACATAGGCTTGCAGTTGAAGCTCACACCAAAAAAATGAGGCATAAGAACTTCAAAAGGGCAACAATGGCAGACTCTAATACCAATAGACTAGCAACATTAAATCCATTACTCTCATTTCCCAATCATACTCCATTATTTCTCCTTCATTTACATCCCACCATGTTTTTTTCCCTTTTAGCTTAACAACGGCACTCGATTTTGGGTTTTTCATCGGGTATGGCCAAACTCCGGTTATTATGCTCCATTCCCCTGTTTCCCGGTCGAATACCTCACAATCGCTTCTAAATCTTCCTTGAGATTCGGTTCCGTATCCGCTTATAACCCAAAACTTACCATCATCAAAAATTGATAACCCGTAGCATTCATCTCGTTCTTCTGTTAGTGGCGAAATCTTCTTCCATTGATCTTGTTCCACAGTGAGTTGAAGGCAATGGACCGCTGTTAGTGGCGAAAAGCGGAAGGAAATCTTCTTCCATTGATCTTTCGAACTTCCTAATTTGGAGGTTAGTAGGCTATTCTTCTTTGACCCATGAATTTACATTTTACATTATGGTATATGATCTCTTAATTATTTTCTTCCGCTTTTCTTTCATTTTTCCAGTTTCTTTATGTTGCTCAAAATAAGTTGAAGGCAATGGACCGTTGTTATAAACAGCGGCCAAATGAAAGCCCAATTCAAGGATCCCAATGGCCCGTTGTTTATATCAGCTCAAAACCCAGCCTCCAGCCCGTTTTGCGTAGAAGCTTATTTTTGCAAATACTTTGAGGGAGCTCTTTAAAAGCCAAATATTTTTAAAAAAATGTTTTAAAAAAGAAAAGTTCTTTTCATAGGCTATTTGGTTTAAGGGCTTGAGGGATATTCCATTCTAGGATGGTTCATCTTTCTTGTTAGAAAATAAAAAAGGTTAACTTTGTTTCAATTATCGAGTATCTTATGTTTAGTATCTATAACTATTGAGTTTTAAATGTTGTTTTATATATTTTTATTAACAATAATACAAGTGCAAATATTAGATTGTCAATGTGACAAAGGCAAGGATACAAGAATTGAAAATATATAGGTAGTAATGGGTAGCCGAATCAAAGTAAAGCATGAAAACGTAATAAAGGCTTTATATGTTGAGCTATAAATCGTAGTTAGGTTGTTCAAGAAACCAATCACTTCAAATGTAAATGTTACACAACTATTGTAAATGAGTTGTTTGTTCAATGACTAAGCGTTAAATTAAACCTCTAAACAACAATATTAGTCATCTTTTAGAGCGAAAGGAGTACACGTGTACAACATGATAAAACCATGTATCTTTTTTTTCATAAAATTACAATAACCAAAATACTAAGAATCAACAACCACAAAAATGGAGTGCATAAGCAATCTCATGCATGCCGAATGGCACTAATGTTTGTTTACATTCACCCAAATGTACAATCACACTACAAAAGAATGAATGAATAATAGTCGTAATCAACTCGTAGCATGTCTAGACATGAGGCGACCATCACGTCTAAGTGATGCCTCCGCATTGAAAAATTTAAGAGCAAGACAGCTTCATGTTGTACACGTGAACCACTCTTTTCCAATAGCTATTTTTTCTTTCTTTATGTAGTTATAGATCGACCCTCTTTTCCACGTGCTTTCTCGTAGTTAAGCTTTAATCTATTATCTATCTATTTATCTATTTACATATAAAATATTTGCAAAGCATGAATACTATTCATGTGAATAGTGAAAACACTGTTAAGGCTTTTTTTTTTCCATGCGTCTGACTTGCCTTTGCTTTCCCACTTTTCTTTTCTTCTTTCCTCTCACCACTCTCTTCTGCTTTCCCACTTCCCTTCCTTCTGCATATTCAAAAAAAAAAAAAAAAACCACTTTCAATCCATTAAATCCTCATTTTCTTTCTCATGTTCTTTCTGATTCTCAGTGTTCTTTGTTGTGGGATGAAAGTCATGAAAGTGATGCGTTTATGACAGGAATTGGAATTTGGAGCTTTATCGATGAAGCTAGATAAATTTTAATGGGTTTTTATGGGGACTAATTTATGTTTATTTTGAAATGGCAGGATCTGTTAATGGATATTCTACAGGAGGTGAATTCAAGGAAGGTTTTTGATAGGTATAATAGCATAATTTTTTCTTTTTTTAAAAAAAGCTCAAAAATTTATCTTGTTCATTGTTGTATATGGATATGGATGATATTTTTTTCCTTCCAATTTTTGATCTTTTTATGGTTTTGACTTGATTTGATGATGTAATTTGTTTGTAATTGTTTAAATGAATTTAGGGGTTTTATTATTTGACGTTCAATGGTTAGTTTCTTTTTCTTATCCTTCTCTTTTCCCTTTCCTTTTTCTTCTAAAACTCTATCTTGGACTAAAAATCACTCCTTTCCTTCCCGACAAGATTCTTTATTTTTAATTGATTTTTTAAGTTTTTGACTATTTTTAGTTTTTACCACTCTTTTTTGACGAATATGTGATTCAAGGAAGTGGGTTTTAATTTTATTGCTTTAATGAAATTGGAAGTTATTATCACTTTAGTTTGATTGGTTGAAGAAGCTTCTGATCTCCTTGCTCTCTGTTGGGTTGATTTTGATGAAAATGGAGCTCAAATGGTTGTGTAAATTGAGCTTAAATTAGTTATTAATATGATTGAAATGGTGAAAACAATGCTAAGTTTGATTATTTTCTGTTCAAAATTGTAGTAAAGAAGAAAAAGATTATTTTTTTGGGTAATTGTTTTGTAGGTTTGATTGTTGAAAGTGGGTTTTTGCAATCATGAGAGCTCCTACAAATGGTGTCATGGCTAACTCTGGAGAAGGTGATGAAAGTTAATTTTAATTATTTTTCTATAATTTTTATTTATTGTTTGATATTTTTATTGAGTTGGGTTTAATCTTGTTTTTATTTGGAATTATAATTTCCCAAAATTTCTTTTTTTAAAGATTTTGGGTGATAGTTTTGTTGATGGGTAAATTGAATTTGTGTGATGATTTGTTTGGAAGTACATTTTCCCAAAAATTTATTTAATATTATAAGTCTTTTTTCATTTTGATTAACAAAAGTATTTCTTTTTTGGTTAATTTCGATTTTGATTAACAGAGCAGCCATAGAAGGAGTGAAGGAAGAGGAAAGGGAAAAGAGAAGAAGATTAATAAATTAATCATAGCTAGGTTAATTTCGAGAAGTTAACGAATTTTTAACGGAAAAGAGTTAAAAGGTCACAGTTGTAATTACCGTTACCGCAAAATGTTAGGGGTTCCATTGATAATAAAAAAGTTGTGGGCACCATTGATAATAACCCATACCTGGGTACCATTGATAATTGTCCAAATATAAATAAATTTGGGTTCTGAGTTTAATGTTTTTCTTGTAGTTGTTCCAGCTTAAACCACACATATGACGAGTTTTGACCTATTTTGAATATTTGAACCATTTTAGGCCTAAATATGATCCATAGATCAACTTAAAGTTAAAAATTGTAGATTAAAATAATAAGGTAGATTCATTTTGATTCTTAAACCATTAGGCTTGATGGGTTTATGTACCCAGAATTTTCAAACATTATGATCCTCTGGATTTTGACGACGAAGATACCAATCCCGTCCTTTCTTCTGCACCTATTCCTTCTAAGTTTTTCTTTCTCTCTTCTATTTTTTGTTGTGACTTTTTTACTTAATGATAAACTTCTTGGGTTTACTTTGATTTCCATTTTTGGTTGTGTAATTTGTTCTTTTTGTGCTAAAACAGATGATTTATTTGTGCTATTGATTGAATGGAAAATTTAGTAGCTACACATTTCTGAACTTGAGATTTTGTGTTCGAATTCAGCCTGAATGATGTTTTTATATAGAATTTTTGTCCGCTTGGATTTTGCAGATCATACAGGCACTTAAGTATCGCAAGTGGGAGAGGTTGTAAAGGCTATATAGCGTCTGATATCAAAAGTACTTTGAAGCAAGCCTTATTTTTGAGCACTGCCATTCTCATATTAGCCTAATATTGATTGAATCCACCAGATGTTGCAATTAGTGCCGCCACTACCAAACGACTTTCAGCTGCCTTTTAATTGAAAGGATATCGAATTCTTAAACATATAAAGCATTCAATACATTTTCATGATTTATTCAGATGTTGTATCTTACTACTATCCCTTGTATCATTCACACATTTGTAACAAATTTGACAGTCTAATATTTTCATTCGTATAATTGTTGATAGAAGTATATAAAATAAAATTATTAAATTCGATAGTGTACCTTAAGGGACCGCGTGTCTAGCCATTTACAATCTCTGTGTATTTCAAGTCTAATTTATTATACGAAGATGAAGCCGCAAGGAAGACGTAGTTCATTTCTTCATACTTTTTGCTGTTTATTTTTTAATTTTTATTTGAAATTTATCTATTGATTTATTTCTGAAGGTATAATATTGTCAAATTTGAAAGTTTGAACATGAACATTTTTTGTTTTGAATTTGCATTGTCAACTCTCAATTTGGATTGCAAGTTGGATCTTAAAACAATTGCATTGCATGCTTGTAACGCAGAGTATAGTCCGAAGGTATTTAATAATTGTCATAAGCTAAGGTGTCAATTTTTACACAGTTTTTTCTGATTTCAAAGTACTTATTTGAGCTTCTTTGGGTTCTTTTTGTGTTTTGTTGTTGTAATTATGAGGATTAGCGAACCAAAGACCACTGCATTGATATTTGTTGTAATTATAAGTCCGTTTCATTTTAAAGGTTTACAACAAGAAGTTGGATATTTGTTGTTGTAATTTGGACATTCTCCTTTGATATTTCTCGGATATGTAAGGAAGCGTTTTATTTTGATATGTTTTCTTTGTTGTCAGCTGTAAATAGCTGTGCGTCTGGAAAAACTAACTATGAGGTTATGAGTTTCTTAACATGCTAAGCTTGTTTTTGAATTTGTTAACCTTACATGGTCATCTAATAAATATGGATGTTAGTATGAAGTTTATAGGATTACGTACCTACTTGACGGAAAACTGATTTCTTCATAGTTATGTTAAACTTGAAATCTATAATACAAATATCAGGATATAATTTTTCTTACCTCAATCAATAGTCATCATTTTTCTTCCCAATTACAGTTACCACTCATTGAAGAATGTGTATGTAGTAGCCTCATCTTTTAGCATTTGTACTTAAACTATGAACATCTGAACTGTAATAAACTTGTTGCATATCGCAAATATATAAGTGAACCAAAAAGCTATAGCATAAGCTTATTGGATTAAAAAAGGGATTGTGAATAGAAGTGTATAAAATAACATTGACATTTTATTATTTTCATTCGAATTATTGTTAATAAAAGTGTATAAAATAAAATTATTCAATTCGATAGTGTAACTTGGGGGACCGCGTGCGTAGCACGCGGCCCCACAACTAGTTCTTCCGAAAAATGCTTTGAAATATAAGCATCAAAAGTTTTATAGGCACAACACACAAGTTTACAATATTACCCGTTCAAACTACCTATCATTTTATCATCAATACCTATTAAAAGACCACAATCAAAATTACATTAGTTGAGAAATACCTATCCAAACATAGTGCAAGTGCCACAAGTCAAAATTACATTAGTTTTTTTCACAATACTTAAGAAGTTAAAACCTAGCCACAAGGTATTTTGTAGTAGAGAATATATACCCACATCTAGTTCATTATGATTTTTATGGACTATAACTATACTTCAAAATGACCACAATCAAATCATATGTAATATATTACTTCATTTAAGGATGAAGGAATAGATGATTAAATGAAATTCAATTCCACATATTCATGAAATATAGCACACACAACTCAAGTTTTTGGCACATACAGAATTCTAAAACCCTTGTTAATAAATTATATTCCATACAAACAGATTCGCGCGTCTCTACCGAAAAGTTAAGATTGAAAACAGTCACAATCAACAGAAAGCACCAAAATTTGTTAGATGCATTGCTTTTAACCCATGCAAGAAACAACCTTATATCCTCAATTGCAAGCCTGCAACTATATAAAGAGGGTTAATAGACAATACGGACAACAATGATAGTTGATTGTAAGTGATTTTCAATTTATAATTACTCGTAAACAAGATGTGCTTACAAGAAAAAAAAACATCAATAGAAGTTCTTTAGTTCATACATAAAAAATTAGAATTTATCCCACAAAATATTGCTAGGATGGGAAGGGGAAAGAGAGGAACATGAAACCAACAAAATAAAATTTGCCCCTTTATCCTCAGCTGTGAGAAAGCAAATCAAAACCATGACATAGGGCTCAAGGACTCTTATTTGATATCATTGTTGTATTAATTCCTGATCAAATCTTATATATTATTTTAAATCAAACGATCTTCAGCGACAGCACAAACGAAACTGCGATCTTCTTTATCACAAATTCCGTAGATGTACATATTGTTGAAAAGACGTTATTGGGAAGGAAGGACGACAACTCATACTCATAGAGGAGAGTGCGGTATTTTAAATCCCAAAACTAAATTCTTCAGCACAGGTACAAAATAAAACTACAAGTAAGAACATTTAATATTAAAATCCAGAAACTAAATCTTCTGCACAGGTATCAAATGTCAATATTTTGCATATCGTCAAATATGCAATAGATATATAAATCAAAGTTGAAAAAAGAAACCTAATCAAAAGACAAAAAATTATAACCGTGGTCAGTTTAATATGGTTCACCAGTTAATTCGCTTGTGAAATTCCCGATTTTCTCAAAATGGCCTTAAATAGCCCCAAATCGACCATAATTCGCTTTTTTAATTCGCGATTCGCAAGGAGATAAGTGAATCATGTGACAGTGACCATGATATCGGTGGTGTGGGTGATAATGATAGTGGTATAAATTTAATTAATCAAACTCATGCCTTCAATAACACAATTACAAACATTTTATTATTAAATGATAAAGGATTTAACTTATGTGACAGTGACCATGATAAAGGATTTAATGATAGTGGTAGTAACACCAAAATGAACAAAGAATTACCAACAAAAAAGAATGAGCAGAAGCACGGTAACCATCCCATCTTGAAAAATCACATTAAAAGCAACACCAATGCTAACTTCTAGCATGAGCATTGGCTGGAAAAGAAGCACCAAAGAGTTGGGTGCCGTATCTAATACAGAATGTAATATATTTTTCCTATAAAAAATTTATATTAAATTTTGAATAATTCTCATGGTATCATAATCCTATCTGTTAGGATTATTGGTGATTTGGTTCACCAAGTAATTAAAGCAAGATTAAGAAAATTAATCTAGCATGTTAGTGTAAGTAAGAAGAGGACAAAGTACTATGTTTTTGATTGTGTGTTTGAGTATCTTACAAGTACCATAGTACATTGTACTAACGGTAGTGGAAACTTGAATGTAAGAAGCTTTGGAGGTGCACTTATTCTAGTGTTAGTACAAGTGGAGACCAAGAGGAAGAACCAAAACAGCAAGGAGCAAAGCTACTGCCTCCCTTTTGTGTGGTGGATGTATCCAATTGGTGAACCAACTTAAAAATCTTATCTTGTTTTTCTTGTTTATTTTGTTTATTGGTGAACACATATTAAATTTTGGATCTTGACTTTGTTTGATCTTGCTTCTAGTCCTTGATCAAAATGATATTTTGTACTCCCTCCGTCCCTATGAGATTGTAGCAAAGAGAAAAATGTTGAGAATTAGGAAAGTGGTAATAAATGAAGAGAGAAAATGAATTGTGGGGATGAAATTAAAAGAGAGTTAAAATGTATGGATGAGATTAAAAGAAAGTGGTGGATCATAGTCCAAAAATAGAAATGCTGCAATTTAGGTGGGACGAACGAAAATAGAAAATGCTGCAAATTAATAGGGACAGAGGGAGTATGTACACAACTTTATAAATATGAGCTTTTAAATATTTTACTATGAAAATGAGTTATTATGATTATTGATTTTAAAGAAAACCAAGTGATTTATTGATTCGTTTTATATTGCAATGTTTCGACATTGAAAAATGTCCGTTTTTGGGAACTAGCAACGAATATTTATATCCGGATTATTGTGAAATCCTATAGCTTGATATTAGGTAATGCTTTTCGGATCAATCTCGAGCCCCCGATCCGGTTTCGTTCTTGCAGAAACCGTATTTTTGGTGACGACGATCACATGTGTTCTCAGGATTTAGATCAAGCCTACTTCCTGACGGTCCATTTATTCTCACGTTTTAAAGTGCTGTTATATTATTGTTTTAATATGAGTTTTGAATATATACGTTTGGTATATAAAGTTTTGTTTGTTTCGCAAATGAAATCATATGGTTCATTTGTCGTATTGTTTCGCTAATGACTTGTAAAATTGTAACAGACTGAAAATTTCTAATTTTAATTATTTTCGACTAATTCTTAATTCCTTCAATTAATTCCTAATTGTGATTATTGAACTCATCCAACTTTACTAAATTTCTAAAACTTATTTCAACTAATTATCATTCCCGAAATAATTTAAAAATTCTTATTTTATTAGACTCTAGATTAATTTTATCCGACTTATTTTTATTGAATTCTTTATTATTTATTTCATTTTAATGTTCAATTTCTTAAATTATTTTAAATATGAAACGTTATTTTTTTATTTTATTTCTAAATATTATTTTTATGAGCCCAAGGATATTAATTATTATTATGAAAATTTCAAAATCATATAATAAGTTTACGGTTTACTAAAACTTTACGTTTAAAATTATTATTTCTTAAATACTTTCATTAACGATTATTTTAACGACTTTAACACTTTTATTAAACTATTTCAAACTAGAAGAATTTTTTTTATTGTTAACTTTGATGATATTATTTTAAGCTTGTTTTTACATCTAAACTAATCCTAATTCCTAACTACCTAAAACTAATAAGTCAAAACCTATTCAATATTTTAATCTTGTTTACTTGTGCAAGTAAACTAAATTGAACAAAGAAAGAAATCCCAACACCACACACTTCTTATCTTAGAGATGATTCTAGCAATATAGGCCATGTTTACTTGAATTTTTATTTTTTTTTATCAAAATATCTCAACCATACCTTAACTTAGTCTATTTATTAACATAGACAATCTTGCAAAAGTGGGAAAAATAGACTTATGTCCCTCTTGTTAGACCTGGCCTTTGTGCCATGTAAACCCATTAACTTTACTCCATTTTTTCCTAAATCCACTTTATAAAGTCATATACTAATTTCCTAAAATTAATTAGATAACAAGAAGCATAGTTGGGTATAATTTTGGGTACATAAAGATCATATCATTTAGAGTTGGAGCTTGGAGTATTTAGCTTGTTGGACCTTACTTATTATTTTTCCTAATTAGTACTTAGTACTAATTCTTGGTGTTAGTATGGTATAACTTCTTACTCTACTCTTTATGTGGCATTATACATTATGTTTACTTTATAATATGCAAAGTATGATATATATTGAGTATATTAAGTAGGAAATTAGTTAAAGAAAATTATGATTAATATTAAATTTAGTTTAGTTGTGCCAAAAATATTTTAAGTATGTTAATTAATAAGATTTGGACATGTTTAGAAAGTTGAGTGAACTATTATATACTAGTGACATATATTAAGTACTATCTATGTTAACTAGTGTTACTATGTTTGCGAATTATTTAGGAATACTATTATACTCCCTCCGTTTCTTTTTACTTGTCCACTTTAGTTTTTGGTTACTATTCACTAATCACTCTTAATTTGTATTTTTCTCTTAATCTATAAGGTAAAATATAGTCATGTGGGATCTTATTTTGTTCGTTTCAATGCAAAGATTATTAATATCAAATTTTTATAATTTTTAATTATACACAATTAAAGATATTAAAGGTTAAAATGTTGCCTCGGCATGTGTGCAAAATGTAAAGTGGACAAGTAAAAAGAAACGGAGGGAGTATTAAGAATGTTTATGGTAATATTATAGGTAATATTTTTATGTAAGCCCTTAAATATAACATATTTTTTTAGAATGGTTATGCTTAGGATGTTCTCATTATATACTTTATCTTTTATATTAAAGCTTATCCGTAAAGTTATATTAAATATTTAAGCTAATTGTGTAAAAGATTTTAGTTTTTATAAAATTAGAATTTACTATGATAAATTAGTTAAATTAAGTTGTTTCAAGTCAAAAAAAAAGGGGGGCGGGGGGTCAACAAAGACTCATAGGCCATTTGGTCAAAAAAAATATTGATTTTTGACTTTATTGAATTTTGAAAGTTTATCCATAGAACATACTTTTATTTGATTCATAATTAGAATATTTGTTTTTGTGAAAAGAAAATATTTTTTTAGAAATGTTGATCATTGAAACTTATTGTAAGAGAAATAAATTTTAGTAGCTACTTGTGAAAAATATTAATTTGGAGACCATTGATAGGATATTAAAGTATTGGTAAAAAAATATTTAATAAATAAACTATTTAAAATAAAGTTATAAATAAAGTTTAAATAACTAATTAGTAACTTTTGTGATATTAAATAACTAATTAGTACAAAATAATTCATTAGCTTTCTATTTGACCAAATTTATGTAAAAAGATGTAAAACTACTTTTAATAAAGTAGTCTTTTTAAAGTTATTTGTGAAATTTTGATATTAAAAGAATAAAGTTTTTACTTGTTTTGTAACAAGAATTATGGATTTGTGTGAATATATAAGTTTTACTTATTTTATAACTAGATCATTGACTTTTGTGAACTTATTAAGTGTTACTTGTTTTATAACTAGAGATATTGATTTCGTAAAATAATATTAGTTGTATTTATTGTATAATTAGAATATTGATTTTTGTGAACTTAATAAGTTTTACTTGTTTTTCAACTTGAAATATTGATTTTTGGTGACTTTATTGAATTTTGAAAGTTTATCCATAGAACATACTTTTATTTGATTCATAATTAGAATATTTGTTTTTGTGAAAAGAAAATATTTTTTTAGAAATGTTGATCATTGAAACTTATTGTAAGAGAAATAAATTTTAGTAGCTACTTGTGAAAAATATTAATTTGGAGACCATTGATAGGATATTAAAGTATTGGTAAAAAAATATTTAATAAATAAACTATTTAAAATAAAGTTATAAATAAAGTTTAATGTTGAAAACCTTAATGGTGAACATAAAAGGATATATAGGAAGAATATTATTAAATAGGAAAAATTATATAAAACCACCTTACATAATGCATTTCTTTGCAAAAGACAACCTGTTACTATATTTCGTCAGTTGACTGACATTTTTAACGATTGACTAGCATGTGTTTGTCACGTGCCCTTCTTTAAACACCATCTGCTTCATCATCTCCTTCAGCTCACGTGACAAACACATGTTGGTCAACCGTTAAAAATGCCGGTCAACTGACGAAATATAGTAACATGTTGTCTTTTGCAAAGAAATGCATTACGTAAGGTGGTTTTTTGCAAAAAAATTTATATAAGGTGGTTTTTTAAAAAATAGTGTATAGATTAGGTGGTTTTATATAATTTTTCCTATTAAATTTATATAAGGTGGTTTTTTGCAAAACAATTTATAAAAAATTTATATAAGGTGGTTTTTTGCAAAAAAAATTATATAAGCTATCTATGTGGCAGTATCTCAATAGTCCTCGTATTTTAAATAATTTATAATTAAAACACATAAATAAACAAAATAAAAATAAAAGATATTTGACATCATTTTTACCTATCATAACGATTTTTTTTATAAAAAAACGAACGTTGCAATTATCCTTATGGGGAAACTCTTTCGAAAATTCGTTTGAAACAAGTACTTATTCACCTATTTTCCAATATGTTAACCAAAAAAATATTTGACGTCATTTTTACCCATCATAACGATTTTTTTTTTTTTGAAAAACGGACGTCGCAATAATCCTTAACTCTTTCGAAAATTCGTTCGAAACAAGTACTTATTTGAAAAAGTACTTGTTCCGACCGGTGAATTAAACATTAAAATAGTAAATTAAACGTTAAAATTATTTTTCTATAAAATTATTTAACATTTATAATTTTTCCATAGAATTATCAAACATTTGTGGGCGTTAATGAATTAAACGGTAAATTAAACATTTAAATGATGAATTAAACGTTAAAACGACGAATTAAACAAAAAATGATGTTACCATATGAAAAAAACTTACAAAATAATAAATTAAACAGAATTTAACAAGAACTTAAGGAAAAATACTACGACAATTCAAAAGTGCATAAACTGGATTAAAACACCTCTTGCATATGTTTTGTTGGAAATTCTTCACATGCCGAAGTAGCTTTGATCTTCTTGTTGTATTTCTGATTCTTCAAAGAACTGTAACTTTCTGATTCGTAAGCGCATCATTCTTAGCACGTCAAATCCAGTGATGCAAACTACGAAATACAACAACAATACATTTTTGGATTAAAACACCCCTTGCATATGTTTTGTTGGAAATTCTTCACATGTGAGATAAGATCCAACATCGATAAAAATTTGGCCATGGGCTGTTATTTATTACAATCTATGGGAATATCAGAAGAATAAAGATGACGGCAGATTAGTACTACTCCGTCCTCTTTGAATTGCATCAAAGAGAAATGTGTTGATTTTCAAGAAAGTTGTAATAAATGAAGAGAGAGAATGAATTGTGTGGATGAAATTAAAAGAGAGTTAAAATGTATGGATGAGATTAAAAGAAAGTGGTGGGTCATTGTCCAAAAATAGAAATGATGCAAATTAAGTGGGACGGACCAAAATAGAAAATGATGCAAATTCAATGGGACGGAGGGAGTATACCTGGTATTGTCACTAGTTGTGGCTGCAGGATCTTCACTCCTTGGTTCCTGGGTTATTACTTGCAGGAGCCTAGGATCGAACTGTTGAAGATTCAAATCTTCCACAGCATAACACAACAGAATGCCTTCAAGTTCAGGGCAACTTTTAACCCACAATTTCTTCAGTTGAGGAAGTCGTAATGGTTCCATGTTGTCGCTGATTTCACTAAGGAGCTGTTCATAAGCTTCCTCCTCAGCCATCGCTCTTGATCTCCTCCATCCTTTCAGTTTCGGAAGATAATATAATGAAAGTTTCTCAAGGGAAGGAAATAAGCAAGTCGTTGCTGATGCGACACAATAATCAATCATGTACTCCAATTCATTCAAGTACTCGAGTGTGAGAGTTTTCAGGTGGGGTAAATTACCTAGGCAGGTGAGGTGATTATTCTGGAGATTTGAGAGTTGCAACCTGATGAGGTTTGGAAGAAAATTCACTAACTGGTCTCCTGTAGCCCAACTTGGCATACTCAAATTACGACCCCCGAGTTCTAGCCCCTTGAGATTAAAATGTGGTCGGAGCTCTTCGATCAGCCTTTTTGCTTCCCCATCACACTCCCTTGCGTAAAACATAATCTTGATTTCATTGAGATGTTCTTTACTCTTCAGGTATGCTCCTTCCCTTCGATCTTCCTCGACTATTGCAGAAGTATTTAAGGGGGTGTTTATTTTCATGTCAAGCTCACCTCTGAGGCTCTTGAGTTGTTTAAGTTCTTGCAGATGATTCAACACTTGCATCCAATTTGACGATCTTTCTCCGACCACAAATCTCGTTAATCTACAAAGGCAACTCAACTTATCTATGCCCGAAGGCATATGAGTAAGCCCATGACATGATGTTATATCTAATACCCTCAGATTCACCAACTTCCTAAAATCTTTCGGCAATTCTTTCAGTTTTGAACACTCGGTTAAGTTCAAAGTCTGCAAATTATACAACTTTACAATTGATTGAGGGAGTACTTCTAAATCTTTATTTCTTGCCAGATCTAAAAACCTTATATGCACCAATGCACCCACCATATCTGGCAAGCTTTTTAAACCTGAATTACTAAGATCCAATGCCCTTAGGCAGGACCACTTTTTTAGTAATGCTTCCAAAGAAACCCGATCCATCGTAACATTTACATACCATTCACCAACACGTAAATATGAACGAATATTGGTCTTAGTGAATGAATAGTGTGTAGAATTACCTTTAAGAAGGGATACATGCCGGACTTCTTCATCTATGTTGGCCTTGATAGAATCAGTTATGTATAACTCCTTTCCTCCTATTTTTCGAGCCATATCATGCATGAGATCGTGCATTTTGCACGATAAAACCTCACCGTAGTCATCGTACTTTACCTCTTGGAAGAAACATCTTCGTAACAGAACACGAAAACAGTCTTTAGCGGCATCTTCCAATGTTTGGCCTTCATCTAATGGACTAATGAAGCCCTGTGCAATCCAAAGGCTTATCAACAGCTCCTTCTCCATCACAAAATCTTTCGGAAACAATGCACAATAAGTGAAACAACTCTTGATTGAAGGTTCAAGTTGATCGTAACTGAATTTCAATATTGGCATGATGTCCATTTGACTTGCTCTGATGTTGAATAATCCGATCGTCTTCAATAATTCCCATTTGCTCTTGTCTTGATCGAACAAAAAACATCCTGCCACTCTGATGGCTAGAGGGACTCCAGCACATCCTCTAACAATCTCTCTCCCGATTTCGAAATAATCACCACAGTCGTTTGATTGTGTGCCCCCATCAAATGCTTTTTTTTTGAACAAATGCCAGGAACTCTCATGTGACAAGCCCTGGAGTTCATGTGTTGAACCATGTCCAATAATTTTTGCTGTCTCATGTGAACGTGTAGTTATGACAACCCAACTTCCCCTCTTGCCTTTTAATAAGACATCAGCCAACTTAAGCCAACGATTGCGGTTTTCTGTCCAAAGGTCGTCTAATACAAGCAAGAATTTTTTGGTTGCGAGCAGTTTACAAAGTTGCTTTTTGACTTGAACCATGGGTATACTCTCATTCTGTTGACCTGTAGCTGATGCATGAATCTTACGAAGAATCTCGTTTACGTTCAGGTGTTCCTCATCATGATCAGAAACCCACACCCACAATTTCAGCTGAAATACATTTGTAACCCTTGAATCATTGTACACGAGTTGGGCAAGAGCGGTTTTTCCTAACCCTCCAATCCCCACAATCGTAAGGTAAGAAACATCTTGATGAATGGTAGGATCTATCAATGTACCTGTTGGAAATACTTCACATGTGAGAAAAGATTCCATATCGAAAAAAAAAAAAAGGGTTGTGGACTTGCATATATACTTGGTGAGCTAATCCTCCTATTGGTATATGGTTTTGGGAAACAATGAACGTCACCAAGTGTATGTGCAAGTCAACGCTCTTAACCCGTAGGTTTGTGGGCCGGAGCCCATGGGTTTCTCGTGTCCACACGACTTCACATGTGAAACAAGATCCCACATCGATAAAAAAGTGGGTTGTGGACTTGCATATATACTTGGTGAGCTAATCCTCCTATTGTCATATTGTTTTTGGAAACAATAAACCTCACCGAGTGTATATGCAAGTCAATGCTCTTGACCCGTGGAGGGCCCGAGCTCACGAATTTCCCTTGTCCACATGAGTGGGCCACAGTGAGATTATGTGACGAAGTGTTACTGCCTAATAGTACCTACAATCTTCTCCACATCCTTTTCTCTCCCAATAATATCATTATCCTCGTGCACATAAGAACAAGTCTCCTCTCTTCTCCTCCTTATAGGCTGAGATTCAATACTAAAGCTGAACATACTGTGATTATACGCAATAGTGTTCAACTTTATCCGGATCGTCTTAACCTTTCTAAAAATTCTCAAAGCAAAAAGGATTGGGTTTTGGCGAGAGAAGAATTGTTGAAACATGTTGGAAATGGTTGCATCTTCCTCGCTTTGCTGCTTTCGCTTGATGACAGTGTTGACCTCGTCAAACAAATCATCAGCTTTATACACCCAAAATTTGAGCTGTTTGATATAAAGCTTTTCTTGACGAGAAAGCTTCTCCTTGCCCTCTGCATCAATGAACACAGCGTAGATAAATTCAACAGTCGTCTGAAGATAAGTAAGATCACTTTCATAGTTCCTGATCGAATTGATCTCTTTGAAACGCTCAGTTAACAGGAAAGCAATCAAATTCTGTAAAACACCCAGTATAAATGATCCAACGAGCTCCATATTTGGTTCCAGAAAAGAGAAATTTGTGTTTTTTTTTTTTTGTGCTTTGGTAGACAGTACAGATTACAGAAAAAAAGAGACAAGTTTGTTTAAGAAATTGACTCATAATCCATTGGAAAAATTATAGGAATAATATAATAGAAGGAAATAAGTTAGTGAAAATGGAAAATTCAACACGGTTCAAAATGGAAAATTAATAGAAGTTGCTGAATCCGTGTACATAAAGCGTATATGTCAGTTTGTAAATTGTAACGAACCAACATGCGCTCAAGAGCCATAAGCTATATGATACTTCCTCCGTTCCATAATACTTGCTACATTTCTTTTTTTACGCAATCCAATGCACAATTTTGATCATTAATATCTTAAACTACACTTATCTAAAAATTATAAAAATTTAATATTATGAAAGTATGCGATTAGACGATTCAAACAAGATCCCACTTGACTATATTTTTACTTACACATTAGTCGCAATATGTAAAATAAGCTTAAACAATGAATAGTGCACAAAAACGAAATGTAGCAAGTATTTTGGAACGGAGGAAGTATATTGATATCCCATACAAAAAGTCATTAGTCATAGACTCATAATCCATTGGAAAAATTATAGGAATAATATAATTTTTACTTATTTTTCTAAATAATATTAATTTTTGATTAATCATGATTAATACTAATTTTGAAGAGTATTTTCTTAAAATATACCTAACATGTTAAAAATCAAACTATATGAGATTATATGACAAAAATATTTGGTAAGTTGGTTAATAAACTTTGGTTTTATTCTAGGAAAAAACCCCTAAGTTTAATAGAAATTACCAAAAGGAAATTGCCAAGAATATTAACCTTTTTCTTAATTTCCTACAATAATACTCCCTCCGGTCCAGTTTAGATGTCCCATTTGACTTTTGGCACTATTCACTCATCACTCTTAATTTGAATTTTACTCTTAATCTATAAGTTAAAACATAGTCATGTGGGATCTTGTTTGATTCGTCTCAATACAAGGATTATTAATATCAATTTTTTATAATTTTTGATTAAGAATAATTAGAGATATTAAGGGTTAAAATGTTGCCTCGGCATGTGTGAAAAGTCAAATGAGACATCTAAACTGGACCGGAGGGAGTATTAATTTTTGATTAATTATGAATAATACCAATTTAGGGGTATTTTCCTGTAATATCTCTAACATTTTAAAAATCAAACTATATAAGATTTTATAACCAAAAAAATTAGTAAATTAGCTAATAAACTAAAGTTGGTATGATTCTAGGAAAAAACTCATTAAGTTGGTGTTATTCATGGTTAATCAAAAGATGATATTATTGTTAGGAAATTAACAAGATATTGTGTTATTCACGGTGATTTTTCCTTCTTTTTTGTCGAGTGGTTCAATGTAAAAGTCTAAAATTTTTTCTTTTACTAACAAAAATACATAAATTTTTCAACAGCGATAACGTAAGAATCAAATGTGGTCCAAATGACCCCTTATATTAGGCCGTGACAATAGATAATAATCCAAATTAAAATATCAAATATACTCCCTCCAACGCAATTCAATTGTCCAATACTCCCATTTTCTTATTTGGGCAATTCACTTCGATTCTCCTATTTCCTTTTTTGTCTATCTTTTTTTATCTAAATACCCTCACTTTTCCAATTTCCAATACCCAACTACCACCTTTACAATTAATTTAATCAATTAAAATAGTCAACTACCACCTTTTTGGTGGATTCCATCCCATTCTTAAAATCCGTGCTCAACTCAAATAGGACAATTGAATTATGTTGGAGGAAGTATATATTAAAATAAAAATATTGATAAATTATTTCTTAAAATTCCCACCTAATTATGTAGTCGGCTACACGAAAATTATAAGAGCATGGAGAAAATTGTTTTTCTCATTCATTTGCTACTTCTGGGTGGTGCATTACTTTGTAGGTTTTTGGTTTTCAATGGAAAGTTCCATTGTCCCTCTCATTTGTTTTTGCTTTTGTTTATTGACTTTCCTAATCATTAGTTAAAGTCAATAAGATATCTTAGGAAAGTCATGGGTCTTAATCATTAGTTAAAGTTTTTGATTGAGTTGGTTTCTAGACGGAAGGTCATGGGTTCGTAACCCATTCACCTTTTCTTTTGAAATGAAATATTTCGCGCCAGGTATAAGAAAAACATATACTACATATCACTTCTAGCCAAAAGGGCTTTCGTGTGAGAGGGCGTGTTAGAGTATATAACATATCTTAGGGCCTCAATTATAGCGTAAGCTTTGGTGATGGTTGAGTTGGTCTATTGACAAAATTTATTATTATCGACACTAAAAGATGACATCAAGTCTTTGTTAAAGTATATAACATATCATGAGGGTTCAAAAAATAGTTTAAAATAATGGTTGAAGTCTAGGGTATGTTAGATACTCGAGTAGCCTTTACCATTGAAGATTGAATACTCATCATATGAACTACAATGACTACCATAGTAGTGAGGTTTGGGGGAAGACGAGTTTTCACAAGTACGGTTAACGCTAGTTTTAATAAAAATTTAAATTGAAAACCATAAAATTCTACCCAAATCATACATTATATAAAAGGCTTGGAAAATTTCAAGTGGCTTAATTTAAGAGTTCTTCCAAATGACACTCATTTATTGGCTAAAAAAATAACATGTCATCTTATCTTGACCAATATTTCTACCATTGACTATCTTTGACTAGCAATTATTTATAATTAAATTTGGTAAATTAAAGAACATAATATATTGTATAATTTATTATTGATAATTTCCATAATTATAAAGTTAATTTATACTTATAATTATCAAAATTGAGTGTTTCTACTCCATAACATTTCTGACTTTATTTTTTTAATATCATGTAGTTATAGACCTTGATGCTAAAAAAACCGTGCAATGCACGGGTTTTTACACTAATTATAAACTAATTCAATTAAAAACTCCGGTATACACCTAAACAAATTTATAGAAAATTTGGATAAAATTAAATTAGTCCTTGGTCATAACTTCAAATTTGGGCTTTCCGTTTTAATGGTTATCTTTTTAATAAATATTTTTCTGTACTTAAACGATGCCCAAGGAAATTTATCAATAGACATGATCTACCGCAGCGGCATGCTCACCGCATTTAATTATGTAGGTTGAGAGTTCAATACCTACCAAGCTCAAATATTCTTAATTTTTTTTCTAAAAGATGGGGTTGCATGTGCAACCCTACAATACTAACTAGGTCCGCCCATGGTCTACTCTTAGGATTAACAATTATTAGTAATTTTTTAAAAATGATTTTATGGTTAAGAAGACAATGAATATGTTTGTTTTTTCAATTCAAAAAATTTTCCTTTATCTCGGCTCTTTTATTTTTGTAAATTGGGTAGTCTTGTGAGTTGTGAGAATAGCTAATAATCTGTGTTTGTCTTCTTTTTGCCCATTAGAAAATAAAATTCTTAAGTTTAATGAATTAGTTTTACTATAATAATATCATCAATATAGTAGCAAAATATGTTGTATTTTTAAACTTCATATAGATTACGAATTTTTTAGGATACTTTTGTTTTATGTTTTGTAAATTATAACACTATTGTATATCAAATTTGTAAATATAGATGTGAATTTAGTTAGACGACATCGTAAGTATACACTAAAATCATAATAGGTGATATGATTACATTATTGTGAATGATTTTAATTCTGCTTAACTAAACTATAAAATTACCATAATATAATATAGTGAAGGTTGATTAATCCATTTTAAATTAAAATTAATTTGACTTTAAAAGGATTTCTTTGAAGACTACGTGATATGCCTTAGTTAATTATTTCTTCAAATACAAATTAATTTAATTATGAAATTTAATCATTGATATCGTATTATTGTTGATAAAAATGTACTCCTTCCGTTCACATGATTCATCAATTGCGTTTCATTTGTATTTATTTTTAATCCATAAGTTAAAACATAGTCATGTGATATCTTGTTTGATTCATCTCAATGCAAGAATCATTCTTATCGACTTTTCATAATTTTTATTTAAGTATAATTAGAAATATTACGAGTCAAAATGTTATCTCTACAAGTGTGCCCAAGCAAATGAGACAACTAAATTAATACAAAGGAGTGTAAAATAGGAATATAAACTTCGATAGTGTAACTTGGGGGACCGCGTGCGTAGCACGCGGCCCCACACTAGTATGTTTGAAACATGTGGATTGTCTAGCCTTAGTATTCATATCTTACAACATATCAAGTCCAAAATCAATTTTTGCCTGAAAATTTATAAGTGTTTGTTTTGCAAATGACGTTTAGTTGGAATTATTTAGTTTGACTATTTGAAAATATTGACTGATAAGCTAATTTGTTTAGGCTAGTTGCTAAAGAAAATGGAGTAAAATTTAAGTGTGTTGTTAGTTATTTACAGGAGAAAAAATAGGCCGAAAAGGCGAAAACTAAAATTTAATCATTGCAAAATAAAAGGTACTATAGCAAGGGTGGATAAAGTGAAATGGGATGAGGCGGTGGAAATTGGCGGGTAAGACTTAATAGTTAATACCCACCGTTTACCCACTATCCATGATAAATAAGACTTTTCATTTTTCAAAAATTCTTGTGAGAGACGGTCACTTTGAGAGACCATTTCTAATTGAGTTAGCCCATAAAAGAAAATGTAGAGTAAGAGTAAAAATAAACTTAATGGGTTGGGCCTTGGGGACGTCTTGAGAGACCGTCTTTTGTAAAGGCGACTCTCAAAAGTCCAGCTCAAAGCTATATTTAGAGTTGTAACAATATATATTTAGAATTGGACTGGGCTTTTGAGAGTCGTCTTTACAAAAGACAGTCTCAAGTCAAGTAAGAATTTGTTTTTCAAATTGAAATTAACAATTTAAATGATACCTTTTTTTGATTTTCTGCTCCATATATCCCATATGAATCGGTCTGACACAAGAGTTACCCAGAATTTAAAACCTGTCCGGTCCGGGCCAATTTTGCCAATACTGAACCCAATGCTGCTGGCCCAAGAATCAAATGTTTGGGCTTCCTCCTTGCTGCACTGAAGTTAGCAAGGAATGTTAGGACGCGACCCAATTTTAAAAAACTCGGGCCTTCAACGGGTTGATGCGGGTCAAATAACTGTGAATGATGGGCTAGAGAAAGCCTAGACTTTGTATAATGGGCCGGATAAAACTTGAATCTATTTCAAATCACAAAATCTCACAAGAGACGGTCTATAGGATAGACCACAAAATTGGGCCAGCCCATTTCCCTTAACTGATTTTTTTTATTATAATATCAATTATATTATGTTATAATCCTAAATGTAAAGTATTATAACCTCGAATATACTATTCTATAACCCCAAATATAAGTTATTATAACCCCAAATAATTTATTATAACCCCAAATATACTATGTTATATTTTGGGCTGGGCTTCATGGATTCCGTCTATAGAATAGACCGTCTCCCATGAGACTTACTGATTTCAAATTAAAAGTAGTAAGTTTTGAATGATATTTTTTCACCGTGAGATAGGTCCATACAAGCAGCTCATTAACAAAAAACATAAAAAAAATAATGAAACCTAAATTCACTCTTGTACTGAAAGCAATTTTTTTAAAGTAGTTTGGGCTAACCTATTTGATATTGTCAAATGATGAGACGACCTCAATAAAGAATGAGTGAATCAAAAGGGGTTCATTGAGTTGGACCCTTTAAAAATAAAATGGGCTGGATCCTCTCATCCCATTCCAGCTTGATCATTTTATAATTTTAGCAAATATTGTATGAGACCATCTCATTATGACATGGATTCATATAAATAAATTTATCTATTTATTTGGTTAATCACTTTTTAAGTTTTTAATTGGATATATTAAGGTCATGAGTTATTACTAATTACTTTAAAAATGTAAGTAATGATCATTTTGGATTTTTTTTTTTTCTGAATTACTTTGGATAAAATTTCATTAAAGAAGGAGATATGATTTTATCATTATTTGGAAATAAAATATCATTAATTCTTTATGACTTATTCAATGAAATAGAACACTCTTAATACTCCAAAAAAATTTATGATTTTAATGTTATTAAATAATGAAAGCTTATAGCTTTTAGCATTGAATTAATCTATCCCAAAAAAATCAAAATTTATGAAATGCATTAACGTTTACATTTTAATCGTTTCAAAATATAAATTTAGGACACTTATATTATCCATTTTTAATCAAATACTCTAATCTATATCTATTTCTTAAACAAAACACAGAAAATTGCTTATGTGTCAATTTTTCAATGGAATATTTCCCTTTTAAACTCAATGATAATGTCATTATTATAACTTATAATGACTAATGTTTATATCTTTGACTTTACTACTTTCTAAATATGACTATATTATTATCTATATTGATTGATTTTTACTTTTTTTATTACATCATTTAATGTAATAGAAAATCATAGAAATATATTTTATTTTATTTTTCAACTTTTCATAAAATCTTTATATTGTTATATATGAAATAAGCATAGGATATTTTGAGATGGTTAAAACATACAACCATAAATTTTTAATTTTTATTTGTATAAACATGTCCGAATTTTTAATAAAGTTGTGCATCGCACAAACATTATCCAGTAATAATAGTAAAATAAGGTACTCAACTCAAGTGAAATATAATAGGTCAAAAGAATGATGATTATTGTATTGAAATATTTGTCTTATTTAACATTGCACTATAATTTGTTGGATGGTTCAAGATAATGGGCAAATTGACAATACTATACACATCAACAAACTATTCATTAATCACAATTTGCCTACCATCCAAAAAGAGAATAAACTAGAAAGATATTAGATACTACTCTTTCTAATGAGTTTGCAATATTTTGCATTTTATTTTAATTAATATTTTATAAGTGTTGATACTTTTATAGGAGTATTTGCTATAACTTTTAAAAAAATTAATTTACATTCAAATATCAATTTATTAATTCATTTAATCTACTTATATTGGAAAATTCTAAACCCATTTACATATTTTTCTCCATTTTCTTGATTTGTATAAATAATATACTTGTTGATATTATCGGTCTAAAAAGTCTCGTTGGGGTTTTTAACAAAATAACTTATTGAACAATATTAGCTTATTTTGATATAAATAGAGGGTTAAATGGTCAAACAATCGAATGCTAATATTTGATATCAGCCATTGCAATGAGCTATCAACTACAATCTATCAATTATTTCATTGTTTGTCAAACAACGCTATCCTACAAGAACTAGTATACAAACTCGTGTAATGCAAGAAGTTTGTTAACATAGAAATACCTATAATTAAAATTTTTAAAGAAAGATGCAATTGCATATTATAGTGAACATGTTTTAATCCTCACACAATCACATTTTAACCTGCAAAAATGATTTCATTTGATAAAACTCTATAAAATTGTCACTTATAATTTATCTATTCTTTTATAGTATTGTATCATGTATGATTTAGTATGATAAAAATCTTTTTGAAAACGTAGCTTTAATACATAAAATCATAATTAATGCAAACTTCTATAAAATCGCCATATCGAATGTCCACTTCTTCCATAATATTGATTGTACACAAATTCTTTTTATAAAGACCGTCTCTATTTAAACTGACCCATAAAGAAATGCAGAGTATAAATAGATATTAAGCTTTATTGGGTTGGGCATAAAAAATGTCTTTCAAAAAGACGATCTCTTAGGACACTAGCTGATTGTATAATTGGCTCCAAATTATTTTAGCAATAGTAATTTGTGTTCTAAAACCATCAAAAAAGCATAGAAAAGAAACCCACTCCCACCATAATACCCAATACCAATATGATTAATACAATCCAATTATTCCTCCATTTCTCTTCTCATCCGATCACATATTCTCATTAACAATCACAATTGGACAATTTCCCAATTGTTGTTGAACTTTTACGCAATCTCAGATTCTTCCTTTATTTCCCACCTAATATTCCCCTAATTTCTCTTAATAATCCCTTTTTAATTCATGGGTAATATCGGAAGTAGTGCCAATAATGGCGGAAATCGGCGCCGTCAAAGCAGTCGCCGGCATCAACCACAACCACAACCCCAACCCCAACCACCTCCACCTCCGCCTCCACAACCACAGATTACCCAGAACCGTTACGTCTTTGCTGCTGCGACGCCGTATCCTTCGGCGGGTTATTACCAATACCATCCTCCAGCACCCGGGTATTACCCACCACCGGCTAATATTCCGATGCCGTTACCCGCTCCGTTTGATCATCATCATCAAGCCCATCATCATGGGAATTGGTCTGCTGGGAGGTATAATTATGGACCCCCAATGATGACTCCTCCTGCTGCGGCCCCTTATGTGGAGCATCAAAAGGCTGTAACTATAAGGAATGAGGTTAATTTGAAGAAGGAGAGTTTGAGAATTGAAGCCGATGAAGAAAACCCTGGAAAGTTTCTTGTTGCCTTCACTTTTGATGCTGATGTTGCTGGAAGGTATTTATTTTCTGAAATCCTAGGGTTTTATGGGTGTTATTTGATTATATTTGGTATTTATTATACTAATAATAATAATTATTATTGTGTGATTTTGGGTTGATGGTCACTAAATTATAAAGAATAAGAGAAAAAGATGGGTGGGTTTGATTATCATTGTTTTTAATTGTTATTTTAATTGTTATTTTAATTGTGGGCTTTCAAATTTCTGACTATTATGTAAAATGATGCAATTGTAGTGACTAATTCAGTGAAATGAACCTTGGGTGAGTTTTAATATTCATTTAGCCATAGGAATTCATAAGAATAGATTGGAAGATGTTTGATAATTATGATGACTATGAAAAACAAGTCCGCATCACTATATGACAATGGTTTTTGAGCTTAGTGCGACCGGATTATAGGCTGATACAACCTAGACTCAAAAATCTGTTTCGCAACCATTACTGCAGTCTTGAACGTATTTTGGCACAATGCTTTGATGTCCACATTATTCTATAGAGAAAGATTGGATTTCTTTTGTTGTCTCTCTTGTGCTTGTTGTTTCAACAGTCAAGTAGTGGTGTACTTGTGCTGGCCTGCTGTGTTCTAGACTTCTTGTTAGGGTTTTATGCAAGTTTTAGGTATGCATTTAAGTTTAAAAGACGGTATGATGCGGCAATTCGAATATATGATATGATGTAGCCTTGATAATGCACTATGGCTTGCATGGGTTTGGGTTCAACTTCTCCCCATCCCCCTCTCTTCTCCATTAGAATTGCAAGATATTAGAAAATGATAGAAAGACAAATTATCCTTGTTTCAGGAAGTAGGACTATAATTGTGGTGGCGGAGACGAATCTTCTTTGTAGTTGGATCCCTTATTTGTAGAATTCTTTTACACTATGTGGGTGGAGGGATTTGGAAGGAAAAAGTCTCCTTTGTTTAGATAACAATTTTAGAGATGAGGGGATTTGAAAGGAAGGAAAATAAACTTGTTAAGTAGAATATTGTCCATATTTACACTTTTTTGTGAAGCTTTCATATTCAACATAGTGTGTATTATTATATTTATAGTATTTAATTTATTTAGCATTTTGTATACTCTATATCCTTTCAATTCCCTCCAAACAAAGGATTCTCCTAATTAATCCCTCCCCTTCCTTTCCTTTCTCTTCTTTTTTCTTTCTCTTCCTTTCCTTTCCCTCCTAAAACCTTATCCAAACATAGTGTTAAAGATACCATGCTGAAACTATTTTCAAAAGAACGATGTTAGGATCTCGAAGTATTCTTAGAGAATGTTGAGGGAGAGAAAAAGAAAGTGGCATCATAGGCATTTTCTTTTGTAGGTATGAAGTACAATTGGGTTACATGTATGGCTTGAGGAGTCATGTTACTATTGATTTTCTGATGAATACTCTTTTTAAGGCTTATATGGGCTAGTCTTAGAAAGGCACAAACTACAGTTGCAAAGGTTTTAATGAACTTTGAAGGATTGATCCTCTGGGTTGGACGGAAATTAGAAAGATGGAGATATATTAGTTCACATTGGATTTGTGACAATTTGAGCTTTGTTTGACTAGCACTAATGGGTATCATTAATACAACATTCCCTTACTCCAATGTAATTAAGTGATTTCTTCTAGGGTGGGGTTTGGGAGGGTCGGATATACGCAGCCTTACTCTTAATGCGAGCATTTTTTGATTAAATTAATTGTTGTCTCCCTACACCTTGTTTCTAATTTCTAAGTGTATATATCACAAGCTCAGATTCTATGGGATTTGAAATCCCTGCTTCTTTTTCCATTACCCTCTTCTTTGAGAAAAAGCCGTTAGTCTTGTGTAAAGTATTAAGTATAGTAATAATGAACGGAATTGTCAATTTTCATTTTCTGTGGAATTTTTTAGCTGTGAATTTTTTAGAATTGGCTGTCCATAACCATAAGGACGCAAACACTGTCATATTCTTTTAGCTGCGCATTTTTTAGAATTGGCTGTCCATGGTGCCGCATGATTCGCTAATTGCCTTGCGAAGTGGGAATCGAAAAAAGCGAATCATGGTCGGTTTTAGACTATTTTTGAACCATTTTAAGTGAATCGCGAATTCAAAAGGCAAATTAACTAGCGAATCATGTTTCACCTACTCTATCATCATAATTTGTTGTTATTTTCTGGATTTTGATTATGCTGATAATACCGAACTGTTTTCCCTATTTTTGGTGCTTGAAAACAGCATTACGGTAATATTCTTTGCAAAGGAAGGTGAGGAATGCAACCTAACACCAACAAAAGAAAACTTACTCCCTCCAGTTGTGGTTCACTTTGAGCAAGGCCTAGGCCAAACGTTTAGACAACCTTCCGGAACTGGGATTGATTTCTCCATGTTTGAGGAGACTGAATTATCGCAGGAAGGCAACGCAGATGTCTATCCACTTGCTATAAAGGCTGATGCATGCCCAGCTAATCAGACATATACAGATGGAGAGCCAGCTCCCGGCAGCTCCAATTCTCAGATAACTCAAGCAGTATTTGAATTGGACAAAGGCGAATATAAGGTTAAGGTGCTTAAGCAGATCTTACGAATAAATGGTGTTAGGTATGAGCTGCAAGAAATATATGGAATCGGGAACTCTGTCGAAAGCGACTTTGACGGTAACGATCCTGGCAAAGAATGTGTTATCTGCTTGTCAGAGCCTCGAGACACAACCGTCCTTCCTTGTCGGCACATGGTAACTCTCTCTCTCCCCTTTCTTAATTTGTACCTTTGCTACCAGAAACATTTTCATCTTATTTCTAAACTCTAACTTTTTTTTAATATAGTTCACTTCGGTTTAGGATTATATCAAAAAGTTTCATTAAATCATGTGCACTTCTTATTAATGTGAAGTTGTTAGTGATGTTTGTCGCCTAGAGTCAATCAGAAACAACCTCTTAGTAATCTAACAGGGGTAAGGATGCGCACATTCGACCCCTCCAAACCTTGTGTAGATGAGAGCCACCGAATGGTGGTTGGGGTAATGAAATGTTTATTTGAACACTTTATGGCAAGCCTTCATACATCCCGACCCTTGACAAGCATATATTTAATTCATGAACTTGGCTTGGGATATTGTTTTCTTGTGTAGTTTTGTAATGTCGCGTATACTAAGTATAACCCTTAATTTAATCGTTCATATCCACCTTTTCTTGCGTCATCCATTGTTAGAGTACAAGTGATTGATAAAACTACTTTCTGTATGTCTGTTTTCCGGGTATCCTGCGTATTGGTTGGCCTGGTAACTGGTATTGTTTGCAGAAAATTCAGATTTGTTTTGAGGACGTTCGTGTACTGACTTCTTCTTTTTCTGTTATCTTTGTTCATTGTTGCAGTGTATGTGTAGTGGTTGTGCAAAAGTTTTACGTTTTCAGACCAACCGTTGCCCCATATGTCGGCAACTAGTTGAAAGGCTTTTGGAGATAAAAGTCAATGACGGAAACGAAGAAGAAAGAAGCAATTGAGTCGCACCACGGTTGTTAGTAACTCGAAAGAGATGACCGATCTCTGCCAATTTCTCCTTCGAAAAAGTTTGTTTTTCCCCCAATTGTTTCTTCTGCTTAACTATTATCATATCTATAGTTTGGTTGCTCCCCCTCTTTGAAGGCAACAAAAAGATTATGCTGTGCCAAAGTGCCTTGTGTACAAACTTGTCCTGTATTTGACAAATGTAAGTAATATAGTGAGGTTTGATCTACAAATCGATGCTTTCGATTCTCATCTAAGTCGTGTCAAAGTCGAGTAGAGTTGTTAAAACGAGCAATTAATTTGATGTGAAGTGAGCGGATATAAGTAGTATGTAAAGTCTTATCCGTCATGGATGGAGGGTATACGGTGGCTTAATATTCGATTTGAATCTAGTTTTCGAAAATTCAATTATCATATGCGGGTTCAAGTTACAAGTATCAAGGTTTTGAGATTCGGATATTTGAAAATTTGACACTGGTATTCCACATTGACATTGATATGCCCATATTAAAAGTAAATTTGGATACTGGATATTACTAAGAATAAAATTAAACTTATTAAAAAAGATTATTTTGATAAATTGGAACACCAAATATCTAATATTGTGGATATTTGATTTGAATTTTTCATCTTATCCCCATTAGCAACGGATATCAAATATTTTGGATATTAGATATCTGATTTTATTGTATGCTTTAAATCGGAAATCTGACTTTACAAGGCAATTTTTAACAAAACAAAACAAAATATTCAACGTAGTATTAGAAGGATAATTTTTAGACAATTGTTATAATAACGTGATTTGTAAATCACCACAAAAAGACAAAAAGAATAATATTAAAGTAAATAAAATCAAAAAAATAAATTAAAACAACAAATCTCTCACCTTTTCATATCCCACCGCAAAATGATGATTTATCAACCACACAAATAACCGTTATTTACTAAGACTTTCTCTATACTAGAAAAAAGAAAATGAAGAGATATGACCTCCCTAGCAAAGAAACTTGTATAGTGATGATTGAACCATTTGAACCTCCCTCACATAAGAAAACCATTTGAACCTCCCTCACATAAGAACTAAATCAATTATTTATGATATATGCCTCCTTTGTCTACTTTCAATCAATTTCCATAATATTTGGGACCCTCTACCATTACATCTTAAGAATTTCTAGTACTCTTCATTTAAAATTATTTGTCTTTTTAAAATGTGAATTTTTATTTTATTTGATTTTAAATTTTATATAAATTTAGGAGGGCTTGGCAAATGATGATTTTTTTTGTTGACTTTTGTTTTTTTAGATTCGTGAAACAAAAAAAACCTTAGTAAATAGGAGTAGCTTTTAAATCGGCTGAAAAGATGACTTTAACCCAAAATTAACTTTTTATTTCTTTCTTGCTTTTTGATTGTTTTTTCTCTAATAAACAATAAATAATTATTTATATAGACGTCTCCATGACTACGGGTTTAATAAACAATTACAAATTAGTTAATACTCTCAATTGATCAAAATGATCAACAATGTTAACTATCAGTCATTTGTCAAATTAACGTATTAAGCACGTAATGGATGACGTCATGTTGCTAATGATTAAATGCCCTCACCTAGAGCTTCTCCAACCTCCCATATAGGAGTGGGGTTTCCTAATAATATGGGTACAATTGAATTTTTGAGACCCTATACAAGGCAAGAAGCTATAAAGTAGTTGAGGCCTTGAATAATTTTCGAATTATAGTATTAAAATTTAGTTCTTTGCGAAATATAACCTGAAGTATCAATGTCTATAGTATTCAAGTCCAATTCATAGGCTTCCCACAACTTACCAAAAGGATATTGACATGGTTGTGATCAAAATATTAATATCAGTAGCAAATTCACAGAAACAAAAGAAACTACAAACATCATCACAAAGCCAGAAAGAAATAGTTCCATTAACATAAAATGCTGAACAACAAACAAAACACATTACATAGATAACCATAAGCAAACATCATAAGTTCATAACAATAAATGATCCATGAAGATAGGTTTACCATAATGGTTAAAACCACATCAAACATGATCTAGCACACGACATCGCCTCAACGTACTCGTACGTTGAGGCATTTTATTGAAACAACGAAATCAAACTAAAACACTCTGCCGATTCCTTTAGGCAGAACTCGAATTTCCCCACCATTGATGGGCAAACACACCAATGCTTCTCACGCTCTTGAACACGTTCGTGTGGCCTTCATCAACATGACCACCATCATCAAGGTCATTACCCGATAACTGCAAGAATAGCTCATCGACGTAGCAAATAGTCCCGCTCTCGAACAATTCTGAAAGAAATTTCATTTCGGCTTTTCCCATGTTCATCTTCAACACTACGAAATCAGCCAATTCAACGGTTTCCTTAAACCAAACAAGGAAATCGAACTCTTCATCATCAACAAACGGATCTTCGATTTCATCACTCAACGCGTTCGACATATCATCGACACTTTTTCCACCCAACGCGGGGTGATAAACAAAGGTAACACCAGGGCTTTTCACATGAGAAGTTAAAACCAAAGCATCATGATCGACAATGTAGATCCTAAAATCTTTCGAATCAATCGGGTACGAGGGTAAAAACCAATTGCTACTACTAAAATTCGCAGTGCTCTTGGTACTCATATCGACGTAAACCAACTTCCCCTTCGAGGGTACCCCGACAAGATTAGGTAGATAGACGATTCTCTTATCGACATCCTTAGGCTTCTTATTGACTAGAGGTTCCAAATTGTTCACAATCAGTTCGTTACGTTTGATCGAAGGACAATTCGTGGGGAGTCTATAGTGTTCAAATGAATCTAAACTTTTAACCTTCTTTCGAAATGCAACCATTGTGAAGCTACCGAAGCTTACAACATCGATAACATTCGAATTTCTTAGGAATGAGGACACTAAACTCGCAGATCGAATCAAATTATCATGATTAGAACTTTGCGTACCCACGAGCATAGCTCCGATGCCGTTCGGTTTAAGAATTCGTTCCACTTCACTGACAAGAACAGCAGGAACTAAGACCTTACTAAGATCTTCAACAACGACGAATTCGAATGAATTGTCTTCAAATCTAAGTTCAAAGACCAATTGCTTTTGATTAAGCATAAACAAAGGGTGCCTATGAATTTCATCAACATTTGAAAACCCTAATTTGCGTAATGCAGAAACATATGATGATGTTTCTTGCCCAATACAAAGGGCTTTTACTCCATAATCAAGCAAATTCTTACCCATAAGCTCCTTAACCACATCAATTGTTAAATTGAAATTGTTATTACACATTACAGATCTCAGATGTGGGAATGCAATCGGAGTAATGGGTTTAAAAATTCGACCCAGGAAAGAATTCGGATCCAAATAACCCATTTCAGATTCACATCCATTAGAGCTTAAAAACATGGGTTTACCAGGATCCGAATCAATCACAAGTTGCAAAAGGGGCAACAAGGAAATCACAAGAGCAAACATCAAAACACGAATAGCCAATCGTCTGGCTAAAGATCCATGAAAAGCTTGCCATTTCACCGTCTTTAAACCCCCAATACTACGCACCCCATTCATCATTTCAGCAATTCAAATCACAAATTGGGGCTAAAATTAGATCTGGGAACTCAACAAGATCAATATCAAAGTCAAATTCTTCACTCAATTGAGTATAATATAATCTTAAATCAAAATCCAAAACGGGAAAAACAACAGAAAATTAGCGAGTACAAAACCTGGAAGAGGTATGATTCCCACCCACGAGGACACCCATTGATTTTTGATACCCTAACCAAACCCTTCTTGGAATTCTTCTAGACATTGGTTCGTACCAAATAAAACCCATCATTGTAAAACCTAAGTTTAACCCATAAGTTTTCTGGATTTACATTACATAAACAGAAATTGGGTGTTTATGGGAATAAGAATATAGATCTGGGGAGTAGAAAGTGGAGTGAGAGTGATGAAAACTGAAGAATGAATCTGAATTATGGAGGTTGATTAGAAAAATGGAGTATTTGATAACGTTAAGCCGTAGTGTACGTGCGATTATGAAGGTTCCATCTGTCACTGATGAGTTTTTTTTTTTTTTTTTTTTTCAATCAATGCGACTAGGTGAGCCTCAAATTACATTTTTTTTCAAAAAAAGGTAAAATTGTCAAGTTTTACCTGTGACTGTGAGCTAGTATCCCGCACAAAGCAGGGTCGTTGGGTGGGTTTTTTTTTTTTTTCCTGAAATATGCAAACAAATCGTACTCGTTCTCTCAAATAGGGAGTAAAGAGGGGTGTGCGTAGTCAAGAAACCCCCTAATGTCCAATAGGGGTTGACAGAGCCGTCTTTGAAAATTTGGGGGCCTTGTGCTAATTTTTTTGTGTGTCTTATTTATAGTAAATATAATAGTATGTTTTATCAATAAATTTAACATATTTCTTTTTGTTAATTAACTTTTTCATATACGGGAGAGGGGGCCCTGTGCGGTCGATCACCTCGCACATCCTCAAAGACCCCTCTGGGGGTTGAACCTCCAACCTTTTGCTCCACATGCGGATGCTTTACCCATTGAGCCACAAGCGCTTTCGATTGTCAAGTTCTACCTCTAATTAAGTTTAAAATGGATTTAGTTGTAAAAAATATTTTTAGTATTTAAGGTCGGCGGAGCAAAATTTGACAAACTTTTTAAAGGTTCGGTAAAATTTTAAAAATTATGATATTTTAAACAACTTTGTATCTTTAAATATATACCACAAAATTTAATATGAGTCCTTAAAATATATTGGTCTTGTATTTTCGAATATGTTGAACATGCTAAGAACCTCCCTTGTTTCATTAAATCTTAAATGAGACGGTCTCACGACGAGACTATCTTTATTGGGTTGCCCAATATACATTTTTTGTCCTAAAATGATAATTGTAACGTTAAAGTTATCACATATAATTTTAATATAATTATTTTTTATAGTCTTAAAGTGATTACTCTCATGGTGAGACGATCTCATACAAGACTAGCTGCCCCTGTTTAGGGTAGTTAAAAAATATATGGCATAGCGACTAGGAGGCTAAAGTTAAGGAAAAATTGAATAAAATAAAACTTTGTTGTAAAATAATTAGCAAAATAAGCTTTTAAAAATTTTAATCTCAAAATAAGCATTTTCGTGTCCGAGTCTATGGTCAGATTATTTGGTTTTTTGATCTTAAAGTGTTACTACTATGATATTTTCTTCTTTTGCTCGTTGCTAGTAAGAGTGAATAAAGTTACAAATTGTTTTTTTTTCTCTTACTCACTAATGCTTATTTTGTCAACTAAAATTGTCCAGAATAATCCCACTTACCTTCTACTGTGAATAATCCCAACTATTAATTATTTTTAAATGTAGGTACCTAGTAGTCGTTACACTCACTCTTTCCCCTTATGCTTCTACACCCTATTCCTCTTTGGTGTTAGGCACCTATAGTAGTCCGTTAAAATGAGGAAATGGGTCATGTCAGCAAACAATACGAATATTGAATTATTTAAAAATAATTAATAGTAAGGATTATTCACAGCAGACGACAATAAATGAGACTCTTTTGGACTATTTTCCCTTTTTTTTTTGGAATTTTTTTAAAAATATTTTCCATTTTTCAAGTTAGAGTTGACTTGTTCACGCCTTGATCAGCGGGCTTAGACGTATAACAAATCGAGCTTGACCAATAGAAATTGTTTGTGGGCTTAAAATTTTCAGAGCTAATGGGCCTAGCATTTTTGGCGTTAATCCTTTTTCTAGAAGATTCAACTGAATACAAATTATCTTCAGAAGGTCTTCTAAGAGACTGTCTATAATAAAAACGGCTCTCCCAACAGCCCAATCCAATGATTTTAAATTTAAAGTTAAGACTGATGACTACTCAGTTACGTATTTTGCAAAATGGGCTGGTCCATATTTATCCGTCTATGCTATAGACGGTCTATAGCAAGAATTTGTGATTATTATGTAAGACGGTCTAAGCGTGAGATGCTCTTTATAAATGAGTCCAAATCTTGATTTTAAGATCTTCTCACATAGAGATGATCTTTCACAAGAGTAGCTAAAAACTAAAAAGTAAAGTAATATATTAGCAAGTCTTGTATCGGATTGTCCGGTTGTCCCAGTATGAGACAAGTCCATACAATCAACCTATTTTTTAAGACCATATAAAGTGATCACTAAGTGATAATTTAAGGTTATAATTAGTTACAATAAGATTATAAATTATTTCTTTGAGGTTATAGGTGAACGCATTAAATAATTGCATGTTATGTGGAAAACTTATGTGATGATGCCATTTAAACATTTATACAATTGTATGATATGATAGATGTTACATATTGTATCTTATTCAAAAAATTAATACAAGTTGCATTATTAATCGGTTGTAAATTGAATAGAAGTATATCTGAAGACAAATGTATATTTGACAAAAAAAGATAATGCGATGATATACTTAACTTAGCTAATAATTGATAGCTGATAGATAATTAGAATAACTAATTTGAGTAGCTGATATCAAAAATTTGTTAGAAGAAGCTTTTTTACCAAATAATATTTCAACTTGTTTAATCTAAACAACCACCATATATTCACTAATCAATAAAAATTAATTTGAATTTAAAATGGAATATGGATGATAGTGATCATCCAAGAAAAAATATTCTCCATTCAATAATCATTAATCTTGTATGAATCAATGATGGTATGCTTTTTCTTGAAAAAAACTATATATTTCTATTTTTCAATTTTGTCTTTCATAAAAAACAAAATAAATTCCAACCTAATTCATATTTTTCAACATAAATAATAATATAACATATATTTTCAAACTTCATTAATGCATTACACCATGATATAATGGAAGACATAACACATGATATGAAGTAACAAAGCATATCCATATTACAACAACATACACACATCACACATGCATGTTTCATGTTTGATCCTTAGAAACATGACCAAAACCTGCCTTATTTTACACGACCAAACATAATAAAAACCAAACCAAACCGAACTAATAAAACATTAACATATGATTCTTATACATGCAAATCAACCCATTTCTCGAAACATTGGCTACCAATCAGACCGTTAAATGTCTATTTGTCGTCACGATGGTGATGATCATCAATCTCCTTAGCTAACCCTAGCAAAGCATCCATCAAAGAACTTGGCTCAGGAACACCAAGATGCTTCTTCTCATACTCCAAAATCCATTTGACTAAGCTTAAGTCATTGCCTTGAGGTATAACTTGGTAAGTAATAATAAATGAGTTATAGTCATTCATCAAGTCTCCTTCCACCATTTTGAATTTTATTAACTTATTTTTCTCATCTACTACTTCAAGTATTTGTGTTCCTTTTTGGGGTTTCCCATCTACAACAACATAACATTATTGTGTTAATTGAATTTTTCCACAATATTTTGAAATTTAACCAGCCATATACATAAAAATCGTAAATATTGTTCCTATTAAAACTTATGTGTATCTCTGGTCTAAACCAGTTTAACTAGAACATTTTCGAGTTTAGACCTGATTGGACCGAAAACCCAGATTCATAAATTATTAGTTAGTAAGAGACGGAGCTCGAATGGGATGCAAGCGGTCCGATCCGACTTAGGCAAGGTCTTAATCGTTTTGGTTTGGACTGCCAATCTGGATCTGATTTGGTGCAACCCTATACCTAGACGTCTTCAATTGGGTCATTGAATCTATTTTAGATTAGATTAGATGTTTTAGATCAGTTCAAAATCGAATCTTTTATCCACATTTTTATATAGTATTGAATTCATTTTAAATTCTGGTAAAAATTAGAATTTAATTACTAAATTGAATAATATCATATTATTTGTTTTTAACACCTCTATAAACACTTAAAATTAAATTAAACTAGTCCCACTAAAGTGTAAAAGCTAAAATACAAAAATTGGATTCGTTTTCAATGATAGGTTTTCAATGATGTGATTCAATGAGGTTGTAGGTTGGATAAAACCTAAAATATATATTATAAGTCCATCCTATTTTAGCATTTATCAATTTAATAATAATAATTATTTCTCAATAATTGTACTTGTCACTAAAAATACTTACTATATCGGTAATTTTCAAAGTTGGTGCACATTAAAATATTGCATGAACCAAATCTATACAACTATACAAGACTTTCTCTTAATCTTTTGGCATACGTACATCTTAAACCAAATCGTTAGTTTTTTCAACGCTCAACTTCGTATATAAGAGAATAAATGAGACAAAAATGCTCAAATGAAACGGTCTTACGGTAAAGCAATTTCTATTAAGCCAGCCCAGTGTACTTACGGTCTGATCTTCAAGTGATTACCTATAAGTCTAAAGTGATCATTTTTTAGTCAGTATAATTTCTTGTAACTTCAAAGTAATCACTTATGATTTTAAAATGATGAATTAGAGAAGAAGTTAGTCATATGAGCTCGCTTAATGTTTAGACATAGGGGGTGTTTGGCAAATTAGCTTATTGAGCAATTTTAGCTTATTTTGATATAAATAGAGGTTTGGGTGATCAAACCAGCTAATGTTAGTGTCTGGTGAATTAGTTGGTTGAAACAACTTATCGATACGACTATGTCTATTTTGAACAAGTTGCTTATAGCAGCGCGTTCAAAATCAACTGGTCAAACTAGTTAATAAAAGCAGCTGGTCAAATCAGCCACTATAATCAGCTATCAGCCATTTGCCAAACACCATCTATCTCATACAAGACTAGCAGTAAATATAATCATAAAAAGATATACTTCCTCCATTCTGAAATACTTGAAACATTTCAATTTTGGACACTATTCAACGTTCAAGTTTACTTTATATATTCCGGCTAATATATAAGTAAAAACACAGCAAACGAGATCTTGTTTGAATCATCTAATCGCATACTTTCATAATATTAACTTTTCATAATTTTTAGATTTATATAATCCAACATATAAATAAACAAAATAACATATTGGATAGCGTAAAAAGTCAAATGTAGCAAGTATAATAGAACAGAGGAAGTATGACACTAAAAATAAAACATATACTTCCTCCGTTTCATAATACTTGCTACTGATTGTAACATTTTCCCACACAACATGTCACACTCAATAGCAAATATTATGGAACGAAGGAAGTATCTGTC
The DNA here is from genome assembly GCA_019776075.1 of Amaranthus palmeri. Taxonomy (NCBI): domain Eukaryota; kingdom Viridiplantae; phylum Streptophyta; class Magnoliopsida; order Caryophyllales; family Amaranthaceae; genus Amaranthus; species Amaranthus palmeri. The sequence goes on along the minus strand of JAAKBH010000271.1, from coordinate 2,395,804 downwards.
AAGGAACCAACTCAACTAAAAGCTTAAGCTGATGGTTGAGGCCCCAAGATACGTTATATACTCTAACACGCCCCCTCACACGAGAGCCCTTTGGGCTAGAAGTGTGGATGCAACACAGGCCCTCCTCATACCTCGTGCTAAATATTCCACTTTTAAATGAGGGGTGGTTGAGATTCGAACCTTGACCTCTTGTCACATTGGCTTCTGATACCATGTTAAGGAACCAACTCAACCAAAAGCTTAAGCTAATGGTTGAGGCCAAGATATGTTATATACTCTAACAGTATCAAATAATAAATCTAATAAAATCTGATTTATTTAAGTATATAATAATTTAAATTCATACCAAGAGTATAACTCCAAGAAATTTTGGAACCAGGAGTACCAAAAGCACCATGATGTAAGTCACAACCTTGAACAAATTCAGGATGAATATTGCTAATTTCATGAGGTCTATCTTGAAACATTTCATGAAAAACGTCACCACCTTTAACCCTTATTTCTATATCTCCTTCAAATCGACGCTTTAAACCAACCGACGCCATTTTCACTTATTTCTATTTTATGACACTTTATGTTTTGTGTCGTAAAATGCACAATACTCACGCTTTCTTTTATAGTAGTATGTAGAGATTGAGATCTCAACTGTCCTCGCATTTGTAGTTATAAATTTCTCAATTATTGTCTAAACTTCAATAATGCATTAGTTCCATGTACTATGCTGGAAATTCAGGCACTCTTTTAAGAGATCGTCTATAGTATAGACGTCTTCCATAAGCCCACGTTCTCAATAATTAAAAATAAAAAAAAATCTAAAAATTAACGCGCGCGGTTGATCCTATTTCGAGTTGGGGTTATAACCTATTGAAGTTGGTGTTATAACCTATTAAAGTTGATATTTTATCTATTTGGAGATATATCAACTTTAATAGGTTATACTATCAACTCTAACATGTTATAATATCAACATTTAATACTCCCTCCTATTCAAATTAATTGTTCACTTTCCTTATTTGGTAAAGTCTCTTTACTTGTCCACTTTCTATTTTTGGCAAAACTTTTTACCTAAATACCCCCAACTACCCCAACTTATATTATTTAATAATATCCCACCTACCACCTTTTCAATTATTATAATCAATTAAAATACCCACTACCACCTTTTCAATTATTATAATCACTTAAAATACCCCACTACCACCTTTTCAATTATTATAATCACTTAAAATACCCCACTACCACCCCACTACCATTTTTTCTTAAAATCCGGTCCAAACCCATAGTGGACAATTAATTTGAATAGGAGGGAGAGTAGGTTATAGCACCAAGCCACCAACTCCAAATAGGATTACACAGAGCATTTTTTTTTATGTTTTTTTCTAAGTAATAACGGGTCTGCCCTTTTGAGACGCGTCTCTTATAATGATGGTCTCTCAAGTACATTTGTGTTCTTAATTTAGTCCCTAATAAGAAATTAATACATTTTTCTTTTTAATCTGTCATTTTCTTTTGCTATATATATTTTTCTTTTTATGGAAATATTCTTACTGCTTTATTTTATTTCCGAAATACATTTTAGCTCTCGTTTTATCATCCATACAATTTAAATAATTTTATTATCTTTTAATCTTTATGTAATATTCAGATTTGGCAATATCTTTGTCGGGACAGATTGACTAATTAACTTGCGTCTATTATTTTTCTTATTTATTTATGTCATTGTCATTGTCATTTAACATTAACTTTTTTTTCTTGGGAGTATTATGGAGTATAATAGTACTGTTTGTTACAAATTATTGAATGAAACGATCTTAATGGTTATAGTGAGATCATCTTTATTGAACCGTCTTATGTACATTTAGTGGGTTAAAGTGATCACTTATAATTTTAAAATAATTAATTAGAAAAATTGATCATAATTATGAGACGGTCTCATACAAGTTGTTGATCATTTTTGAAATTTAAGTACTACGCTTGAATAGTAAACAATATTCATCGATTAATAATTATAATTTTGCTTTACTATATTTGGCTTGAATATGTATAGAAAGATACAATTTTTGGTGAGATGTTGATTGATTTGTTGTATTGTATATTTTTATTACATCAAATATTATAATTTTGTTGTGCTGATTTAAAATTTTTTAATATTTAAATAGTAATGATACGAAAAAGAAAACTCCCACTCGGACCCTACCTTCCTACCTTATGCGGGATACCGGGATGGTCCCTTTACCTTACCATGAAAACTAAAAGTGTAGCTATTAAATTAAATGTTAAAAAGTATTTAACATATTAACGAATACTAAGCTCAGGGTTGAGGTCCCAAGATATGCAAGATACTCTAATAAACCAAAATTTAAGTTGATTATTAAGACTCCATTATATGTTATACAATTATTGGTCTTGGACGAGACGACTTCATAACGAGACTATCAATTTAAACGTGAATGCCCAAAAAATTTTGATCTTGAAAGTATCAATTTTGACTTTAATAAGATTGCGACATAAATTTTCAAAATTGATACTTTTAAGGTCAAATCTGATACATGCCCAGAAAATCAAAATGTGTTTACACGCGAGAATCGGACCAACCCAGATTGACAGTCTCATAATAAGACCGTCTCGTTCAAGTTTTTGTGTATGTTATATACTCAAACACACCCTCACAAAAGAATCTTTTAGGCTAAAAATGTAAATACTGTACAAACTATCCGATCCCAATACCTTCTGCAAAATATTTCATTTGAATTTGAGAGGCCCAAATTAAATATTGATCATCTACACACTCTTATTGTCATGATATTTAAAATATGGGATCAATAAAATTATGTTGAACAAGCTCTATGAATATGCTTCATTGAGCCGCATGTTGTACATTAGCTTACATTAATTTATAAATTATTTGAACAAAATCTTTTACCAAATATATTATTCAAGGTCTTTTGAGAGACTGTTTATGGCAAAAACGGCTCTCCCAACAGCCCAGCCCAATGATTTTAAATTTAACAATAAGGCTGATAACTAATCAGTTACTTATTTTGCAAAATAGGCTGGTTCATATTTACCCGTCTATGCTATAGACGGTTTATAGCAAGAATTTGTGAATATCATTTAACATTTTTGATCCAAACAAATCGCTAATTCACCCAATTAGCCCTTTTTCCAAACACCATAAAATATGATTAACGATGGTCATGAAATCCAATATTCTACGTTAAATATTAATTAATCTTATACTCAATATATTATTGATGGTATGCCTTTAAATTTCTTGCAAAAAGAACCTATTTCTACATGTTTCAATTTTGAAAAAAATTAATATATCAATCTTTCAAAAAAAAAAAAAACAGAATAAAATTGTACACAATTCATAATTTCCAACAAAATATAAGATAAACATATTTTCAAACTTATGCAATACATACATGATCGCAAATAAAGCATATTCATTTTACAACAACATAGACACACATCACACATACATGTTTGATCCATAGAAACACAACCAAACATGCTTTATTCAATTTTCACAACCAAACACAACAAAAACCAAACCAACGCAAACCGAATTAATAAAACATTAACATCTGATTCATGCATACAAATCAACCCAGTCTCGAAACATCGGTTACCAGCCAGACCGTTAAATGTCTATTTATCGTCGCGATGGTGATGATCATCAATCTCCTTAGCTAACCCTAGCAAAGCATCCATCAAAGAACTTGGCTCAGGAACACCAGCATGCTTCTTTTCATACTCAAAAATCCATTTGACTAAGCTTAAGTCCTTGCCTTCATTAATAACTTGGTAAGTAATAACAAATGTGTCATAGTCATTCATTAAGTCTCCTTCCACCATTTTGAATTTGATCACCTTATTTACTTCATCTACTACTTCAAGTATTTGTACTGCTTTTTGAGGCTTCCCATCTACAATATAATCAGGGCCGTCGATTAGCAAGGGTAAAGTGGGCTACCGCCTAGGGCCTCAAATTTTTTAGGGCTAAAAAAATTTTATATATATATATATATATATATATATATATATATATATATATATATATATATATATATATATATATATATATATATATATATATATATATATATATATATATATATATATATATATATATATATATATATATATATATATATATATATATATATATATATATATATATATATTTCAATTTTTAATTAAATATATGTATGAACTACAAACATTTGAGTACGTATTGTAAACTATTAGAAAAATAAATAAACATATGTTTTGGATTCATTATGAGCATATATAATCATCTCTTTGTTTTAAGGAAAAGTTACCCCGAATAATATAACTATTTGTTAATTTCTGCAATAGTTTAACTACTGATTAACCATGAATAATATCAATTTAAAAGAGTGTTTTCTTAGAAAATTTCTAACATGTTAAAAAAAATCAAACTTTTTTTTTCTTATAATCACCTATAGAAAAAAAAGTTGGTTAAGTTTGTATTATTTTAAAAAAATTAATAAAATATTGTATTATTCACGGTAATTTTTTATTTCTTTTTAAAATTATTATTTTAAGGTTGTAAATGGGGTCATTTTAATGTTTAATAAGTGATCATTTTAAATTTTTAAATAATCACTTTAAGACTGTGAATATACATTGAGTCAAACTCAATAGAGATAATCTCACCCTAAAATCATCAGAACGTCTCATCATTTGAAATTAGTCATTAGTTTGGTCTATTGGCATTCAATTCGCTCAACAAAAACTAAACACAAATTATTGCGACAGACTCTCTCCAAAAAACACGTCACATCCTTAAATAGTCCAATCAATACATATTAAACTAAAAATAAAAATGTAAACTTCTCGTTTTAAACTTGTCCGTTTAAGAGACAGTCTGTCAATAAATTCAATAAGATTCCATCTGACTATATAACTATATCAATTAATTAATTAATAAAAAGTAATTAATTTATAGGAGTATTTCATACCAAGAGTATAATTCCAGCAGATTTTGGAACCAGGGGTACCAAAAGCACCATGATGTAAATCACAACCTTGAACAAACTCAGGATGAATGCTGCTAATGTCATGAGGTCTTTCTTGAAACACTTCATGAAAAGCGTCGCCACCTTTTACCCTTATTTCTATATCTCCTTCAAATCGACGCTTTAAACCAGCTGACGCCATTTTTAATCACACTTTTTATATATTTTTTCTTTGTTAAGTGTCGAAAATGCACAACCCTCACGCTTTCTTTTTATAGTAGTATACAGATCTCAACTGTCCTTCTCACATTGACGTTAATTATTTCACAATTATTGCCAAAACCCCAATAATGCATCCCACTTAATTACTCATATGCTTCTATATCATTTAATTAAGCCGTCCGTAAGAGATTTTCATCAACTTCACCTATCTAAGGATCTGACCAGGGATAGAAGCAGTTAGCTTGGTGGACTGGAGTCTTATCCACGTATCTATCTATAATCTATAATATATACTAAAACCGTTATTTAGTAAGGGCACGTGTCACTCTCACGTTAATTATTTTCCCTCCAAATTAACAAATGAGTATTTTTAGTAAATTTCTTCATTTAGCTAAATTAGGTAATTAGCGTCGTTCTTTATTCTTTATGTTATAATATATACGCTTCATATTCTAGTTAATTTATACTATTTATTCTATAAAAATTGGACGATATATGTTGAATAGGAATAAAAATGGCAATAAAAAAATTATCATTTATATTTTCACTAATATACTAAATGAGTAGCTAATTAGGTAAGAAAATATTTAATGGGAAAATGTAAAGCTTGACTTGCATATTTTGAAAATAGTATAAATAATAAGATAAGGAAAAATAATGTTAATCAAATTTTCCGTGCTTGGCACGGGATTTAAGCTAGTTAGATTACTAAATTCGTCCTTTTACCTATCGTTTGATATCATTCATTGCCTTTATTTATCACTCTTTATCTCCTTTTTTTACCTTTATTTTTATTTTAGTTAAATGTTCGTTTTCTATTTAATCTTTTGTAAGTTGTAGGTTTCTATTTCTTTGAAGATCTCTCTCGAGTCGGGGGACTTTTTGACCGCACTCTCCTCTATGGGTATGAGTTTGATGTCTTTTCTTGCCTCTTTAGATTCTGACCATAGTTTTCTATGAGCGGGATACAAAATTGACGATTTTTTTTTGAAGATAAAAAAAAGAAAGAAAATTTTTTTTACTCCGTTATAATATTCTATTTATATATGGAAATGTCCTCACCGTACATTAATTCAACTCTTCTTTTTATAATCCACGCAACTTAAATGCCATGAATACTCCATCAGTTAATTGTCTGATGTTCTTTTCATTTGGAATATTTCTATAAAGAGAGATAAATTTTTGATTAAATGTTTTTGAGATATATTTAGAAGATAATATATATCCAGGTGAGATCTTATTAGATTCGTTTTTATGTGTACTTTTTGATCATATATATTTATATAATTTTTTATTATGCATGTTTAGAGATATTAAAGGTCCAAATTTGATTTAAAACTGTGTAAAAAATAAACAAGAAAAAAAAGAGAAGAAAAAAAAAGAAGTTCTAGTGATCGGAATAACAATATCATGTTTAGAGATATTAAAGGTCCAAATGTAATATAAATAAAATTTGATTTAATTTTTTGTCATGCATGTTTAGAGATATTAAAGGTCTAAATATAATATAATTTTTTATATTTTAATGTATATTTTTTTATCATATATTTTTAAATCTTTGTGTAATACTCCATACAACTATGACAATATCTTGGGGATATAGCTAGGGATCGGAATAACTTGGTTTTATTATTTTATAGTAGTACTCACTACTCCTAATATTTATGTCATAGTCATTTAACATTATTTTTTTATATATATTTATATACTTAAATAATTGTTTATATATATATATATATATATAAATGAAGAAGTTCTAGTGAGAACCATTTTTATATGAGAACCGTGAGAACCAATCTACTTTACAAAAAAGTGTTACTTTTTACTAAAAATGTGTTACTTTTAGACAAAAAGATGTTATTGTTTTTAATGATACTATTAGGCATAAAAGTGTTATTTTAAGAAAAAATTCTGAAAAAAACTCATAAAAATGTGTTATTTTTACATAAAAATGTGTTACTTTTCGAAAAAAACGTGTTACTTTTTAATATTTTTGTTTTTTTGAAAAAAATATTTTTTTTCTGAAAGTAACACTTTTTATGCTAAAAAGTAACAACTTTTTTTTAAAACAAAAGTAATATTTTTTTGTCCAAAAGTAACACATTTTCTGTAAAAAAAGTAACACATTTTAATTAGAGAGTTTGGTTCTCACGGTTCTCATATAAGCTTGGTTCTCATCACTGGAACTTGACCCTGTATATTCTTTACTCAATTTTTAATGAGCCATGCCTATGGTAACGAATGTTTGATAAAAAATTCTTTACTCAATTTTTCTTAATCGTCTAATATTACATTTTTAAATAATCTGATAATTCATCAGAATGAATTTTGTAAAGAAAAATAAATTATTGAAGAAAAATACCAATTATGCAACAGACCATGAATGCCATCGTACACTTTTTTCCTTGCTAATTTGGTGTTTAATTTTGATAGGATAGAAGATTAGTATAACACAAATTTTCATGAGACAGTCTCACGGTGAAATCATTTAAATTGGGTTGGCTCAATGTATATTTATATATGTTTAAAGTGACGACTTTTTATAGTCTTAAAGTTACCACTTATAATTAATTAATCACTTAAAAAATTAAGCTTACTTGTATGAGCTCGTATTATGATGAGACGCTATCATATAATACGTGTTGTATAATGACCCTTAATTCATAAATAGTCCTCCAACTGCGCAAGGATGAAAATTACAGAAAGTTTCCTGAGAGACAATCTTTTTGATAGACGCCTTTCAGGCTCGATTCATTAAAGTATAATTCTTATTTTTATTCTATATTTTTCTTTATGGGCTGATCCAATTAGAGTTGGTCTCTCAAAGAGGCCGTCTCTCACAAGAATTTGTGATAAAATTATGAGATTTTTTTTATCAGGGTGTAATTAACAAAATGAAAGGAAAAGAGCAATATTTATTGTAAATAGCTTTAAAAAAAATGAAAATAGGGGCACATTAATGTGTAATGGGTAGGGGTACTGTCCAAACCATTCTAACTTTACAACTCGTTTAACTTAACATGAAAGATCGGTAATCATGCAGAGTTAAGTAATATCTATTAAAAAATTGTCATAAATGGTGTACCCGACCCATTTTTCAAGTTGAAACATATGTACGAATGAATTAGAAATGACGTACATAAGACTTTAATACAAATCACTGAAGCTCTTTCGTTCGTAATAATATACTTTTGGGTGAGATCTCTTTGCTTTACGAAGTATGTGCAGTATTTGCTCAGATTCTATTGAAAAAAATATATACTTAAACCCTTATTTTAAGTTCATTTTGAAGACGAATTAAGTCAAATTCAGTTACAATATCAGATAGCATCGAATTATTGAATCTGTTTGAAACTTCTATTTCGAATTGATCCCTAACCATAAACCCTTGTTTTCGATCCGAGTACCCATCAACTCGACTCGTTGACCAAGTTCTATCATAAAAACAACTCTATCTTCAAAGATTATTTGATGGGTCTCCTTGTTTAATTATTAGCGATATAAAATTAAAAAGTTGACATTATGAAATGCCACATGGTTACATGCTATATATATTGATTGCTTTATTTGAGAAAATAGACGCTATTGTATAATATAATGTATTTATATGAGTTTGATCTATACTATTTTAATTCGTACTAATTTTTAAAAATATTAAAATTATAGTAAGTATTTTTTTTTATAAGTACAATCAATGACTTATTATTAGGTTGTTGCACACTAAAATATGTATATATTTTTGAAGCTGAAGGTTTTACACTTTTACCTATGGTAATCCTTGCATCTTCTTTGATAAAGATATAATTTTTTTTCGGTTTTTTAAACCCTAGCTAGTCATAGCTTTTTGAGGAAAAAATAATAGAAAAGCGGTAAAAGCAAATAATTTATTTACTTTAATTTAAGAAATTATATTCAATTACTAAAATAATATATTTAATTTTAGTGCAAGATAGTTTCATTACAAATATTGATGATTAATCAATTTAGAATAGATTTACCATTCTAAAAAGAGAAAGAGAAGTGTTCCTTTTTGTAGAAGGTTCCAAGTTCCAACAAAATTCCAACCTACTAAAAAATTCACGTCACCTCGCTAAATTCCATAAAAATTATAATATTGGATTGCCTTCTTTTTATGGAAGCTTCCAAGTTAAATGATTGTGATTTCTAAGAACTTGAACTTATCCTATACTTCCCGTTATATTATACTTGCTATATTTCACTTTTTACGCATGCTAATGCATTATTTTGTTTATTTATACGTAGAATTATACAAATCTAAAAATTATTAAAAGTTAATATTATAAAAGTATGCGATTAAACGATTCAAACAAGATCCCACTTGATTATATTCTTACTTACACGCACATTAGCCGCAATATATAAAATAAGCTTGAACGATGAATATAGTGCACGTAATTGAAATGTAGCGAGTATTTCAACACGAAGGAAGTACGAGTTAGATCATTTTGATTTGTGCATCCGTTGATCGATCTTTAATGCTCTGTCATTAGTATGTTACTTAGTAACTTCACTTTAGACATAAAATGGATATTTAAATATATCATGTAGAAAAGAAGAATATTAGTAGAATATTTTATTTTATATTTTATATTATTCTGATTCAGTTTTAATAATTTTAATATTTCGTAATATTTTTTATTCTGTATTAGATGATCAAATTATGTATATATAGAGGTGTTTCTCTTCTTGATAAATTAATATAAATCCAGTATCCACCGGATTACCCAAATCAAATTCCGCACTATGAATTTCTTCATATCTAACACTTAGACACATACCAGTATCCGACTCCAAGTAACATAGAATCATCATCATACAAATGTATCCCGTTCATAGAAAACTATGAACATGATCTGAGGAGGGAAGGATGGTGACAACCTATACCCATAACGGAGAGCACGACCAAGTAACATAGAATATATATACTAATATACATAATAGAGTATACATAATACATATTGAAGCTTTAACAACCAACGTAAGTTTTTGGTTGAAATGGTATCGCAATATGGTATTATTAGTGTTAAGATAACAAAAGGGTCATGCTTATTTTGAATTTTGTCCACCTCTCATTTTGGGTAGGATTTAATATCACGTATGATAATGGCATGTACGTTGTATCCATATTACAATGGTGAAATTGGCTCAAATCCAAATTTAAATTTTTTTTTTAATTTGTCAAACACTAATAAATTTAAACTAATAATTCTAAATTTCGAAATAAAATTATTTTTCCCGGTAAGAAAACTCCGTCCTTATATGACCTTTTATACTAGTAACAAAACCTAATTTAGATGTTCTATTATTTCATGATTTCATCAGCCGACAAGATAATCACAAGAATAATAGTATGAACCATCCACTCAACCTACTACATTTTCTTTATGATAAATTTAAGAAAAAAATAAATTTTGGACTTTTTAAGTATATCATGCAAATCACAGACAAGATCTGATTGACAGTTATCAACCTGATGTTGATTGAAATTATTGATGATAAAATTAGGAAAAATTGTCCTCGATAATTCGACCTATTGCACATCTGCTGTGAATAATCTCAACTATTGATTATTTCTAAATAATCCAACCTTTGAATATTTTTTGCTGACAGCACTCCTTGCCACATTTTAACCGACTATTGTAGGTACCTATAGTCGTTACGCTCACTTCTTCTTCCTCCTTGTGCTTCTTTGTTGGTCTACCCCAACTCCTCTTTGGCGATAAGTAGCTATAGTAGTCGGTTAAAATGTGGGGTGCTGTGAGCAAAAAAAATTAAAAGGTCGGATTATTTAAAAATAATCAATAGTAGAGATTATTCGCAGCAAATTGGCAATAAGTTGGATTATTCAAGACAATTTTTTCTAAAATATATTGATGATACAATATATTCATTCTCTCTCTGAAGTATATATTGTTGATAAAATATATTTATGTGAGATCTTGTTAGATTTGTCTTGATGTAAAGTTTTTTAATATATAATTTTTATAATTTTTTATGATGCGTACAACGTACCCAGCGATGTCAAGGCTTAAAATTTGCTAAAAAATACGTGCAAAAGGAACGGAGGGAGTATCACTCACTTATTTTATTTATAAAATATATATGTTTAAAAATATTTCCTAATTATAATTATATATATAAACAATTTAATAAGTGATTGAACATAAACTTATTAATAAGTGATTTTTCCATTTCATGTCTAAAAAAGAAGTTATAAAATTTTATATTATAATTTAAACGTTTTAAAATGAATATTATGGTTTAGGAAAAACAATTTAATCATTTTAAACAAAAATTTTAATAGACCTATAATGTTTTGATTCTACCGATTCAATCCCTCCGATCCTCTAGTTGATCTCAAGTAGAATTCAAATAATAATTTAGATTATAATTATTTTTTATGTTTTTATTGAATTAAATTTTTTAAATTACTTTTAATTTGCTTAACTCAAGCAAATTTTAACAAATTAACATTTTCTCTTAGGTAGATATATATATTTGCTTTGTTGCCTTCTTAATCATATTATTCACATAATTAGCTATCTCTTTTGCTCTTATTCATAATTCATTCAATTGAGATTGTTTGGTTGTAGATTTATTTAAAATATTAATTTTTTCGAAATTACTTTTGAGCAGTTATTTGGTTGACATAATTTGACCAGGTATAGAAAATACAAATTTCTTTAATTAGAAGTTTAAATTCCTACCAAGCGAATTTAATGTTAAGAAATAAAGGGTATAGATAAATCTAAATTCTCGTGTCAATTGTTATTTTTTATGTTCAACCAAACAAAAAAATCATCAATTTCTAGAAATTTAACCAAGGAAATTAACTCCCAAGAAAATAAACTTCTCATTAAAATTTAATTCCTTACGTACTAAACAAACTTATTCTTATGGTAATTTATGATAAACTTTTAAAAAAGGAATAAAAGATAACTCTCAATTTTTAAATTTTTATCAGACTTGAAAATTCAACTGAATCTTATTTTACTTCGATCTGTTCCTAAATATTGGTAAATTTTGAGTAATATGTTAGTAATATTTTCGTCATTTTTCTTGTTTGAATCAATATTTCACAATTATGACTTGAAAGTCTCTTTTAATTAGTAGTACAATGTTAAATATATATTTATAAACCTAAATGAAAAATAGATGGCGCTTATTTAGCTATTTTCTCCGTTATGAAATATGACACTATTCATCGTTCAAGCTTATTTTATACATTGCGACTAATGTTTAAGGAAAAATATAGTCAAGTGGGATCTTGTTTGAATCGCCTAATCGCATACTTTCATAATATTAACTTTTTATAATTTTTAGACATGCATAATTATTTCAATATATAAACGCTCATAATAACGCATTGGACTGCGTAAAAAGTCAAATGTATCAAGTATAATGAAATAGAGTAAATATATTATAGGGATAAAAATAAAATAATATTAAATCTTTAACATATCCGATCAAATTTGATTTTGATTGGTATATTTTTTGGTCATCAATGAATCATGCTTATGAGTTATGAGTCATGATAGGGACTTGTATCTGCAGATTGTAATCACATTTTCAATTATATATTGGCTCTAAATCAAGCCAGGACTAGGTCATTTAATACGTCCATGTACTTCCTTTGTTCCATTTTAGTTGCACTATTGGATTTGACACAATATTTAAGGACTGTCAAATTAGTATGATAAAAGAAATGATATATGATTATGGTAATATGTGGGGTAGAAATAAAAAAAATTATTATAAATAAATAATAGTGGTTGTGACTTGTGGGTATATTAAATAATTAATGGATGATGTATGATTAATGGTGATATGTGGTAAGAATAAAGTGAGGATAAAATAAGTAGATTATTTTTGCCAAAAATAATAATGTTGCAAGTAATATATAAAACTTCCAAAAACGGTAAGTGTTGCAAGTAAAATGGAACGGAGGAAATAATTAATATGCAATGCAAAATTATTGCTTTGAGTTTTAATGTACGCCAGAAAAGCCGCATATAATTGTTTAGGTGTAGAATTTATTTAATTTATTTGGTAATTAAAGTATAAATTTATCTATTGTTTAGATGTAGAATTTTTATAAAATCGAAGATTCAAGAAAGGTCGAATATTGTAGCTCTAAAAGTGCATGCACTGATATATGACTATTTGCAAGCAATAATACGATTATTAGCATGAAAATCATTATCATCATATCCAATGTATTCCGCTCATAGAAAACTATGGATAGGGTCTGGAGAGGGAAGGATGGTGGCAACTCATATCTATAAAGAACAGCGTGGCCAAAGGAGTCCCTCTGCTTGAGAAAGAAAAAGAGAAGTATCTGCACGGGAAAGACAAATTAAATGCATATAGATAATAAAAAATTAAAAAAAATCACCTAAAGTAAAAGCAAGGGTAATTATCAATATAATATTACCCCTGTGTTATAGCACTTTTAAATGACATTTAACGTCAATTTAACGGAAAAAGGTGAACAATGTCACGTTTGTAATTAGCTCTAAAAAGTAGCTAGGAGTAATATTGAAATTAAAAAAATACAGGGATACCATTGATAAAGTACTATAATACAGAGTATCATTGATAATTTCCTTAGAAATTATAATGTTTGAACTGTCTAATGATGTTTTCACTTGACCATACCCTCCTCTTTGTTAGGGTACTCTAAATCTACAATTATAAACCTTAAATTTTGATTTTCTATGGTGAAATTGTTCTCGCTAAAATTTTCATACAAAAATAAATCTCACAAATTTATTTTATGAGAAAAAAAGGAAATATTTTTTTCTTAATTAAACAAATAGTATGAGATAATAGTCTTTAGCATTAACTTTTTATAAAATCTTTAGAATTAGTTGTCAAGATAAGATACAATTTGAATTAAAAAAACAACACAATAATGAGTCATAATTAAAAATTCCTAATTAATTAGCATTATAGTTTTAATTCAATGGAACTGAAATTTATGGATTTGCTTAGTTAAGCAGTGATGTAATAGATGCAAAAGGAAAAAAAATAAGATGCAACTTCCCAATAAAAAAAAACTATAATAATAATAATAATAATAATAATAATAATAATAATAATAATAATAATAATAATAATAATAATAATCGTAATAATAATTATTAAACTTTATTTTAGTTTGATTAAGTGTTATATTTTTAAAGGTAGAAGTCTGAGTTTAATAGATTTAGTTCTTTTCTTTTCCTCAGCTATGTTTTAAGTCAAATATCAATGTAAAAATTATTCTACAGATATGTAAAAATGAGACTCAATTTTATGAATTGTCTTAAGATAAAAAATAAATATTGTATGTATGTAGTGAACTAGTGATCATGGACCGATGGGTATACATACCGCAAGCAAGGGTGCAAGTCAGAAATTTAAATTTAAAAGGCCGGTATAAAAGAAAAATATTATACTCAAAGGATAGGTACACTTTCAAAAATTAATATTCAAAATTTCAAACATTGATTTAAAAATTATAGTTGAGTGAACTATACACAAGCTAAAATTTATTGTCAAATGACTAATAAACTAGCTATCAATTATTTTGTTTTTAAATAACGGAAAATTTAATAATTTGTGGATTGAGAAGACAAAAATACCCTTTTATTACAGTATGAAAACTCTAACCACATGCCATAAGATTTACTTTTGGAATTCTAACTCTTTATTGAACTTTACTTGATTTTTCGATATGTAATTATTTTTAAAATATATTTTAAATTTGAACTAGTTATATACACAATTGGCCCCGTATTTGGACTAGGGGTCGGGCCTCCACCGACCCCATATATATTTTTTTTTGAGATACCGACCCCATATAGCTTCGCCTTTGATTGCCAGTATCTTTTTTTTTTTTTTTTTTTTTTTTTTTTTTTTTTTTTTGGCAAATAAGTATATAATATATACTGAGAGGACCAAAAACAAAACAAGGACCCGAAATTAACTCAGGCCCAAGCAAAACACCTCAACAGGCTGAGGGCCAACCAGACACTACTACATGATAAGATGCTCTCTCATTCTATCTGTACATCTAGAAGACACTCTAAAAATGATCTCTCTAGCTATCTGGTTGGGGCTACAAAAGTTCTTAGCAAAAACAATAAAATTACGCTGCTTCCAGATCCCGTAAATCATCTCTGTCCATAACATCACAGCGATCTTTGCTCGGTCAGTCTTCTTGGCATTCAGCCATTGCATGAGAGCGATTTCTTCTTGGATATTATGATTGTTGTGATGGAATTGAAGACCTGTAAAAACCAATCTTCTAATTTGCTGAGCATTGGGGCAGTCGAAAAGCAAATGGGCCATCGATTCTTCCTCCTGATGACAAAATACGCAGTTTACATCACAATCTACTATCCATTTACTAATGCGGTCCTTTGTTGCTAGCCTGTTTTGGATTGCTAGCCAGGTGATAAAGATGGCGCTGGGGGAAGCAAGATTCTTCTTCATGATATTTCTCCAGCTGACATTGGGTGTGTCAGCGATGAAGATGCTGTAAGCTTTGCTGATCGAGAATTTGCCTTTGTAGATAAGGGTGTCCCAACCTCCAAGCTGGGCAACAAAATTTCTCTGATTGAGGATTTTCTTGAAACTCCAAGAAGCATGAATAGACACCTCCACTCTTGTAATTTCTCTGTTTTTAATGTAGTAGCTGTGCACCCACTTCACCCATAGATTTTCCTTGTTCTCGGTCAGATTCCACAGGTGTTTTAAAAGAGCAGCTTTGTTCCATTTTTGCATGTCCCGAAGGTTCAACCCCCCTTTGGCATGGGGGAGGACCATTTTCTCCCAAGCAACTGAAGCTTTCCTTGAGATGTCTTCTTTCCCTGTCCAACTGAAGCCCATTATATTGCCAGTATCTTTAACAAACTTTAATATATTTTTTAACTTAATCGACAAAATAATATAAATATGCTCTTTAATTATATAGTAATTTGTTGCTTATCCGGTGAAATAATAAATGATACATTTGCTTATCCAATTATCCTTATTCTTATTTGTTTCAAATTTCTATAGAACACAATTATTTCTTTAAAAAAACCTTTTGTTTTTATTATTAAGGTAATTATATGATTAATTAATTAGGTCCACATTTATTTAGTCTTAAAGATGGTATACAAACCCAAGTGTCATTCCAAATACCATACATCTCTATATATCACATCATAATCTTTAATGACCAGTTTGGCCCATTATTTATTTTTAATACAAATCATCCTTTATAACATCAAGCACCTAAAATTATTTTTAAACGCTTTTCTAATGCTAAACCGTCTCACAGTGAAATAAATTTATATAAACAATTTAAATTTAAAAAATGTGTGTTTTGATATTTAAAGTTTCAATTTTATCATGCAAAATATGTGTTAAACAACTCTCGGCCCAATTAGTCATATATTACTCTCACTGTTCCTATGAGAAACCACCTAATATTTTTAGTGGAATCAATACAAAAGTAAAAAAAAGAATATAAATTAAGTAGAATAATAAAAAAAAACTAGGGCTTTTTCGTAGGGACAGGGGGAATATTTGCAAAGCTATTTAATTAATCAAATATATCGAGAGCTTTGACACGTTTCATAGACATACTTCCAACCAGAGTTTCAAACATTTGAATCCAAATAACAACAAACGATAAGGCCAAAAGTTACAATATTCAATATGCTAACTATCAATCAATTTACATCGCCACCCTTTCTACATCCTATAATACATTACAAAAAATTATCGCAAACATTTATATATATATATATATATATATATATATATATATATATATATATATATATATATATATATATGAATTTGTTACTGACAATGACATTTTCATTCAGAATTTGTCATTGTTGTTAGCAAATTTACGAGAACTAAGAGAGTATATAATAATATATCCTTGAACAAAAATGCACCTCTTATAGGGAAATGCCACCATCTAAGGAGCATATTCCCCACAAGCAGCATAATATTAGCACATTCTAAAGCAAATTAGGCTGGAGGAGGAGAGCTAGGGCTGTTTGCCATGAGTTCGGGTTGAGTTGGAGTCGGTTGTGCTATACGTGTTGTCTCAGATATCGGTGCATTAAGTCCATCGATAGCAGAAGGTTCGGTGTTTGATCGAGCTCGCCATATCCTTCTCCATCTCAATATCTCGAAGATAATCGAACATCCGCACATTGCAACTCCGAAACCAACAAATGTAGCAATTATGACTGATACCACTGCTTGTAAGTGTAGCTGTATAACATTAGTGTTAGTGATAAAGCCATATGTGACCGGGAACGACTAGAGATCATGGAAATCACACAATTCACACACGGAAATATTAGTCGAGGATATGCATCAGCGAATCTAGGATACTGGTCTACGTGGGTGCTAAATAACCTCGGTAGTCATTCTTCTGTATTATATGTTTTACAGTTCAATATCAATATGGTTTTTAATCAACTGACATGGCTTATGTAGGCCCCAACCTAGAACCCTGTCGAGGACAATTTGACCTAGAAACCGAGGATCTTTTTCACTGACAGTTGCTTAGCAATAGGTCGTGGATGTTTGTTTCCGTAAGCTCATAAGTCATAACAGTTGAAGATCACAGAAAGTACACAATTCACACACATAAACGTTTATTGAGGACGCGAATCCAGGATACTGCTCTAACTGTGCTAAGCAACATCGGTTATCATTGTCTGTATTATATGAAACAATTCAATACTAAATATGGTTTTTAATGAACTGACATGGCCTAGGTAGGCCCCGCCTAGGTTCCTGTCGAGGACAGTTTGACCTAGAAACCGAGGATCTTTCTACACTGATAGTTGCTTAGCATAAGGTCGAGGATGTTAGTTTCCGTAAGCTCATAACAGTTCAAGATCATGGAATCGGACATTAAAAATACAGAAAAACTGCTAGACGAACTGTTTCAAAAATTGCAAGACTACAGAAGGAAGAACGTACCAAGGAGTACGAAATATGAGCAAAGACAACCACCATAGCAAATTGTGCAACAGCATATACCCAAAGGAACTTTCTTCCAACTGAAGGCAATGTCAAAGCACTAGAACATTAGCATGATGTTCAACACTAGGATATTTGACAAATAAAAAAAAAGATAAATAAATAAGTTATTCGTGCAAACTGATAACGTATATAACATATCTTGGGACAACGATTATCAGCTTAAGCTGATGCTTGATGGTTGTAGTCTCGGGATATGCTGTATACTCTATCACATAAATTCGGTATTAAGGAAACTATAAGGTCAAACCATCGTACCCATTGTTGTTGACGTCATGGATGCAAGAAGACCCAAAATACAAGAGAACGGAAGCGAGATGGCAATGGCACCTGTACCCATTTTCTTAATCTATTTACAAGACCATTGTAATAGATGATTAATAAGATATGAAGATCTATTCTTACAAAAGATTTATGCTTAATTACATAAGCTTACCAAAAGCTGCTCGAGGAAACCGAAATAAGCAAGCATGCTGACAATCACAAGAACCGGAACATCTTGCCAAACCCTGAAACGGTAAAAAATACTATGACGTCTAAGTACGTAGAAAATATGAAACAATATATGTCATTGATATCATTGTCAGTAATATGTTACACTTCAAGCAATTCAATTTTGGCACTTTTTACTCACATTATTGAGATATATTGACAAACTGTCAAAGTAACAACTCAACCAAAAACTTAAGCTGATGGTCGTAGCCTAATGATATATTACATATTCTTTTACACATTGTCACACAAGAACCGTTTGGGATTAGAGGTGTGGATGCAGCACATGCATACATGATGCTACATATTTCACTTTTTGCCATTTTTGCTTCTAATAGTCTGATACCATGTCAATGGACAAAGTCAACTAAAAGCTTAAGTTGATGGTTGTATCCCTAATGATATGTATTATAATCTATCATAAACATTTTGGTATTATGCAATAATTAGCGCGCTCAAGTTCCATTCAATGTGAAAAAAAACCAAACGGGATCATTTTGATGAATCTAGGCTTGTACACAACACCCACACAAGAGCAGAGTTGACTGCACACAAAACCCATGAGGTTCCATTAGGAGGAGTAGCCAATCAAGTATATATGTTAGTCAACATCTCTATAATTCTTTGATGTGTGATCACGGGTTATTTTCCATTCAAGGCTATATCAATATACAATTATATAGATTTTGAAATCTTTCACTTGCCTGAAATTAGCTAACTCAGCCTGCTCTCCATGATTTCTCTGTGGATCTTGAGCATTCTGGATTCGTAGAAGCGTAACAGGAAGGTTTTGAACTTCTTGCTCGCATACTTCACAAATTTTGTTACCTCGGATGCTAAACCATTTAACAGCACATTCTTGGTGAACTAATGCAAGTTCACCTTTGCAGCTGCATTCCATCTTGAGTGTCTCTGAGCCCTCCCCGAGTTCTACGAAGCAAATTCTACAAACAGCTTCATCTTCGGGAATGTGCTCACCGTTATCATCGATTTCTGAATCAAAATGTTCGAATCAAGCTGATGACTGATTAATTTATTAACAAATATATTTGTAGTTGAAACAAAATTTAGACAGGAAGTACAATATTTATACCATCTGCATCAGTAAGAGTTGCACCAGATGCTGTTAATGTTCCATCTTTGACTCGTGGGGTTGTCGGAATTACACGAAACATCCCACCAAGGGAGTCGAAGCGACGTACACTCCCTTCTTTGATAAGATCTGGAACAGAATGCGCACGATGAATAGGTAATTGGAGCCTGCCTTTCTGTAAAGTGAGATTGTCAAGAATCAAATACAGGGCTGAATGATTTTCTTGTGAGTGCCATACTACATGTTTCATGAGCAACCCCTTCCCCCCACATCATCACCTTTAGAGGTATTCAAAACAGACCCAATAACCCGAATCTTACTTGACCTTGTAATAGAACCCGATTGGACCTGATTTCAAAAATGATTTACTATTATGTAAAAAACAATTTCAAACCAACCCGAAGTACCTAATACGAAATCAGCCCTATGACCCGAATGAACACCTCTAATCACCTTCCTTAAGCGTACCTCCCACCCCCTAATGGCCATGGCATCAAGAGTTCAAGGTTATAGTCGCTGAGGCTGCACTCCCTTTCCTTACATAATAATTTGATATACTATGATCCCCAGATCCTAATGGCCAAATTACATAATAATTCAAAATGAAGATCAAAATCTATTCATAACAAAAGCGCAAAGTGGATAACGGGACCAGAAGTATAAAAAGCAAATGCAAATATAATTTGACATGTTGTTCTAGTGAGTCTTAACAGCAAGGCACAATCAACAGCATTGTACAAACCCTTTTCAGCACAAGCTTAATTTTCTTCATGGAATGCTGGGTATTCAACTAACAATATTTAACCAACCGAAGTTCCATGTAAAAGTGAAAATCGACGAAGTAAAAAAACTATTCACTTACATTGCTTCCATGAGTAGACCCTGGATTAGAGTGTGCAATTGGAGTTACAGGCAAAGACGATGCTTTTTTTCCTTTCGGTGTACTAAATAGTTTTGAAAGAGAAAATGTCCTAGTCATTCGCGATCTCCCCCCTTTAACTGAAGAGGGAGATCCGAGAGCTAGAATGGCAGCATCCACAATATCTGAAGAAGAATTCTTGAACTTAAAACTAAGTCTTGGAAGTAGGTTTTTGAACGAAGATTTATCCCTACGCATGGTAGAGCTCGAGGACTCGTTTAGTGTCGCAATGCCAGGGCTGTTCATCGGTGTAAAATTAACTCTTTTTGGTGTCGGAAGAATGTTTATCCTCACAAAATCCTCCGGGGAGTCCTGCACACTTTGTGATGGTATCTCCCCGTCAGTGTTCTGTGGTGGTGGCGTATTGCGCTGCCCAAGAGGACATTCTTCGGTTATTTCAGTTGATTCTACCATCTGCAAGAGAAACCATGGGACAATCATTATGCTAGTGAAAAAATCATAGTTATAATGTGAAAAAGTATGAGAGATTCACTAGTCACTATGCACCAAAGTCATGGGCATGATATGCTATTTTCTTACATTAGCCATCTACATTCTCTAAATAGAACCCAAGTATTCATTTTTAGATCTTTGTAGGCCTTAAAAACTATAAATTTGAAGCAAATTCTCTCAATTAGTCCCTCTAGATAAAGGGTACACAGGGTCGGCTTGAGATTTGTGAGGCTTTGGGCGAAACTTTAACTATACGTTGCTAAGTACTAAATACATGGATTCCCAACTATCATCTATCAGTGTGTCTCATCTGCGGCAGTCTTAATATGGGGATGCCGCATATGAGACAGCCCGCTATAACCACATACTGCTTAAAAGCGCTCACATGTAGCCAAAACTCCATCATATATAGCTTAAAACTGAACACATTTAGTTTAAAATCATATTTAACTTAAATTCAATCACATAAAGCTTAAAATTGACCATAATGTGGTTATTATTGACCTCTTACATGCTTTTTTTAATTAAATGAGAATAATAATTGCTATTAAAAAAAACTATATAGTAATAAGGATCATTTGCACTTAATAATCATCACATATACCTAAAGAATGTACACATAGATGATAAAGTGAAACATATATTATAAACTTAATCTACAAAACCAACCACATATAGCTTAAAACCAATCGCATATAGCTTAAAACCAGTCGTATACAGCTTAGATCGTCCTATTAATCGGACGATCCTAAAAAAGAATTCGTGATTATCTATTAAAGCATCGGTTTTTTTAATTTTTTTGGATGGGCCCGGGCACAAGCCCCTCTTGCTCCCTTATAGGGCCGACGCAGTAAGTCTTTACTCTCTAGTTCAAGCCCTCTTCACTACCTAAGGTTCAACTTTGGCGGCCAAATGGCTGCAAGCACCCCAAAAGCCATTTAAGTGCCAAAAAAGGCGTCAAAGTTCAGAACATAGGAGATCCACAAAAAAAATTAATATCTTAAAAAATACTAGGAAATAAAAAAGAAATGTTTTTTCTAGTGTTCTACTGCAAAGAAATGATATCCATATGTGTGTATAAAATAATCAGAACCCACTACAAGCCAAAAGTCAATGACAATTGAATAGAATTGAAAGTTATAATATGATAACATTTTTATCAACTAAAACTTGGTCTTATTTCCACATACAATCCAAAAATTGACATATAATAAAAATTCAAATAAAAAATGACTGTTAAATCATTCAAAATAGACTTTTTCTTCATCAAATTGCAGAATTTCTGATATCATATTTCAGAAAATGGAAGTTCCAAGATATTAGAAGGGAATTCAAACACGAAATTAGTACAAAGAAAAAGAATTAAAGTTGACTACATATATTTTTTTCTGTGCCTTTTAAATTCCTAAATTATGATCATACCAAGTTTACCATGCTCAAAGAAGATATGATTAGGGCCTAGGAAGAGAATTGACTATACAAAAATCCAATGAAACGGCTAATAGAAAGAGTAACCCATCAAACTTATAATAGGGATCAAAAACTATCGGCTCTGATACCATATCAAAAAGTTAAAAGTTTAACCTTACAGTTGAGCCCATGATATCTTATATACTCTAGTAGCTTTGAGTTTGCTACAAATGGAAAAGGGACAAAAGGCATATCATATTCTATCGAAGGTGATAAGGAGGTTGCGGCCCTGAGTGACAATTCACTTGGATTTTCGTGTTGTAACGCACTTTGTTTTACGTGATGTAGCAAATTCAACGAGACTAAAAAAAATCATGTGACTAAGTTCACCTAACCTTCTCTAATCATGTGATTCCAGCTATTCAGATTCAATAATCAATTATTACAAGTTACAACCCTACAAATTTCCTTAATAGTTATTTCTAACAAAACAAAACTATATAATTGAAAGCATTAACAATTAAGCATGAAAAAGGAAGCAAATAGGAACAAAATCTGCAAGAAAAATACACAATAAAACCAGAAAAATAGTAAAATTAAGCACCTGTTGATTCTGAATTGTGGGAATATGGAGATTATCAGTTTGTTTATGAAGTGGGTAATCTTCAGTTCCCATGATTCATCAAATTAAAGAGCTTAATTAATCACAAACAAAACTCAAGGAAATGAACTAATTTGATTAAAAAGGTTGAAACTTTAGGGATTTATTGTAAGAATGATGGGAAATGGAAAACAAACAAAGAAACCCTTTTGTGTATAGATTGTTAAGAATGAGAAGAAAGAAAAAGGGGGTTTAATGGAGGTTTTTTTGGGGAAGGGGCAACAATAAACATATATTGGCTGTTATGGATGAGTGACCCCCAGACAATGATGATGATTATTATTTGATGAGTTGGACTAAATATAATTGTGTGAATATGAACTGTGCATTTTGGCTGCTTTTTTAAGTGTACACCTACTTGTCCTATTCCCTTGAGATTGTTCACAAATCACAAGTAGAGGTGTTCGGTTGGGCGACTAGATTGGGTTTGGATCAGATGTTTCGAGTTGAGTCATAGTTGAATTTTGTGTTCATATTGATTTTTATATCGTTGACTTATTGTAAAGTTATTTTTAGAGTCGAAACAAAGTCGGGTTGATCAGGAAAAGTCAAAGAAATCTCAAATCGAATCTATTTTAAACACCTCTAATTTTAAATGGATTGTTCACATGTTTAAATTTACATGTTTAAATTTGCTTACTCATTTGTTTCAATCAATATGCCAAGAAATATTTCAACTTCATTAATTTGTAATGGTAGAATATAACAAAATAAATAAATAAATATTTACTTCATTAGTTTTTATTGGTTTTTTTTTTTTTTTTGAAGATTAGTTTTTATTGGTAAGTAAGAGAAAAAAATGAAAAAAATTGAAATATAGGTGTAAAAATATGAAAGAATGATAGAGGAAATTTCATTAATCTATAATTTTTGATGTATTCATGTATTGGTAGAAAATTATTTTTAGTCGGTTGGAGTAAATTTGTAAATAGGATGAAAAATAGATTGAGTTTGTGAAGGAGATAACGAAAAAAAATACAAGCTTATATTTGTAATTTAAATTGTAGCAATAGACACCCACAAATAAATAATGTAGAAAATTAAATGACTCTGAGAAGAGTATACAAATATGATCAAAGGGTAAAATCCACACTCATATATTATAATCATAATTCATAATGTATAAATATTATGATGTACGTAATTAATCTCTCAACGATGAACCGTTAATCTTATTCAACAACAAAAATCCACATTTTTCCGGTTATTTATTAGATTATTTTCCGCTCATTAATCAATATATAAATCAATTAAAGTGTACTCAAATTCCTAGTCAATTTTGAATTGATATAAAAATTTAATGGTCTATCTAAAATACACTTGTGTATATGATCCTCAATCTCTTGCAAAAACCCTGCAATAATACTTCAACTTAAATATAGCAAAATGAGCAAAACAAATTATCAAAACTAATGGACACAAGTATAAGGCACCTTGAACAAAATTTGAAGAAACTATGAATAAAAACATGAGTTCAAGATCGGACATGGAAACGATGGAAACGAAGCTCGATAGACATTAACCAACTAAAACCATGCATACCAACCCAAGAAACGGCTAATTTAATTGTTTCGAGTCGGAGCCTAGTTGTAGTTGGACATTATAACCTTCGAAATCACAATATGTGAATCATTTTCCTGTCATCAAATATCCGACCAGCTTATTACTGAATGGCATATACGCAAGATAGTTACAAACCGAGCTTAACATTTCTGTAGTTTCAGCTTCATCAATCCCATTTTCATTCCAAGAATGTAGTAAGGGACAACTAATTCTTCGATCTCGAATTTGAACAAGCCCTGGGAACAACAATGATCTGTCCCTCCGGCTTTTTTACAAGCGCGCTTTTAAAAACAGTTCAGTCGAATCAAAAAAAACTGGCAAGCTATACTTTATAGCCAGATACACTGTTTTTCGTCATCGCTATCTTTTCTTTAAAATCAACATTCAAAATTGATTCTGAATTGCTAATACGGTTCTCGACACATCCAGGCCTCATCCAGACTTTTATGTGACCTTCTCGACAAGCAGTAAGCACAGATTCTTCGGTAAATATCACACCTGAAAGAGGCTCTGTGTGAACACGATGAGCAACCACAGGAGAAAGCTTGGGTACATCCCGCATGCTGGGAGAAGGCTGTAATGTGCCCGTGGAGCAGGCACTATCCCAATGAGGAGATTGGCTTGCAGTGCTATAAGTCGGTGAACCAATACGAGGTGATCCGCCTGGAGCTCGACGAAGTGGTACTACAATCTCATTCATTTCCAAGTCCCAAAGTAGAAGTTGTGTATCCTGCACACCAAAAGAGAGTAGGGTCAAAACATTTTACAAGGCTAGCCTCATCACCTTTCACGCAATCAAGTTCCATGATACTACCAGTGTAACATAATTCACCAGTTAATTCGCTTTTTAAATTCGTGATTCGCTCAAAATGACCTTAAAAATCCAAAATCGACCATAAATCGCTTATTTTGATTCACGATTCGCAAGGAAATTAGTGAATCATGTGACACAAGATACTACTACTAAATATGTAGTGATAATGTGAAGGAATCATAGTATGTCACTAAGGAGTTTTTTTGTTTAAAACAAATGTCTATGCGATAAGTAAGCATTTCTTAAAGTCCAGTAAACTGCAAACGAGCAGTCAGTTCAGTTTCACCTGACCAACGGAGCCAAAACGATACACAACATTCTCTCCAGACTCATCAGAATTTGGTGGGGTCCAAAAAGGATCAAATGCCACTCCACTAACCTGCCAAACAAAAGGTCCAAATGATTTACATTTAAAATTAAACGTTGCACATCAAATGATGCATTATCATACTGATTAGATTACAGCTTACCCAAGAGTTGTGACCCTCTCCCCATGCTACGACTTTCCGGTCTTCCATACTCCACACCTGAACCAGATCATCTTCACCACCAGTCAAAATATACTTGCTATCCCCACTGTCAACAATGATTAAAAGTCAACCATATAAAATCTTTCAAACATTCAAACATCGGGGAAATGCTCAAGGTTGAAGATACCCACCACCATATTCTACAGATACTCTTACATTATCAAAATCATACTTAAGGGATGCCCCAATAGATCAAAAATATTTTATATTTCATTCTCTGGTCGGGAGGGGAACTTAGACTAGGGTTATTTAAAGAAAACACTACTTTCTATTCCTTTTTGGGAAGACCCTTGAACAAAAACCTTTCAGAAATTTTATGTGCCAATCTATTTCAACTAGTAGTATTGGAAAAATTACAGCATGTAAATGAGGGTTCAAGTGAACAACGAAGTATAATATCAAGACAAAGGCACCAGATTAGCATATAAGCATGAAGAGAAACAGAAGATCGTACCTCCAGGCACAACAAAGAAGAGCCCCATAATAACTTTTTCCGCCACATATAAGTTGTTCTTTCAAGTAATCAAATACTCGTAGATATCCTGCATTCTCAAGCACCAACTCTAGATAAGCTTCCAACATAAAATCAGTATGGAAGGCCAGAAAAGCATATTCAAAAAAATACCATCTCTTCCAACGGTAGCCATATAAACACCATCATTTGAGAATGCAATACTATTTATTGAACCTTGACATATATGCCATCTAGCAGTTGGGTTACTCTGCGCATAACATGCATAAAGAACAAGCATCAGAAAGATAATCTCACAAAATTAGCAACTCCGCATCTGACACGTCCATCCACATCATAGATAAGAGCGCAAGCTGTCTAATCACAATTCTTTAAGTCAAGATAAATTGGTCACGAAAGTATAATATTTAACCATCACAGAAATTTTGATGAAAATGTTGTCTAATCAACTTATGCAAGAGACACATTAACAAATTATGTCATTTATCTTGCCTGAACTCAGATTTGGGTGTCCGGTATGGCTGTATTGGTATATATCTAGATGTAATACTCGTCTATATTTGAAAAACTAAGGCATGACAGCTCCAAGCACTAATGCAGGCACTATTCATTGCTTAAATTGTACAAGTCGTTTCAATGTCAAACCTAAAAGAGAATCTATCAATCTATAGAACTTACAGCTTATACTCAATTTTAAAAGAAAGACGCCGAGAATGGTCAAAGATGACTTGGATAGAGGGAAATGAAAACAAAAAAGAAAACAGTAGCTCTGCATGAGTATATTGCAGTAGATAAAAGTGAATGGACAAAAGGAATATTCATGGACAATCACACAAGAAATATTCTGAGTTCATGCAGAGAACCCCCTGTGATTGAATCAACACTTTGACGACATTGTCATTGTAAGCTACACTACTTTCGTTTTTTTATTCGTGGCATTAACGCATCGTTTCTTCCAAAAACATTTCTCATAGAAAAGAGTATTAATTAAAAAAAACAGAGGAAGCACAACGCAATTAAATAAAACCGGAGAGCATTACGATTAAGAAATGCCAAAAAATGTACAGCAATTATGTACTACCTGTGCTCCTTTCTAACAAGCATACATGAGTTTTTTTACAGTATTCTAGATTCATCTTTGACCATAATTGTTTATTTTAGAAAACGGAAACCACCGTGTTCAATATATTATATATGATGCTTTACAAGAATGAGTGTATAACAGAGCTAGGTAAAAATCTCAGTTCAAATTCCTTAACAAGCCTCAAAGAAAGATAATCTCAAAGTTTATAGCCAATTACGAGACTAAAGTAGAAGGGTAAAACTACAAAACCAAAATCTGACAGATCAGAAATTATATTCACTCCCAATTTGTTTTCGAAGGAGCAAGATATTGCATAAGAAAATCCCAATCAGATATATCTTGGGAATTGCCGAATTGGGACCGACATGCAGACAATACTATACTATCATTAAATGATGTAGCCACTCAGCTTTACTAATTGTTTGAAATTAACCAATTATTTCTAGTACAAACTTAAATGGCATCAATAGAATAAGAATATGTTGAGGGAGAACACTTTCACAAGCAGATAAATGATGAATGCTTCAGCAAAAGAAAGACAAAGTACCTTACTCGTCCGTGCATGGGCTACGGAAAACAGGGTCTGATCCTTAGTAGTAGAGAAGGAAGGATCACCTGCACCATCCTTGCTCTGGAAAAAGAAAGCATGAGATGACAATCAGCTCAAAACAGATAAAATTAAAGCAGATTAATGCTAAAAAGGCAGACACTGTAGCAATTTACATTAGGCACACCTTCTCATACACATACATATTTCCATCAGCATGAGCTACGACAAAGACACCATCACCCTTGGGAACCCATGCAATACTAGTACAACGACTGCATAAAACCATATTTTTCACCATTATCGCAACAATTGTAGAGCACAAAATAAATTAGCATATCTTTAAAGAAAAGAAATAAAAGGCACTTAAAAGGGAAGTAGAGGAATTTTCAGGAAAGGATTTAACAAACTCAGCACAATCATTATTTCCTTATAAAGCTTCAGCATGAACATGCATGATTCAATGTGTACAGACTAGCTCTGGAAATCTGGAATATCATATAAGGTGTAACAGTAACCCTTCGGAAAATTACGATTTGCAAGATATATTTGTTTAACTGAGAAAAAAACCTACAAAACAGAGGTGGTGCCATCCATCTAAATAGAAGAGCCAAGGAGAAAGCTGGTAGAGACAAGAAAATGCATGCTCTCAAACTTTAATAAAACAATTTGAAAATAACCAAACAAGATGTTAAAACAAATGAACATCAGACCACGACAACTAAAAGCTCAGACCTCAATATAAGTTAATTACTTTTCTTCCAAGAGGATTTTAATCTAATCTAACGCCTAGACCATATTTCACATCCGAACAGGCTATACTGTCCACCCTTTTCCTCCCAACTTAATGTTATCAATTACTCTGAAAAGGAAATACCAAATCAAACTTGCAATTAAATCAATAAACTCATCATCATCATACCCAGTATATCCCGCTCATAGAATGAGGTTCCGATCCGACAGTGATACTCCTTGTCAAAGCTAACCATACCCATCAATTACTAAAAGTAGGCTTATTCTTCCTCTCCCCCTCCTTGGGTTGTACTCAAATGCAAATTGAAGGACCCAACACGTGACAATGGTATCCTTGTCGTACCCCACAATCACCACTTGGTGAAAATGTCATGCAAAGATACTTTAGGTCACAGTAAGATGCATAGAGAATAAACATGCTATTGAAATCTATCATTTTGTTCCTTTAATTATTAATCATCTTTTATTTTCCCCTTGTATTTCACATGTACAATTCACCTAGGCCAACTTCATTTCAACTCTAATTTGTATAAATCATAAAGGTCATTCATCAACATTTTTTCCCTCTTTTCCCCTACCATCAAATAAAATGTCTACTACGTCTCAATCTATTCTGAAATTATGTATCATAATTGAACACTGAAATATCTTTAGGGAAAACACTTGGACTCCTACTTAAAAACCTTAGTTGTAGTTTAACTGACACTATAAGTACTCGTTGATAATATTTTTTTTCCTAATGTCTACCCTTGATGCCTTTTCTTTCATTATTTCTAAATGACTCATTAAATCATGTGCACTTCTTATTTATGTAATATTGCAGCTATTAAAAGCTAATTGAAAACAACCTCTGTAATATTACGAGGTATGATGGCATAAAAATGACTCCCAAACCCACTTAGGTGGAAGCGTAAGTGAAAGACATTTAATGAATTTGGGGAAGGTAATATTAAAAAAAAATCACTCTTTAAAACCGAGGGTAGGGCTATAAGTATTAGTTAAGGGTTTTAAAAGAAAGTTCAAAGGTACACTTGCTAAATACTCCTTGCATTCCTAATAGTTAAATCTACTTTTTGTTTTGTTCCACAATTATGTACCCTAGTTTACTTTGTGTCAAATATTATTATTATGAAATCTTTGTCTTCTTGGTCTAACCTATTCCCACTACCTCCTAGCAATAGTAAATGCGTATATCAATTAGCAACATAAGGAGTATATAAGAAAATGGCCATAACTTTGGAACAGCTTGAAATAGATGTGGTCTATTATTAGAGATAGAATTAATACAATAAGCAATAAGAAGTAAACATTGAAGTTTTCCATGTCTCAAAGTTCAAACTAATTAATATAGAATCAATACCTGTTGTTCACGGAGCCATCTTTATTATAATGATGTGCACCAACAAGCTTCTTCCCCATATCTTGTAATTGGTGTCTTAGGGACACTGAATAAACTATCAAACAAAATCCGCACATCAAGCAGTCCATAATTATATTTCAAAAGCTAGAAAAAGAAAATGAGAGTATGCGACCAAAAAATATACTTACCATCCCCTGAATTTAACCCAATAAGCAAATCATGGCCATCCTTGGCATCTGGATCAAATGCATGGCAAAGAGGGTTCGAGTTACTAAAATGTATTGACTTAATTGGATCCTGCATACAGAAGGGGACATATAAAAAAACTACAACACTTGGCAATGGTGATATCAATGAGAACGTTATCTCAAAAACAATTACCTTATCTTGAGAATTCAAATCACTGATAAAAATTGTGTCCCCAACATTGAATATCAAGTAAGTCCCCTTTCCATCAAAATTTGAATTTAAGTTTGTATTACTCATGCTAGAAGCTCCAACAGAGCCATTTCGACTGGTGGTACTAGCATATTTACTCACTCCATTTCCTCCAACAAAACTAAGCGCCCTTCCATTTCCACCACCTAAAATTCTGGCAGCTGCTGATCTCACCCCACTTGCAACACCAACACCTGATGTTGATGCTTGTGTGCTTTGATTAGGCTTGTCTTTCAAATGAGCAAGACTTGCCTGAAAACAATTAATTCGTCTGAGTTGATAGGGACAACAACTTTACCATCACATGGGCAGTGGCGAAAAATTCCCAAGACAGTCTACAATAGTGGATTCGCTCTTTAAATAAGTCAATTACATATCAACCATTTTCCACTGTTATTTTGAAGAAATACCAAAGACAATCCAAAATAATTGATTCGCTTCA
Source organism: Amaranthus palmeri (assembly GCA_019776075.1). Taxonomy (NCBI): domain Eukaryota; kingdom Viridiplantae; phylum Streptophyta; class Magnoliopsida; order Caryophyllales; family Amaranthaceae; genus Amaranthus; species Amaranthus palmeri. The sequence continues at coordinate 2,364,498 of JAAKBH010000271.1, read as the reverse complement.
GAACAAGTCCATTGAGTATATTGAATAAAACAAATACAAATTGAAAACCCTTAATTAATCAGAGCACAAAAATAAAATACATAGACTAATCATTTCATGTAAACTTTCATCCACAACCAAAACCAATCCAAAACGCATGAATCATTCTAAGAACCATGAAAATCCCGTTACAATAACATCAAAAGAGAACAATATTAACATAAAATTATCTTCCAATTCTGGAAAAATATAAAGTTAATAAAGAAAATGATTTGCAAGTTGGTAACTACACAAAAAAAAAATTTGAAAACCCTAAAGCTGATACAATTTTCAAATCAATATCCGCTATCAATCAGCAAATGATTATAAAAAAAAAGTAGAAAATAAACCTGAGAAACAGTCTTTCCATGAGAGTAATGAAGAAGACCAGAAGGATGAGTTTTCTCATACTGAAGCTTGTAACGACCTTCAGGGGTTTTAAAGTAAGTTTTCAAAGAAGTGGAAGATTGTGTATTAGCTGCTCCCGAATTAGATGATGAAGAAGGATTCATCATTCCATTTGCGTTGTTCATCATCTTTGATAAAAGTAGTTGCGATCATCACATTAGAAATTCTAGGGTTTTAATTTTTGATAGCAATTTTGTTCAACAACTAATAATTTGATGATCAATAGAAAACGAATATGCAGCAGTCAAAGAACTTCAAGATTAATGCTTCTACCAGGTCTAATTATGGTTTTCATGGAAGTAAATTGTCGTCCATGGAAGTACAGAGGAGAGAGAATTGAGGGGTTGAAGAGGAAAAGGGATACTGATTCAAAGTTTATTGTGGCTTTTAGAAACACCAAATGAAGGGAATTATGCCTTCAAATGTGCATCTAATCTAAAAGTATAAAAAAATATAGGATATCAATTGCTAGAGGTAGAGTTGGTCATGGGGCAGGTCTGGAGCGGGTCATTAGCGGGTCGAGTCATTGGTGGGCCTTTTTTTTTGTCGAAATATAGGGTTGGGTTGGGTTGGATAATTATAGAAACTGGTTGTCGAAATATTTTGCCATTTTTTTTATATATTTATATGATATATTATACTCATAGTTGAATTTACCTAACAGTTCATAAAGTATAATTAAAGAGAACTATTTCATGAACTTTTAAAAACGGGTCAAAATGGGTCGTATATAAACAGGCTTGACCCGCTCAACCCGTTTAACATTTGACATATCCCGTCCCGACCCGACCCGGCCCATCTGAGCACCTCTAGTTGGAACAAGTATTACCTTTTTCGAAGAAAGTCGTTGGTTTTCATGAAACTCTCTGCACTCACACCTTACTCTCAGATCGAAAAAAAATACTAAAACAATTTGAGTCTAAATTTTTTTAATTTTGTACCAAAAATGTTTTTTTGTTAAGAGGAAAAACTTGGGAGATAGGAGTGTTCAAAACAATTTGAACTTGATTTGATATTTAATTTTTAAGCAACGAAATAAAAATATTATCAACATATGATTAGATGTGCGAACATAATAGAGTCGAGGGTAGTTTAACTCAACTTAAAATATTCATTACACATAAATAATTTAATAGATTTTTTGTTATTAGTGGATATTATTAAATATTAAATACATTCACAATGACGTAATTATTTAATTATTTTTATGTTTGTATATTTAGATTTTAAGAGATTCATTTTCCAAGTCAGAGTGAACTTGATAAGAAATGAGACATGATTAATCGCAAATAAAGAACTCATAAATAAATACGCAAAAACTAATACTTAGAAATTTGTTGTCAAGATCTTTAATTTCTTTTTTACTCTAACACAAATGTACTTTCAACGATCTAATAATGTTGCAAATTCACATTGTAACTCAAAGCAAATATTTTTAGAAAAACCAAAGCACCATAGGGATGATGTATTACATCATCATATGAACATTTCAAGTTCAATATATATTATTTTTAAATTATAAAATATTTCGAGTCAATTTCTAGTCAAATAAAAAATCGACAGATCTAAAATGATACATTTGTTTTAGGAAAGAATTCACGGCCCAGTGTATGTGTCAAGTTCAATACAAATAGTTCGTATATATTTATCATTTTTTGACGAAGGAGAAACTTATCCGGTTAGTAAATCAAAGTTTATGAACAAGTTTGAAGACTCTTTTGCTCATCAAATTTTGAAGAAAATTTAATACATTATATACAACCGTTATTCATAACAAAATGAAAATTATCAAAATCGAATATTTATCCTAAATCGAAAGAAACTCTCAGAATGAATGTTCATATATATGATTCTACAAACATAGATTCAAGATACTTAAAATATGAACATATCATCGTGTCCAGTCTATCCCCTCATAGAAAACTACGATCAGGGTCTAGGGAGGGAGAAAAAGAAGGCGGCAACCCATATTCATCATGGGAGGTTAACTACTTAGTTTATAATCGGTACCTAAAGATACAAAATTATTAGAAAAATATCATAATTTTAAAAATTGCACAGGGCCTTCATAAAATTTGTCAACTTTTACTCCGCCCTTGATATTCATAAAGAAGAATACAGCCAAAAACTCCTTCAACCCATGAAAGATCCTCAGAAAGAGAGAATTCAGCATCGAAAAGGACTGACTGAGTGAAACTTAAAATCGCTAGATATTCAACAAAAGTAAGAAAATTTCCATTGAATTCAACAAGCCAAAAGGCACAAAAATACATATAAACACATCATAATAAAGCAAAACTTGAATTGTAATCCCAAAAAGAATGAAGTAAACAAGCCCAAAAGTGTTCATAGAACCACATAAACCATAGAACCCACCAAGAAAAGACCAAAAACAAGGGTATTAAACCCATGAACAACCCCAGAAGAATCATCAGAAGAAGAATCAGTATCATCCTTAGAAGTTTCTGGATCTTTAGAACCCTTCTTAGGCTTATCTTCCGAAGGTGCAGGAGCAGGAGTAGGTGTTCGAAAAAAGGCCAAAGGAAGTAAGACTTGATCAACCTGATAAACAGCTAACTGCCCATCAGTATAAACAGAATTCGAAATTGTAGTGTTCACAACACCAGTAGTTATATTGACTTGGTTTCCAAAAGAAGTAACATTGAGTGCATAACTCCCGTCTGTGCTATCTCCGGCTTGTGTCCTAAGCGGGTTACTGGCGGTTTGAAACTCCGATAAAGAGAGGAAATTTGAGATGATATGGAACTGTACTAACTGCACTTTCTGTTGTTCAGACAGGGAGTTTAACAGTCCTGATTTGAGGTTCGAGAATGCGTTATCAGTAGGGGCGAAAATAGTTAGACCGCCTGAATTAGAGTTGTTTAGTTGGGTGTTGATTTGATCGGCTGCACGAGTGGTTTGGAGTAAACGAATGAACATTGTGTATTGACCGGCTTTTGTTAGGATCGCGGTTATGTTTGTTGGGCCTGTTGGTGCTGGTGCCGGTGCCTGTGCTTGAGCCGAGACTAGGACTAGGCCTTGCAGCAAGATTAGTGCAAGGAAAGGGCTCATTTTTGTAAGATGGTTGTGTAGTTGTGCAATTTTTGGGGTGAGTTAAGATGTGATCTTAGATGGCTTATGGGATTGTGTTATATAGACCTATACTTAGTTTTACAAGTTAGGTGTAAGGGTAAAGTTGATTTGAGTTTGATTTACAATTTGAATGTTTAGGTGAAGGGGGTCAGGAAAATTTGACAGTTGGTTGTTGGCTGGTTTAGTTGACTTATTTGATTGCTGGGTAACATTTGCTTTTTATATAGTTGTTAAGTAAACTGTATAAGTTCGTTGTAACGGAGGTGTTTGGTAAATATTGGTTGTTGGTTAAATAAGCTAAAAGCCATTGAAAAAGTTACAGAGTACCTTTTTGATTTTTGGCTAAAATGTCGGTTTTTCCTAACTTAATGAATGACCATTTATCAAACATATTTTTTGGCTGTTTGACTAACCAAAAAAGCCAAGAGCTACTAATCAAGTGATCTTATTTCGTTCATCTCAATGTAAATTTTATAGTTTTTAACCAAACACAATTACAGATATTTAGGATCAAAATAGTGCAGTCGCCCGCAAAATCAAATGGGATATTTAATTAAAATAAAAACAATTACTAAACACACCAAAGTGTTATTGTTGAAAGAGATTGTATGACTTGCTTAGTAAGGCAGGAAAGTTTGTTTTTGCAGGGAGGGGTCTGGTCTGAAAGAATCAAATGATAGCAAATGTTTAGTTGCTTCTTGTTGGGTACAACTTGGAAACAAAAAACTTTAATTCTAAGGTTTGTACACCATCATCATCAAACAACAATATGGCATCTGTCAAAGCGGAGTTTGAGGGTTGGATGTCTGCAATCTGATATAGCATATAATATTCGGAGATTTTCCCCATTAATTTAAGTTTTTGGTTAATTTCGGTCTCTATTTTTTGATTGTAAATATAATCTAAAGTGGAGGTAATATACAATATATAGTTTTTTATAATCTAAAACTAAAAACTATAAATATTTATTTGAATGTTGTCTCGTAAAGAAGGTTTTCGAGCAGAGGATAGATGTTGTAACAGAGATGTGTATGCTGAGATGAATGTGTGGTAAAACTTTGATGGACAGGATAAGGAACCAGGAGTTCGGGGAGAAATTAGGGATTGCACCTCTCTTTGCAAAGATGATGGAGAACATGCTGAGATGGTTTGGCCATGTGCAGAGAAAAACACATGATGATTAATACCCAAGTAAGAAGGATTGAATGCATCATCGTGGAGGGCAAGAGAAGCCGAGGAAGACCTATGAGGACGTGAGAGGAGCAGATTAAAAGTGACCTGCACGAACTTTACCTCTCCAAGGACCTGACCAGGGATAGAGCCAATTGGCGGCGCCTTATCCACGTCTTAGATTACTATACATGCCCCTCTCGACCAACTTGTGTTACTGTTCTTTGCCACTTTTTATTGCTCTTTACCATCTCTCTTACAATTATCATTTGTTTAGTTATTAGTACGTATTCTATTGGTTGTGTATCTTTATTTAGTTGATTACTAAACATAGTTAACGAGGGCGTGTGTTGCAGGCTTTCGAATAGTTGCAGATACCTCTCTCTTTGAAGACCTTTTTGAGCTAAGGGACTCTTTGACTGTACTCTCCTGTATGGATATGAGATGCCGTCGTTTATTTTCCCTCCCCATACCCTGATCATAGTTTGTCTATGAGCGGGATACACCGGGATACGATGATGATGATGATTTATATGAATCAAGAATGGACATAGGCCATCAATTATCATCATCCATGGATCATAAAATTGGTTGGGAAGCAAATAAAGTATTTTGGCAGGTAAAACGTTCATTATATTCGCAGTGCTTTTGAAAGGCCACATTTGGCCTAATTGTGGGTCTCATTTCTCCATTGTCAATTGCCAGTGGTTACTTTGTCAGAGATATTCATAGTTAGAGGGGTTCAAAACAAATCTGATGATCCGATAGACACCCGACTTTGTAATCGAATCCGATTTTGACCCGACTTAAAAATGGATCTACAACTATGTAAAACTAACAAAACCCGATTTTGAACCGACCCGAAACACTTGACCCGAAATCAACCCGAATGTTTTGATGAGAATTTTTTATACTTTCATAAACATGAAGTATAGTGGTTTATTACGGCCAAATAATCTCGTTTGTTTTCGACACAAAAAAAAGAAATTATGTATAATAAAAAACAAAGTAAATTTATTGTGATAAACTAAAATAAAAAATAATGTTAATTGAATATTATATATGAATACCTTGTAAAAAAAACATTTTAGTGATAGTTCATTTCACTTGTATTCAATTCCATTCAGCTCTATTTGGTTCAATAGTCTAGCTCAACTTTCTAATTGAAAATTAACTCTTGTCTCTAATAGAGGGTAATTACTATTTTTCATAAAAAATCATACATTCAATACTCAACTTGTCTCTTCCTTTCCTCAATCTACCCAAAATAATTTTTTTTTTTTTAAAAAAAAAAGAAATTTCTAATTTCTACCCTTAAATTTCAATATTAATTCAATTATTACTTCTAGAAATAAGAGCAAAAAAATAACGTATAATACCAATTGTAAAAAAAATTACCATGCTAGCATTTAAGAAATGCATTGACAAGATTTTTTGGTTAAAGCAACTTCTCTATTCTTCCTGATCTTCCATTTATAGCAAGTGGAAAGCGGCTCCACCAATCGGGAATAACCCGTATTAGTATGATATTATCCGCTTTTATTGAGCCAACTCGGATTTTCTTATTTTTCCGATATGGGTTTGAAATGTACGCTCACGCAAACAATTGAAAGAGACAGAAGAGTATAGTTTAAGAAGCGAGGATAGTGCTAACAACACAAAAATTCCTTTCATATTTCACATAATACAAGTATAGAGCCGAAGATCATTGGCATTATATCACCAAAATTGTACACTCCAAATCCTCGAAACCGGCTTCTCCCTAATTTATTTCTATAATCACTGCCTAGATGTTGAATGAAAACGGGAACGTACGAATAAATTACATGACAATGTGACGAGAAGTATGGACTAAATCTAAATACATTTTTCTTGCAAAACAAATCGAGTTTTGATACTAGCTTTTGGGTTGAGTATCAATATAGCAGGCTTTAAAGAAGGCTAAGATTTGAGAGATACCTACTAGACAATCAGGTGTTAGGAAAAAAATGTCGGATTTCACCGGTGACTGTCGAGTATATGCAGAACAGAGAGATCAGAGAGAGAGGAAAGCACCATTAGAAATGAAATCCGCCAAAGTCACCACCAGGGAAGCCGCCTTCAAAGTGAAATGTATATTGTTGTCCCCCACCACCACCGAACGGATCAAAACCTCCAAAACCGAAACCACCTCCACCTCCACCGCCCATACCCATGCCGTCTTCATCCTCTCCTCGGTCATACCTTACACGCTTTTCCTCATCCCCTAGGACCTGCAAGTGCAAATACGATTGAGTTCCCGCAAACAAGTAAAACTCGGGTAATTTGAATCGCAAATCAGCTTCTACGACGATTTTGCAGTATTCATGGGCTATATTGTTATATTGCAGTAACTTAAAAACCTTAACAATCTAATCACAAAGCACCGACACGGCTAACAATGCTCATGATAAGTGGTGGCTTCTAGTTAACAGAAAGTCACAAATTGAAACCTTGTTAAAACCTAAACCTGAAATTTTATGACCTTTGCAATGAAAATTCTTTAATTCTATAGTTGGTTCCGAGATTAACAAAGCCGTGACGCCTACTGTGACTAACAACAATCTGTAAAAATTTGTACAAATAGACTAAGCCTAAACAACTTTAAAGCAATCCCAATCAGATGCCTGATGTTCCTTCATAAGTGATGGTTTCCATAAGTCGATTCAAATAGCACAAAGGCTGATATAAAAGATTTATCAAGAGAGGAGTGTGCAAAATCTAACCTCATATGCCGCCGCTACTTCACGAAATTTGTTCTCAGCTTCCTCTCTATTGTCAGCATTCTTGTCTGGATGCCACTGCAAAGCTAGCTTCTTATAGGCACGTTTTATCTCCGCAATAGACGCGGTTTTTGAGACACCGAGAATTTTGTACCAGTCTTTGCGTTTGCTCAACTTTAAAGCTTTCTCAGCTCTCATTAATGCTTCTCTAATGCTCATGTCCTGCAAATCAGAAACAAACTAGTTCAGTACCTTATGACATGCTAGAGTTCAAAAAGAAAGAGTGCAGGTAATTAAAAATACCTCCACTTGTTCAAATAAGTTGTATTACACTTCTACAGGCAGTAGAGAAAATATATGCATACAGTTCATGAGCATGAATCTTACCGCTACATTGCCAATATATAAATCATACTCTCCCCAAAACTAACATAATTTAAACCAATTCAGTAAAAAAAAAATTTATTATTGATTTCCAATAGCATTCACAACACCTACAATGCCAAAGCCTTGATTTTAAAAGATTAGGGTCGGCTACCAATAAATCAGTCGTAGTGGTCGTCCACATGAATCATCACTAATAACATTTGAGATTTTAAATCAGGCCGCACCAATGAGTCTAAAATAAAATCCAAAGTAAAAAATTCAAATCCCAAACTCAAAACAATAATGATTCGAACTTTTAGACATCGAAAAAAGCCATAGAAAGGTCAGACTTAGAAAATAAATAGAAGAGGAATAGATAAAAGAATAACATGTTGTAAATGCTGGAAAAATAAGAGCACAATTCATCAAGCACAAAGATCCACCAATTTAACTGCTAATTAACATTTGCACAAAAGAAGTACGAAGATAGATGTTAAACCAGGAAACCAACCTGGGGCGACTTTTGAGCTGCAGCTTTCAGATCAGCCACTGCTCCTTCCCAATCTTCCGTCAAAAGTTTTGCTTCACCCCTCTGAAAAAGTAGCATCAACAACATCAGATAACCTAAACGAAACAGTTCTCTAATTGGACAATCTCAGCTGATTAATCTGGTAGGTTCATCAAAAAATATTATACTCAAGAAGCAATAAACTACCATTTCAAGTTTTAATGCCAACCTGAACCAAAGCTTCGGTAAGCTCTTCATCAATGTTTAAGACTTCAGAGCAACTACTCAACGCATCCTTCCCTCTACCCAATTTTACTAACAACTTACACAAGCCAAGTTGAAGGTGCACATTGTATGCAACATGATCAGGGTCTAGAGCAAGAGCAGCTTTGTAGTCCTCCACTGCAAGACGCAATTTACCTTTCTCTGCATTTTGTTCGGCCTGAGAAAGGAAAAAAATAAAATTTAACATAAACATGATGAACTGAAGTGGGAAAAAACAACAATGTCCACAGCATTCACTCCGCAATGACATCAAAAAGAAATGGAAGTTTTTCTAATCTCTTACACTTTTTGTTTTCTTTTCCAATTTTTTCAATCCAAAATACGCTTTCTTCAGTTCACTGTGCTCTGGATCTAGACGAAGTCCTTTTTGATAATGTCTGAGTCAACAAAAATAAAAGTGTAAGTGTGATGTTTTTATTCATTGTCAACAAGTCAATGCCCGAGTATAAGGTTTTGACTAAACCTCATGGCAACATCATGATCTGCCAAATAGTAATAGGCACGACCTCTAGCAAGCAAAGCATCAAGGTCACTCTCATCTTCTTTCAGAATATAGCCAGTTTCAGCAATGACGCCTGAATAGTCTTTTGATGCCAGCAACAATTTTACCTTCAAATTTTTGGCCTGATACATCGTTCAAGTAATTTTGTCAAACAAGACTGTTAAATAGACAAATTGTATACAGACTTGGCAGATAATAAATAAGACATGGCCACCTTCGAGCATGCAGGAGAGAAAACAAGAACAACTTTGTCAACATATTCCAATGCTTTCTTAAAATCTCCTGAATCAAAAAGACTAGAAGCTGTTTCTAGTGCACTTCGAGCCTGTTGCAACTGAGCAAGCTCCCTTTCAGCATCTACATCTCCAGGCTTCAATTCCAGAAACTTTTTATAATTGACCTCTGATTCTTCATACCTACATTAGCGTAACTATACATAAAAGACCTTATTCAAGAGAGTTTATCTTCAAAGAAAATTAAAATGGGGCCAAGGTTGTTAAGAGGCAGATTGCTATCAGTGCCACCATGTTGTTATGGGGATATCAATTCTAAACCCTAAAATTATATTTATCACCAAAAACTCTGCTGATAATATGGTTATAAGGCCCACTTAACTGAATTTGCGTCTCATGTTTTAATTACAAAAAAAAAGTTATAATATGGTTATAAGGCATACTCAACTAGAACTATATTCATTCCAAAATCAAAGAAAGGAGAATAGTGGAAAAAGATAAATTGTTGACCTATAAGCAATGCGCGAACTTAAACAGGAAAACCACAAGCTAAGACCAGATTTCATAACAGATGAATAACAAACAGACTTAATACAGCATTCCAAAAGAATAGCAACCTGCACAATTTACGAAGAACACTTGCCCGACGTGAATATGCCTCTGAGAGTGCTGGATCTGCCTCAATAGCGGCATTTAGATCCTCAAGTGCCTCACTATAACGTTTCACTTTTATACTTTGTGAAGCCCTTTCCAATAAATCATCTGCTTTCACAGGATTTCCATCTGCATAAATATATGCACAATTGCAAAAAATGATCATGATTTTTACAGCTTGACTCTTGAGTCTCTTGACAGACAACTGGCCAAAACATTTTGGTACACAAGACAGATCCTTTACAGACCACAACAAAAACTATAAAGAAGCAACACACATTCAATGTACATAAAAATGTTCAAAGGACACTTCTCACGTAAGAAAAGTTCAAAAAGTCATAAAATAGATGGAAGATCAAAGGCCAAGCTGCTCAACCATCTGATGATGCATCATTATCGAATTTTTAGCTAAACAAGTTTACAGTAATAAATAAACAAACAGAAATAAAATCAAAGAGGTTACAAGCAGTTTCAGATTTAAACGCCACTGTTTGATTTGGTACATAAAGTGGGTACCGAAATAAAAGATGTTACCCTACACTGCTAACATAGCCTGTTACTAACAAACCAATTCGCATGTTTTTGGCATAATTCAAGTGAAAATTGGGGAATTATACTAAATTGCTAGAACCTAAAAGATACCTTTGAAATCAAGTAAGCCTAATAACCATCTTCTAGGTTATACAACACAAGAGCTTCAAGAATTGTAAATCGAGAATCAGCAGTGATGGGGGCACTTCATATACTCCTTGGGCTCTATGAGATTGCATCAACCCCATTTTTGTCTCTATTTTTACAGATCAATGATTGAATGGGGTAGCCTTTGTCCTATTTGGTGATATTTAGTGGCTTAATGGTGGTTAAGGGTATTTTGAAATGTTAATTAGAGGAATGGGACTACAATATAAGGTTAAATGGTGTTTAGACATTAGGTGTACAAGATAGTCCCCGAACAATTGGGCTCTCATCGTCTATCTTCCCATGCGGTCAAAACTTATCCAAAGCAGCAACGGGGCAATTTCTAAGGGGCTATCCAAAGGCATTTGATGCAATCACTTGAGAAGCATGCAACCTGTAGGAGTGTAGGTCATGGTAAGGGAACAAGCACCAGTAATTTGTAAGAGAAGGCTGCATCCCAAAAACTGCTTCCTTCTAATATAAGATAAGTTAATAAGAGTATAAGTTATAGCTTCTGTTATAGATCAACGTAACAGAAATTCAAGAATGTTAGCATCATTAGTTCAATGCCGATATACGTAAAATCTATAGCTTTGCTAAGCGGTATAAAGTACACCTCAATCCCAAAACATGTGGCACTACTTTGATAGTATGTAGTTTGAGCTGCATCAACATTTTTCTTGAAATATTAAAAGGGCAAAGGCAAGTCCATAATTTATTGAGGAAAAAAATATGACTCATAATTTTGAATGCTTACTAGCCTTGCCAAGGAATGATTTATTCATGTTAGTCGACTCTAATCTTTTGGGATTGAGACATTGACATTGTTGTTGTACTAGCCTTGCCAAAATTTCCTTGCATTTGGAACATTATTAATAGTCTAGAGGCCTTAACAAATCGCAAAAGAAAAACTAGACATACATGTCATGAACATCATTTTGTTAGGAATTTGATGAATGAGAGCTACATTGCCATAGTTATTTGATGATTTGATGTTGAATCTTCCAAAAATATATGGAGTGAAGCACTCTAAAGGAGTATCCCTAATACGAAATATAATATAGTTTGTTAAATTAACACACAATCCACACATCTGAAGTTGCAATTCGTAGGAGATTAGCAAACCAAATAACACTGCTCTAAGTGAACTGTCAAGTACACTAGAGTAAGCACAAGCTTAAAGTTGAAAGTGATTAAACTATTGAGCAAAAAATCATATTTCGTTGGTTTTAATGGACTTTAGGGAATTGACTCGTTAAATCATGTGCAATTCATATTTATGTGAAGTTTCAGATGCTCTTTGCTATCAAAAGTCAGTCCTTAACACCCTATGTTTAATAAAAGTAAAGTGGCATAACTCCAGCTCTCCAAACCCTGCTAGATGAGTGACATTGAGATAATGTAATGTGATTGTTGATAAAACTATTTAAGTACATAAATAGTGATGTGAATCAAATTCCTTTACACAGAAGTAGTTTTCAATAAGGGACTTGTTGGATAGTTACAACTAACAATATACTAAATAATATTTGGGAATTTTAAATCACGAAACACAAAATTTGTACCCATTTTTTTGGTGGATAAATTATCTTTCATCATAGTATCTATATCATTAACGAGGTAATGGAATGTTGTTGTATAGTATTCATATCATTACAAGAAAACATAATCCAGCTAAATGTCGACAGAATGGTGCTGCCTCAGCACGAATTAGCAGAGTAGTAAATTTTAGTATATTACTCATCAATCCAGGAGTAAGTAGATCCTCATAAATCTATCAATACGATAGTAAAACAACTACACCCTAATGCGGTAATGCCTGAAAAGCTGAACCTGAATCAACTATCAAAAACGCAAAACTTTGATCACATTGTAGACTAATAATGTCCTATGTCCAGCAAAAAAACTCGGGAAACTTAAACCTAATTACCTTTTTTTTGAAATGAAACCTAAGTACCTAAGTAACCTAACAAATCAAATACTGAATAATTGAATCTTCATTTACACTATGCAATAAGACACCCAATCAACAGATGAACACAACTTAACATTCAACAAAATAAAGAATGAAAAAAAAAAGGAAAGGTACCTGAGGCAGAGACAAGAGGTTGAAGAAGTAGAAGGTGGCAAGCAAGAACAAAATTAAGGATAAAAATGGTGAAAATAAAGCCTCTCCAAGCAAGCATATCAATGGCGGAAGGAAAAAAATGGCGTAAACTAATCATTCCAGAAATAATCAAAATCAAAGATTAATGGTGTAATTGAAGAACAGAGATTTACCGGAAATCTTAAATTGGGTATTATTCAGTTTAGAGAAAGGAAAGGGGGAAGGGAGGATTCGCATGCGAAGACAGTCCACGTTAATATGACCAATAGATGATTGCCATCTGGACTTTTTACGCAAGTTCTATGAGGGTGATGACATGGTGTACCTTTTATCCTCTATTTAGTTGCCACGTGGATTAAACTATTGAAAAACAAACATTTGACTTTTTACGCAATTTAATGTGATATTTTAATTATTTATATACATTCTCGGTTTCATAATACTTGGTATCGAGTGTGACATGTGTGGGAAAATGTCACTATCAGTAACAAGTATTGTGGAACGGAGGAAGTATTAAATTATACACGTATTAAAGTATGTGTTAAACGATTTAAACTAAATCTCATTTCACTATATTTTTTCTCACATATTAGCCGCAATATATAAAATAAGCTTCCACGATGAATAGAATCAAAATCGTTATGTAGCGAGTATTTCAGAAAGGAGGAAGTACTAGTTTAGAACTCGTGTAATCCAAGGAGTTTAGTTCAGAGACACAAAACAAATAAAAGTTTCAAACAAGAAAAAAAAAACTCTTTCGTTTGAGAAAAATATGTAAATATTAAATTAATACATTTGACAAAGCTCTAATAAATCATCATGTATTTTTCAAAAAATAATACCTTACTTGAATTTTGAAATGCGATTAAAATAGAAATTACCTTTATTTTTTGTTAACGATTTGAACTCCAAAGCTTTAACTCTGATTAATTTTATGTGTAGATTTAGTGTTTTTTAGAGTGATAAAGTGTTATTGAGTGAGTTTAAAGTGTTATACAAAAGTATTAAGTCCAAGGGCATTTTCGCCCTTTTATTAAATCATTTAAAATATGGGTGACGATAAAATGAAAAAGGTGGCGATAGATAAGAATTGAAATTTTAAATTGTCAATAAAATGAAAAGATCGAAGGAACATTAAAAATGGTGATAAAAAAGATTGTCTGTTCAATCATTAACAAAACATAATTTGCAACTTCACATAGATAAAAATACATCTGATTTAATAATAGTGATACATACTGCCAAAAACTAAAAATAACGGTGATACAAACTACTATAGATTTACATGAAGTATTAATATGCAAGACATGTAGAAAAGCAGACCAATAAGTCACACCCTGGAACACCAACACACAAGATGACACCATAATCCATAAAACTTCGTTGGCGGGTTAGCCACCATTGCCGTTTACTTCTTCAACACACTGCAAAACAATCGTATAAGGGACGTTATTAGATGTACATCGGGTATCGAGATGAATGAGCAATTCGTTGAATAAACGTAAATTCATAACTAATAATACATCGGCATCCAGGTTGAAGCGTATTTGTAAAGTTAAAATAGACATCTACACAAGATATCGTAAAGCGATACAGAGAGATTAGAGGAGTATTTCCAGGTGATTTAAGAGAGTTTAGGAAGGATATGACTCATTTGAGAAAAAAGTTCATCACATCAGAACGACGAGGTATTAAGGCTGTTACGGACAACACCAAGTTACGAATCAAAGGATACCATCATCCATTTCTAGAATGGCTTTCCCGTTGGTGATGAGAAAATATTTTATGGCGAAAGAAGTTCCCAAATGGATACCAATGGTAGGAGGTCGGTTTGGACATAAAACAAGGCAACGTAGTGAGAAAAAATTAGCCTTGATGCCTTGAATTTTCTACAAGAAACGCAAACTTCAATGAGGAAATAACTACTCTTGGGAGAGATCGTCACTTAAAGAGAAGACCTCAAAACAAGACGCCCACATTCTTATTTTCTCTATAATTTGTATTAATTGGGCCATTTAGCCCATATATCTCATGCGTCTCTCAGAGATCGTCTCTCACAACCATTCGTGATGAGGAAATGGATAAAGTACACTTGTATTCATAATTCCACTACATACATGCAAAATGAACGCGATAAAAAGGCTGTTCTTGAGAATCAAAATTACAACCGGAAGCTGATAGTTTCCATGATTTGATAGTAGAAGAGTTTCCATGTCTAAATAACCTTTTACTTCAATTCAATTTCCTATAACCATACTCAATAATTATACAAAGCTATAAAACAATTATGAATTAGATTTTCGACACAAAATGATCCGATGAATTTTCTAGATATGGCCTATTTTCCTTCTACATAAAGCCACAAACCTAGGGAAGACACGCATAACCTTAAGTTGAGCAGAAACAGAGGTTTCTGGGTAAATCATGGGATTGAGCCAAATCAAAGTTTCAAATTACACATGTCAGTTTGATCTTGGCTTGAATGTAAGATTCTTAGAGCACAAAATCAACTACACAAACTACGTTTTCATCGTGGTCGTGCTCAATTCCCTTTGCCCTCCTGTTAATACTAATTGTTTTGGGTTCTCTCATCACTCGTGTTTACAAACTTCTATTTTTTACATGGGACCAAAATCTCAAATCACATCTGCCTTTATATAGTTTCCTATTATCTTATAACACAACTACTTCTCTTTTTTCTGTTCAACAAAAAACTGTAGGAGCCTTGGAGGAATGGCTAAAAGCTAGACTCTATGGACTGTGCTATGATGAAGCTGTTTATATTTCCAGCATCTGGAACAAATGGAATTCTATGATATTTTGACATGACAGCCTCAAGACTACACAAGACACAAGTTCTCAATTATCCAAGGCAAGAATGTTAGGTACTATGAGTGTGAAGCATCTGAAATAATAACTATTTCGTGTAACTCTTGTAAAAAAGTAGTTTTTTTTATAAAGATCTTGTAGAGTTGTAGTTTAAATGAAAAAATTGCAAATGAAGATTCCTTTACTACCCTTTTTCAAGGGTGAACTAACTGTTTTGTGCTTCACGTAATTGTGTGGCTATTATAGTTTACATCAAAAGAATTGCATATGAAACTGATGCAGCTTATATTCCTCAAGTATTTCAGTGTAAAATCGCATCCCAAATTGAGTCAACAAATTCTGAAAGTATGTATTTACTGCTCGATACTCACTCATTAGATGCGGAAAGGTAACATCAAGTGCTTTAAAATGGCCATAGGATTAAGGTACAGGAGTCTAGGATAGTAGCACATACACTTCCACACCTGCTTCACAACGAGGTGCCTAAGCACTGTAAGTGTTCTTCAAGGCTTAATTAAATTCTTACAGTGTAATCGCTTTATAAAGCAATTGGCATGCAGAAAAATCAATTTAGTCTTTTTTCTAAGCAATGACCATAATAGCACGAATAGAACCAATTATCTACTTCATTCAAAGAGCTATGTCCTTTGCTTGACATAAAAAGAATCATTCTACAACTAACTCCAACTTTTCTTTGAGAGACAAGAAATGATAATCAGTATTTCCCATTAGAACCTAACTTTCTCTTCAGTTCAATGTCCTCCACATAGAGCCTCTTCAATTCCCAACGCATACTATTGCTCAGTTCGGCAATGTTGTGCATGAATATACACTCTTGAAATACTTTCATGAACTATAAATTTAATCTTTGTTTTACATCTTTGATTGAGTTTTCACATATTACGGTCTATACAAGAAATATATTATATATTAAATCAAGTAAACTTTACACATTACAAGAAATTGTACAAGAAATATTGGCACTCAAGGAACGGGAAACCCAATGGTTTTCCAACTCATGCAACATGAATTCGTAATATAAAATCAAAAATCACCACTAATGATTCTCTGCTTTATGCCCAACAATAAATGCAACTGATAAAGTTTAAATTTAAACCCAAAGCAACTTAGGTAACAAGAGAAAAGAAAGGTCTTACTTGTACAAATATGCAGCAATGCCAAGAATTATACATAAAAGAATGATATCAATGCAGAAGTTTCGACTAGATCTCAGCTGGAAAATTTACAAACATATGCTTGTCAGTTTTGAATTCACGAAAAGACTAAAGAACATTATATTGTAATCCAAATACCTGTGTCACAGTGTCCTTGAGTCTGACATTGGTATTCTTGAGATCAGAAGTTGCCTTGTCTACCTTGGTGTCAATCTCATCCATAAGAGGAACTTGCCTGTCCAACTCCTGCATTTTTATCAGCACACAATAGCCTAGAGTTATCAGCAAATGGACAGCATATCTAAGATCTAAAAAAGAGAGGATCAGAGGAGGTGGTAAAAAATGGAAAACCTCATTCATATCATGTGCCATATTTTTCAATGTGTCCAAACCTTCTGCTATCATATCCAGACCTTGATCCTGCAAACATAAGAACATCACCATTGAGCCATGGAAAATCCACTACAAACATGCAAGATGAAACACAAATTTTCAGAACTCTGCATGAGTTTACCTGTTTAATTTTTCTCATTTCATATTCTTGCCTAAATTGGCTTGACTGTTCAGTCTCTTGCAAATATTCACTATCAAATCTTCCATCTAGCATTAACAAGAAACAGAATATAAGAATTAACAAATCCGGTATTAACAAAAGCAGACTTATACTCCAAAAGGTGTGCAAATAGAATAGAACAGTCACCAGAATCAAATTTTATTTCTTGGCGAGTAGCTGAAGAAGTCCACCCAGATGTCCAACCCCCATTCTTTTTAGGTCCAGGAGTTCCATCAGGTATCGATTGAATTCTCTCAGGCAAAGCAAGGACAAGGTCATTACGAGCCCCAAGTTCCTCAATGGAAAGTCCTTTCACCTATGGTTGATTTAAACAAATAATCCAAAAGAATTCAAAACAAACTCCTAAAAATAAAATACCTTTCAACTAGCAGTCAAACTTAGAAAATTTATAAATCATCATCACAGAACAGAAACCAGAAACCGTCGTCCTTCTCTAACAGTTTTTTTTCATGATCATCAATACTCCGTACATTCTTGATCGGATCGAAATTAAGTAGTTTTTGGTTTTCATTATAATGGACTATACTGAAACATACAGATTTTGATGCGACATAACACTAAGTTAACTTTATGTACATCCAACCTTCCAAACCTAGCTTAGATGAAACATCAGGAAAATGGAATGTCATCGTTGCATGATCATCAATAATAATTAACCGGCTACAACAATAAAGAAAAAGAACAAACCCTTTTCTGAGCCAATCGCTGCAATTTAGGAACCTCTTCAAGTAATCTCGCTTTTATACGACGAATCTCAGCATTCAACGCGACAACAGAAGCCCTATTGGACTCATTTGCTGCTAATTCAGCTTTCTGCAAAGATTTAATTTTACAATTCAACAACAATAATGATACAATTCCACTCTACCAGAACACTGAATCAAAATCTTAAAAAGTGAGAATTTAAAACCTGATAAGCGGTTTCAATGTCGGATTCAACCGAAGAGTAGAGACGAGCGAAAGCATCGTCACCGGCGATATTGGAATCTCTTTGCTTTTCTACATCGTACTTGTCGTATTTGTTGCAGATCGCATCAACTCTGGTGAGAATGTCGATCACGCTCATCTTCTTCAGCAAAACAATGGAGGATTAGGGATTTCGTAAGTCAAAGGGGAGAGGAATTAGGGTTGATGCAAATCAGAGATCTTGTTTGAGCACCGTCAGGTTCCAGTGCGGGCGGCTGATTTCAGTTAAGAGTTTAAACTTTCACCGGTTTGTTGCCGTTTGACGGTTTCACATGAGTTTTTTTTTTTCTCCGACGAAAATGTAAAATAAAAATACAACAATTATTTTGACAGACAGTCTTTTCGATAGACGTGTTAAATATATGGGTTAAATAGCCCAATAAATGCTGATAAAAGAGTAAATAAAAATGTGGTTTTTTTATTTTGGGTTGTCGTCTTAAGAGACGGTCTCTGATAAGAATGAAAGATAAGAGTATTTGGAAATAATAAAAAGTATTCTTACTTCTGTTATGAAATACTTGCAATTGCCAATTGCTACTAAAATGTTCAATAGAAAATGTCATTATTAATGGTAAGTATAATGGGATGGTGGATATTTTGGTCCAGGGACTAAATTCGAGATAACACTTATATGTGAATTAGGCCTTGTTTAATTCATCTTTAAAAATAAGTGATTTGTAAAAATAAATTTTAATTGATAAAAATCAGTTATAATAGGTTACAATAAGTCAAAATAAATTATAATTAGTAAATATAAGTGTTAATCAGTAAAATTTAGTTACGATTTACAACTAAATATCAGTTAGAATATGTAAAAATCAGTTTTAATTAGTAAAAGTCGATTACAACTTACAATTAGTAAAAATTTGTTATATATGGGCGATAATCCCTTAAATTACGCTTATATATGGGCTGATGGGCAAGGGTTTGTGTCGTCTCGTTGCGATTAATTGGGTCAAAAAATAGTCTTGTCAAAGTCACTGATTGTTTAATGCTCATATTGGGTTGCAAACCATGTGACAAAAGCATGAACGTGCAGGGGTTAGCGATTCGTATATGCAATGAGCCATGTATAGACAATATCAAGCAGTGTTGTGTCATGTCGTCGATCTTCAAAACAAAGGGTAATGATAGGGCAAGAGCACGTAGGGTGTGTAAGGTCGTGTTGGGGCTACGTCAAAGGATTCTTTGCTTTTCTCAAAACTGGTAATAGAACAACGGGCTTAACGAGCCGTGACTTGTGGGTCACACGTTGTGTCGTCCGGCACATGGCCCAATATTCCAATCTAGACCTTGCTTTTGCCGCACAAATGCAACTCGATTTGTGCCACCCACAATGTGTCTATGTCTAATAACATATATTCAAATACTTATTTTCTTATCCCTCGAATACAAACCACATTTTATCATTAATTAGTTAATCACCTTATTGTTCGCTAAATATTTCTAACAAAATCCTTTACACCAAGCTTTTAAAATATGTTTGAGACAAATTTTTAACGTCAAGAATAACACCAAAAGCAATAGGTTACAATTATTGATTCTTTAGATATAAAATACAAAAGTTGGCTCTAATTTCACACAATGTCAACAATACATACAATATTCTAAACCAATATTCATATAATAATAATAATAAAAGCCAAGAATATTATTATCATTATTATACCCTTTGGAGCACTATCTTTATGCTAGGGAATAACAAGAAAGATCAATTAAAAAGTTTAATAGAATTAGGCAAAAAAAAAAAAAAAAAACTCAATCTTTGTAACTTGCAAGATACAAAATCAACAATTTATTTAGTAGTTGAAGACTTTTCTTTTACCGTTATAACAGAAATTCAAATCTCACCTCCTATAAATATAACCAATTATCTCCCTCTCTTACCTATATATTCTCGCTTCCTAAATTCTAATCCATATATTCTCTAACCCAGTTCGAAAAAGATAAAATTAAAAATTTGGAATTCTTCGAGACCCAATGAAAAAACTCGTGTTGAATCATCATCATCATCATCATCATCATCATCATCGTCGTCGTCGTCATCGTCGTATTCAGTATATCCCGCTCGTAAAAAACTTCGGCATGAATGTTGATAGCTTTTGTTGAGTATTAGATGAATGAACCAACCAAAGAAACCCCACACCATTTCCCTTCCTTTATTCTTTTGACAACTCTTTATTTTCCATCTTCTCATTCTTGCAACCTTACCTTTCCCTTTGTTTTTGTTTACTTGACAAAACTGACAAAACCAACCTCTTCTCTTCTACCCTCTTTCTCTTTCTTCTTTTCAACCGCATAGCAACCGTCCGATTCATCCATCATCATAATCCCAATCCAAGGTTTGATTTTTATGTTCTACCTTGATCATCTTTTCTTGATCATCCTTTAAATTTTTTTGTAGTTTTTGTTTGTTTTTGTTGCTGAATTTCTGTGTGTTTTTCTGGGTTTTTGTTTGTTTGTTTGTTTGTTTGATCATCAATTTTTAGGTGCTGTTTAATCTTAATTTGTGTTTTCTGCTGTGATTGTCTGCTTGATCGTTTGTTTTTTGGTTTTTTTATGTAATCAAGCTTTGATTGTTAAATGTTCTTTAGGTTTCTTGTAGCTTTCTGGTTTTTTTCATTATTTTTATAGATTTTTATGTTAATTTTTTTGAGCTAAGACTAATGTTCCTTTGCTGAAATACCCAATTTGCAATGGTCTTTTTAAGATTAAAGATCAATTGTAACATGTATAACATTGATCTTCATCAGTTTGATGAAGTAAATTTGTGATTTGATAGTGATTAATTCTTGGGTTATGATTGGTATATGGACTTTAAACCTTGATTAGCTTGTTGCTGTCGATACTCAGTAGCATTAATGGATGAATAGTGATTTTTGGGTTTTGGATGGGGTATGTTGTGGATTGTTATTATTGATGTAGATATCTGTGGTTCTGGATGATTCAAGGTTCTTCCGGGAATTGAGTTCTTAAGCGTGGATCTGTTTTCGGGAGATAGGAAGGGGAGGGTGTTAGAGTGTTACTATGGGCGAATTAGCCGAATTGAGACTCCTGTTAAAGTTAGTACTCCTGGATAGATTGGTATAGAAATCGCCAACTACGACACAGTGGTATAAATGATAGTATCAATGTAGGGGTGTCTTCCAAAGATGAGCATAATGGAAGATCCAATATATTTAATGGGATACCTTTGAACATCAAGTCGTCTCTAGTCCTTCAAGTGCCAATGAAAAGAAGAAAGTAGTTTCTCGATCTTAAGTGGTATAAATTAACATTTCTGCTTATAAACACCGCACACAAAGTGAAATGCTTCTGAAAAATTCTATAATTGATAGATGCTCTCGAGGAAGAAAATAGTTCCCGTCAATGTCAAAGCTGTGGAGGCCATGTTTTGGAATATTGAGACGCCCATTAAGCTTAATTTCTTGCAATTCGCTTGAGGATGTATGTCAGTATAGTAGTATCGAAAACTGGCTTCATTCGCTTCTAAACAGATGGCACAATTGCATATTATCGTAGTACAACAGATAAGCCATTTGTTAAACCATAACACCACAATCAAATCTCACTTTCTTGCTTCTCTTTTGTGTCCACAACAAACATAGCAAACAAAAATAACCAAAACTGAAACTTAAAAAAACTCTATGTACCGCCCAATGCTAAAAACAATATATATACACAAACAAGCGATGGTATTGTAAATCGATTAGTGGAACAAAATCCTTTGGTAGCTTTTTCCAAGAGTTCTTACATGGTGTTTGATTACATGTGGTGGTAGGTTCATTTCCTATGAAGGGTTACACGAATACAACCTTTTTTTACATGTGATCCCTCTACCAACTCTAGGTGAGAGCCATTGCAGATGTAAGGTGTCTACTGAGATGCTTGAAAAGTTTTTAGTTAGCTTTAAGGTTGATCTTTTGGGTGGATGATATATCTCAAATGACTATATGTTACTATAATTTCAAGGTTAAATTTGTAATTTTTCATACCATGTAGTACTGTTATGCATTGGTTTCTCTTTGTTTTATTATTATGTAAACCAAGCTGTTTTAATGATTTGAAAAGTAATTTTTTTAGTTTTTCATATTTTTAATTTTTAATGTCATACTGACATAACAAATCTAGTATATGCAGCTGATTTCTTTATACAAGTAAAAACGAGTTTGAAGAATTTCATAACGAGTCTTAGCTTGATAGGACGAACCCTTATAAGTTTTTTTTGGGAGAAGTAGAAGTATTGAAATCGATAAATTTGGATCAAAAAATGGCAAGTCTGACTATTATGTGCTAATTATCTATTATCTTGTTGCAGAGAAGCTATTCCAAACGGACCCTTTACCAATGTCCTAAACATTGGGCATTTACCCCCAATTCTCGTTTGATACTCTGAACTCCTCTCCTTACCCTTAAGAGGGGAGTTTGTTCACACTGAAGTTCATATTCTTAATGTTGGGGAAAGAGAGGGACTTTCCAAATAATTGCCTCGGGTAGTTGCGGAATTCTGTATTAGGTTTGTGGAGTTAAGTCCTTTCACGGTTTGAATCGGAGAGAATTCATTAGTTTGCTTTGGGAGGTATTTTTCTGACTGTAGCAATTTCGTTACTGCAAGGGATATCTACGCATCATGCAAATCCTATAGCAAACTTATTTCCGATTGTCCTTAGGTTATGCTGGCCTCTGACTCGGAAGAACCTACACTTGAGCCTTGAATTGGTGGGATTCCTAATGCAAAGGCCTGTCCACTTAGCATTTAAGATGAGCAATGCTTCATTGTCCCGAGAGAATGTGAAAGCCGACAACCAATATGGAATAAGCAGGAAACTGATGTAGTATCCAAAATTGTTGTGCCTTTTTGAAGCTATTATATTGTTTTGTAGTTGATATTGTTGCTCTTGTAGAATTTAACCGTCTCATCTTTATGTTATAAGACATAGATCCTTGTTTAAATGTTCCATTGTTGGTAAAAGAGTAAATTGAAGTATTTTTATACCGTTAGAAATCTATGTACTTCATTTTCGTGTAATTTTCTTTGGCATTTCCTCCTTACTTTTTCCTTATTTCTTCTAGTGATAGTGATATAAGTAGGTTCCCTTTAAATTTCTTATGTGCTGTTTATAATATAAAAAATAATAATACTATGGATTAATTTTATATTTGATGGTTACTCTTTGTTGGAAAGGAAATGAAAAAAAGGTTGAAATTTTGTTTTGATTGATTTAATATATTTGATTATGTATTGATGTATCATGACCTCTTGTTCGGAACAAGAATTAGTGAGATTATTTTCCTAACATTTTATTTGTGCATTTAAATGATGCTAGTAATAGTAAGATTGTGCATCCCTAGTACGCTTTTCTTTATTTTATGTTTTAGGTCTTGTTTGAGTGATTATGCAAAGAAAGAAGTGTATATCATGGACGTTTGTGTTAATGTTAGGAAGACATAAGAGAGGACATGTATTTTTAGGACATGTTATTTTGGCTACCTTACCGCTGTTGATAATGTCTCTATTGACATGGATCTCGATATGGAATATGGTTTATATGCTTCCTTGTGCAATGGACGTGGTCACATCTTTGATGTAAGAGCAAATAATAGAGGGGGGATCGATTTCTTCACTCGCTCCACTTACAATTGCTTTATCGACGTAGAAGATCATCTGCTCCAAGTGAACAAGTGTTGAACAAATTTTAAAATGTAGTCTTAAGGTGATGTGCAACAAAATTTATATTCGGGTGGAATCAAGTGAGATAATGTTTCTTTAGTCACTATAATCGAGTAACAAAAGTTCAATTCAACTTAAACACTGTCAATATTGATAACATTTGAGTGTCATAGATTTGTTTCTTGCAGCTAGTTTGAATGTGCAGGAGCCTGAGCATTTGCTTCAGAGTAGGTGAGTATTTCTCTTTTTGTTGTGCACAACAATTTGGTAATGAGTCATTCGCTTCTTGGCTTGTGCATGGGACATGAAATTACTGCTAATGATAAATGGCCATTGGTTCTATTTTTTTGTCTGAAATGTAACCGCATATGAAATGTTCTTAGAGAGGATCATATACGGCTATTGGATGTCTTCAAGAGTGAGAGATCGCCCTCTTTCATGTTTGCTTTCCGGTTGTATTTTGTGATATCTGTGGAGAGTTTACATCCAATCACACGAGCTCGTCAAATGTGTTTTGTCATCCTTTTTGTCTTCGGATTTTCTTTGTGAATTCTAGTACTCTACATTCTAGTTGTTTTTACAGCTGAGTTTATTGCTGTCTTTCATCGTTTTATTTAATGGATTGTTGTGCATCTGTTTTGCCTAACCTTTACGATTTTTTTCTCGTGCAGGCTCTAATTTACTGGCTGTTTCTTTAGCTAAGGTTGTTTTGTACTGGATGTGATTATGGCACACAGACAAGTATATAATACTTCGCAGATTTTTGATGCGGAGCCTGATCAACACTGGGATCCTGTTCATGCTGAAGATCCGTACCTTCACTTTGGTAATAAGGATTTAATTGTGTCTAAATTTCTTCATTGGAATTTTCCTCTAACCTCTATCAAAGTGATGGAATATAGATATGAACATCTCATTTGCATGGTATTTTGGGTTCTCTATTCACTTCTTAAGTATGCTACTGCTCTATTGATTACAACAAGCGTGTACTCCTTGAGTATACTCCGCCTTATTTTGGTTTAGTAATTTAGCTTCCTAATTCACCTTTTGAATTCGCAAGTCACCCAAATTGGGCCAATAATAAAAACAAAACTGACCATATTTGTTTGTCTCAACATGTAATTTGCAATTAACCGGGTGATTAGCAATATACTCCCTCCGTTCCTTTCAATTTACCCATTTGTTAATTTAGTCATCCACCCCATTTCAATTTTTGGACATGGTCTCACAACTTTAACACTACTTTACTCTGTATTTTCTCGTATTTCTAAATGACCCCACCACTTTAACGGTTTAACCCTCTATACTTAACTTTTTAATCCCAGTACCATTTTTGATTGGGGCAAAATGACTGTGACCGAGGAGTAGGTAACGTGGGTCTAAGCCTTGTGTCTTTGTCTTTTAAGAGTAATTGATTTTGTTAATGGATGCTCAAATATGGGCACAGTTTTGCAGGGATTACTATTATGTATTTTGTCTATAAATGAAGTATTGTTTGATGTACTCTTTTCTGATTTCTGCCTTCTCTCTTTCCTTCTAATATGATCACATTGAATTGCAGCCAGAACCAGTTCTTCGGAGAGTGTCCCTACATTCCGTTCTTTGGAAAATGGACCAGCGGATCGAGCTCATTATGTTTCTCCATGGAATACTGCAAGATTGAATGTGTACCCTTTGTCAGGCCCGATGGTCAATGCACCACATTATCAACCAGAAACTTCTGATCTTTCTTGTGATTCTATACATCCAGCTGCTACTGGAAATGTCTTTATGATTCCAGAAAATCATGTGCACCATCCACCCGCAAACTATGGAGTTGAATGCAATTTTTTCGATCTTACAATGGGAAATGGAATGGGTCCATACAAAAGGAAAAGTCCCGGGATCCCTGCTATCACTGAGAGGGGCAGCTCTAGCAGATACTACTGTGCCGGTAGTTCATCGAATGTCTCCTCATCATCAGATCCCCGGCAGGAAAAAACAGTGGATACTCAAAACAATCATTGGGAGGCTATGGCTATTACTACTAGTTATCGAGCCAATCAACTGCCTCTCGGAGGTGAAACTTCCCTGAGGAATGTGAGAAGTCGATCCACATTAGACTTGGAATCTGATGTCTTTAGGCCTCATCTACAAGCAAATCATCCACCCCGTGATAGTTCGAGCAGACTTCTAGTTGATCATCCTGAAACAGTTGATACAAATCAAAATTCTAGTGTTCCTTTGCCGGAATGGGCGCCTATGCATGTGCCCAACGCTCCTATCGGTAGGACTGTAGTCCCGAGTAACTTGAATCACGAGAGTAATCACTTTTTTGCTGGAAGCAGCATGGCGAATTCTTCTGGAGAATTTGCCAACAGAAATTCTCTTACACAAAATTTGCATCCTACACCGTCTCATACTAGGGGTGTTCGTAGTAGCTATTCTCACAGATCCGCTCCTAATGGTAGAATTGCAATGGGCAATTTACGTATGACCCATGTGGTTCCGTCTGATGACAGCCTTCAATTACTGGGAGAGAATCATCCCACAAGACATCCAAGACCATTTGGCCCCCTAGGATGGCGCAATGGTGACAGGAGTGGTAGATCTAGGTTGTCCTCAGAGAGATACCGTTTGCTTTCTGAAGATGCTGGTGCACATAATCGTTTGACACCTGAGGTTTGTAATTTGAATTCTTGTTACATGTGATTGTTTCTCATTTGCCATTTAACTTCATATCGATGATGGGACTAGTTTTTCCAAGGTTATGGGTCATTAATGGGGGTGCATTAGTGTGGACTCTGATATGATCATACTCATGTTGTGATTTTTCGAGTTATGGAGTTTTAATGATGGTGAAGTAGGCCCTTCACCCTTGGGTCAAATCCTACCGATTCTTTATCTTAAAATTTGATATTAAAATCAGTGAAATTGATTTATGGAAATTTAAATAGACAAAGTAGAAGTCACATTTTCCTATTTTCATTGTTACAAGCTTTTGATCCATTTTAAGACCGGTTTGACACAAAACTCTACTGATGGATACAATCTTAAAACTGGTGTACGGACAACGTTTCTCCTCTGAAGTTTAATTGGCCGGCTGCTAGATTTAAATTTTGAGTCTCCTAATAAATACTGTTTAATGCTATTGGAGCAAAGCTTGCTAGCTATCTAGCTCAGTGTCACATGATTTTCTAATCTCTTGCGAATCGCGAATTATGGTCGATTTTGGGCTATTCTTGGGCAAACTTGAGCGAATCACGATTTCAAAAGGCAAATTAGCTAGCGAATCATTTTACACTGATCTAGCTGTTTGAAAATTCCTATGTTTTTGGATTAGTAAAGGGGGAGGCTGATCCCTACTCGTTTAAATGTATAATGTAGCACTCTTAGCACATTGTATATTACATACTATTGATGAAACCATAGCTTCTCATGATTAATATTAGATTTGAGTTTTACGAATACTTCCCTGAAGTGTAGTTCAATGCATGGAAATATTCTGTATCCGGACTTGCCAAAATTTCCTAAAGCATGTTTTAGAGAAGCTTTATTTTGCTCTTGCCCATGGATTTACATTCATTATGTGTGTTTTTTTGTTCTTATATGCTTAATGGGTGTGGAATAATTAATTTTATTTTCTGGATTGTTTTGTGGGACGGGATGCGGTAACCGATGAGTAAAGCCTAAAGATGAAAATTGCATTTTTGATAATCTAGTATTTTGTTTCAACCAGTCTCCTGAGGGACTGTCTCTCTGAGCGACATCTCTCTAGTCCAACCCACTAAAGCTTAATGCCTACTCTTACTCTATATTTCCTTTATAGGCCGGCTTAGTTAGATATGGTCTCTCAAAGAGACTGTCTTTCACAAGAATTTGTGATTTTGTTTTACTATGGTGTCCTTTATTTTCCATGATGGAGGGAGGGAATCAGGGATTGTTAAACCCCTCGGTTATCATTTGAACATACGGTGTCATTAAAAATTCTATGTCAAGGCCCTGTGTTTGTTTTGATTTGGTTTGATTTGATTTGATTTTCAGGGTCTGATGATTATCGACCGTTCTCTATATGGTTCAAGGAACTTTTTGGATCAACATCGAGATATGAGGCTAGACGTTGACAACATGAGTTATGAGGTTGGTAAAATATTTATAAAAATGGGGGATTCAATGAAATGAGAAGGATGAGACTTTTGTGCATCTGTTCGGAATGAGACTTGTCTGCATCTTTTTGCAATGTAGTAGGCTTATTTTAGTAACTGAACATTATTTTGAGTCGGGGGACTCTTTGGCCGCATCCTCCTTTATGGGCATGGGTTGTTGTGTTCCTTCCCTCCTTGACCCCGCTCATAGTCCCTATGTGCAGAATATACTGGGTATGATAATGATGATGACAATTAGCTCAATAAACACGTACTTGTACATGATTCTGATAAATGAAGTTGCACTTATGTGTTACGTTTGAAAATAGACTCACATATTTTGTCAAAAATACGCGAGCAGTTCTTCTCACCCTTCTATTTTAAGTGCCTTCGCATTTGACCTTTATGTGTGTGTTTTTGGAGAGGGTCCTAACTTATTGCTGTGTGCAGGAACTACTTGCTCTCGGGGAAAGAATCGGAAGTGTAAACGTTGGGTTGCGTGAAAACGAGTTGCCCAAATGTCTGACAGAGACAGTATACTGTTCATCAGATCAGGCTCAGGAAGAAGGAAGATGTGTAATATGTCTGGTATTGTTCTGTTTCAAACCCTTAACTTTTGTGCAGCATTTCGACATTTTAGAAATTCCGTACCATTACTGAACACAAGTGCACATATTTCCTGATGTCGGAATCTGATATCTGAACCGGTCTATGTCACCCTTGAAAACTCCGGAAAAAAAGAGCATAAATTGTTTACATGATTCGATAGAGTAGAGTACCACATTCGTTCCCTTGTATTTTAGAGGATTTTTGTGTCGAGAGAGTTAACTCAATGGGACGGAGCGAGTAAGTATAGTTAAAAATCATGTTTACAATCAAGGGTCAATCAGTTCGCTTGATTTACAAGACGGTTGTATACAACACAAAACCCGTCACCCTTCCTAAACGGGAAACTTTCTAACGACTTAACGGTAATACATTGCGTAGTCGACTAGTCCCTAGGATACCCAACTTTTTAGCTGAACAAATTTCTAGGTTGTCTCTCGAGTATCATTTCGGTTTTTGCATGTCTTTGTTTTTCAAACAATCGTTTCAAACACTAATGAACGAAGACGTTCCCGGTTATGACAGGAGGAATACAAGCATATGGATGATGTCGGAACGCTTAAAGCTTGCGGTCATGATTATCATGTCGGGTGCATCAAAAAATGGTTATCGATGAAGAATATATGTCCAATCTGCAAAGGCTCAGCCTTGCCAGATAGTGTAAAGGAGTCATTAGCTAAAGCTGCATAATCCCTACTTATGTTGTAATCCATTCTTTGTAAATATGTCACTTACACATGTAAAACTCCTACTTTCCTCAATTGATGGAATCTCATTTAGGTTTTTTATTTTATCAAAAACAAATGACACTAGTTTTTAAGTGTTTGCTAATGTTAATTTGTTTTTTTTTATTAATTGAGTTTTTCGCTTTCTTAGTTTTGGTTCGGGTAGGGCGACCCGCTCCAACAAATAGTTCCCGAATCGGATCTGGGTCGTTACAAATTACGAGGAAGGTAACGGGTACCATCTGAGCAACAATGAGTACTCAACAATAAAAGGATAACAAGGTCGGAGCAAGAAAATCTTCAAAGAATTTTGCGGAAGAAGTAACGTTAAAACGCAAGAAGAAACGAAAACTTGTTAAAAATTGCTATCGAAAAAAATGTGTCAAAAACAACCTTCAATATACTTTATAAAATTTTATATTAGAATCTCTATAAGTGAGGGGAGAAATAATTAATTCTTTTTTTAAGTGATAATAATTTAAATTTTATTGCAAGATTTATTCATGAATCTCTATATTTGACTTTTTTATTTAAGTCATTTTTTCTTGCCAAGGTGGCTTCTTCGACTTCACCCAACTTTTTCCGTTGCAGGAACTTTTCTTGTCTTTCCTCGAGTTGGGAGACTCTTTGGTCATGCTCTTCTTTCTGGGTATGAGTTGTCACCGTCCTTCCCTCTCTCATGATTTTTCTATCGATGGGATACATTGGCTATGATGATAATGTTGGATTTCCTTTAACAAATGAATACAAATATATCCATTATTGTGTAGTTTAGTACAAAGACCCACCTAATCCACCTATTTCAAATTCATGTGATAAAAGAAGTACAAGTGCTATCTATCTTGAAGATAATTAACTAGTACTTTATGTCTCAACTCTCAAGTGCTATGTCAAAAAACTTGTGGTGCAAAATGAAGTCTTGAATAATGATGTATGATGCAATTACCATTACATAATAAAAACTAATTAATAACTTCTTATAGTAAGTTGAAACCTTTCAAAATTGAATTTGGTGTGAGATTTATCCCGCTCATAGAAACTATGTGTAGGGTCCGGGAAGGGAAGAACGACGACAGCTCATACCCATAGAGGAGAGCGCGGTTAAAGAGTCCCGGGGTCGAGAAATGTCTTCAAAGAGCGTGAAATCTACAATGTGGAATAGATAATAAAAGTTTGAAACTCACATAACTCTCTCCATTCCTCAGCCTACTTTGTAATAAAAAAAAGTTGCAACTTTCCTTTAGTTCAAAATTGCAGAGTTTTAAAGCATGCTTGGCAAATGGCAGTTAGCGAGAACTGTTGACTAAACCATATGTTAAGAAGATGTTCGATAAAATTATATGTTAGCACTTATTTATTAGAGAAAAATTAGGCCAAAAACCAAAAGCCAATGAAAAAAACTACAAATAGTTTTTAATTTTAATTTAAAAGTCATTTACCAAACACTTTTTTTGTTCGACTAACAAAATGTCAAAAGTGAACCAATAATTAATTAATTAATTGCTAACCACAATAATTATAAGTTATAACTAAAATTTCCCATTTAAAAAAGTAGAATTAAAATTGTGTCAAAAACTCAAATTGCGGCGTGGTGGTGAGTGCCTAATGATGATTGACAAGGCAGTCCATTATGCATTAAGATTGTTTAAGTGGAATTAATTACACAACTTTTTGACATTTTGTTATTGGTTGTAAAAATTTCCCATTACACCAAAAAAATTAATAAAGGTAAAGGACACTTTCAGTATCC
This sequence comes from Amaranthus palmeri, assembly GCA_019776075.1. Classification (NCBI taxonomy): domain Eukaryota; kingdom Viridiplantae; phylum Streptophyta; class Magnoliopsida; order Caryophyllales; family Amaranthaceae; genus Amaranthus; species Amaranthus palmeri. The sequence continues at coordinate 2,333,315 of JAAKBH010000271.1, read as the reverse complement.
CGCACAAGTCAGGGTTCGAGTGGGAGGTTTTATTTTTCCTAAAAAATGCGGATAAATTATATCCATTCCCCAAGGAGGAAGTAAAGAGAGATTCGTGAAGTAATAGGTTTTTTTTTTTGTTATCAGCTAGCTTTTAATGTGATGTTTAATAAAAATTAATTGTTGGTTATTGACATTTATCGGAAAAAGAGGACAAAAGTTTAATAACAATGAAAAAAAAATTTTGAACAACCTTTTCATTTACTTTTGGCCTTTTAACTCACTTTTTATGATAATGATAAAGTGGCATAAACAACAACTAATTTTTACAGAACATCTACACAACCAATATATTCGGTTGATCAAATAAGCCAACAACCAATTGCAATTAGACCACTCAAAACATTTAATGGTCAACATGTCTTGTATGTAGATTTAGCCGACCCAATAAAAATTATATTACTTTAAGATTATAATTGATCACTTTAAGATTGTAAGTGATTACTTTGAGATTATTATTAATCGCCTTAAAGTTATAAATAATCATTTGCAAGTGTATGTAGATTTAGCTGACCCAATAAAAATTATATCACTATGATATCGTCTCATTATATTTATTTTTAACCTTAATAGTAAAAAAATAGTTCATTTTTGGGTGGTAATCCCAAGAAAATATTAGAAAAAACTATTTTTTTTATAAAAAAAAGCGTCTTTTATAAGCAGTGGGTAATTGTTCAGCTAATTTAAAATGACCCATTGTTATTAACAACGAATGACTTCTTTAACACAGCTTTCGACGCAATGACGCTTATTTTAAAAATAATTTATTTTAAAAATTTTCACTAAAAAACTTTTATTTTTTCAAATGGTCATCTAAAGCCGCAGTAATGAACCGAAAGTATGATTTGGCTTAATGGGATTGGCAACTTAGCAATTGCGATTGTGGAGGCAATGAAATAGTCCAATAAAAGCCCATTAATTAAGTCAACTTATTAAGCCCATTATTATTAATATTGCTCCATTATCATATTAATTTATTTCATATTATATTATACCTAGTCAACTATATCCTGAATACATCATGATCATACCCAATATACCTCGCTCATAAAAAAACGATGATCGGAGTCTGGGGAGGGAAGAAAGACGGCAACTCATACCCATAAAAGAGAGTGCGGTCAAAAAGTCCCCCAGTTTAAGAAAAATCTTCAATGAGAGTGAATCCTACAACTACCTGAAAGCTTGCATCTTACAACACTCGTTAACCATTAACAATAAATAATAAATAAATAAAAAATAAAAGAATATAAGTAAAATAAGGAGGTATTAAGATAGAAACGATTAAAAGAGCGAAATGTAAAAGGCAAGGAACAAAAACACGGCAGGTAGGTGGAGTATAGTCAGTAATCTGAGACATAAATAAGGTACCGCGAACTATATCCTAAACCCAATTTAGGAAATTAAAAAATAAAATGGATCATTACGCAAAGAAACCTAGTACTTTTAGGTTACAATATTATTAAATAACAAAAAGATAAAAAATATTGATGAGGATCAATTCTTATGTTACTAAAAAAGTTCCACTTTTTTAGATATGGGCTTAGATTCGTTCTCATTAATATATTCCGTCTTCTCAGCCTATTCCCTGAAAAAAAAACCTAATGTTAAAGATATATTAGTATATTACTTACATACCCTTAATTAAATTTTTTTTTTGAAATATTCAAATATTATCATAATTATATAAATAGGTGGATTTGTTATTGGATCTCAAGCTAAAAATTAGGTAAATTGTTAACTAAAAACCCTAATATTGGGTATTTAAAAGCCACAAGTTCTACAAACAAAATACAATTTCATTCAAGATGTCAATCCGCTGCGTTTTGTGCTCTCTCTTGTTACTCATACAAATTTACTACGGTACACCTTTCTCTCATAATATTTTTCTTCATTGCAATCAATTATTTTAATTCATATACTCGATTTTATATTATTATTTTAAGATTTTGATGTTATTGTACTAAAATAAATTATTTTTCTCATAAAAATATGCAAATTTAAATCGTGTTAATTTTTTTATTTTGAAATACTTATAACTAATAGTGACATATTATTAAAAATGTCACTATCAGTTATAAACTACAGAATAAACCAATCATTCACGTTATATTTGTTTGTTTTTATGAAAAATTTCTATTCTATCTCTTATAATGCTATTTTAGTTGCGATTTTTTCACTTTCTATCAACCAATCTAAAATTATTATTTATAATTATCTCTTGGTTTTTGTAAAAAAATAATTTATCGCTAGTTTTTAAACATTAAATAACATAATTTTTCTCTACATATTAAATGAGAATGAATAAATTGGATTCGAATTTTCTCTTTATTAATTTTGATCTAATGAAATTTTGTAATTTTAATAGTCGTAGAGCGTATTTGGGTAAAACCTTAGAAACAATATAATCCTATATGATAGGAAGAAATTCTTCATATTTTAAAAAATTTAATTTTTATTTGGTTGAAAATGTTTTCTTTTATAGAATAAATGATAAATATTTTCTAGAAAATAGTTTTTTTTTTTTTCCAATTTTTTTTTGTTTGATCATATTTCTTAATGCCAACTATTAGGAATATTAATATTGTTAGAGATTTTTAAGGAGCATTGTTCGGAAAATAATTTGTGTACATATCTTATCCAACTAATTGTTTTAAAATTTTAAAAAAGATAATTAGTTTCCGTTAGGGTTATGATATATAGATGTAACCCTAAAACTTATAATTAAAATGAAATTAAATAGAAAATTAACACCCCAAAAGGTCTCCTGAGAGACCGTTTATGGCAAAGACGGCTCTCTAAAACAGCCCAGTCCAATATTTAAATGCAGTTTTTATTTTTTTATTTAAAATATTGAAAGAAACTGATTTTATTTTTTGCCATCATTATTAATATTGGAGGTTTCTTGACTGCGCGCATCTCTCCTTACTACCTCCTTGGAGGTAAGGGTATGATTTGTCCGCATCTTTCAGGAAAAAGAAAACCCCTATTCATATCCTGCCTTGTGCGGGAAACTAGAAGTATCCTTTACCTTTACCTTTACCTTTATTTCTGATGATTTTAATATAACGACCAGTTGCAAGTGATCAATTAGAGGTGAATTTTTACTCAAAGACATGTCCAAATGCTGAAGCAAAAATCAAAGAAGAGGTTACAAAATTGTACCAAAAGCATGGAAATACCGCAGTTTCTTGGATTAGAAATCTCTTCCATGATTGCATGGTTAAGGTATAATCTGACCCGTTCTTTCCTTTCCAGACCCTACGCATAACAGAAATTATTAAAAATATTTTTAATAAAAATAAGGTACTATTGTGTTTTTGCTAAATAATGAATATTTTATGATGGTTGTAGTCGTGTGATGCATCAATCTTACTAGACGAAAATAAAGCTAATGGAGTACAGACTGAAAAAACGTCACAGAGAAATTTCGGAATGAGAAATTTTAAATACATAGACAACATCAAGGAGGCTATTGAGAATGAATGTCCATCTACTGTTTCTTGTGCTGATATCATTGCTCTTACTGCACGTGATGCTGTTGAACTGGTATGTCCACCAATCCATCGTATAATTTGATCGAACATATAATATATTTAAAATTTTAATTTCTTTAATTAATTGTGTGTACGTATGTGTATATGTATAATAGTTAGGTGGGCCACGTATAGAAATGAAGACCGGACGAAGAGATAGCCTTGAAAGCCATGCATTAGAAGTTGAAACTTACATTCCTAACTTCAATGATTCAATGTCATTTGTCTTATCTCGTTTCCAACAAATTGGGGTCGATACTCAAGCCACCGTTGCTCTTTTTGGTAACTACTACTACTATATATTTTTTTTCATTTACTTTTTACTTTTTTATTTACAAATACTAATATGAGGGTCGGCTTTAAGAGTGGGCAAGAGGGGTCGTTGTCCAGGGCCCTGTGTCAAAAAAACAAAATTAATGGTTGTTGAAAGTCTATATAAGTTATAAATTGTAAAGAAAAAGGACTGTACTCCAATGTGTCATTTTGCCTAGAGCCCTAAAACTAGGGACGGTTCTGCTGATATGGTATTAGAAGTCAATGTGACAAGAAGTCACGAGTTCGAATTTCAACCACCCCTTATTTAAAATGAAATATTTAACTAGGTATGAGGAGGGTCTGTATTGCATCCACATTTCTATCCTAAAGGGCTCTCGTGTGAAAGGGTGTATAAAACATATCTTGAGGCCTCAACCACCAGCTTAAGCTTTTGGTTGAGATGGTTCATTGGGAATGTTTTTTCGTATAATATGTTTTTTCCTATAAAATGTTATCATTAGTTGCAAGTATAATATGTTATCATTGGTTTTGTGCATGGAGTATATTGTTTTTGGATCAAACTATTTCTATATTGTAAATTATGCTCACACTAACTTTTTTTCTTTCTGAATCCGCCACTGATTGCAGGGGCTCATTCTGTAGGAAGAGTGCATTGTGTAAACATAGTAGATCGACTATACCCGACCACAGATCCAACCCTAGACCCAGACTACGCGAACTACCTCAAAAGAAGATGCCCAACACCGATTCCGGATCCAAACAAAGTAGAGTATGTAAGGAATGATCTAGAAACACCAATGGTGCTAGATAACATGTACTACAAGCACTTATTGAACAACCAAGGGCTTCTACTAGTTGATCAAGAACTAGCTACTCATCCTTCTACTTTGCCCTTTGTTCAACAAATGGCTGATGATAATGGCTACTTTCATGACCAATTTGCTAGGGCAATGCTCATAATGTCGGAAAATAACCCACTTACTGCTGATCAAGGCGACATTCGGGTTGTTTGTTCCCGTTTAAATTCGAATTAATAGATCAAGTGTTATCTCTGTTTTGAAATACTTGTAACTGATTGTGATTCAGTTGCAAATATAATGAAACAGACAAATTAAGTATAGGTAGTCAAAAAAAGTCTTTAAGAATCTTGTTTTAGTTTTAGTTAATTATTATGGTAGTTTTTTTAAAGTGAATAAAGGTACTTTTTCATTATATAAGTTTGAGAATCTTATTTAAGTTTAGTCACCTTTTACTACATATAATAATATTTTTCCATCAACTAATTATTTCCTTATTATTTGTGCCAAGTATCCTTATTATTTGTGCCAAGTTAATACTCCCTCTGTTCCAGTTTAGATGTCCCATTTGACTTTTCACACATGCCGAGACAACATTTTAACCCTAAATATCTCTAATTATTCTTAATCAAAAATTATAAAAAATTGATATTAATAATCCTTGTATTGAGACGAATCAAACAAGATCCCACATGATTATGTTTTAACTTATAGATTAAGAGTAAAATACAAATTAAGAGTGATGAGTGAATAGTGCCAAAAGTCAAATGGGACATCTAAACTGGACCGGAGGGAGTATAATGCGAGTATTATGGAACATATGTAGTATCACTTATTATATGTCTTAATTATTGTTATGATCTTTATAATTATTATTTTTATAATTTTTTTGCTCATATTATGTAAGTAATTAGCCTTTATTTTTATCTTGCATTGTCCTTGTAGTGTCTTTTGTTTTGTCTTCCTTATATCTTTCTTTCCTTTTGCAAGTATTTCTCGAGTTGATGGACTCTTTGACTGTATTTTCCCTGAGGAATGTGGTTTGTTGGCTTTTACCTTTCTCTAGAGAGTGAACATAGTTTCTATGAGCGGGATAAGTTGAATATGAATATGATATGATTATGATGATGATTCGACCAAATTCAAAATAACTCTACGAAAAATTAAAATCAAATTGTCGAAATATTTACATATATACATAATATCTGAAATAAATTAATTCGACTTAAGATATTATATCGAAATCCGAAAATACCCTTTACGTATACGTTTGAGAATCTTATCTTAATTTATATTATGATGGTTTTTTCCACGGATATATTTTTCTATAAAGGAGTAGAAATTAGAGATTGAGAGTTTGCTTTCACAAACTATATAAGTTCTTTAATGTTAGATAAGTCCAAAAATCAAAAAGTCAAATAATTATATTTTAAAGGTGAGATTTAAAAAGAAATAATTCTAAAATAAATATTTTATAAACTCATCAATTTATGCTTGTTTCAAACTTTTTTTATGTATGATATAAAAAAATTCATTTTGAGAATAAAATTCTACCCTATTATGTACAATTATTTCAAAAGCAAAAAAAAGCAAATTATACTCTTATGTCTTATCACAAAAAGTTGATGTTAGAGTGTAAAACATATCGTGAGACATTAACTATCAATTTAAGCTTTTGATTGAGTTAGTTACTTGACATGGTGTCAGAGGGACACGAAAAACCTGCCCACTATACTCTTACATAATCTAAGAGTTAGCACACAAAAAACTATCGGCTCAACAAAACCTTACCAATCAAAACTAATAAGGAAAAATTGTCATGAATAATACATCTTTTTTGTTGATTTTCGTACAATAATATCAACTATTGATTAACCATGATTTGAATAATCCCTACTTAATGAGGTACTTTCCTAGAATAATAAAGCTTTAGTTTATTAGCTAATATACTAATTTATTTTGTCTTATAATCACATATAGTTTGACTTTTAACATGTTAGGGATTTTCTCGAAAAACATCTGTTTAAGTTGGTATAGTTTGTATGGGCCCTAGGCAAATTGAGAGAAGTGGGCCCCTCTATGGTCTATGGAGGGTCAATTCTGAACTTAAAAGGGTGTTTGGAAAAATAACAAAGATGAAACTTATATATTATAATTAGTATTAAAAATATAGACGTATAATATAATTCTTATTTGAGAAAAGAACTACTCATAAATTGCAAATTTTTATGTGTGTACTTCCATTGACTATCATTTTTAAATTTTAGGGCCCTTTTTAACTCTGGGCCCTAGACATATGCATATCTTACCTATGGTCAGAAACGGCCCTAAGTTGGTATTATTCATGGTTAATCAATACTTGATATTATTATAGGGAAATTAAAAAAAAATTGTATTTTCAACTAATAAATGCTACCCAAATTTGCATTATTTAAATCACCGCTGAAGAAGAAAAAACCAAATGGAAAAACTTAAAAAATGTCAACGTTTGCTATGTATATAAGTCAAATTTAAATCAAAGCCTAAAATAAGGTTGACTCTTAGTTCCCCTTTCACATTCTATTTTATCTAAATTAAAGTTTTTTGATTAATAAGATAACAAAAATAATTGAAATAAACCAAAAAATATTGATTAAATAGCTTTTTAAGTGGTGATGAATGTGAAAATGGAAATGCATTTATATGTATTATTGCTCTAATAAATAGTTTTAGATACTTTTATTTTGGGTGTTTGTCAAATTAGCTTATTGATTAATTTTAGCTTATTTTGATGTAAATAGAAGGTTGAGTGGTCAAACCAGCTAATGACAGTATTTTGTAAACTAGCAGCTTATTGATATGAATAAGTTGTTTTTGAACAAGCTCTCATAGCAGCGGATTCAAAATTAGTTGGTCAAATCAGTTAATAAAATCAGCTGGTCAAATTAGCTATTATAATCAGCTATTAGTTACCGGCTATTAACCGTTTGCCAAACACTTTCAAATGTTTTCAAACATTATCATTAGCATTCAATACCATTTGGAATTTATTATTGAGTGAGAATAGAAATTTTTAGGAACTAAATTTGGAATTATTAAAAATACCGATCATTTCAAACAATTGTGGATTAATAAAAGTATTACACGTAGATAAGATAATGCTAATAGTTGCATGTAATTAATAAGGATGATGATTATTTTCGAATAATAATTGTCCATTGCTCAGGGCCGGCTCTGTAAAGGGGTCGAGCAAGCGGGGCGGCAAGCGGGGCATGTGCCTCGGACACATCCAAATATATTAGAAAAATAACGTTTTAGTAGTTAATTGTTGATGGCCCATAACAGTTTATTTAATAATTGAAGCCCATAATTAATATTTCGCCTCGAACCTCACAAATCTCAGAGCCGGCTCTGGCATTGCCTAATCATGTAGTGATAAGATTGTAATGTGTTCGTAGGGTCACGGACGTACATATTGGTGGAACTAAGGTCCAATTTGGTGGCCTAGTTGACTTTATACTCTTCGTCTTCGATACATGTGTTCAAAACAGATTCGACGATTTAATATCTATTTAATTTTGTAACTAATTTTAATTTTGACTTAACTTTAAAAAACCAACATGAACAAGTTGCATTTTAAACTAACCCTAAAAATATAGCTTAAAATCAACCAAACGGTACCCCAAATAAATACCTGATCTATTTATAAAAGCGAAACAAAATTGTTCATAAACTTTTATATCAATAAAAGCGAAATAAGAAAACACAAATAAGGAAGTAAAAAAATATATATTTAGTACTTTGCGTACTAAATATGTATAATTTACTTATTTGTGTTTTTTTTTTAATTTCACTTTTATTGATATAAAAGTTTATGAACTTACAAAGATTGTAAAAATATTGAATTTGCTCTTTTAGAATGTATTAGCAATATAAAGATTAATAGTTGATAGTTGATAACTGATTGGTGGACCACTTTGATCTGCTAATTTGATCAACTTTTTAGATCCAACACAACGCTCTATGCTACTTGTTCAAATCAGCTAATTTTCCTCTCAAACACCTCGAATAAGCTAGCTAAGTCGTTACAAAACAACTACTTTAGCTAATTTGACCATATTAATTAGTTAGCGTACCCAATAATGGAAAAATACTAATAAACTGAGTTACCAAACACCCCTTTTATCTCTAATAGACCGGTCAATGCAAGAACCCCATATAAATCCACTTGCAGGCAAAAATAAATAAATAAATAAATAAATTTGAAATATATAACTTAACAATATAGTGGAGGGAAGTGATTGTTTGTTTAATAAAAGTAAGGGTAAAGGACACTCCCGATATTCCCTATAAGGCAGGGTCAAGTGGGGTTTTGTTTTTTTTTTTTTTGAAAAATGCGGATAAATCATACCCGTATCCCCAAGGAGGAAGTAAAGAGAGATGCACGCAGTTAAGAAACCTACCAACTGATACCTGCGCCAAATAGGAGTCAAACCCTAAACCTTTTGCTTCACATACAGATACTTTATCCATTGAGCCACAAGCACTTTTGATGATTGTTTGTTTAATACAAAAAAATAATTGAATTGCTCTATATATATATATAACAATTTCTTTTTGTATTAGTATACCACAACACAACTCTCTCTTCCTCTTAAGCTTATCAAATTAAGCTAAGATGTGTAATTCTATTCATTCCTTAAACTTCATTTTCCTCATTTCCATCATTCTACAATTTCATTTTGGTAAATAAATTACTTATATAGTTTAATTTTTATTTTATTTTTAGCTATTGATGTACTTATTTGTCCCAGTAAGATTGCTACATTCTTTATTTCTTTTAAAACCCGCTCGCTCGAGAAAGTAGCAATTTTACTGAAAGAGATTAGTACAAATGAGTGTTTTGACAAATGGCTGATAGCTGATATCTTATAACTGATTATAGTGGCTGATTTGGTCAGCTGATTTTATTAACTGGTTTGACCAGCTGATCTGATTTGTAAATTGTAAATACAGGGTTAGGTGATCTAAGGCTTAATTACTATTCCAAAAGTTGCCCAAAAGCTGAAAGTATAATTAAAGAGGAGGTCTTAAAATTGTATGATGAGCATGGGAATACTGCTGTTTCATGGGTTAGAAATCTCTTTCATGACTGCATGGTTAAGGTATTATTTTCTAATTAGAGGTGTTCATTCGAATATTCGGCTGAATTTTAGCTATAATATATATATATATTTTTCATTGGGTTTATTTTAGTTATTCCGTATATGTTATATCTTGACAACTTGATTTGATTTATACATACAAGTTTGTCGAGAAACGAATTCAACCAAAAGTTTAAGTTTATGGTTGAGATCTCAACATGTGTTATATACTCTAACACGTTCCTCCACGCAAGAGCCCTTGGGACAAGAAGTGTGGATGCAACAGAGACAACCCTGCTCATACCTAACGACTGTGTTAGATTGAGTTGGTTTCTTGGCAGACTGATTTTTTTGCTTGATATTTACCATTTTGATGGTATTCATCTTTATAAATTAATTATATGTAACTATGTGTTATTAAAATATTTTAGTTATAAATATAATACCACTCTTTATGAAGAAGGATAAAATATTACATTTCTCACTTTTTATATACTCCAACTTTTTCAATAATTTGTTGCTTTTTTCAAATAGTAGATTGGATTTAGTGTATATCAACACAAATTAATTGGCATAATTGCATATTAATATTTGGATTTATTTAACGTGTCCGAGGAAAATTACAACCAAAAAGTAGGCGATAATAGTTACAAGTTGGGGTTTATTAGTGGGTATCTGGTATTTTGGGTATTTAAAAAGTCGGGTATCCAGTTAATCGGGTGGGTCGAGCTTTTTTGAACATGCCTATTTACAAGAATCAAATTTCTAGGAATTGAAAATAATTTTTAGAGAATCAATTATTGCTTCAGTTGAAGGCTAGAGTAAGTATATATTGTCTTTTCAGACAACATCCTGAAATCAAATATCGTCCAATAATAGGTTATATATGTTTTCATATATTCAAAAAATTATATTATAATAAAATATACAAAAGGAATAGTTGGTAAAATTCTCTAATATTAATGTTTATATTATATATATCTCGTGGTCATTTGTACACCCAAAATGGACTAATATATATTGAGCAAATTTTATAATATTTATTTTTAACAATTTTATGAATAATATAACCGGCCTATAAGGGGCGAGAGAGGCCTATACCCTCACGGGCCTATAATAATGCTAGATTTTAGTGATAATAAGAGCTCATAATTAATGTTTTGCTTCGTACCTCTTAAATTTCAGAACCGACCTAGAAAAGTCATTGAGTTGATATATGTAATGTATAATGTGCTTAATGGGTATTATTATTATTATTAATGTTTGAAATATTTTCGGTGATATTTATAAAATGATATATAGTTATTTATTTTATAAATTAATAATTTTGCAGTCATGTGATGCGTCACTTCTATTGGATACAAATGTAGCATTGGGAATTCAAACAGAAAAAAGTGATACACGAAATTTTGGGATGAGAAATTTCAAGTATGTAAACACCATCAAACAAGCCCTTGAAATGGAATGCCCATCCACCGTCTCTTGTGCTGATATCATTGCTCTTTCTGCTAGAGATGGTGCCCAAAGAGTATGTACTATTTCTTATCAGAAAAGTCATTTAACGATGTATAGGTGTCATATTTCATACGACTAAAAAAAAACCGTCATTTAAAATTTAAAATTTCAAATTTTGTGCATTTCAATAGACTAGGTCTATAATAATAATAATAACAATAATATAATATATTTATTCTTTTTGACTATGAGTTTTCTTATAATACGGATTTCAAGTTAGAGGAATAGCAAATTAACTAATTGTTAAAAAGTTTTAAATGTATAACTTTTAGTATTTGATATATTTTGAGAATCAGATCTTGCATTTGTTCGACCAAATACCTTTTTTTAGATAAGGTTATTGATTTCGTTTAAATCTTACCTAACTAGTTTTCAGTTTTATCTGCCGCAACCTTATAATATTAAAAATAAATAAATAAATAAATAAAATAATTGGTATATTTTGGTATGTATAGCTAGGAGGACCTTATATAGAGATGAAGACAGGAAGAAGGGATAGTAGAGAAAGCTATGCGGCAGATGTACAAAAGTTCATCCCTAATCACAATGCCTCCATTTTTGAACTACTTTCCCATTTTCAATCATTGGGCATTGACATTGAAGGGACTGTTGCTATTTTAGGTAATTTCTTACGTGGCAGGAACGTATCTTTATCTTCCTTGAGTCGAGGGATTTCTTTTGGCCGCGCTCTCCTTTATGGGTATGAGTGTCCGTTGTCCTTCCCTCCCTAGACCCTGTCCATAGTTTTCTATGAACGGGATACACTGGGTAGAATGATGATGATGAATTACCCTCTACTTTTAATATACTAGGTTAATTTGTTCTATTGAACTTTTAGTTAAGTTGGATTCTTGAAATGGTATCAGAGGTTAACATGAGGTATGATCACGGGTTAATCTCATCCACCTTTTATTATTTCAAATTGAATAGTTCTCGGTATGTATAAAGAGAGCATATTTGCATCCAGATTTCTCTAGCCCAAAGTGTTGTCATGTAACAGGGCGTCATATATAGTGTATGTAACATATTTCGGGGTACAACTATCAGCTTAAGCTTTTTGTTTCTTGACGTGGTATCAGAACCCAACGATACCCAAAATCACGGGTTCAAATCATCCACCCTTCATCATTTCAAGTATAACATTTAACATCATGTATAAGGATAGTATGTGTGCATCCACACTTCTCTTACCCAAATCGTTTGCGTGTGAGAGTCGTCATATATAGTGTATATAACAAATCATGAAGCTACCATCAGCTTAAACTATTGGGTTGATTTTTGGCATGTAAAATGCCTAAAAACAGTTCGTCTTGTATGAAACCATCTCACGGTGAGTCGACCTCTAGGCTCTAATCAAGAAGCCCATAAGCTAAAAGTTTGTAATATTAGGCTTTTTAATCTAAATACGAGGCATATCTCGAGATGAGACCGTCATACAAGAATTTATGGCATAAAAAATATGTTATATACTCTATCAAACCCGTAAGTATCATTCACTCTATATCCTTGATATGTCATTGTTTGCTAATTTGTGCACTTTACATAGGGGCTCACTCCGTGGGAAGAGTTCATTGTGTGAACCTAGTGAACAGGCTCTACCCAACCGTCGACCCGACCCTTGATCCAACTTATGCCACTTATCTCAAAACTCGATGCCCGACACCAAACCCGGATCCAGAAGCAGTCGTTTACGCACGAAACGACCGTGAAACACCCATGATTCTTGATAATATGTACTACAAAAACTTGCTTAACAACAAGGGTTTGCTCTTAATTGATCAACAATTAGTTAGTAATCCTTCTACATTGTCATATGTTAAGAAAATGGCTGCTGATAATGAGTATTTCCATCAACAATTTTCTAGGGCTATGATTTTGTTGTCCGAAAATAATCCTTTAACGGGTAATCAAGGCGAGATTAGAAAGGATTGTCGATTTGTTAATACCGATTAATTAGATTAATTGTGAAAATCAAGTCTTGTTTCAGTTGGAGCATGTACTATTTTCTCCAGAAGAAACCTGGATTCTTATTGTGTATGATTTAGCCATAATTGGCTTGTTTAGCTTGATTGAATTGTAAGGGTGTGTGCTTAGGCACCATAATGTGGAAAAATTGTGTATTGGTATTGATTACAAATAAATAATGGTCTATTGTTGTTCTTATTAATTGAATTAGAAGCGGATCCTGATTTCAAAATCAGCATTAACACTAATATAAGTATTGGTGGTCCAAAAACAAAGGTCTCGTAATTCTCGTTTGATAAGTTATAGTTCAAATAACATTATCACCTCGTTACCATATCATCAAGAACTATACTTAATTCGTGTATTTATGTCTCGTTATTTATTGTAATTATAAGTTTATGTCTTCTTTACTTGAGCATTTTTCCTTTAATAGGATGGTAAAAAGTTGGATTTACAAGATATCGAGGGAAATCGATACAGGATTCATTTATGTTTTGATAAGGTTAAATCTAACAAAATCGAATGCTAAACGGCGTGATGCAGTCTTGAAAAGAGAAGTAATTAAAAAATAAAATAATGTCGATATCTACTACATATTTGATAAATAATAATTACAAAAACATCAATAAGTACAATTACGGAATATTCATACATTTAACTCTATTTTAATTTAATTTAACACAAAATTTTACTCTCTCTTTAATAGAATATTATTTTTCTTAAAAACACTTTATTCTCTCTTTTATAGTAGTAATTCAAAATATTGGAGTATTAAGAAGGAACATGTGGAGCCTATAATACGTAGGTAAGTTGTATAAGATTTATGTGTTAGGTGTGACTTTCGACAATGATGGGTGAGTTTCGACAAGTCGATAGCGAGTTAGCCACCAAACTCGACGAATAAGGTAATCGAATAGGCTAACAAAGATAAATATGGAAAGCCGGAAACACCCTCAAAAGTCAAAGGGAACCGAGAACTCTTGCTCGAAAGATGCAACCTCGGGTTAAAACAAGCAAAGTCCATAAACGACCCAAAAAAAATCCATCAACCAACAGTATAGTAACACTTATCAGAACTGGTTTATTGGTAAATACAGTAGAAAGTATGTTACTCGAATCATTACGGTAATACTACAGACAGCAATTCTATCGAACATCGTTTGATCGCTTATAGACATAGCAATTGTTCAACATAACAGAGACATCAAGTATAGACAAACCGCCAAGAATGCTCAGAGCACTACGAGAAGAAAGATTTCATGGCTGATCACGACCCATGGCCTGTCCTCCTGGAGGAATCATAACCACCACCGGCTGGGCATTAAAAGCAGGATGTGGAAGCCTACGACGAATCTCCCGACCTTCCTGGCAAAGTGAGCATGGATGACACAAGACATGGGTGGCAAAATCACATGCTGTCTCGCATTGCTCGCGTTGCATTTCATCCTCCACTAAGCTCCCACAACAACCACAGTGCCGTGTTAGAGCCTCGCAGCTTCCCTGTCAATATAGCAACATTTTTAAATATATTTTCATCAAATCTAAAAATTCGGGCAAGAATCATAACGAGAGGCCATATGTGAGACTGGCAAGAATCATAACAAGAGGCCGTATGTGAGACAAAGTATGCACATGGAGCAAACTAGTGGCTGCTAATGAATGAATGCACGACAAAGCCTTAATCCCAACAAGTTAATAACATTTTAAAAATAATTAGATAGAAATAGGACTATTACATAAACTATACATAAATGACAAATTAATTGAGAATTAATAACAAAGCAAAGCAAAAACTTGCCTCAAGGTTGAACATACGACGAATAGCAGTACGGCTTGTATAGGAAAACCAAGGAGCCACACAGTTCCAACCGAAGAAAGAATTCCCGATCATGTAAAGAGCAGCATAAGACAAGCAATGATTGTAAAAACTTCCAGTTGTTGACCCAAGTCTTTCAACATTGCTTCCATAAAGAACACACGGAGCCACACTTCCAAGAAGACCTGATCACCATATTATTAATAAAGTAAGACGTATACCTCAACGCATATGTGAATGCTTCAGCACAAGACATCTAAATTCATGAACCTAATCTTTTTACAGATATTAACGTACAGTGAATGGTGGAGCAATACTATTTATATTTTTCTTTTTTGCAACATCCATTCCAGTTTCTTCCTAGATTCATATATGTTAAAAATGTAGAAGGTCCTCAAGTTACTACAATGGAAGAATGTGAAATCAAGGCCAAGGATTTGGCCATGTACATAGGTTAAACAAGTTCTAATGATATCAAAGAGACAATAAAGTTGAGATTCAATTCCATTCTCTAAGTTATTCGAGCATACCATAACAAAATTTAAGGCTAAAATTTTCCCAACCGTAGGAGTATATAACAATTTACATGGGTGCATGGAAAAGGCCAAAAGGTACAAGGCAAAGGCTATCTAGTGAGCCATTAAACATATGGGCTTAGTTAATATATTATATTAGAAACGAGTTGGTGAATCAGGGTGGCGGAGGGACGAACTTCAGCGAAGCAGGCATGTTCCTTGACAACTTTCCGAGGTAGGTTTGAAGGAGAAGACTCATCAGCTAAGCAGGATGAGCAAGCAAGACCATTGAGGATGGGTCATTTATCAACGAGTAGCACAGGCAGGTTTTTTCGGAATAGAATGCGAGTTTGCGAGCCTGTGTAGGTTAATTAGGTTTTTAGTAACTTCACAATGGAGAATATTAGTATAACTTAAGTTGAGGGTTACGAAATGTTCTAATCTCTTCCAACTTCTTAGTTAATGCAGTGTAAACACAATGTTATAGTTTGTCCTTGCAGCTGATTTAAATAATATAAATAAAATTTATTCAATTCCGTGAAACCAAGCTACTTTGTGGGATTGAAAATTAGTTTTCCAAAAGATTGAGTGTAGAGTAACCCACCCGAACATTGTATCGAATACTTATGCACGATTGCTTAGAGTTGTGTTCCTCAAACACATACATTCCTATCAAATCTGAACATGTGCTCGAGTATATATATGCGCACAGTTCATAACACACACACGCAAAAAGAATAAACAATCACTTAGTTGCCAAGCAAGTTAGCTCTTCTTGTAAAGGAAAATCTAAAATTAATACTCCAAAGAGAGGATGTTAACATCCATCATGGATATTAGTTTATTTTCTCATTCAGATTAAACTTTAAATCTCCATAATTCGCATGTTATTTTCACGGGTATTCTTCACAAAATTTGTCTTGATTTCTAACAATAAAATGCAAACTTTTTAAGTTCCATAGCTCCATTAGTTAACTAGCAAATGCAAATTGTCTACCTGCTACTAGTAATCTATGGCCACTTGATAACAAACAGGACGTTCAACACTCGACAGGCCTGCCTAACTGAGATGATAAAAATTTGACTCGATCTTAGAGATTTAAATTTACAGATAAGTTCCAATAACTTCAATCAAATATCAAACAATACTTCTCTCTCCCTTCCCCATCATGTTCGGAACAAGGGTAAAGGTTCAAAATGTAACAAGATCCAGAAACAAGGATGTGCAAGGCAACACCAAAGCAGATGAAGGCGCCTAACGGACAAGGTACCAATGGTGAACCAATTAACTTAATCTGACCAGTAATTAATTACTTAATCGCTCTCCCAACATATACTTTAGGGTATATCTCCACAAATTCACTTCATTGAATTTCAACTACTTACTTTAAAGTCAAGCTCATTCCAAACATACCTAAGATAGGGCATCTAAAATCTACAATGAACGCCAAAGAGCTCCTGAAAAAGGAATATGTTTAAGTATCTCTAGCCTCCTGTAGAAATGCAAAATAAGGTTTATGATGGAACCTTTTCCCAAACCAGCGCCACCCTTTGTGCAACCGGCTACCTTATTTGGATTTCTCAATGCATTTCCCTACACCCCAATTACAGATCCAGCTAATCGAGTTGCCGATTGATATAAGCACAACTGTAAAGTCTACAATTATTCAGAATCAAATAGGATCATGAAATCGAAACACATATTTCTATGTTAGCCAGTGTCAGTTTGATAAACATACCTTTCACCGACAAATAATTCTCAATCCTCTCTCTAATTACCAATTATGATTCCAATTTAAACCTTATTAATCAAAACATTCAACAAGGAGTAACCAAAATTTTCATTTTCGATTGTAAGAATAGAATTCGTAACACATGAATCCATCAATTGAAAATGATCAACAACTAATAATAACAAGAACTGGAGTAAGAAGAACGAAGAGAAAACATACAAACTTCAAGATCGCTGCTGCAGAATTCATCACTACGACCAAAGCAAGAACAAAGCCCAGAATTCCACGGAGTCCGACCCATGATTGGCTGGCCCATAACACTCAAAGGTAATCCATCGGCGGCCCATCCGTAAGTCTCGGCCACCTGAGGCTGGGCAACGGTAGGAACGGGTGGTTGTTTGGCTGGCAGGGATGGGGATTGGGATTTTGCAATCGGTTCTGAATCCTTCTTGTTAGCATCGTCGGTTCCTGCTAATAGAGGGCTTGATTCTTCTGGATTGTTCGCCATTGATAATACCTTCAAGAACTAGAGATTGATGATGATGAATGGGAATGGCAAATCAAAATTTCAGCGAGATCTTCGGCGAGAAGATTCTTACGAGAGAAAAAAGTTTGAATAAGAATGGATACCACCGCGTACAGCTGGATTTTTACTAAATGGCCTAAGCTTTCTTAAAAAAAAATAAAATAAAAATAAAAATAAAATAAAATGTCGAAAAACATGTTAAAAAAATATTCATAAAAAATTTATGATTCTTTTTTATTTAGAATTTTTTATGTAAATTTTTAAAAATTATCAAATTCTAAATTAATATTTAATTTATTTTTTTTGGTGAATTACTACTATAGCAAGTCATCGGGTTATCTAAGTTTATTCTAGAAAAATGTCCCTTAAAGTTGGGATTATTCATGGTTAATCAATAAGTGAGATTATTGTAGGAAAATCATGAATAGATTGGATTATTCTGGGTAATAATAATAATAATAATAATAATAATAATAATAATAATAATAATAATAATAATAATAATAATAATAATAATAATAATAATAATAATAACAATAATAATAATAATAACAACAACTAAAAGTTAATTTTAATAGATAAATTATTATAATTTGTAAAAATCAATTACAATTGGTAAAAATAATTTTAATCAATACAACCCAATTATAATTTATGATAAAAATTAGTTGCAATTACATTAAGTCTACCAAGTAAAAAAAGATAAAAAAAGTCTCTCTAGAGTTTTTCTCTCTAGGATTTCCTAGAGTCTCTGTGAGAGTTTCTTCCCTTTTCTTTGGGGTCTTCGTCTTCTTGTTTAGGAGTTCTTTGTGTGACTTCATGTCACAAAGTAAGATGGAGGGGAATAGTTCCAGGGAGTCTGTAAGGGTTGAGGAAGACTTGAGGATCGATCGTGAAGAGGGTCCTGGACAGCTTTCGGTTTCCAAGAACCGGGGGTTGCCTTCTCAAGAACAGGGGGTTGGCGAGAAAGATAAGGCTGCGGAGGTCGTTCTTGACTGGATTGACCAAGGAGAAGATGTGGATACAGAGAATGATAAGGTGGAATTGGGTTTGATTGGTAGAATATGGACTCATAGAAACCCAAACCCAAATGCTTTCATTGCCACCATGAAGAGTGTTTGGTTTGTTAAGAATGGGGTTGATATCATTAATATTGGTCGAAATTTGTACCAAATACAATTCTTCCATTGGAAGGACAAGTTGAAGATATTGCAGGGGCAGCCATGGCATTTCGACAAATTCCCATTGCTTCTTGCGGAGATCGATAAGGTTATCAAGCCATCGGATTTAGAGATTTTTCATCTTCCTATGTGGGTTCGTTTTTACGATATCCCATTTAAAGGTCGGGACAATGAATCGAATGCGATGATTTTGGGGAATAGCGTTGGCAGTTTCATGGAGATGGAGAAGCACAGCAAAATTCGCTTTGATAAGTCTTTGCGGATTCGGGTGAACATGGACGTGAGGGAACCTCTGAAAGAAAGTGTCAAGATTAGGACTCGAGGGGGTGTTGTGTGTACTCTTCCAGTTAAATATGAGAGGCTACCCCTATTTTGCTTCTATTGTGGTCGTATGGGCCATGGTTCTAGCGAATGTATGGAATGTAGTGGAGAATCTACACCGGAAAAGAAATTTAGTGTTTCTTTACGTGCCTCTCCGTGGAAGAAGCCTTTGGAAGAAGAGGAGTTGTCGGCAGGGGGTTCTAGCGGGTCTGCTGTGCAACGGTTTGGTTCTTCTTCTTTCGTCACACGTCGGGTTGAGTCTTCTTCAAAGGGTAAACTGGGTTCCAGGACTTTAGATGCTGTTGCTGATTTTTTTGAACGAGTGTCGATTGGAGACGAGCCGCGTCGTGAGGACTTAGATAAACTAAATGCGGAAGTTGAGAGCGGGCTTCGTGAAGAATCTTGTAGGAAGGAGACAGAGTGTGTTCAAGATGAGGAAGAAGGGGTCGTGGATGTTGGATTCGGTTCTACTAAGGTTCAGGAGGTGGGTTTTGTGTCGGGAAATGGTGAGCAGGTTATCTTTACGGCTTCTAGTAATCCAGGGAATGATAATGCTAGAGGTGTGTATGGCAGACGTTGGAAAAGAAAGCCACGCGGCTCTTCTAGTGGCAAGAGGGGGTCAGGCGAAGGCTCGGGTAGTGGCGGCAAGAGAGTTCTTCGTCTTTACGAGGATGGGGAAGATCTAGGGGATTTGGAGTCTAGTTCGTCTAAGCGTAGGGGTGTAGCAATGGAGGTTGATGATATCGTTCGGGTGGATTTTTCTGAAGTGGCGGGCCCCACTGTCTGGGCTCTCGGGGCTAATGATTAAAATCCTGTCTTGGAACTGTCGCGGGTTGGGGAATCCTGCGGCGGTTAGTTCTTTAAAGGATTTGATCCGTCAAAATTCCCCCGATGTTGTATTTCTTTGTGAAACAAAAGCTTGGGATTGCGAGATGAAAAGGATTTTGGGGCGTGTTGACTTTGATAATGGTATTTGGGTTGAGGCTGATGGTCGTGCGGGTGGTTTGGCGTTGTTATGGTCCAAAGATGTCGATATGAGGATTCGGTCTACGTCGATTCGATATATAGATTTTGAGGTTAAGCATGGGTCGGGAACCTTTTGGAGAGGCACCGGGGTTTATGGGTGGTCCGACCATGGTAATAAGGATTTAACTTGGGCCTTGATTAAATCATTGGGTGCTAATACCTTAATGCCTTGGGTTTTGTTTGGAGACTTTAATAACATTCTTTATGAGGCGGAGAAACGAGGGGGTAATCCTTGTGATATTTCTTCTCTTTTGGGTTTTAGGGAGGCTATTGATGTAGTTGGCTTAAGAGATCTTGGGTGCTCCGGTTATTCCTTTACTTGGTCGAATCGTCGGGGTGATAGTTTTGTTGAAGAGCGGTTGGATCGTGCTCTTGCTAATGAGGCTTGGATCGATTTATTTCCGTCTTTTGCGGTTAACAACATAGTTTGGGACTCTTCCGACCATCTTCCTATTTTAATTTGTGCCAATGATGAGGTGGGTAATGATAGGTGGGATTTTTTGAGGGATGATCGACCTTTTAAGTTTGAAGCCAAGTGGCTCCATGTAGGTGAGTTTGAAAGTGTGGTTGCTCGTGCTTGGGATGATGCCGCGAGTCTTGCTGGATGTTCTTGGTCGGAGCGCTTGAATCTATGTGGTCGTTCTTTGGACAAATGGGGTCGGAATACCTTCAAGCATTTACATAGACGCCACCGTTGGTTGCAAAAGCGTCTTAAGCGATTGAGATGGATGGTTCAGTCTACTAGTATTATCGATGAGGAAAGACGGGTTGAGGAGGAATTAAGAGACGTTAGGCGCAAGATTGAGACCGAGGCTTGGCAACGGTCTCGCCCCTTTGTTCTTCGAGATGGTGATAAGAACACAGCTTACTTTCACCATAGAGCCGCTCAAAGACGCAAACGTAATCGGATTGAAGCCTTAAAGGATGTTTCGGGCAATCTTCAAACAAGCCAAGATGGTATGATGCGTGTGGTTGTGGACTACTACAAGGATCTTTTCTCGTCCTCTCGGGCTCCCATCTCTTTTTCTCAAATTAATATTGAGTCTCGGGTAAATGATGATATGAAAGAGTTTCTCCTTCGTCCATACACTAAAGACGAGGTTCTTTTGGCGCTTAAAAGCATGCATCCTAGCAAATCTCCGGGTCCCGATGGGTTTCCGGTGATGTTCTACACCAAGTTTTGGGGTTTGATTGGCGATGATGTTTTGGATTTGGTTCTTGGCTTTTTGAATAAAGGCGGCATGCCCGAAGGGGTTAATCACACCAACGTTGTTTTAATCCCGAAAATTAAGAAACCGCAAGATTTAAAAGATCTCCGTCCTATAAGTTTATGCAATGTCGCCTATAAGCTCATGTCAAAGGTTATTGCGAACCGCCTCAAAGTCATTCTTCCGGACATCATTCGGGACAACCAAAGTGCTTTCGTTCCCGGGAGACTCATTTCTGACAACATTTTGCTTGCTTCCGAAATCTTCCATTTTTTAAAATCCAATTCGGCTAAGTCTAGAGGATACATGGCTTTAAAATTGGATTTAAGTAAAGCTTTCGACCGGGTCGAATGGGACTTTTTAAGGGGTATCATGATAAAATTGGGCTTTCCTATTCGGTGGGTTTCAAGAATCATGGAATGTGTCTCTACGGTCTCTTACTCCTTTTTGGTTAATGGTGCTTTGACGGATTCCATTGCTCCTAGCCGGGGGTTGCGCCAAGGAGACCCGCTTTCCCCTTATCTTTTTTTAATTTGTGCGGAAGGTCTTGGTGCTATGTTAGAAGCGGCGCATGATCGTGGTCATATTGGAGGCATTTCGATTTCTCGTGGGGCTCCTTCTATTACACATCTTTTCTTTGCCGATGATAGTGTCATTTTCACCAAGGCTAGTTTAGATGAAGCTCGGACTATTAAACATATTCTTGATGAGTATGAGCGTTTATCGGGCCAAAAGATTAATCCCGACAAATGTGAGATTTCCTTTAGTAGCAAGCTCCATAATCAAGTTCGGACGCGCATCAAAGATTGTTTGGGTTTTCGTGAGGTTCCTTTTCATGATAAATATTTAGGTCTCCCTACCATTTTTGAAAAATCGAAGCGGATTTCTTTTAGCTCTTTAAAAGATCGTATCATGCGGAAGTTGCAAGGTTGGAAGGAGAAAATGCTATCTAGAGCGGGCAAAGAAATTCTTATAAAAGCCGTTGTTCAATCCATTCCTACTTTTGCCATGAATTGTTTTAAACTTCCTAGTGGTTTGTGCAATGATATTGAGGGCGTTATTCGTAAATTTTGGTGGGGCATACCCAAAGATAGTCTAGGCATTCATTGGAAAGCTTGGGCTCATTTGTGTTTCTCCAAAGATAAAGGCGGCATGGGTTTTAGGAATCTTGAGCTTTTTAATCAAGCTATGTTGGCGAAGCAACTTTGGCGTATCCACTCTCGGCCCCATTCTCTTTTGGCTCGAGTCTTGAAGGCTCGTTATTTCCCTTTTGGAGACGTGTGGTCGTCCGGGGTAGGCCATCGGCCTAGTTTTGGTTGGAGGAGTCTTTGGGGTGCTAGGC
The DNA here is from genome assembly GCA_019776075.1 of Amaranthus palmeri. NCBI lineage: Eukaryota > Viridiplantae > Streptophyta > Magnoliopsida > Caryophyllales > Amaranthaceae > Amaranthus > Amaranthus palmeri. Next base: position 2,310,399 of record JAAKBH010000271.1, on the reverse strand, counting down.
CTTTTCTTGAAAAGGGGGTTCGTTGGAAAGTGGGCAATGGTCGCTCTATCAAAGTTTGGCAAGATGCTTGGATTAGCGGTTGTGGTTCGGGAAAAGTGATCTCCCCTCGCGGACAATTTCTTTTTAATACCACTCTTGATACCTTTATTGATCCGATTACTCATTCTTGGAATGAGGCCCTTATTAGGGATTCTTTTCTTCCTTTTGAGGCGGATAAGATCCTTAGTATGCCTCTTAGTGTCTTAGGAGCCGATGACGTTCGTTGTTGGGCTCTTAGCACGGATGGTATTTTTAGAGTTAAAGATCTTTATTCTCATATTTCCATTTCTAATGAGGTTGCTTCATGTTCTTCAGGTTCCGACCCTATATGGAAAAAGATTTGGAATCTTAAAGTCCCTCCCAAAGTCCGTGAGTTCGTGTGGCGCGCTAGTTTGGATATTATCCCACATGGCGACAATTTAAGAAAACGTGGAGTTCCTGATTTTGCAAGCTGTGTTCGTTGCGGTTTAAAAGAAGACTTGGCCCACATTTTGCGGGATTGCCCTTGGACTGCTGATTTCTGGAATGCTTCGAACCTGACAGCCCCTAGTTCCCAGTCCAATATGTTTCGTGATTGGCTCGACAAAGCTTTCTGTGAAGGTGGATGGACAGCTGCGGAAAATTTTTCTGTCTTGTGTTGGCAACTCTGGAAACTTCGGAATGAATTGGTGTTCGATCATGTTAACACCCCTCCTCGTCTTGGTGTGAATCGTGCTTTAGATTGGGTTGCGGAGTATAAATCAGCGCTGTCCTCATCGACTTCAACCGGTCCTACTAAAACGGCTGCCAAATGGTCTTGTCCCCCCCTCAATCATGTGAAAATCAATTTTGATGCTGCCTTCAATAAGGAAGATGATAAGTTTGGCTTGGGATTTATTGCTCGTGATGATCATGGTCGTTTTCTATTTGCCGGTTCCAGAACAATCTGGCATTGTAGTTCTGTTGAAGAAGCGGAAGCTCGTGCATTGTCTTGGGCCGTTTCATATGCTACTGCTCAAAGTTGGTCCCAAGTTATTTTGGAAGGAGATTGCAAGACGATTATTGACTCTTTAAATGGGGGAAGTAGTAGACTTTTTTCGGTTCAAGCCCATTTAGATAATGTGTTGGCTTTGAAATCCCATTTCTCTTCCATTATTTTTTCATTTTGTTTTAGAGATTGTAATAGTGGAGCTCATAGGTTAGCTCGATGGGCCGTTAGTGGCGTTTGTGATAGGGTGTGGGCTGAGTGTCCTGTTTGGCTTAGCGATATTTTGTACTCTGATATTTCTTAATTCTAAGCCTCCCTTTCGTTTCAAAAAAAAAAAAAAAAAAAAAAAAAAAAAAAAAAAATTAGTTGCAATTAGTAAAAATAAGTAGTAATTTAAATCAGTTTCAATTAGTAAGTATCAATTTTTACCATGAAGTTAAAATTATGACTTCAATCTCGCACTTAGTCACATGAAAAAAACAATCGGTATATTGATAGAAATATGTTAAACAATAATACAATAATTCGTTTATCACAAATTCTTATCTGAAATCGTCTTTTGCAAAGACGGCTCTCAAAAGCCTAGTTTAATTCTAAATATATATTGTTACAACTCCAAATATAAATTAAGAGAGCACTATTCTTTTATCAGGAAAAAGGTAAAATCTTATTGTAAACATAAAAATTAATAAAGGAAAAAAAATGCTAAAATAAAAAAATTAAGTTGGCTTACCACCAACCTAGTTGATAGAATCATAGAAATGAATGATAGAAGACTGAGAATATGAACATTATTAATAGGGAAAGGGAATAGCATACTCTAGTCAAATAGTGTCCCACACTGCCACTATTTTTACTCACTCGGTCCCACAATAATTGCTACAAAGCCTATAGGCTATCATCAGTATCATCCTGTCAGTGTGTCCTACTCATAGAAAATTATGGATATGGTCTGAAGAGGAAAGGATGGCGGCAACTCATACCCATAAAGGAGAGCGCAATTAAAAAGAGACTCCCGGCTCGGAAAAGATTAAGATATATTCATGGCAATTGAGAGATAAATATACAAACGCATATAGATCAAATAAATAGGTAAATACAAAACGTAAAAAAATACTACTATTACTAATAATAATAGAAACAAGAGCTAGCAAAAAAGCCTATAGGCTATAATGTCAGGAATTTATGAATGAAATGAAAACATAAATTAAACATAAATTACTATATACGAGATGATATCACCTTAAAAAGCGTTTCCCGTATAAGTTAAATAGATTAATTTATTCAATTAATTTGAATATGGACTTCTTGTATTGTGTCATTCTAAATGAAAGATGATCTATCACTATGCTTGCAATATACTTCCTCTGCTCTATAATACTTGCTACTGAATATAATATGTTGTGTGGAAAAATGTCACAATCAGTAGTAATTATTACAAAAACGAAAAGAGTATATATAATGTGTGGATAAAAAATTTTAAAAAACGAATTATAACAAAAAAAAATAAATAGCAAATTTAATTAGACTAATTAAAATGAAAAATATAGCAAAACGGGGAATTATATAGATAATCCTAATCAATGACCGTGATTTGTAAATCACCATACAAGACAAAAATTATACTAATAAAATAAACAAAACACAAAAAGGTAATTTATAATTTTCAAAATGTCAATCAAATCTCTACAGATGAGTGTGATTTGCCAAGTTGGCAAATAACGGTTATTTACCTCGAGTTGCTCGGGAATTATATGCTTCATCTAGACTCTTTACAAAGTCTACTATAGGTAGTACTGAGTAGGGAGTAGTACATATTCTCTGATTCATCCTTGGATCCTTTTTTAAGCCCTTCCAATTTCAGGCCCATTAGTATTTGTCAGATACTCCATTATTAATAAATCTGCAGCTATTTTTATCTTAATTAAAATTAATGTGTTGTTACATAAAAGGAGGAAATGGTTGGTGCAAGAAATTATTATAAATTGATATTATCCAAAAAATTATGAAATAGTAAATTAAAATTATAATAAAATGGACAACGTAGCAAATTTTAAAAACATAAAAAAGAAAAGGTATATCAAAAATTTTACAGATGGTCTCCTCGGGAGACAAATTAGATATATTGACTAAATAGCCCATTTAATGGAAGTTCAAGAGAAAATAAAAATATAAACTTCTTGTTTGAAGTTGTCTTTATAAGAGACGGTCGCTCACATGGGTAGCTGAAAATTAAATACTCTACTACTCTAGACTTGTAGTAGCGGAGATATATCTTCCTTATAATTAGTTTATGACTTTATGTTGATATCATCATTGTATTCCGTTCTCAAAATTACATAAAAACTCTCAATTATGCGCGGTTTAAATATAAAACTCTCAACAATTGATTAATATTAAAAACTTCTAATTTTAGGCCCACTTTAAATTTAAAGTTCAAGATAACTTATAATCGGATAAATTTGTTTTAGTAAAGAAGTAGTGGGACTCAATTGTATTTATACAAATTAATCACCTCACCCCCTTTGACCTTACACGAGCCTTCACGTATCCTCGCATTTTAATAAAATAGTTACTGGTTAAATAAGTTATGAAATTGTATCGGTGCTACCTGAAGTTGAGAGTTTTTTATATTTAAACCGCGAACAGTTACTTAGAAGTAATTTTCCCAAAATAATTTTTTTTTTTTTAACAATTCCCAAAATAATTTACAATACATAAAAAAGGGTGTATCTAATCTAATAAACTAATTTCTTCAAAAAAAAAAATCTAATAATTTAAAACAAGTATCCGAAGTCTAAAATACAAAAAAAAAAAAAAAAAAAAAAATCATGAATGAAGTGCATGTGATTCTGGTGTACTAGATTGAGTATTACCCAACCTTCTTAATCTCCAAAACTCACTAATTTGCGGATCAATCTTCTCTAAATCTCTTCTTACTGATTCTGATTTGCTTCTTCTTAGCATCATCAATGGCTTCTCAAAATCACCATTTTTATCATCTTCAAATTCCTCTGTTTTTTTATCATTTACTTCAACTTCTGCACAACTTTCAAGGTCATCATAATCAGAAACAATATTATTATAATTACTGATACTAATTTGTTTACTGTCTTGATCTCCCCTCGATTTTGATGTGGAATCTCTGTTCTCTGTTCCCGATACTCTGTTTCTTTCTTCCTCTGTTTTCTGTGCATTTTCTTCTGTTTCTGTTAAACCCCAGAATTGACATGCTAATGAAGAGGATCTGTATGGTGCAGATCTACAGCGTGTTAATAATAATGCATTGTTCGGTGTTACTGTCGCCATTGTCGTTGTTGAAACCGATTCTCGTCTTTCTCTCACCTCCCCTGTTTCTTCTTGTTGTTCGAATCGATTTGAACAACTCCGACTTAACAACAATGGATTCTTCGGTGTTGCCGTCAACGTCGTTGTCGTTGTTTCTATCCGTTTTCCTCTGTCCTCCGCTGTTTCTTCTTCTTGCTGTTCGTATCGATTTGAACAACACCGTGTAAACAACAACGCATTCTTCGGTGTTGCCGCCGTCGTCGGTTCTTCTTGTTCGAATCGATTTGAACAACACCGTGTTAACAACAATGCATTTTTCGTAGTTGCTGTCCGTTTTTCTCTCTCCTCCGGTGTTTCTTCATCCTCTGTTTCTTCTTCTTGTTGTTCGAATCGATTTGAACAACACCGTGTTAGCAACACTGCATTTTTCACTGTTCCTGTCGTCGCTGATATCGATTTTTCTCTCTTCACTACTGATTCTCTATCCTCTGTTTCTTCTTCTAGTTGGAATCGATTTGAACAGCACCGTGTTAACAACAATGCATTCTTCGGTGTTGCCGTCGTCGCCATTGTTGCAGTACATTTTTCTCTCTCCTCATATGCATCTTCTTGTTGTTGCAATCGATTTGAACAAGACCGTGTTAATAACAATGCATTTCTCGGCGGCATTGAGGTGTTTTCGATCGAAACCGATACTCGTCGTTCTCCCTCTACTTCTGTATCATCTTGTTGCTGTTCGAATCGATTGGAACTGAACTTCGAAGAATCAGTACGAACTTTAATGCTTCTACAATTAAAAAACAAAATCCATTTCCTAAAATTAGGGTTACAGAAAGAGGATTTTTGAAAACAAAAACAACAAAAACTGGATTTATTTGCAGATTTGGATTTAGAGCGTTTAACTCGAACTTGACCAATGCATGTAACTTTCGGAGAAGAAGGTTCTTGAGTAGTTTCAATGGCGGATGAAGACGGTTTTTTCCTTCTTAAAAACAATGATTTTGATTTTGATTTTCTTCCTCTACTTCTACTTCCTATATTGGATTTGAGAAACCTCATTAATGGAGGTGGAAATTTATCAGTTCTACCAGGACTTGATAATGGCTTTGAAACAGAGGATAATATTCTCATCCTCTTTGTTCTTTAATGGTGGTTTTTCAGTTTCAGTGAGATTGAGAATGAGAGGATTAGAGTTTAGAGGAATGGTGATGAATATTTGGGGAGAAATGGTTATGAATTTTTGGTCTCCAAGTTTAACCCTTTTTATTACTCATCTAATACTTCTTCCGTTTTGAAATAGTCGCTACATTTCATTTTTGTGCACTATTCATCGTTCAAGATTATTTTACATATTACGACTAATGTGTAAGTAAAAATATAGTCAAGTGGGATCTTGTTTGAATCGTCTAATCGCATACTTTCATAATAATAATTTTTTATAATTTTTAGATAAGTATAGTTTAAGATATTAATTATCGAAATTGTGCATTGGATTGCGTAAAAAAGTGAAATGTAGCAAGTATTATGGAACGGAGGAAGTATAATACATCTTTGAAGACGCATATTTTTGTGAGAGACGATTTCTCGACAATACGATTAGATGGAGTGAATTAAATAGGATTTTATATAACTATGTTATATTCTATAGATTAAAAACTAATTATAATTTGGAAGAGAGGAAGTATAGAGATCAAAGTTTCTTAGATGGGTATGAGCTGTTGTCGCTCTTTCCTTTCTAGACCCTGATTATAGTTTTCTACGAGTGAAATACACGGGTAATAGGTATGATGATGATAAAGAGTAGAGATCAAAGGTTAGTAGTGGATTGAAAAGAGTAATTTTACTATTAATTCATCCATCTAAATATAGTCAAATAAGATTATTTTTGATTCATCTTAACATAAGATATATTAATATTTAATTTTTATAATTTTTAATTATAGTACATAATTATCACTATTAAGTATCAAATTAGTGTATTCACGTGCAAGAAAACAAAAAAGAATATTTATAACAGCAAGTCTCTTGAATGACCGTCTTTTTGATAGACGCCTCTCAGACCCAATTCATTAGAGTTAAATTCTTACTCTTATTCTATATTTTCTCGGACCGACCCAATTTGAGTTGATCTCTCAAGGAGACCGTTAATCAAGAGACCGTCTCTCACGAGAATTTTTGTTTAAATAAAAGGAAAATAGGACAATGGGCCCTATCAGCAGAAATAGGTGTACCATTTAATATATTTTGTGGAGTTAAAAAAAGTGTAAGTTGCACGGATGGTTGATTCTGAGTTTAGTTACTTTTCTATTTGAAGGCTGTAAGCTTCTGTTTGTCTTACTAGATAAAAAATATTAAATTTTGTATTTACTTTATTTTTTTTTTAAATTTTGTATTTACTATCAAAATAAAAAATATTAAATAAATTAAATTTAGCTTATATTTATTATTTTTGGCTGCGTATTTTGACCGCAACCATTCTTTAATATTTCTTGCTGCTACCATAATGGCTTGGGTCGAAATCCGCAGCCTATAGGGCATAAAAACCGCAACCAATAAACTTTTTTCCACTAGTGATATTTGATTAAATGGGTTACACATCAACACATGTCTTTTTTCAGATTTAAAATTTTAACCTGTACCTAATCCATTTAATAAATAGATCAGGTTGGGTCAACCCATTTAATTAATCGGGACAAAAGTCTCAACCCAAACCCATTTATTTCGAATTAGGTCGGATCAACTTTTGTCAGCCTTAACTGTAATGAACACCCTTACTTTTAAAGAATAACCCTTATTTTTTTTATTGTTTCATAGAATTCGTCAAAATAACTCATATTTTTCTTTTATTCTTATTCACATTTTTTTTCATTTTTAATTTTTAAACTTTTATTTTATTTGTACTTAGGACTAGTTTTTGAAAAAAGAATATTCATAATGCTCCACTTTATAAAAGCAAATCAATGAATATGAGGAAATACTATGGCACAAGAAAACTCTAAAGTAGACTGTACGAGTAAAAAAAATTTATCTAAGAATTGACTTTTACTTTTTCCGTACTTAATATTTGCATTAATTTTAATTTTTGTCTTTTTTTCTTGTATTTTTATTTTTTTTTTATTACAGAAATGAATCATATTAATTCCTTTTAGTCTCATCCATGCAAATAAATTTAATTTTTTTTTTTGAAAATAAATAAATTTAATTTTTAAAATCAATCACAAATTAATCTCTGTTTTTTCTTCAGTACATTATATTATTACAAAAAAATAAATTTTCTAAAATATGAAGTATTATAATAATTAGAAAATTAATATTATCATAGTTACTAATACTAATACGAGATAGTACTATATATTTACATCAATAATAATTATGGACAATATCAATATTTATAGTAAAAAATTATTTCAAGTTTTTTTAAATTACAATATAAAATATTATTAAGATCATAATCTCAAACACTAAATTCAGTTTAATTATACTTTTGAAAATTAACCTCAACTAGAGAATACTCAATAAGAATTCAAGATCACCAAAGAAAAAAAAAGGTACGTAATTGAAATATATTCTAATAAAAGTATATAATTATATATAGATATTTATATTACATCTCAACACTATATTATATAACTAATTATACTAATTGGACAATTGAAAAATAAACAACCGCTATAATTTATGAACCACAAGATTTAATTTTACAGATTAGTAATAGTAAAATAATTTAATATACTTTAATGTTTCTTAAAATTTGCGCTATTTAACCAAAATATTATCACATAAAAAGGTTAAAAAGGGCAAATTCAAATGAACGGTAAATAATTTTGGAGATGATAAAGTACATCACATCGATCTAGGCTCTCATTTCCTCTTCGAGCAATCTAATTTCCCTACAAAAATAAAACAATTACAAAACTTAATTTCAAAATTAATCGCAATTTGTACAATAATAGTGTAATTTTTGAGGCAGACGTTTCATTAATTCTATAATATACTTTAGAATTTTTATTCAATTTATTTTTATTTTATTTTCAATTTCCTCCAAACAAAACTAGAGACTAAATGAGAATTTTAGGTTGAGAACTTGAGATCTACCGATGGACAATTTTTACTTTCACACTTGTAATATGAGTTTAATTATTCTTGCTAGCCCTCTAATTTCCGCACATGATAACATTGAAACTGGTGTATATTAATTTATTTATAATGAATTTTAGTTTTTTTGGATATTAAGGCTCTGATAATAATGTTATTGTTTCTTCTCCTTTTTGCTCATGATATTGTTGCCCCTTCATACAAGAATCGTTTTTATATATGGCGCTAACAATTTAACTTAGAAGGAAGGATATAGAGTGATATTCAAATAAGCTTAAACTCGTAGTTATGCCTTTATAATATTTAATGTTTTTTTATCAATATCCTCAAGATATATCAAAAAATTATCATTGTCGGTAGTAATATCAAAAGTACAAAAAATAGTTGATATATAAGATTAATTCGAGATTCATGGGTTAATTTTGTAATCAATGAAAACTATTCTTTTCACCTCATAATGTGATATCAATTCTCACTGCCTATAGAAAATATTCTCAAACCTTACACGATTGATTTACTATTGGATAAATAAACTATTTAATTTTCAATAGACATATAAGATGTTAATAATCTACATTCTAAAAAATGTACTAAAGTTTATTGTCATCAAAACAATGTTCTAGATCCTAGATCCCATCACAGAGATTGCATAGATATGAATCAATGCATCAAAAACCAAATCAATATTGCAAAAGATAGAAAAATTGAAGATCATCATCATCATCCTACCCTGTGTATCCTGCTCATATAAAATTATGAACAGGGTATATGAGCAGGGTCTGGAAAGGAAAGAACGACAACAACTCATACCCATAAGGGAGAACGCGACGGCGGCAATTGAAGATAATAAAATATAAAAAGAAAGTGATTATTAGAAAAATAGATAGAATGCCTTACATTTGTATGAATATAGAAGTTGTTGGAAGCTATTTTCCTAGATCTTTTGGCAAGTTTGTGATGATGAATATGAGGTTTTTGATCCAATGTTTTAGGAGGAGGAAGATGAGAGTGTGTTTCCGGACCTCTATAATCAATCTCATACACATGTTCATCATTCATATTTGACATTTCTTCTCCCCTTAGTCCTACAACAACAAACTCTTGTTAGTATCATCATCATTACATCATCACAAGTTCTTGTGAGAGACGGTCTTCATGAGAGACTATCTCTAAATGATCTGGCCCATAAAGGAAAATGTAGAGTAAAAGTAGATATTAAGCTTTATTGGGCTGGGCTTGAAAGACGGTCTCTTAGGAGACTAGCTGATCATATCTGATCTCCGCTTATAGAAGTTATGATCAGGGTTTGGAAATATTTGAATGATAACAGACTATAATATCTTTATCAAATGAGATAGAGAGGTTGCGACAAGTTAAAAGTGACAAATACTATAGATTCTTCAAACAATACCCTCTTTGTTGTACTTTTTTGTATTTTGAGTCTGCAACACTTACTAAAAAACTCATTGGTATTGAGTTGAGTATTGCAAACTATGAAGAGAGTAATGAATTTGCTACTATTAATAATATTTTCAACAAATAATTACTGTCGGTAGCTAATTTACATGAACAACAGAAAAAGTAATTGAATGAGATTACCTGAAAAGATGTAAGGTGATGTGAGCAAGAGGTATAAGATCAAAGCTAGAGCATAGTTGAGTGCCATTACAAGGGGATTTCTAGTATGAAGTGGTTGAGAAATGGTATTGTGTTAAATAAAGACTAGGGTTAGGGTTGGTTCAGATGCGTGGTTAGAAGTGCGAAGAATAAAAAACACGAATATAAATTCTTTTTCTGTATATGATTGATGCAAGTTGTGATTTAGAACTATTTAGTTTTGATGATTGAAAATAATATGAAGGTACGGGTTTTGGGATTTGTATATAAATGATTCTTTATCTGTTAGTTTACGTAGAAGTCTTAAAAAGTCGAGGGCGGTCGAGATTTCATGGCTTCTCACTTTCAAAAGTGTTGTGTTGTTAGTGATAACTTGATGAGCACAGCAAGGCAATGATGTACAACAACTCCATTTGAGTTGGAGCATTAAATTTCAACAAATTTGGCCCATACTCCATTGCATTGCACACATCCAAACCCAATTTCATGCCCATAAGCATTTAAGATTTTAATGTCTTTGCTTTTCGCATTTAATTTCTCAATTAATTTCCGAATTTAATTATTTCAAATAAAAAATATAAAAAAATTAATATTTTTTCGTATTAAATGAATTGTAACAAGTATAATATTGTTTTCTGGGACGGACTAATAAAGAAATTGTTGCAATTCATTTTATACAAAGAGAATGTATGTAGCCTATAGGATTGTAAAAAAAATATTTAAATAGTTATTAGATTAAAAATATTCTATGGTTTAAAGAAAAACATACGCTAATAATTCATTATTGTGTAGTTTTTATGAGAATCACGAGTTAATCTAGTGGTTGAAAGCTTTCACTTTTACTCTCGTGACAAGTACTTATTTTCACCACATGTAGCATATAGACTAGTTTCCACCTTCCCTTAACCTGTAAGGATGCTCAAGTCCTACCCCGATTCAGAAAATGATTGATTTTTACTAAACATTTCTATATTTATCTTCATATGTATAAATAACAATTAGTCTATTACCATTGTAATGACCAATGTTAATAAAACCCATCATTAAAGACGGTCTCAATGTTAACAAAAGTCCAGCCCAAATTCATATCTAGAGTTGTAACAATATTATTTAGAATTGAACTGGGCTTTTAAGAGTCGTTTTTACAAAAGATGGTCTTAAGTAAGAATTTGTGTTTAAAAAATATTGTAAGCATTTTTTTCTCTAAATGATTAAAAGGAGTACATTCCTTTTCTACCTATTTTATTAAAGCACAAGAGTAGGAATCAATCAATTAGTCATTTTAATTTATCCAACACCTACCTTACCCTACTATATTTTGCTAATTTAATTGCTTGTCTCATTACTCATTAGACCAACTAAATTGCTACATCTGGTTGAGTTTGGTTTGTGTGTGTCCTCGTCGAATTTGATTCACTTGTTTCGTTTTGATCAAATAAATAGGGGTTTACCGAGTACACTTTTTCTTTGTCTGTGCTCGCATTCGTTTGACGAGTATTCTTCGCCTTTTCCCGCTATCACGTCAACATCGAGCACACAACAAACAACATTTGCTAAAACCTTAATCTCAAAAAGTTGAAACCGGCTACAACAATCAGCACACACAAGACTAATATGAGAAGAGAACAAATCGGAGCTATGTAGTTCCATAAATAGGTCAAGAGATCGGCCACTCCATTGCTCGAAATAGACTTTTCCCAGATGAAATTCAATGCAAAAACACAAGACATGAATGTTGCAAGTTAACGAAGAAACAGACCGTATTTTTTGTATCCTTACTTCACGCTTCATCAAGCCCATAATCCTCGCCAAAATACTTGTCAACCAATCCATTTGCAATATTTCTAAGGTCTTCATTATCATGAAATTGGAATCTTTCCATAGCTTCGATGCCATCCTCTTTTTCTACAAGCTTCGGTCCCTCACCATTAGGCATTCCTCTAAGGACCTATGGACACATAAACTCAAAAATTTAGAAACTTGCGAAATAAATTACTTATAGGACACTGTTTGAAGGCCTATGACAAAACCAGATTGTATGTGTCGGCATCAAAATGAAGAGCTTGGGTTACGCTTTTAGTAGCTTTGAATATTAGTCAAGTATACACAAACAAACAGTTAACTGTTCTTAATTTCCTACGAGCAGGATACACCGTGTAGGATGATGATGATGATTTTACAGGCTACATTTAAGTGTAAAATTACAATTTTTATGTGATATCAAACTTAGTGATAAACTCACCAGCTCCAGAAATTGCAGACCTAATCTCGCAGCCTCTAAATCGGCAGACCGGACAAGCTCAATGAAACCAGGAAGACATCCTCTGTTAACCAATGAAACCAGGTGTTCCACAATCAAACTCGACTTTCCAGAAGCATCTGCTGGGGCCACACAGATGTTACCAAGGACATAGGCTACTTCTTTCCTTACATCAAATGGTGCAGTAGAAAGAAGTCGCACTAACAATGGTACTGCTTCACTGACATACACTAATCTCTTGTGTTCGATGGAGCCTGCAGCAATATTAGACAACACCCAAGCAGCCTCCTACAAGAAACGATACCTCTGTTAGGATGACAAAAGTATAACATTTTTAATTTGTCTGATCTCTATGGACTATACGTGAAGTATTAAAAGTTCAAAATTGATTTTTAATGTATGATTTTGAAAAATTAAAAGAATAGGGCAGTCTGTTGTCTCCATTGAGGCATTGATTCCCTTCTGATGTTGGTCATTCTATGAGTTGTGTCCAAATTGCCTACTTAAAACCCTCAAAGTTGCAGATCTTGTGCACACTGCAAAGTGAGCTACACATATTGACCTTGCCATAGGAAATGCAATGACACTCGGTCATATCAAGTAGACAAGGATGTTTGAGGGGGTTGGATGTACGCAACCTTACTCTTAATAACAAAGAGGTTTCTAATTGATCCTTAATAAAAATCAGCTACAACATCACATAAACAAGAAATGCACATGATTTAAAGAGACAATTTACTATAATCTATTATAACCCAAATTCCAAACCCAAAGAATTTTAAATTTTTGGCCCCATTGAGAATGGACAAAGAAACAAATTTATAAAAAATTTATAAAGCAAGCAAAAAATTTGAGGTGAGTATCAGATAAGGACACAAACAAACAAAAATGCAAAAAAATATAGGAATGTATTTAGAATGAATCAAAAGAATTAAGAATGCACACCTTTTTAAGCACACGGTGTTCACTCCCTAGGCATTTTACAAGAGCAGCTACTAGTTTATCTGTAAATTAAGTCAAGACTTGCATATGTCATCCAGTGAACAGTTGATTATCTAGGGCAGCGAGAAAATGGAATGGGAGGAATATTTTTCTCACGAATTAAACTAAATACTTACCTGTAACTTCACTTCCAGCACTAAGAACTGTAGAAGCTAAAGTTGCATCACCAGCAACAAGATTACCCAAACTTCTCAACACCTAATCCAATATTTGAATCAGAATACACAAAGAGAAGCAAACATACATTTGTTTGTGAGAGTAAAGTGGGAGGGTGTTATAGACTGGACTAGTCATTGCTCTAGATTAATAGTTTGTAGAAAAACTAGCAAGATAGCAAGAACTGTATGAATAGAGTGGTTAAAATGAAAATTCAAAAATGGCTATCTATCAGTGTAACTAAATTATTACAATTGAAAGATAGGATTACAAGCATTCAAGAGGCTAGCACTCTCCCACGACACGAGCATAATACCCACTAAATGTATACAATAACTCTGATGTCTTTCTCTACTCCCCCGTTCTTATTTATACTACTTTCCTTAACTAACTAAGTCATATTAATACCCTAATATCCCATATATGACATACAGTCGTGTAACCCAAAACTCTAGGGCAACGTAAATGGAAACAACAAAGGAATATCACGCAAGTGCCAAGTGGAAATTGGTTTTAGCACTTTAAACCATATTGGTATCCTCAACTTGTCCATTTGGTAACTCAAAGAGTGTCAGGGTACATTCATCCAAAACTTAATAACATGGTTACCAAATGTTCCAAGCACAAAACTAATGTATGACCTACAAGTGAGTATGAACAATGCATGATGTATTGTTTTACTTGATTGATTTAATCCCTATTCTCTACTCAACTCTACTAACAAAATATATCTCTAATTTTCTAAAAATGGCAATGGAACAATTAACACTAATCATCTACTTCACAAAATGAAATGATTATGTACATACTGGTATTAGCAATTGCACACTGTTAGATATTGTCAATCTTTCCACAAGAAGATGAACAAGATCGCTCTTAATCATCGTATTTGTAGCAATGTTTGAAAGGGCGGTAAGATACACAACCACCCAAGCAACTTCAGTCACCAGTTCCTCCTCTCTGAATACAACAAATAATTTAGTTATGAAAAGAAATTCCACAAGCAATCTAGTAGGTATAAATCAACGAGCACCCTTGAAGTGATATTGAAATATAAATACTAAAAAAATGAACTCAATATCATTTTCAGAATATAGTTGGTTAATGTGTTACTGTAACCTTTGCAAACTTAGAATTGTCATCAACCAAGTCACACTACTGACCACACCAAAGAAATATGTTCAATGAAAACATGAAAAAAAAATCCAAGTGTTGATATACCTACAATCTCTTAATTCTGCTAAGTGCTAACCATTGCTCAATATAGAGATTGGTGAGTCCAGTGCAACTAGAAGCAAATTGAGAGTATGGGAAATGTTCATAATGGATGGAGATCACTATGCCATGCGACCAGCAACTCAAAAAATCTTAATATCAATGATCCATCTATAAGTTTCTAGCAAGAACTTGGTTCAGACTTATTTTTCTATCAATTTGCAAAAGGAAGCAGCCTCAATGGCACAGGTTATAATGCTAATTGACAACTATGTCTACAATTACAACATGTTACCTCAATGCCATTAAGTGGCCCCTACCTAGGCGGGTTTGGAGGAATTGGATTTACGCAACCTTACTCTTGTAAAAACAGAGTTTTTTCCGATTGACCTTTGATAGCAAATATCATCATTAACTTAATCTAAATAAGTGCAAGTGATTTGACCTACCAATTTACCATAATCTTTTATACTCCAAAACCAAAGAAATATAAATATTTGCCTCTTTGATTAATTTGCTATGAACCAAAGAGATAGTACGTAAACAAGCCAAGCATTACTTTGCTAAGAAACTAAAATATTCACAAGCTATCAGAGTCACAAGATCTAAAAATATCATGAAAATCCCTGCTGAAGTAAAAAAAAGAATGGTTTCTTACGATTTTCTTAAATGCCGCATAATTGCATCAAGTACACCGTTTATCTTGATGAGTTCAGTTGCAGCTCTGGGATTTGGACCCTACATTTCATCAAACTGTAAATAACTTGAGATTAATATTAACAGAAGTCGATGCAGGAAAAAACATGCAAAATTGGCGAAACTGGAGACATAAAGCTCAACTGAGGAGCAGACCACCATCATTTCATTTGTAATAATGCAGCAATACGTATATAGGTGTACTTTCTAACAATTGTAACTTTTTTTTGATAATCTTTGGAACACTTCATCACTTTTAAGTTAGATAGATCAATTTTATGACTTGGAGAAAATAAGTTACCCACAATAAATTTGCGGAGCATATTGTTATTAAGTGGAAACCAGCCAGAGCTATTCAATTGAAAAAGTTTATACCGATTCTATAATATAACCTGAAAAGATTACAGAGATATACATTTAGCTTTTGAGAGGCTTCAATCGCTCCTTAAGTAAACGGCATAACTAAAATCAACAACCACAGTTTTCTCGTGTCCCTTCCTCGATGTATACAGTTCTGGTTCCCCCTAACTAAATTAATTTATGTCAACCAACCAATTAAACACGGTAACGATCACAATCGCGCTAACGAACATGGTGATGTGTTCATGGGAGTGGCGCGTTTATGGTAAAGTCAACCAAAACACGGTGTTTTTACACCTTTACGATGTGGGAAATATTGATTCTGTTTTTTTCTTTATATTGAAAACCTCTACAATATGCCCAGTGCGCAATGTGATGTAGCCTTTTCAGATAAGCCATCCTTCTAAAACTACAAAACAGGGGATAATAAGAGTCGATTTCGATTAAATACAAATTTCTTATGGGAAAGTAAGATAATGCAAATCATAAATCTGATTTGCATATAAATATATCAATCCAATTAGAATCAGATTTAAAAGAAAGTTCTAGTTCAATTCATCATATTGAGACACAAATAGTAACTTCAATATTATAGGCACAATACCTTGATAAGATTCGACAGGGCCCAAGCTGCTGTCCTCACAGTTGATCCCTTGTCTGGAAGTAACATTTTGGCGAGAGGTAACAATACCCCTTGTGACAGCAAAATATTTCTAAGGTCCTCTCCTTCACCAGCAACATTACCTATTGCCCATGCACACTGTTCAGCCACTGCCAAGGAACTCTTCTCTATACAGCATAAAGTAAGATATTAATAGTTAGTACTATGTGATACTAGCTTTACAGAAGCAGCCAGGCAACTGAAGCAATATGCTCAAAATTGCCTAAACAAAATAATAAAGCTGCAAAGAAACTCAGTAAAAACAAAACATATGACAGCAGCACACGCATTTGGATCAAAATGAACAATGTTTTTTCACTGGGCCTATTTGGCATTAATATGGAAATTTAGTCAATAGATTTTATATCTTGTGCAATATGGATTGCAAAACGAATTTGGAGGTAATTTAACTAGTCCTGTAAGTTATTCACAATTTTCCAATCCAAATCCATTCTAAAGGAAACAAAAAACTCAAAATTTGCAAGAAAAACAAACAGGGGCGAAACCAGAAAAATAATCAAGCGATGTCAATAATTTAAAAAAAAACACAATCACGTGTGTTAAAAAATACATTAAACAATGATTACTCAAAGCAATTGTCCACGCAGAGTTTTCATATTTTGAAAACGGCAATGCAAGGTCTTAATCCCAAAAGATTATGGTCGGCTACATGAAACAATTGATCAGTTCCAGAGGTCGTCAACACAAATTATTCTCCTCCTTTCATTTCGATTCTCTACCAGCTAAACCAACTGAAGCATGATTGCAAGAAAAAAATAGGATTCATCTTTTCTACTCTCTTTTTTTGTAAATCTTACAACAACATTTCATTATTCCCAAGTCGTAACATGGCTCCCACCAAAGCAGTGTTGGAGTTTGATGTACGCAACCTTATCCTAGTTAGTGATAACAAACAGGTCGTTTTCATTTTAAATTGTAAAAAATAAATACTAATTACTCCCCACTATGAATTTCCACCTAAAAGTGTGCACTTTAGAAAACGAAGCAGAATAAGACCAGGAAAAAAAAAAGGAGACTTGTGGATAAATGAAGAACATAAAATGTATGTAGACAAATAAGTAAGGGAAAATGTTAGCAAAGAACAAGAACAAAGTTCATGACATTGACATAGAAAAGAAAAGCAAGTGCAAAAAGGAATTCAATTAGACGCCCAAAATGGAAGTGATCTGTGAGGAGATGAATTTGGGACACAAGGAGTATCTCTACATCATAAAGTTGATAAAAGAGTTAGGTACACTTGGGCACCATGTTACCATGAACCAGTAATCAATAGCTAGTTGATAAAGTCATTAAAAGAAGACAACACAATGCGTCAGATCACATCATTATATAAAATATAAATTAAGTTTTTGATTTTTGAATATAGTAAATGAAAAAACAAGTATTTTTTTTCTAAACAAACAGCTTAATTTCCTTATAATAACCTACTATAAATTTGCAGATATAATATCACTCATAGCTTTTATCTTAGAGCATGAAGCTACAGCAGATAGGACTTTGCGCTCAAGAGAGAATCCTAGCTCATAAACAAAACAAAAATAAAGAGCACGAACTGAAATTCAAACATCTACTTCGCATAGATTTCATTAACCAACCTCCAATATGTGCAATAAGCAAAGGCAATGCAGGGAGCAATGACTTTGTCTCTTCTGGCTGTCCAGCAGCAATGTTTGTAAGACACCAAGCTGCCTCCAGTAACTGTAACACAGCAAGATTGAAAATTTCAATCCCATTACTTCAATTAGAAAAGAGGAAAGAAGAAAGGATAGAAAATAAAGAAAGCTTCCTATGATCCATCATATCAAAGTTTACCCTTAGAATTCCTATACTTTGAGATGGAATCAAATTCTTGCATAAAAGCACGAAAGAAAAGAACGAGCATTACATATATGCTCAAACACCCCTTTCTAAAGTTGAATTCTAAAACATCAAAACGTAGCCTAACTGCCTAAGTATTGCTCTCCATGCCACTTATACTTGGAGCGATCTATTTTACTTGGAGATAGAAATGAATTTCAAGAATAACTAGAAATTTAAGTTCCAAACACAATAGGAATCAAAAATTGGACTAGAAATTTTAAGCGAAGGATATGCCATTCACAGTACATATCCCTTAGATACATTCCCATAAATTTTTCAAATCAGAAATGTATATAAATGGATTTGAAGTTGATTACTCTGTTAGTACCTTTCAAAACTCTGATCCCAAACCCTTTCTGAGCATATATCATGTACTTTCTCTTCTCTTTATGTATCCCAACTAAAATAACGTCAGTCAAAGACAAATAAAGTTTCAATGAAGTGACTGATAAAAATTCATACCCTAATAAAAGTATAAAATATCTGACCGAAGTATATAAGATAAAATAAAGAGTGAAGTAACAAACACTTGGAGATACCACATAAAGTGAGTACTGAACTAAGTTATCGTAAATCTTCAAAGTGTTAGAGAGCCACTTTTCAAGTCCGAATGTATGATCAGGTTAACTGCGCATGTTTTTTGCAGTTTTCTAACATTCATCTGAAGTAAGATATTACTTTCACCATAGCCTAATGTCCCAACTCCCATCTCTCACGAGTGCATAAATAATTGATATTTTAAGACACTTATGTACAAGTTAATAATCACAATCATGCCTAGCATTAGTAACAAAGATTCATTGAATGTATCATAGCTGCAAGGTGAAAAATAGTTTGTAAAAAAACATCAAGAAAAGCTACCTGCTCATCTGGAGAACCAAATGACAGGCACTGCACAAGAACAGGAATTGCTCCAGCTTTAAGTGCAACATCAACAGGGGGTAACTCGGATCTAGATAACAAACGTCTTAACTCACGTAGGGCACTGATCCTCTTCATCTGTGCACCCTTTCCCCTATTATTTAGAGCAAGATGAATAGGAACTGTTCAGTAGTGACACTGACTAGTGAGAATTTACAAAAAGCCTTAAAAGCAAACATACTGATATGCAATAGATGCTTTCAATTCATCAACAGCTGAAGAAGTCTGAGCATCCAGAATTGACTGCTCCTCATCAAGCATCATATCATTATCAGGCTCACCATCATCATCATCACCACCAACTCCGGCCCTACAAAGCCGCTTAGTTCTAACAAGCATATCTCTCCTCTCTTTAGCAACAGCAATCGCATTCTGCCGTCTGCGTTGCGACGCCAAATTACCAACTGAAATCAAGCCCATGCATTAAGTATCCTAACAGCATTTCGGAAAGTTCCAAATTGGGTTTTAGCATCTAAGCTAAACATTCATTAACCATAACCTAAACAAAACTCAAACTAAAGCAAAAAAAAAAAAAAAAAAACAATTCAAATTACACAAGTAGCCAACTCAAAACACAATCATAATGGATTTTGCTCTGAATAAAAAAATTAATGTAGTCCAGGCAGTCACCAGTGACATTTCAAAAATAATTATTCAAAAACATTATACCTTAATAAAGTTGAATTTATCATTAAAAATGAGTGTAAGGCGTATATACAGCTAAAACCCTAATAAAATTTCAGCGAGCAAAAATCCATGAAAAAAATTGCAATTCTTCTATTGGCAATCCTTTGAATAATGAAAATAGAACAATATCGATGATTGATGAATGATGAAAGACGAAAAGGACTTACCTGAAGATTTGATAGGATCCCTTTTTTGAGAAGTTAAGCTACCATCTGCCATTTTTATTCGGTTACAGAACTCCTGAATTTGAAAAAATTTTCGCCAGATACAGTGCTGATAGTAAAGTTATTACCATCTGCCATTTATCATTACTATTGATGATTAGGTATTAGATTATCATTCACCATCCCTAATCACCTTTTGACTTTCATATACCAAAATAACCCTTGTGTTTTGGCACTTTAAAGTTGTTTTAACCTATCAAAATTATTCGCCTATTTCACCACACGTAGATCGAAAAAGATATTTAACGTTGTTCTTTTCCCATCATAACGATATTTAATTCCTTAACATGGTATCAGAGCCATCGTGACAAGAGTTCACGAGTTCGAAACTCAATCAACCCTCTGATTCAGGTGAAAAGTTTCGCATCGAGTATTTGCGTTGCGTCCACACTTCTAGCCCAAAGGGCTCTCGTGTGGGGGTCATGTTAGAGTATATAATATATCTTGAGCCTCAACCATCAACTTAAGTTTTTGGTTGAGTTGGTTTTTTAACAAAGTACAAGTTTTGTGGGATCGAAAGAGTAGGTTTGATTTAGGCTACAGTCTAAACACTCTCTTGTACGTCACCTCCCCTTGACTATCGTGTTATTAGAGTTGTTCAATCGGGTTATTGAGTCGATTTCATATCAAACATTTCAAACCGGTTCAAAATCTAATCTTGTGTCAACAATAATATTTACACAATTATAAATACTTTATAAATCCGATAAATATCAAATATAATTACAAAATCCAGTTGTAAATACTTTCTTGAGTCGGGGACACTTTGACCGCACCCTCCTTTATGGTTATGAATTGTCGTCGCTCTTTTCTCCTCAGACCCTGATTATAGTTTTCTGTGAGCGGGATGGGATGAGGAGTTAAAAAAGGAGTAAATAAATTTAGGGATATTCTACCTGGTAAGCACCAGGTATAGTGAAATTCACAAACTAACTATTCTTATTTGCAATTCTACCAAATAGCACTCAACTTTTGCAAATTCAACTGCCGTAGCTATATTAGGTCAAAAACGTTAAAAAAACCGTTAAGTGTTGAAATTACAAATTTACCCTTGTTTTATTTCTAATTGCAAACAAGAATAGCTATTTTGTGAATTTCACTATACCTGGTGCTTACGGGTAGAATATCCATAAATTTAAGAACCAAAGTGTCTTGCTCTCTACGAAACTATCTTAGTAGAAGAATACTACTTCAATCAAAGTTAAGAACACAAATCCCAGCAATACTCGCAAAACCTTAACCAAAAAGAGAAAAGGAAGAACAACAATCTAAGAATGAGTAACATCGGAACAGGCTACGATCTTTCCGTCACTACTTTCTCGCCAGATGGTCGAGTTTTCCAGATCGAGTATGCTGCTAAAGCTGTCGACAATAGCGGGTCTGCATTTTCTTTTCCATTCCCCCTTTTAATTTTTCTAAATTAGATGCTATTTTTGATGCTAAGTTTTCAATTTCATTTTCGAATTGTTCAGGACTGTTATTGGTATCAAATGCAAGGATGGAATTGTTCTGGTGAATTATATTGATTTTTAAAGAGTATTAATTTGTGGGTTTACTTTTTTTGATCTCGAAATTTGATGGGTTTTTGTTTGAATGTGTTATTGTTGATAGGGTGTGGAGAAGCTTATACAATCGAAAATGATGTTGCCGGGCTCGAATCGACGAGCTCACTCCGTTCATCGTCACGCTGGCATGGTGATTGTCTCTCCCTTTTTCTTTTTCTGTTTTTTTATTTGTATTGCAGGAGTTTTTTGATTGAACAACAAAAACAGAATCTGTTAGTACTTAGTATAGAAGAATGTTGTTACAAGTTATGTTTTTAGGTTTTTAGTCCATTTGTTTTCCCCTTACCAACTCAAAAATAGGCCCTATCTATTATACACTTTATGCAATTGTGGACAAGTAATCTATTAAACTCGGGCAAAAGTGATGTAAACTAATATTTGATGGCCCATAATTTTTGGTCTATGTGCGGTCATACACCTTTCACATGATTAAATAGTTCATATACGATTGCATATTGTGTTTTTCCACAATTTGTGCTATGTGATGTATATAATTGGTTTTGGGTAAAGCTAATTTGACCTCACCATTACCAAACTAGGTCACCATAAGTCTAGCCATTGGCCAGATTTTTTCAGTATATCAAGTTCTGGGATAGTGAGATCAGAGGGGTACCGTGCTGGTGCCTTGGTGGGATGAGTTTTCAATGTGAGTAGTTTGAACAGCTTGCGAGTATTACAATTGAATGTTCTATTGATACCAATAACTTGACTTTATACTCGTGTTTTTTTGGGTTAAAGTATCTTTAATTGTTAAAACTCACTTTGCAATTCAGTGCCTGAGATTTAAGCATGTATAATGTGGCCACATGGTAGCTCACAGTCCCTTGCATTTGAGATGGTTTGTATTTGTTTTCATGTGGTGTTTTACCTTCTCACGATCTAATGTACGTCTTTGATGCTTTATCTTTCTCATTGCTTTTCTGTGCATGATAGGATTTAAGAGACAGGAGTGTAATTCAAATTTCGCCTTTAGTTCTTTTAGCCATTTTACTCATTAGCATCATGTGTAATGTTATTTTTGTCCTTGACTTGCTATGTATTTGAATACATAACAGGCGGTTGCTGGATTAGCAGCTGATGGAAGGCAAATTGTTGCTCGTGCTAAATCAGAAGCTTCAAATTATGAGAGGTTGGTGATGGAATGATGCTAAATGCTTATTTTTCTGTCATATGAGATCTTAGATACTCGATCAGTCTAAAACTTCAAAAAAGTACCTTTAGAAGTGCGCAGCCATAAGTCTAGCTTTAGTATAACAATGAAGGGGTTGAGAACTTGCTTTTTTAGCTCCATCTTTAGTGAGATGAGTATTTAGTTGTTTCTCTGCCTTCTCTAGTATTGGCGGGAACATATTAAGTGTGTTATTTCAAGTTTTGTTTTTTGGAAGAGCTTGATGTCTAATGCTTATTTGATGTTCTTATTTTAAACAACTATGAACACTTAATTTGTTTTAGTTTACAGGCTGTAAGTGTCTGTTCTTTACCAATAGGGAATGGGTTTATTGTAGGACTTCTATATGTATTATTTTTGATGCTAAGTTTTCACAATTTCATTTTCGAATTGTTCAGTTGCCCATTTTGCACCATTTTTGTTGATGAATGTTCAATTTATGCTACTAGATTACTTCAGCAATAATCATTTTTTTTATGCATATACTGAGAAACTTATCTCTTTATTGCTTTCATGACATTTTTTCTTTTTAGAATTCTTTTATGTAAATGGTATACACGCTCTTTTACCTTGTTTGTACGTTGAGCTCTAAGTTCCTTGTACTTTTAAAGCTCCTTTTTTTCCTAACTAATGAAAAAGTAGAAGTGGTGTGATTTGCCTCTTGTGGTAACTAGGACAACCCATAATGCAAGCTGATTGATATGAAGTTGATGCTAATATGATTGATTTATGTTTTGGGGTCGTTTATGCTGGAATAGCATTTGCTTACTGTTTTGTTCAGAGCTAACCCTGAATTTTATTTTTGCAGTGTCTATGGTGAAGCTATTCCAGTGAAGGAGCTTGCTGATCGTGTTGCTAGTTACGTGCATCTCTGCACATTGTACTGGTGGCTCAGGTGCTTTTGAATATGGCAATTTTTCTTATTTTCTTGTAAGTAATTACAACTTACAAGTCAAATTTATGATTGTTTTTGGATGATTCGTTGTACAGACCTTTTGGATGTGGAGTCATTCTCGGAGGTTATGATAGAGATGGACCACAATTATATATGGTTGAACCTTCAGGCATTTCATATGTAAGTTGACTATAACCGTCAAGCTTTCATACTTTTTTCATCTTATTGTACAAAGTTATTGTGTTTGTTCTACTTAGCGTTTTGTTAAACTGATCTTGTTTTGATTTGACGTAGAGATATTTTGGCGCTGCAATTGGAAAGGGAAAGCAGGCTGCTAAGACGTAAGCTATATCTTCTTGCTTTTGGTGCGCCTAATACGGGCAAAAAATTGGTTTATCTTTATCATATCAATAGGAATATCCTGGCTAGAAATTGTCATTTGTTCGCCTTAGCTTGGCATTAATTTAAAATTTTAGACTCCAGAGCTTTTGATGTTTCCAAACTCCTGGTGTTTAAAAAATATAAAAATAAAGGAAGGAAAACAATGGACGACAATGAGATTAGCTGTTATAATGCTTGTGCCTATTTTATTACATCTTTATTTTCTTCTAGAAAGTAATTTAGGGTAATTTATGTGTCGCTAGATAGTAGATGTTATACTTTTCTCATACATTTTACATTCAAGTCGTCTCTAATTGACTTTGACTCCATAATAAAACCCATATGTATGTTTTTACTGATTTCTTGTAGGGAGATTGAGAAGTTGAAGCTTTCAGAAATGTCTTGCAGAGAAGGGGTCATTGAAGTGGCAAAGATGTATGTGTTCCTCTCTTACGTAAATAATTCGCCCTTTGTTTTGTATTTACCTTTTGCCATTCTGATTTTCACATTTGCCCGGAAATTATATACACTTTTGTAACTTGGGAGTTGGAGGTCTATACCTATTTTTGTTTGCATTTGCATTTTATTGATGTGCGAGTATGCCTGTATGAGTGCTATACATTTTGTAGCTCTTTTTCTACTTTCTTCATTTATATGTATATGCATGTTGTTTCGTCGTTCAAATTTAATAGTCTTCATCTATCATACACTACAAGAAAATCTTAGTTTTACAAATACCCGAATTGTTGCAAAAATGTAAGTGTGTTGCTGACGATTGGTTCTTCGTCGCAAATTCATTTTCGCGACCAGTTTAGTTTGTTGGTAACATTTACTTTATCGGCTCGTTTTGTAGGTGGTAATAAATGTTGGTAACGGGAATGAAAGTTAATGTTGTTTTGGTTGAAAAATCTGTTGACTACCTTGATTGTCATGCTTGTCCAACTTCAATCATCTCATTTCCTTCGTCAAATTCATTCCAATGAATTACCATTGGGGTAGGTGGTATTAGATGGTAATGGAAATTTATAAACAAAAAAAGATTTTTGTGATCAAAGTTTCATCGCCATAGGAATGACATGGAACTTTTGATGAAATTTTGACATTATAAATCATTCCCATTACCATCATTTAGTACCACTAACCAAACGGGCCGTATGTACTTTGTGAGCAGTTGGTGTTGGGAGTTCAGATATTAGCGACAATGAAATCTCTTGACATATAGAACGACCCATGTGATGCATGTTATACTTTAATTTATCTCGTAACATTCCAACACTTTTTCATTTCAGCATATACAAAGTTCATGACGAAGCCAAAGACAAAGCTTTTGAATTGGAGATGAGTTGGGTTTGTGACGAGTCAAAACGTGAACATCAAAAGGTATCTTAAGCTATTTTAAAATATCATTGATACCTTAACATGTTGAAATAACATCATAGTTTTAGCCCGTCTTGTATGAGACCGTCTCACGGTGAGACGACTTCAAAACAAGAAGCCCATAAGCTAAAAGTTTCTATCATTGGGCTATTTAACCCAAGTATGAGGAATGTCCCACAATGAGACTATCCAATGTCTGGCGTAGAGTATTTTCTGTCCACCAGTTCATTGCTCAATGTGTAATTGTTTGAACTTGTCAGGTTCCCGATGATCTTTTAGAAGAAGCCAAAGCTGCCGCAACTGCTGCGCTTGAAGAAATGGACGCCGACTGATGTGTGGATGATGGAGCTACTAATAGAAAGCCCACGACCCTTTTCGACTGTTCGATGGCTGGGTATCGGCACTTGGTCCTTAGCAGTGCTGATAAAATTTGGGATTTCTATCAAGTACTTGTTATTTTTTAGATACTGTTTTTTTATAACTGTCAATTTTCACCCTGGAGTAATGGAGTTATAGTAAGCTTTGAGTAGGAGTAACTTATTTTTCTTGTATTGGAAAAATTGGAAAATGACTTGATGTTGATGACTAATGAATTTGTGCTACAAATTTCTTTGTGAAATTCATTGTGTGGTCGTTATCGTCGTAGCACTCGTAATGATCAACTTTACGAAGATCTCGTTTTATTTTGAAAGCTCGTAACACTAGTCCTATTAGACCCCGATTATTATTAAGAAAATCCCATTTTATTTTGATCAAAGTTCGTAATTTTTGGGCAGTTTGTTGGAAGGGTTGGGCTTGGGCCAAGTCTAGCCAAATTTTGTGAAAATTATTTGTTGGAAGGGTTGGGCTTTTGCAAAAACCCCCCTTACATAATTCATGTCTTTGCAAAAATCACCTTACATAATGCATTTCTCTGCAAAAGACTACCTGGTCAAACGTTAAACATGCCGGTCAACTGAAGAAATAGAGTAACATGTAGTCTTTTGCAAAGAAATGTATTATGTAAGGTGGTTTTTTGCAAAATTTTTTATATAAGGTGTTTTTTTAAAAAAATTGTTTAGAAAGGTGATTTTATATAATTTTTCATTCAATAAAATTTAAAGTTTCTCTTTACACAAGCGATTTCATGAATGATTTTCCCTTTAACATGACCTCAAATGAGACAAGTTTTTTATTAACATTCATCCACAAGCTTGATATGTTTCAACAAATTTGACTAATCGATTTCAGATTCTTTGAAAAGATTAAATATTTAAGAAAACAATTGAAATTTAATTCAGAGAAATAATTTATCACTATATTTATAATTTACAATTTTGAATAATAATTAGGTAATGAGTTAGCATTTCCAACAACCATTTGGTGAACCCACCAACTAGAGATGAAAGAACCTCTTTTTATCATCTTCCTCCAAGTCTAAATCTTTGTTTCTTTTACTTTAAGTAATGACCTAAAAAAAATTAAGTACCTTAACCAATCTAAATCAAATTAATGAATATATTAATAATTAATGCTCATCTCCTTTCAAAAAAAAAAATAATTAATGCTCATCTCCGTCCAAAACATATGTTCCTGTTTAATTAAAATAATAATAATAATAAACTCGAATGAAATGACAAACACATTAAAGCAGTCAGAGAGTATCCAAGCCCCATCATAAATTATAGATATACTGATAATCTGAACAAAAATTGCGAAAATGTTGAATATATCTTTAATAAACTATGTCATGACAACTCCATTTTTTTTGTTTTTGTCTAATTATTTTAATCAATTTCGCATACCCTCATAGTTAAAATCCTCGGTCCACCACTAGTACAAAGTGAAATGTATCTTTGGGACTAGAGGTGTTCATTCAGGTCATTAGGTCAATTTTGGTTCAGGTGTTTCGGGTCAATTTAAAATCGGGTTTTGTGTCCACATTGATTTCTACATTAGTTCAAATTCATTTTGAAGTCGGGTCAAGTCGGGTTCGATTCTAAGTTCGTCACCTCGATTTCGGACAGAGTTATCATTCAGTCATATGTGTTAGCCAGTGCCCATCATTCATACTTATATACTCCTTTAAAACAAAGCTTTCAGTCCTTAGATCATGAACTTTTCTCCCATATCACAAGCATACAATGTCACCTACAACTAATTTCAGCTCTTATACATCATAATCCTACTTCACAGATCCAAATTGGATCCTGTAATAAGTCCAGATTCGGATAAATGGGATCCATCGAACGCTCGAAGAAGCGTGTTCATGTATGGAAGAAAGTCATAATCCATTTCTTGCTATGTTTTGTGATGGGTATCTTCACTGGCTTTGCTCCTACACGAAAACTGCCTTTTACAAGCCTTAATTCGTTAGGTACGGCTTATAATCAGTCCATCGAGATTGCAACGAGGCCAAACACAAGCAGTGCTATAAACCGAAGTCTGACAGAATCATTGGACGATTTCAGTACATCGAAAGATGCACATTCGTATGAAACGAAAGCATATGAAGACGATGAGATGTACAAGAATTTGAGCCCGAGGAGACAAATTATAGTGATAACTCCTACAAATGATGAGGATCGTCTAAAGGGTGTTTTACTGAGAAGATTGGCGAACACTCTGAAGTTGGTGCCTCCACCACTGTCGTGGATTGTGGTGGAGTCTCAACTCGAGTCTTCAGATGTATCGGATATAGTTAGGAGAAGTGGGGTGATGTATCGGCATTTGGTGTTTAAGGAGAATATAACGGATTATAGAGCGGAAATGGATCACCAACGCAATCTTGCGCTTAAACATGTTGAGCATCATCGCTTGAGTGGGATTGTGCACTTTGCTAGCCTCTCCAATGTCTATGATCTCGCGTTTTTCAATGAGATTCGAGCTATCGGGTATAAATTCTTTCTCTTCTCTTTTCTAGTGCTACATTCTTGAAAAGGTAAGTGTAAGCCCCTTAATATCCTATTACCATTCAAGTACACCCCTTTTACATCTCTTAATCTATATTGCACGTTGCCGCGTTCTAATAACAACAATGCCAGGCTTAATCCCAAAAGATAAGGTCAGCTACATGAACCAATGGTCGTCCGTATGAGTTAATCCTATCCATTCATTTAGATTTTCTACCATCTCAACCTGTAAATCTAAATCCTTCGTATCTTCCTACAAATGACTAAATGTAAATTTCAGTACAGTACACCTAAACGAAAACTCACTCCAAGAACAGTCCCCAAAAGATCACATAATGGAGTATTTTAGATTAGATATTATGCCACTTAACTAATAACAAGTCTCCTACACTATGTTCTCTAAAAGTGTTCAAACAGACCCGATGACCTGAATCTTACCCGACCTTATAATCGAACTTTATTTGACAATGATTTGCAACTATGTAAATGACAATTTGGACACAAACTCGATTTCAAACCAATCCGAAACACCTAACCCGAAATCAATCTGATGACCCGAATGAACACCTCTAATGTTCTCTATGCTCGACTCATCTCGAGCCCACCCCTAAAACATCAAAATCAAAAGGTGAACCAAGTGTTTTAAGAACATTTAGTTTCTCCATATACTGAAGTCCAACTAACTAAGGTGATTGAGCAGGACATTTGGAACATGGCCAATAGCAAAACTGTCAACAAAGAGGAGAAAAATGATAATTGAAGGGCCAGTATGTGAAGCTTCCCAAGTAGTAGGATGGCATCTCAATGGCATACATAAGGAGGCAGAGGCATTAGCCCTTCATACCTCCGGTTTCGGTTTTAATAGTTCGATCCTCTGGGATCCCGAACGATGGGGTCGCCTCCCTTCCACGGAGGCGACCAAACAGGTTATTACTCTCCTCTCCTGCACACTCCTTCAAAACATCTTGTCATACACATTTTTATACTTACACCTGATAAATTTGGGCTTATACGCAACATGACCCACATAAGAGGACAGTTGACTGCATATAAGCTCGATGAGGTTTCATCCTGAAACCAATCAGTAATATGAGGAGTTAAGAGTAGCCCACCAAGCTTATATGTTAGTCAACCTCTTTCTAATTGTTCGATGTGGGATCATATGTGGGTTATGTACCAACAACACCTACATAGCCAACCATAATGTTTTACCAACAATCCGGTGTATTAGCCTATCAAGCTTATATGTTAGTCAGCCTGCTTTGTCTTTGACGGCCCATTTTCAACCCGGTCCCTATAAAACCCTTCAAAAACAGGCTGGATATGGGCTCAAAGTGAAGCCCGGCCCGTTGAGACCCCTAGATGCAACCTATATCATACTTAATTTAACAATCATTAATGCCATTTCTAAACAAAGATAAATGCAAAGACTAAAAATTGACGGATATGTCGGATGGGAAATATACTTTTTTATTCGGGGTAAGACTGCATAATCCCCGACAGACAAGGGGGAGGGGAATTAATCCTTCCTGTAAATGATGAGAATCAAACCCCTATTACAACGGCTGAAGGTAAAGCCTTCAATCGCAAAAAAAACAAAACTAACCTTATTGTTTTCTTGTTGCAGAATTCACTCAAATTTGTGAGACAAACACTTATTGAAGATGAGAGCAAAATTAAAGGAGTACCATCACAAGATTGTTCCAAAGTAAACATTTGGCAGCTCCATCTGCCTTCCAATATTGTAGGAGTTAGTCATGCTCCATATTCTACCTTTGATGGTGGGCAAAGATAATGAACCATAACAAACATGGGTACCTTAGAATTCATTCATTTTTAGGCTTTTCCTCTACGTTTTTTGTTTTTATGTGGGTCTTATCGTGTACAAGCCCAATAGCAAATTTACCGATTATTACAACATTATCATGCTTTATAGAAGTATATCCTCAATGTAAAACAAGCAAACCAATGTTTAACAAACAATTACAATCCTGCATACTATTTTGAAGGAACTAACACAAAAGTATAGCAAACAAGTAATAGAAAAAGTTGTGATTAATAACTAACATTTAGGCCTGCTCACGAGATGGAATGAGCATCGGCATTTGAGGAAGTCGAGCGCCTTGATCTAGCAGGAGAAGCAGGCTGAGAAGCCCTTTTCTTAACAGAACTAACCGAGACTCTGTCAGGTGTGACACTCGTTTCCCTCTTGGTATTGCCTCCTAATCGTGATCTACACTTTGCAGATTCCGTAGGAGCCATATAACTCGGAACAGTCTGAGAACTCGCTTGGCTCTCATCGTCCCTCACAGATGAGCCCGCCACACTATTCCTCCTTGATTGTTGTTCAGAATGCAGACTAACTGCGCTTCTTGCATCGTCATCTTGGCCCCACAGACTCTTCCTTGGACTTACCTTTGGACTTGGGGACTTCAGCTTTCGGGCTGTACTAGTTTGCTTTGATGGCGTACTAGAAGTCGACAAGCGCCCTGCAGTGGGACGCAATTGTTTAGGGATCGGTTTTTCACTGTTGTGGTGTTGGAGATGACGGGCATACGATTTTTTGATCTCGTTCTTGGACTTTGATGTATTCATTCGAGGGGAATTATCGTTGCTTAAGTCTTTGTCAGGAGTAGTCGCAGTCTCCCACGGTCTAGCAGCTAACCATCGTTCTAACCAGCTCCAACCCCAGTGTGGATTGTTGACGTCCATGAACAATGTGTGTGCAGACATCGATGAAGCTTTCCACGCTTGCTGTAGAATATATGGTTCATCACGTATTCGGTCATCTTGTTTTATGTTAGAGTATATAACATATCATGGGGATCAACCATCAGTTTAAGCTTTTGGTTGAGATGGTTTCTTGACATGTATCAGAAGTCAGTGACTCAATGCGACAAGAGGTGGGTTCGAATCTCAACCACCCCGCATTTAAAGTGGAATATTTAACACCAGGTATGAGGAAGACTTGTGTTGTATCCACACTTTTATGCCAAAGGGCTCTTGTGTGACGGGGCGTGTTAGCTTATATAACATATTTTGAGCTTTTTAACCATCAGCTTAAGTTTTTGTTTGAGTTGGTTCCTTGACAGTTTACACGGTGATGCAATAGCTCAATAAAATCGTAATGTACGTAGGTTACCTGATGAGTGAAAGCATAGGCCAGTGTCCTTTCTCTTCTAATCGCGGCTTCATGTCTGCTTTGCATCTTTGCTTCGATCTGTTCCTTCGTCTTTCCGCTGCTATCCCAATTACCCTCACCATTTTGCTGTGTATTTTTCTGCACATTTTGCCATTACTACAAGTAGAATGAGAAACAAGAAGCAAGATATTATGTAAGCCTTAAATCAGTGTCACATGATTCGCTAATCTCTTAACAAATCATGAACCAGAAAATGCGAATTATGTTACATTGTCTTTATTTATGTGAAAATCAATGTGAAGGATTTACCCACTTGTGATTTCTCAAGCTCCATGGCTTGCTCTTTTGCATATTTCTGTTGAATTTGTTTTTGATGAGCTAGATTCTCCTCGGCCATCTTTAGTCTTCTCTCGCGTACTTGGGTCTGCACGCGTGCTAACGCTTGCATCGATTTTAGAGTATTTGCTGTCTGGCGTTGTATCGCTTGTCCTTGCATCATTGTCTTCAGCCTCATCAACCCTCGCAAAGCACGCAATGTTCTTCTTGCCTATAAAAAGTTCATAAAAACCGATCACTTTTCGAATTAGAACACACCCATCTCACACACTTGGCATACAACATACAACCTCTTAATGGGTCGAAAACGATCTTTTTTCATTACAAGACTAAGGTTGTATATATCGAACCCAGTGTCACATGATTCGCTAATTTCCTGACAAATAGCGAATCAAAAAAAAGCAAATTATGGTCGGCTTTGGGCTATTCTTAGGCAATCTTAAGCGAATTATGTTACACTGATCGAACCCTCTAAACCCAGACTAGGTAAGACCCGTAAGAGCTTAAATGGGAGTCACTTGATGAATTGAAAAGGGCGAGTAGCGGAGTACCATATATCCTCGAAAAGCAGTTTGAATCTTAAGAGAAGCAATTTCCTCTTGGGACTTGCCAGGAGCAGGAGGAGCTGCAGCAGTCAAACGAACGACTTCTGCAGCAGCCTGTGCAGCAGCAACAGCAGCCTCGGCTGCCTTGGCAGTCGCGAGTGCCACATGGTAGGCATGTTTGGTCTGTTCTGTTTCGGACGTGCTCGATTTTGGAGGTTCTGTCGGGGCAGGATGAGCCACAACAGGAGCCGCGACTGGCTGAGTTGACACGGTTGTAGTAGGAGCAGATTCTGATGGTGTTGTGCTAGTACCTGATCTTTTTTTCTTCCTAAACCATTTCTTTTTGGATCTTCCGGATTCCTGAAAAAGGGCGGAGCAAAAATTGACAAATTCTTAAAAAATATGATATTTTTCTAACAATTAATTATCTTTAAACACTGAACATAAACCATGTAATTTAATACTTAGGCCTCCAATTTTTGAAGCCCTGTGAGGTCGAACATGTTGAACATACTCAAAATCTCCCAGGGCAAAGAAGTTACTTATGGTGGGTTGAACATTTATCTCTGCATGTGTACTGGACCAACCTGGTTGCCATTTTTTGTGTTATATAATATAATACATAATTTATAATTAATAGGGGCTATAATCAAATGACCACGATCATGACCCGGGTAGGTCAAAGACTAGATTCTCCCCTTGCAGTAATAAGGGTTGATAAATTGGCTTATCAAACTTCGACATTTCATTTCATTACATCAATGTTATTAAACCGCTGTGGGGTTGACCTTTTAGCGGTCAGATGTACGCAACATGACCTTGTTACTAATAACCAAGACATTTCTTTCGATTGGCCT
The DNA here is from genome assembly GCA_019776075.1 of Amaranthus palmeri. Classification (NCBI taxonomy): domain Eukaryota; kingdom Viridiplantae; phylum Streptophyta; class Magnoliopsida; order Caryophyllales; family Amaranthaceae; genus Amaranthus; species Amaranthus palmeri. Next base: position 2,277,173 of record JAAKBH010000271.1, on the reverse strand, counting down.
TTAGTAAAAATATCATCTACAATTTCAAGTAGCTAAAAAAAAGCGCGTGATTAATAAATCATTTCAAATTAGTTCATTATAATCCGAAACCAAAGAACTAAAATAACCTGATTGTTCTCCTTTGCATCAGGGTGGAGGGCTTTTTTCATTGCTGAAAACCAATTTCCTTTCCTACCCATCTCTTTGTTTGTTGATGAAATCAAACTCCTGGTTTTGAATCCATGATCAAGTTAGATAAATTAGTACATCATCATCATCATCATCCTACCCAGTGTATCCCGCTCATAGAAAACTATAGACAGGGTCTGGGGAGAGAAGGACGACGACAACTCGTACCCATAATTAAGGAGAATTTGATAATAAAGGAGTCCCCGTCTCGAGAAAGATAAAGTAAATTACTACACTTAACTATAAACTTTAATGCAACAAACAATATTTTATCGCCCAATGCCATTAAGTGGCTCCCATCTAGGGTGAGGATTGGGGGGTCATATGTACGCAACCTGACCCTTGTTATACACTTATTAGTGATAATAAAGAGGTTATTTCCGATTGACCCTTATAATAAACACGATCTGCAACTTCACATAAACAAAAAGTGCATATAATTACATAAACAAAAAGTGCATATAATTCAATAAGCTATGTTAGTATAGTAAACGTCGCAGCATATATTTTTTTTGCCTAATTTTTTCTATGGCCTTTATGTTGCGTCGTGGTAAATAACTTTTTTTCCACTAGCTATCAAAAACCAAAAATTATAAATCTTTGACCTTATCGAAATAGACAATGGGAATTATAAACTAATGATGCAATATATACAAGAACTTCCTATGATCATATCATCCTTCAAAAATATACGTATCAAAAACTTAATTTTTTTTCTTACTATAACATATAATTCTTAACAACTGTGTATTGAACCAACTCGTCTATTATTTTTCATTATATTATAGGCAGATACAGGCCTAAATTTTCGGTTGCATCAATGATCTTTAAAAAAATTAAAAAAAACTTCCTATGATCATAACGGTCCATCCTCACCACCTAAACAAACTATTAATTTCTCTTTCTATATAAGGAATTCTCCGGTTTTACTCCGATAAAATTAAAACAAAAAAATAAATTACCTTAAATTACATAGCCAAAAATCTTTTGAGCAACCCATTGAACACAACTTAATTAAAATAAAAATCAAAAACCCAGTTGAAAATCAAAATAAAAAACAGAACACAACATGAAAAATTACTAAAATAAAATTAAAAAAGCAGAAAATAAAAGAAATGGAAATGAATAAATAGAAAGAAGAGAAAATAAAATGAATTACCAGGTTTTACAAGTCTTAAAGAGTTATTGAAGATGATATTATGTAAAAAGCAAAGAATTGAAGAATTCAAAGAGGAAAATGTTGAATGTTGATGTTTTTATTAAGAGAATGTTTGATTTTGATGAAATTGATAATGAAAGGTTGTGGGAGGCAAATAACAGTTATAAAAGTAGTTGTTACTTAGTCTAGTCCCACTAATATTTGCTTGACCCCACCTTCTATTTAAAAATTACAAAAAAGAAAATAGTTGAAGTAATGTCAAAAATAATAAATGGGGATTATAAATATTTTTAGTAATAAAAATGGGACGAGTTGGACTTTTTAATCAGGCCCATGTAAAATTTATGTTATAGAAGGTCTTTTGAGAGATTGTATATGACATAGACAGTTCTTTCAATAACCCAACCTAATGGCTGATATGACTATTCAGTTTCTCATTTAACAAATGGGTTGATCAATTTTTATCCGTCTATGTTATATACGGTCTATAGCAAGAATTTGTGTTTATATTAAGTTTAATACTAAACTTGGATGAGACCGTCACAAGTTAGGATGAAGTGTGGGTCGGCCCATGTCACGTGCGTGTAACAACATTTCAATATTTTGGACATTTATCAATTTTGACTTTGGAGGTATCAATTTTGAAAATTGATACCTTTAAGGTTAAAATTAATACCTTTAAGATCAAAATTGAAAAATGCCCAGAAAATGAAAAAAATGCTCAGCTATTACACGCGCGAATTCGACTGGCCCAAATTGACGGTCTCATTATAAGGTTGTCTTGTTCAAGACCAGCTGTAAGTTTAATAACCTGCCTTATATGACTCTGTCTCACTGTGAGACTACCGCAAAATAAGAAGCCTATGAGCTAAAAGTTTCTATCATCAAACTATTTAACCCAAATATAAAACGTGTCTTACAGTAAAACCGCCTCTCACAAAAATTTATGTAAGTTTAAAAGGCAGTTATCCGATGTATTAAACATCCCTAATTGCCATTAATGAAAAGGAAAGTCAATTGATTTGAGACTATATAATATTTAATCAATCAAACCTTAAAGTGAACAATTTGAGAATAGGCTAATTATATGAGTCCGTCTCATAATGAGATAGTCTCATACAAAACACTGAAAAAATCAGTATTTCTCTTGAGAGAACGTCTTTATAAAAGACATTCTCTAGGCCCAGGCCCAGGCCCAATAATAAAAAAATCTAAAAACTGACGTGTGCGGTTGAGCCTATTTGGAGTTGGTGTTATAACCTATTAAAGTTAGTGTTATAACCTATTTGGAAATACCAACTTTAATAGCTTATAATACCAACTTCAATAAGTTACAGCACCAACTCCAAATAGTATTACGCAATGCACGTTTTTTCTAATATTTTTTTTCTAAGTAATAATGGGTCGACTTATTTGAGACGCGTTCTCGAAAAGACGATCTGAAGTACGAAAATTTGTGATAATTTTTTAGTCTTGTTCCCCAAGGCAGCAGCCCTAGCGTGAGCTTATTTGTCACCGCCTTACCGTCTTACCGTCTTAATTCGTCTCCTATAAATTCTTAATGTCGGCGTGTTCTTAATCGGCGTCGTCCATAAAAATCGGTTTCTTCAGATTGAGGAAAGTAATTCACCCATTTTTATGTCCGCATATAATTCTGCTTCGAATTCTAAACAATCATCCGATATGGTATACAATTCTTTTCAACTTCTTGTCTTTTGTGTTACAGTTCTTTCGATTACTTGTTTATGTTAGGGTTTTATTTTGTTCTGATTGAAGTAGTTACGAGATTTTGGGGAGGAAATTTTAAGTGTTTAAACTGTATGGTTTTTTTCGTTAAATTGAAGAGCCATCTTGAAAGTTTTTGTAATTGGGTGAAGTTAATTTGTTGCTTAACTTAGATGGTGTTTGGTGTGTATGAAAACATCGGAATTACAATGGAAAACTTGTGCAAAAGAATGTTTCTTCGAAGATAATTGTAGGATACTAATTTCCACCGCCCTTCCCTCCCCAATACTTTCATTTTTTCACGAGCACTTTATTTGGATAGAAGGAATTGGATGGAAAAGAAAAGAAGAAATCACGAGGGATTCAATTTCCTTTGTTCGATAACAAATTTGGAGGGGAGAGATTTGGAAGGATGGTATTTTGAAGGGTTTAGTTCCCTTAATTTTGTCAATGATAAATTCTATCCACAACCACAAGTGAAAAGATTTTGAAGGAAAACTAATTCTAAATTGCATTTTACGTTGGAAGTTTTTTATGTGAAACTGTTTGCCATAGAATACGTTTTTCGACAAATCAAACACCCCCTAGAAATTTTATAGTGTTATCTTGTCAATCTTCTAGAATATAGTTATTATGAATGAAATACTGAAAAGAGCATCTCTTGATATCAATTGTATTTTGAGCAGCATGTAAAATGGCTGGTATGGTTAGTTTGTCGTTGGAGTGTCAGGAGAGAATTGTATAACAGATGATGATCACTTGTGTGGCATTTCCTGATTACATTCATGTAATTCAAATGTAGTTTTATACGGTTGTCGTCTCTAGATGTTTATACCTAACATTATTTTTTCCGACTTTCAATAGGCAGCTCCACTTGTAGCCGGACTTTGTGTAGCTGCAACGGCTCTAGCGGGCAGATACGGAATTCAAGCCTGGCAGGCGTTTAAGGCAAGACCTCCTAGACCTAGAATGCGTAGATTCTATGAAGGTGGTTTTCAGCCAACTATGACGAGGCGTGAAGCTGCTCTCATCCTTGGTGTCAGGTACTTCAACAATGTCTTTACTATCGGAATGTAATACTTGTTTCGTGCTTGGAGCTTTATGTTGTTTTGTATGTGTATGAACCAAGACAAGACCATTGTCTTAATGCTTTTCATATGTTTCCTTTAATCAGTTAAACCTGTGCAGTAAGTAGACCATTGTAGACTTGTGGTTTAGTGATCATGAATCATGTGTTTTGGCATGCAAATTATTCCCAGAAGTGCACCAATTCATGCTTGAGAAGCACAGCGATGAGGTGCAACTCCTTGCACCCCACACGTTTCAAAACTAAGGCAGTCCTTATTATCGTGCGACCGTGTCATAGATTGACTACATTCTTTAGAAAAGAAAAAATTAAGCAACAAATAGTTGATTAACTTAAATAGAATGCTGACTGAATATTATGCAATTGGGGTGTGTTATTAAGGTTTAAAGTTAGAGATCTGTAAGAAGGTGTGTCACTAAGGTTTAAGTTTGAATCATTATGTCATTACTTTATCCGACCCGTGTTGAATGCTCATTTAGCAGTTAATACCTTTAATGGATAAAGGAATGTGGAGTCGTGCGCTGTTAACGTCTGTTCTTAAATTGTCTCTGAACTTGACCTCTGTTCTCGAGTGATCCATGTACCATACCCAGCAAGAAGGGATTTTCAAGCACCCTGATTTAACGCCCTTGACTTGAAGTGACCGATCATGGATCAAGAAACAGTGATATTTGTTCAACTTGACTTTGATTTTTCGAGGATGGATGCTATCTCCTTATCTTCCGTTTGCTTCGCCTTTTTGTGTTTAGAACAAACATCAATCGAAATGTCAGATGCGACCATACTAATGTGCGGTATCGTATTGTGACAGGGAAAGTACAGTTATAGAAAAAGTAAGAGAAGCACACAGAAAGGTGATGATTGCAAACCACCCAGATGCAGGGGGCAGCCATTACTTGGCTTCAAAAATCAATGAAGCTAAAGATGTCATGCTCGGAAAAACGAAGAACAGCGGATCTGCTTTTTGAATTCACTTCACCGTTCCTCGCCCTTATCGAGAGATTTTGGAGAACCTGGCATTGGAAGGTGATTCGGGATCCTGCATCGTATTTACAGAAGTCAATGTTCGGTTGTAGCTGTCGATTGGATTGGATTGGATTCGATGATTCGCTACATTGTTCCTTGGATATTACTATAATTCATTGTTAAATTATTTTGTACAATCCATTATTGACTATTGAGTAGTCATAAATTCATAATGTTATTAGCTCCCATGCTGATATACACAATATTGGAAGAATGGAAGGTGATGGTTTTATGTATAATTGGTTTGTACTTTATTTTTCTTATGGTTTTTTGTTTTGTTTTTTTGAATTAAAAATCAAAAATAGATAACCTGAATGAATAATTTTCTCTTCTTTAATGTCAGGTTTTAAAATTATAATGCGATTATTAAATTTAATTAATTTTTATTCATTATTATAAGATGGATATTACATGACTTTTAAATATAAAATAAAAAAATTACATTAATACCAAATGGACTTAAAGTCTAAATTTTTATCTAATTAATTAATCTCAAAATATCAATCTCATAATATTTTTATCATAATATTTTAGATAGTAAAATTTTTTTATCATAATATTTTAATGTTAGTAGAAATATCACGATGAATATCAATCTCAAAATATCAAATGGAATACTATTTATCATTACTTTAGATTCAATTTTACCAATATCGTCAATTTATTAATTTTACATTGTCACGTTAATAATCATTTAATAAATTTGAGTTATTATATACTTCATCCAATCTAATGATTTTGTCCCATTTTCTTATTTTTCAATTTTACTGTCTCATTTTCTTATAAGGTTTTTACTTTATAATGATTCTCTTTATTTTATTGTTCTTTACTACGAATTTAGCAAAGCATATACCACTTTATAATCGTCCTCGTCACTTTTTTAAACTTTATGCCAAATAAAATGAGACAAAATCAAACGGAGTAATATGTCTTGGTTCAAATGTCAAAAGCTACATATTATTTAAATTATGTATTTATTATTTTAAAAGGTTTTAATTCATTTATAAGATAAAATTTAAAATCCCATGTAAAAATAACCAAATACTTTATCCGTTCCATAATACTTATTGCATTTCATTTTTTTACGTAATCCAATGCACAATTTTGATCCTTAATATCTTAAACTATACTTAGCTAAAAGTTATAAAAATTTAATATTATTTAAGTATGCAATTAGACGATTCAAACAAGATCTCAAGTGACTATATTTCTTCTTACGCATTAGTCATTATATATAAAAAAATAAGCTCGAACAATAAATAATACTCATAAATCAAATATAACAAGTATTTCAGAACGGAGGATGTATATACAATGAACAATTTACTTTCTCTTTTTTTAGAATAGATGAATAAAATGAGCAAAAGGACCTTTACTGTTGTGGATGTTTGACACATGGAATTTGATAAATGTGACATGTGTAATCATAATCTAAAACGTGGCACTAAACTTAAAAACAGTTTAAAGAATTTACCCAAAAATATTTAAACAATTTAATGAAGTAAAAATCATCAAAATTGAAAATACAAAACTAAAACGAAAAGAAAAAAAGAAAAAATGGGATCAGAGACTTTTGTGGAAGTAATACTTGCAATTCTGCTGCCTCCTGTTGGTGTTTTCCTTCGTTATGGTTGCGGGGTACGATACTCAATTTCTATTTTTATCGTTTTATCCATCTTTTTATTTTATTTAGGAAAAATTACATCGAATAATCTAATATTCTTATGATTTTTCTATAATAATTTCATGTATTGATTAACTATGAATAATCTTAGCTTTTGTATTTTCTTAGAGTTTATTTGGGTAACTCGATGATCTGCTATAGAAGATAATTCACTAGCGAAAAATTTTGAAAATTTACGTAAATTTCTAAATAATAAAAAAGTCATTAATTTTAATATCTTTTATAACATTTTTTCGACATTTTATTTTGATTGATTTTTTTAAAAAAAATAAAATAGTGTTTTGTATTAGGAGTATCTAAGAATTCAGAAAATATTTTCTAAACGCTAACAAAATAATTTTTCTGTAGAATTAAAAGCATGAATAATTTTTTTTTTTAACAGTTAACCATTAACAGTTATTATTTCGTGATTAACAACAGTTATAATATAATTAGAAAAATAAAAAGATATTTTCAATGATCTTTCTTTTTTTTTTTGAACCATTTCAATGATCTTTCTTTAATATTTATCATGTCATTTTTTTAATTTATTATGCACCACGCCACCATGGTAAAATAAAAATCAGTTACAATTAATAAAAATAAATATAAATCAATTTTATATTGGGGGAGGCAGTTTAATCAGTATTTGGTTTCTATTTTTATTTGTTTGGTAATGATACTTACAACCCTTAGGGGGCCGTACATAAAAATTAATAAATTCTATTTATTATCGACAATTTTAGGTTTCCAAGAGAATATAGTATGAAAATTGGGAACAATTTATAATTTTTGTTGTTATTTAAAATTTCCAAAAAATAATTAATAATAAAATAATAAAATATATTAAGATTATCATGTTTTCAAAGAAAAACAACAATTAATTACATAAAAAAAATACAAAATTCTTTCTTAGTCTTAATTTTTTTTACATATTTTTAAGTAATGTTCAATATGTTATCCAAAGCCCTTAAAATTAGGGGTCTGTATATTAAATTACGTAGCATATTTAAGTTTATAATATTTTAATTTTTGAAATTACACTTGACCTTAAAAAAATTGTCAATTTTTAAGCTATAATTAGTGTAATTTGTGTGGTTTTTCATAATTTGTATTTATGAAATCAGGTATTGATCCAGTGATCTTCTAATTGCTAATTGTAAATTAATTTGTGTAATTTGTGGTTTTTGATAATTAGTATTTATTAAATTAGGTAATTGCTAATTGTAAATAAATTTTGCAGGTTGAATTCTGGATTTGTTTACTATTGACGATATTGGGTTATATTCCGGGGATAATATATGCTTTATATGTGCTTGTTGCTTAAAAAAAAATATAATATGTAACTATTTCATTTTCTATTGTATTCCAAACCTTTTGTAATTCTATAATATTTAATATTATGCTACTCTTTTTTTGTATTTTTTTATATAATTTTTATTTTCTAGTTTTTTTGTTTTACTTTTTATTAATAATCTCAAGTTTTTTTTTATTGTAGTATTTGACTACCTATTCATGTTCAACAAATTCGATTGTATGTGGTCAAGAGAAATTAGAGATCTTGATGTTAAATTATGTTGTAGAGTATATGTTAAGCGTGTGAAGGTATAAAGTTGTTAGAAAAATGTCACACAACAAATCGATATAACACTCGAATATTCACCAAACTTTATAAACACGAGCAGGTTTCACAAGTGGAGGAAATTTTTATTTGTTGCTAAAAACAAACAACTAAACATCATAATTTTTTTTAAACGAAAAAAGGATAAGTTTTTTGTATGAGATCCTGTTACTGTGAGTAAGGTCCATACAAACAGTTTAAGTTTAAAACAACTAAATTGTTTTTAAAATAAAGTAGAATTAGGCTAGTTTATACTACGGCATTTTACTATGAGTCGGTCTTAATAAAGAATTTGTATAATAACTATTTCCTTGCTTATTTTTGACATGTTCTTTATCCTAATTTGTTTATGCTTTCTAATTTCTATCTTAATTATACTTTTTTTTCATAAAAGAAATCAGAGAAAAATTAAGAGAAGAGATAAGTCAAAAAAGAGATAAGTCAAAAATGAAAAAATAAAAAAAATATATATTATCACTGTACGCCTACACGAACAAACTTGGGAAAGCATATTTATTGTAAATAAAAATCCTATACTTGTAAATAAACATAATTATAATTAAAGATTATTCTTTTATTTTTAGCAACATTGAACAAAGTTATACTTTACTTTTTGACCAAATTTTCTCTCGTTCATTATATTAACAGCAAAAAAAATTAAAACCTCAAGTGCGGACAAAATGTCACATGTTTTGAAAATTGGCTTCAGCCGAGCTTATTTTTATTCATCGTGAGACATGCCTCACTTGGGTTAAATAGCCAAAAATAAAAACTTTTAGCTTATGGGTTTCTTGAATTGAGATCGTCTCACCGTGACCGTGAGAAGGTCTCATACAAGACGGACTGTATTTTATTTATAAAAATGACTTATTTTTTAGTTTTTTTTGAAGGAATGGGCTTCGAGTCTCATTAAAAGAGAGGCCCAAAGACTAATGTGGACCCAAAGTTGGTGGCCCAAACTTACGACAGTTCAAAGCTAAAAACTCTGTTTTATATAAAACTCCTCATACCGAAAATTAGGGTTTTGAAATTTGGCCGGAGAGGGAGAGATCCTTTGTACCCCCACCATCTTCGTAGCTTCAAGCATCTCTATTTTCATCAATCATGGGGTATATTTCTCCATCATTAGTCTCAAATTTTGTTTTTATTTTCTTCTTGCGGAATCGACATTCATATTAATGTCACTGTAGTTGTGTTGATGATTCTGTTAATCGTTTCGAATTTTTGTCCTTTATTTGTTTGAATGATTGTTTCATGTGTTTCGATATGTGATTTGATTTTGAAGATTTAGAACAATGAGATGTTCGATTTGGTTCTTTTGGTGGCCATTGGAAGGAGTATAATGATAATGCCAAAACAATTGGCAATATTTTGGCATTATCATTATACTCCTTTCTGCATATTCCTTTTCTCATCCGGATTTTGCTACAGAGTTTCTATATCAAAATGAAGCAAAATTATTGAGAAGAATGGCAGAGTTTTATGGTGAACAATGGGGAAATTTGAGCTTTATCTCTGATTTTAACTAGTTATTCCGTTAATACCTTATTTTGAATTGAGCGTAGGGACACGGGGAGTAAATTTTGAATTTTTGAAATTCCATATGGTAATTTAAAGAGTATTTTGATGACATTTAACCACTTCCCAGTGCTAAGAAATTCTGCAACTAAAATGATTTCAGAAATACACTCAACTTGGCGGGAGTAGTTTTTTTTATTGAAGTACTTGATGATCTATTTAGGTTTTGGGGCTGTTTAATTGGTTAGTCACCTGATTTTGGAGTTATCAATGTATGCTTTAAAGTGCAAAATATTGGCGGCAACACTGTACAACATTTGAAACATAATTACGCTAATGGTTATTGTGACAATTGGGAACTCATGATTAATGATGGTGAAAGTGGTTTTGCTATGTCACTGCAACCTTCTATGTGATGTTGCACCATGACATTAAAAAACTGTTGTTCAGTGATTGTTGTAGTTGTCTAAATTTAGAGTTGTCCGAAGAAGGTTCTATTGGATTACATGATTGTCAAATAATCGATGCTTTATATGCTTACCAGGAAGACACGTGGTATGGGAGCTGCCCGCAAGCTCAAGTCCCACCGTAGAAGGCAAAGATGGTCTGACTTACAATACAAGAAGTCTCACCTTGGAAATGAATGGAAGAAGCCATTTGCTGGCTCTTCACACGCTAAGGGAATTGTCCTGGAAAAGATGTAAGGGCACTATACTAGAGGATCATACTGCATTATGCTATGCGTTGTATTCACTTGATCCAATTATGTTGTAGTTTTCTGATAATTAACCTTCTGCTCGTTTGCAGCGGTATTGAAGCTAAACAGCCAAACTCTGCTATCCGTAAGTGTGCTAGAGTTCAATTGATCAAGAACGGGAAAAAGATTGCTGCTTTTGTGCCGAACGATGGTTGTTTGAACTTCATTGAAGAGAATGTAAGTAACGTCTGTAAACGTTTTGAACACCGTCTGTTTACATTAATGCAAAAGTTTGTTACTTGACATTCGATGATGCAACTAATACAGGATGAAGTTTTGATCGCTGGATTTGGACGAAGAGGTCATGCTGTCGGAGATATTCCCGGAGTTCGTTTTAAGGTTGTGAAGGTTGCAGGAGTATCATTACTTGCCTTGTTTAAGGAGAAGAAGGAAAAGCCAAGGTCTTAAGTTAGAGAAATATATTTAGGGCACTTCTGCATAATAGTTTTGTGTTTCTGCAGTTTGAGAAATAGTAGTGGAAACTGTTGTCAAGCTGTTTTTTTTTTTTGTGAACTTTGATTTTGTTTACATCAACCTATATGTAGTGATTATTCAACCAATTTTTATTATGATAATTTTTTTTTTCATGGCTAATTATAGAGTATCTTCGTTGATTTTTGTGCTTTTAATTGTTAGTAAAACTCAAAATCCCCACTAGTTGAAATAAATGGCCGTCATTTTTTAATGAATAATCAATATAAGTTCGATCCTAAACTAATTTTCAAAATAAGCGTTATTGAGATCAAATGATGACTAATGAAGAATCACAACATTGAAAAAAAAAACTTCTTGACTATAAACTTCAAAAAAAACTCCCAACAATAAAACCCTTCACTCAATTCCAAATGTATAAACTTAAATTTACCAATACCCTTACGGCTCGTTAAGTAGATGGTAATAAACCGCGGTAATGGAAATGAGAAATTAACGTAATTTTAGTTGAAAAATCTCTTGGCTTATTTGTTGACTATGCTTGACAACCTTTAATTATCTCATTTTGTTCATAAAATTCATTCCAATGCATTACCAATGGAAGATGGGGTATTAGGTGGTAATGAAAATTTGTGAACAAAAAAACTTTTTTGTGATCAAAGTTTAATTACCTTGGGAATGACATGAAAATTTTGACAAAATTTTATACTATAAATCATTCTCATTAACATGGATCTTTATAACCACTAATCAAACGGGCCGTTAAAACCATGAACATGGATCTTTATAACCTTAACAAGAATGCCCAAAATTCATCATCAAAACAAATATAAATTTACCCAAAGGATAACTTAAATCAAAATCAACATGAAAAAATAATAAAAAAAGTATACGAATCTATAAGGTGAGTAACAAGATTATGATCAACAGAAATCAAAGTTGTCTTGTTATGGGTTTTGTAAAAACGTTCTTTATCTTTTAATACATAGTTTTTTCCTATGATGCGTATGTACAGATATTGAAAGATCAAATGCATACCCATAAAGAGCACTCTTGTAAGAGGCTGTCTCTCGGTGAGACTATCTCTTGTAAGAGCGATTCAGCACACTCACGATGAGACCGTCTCAAGAACAAACAAAGATATGGTACAAGACGTAAATATTGTAATAAATCAATGTAATGGAATGGTACAACTTGCATACTGTTTTTCCTAATTAATTAGAGCAGCCCAAGTGCCAACTCTTGGGAAAAATGGACAAAGTCTTGAAAGTGAAATGAGTAGCAAGGACTTGCTCTAAGTAATTCAAAACCACGTATGACATGAAGGCGTTCATAAGGAGTTAGATTACGATTTTATGGGCACCGGCTTCTGGAAGGCCCTTGCCACAGGCATCCCATCACCACCATCGTTTCCAACTCTCCATGAGCGGTCTTTCTTTCTTTGTGTCTTTTTGTGGAGTTTGTGTGGTGCTTTCGTAGGCTTTTTCTTCACATTTTTCTTCTCTGTCGCTAATCCATTTGAAAGATCAAATGTCTCAAGATCATTCATTACAGCCTCAAGATCAGGCTCGTTTTCAGCATCAATAGATACTTCTTCGATCTCGGAGGTGTCAGATTCGTCTATGTCGGACAAGTCAACATTAGAAGCAGCAATTTCGTAATTCTCTTTGCTCTCCTCGTCTGACATTCCAGGAGGTAACTCGAAGTGAGGGAGCCTTCCATCAATGTAATCTTTCAAGATTATACGGGAAGCCCGAGTTTCATCGGGCAACCCACTAGAAGCTGTATAACCCCGAGATGCACAATAAGCTCTCAAAAGCTCAGCAGCTAGAGGAGGTCGAGACTGAGGCTCATATGGCTTTGGTTTCGGCAAAGTGATCTTGTATACTTTTTCAATCAAGTGCCTTGGAACTTTATCTGCAACTACCTGTACAGCCTCTCGGTGGGAAGTCATCCGATCTATCGGCAAAACCCCACATGCAACCATCTCATATCTCGAGCTTGTAAAAGATGGGAAAACAAGTCCAGGGCAATCACATAAGGTAAGCTTATCAGATATAATAAGGGTCTGAAAATGCTTCGTCTTTCCAGGAGTGTTGGTGACACCCGCACGCTTTGCTCCGACCAAAGCATTGATGGTTGAACTCTTTCCCACATTGGGGTAGCCGACAAACCCCACAGTTACACTGTTTGATGCTGCATATGATCCAGTACTTCTAACATGAGAGTGAGAATCTGAGGAGCTTGTAGCTTCAGAGTCTGATTTCCTCAATCTCATTATCTCCTCGGCCTCAGATTGTAGGCGGGACAGCAATTCATCCCTGCCGTATATTTTTGTATCATCTTCTGGTTCTTGCGCTTGCATATGCTCCGATACATTAAGCTGCTTCCCTTCAAGAGCTGCAGAAGCAGCTTTAGCAGACCAAAATACAAATAGAATTCCCTGATCATGGAAGTAATTTGCCCATTTCTGCCTGTACATTATAATGACCATTTAATACTCAGACATGGAGACACAATGGAGGGGATGGAAAAAAGGTGAACAATTTCATGGAGTTTATACCTAATATTATAAGGCAATAGGTCGGCCTTGTTGATAAGAAGCATCGTTCGCTTGTGTTCATCAACCTCTTGCACGTACACCTAGATAAGAATACCGAGAAAATAAATGATCAAACATGATGGTCAGCAATTATCATCAAGTAAATAGGCATGGTAAGTTCTTGACATCAGTACTAGCTAGTCTACAAGCTAAACTTAAAAGAAGAAAAAATGTATAATACCTCGAGGTCTGGACAACGGTAGAACAAAGGGTTTCTAGCATCAACAACCATAACAAGCTGCAAAGTTTTAAAGATATGTACAGACAAAGTTAGAACACATGCCATTACATAGTGAAATGATTTCGTTAATTTACCAAGATACCAATAATATTTTATCATAAAAAAAAACTCCTAAAATGAATTTCAACTACCCTTGTCTTAAATCAAAAATTTTTCCAATGCGAGCTTTGACATAGGATACCAAATTTTCCAAATGCTTACCAGATCACTGCGCTCAACCACTCGCCAAAGCTGCCTCCATATATCCAAATTCTTCTCAAATGGAGTTAGGACAAGCTTTTCATTCTCCTCAAGTCTAAAACAAAATTACACAAGGAGAACTTAGTTATTTCATTAATTCTAATAGAAGTACGTAGGAAGATATCAGTCGATGACGAAATATGTTACATAATATTAAGTTAAACACCAAAACTCAATCTACTAATGTTATCCCCTCAACACCCTTTGTGAATATCTTGTGCAAATAAACCAAACTAGTAATAGTATCTCCATTTTTAGTGAAAAACAATGACTTTGCACTATTATAAATACTCCACTTTGAGCACATATTTAAAATAATACTCCAAACAGCAATATTCGTTTCAAACTCTCGATTAAAATGTTTTTCAAATAACAAATTTTAGTTGTTTTACTGATTATAATAAAGTTTTGCACTGGAATACATGGAAATCATATGTTTCAACTAACAAAAAGTAGAGGGAGTAATAATATATGCCAGGCTGAAAATGCTTGATTTTCATTGACATCAAATTCGTTTCTTAGTTAGACTTCTAGAAGAGACATAAAAACAACAAAAAAAGGGCATAACTTACTTGGCAAGGCTTCTACGCCAGGCTAAAAAGGCTTGATTTTCATTGACATCAAGCTCATCTACTGTCATCCCAACATTCCACGGCGGCCTGCAAAGGAAAAGATAAGTCAATTTATTCAATTCAACAATGAAAAGGGTCGTATTAAGCTCAAAAAGTAATTACCTTCGAGGAACACGAAGGCTTCCCGCATGTTGTGCTTCCTCGTACTTCTGTTGCTGCCTCCTTTGATCAGGTGTCATGAAAACAGAGCTTGAACTCGGGTCCCTGTTCAAGTAATGAAGAGCATGATCAATTTTTATAATCATCAATTACAAACATCAGAGTAACAGTTGAACTAACGACATTACAAGTTTGCAACTGTTACAATATGGCAGGACAACATAAATGCATTTCAGAGATAGTACCAAAGAAAATATCAAAATTCAAAGCAGTGGTGATAGTTAAATATGTAAATGCTCCTGATCATGAAAAAGAACTTTCACAAGGCTACAATGCCTGCATTAGCAGCGTTTATCACATCATTGATTCTTAGTAGCAAGAGAAATATGTCTATAAAAGCACATTATTCTTGCATTATAGATGAAAGTCTACTGAGGCATAAAAGCAAGGATAAAATGAAATTTGTACTCAGTGTCAATGGATTGTGCCATATGATTGATTAAGACAATACATCTGCACTAGCAAAGGTGTATTCTCAACTATTAACACAGAGGGAAACATAAGGTAGTAGTACCGTACCAGAATTCATCAGTCAATTTGAAGTGGTAATATAGAGCAAGAGCAACATCACTATTCACTACCCAATAAAAATATCACATCTAAAACCCCATAGCTTTAAACCATTCTTAGCTAGGATAATCTACTTAACAAAAAATAATCATATCAATATTATATGTATTAAACTTCTAGTCCATGTTCTTCATCACTAACTCACATTATAATGTAAAAAGGTTAGTCTGATTAATGTAAAATGTATTCATTGTTCCTTCCCTCTTAATACATAATATGATTTTGAAACACAAGACCCAACAAATTCTCATTAAACCTAAAAGTCTACAATAATGCACTATAAAACCCTATATTTCAATAGTCCATACAATTACAAAAAGACAATGATAAAGTTACCGGTACATCAGTGGAATTAAAAACAAAAAGTGTCATAAAAATCCCAATCTCACTAAATAAACGTATAAATCAAGTTATACCCAATAAACAACATCAAAATCCCGATTTTTTTTTTGGGAATCTACCGAAGATGAAGAACATGATGACAATAGTAAGAATAATACTTCTAGTAAATAAAAATCCCAACTCAACAACGAAAAAAACCCTTCTTTACTATAAACCCTTAATAAAACTCCAACAATAGAATCTATCACTCGATTCCAAAGGTATAAACTTAAAATTATCAATACCCTCAAAACTAAAGACAAATTCATGAACATAAATCTTCATAACCTTCAAAAGCATACTTAAAACCATCATTACAAATATAAAATAACCCCCAAAAATGATATAAATAAAAATCAAAACATTAAAAATAATAGAAAAAGGATCATACGCATCAATTAAAAGGTGAGGAATTGGATTATCAGCAGAATAAAGGCGGTCAGCTTCTTCTGCTTGTTCAATTACTGCATCTATATCGGAAACATCGGTAACAGAAACCAGAGCTTTTTTATTATGCGTTTTGTAAAAACGTCCTTTGTCTTTTGATTGTTGCACCATTTGGTTATGGTGCTTCACCAAGGCTCTTCCTAACCCAGTTTTTTCTTTTTTACTCATGGTTTTTTTTCCTTAGTGTTTGTAATTGGCAAAACTTTCTGGACTTTTTCTTGTTTGAATCTTAGTTCTTCAGAAGTAGAAGTAAGCAGAGACGGATCGGCACTGACACCTGCGCCAATTTATATAAAAAATTAAAAATTGAAACTCAGCGTTGGAGCACAAGTAATCCATCAGGAAGATGATGTACAGTGCAACACCTAATACCTAGGCTTCATCTGAACAAAATCGAATATTTATACTTTGCCATCGACGAACAATTGAAGTAATAATTGAAGAGATGTTGAAGCGTTTTCTATTTCTCAAAAACAATAAAATTAATGAAAACCCTTCTAAATTAGACTCAAAATAAACGATGAGACTGAAAATTGAATAACAAAATGATCAAAAACATGAATAAAAGAAAACAATAAGAACGGAAAAACAATATCAATATCAAAAAATAAGAAGAGAAACGATGCAATTACTCTGAGAGCGAGAACAATCTAACAAAAAACAAAAAATACGAGCAAAAAAACAAATCCAATCCAATAACAAAAATTCAGAAGAAAATCTCGAAAAAATCAAAATATAAACATACCGTGATTCCGTGAGGATTGAGGCGTGCAGATTGAAGAAGCGAGGTGAGATGAGATTGATAATTAAAAGAAGATATCAAATGAAGGAGTGAGGAAGGAGATGCAAAAAGTAACTAGGGTTTGAACTTTAAACCCTTACAAAATTAAAACAAATTTCCCTTATATTAATGGATTGAAAACCAAGTGGATTGGGCTTTTTTGAACTGAAAGGAAAGGAAATGAGCTTTTCGGTATCCCGCATAAGGCAGGATTCGAGTGGAGGGTTTTTGTTTTTTGAACAGTCGTACTTCTAAATTGCATCGCAAACTATTTGAATAGTTGATCGTTATTTTTTCTAAATTTAAATATTGGGTTGGCTCAATCTTGAGAAGTCTTTTGTAAAGACGGTTTGAAATAAGAATTTGTGTTTTTTAAAAATTCAACATAAGTTTGGCCTAAAATTAATTTTAAAAAAATATTTAGGTATGTTAGCTGTTAGTTACAGTAAATAAAAAAACTAGTAAAAAGTAAAATATATTGTATTATGTGTTTGCACTAATAGAGAACAAGTGAGTACATATTTTTTCAAATTTTTATTCATTTTTAATGATTGAAAAATAATTATAAATGTATCATTAGATACTTAAATTTTATTTTATTTTATTATTTTTTTTCTTCCTATTACATTAATAATTATAAGTCTTAAACAAATTACTTTTTAACAACTTGAATATTTATCCCAAGTAAAATTCCTAAACTTCATATAGAGTTTAGTGTTCATGGTCCCAAAATTGTTATAGAAAGTTGATATAATGAAATAATTAAGATTAATTAAACATAATTTACTTCAATCATATTTGGAGTATTTCTTTAATACTCCCTCCTATTCATTAGTATTGTCCACTTTGGGTTTGGATCGGATTTTAAGAAAAAATGATAGTGGGGTATTTTAAGTGATTATAATAATTGAAAAGGTGGTAGTGGGGTATTTTAAGTGATTATAATAATTGAAAAGGTGATAGTGGGGTATTTTAAGTGATTATAATAATTGAAAAGGTGGTAGGTGGGGTATTATTAAATAATATAAGTTGGGATAGTTGGGGGTATTTAGGTAAAAAGTTTTGCCAAAAATAGAAAGTAGACAAGTGAAGTGACTTTACCAAATAAGGAAAGTGGACAAAACTAATGAATAGGAGGGAGTATTGGAAAAGGATTACAAAATAACATTGGTAGATAATTAGTACTTCCTCAGTTTTAAATCGGTTACAACGTTTATTTCCACTTTTTCGAACTCTAGGATTTGAGGATAAAAAATAGAATTGAAGATTCAAAATGTACTACTCCCTCCGTTCCTTTATGTTCTTCCACCTTACTATAATGGGTAGTTTCAAAAGTTCTTCCACTTTAGAATACTTTCTATTTTTGGAAAGTTTTCATCTCACTTTTACCCCTTAAAACCCCACTTTCCTTACTTCACACTATTATTTAATTATTTTCTCTCTCATACTTCCAATACAATCATTACTCCACACTACTATTTAATTATTTTTTCTCTCATAATTCAAATACAATCATTATTTTCCACTACTATATAATTAAAATAATACCCACTACCACCAAAGATTCCTTCTTTCTTAATATTTGTGAAAAACCCAAAGTGGAAGATCAAAAAGGAACGGAGGGAGTAACATAGAGTTAATTACTGAATTAAAACAAATCATCATATCATCATACATATTGATAAAAATACTGAAAAATGACAAGTGTCATCCTTAAAGAGCCTTCATCCTTAAAGAGCCTTGACAAATGGAATTATTTAAATGAAAGATAATTGATTACATTATAATATTTACCTAATTTAGAATCTGATTTTTTAAAATTGAAGCTAAATTAGGTAAAATATCTATTTATGTTATTAAAAAAATTTTATATATCTGACCTATAATTTGACATATTTAATTGAATGAAAAGTGATATATTTGATAATAATTTTAAAAAAAATGATTATTTAATTTTTGCGTTTAAAAAGTCATGTATTCGATAAATTTAATCACGATAATATATATACTTGCATTATTATGTGAAATTATATTTTTATTTATTTTATGCATTGCACGATTTTATATACTAGTACATGATATATAAATGCTCTGAAATAGGTTTGTACGACTAATATTAAAAGCTCAACTCATCTTGTATGAGACCGTTTCACCATAAAACAGACTCATATAATTAGTCTATTTATCTAACTTATCACTTTTAAGTTGTAAGTAATCACTTTAACACATTCACGTTCATGAATCAGCCTAATAGAAATGGTCTCATACAAGACAAACTGTTAACACAATATATATTGCAACTTGCAACTAATTTAGAATAAGGGCGTATTTACAGTTCAAATGTTGTATAATATTTGTCCAAAAAGGAAAATAAAAAAAATGTAAGACACTTAAATTCTTCATAAATGATTCAGAAGTACATCATAAATGAGCACCAGCAGGTATAAGCCTTTAATGTATACACTTTTTTCTAGCATACTCATTCGAGTAAAATGAAGATCACTAAATACATGTCACATTCCTTGAAAACTTATTTTGCATCATCTGTTTTCTATTTGAAATTTCTACAGAAAAAGCTAGGACACAGCATCAATATTGACGAGTTGCTCGTCTTAGCGTTAGATTCGATATTTTTACTGCAACGGCATCCTTGACGCAGGACCTGCAGCTAAAGAGGCCAAAGGCCGAGAACTTGATATCTTGCACATTGTTACGACTTAGACATCACAAGAGAGCAACTTGAAAATTTTCAGACTCGGGCTGAACTTTCTGTCTGACTCATCTACTAGGCTCAGCAATTCTATCATATAACTCCCGTTGGCTTTTATCTTACACATTTTCCTTGAGCTCAACCAGCTCGTTTTTTGAACACGGATTATCATTACATGCACCATGTTGCATATGCTCTTCACTATTAGCAGCCTCACTGACTTCTTGGGATGGGATTACATCATAAAAAGGATTGCTATTATTTGAGTTTCTCTGCTCAATGTTAGAATGCGGACTAGCACAACGATCTTTAGAGATGGCAGTTACCAGATCATTAGTCAAGCGGAGAATTTCTTCTGGTTTCGAAGTTGTCAAGTTATCAGGATGAGAATTTTTATCATCAGCTTCTTCAAGTCTTTCAGAGGCAAAATTCTGCGAACTTCTATTTACGCGTTCACAGTAAGTTCCCGAAGCATCATATACCTCCTTGGTTCTTGAGGCACTTTGCAGTTGAGCAGTAGGCATGAGGTTGGGATCAGAATCTTGAGGGTCGATTTTGACCTGATTTATGACATTTACATCATGTGGAGCAATAGTTACGAGCAACTTCCCTTCTGTGTTGGTTTCTTTCTCAGATGCTTCCAAGTTACCGTCGGTTACAAAAGCAAGATCAAGAGCCGGTTTCCCCTCGTCAATTACTTCATCAACTTTGCTATTATTTTTCAAGGCCGACTTGGACAAATTACTTCCAGAAAGTTTAGAGGCAGCACTTGGAGAGTTGAGCAAGCCAAGTGAGAGGTCCTGTGCACATGCAGATGATTCGAGGTTTGGCTCAATGCTGCGAGCATCAATTTTGGGTCCATCTTCGGCAGTGACAGTTACTAGATCACTACTCAAATTATCCTTGGCAACTAGCTCAGAATCAGAAACATGATTTCCTAGTTCAAAAACTTCAGGAATTTTATTGTTATTTTCTGTACCTGACTTCGGTGAATTACTTATCAGCAATTCAGAGGAGTCTTTATCAACAACATCATCAATGAGATGATCACTAGACAGTTTATCCTCACCCACTAGCCAAGAATCACTAGCATGTTTTCCAACATTGAAGGTTTCTGCAAATGACCTGGGAGGAATATTTCTCTTGACTTTTGATGATGTTTCAGAATTATTATCAATCTTTTTAGCAGCGGAGAGATTTTGCAAATCAACAGCGTTGCCACGTAGACGTGCAGGTGTTTGAAGATTTGCACCAGTCGTAAGTTGTTTAGGCTTCGCAGTTCCAGCAGCTACACCTGCCATTTTAGAAGTACTAGTGCCAAGCTTTGTCTTGTTTGCAGTCCCAAAAGGGCTTAACGTTCCAGATACTGATCCAGGAAGGTTGCTTGGTAAGGCAGAACGAGACCTTGAGCTGCTAGGAGTTCTGGCAACAGCTTTCACCTGTGCAAGACATTCTTCATTTAAGTTAAGGATACAAAAAAAGCTGCAAAATAATTTAATAACAATTCAAATATATGCGAGCTCAGTACAAAAACTACCAGAAGACTTAAAAGTATCCAAGATAAAATAACTGACCCCATCAAAGAAACCATTATTTGGCGATGGCTTTCGAAGACCAGAGGGTTTAGCAAATCCAGGACCGGTATTAGATGCAACATCCCCAGCTGATGGTTGCTGCAATGATTGTTTAGATATGTCTGATACCTGATGATCGTGTCCTGCCAAAGCTCTATCAATGGATAGCTTATGCATATTTCGAGAAGCATTACTTTCAACCGTAGCATCTTTAGAGGAAGGGAGACGAGGATTAAAGCCAAAATGCTTTTGGTTAACTGTAGCCGTTGAAGAAGATGACTCTGTGGACCATTCACTAATAGAGCTTGCTGGTGATACACTAGGAGAGAGGTTTGATGTAGACTTCACATATGCTGAGAGACGGGATTCCTTATTTTGAGATTTAACCTTTTCTACAACTTTAGATGAAGTTTTGGTTTTGGAAACAGATGGCAGATTGACATTCTTGTCGATCTTTCTTCTGGTAACACCTGTTTGAGATTTCTGAACACTTTCAGATGGAGAGCTACTAGAGCTATCACAAGAAGAGCGTGAGCTGTGTGTTGTGGATCTGTTCAGTACTGAAGAAGCTGCAGAAGTTTTGGACAAAATCTGAGCTTTCGGTAACGGTTTTCTTGGATTAACCTGCCGGGAAGCTTTGGGCACTGAAGCTCCTTCCCCTGCACCTTTTGAAACAATATTAATGTTAAAAGTTGTTTTGCTTGGAATGTTGATTTACCTCAGCAATATTAAGAGGTAATAAAGTAGATAAGTCATTTACCCATCACATTTCCTACAGCATTAGCATCTTGTTTGACACGACCTGCTCCGACAGACATCCTTTTAATAGTTGGTTCGCCAACCACCTTAAGTTGCTTTGAAAGCAGAGAGGTAGGCTCTCTACTTCGGTTGATAGGAGGCTTTGATAACAAAAAATTGAGCTAATGTTAGTTAAGCTGAATTTGCTGTAAAACACAAATTACATTAAGAGAAAAATATCATTTTAAAAATTCTTTGACAGCCAGCCCAAATTCTGAGAAGTAAAGAATACTTGTTGCAACTTTATGTACACCAAATATTTTTTGCATAAATATCCCAAAATTTCTCGTCTTACAAACTTCAAATGAGTTCTATCATGTGTCCACTCCTGTACTTCCTCTTCCTCCATTAGAAGTCATTTGGTTAATATTACGAAAAGGACAGAGATCTAGAAAGAAAATGAAATGGAAAGAAATGTAAAACCCCCAACATCTAATAATTTGTTTGGTATACATCACAACAGCTATTCACTTTCTTCCCTAAAAAGTACACCGTTCACCCTTCTTTCCCTCCCATTTAAGCTCAAGCATCAAATTGATCCACAGCAAAAAGCCACAGTTATTCCTACACAAACATCTCTGTTCACCAGTCTCAACGAGCCCCATGCCTACCAACCCATCACTATAGTCTTGGCTATTGAACGACTTAAGCAGCTGAAATCGACCATGAAAGCTCCTTATCTAACAGCACTAATTACAGAGCTTTCTATGGCTGAATCTAACCATCTACTCTCAACCATAAGCTTTTCATAACGAGGGATGCCTTCAAGGCTTCACTTTGTTTCCTTCCAACTCTAGTGATGGTAGTTTACTTTTTTATTTGTAACTCATAAAGTCATATTGGTAGTGTTGGCTAAAGGTGAGTGAACTTGCGGTGGTTGATAAGAAACATAGGAGTCACCAACGGTGTAGCTGGAAAAAGTGATGTGCTGGTGAGTGGAAGCCAGGCTGGAGCAAGTGGAGTTGATGGCTGAGATTTGGAAACCCAAGTTGGAGAATTTAAGTCCTGAAGTTAGACTAGGGAATAATGAAAAGGAGTTTGGGGGTAAAAGCAAACTGAAAAATGGAAAATTTATATATCACAAAGATAGCTCTGACCCAAAAGTCCCTACGGTTTCTTGTTCACCCCCAACCAAACTGCCGTCTAGTCTATTCTCTCTATAAATCTATTCTCTTTATAAAACGTTGGTAATCCATATTCAGAACCTAAACAAACAAATTTTATGGGATGGAGGGTGGAGAGAATAACAAGCATATCCACTTTAAAAAGTGAACGAAAAAGGCTGATCCTCCTACTGCAATTCTAAAAATTGATAAAATGATGAGCAATTATGAAGAAAATTGTGATACGCACTGCACATAAATGGTGGTGCTACAAAGAAATAACATACCTTATCTTGTTTGGAAACAGAAATAGGTTTAAGTGTTCTCACGCGCCCTTGAACACCAGAATTAAGTTTGTTGGAAGATAATTTGGGATTTGCCTGCCAGAGTCAGAATTCATCTAGTTGAGTGTCACCAAATATTCAAATTCTAAAAAGAGCATCATCAGATTAGCTTACCAATTTGTGAGAAGAAGGCTCAGCATTCTTTGTTGCTGGGAAAATAACAAATAAAAATTAGTTCCAATAAATTATAACTATTCAAAACACAATCAGAGATGAATTGTGATGCACAGAAATTTTGCATACGGAAAATATGCACAAACAGTGAGGCTGAAAGAAAACTTAAACACTGAAAAAATATATCTCTACTTCTAGAACAACTTAGAGCTCTACCATCCATTTTTTAATACATGATAACATAAGCAAATAGGTCAGGCTTATTTTGACACGACTCAGATTTCATCAACATTAAGCACCATTTAAGGAATTACAACGGGACTTCAAATTTTAGCAAATTACGCACCAAGCTATGACACCAAGATACAACACCAAGTTCAATAAGCAAATAGGTCAGGCCTATTTTGACGTGACTCAGATTTCATCAACATCCCACGTGTGGTCCCACACACTTGTAAACATAAATCCCATATCAGAGTTCTCATTGTTATTTATATTGCAACTATCCAACTCAAATTATTGTTTCAACTCCGATTTTTCTTTAGAAACAAGCTTTGACTAGAATCTAGGCAAAAAACTCAGAGTACATAAACCCACCTAAACCACCAGTAAAAAAATACAGCAAAAAGGCAATGGCGCTCAATCACAAGTCACAACTTACAGGTCAGATGAAGCAAGCAAAAGTGGTTACAGGTTTTATCAGAACCATAAGCAATCTACTTAAATTTTGAAAAGTTGAACAGCTAACAAAAGAAAGAATCACAGTACTTACAACGTTCATCTGTAGATTTCTCTTTTCTAAGGATTTTAGAGCCACAGCTATTCCCTGTTGTGGAAGATTTACTGCATCTCTGAATAGAAGCTCTAATATCACAGAATAGATCAGCCTCAAGACTTTCCAGTGTCAAATCACTCTGAAAAGTGGAGATTGAATCAGTGGATTTGCTTAATTCTTCTTGGATACCGGGTAGAAATGAATTCTGTTTCGCACCGGTCTCAGCTCCCTCAATTATGCTTGACAACTCCTCAGGATCAAGAACTCCTGTAAATAATAGAAGTCCTTGTAATGCAGGTTGCAGAACATAAATAATAGTAATGGAATAAAATTCCAAAATACATTTGACATAAACCATACCAGCATTTGTAAAAAATGCGCTATCCCAGGCCAAGCTTTTGCGCAGATTACACTTGCCATTTTTTAAAGGTCTTTGAAAAGCGAACGAATCAGATGGCGGGTGTATAGGCATTCCACCAGCAAAGCCTGGATTGTCCTCTATGCTTACATCTGTAAGAGACAAAGAGCATCTTTAAATATGAGAACTTGTGAAGCACTAATCACCAGTGTATCTTTGAGCTGATTAATCCACAATGACACGGTAGATAAAACTAAATCCTCAAATAATATAGCATCAACATAATAAAATAATGTATACTTAAAAAATAAAAATGTAACATTCATGAAAAAAATATCTTCAAAGACACATATATCTACATTGTATTCTTAGGAATCATTTTATAATAATAGGTATACTATACATCTTTGTAAACCAAGTACCATTCATGATAGAGCAAAACCAAGTTTTCATAAAAAGAATAGGAACAAAATTAAGTTCATGAAAAATACATTTACACAATTACAAACACCCATTCATCTTGCATTTCATTCAATTAGAAGGGAAAACGCAAGTAATTTAAAATTAAAGAAGTTATATTTATTATATACATAGTACATACTATATGAGCAGCCAGTACAAACCAAATCAGATATACCAAGCAACTCATACTGGTTGCTCAATATATGTTGATTTAATGCGAAAATATTTGCACCACATACTCTCATAGATGAAGACAACAAGGGTATCAGCCAATATCATTAAATGAATCAGACTTCAATAGTATATCTCTATTCCTGGGGACTGGAAAAAGTGTGATATTTGCAACAAAGCGCATGACTCAAGAAAACAAGGCACATCACCCAAATGGTTTGTGATTTGGGTGTAAATTACACCCTCTTACTTCTTAGCTTGAGCAAAGTCATTCAATTAAAATTCTAGTTTGTTTAGGTCACTCAACCTAATAGAGATCTTTGTGTTGTACATAAGGCGAGGTTATTCCTAACAAACAGATACTTGACATCGATAGAAAGTATCCTACAACTCCTATAAGGTGTTGTTGCAAAGACAAAAACAAAAGAAAAGGTAGGCATGTACACCCACAAAAACTTCTCAAGTTACACAACATGCCAAAGCAGGCATCCCAAGTCCCAACAATATAGGATCGGTTACATGAACTCAACTATTACTCTATTAGTTTTTTATATTTAATATCAATGCTGTTCTTGATAAAAAAAAAAGATATTATTATTGAATTTTTTTTCAACTATTTTCACTACATTTATAATATTTGCAGAATGTACGTCGTTGTGGATTTAGTTTATAGGCTATAGTTTCACAAGATTCATGTTTAAGCTCTTCAAAAGGCCTCATAAATATTAAAATTGAACGACATAGTTGCAGCATATATCCTAATGAAGGGCGCTGATTGACACTAGAGGTAGTGATTAAGCACACAAATCCAGTAGAGTATCACCTCCTTTTAATAATTTCAAAATTGCGCTACAATTTCCAATAATTTCAAGTACACACAAGATCCAGCAGAATATCACCTCTATTAAATACGTTCAAAATTACGCAGCATTTTACAATAATTTCAAGCACATACAAAATCCAGCAGAATATCACCTTCGTGAAACAATCAACAATTAGGGCAAAAAAAAATAAACAATCCAAAAAAATCGAGTAAAAAGAGTAATAAAATCGACAAAAATTAAACAAAATTCCACAAAATAGGAATCGAATAATAAAAAACAACAGATTAAAACATGTATGAAGAAATAAGGAAATCAAAAATCGACCAGAAGAAGAAGCCAAGAGGAAATCATCATCCGAAGCAGAAACGTCAATGAGAGAAAATCCATCAGTTTCGGCATCAATGTGAAGCGCATCCGGATTATCCATGGCCGAAAATTGAGAGATCGGAAAGAAATCGAAGTGAAATTGTTAGTGAGAGAAGTGCGAAGCGAGAAAGAGAGAATTGAGGAAGAAGCGAAAATGAAAGTTATGAAAGGGAAAGAGGAAAAGGATGAACAGTAGAACGAGAGTATTTGGCTATATTCAATTTTCAAAAAACAGAGCCGTTATCCCTTAATTAAAACCTAAAAAAAATCCCAAATTCTTGCGGACCGTCTATAGCATAGAAGGGTAAATACAGGTCAGCCCTTTTGTTAAACGAGTAATTGAATATTCATGTCAGTCATTGGGCTGGGCTATTGAGAGTCTCTCAGGAGACATTCTAAAAAAAATTAGGGGTGCTAGCTTAAAATTTTGCCCTAATTAACTTTAGAAAAAATTAGCCCTAATTTTGTAGAAAATTGATTTTATATCTTACAGTGATTAATTAACAATGTCATCATTATTTCTCTTAATAATAATCAATAAAATTTATTATTATTTAATTCTCTTATTTTCTCTCATCACTATTACAAACGCTATAGATATTACTACTATTGTCGTCGCCACTACTATCAGAAATTTTGTCATCCCCAACACTGACACCACCACTATCACTAAAAATGGAAAACAATACACAACCTAATGGAATTCAAACTATCATTTTCAGAATTCAAGTCACCCACAACCAAACTAATAACTTAAGGACTAGAATCGAAACAAGATTCTATAAATTATGAAGTAATATAGTTGTGAACGTCATAACTTGACGCCAATGGCATTAGAAATAATTTAGAAGGTGATGATTTGGTGATATAGTGAGAAGACAGATAATGGGTCAGTCAGAATTGGGTTTGTAGAGTGGTGCTGTGGTGATGGGTGTTTTTTGGTGGGTGAGGGTGGTTGGTGTGTGCATTAATGGGCTAGGAAGGTTATGGTTTGGTGGTGTCTATGTGAGGTAGTGGTTGTTTGGGTGGGGGTAGTTTAAGAAAACACACAGATAGGGTTATAATTTGAATAATTTTCAGAGTTGAATTTAACATCTTATAAAAATTTATTATATTTTTTTTGTTAAGATCATATTGTATGAGACTGTTTGGCCCTACAGACCAACACAAATCTTTCACGCATTCTAAAATTGCTCCCTATCAAGCATGCTAAATTGTGGAATTCTAATTAGCACATAAATTCAATTGAAAAGAAGATTTACCTTGTTAATATAGTAGTCTATCAATTCTTTTTAGAACTCAACTCGGATTATTATATTATTATTATTATATTAATTCATAAATAATAAAAACTTATGAAGTTATGATGACTCGGGTAATTACTCAAGATCTACATTTAAATTTCATAACGAAAAATTGTTATCGATCCAATAAATAATCAAAACAATTAAATCCATGAGAACATTTTGTTTAATTATAATAGATCCAACAAATAATTTGTTTGCTTTTAATAGAGTAATCAAAACAAATTATGGAATAGTTTACCTATACAAAATTAGAATTTAGAATTTTAGTCTATCGAAGAAATTAATGTCATGTCAATCATCACTATGAAAAAAAAAGACATTAAAGTATGTTCGTATTGTAAGGGTCTATAAATTATTTTTTTTCCTCAGGGCCACTAAATTGTCTGATACGGCTCTGACACTTTATATATCATTGAAGTCCTTTCACGCATTGGCATATGGTTTTGAGATGATATATCTTTGGTTTATGAGATGTGTTTACTTTGTATTTCCTTGGTTATATGATTGATAACAAAAAGGATGGAATAGATTTGGAGGGAATATATAGACAAATTTTGTTTTAAATACAATATGTATTAAGATGGAAAAATTTAGAGGAAAAACACTCATTTTCCTTTATTTTCCTTTCTCTTTCCTTCCAAACAAATAAAATGCACTCTGCCTTTTTAATCCTTACCCCTTCTCTTCCTTTCCCTTCTTTTCATTCGTCTTTACTTCTTTTCACTCTCCTAATAAACCATCCAAATATAATGTTCGTGATACAATGACACGTGGCCTAAGAATTTATTGCATTAGTAGATAGATAAATAAATTTAAGTTTAGCAAAAAAGAAATTTTAAAAATAAATTAGAATTTTAGATAATAAATTATGCAATAAAAAATTTACTAAATGAAATAAAAATAAATTACCAAGCTTCATTAAAAAGGGACGAAGAATTTTCCCTAGAATAAGTTGTTTGGAGAATTGTATTAAATAGAAATTTACATGAAAATTCATTGTTGAAAAAAGGAAAAAAGAGAGAAGAGTCATATAGACATATAGTCATGTAGAATAGAGCTTTCAAAGGAAACTTTTCATGGGAAGTAATTGGGTGCTAAGATTATTTGAATTCAGTAAAAAAAATTAAAAAAAAAAATGAATTTTAACAGTGCGTTTGGTTAGTGGTACTAAATAGTGGTAATAGTAATGATTATAATGTAAATTTAATCAAAAGTTTCATATAATCACAAAAAAGTTTTTTTTGTTTACAAATTTTCATTGTCAGTTTGTCACCTAATACCACCTCTCCCAATGGTAACGCGTTGTAATGAATTTTATGAAGAAAACGATAAGATTGAAATTGGACAAGTATGACCATCAAGGTAGCCAAGAGATGTTTCAACCAAAATTACACTAATTTTTCATTCTCATTATCACCGTTTATTACCACCCACCAAACAGACTGTAAATAGCATATCATGCAAAGAAAAACTTATTAAATCAGGATAAAAGTAAATAAGAATTTTCCATAGAATATTGTATTACAATAGAAATGTAAATGAAAAGTTTATTATTGAATTGTATTATAATAGAAATGTCAATGAAAAATTTATTATTGGAAAAAAGAAAAAAGAGAAAAGTCATATAGAGTTTTCAAAGGAAGCTTTTCATGAGAATTAATTAGGCGCCAAATTTATTAGTGAGACAATGATCCGCCGCCTAATAATGTATTGTATTAGTATGGATAATAATAATAATAATAATAATAATAATAATAATAATAATAATAATAATAATAATAATAATAATAATAATAATAATATTAAAAGGATAAAGCTAAATGTATAAATAAAAATAAAAAATTAAAAATATAGTAATTTTAATGGGAAAAAAAGGGATTACTTAAATGAGATTCCTAATTCTAATTTAAATCAATTAAGCAGCTGAATGGAGGATAATAGGTGAAATCCGACAAATTTAGGCCGCCATACAGTTTTTGGAAAAATTGAATAAAATAAATATTTTTTGAAAAAATTGCAAAATAAGCTTGAAGAAAGCCATAATTTACGTCTCTGTGTCTGAGCTTTAGGTTAGACTTTATTCTATATTACTAACAACGAACAAAAAATTTACCACAACTTTATTCGGTGTTACCTATAGCAAAGAAAAGAAAGACAATGTAATAACGTTGAAGCGAAAAAAAACATGTTATTAATAGCCAACAAGCGTTGTTATTATATTTTTGTTCTTTTAAATGTTATGACATTATCTTTAATTTGTTTGCTGTTAGTAAAAGTGAACAAATAAATTTGAATTTTTTGACCAATTTTTTTGTACACATGACTTCAAATTTAACATGTAGACACTTATTTTGGGAATTAAAACTTTTTAATTTGAATATTTTTTTTAAAATAAGTTTTTATAAAAAAATTTCACTTTTTGTGAAAGTATCCAAATTCATGAAAATTGGGTGACCTAATTGAAACTATCCCATTAACTTTTTGACTTTTTTAGGCTTGAAATTTAGTTTAGAAGTTGTATGATTATTATATAATTATGGACAGGTGAACTAATCCAACTTGAATTTAGATGGGAAATTTGAATCATCTTGATTATTCCTATAGGCCAAGATTGGGATTAGTTCTCATCTACTAATAAAATATCACAAATTCTTGTTATAGACCGTCTATAGTATAGACGGGTAAATATGAGCCAACCCATTTTGCAAAATTAGTAACTGATTAGTCATTAACCTTACATCTAAATTTAAAATCATTGAGCTGGGCTGTTGGGAGAGTCATCTTTGCTATAGACGATCTCTCAGGAGACCTTCTAAAATTCTTGCTATAGACCGTCTATAGCATAGACGGGTAAATATAGGCAGAGCATTTTGCAAAATAAGTAACTGATTAATGATTAACCTTATTTTTAAATTTAAAATCATTGGGCTGGGCTGTTGGAAGAGTCGTCTTTGCTATAGACGGTCTCACGTTAGACCTTCTATTAAAATATTTGGTTACTTGGATATTTTTATTTTATTATTTTCAAAAATACATGGAATAATAATATGTATGCCAGGATACAGCTTCTGGATTAGCTGACGTTCCTCAACTAATTGAAGTTTCACCAAGAAAAATACCTACCACAGCCCCACAATTGAATAAATCCACTCATACATACTAGTATTCAAAAATTGAAAAAATTATTTTTAAAAAATACCCAAAATAATAAGAATCGGAATAACGTTATGATACTGTTTTCCTTTTGTTCGTTATTGGTAGAGATGTTGAACATAGACCCGAGACCCGAATATAACCGACCTTGTAACCAAACTTGATTTGGCCCGGACTTCAAAAATGATTTACAATTATGTAAAACACCATATGGACACAAAACCTGATTTCAAACCGTCCCGAAACACCTAACCTGAAATCAACTCGATTACCTGAATGAACACCTCTAGTTGTTAGTAACAGCGAACAAACCCAGCTTGAAAACAAATACAATTATTTTATTGGATTTAAAATTTGAGTAAATGGTTATTATTGTCATATAGTGCGTCACTTAAGGAGATAGACAAGTAAATGCCACATCCTTTTCCCACTTAAATACAACAATTATATTTCCCTAATTATATTCCTATGTATTAACTCATTTCATATGAACCACATATATCACATACTCCATCTTCCCTATGCTAATCACTAATTACTACCACCCTTTAATTTCATTACCCATAACTTAAAATGCCTCTTAGTCATCTCTGCTACATTCTCCCTACCGAGCCCGAGCCTGAGCCCGGGCCTGGGCCCGATTCCAAGCCCGAGATGGTGGGTGAAGTTCATGCCACTAGCACCAAGAAGAGGAGGATGAACATCCATGATCAAATATTGTGTGTGCTGCGACGATCACTGCGACACATATGCTGCAAGAACAACACCCAGACGGAATCGGAAGAAAAGGGAATGTTCCATGACATAAAAGGAGTAGAATTGGGAGCTTGTGTCAAGATGGAGAGCAATCTACCAAACCCAAAAGTGTTTAGTTATGCAGAGCTTTATATAGGAACTAATGGTTTCAGCCCGGAGATGGTGTTGGGAAGTGGTGGTTTTGGCCGGGTTTTCAAGGCTGTATTACCGAGTGACGG
The DNA here is from genome assembly GCA_019776075.1 of Amaranthus palmeri. Lineage (NCBI taxonomy): Eukaryota > Viridiplantae > Streptophyta > Magnoliopsida > Caryophyllales > Amaranthaceae > Amaranthus > Amaranthus palmeri. The sequence goes on along the minus strand of JAAKBH010000271.1, from coordinate 2,244,931 downwards.
TACTGAGGTTGCTGTCAAGTGTTTGCTGAACCATAATAAGGCATCATCACATGGTTCACATCCTCACATAGACAAAACATTTGCTGCTGAGTTGGTTGCTGTCGCGCATTTGCGTCATAGGAATCTGGTTCGGTTGAGGGGTTGGTGTGTGCACGAGTCTCAGTTACTTCTTGTGTATGATTACATGGTTAACCGGAGTCTTGACAGGGTCTTGTTCAACTCGAGCGTTAACCCTTTTCTCGATTTCCAAAAACGGGCTCAAATTGTGTTGGGTTTGGCTGCAGCTTTGTTTTATCTGCACGAGCAGCTCGAGACTCAGATCATCCATAGGGATGTCAAAACCAGCAATGTGATGCTTGACTCCCATTATAATGCTCGCCTTGGAGACTTTGGCCTTGCTCGTTGGCTCGAGCACGACCCCATAGAGTCCCCTTCTCCTTACCACCAACCTAGTAGTCGTACGCTCCTTTCTTCGTCCAGGAGATCTTCTGAGTATGATCAATTTCGGCTTGCAGAAACCAGTCGAATTGGCGGGACTATAGGGTATCTGCCCCCAGAAAGCTTCCAGAAGCGATATGTTGCCACTGCCAAGTCAGACGTTTTTAGCTTTGGGATTGTGGCCTTGGAAGTTGCCTGTGGCAGGCGTGCTGTCGATCTTACTGTTCCTGATGATAAAATCATATTATTGGATTGGGTTCGGAGATTGGCTGATGAGGGCAGCCTGTCGCTTGCTGCTGATCCTCGACTACCTAAGAAATCTTATCAGGTTCGAGACATGGAGCGTTTGATTCATCTGGGACTCCTTTGCACCGTGCACAATCCCAAATCCCGTCCTTCGGTCAAGTGGGTTTTGGATGCGCTTTGCGGAAATATGTCCGGCAAACTTCCATCGCTCCCTTGTTTCAGGGCTCATCCTCTGTATATCTCCTTGTCAAGCAGCAATTCCTCAGACTCGAGCAAACGTAATGCCACACCCAACTCTACTAATACTACTGCCTCGGTGTCATCCATGCTCACCATCTATATTACATCCGCGGGAAAAACCTTATTTGTGACAGCCGAAGGTATTACTGACAGCAAAGAGGCCTCTTTCGATACAGACACAGACGTAAACGCCACGAAAAAAGACATTGTGCCTTTAAAATACCCATCTGATACAGAGGTAAAAAGCAGTATGTCTGTCAACTGCTCATTTCCCGTTCCTACGGTTGCCACACCAAGAGACATATCGTACGCAGAGATTGTTTCTGCAACCCACAATTTTTCGGATAGTCACAGAGTGGCAGAGGTTGATTTCGGGACAGCTTACGGGGGCTTCTTGGATGACCATCACCATGTCCTGGTGAAGCGGCTTGGAATGAAGACATGTCCAGCCCTACGGACCAGGTTCTTGACAGAGCTTCAGAATTTGGGAAGACTTCGACATCGCAACCTAGTACAATTGCGTGGATGGTGCATGGAGCAGGGAGAAATGCTGGTGGTCTACGATTACTTAGCTAGTCGCCTGCTCACCCACCTGCTGTTCCATAATACCCGCTGCAAGGTCCTCCAATGGCCCCACCGTTATAGTATCATTGCAGCCCTTGCATCCGCAATTGTGTACCTGCACGAGGAGTGGGACGAACAAGTAATCCATAGAAACATCACATCGTCTTCCATAATTGTCGATGCAGACATGAATCCTAGACTCACCAGCTTTGCACTTGCGGAGTTCTTGACCCGAAACGAGCATGGACATCATGTAGCCAACGACAACAATTCAGTTCGGGGGATCTTCGGGTACATGTCACCCGAGTATATGGAGTCTGGAGAAGCAAACACAGCTGCTGATGTTTACAGCTTTGGCGTGGTGGTGCTTGAGATGGTCAGTGGCCAGATGGCTGTCGACTTTCGACACCCTGATGTGCTTTTAGTCAAGAGGGTTCGAGAGTACGAAGCGACAGGAAGGCCTTTAGAGGGCTTGGCAGATCCACAATTGGGTAGGGAGTATGAGCCTCAGGAATTTGTAAGACTCTTGAAACTGGGGCTGGCTTGTACACATTCCGACCCACGTTTACGACCTAGTATGAGACAAATCACGAGCATACTCGATGGGAACAGTTCCTGCTTCTTCCAAGGGTGTATGGAGGGAATTGAAGAATGGAAACAAGCTAATTCTTATTCCTTGTCATTGATTAGAAGAATCCAGGCATTAGGAATCCATTGAGATGTTGAAATGGATCTGTTCTGTCATGGGATAAGATGAACACATTACATTGTATAACAACAAACTATAAGCAGGCTTAGAAAGATTGAACTTCACATTAGATTCTAATGTCTTGATTGTATATAGAGAAAAAATATATATTATATTAACAAAATGAGTCAGTATCATCATCATTATACCCAGTATATCCCGCCCATAGAAAACTATGATTAGGGTCTGAGGAGGAAAGAATAGAGGCAACTCGCACCCATTAGAAAATGCACCCAAAATAAACATCATCATCATACGTGATATATCCAACTCATAAAAGTTATAATCAAGATCTGAGTTTAGACGTCAATTGTATTTCAAAGTTTAGCATTCTCAAAAAAACTTGGAGATAACCGAGGGATTTTCCTATAATGCTCACAAACAAAAGCGAAATGATGTCCGATAACGGATCTAATCAATATGCAAAACGGGCACATATTAAATCCTTTTACTCGGTATATCCCGCTCATAAAACATATAGTTAGTGTCTGAAGAGGGGACGAAACACGGCAAACAACACCCTAACAAAGGAGATGCGAAAGATGAGCTACTGAAAGTCTCGGCTCGAGAAAGACCTACAATGAAAACAAAAGACACAATAGATATGCAACATAAAAACCCAGAATCTTAACATTCCATTAAACTCTGCAGTGACAGCAAAAACCCAAAAGAGAGTCAATTAAGATGATTTCCACAAAACTGGATCTTAATTTTGCCATTTCTAGAGTAATCAAAGAAACCTATAGAAAAAGATGTACTCTATTAGCATATTTATATACAAGTTTACAACCGCATTACTGAAAGTTTAGTTTCCTTCGACGTTTTGGTTCAACAGATGCGGATTTATGTGGCAATGTAGCATCGTTAAGCCGATAACAGACGAGTGAAGGTCCGAATATTTCGAACTTTCCTGAACTACTGAATGCTGTTTCAGCATCCGAACGTTTCTTAAACACGACTCTAGCACAGCTTTTTTTGGTTAATACTTCAGTCTCTGATTCCTTCAAAGGGCCAAAGTGGCTGAATATCTTATTTAGCTTAGCTTCAGATGGAATCGAATCCAAGTCGCTGAATTTCAGTGTTAAAGCTGTAGGCGAATCTTCCTGTTCCGATGCACCATTGTCAGATTGGATGACCTTCCGAGGACATGAGATTGTCGAGTCTGTCTCTTGTGAACAACCTGAAACTTCATCTACTGCCGCCATCATGACACCACTCGAGGAAACTTTCTGCTCGGGGAAACTGATGATCATGTCCGCGCAACAACCATCTTTTACTGCTTCCGGGTCAGCCATTTCAGCAGGATCTGATCCTGTAGGACCGTCGTTCAGCTTGCCAACCGTACCTTCCTCCCCAGAATCCTCAAGCTTCTGCAAGAGCTCACAGTCAGGAACAACTGAATTTCTAAAATGGGAAATGAAATTGACCGTTTTACTCAACAAATCGTGTTTTTTGAAAGGTTCAGTAGCAGCCAAGTGCAGCTGTACAAGAATTACATCAACAGAAACAGACTCAGGATTGTGTTTATCATATAGCTTGCTGTTACCTTCATCGTTCATGGGTTTCCCTTTAGATGACCCGTCATGTTTTAGTAAAGGCGATCGCTGGCTAAGCCGACCAGCAACTTTTAGAATACTTTCTCCAACTCGAAAAGACGGGTTTGTAGCTCTGGATTGTAAAGTATCTGTTCTGTGTGGACTAGTTTCCTTTACTTTCGAGTCATCGGGAAACAAATCAACCTTCTTTCGTTTCCTGATAGGCGATGTGACAGACTTACTCCTAGCAATTTTTTCGGTTTCTTCATCGATTTTCTTAGATACACTCGATTTACCAATCGAGTCAGACAAGTTCTTAGCTTTTTCTGTCGAACGACCTGTATCACCAGACGTTTTCTTCCTTTTCAACACCCTGTTATCATCTTCCACCATGGTTTCAGCCTCATTACTCACATATCCCATCAGCAATCCAAATTCAGCTAAATGATAAATACCCTTCCACCTATAAAACGCAGCCGTTTGAGCTCGTGCAACCACCCGTTCTAGCCTGTCAACATTAGTACAAGACCCTAGTGCCAAATCCTTAACATAACCAAGAAAATTCAACGGCTCAAACGATGATGCACTAAAAAACCGATCTCCTCCCTCTCGAATCCTCGATTTTTCTCGTATTCCGGTGTTTTCAACAACCTGAGTTTTCAACCTGTTATAAACATCATCAACAATACATCGACACGAAAGACCAAACTCCACTCGCCTCAAAACCTCTTCCAAAACACAACCAACAGCATGATGAAAAGCTTCCATATTTGTCTGTTTAACCATTTGAGAGAAATTTGGGGCAAATGATTTCAACTTTGCCTCACTATTCCAAGCAAAAGTTTGATCCCCAAAGTAACCTACCAAATAACCCTTTGACTTAGAATATTTCTTAGCCTTATCAGATGCATCCCCGGGTTCAAATATCTGACCCGGCCACCATGGATGACTCCTTACTTTGCCCCAAACTAAATCAGATGGGTAAAACCCTTTACTCTTTTCATCATCTTTCCCATCATTATCACTCACGACAACTCGATTTTCGACATCAAGATCAATCTCAGAAGCACTACAAATTACAGTTTTCTCTGACTCCGATTTCGATTCATTACCATATTTCTCATCAGTAACAGATTCTAGAACTAAATCTTGTGCAGAAGAATTGAATTTCTCCTGAACAACTACCATTCCTAAATCATTCCCAGAACCCTTTCCTTCTCTCTTATCACTCAAAATCTCTGAAACCACCCTAGAACTTCTCTCTCCATCGTGATCAACCTCCATAACTTGTGATTCATTGTTATCCTGAGCTAGGGTTTCGTTCATTGAAACAACATCTGTATCATTAATTTCAGAATTAACGACATTGTTGTTAGGGAAATCATCAGGACCGACTTCGGATTGCATGTCTCCAGCCTTATAACTAAATCAGAAAATAAATGGAAGCAATAAGTTTGGAGGAGTATATGCAAATCTAATAACAATAAAGGGGAAAGCAGGGGAGACCGGAGCAAAGTATATATACTTATATATTTTAAAGAAAAATGAAAATGGCGTCCGCCATTGTTAAAGGAGGAAGTAGAAAGCTAACCTTGAGAGTTGAGATGGGTTTTGCTGGGTTAGGGAAGGATGGAGTGTTGAAGAAGTACAGAGCAATGAGAATATGAGATTGACCATCCTGCCATTTCTATTAACTTGGTCTTAAATCTAACTAGAAAAAAATAGTATGATTTTTACTTTTTATCTGTCAATTTTTAATTTAATTTATTCATAATTTTTATAAGACATATTATATGACTTTAAAAATAGAAAAAATTAGAAAATTATATTAATACCAAACAGTTCCTTGACATGGTATTCGAGCTAACGTTACATGAGGTCACAGATTCGAATCTCAACCACCCTTCATTAAGGTGGAATTTCAGCGCTTATGTGCATTCACACTTCTAGTCAATGAACTATTGTGTGAGGGCTAGCGTGTTAGAGTGTAACATATTGATATCATGGGACTTCAACCATCAGCTTAAGTTTATGATTGAATTTGTTTATTGACATAAATAGAAAATCAAATTTTGTTTCATTTAGAGCAAGTCGCTCTTGTCTCATGATTTCAAGAAGATCATTGATTCTATTACCATCCTAATAGTTGACAGAAATATTATGAAAGTACACAAATTTTCGTGAGAGACAGTTTCTTCGAGAGACGCATTAAATATATGGGATAAATAGTCCAATTAATACAAATTAAAGACAAAATAAGAATGTAGACTTCTTGTTTTGATATCGTCTTTTTAAAAGACTGTCTCTCATAAGAATATCAGATAGAAGTCTCAAGTTTAGTTAGGATTAGTTCATGTTTTGTCTTGGTAACATACGTTTGTGATGATCAAAATTCAGAGAGATGGTCAAATTCGAACATGGGTTAGTAATTTTATTTGTTTCAAATGTCAAACCGCACCAAATTGAACTTGTTCTAAACAAAACTATTTATGGTTTAAGAATTTAAAATTAGGTATTTATTTAGTACATCACAAACAAACAGCTAAGAATTATAAATCATATTTTAATTATGCAGATTGATCTAACGCAATTAATTAATTAAAAAACAGATTAAGTTGAATTGATCCATTTACTTTGGTCAAAACCAACTTGTTAAGGATCAGATAAATAAACACAACACATTTTCCTTCCAAATCCGTCCATAATCACCTCCACTCTTAACCAATCATGCCAAAACCTTAATTTTCTCCGGTCATATAGAGGGTGTTAGGTAACCTCTACACTTAACCAATCATGCCAAAACCTTAATTTTCTTCGGTCATATAGGGGGTGCTCCGGTCATATAGGGGGTGTTAGGTACTTGGCTTTACCTTAGATGTTTGATTAGCTTTTCGCTTTTAACTCTTTGGTTAATCAAACAGCCAAAAATGTGTTTGATAAATAACTTTTAAGCCAACTAAAAAGCTGACTTTTAAGCCTAATAAAAAACTATTCAAGTTAGCTATTTTTATTGTCGTTTTCCTTGTTGGCACATTTTTTTCTCTGCCAACAGGCAACAACTATAAAATTTACCAAACAAAAAACAGCTAACATATTCAGCTGGTGAAGCAAACCAACTAAAAAAGCCAACTAACAGCCAACATTTTCGGCTGATAAAACAAACCCACTAAAAAGCCAACAACTAACAAACAACTAATTGCCAAAATCTAAAACAATTTAGCATAACTCCATGTCGGTATATAAATAAAAATTTAATAATCCAATTCATGACAGACCCACTCATAATTTCATATACAACAACACTACCAGAAAATAATACAACCAAGTCTACTACAAAACCTAAATTGCTAAGAATGAGAAGTATTATGGATACAAGCTTGATCTATATAGTACTTGTGAAATCGATTTTGGATTTGGGACTTTACTGGGAAGACATTTAATTTGAACTTCCCTTGTGACTCAAAATCATGTAAATTAATAGAGTTGCAGGGAAACACCTACTCCGGACCCGGCATTGGAACCATCAGATGCTGAGCCTGCAGCCACAAACGTTCACACGACAATCAATCAGTTCCCGCAAGATATCAAACTATCGAGACTAGCAAGGAAATGCGAGTCACTATAGAAAAGATGCGTACTCAGCCAATCGTTTTTCAGAATCTTCAAATAGCGCGTAAATACCAAACTAAAATAGAGACAGATGATAGAGCTTTCCACACAAACTAAGAACATCTTATATGTATTGATCTGTAATCCATATTTTAAAATTGAAATGCCTAAAAATCAACATATACCGTGATGAATCACTCAATTTCATATGAGAAGCTAGGTAGCAGCAACTTTTTCCATGAAAAACGAGAATTTTAGACTAAGGTCCGTCAACAACAAATTTTTGAGAAAATGGCTACGAAAAAGTCAGGGCAAGATATTAGAGAAATATACTGTTGTAGCCGCACACATAAACACGAAGAAGGTAGATCCAATCAAATTATAAACATCCTTGATCCAACCCATCAAAGTAACCATTTTCTTTTGTCGCCAACCAAAATACACATGGACACTGAGGAATCAAGTGAGATGAAATGATGTCCCAAGGCTTAAAATTGTTTCCATCAAATATTAGAAATGAACAAGATATGCTACATGATTGATCCAAAGCATAGAATTAGATCACCATATAGCATAAACTAAAGGAACATGTAGACCAAAAGGTCCAGGCCAATGAAGAGTGTGAAGGCTTAACAAATCAAAATGAGAGGGAATGTAAGAAAGAAATAGCCAAATAGGAAAAGCAGAAAGGAGAGTTAAAATTGAGCAAAAGGACAAATAAGGCAGGATATTGAAAGGAAGATAAGTCAATGGGAAAACTTGTTTTATATTGCTTGCTCTCTCAACCCAGCCTATTCATCAAAAGTAAACCTTTGATCAAAATATAGGTTGTCATTAGATTGTCATTCAATCTACTAGTCTGATGAGATGAAGAAATTCGACCTTTTTTGATAATATATATACGCCTTGTCCCATAACTGTTAAAATACATTCCTTTTTCTAGTTACCCCAAAATAATTGCAATAACCCTAACCACTCATTACTCATTAAACCCAGCGCTTAACAAGATAATGCTAGATTTTGCTAATTCACGTTCCTTCAATTATTCTCTTTAAAATTTGTTTGCTTATCCCATTTAACCTGACCATTTAGCAAATTGGTATCTATAAACTACAAAATACTTTCTACTTTATTGCACTGTCTAGTCTCCATAAAAAGTAAAAATTACCCAACCTAGAAAATAAAAGAACCACCCATAAATGAAATATTGCAACAATCTTAGGATGCATTAAATTAGAGAAGACAAAAATATAAATGTAATGAGTGAAGTGCCCAACTAACTTTTATTTGAAGCTACTTAAGAGAGCACTTAAACCCTTCACATCGTCATCATAAGGAAGATGCATTTTGATTGATACTAGTTCTTTTCGAAAGTAAACACAACAAATAGAAACAAATTACATCATCCCCCCCCCCCCCCCCCCCCCCCTCTCATATGGTTTCAAGTTTCAACCCCTTTTCCCTAATGTTCAACTTGAATTCCAGATGAAGCTCCAAGTAACTTTGCTAAAAGGATCTATCAATGACATTGCATAAAGGGATTACCATCTCATACCATGACAACAAGAAATACACAAATTTGCAAGAAATTCAAGGCAAGGAGAAAACTATAAAATATTCCAAAGAGATGCATAAAGGTATGCTGAAATAAGCTCCAAAGAGAAGAAGCATATAAATGAGAGAAACACTAATTAGCAAAAATATGTTGGCAATGGGCATTAAATTTTCCAAAATGAAGATATTGCATAATCAGGGAAAAGTTGCAAAATATTAGAGGAAACGAAGTTCAATATTCTGAAAGTCCACCCTTAAAAAAAGTAAGACTTAATGCAAACAATGAGGTTAATACAACTAAAACCCAAACCTTTAGACATGCCAAACTAGAAAAAGATACCACCTTTAGACATGGCACACACTCTTGGGACAATAACAACAGAAGAAAAATACTATTCAATAGAAAAAAAAGTACCTGTGAGTTCCCATAGTTCAGAACTTGATGAGATTGATTAAAAGAGCCTTGGTGAGCAAGCTGTCAATTTTCAATACAAAAAAAAAATCACAACAAAATAGTGAGCCACTAAGACCAAAAATGCTTGTACATTTTCACCATATCAAGCATCAAACATCAACCTGAACATTTGGAGCAGGTTGACCACCCATTGTATCCCGTCTCCCCGAGGATTCACCTCCCTTAGCAGACCCCTTAGTATCACCCTACTCAACAAGCATTGGAGCTAAGTTAACAAACCATAAAATATGAAAATATCAAATAAAAGCAAAAAGAAAAATGTAAAAATATTAACTTTCACACAGGAAAACGCACCTCCATCTGCAAGAGTGACAATGGCGCACCAATAATCCAATACACAGGAACAAAAAATTAGTTGGTCATTTAATCATGTATATAAAATCAATATCACATATAAAAAAGGACGGAAAAATTAAGCTAAGATGAATGAATATACCTCTCGATAACGAGTCAGGTACATCTTAAGGGGCTCGATATAATCTTCAAACCCTAATGTAGCCATAGCCCAAAGCAAATCATCACCATTAATAGTCTTTCTCTTCTCTCTCTGACACTTATCACTTGCCCTGCCGAAAAACCACAAATTAAATCGTCAATCCAATTCAAACCTAAAACTAAAAAACAAAAGAAATCAGAAAACATACTCGCTAGTGATGAAACTAATAAACTCAGACACACATTCCTGAACAGTTTCTTTAGCATCCTTAGCAATTTTTCCATTAGCAGGTAAAGCTTTCTTCATAATCCGACTAATATTAGCAATCGGAAGATACCTATCCTGCTCCCGAACATTAGAACGAGGACTATGGTCACCACCACTTTCATGACTCCCACCGCCAGGACTCGAAGGAGCATCCGCCATTTTGCAACCAAATCAAACACAACAAATCCCAAACCCTAACCCTAAAAATCGAACAATCAAAAATCAATCCATAGAAAACCAAAAGTAAGTTCACCGCCATGGACGATTCTTAGAAAGAGAAAGAGGTAGGTAAATGGAAAGTTAGAGAGAGAAAGAGGAGAGAGAAAGGAGGAAGTTAAGTAGAAATTGAATTGAAAAAATAAAAAAAAAATAAAAAAAAAGGGAAAAGATTACTTACCAGTGGATCGTAAGATGAATGGAGAGATTGCAGGGGATGAAGAGAGAGAGAATGGAGAAAGAGAAGATCGGACGCTGGAGAAATGATTTGTTTATGAAACGATTCAGATCTCTTTCTTTCTTTCTTATCTTCTACTTTGCCTTATCAACACCGTCCATTTTTTGAATCGGTGTCGTCTCCGTTGGAGAGCAAGTATTACTTTAGGAAAGTTATATAACGTATAATCAGAATAGAAACTCGCGCAATGAACAATATTTTATGAATAATTTCACCATTTGATTATTTTTTAATAATTTAATATTGGCTCTTAGTTTGTTAGCATCCTAATGTGATACTTTTTCTGTTCAATTGTATTTGTGACATTTTGACATTTTTTGAATCGGTGTCGTCTCCGTTGAAGAGCAAGTATTACTGTAGGAAAGTTATGTGACGTATAATGATCAGAATAGAAACTCGTGCAATGAATGAAAATTTTCACCGTTTTATTATTGTTTAATAATTTTATATATTTAATATTTGCTCTTTGTTTATTGTCAGCATCCTAATGTGATTCAGATCTCGTTATTTCTTCTTATCTTATACTTCTGCCTTATCAACACCGTCCATTTTTTTAATCGGTGTCGTCTCCGTTGGAGAGTAAGTATTATTGTAGGAAAGTTATATGACGTATAATTAGAATAGAAACTTGTGCAATGAACAATATTTTATGAATAATTTCATCATTTGATTATTTTTTATAAATTTAATATTTGCTCTTAGTTTGTTGTCAGCATCCTAATGTAATACTTTTTCTGTTCAACTGTATTTGCGACATTTTGACTTTTTACAACAATCCAATCTGTTATTTTGATCATTTATAATTTATAATTATTAATAATAATATAATATTATTAATAACTATTATCAGCACACTAATATGGTACTTCCTTCATTCAACTATAATTGCTTTTAGTAATTTAATATTTGCTTTTGAATAGGTGTCGTCTCTGTTGGAGAGCAGATATTACTTTATGAAAGTTATATGACGTATAATTAGTACAGAAACTCGTGTAATGATCAAAATTTTATGAATAATTTCACCATCTGATTATTTTTTAATAATTTAATATTGACTCTTAGTTTGTTGTCACTTGTCAGCATCGTAGTTTCAATTGCAACACATTTTACTTGCTGCTAATGTGCAACATTCACTAATATGTCGACGTACGATTTTATTTGTCGTTCCAACGGTAGGGAAAGAGAGTCACTTATCGACAATCTTAACAAGCGCGTTGAAGGAGTCGCCACCACGAACTCAAGTAAAAGTCATAATATCATATAGTTGAATCATTAAAAGCATCGTGTAAAGTACTACGTTTACAAGTTACAACCTTTGCCATTTGAATTACGGCAAGATGAAAACCTACTCAACCTTTGCTATTGGTATGTCTATTTTCGAATGAATTGCGTAAACTTCAACAATACACCCTTTTAACGGTAACTACATTGCGGAATAGGGGAATATGCACAAAGTTAAGCACAAACCTACTTCACAAAAACGTGCATACCTAAACGATTTACAACCTACTTCACTAAAGTCTAATCGATCTCTAGTCTAAGCAAAATTTTGAACCATAGAGAAGAATATACCCAAAAAAGAATCAAAAGAGGAAAATCTATCGCGGTAAAGGCGTAGAAATGGAATCGTCGATAGCCAACTGACTATCAGTCGGAGCAAAGGAGCCCAGACGGATGGAGGGATGCAAGGAGGGTCCAGAGATATTATCGGAGCTGCCTTCTCTTATTCCTTGAGCTTCCTTCTGGATCATGATAGCGTCTTGAATTTCTTTAAGTACTTCTGATATTGACGGTCTCATATGGCCGTGTGCTTGGACGCACATTAGAGCCTTCTCCGCTATCTTCCACATAGATTGTATGTCATATTCATCACTAAGATAGGGATCAATTATTCCCTGAATGTCTCCGCTCTCAATGTGCAGCTTCGCCTAAAGGGTATACAGTATTTGGAACAAAAATTTAAGATCACAATCGAAAAGACGAAATCAGACAGTACACGAGGGGTTTTGATAGACCAGAAGAACGGGCCAAGCTACAAGGTAATAAGTTTGAAGGATTATTACTGAATCGGTTCACAAACTATCCGTGTGTCCCATGTTTTATCGACACATTCTTAACAAGATATAATTGTGAAGGGGCGGGTCGATCACACCAGTGCACAGACAAGTATGTCCACTCAGTCATCTTTAACATGCGCATATTACCTACTCGATATTTACCCCATTTTGCGTGGTGTTAAAAATAAAAAATTCCAAACAAGGGTAAATATAATTTTCACCGGACTTACCCATTGAACTATGTTCCGGCAGTTAGCACCAAAGTTTTCATTAGATATCGCTTCCTGCCCCGATATTAGCTCCAGCAAAATGACACCAACGCTATACACATCGCTTTTGTCGGTCAACTGCTGTGAGATATAATACCTGCCGATTAACGGACAACAAAATTATGGGGTCGTACATCAAAATACATTTTCTTGAGCTAAAGAGACTTCGTCCGAACATAGAGGCTTTTACGTATTGCAAAATTGATCATCTAATAGAAAGAATCAAAAACCAAATAATCTTACTCGGGATCGAGATATCCCACAGTGCCTCGGACAATGCTCGATACGTGCGAAGCTCCTTCTACGGCAAGTTTTGAGAGACCAAAATCTGAAACTTTAGCCCTCATGTTCTTGTCCAATAAAATGTTACTGGTTTTTAAATCTCGATGTATGATTGACGGCACACAGCCATTGTGAAGATATTCAATTCCTGATATACAAATGAGAATAACATCAGTCCAAAAACTAGGGGTGTTCAACGGGCTGGGACCCCATTTAGAGCCCTTATCCGACCCATTTTTAAAAGGGCTTTGTGAAAGTCAAATTGAAAATGGGCCGGACCAAAAACGGGTTCTACTGCAATGAAAATGGACCGGCTATAAAAGGGCCTTATAAGAGCCAAAAACGGCCCATTTTAATAGAAATAAGGAGCTCTACTTTAATTCTTATAAATGACAATGCCAATGAGGATTATTAACGTTTCTACAATTAAATTAATAAACAATAATTTATTTATCTTAATCTTAAATTGAGAAATGGGGATAAAAATAATTTCTATTTATGAAAATGGGCCGGGTTGGGTCGGACCGGCCTTATCAAGGCCGACCCAAATAAAGCGGCCCATTGAACAACCGTAGTCCAACTTTCTATTTATGAATTGTAGCGCACAATTATTCACGGTATATTTGTCCAAGAATTTATAAACCTCTTGCAGCGTCTTCAGCAATCACAAGGCGTTGGATCCAATTTATACCATGATCTCGCGTTAAAGGACCTAGCAAATAAAAAACAAGTGAGGCAATGAAAATTTCACGTCGCATCAATTCAACATAGTTCTGAGCTCAATTACCGTATAGATGCTCTTTGAGAGTTCCGTTGTGCATGAACTCGTAAACAAGAATGCTTTTGCCATCTTCTTGGCAATATCCTAAAAATTGCACCAGATTTTTGTGGTGAATCCTTGAAAGGAGAGTTACCTGGCACACATACAATTCCGAAAAACAAGAATGCTAGTTAGCCATGGATTGTTTAAAGTTTTCTAAAAGGAAAAGAAATGATCTATCAATAAAAGGGCAGCTCAGTGCACATAGCGTCCCGCAAAGAGAGGGTCCAAGGAAGGGTCCCACCAGAAGTGTAATGTAGGGTACGTTAGATATTAGAGTACCTCATTAGAGAATTCCCGTCTTCCTTGGAAGGAGTTACTAGTAAGAACTTTGACAGCAATTTCTCTTCCATCTCTTAGTTTACCATAGTACACCACCCCATAACCTCCAGAACCGATTTTTCTTTCAAAATCTTTCGTAGCTTCTTGAAGTTCCGAGAATGTAAAGCAATGAGCAGCTTCTGAAGTAGAGCTTTCCAAGGGAGAGGGAGGCTTTTGAGATGGCCGGACATTTACAGGACGGGCTGAAATTTCAAAGTCAGTAGGACGACAGGCAACAAAAGCTATAATTTGCAGGCTGCAGCTATGTTACTTGGACTCGGGTACCGATGTAGGATACTGGTACGTGTCCAAGTGTCGGATACATCTAAATATTCAATTTTACGCCTAAAAAGAAGTGTCTAAGTGTCGTGTCAATGTCCGAGGATGAAGGATCAGACACGGGTACGTGAAGCAAAATAAAGAGTCCGAGTAACATAGAAATGCTAGTAATAAGAAAAGACGGGCAAAAAGGGAATCAGGTTAAGAATCATACCTTGGTCATTAAATCTTTTCTCAGGTTTCTTCACCTTGCGCAGGAAATAACAAGACACAATAGTTGCAATAAGAAACACAAATGCACCAAGTGTCGAACCAACAATTATGCCGACTTTACTCTTTTTGTTCGCTTCACGAAGATTGACATTTCCAGAAAAGCTAAATGATTCAAAAATAATAGGTTATTGCAGTAAATCACTTTGCAAGTAGCAATTGAAAAAAATGCATCAAATACACACAAAAAAACAAGGACACAAAGACAGATAATACTTACTTTGTAATAACGTTTTCAGCAAGGTCCGACGGCCATTTTCCCGATAACTTATTGTTTTGCAAGTACCTACAGCCATAAAGTTCATTCGTTAATGAAGTAACTTCCTAACGACAAATTCATTCAAAATTTAGACATTCAAGAATGGACTATGGAGCGTACAGTTCTCTTAAATTTTGCAGCTGATCCAAGGATGATGGAACTGAACCCGTCAACTGGTTGTTCTCCAAGTGACTACAATACAAAAAACATAAGTAAAAGCTCAATATAAATATATACTAAAAGCGATTCCGTTAGGCTTACATTATTTTCAAGTTTGGACAGCCACTAAAATCAGGAATCGGTCCGGTCAGTAAATTCCCATCAAGCCATCTGCAGTCATTGCAGCAACTAATCACAAAATGCAACTTTTTCGACAATATTTGAGATTTGAAAAGAAATCAACAAACTTACAACTCAATCAAACCACTCAAGTTTGTGATCTCGGAAGGTATATCTCCGGTCAAATTTTTCTTGGATAAATGACTGCAAGTAAAAATAAGATCCCATCATAAAATAGAATTAAGTTAAACACAGATGCACCAGGAACAAAATCCCCTTTGAGCACTAAGAAAGAGGGAGGATATCAGAGTTTGGGCAGGGAAGAAAGATGGCAACTCATATCCATAAAAGAGATATAAAGGAGATAGGCATTAAGAAAGAGGAAGGATTTACATAAAAGGGGACCATCATCATCATCATATTCATAACCAGTGTATCCCGCTCATAGAAAAATATGATCAAGGCTGGGGAGGGAAGGAAGACGACAACTCATACCCATAGAGGAGATATAAAGGGGACCGGGATAGTAAAATAAAGTAGATAGGCATTAAGAAAGAGGACGGATTTACATAAAGGGGGATCATCATCATCAATACCCAGTGTATCCCGCTTATTGGAAAATTATGATCAGGGTCAGGAGAGGAAAGGAAGGTGGCAACTCATACCCATAGAGGAGGTATAAAGGGGACAGGGTAGTAAAATAAAAGAGCTATAAAGCAGATATAAGGGGGACCGGGTAGTAAAATAAAGAAGTAAAAGTACACCTACATAGCAGTTACAAGTGGCTGAGGATCTGAGCTGCACTTCAACCATGACCATGGAACAGGCAGGCATGGATCACCACCTTCTTGAGCCCAATCAGCAGATAAGTAATGTGAAACCAGCGTACTTATAGTAGATCCTGTTACCCCGTGCAAGGCTATATCAGATTTGCATCTTGTACACGAAATAAATGATAAATTTTACTAATTTTGAAAAGACCTCGTTTTTTTCT
Source organism: Amaranthus palmeri (assembly GCA_019776075.1). Lineage (NCBI taxonomy): Eukaryota > Viridiplantae > Streptophyta > Magnoliopsida > Caryophyllales > Amaranthaceae > Amaranthus > Amaranthus palmeri. The sequence continues at coordinate 2,228,535 of JAAKBH010000271.1, read as the reverse complement.
TAAAGAAGAAAGACACACACCATATCTCACTTACCATCCAATGTACCGGCAGCTTTCTTCACATACTTATTGATCTCCATTGCGTTCACCAGAGGCCCCAAGTTTGAATCAGGGGTCTTGACAAAATCAAAGGACAACACAAATGGAAGGGTCAAGTTCTGAAACCCCGGCTCATAGAGGCGATTTTTTCCTTGAGCGTTTTCAAGGATATTGACAACTGCCTTAGAAACCATAGGTGAACCTGGAAGCTCGAGCTTAAATTTCCTTACATCATTAGGACCCAAGTCTTCTATTTCTGCAAAGTATGTAAAAGCCCACCCGCCACCAGGAAACCCATCTAAATTCAGACGATATGACAATGTCCCGTTTGTTCCAACTGCAGCGGTTTGCATCACTTTCTCTGGTGGTTTATCATCTTTGCTAACATCGATTGGCCTCTTTGTCGATCTTTTCTCGGTTCCAGGAGCAACATCAACTAGAAAATTTGGTTTCTTCAACAAGTCAGATTCCCATATTCTATCATATGGATCATCGGGATACCTGGAAAAGAAAATCGGATCATATAACTTTCAACTTAGAAAAAGCTTATCATATACTTGTTACAAGTACTGCCTCCATTTATTCAAATTTAAAGCATTTTGACTTTGGCTGATAATTGAGGATAATAAATTTTGTGTTCGAATCATACATAAATGGGTCTGAAACCATTTGATCGGGACCGCTCCGTTTAGTTAATTGTGGTTGAAAATCACACACTGACTTGACTTGAGCAGGATAACCTGATTTCAACCCACTTAAATCGTCTAGAGTTCTTTGCATTCCTTTTAGTAATTTTAACATTGACTACGTTTTATTATTTAAGCCTTAATTTTTATAGTTTTAGTTTATTAGTTGTTTGTTTTGTATTTATTACGAATAATAGTAAAATATTTTATGAAATAAAATTATGTTATACCGAATAACTAATTTATTTGACTCGAAATTAATCCTTTTAATTAAATGGGTTATACACATATGTTTAAGGTATAAAATTTTGACCTTAACCTAACCCATTTGATAAACAAATCAGTCAGGTTGACCCATTCACTTATCGACGTAACCCACTTTGTTCGAGATAGATTTAACGGTCGGGTCAGCTTTTGTCATGCTGAATGATGAAATGCACATATAGTTTAAAATTTGTTTGAACTGAAACTAATTAAACAATCAAGAAATATGAATGCGAACACAACTCGTGCTTATGGTTTGTTTGACAAATCAAATGTAGAAGTACATACCTCACAGGATCAGCACTCTCGGCGCCAAAGTTAATTCTGGCAGATAGACTCATGTAATACTGATTTTCGAAATCAGTAATATACATTGAGCCATTGAGCTGACGAAGCTCAAGCGTAGAGATGAAGGGCTGCCCTGTTGTAGCATTTGATAGACACACACTTATAGTTGGCTCCGCAGCAAGGAATATCATTTCAATTACCTCTACAGTGTTAGCATCCGAGATAACAATGGTAGACCAGGGAGTTGGCCCCATCGAAACATCGAACTTTGGATATACATTGTTGTTGTCAAAGTCTCCGTATAAGAAAGTCGCTCTCACCAGGTATCTAGTCCTGCTTGTAACATTCAAAGTGTAGCAGTACTTTCGGTCATCGTTAGGAAAATATCTTAACGACATATATTGTTGTCGTGTTTCATCTGGAATAGATAGATTAGCGATCTGTCCAAATCTGATTTGATCATCAGGAACCCATTCAATACCGAGCGTATCGGTATGACTGATTGTACCTCCACAATCCAGACTCACAAAACCTGCTTTGTCAACGGAATGTTATTGCTACAAGACTTAAACCAACGCATAGCATACATGACTTGCAGCACCGAAACCATAATTATTTGCAGAAATGATAACGTTTAAGAGAAAAACCAATTACGTAAGCATAAGCTACATCATGTTAGGATGATTTATCCGACATTGACAAACTAAAAATAGTGTGAACATTTTATAAGTTATTGGAGCACTTCTTCACCCATATAGTTTGGGATTGTATATATATCTCCTTGGCTTATGGAATGTATGTACCTCGTGTTTCCCCGATTATTTGCCAGCTAGACTTAACACTACATAATGATATATTAACTAACTTTGAATAAATAAAAGGCTACAAATCATCTCTAATGGCCCGTTTGGTTGTTATATTAAATGGTGATAATTGGAATAAGTATAAGTTTTCATGAAATGTGCCAAGTCATTCCTATGGTGGTGAATAGAATAAATTTTGTGAATAAAATGAGATGATTGAAGAGGGATAAGTATGTATGACCATAAACTTAACAAGAGATTTTCCTACTAAAATCACACTAACTTTACTTTACCATTCCAGATATTTAATACCTATCATCAAACGGGCCGTATGTAACTTAAAAGTTATATAATATATCCTAACGTTCAGTAAGGTATTGCGTCCACTTGGATCCACATACAGCAAGAATTCTGGAACGAGTAAAGGCTCCACCCACAACCAACAGCAAGATTTACATATTATGAACTCAAACCCTATCAATAAGGCTTTAAGGGAAGGTATCTCTGGAGATTAAAATGGTAAATGTCTCAACCAGCGGCTCAAAATGTTCTGAAATACATTATTGTCAAATAAATACACTTCGGAAATAGGAACTAAGATTGACATTATTTGCAAATTGTTCCGTCCTTCATTCTTCGACACTACATAAAGCCACTAGGGAAAGAGGCTAGAAACACTTTACCATAACACGAAAAAGATCGATCCACATTGGTATCATAAGTGGATGATTTTGTTTAGTTTGCTAAGCTTTAGATCAATTCCCCAAGCCTCCGATCATTTACCGTAACTCCATCCCTCTTGCCCAACCTCCACACAACACTCGAGCTAGACACTCTATATTAGCCAAAACAACACATTTGTTATTTTGTTTGACACTATCAGAGGACACAACACTCAAACTCCTAAAATAGTCCGGGTAACATAGCACAAACCTCCACACACCACTCGAGCTAGACACTCTAAATTAGCCAAAATAACACATTTAACTCTAAATTAAAAAGTTTTTTTGTTCTTCATACCAAAAAGTATTGGATGGAGCAAGATTCAAGAATAAACCCCAAAAGGCAAAAGATCTTCCCACAAAGAACTTCATGAACACCTCACCCCCAAAGACTATACAAAGAACTTAGCTAATACATCCACTTACTATTATGTGTACTAAAAGCATATTATCACTGACATTTGTGGCTCACCATACTCAAATAAATAAACTACTTACTAACATATATATTATTTTCTAACTGAGACAATGATACATCTATAGTAAATGATAAGGAAGTAAAAATAAGTGTCAAGATTCTATCACATGATTCACTAATATTCTTGCGAAACGCAAATCAAAATAAGCGAATTACGGTCAATTTGGGCTATTTTAGGGTCATTTTAAGCAAATCGAGAATTCAAAAGGCGAATTATGTTACAAGAACCAACTCAACCAAAAACCGTAAGTTATGTTCCAAGCCCCATGATATGTTATATACTCTATCACACCCCTCTAGCGATGCCCGTTTAGGCTAGAAGTGTGGATGCCCTGCAAGCACTCCAAGCAATCAATATAGTCATACTATGCAATTCTTTCAAGTATAATCACTAGTCAAGCACTCCAAGCAGTCAATATAGTCAATGAATCAATCTTGAATCACTTAAGCAAACAAACAAACAATCTTTAAACAACCCAAAAGAAATAACATGCTAATTGATTAATTGAAGGGTATACCTGGCATTTGGGCATCACTGAAACAGACATGTAACAAGAAAAATGGCAAGAAAAACAAAAACCCAGAACCCCAAATCTCCATTTTTGTTTCTTGAGCTTCAGATTGGAGAAGAAAAACCCAAAAAAGGAAAAAGAAAGAGGTTGAAAACCCAAGAAAGGAAATGGGTTTCAAGTTAAAACAAGGGAAAAGCAGTAAAGTTGAAAGCTGATTAAGGCATACATAAAAGTTTGTATTTTTAATCAAAATTCAATTAAAAAAAGGCTGAGCAGGTGGGGGAGAGAGGGATTAAGGGAGTGTAATTTAATGAAGAGAATGAGTATGGCTATATATATTTATTTATTATAATTAAAAAAATCAGTCAGCGTTCATACTGCCCGGTTTTATTAAATTTTTCGACATAAGTTATATTAGTAATAAAGTATTATAATTACATATCAATGGCACATTTCAAAATTAAATTTAACACAAAAATATGTAAAATTATTTTATAAAAGTTTAAACAAAAAAAATACTTTTTTCATGAAAAATATAATTGACTTATATGAAAATAGTTACAACCTGAATTATATTAGAATTAAGCATTGCATTTAAGTAATCAATTATATAAATAACAAAAAATAATAAAAGTATATTACTATGTTTTAATCATCCTAAATATTCGTCTCAATACAAGGATTATTAATATTAAATTTTTATAATTTAGGCTGAATAGAAGGGAGTAATTGCTACATTTTACTTTTTACGCATTTCACTATGTTATTTTGTTTATTTATGTCTAATTATACAAATCTAAAAATCATAAAAAGTTAATATGATGAAACTCTGCGGTTAGACGATTTGAACAGGATCCCACTTGACTATATTTTTACTTACACATTAGTTGCAATATATAAAATAAGCATGAACGATTAATAGTGCACAAATCAAAATATAGCGAATATTTCAAAACGGAGAAATTACTATTACATTCACATAGTTAAGGATTGTTTATTCTATTACTCCCTCCGTTCCGTATTGGATGCATCATTTGCTTTTTTACACTTTTTAATGTACGAATTTAATCTTTAATATCTCTAATAATACATATCAAAAAATTATAAACATTGAATCGAAACGATTCAAACAAGATCTCATATGGCTATGTTTTAACTTTTAGATTATCGACAATATAAAAATCAATTTGCTTGATAAACAGTACCGCAGTTAAAATGTTGCAAGTAAAAAAGAACGAAAGAAGTATTATTCAACACCATATTATGATGAGGTGTAATTAACAAATTTTTATATTATTTTGAGAAAAAAACAAAATTTATATATTAAACAAACATTCTTTCCGTTGACTGTGCTGACTCCGGTCAATACTTAGTTACTAACTACTCTTCTTAATAAAATATCTATCCTTAATAAAATATCAACTGCCAGCTAGATTATTGATACTAGCAATTTTTTAATAATTTATTGAGTTAAAATAGTTGTTAACTAACAATGGGAGTTCATCATTATCATCATATCTAATATTCCGCTCGAAAGTAGGATCTGAGTGAGAGAAGGTGACGGACAATCTATATTTGTACTCTCTTCACATGGAGTACTAGAGGAAAGCGGTCGGTGTTATCCCCAAGTATGTAGGAGCCCTGCATAAAGCGGATATGAGTGATAACGTTTTCACAATAGAATAGATACTTGCTGATAAAGAAATACACAAGCAATAAAAAGTCTTAAGAAAATAAATAAATAAATACATAGATAAATAAAAAATAAGTAGACGATGATAAACACTTACATAAACAAAACAGGCCTGATAAGAAGCAAATAGACACTAGGGCAAGAAGGTAACTAAAAAAGCTATTCGTAATAATGGGAGTTAAATTATATTTCTATTTTGTTGTTTGAATAGTTGTGTGATGCTATTATTAGTGGTTATGATATAGTCAATGGATTATAATTTTTCGATTAATGTGGACAAAATGTTAAACGACTATTTTTCAGTTTTGAATAGGTGTAACGTATCGAAAACAACTACATACACCACCACTTCATGCTATTTAAATTGTTATTTCATTGAATAATGACATTTTTTATATTAAATAATAATAGTATTTAATCTTATTTAAACATTAACAAATTGTCAAACAATATGATGAATAAAATTTAAGTCAGATTGACTCATTCAAAACATTTAATTCAAAATCAATTAAACTCAATTGCATTGTCATTCCATTGGGTTGACTCATTTTATTTTTTCTTTTTTAATTCTAAATTAATATCTTCAAGTTATTATAGGTTATTTTTTGGCAAATTTTTCTATCTGAGTTACTAATTAAATATATCACGATTATAATTCAATTTTTTTTTTTGGGTTCAATATTTCAATAAAACCTATCAAAAACATAGAATTTTGTTGAACAAAATTAAATCTTTTAGATGATTATAATTGACTTATAAGTAGTGACAAAACTCACTAAATTCCATAGTATGTGTATCCACATAATTCTAAATACCAAGACACCTATTTAGAGCATGACTAAGACTAAGACTAAAGACTAAGACAACTTATAGATCAGAAAGATTCAAATCAGATCAAATTTAGTACATTCTGATAAGATTTAATCAGATCAGACGAACAGAAAGGCTCTTACCCTACCAATGTCTACTAAATTGTATGCAAGGTCGTTAACATTGAGATTTATCTAGGACTGTTGAGACTTGAGAGGATAGAATCGAAAATGGTATCGGATCATAAAATCGAGTAATCCTACTAATATGCGTTGATATGTTTTAAATAACCAAAGGTGTAAAAAATAAATATTTATTTGACTTTATCTATTAAATTTTGAAAATTAATACTTTTATTAATCATTTTAAAATTGCAAATAAAAAAACTTGAAATTTTTTAGTCATATTGATATAACATGAGTGGATTTGTTGATGATGATATATATATTTATACATAACATAATGGAATTTTGGATTATTAAAAAAAATTTAGGCTTGAAACTATCTTTGTAAGATCAGAGTTAGGATCGTATGACCGTGTTATGTTCCTACCACCTAGATTATTGAGCTAGGTAGGATTGCATGATTCTACCAACTTTAAGATCCAACCTACAATCTGTATCAATCGTCTATTTTTAAATCGTAAAATCGTAAAATCGTAAATCATGTAACCATGATTGTAACTTGTAAGTAAGAAAGTTGCCTTGAAATCCTTGTTTTTTAGTATTGAACTTTTTACCCTAAAGTTTATCACAAATTCTTACTTGAAATCGTCTTTTCTAAAGACGGCTCTCAAATGTCCAGTCCAATTCTGAATACATATTGTTATAACTCTAAATATAGATTTGGGCTGAACTTTTGAAAGTCATCTTTATAAAAAACGGTCTCTCTCGAGAGCACCTGATAGTTTTTTGTGTTGGGATACCAAACCCTTGATCAAAATCAAATTAACCCAATCAATAAGAGAGTAGATTACCCATAATTTCATAAAACAATTGGGCCCATATTATCTTATGGCCATTTGTAATAGCCCAGCTTGCACAAATACTTCATTAGGCCTGGTTATTTGGTAAATAAATTACTTTCTTTAAAAATTATATAATTTTTTTAAAAAAATATATAAAATAAACTTTTGGAAATTTTAATTTTTAAATTAAGTTTCTTCCTACCCAAGATTAAGATCAGAGTTTGTTCGCTGTTCTCAACAGCAAACAAAAAAAGAATTACCACGAGTCCACGACTTTATTCATTGTTACCCCTTACCAATAGCAATTAGCAAACAAAAGGAAGACTAAACATTTAACCAACCTTGTTTTAATCTCATTAACAGTATATATTTTCTCTTTAATTTAACCACCCATTTCTATCATTCGTTCATTTGTTTTTCGTTTTATTCTCCATCATCCCAATTCATTTTTCTACTAAATTTCACCAAATTTATATGATCACCAAATTTATATGGGATAAAGGGAGTATTTGGGAAACAACGATCTATTTGAGAGATCTATTAGGCCGTGAAAATTCATCACAAAATCTCACCGTAGCCCACTCGTGGGGTCACGGGAAACCCATGGGCTCGGGCCCACAAACCCACGGGTCAAGAGCGTTGACTTGCACATATACTCGATGAGGTTTATTGTTTCCCAAAACCATATGGCTATAGGAGGATTAGCTCACCAAGTATATGCAAGTCTCCAACCCACTTTTTTATCGATGTGGGATCTTGTCTCACATGTGAAGTATTTCCAACAAGATCAACTCTAATTGAATCAACCTATAAAGAAAAATATAAAATAAGAGTAAAAATTAAACTCTAATGGACTGGGTCTGAGAGACATCTCTTAAAAAAACAATGTCTTTAGCAGACTTGCTGTTTGAGAAATAGGCAGAAGATAGACAGGGGGGGTCAGTGGTCAGTAGTTAGTTGTTCATAAGGCATATCACATTAAAACAAGGCACAATACTCTCTCAGATCTAGCTGTATTTTTGCAGTACTTTTTGTCCAACAATTCATGTATAACTACTCTTACAAAAGAATCTTGTACATGTTTCGTATTATTAATTATACTTGAGATATTTATATAGATAGATAAATTATAAATACGCGTGATAATAGACTAAGATGGTTTGAGCATGTGCAAAGAAAGCTAAGAGAGGCTCTCGTTAGGAGGATATAAACCATTATAGTAGAAAGGAAGAGAAGCCGAGAAAGACCTAAGAAAACGTGGGTTGAGCAGATTAAAGACGACTTGAGTAAACTGCATCTCTCCGAGGGCCTGACTAGAGATAGAAATAGTTGGAGATGCCAGATTCACTTTTTAGACTAGTAAAAATTCTCTTTAGTTGTCTTTCTGGCTCTAATGCCTAGCTGTTTACTTACCTACCCCTATCCCTTTTTCTTTTTGTCCATCGGGTTTTTTATGCTATCTCAATTTTTGTTATAGCTATTGTAGTTCCTATAGGTAGTTAATGATCTCCAAGCAACAGTGCTAATCAATTTCTCTCTATGTAAGGCTCTCACCTTCTGAGGTTAAATTGGCTGCTATTCTCTAGTATTGCCTCTCAAGGGAGTACGGGTATGGGTTTTCTGTCACATTCCCTCACCCAGACCTTGTTTTCGAGCGAGATATTGGGTTGTTCATGATGATGATGATAAATTTTAAATATGAATTTTTACACATAGAGATAAGTTCATTATATGTATGTGGAATTTGGTTAAATTCGTCTTGAGGTGTGCAAAAAATCAAATGTAACTAGTATGGTAAAACAAAGGGACTAACGAAGTAATTTATACGTCCATTTCAATTAGCCTCATTCTCTATTTTAAGTTATCTTGTTTTGCATTATTTTCTATTTCAAAAAATGCACTTACTTAGAGGTATTCAAAACATACATTACGACAAAACAATTAACCGGTCTTGTAATTGAGTCTGACTTTGATCTGACTTCAAATTGAATTTAAAATTACACAATAATCGATATAGACACAAAACCTAATTTATAACCAACTTGAAATCGACCTGATAATCTGAGCAATCGCCTTTTCACCCACTAATTTATTTGAAGTAAAAACCTTATTTTTTTGTATGCTTATTCAAAGGAATTGAGCAATTTGTCCTTCATAATAAATCCATGGAAGATGCAATGGTTATTGAATGAAGCTACAACTACATGTCTTTTGGTCTCTACTTGGTGATTAGACAAGAGAAATGCAGGCAGCTCAAACATTTTGTTTAGTATTATTTTTTATTTTGGCTGTTAATTTTATTTTACGTCGTATTTATATTTGGACAATAATATATTGCTTTAATTTTTTAAAATTTTATCAATATAATTCAGTCTTTTTTTTCATTTATCCACATGAGATCAGTATTATCGAGTCTTTGTTTTTAGGTTTTTTTGGCCATTATTCTCTAATAAACGATAAAAAATAATTATTTTTACTATAAAATTCCGCAATGAGTAACTTAAACAATTACCTTATCAGCCAATATTTATACTACCCACAATATAGTATTTTTTTTTGAGAGCAACCCACAATTAAATATTATTTGATATAATATTTCTCCTATTCACCCTAATAGTCCCATTTGTACACATTTGTCAATGCAATAATTTTATTATAAATATCTTTAATTGTACATAATTAAAAATTGTAAAAAATTGATATTAATGATCTTTGCATTGCAACGAATCAAACATATCTCATTTGACTATATTATAACTTACTTCCTTCGTTCCATAATACTTGCTATTGGGTGTGACATGTGTGTGAAAACGTTAATATCATCATCATCATCATCATCATCATCCTACCCAGTATATCCCGCTCATAGAAAACTATGGGCAAGGTCTGGGGAGGGAAGGACGGCGGCAACTCATACCCGTGAAGGAGAGCACGGCCAAAAGGAGTCCCCCGGCTCCAAGATAATATCAGTAGCAACTAGCAAATATTATAGAACAAAGGAGACCAATTAATGGAATAATTGAAAAACAGTGTGAAAAATCAGATGAGACTACGAGACAATAAAAAAATAAAAAAATAAAAAAAATGTAGTGGGATAATATAGTTAGAAAGAGATAGGGACAGAAGAGGTGCAGGTGTACTATCAAATCCAAAGATAAAGCCGAAGAATGCGGAACTCCTTTAAAACCTCAAGCTTTTCTACAACTCTCATACAACTACATTTATGAGAAACCTCTGCCTGTGCATTCAAATGTTCCCTTTCCTTTTCTTCTCAAAACTCTCACCATTTTTATGCTACACTAACCCTACTCTCCCCTACTTCCCCTACTCCTAATGGTGGCCCACCACTCTAAGTATTTTCGATAAAAATTATTAATTGGTTTGACCAGTTAAATGTATTTATTTGTTTATTTACTACGTGGAAAACATTTGTTTGGGTCAAGTCTTTATGGTTATGGATATATTCAGTAAAATTATATTGGTTGTTGATTGTTGGTTGTTAGTTGTCTATAGTTTGTTAAAGAAAAATCAAAAGTTTAAATCCGATAAAAAAACCATAAATCAAACACAACCATAATATTAGTGGTTTTTGGTTTACTAAAGATGAAAGAAATGGGCAAATAAGATAAACAAAGAATAAATTATGCATGAAATTATATAAGAGGAGAGAAATTATTGCCAAAAAAAATCAGAAAACTATATGAAATATGAAATGTAATATTTCGATCTATATTATCTGTAATTATGTAAAAATACAATTATAAACAGTTAATTAATCTATTGAAATACACATTTAAATAGAATTTGATAGTACTTGACTACATTTGTTGTCTAATGCACATTTATAAATCTAAGATCATACATCACAAGTTTTCAGGCAAAGGTATTCAAAATTGAAAATCAAATCGAATCTTTTTATACACTGCAACCCTAGTTCTGGGTGCAACACCTTTTCTAAAGGAGATGAAAAAAAAAAATAAAATTAGACGATAGACTATGCAACAAAAATCAATAATAGCAATACAACAAAATCAAAAGAAAAAAAATAACTCATAAGATTATCACATTATTTTCGTAAAAAATAACCATTCTGAAGCGAATACAACACAACAATATCAAAGTCTTGATCTTTTCAATTTCCCATAAGATCAAATATACATCTCACAACTTTTGTACACCAACATTTCATGAAGAAATTTGAGTACTAAGCACTAATAGTGTATTTCATACATGATTATGATACAAACTACCATTACACACATTGAATATCACTAAGAATAAATGGTTTAGGATTCCACCATGCCCAAAAGGGTGCTAATAAGCATTGACAAAATTTGCACCCTCGGATAAACCATACATGATCCCCGAGTTTGCGAGTTATCGAATCGAGACCGAATATAGTCCATAGATTAGCAATTGGATTAGATACAAGAACATGTTAGATAAGGTTATGGTAGTATTGTTTTTAGTTAGATAAGTGGGTTCGACCAACAGCAGCTGATGAAGCAGTGGTGATGGAAGGGAATCCTGATGATGCTGCAGTAGAGAAGACCGGGGCTGGTATGGCGACCCCACCATGAGCGCGTTGGAGTTGCATTTGCCATGCCCATTTCCTCCAAGCTTCCGATTCGGGTGTCTTCTCTATTGGCGTTTCCTGTCAAATGCAACAGTTCGGTGTTGATACATTCCGATTCTTGCATAAAACGGTCTTATCGATAGACATGCCTCATGTTTGGGTTAAATAGCTTAATTATAGAAACTTTTAGCTTATGGGTTTTTTGTTTTGAGGTCGTTCTCATATAAGACGGGCTCAATGAGATAAGGGTGGCTTACCGTTATCCAACCTCCCCAGACTCTAATCATAGTTTTCTATGAGCGAGATATATTGGGTACAATGATGATGGAATTTTGAACGACATAAGACGATTTTAGCCTAAATTCTTGAGTGCAATCAATGTGATATCCCAAAAGATTGGGTTGGCTACATGAATAAATAGATAAGGGTATGGTTTGCCGTCATCCAACCCTCCCCATACTCTAATCATAGTTTCTATGAGCGGGATATATTGGGTATAATGATGATGGAACTCTGAACAAATAAGACGATTTTAGCCTAAAATCTTGAGTGCAATTAACGTGATATCCCAAAAGATTGGTGTCAGCTACATGAACAAATAGATCGGTTCTAGTGCAATCAATGTTATTCATAAGTAAAATCTACCTGATAGACAGGAAAGAACATTGGATTAAAACCACTCCAAGCAGAAGGGTGATCTGAAGGGAATGTGTGGCCATGGTGTACCGGAGGGACTGCTGACGCTTTAATCGAATTCTGATCCTAAAACACGTTTTGCTTGTTTTATAACTTCCGGGCAGAAATAAAGATAATTCTTAAACAAATACATGCTAAGTGATTCAATGTACTTGCCTTTGTGGCCATGTCGTTTAGCCAACCGCCTCGGTCATGAAGGAAGGAATGGCTATCAGCGATATTGCTCTTCGTATGAGTATCAGCAAAAGACGGGGTACCTATCCCCAAGTTCAAATCAAGAGTATGTTGCCCGCCTGCATCACAAATTCATTAATCAAATCACAATTTGTTTGAGGATAATGTAAATAGGAATTTCGTGAGATCGTACCTCCACTGTCTGCCCCGGGTATAAGCTCATCTCCATATATGCTTGGGTCGAAGTTTGTGACAGCTTCCTTTCCGTTACATTGTAGAGCTGCCTTGTCATACGCCCTGAATGCATAATCGAGAAAAGTTCATTGCTCTACAATTGAAACAATTACACTAGGACGTGAAGGGGAACAAAAGAAACAAATAATCGAACCTTGCAGCCTCAACTTCACTGTCGTACAGCCCGAGATAAATGTACCTGAATATTCAGTAATAACAAAGCTCAGATGATGATATCCGAACATTCGAGTATGGAAATAGGGGATAGATAATCGACCAAACCAAAGCAATGCCGATAAGAGGGTCCCACCTAGGTGGGATTCTGGGTCGAATGTACGCAACATTACCCTTGTTAGTAATAGCAAATATCAACTACCATAAGACTCGGTTCAGGTTATCAACATCTTACTTCTTTCCTAAGAGCTGTCCCATTCGAGCTTCCCATCGACCACATTTGTGCAGCGTCACTCCTCTATATTTCGAGCTTCCTCTCGAGAACCCAGTGCTCTGACGGCGAAGAAGATGCACAAATTCTTCCTTCGTCAAGCCATTCATCTGTGAAACAACATCCATAATGATATGTTATGGACTGACTTGGCCATTAGGAGAAATTCAGTAATAGTAAATTGGAATGAATATGTAAATAACAAATTGTAAGACAAAATGCAAAGATTTGTATATGTAAATGTATATTGAATACCCAAGAACGATTGTATGTAAACGAGAGTAATTACAACGTAACGATAGATCAAGCTATTCGAGACGCTTGAGATCTCCTAATGAGTATAAAACCCACCCACAATGTGTTTACTAATTTCTGGATGATTTTCCCTTTCCCTCCATCTTTATTTATACTATAAACCTCTCCCTCAAGTGGCTTGCTCCCCAAGCTAACACTAAATGGTAATTACTTATTTACCCTTAATTAGTTACTTAACCCCCACAAACCCAATCCATGACATACCGGCCCCTAAAACATCCACCTTGTCCTCAAGGTGGGTAAAATGTAATTCGAGCCAAGATCCCAAAAATTACGAGTAGACCCAAAGAAATTGTTGAAAATGAAATATAAGCAGGACAATTGTGAAGCAGATTGTAATAAAGCTTTGCGTCAAGGATGAGAATGAGATTCAGAATTGAGTGGATGACATCACTAGTGATGTCATAAATTGGGCCAATTACTTCCTTAACCCCAACCCTAATTCCCAAAGTCTTCCAGAAACTTCTACCAGTATATTTGCCTTCCTCTTCAATTTGTGAAACCACAAAGTTATTTGTCCCAATTCCATCGACCCTAACTGCCCTCACAAAATCAGATGTGCACTTCCGGCTGACATCGACCGCAACTCCACCACCGGCAGCTTGTGCACCTCTACCGCCACGACATTGAAAGCCGCCTGCGCCATCTCCGACCACCGGAAAAACCACTGGTACTTTCTTCGTCGTCCTTCGCCGCTGTCTTCTCACTCTTCCTCGTTTTCTCCCGTTTTTCTTTTTCCAAAACCCGAGGTGTTCCATGTCTCCTGACTGTACGGCACACCTTCTGTGGCGTGCCCTCATTTTTTCTCTCCTCTTCTTTGTTCTCATGTTACAAAACCCTAAGTATTCCATTTCAATTGAGTGTGCAGCCTTCATACTATCATACCTCTTTTCTGGATTTTCCGGTCGACCGTTGGATTTCCCGATCGACTTTCGGTCCTGATTGTCAGATCTGACCGGAAATGCATTTTGTCCTCCTTCACGATTCACATCAAGTGAGACTGCATCCTCTGTGCCATTCAAATCCTCATGCTCTACTTCTTTCTCAATGACCTCATCATTATTTTCCAGATCCTCAACCACGAACGCAGTCAACATAACGACCACTTCCTCCTCTTTGTTTTGCGCTTTTGAAAACCCTAAGTCTGCCTCTGTAACTGAGTTTCCGATTTCGTCATTTTGTATGGTAAGACCTTTATCCTTCTTTGCTTTCTCCATTACGCCAGCCTCTGTGCCCTCAGAATCCGTACGTTTAGCTTCCTTCTCCACGACTTCATCACGGTTTCCAAGATCTACAGCGTCCTTTTTGTGATGAGCGGCCTTCAAATTTGTCTGTTGCTCCATATTCTTGCTTCTAAACTGTTCCAGATCTGCTTGGTACTGTTTGGATTGTTTACTCAGATTCTGAGATTGCTTGTCAAGGATGTTGAGCATATGTTCCAGTAACTTCTCCATACGATTCAAAGATTTGCGTATGTCAGCCTTCTGACATTCTTGCATTCCAGTAATACGCGGACCTCGAATGTTGTTGTTCATAGACTCAATAGCACCATCAGAATGTGGATTATGAATGTCGCGGTCTTCGGCGTATCTTCGAGCAAAACGAATCGAACGGCTCTGATACCAATTGTTATGGACTGACTTGGCCATTAGGAGAAATTCAGTAATAGTAAATTGGAATGAATATGTAAATAACAAATTGTAAGACAAAATGCAAAGATTTGTATATGTAAATGTATATTGAATACCCAAGAACGATTGTATGTAAACGAGAGTAATTACAACGTAACGATAGATCAAGCTATTCGAGACGCTTGAGATCTCCTAATGAGTATAAAACCCATCCACAATGTGTTTACTAATTTCTGGATGATTTTCCCTTTCCCTCCATCTTTATTTATACTATAAACCTCTCCCTCAAGTGGCTTGCTCCCCAAGCTAACACTAAATGGTAATTACTTATTTACCCTTAATTAGTTACTTAACCCCCACAAACCCAATCCATGACATGATATTCCGCAATGAAAAACTACATGCACTCGCTCAACTCCATCATCGATAACTTACTTGTTTAAGATCATCTTCATAATCACTAACATCAAAGTTAATATCAGCATCCACCCCACGAAATTTGATTGCCGCTCTATCATATGCCCTGAATCAAAATGCAAATTCTTAAATGAGATGATCCCATGGTGAGACAATCTCTACTGGGTTGGCCCATTTACATTAACGGCACGTTTGGTAGGTGGTAATAAACGATAATGGAAATGAAAACTAGTGTAATTTTGGTTGAAAAATCTCTTGGCTACCTTGATGGTCATGCTTGTCCAACTTTAATCATCTCATTTTCTTCATAAAATTTATTCCAATGTATTTCCATTGGGAGAAGCGGTATGAGGTAACAATGAAAACATTTTGTGATCAAATCAAAGTTTCATCCCCATGGAAATAGCATGGAACTTTTAATGAAATTTTACAGGTTAATCATTCTAATTACCACCATTTAGTATCACTAACCAAACAGGTCGTTCGTATGTCAAAATGATCACTTACAATTTAAAATTAATTAATTACAAAAATGGTTTAGCTATCTGAGTCACTCTCACGATGAGACAGTTTCATACGAGAACAACTGTATCCCATAACATCATCATTCATCACATAAACAAATTAAAATGAAGGGTAAAACAGTTTCAAAGAAGAGGGTTGGAATTGAAATGGATCATTCACCTAGCAGCAGCATGAGCAGTATCAAATCCCCCTAGAATATTGAACAAATTAGATTTATCAGATAAATAAACAAGCTTCTAGAAGCAATTTCAATCTATAACCATCATATCCATCCCTATAAGGAAACAAATGCTTACCCAAATACACTTGCTTCCCATTATCCCTGCAATTGCACAATAAATGCATTAATTTTATCACAAATTCTTATTTGAGACCGTCTTTTGTAAAGATGGCTCTCAAAAGTCCAGTCCAATTCTAAATACATATTATTACAACTCTAAATATAGATTTGGGTTGGACTTTTGAGAGTTTTCTTTACAAAAGACGGTTTCTCAAGAGAGTATCAATCAATTAAAATAGAAAAATTCAACGTATAATCCTGAGATTTTGGGTTTCCCATTTGGTAACCAAAAATTTAAAAAAATCTACGCGGTAACACTAAGGCTTACGACTTACGACTGAAATTTCCAATTAAAATGTAACAAATTACAAAATATTTTAAATTTTGAATTAAATTATATGGTCCCTTATTTTGATAGGCCAAAAAACTATACTTATATACTTCTTATTTGCACAAAAAGTTGATGATGTATGCTTCTAAGATGACGAGGTTGCGTACATTCAACACCTCTAAACCCAAACCCGGTCTAGATGGACGGAATTTTATAAAACATTAATTATATTAACTAGATTAACATTAAAATTAAAATTTATCACACATTAAATTTGGTGACCAGGTTGCAAACATCCGACACCTCTAAACCCGGCCCAAATGGACGAAATTTATAAACATTAATTATATACACAAATTCTTGTGAGACACCGTCTATTTGAAAGACTATCTCTAATTGAACTGTCCCATAAAGAAAAATATAGAGTTAAGTAGATATTAAGCTTTAATGGGTTGGGCTTGACGTCTTTTAGAAAGACGGTCAGGAGACTAAATGTAATTATATTTACTAGAATAACATTAAATTTAAAATTTATCACCAAAAACCATCAAAATTAGGCACAAGCACAACTACAAAAATGACATTGGATTCGGCAACATGAACCAATATATCAGTCTTACAGTCTACCATTTATACCATTCAAATTAGGCAAAAATCATAAATTATCCAACCATAAATAATGTTAAAAACATTCACATTGCCAATTCATCTGATGATCAAAACAAAAATGATAAAAAATTATCAAAAAAAAAAACAGTAAACCAGATGATCAATACCAGATATGAGATTCCCATCTACCAGTTCTACGATAAAAAGTAACACCACGATACTGAGAACTTCTGGACCTTGGACCCCTTCTACTTTTCTTAACTTGTTGTGATTGATGATTTTGAGTAATCAACGATCTGACCTCAACCAAACCCATAACCGGGTGATTCTGATTCTGACCCTGACCCGGAATTGCAGAAACTGGGAAAAAGTCTTTGGTAACATACCCATTTGAAGCAGACCCGTGAATCGATTCTAACGGGTAATCATCACTTCCATTGTTAGTGTAAGAATTTTTAAGAATATCGAAACTGTAACCGAAATTTTGGGAATAAGAAGAGATAGAATCGGTATTATTATCAATCGAAGAATTGGAAGCACAGGAATGTTCGGAATTATTTGAATCGGGTGAAAAAATACACAGATTAAGATCCAACATTGTTGATTTTTTGGTGGTGGATGAATTTGTGATGAGATTAAAAGCAAAAGGGGTTGGTGGGCATATTGAGTAACCAATGAAAAGGGGAAATGGAATGGAGAGAATTAAAGAGAAAGCTTAAAGTAAATAGTAATGGCGGATTGCGTAAGAAGAGGGGAAGAGCAGAGAGAGTTTAATTAAGTCGTATCAGATTGAGAAGAGAGAGAAGGAGACAGGACGGAGGAGAGAGAAGCATATAAATTTCCGGTGGGTTTAGGAGAGGTTTATTAGTGCTCGCTCTGTCCCGTAAAATTTGCTACAACGATAAAATTTGAAAATTTTATAGACTACAATGATAAAATTTGAAAATGAATAATGTAAAGGTAAAGGGTAGGATCTCGTAAAATTTGTTACAACGATAAAATTTGAAATTTTCACAACGATAAAATTTGAAATTCTCAGTATCCCGCACAAGGTAGGATTCGGGTAGAGGATTTGTTTTTCCGGAAAGATGCTGACAAACCATACTCCTTCCCCCAGTGAAGGAGTACGCAGTCAAGATACCTCCTCCAATTGATACCTGCACCTAGTAGGGGTTAAACCTCAAACCTTTTACTGTACATGCAGTCTGATGCAGATGCTCTATCCATTGATTCAGCTTTTGGTTTGAAAATGAATAATAGTGGATAAAAAATGACATTTATAGACTAATGGGAGAAACATGTAGATTAGAATAAATAAAAAATTAGGTGTGGATTAAAATTAAATAAAAAAGTTTTTTTAAAATAGATCAAAATAAAAAATGCAGCAAAAATTATCAAATGAGAGTACTTTCTACACAACTATTTTATTGGTATTGTTCAATATTGAATTTTATTTCCGAGAATGTGTTTAAAAAAATATAATACCGTTGTTCAGAAATATTGCCACGCAAGTATTTTTGCTATTGTTTATTATTCAAAGTTATCTTTTTATTGCTGCTAATGTAATATAAAGAAATATAGTCATATGAAATTTTGTTTAAATTGGCTAATTGCGTATTTTCAGAATTTTGTTTATTCAAAACTGAAGATATAAAAGATCAAAATAACATATTGAATTGCATAATAAAGGTAAAATATCAAATATAATGAAATGAATGCAAATGAAATCTAATTCAAATCCCATATTTTTATAATATTAAATTTTAAAAAATTTTAATGCCATGTTTAGGAACCATGATTTCGTTTGAAATGATTCAAATTTATTCTTTGGCAAATTAAAAATTTTTTAATTTGAATTTAAATCAAAATTCACTATTATTTTTAAACTAGTTAAACTTTGTCATCCTTAAATTTTTAATTTATGATTTCATAATTAAGATTTAATTTTAAATGAAATAACCACTCCCAAACACTACATAATTTAATTTAAATCAAAAAAACACATTAAATTAAATTACCAAATAAAATAAAATGAGATGAACAAGTATAATGAAAAAATAAATATTTTATATTCTGGCAGTGTTTTTTGGGGCCTATGTTTGTACAGCCTATAGGCTAAATTTAGGACTAGGAATTAGGATTCAGATTAGATGAATTGGAATTTGGAATACTCCTTTTATGCTTTTACTTTTTTTTTTTTTTTTTTTTTTGTTTTTTTTGTCTAGGGTAGGACCTAAGGAAATTTTGGAGAAACTCTCAAGAAGAGACTTTCGGCGTTTCAGTATTCCGCGCAAGACAGGGTGACAGGATTCGAATGAAGGGTTTTTCTTTTTCTTGATAGATACGAACAATTGATGCATGTTCATTGAGCCACAAGTGCTTCTCTGCTTTCAAATGAAGATGGAAAATGATTTTAGTCTTTATTAGAGGTATTTATTCAAATTTTTAGACGAATTTTGAGTATAATTCTTTGGATTGATTTGTTTAATTTTTTTATGTATGATTAATTTGATAATTTGATTTTTATTTTTATAAATAATTTCTTTAGGTTAAGTTGAGTTTTTTACTATATCGTTCAATTGAGTTAATTTTTGGACGAACTCTTTTCCATAGTTGGTAAGAATTAAGCTTTGGCGTAAGAGTAAAAGGAATAACTTTTAACTGCTAAATCAACTTGTGACTCTCTTAGTTTAATTATTTTTTAAAGTATAACTGTCAAAAATATTAGCGTGTACTAAACCGAATTAAGTATGATCTTAGTGGTTTTAAATTAGGTAAAATTAAAGGTGTTAATTCGAGTCATCAGGTCTATTTTGGATCAAATGTTTGGTATCTATTCAGAATCAAGTCTTGTGTCCACCTTACCTTTTACAAAAATGAAAATTTATAACCCTATTTTAAAATTAGGTCAAAGCCGATTGCGATTACAAAATTAGCTAAAATTATCAATTTTATTTTAATTTTTAAACCACTCTCATTAAAATCATATAAGTTCATAACTTTTCTTCCCTTTCCATTAGTTCTTTGGATCTCTTGTGTTCATTTTTGTCATCATGTTGGATATAGATTTATTTGTATGTGCTATAAATGTTGTTAGTAATGACTAATGAGGAAAAGATGAGAAAAATCATGGATTTGTCATATGAATAGGTTGGATTTGAGTTAGATCCAATCTAATTCAGATTAAAATTTATTTATTTTAGCTTTTTAGGGCTCAAAATATATCTCAGATATATGATTTGAAAATCTTAAACCTAAATTAAAATTCAAATTCATATGACCCAACTATTTTAGATCCAGATCGAGACCTAATCTAATTGTTTATACTTTACCTTTTAAACCGTATATAAAACTAAAATGTATTCAAATAAATATAAAGGACTACATATAGATAAAAGAAAACTACATAGGTTGGGTTTATTTTTTACACATAGAAATTCCATTGAAATTTATAAATTCAGTTCATTTCGGGGGAACAAAATCAGTACTATCGACTGGTCAAATAAGCCAACAATCAACGACAAAGAACTATCAAACAATAAGTACAAGCAATAAGAGAATCGAGTATTATCTCAGTTGGAGCAACTATCACCTTTTTTTATATAAGGTCATGATATAATTCATACCCAATCATCTCCTCCTCTCCGCTTACCGTGTAACAAAACAAATACTTTCTTTGTCCCATTAAAACCGCATCCTTTCGACAAACGAAATCAATACTACTGACCAGTCAAATAAGCCAACAATCAACGATAAAGAACCATCAAACAATCCTTTTAACTACTAGCAATAAGAAAATCGACTATTATCCGGTTAGAACAACTAACATCTTTTTCATATAAGGTCATAACATCAATTTTTCATACCCAATCATCCCCTCCTCTATCCCTATTATCTAATCAGAACCAATAACATGTTCACAACTTTTTAAAATAAGATGGTCTCATAGTGACACTAGTTTTATTGCGCTAAGTTGTACTTCCTTGTACTTCCTACGATTCTTCTTATGTGTCCCATTTACTTGTGTAGCATTATTTTTGATATAAATGGAAGGTTGAGTGGTCAAACCAATTAATGATAGTGTTTAGTGAATTAGAGGATTGAAAACAACTTATTGATACGAATAAGTTGTTTTTGAACAAGTTGCTTGTAGCAACAGGTTCAAAATCAGCTGGTTAAATAAGTTAATAAAATAAGTTGGTCAAATCAGCCA
Organism: Amaranthus palmeri; assembly: GCA_019776075.1. Taxonomy (NCBI): domain Eukaryota; kingdom Viridiplantae; phylum Streptophyta; class Magnoliopsida; order Caryophyllales; family Amaranthaceae; genus Amaranthus; species Amaranthus palmeri. The sequence goes on along the minus strand of JAAKBH010000271.1, from coordinate 2,206,827 downwards.
CTATAATCAGCTATCAACCATTTGCCAAACACCATCTTAGCGAGTTAAAGTGATCACATAGTGATGAATTACAGAAATGAGTTTGACCCCGTTTCATGGTGAGACAGTCTCATACAAGACGGACGACGGTAAAAATGTTTGGGTGAGAAAAACGACACGTGTCAACATGTGAAAGAACATCAAAAACAAGTGATATTGGGTATGGTTGACAACAATGGACCCACAATAGAGGAGAATTCTATACAACACAAATTTAGTTGAATGGTTGAAAATGAAACCAAACTTGCCCACCTCTTCCTTGATTCCATTTCCACCCACACATTTAAAATCCCCCATTTCCCCCTTCACATCTTCCACCTTCACTTTCATGGTTTCCATGGCGGGCCCTACATGACTCCATTTCATTGGGTTTACTTATATATCTAATATCACCACATCTCATACAAGATACTCCTTAGTCTTTACCATTGTTAGTGGAGTTTGTTTAGCACTTGAAAAAAGCTTCGGTAATTGAACAATCTTGACACTTTTGACATGAATACGCCGCAGTCCAATACTCCACCTAGTACGTCCGGAGAAGGGTCGTCGGGGAAGAAAGTAAGGAAGCCTTATACAATCACTAAGTCTCGTGAGAGTTGGACAGATGAAGAACATGATAAATTTCTTGAAGCTCTTCAACTGTATGTTTTTTGATTTTTCTACTACTTGTACCAATTTTTTGTACTCAGATTATTAATGGGTTTGGTTTGGAGGGTTTTTTCATTATTTAATTTGCTGGGGTTGATTTATTTTGTGTTTGATTTTGCATTAGTTGAACTGTTATTGGAAATTGAGTCTGTTGTGATCGGAATGAGATTAGGTTTCTTATTTGTTGATGTTTGATGGAAAATTTCAGCTAGAGCTGCCTGTGTGTGTGCGTGCGCTTTCGAGCGTGCTTGTATTCTTCAAAGTATGTGTAAGCGTAGGCATAGTTATGGTTGTGCGGATCAATTTCTCACTTTTATATATATGTTTGGATCAGGATTTAGGAGGGGAGGGGAAGGGAAGGGAAGGGTAGGAAAGGGGAAGGTAAGGGAAAGGAAGGGGAATGAACACCATGGGGAGTTTCCTTTTTTGGTTTCGAAGGAACTAGAAAGGGAAGGTTAAGGAAGTGAAGAGAAGGGGAAGGAAAGGAAAGGTAGGAGATTGAATAACAAGGGGACTAAGGGAGTCTGAAGGGTATGGAAGTGAGGGGAAGAGGAAAGAAAGGGGAAGGAAAGAAAAGGAGGCGGAATGAAGGAAAGGAAGGGGATTGAATAACGTGGGTAGTTTCCCGTGTTTGTTTTGAAGGAACTAGGACGGGAAGGTCAAGGAAGTGAAGTGAAGAGGAAGGGGAAGGAAGGAAATCTAGGAGATTGAATAACAAGGGGAGTCTAAAGGGTATGGGAGTGAGGGGAAGAGGAAAGGGAAGGGGAAGGAAAGGAAGGTAGGGAATTGAATAACATGGGTAGTTTCCCTTGTTTGTTTAGAAGGAACGAGGAAGGGAAGGGCTAGGAAGTGAAGGGAAGGGGAGGGAAGGAAAGGAAAGGTAGGCGATTGAATAACAAGGGGAGTCTGAAGGGTATGGAAGTGAGGGGAAGAGAAAAGGAAGGGGAAGGAAAAGAAAGGAGAAGAAAGAAGGGGATTTAATAACATGGGTAGTTTTCCTTGTTTGTTTAGCAAGAAGGACAAGAAAGGGAAGGGAAAAGGGAGGGTAAGGGAAGGAAAGAAAGGGAATTGAATTACAAGAGTCTTTCTTGTTTGTTTAGCGGGAACATAAGGTAAATCCCTACCTAGGGGTGAACTTGGTCGTGCATCACCTCCAAAAATGGTAATCAAACAAAAGAAAATGTATTGTTCCATATGACATCCATTTTCGTCCTGTTCCTTTAATTACTTCAATTTAAATGTAGTGTGAATTGGCCAAAAGAAGTGCATGAACCTGTTACAAGCTAAGGCTTACCTTATTCAATGGAGGCTTGTGTAATGGAATTAACCTTTGATATGAAAGCATAATGCTAAGACTTTCTTGGTCGAAAGGAAAACAATTCCAACCTTAAATGTAGTGAAAAGTATATTTCAACTGGTTTCGAGTGTGTTATAATTACTTTCCTTGCTGGTTACTTGGTATAGGTGTTACGCATAAATGTAGAAGTGAGGGCAAGGAGTTAAGTAGGGAGGTAAGCTATATGTGATGTAGATGAAATGTGGCATCCCTTCCTTCTTTATGGTAGAACAACATATTTACACCCTTGGTAAACCTTTTTTAAGCATTTGAAAATATTTTCCCTCTATCAGTTATCCAAGGGATCTGGAAATCGTTTTTCCTAAAACGTTGTCCGAGAAATGAGGTGGATAACATGAATTATGATGAGGAGTGGCTTATGGGATGAAGCGGCAGCTTCGCTTCTCTAGATATCAGCAGTCTGCTTCATGTAGGATTATTGTATCTGTTGGTTGATTTATTGCTTTTTATTCTTGACCGAGACCCACTATTTGTCATCCCTGAACTTAAATATGTTTTAGGCTCTTGGGACATCCATTGTTGCCGGTATCATTACTTGAAATAAATCTTTTGCTTTCTTTATGGATTGTTTAGGTTTGATCGTGATTGGAAGAAAATTGAAGATTTTGTCGGTTCAAAAACTGTGATTCAGGTTTCCGTTTCTTTATTGACATAACTTTTTATCTGTTTGTTTGCTCCGGCAAGGGCCAAGGAGTACCTATTACACGCTCCAGTACTTCCTTTACTCAATTGAAAAATGTTGGTGCTGTATGAGCTCATACTATGTTTTAGTGCTTCATCTAATATGCAACACCTTATGGCATAGGTTAGACAAACCGATAAGAAAATGACTGATAGGATAGTTGACGATACTCAAGGTAGTCACTTTCAACATATAACTTTCAAGCCTTAAAGTTAATTGCTTTCCCCATGGTTTCCATTACCAAGGCAAATTGTATGAGTTTGCGAGTTATGCTAAAATATATACTAATCGGCAAGTTGATCAAATTACTACAAGATTTCATCGACGCTCATTGCACTCTGCTGAATAGTGGACTTTGCGAACTGTATTGAGAGTACATATTTTCATACAATAGCATGTCATGCTTTGAGTGTAGTGCATGATCAACTTCTAGTTCTAGTAAGAGTCCTTGAGTAATCGGAGCGTTTGCCTTTGTTTTCTAATGACCTGGCCCAAAATCATCATATTAGAAACCTGACCGGTGACCCAAATGAACATAGCCTGTTTGGAAAATGTTTTATTCGGGATATCAGAAAATCACTAGCTTTGGAGTTTGGGGACTGTGGACTCGTGACTTTTTTCCCTACTTTTGGACATTTTTTTTCTTACTTTTTCCCTGTTTTGATGTAATTTAAATTTATATTGAGTTATGTTTCTGCAGATTAGAAGCCATGCCCAGAAATATTTTTTAAAAGTTCAAAAAAATGGTACTGCAGCACATGTGCCACCACCTCGGCCTAAGCGTAAGGCGGCTCATCCTTACCCCCAAAAGGCACCAAAAAATGGTTTGTTATGATCAGATTTGATTAATGCAACTATTATTGGTATTATATTTGTACTTTTGAAGTACTTATTTGGATGTTTTTAGGTCAACTGCCGGTGTCAGTGCCACCACAAACAACCATGCCCTATTCTGCTTCCTTCAATTCTATTGCGCCTGGATACCCTGCATGGAGCGATGGTTCAGTTCTCACAAACGCTACTACCGGTGGATTCATGTCACCCCAAGAAGATTTTAATCTTACTATTGCTGAAGGCATGTATAGTTTTCTTGTGCATGATTTTTTTTTTTTTTTTTGTGTTCAAAATGGAAAAAACATGTTTTACTCTTGTAAAGAAGATTTTTTCGAGTTTTTTACTCCAATAAGTAACTCAAAAGCTCGCCATGCTCTATGCCTTCCCCTGCCTCTCTCTAGGGGAGATGAGGAAAGTTCGGTATTAATTTTGTTAGAAACACTTCACATGTGAGACAAGATCCCACATCGATAAAATATTGGGTTATGGACTTGCATATATACAGGGTGAGCTAATTCTCCTACTACCATATAATTTTGGGAGACAATGAACCTCATCAAGTGTATGTGCAAGTTAACGCTCTTGATCAGTGGGTTTGTGGGCCGGAGCCCATAGGTGTCCCATGTCCACATGAGTGGGTCACAGTGAGATTATGTGACGAATTGTCTTGGCCTAACAAATTTAACAAAAGGCAAATAGTGTTTTCGTTTCTTTACGAACCAACTTCACTGCATTGATGTGCTTGTTTTTTGTTTCTTTAGATGTTGGGAAAATGGGCGTTCCTAGAATGAGTTGCAGCTCTGTAAGTGGTATTGGGAGCTCAAACAAATCTGTTCCAGCGTCAGAGTTATTAAAGCAAGAGAAAAGCCCTGTAATTCACGGTAAGCTCTCCTTACATTATGTCATGCATCATGCAAGTTATATATTTTATCATCTGTGTTTAGAGGTGTTCAAAACAAACTCGATGACCCGATATTTACTTGACTTTATAACTGAACTCGATTTGACTCAACGTCAAAAATGATTTACAATTACGTAAAAAGCCATGTGGACACAAACCGATTTTAACCCAACCCAAAACATCTAACCCGAAATCAACCCAATGACTTAAATGAACACCTATATCGGTGTTTCTTAATATGATTTGTTGCTCAATTAGCCAAAAATGTTTCCCTTGGATCGCTTGTTAGTTAATGCAGGACTAATGATTCGTATTCAGTTTCAATATTCTCGTGTAGACATCAGCATTTCCTTTTGGAAGAGAGTCGACTAAATTAGATTCTCAATGACTTATATTTGTCATATTGATTCTAATATACTCGTTCGAGAATTTTCATCCCCGATGCTGCTTAATTAATCAAACTTTGTAGAGCTTGTATAGCTTGACTGACCATCATTTTGAACGTGATTGCAGGTTTGCCGGATTTTGCAGAGGTTTATAACTTCATAGGAAGTGTCTTCGACCCAGACACCAAGGGTCATGTGCGGAAGCTCAAAGAGATGGATCCAATCAATTTCGAAACAGTTAAGTCTTACCCAGTTTATAGTTACGGACGTTTATAATTAAGTCGAATCCAAGTGTGAACATCAAATTTGGCTTTGACTCGACCCAAAATCTTCCAACCCGAAACCAAAAGTAGAGTTGTAAAGGCTTTCAAATCTACCGAACTTATATGTTTTTATTATTTATTTTCTATATTTTTTTACCTGAAATCTTATGATGTTATAGCAGGCTGCAATTTGTTGCAACGTCTCCATTTTCACGTCGTAGGCAAGCTAAAAAGTCCGGTCACTAAGACGCGTTGCTCTTGTTCTTGGCACTTGGGAATGCCCGGGATAGTCTTACTACTACGCTAAATGGATTTTTCATGGTTTTATACGTTGTGTAAATATGTAGGATCATCTTACCAGTTGCATCTGCGTTTTATTTATGTAGAGTATGTAACATATCCTGGGGCCTCAACCATCAACTTAAGCTGATGGTTGAGGCTCCAGGATATGTTATATACTCTAACACGCCTCCTCACACGAGAGCCCTTATGGCTAGAAGTATGGTTGCACACAAGTCCTCATACCCGGCTCTAAATATCGAATTTGTGATCTCTTGTCACGATGGATTCTGTTACCATGTCAAGGAACCAACTCAACCAAAAGTTTAAACTGATGGTTGAGGCCTCAGGATATATTATATAACCATAACAATTTATTTCCGATCCTTAGATCATGTTCATCTTGTCCACAGGTATTGTTGCTGATGCGAAACCTGACTATGAACCTGTCTAGCCCTGATTTTGAACCAATTGTAAGTACTAATTTTTTTTGATCTTTTGTGATCTTATACCTTAGTGTTGAAATCTGCAGAAATTTCCTTTGTTATATACAAGTATTTAACCATATTGAGATGTCCTAGAAGAACTAAACTTGACACAATGTGGGTTTTGTTTTTTTTTTTTTCATCCTCTTTTCACTTTCTTCTACAACAGCAACGTCAAATCCTTAATTCCAAAAGATTGGGATCGGCTACATGAACCAGCAGGTTTGTTCCAGAGGTCGTCCACATGAGTTCTTCTCAAATCATTTCGATTTTCTACAATCTCAACTTTTAACTTAAAATCCTTTATATCCTTTTCTAATCCGCCCGGTCTGCCTCACCCTCTTTTAAGTCCCATGAGTTTCGACTTTATATCTTCCTTACCAGTTCACTAATACCCGTCAATAGGCACTAATGAATTATCTTTAAGAGATCTTTCAATAAAAAAACCAAAAGAAAAAGAATTGGATGATGAATCAAACCAATGTGTTATAATTCGATAGCCAATAAGCTTTTTGAATTCGCGATTCGCTCAAATGTGCCCAAGAATAGCCAAAAATCGACCGTAATTCGTCTTTTTCGATTTGCGATTCGTAAGGAGATTAGTGAATCACGTGACACTGAATCAAACTATCGTGATGTGATCGGTTCTTGTTTACCATTGGTTGCAACTTCATGTTGATTGTTTGTCAAAATCTAGGAAAACCAATTTAGCATACAAACTTGAGGTTGATTGAAACTCATTAGATCATTATATGTGCTTCTTGTTGAGGAATGATATTTGACATAGTTACTTATTCTCGGTTACAGAAGAAGGTCTTGTCGTCTTACGATGTGTCCACCAAATCCGTAACACTTGATGGCGGAGTTGCGAAAAATCAGCCAACCGACGTGTCTTGTTAAGCTCGAAAAATCTTCTTTCGTCTTAGTAAGTGAGAACAAGTTTTGTTATACGCAAAGCTCATTTCTTGGCTTATCTCGATTGATACTATGTTATTCCGACTCTTGGCTTTACATGAAGGCTTGATACTTCAATCGGAAAGATTCTAGAAAAATTCAAAACTACATGTACGAGACTAGTTTACGAGTTCGAGTAACATAGGCGTAAACATTTGCTACATGAGTCTTATTTCTATATATCTCGATCACCAAAATGGTTTTACTTCTCATACAGTTGGACGATAACCTGAAGCTCAGGGATCGCAGAAGCCATAATCGAACAAATAAGAGTTTTGCATGTTTCTGCCCAGTGCTCGCCCCACCAATCGTATAGCTTGTGTATATTCTTTGAAGTTCATATCAAACGAACTTCGGAGGCCCCAAAATATGTCCTTATTTCTATTTTTGGCGCGAGTTGAGGAGGTCTTGGATCGCGCGTTGTTTCTGAATGTAATAGATGTAAAAACAAATTTTGAAAATACGATTTCTTACTGTATGATTTTATTAGTATCGAGGAATTTTATCTGAGGCATTGTGTAGTTAATATGAAATTTTTCTAGAGCATTTTAGAAGTGTTGTACAAATTCTTGTATGGTATTGGGGAATAATATTATGTAGCAAAAAAAATTTGGTTTTTATTTATTTTTTTTTTATAAAAATACATATATTGTCAATTAAAACATGATATTCAAAAGTTCACAAGAATTGTGCATATTATGGTTTGTCTTTTATGTATTATTTTCATTTCATTGTTGTTGAGTATAATTTTGTTCGATTTAGCATTTTAAAACATGTATATTTTCACTATTTTTCGTTCTAGTTTATTTAATTTTGTCCAGTTAAATTTAATCGATTATTTTTAATTATGTAGAATGTGCTTTATATTCAGTTTTTTCAAATTATATCATTCGACATTCATGGCTTATTCTATCAAAAAACATAAATTAATTCTCGTAAAAGAAAGTATAAATTAACTTTTAATTTTTAGCTTTTTGACTTTAAAATTAAGAAATATTTATCCTTAATTTATTTTGTACATATAGAATTTGAATAATGTAAAAACTAATTAAAAAGTTGAAAACTAAAAACATATGTATGTAAAAGCTTAAATGATGTACATATTTAGGTGTTGATTTTGCAAATAATTAGATATTCGTTAAAAGATGCACATACATTCTTATAAAGTGTAAAATTTTTCCCTCCACCAAAACATTTACACTCTGTAAGATTTTTTTCCTAAAGATGCAGACAAATCATACTCGTTCCCCCAATGAGAAACTTAGGAGAGATGCACACAATCAAAAAAACCCCAACTAATACCTGCGCTCAGTAAGAATTGAACTCCAAACAAACCTTCTGCTCCACATGCAAATGCTCTATCCATTAAGTCACAAGCGGTTACGTAATTGATAATTCATTTATTTTTAGAGGGGCAAAAAGAATGTGTAAATTTTGGAGGGAGTGGCTGTGGTAAGAAGGAATCAAACAAAAAATGTATATGGTTGAGAAACACCAAGAAAGTGTGGCTTGTAGTAGTTGCTAAATTATTGTCTTTGCCAATGAAATTTTGCAATATGTATGATCTAACATGATTATGCAAATGGGTATTCTTTCTTTAACCCCAAAACCCACCAAAAAAACATCCTTATCTTACTACAAATTCTTCTTCAATTCTTCCAACATTTCTGGGTTTTCAAATTCCTTCGTTACTTGTTCTACCAGGAAGAGATCCCAACAATCTGGTGATAACAAAGACAATAATGATGATTCCAAAGACAAGAAATCTGGTAAATTGGCTTATTTTTTTGTGTTTTTTGATTGAAATTTGAGTAAGCTTGTTTTCCCATTTGCTAATGTAGTTTTAGCATATATATGTACTCCTATTTGGTGGGGATTGAAGATGATTTGGTGGGTAGGATTGGAGAAATGGAGAAATTTTAGGGTTTATGTGGACGATTATTGGAACTGATCTATTGGTTCATAATCGGCTCATTCTGTTGGGGTTAAGGGTTTAGCATTGTTGTTTTTGTTGTATGCATATTTTATACTGAATTGAATTGGAGTTTTTATGGTGTGTTATGAAAATTGCTAAATTAGGGCACAATGAGATTTAGAAAAATCAATTTGGGATCCTATCATATAAATGTAATTGATGGTGATGGTAGATGACTTAAAGGCGGGATTACGGGTTGAGATGGTAGAAATTTGAAAACTTATGTGGGCGACTATTGAAACTGATTTGTTAGTTCATTGACGATTCTATTCATTTGGGGTTAAGACTTTGACATTGTCGAATCGAAATGATGTTTTTTTTTTCTTCTTATTGATGGGTTTGCCTGCAATTGAAAAAACTTATGGGTGAAATACACTAAATATCTTGTGAGAATTGCTAAATTAGGGCACAATGAGGCTTAGAAAAATCAATTTGGGATCCTATCATGGTTTGAATTAAGGCTAATTTGCTAGTTTAATTTGGACTTTGGGTTAGAGATATATTCCTTCTTTAACATACTGGAGAAAGGTAGAATAAAGGGAATATTTGATGACCTATGAAATGCATATAGATTGTAAAACACTAACCACATACCAATAGCAGGCGGCGAATTCAGAATATTAGCTCTCAACATGTGCATTGCATCGTTATTTTTCTGTGTTATATGTTACACAGTTCACTATTAATAGGGTCTTTAATCAAATGATTCGGGTCTGGCTATGGTCTAGGTAGGCCCGAGCCTAGATATCTACTGGTCAATATTCAATAGGGTTAGACATCATAGATCTTAGTTGCGAGTAGGGGTGTTCAATGGGTCGGGCTCCCATTTTGAGCTTTATCCGGCCCGTTTCTAGAAGGGCTTTGTAAGGGCCGGGCTGAAAACGGGCTATACTTTAATTAAACGAAAGCGGGGTATAAAAAGAGCTCAATAAGGGCCGAAAACGGACCTTTGTAAATAGTATAATTAATGTATAATTTAAATATTATAAATGACAATGTCAATGAAATTATCAATAATTTTTCAATCTTATTGTTATAAATGATAATTTAATTGTTATAAATTGATAAATGGGGATTAAAATAATTTTTAGTAGTAAAAATGGGCCAGGTTGGGCCAGATTGGGCTTTGAAAGTCCGGCCCAATTAAAGCCCATATTAATTTTTAAGGGCTCTTATCCAGCTCAACCCATATTTACTAAAGCCCGCCCCGGCCCTTATCCGGCCTATTGAACACCCCTAGTTGCGAGTAGTCCTATCTATAAACGATTTTATGATGGTAACTGCAGTTATGCAATGCTGTAGCTAGTAAGCTAACTACATTGTGTAAAGAATTCTGCTTTGGCAGTATTTTCTCTAGGAATGGTAAGCAGATAAATTTGGTGGATAATGGGTAAACATGGTTATGGATAAAATTAATGGGTAATGGGTATGAAAAGTCCTACCCACGATGAATAGCGGGTAGGTGGTGGGTATGAGGTGTTACCCGCCCCATACCCACCCCACCCCACCCCATGCTTACCTTCAATGCATCAAATATTGTGAACTTGTGATATGATATACCATTTCACTTCACATCTAATCAGTAGTTGGTGGCTGAAGTATGTTATAACTTTATCGAGCTTAAACTGCTAGTTGAAGCCCAAGAAGATGTTAACAGTGCTAACAGTTTCATTTTCGTTAGGTGACAAATTCTCAACCGATTGGGACAAGGCATGGTCGAGCTTCAAAAAACAAGGCAAGAAGAGTCTAACATCGCAATTTTCTCCAAACAAGTACGTAAGTTGGAATCCAAGGCGATCAAACTACCCTCTATCGGAAGAGGTTGATCCCATCAAGAGAACCGAGAGAGCGAACCTCATGTTGTGGACGAGTCCTAAGTTTACGCTTGGTTTGGCCATTGTTATAGTCTCATTGTTGTTGGTTTACACCCTTCTTGCTCCAATGAAGTGATCTTATTTCATGGAAATATCAAGTGAATGTCTTTTATGTGTATACTTTTCCTTTCCCTTGGCTCGGTGTATATAACTTTTATGACACTGAAGGATATTGGGTATGATGATGATGGATATTTCTATCGTGTATCTATAGGGGCAACATCATGACAAATTTTATGCATATATTGTTTTGGCTGGCCTCGAAATTGCATAGCATACAACACATAAATATATTAGTCGAGTTGGTTCAGCACGCATGTAGAAATTAATGTTCGACTTACTCGATACTACTTACTAGTTTCTTGAACTTTCACATTTGGTATAATGATTCCTTGTTTATAATAGCAAAATGATATTCGGTTTTTGATTTCTCATGAGGAGAATAATGTATTTTTCAGATCATATTAGCACGATAGAAAGTTGGTGCTCAGGAGACTTTAAAAGAGGGTGAGAAAGGCCGAAGAATATGATTTGAAGGCTATGAGTGGAAATGATATAAATGATCTAGACTTACATACCGAAATGTGTGGAGAATAAGAATTCATGTAGACGACACTGAAACTTATATATTGATTTATGTGAGCTTATTCCAAGAGTTGTATATACATTAATGGAGGTGTTCGGCAAATGATTGATCAAACAACCAAAAAACAGGTTTGATAAATCACTTTTTAAGAAAATCAAAAACTACTAGACTTTTTTGACTCATTCTTTTTCGGTACTAATACCCAACAACTAATTTTTACAAAGTATTTTTGTTACAGCTAATTTTAAACAACTAATTTAAAAATCACTATAAATTAATTCAAACAGACTAACAATTATAATAGTCAATTGCAAAACAACCCTGATATTTGTTTCATTTAGTAAGGAACAATGAATAGACTAGTGTCCCACTAATGTGAGGTTTTTTTGGAGCAAGAAGGTTGACTTGGTTGTTCCTTTGCTCATTTAGAACTACCTTACTTGTATATTCAGAGTTGAAAACACATTCAACGATTCGATATTATCTCGATTAAACTTTACAAATGGATTTATAAATTACTAGCTTGAACCCCGTGCCAAGCACGGAAAATAAAATTATACAAAATATTTTAGTTTTTAAAAACTAATAGCTTTTTTATTAAAAAAATTAGATGTAAAATAAATAATTAGCATAAGAATGAAATATATTTATCATAAATTTAACCTGTAATATTTACCATAAATTATTATAATAAAATAATTGCTTTTGCACAATTCTATTACCCCAATCCGTTTTCTAATGTTTTTCCCATTTAGAATATTCTATTTTGCAGAGAGAAATCTAATTAAGATTTTTAAGACATATATAGATGATAGAATATATCCACATGAGATCTCATTATATTCGTCTTAATGTATACTTTTTTATTTAGAGATATTAAGGCTCAAAATTTACTTTGAAAATTGTACAAAAAATAAACGGGAAAAACATTAGAAAACGGAGGGAATATTTGTGATGAAAACATATGAGATCTCATTATATTCGCCTTAATGTATACTTAATTTAATTTGTTATCTTTTATCTTTGATCGCTAGATATTTCTTCTTAACATTGATAATATTCTTTAACCTTTGATAATCATAAATGATTGTTGATTTTAAGTTTTCTTTATAATAATCAATCTTTGATGTGTAAAAAAAATCAAATATTATGCCCGTACAATAATTTATCTTTTATATATTTAAAATGTAACTTTTGACTTCTACTAATTTTCCTACTTTATTAATTTAGGAAAATATTTCTTGATAGACACACTATTTATTGTAATTGAACTATTTTCTTGTGTTAATATTTGTGTGAAAACTTTAATAACTAAAGAACTCTCATTCTATGTGATAGATCGGAAAATGAGTAGTTAAAAGTAATATTTATCTCTTTGGTTATTGGACTAATAACTAATAATAATGATTTTTTTCCAAAAATTTATATCTGTTTTTTGTTTTGAAAATATTTATCATATATATCATCTTTCTCTAATTAATTGTCTAATAATATTTCATAAGATTGATTATCATATAATTTATACATGTACATAATTATTTGTCATCTTAAATTATTTTTCTAATATATTTGTCTAATAATATTTCATAAGAATGATCTTAGGAATATTTTACTATCAACCTAAAATTAGCATAAGATTGATAATTAATGATCATATTGATTGATTAACATGATTGATATAAAACAAAAAGAATTTTTCTAATTACCATATTTATTTAGCATAATGAAGGAATTTTCTATTACATACCCTTTTGTCTTTTGGAGGGAAAATAAATAATGTGTGAATGCCATGTGTCATATTGAAGAACCATTTTAGTATATAGTAATAGATAATTACGTAAAAGTCTATATGGCACAAGACTCGATTTTGAATTGATGTGAAAAATTAATTCAAAATCAACCCGATAATCCAATGGAACACATTTGATATTTATGCAGTTATAGTCTATCTGTTTCACGAAATTTGTCTCATTTTCTAGTTAAGCTATCTTATTAAATTTGTCTTATTATTATATGGAAAAATTACCTAGAATAATCCATAGGTAATTCACCAAAATATTAAACTGAAAATTAATTTAAAATTGTTAAAAATTTTAAAATTTACATAAAAAGTTCTAAATAATAAAAAAAAACATAAATTTTTTTAACATTTTTTTAAACATTTTATTTTAATTTGTCTTATTTTAAAAAAAATGCTTTAGCAAGTTATCCGATAACCGAGTTTACTTTAGGAAAATACTTCTCAAGTTGAGATTATTCATAAATTAATAAATACGATTATCATAGAAAAATCACGAATAAATTGAATTATTTTAGATTATTTTTCCTTTTTATATTTTGACTATGACAATTGATAAAAAAAAAATTGAAACGAAGAGATTACAGTCAAGTTTTGCCTAAAATGAGTAGGCATTGCAGGAAACATCAAAATCTTACTTGTACTCACTCTGCCTTAAAATAGTCTTCATTTTCTTCTACTAGTCAAGCATCATTTCAACACAATAATTATTATATTCATTATATCCCACTCATTAAAAACTATGATCAGAGACGACAACCCATATCCATAAAGAGGGATGCATCCAAAGAATCCATCAACTCGAGAAACCTCCTCAGAAAAAGAGGTTCTAGCAACAAAAAGGGCCGAGTAAAACTTAATTCACAAGCCCACATAAATGACGACTGAGTTGGTTCGATACATAATAGATAATTATTTAGCCCACTTTATACTAGTATTCCGGATTCGACCCTAGGCATCTTTGTCACAAACAACATCACTTTCACTTAATTGGCTCATAGTTTAGACATTCTTCTATATATACTCTTACAAGTTTAACTTCATATTCATTCCTTGTCATCATCATCATCATACCCAATATCCCGCTCAGAGCATGATCTGGGTGAGATAAGGTGACAAACAATATTCATTCCTTGTCATCATCATACCCAATATCCCACTCAGGACAGGGTCTGGGTGAGATAAGGAGACAAACAATAATCATTCCTTGTCATCATCATCATCATACCCAATATCTCGCTTAGGGCACGGTCTGGGTGAGGTAAGGTGACAAACAATATTCATTCCTTTATTTTATTTAAGTAGAGTAATGAGTCCCAATAAAGAAGCACTAATGGCAAAGAGAAACAAAGGGAAGCATAGAGTTCCTCAGAAAAGGGGTCAAATTAAAGGGAAAATTATGTGCATCTTTGTAAAAATGGTGGCTAAAGTTGCTACAAAGGTTACACTCTTTACAAAGGCCGAGAATCATAAGTTAGACTAGTCGTTGAAGATTTTCTCGTATTATCTTCTGATAAGGGTTTGATTCTCACCGTCTGAGGATGATCTTAGTTGTCCTTGCATTGGAAGTCATTGTGGATATTCAAAGTAAGAAGACATTACAACTAATTTATTGTAGTACTTTTAATGTGTTTTTATCTTTCATATTGTAATCTTGACAGAATAGGTGTTTGTTCGGGTTATTGGGTTAATTTTGGGTCATGTTTTTTGGGTTGGTTTAAAATTGGGTTTTGCGTCTACATTTTTTTACATTAATTTTAAATTCATTTTAAAGTCGGGTCGAGTCGAGTTCAATTTCAAGATCGGGTATATTGAGTTGTCGGGTTTGTTTGGCAAATCATTTTGTAAATTTGGTCTTTATTATGAGTGAAAATAAAGTATAAATTTAATTATAGTTTTCAATATATCGAAATATATTATCATATTGGGGTATTTCATTGGTTGATTCATGATGGATGACCACACTAAATCAAAAGTTTAAATTGATGATTTGGTCAGTCTTAGAATACGTTTGAATTTTATCATCTCTTATTTCAAGTGGAATATTTTACGTCAAATATGATTAAAAGTTTAATTTTTGTGCTGCATTCACACTTTTAACCAAAACAATTATCGTACATTCCTTGTCTTTTTGGGCTACATCCAAGTATATGAAGTTCAAACTTCATTATTCAAATTAACTGGTGCATAAATATCAATGTGTGTAACTTCTTGTACAACAAAAAGAACAACGAATAATTTTTTGGATATCATCATCAACTCAATATCTCGCTTAAAAACAGGGTCTGGATAAAGAATACTTTTTGGTGAAACCT
Source organism: Amaranthus palmeri (assembly GCA_019776075.1). NCBI lineage: Eukaryota > Viridiplantae > Streptophyta > Magnoliopsida > Caryophyllales > Amaranthaceae > Amaranthus > Amaranthus palmeri. Next base: position 2,191,451 of record JAAKBH010000271.1, on the reverse strand, counting down.
AAAAATAAGTCGAGCATAGCCTTTTATCTAATTGTTCGGTTGTTGGTATTAAATGGTGGTAGCTGATCATGGAATGATTTGTGCAGTAAATTTTCATGAAAATATTATATTATTTCTATGATGATGAAACTTTAATAAGAAAAAGTGTGTTTGTTCATAAATTTTTATTATTACTTAAAACTACATCTCGAATGATGAAACGTTGAAATGAATCATATGAAGAAAATGAGATGATTAAAGTAGAACAAAAATGACCATTAAACTTGTCAAAAAATTTTCCATCAAAATTATACAATTTTCCAGCATCATTCCCACTATTTAATAACGACTATTAGTCGCATCGTAAGAGTTTACTCCAAGTCAACTAGGGTATTTTTCAGTAATAGTGAAGTGTCCCTATAAACCAATATGATTAACTGTTTATTTTGATAATTTGACAAAGTGAATGAAACAAAAAAGTAATTGGGTGTTTGGTAAATAATTTTGGACAATTTAACTTATCTTAGCATAATTATAAAGTTGAGTAGATATATCATCTAACTAAATTATTTGCAAAAATTGTTGGTTAAAACAATTTGTTATTATAAATAAGTTATTTTTAAACAAGTTGTTTCTAGTAACGTATTCAAAATCTCACCACATAAAAGATGATTTGTTAACTTCACAATAAACCGTTATCTACTACGAACTCCTCACAGTCACAGGCTATTCCATTCCACCAATTACCCTTTCGGTCCGTTTGGTTAGTGGTATTGATTTGGCGGTAATATGAATGATTTGTAGTGTAAAATTTCATCAAAAGTTCCATATCATTCCCATGGTAATGAAACTTTGATCACAAAAAAGCTTTTTTGTTTATAAATTTTCATTAATACCACATCTCCAATGGTAATGCAATAGAATGAATTTTATGAAGAAAATAAAATGATCATCATCATCATCATCATCATCATCATCATCATCATCATCATCATACCCAGTGTATCCCAAACATAGATAAATGATCGAAGTTGGATAAACATGACAAAATTACACTTAATTTTCATTTCTATTACCACTGTTTATTACCACCTACCAAACGGACCATTTATATTTTGTTAGAGTTGTCTTTGATACTTCACTATCAAATCTATCATGACTTATTTATGAGAGACAATAGTTTGGAATGTCTGCCATAACAGCTTATTAGTGTAGCAACTACTCCCTTCAAGTCTACATCAAAGGAGACAATGTTGCTTATTTGCTTGTTTGTGTAATTAGGGTAACTTTGACTATTTTCTTTCATATTCCCTCATTCAACATTATCTTCAAATAAAATATCATTGTAAATTTCTAGATGATCTCGTGTAAGTCTTAAATAAACTTAGTTTACACTTTACGTTAAAAATTTTACTTATAGTATATTTAGGTCACTTGATTTTACCGCTTAAACCGAAAGGATATAGGCCTGGACAAACAGAGCTTATCCGATAATTGCCCTCTCAATATATGAAATTCGATATATGATGTGATTGAAACTTCTAATATGATTTGATGAAAAGGTTGAATAAAACACGTGCAAGATGTTCAATCAGTTAAGACTCTAAATTAAAGTGCTCTAAATGTTAGTTTATATCATTTTTGCTTTAGCTTATCTTGCTTTTAAGCCTCGGAAAATATAAAAAAAAACATGTAATGCTCTAATCTAATTCGAGTAACCAAGATTTCAGAATCCAGCAACATTCCCAAACCCAACAAGAGTGATGAACGACAAACCGATACAAATGAGGTGTATGTTGTTGAACTTTCCTTGAGCAAGACTTAAAATTATAATTCAATCGAGAACCATCTCTTGGTATAGATATAGATAGGGATGGAGGATAGGACTTTTGATTTTTTCTTGTTGTCAAAGAATTGAGCAATGAAAATGGATGGTAAGTGCCCGATCCAATTGATCGGGCCATGTAGGAACAAGGTTCAAGTCTATCAATCTGTTAGGATGACTCAGCTGCATACATCACTACACTTCCACTTGACACCTATCATAATGATAACAACTCGTCTCGCTGTGACCTTCTCATGAATTCTCAAAACTTCTATCACTCCATTCACGCAGGGGCAAAGAACCCATCGTTACCTCGGCTGTGCTATTGGTGGCTCTAGGGAAGTTGGCTAACTTGGATAAATTGGACCCCAAAAGTAATCTTGAACATTAAAACGGTAAATTAAACATTTGAGAACAAAAATCGAACGCTACAATGTGGAAAAAACTTATAAAATGATGAATTAAACGAAATTTAAAAAAACTTAATGGAAAATACTACATAAACTGAATGCTGCCATGAGGAAGATTCTTAGGAAAAGTGCTATCAGCCTACTACCGGCATTTCATGAAAATTGGATGCTACCATGTGGAATTTTCGTAAAAACAACCAAATGCATCACTAAACAATAATCCCTACTTAAATTAATAAATTACTACTTTTTTAACAATGATGTTAAGAGAAGGATTAGGGCAAAAGAAGTGTAAAAATCATTCTTAAAATTCCACAAATTGCAATCAAAATCACTTTATCCTATCTTCCCGCCACTCCCTTTAGCTCGAAGAACATCCATGGCGGACAACAAAAAACGCCGCCATACCCAAGATTACAACTCCTCAGATTCCGACAATGAAGAATCACCCACAACCATTACCACAACCAAAAACCCCCATTTATCCCAAAAATCTGTACCATTCCTCAAACGCCTTAAACCAGATTCCACCATTCTCGATTCCCTCAAACAATTAGCAGACTCCATTAAAAACCCATCTTCATCTTCATCCAAAAAACCCACCACACTCGCCGACGTATCCGCTTCTCTCTCTTCCTCATGCCGTGAAGTTACCGACCTATCACTTTCCTCCGTCCAATCCGAAATCGAAACCCTAGTTTTCTCAATCACTAAATCAATCCTCTCCGGTAATGGATTCTCCTTTAACGTTCCTTCTCGTGCTTCTTCAAACCATTTATACATCCCTGAACTTGATCGAATCGTTCTCAAGGATAAATCATCTTCCCGCCCGTTTGCGGCCGTCGGATCTGTTCGTAAAGCTACTGTTACCACCCGTATCTTATCCCTAATCCACCAACTTTGTATTCGAAGCATCCATGTCACTAAGCGTGACCTATTTTACACCGATGTCAAGCTTTTCCAAGATCAATCCCAAAGCGACGCCGTTCTGGACGATGTCTCCTGTATATTGGGCTGTACAAGGTCTAGTCTCAATGTGGTTGCTTCCGAAAAAGGTGTTGTTGTAGGTAGACTTATATTCAGCGATAATGGTGATATGATCGATTGTACTAAAATGGGTGTTGGTGGGAAAGCAATTCCTCCCAACATTGATCGTGTTGGCGACATGAAAAGCGACGCCCTGTTCGTGCTGCTCGTCGAGAAAGATGCTGCTTTCATGCGATTGGCCGAAGATCGATTCTACAATCGATTCCCATGTATAATAATCACTGCAAAAGGTCAGCCTGATGTTGCTACTAGATTGTTCTTGAGGAAATTGAAACTTGAATTGAATTTACCTGTATTAGCATTAGTTGATAGTGATCCATATGGGTTGAAAATTTTATCTGTTTATGGTTGTGGGTCTAAGAATATGTCTTATGATAGTGCAAATTTGACTACTCCTGATATCAAATGGTTGGGAATTAGGCCTAGTGATTTGGATAAGTATAAGATACCTGATCAATGTAGGTTGCCAATGACTGAACAGGATATTAAGACTGGTAAGGATTTGCTTGAAGAGGATTTTGTGAAGAAGAATCCTGGTTGGGTTAGAGAGTTGGAGTTGATGGTTAAGACTAAACAAAAGGCTGAAATTCAAGCTCTTAGTTCATTTGGGTTTCAGTATTTGTCTGAGGTTTATCTGCCCCTTAAGTTACAGCAAAGAGATTGGCTTTGATCAGTTTTGTCATGAGTTTGAGTCTAGTGTAGGTTGATGGCTCGAGAATCATGGGTTAACGCTAGCAGTGAAGGTTTTGCGACAAAGATTTGATTCTCGTCACTTATAAAACGTATGAATTCGAGTATAGTTTTAAAGGTTCATGGGTCTAGAATCATGGGTTGAAGGTTCACTCGACAAAGATTTGATTCTCAGCACCTATAAAACATATGAATTTGAGTATAGTTTTAAAGGTTCATGGGTCTAGAATCATGGGTTGAAGGCTTTTCCGTACAGTTATGTAATAAAGATTTGATTCTCATCACCTACAAAACATATGAATTTGAAGGCTCTTCCGTACAGTTTGCGACAAAGATTTGATTCTCATTGCTTACAAAACGGATTCATTTTCGCTTCCTCTTACTAGTAGGCGATTCTCTATCCTTACTCGATAAAGAAGATCGATGTGTTGCTTTCGAACATTTTATGTTAGTTTATTGTTTTTAGAGGAGTTTTATGTTGATTGATTGTGTTTCTGATGTATCTTGGCTATTGGAATGAAATGTATCTTTGTAACTGAAATTTGGATGTTGAATGTTGAATTTTCATTGCTTAATGGGAAATTGGGAATAAGATTTTAGTATATTTGCTCTATTTGTGTGGTCAATGACATTCCTAAGAGTACAATATTTCCTCTCGTCTTAGAATTCTCCGGTCTTTCTTTGAAACAAAATAGAAAAAAAGTAAAGTTGTGTACATCTAACACGAGCTATCTATCGGCCTTCGGATTGTATTCACTATTTTGGTTGTTCTTGTTCATGCAGCCGATGGGATGATACATATACATGTGTATTTAGAAAGATTTCATAAAGAATTAAAACTTAGTGGTGGACCGGTGGGCGGTGGTGCTAGTGTCTTAGTCTTCAACCAATGATCTAGCGATTTTCAAGTGACCAACAGTCTTTACAATATTTTAAATTAAAATAAATTCAAGGGAATTTGTAAATTCATTAAAAAAAGGTGGAGACACAATAAGAAGAATGACGACCTTTAAAGCGGGAAAATTTATTTCCAAAACAATATTAACATAAACTTGGTTATTTTAATGATTGATGCAATAAGAATATTGAAAATGTTTGAAGATATTATTGGTTTAGATATTAAATCGCCTATATTGTTAACTGTTTTATTATGAATATAGAATTGCTAACAAAAGGTAATAGATTATATTATATAATCGTTAACACTCTCAACAATTGCATGATAGAATCACTGTTATTCTCGGTGATTTAAACTTCCTAAAGGTGAGACATTTCCGTATAGTTAAGGGCAACGAAATTGCGTGTAAAGAGGTAAGATTGTTTGTATTGTTTAATTTAGTAGTTGGAGAATTTTTCTTTTATCCTATGTTCAATTATCAACCTCAAAAGATCAATATAACTTATCATGAATTTCAACATATAATTAGGAAAAACGAAATGCATACACGTTAAGGGAAATATCATCCAAAACCCACTTGTCAATGGGATAAAAGACTCCAATAACATATAAAATATGCAAATCATCTTAAATTCATTAATGTGAAATCACAAATTCTTATGAGAGACGGTCTTTTTAAGAGATTATCTTTAATTGGGTCAACCCATTATATATTTCTTAAAATATTATAAGTATGCATTAAGAATACGGTAAGTTATCATTAAGGACAATATAAGTAGGCATTAAGAATACGGTAAGTAGACAATCTCCCAAGAGATTAGCTGATGTAAAATAAACATTTTCAATATTAATAAAATCCAATAGTTAATTTAGAAAATATAATCAAATTTAAAATTAATGACCAAATTAATGGAGAAATTTCAAGAGCAAGCAAACATGTGAAGGCAAAGGCTAAAGCGTGTCAGATTATGCTATGTGGAATTGTGGAATGTTCCATAAAAAACCAAATCCTTCCGTTTCTCCATTTTTATGTTTTCTTCTATCACCACTTAGCTTAACCCATGAACATGGCGCTTTCAACTTCTACAACCCCATTCATAACATCACATAGCAAATACACTGATTACCCTTCTGCATATTTTCTCAGAAATTCAGCAAAAACCTCCATTAATGGCTTCTTTCCTCTTTTCAAAACCCCCATCAAAATCAAACCTTACCGTCGACCTTTACTTACTGTCCCTGCCATTCCTAGCTCCAAAGGCAATTACCCAATTGTTTATTTTGTTTTTCCTTTAAGGGGTGTTTGGTTTTGTGGAAGAAGTTTTGGTTGGTGATAATACAAATTATAATTAAAAAGGAACTTGAAAGGTTGGAAATGGAAGAGGAAAGGAAAATGGTTGAAAAGGGATGAAAACCTAAATTGAAAATGGGGAAAATGGTTATCCGGAATAACATTTTTCCCTAAACCAAACACCCCCTAAACTTCCTGTTACTTTAATTTTTTATGTAATTCAAGTAATATTTGTTAATGGGTGCTTTTATTTTGATTGATTTTGCTATTGCAGAAGTTGGGTCATTTCTTGATAGTGAAACTAATATCTCTATGCTGGATAAAGCTCTGGTCTTTGATTTGAATGGAAAGGGAATTCCCATTAATGATTTGTGGAAAGATAGGAAAGCTGTGGTTGCTTTTGCTCGCCATTTTGGGTAATTTTACTTCTTTTTTGAGGTTTCAAATTGTCCCTTATTTCGATCAGGTCAAAGATTTATAGTTATTTGGTTTCGGATTATAATGGATCAAAATAAAACTCATCAAAATATTTGCACTAAGTTGCATATGATAGTTTGCTATAAAAGGTCCAATCACTGACAAGAGTAAGATTGCGTACATCTCATCCAAAAGGAGCTGGTTAATGACATTGGGATAATAAAATGTTTTGAGGTCTCAACAATTTAAATTTTATGTAATAGGAGTATTGGTTATATGTTCCTTTTAGAAGAAATTGGTGGTTGTAGTTTTACTCTTCACTCCAAGAATCATGTATGATAGATTTGACATAGACTAGAATGGTGAATCAACATTCAAAACAATCAAATACTTAGTTACCAATCTTTGAGAATAGCTTCATCTATAATGTTTTGTGTTATGTGAACATAATAAGGTACCTCTGATAAACCCAGCATGTTTGAGTCGGATGTATGTACTTCTATTATTTTGGAAAGAAGCACGTAGTGCCTCGTTCGTTACACGTAATTTGATAATGAGATTGTTCTAAGTTTAATTGGGTTATTGCAGATGTGTGTTTTGTCGTAAGCGGGCTGATATTCTAGCCTCTAAGAAGGTAACTTGACTTAATTTTGTATTTTGTTCCATCCCAAAACTATAGTGGCAAACTAGTGATTTATGTTTTCAGAGTTGGATTTGTGTGCTGACATGATATCTAAAAAATTTAAGGAATTGTGGCTTGCTATAAGGTTCTGTGATTGTGATGTCTGGTTTCCTTTTCGTGTGAACTTCAAAAAAGTCCTGTTATCAACAAATTGGCCAGGAATGGCAAAATGCGTGCCTTATACTGCTCATAGAGTGAGACCAGTTTTTAATAGAACTATGGCTCTTTTCATTTCCAAACAAAAACCATTGTGGTGATGGAATGTTGTTGTTGTGATGAGTTTTCTCACTTGCAGAAAAAATTTAATTAGTGTGTCTTGGAAAAGTGTTTGAGGTTTCCAAGGGCTATGTGACCTCCACGACTAAGGTTGAGGAACAAATGCATAGTTACTGTGGCATAACTATTTTTTGCCTTTAGATTGAGAAGATAAATATAAGACTATAAAGGTATACGTTAATTGTAGTATTTAGGGCTCGTTTGGTAGTTGGTAATAATTGATCGTAATGCTTATGGTTTTATAAGTACTTAGGTGAAAAAAAATATATACCATAGTCCATGGTGATGCTTGTCAGCACGTGCATAATGAATATCTAAACGTGTAATAATTAGCTGAAGCAGAAGTTGAATTCCACCCTTCCGTTATTGAAGCACGATACTAGTGGAGTTTATAGCAAAATATTTATACCGTCTCCGTCGCAATTGACACAAGGAATGTAAAATTAAGAAACTAGCACTTGATTGATTAATCAAGAACAAGGAGACCACATGTTCCTAATTCTCGTGGAGTTCTCTATTTATAATTACTTACCGTATCACAGAGATCCAGCTATTGTAATGCGATTCGAGTAGTAAAACTAAAAGCCAGCAGGAGTGAAATTTTTGGTAGATTTTCAGTTTCATCAACTCAGACCCGGACTAGGAATTGGAATACTTGTATTTGTTCGTGCAGATGCGGTATGTCTCAAACTGAGCTACAACCTGCAGCTGCGCCATCACCTCCTGTGAAAATTGTTACCGTTTTTGGAAATGGAAGCATTAGTCCTCTTCAATCTACCCCTTGGCAAGATGTCCTTCTTCATACTGTAAGTGATTTGGAATGACCCTTGATGTCTATTCTTTGCAATACACTTAAATTCTAATTGCCATACAAGATCTGTTTGTTTTGAGGATGTTAGACTGTTGGATGAGTTTTTCTTGCCATCTGTGAGCAGGCAGAAAGATTGAAGTGGATTGATGAAGGATTTGAAATGCTTGTCTTTAATGATGATGTCTGTCGAGCAAGTGAAAACCCAAACCTTGTAAAGGCGCTTGAACATGCTGATATACTGTTGATTGTTGCTGTTACAAAACAAGAATCAGTTGAGTGGATTCAGAATCGTACTCAAAACATCCCAAATGTTATATGTTTTGAGTCTTCTCCTGTATTGGTGAATAAACTAGGAGGAACCCCGGTTAGTATTGGAACCAAAGAAAACCCGGTAGGCTTTTCAAAATCTAAGGAAGCCAATGAGAAATCTGAAGTAGTGCATACGGTTACTGAAGCGTGGGATCGGCATAATTCAGACGACATTAGATTTGCCTTGTTGGTTGTCATCAATGCTTATTTGAGGCCCGTTCCTGTTTTAAAGAATTTGAGAGCAAAAGGGTTTTCAACTCTCAGCTGTATGGTGAAAAATTGTGGGTCCCAGATTCTGAATTGCCTGTTGGATCCTGCTTGTAGGAAAGCCCTTCAATGCTTAAACAAGTGTAGTCCTGTGGATCAAGTTTGCAATTATCGTTGCATTGCTTCATATGAAAGCCCTCAGCTTGAAGCATTTTCTCTCTGTGTATTACAAAAACATAATTGTCTGCAACTAGATGCCCAAATTCCTGACAAGCCATACGTAACTCCTATGGAAAAGTTTCGCGGGTCTGAGTTGTGTCATGAAACTGCTGAAGATCTTTTTGTTGGTTGGCTAGGGACCATGGATTGGAGTTGGCGCGTCGTGGCAGGTCAAAATCCTGCTTATGATCAATTCCCTTGTCAGTATCAACTCTTTTATAGGGGAAAGGCCAAAGGTTCATTTTGGTATGAGCCGGTCTTTCAAGTCAAGACCTTGGACGAAAGAATTGTATGGAGAAGGAGAAGATACAGGGTCAAAAGAGGCCCAATACCGGGCAAATTCTTTTTCAGTGTTCTGGATAATGGTGTTGTATCAAATGAGTCCTGGACAATTGTGGATGTTGCTGATGATCTTAGCTGGGGATTGTTTCATTATCATGGAGCTGCTCGAGTTGCAGGACAATCCTACACAGGTGCAGTTCTTGTAACTCCAGATGGAAGTTACCCTTGTGAGGCGGAAGAACCTAGATTAAATAGTGCTCTCGATAAGTGTGGTATCAAGAGGTGGGAGTTATTTACCGTCGATAATTGCTCTTGTCATGACGCACCGCTTGGCATTCCTGACGGTTCAAGCTTGCACTACAAAATAGAAGTCAAAGAACGGAAACCCGTTTGATGTGTGAGTTTTCATGCGTTCTGGTCTCCTTGCGAATAATTAGATAGCTGTAATCACTTTCAGATATATTCTCGAGGCACCATAACCAATGTATAAAATTGTGAATGTGCATTGCGTTGATTTGTTGATTGTTTATTTGTTGATATACTGCGTTGAGTGTACACTAGACTGTAAGGTATTGTTCCACTTACCTAAACAATAGAGTTGTTCATTCGGGTCATCGGGTCAATTTCGAATAACATGTTTCGGGTTGGTTTAGAAACCTGTGTACATATTGATTTTTACATAATTTTAAATTCATTTTGAAGTCAGGTCAAGTTGGGTTCGATTATAAGGTCAGATAAATATCAGGTCATTAGGTCTGTTTTGACTACCTCTACTAGACAATATGTGCGTAGAAGTCTAGCTATAGCTTTTATTGCTACATTCGTCAACCTCGGCCATGGTTAGTCATCACAAGGAATGAATTAATTTGTTTGATGTTGAATTACTATTTCAATCCATGATTAATATATGATATGCCATCTTCCTATTTCAAGCTGTTATGGTTATTTGACATTTATTTTTAAGAATTACTTGGCGATACTATGTTGGGAATCGACCGCTTTGACCTACCAAATGGTAATAGAGCCGAGCTTGAGAATTGATTAAAGTCAAACTAGTTGGCAGTAAATTCCTAATTTGTAAAACAATTTCATTTTTATTTTTCTAAGCTGTTATTATAGGCATGGTGACGTTGGATTACGAATTCTCGTTTCATTGTTACTGATTGTATGATGTGTAATCAATAGGAACAAATGGATGCAGCTGGTGTAGCACTTGTTTTGATTGGACCCGGAAGTGTTGATCAGGTACGTCACATTAAAAACTCGAACTAGACATTGTTTATTTCCGCACATGTTCCTATTGATCATCATTAGACAGTAAATTCTGGTGTATGTTTCAACCTCATTGCTATGCTTTGTCGATACTCTATGCAGGCTAAAGCTTTTTATGAGCAGACCAAATTTCCAGGAGGTACTGTCTCTTGCTTTCAAGAATCATAATTTGTTCATGCAATGAGTGTGGAATGTTGAAACTAAGAACTTCTGTCAGAATTCTTTCGATTCCACAATCAACTATTATTTTGTTCAGTGGTAATGATTGACGCCTTATGACCTCCTCTCCCCTTTCCAGTTCCAATTTCCAAGCCTGCGAGGGTTTAAGTCCAATGGGTCTTTTTCTTCCCTACCTCAAGAAAATTGTCTTAGGATCATAGTGTTTAAACAAGGTTGCATTGCATCGTAACAGCCGTGATGTAAAGGTTTTCATGAACCGATATTTCCAGCATTCTCACGGTGTGATAAAACCTCGTTTTGGGCTCTATCTAGGGATGTCTTATAATTTGACCGATTTTTAGGCGTTACGATAACCGCATCACTCCCGTTACCGCATCACTGTTCCATTACCGTTATTGCGAACATCACCGCATTTTTACACTATGGTTAGGATTCAAGAATTTGAAATTATAGAACACCCCATTCATAAGGAATATGTTTTGTTTGGCAAGAGCTTTGAAGCTGATGGAGATTTGAGGTCCATTGCTCGTATTGTTTTTTATTTTACTGGTCATGGGTTGGTGGGTATCGTTTTCTACAGAGGATCTTGTATTCATGTTTATTGTTAAAACTTGAAAGTAAACAAGAATAAGAATTAGAGGAATAGAAAGAAACGACCATATTGTGTGAGAAAAGCGAAGATAATCGTGGAAAAAATAATCATTGTTATTGTTGTCATTTAATGGAATTGGGGTAATGGAATGTTATTGTCGGCTTGTCGCAGTATGCTCAAGTAAATTGTAATTATTTGTGCTACTGTTCTATGTCTTGTTGCACGACTACTTCCCTTTGGTATTATTTACAATTTCATTGATTATTGAAAAAATGACGGGTTTATTCCCCGAAGCTAAATCTGTTTTGTTCTTGTTTCAGAAGTTTATGCCGATCCTAATCATTTATCTTATGATGCACTGAAATTTGTTTCTGGGGTCACAACTACATTTACTCCCAAGGTACTGACTGATAAATAACTAGATGGACATCCGGGCTTTATGTCACGAAAGGTGCTTACTTATCCGAGCTAATCTTGATTGTGCAGGCTGGTTTGAAGATAATTGAGTTATACATGGAGGGCTACAGGCAGGACTGGGGGCTTTCCTTTCAGAAAGACACTGTGTCTAAGGGTGGCTGGTATGTGACATTATCCTTCATTAACGCGTAATTGTCTACGAGATGTATCAGATCTATGTCTGTTAAATTGTATGATTTCCATTGCAACATTTCGATATTTGATGTTAGTTTTGAACATTTCGATAATAAATATGCAAAGTTGCAAGTTGCTTTATGTTTGCGATCAAGTATCAAATATGTAAACAATCTCTTTATTTTAACAAGCGTAGGTAAAATTGCATATCCGACCATCCAAACTTCGCTCGTGGGACTTAGTATAATGAAATGTTGTAGTGTTGAATTTTTTAAGCGTAAAGTTTTCGTAGGATAATGTTTTACGGACCATATAAGTTGTATTACTTTCTAAGTTCATGTCGTGCGATTTGTTCTTTCAGGCAGCAGGGAGGAATCATTGTAGCTGGACCTGGTAAAACTAATATTTCATATATTCACAAGGTTAGTATCTCATTTTACGATGATTTTACGATACATTATAACAACTTGGAGCCTAATCTGTCTTTGAAAAAACGCCTGCTTAAGGAGACCATACGGATAGTTGAAAACTTGAAAAATAGTTGTGCTACAATCACTTAATCCCGAGTGGTTGTACCATCTCAGCAAACAACTCAAGTGTATGGTTGAAACCCTGTGATATGTTATGTTCTCTATCACATCTCCCCACACGAGTCCTTTTTGAGCCAAAATTGCGGATGCACCACAGGTCCTCTCTATACATGACGTTTAATATTCCATTTGAAACGAGAGGGGATGAGTTTAAGACCTGTGACCTTTCATCACGTTTGCTTGTGATACCATGTCCAAATCACCTCAAAGCTTAAGCCTATGGATGAAGCTCCGTAATATGTGAGTATGTCTTGTTGTCACGGAATTGATTTGAGTATCATTGTGTGAAACAGGACAAAGAAGCAGGGGACGATCCACCAGTTGAAGAAATCCTTGAAGCATGTTGTTGATGAAATTTCCTTCATCCTTTTTCTTTCACGACTGTAACGCTGTTTGATACAACCTACCATTTGTCCGTCTATGTTCTTTAAGATTTGGATTGGAGCAAGGAAGATTTGAGTGATGACCAAAAAATAGATATAGATGTATATGAGTATATAGATTTTCTTAATACAATCTCTTTATGGTTACATATAAATAAGTTTCAATGTACCAACCAAAGCAATATATTTTGAATTTCTTATCCTATATTTTTTCTTCTCCATTTTTTACCCTGTGTTTGTGATTTATAGTTTTCTATGAGCGGAATACACCGGGTATGATGATGATGATTCGAACCATGTATGTTTTGATCTTTTAAGACACTATTTGCTCATCCAAATTGACTAGGAACCCAAGTCTCTACATTTACTTGTATCTGTAAGAGCATATTGTTTTTAAATGATTGGGAGTGAAGAACTTAATTATTGAGGAATTAAAATATAAAAGTAAACGGGATAAATTATAAATAAATTAAGAGAAATAAACACTCTAAAATAGAATAAAAAAAACGAAGGTAACCCGTCTTAAAATCAATTTGAAACATAATTCACTAAAATTGAGCTAAATCCATTTGATACAAACAAAAGTCGATCCAAAAAAACTTTTAGTTCACCGAATTCTAAAATAATCATATACTAAAGCATAATATGTAGTTTGACATACAAAAAGTAAGATTCATAACGAACTGGGGGTCTGAGTAAGCGTGGTAAGTGATCACTGATCTGCAAGATTGAAATGTCGTCGGACATATCGTGTATCCTAACGTTCATGTAACGGTTTTACACTAAGTACAATACTTTTCTAGTATGTTGTATTCCCTGATGATTTATCTCTATGGCTACTCAGGCTAGTACCTTGCCGTGTTTTCGAACTTTTAACACTTTCACTTGAGGACTAAATGATGCCACATTAAATAGGTACACTTTAGTACACTTGCATAGATCGCTTCATGGCTTCAATAGCACTCAACTACTACGAATTCTTTCAAGGGTTTTGCAAAGCTGCCTGAAGAGACTTTAGCAACTACATCAATGTGGGATAGCGGGCTGTATTATTGACGGAAAATCCTAATGACTCGTAATATTCTTTTTCAGCAACAGCCATCCGGTCTTGGAACATTGTCCATTCTCTTCTGCACCTCTCCTTCACCTGGCCCAACAAAATAGGAAGTAAGAGATGATCCAACTACCATGCCTATATTGACTACTAAGAGTGCGGAAGATAAATGAGCTTGCTAACTTGATCGAGAGTTTGCGTTAAGTTGGATTTTCAAATGAGCAAGAGAACTTACCCCTACCCATGGTGCCTTTCCGAACCTCGCTTGACCCTGTTAGTAAAATAAATGACAAGTTTTAATTAAATAACCAATAAACCAACAAAAAGAACCCCATTCCCCCCAAAGAAAAGGATATTCTTCGTCACCTGGTTCCCAAGTGATGGAATTCCTTGATGCACAATCCACTGGGAGTCTATGACCCCGATCTTCTCATGAGCCGGCTGCAGAAGAATTTGTACAATAAGTGTGTAAGACACTTAGAAATAGGAGCTATTATGGATAAAAGATGAAAAAAAATAATCGGAAGACCTCAACACACTTCCGTAAAGCAAAGTCAAGGCCCCATCCATGCACCAAGTCATTCTGAAAGTGCAAAGCAATAGTATTAGTGGTGGGTGAACATTATAAAGCCATCGTCAATAAGTGAATATACCTGAATCATATGCCAAACACAGCGCCATGCATTTCTTGAAAATACAGGTGCCATGATTTCGATGAACCTGTTAGTTGAATTATCAAGCTTTTTAAGCAGTTTTCGAAAAATTAAGGCCCATGAAGAATAAACTGTAATACATACGCCGCACAAGGTGGCAACACAGGATCAGGGCACCATCCAGGCTTTTCTTCAGTCACTCTGCAAAGGAAAGGTGAAACAGTGATGAGTCAACCTAAAGCACGCTAAATGTGATCGGTCATCAATTAAGAGAAAAGTTCAAAAACCTCTTACTTGTGGACCTCACTATCACCTCTCCTCTTTGTCATTTGCCATGTTAGACCTTTGTCAGGCTCTAAGCCTGGCTGCGAAATTTCCAATCCATGCTTCTTCACCAATTCAATGTATCTACAGCAGAATAATTGGAAATTTAAGGACATAGCCCAAATCAATGGCATGAATTTCAGTAGAAATCAAAGCTCACTTCTCTGCATCAAAGTGTTCGACCCCAAGGTCTTCATCCCAAATAAATATGTAATCATACGCAGCCACGACATTCGGATGAAGATACCTTTTAGCATACCACCTATAACAGTCAACAGAGAATGGCAAAAAGTAACTAACAAGCAAAAGTTATTATACGCACAGCACACGTAAGGTAGCCTTTTGATTTCTTTCAATGGAGAATTTAGTTTAGATTTAAAAGAATTTCGAACCAAAACCCCTTTTTGTATTTGGCATCCTCATCACCCAATCACACCATTGCAAGGATTGAACAGCCCCAATAAGGTCGTTTCAAGATTCTCCTAATTACTCTACCATTCCCATTTCTCGACTCACTTGTGGTGATATAAGCAACAAAGACAACCAGCAAACCACCACCACTGTCCAGCATACTCGTATCAACTATCCTTCACTACCACTATGTTATTGTCTTAAGCCACACATCTTTAAAATCTACAATTACAATTCTTCCTAATATTGCACCAAAATGACATGAAAAATAAGAACTTTGAGGAGCTTAGAAGAGGAACGGTGATATGGTGACGGGAAGACAATATAAACTTTGCCAACGACGTTCTCACGCGTTGATTTCGCTGGTTCATGTAGCCTACCCCATATAGTTAAGATTAGGGCTTTGGCATCGTTGGCATTGTTGTTTTAGAAATAATGTCCTTGAATCTGGACACTTATGGGTAGATAATAATAAAAAATAACCAAATTGTATGAGGTCAGTCTGAGTCAAGTGAATTGGACACTTATGGCTATGGGTAGATAATAAAAAGGGAAAATTACATTAAAAACTCCCAACTATTTGCGGTTTAAAAATAAAACTCCCAACAATTAATTATTATTTAAAACTCCCAACTTTAGGCTCATTTTATATTTAAAGTCCAAGATGACTTATAAGACCGAACAAATTGGTTTTAGTTAAGAAGCAGTGGAACTTAATTGTATTTATTAATCACCTCACTCCTTTGACTTTACACGACCCTTCACGTATCCTCCCATTTTAACAACATGGTAACCGGTTAAACAGATTATAAAATTGTATCGGTGCTTTAAATTTAAAATGGGCATAAAGTTAGGAATTTTGAATAATAATCGATAGTTGAAAGTTTTATATTTAAACCGCGAATAGTTGGGAGTTTTTAAAGTAATTTTCCCTAATAAAAATTGAAAACCTTTATATACATGTTCAAGAATTCCCTAAAAACATGCGCTAAATAACAGCAGTTAAATCACAACAAAAAGCATGATTTACGATCTCAAATTTTTTAAATGACATTTGATGAATGAGGAATTTAAATTCTTAGTGATTCGAAAAGGACATTGTCAAAGTTGAAGTACTTACCATTTAGTTTGCTTACGGGCACTGATATGGATAGCTCGCTTTGACCACTCAAACTCATCCCAATCATTTGTCCGACCATCGTAATGAAAAAGAATAATCGTAAAGTTATCTGAAAACTGTAAAATCAACTTCAGAGAAAGAGATGACATAAGAAGCGGAGGTCAGTGGAACAAAAGGATCAGCCTAACCTTCTTGATGCATGCATCTACATTGGCTCTTTGATCATAGCCAACTGTAAAAGTCACAAGGTACTTGGGTTTACTAGTCAAGTCCTGCAAACAACCACCATCAACAGCTTCTTAAATAAGCATATCATTAATTGTTTTCACAATATTTTATTGAAAAATGGTTAAGAATCACTATACATAAGGTTTTAAATTTTATACGCACACGGCCATGCTAACCAAAACTCCTCATAAGCTACAAAAATTTAGGCCTTGATTGCTCCAAGGAAAATGGAAAAAAGTTACATTATTGAGGATTGGGGCCATTTTGGAGGACCACAAAGTATTTAGCAAAAAGAGGATTAGAGTGGAAGATTAGGCTAAATTCCCCACATTCCAGTCTGCAACATACAAGAGCATTTTGAGATAGAGGATTGTACTATTGGGGTTGATTAGAGATATGCGACATTTGATTAACATACTATCAAAACAAGTAATAATTTAAGTCTTTAGATATCATTTTATATGTTCTAACAAATACAACTATCAGCTTAGCAACCCATTAAGTCAATCCATAGATAGTTAATGTAATCCACTACTTGCTAAGTGTCAAACAAGGTCATGATCCATTATTCTAGGCAAAATTAGCAGTTTAGCAACCCATAAAGTCAATCCATAGATAGTTAATGTAATCCACTACTTGCTAAGTGTCAAACAAGGTCATGATCCATTATTCTAGGCAAAATTAGCAGTTTAATTCCAATCAATTATTGTCAGTCAGGTTTGTTATCAGATGGACAACAGACCTCCTCAGGCAGACCCCATAGTCTACGTTGATAGAAGTCCGTCTCAGAAACTACAATTCCTGGGGGTAATCTTTCAGCACCTTGTGGATTTGTGGGTAACCAAACCTGTACATCATGACATTTAATTGACAGCATCAGCAAGCAATCAAGATTATGCCAATATGTTCTTATTAAGCAACAGAAATCTTCGATAAAAAATTTCCAACCATAATAATTGGTCTTATTGATGCAAAACGTACATGTTTTTAGATAGCTTTACATTTAACGGTGCAAAGTGATCCCAGGTAACACAATCTTAATGAGGGAGGCAACAGAAAAGGCAATCAAGCACCAGGAACATAATACTCAATTTTTTTATATATTACCTTTCTATTTTTCTTGTGTTTATTATGAAAAGTTAACAAGACTGCTACCCCTGTATCTAAAGCAACCATGGAGGTGACATGCCACAAACCGAATAACTTTGTCAATACAGTGCTGGATGTCAATATCACAGTAAAGATAGTTTTATTCTTAATCCATGCATGCTATTCTTCTTTGTCGAAGAAATTCTCAAAGAATGATAGGTATTAAGAATAAAGAAATCCATGAATTAAAAGAATGATCATTTCACAATCTCGCTTGAAGAGTGCAACTCAAATTCACATTTAGCAGCTTTCTTTTAATCTGATTGTTCAATAATCGTATGCACTAATATGTGATATCTTGCCTAAATTTTTTCCTGTCGTGTACTTCTGACAATATACAAATGACACCGTGTGCTGAACTAGGCTTGAACTTTTTTAAGCTACACCCTATGGATGAGGGGAAATTTGACCTATTAAATCTCAGAATAAGCCAATCAACACAAAATTGTCAAATCACAGTTAAGGAATTGTCGTAATACATGAATACCAAACCTTAAAAGTGTATAGACATTGGACAATTCTATCTTCTTCTCATAACTATCCAACATAAATTATGTAATAATGGAAGCACGAATTCTCCAGAACTGTGGAGCTTACTGTTGATAATCCCTAGCAATGAAGCCATAGGTTCTGACATATGATCATACCTTTGTGTCATTTAGTGTTTGATCCAGTGACAGACCAGCCTTTCTCCTTTTCAAAGTAGACCAAACATTCAACAGAGCTTGTGTTGAAAGACCAGAATATTTGTCTTCAATGTAAGTCAGATCAATTGAAGGTAAAATAGGAGCCGGAAGGTTCATCTGTAAAATATAAGGTAGCAACAAACGAATTCAGCATCAGATGGTTGGTGCTACAGCAAGTGAATGGATGTTGAACTCTGTCGAGAACCAACTAAACCAAAAACCTAAGCTGATGATTGAGGCCCCAAGATATGTTATATACTCTAACACACACCCTCACACGAGAGCCCGGCCCTCCTCATACCTGGCTCTGATACCATGTCAAGAATTAACTCAACCAAAAGCTTAAGCCGATGGTTTTCGCCCCAAAATATGTTATATACTCTAACAAACTCGGATAAAATAACTATAATTTTTACCTTTGTCAGAGAGAGTGTAGGAAAGGACGCCCCGAGAAAGAATCCAAAAACAACTCCGACAAAAGTAGTCAGTATAAGCCTCATCATGCTGTTTGCTTTTCGGATGTGGCCACTAAATTATAGTGCAAAGAAATTGGTAAGAAACTAACAAGTTATCATAACATAAACTTACTATAATAAAATCTGCAAAATAGAAGATCAACCTGCGAAAAAGACTTCTCATCTCGTAACTTTTATGCAGCGCAAACCACAGAATCGCAATTGTACAAGCCTTGACCCTCCCAGCTATAATCACTCAACATACTCAGATATTTGGCACCTGTGGAATCTGCATAAGCCAAATCTATAGTTCATCATACAACATACTAAAAGGAACTTGATGTTTTCAAGAGCTCATAGAAAAGACAAAATGCTTTTCTGGATCTTCAAAAATATCTTCAAAAGTTTCAATCTTTAGGTTATACAGACTGCATTTTCAATCAGATTATAAATCATTGATAAAAAACAACAATCTTAATCGATTTTGTTGTTTTTAAAAGAAATTGGTTTCAATTAACCGATTAGAATCAAATTAAAGACAAAGAAATTTAGAGAGAGATGAAGATTTGATTGAGTTATCCCAATTCCCAAATAGACTATGGAGAATAAGTCGGGTTTTCATTGGGTCTATTATAAAATTAGCCGTGAGACAATTTTTTATTTCACATGTATATTTAAAGGTCCAAAGTGATTAATTATAAATTTAGTAATCATTCATAATTTTAAAATGAAAATGATTATTTAGAATTTTAAAGTGACTAAATAAATAAATATTTTGCTAGCGTTATAAGGTTAAAATTATATTTTGTTGAGATATACTTCCTCCGTTCTATAATACTTGTTACATTTTATTTTTTACGCAATTCAATGTATAATTTTGACCATTAATATCTGAAACCGCACTTATCTAAACATAATAAAAATTTAATATTATAAAAGTATGCGATTAGACGATTCAAACAAGATCCCACTTGATTATTTTTTTACTTACACATTAGTCGGAATATGTAAAATAAGCTTGAACAATGAATAGTGCACAAAATCGAAATGTAGCGAGTATTTTGGAACGGAGGAAGTCAGAAAGTAGTCAACAATTATTTATTTACTTCCTCTGTTCCATAATACTCGCTACATTTCACTTTTTTACGCAATCCAACGCACAATTTTGATATTTAATATCTTAAACTACAATTATCTAAAAAGTATAAAAATTTAATATTATGAAAGTATGCGATTAGACGATTCAAACAAGATCTCACTTCATTATACTTTTACCTATATACTTCCTCCGTTCCAATTTAGTTGCACCACACCCTCTTGGCACAAGAATTAAGGGCTGTCACATCACGTCTGATGATATAAGATTGATGGTGATATGTGTGGTAGGAATAAAGTGATAATAAAATAATTAAAATAAAAAATTAATTAATGGAAGGTAGGTATTGGTTGTGGGTATATTAAATGATTAATGAGATGATATATGATTGATTGTGATGTGTGGGGTAGGAATAAAGTGATAATAAAACAAGATTATTCTTTGCCAAATATAGTAATGGTGCAAGTATTGTGAAACAGCCGAATAAGGTAAGTGTTGCAAGTATTTTGGAACGGAGGAAGTATTAGTTGTAATATGTAAAATAAGCTTGAATTAGGGGTGAGCAAAATCGGATATCCGATCCGAAACATGCAGTCGGATCGGATATCCGAAAACTGCTATATCTGATATCTGATATCCGATTCGATCTGACTCGGATATCCGATATCCGGTATCCGACAATATTCGAATCGGATATTCGAGATATCCGATATCCGATGCCTATGAGAAAAAGTTGAAAATTTCCAGTCGGATATTCGAAATATCCGATATCCGAATTTAGTCAAAATAAATTATTTATAAAAATATAATTTTATTCTTATGAATAACGGATATCCAAAAGTACTTATAATATGCGGATATCCGATATCTGACTATCTGGAATAATTTCGGATATCCGATATCCGATATCCGACAATTGAAAAAAATGTCGGATATTCGAATCTACAAATATTGATATCCGATATCCGAATTTTCGAATCGGATATTTGATCCGAATTGTAACTTCGAATCGGATATCCTAAAAATCGAATCGAATATCAGATCGAATCATCGGATAATCGGATCATCAGATAATTCTGCTCAGCCCTGCCTTGAACAATAAATAATGCACAAAATAGAAATGTAGCGAGTATTTTGAAAGCAGGAAATAATATTGGACCTATTCAAAAGTGTTTGGCGAATTTTTCAAGGATTGATTCAAAATCTCAAATGAAAATCCCGACCCCGTTGTATGCTCATTCGGTCATTCCTACGTAAATAAAGACTTGATGATTGTTTGTATCTGAAATCCTTAACCGTGGATGAAGAATTGAAACCACCATTAATGGCGGATGAACAAAAAATGGAGGCACCAGAATGCCCAGTTTGTCTGCAACCTTACGATGACAAATACAATACAATCCCTCGTGTACTCGGATGTGGTCATTCAGCTTGCCAATCATGTCTTGCAAACCTCCATAAACTCAACCTCTCTTCATCTCCATCTCCGCACACCATTCGATGTCCTTGTTGTACTCAGCTAGTCAAGTTCCCTCATCCTCAGGGCCCCACTGCCCTCCCTAAAAACATTGACCTCCTTCGATTATCTTTCCTTCTCCAAAACCCTACTTCATTAAACCCAAAATCACCATTGATCAAAGCCAATTCGCCTCCACGACGTCGTTTTAAATTATGGTCCGATGAACTTTTTAGCTATTGGAAGAAATGGATTCTTCCTTACGATGTCGTTTTAAAGGAAGATGGATTGAAATTGGATAATTGTAAGATTGCAGTTTGTTCTGATTTGGGTTTATCTGATGTCATTCGGTGTCGGTTGGTGGAAAATCAGGAGGTTGGTTTTGTGAAATTAGTGGGTTTTGATTTTAATGAGTCTTTAATGGATTATAGTTATGTAGGTAAAATTATGGTGTGTTTGAGTCGAATGAATGATCCTCAAAGAGATGAAATTAATTCTCTTCTATTGTTATCATTAAAAAATTCTAGGGTTTGTAGTGTTTTGGGATTGTGGCTTGATGAGGTAAATAATGGATTTCTTTATTTAATTACTCAGAGAATGACAATAAAAAATGAGTCATTGAATTTCCGAAATGGGATTGAAAAAGATAATAAAGGGGATGCTGGGTTTTACTTGGGATTACTTGGTGTAGAATTATGTGAAGCCTTGATTAGTTTGAATGTTCAAGGCTTTTTGTGTGGTTGTTTGGGACTCTCATGCCTTTGCTTCGATGAATTCGGGCATATTCGTCTTGATCTAGGGGAAGCATTAGTCGTTGGAGCGAATTTTTTCAATTGTATTGTCGAGGGAGTCGTAGGTGGGCGTAATATGGATGAGTTCGAGGTGGAATTGCTTATTCGTAAGGTGACCGAAATGGATGTTTTCGTAAGCCCAGAGGTAGTGTTCGAGTTGCTTAGTAGGGGCGGCGTTGCGATAGAGAACAATGAGGTGAGTTATCCAGTATGTTATGGGAGTGATGTTTGGTTATTAGCCTGTATTTTGATTAGGGTTCTTATTGGAGATCAATTTTCTTTAGAGATGTACAATTATTTGAGACTTCTTTTTAATGGAGTTTTTGGGTATGAGAATATCTATCTGAAGTGGGTAGCAACCATAAATGCTATGTTGGAGCCATTGCTGGTTGATAATCATGCATCATTACATGAAATTTTGCTTAAATGTTTGGATTTTGATCCAAAAAGTAGACCACATATAATTGAAGTTTGGAAATGTATTAAAGGGCTGAATAAACACCCTTTTATGAATCATATCCCTAGCTTGAATAATGAATCCATGAAGGAAAATTTTGACCATTGCTTGGCCTTGGGAGAGTTGTGTAGTATGGTAGGTGATCTAAGAAATAGATCAAGAACCTCAAAATCACAAAATGATGATGGTAAACATGATCTTTCTTTGGATGGGGAGAATGGAGTAGATAATGTTGTTGAGGGATTATCTGCAGGAAAAATGCAATGTAAGAATTTGCAGGGTCATTTGGATTGTATAACAGGATTGTGTGTTGGAGGTAACTTTTCCACTTTGTTTATCTTGTGTTTGGTGTTGTTTATTCCATTAACGGCTCATTTGGTGAGTGGTATGTGGTAATGGGAATGATTTATAGTGTACAATTTCATCAAAAGTATTCTATCATTTCCATGGTAATGAAACTTTAATCAAAAAAGTTTTTGTGTTTACAAATTTCCATTACCACAGTTTGACAAGCATGGCACCAAGGCAGCCAAGATATTTTTCAGCCAAAATTACACTAGTTTTTTTTTTTTTTTTTTCGTTACCTTCGTTTATTACCATACCACCTACCAAACGGGTCGTAAATAGAATTACAATATTGTGTATATTTTGTTGAATTTGCTTTTGAAATTAAAACCCTAATTTTTTCTTCTTAGAATCTTAGTACTCATACTTGAACTTAGCAATTAATCTATTTTACTGCCCTCGTTCCTGTTGGAAATACTTCACATGTGAGACAAGATCCCACATCGATAAAAAAGTGGGCTGTGGACTTGCATATATACTTGGTGAGCTAATCCTCCTATTGCCATATGGTTTTGGGAAACAATGAACCTCACCGAGTGTATGTGCAAGTCAACGCTCTTAACCGGTGGGTTTGTGGGCCCGAGCCCACGGGTGTCCCGTGACCCCACGAGTGGGCCACGGTGAGATTATGTGACGAATTGTCACGACCTGATAGTTCCCTTTTGTTTGTCCACTTAAATTTAAATTAGATTTTTGAAGTATATATTAAAGATTAAAATATATTCGTGGGATGATGTTAAATTCGTCTTGATGCAAAGTTTTTTAATGTATAAGTTTTAGAAAACTTTCATGATGTGTACGTAGATATATTGACGCTCAAAATTTGTATTAAAATGCGTGTATAAAGTAAAGTGGACAAATGACAAATAACGGAGGGAGTAGATGGTTTAAAGGCCTTAAAACCTCGTTTAGAATAGCATTCCTTTAGTTAATTCTACATAGGAATCGTGCGATTGTTAAAATCTGCCAAGCTATATCTTGTGCAATATATGACCAACTAATTAGATTATTTATGTGATGAATCTGTGTAGATCCGATTCACGCCTATCCGGCTATCCTCACTTTTCATAACCAGCTTTAAGCAAAGTGTATAATATAGATGGAGGTTTAAAGAGAATTAGTTACTGATCGATTGAATTCACGGTTCCAAATACCATATACATAGTGAACTATCGTCAATTCCTTATGGACACTTTTTGATTTTGAACTTCGTTTTCAAACCCCACGGACTATGATTTTGGTAACCATTATCTTGGAAGCTTAAGAACTCACTTAGGGATGCCTTTTTGGGATTTTCTTTTTTGAAAGTTTTGTGGTGATATCTAGAAAATATATCTGCTAAAAGAATTCCTACTGTGGCGCTTTTCCTTCTGCAAATGGCAAATAATATAAAATATGTTATTTTGTTCTGTAGGCGGGTATCTTTTTAGCTCGTCCTTTGATAAAACAGTCAAAGTGTGGTCGTTGCAGGTATTTAAATTTTTCTTGGGAGAGTGCAAGCCTCTCGAAAGTTTGTGTATCTTGTTTGAACGTTTCCATTTAGTTTACAGTGTTCCATTTGTAACATTTTTCTATTTTGTTCAACTGGCACAGGATTTTACACATGTGCATACATTTACAGGTCATGAACACCGAGTCATGGCATTGGTGTTCGTAAATCAAGAAAAACCCTTGTGCATTAGTGCTGACAGCGGAGGTGGTATATTTTCCTGGCAAATTGACGAGCCGTTGGTTCAACAACCCTTGACCAAATGGTATGAAGAAAAAGATTGGCGTTATAGTGGTATTCACGCTCTCGCTGTTTCTGAATCTGGTTATCTCTACACTGGCAGTGGTGACAGATTAATAAAAGCTTGGTTATTGAAGGTGCGGAATTTGTTCTACCTTTCGGGTATGATGTTTAAGAGATATTAGATCTCAATATATGCATGCTTCTTTTTAACGTTTTGCTCGTTCTTCAGGATCATACCCTTGTATGCAGTATGGAAGGTCATAAATCAGTGGTATCTACGCTAGCATTATGCAATGGGGTGCTTTACAGTGGAAGTTGGGACGGCACCGTTCGACTGTGGTGCCTTAACGATCATACTCCTCTAGCGGTCTTTGGAGAAGACACTCCTGGTACTATGTCATCTGTGCTGTTTCTGTTTGCTGATCAACATATGATCATTGGAGCTCATGAGAATGGCTGTATAAAGGTATTGAGTTCAGACCCTATTGTCCTTTGGTCTCATAGCGTCAAAACAAGGCCATATCGCATCGTGTCGGCCCCGTTGTAAAGGTTTTTAAAAAAACGAACTGAAATTTCCCGCGTTGTAAAGGTGTAAAAAAACCGCGTTTTGGGCCGTATTAAGGGATATATTTTGTTTGACCAGTGTAACATAATTTGCTAGCTAATTCACTTTTTAAATTCACGATTCGCTCAAATTTGCCCACAAGTAGCCCAAAACCGACCATAGTTCGCTTTATTCGGTTCGCGATTCGCAAGGAGATTAGCGAATCATGTGACACTGGTTTTGACCGTTTCGTTACCACCATAGCGACTGTTACCACATTTTTACTTTAAGTATGAAGTACTCTGGACTGAATGTTTCTTGGCTGGGCAGTAGTTACTCTGGACCGAATGTTTCTTGCTAGCAACTGTTGTCAATTATAACCCTCGTCCTTTTTTCTGATGAATGATCAGTTTGTTTATCGTTACATCCATATAAAATAGAGTTTCATTTGGCGCAAAAAGAGAGCTTGACTAAGAATTAGTTAGCAAAGGACAAACCTAAAATTCTCGTTGAAAATGAAGAGATCAAGGATAGATCGAAGGAGTGCTTTGACAGGTTGTTCAATTTGTGCCAAAGGGTTGACAACAACGGGAAACATCTCGAATCTCGAATGAACAAGTGAAAGAGAATAGGGAATCCATGTCCAAAATATCTATATATGGGAATCGATATGTTATCCGATGAATGAAATTGTTCTCTTCCGTCCTTTTTACTCTATACTTCTTCGAAAGACATTACAAAAATTCTGCTAATGTGCTTGATCGGTTCTTAATTTTACAGATATGGGTGAATGATGTATTGAAAAAGTCATTCAAAAGCCATAATGGGGCTGTTTTTTCTGTTGCCAAGGAAGGGAATGTGCTGTTCACCGGAGGATGGGATCGAACAGTAAAATTCCAGGTACATATTTGTAGAATGTAGATGCTCTTAGATATTGTGATCTACAAGCCTTATTCATGGAATAATAATAAGGACGTTACGTAAACGGGTGCTTTATAACAAATTTTGGAGCTTACAGAACCGCAAAACCCGTTACATAATCTGTGATTTAAAATCATTAACAAACTTATAAGTCACTAATGTATCATGTACTCCATGTGATGTTCTCTAACAACTATGGATGTTATATTGTAGGAGATAACAGGAGGCGAATCCGAGATGAATATTATTGAAGTTGGATCTATCGCTTGTGATTCGGTCATAACAGCTTTGTTGTGTGTACAAGGGACTCTTTTTGTTGGATGTGCCAACAAACTTATAAAGGTAAATGTTTCTTCTCATTGACGATATCGTTATTCATTGTTTCACTTAACTATAGTGCAAAAACAAGGCCCCACCAACATATCGTGACCGTACGTAAAGGTTTTTGAGTTTGCCGCGACCGAAACATAGCCCACCTTGATCCGTAAATTATTTGCATTTACTACGATATCCGTTTCGTGATAATGCCCGAAACCACATTTTTGAACTATGCCCGAAATCTTTTGTCCCAATGATTGTAGTCCACATTTCGTCTTTTTTGCACGAAACAGCCCGTTCATATGTTTCCTCTGAATTACGATATTATTTGAGTCGTGCTGAAATAGTTTTTACCTTATTACAGGCATACACTGTGGCGAATGACTGAAACTCGGATTAATTTTGTATACTTCAACTGATACAACCGGAGAATCGGTAAATTTATATTTAGATTGTTAATATTGTTAACGATTTTATGTATTTAGCAAGCATATTAAATGATACATAGAATAAAATCGGGATTCTCTTTCCATCACCGAGCAAGTTCTTGCTCGATAATATAGTAGATGTTGATTCGAGCACGAGAACAATGTACATATATAGTCTTGCTAAGAACGCGGTCTTCATTAACTTGTTTTCTAGTTTTGGTTTTGCGAGCATAAATTTGATGAATGTACCGAACAAATCTATGTAACTATTATTGTTATTCGACAAGTATATATGTTATTCGCCAGAATGTAGTCACATCTCTTTGAAGGTCATAAGAAGTCGATCGACATGGTTTTCTATGTTAGTTGATGTCTTGAATGTAATATGGAGCTTGACATTTACGAAGATGTTGATACTTTGATGTGTAATTTGCAAACGATTTTCGTGGTTGTATATTAAGTTTCTAACCACGCTATAGTATTTATGTAGTTTAATTCTCAATCACTTAGTTTTAAATTTTGAAGTTATTGACTTTTTTTTGTCGACAAACACAATCTCTTTTAATCATATTTTGAGGAATTTTAAATTCATATGCTAGTTAGTAATCGCCAAATAAGTACAATTATTTATACACGTAAATATATAGCAATCGTTCAAACCACAATCTTATTATGGAAAATTTAATATGATAATTGTCAAAAACTATAAAAATTTCATTTTTTTTTTTGTCAAAAGTTATTTTTACAAAATTTTCTTCGTGCACGAGTATCTAATAAAAAATTCTTTGTTCAAGACTTTTGAATATAAAATTTTCTTTGTGAAAAATCACCTTTCTAGGTGTATTTTTGGGGGAAAAAAAAAACTTAAATGTATAATTAACGTTTTAACGGTGAAATTAGGAGGAAAACTAGTTATATAGTACCCCCATCAATTCAGACTAATTATGCCGTTTGATTTTTTGACACTATTTATCGATCATTTTAATTTATAAATATTTTATTCTTAAACTAGATGTTATAATATAGTCTAGAGATGTCTAGTTTGATCTACGTTAATGTAGTTTCATTGATATCAATTTTTAGAATTTTTAATTAAGTACAATTAAAAATATTAAATCTTAAATTAGTACATCAAATAGAGTGTAAAAATCAAATGAGATAATCAGTGTGAATAGGAAGGAATAGTCTTTAACAAAAAAAAAAAATTTATTAGGTGTTTTTTGACCAAAATTCATTAGGTAAATTTTTTTAGAAAAATAAATTTTATCAGCTAATTATTAATAAATTTTTAGAAAAAAAAAATTAGATTCGAAAATTTTTTAATATCAATAACCTTGAATGAGACGTGTTTTAAAGGAGTGAATAAACATAGATCCGCGTAACACCATATAAAACCCTCTAAATTGAAGATATTTTTATTTTTTTTTTAACCCCATTCAACAGTGGGGCCCATACCAAATAAGACTTAACACTTAACGCCGTCAAAACCGACCATTAAACCCAGATCGAATACTACATTGCCACGTGGATCTGCTTAGGTGTACAGAATCAATTAAGATTACGCAGAGAGTAGCTTAACATCTAGCTTTTGATTTGGTCCACGTCACATGCCACATGGCAATCATAATCCTACGTGGCACATACTAAAATTACTCTTAATTCATTTTCTGATTCCCTAATTACAATTTAATGATATTCTAATTATAATTAGTATAATCTAACACTATAATCAAACCCTTAATTCCAATCATCCTAATTCCTAATTTCCTATCACACTTCGACTTTCTCTCTCCTCAACCTTACCCCTTTCTTCTACTTCCCGAGCTTCCTCATTTTTTTCCCACTTCTTAATCTCATTTATTTGTTGGATCAGGTATGAATTTAATTCATTATTCAGCTTTTAGAGTTTGTAATTTTAAGGTTTTTTTTAAGAAATGATATTTTTGTTTCAGATAACTGGAAACCCAGATGTATTTTCAGGTTATAAACAGCTCTGATCTTCAGTTTTGGTTGTTGAGAATGATGGGTTTTGTTGTTTTTAAGTGTAATTAGGGTTTGCTTTCTGAATTGGCTCTGTTTTTTTCTATCAATTACCGCTTACAGGTAAAGCCAGATGTTTTTCTTGAGGTTATAGACAGCTTTAAGTTTCATTTTTGGTTGTGTTTTATTACTTTTAAGTGTAATTAGGGTTTGGTTTTTAAATTGGCTCTGTTTTTTTTTCTATTAATTACAACGTACTTCAACTCCGATGTTTTTTTTTGAGGTTATCGGCACCTTTAATCTTCATTTCTGGCTGTTGGCAATGATGGGTTTTGTTACTTTTAAGTTTAATTAGGGTTTAGTACCTGAATTGTCTCTGTTTTTCTATCACTTAAAGGTAAAATTTGAGGCTATAGCCATTTGTATGCACGTTTGGTCTTTATTTGTGGTTGTTGGCAATGATGGGTTTTGTTGTTTTCAACTTTCAAGTCTAGTTAGGGTTTAGTTTCTGAATGGCTCTGTTTTTTTCTACACTTACAGGTAATTTGGGATAAGTTTGAAGAATAAGTTTGTTTAAATCTTTATTTTGATGATGTGGGAGCAACCGATGTGGATTTCTTACTGTTTAAATGAACTTAATTTGGCTGTTGGATTAGGTTTATCAAGTGGGTTTTTTGAAGCTGCTTTTCTTGTATGAAGAGATATGAACAACTCATTGTAAATTTGTTTTTTCACAAAAGAAGAAATATGCAATTTGTATTGAAGGATGAAAAGGTTAGCAAAGGGATTTGAGCATGTTAAGACAGATTATTATTGCTCATTTATGAATTTAATTGGCAGGGAGTGGTCCAATGAGTGATGAGGGTGAAGTTGAGAGTCAGAGTTTGCGCAATATTGATAGGAAGATCGTACAGAATGGAACAGCTGGGGAAAACCGGGGTACGCTGGAAGATGGACAATTAAGGCCCAATGGAGGGGGACATGAGTTAGAGGGGAATGGTATTGACAGGCTAGTGCAGCAACCTCAGCATTCACAAGGGGCTTCTGTTCGTTGGGAAAGGTTTCTTCATGTGAGATCAGTGCGGGTTCTTCTGGTAGAAAATGATGATTCTACACGTCACGTTGTTGCAGCATTACTTCGGAAGTGCAGCTATGAAGGTTAGTTCAGTTGAAGGGCATTTTAATGAAGCTAAGTTTTTTTGGTAGATGCTTGCATACATATGAAACACTTTGAATTCAGGTGTCCAATTTTTTTCCTTGTTTACTAGCTTTAAACTCAATTGCCTTTAACATAGACAAGGAAGTGTATGACTTACAAACTTTAAACTTCATTTCACGTTCTATATATGCTGCGTGTTGTAAGTTTATAATTACTGTGTTTGTTACTTCATGTGGTTCATTTTGTTGTTTGTTAGTGGAGTTTTACTTTAAGCAATAACTTATTAATATTTGCCAAATATTAAGGTTGGTTAGTGAGTGTATAATTTTAGGAAAATGATGGTAGATGAGATGCATATATTAAGGTGGATTAGCAAGCGTATCATAAATGATAAAATTTAAAATCAAGATATAAATCAAGGTGAATTAGAATTTACTCATATCCCAAAAGTGTGTCATGTTTCTAATTTCGCAATTCGACTGCATACGCAGTCACTTGCAATTTAAGCAAAAACAAAAAGGTGTTCTGGAGGGCTGAGCGAGTGGGTATAACCATGGTTTAGTAATCAAGAGTTGTCAAATATACATAATATACAATCCTAGAATCTCGTGCACACTAACTTTTAGTTGAGACGATCTTATTAGTTAGAAGACTAGTGGTCTAGTTAATGTATCAATGGCAAATTGGCAATTTAACCAATAATATAATATAGGCCATACCATAATGTCTAGGTCAATTTACATAAATTAAACATAAACAACCATGGAGGCCAGTATTCAGCTCAAAATCAAAATTTAACAGTGTACCTATATCTCAAAATATCTTGTTTTCAAAATCATTAACATAAATCATAGAAATTGATGATTGTGATAAATTCGGAAACATTTTAGACATTCTAGATCTTAGCATTTTTTCAGCAACTCTTGGGCTTAAGGTTAACCTTACCATAACCAGCATCAATATGAAGCAGCACATTAGTTTGGTCAATTTGATTCTGTTGGCGATTCCAGGTCAAGTTGAGTCGGGTCATTTTTGATCGAGTCAATATGCTTTACTTGAGAAATGGTTGTGGAGATTTTCCTTTGAACCAGAATCACTGTGGCGTAAGATTATCAAGAGACACTATGGTGCTCCTAGCTCATGTGATTTGCTCGTTGGTCCATCTTCGTTCTTTTGTTAGTCCTTGAAAAGCCATTTCTTAGGTACACTCTATATATTTGCCTTGTACTAGCCTTAAGATTGGCAGGGGGGAAGATCTGATTATGGGAAGGTTGATGAATGACTTCTTTCCTAGGTTGTATAATTTATCCACTAGACACTAAACTTCTGTAGCCACATTTTATACTTCAAATGATAGAGGCCAAAATTCTTGGTCTTCTTTCTTTAGACATGATCCCTTTGAAAGAGATTACAAATCTATATATGAGCTTATTTCCATTCTTAAGAACTTTTTAGCCCTTCGCAAACCCAGATATGAGGATTTGAATCTTGACTGTTCTTTGATTTTTTTCATGTACTTCATTCTATTCTATTTTCTTTGTCTTCTTTTAATATATCGTTCTTGCGTTTACTCATTACGATTCATAAAGCTAAGAATATCTTTGAAGTTAGAGCTTTTTGTTGGATCGTGGCTTTGGGTAAATTTTACACCTTGGAGAATCTTCAAAAAAGACACCCTCAATCATACTTTAAATCCAATGGTGCATAATGTGCTCCAATATCTTTGGAAGATAATGATCACCTATATCTCCACTGCAATTTTGGACTATGTGCAATAGGTCATTTGGTTTCATCAGAGAGTCTTGGATGGAGGCCTCGACAATGGGATATTCCTTCAAATGAAGTTTTTTGGTTTTGGAGCTATAAGTCACCCGACGAATCAATCTTTGGAGATGTTGCTTCTTCCCCATCCTTGTTTGGATATAAAAAATAGAACATTTAAAGATTAAGTTCTTCCTTTGGATGCAGTTTTGGAGAGAGTAAGTTCCTAGCCATGCTTATTGCTCTGAGCCAAGGCCAATAGTTTGTTTCTGGATTTTAGGCTCGGGGATCTTTGGAGGAATGATGGGTTACAGTTGTAATAACAAAGAAAGACAATTTGGTGATGTAGAAAGCAATCTTGTGATGGTAATCTTTGTTTACTTGACTATTGTAGCACATTGAGATGAAAATGGAAGTAAGCACTATCAGTTGCCATGACCCTGTGACTCCCCTTTTTTTGGTCCGATCTGATCATTTGAATAAAGCACGAAACAAAGTAAATATATTGGGTTTTGAATAGCTACATACTACAAAGTGATTCACTTTAATGTTTTGTGCAAGTATTCTTTAGCATGTTATTAATTGTTTCTAATTGCCATCAATATGTAATATGTGCTTTCTTTTGTGCGTGAATGATGCTTGTTATTTCTGGATCTTATCTTAGTTTCCATGGGGTTCACTATGGGATGATAATTGAAACTTAAGCTTTACTCTAACATGTGGGTTTCATTTTTTTTAATTACAGTTGTGGAAGCATCAAACGGAATACAAGCTTGGAAAATTTTGGAAGACATAGAAAATCGTATTGACATTATCTTGACTGAGGTGGCGATGCCTTGTTTCTCTGGCATTGCTCTGCTATGCAAAATCATGAGCCATAAAACACGGAAGAATGTTCCTGTTATCAGTAAGAGCCTTCATGTCTTTTTCATCTGCTTCTCTCTCTGAAGGTTCAGATTCTTAAATAATATATACGAAGTATATGAAAAAACTCTTATCTTTTTTGTTCCAATTTCAACTTTATTATGTACTCCCTCAGTTTCATTTCAAATGTCCCATTTGCTTTTTACACGTTTGCCAATGCACTCATTCAATATCTAATAGCGATAATATTGTATAATTAAATATTATAAAAACTAGATATTGATAAACCTTATGTTGAGATGAATCAAACAAGATCTCATTTGACTATTTTTAGTGCCTAGCTTAAGAATAAAATACAAATTAAGAGTGATTGATGAATAGTAACCCAAAAGCAAATGAGACATTTGAAAAAACGGAGGGAGTATTTTTTTACTATTCTCACTCATAAGTCATAATATTTTATTTTGTGCATACTTTTACTCCCAATATGCCTTTTCTTTAGAACCTCTTTCCTACCACTTAGGTTTGTTGACCCTCTTCTCTTTTGACATGGCCATTACTAATTGAGAAATCGGAGGTAGTACTTGTGTCCTGAAATGAATCTCATGTAGACTTCTGGATGTAATTTGGGAGACTGCAGATTCACCTCCCCCGTTTTGCTTTCTCTTCATAGTCATGTTCTTGTTAATGATACCTTAGAACCCTTCAAAAGCAAGTAATGTTATCCTTTATCTGCTTTTATCTTCATTTTTTTTTTTCAATTATGGTAGGAAATACTTGATATATAATTGGATGATATACCATCACCTTCTGTGCACAAAGATGTGGTTTCGATAAGAATATAGGTGCATAACTGCATAATTTTTGAAATCAAATATGGTTTATTGCATGCTACCAGAGAATAGTTTAGTGACTTCAACTAGAGCAAGACCAAAGTAAACGGAAATGTGATACTGGGCAATATACTGTTCAAGGAATGTAAAATTCTTTTTTGGACTAAAGGAGTTGATTTAACATATTGATTGCCTAATAGGCAGCATCTGCTTGCTTAGAATTCAGATTGTTGTTTTTCATTTTTATGCGAGAGACGTTCTTAAAATCTTAATTAATGATGTCTTTTCTGCTCTTCAGTTCAAATTTTTTACTTATGGAACAGACTATATTTGACTACTATGTCTAACGAGATTTGTGCGCAGTGATGTCATCTCATGATTCAGTGGGTTTAGTCTTTAAGTGTTTGTCAAAGGGTGCCGCGGATTTTTTACTGAAGCCTATACGAAAGAATGAGCTCAAAAATCTCTGGCAGCATATGTGGAGAAGATGCCATAGTGTGAGTTTGTTGAAATTGCTTGGATTGACATTATGTATTTACTTGTTTGTTCCTTTTTTCCCCTTATAATATAATTGATTACCTTTTTATTTGCTGCTTTGATCTTCATTGAGGGAGCTTTCTGGAGATAATGAGAACAGTCATTTTCTATTAATCAAAAGAGGCCCGATAAGCATTCACTGTTATTTATACTATCGTCTATCTTTATATTTTAAAATTTATTTACAATGTTGAATATTATTGTTGAATTTTGTGACTTGTTAAATTTATTTTTGTTTCTTATCAAGCTTAAGAATAAAAAAGTTCTATTTTTTTTTTTTTCTGTTTCTTAGTCTAGCGGTAGTGGAAGTGAGAGTGGAACTCAGAGTCAGACACAAAAGTCAGTAAAATCGAAAAGTGCTGAAAAGTCGGATAACAACAGCGGCAGCAATGATGAGGAGGATAGTGGCAGCCCAGCTTTGAACTTTGGAGATGGAAGTGACCATGGCAGTGGTACTCAAGTAATGAGATATATCTCTTGTTTCTTATCCGTTTTGCTGTTAATTGTCGATGCTTGGTTTTACTTTTTGTCACAAAAAAAAAAAAAAAAAATCAAGTTGTGCTCTGCTTCTGGCTGGCCAAAAAATTACCCTAGGCTATCAAGAAGACAAACGGCTGGAAGGGGGGCACAAAGATTAAGAAATTGAGGTGTGGGTATGTTATGATCCATGTTTTCCAATGAGTTAGAAAAAGCGGGGCAATTTGCTCATGGGTTGTTGAGTACAAGGGTATGTTGCAAATTTTAGTAAACATTTAGATAACAGAAGTGTTGAAACTCGAAACTGGATATTCAAACAATGGAGGAAGTTCAATAAATCAATATTTGAAGCTTGCATGGGTGTTCATGCTATGACTCTTATCAGGGGTTGTATAGGCTCAATAAGGTTAACTTATACAAGTGCTATTAGATCTAGTATGATTGATGAATTCTGCCTTGCTGTTTTTTACCTTTTCTCTCTGCGCTTTCCCTTTTGCATATGAGGCAGACTTTTTTTTAATGGGAATTGATTGCGTAGAAGTTTTTCTTCGAAGATTAAATAATACATTTAACATTGGAATAATGCATTTACATTTACGTATGATACCAAAGTGGAAATACAATGATCTTCACTTGCATGTTTGAATTTCTGCTGATTATATAATTCTTACTAATAATTAGAAAAAAAAAAGAAAAAAATAAATAAATCTCCGTATGATCGTGAAAAATAACTCCATTATGAGGAATCTTAAAATAATGGGACGTTTTATTGTATTTGACAGTAATGCTGTTGAAGTGAGTCTGATACATATTGACTGGTTGTGAAAAATAACTCCATTATGAGGAATCTTAAAATAATGGCATCGAGGAAAGCAGTATGGTTGAAGTATGCCCCTTTACGTGTTATGATATCCGATTTCCTTCTTTTCTTTTGAAGAGTCTTCTTTCTTTCCCTTTTTTCTGTGCTTGTCTATTGAGGTCTTTGGAGTTCCAAAGGAGTTGTGTCAGAAATGTTGTGAAAGTTTTTATACGTATATTAGGATCCTCGAGAGATTGTGTAATTTAAGTAGGTTGAAAGTTGAAAGTAATTTCTCTTTGATTTGTAGAGTTCCTGGACGAAGCACGCTGTAGAGGATCAAGTTGATAGCCCTCGAATGGTATCTCACTTAAATGAGGTACCTGAGCATCCTGATAGTACTTGTGCCCAAGTGATTAATCCGAATGCTAAACCGTCTAGGAGCAAGCTGTTGTCAGTGACTGCAACAAACGAGTTCAGAGAGCAGAAGGAGCCACCTGGTATTACATCGTACATATCAAACTGACAACTACGCTTATCATGCTTTTGCATGACGATTCTGTAAGATATGTTCCTTTTGTTATCTACGTCCTTGCAACCTCTCACTGGTTTCCTTTTTAAAATATATTCAGAAAACATCGGCCTTGAAAAAGCTATGGATCCCCCTGTGCTAAAAAATTCAGATCTGCAGCCCAACTTGTCACTTCAGATTGCCACGGAATTGATAGGTGTAAACCAACAGAGTGCACCCAAAATAGACTCTAGCCAATACAGTGAACAAGCAAATAATAGCACAAGGAAGTTACAAGGTTAAGATTTGTCTGGTAAATTTAGTTGCATGGATTCCGATAAATGGTTTATAATATCCTAATGCTTACTCTACTGACCTTTTGAGCAGAAGTGAAAGAATCAACTGTATCTGAGTCTGCAAATAAGTTTTGCAAGAAGAGAGAAACTAATGATAACGGGGCTGATGATAACAAAGAGTTACCATCTTCAGAACAAGGTTTGAAACGGGTTAGAGGTGTAGGAGATGTAGATAAAGCTGTGAACGACGAAAGAAATGTGCTAAGGCGTTCAGAGTCCTCGGCCTTCTCCAGGTTTGAAAAATCAGTGTCATTAAAATTTTTTAGTTTTTACTGTAGTGTATTTTTTGTATTACACCGGCCAAGACCTGAACCAAGACGGGATAGTAAACACACAATTATGGACAATTCGAGTGTGCCTAATAACTCCTAAGGACAATTCCTTATTCAATATTCAAAAGCTATCTTATTATTACAAGGCTGGCTCTACTATAGACTAAGCCACAAACAATTACTAATATAACAACTATTCTAATCAACAAAACACAAAGACTAATTAATAGTGAAATGTCGATAACGCCCTTGGACCTTTTGACCCAATTCATCACATTATATTTTTCTCACTGATGTAGGTACAATGCGGGATCGCATAATAAGGTTGTGGATGTACAAAGTCCAACTCAGAAAAATGACTTGGAGAAAAAGTGTGAACTAACACCTAACATCCAGTCTCATTCCGGTAGCAATGCTCCTAACCATTGCTCTAACGGCACTAGTGTTCATGTTGACATATTTTCTACTTCAAACAATAGATCAACCGAGCCAGTTGCTTCAAAGAACAAGACGGATGAGTGTCCAACAAACGATTATCCTTTCTCTTCTGCCTTCCGAGAAACAGAGAATATAACATCTACCTCTCTGCAAGTAATGGTTGGAGACAATGATGGTACAAAAACAATCAAAAAGGTTCCTCCCATGTGCTCAACTCAAGAACATCAGATCCAGCCTCTGCACTACGAACAGCTTACATCAAACCATGAGAAATTGCGAATCAAAAAAATGGCAGAACCTATTCCTCATTGTGGCTCATCTACTGTTTTGGGCGAGTTCCTTGAAGGTAATGCTGGAAATTATAGTGTAAATGGAAGTGCCTCGGGAAGCAATTACGGAAGCAATGGACCAAATGGAAGTAGCAGTGGAGCAAATGCTGGTACGATGAATGCAGAAAGTGACAATGGACCGGGTGG
This sequence comes from Amaranthus palmeri, assembly GCA_019776075.1. Lineage (NCBI taxonomy): Eukaryota > Viridiplantae > Streptophyta > Magnoliopsida > Caryophyllales > Amaranthaceae > Amaranthus > Amaranthus palmeri. The sequence continues at coordinate 2,153,872 of JAAKBH010000271.1, read as the reverse complement.
TAAAAGGGGAAGTGGTGATGCCAGTGGAAACGGCAGTGGCAGTGGCAGTGGCAGTGGAAGTGGAAATGGGAATGCAAGCGGAAAGGTTGACCAGAGCAAGCTTGCCCAAAGAGAGGCTGCCTTGACTAAGTTTCGACAAAAAAGGAAACAAAGATGTTTTAATAGGAAGGTATTAGCTTTTTACTCATTTTTCTGTTTGCAAGTCTTCTTTGCCTTGTTTATCATTCTGTTTTGAATTTTTTGTTTTGTTATCATGCTATATGATATTGAGGGATGAACCGGGTGGGGCGGGGGCGGGGGCGGGGGTGGTAACAATAGTGTCATCGATTCAAAATATATGTTATGTAATAAATGTTAGATATTTTTCTTGTTTGGGTTTTACTTTAAGGCTCCGCCTGGATTCAATGTACTAATTTGAGGGGAGAATTTTATGGGCGAAAGAGTGGTTGAATATAGTAATTGAGGGAAAAGTTTTGAGTTTTAATGAGTAGGGAACTTTGATTTCGGTGTAATGGGTTCAATAACTCTTCATCTATTCAAAACGAAGAACTCGTCGTGTCGTGTCAATTTTAACTGAAGAATGATCTTCATCCCATGTATTTGCCATCTTCTATTCCAGGTGAGATACCAGAGCCGAAAGAGGTTAGCTGAACAGCGGCCCCGTGTTAGAGGACAATTTGTTCGGCAGGCACCTCCGGAGAACTCCAGCAAGGACACCGACTCTTGATCTAATATCCCTGTTTTTGTGTTAATATTGTGTCAATCATCCATCCTTTTGTGCAGAAAATATACTATTGATTTATTCATTGTGAAGATTAAGCATTTGCATCTAGACTCGAAGTTATCATTGTATCGTTCTGTGTTGCATACTTTGAGATGATTATGCTTTGTCGAAATGCTCCTTACCGGAGATTGCTTGTTTCTATCAGAAGATTCCAATGTGCTTGCAATATATTCGAGTTGATTTAGAACAAGTTGCTCGTTGAGGCTATAGTGTACATTTTTTTTTTTTTTGTGAAAATCACTATCATTACTCCCAAAGTCGAAAGATAGTTATTAATAAAAATTTTAAAAGTAAAAATAGAATAAATTATTTCCCAATATAAGCATCTTTCTATTAGAATCCGTGGTAAGAAATCACGCGTTGATACTAACAGCAAACCATTTAAAATCAAATCAACAATTACACACTATTAGTAATAGAAGAATTTTTGCCAATAACTCCCATGTTTTTTCATGGAAATAACAACCTAAACTTAAAACATTACCCCACTAGTTATAAACTAAAAACTGATTTTACTTTGTTCATGACAATTATCAATAAAATTAAGAAGGATAAGCACTGTACTAGAACTTTTCACACAAAATATATTAGTGATGAGCATCAACAGATGAAAAGAACCAAAAAAGGAGATATAAACACATCAAACAACGAACGAGATGCAGTTAGTTAGAGCTCAGAAAGAATGGCAGGAATGTAGTGAGATAACTCGGCTGTAAGTGATTGAAATCCATTTACAAGCTGCGTGTGAAACTCTTGGTCTTCTTCTCCGATTAGCCTGAAGTGTACTCGAATTGCCCTCTTACAAACAGCCATGAATTCGAGTAGTGCAGCAATGAGCTGTTGGAGTTCTTGTGAACGAAGTCTTGTTGCAGGCTCACCAGAGAGAAATGCTGTACAAACGCTCAACACTCCACTATTCACCTGTTGGGACACAATTCCCGATATTAGTAGTCATCGAAAGTGCTGGCAGATTACTCGAACCAGCAAGTAAAATCAACACATTAAACACAATTTTTTAAGACAAACCAAGTATAAAGTTTCATAGTCTGACCCGATGTAACATAATTCGCTAATTAATTCGCTTTTTGAACTTGCGATTCGCTCAAATTTGCCCAAGAAACCCTAAAACCGACAATAATTCGCTTTTTCCGATTCACGATCAGGGTCTGCGGAGGGAAGAAAGACGGCAACTCATACCCATAAAGGAGAGTGCGGTCAAAGAGTCCCTCGGCTCAAGTAGAACTTTAAAAAGAATGAAATCTGCAGCTACCCCGAAGCATGCAACTTAAATATCAAGACATTTAATGTAACCCCAAATTTTGAGCAAAGTTTCAGAGCACATAAAATTTGCGACTCAATCAAGGACAGAAAATTTTATCACCAGAATAAAAGCGATAAATCAAAAGAAAGCACTACTCACTTGAACTGCGACACTGCCTTGCAGTATTCTTTGAAGGCTTTGTAGACGTGGCAACTGGTCCCCTTCAGAGCTTCGAGGTTCTTCAAGCTCATTTCGGAGAGCAGCAGTCCGAGTTTCAATCATCCCAATAGCGTTTTCTACAGGTGAGAATTCCATAGACTCAGATTTTGTCACCAGAAGCCTGTTAACGAGAGCCGGGAACGAGCCTTCTGTTTGAAGAACACTTCGACGTTTCCATTGATCCTCTAATCCACCTTGAGTCTTCCCATTTTTAGTAAAGGGAGTGTCGAACAGAAATCGATCAAAAACACGAGCACGGACGCTTCCAGTGGAAAGGGAAAATATCCTATCCCTCCTACTTCCGAGATCCTCGTCTTCCATAACGGGATCAACAGCAGTGATCTGCAAGTAGCAGACACCCGGCTGCAGCTCATCTGCCTTCACTTGTCTTGAATCTTGAATAATATGCAGCCGGTGATTACCATCCATCCTGGATTCATATATATGACTAAGCTTTTCCATGATGTCACCCAGCCGTACATCACGAGGCTCTCTGTATACATATTCTTTTTTATCCAGTTTTCCAAACTTCTCGCCGTAAAAGCCTACCCTATAGTATGTCGCATCAGCAAAAGGAATTGGACTTGCTTCTTGTTCAAGGATTGATTCATATATACTAGTTAGCATTGTGTGGCATTTGGCTAGCTGTCCATACGCTCTTCTGCTTTTGTACACAGGAATCACCAATTCTAGAATGCTTGCACAGAAGTGATACAGCTCAGCTTGAGAAAACAGTTTGTTTGCAAGCTGAAGGTATTTTACAGCTGAGTCGACAGTTAGCTTTGAAGCACCATAGCCTTCCACCTCGGCAGCAGATGCCTCAGCCGTGATTTCACTGTTGACCATGGGGCATATTTTACGCAAAGCCGCAACGTGCTCATTGCTCCACACGCCATCATTTCTACTAACTAGAGCCTGCAAAGATGAATAATATACACAAAAGAATGCTCAAGTTCCCAGATCATTGACGAACGTGATTTTCGAGATCTTGAAGAACCAAAGACATAATAGTAAATAAAGAAACATTTCATTTATTTGAACGAGGTTTTCAAATCAAATTAAAAAAATACCTGCATAACAACACCAGCAACGGCAACAGCACATTGTGCTGCTTCAGCCCAGGACTGCATTTCTTGATGTGCATCACATAGATGCAATAGCCACATTATGTGAAGATCAGGAACTGGAGCAAATGCAACTGCAAGTTTGTAAAAACTTTCCGCTGCAGCATATCTATCAATGTTCATGACAGGACCCTAACAAGGAAATGTAAAATAATAAAATAACATCAGGCATCAGACTATTTCCCGTAGTACAGGCATGTCTCGAAAATGTAATTCTTACAAGGAGTGCATGTTCCAGGCTCGCATCGAGAGCCAGAGTCAAACTGTCAGAGAGAGACTTGACTTCTGACCAGGACCACCTATTCTCCGTAGAATTTTCGGGAATTGCAACCAGTGCACTCTCGGGAAGACCACACTCCCTCAGCAAACTAGGGCTGTTCACTTCATCAGCCATTTCCTCCAAAGATTTACGTAGCCGCTTCTGTTCACCACTCTCCTCAAAACTTCCATCAGGCTTCATAAGAGTAGCCTGGACATCAGACATCAACTCTGACAATGTAATGGTCAGCATGACTCTAAGCCTTGTTGTCTGCATAAAGTTACAGAACGAGCTCTGCAAGGAAAATACTTGTTACACCAGGGTAAACAGCCTCAAAAGACAAAGTTGTACTTGTACTTGTGTTCAGTAATGGTGATAAGAAACATACCCTTACGAGAATCTGAAGACCAATTACCGCCCTTCTCCGGATGTTTTCATTTCTATATACAGCAAGACGAAGAAGATGGAAAGCAATTTGCTTGAGAAACCGATCATTTTCACGTGACATTAGTGTTGATCCATGAGAGCTGAATATATTGTTAAACACCAGCAGAAGAGCTTTCCAGAATGTAAGTGGCTGGTTCCTTGAGAAGAAGCTTGTGAATATGGAAGTAATACAATCAAGTTTTCCATAATCTGTTGCTATTCCACGCGAAGCAGCAGTTGTAGAAAATTTTTCAATAACTTCTAGAACCTGAAGACTGACAGCAGCACACAAATTCTCCTCCCAAAGTTCCTGAACAGAACACCAATAATATCACACAAAATCATTCCCAGACAACAAAGAACAAAAACAGAAGGCCTCTGCATGAGAGATCTAAATTGGGATTTACTAAGCGTTTCAAAAACAAAGTGATCTTGCACGAAACGTCAGAGTACCTACCAGCTTCTGTCTCAATATCGGATGCAATGATTCTCTTAGTGCTTGTGCAGAGGTTCCTATCCTGGAGGATTGAGCTTGAGCTAAAGCTTCTCTCAAGGAATATGGTTGGCTAGGAGAGCTTAACTGAGAGTTCACTCTCTGCCACAAATAGTTGTCTGGTGTTCTATGGGGCTGCAATATTTTTTGCCAATAACCAAAAGAGAGACACAAAACAAAGTGAAAAAGAAATCTTAAACTTCTTTGAGATAATTGAGACAGACAAGAAGCACCAGAATATTTATTAAAAAAAAAAATCTATGATACAAGCTAGTAAGAGCTGTTATGTGTCAATTCAATCAAAATTTATCAGCATCCGGGGTTTCTTTTGAGTAAGATAAGTGGAATGTCCCAAAACCCAACCAAAATAAGAGGCTTCATCATTGTCAAAATTTGTCTGATTCGAAAGCATTGAACCTTACCTCTTGTCGAGATGCCTCAGAAAGATAATTGTTGATAGCAGGAGATAACCTATCCGAGTACTTTGGAGATGCTGCTCCATCCGTCACAATAGTTTGAGAACTATTGCCAATAATCATACTGTCTGCTGGTTTTTTATGCTGCAAAAGTTATCTTTAGCATTAGGGTAACAGAGTAAAAGCAGCAGCTGATGAAAGCAACTTCAAATATTTTAATCCTTTACACCTCTGATCACATAGTTAAAATTGCTTAAAAGTTAAAACTACTAATAACACCATTAAAATCTAGGTCTTGAATCACTATATCTTGATGCAGTTATTATCCTTTAATTACTATCTACCATTGAAAACCTATTGAGCAAAATCAACAGAAATACAGGAGCAATAATATAGCAGCTCACACCTCAGAAAGGAAAATAGCCAAATCAGCTACCATACAAATTATGAAAAAATATAAGTTATGATGGAATTCAAGAAAACCTCAAAAAGGATTAAGCATTCCTCAAGAATTTTGAAAAATAATCTGGTTCTTGCAATGCTTTGCTGCCAGGCCTTGACAAGCGATGCATCATCTAAATTGCGTACGATTTGCAGAACAACAATCAATATCTCACGCTTCTCAGCAGCACCAAGGTTGTAAAAGACAGGCATTTCGTCAAGTATCTGCACAAATCACTTATCTGATATTCAGCATGACAGGATAAACCCCCTCTACACACACTCAACTGAAAAAAACCAAGACGGAACAAAAAAGGAACTTTACTAAACTTCACAGTATAAATTCCACGGAAGTGATTAATGAACAATATCATCAAGTTTATCATTATTTAACAACAAAACGGTTACTGACCGAGAATCCTTCAACAGTATACTTGAGCCTTCAAATGAATCAGATTTAAACGTTTCAAATCCACAGACTATGAACAACAAAATAAAGATAGTTCATACACTTGAAAATAAGATCACCCCAATGCCATTAGACCTTAAGTGGCTCCATCTACGCGGGGTTTGGGGATTCAGATGTATGCAACGTCGCAACCTTACCCTTGTGATAACAAATAGGTTGTTTACGATTAATCCTTGATGGAAAACATCATATGCTACTTCATTTATATAAGAAGTGCACATTTGACAATAGCTGGAAACACAAAACTATAGAAAAAAACAAAAAGTTTGCCGAAAATTTGATCTTTGGCACATTGCAAATGCTTCATACCTGACTGATCAGTGGAAAATAGAGTTGTGCAATATATAGTTTATCTTCAGGCTTTTGGTAGCGGGCATCAAATTCATGTTTGCACATGAGAACCACCAAGATTCTTGCTCCCTACAGATATAAACCTCTTAGGTTACGTCCTCGGAGAAGGGTGTTTTACAAAGTTGGATTTTGAGTTTGAACTTCAACAACGAAAAATTCTAACAAGCTATCCTACCAAGTAAACAAAAAATTAATACAAATTTTTAAGTAAACTTACCTTCGCTTTGAGTGACATATCATCATGATCTAATGTGAGAAAAAGTTCCTGTATCAGCACTGATGCAAGATAGTTCCTGCAGATAATCCAGTAACCAAGCCCAGATAAGGTGACCACTACAACTTCTAGTACAGCTAAACACAATTGCAACAATGCAATAAAGTCACCAGAAACAAAAAAAAAAAAAAAAAAAAAAAAAAAAAAAAAAAAAAAGATGACAACAGACAACCTATAGTATTTGAAAAGCAACAGATGAAGACAAAACCTTTAAATGCTCTTCTAAGCTGATTCTATTACATGAAAATTGACTAACAGCCCATTCGCCATTGAATCACAGGACAAATAAAAGATGGTAGTGAGACACTAATCAAAAAGTCAAACATCCACTAAACCAAAGATCAGTGATTCACATCAAGTTAACAGAGAACAACACGACATATGTTCAAACTTCTATTCTCAGATTCGGGCTTTAGATTATCAAATGTTGCACCTATATTATTAAAATAGTGTGTATAAACGCATAAAACATTTGAGGGTGGATATTCAAAACAACCAGAACTCCTACAGCTCGCCACAAATATAAACATTTTACTAAACAAAGATTTTAATATGTTCATGTGCACCATATAGAGAAACTAGAAGTAGATTTATCAAGCAGAATATCTCCAAAAATTGATATGGTATCTTCTTGTTGGGTTACACTTGCACTTCATTTTTCCTAGAAAAATTGTCACTTAAATAATATAATTACAAAATTAGAGACAAGGTCGATGTGTCCATAAGAATGCTAAAAACAGATTTTGGTAACTCACGTGAGGGTATAATGAAAAAATATAGATAGATCACATATTAAAAAATAGTGAAAATAGTGCGACTAATACAATTCCAGAGAGGAAAATTTTAAGCATTTTAAACTAAAACTTCAAAAGTAAAGGAATCAAAAGTCAGTAATGATCGATGTGCCTTAAATGTGTAACCTGCAGAATAAAATAGATAACGGAAAAAAGTTGAGTAAAACATGGAAGATTGTCAAGATTACCTGTCCGAAGGGTCTCGACCAGGCATTTCCACAAAAAGATCATGATCACATATGATCTGTAGATAGGTAAGCTTACAGTCATGAAGAACAGATTGGCATAGCCCAGAAAACTTATCCAGATACAAGGAGGCCTGTAACAGGATGAAAAGGAGTCAGATAATTTGCAGTTATGGTCCAACCCTCCACAATAATTGGAGCAATAATAAATGCTAATAAGAATGAACGTTAGTGAGCCTGATTACGTCACATCATTTTCCACCCCTTCTACATATTGAGGCTGCTCGTCAACTCATAAGCTCTTATGACTAAAATTTTGAGGCTGGAAGTGGACAGGTTCAAATACTTGCTGAAATCTTGGTGGTCCATTTTTAATCTTCTAACGAAAGCATCAAAACCATACAACAACTTTAGGATGACAGATACAATCAGTTTCCTTCGTCATTATCATGGGCAATCAACCATATGTAAGCCAAACAGCACCTTTATTACGTAAGAAAAAGGATTGGCATCTTCTAGGGCAAGGGTCTAAGCCGGTGTCACAAAATTCGTGGTTCGGTTTGATTCGTTGTACGGACTTGGATTCGCGATTCGCTAATTGGAAGATTTGTCATTCGTTCGGCTAGCTTGTTTGATTTGATTTTTCGGTACATGATTTGATCATTTGGTTCACAGTATTTTTTCATGATATTTTATTTAATAAAAGGTACAAAATAAATCTTTCCATTAGGGATCAATCGAAAATTCCTTTTTATTATCATAAGGAAAAGTTTGCATACATCCTACCCCCCCAAACCTCGCCTTGGTGGGAACCTAAGTGGGAGCCACTTAATAGCATCGGGGTCCTGAATATTGCTACAAAGCAATGTACACTATTAATCAATCAACCAGCAAGATTCTTCTAGCTATGAAGGTTTGTGCATAGAAGTTCTTCTCATGTTTCCTTCAATTTTGAGATGGGGTCTGTTCAAAGAAACATTTCTGCATGCTTTTTGCATTTCTACAAATTTCTTTTCAATGTTAGTAAATCAATCAGCAGTAACAAAATTCTTCTAGCCACGGAGGTTCATGTGACAATGATCCCTCTACCTGTTTTCATCACTCTTAAGAGTTGTAGAAGAGTGCTAATTTCAACGGCTGACATCATAATTTAATAGGGTTGGAATTTCTTCTTTCATCCTAATGAGGTCTTACTCTTTGTGTTCCCTGAAGTACTCTACTATGCGGGATCTAAATTTACATGAAAGGTGCTGGCAATCCTTACAAAAATAAGGAAAGGATTTACTTATGCAAAAAAAAAAAGGAAGCTCACAAGAGTGTATTATATTCAAGATCAACAATGGTGAAGTGAAATTCAAGAGAAGAAAGCATACCAGTTCAAAAACTTGGCGAGGTTCAATAATAGACAGTAGGTCATAACAGAAAAAGGCCAAGCTACTATTCAAACGCTTGGCTAAGCTCAACCCTTTTTTACAACGCTCATGCACTTCAGAGATAAGACAATCGTAGAGCTGTATAATGCACCTGAAAACTCCTTCTTTCAATTGCATAGGTGGGACATCCTCACCTGTACCATCAAACAAACTCGCATAATATTTTTGGTACATATGATGACATGAACCCAATGCACATAGGTTTTCAGTCATATCAAGAAAATTGAGTATAGGATAAAGATATTGGAAGAATACATCATTTAACTACTAGATCCCCAAAACGCAAGTGGAAGTCGAGGATAATCGAAATAATATATAAGAGATTTGCAAGAAAAAGATTTTGATAAACTACCTGATGGAAGGCTATGATAGAAAAGACGTATTTGTTCCAAAGCCATTGACTTCACAATTAGTTCAAGGAAAAACCAAGACATTGCTAAAACATCATCGTATACTGGTCCCACACGATAACCTTTTGCCTATACACATAAATATGTTAGAGATACTTAATTGCAAGATTATGGTTCGTTAAAACATGATTTTGCAGCAAAATAAATTCTTTATAGAACAAACATTTAGTAGAAATATGTTTGCGCATACAACCTATCTATGAAGACGTGGAAAAGTAAATGCATTACCCGAAATTCTTTCTAAATATTAGACAACAAGAACAGTTTTCATTTATGGATTTATAGTAGAAATATGGAAAAGCAAATGCACTATCCAAAATTCTTTCTAAGAATAATTTTCATCTAGTAGAAATACGTTAGCACATACAACTTTTTGTTATTACAAGGTAAGGGTGTAATCAGCCAACCCCCGGCCTCCCGACCCTGTCTTTGAATCACTCACAAATTACCAAAGTGAATATGATGTAGGAATGTCAACATTAACAAACTCCATTGGAGAGAGAGAGAGAGAGAGAGAGAGCCAGAGAGGAAAATGAGAAAGAGGAAACACGAGATAACAAAACAGCAGAAAACGTAAAAAAATTTCTTCGATACCCTTGACTTTATGACAATCCAATTTACTACAAACATAATCCCAATTAAGTTGCAATCGTACAATTCTAAAAATTATTTTAACACTATATGCTTTGGAAATATTCCCATTCGTCATCATCTAACCTATATCATACCGAGTAATTACATTGCGCAAAATTGCACCATAAACACAAATTGGAACTACAAAATTGTACCTTACTACGTGCTAAGCTTCCCCACACAGTAGAAAGGCCAGAATAAACTGGTAATTGACGACCACCAAAGTCATCAAATGCATAATCAACATAGCTAATGAGAAATCGATTTCTTTCAGCATCATCCATTGATTCTTGCTGAACCCTGTGAACAATAGAATTATCTGTATTCACTAAAGCAGTGACTCCAATCCATATCCGACAAAAATAAAATCATAAAATAAAGGACTGAAGCTTGAATGTGATTGGATCTAATAGTACAAACACTAAACATAAAATAACGAAGTTGCCTAAACGCAAATTATACACCAATAATAGTAATTGTGTGTAATACTTTTATTTGAACTCAAACTAACAGGAGATGCACATAAATGTCTTCACCCTTGCTTGAAAAATTGGTTTAGCAAATGTTCAGCGAAGAAAATCAGGGGAAACAGAAGCATTATAGATAGATTTAATTAAAAAACGGCATGCCAACCCAATGAGCTGAAATGAAGATTTGAAAAACCCTATGATAATGGCATTACTTTTCTCCAACATATGTTATTGTCCGCCAATCCCTCCATCCGTAAAAGTTAGCCCCAAGGCTCCACTCGATTAAAAAGGCTCACCCATAATAACAGTCCAATTCAGCAAACATTTAGGGATAGAGGGAGATCAAATTTTCAATTTAAAGTCAACTTGACATAATTTCTAAAAGACATTCTCCTACTTCCCCTTGGCTTAACTCGGCAATGCTTAATGTCTTGCCCTTCAAGTACACACACATAACATATTGGAAAGGGAAAAAGCTTAGGATAAATTCCCTATTCCACTTGCATGATGATTCATCAGCAATATCCAATATGTGGCAACAAATATTACCTCTGCGTGATTTGTCCATATCTAGTGTACAATCGCAGTTATAAAGACATACTCAAATTCAGAAACTCAGTTAACTATCACCCATGTACACACAATAAAGAACTTTACTTTCCAAATGCTTACTAACTCTCAAATGTTTCAAATGCTCTGCAAGGCTGCAACAGACAAATCATATATCACATTTCCAGAAGACTTATTAGCTACGCAAAGGAGCATACCGAGTCAAGATATTAACCATTGCTCTAAAAGCAGCAACCTGCACGAAAAGTTAAAGATATAAATGAGAAATTTTGGAAAATTTCTAAAGCACGATAACTCAAAACTAGATAATTCAATTGTAACAAAGAGCACAGATTTTTCAAGAGCCATATTAACACAATCTCATCATTTCTGCTTTTGATCCTTCTGAACAATCCTTCATAGAGCTTTGACCATAGAACAGAAGAGAGAAAAGATCAATAGAAATGAAAGCTTCTAATGAAGGTTTACAAAGTTGCAACAACAAAGTCTGTAAGTCTTAACCCAGAAAAGAGAACTTAGGTTGTTTGTTTGGAGAAACTTGAGTGTGAGAATGAGACTTCAAAAGAAAATGGTAGAAGTCTCTTGTTTGGTGGAGGGGAAGGAATAAGATTTATAAGTCTCACGTTCCTGAGTCTCACCATTTTATTTCTTGAGGGGTAGTAGGACGTCGGTGAGACTTGGTATTTGGGAGGAGGAGGGAGGGGGGGGGGGGGGGGGGGTGGATATTACAAGACCATAATTAAACATACTTCATCAACTTCTTCAATTCATTCTCTTTAAAATCTCAACAGCATTTTGCAACTTCAAATTTGATAATAAAGTCTCAGCCAACAATTTCATCCCTCTGCCTAAAAAAAAAGGGAAAACCTTCATCCAATTCCCATCATAAAATCCCACCCACAGTGCAAAAATGCAGTAACGGCCACGATTGTGGTAATGGACATGGAGATGCGATATGGGGGTGATGTTGTTTCCGTACCACTAAATATCAGCCTAAACCATGAAATATTTCTTGGAAAGGCCAAAGATGTGGTTTTTTACACCTTTACATGCAGGTAATACCACTTCGGTAAATTTGGAAACCATTATGATACGGCCGATATAGTACAATGCGGCCTTGTTTTTGAACGATACCACAAGAGATTAACAAGTTAAACTTTTTGAAGTGCATCACTAATAACTCTTAAGCCGTAATCCCTAAGGTAGCTGGAGAAGTCCACAAGACTGACCAAATATTTACATGGAGCAATGTGATGATTACTGTACAAACACTGTAATGAGTACCTGAAGGGTTTCACCACCATTCCCAATTAGGTGGAGAAGCATATTTAATATTGGATGAAGAAACTGAAGCAAAGCAGTGGAATCAACATTTTTCAAACTGTTAATGGCCTGCACAGAAAAAAGTAGATAGAAATGCTAGGATCAAGAAATTAAAATTATTAAAAAAAAAAAAAACAGTTTTCCAATAAAGCAGATTTGAAATTTTCAAATGCTTATTTCTTACACGAGTTTCTTTTATTTTTTGCATATGATACAAGTAATATAGAGACATCAACTATAGCAAGAAAGATGAATAGAAGATGAACAGAGGTAAAATCTGATACAGGTATGAAAATTTGATCAGCCAAAAGAACAAGCAGAAATAGAGCTCCAGTATGGGCAACAAAAACAAAATTAATACTAAAGGGAAAATGGAAGAGATCAACATACTTCCCTCACAACATATATTGATAGGTTAAAAGAACGATGGAAGAGAACACTACCTAGAACACAAAACAGAAGCCACTATTTTCAAGACAGATTAGATTTTCCTCATAAGATAACAAGATTAATGGTAGGCTCAAGAAAACAATATTATAAGCATTTGAAAAATATTAACTGGTGGCTTCTATTTTGTGTTCTAAAATGAAGCTACTTATAAACAATACTTGACTCCAGTTAGAAAAGAAGTTACCCTTCATCAAGGTCCACTTGATAAGACTTTTTTATAATTTGAGTCAAGTATTAGCTTGGGAGTATCACGGGACTTTTCTGAGGGTTTTTAACACATTTCATTCATGAATGCTCGAGTGCATAAGCCATTACGCCATTGGCCCTCCATTTTAGAGTATTGATTATAAATGACACCCCCTATGTGTCTTTTTCATATAGTCGCCATAAATTCTCCAAAAACAAAAACTAATATAAAGCGAGAACATCTCAATAACATGAAGGGAACGAAATCACTGTAGCCTGCCAAAGGAGGAGGAGTCATAGGCATTGAAATTCTTAATAATGAAAATTATTAACCTTAAACAAGACCCGCTAGATGTGAATTTAAATGCTGTTCAGCACAGATCTTACATGATACTGAAATCAAGTAACACTGAGCTAATAAAAGTTATGCAAATGACAGATTTTGAGTAGAGACAACAGTCAGTATTTAGGAACATGAATAATAATTCAAAAGGTAGTAAACAAAGTTACCTCAAGAAGCTCAGAACCCCAAGGAGGGCTTGTTCGAAGGATGTGCCTATCATACTCAAGAAAGAAGTCCCTAATACGTTCATTAGTAGGGTACAGAGAAGAACACAATCTCAATCGCAATCTGAAGACATTCTTCCCATCCTCTAAATAGTCGAGCCTCTCCTAAATCATGACATAATTATAAGAGGTCAAAAGGAAATTTTTCGGTGATAGTATGCAACAAACACAACAAAGACCCCCAATAACAATCATAGACCAAGGTGAACAACACTCGTCACTCAGGAAAGATGAATACGAATCCTTTCATAATCAACAAATAGAATGTTGACCATCACAGGAGACCAAAGATTAAAATATAATCGATGCATAGTATTAGTAGCTGGTGAAACAGGACTTTCTGACCAATTTAAGTAGCTAGCAAAATTTCATCAAATGTTATTTCGTTTCTGGAATCCTTATTAGTTCAATGTGAATGCAAGCAAGAGTAATCCAATGCAGAGTAGGTAAAACTCCTCATCCCTAATATATTTATGGCATGCTATTAAGTGAAGTTTTGCCAAGAACCGAAATCTACTAGGCTACTACTGAAGTATTAATTGACAGAGCAGGAAATTTTTCCTCCAAGAAACACTTTTTTGTTATTTGGGGATAGGGAAGTAACTTTAAAATTGGATGAAGAGTAGAAGAAAAAGTATAGCATGCTCAACATATACCTTCCCAGCATCTTGAAGATAATGCGGAACTAGCTCTCTCATAATGGGCAGTGAAATTTCAGATCTTGACCTGGTTAAACAAGAAGTGAAACTATTTAAAATGCATCCCAAGAGTTTTCTATATAAAAGGCAAAGAGAATTTATAACCAAAAGCTACCCATAACAAATCTTCTCCCAAAACCATCCCTAGCAGAGGAGATTATAGAAGACCGACCCCGCATTCGTCATCGTATGTTCCAAATTCCAATGCCACTATATAGATCCTTATTATAAACTTTGACCCAATTACATGATAAGCTATCTCTTTCCAGTTCCCAACACCACAGAAAAGAACACAGTAAGGTCCATAGTTCACAGCCATAACTTTGCCTCTTGGTCCAATAGACATATTCAATTTGATTGCATTCAATAAAGAAATAAGATGATTGAAAGGTAAAAGATTTCCAGCAGGAAAAAGCAAAGAAAATAAAAGGACTAAAAAGTTGAACTAAGGTGAGAAAACGAATACCTAATGTAAATAGATTTTCAATGTAAGTACTAAAGCTGAGAATCAGATCACATATATATGGAGTAAATGTACTTATTAGTGTATCAACAAAAATCAATTCTCTTGTTTCAAGATTTGTGTACTGTGATATATACGGTTTCGTATTGATTTCTATAGTTGACAAACAATTATCACAACTCAACTAGAAATTTATAAAACTACATCCAAACTCCCTTAAAATTTCAGCCTCAAATGTACAAAACAACAACAATGCCAAAGGCTTAATCCCATCTATATGGGGTCAGCTACATGAACCAAAATATATCAACGTCAGAGATCATCACTAACAAAGAGTATATCTTGAGGGTGCCTACTCTTCGTAATTTATATCTTCTCAATAATGAAAATTTTGATAACAAAATTATATTTCCACTCCACATCAGTCCAAGATAAAAATTTCTCGCAGATATTGAACCACCATCATAGTGCAAAAATACTGTTTCGGTGGCAGTGGAAGTCGTGAAACGGATTTCGCGGATGATTTCGTGATGTGGCCTATATTTCAGTTGCGGTGAGAACTCAAAAACTTTTACGATATGGTCGTGATGCGCTGATGCGCCCTTATTTTTACACTATGACAACCATAGATGGACTCTAGTAGCATGTGTGATGGCACTAGCAATCCTATTCAATCAAAAGGTAAGAAAAGAGCTATAAACTAGCACAGAGTGCATTGTCAAAGGGAAATGAAACTATATAGATGAACAATTACTTACTGAGCGTATGTGGACAATGGAAGTGCTGCATAGCCAATCACCACCTACAATAGCATGTACAGCTTTCTCATTAAGGAAAATAAAACTGAATTCAAGAGACTTGAGATAACAGGAAAAGGAGAAATCAGATAGATCAGATTCAGAAGTATTCAAATAGGAAAACATAGAACAAAGGATTACCGGTTTTGGAGCTTCCAATTTAGTTTGAAGGTCAACATGAAAGAAAGTAAACAATAGATGATGCACTGGTGTCCACATAGGAGGTAAAGAGACCTTAATTTCGTCATGATAGCAACCCACCCTTGCACCAACAGCAACTTGTGTGTGAGCCCACTTCTCTAGTGAAGCACCAGGCTCCCTAGGGTATGTTGCCTATAAATCAATGACAAGAAATCTTAACAAAATCAATTTTAGAAGACTATCAGTACTAGATCATACTTTAGGTACTTGCCTCCAGAGGTTGTCGGCGAATATCCGTGTCATCCTTACGGAGCTCTATCCGTATGAATAAATTCCTTTTCCGACTCAAGCTAACAGTCAATGGATACACATATAGACAATGGAAAAGCTGCAAAAAAGGCTCATTCCTCGCAATCGCACGGAAGTCAAATGCATGAAACTGCAAGATTCAAGTTGTGTGTTAATTGAAGAAATAAAGTGCAAGCTTTGTAGTCCACCACTCCAACCATCTAATTCAAGTATGAAAATTTAATTTTAACTTTAAGAAAATTATATATTAGCGTAAGGAAAAAGGGAACACCAGAAAGGTGAAACTTCATTTCCAAATTAAGTGCAAATAATTAAATATTCTCGTCAGACTGAGCTGTGGAAAAGATACAAAACTTCTGTTTGCAAATGTTTTCAACAGCTCACCTCAAACGTTTTTACTTTTTCCTAGCAGAGGAAAGCAATTAACTTCATTTCCAAATTATCGGAGCCAAACATGCGTAGCGCCCTTGTTTTCTAGTGTCAAGGCGACAAAATAACTTCAGAGTTGTTTAGATGACATAAGAAAAGTAAGAAAAGAGGACCCCCAAAAAGTGCATCACACACTTAGGCTAATCTTATAAAGAATCAGTTCCTCAAATGAGCATGACAATTTTATGGAATAAAATGTGATTTCAGGCTTTCAACGATAGCATCAGTAGAGGAATTCAGTAATAATCAACATCAGAATCATAATAATGGCATACTTACTTCATCAATTAGGGAATCTTGATTCTCATGAGCTTTTAACCCATTTCGAACAGATTCGTTTCCATCAGTAGAATGCTGTTTTGATTTGGTATTCTGAGACTTATCCAAATATTTGGAATCTGGGAAGAATCAAGGATATTACCCCCCTGTATCAAATGATTCATTAGTCATACTGCCACTTTCTGAAACATTTTCGAAATCAAGATTCCCGCATTGAAGTTTCTCAATCTCTAATTTCAGCATGCCTCTAACAGGCTTATGGATCTTTCTTTTCGGGTCCTAGAAAAACAAAAGCAATTTATTATTAAAAAATTTAAAGAAAAATTAAAAAATCTCTTTTTAACACTCCGGAAAAAACGCATCAAAGTTTCAATGCTTTTTCAGGACTGCCAAAGGGCGCTCTCTTGGGAAAGAAACAAAACATTGTAAAGCGTGAAAAACTATAACGAAAAGTGATTGTAAAGCCAACAGACCAGTAGAGAATCCTCTGTGTAGCTCTCTTTAACTTTGTTCAAATTTGATATTTCAACGACGATTGAGCTCCCACTCATATAACCCAGTTTCCCATCTAAAGTGATCTTGGCAGTAGACTCTGATGCACCCTCATGGAAACTAGAACCAGAGACACTTGGTGCCAAAGGGCTACTTGGAGAAGCCAGTACCACCAGAGGTTCCGGCAATGCTGTTATCAAATAATGGTACCATAGCCCAAGCAAATGACTCTCTGTAAGGCATAATTCGAGACCAGACCTGCAATTTCTGCCTCTCTCTGTCACTCAGCTGGCTCTGGAAAGTTGAAAGGCAAAATTTTGTTTATATAGTTAGAATAAGTATAGAAGGAATTCTTAGGACAAGAAAAATTGAAATATTAAAATATTCATATAATCTCGTAAAGCAAGGTGAAGGTGGGAACATTAATTCTGATCTCAAAACTGTAGGAAAAATGTAAGCGTACAGCAAATACAGTGAGCATGAACCACCATGTTAAGCAGTAGCAGTAGGAGTGTCTAAATCTAATTCATAAGTTAGAAAGAACCCACAAATATTAGGAGCAATACTGCTCAAGAAGGGATGTTAGCAGAAAAACATAGCCATAAACACTTGGAAATACCTACATTAAGTTCCAGAAAAATCATGGAGCTAAACAGAGTACACATAGTCCATAGGGGTATCTAATACTCCTGGTAATCAGCTTTCCTCAACATTGCATTTCATTTCTAGTCACCCTAGACCTTCTAGTTCTATCTTCTCTTTTGTTTTTCCTTCTCATTCCTACTTTCTTCGTGATGTCATTTTCATCATCATCTTCAAGCCATCCACCATTCAAGGTCCTTTTCATTCAACTATCCACCATTTCATGGTTTGTATGTCTCACTTTTAAATATCTTCCATTCAAGGTTAATTTCCTTAAAAATACAGATGTTAGAAGAACAAGATCACATTAGTGATGGTGTTAGTTTTCTGTCTTCAGCATATACCTAGTAGGATGAGAGCACTCGGGCAAAATTGATAGTAGGAAAGAAGAAAGGGAAGAGGATGTATATGATGAGAAAATAATATGGGAAGAAAGCTTTAAATTAGCACACAAATGATGATGAATAAACAAAAGACAAGAACTATGAAGGTCCTATTAAAAATGCACAGAAAGCCTAGACACAAGATCTCAATAACAGAATCCGACAAAGTAAATGAATATGTAAGCATTTAATCTATGGATATTAATTTACTCATCACAAGTGATTGAATATGTAAGAAAGAGGCTATGGATTCACCAGCTCAATGAAATTGCATAGGACAAAAGAAAAGAATAAACAGAAAAAGCCCATGAACAAACAATACTATTGTCCTTTCCTTGTTGTAGTGTTGCTCTATGTCATAGTTTCCCCGACCACCCCCAGACGTAGAACAAACATTTGAGGCTTTATCACCCCAGAACTCAGGCATATAATGACCTCAGGGCTCAGAACACAAGCGTTACAACAGAGAAATCTTCAACTAACCAAGTCAAACTAGAAATTAAAATCATAATATAGACAGGATACAAACTGGTTCTTTTCGCGAGTAGATAGAGGAAGTGATGCCTCCTTCTTCAGTGGCAGGCTTCTCCAACTGGATCAACAAACAAACTGACGCTGAGGGAGCATCTAAGCAGAATATCGCTCGTGATTCATTTGAAGTACCAGTCTGCAAACATGCAGAAGCAGAGGCTGTAAGTTTCAGACACCTTTTTTAAATATGTTCAAGAAATGCAGGCCTGATTATGGAGGAGAATATACAACGAAAAGAATTTAAAAAAATAACCATCTTCTTTTCACTACACAAAATACATAATGGCTTGGAATATAAAGCTTCTGGAACTTACACTTTCCATTTCCGTAGGAAGCACCTGGAAAACAAAGTCCTCCGACAATTTCTCTCTTTTCACTTTGTTATACAAGCAAATTGTACCATAAAATGGTTCTGCAAAATAGCATATTCCATATTAATCTAGAAGCATAAAGTCAGAAGAGTACATAGAAGATGTATGAAGTCATAACACAGTAAAGTTGGTTCCAACCAAAATGAGTGTTCTTACTATGTTGGTTGACTGCCATTGTCAATGTTAAAAATGTATCATACTAACTTCCTTCCATATTCAGTCATGGAATTGTAATGAGAAGGAACAAAGTACTTTTGAGAGACGATGATGACTACATATATAAGATACTTATTTCTAAACAAAATAGAGTGAAAGAGAGGACACGCACCAGCTAGTCCAGCTTGAAACATAAGAGAAAGAACTTTCACTGATATTTTCAAGCCACTGGAAAACAACACAATTCATAAGCACCCACCTAAAAAGTAATCTTTATGCAAAGCGTATAAAGTAATGGAATGAAAAATCTGTCGAACCTTCCATACTGCACTTGAGTTTCTGGAACTCTTTGACCAAATACCATAGACCTCTCATTCTCCCAGTCAAATGCAGGTTCATAAGCAGGCAACGGCGACAACCCAAGATGCTAAACAAATTTCGCAAAAGCAGGTCAGTCTATTTTGCTCCGGAAATTTCAAGAACCCGTGCACATTAAGAGTATAACATAGCATTAGAAGAAATCAACAAGCATAATATACATAAAAGAATTATAACATTGAGAAAGGAAAACCTCTCCAAATGGCCTCCCCGATGTGCTTGGTAATTCTTCATCAGTAACATCTTCATTTTCAGTTTGTCTGGCCTCAGAAAGATGCATCTCTAATTATACATCAAATGAAATAATATCAGATAATGAAACATATGTTGCCTAACAACTGAAGACTTAAATAGCAAATCTATTACCAAAAAATTGTACAACTACTCAAAAACTAAAATAAGATGAATAAAAAGGTATGCCTACAAAACATTAAACTTCGAAACAAGAAAAACCCAAATAAGATCAGGGGTGTAGATAATGATCATTTATTCCTTCATTGGAAGATAGCGAGAGAATTATGGCAAAGCTTGTTTAAGATCAGGGGTGAATAATGGGTTGCTACGAGATGGATTGGTGATTTTCGTTTGGTTAACCATTGGGGTATGGGAGGGGATTATGATCTTTAAAAGATGTGGGTGATTTGTTATTTTACATTCAAAGGTATATATGGTTAGAAAGGAATAGGATAATTTTCAATGATCTATTTATATTGGTAGAGGTGCTATGGTAAAAGGTGGTCTTTTTGGCGTCACTTTGGAGTTTGGGACTTTGGGCTAAGGCACATAGATTATTTAGCCATTGCTCTCTTGATGATATATGTAGAAGTAATTGGAATGTCATATTGAATCTATCTATATTTGCTTTTTGGGATTCCTCTTCCCATTGATGTATGGCGTGTTTCTTCATTAATAAAATTTTTCCATGTAAATGCTAGTGCATTGCTACTGTCGCCTTACACTATTGCATACAAATATAAGTCAAAGAAGCTCCTATTGGATGCCCAACAACATCACCTGTTTCAATATCAGTGTCAGCTCCTTCATATATCTGATTTTGAAATGCGGTAAGACCAATGCTCTCATAATGCCCATACTTGTTTTCATCTTTAACCCAATCAGCTCTGTAGCATTGGACAAGTTCATTCAAATGAGGCCACTGTTCCACATCTTTGTCAAACTGGATAACAAAAGAAAATGTTATCAGACAATCGATAACATTGAGCATTATAATCAAATTATTTTGAAACATTACAAAAATGAAGCAAATAGGAGCCAAATGAACAATGGTTGACAATCGACATTAAAGATTAAGCAATCTACTAACTGATAATGCATTGGGCTACAGACAATTTCATTCCATCACCCTCAAGATAAAACAACCTAATGAAGATACGTAAACATTCCAAAGAAAATGAAGGCATTTAACAAAGTTGTCATCCACTCAGCTTAAGGATCTCCAGTTCAGTATCTATTACATGCAAACAAATACAGTGATGGATTTGAGAATTTTTGGAAAGGGAAGCCAAGCTACAGTTTAGATAGCCCGGTGGAAACGTTGAGGCCAACTAAGAGTCAACAAGTCATGCAGTAGGTAAAAACCTGCGACACTACCATCATAATCAATCCGTGTGTGTACAGTTGCTTGTGTTTTGTGTTGCATCTTACTTCTACAGTTCTAAAGATACATGACAATCCATGAAGAGGCAGCTAGTACAAAACAAATTTGACAGGACAGTGGCCAGTAGGCCACTCAAAAATGGCTTATGGAAATCACAAGCGCAAAATTCTTGACATATGGGCACACTGATAGCATTTATAGAAGAAGGCTATCTCAAGAAAAGCCTGATTGAATGATAGTGTGCTGAGATATACGGGGATAATTCAGATGGGAAAATAAGATTGGAAACACGGAAGCTTATCACTCATCAGACATTTTACAAGTGTAGCATCCCTTGAGCTTATTCAATTGTTCCTTAGTTGGCTAGGTATAAGGAAACAAGAAAAAGGTATGTCCATAGTTAATGCTTGTAATATTCCTTGCTGAAAGTAATATCACGCTCTTCACTTGAGGGCAGTGAAGTGGTGTGCCAACTAATGATTTTGGGGCACATTTCATAAGCTAGCTCAGTATTCATCTCTTCTACGACAATGTGTATATCTAACATTGTTGAATAAAGAAAATGACGAAGAAATCTATCATGTCAAAGCAATATCTTCAACTCGATGTTTAGCTTATTTCAATATAAATTGAGCATTTTGGAATTTTAATTTAATGAAGACAAACAATCTTGTGTGGATATCTTGGGATTTATTAAGGGATAAATGTGAGCCAAATGAACAGAAAAATGAATTAGCAAAGGGAAAGAACTGAAGAAGTACAACTAGACTGAATGTGAAATGCTACCTCTCCAAAAAACCTAAAAAAAATATCAGTCTGTCGAAAGGCTTCATGTATAGGATTCAGGCAGGCCTTAGATTGGAGACAATGTGAACCAGCAACATCCCGCTGCATACAACATCCTATTACCCTGATGTCACATGCCACTAAGTGGCTTCATTACTTTGCCAGTCAGTTTCTCTCGACTAGGGCTTGCTTAGGCGGGATAAGGAAGGTCGAATATACATGTCGCTATAGTCCAAGAAATCATGGCAACAAAGTAATGTTATCTTAAAACAGAAAAACAAAGGCAACGCCTTGATCCAAGAAAACCATGTCGCAAAAAGTCATGAGAAATCATCAATAACAAATTCCCTTTTCATTTGGCCCAATCAAATATATATATTTGCATCAACTAAAAGTTAGATTTAATGATCTTCTATGTATATCATTCTCCATTCATTCTTATTCGGTGTTATATGCACCATGAAAATCTCAATCCCTAATATCATTCCACACTAAGTCATATAAATCATATTTACCTTACCTTTACCTCTTCCTAGATCCCTACAAGTCCTACAGGAAAGGTCATCTTTGCACATCACCAAAACGAAGTGGATTGTTCTTTTTCAACTTGCCATGGCAACTCCAAGACCATTTGTTCTTCTCTCATTCAGAATTATATCCATTATTGTACACTTACCTATTCATCTAACATATGCAACTCGACTACTTCATCTTCCTTCAATAATCTTTTCCAAATGCCAAAAATCATTATGTCATTATGTGTACTGCTCGTATAGCAACAGTAGTCTAATGGCAATTCGCAATAAATTTCCTTTAGTGAGACACTTTGATTGCATAATCCTTCGATCATGAAGCGCCATCACATAGATTCTCATTTCGCTACCCTCTCTCCCTTAGTTTCCCACCTTAGTTTCTTATCTCATAACATACTTCTTGATGGTGACATTGCAAATTTGAACAAGATGACTAAACTTGACTTAGTAGTTGTCAAATTAAACAAGTCAATCCAAATGAGACACCTCAACAGGCAGTTCAACCACCATGGAGTTAAGTTTTTCCAATCCTTCAAAAGCATAATGAAGGTTGCTCTAGTGACAAAGGGGTTCTTTTTAGCTCAAAAAATTTGCAACTCGAAACCGTATAAGTATTGTAGTTCCGTTTTGTGTCCGAATATGTGCAATCTATCAAGTATCAACACTAGATAATAAAAAGTACAGGTTATCAGCCACACAAAATAAAACACTGTACAAGTTTTTAAGCATTACTGCTATAAGAAAATCAAAGACAATATTTTCCTAAATGCAGCTCAAAAACTGTCCGACTACTATCTATTCAACCTATACCCATATAACCATGTATATATCGTTCAATCGGAAACAACCCATATGTTATCATCAACAAATAGGGATAAGGCTGCATACATCTGAAACCAAATCCTATTAAAGTATATAACATATATTGGGGTTTCAACCATCCGCTGAAGCTTTTACTTAGAGCTAAACTTGAGTTGGTTCTGACATGAAGCCAACGTGATAAGAGGTCACGGGTTCGAATCTCAACCACCCCTCAATTTAAAGTGGAATATTCAGTACCTATGCGTATCCACACTTCTACCCCTCGTGTGAAGGACGTGTTAGAGTATATAATATATCCTTGGTTGAGTTGGTTCCTTCACAAATCCCGCCTAAGTGGGAGCCACTAATAACATAACGACTGTACCCATATACCATATCTGCTTACAAATACTGTTGTAATGAAATAGGGGAACTTTTAGGTCATGCATCTAAAACTTACAACATTGTTAAAACCATTCATATGAAGTTCAAATTAAGATAACTGAAACACAAAATGAACTTACAAGTGGTTCTAATTTCATATTGGCAGCCCATGAATGCCGAGTAACTCTACGAAATCGATGCCCATATGAATTCTCCATAACCCACCTGTGACTACAAAATGAAGCAAGTTTAGATCAAAAGAAATGAGCTTTTTTGTTTGTTACTACAAGAAGCAGCTAAAATGGCGGAAACCCATGAAAGAAAAAGGGAAAAGAATGAAGTTAAGAACCTGAAACACAGATGGGAATGAAGAAAGGAGGAATGGTGGGTGTAGAATGGGGTAGAAAAGGTCAGATCTGGAAAGAAAGAAGAGAAATAGGATTGAAGATTAGGGTGAGTGAACAGTGAGAGTGTGGCAAAGTGTGAAAGACAGTGAGGAGAATGAGAGCAGGTGGAGTTGGTTGAACTAGTGAGAGAAAGTGAAAGAAAAGGAGAGAGACTGAAGGGTCAAGCCAAAGAAAGAATGATGACACTCACTCCTCACCATTGACGGCTCACTGCTCACGGGTGACGGCCATGGATGTTTCGAGCATGTTCAACACGTTCAATTGTACAAGACCTTAAGAAATAAAGGTCTTGATATTAAATTACGTAGTACATGTTAAAAGTGTTTTAAGATACAAAATTGTTAATAAAACATGAAATCGTACAGAGGTTTCGAGCATGTTCAACACGTTCAACCGCACAGGGCCTTAAGAAATAAAGGTTTTAATATTAAATTACGTAGTACATGTTAAAAGTGTTTTAAGATACAAAATTGTTAGTAAAACATGAAATCGTACTGGGTCTTTTTATAATTTATCAATTTTTACTTCGTCCCTGCTTATGACTCACGGCTTACTGGTTATGATAATATGCTATGCTTATTTTTCGGTTTTATTTGAGTTTGGATTCTCTCTATTATTTTTTATTATTTTTATGCTATATAGTAGGTTGAGAGAAAGTAATGGAGAAAAATAATTAAAAGTTAATTATCTTTAAGTTCAAAGTCAGAATTTTTCATTTTTTTATATAGGCATGAAAATCTAAATAGCATGATTGATGGAGAAAAAATGCAATTAAAACTTAAAAGTTCTCATTTATTCATTTATATAATTTTTTTTCTCTTTTGCCTTTCCTGAAGGCACAGTAATAGTATAAAAAATAAAAAATAAAAAAAAAGATCAAGATTTTTTTAGCAACAACATTGTTAAAAAAAATTAGGATGATTAAAGCAATTATGTGTAACTGATGTAAAAAAAATAGAGAAATTGAGTATATTTTAAGAGGAAGGGAAAAAAATATGTAAATAAAATGGAATAATAAATTAGATGTATAGATCAAAAATAAAGAAAGAGTGTGGGTTATGACCAAAAATAAAAATAAAGCAAAATTCACGAAATAAACTAAAAAGGAAAGTGGTGTAAAGCCCTTTGAAGTTAGGACAAAATGAGTACAACTGTACAAGTTTAGAACCACTCTGGAGTGGTAACGTTTGCTACATTGAGTGTGTTCGGCACAATAGTTTATGATTTTGAGTAATTGCCTGTGGTTTCACGGGCCATAAAAATTACTTTTAAGATATATCATTGTTCAATAAGGTATTAATTTAACTATTGTTTAGTGGTATATGTGTCTTAAGCACATCAGAATTTGTAGCATTTTAAATCTTTATTGACATTAAACCTTTTAATTTGCTATTTTATTTCAAATTATTATTAAGATTTTGAGAAAATTAACATCATGTTCATATCACATGCAATGTGATACAATAAAA
Organism: Amaranthus palmeri; assembly: GCA_019776075.1. NCBI lineage: Eukaryota > Viridiplantae > Streptophyta > Magnoliopsida > Caryophyllales > Amaranthaceae > Amaranthus > Amaranthus palmeri. The sequence continues at coordinate 2,128,267 of JAAKBH010000271.1, read as the reverse complement.
ACAAACTAATCTCAAGATAACAAAAACAAATGTAATAAATAATCTTCAAAAAAGAAAAAACAAATGTAATAAATGGGGTTTAGCTTGAAAAAGTAGAGTAACAAAATTCATTCTCTTAGAAATAATTTTTCCTAATTAGTGTCATTTGTCTACTTTGATGAAAAACTAGTAAAGCTAAAAAGACAAAAAAAAAAAAAAAAAAAAAAAAAAGAGATAAGAGAGGCGAGAGCTAAAGTAATTTTCTTTTTTTAGATTGAACACTACTTTTCTTCTTTCATTTTTTTATTTTATTTATGTTTTCATGTTTTATTTTTATTTATTTGTCATATATTGTTTATTGTTAACAAGTGTTGTAAGTTGCAGGCTTTCGAGTAGTTGCAGGTTTCACTCTCACTGAAAAACTTCCCTTCCCAAACCCTGATAATAGTTTTCTTATGAGCGGGATACACTGGGTATAATGATGAGATTGAATTAAGGGGTCATTTATTTAATATAGGAAGTAAATTTTCATGAAATGTTTTCTATAACTTTTTAATAATTATAATTTAACACTATAATTTGGAAATTTATAAGTATAGGATACAATTAGTCAAGTGAAGTTTTGATCAACAAAGAATGACTTCAGACAGGATGATTATTAAAACTATACATATGATATAGACATATCAGGAGCTTCTAATAACACTTTGAATCTTTCATCTTCAACAAATGACATCTTCAAGTATGCTCTAAACATTTTGTTATCCAAGCAATCGAGCCAACAAAACGCGAAGCAAGTCCAGCAGCACGGGCATGTTTTGAAAGGCTTCGAGAATCGAGACGCGTTTTAGTCTCCGACACAAGTATTATATAATGTGATCACTAAGTCTCATTCTTCCTAGGCTGCTCAGTATATGATTGGCTTTTGCCTTCATTTAGCTCCTCATCAGTTAGTGATTTTCCCTGCCATATTTTGAGCTTCGGTTAGTTTTAAAACAGCTACCAGTAATTGTAAAAAGCAGAAGCCGAGCCTATAATGTTGGGATTAAGCCTTTGGCATTGTCGGGATTAAGGCAGGTCGATATGTCAGACCTCAGTAAACCAAGTTTGCTAAGACCTACAGGCAGAGTATACAAATTGAACACGATTGGGAAACGATAGTATCAACAACGACCTTGGCGCTCAGTTTGTCCTGTGAATTTCCCTCTCATTCTTTAGTTTCCTCCTCTAACTTATACTCAACAACAAATACTTCAAACAGGATTCTTGTAAAACTATTTACCGACAGTATTAAGGAATTCTGGTTTACAATTTACATGAAATGAAAGACAAGGGAGAGGATGGATTCTTTTAATTTCCAAACATTCAATTACCAGTATAATTTAGTTCAAAAATAAGAAAAATGGATCAGGTGAAAACAACTAAAGTGATGAAAACTAATAACCATAGTGCATAATATCACCCGCTTCACCATATGGCGACTATATTTTAAATGTTTTTTTAGCTTACCATGATTGAAATACGCAACCATCTATCTCATCGCGAAAGTCATTTTGCAACCGTTACAGTGACCTTGATTGAAATTGTACTTTTGCACCAATGATCCAAACCCAATTTAATTCTATAAGCATTCAATGTCTCTCAGTTTCATATTGGCAAATCATGGTTGGTTGTTGAGGGTGCTAAGTTAATACTCTAAAACCAGCTAGTTATGCTTCCCACCTAATCCTCCTCATCAAGACTTTTGAAAGCACTCAAAATAATTTTTTTTTCAAATGAAAAGATGAGAGCATAAGAGTTATAAAATAAATAGTTTTATAGAGGAAAAAACGTTACCTTGTTTCTATCACGCCAGCCAAGTCCAAATGACAGTAGACCTATCCTTCTTCCTATCTGGGGTAACTCAGGAGGATGAGCGGACCTAAAAACAATTGAAACCAATAATGAGCCACATAAAACAGGTAAATAATGTTTATCTCAATTCTAGCATGCATGGAAACACGTGAGTCTCATCCTATCACACCGAAGTCCCAAGTCACTTTGCGTGGCAATATTGATTGAGTAGGTTGAAACAGGCCGAGAAAAAGAGATTTTACAAGCATCTTGTAGATTAAGTGATGGGATTAGGAAAAGGCAACACTATTTGTGCAATGAACTGGGGCCAGATTTGGTAGTGAATGGGCTGAATGGGTGTTTGTAAAAGCAGAGGAGGGGGTTGAAGTATGGACATTGCACAAAATGAGGAAATTGTACTAATAAAGCCGAACAATGTTTTGTATTACGTAGAAATGTAGGAGAGTATTTCGAGCATACTCTATACTCCCAAAGAAAATCATCTCATCACAAGAATAAACATAGCATTCCTTGCCACAACCCTTGCTCATATACTATTTAGAATAACTAAAAGATTCCTTCTAACGAAGCACTAGTAATACATGGGTTTGAGCAAGTCAAGTGCAGCTTGGAGAAGGATGGAGTTGCTTGGCATGGAATAGCTTGCTCTGATTCGGGTAAGAGGGGTGCTGTAACTAGTACTGCTTGGATATTTATACTGCTGTTTCTTTTTGTTTCTCTACGTTAGTGTAGTTACAATTATCGAGGATAATGAAAAGGTGATGAAATTAACAAATGTAATAAAGCTGAAAGGGATAGATATCATAGAGAAACATGTTAGTTCAAAAGTAGGGGTAAATGGAAAATAGCATATGAAAAAAAAGGTTCCAAAGTGGCCGAGCAAAGAGTAATGGATAAAAGCGGAAAAATGGACAAACAAAAAGTAATGGATGAAAGCGGAAAAATTTTCAAAGGATACTGAATACAAAGAGAGCTCAAGCATCACTTATAGCTGAATTGATTACCGTGGAGAACATTGGGCTTTCGCTTGACCAGATTCATACTGAAGAGTAGCCTCCAACATTGATTCCGCCATTCGCACCCTTTTCTCCATTTCAGCCACAGATGCCATAGCCTTCTCATGTTTTTTCTGTACAAATAAAGTTTTAATAAGCAAAAATCACACTCTTACAAAAATTTTGAAATACAAAAGACACAAGTTCATATACTTTAGTCCCTGTTACTTGACTTATGTCTGATATGCTTGAGTTATAATGAAATTGGACTTCTGCTTTCATAAAGTATCATGCACTTTAATTCTCGTTACAGCTCTCAAGTACATTGAAAATGCATAGAATCTACATGGGGGATATTTTTACAGTAAAGAACCTGAAGTACATGAACAGCATATCTTTGAGCAGCGACTTCTTGCTGAGCTGCAATTCGAGCATCTTCAGTAACTCTCTGTTCTTGCTCAACACGCAAAAGAACCTATTACAGATACATGAAACTCAAACAATAAATAAGAAAATGTTTGTCGATAGCAAGAAAGAATTGAAAAATATCTCATGCAAAGGTTCAGGAAAGAATATAAACAGACCTGAAGCATTGCTCGTTCTTGTTCCTGCTTATCACTGAGTGCTTGCTGAAGCAGTGCAACCTCTTGCTCCAATTGCTCAACCTACAAATGATAGATAGCCGTAAAGCTTCTAGAATATAATAGAGCATTGAATCCTTAACAAATACAAACAAAGAGGGAACTAAGGTGGAAAATTGAAATATAAAATAACTAAGTATTTTTTAACTTATTTAAAGTGATAGCACAATTTATGATTACCACAGTGACACTAGTCCAACTCCAGTAGAGCATTTAAGGCCAACCCATGTTGCGTTGTCCTGATTTAATTGGTAATTACTTAGAACCTTACTGACAGGCCACAAATTATTGGGCAAAATACCAATATATTACCATTTGGAGTTATTCCCAACAGAAAATTGGTTTCTTGCCTGCTTGCAAGCTTTCAAAAGATTATCCCAGAAATCAAATTTTACACAGCGAATGATTAGAGCTTATTGGGCAAAATACCAATCTATTATGCATCGCAGCCCTATCATGATTCATGACAAGTGGATTAAAAAATTACAAAGACATTGTGTAACATATAGGGGGAAGGCAAGCAGTTTTGCTGAAAGATGAAGTCACAATTGAACACATTTATAAGATGGTAATTGGGTGATCATCCTACAGTTGATTGGAGAAATCTCATTTTCACATGAAGGCTACACCTGAAAGCAAACTAAAAATGACCAATGGATTATGAAAGCCTATTTACAGAAGACAAAGTGATATCACGGGATGCTACCCTTCATTTTTTTTTAACTGTACTATACTTATCATGTAGTATGGGATAGTAAGAGAAATTGCCAGGTTGTAATATAGCTGTAAGTTATTTGGAAGCAGTGCTCAGAGTTGCTACTAAGAATTTCTAGTGAAAAAATACACAAAGCAAATGAGCATATTTAGAGAATTCAGCAGATACTCAGAGACTGAGAAAAATAACCTGTTTGTGTAGGACAGCAGATTATAATGTCTAATTGTAAGTTCATCCCTCGTACAGAGAAAATTTTACTCAACCCTTTACAGAATGTGAGTAAGTTTAATACTGATGCTAGAAAGAAATTAACTTAGGTTTACGTGGATACGTGATCCAGTGGCTATCACTTATGATACTGTGTGTTAGTTTGGTAAGCTGTCTAAACTTTTTTACATATTAACATGTTTTTTGTTACTTAAAAAACACTCATCTGATTAAAATTGACTTCAAAAAGTTATCCAAGCAGAGAAACAAGGAAAAAAATATCATAATACACCATAGCATACCCTTGCACTTAATTCGAGTCTATTATCTTGTTTAACCATCTCAAGAAATGCAGTCTCTAGTTCTTCTGCTCTGCAGGTTTTCAAAAGAAACTTTTAATCAATTATTAGAGGTATCGAATAACATTAATAATATGATGCAGTAAAAAGAAATAAAAGATTCAAGCCACTATGACTCCAAAACTTTGAACACCCTCGACTATATAAACTCATCAATATAGAGAAAACAATCATTTGAACGCAGAAACACCACTATGCTTTGTAGATACTCTTGAAACAGCTATTGAGTGAAGAGCATTATTGAAGGAAGTCTCAACAAATAAGATGTATACAGCATACACTGAAATCAGATACATCCATAAAAATACAAGTATCAGATGTCGCTAAAGAGATTATCAGCAACAACATCACAGGATATATCATTGAGAAAAGACATTTATACCAGTTCCGAACTATGAAGATTAAAAGTTCACTAAACTAAAAAGAATATAACACTATAACAGCATTGATTCTTTTTCCATACATGAAAGGTTTCTAAACAAGGATTAAGAAAAGACAACCAACCTAAGAGTCGCTAATCTTTTATCCTCCATCAACCGGCATAACTCAACTTTTAACCACACTACCTGCATGAAAAATGATGGATTCATATGAAAAGTCATTGCGAAGAATAACCGAACAATATGCAGAATTTACATAATTGGAATCTTCTAAAATTGAAGGGAAAACGTAAGCACGCATAAAAAATCATGCTTGGAATCCTCTAAATTGAAGAGAAAACGTAAGCATGCATAAATTGATTAACAAAAACAGAATTTTATGAACAAGTACTACTATGTGGGTCTAAAAGCCTTCGGATTTTGGTAATTCCAAAATCATTCATATCAACATAATGAAACCGCGTACCAAAATGTACCCACCATGACCCATTTCCAGCTTTAATTTGCAGATAAAACCAAAAGAATACATACCTGTTCTTGAAGATCTGGGACAGAGTTGATTGTTTGATCAATGCTTAAATCACACATAAATTCATCAAAGTTACTCGTTGAAGAGTTCACCTTAGATCCAATTGAATTAATCAACTTTCCATCAAACCCCTTATTAGTATTCGGGTCTTTGATGAGTGACTGAGCATCATGTTTGAAACTGTACAACTTCGATGCAATACTTTTAGAGCTCTGTGAAACTGGACTTCCTTTTGAGTTTTCCTCGATAATTCCTAGAACAGATGGTCGGTGCTTTGTTCGTAACTCTTCTAATCTGGCCTCAGTAACAGTTAGAAAACCCATGCAAGCAGTTAAAACAAGTTGGCTACTATCAAAAGTTGATCCGGTGAGAGATTGCAGCAAGGTAACAGCATCCCCAGCATCTTCCGTTGTAGCTAGGGCAGGACCTACAAATAAAGTGTTTTCATACCCCCAGCTATTAATCATTATCAGAGGAAGTAATCTTCAATATTTAAGTGTACAAAGTGCAAGCTATTTATTTCAATTACCATATAGCTCCATCAAGGCGAGCGCAGTACGAAACAACATAACACGGTTCCCTTCAAACAGAAGTACATCCCAAACTCGTAAAACTGGTACAGAAAAGGCAGAAGGCGGTCAAAAAATCATATCATGTAAGGATATAAATCTAAGCTGCAAGAAATCAGGAAATATCGTAGGGCAAGAGGAATGGGTAAAGGTCTAACCACTCTCCCAAGGAAGCATATTCACAAAAATAGAAAGAAACCATGATCCAGATATCCATGCAACTTCAATTCCTAAATAATCAAGGTGATTAACTGCACTTCAAGAACAGTAACTAAATCACCAATTGAAAATTTTGACCAAAATCTTGTATATGCTGATGCATGCAAAAAGACAATAAAATTAACAAGATACAAACCTAGCTTAGGAAATCTTTCCCTCATCAACTCCTCAAAAACAAGTTGGTCCACCTGTTGAAGCATCACACTTAGTGCTATAAAAAAATCAAACATAATATTGCATTAAGGATCAACAGTTCCAAAATGTTTATGGACTTAGGTTATTGGCTCATACAAAGATTTTAAATTTTAAGAGTTGATAGAATATGGCCTACTTAGTTTCATTTTCCGAAACATCAAACACATAGATGATGTTGTTTTGCACACATATTTGCACAAAATGCTACTTGCTTACATTACCCAGACTAAAATATGTTGAACTCATGTACAGTGTCAATGAAAAGTAAATCCAATTTTACCAAGACTTTCTGTTAATTTAAAGGATCAAACCAGCATAGTACAACAGTATGATTGGGTTAGCATGGGTAAATCAAGGTAGGTGAGGGATCAAAATTAGATAGCTTAAAATGATTGCAAGCAAGTACATTACCTGAGACTCTATCATCTCATGTGTATAACATCCATTGAAGCAGTCATCAATTACACCTACTAGACTCCTGGGGATAAACATAATTCTTCGATAAAGAATCCAACAATCAATCTTCAACAAAAATACATCAAGCAGCGATGATTCTCAATGCCTATTTATTACAAAAAATTGTAGACCAAATGAAATGCATACGTAGTTATCTACTTGTTCATACCTAGTTTACATAAAGGAACTGCAATTTTATCAATAGAGAGTAGGCAGTAGTTATTTGAAAAAGAATCAAAAAACATTAATGCAAGCCACCAATCTATTAAAGGGCAAACAAATTCCATTTCCTCACTTTCAGCTAATTTTGTTTATTTTAATTTTATGAATAGAAGTCTAGAAAACACAAGTACCAGCAGAAATTTTCACCATGGGATTAGCACATCATTTCTCTTTGAAGTTTGAACACGGAAAAAAAAATAAAAAATAAAAAAGTCTTCAAAACAATCATGAAAAGGCTAGGTATTTTTGAGCCACAACGAGTGTCTTTATACATGCTTTATCTTTTGTCAGGATTCCTGAAATATTCGACTTTGGAATAATAGATACCAGGATACTCGATGTACAATTTCTTGAATCTCTTAAAAAAGCATGTTAGACATGGGGTAAGTAATTATTAGTTCAACAAATGCAATCACCAAATTGATTATGAAACATACCAAAAAGCATTCTCTTCAGGCATCAAAAGTAATAATAAGCCTGCAAAGAAATTCATGGCCTGCATAAGACAAAATAATAGTAAAAAATAGAACCCAAAATTCGAACAAACAATGAGGAAATCAGAAGCATCAAATGATAAGGTTGCAAAATAGCCATCCACAAAATTGGCAGTCATTCATACCGAATACTTCTAGCTAATTAGTACTTGTAGACACAAAACAATGCACATATAAATCATATATCCCAGCACATCTATATTAAGCTTTTTTATTTGTTTTTTAAACAAAAACAGTGCCAAGGTCGGCAACCACCTACAAAAGGATAAAGTTGTTTGTTGTGGTGAATACCTGACAATATCCCACAGACGGATTATGGCGAGCATATGCTGTAAGTATCCGACGCAGAGAATTTCTGCCTTCTTCATCCAATGCAGGATGACCTGGAAATGTCCTAGGCAAATCCTGGAAAGTGAACACAAGATTCAGCTTAGGAAAGAAATCCAGACCATTATCCAAAGTTGAAAGCAGGAGCACCTACAACTTGAAAGATTGAATGACATAAGTCCAAGGCCCATGCATCTAATGACCTTCTCAATCTGCTTCTTCCATATTTCAGAAGCATTAGCAGTAGAAGAATCACTTGCATCCATTTCTGCAGAAAGCAATTTCTGGTAGTAACTCTCTACTCTTCGCCCTTGCACACCCAAAAAAGCTTGCCAAACCTGCAAAATTCATTACTGGAAATTTACAGGCAAATTTTTCAACCCATGTTTTAAAAAAAAAAAAAAAAAAAAAACTTTGAAATTGTAATTAAATAAAGCAAAAGTAATGTAAACTAATATTAAGGGACCCCATGTCAAGTTTTTGTGCATGCCCTTGTTACAAGCATAATGTAGATGTTACAACTTCAATACCTCTCCCCTGAGAGACTTGGGAACACCCCCTTGGACAAGCGACTCCAGTTCTGCTTTCCAAGGAAAGAAAGGTTCATCAATATCATCCAAACTCTTTTCCTTGTCTCTTTCAATTTCATGTATATCCTCATTAATGCATGGCAAATGCTTTTGTATTGAGGAAACATGGTTATCATCATTAGCAGCCAAACATACTCTATTCTTGATACGGGCACACATCAATTTCTGAATGGAATCCAGATTTGGTCGAATAGGACCCCAAGTTCTGATATCTTTACGCTTTGTTTCTTTTGTTTCTTCATCTTTGCTGCTGTCGGACACCAATTTTTGTCCATTGGATTCATGCCCTAGGAGTTTATCTGGTACAGCTTCTGCTTCTGTGTTTTCACTCGAAGCTTCTGCTTCTTCTTGTGCTGTTTCCAAGCTCTCTGCAATAAGTTTAGAAGGCTCGGCAGATTCTGAAAACTGTTCAAGAAAGTTCCTCCACTTTTTTGATCTCTCTTCCTCCTCTTCCTGATATAAAAGCCCCTTTAGACTAAATTAAATCCTTCCATCATAATTTCTTATAACTGAAAGATGACTTGTGCACTACACAACTAGAAATAATAACCATAGTACAAAAACAAGGCTGCATCAATGTATAACAACTGTATCGTAAAGATTTTTGAGTTAACTCAGACCGAAATTTATGCCGCATTGACTGCAAAATCTGTTTTGCGGACACGACCATGACCAAAATTCGTATTTTCGCAATATGATCATAACTCACTTGAAAACAGTCAACAAGGTCCAATTTGGGTTGTTTTTTGGGTAGGTTCAATCAAGTCTGATTGCTCTGGTGCAATATAAAAGTTCCACCACTGTCCTTTTCCCCTCTTAATTACATTGTTTAACACATTTACCAGTGTTAAAATTCTCTTAGATTAAAATTTTATAAATTTAACCATGGACACATCTACAAGAATGCAAAATGTTTTCCTGAGTGATCTAAATCAAATTGAACTGAAAGAAAAATGAAAATGTGAGAGACACTAATGTATTGAACTGAAATAAACTAAATTGCACTAAAAATTAGTCATACACAGCAAGCCCTAAACTTAAATATTGCGGTGAAATGAAATTATTGAGAGATGAGTGTGGAACCCAACCAAACCATGAAATACTAAGGGGTGTTTAGCATGACCTTTGTAGGTTCGAGTAAGAAATTCATCTATTACTTCGCGTCTTTTGTGAGATTGGGTTAACCAATCCTTTTTGTAAGGATACTGGATTTAACCAAATTGTTGTCACTCATTTCTCACTTAAAACCAATTCCTTCTCTTTGGTGCTCTCTTTCTTACGCATCCCGCATATCTCTTTATACCAAATAAAAAAAATTAATAATAATAATAAAACTTAACATTATCATATCTCTCTTTATGCACTCTCTTTCCATTACATTTCCATTTGTCATAACCCCTAAAAGGCTAAAAGTGAACTTAACACTAAACTCAATAGCTCTAGATTGAAGAAAATTCACCACTAATTAACAAAACAAACTATAATTACACATTTCATACTCCAAATAAGTTAGGCAAATGATATTCATATAAGAAGCTAAAAATATAGAATTATAAAACCTTAATATACCAATCAACGCATGATTTGATGATAAATTCTCAATTGAATTTCAAATCAAGGAATGTAATTAACACTTATGCAAAGTATTTAGGGCTACACATATACACATATGATAATCAAAAACATCATACAATTGTTCAAGAACTGCATTGATGAGTTGAATCATGAACAGAATTACAGAAATATACAAAAATGTAGCGAAATCAGGTCATTTAGTGAGAATCCACATTCCACAACAAGAATCATCATATAAATCGATAATGATAATAATTTTAAGAATCAATAACAGGTAGAAGAAATTAGTGAATTACCTTGAAAATGTTGCTATATTCTCTGTATCTATGGAGATGTTGAGGTCGAACAGCGAACCCATAAGAGTCCCTGTAAGAACAAACATAATCAAATTGCTCAGATTCCAAATCGCATCATTCAAACCGGCTCATATAAATACATACTATTGATGACACTGATTTATGAACACATTTCATGAATTTCGCGGCATTATTAAATGTGGCCACCTTTTCATTTTATCGTCATCCCTTATATATTAAAATTTCAAAATTGTTATTACTTTTCAAATCTTTAATCTCTAATATTTCTTTAAAAACTTTTTCCGAACACTCATAAAGCTAAAACTAAAAATTGAATTACAATGGGCAACGAAAATGAGCATCAATAATATGATTGTACGTGGAATCGATATGATTATGTTCACTCTAATTGCTATAACTTTAAATTGAAAAATCGTATAATTATAATATTTAAGGCATTATAACCTAGACTTCAAGATCTTTCCAATGATATATTATATGCCTAATTCCGATAACCAAGCGAGAAATGACGATAGTTTGAAGTTTATTTGTGTTTAAATTTGATACATATTCATTCTTTTGGTCATAACATTTTATAGAAAAATCGTAATAGTGCAAGGTTTGTGGCATTAGAAACTAGACTTCAAGAGCTTTCCAAGGACATATTATATGCCAAATTCTGACAATCGAGCGAGAAATGATGACCGTTCAAAGTTTGCAGTAATTTATAACGACCATGCCATGGTCAAATCGCACGAAATGTGCGATTCCACCATGGTCCAATCACACAAAATGTGCGATACCAGCATGGTCAAATCGCACAAAATGTGCGATTCCGCCATGGTCCAATCGCACATTTTGTTAATCAATAGGCAAATACCATTTAAAGTTGAGTTTATTCATGGTTAATCAATAGGTAAGATCATTGTAGAAAATCACGAATAGATTTGATTATTTTAGGTAAATTTTCCAAATAATTATTAACTAATTACTTTATTAATATTAATATTTTTTATCTCATTTATTTTGTATCATTTGGGGAAAAACTCTCACCTCCAATTAAGACAAAAAGTAATAAAATAAAATAAAACAAATATATTGTTGTTAGAAAATGCTAATATAATGGAGAGAAAAAGAAAATGTGGAGTAACAATAAAGTTGGAATAAACAATATAAGTCCCAAGTTAAAATTTTATTAGAATAAGAAAAGTTAATATATATTTATCTTAAAGATAATCTATTACTAGAAAATTTTTTCTTCCATAATCAACTTAATAATTAAAATTTTTTATTATGATACATTTAAGAAAATTTCATTAGGAATAAAGTTGATTGAAATTTCATTTGTCAAATAAAAAAACAAATTTAAATTTGTATATATTTAATTATTGTTCAAAAAGTAATAAAGTTAAATATTTTATAATAACTTTCACCATCATCATCCTACCAAGTGTACTCCGCTCATAGAAAATTATGGACAGGATTTGAGGAGAGAAGGACGGCGGCAACTAACTCATACCCATAAAAGAGAGCGCGACCAAAAGGAGTCCCCCCGCTCGATAAAGATTAAGAGAAGTCCATGCGTCGTGGGAGATAAAAAAACAATTGATAAAATAAATACGTAAAAACAATATAATAATTTTCGGACGTTATTATTTTCAACATTTTTCTATATGATTTCATGATTAAATTATATAATTTAAAATAAATTACTTAATTTTTCAACCATAAATTATTTAACATACCTGGAATCGGCCTCCAATGTACGCCTACTCAATAACGACAACAACATGCTTGACACAAAGCTATAATTTTACATCCCATTTCTATATAGCTATTCAAAGCTTTGATGAATTATTTTTCTTTCTTTTCAAAAATACTATAAAATTAAAAAAAATCACAAATCAAAATATCTATTAAAAATTAAGAAATTTGATAAAAAAAAAAACTTGAAATTAATGTGATTTTGATTTTGCAAAATGCCAAACAAACAAAAATGAAAATATAAAAAATAAACAAAAATAATTAAAAAATGCGAGAAAATCGTAGTTTAGGACAAGTGGAAAACTCAAAATTCTAGCATGAATACTAAAATTAAAACACTCATAATATTTTAAAATAAATAATGCGAATAAAAATATGCCATTAAAGTTGTCATATTAGTATTTTCTATTTTTCTCCGATATATTTGTTGATAACGACATTTTCTTACATAACATATCACAATTATTTATAAATATTTCTGAACGGATATATATTATTTTGACGGATTTCTCATGAATTGCGCCCTTTTTATGAGGCTGTCAATTGGACTTAAAGTAAATTATTTCGAACACATTTTTTTTAGGTTACAAATGCCTTTACATTTGTCTCAAATATTTATCATTAATTAATATTTTTTAAAAATTTTGACTTTACTCTCTGTATGAAAAATAAAAAATATGGATAATTTTATCGATAGACGCGCTTAATAATATGTGGTTAAATAATTTATCTCATACTTATTATGAAAATATAAATTCTTATTTGAGGTTGTCTCCAATCTATTATAAGACCGTCTTTCACAAGAATTACACAAACTATAATACAAACACTTTAATTTATTGCTTTTGTTTATTTAGAGAAGTACATAAAAAGCATGCTTAAAAATAAAGGAAAAAATAAATAAAGAATAAAAGTAGGTTTGTCCCATAGTTTGAAATAAATAGGAGTACTGTTGAAGATATCATGATAGGAGGAGAGCTATAAAAAACACATTCAATCTGATATTTACTCGATTTTATACAATCAAATTCGATTTTAATTCAACTTTAAAAATAAATTTATAATAATATAAAAATTAATTTACTCAAAACTCAATTTCATCTGACTTAAAATACATAATCTGAAACTGATCCGTTGATCCAAATAAACAACTCTAAATAATGCTTCTAAGAAAGAGTAATTCATAATTCATAATAGTCGGTGGTTGAGGGAGGTGGGAAATAATTTGAACCTCATATCCAATTCACGTGTTCAAAAGAGACCTAACAATTTAATATATACTCAAATTTACAATTGAATTTCATCTAATCTGACTTAAAAATAAATTTACAATTTTATAAAAATTAATAAAAATATAAAAATTCAGTTTAATTTTGAATCCGTTCAAAATATCTTAAAAAATCAACCCGATAATTCGAATAAACAATTTTTCTGCTTAACTCTCCATTAATTATTACACTCGTGATTCCATCCGACCCACTGCTCAGACTTTAAATCATCCGCTCCATTTACAAGTTACCCATTTAAGGTGCCTATCCCTTTTTTCTTTCTCTATATCATTCTTTCTTTTTTTTATCGATTTTGAGTCAGGTGTTTCAAATCTGTTTAGAAATAGGTGAATTGTAAATTATATTTTTTCAAATGGGGTTAATGTAAATATCGAATTGTCGGGTTTATTTTGAAAAGTTGCAGAAGGGTTCATTTTTTGATCCCATATTGAGATTATAATGTGGGATTTGTAAAAAAAAAAAAGGGAAAAGATGGAAGAAAATGATGCATTGAGAACAGTTGAATGCTTAAGAGGCAGATTACAAGCAGAAAGAGCTACTTCTAGAGCTGCTGAATATAATGCCCAACTTATGGCTAACAAGGTATGCTCATTTCCCGTTCCCGTTTCCGTTTTCATTCTTATTTCCACCGTTTAAGTTTCTACGTTTTGGTTGTATTTTTATAAATACTAGATAGATACTTGTGACGTGAATAGTTTTTCAAAAGATTTATTTTAATTGGGGGAGTAAATAAAGGCGTGTAAGCTGAGAATAGACGAGGACTAAATGAGAATTGATATTAAGATTTATTTAAAAAGCTGATACTTACTCGATATATTTTAACTGAGATAAGACTTAATTTTGTTTTTTAGAGTCTTGATATAATGTATTAATATTAACTATGTAAACAAAATGATGTATATCATGTTAACAAAAATTTGAATGGAATTTTGAAATTTGAGACTCTTGTGAGGCTCTTTATGAATTAGTTGTTAATTATTATCATTTTTCGTTATAAAACTATTGGGAGTTTTTTTTTTGAAAATAATAAAATAGAATAAAATTAGTTACAAAGTAATGTGGCAAAAATTAAATTTTAAGTATCCTAACTATATTGGGTCATGATATTAAAGGGTTTTAATAATTAATTCTCATTAACATTTTTTATTAACTATTAGATATTGCTTGAAGTATTTTCTAACCTACTCTTTGATCAAAAAATTAAAGCTCTTTAACGTGTTGACCATATTTATTTGGTTTGGTTTGATTTGGTAGAGTATATAATACTTTCTCCCTTCCATAATACTTGCTACATTTCACTTTTTTACGCAATTTAATGCACAATTTTGATCACTAATATCTTAAACTACACTTATCTAAAAATTATAAAAATTCAATATTATGAAAGAATGAGATTAGACGATTCAAATAAGATCCCACTTGACTATATTTTTACTTACACATTTGTCGCAATATGTAAAATAAGCTTGAATGATGAATAGTGCAGAAAATCGAAATGAAGCGCGTATTTCGGAACGGAGGAAAGTATATTGTAAAACATCAAGTCAACAATTATTAGTTTAAATTTTTAATTGATATAAAATATGATAACAAAAGCCAACGTGACAAAAAGTTGTGAACTTCAAATCTCACCCATCCTACCAGTCGCCAGATTTAAGGAGAATTTGTATTACACCTACCTTTCTGGCCCGAAAGGCTGCTACATGAGATCTTGTTTGAATCGTTTAATCGCATACTTTCAATCTTTCATAATATAAACTTTTATAATTTTTAAATGTGTATAATTCGAATGTTAATAAAATTTGATGTTAAATGTAATATCCGGAATGTAGCAAGTATATAAAATTTAAATCTTCGGAATTATTAATCATTTATACTCCGTTTTCTAATGTTAAATATATAAAATTGAATTTTTTGATGTAATATCCAGCTAATAACATTTTCTTGGTATATTATTTGAATCTGTACAAATCAGTTGAAGGAACTGGAAGAACAGCTAAAGATCGAGGCAAAATGGAGAAGAAAAGCCGAAAAAAGGTTGAATCGATTGAAAAAGAAACTTGAATCATTGAACATTCCATTGAATGTGATCATAACAGAGGAAATCGAACAATCGATTTCATCAAATGATTCAGAAATTTCTTGCATTTCATCAATTGCTTCGGAATTTCAATTAGGTTCAAAATCAAATTCAATTACGAGCGAAATCGCTGAAGAAACTGAATCGGATTCCATTAAATGTGAGATTATTGCCGATTTACATCCTGTTTCTGAGTCTGATTCTGCATCTTGTGAACCACAGCAAACGGATGAAAAGTGTCACGGGTGAGTCATGAATGAATTTTTTAGTTTAATTTTTTTGTTTCAAATGAATTTTTTTTACTTTATTTATTTTCTTGTTTTTGGTAAAATAGTAAGCATAATGTTGGTGTATGTGATTATTTGAATGACACCGTACCGTTGTCGACATTAAATGCTAAGATTAGTATTGGTGAGTTAATACTCCTTCCGGTCCAGTTTACTAGTTCCATTTGACTTTTAATACATGCCGAGACAATATTTTAACCCTTAATATCTCTAATTATTCTTAATCAAAAATTATAAAAAATTGATATTAATAATCCTTGTATTGAGACGAATCAAACAAGATATCACATGACTATGTTTTAACTTATAGATTAAGAGTTAAATACAATTAAGAGTGATGAGTGAATAGTGTCAAAAGTCAAATGAGACTAGTCAACTGGACCGGAGGGAGTATGACTAATAAATTTTTTTTAACAAGTTTAATGTATTTTTAGTAGTTTTACTATACTATTTGGAGTTGTGGCATAGGATGGTAAAGGTAAAGGCCACTGTTATTATTCTGTACAAGGTAGGGTCCGAATTGGTTTTTTTTGTTGAAATATGCGGATAAATAATACCCGTTCTTTTAAGGAGGGAGTAAAGAGAGATGTATGCAGTCTGAAAACCCCAAATGATACATGGACCTAGTATAGGATGGTAATTGAGAAAAATTGCGAAGAAAAAACTTTTTGGGACCGTTTTTTGAAAATTTACCTTAAACTTTATTACTCCCTCACTATTGCTTAAAGAAATTATCTTGCTACTTATATCACAAATTTTGGACAAAAATAACTTTACTCTTCCTCGGTTCCTCCATTTAACCTTTTAATATAATACTTATATTCTCACATATCTTCTACTAACTTCATTTTAACATTTTTATTTTTTATGGTTGCCACATGTCTCACTTTATAAAAATGTTTTTTATTTGTTGTGGTCATTTTTTCCACTAATTTTGTTTTAATATTTTTTTTAATATTTGTGATTCTCATTTTTCCTCTATCAAATTTATTATTTAATAATTTAGTATTACTAGTAATTAAAAGATTTTATTATTTTAATTTCTGTAAACATTTCTTATGAAAACTTAATTAATGAAGAAATGAAAAGTATTTAATAAATTAATATATTTTGAACTTAATTAAGAGACGAAGACAAAATTAGTAGGGTAGGGTCAGGGTGAGTTTCTATTTGGTTGCAATAATAATCGAATAAATTATTGGATGGTCTGATTCCCTACATTGCTTATCAGTGATTATGTGGCGCATACAAATGGTGCGGCAGACTCGCAGACTCGCAGTATGTTTGTCGGTTATTATTTCAACTTTGAACTTTTTTTTCTTTTTCTAAATCTCTTGGAGTTTGAATTTGGAGAACTGTGGGCTGTGCCCAAGAATATTATAGAAGTATACTGTATACATATCAAAATACTCAATATAATTCTAGTATTTCAATACTTTCTCCGTTCCATAATACTTGCTACTGAGTTGACATGTTGTGTAGAAAAATATTATTATCAGTAACAAGTATTATAGAACGGAAAAAGGTTAAGTAATATGTATTTTAAAATGTCCTTTTGAAATTGTTATTAGTAGTATCATACTACGAGGAAAAATATCACTTTTAAAAGTAAAACCAAAGGTACAAAAAAGTGTAGGTTAAGATATGTAAATATTGTAAGACTTACTTGACAAATGGCTGTTGATTAGTTTGATCGGCTGAAATTGTTGACTTGTTGTCTAGTGAGCCGGTATTTATGTTGGTATTTGGTAAAAGTTGATCATTGAATTGTTGTTGTCTTAGGGGAAAAGTGAGTAAAAAGTTAAAAATCAATAAAAAAAGGTTAATATTAGGAGTTCTTCGGTTTTGACTAAAAAGAGTTCTCAGCTTGGAAGCCATTTTAATTTTTCGTTTTGATTGTTTGACAAAATAAAAAGTCAAAAGTCAACCAAAAAGTCAATATGCCCTCGACAATAAATTAGATTAGAGGGCAATGTTGACAATATTTTAACGTTAAAAATACACTTGTCGAAACGATTGATCGGTTATAGGATTAGTCGACTTCGACTAGATTTGTTTAAATCGATGAATTTCTAACCCGAAAATTTAATGTTCCAGATTGCAACAATCATCAGCATGGCACAAGAAGAACAAAGATACCATAATTGAGGAAAGGAAGCAAGATGATGAGCACAATAATATTGATGTTGATGATTCAATGGCATTGGTTCCAATGACTTCAATTATAGAGTTGAATGATTCTTCAAATGTGTCATTAGATGATCAAAATGAAAATGTTAGACAAGTTCTTGACAACTTAAAGAAGATTCGAGAAAACATTCAAAGCTCGTTGTCAAGAACTCGCATTATTAGAGTTGGTTGATTATAGACTCGATTCACTTGAGTTAGTATCGGCTTGGATTGATAGTTTTAACTTTTAACGCTTTTTTGGGTGACTTCTGGTTGATTGCGAGCATTTATGAGCTAGTGTAGGTTTATTGTTCATGAATTGAAGAGCTCGGAATGTTGGTTTGGATATGAGATCGTCTTGTATTCTGTACATTATGAATAAACTCATGAAATTCTCTTGTAGTACTTTGTTGCTTATCGTATTATCGAACACTCTTGTGTTGACATATTAGTTCAAAATCGCATGTATCAGTATCAGACTATCAGCTGTTGTTAGTCAATTAGTGAAATCGGGCTTTCAGGGTACTAATCTAAGATGTCACTACAAGGATTGTCATAAGAGTAGTCACTAGTCAGTAGAGATATTAGGCCTGTTTTCGACATTCTTGAACATACAATAGTCCTACTTTAATGCACCTTTCGACTTCCTAGGAGTATTAATGATCGCTGATTGGAGGAATCTAGACCCGACTGGTACAGTCTAGGCTATGGCCCATGTCACTTAACTAAAAACACTATTAATATGGAATCGTGTAATGTATAACACATAAGAATAGTAGCAGAGTTGGTTCAACACATAAGATGTCCAACCTCGAGCTACTGCAGCAACCCCAAGTCCCCAACAATGCCTTCGAGTAGTATGTGTGCGGCTGCTATAAACGCCACAAAGTCTCATAACTCGATTCTTAGATACGCAAACGAGCCTCCTACTACTGGAATTTCTACTGCAAATTTAACAGAAAACAGAAAGCATTGCTGAGAGACCGAAACTATATAGGATATGACAATGGAAGGTCTCGCTTGATCACGAGCTTCTTGGCCTGTAAGAACAAATATTCCAGCCCCAATAAATGATCTAAACCCAAACCAGATTCGATCGAACCAGTTCAGACATCGTTTCATGTCGTTCTTGCTGTGCTGTCTTATGTCTCCTAGCTCGTTTGCATCATCTGAAGTTCTGAACGACTAGTAAGACGGTATTTGAACCGATTGTATGTGTTGGTGAGTGTAGATTTATAGGTACTCCAGTTTTTGAATGACTTTCATAGGGAAAAACATTAATGTTCCAGTAGATTTGTGTTCTTAAAGTGCTAACTTTTGTTGATTTTGCATTTCTTTTCCCCTCTGTTAGAATGTCATGAGTTTCAGTTTGTGGGTGTTTTATTGGTCAAAAATGTTCTTTCAATCAATGGCCTACACATTTGATGAGTTTCATTCTTTCCATCAATCTTATGTTATTTGGAGGATTACCCACTAAGCATTATATGCAAGTCTACAACCCACTATTTTTGTAATGTGAGATCTTTCCAACAATCTCAAATGTGAAGTATTTCCAACATTCTCCCTCAAATATAAGCTACATCATATCCAAGAACCACATGCAGCTCTGATACCATGTCAGGTCGTGACAAAACAATTAGTCACATACTAACATAATCAGCCCATGGGCACACTCGTGTGGACCCACTCACAGGGCACCCATGGGCTCAGGCAATGAACTCGCGTGTAATGAAGGTTTCATTCTTTTCCAAAACCATATGACATTAGGATAATTACCCGCCAAACAATATATGCAAATTCAATTGGTGAGTGGTGACTTATAAGTCAGGAATGAATGGATTAATTGTTGGAATTTAAGTTCGTGAATGATATTCATTCATTCGGATTTTTAGTGACAGATTCAAGATAAGGTTTAGACTTTTCATTATAGGTTTGGCATTTCCTTCATTCTTGCATATCTATTTAAGGTTTAGATTTTTCCTGCATTCATCCAAAAATAAGTTTTGTCTAAGACTAAATGTAATTCCCAAAATAAGTTTTTTCGTTTCCGAACTTAAGGTTAGAGCATGTTTGCTGTTCTAATAACGACCAAGAGAAAAACATGTTTATAACTCAAAAAAAATATAAGAATTTTGTTCACTGTTACTAATAGACAAGGCCGGTCCTAGATTTTTTGGGGCCCTGGGAGAAATAGCACATTGGAGTCCTTTTTCTTTGCAATTTATAACCTATATGGACCTTCAACAACTAATAATTTTGCTTTTATGACATGGGGCCCTGGGCGATGGCCCCTCTTGCCCACCCTTAGGACCAGCCCTGCTAACAGAGAACAAAAAGAAAAACAAAGTAACATTCTTTAATAGGGATTATGCTTATTTCGTTGTTATAAATGGTAAACTACTGTTTATACCTTTGATTTTTTAACACATTACATGACATGATCATTATCATACCTAGATTCTCCACTAGAAGATCATCTACAAGCTTTTTAATTACTTAATCAATAAATAAGCTCAAACCCAAAAGAAAAAAATCAATAAAAAAATCTTTTGTCAAACCTTATATGAGGCGGGTGTCTAGGATCGGTCACAACCCTCCTTCAATTTTTGAATTTGACCATTATTATGAATTTGACCATCGAATAACCATAGTCTGATATGATCTTTTGCTTCACTCTCACACTAAATTACGTTAAACATACTTATACAGTTAAGAGTGACCATTATATAAGACAGTCTTACAATAAGAGAAAAATAAGATAATTTATTTAAAAAACTAAAAAATAAGATGATTTAATATTCAAAGTATCACATTTTAAATCACGAATTTAACGTTAAAGAATAAAATTATAAAAAATAAGTATTGAAAATGGATATTTTAGTCAAGTTAATCTTGATATCTAGCTCAATTTTTAGAAAGATCAATAGTAGAAGTACTTCATAATGCAATTCGTATGTGGTAGTACGTCACGTCTTTTTCAACAATAACCAAAAGAAAAAGTCTAACAATAATATAGAAACTTTACCATAACCATTTTATCGACGCTATGTTTATTCAGTTTATTGGATTGATTTATTTAATTGATTTTATATTAGGTATTAGAAGTTGGTTAAAATAGAACTTTGTGTTTATATTCCTCTGTTTTAAAATTTTTGCAATGTTTGTATATTTAGATAGTCAATACATTAATTCGATTTTAAATATTTCTAATTATTATGTATAATAATAAATTATAAAAATTTGATAATTATCATCATCATCGTATTCAATGTATCCCGCTCATAGAAAATATAGACATGATCTGGGAAGTATGACAGTAACTCATACCCATTAGGAGAGCACAGCCAAAAGGAGTCCCCCAACTCGAGAAAAATTACGAAAAGTTCCCTCGTCAAGGGAGATAACTAAATCACAATAGGTAAAATAAAAAAGTAAAAACGAGTATAAAACTAAAAAGATAACAAAACTACCACTAATAGTAAAGGAAACGAGAAAAATTTAATATTAATAATTTTTGCAATAATCAAACATCACTATATCGCGTTAAATTTTAATTTCGTAGTCAGATAAATATCAGATCGAATCAATTTCAAAGGCATCCAATTTTATCCTAGATAATTCAACACAGAGTATAACTAAAAAACACCCATTTCATTTGGGGTAGGCCGTTTCTAAACGACCCTCAAAAATTCTCCTTTTTCTTCCCCTTTATATCAGTATCTATCCATGATCCGTCGATCCACTCACCTTTAATTTTGTTATACTCTGTTTTAGAATCCCAAAAACCCTAATTTTTTCCGAAGTTTCCGCCATTAAACTCTAAAAAATGGATCAAAAATGGTGGATAAATTTCTTAAAAGGAATGCTAAAACCTGTAGCGGCCTTAACGGTAGTTTTCTTGGCGGTTGTGTTGTCTCGTTTTAAAAAACTGGAAATCGAAGGAGAAATGATTTACTCCATTTTTAGGGCTTTTCTTCAGCTTTCTATAATCGGATTTGTTCTTCAGTTTATTTTTAATCAGGGCAATGTTTCTTGGATCATCCTTGCTTATCTTTTTATGGTTAGTTTTTCTAAATCCGATTTAGTTTCATTTTGCTCTGTTCTTCTATTCAGCTTCAATTGCGTAGTATTTACTTTCTATCATGTCTAATGTCTATGATTAGATTGATCAGTGGTATGACAAATGCACATAGGATGTGCGTATTAGAGTATATAACATATCATCGGGCGTCAATCATCAGCTTAAGCTATGTTATATGCTCTGATACCATGTTAAGGAATCAACTTAACCAAAAGCTTAAATTGATGGTTAAGGCTCAAGATATGTTATATACTCTAATAGTGTAAGGTGATCGATCATACAGATTTATGTAATATAGTTCTTACATTAATTTGATAGGTTAATTTAACCGAGTAATTTTAAACACGTTGGTAAAAGCGACAAATGAGCTAATACACAATAAATTTATCAAACACTAATATTAAATAACTAGATATCCATTTATACATAAAAAATAAGCTAAAAAAATTGTCTAAGTGCTACACTTCCCTCATTCACCCTTTTATTATGTGTCTAGTATGAAAAAAGTTTGTGTTGTCTTTACATTTGTGAATATGTATGATGTATTATGAAATATGTAACATATTACGTACAACTCCATCCGTTTTATATTGTTAATCTGATAAATAGTTGTCAAAGTTTTGGTGTATGTGTAAACACATAATATATTATGTAACGAGCTTAGCTATATCTACCCAATAAATTATTTATTTCAGATAAGTTATCTATATAAGGTGTCAATTGATAATTAGTTTAATAAATAATTATTATTCTTTTGATAAGTAGTTGATGAATAATGAATATAAGTAAGTTTTTACCATAAGAAACTAGAAGATACTATGATTGAGTCATGACTAGTATGATAATACAATTGGAGAATAATTTAATGGTTAATAAAATTAATTAATGTAACGTGGGTACTTATGCTAACTGATTTGAACAAGTAAAATAATTTTAAAAGAGTATTTGAATTTTTAATTGTGAGAGTAGTACTACTAGTACAGATCCTGAAGGGGCATCTCATTTACTCCTATTAGTTTTACCAAATAAGGTAATGATGGATTTGATTAAGATTAAGTTGCTTGTAAACATAAGACGAAATAGTGATAATTGTATTTTAAATAGGCTTGTGAAACGGATCAGGTTGGATCGAATTTGAGTTCGGGTCATATATAAACAAGTCAGAAAACCCTTGACTCAAACCAACCCATTTAGTTAATTGGGTCGAAAATCACAACCTTGACCCAACTTGCAACAGATCAGTTTAACCTGATTTCGACCCACTAACCCGTTAATTATTTTTTTTTTTCGTTTTAAGCTTTTTAACATTGATTAAATCTAATTTTTTAGGCTATAATTTTAACTTTATGTTTTTTTTGTTTATTTTGTATTTACTATGAAAAGTAAGAAAATATTAAATGAACTATGTTTAGCTTATACTTATTGATTTAACTCGAACTTAACACATTTTATTAAATGGGTTATACAGGTTTTTTTCCAGTTTTAGAATTTTGAGCTAAACCTAACCCATTGATAAACAGATCAGGTCGGATCAACCCATTTAATTAATTGAGTTAAAAGTCTCAGCCAAAATTCACTTATTTCAGGTCAGATTCAGGTCGAATTAGCAGGTTTGGTCAACTTTTGTTGGCCCTAATTGCTTGTAAACACAAAGACAAAATAGTGCTAGCTGTATTCTCAATGCTTGCGTTGTTGAACTCACATAATCTAATTCGTCTCATTTAGTTTGCCCGTTATTTTAGGAGTACATATAGTTATCTCAAGTGACAAATATAATGGATTAAAATTTGAATAGTAGGATCTTTTGAAACAAGAGTCTATATGGAGAGTAAATATAGTGGGATAATGTCAAAATTAAATAAGTAAAATTCTTTAGAACGAATTAAAATGAAAAATAAAATAAATTTATTCGGACAAAAAGAGGGAGTACCTTCCTTATTAACGACTTTAACTATTAATGTAAGCTTTGATTGAATTTGTTTCTTAATAATTTTCCTTATTACTCCCTCCACCCCTCTCGTTTAATAGTGAAATCATCAAAAGTATGTAATTATACGATTATGTTGATGATTTATATATTTGATTATGCATAACTAAATATTATATAATTATTTAGCCCTCAATATGTTTTTTTGGTAATTCATATATTTAATTATGCACAACAATTTTTAATCAATCACCTGATTTGTATATCGCATAAAAACAAAAAAAATAATAAGAAGTAAAGTAAAACCAGAAAAGGTAAATTAAAATCACAACACTCCCACCCTATCAAATACCGCCACAAAAGGGCGATTTGTTAGCTTCACAAATCACCGCTATTTACTAAGACCTCCTTGATTATGCAACTAAATATTATAAAAAGTTAATATTATAATTTATGTGATCAGACGATTCAAACAAGATCTTACCTGACTATGTTTTTTTTATATAGCCACAATTAGAGGGGGTTAATTCGGATCAAGTGTTTCGTGTGGGTTTATAATCAGGTTTTGTGTCTTCATTGGTTTTTACAAATCTTTAAAGTCGTTTGAAGTCAGATCAAAGTCAGGTTTGTTACAAAGTTAGATATATAAATGTTGGATCGTTTGGTCTTTTTCGAACACCTCTAACTGAAATGTATAACAAATAGCTTGAACAATGAATAGCGTCAATAACAGTGATGTAGCAAGTATTTTCATAACGTAGAAAATATATAGGACTATAGGAGTATTAACATGGAACATCCATATGCAGGTAAGTGTAGCAGGATACACAGCTGGGCAACGAGCAAAACATGTACCAAGAGGAATGTACGTGGCAGGTGCATCCATTTTAGTTGGAACAGCAGTGACAATGCTACTACTTGTTGTTCTTAATGTCTTCCCTTTTACTCCAAGATACATCATCCCTGTTGCTGGTATGATGGTTGGCAATGCTATGACTACTACTGGTGTCACCATGAAACGGCTTCGAGACGACATCAAGCTTCAAATCAACTTGGTATTTTTTCTTTTCATTTCGGATTATAATGAACTATATTTGAAAAGACATACGACTCATTGAGTTAAGTTTACTTTTTGGTAATACGGTGTTGCTTGTTATGATATGCCAATGATAGATCTCTAACTTGATCTCAAGACCTTTGAACATTCACCTCAACACGCGTGCTGAACCAATTGATCAACTCCGATCCTATTCTTCTGTGTTATATGTTGTCATAGTTTAGACAGGCTTGAAGTCTCAATAGGAAACAACCCTTTATTCGCATTAACAAGGGTAAGTTGGGATTGTGTAGATCAAGCCCGACAAACTCAAATTCACTTACGTGAAAGCTTATAATGACATTAGGATAATGAAATGATGTTGTTATCTTTTTCATTTGTCAGATTAATAAAACGTAAAAAACAATATAACCCATAAAAATCTAAAGCTTATAGGTGATGTGATCTCATGTTATATATCATGTCATTCCTGTTTCCATGAGATCTTGATACACGCAACACATGCCTCCCTTACACTTATCGCGCACTAGATATTTTACATGAAAGACGAAGTGAGGCCGTCACTGAAATTCGTAATACTACATAAGAGGAGAGTATTAGGCCGTGACAATTCGTCACATAATTTCACCGTGGCCCACTCTTGGGGACACGAGACACCCGTGGGCTCGGGCCCACAAACCCACGGGTTAAGAGCGTTGACTTGCACATACACTCGGTGAGGTTCATTGTTTCCCAAAACCATATGGCGATAGGAGGATTAGCTCACCAAGTATAAATGCAAGTGTACAACCCACTTTTTTATCGATGTGGGATCTTGTCTCACATGTGAAGTATTCCAACAGAGAGTTGAGTGCACAAAAACCTGATGAGATTCCATCTTAAAACCAATTTGGTATTAGGAGTAACCTGTCAACCTATCTCTAATTTTTCGATACGGGATTACATGTGGGTTATTTTCCAACAAGACGATGATGATTCATGACTATATTGTTGTGTGTGACAAACAGGTTGAGACAGCATTAGCTCTAGGAGCAACCCCAAGTCAAGCAACAGTCCAACAAGTGAAAAGGGCACTAGTAATAGCTCTATCTCCAGTCATGGACAATGCCAAAACAGTTGGGTTAATATCCCTTCCAGGAGCAATGACTGGCATGATCATGGGGGGAGCTTCTCCTTTAGAGGCTATCCAACTACAAATAATTGTTATGAATATGTTATTGGGAGCTTCTACTTTGAGCTGCATAATATCAACTTACCTTTCTTGGCCTTATTTTTTCACTAAGACTTACCAATTGGAATCTAAGGTCTTTTCTTCTGACTAGTTTTGTGCTTTAACCCTATAAAATAAGTGCCTTGTATTGTATAACCTCAAAAAAAGGTCCTATATATCATGTTGATTCACTAATTTCTAATGATATATGTTGTAATTATCATCATCATACCCACTACCCGGTGTATCCTACTGTGATTGGAGGCTGGAGATGAAAGAAAGGCGGCAACTCATA
Organism: Amaranthus palmeri; assembly: GCA_019776075.1. Classification (NCBI taxonomy): domain Eukaryota; kingdom Viridiplantae; phylum Streptophyta; class Magnoliopsida; order Caryophyllales; family Amaranthaceae; genus Amaranthus; species Amaranthus palmeri. The sequence goes on along the minus strand of JAAKBH010000271.1, from coordinate 2,101,506 downwards.
CCATGAATGAGAGTGCGGCGAAAGAGTCTTTCAACTCATAGGAACTAATGATATATGTTCTAATGTTAATATCTATTTTTCACTTACTAGTGTTTGGCAATTGATGGTAGATTGTTGGTTTTGTTTGTTTGTTTGATCGACTGATAACGTAACGTTTGCTTTTGTTAGCTATTTTGCACTAGTTGAAAAAACCTGCTTTAATGAGCATGTTTGGTAGAAGTTTGATGTTAGTTGCTAGTTTGTTAGATGAAATAAAAAGTGGACCAAAAAACTAAAATCAGAAGAAAAAAAGCTACTCTGAAGTTTTTTAATTTTGTCTTAAAAATGGTTTTCACCAACTTAACAACGAACAATTACTTATCAAGCATATATTTACTATTTGACCAACAAATAAACAAAATACTAAAAGCACAAATTCAATAGAGAGAAACAAATAAATTTAATGGTCAAGTTTAGCGTTGCATATATATAAAAAATGAATAATTGGTTGGTATGAAACAAATTAATATTAATAAGCAATAATTCATATTTTAAGAAAAAACAACTAAGAAAATGATGAGTATATATGATTTTGTGGATGACAAAAAATATAAAAAATTTCCTAAAATTAAGAACAATTTTATGAATCAAATATTGAATTTCCTTCAAAATAACAATTCAAACACTAAAAATAACAACAAACATCAAAATCACTCAACAAAACCCGAAACCCAATTTTTTTTCTCTTTCGTATACTTAAATCTTCATTCAAAGAATGATACCATTCAGAACCCTCCAAATTCTCCTTCAAATCCTGTTCATTACAACATGTTATTCACCGTTTAAAACCCATTCTCACCGACAACAAAAATTCAACAATGAAATACCGAACTTCGGTGATCCAACGTCAGCAGAATTCCTACATGCACATAACCTAATTAGAGCAAGATATGGAATGCCCCCATTAAAATGGAACCAAACCCTAGCAGATTATGCATATCAACATGGATCAAAATTAATTGGTAATTGTTCAATGGTACATTCTATTGGTAAATATGGTGAAAATTTATTTTATGGTAAATTACATCATTGGACTCCTACAAAAATTGTAGAAAATTGGGCACAAGAATCATTATTTTTTAATTTTAAGGCAGGAAAATGTGCAACAGATTGGACACAATGTGGGCATTTTACCCAACTTGTTTGGGGAGATACTATTTATGTTGGTTGTCATAGATTAAAATGTATTGGGTTTAATAAAGGTTATATTGGTATTTGTAATTATGATCCACCTGGGAATTTGCTCAATCAAAATCCTTTTGTTCGAAAATTTACCTAGAATAATCCAACCTGTTTATGATTTTTTTTATAATAGTCTTATCTATTGATTAACCATGAACAGGGTCGTTCCGTTTAAATAAAAATGAGGCCCCTAAAATTTCATATTACTTAGCAAAAAATGTAAGTTATGTATAAATTTAATTTAAATTAATATCACTTATATACATAAAAATAAGTTTTTTGGGCTCTGAAAAACATGGGGCCTTGGGCGGTAGCCCGCTTTGCCCTTGCTAATCGACGGCCCTGACTATGAATAATCCCAATTTTAAGGGGTGTTTGCCTAATGTAAACTTGGATAACCCGCTGACCTGTTATAGTAGGTAATTCACCGAAAAAGTAAATTGAAAATTAATTTGAAATTAGAGAAAAAATTTTAAATTTTACATAAAAGTTCTAAATAATAAACATAAATTTTTTTGAACATTTTTTAAATATTTTTTTTGACATTTTTTAATTTATTTTTTAAAAATAAATAAATAAATTTTACTATAGTAAGTCATCCGGTCACCGGGTTTACACTAGAAAAATATCCCTCAAAGTTAGGATTATTTATGGTTAATCAATAGATGGAATTATTGCAGGAAAATCACAAATAGATTGGATTATTCTCGGTAATTTTTCCATCAACTAATACCAATGCAATGGTGTTCATTAGAAGTTACCCATGTTTTTCGGTGAAATTACTATGTTTATTTCTTAATAAGCTCTCGCTTTGAAATGAAAGGGTAAAGATTTTTGTACGTAGTTTTTAGTTGTTCGAAAAAATTGTATTGGGTTTATTTCTTAAGCTCTTGTATGGAAGAAACATAACAAATTTATTGAAATTAAGGGGTAAATATTTTTATATGTAATTTTTTAGTTCTTTGAGAAAATTGTATTGGTATTTAGATAATAAAAACAAAAAAATGTAAATTTTAAATTGAGACAATTGTATATAGGTAATTATGTTATGTTATCTAACCAAAGATTTGCACAAAATTGACTTGTATAGTATATCTTTAAATAGATTTGCAAGTTATTATAGTAGTTTTTTACATGTCAGCGATGTCAATTGCGGGCGTCAGAGCCTGCTAGGTCTGCCCCTGAGTGCACACTAGAGGCATTTCCTTATCATACTTCTTTTATTAAGCGTTAATTACTTGGTGAAGCAAGTGACCTATAACCCTAACATTTACGAATTTCAAATTTTTAATAATTTGCATAAATAAATTACATTAAAGTTTCCCATAATTTCTAAACTTATACTCTATTTGTTTCACATTACATTTTACGTTTTTGACGTTTTTATTTGTTGCTTACGTTTGAACTTTTGAAATATTTCCTTTGATAAAAAGTTTTCAAATTGGTTGAAAAAATGAATACACAATTTCATTGGTCCATTAATTTAATAGAAACTGCAAAAAAATTTAAAATCTTAATTTTATTAATGTGTACCCATAATAATACTTTTATTAATTTCTGTACAAAATACTAGACGTAACCAACATTATGAAACAAATAGATTACTTTGACATATTTAATACTCCCTTTAATTTTTTATGTTTGTTCATCTTACTATAACCAGGAGTTAAATATTTGTTCATTTTAGAATACTTTTCATTTTTAAAAATCTTTTTTCCCAAATATGCCCTCATAATCTCTCTCATTTTCCTCAAATATTCTCCCTCTATACAATGATAATTTCTTTTTTTCTTTATTTTATTTTTAATTTAAATGTCTTTTCTTTTTCATAATACCGATAGTCCAATAAAATAATTACTTCATACTACTATTTAATTAAAATAATACCCACTCACTAGTCACTACAAAAATTCTAATTTTCTTAATTTGCATGAAAAACTCATAATGAACGATCTTTTAAAAACTGAGGGTGTATTATTTAATTTTGGAAAATGATATATACAACCCTAAGGGCTGTATATAAAAAGGAATCTTGCAATTAATTTATTTAATTTTATTATTTTTGCTTTGGAAACATAAGCAATTAATTATACTTTATTGTTTTATCATTTATTATTTCTTGGGAACTAAAAAATCATTATATAAAATATTAATTGTTTTCCAATTTTTAGATTAGATTCTCTAAAAAATCATTATATAAAATATTAAAATTAATTTTTATGTACAACCCTAAGGGCTGTAAATATCATTACCCTTTAATTTTTGGTAAGCAAATAATTAAGATGCTCCTAAATTATAAAATTGGTCACAAGCTGTCCCACGCCGATTACCCATGTTTATCTCATCTCACCGTCTACACTACACTAACACCACTACTACTTCTTTCCTAATTCAATTATTTATTTTATGCATTAATTTATTTATTATTCTTATATTTAATAACTTGTTAAATACTCATACATCACCAATTATTCTTTTCAATGCATTCCCCATTTCCCCTCTCTTCTCCACTATCATCAAAATTTACAATCAAACAAAATTATTTTTGGGTTTTAGTCCAAAATTTTTCATTATTTTTTCCATTTTTATACAATAAATTTGCCTTATATTTCAACATTAAATTAATTGCATATCATCATAAAATTTAACAATTAAACCATATTATTTGTGGGTTTTACTCCAAATTTCATTACCTTATTTGGGTTTTTTTTTTCACTTTTTATTCATTAAAATTGCATTGTTTTTCAACATTAATTGCAAATATCATTATTAGAAGTATAATAATTAATCCATATTATTCTTGGGTTTAGTCAATACTTCATTATTTTTTTTACTTTTCTATAATAAATTTGTCTTATTTTTTCAACTTTATTTGCTTATCATCATTAAAATTTAAAACTAACAATTAAACCATATTATTTTGGGTTTTAGTCCAAATTTTCATTATTTGCATATCATCTATCTAAAGTAGACCATTTTTTGAGTTTTAGTCCATTTTTCATCATTTTTTTTTGTTTTTTTACATTTTCTTCATAAAAATCACCTTGATTTTCAACTTTTTATGCATTTCATATTCAAATAAAAAAAACCCATTTGGGTAAAATCATACTATTTCAAAAATCAAACCTAACCAACTAATTTAACTAACAATCATGATGAATCAACTAGATTTGTTCAAGAAATTCAATTGGTTAAACCCACTTGAACTTTCAATCACAATACTTACCTTTTTGATTCTAAGTTTATGTCTTTTTTGTTCATTTTTATTGTTTGATAATGGAGTTGGATCATCAAATGGAGTAAATTATTGGGTTGGGATTGAATTAGGGAAAAATAATAGTAATGGGTACATAAATTTATCAGAAAATTGTGATTATTATGATGGAAAATGGGTATGGGATGATTCTTACCCTCTTTATAATTCAAAAAATTGTGCTTTTATTGATGGAGGTTTTAGATGTTCTGAAAATGGTAGACCTGATAATTTTTATACCAAATGGAGATGGCAACCCAACAAATGCAATTTGCCCAGGTTTTTTTTGTCTATTTCTCCTTTTTTTTTTTATAATTTGACTGATTAAGGCTCTGACATTGTCTATTGTTCGGTGTTGTATTGAATAAGGTTGTGTGTATTTGACCTGAAAATCGTTACGGCTCGTTTGGTAGATAGTAATAAGCAGTGGTAATGAGAATGAAAAATTAGTGTAATTTTAGTTGAAAAATGTTTTGGCTACTTTGATGGCCATGCTTGTCCAACTTCAATCATCTCATTTTCTTCATAAAATTCATTCAAATGCATTATCATCGAGAGAGTTGGTATTAGGTGACCAAAAAAACTTTTTTGTGATCAAAGTTTCATCACCATAGGAATGATATGGAACATTTGATGAAATTTTACATTATAAATCATTCTCATTACCACCATTTAGTATCACTACCCAAACGACCGTTAAGTTAAAGTTTAAAGTTGTCAAAAATCGACTCAATTAATCGAAATTGAGCACGACTTGAATCAAATTGTCAAAGATATTTATACACGTAAGATAAAATGAACTTTGACCTAAAATATTATGTTCAACACTTAGGCGTATGTCTAAATGTACGACATTAGTAAAGCCGCTTAATGATATTGGATAATAAAATGTTGTATTTGTAACCTCAAAACCCGCTTAAATGAAGCCGCTTTGATGGTATTGGACAATGAAATGTTGAATTTGTCATACCCTTTGAATTTCAATGAATTAGCAACACTATTTATTAGTCCATTTCTCTAATTTTTAATATTTTTTATGAATTATGTCCTCCATTTTTTTCAAATTTCAACACATTTTGGTAATAATAATCACAGTCTTTAGAATTATACTTAAAAATTAATAAATTACTTTTATCATTAATAGTTTTAAATTTTCAAGAGATTTTAATCTAGAAATTGAAAAATAATTAATATTTTATATATAATAAGTTTTAACTTTCTAAAAAATAATACTCCCTCCGTTCTTTTTTGTTCTTCCCGTTTAGAATATTCCATTTTTGGAGAGAGAAATTTGATTAAGATTTTAAGACATTTATAGATGACAAAATATATCCATATGAGATCTCCTTAGATTCGTCTTAATGTATACTTTTTTATCATATATTTTTTATAATTTTTTACATTGCGTATTTAGAGATATTTAGGCTCGAAAGTTGTTTTGAAAACTGTGCAAAAAGTAAATGGGAAGAACAAAAAAGAACGGAGGGAGTATATAATAAAATAATAAAGTATAATAAATGCTTATGTTTGTAAAGCAAAAATAATATTTAATTATAGAGTATAAATTAAATACGAGATCTTTCGTGTTTTCTTTATTATCTTATTTTCTTTAAATTATATTTTTTCTTTATTTGTCTTATTATTCTTTATTAATGCTAATAAAGTAACGTGTATATGATGACATTGGGTAATTAAATGTTGTGTTTGTCATATTACTTGTCATTGTTGTTTCTGAATTCTGTTTTTAAGGCTGAACAAAGTTTGTTCAAAACTCAAATAAACCAAACTGGATCAAACCATAATTTAAGTATTTAGTCTGGTCTACGATCTAAATAGTCTGGTCCGTTTTTTATTATAAAATTACGGTTTTCGGTCCAGACTAGGTTTTAGAATTGTCAAACCAGACAAGATTGGAATTTGTGGTTTGGACTGATTTTTGTGTTGAAGCAAATCAGACCGGACCATGTGCAGCCCATCTTGTTTCTATCTTGCACGTTCATTAAACCTTCTTTCTCACGTAATAATTGTTCAATTTTTTTCAAACTGTTTTTTTAATTAATTATGTTGTATGATTAATGATTAGGTTAATGATTGTTTAAGCTGTAATTTTGCATGATTAATGAGTTAGTAGGTCAACTCATATATAATAGTAATAAATAAGAATATGCTTTAAATTTTGTGGGTATTGTTCAATGTGATTCCTATGTTCCTTAAAAATAGGAAAAATAAAAATAATTTTGAAGCAAATTAGGTATTTTTTAGGTTTTTTTTTTTTTTTTGCACAATCCAAATGTTATAACCAAAATAAATTTCTTTAATATCCTAAATACATACGCTTAAATAGTTAAATGTACTATAGAATAGATCATTAGGGTTGATATTTTAATATCTCGTATTCAATCGTTATCGAGTCCATTCAAATTTTTTCGTTTCCATTTAATTTCCACCCCTTATCAAATTGAATGTCGTATTGGATAACTATAAATTATGATTATCGTAAACTTAAGTTTCTTGCCAATATAGTCCATCTGTTCTACTGAAATTGCATCATTGACTCAGTTATGTGAGAGCTTTAATTTGGAATCAAATGATGCTATTTCAATTGGACAAAGGGAGTATTTTATATGTGATTGAGTTTAATCTACCCAATGGCGGGATATTAAGGGGTTTGGGAGAGGTCCCACCATAATTTATCTTGAATTTCTTAATAAAACTAAAAAATACAAAATATCTTAAGTAAAATATGTTATCCACCTCCAAATTTAATTTCTTTTGTATAATTGTTATAAATAATCTCAAGACGAGAACCTCATAATTAAAATAACTACTCTTGTGAGAGACTGATACTCAAAAAGACAGTCTCAAAACAAGAAGTTCATATTCTTATTTTCTCTTTAATTTGTATTAATTGGGTTATTTAGCTCATATATCTAATACGTCTCTCAAAGATACCGTCTCTCAAAACAAGTAGCCAGATTTGTGGCTTTCAGATAGTTGCAAGATCCTCGCTCTTTAAAGACCCTTTAGAGCCGAGAGACTCTCAGCTGACCGCACTCTCCTATATGATATGAGCAGCCGTCTATCTTTCCTCCCCAGACCCTGACCATAATTTGTCTATATCCTGAGCAGGCTACTAAATATATATATTTTTTTTGTTGTTTGAGCAGATTTGATGCAAAGGTGATGCTAGAAAAGCTTAGGAACAAGAGGGTTGTATTTGTTGGAGATTCAATAGGTAGAAATCAATGGGAATCCTTTATGTGTATGCTTTCATTAGGAGTGTCTAATAAGAGCTCAATATATGAAGTAAATGGGAACCCAATAACAAAACATATGGGATCTTTGGTATTTCTATTTATGGAATATAATTGCACAATTGAATATTATAGATCTCCATTTTTAGTAGTTCAAAATAGACCTCCTTATGGTTCTCCCCCAAATGTGAGGTACTCTTTGAAAGTTGATCAACTAGATTGGAGCTCTACTAAATGGAAAGATGCTGATGTCTTGGTTTTTAATGCTGGTCATTGGTGGACTAATGATAAGACTATTAAGAGGTAAGTACTTATATACCCTTGTGTTTCCCTAATCAATAGCACAAATTGTTAAATGAGACTGTCTTACGGTGAGACCATGTCTAATGGGCTGATCCTGTAATACCCTAAATTTAACTTGAAAAATGATTGGTAGATTACTCATATCAACAAGATGCATCTTCTTTTCATGGGAGCTCATTTGCTAAGAACTCCACAGTTAAGCGTGTTTGGTGGGGTGCAATCTTAGGATGGGTGACCTCCTGGGAAGTTTTCCTAGGTGTTTACGAGTGAGGTCAAAATGCGTTAAAAAGACTTGTGTTAGTTTGTGAGGTTAGTCTATAGTCTCCATGAGTAGTCACCGGCGATCCAAGGGGCCAGAGTGTTACAGATCCGATTTATACTTCTTACTTTCTTAAATCGGTTGCTTTATAATCATAAAGCGATCGATTAGAAAAATGGGTTGATGGTATGTGTCTGTCTCATGGTGAGACGATCTCGTACAAGACTAGATGAGTCAGTTTGGTAGTAATATTTGATTAAGTCGAGTTCAAATCTTGTCTTGGTGGGAGTCACTTGGTATAGTGCAACCATTGTTACTTTCTTATTCATATTTGACTTTTGACTTTTGACTTTTGACTTTTGACTTTTGACTGTTGACTTTTATTTAGTGGTTGTTACTTTGAAGAAGGAGGTGTACTAAAGACGAATATGACGGTTGATACTGCTTTCAAACGATCAATAGAGACTTTACTCAATTGGATTGATACTCAAGTAAATACAACCAAGACAAGTGTCTTCTTTCGATCCTATGCTCCAGTGCACTTTAGGTTTGACCTAATTTTTTCGAATTTTTGTTTTCGTTTTTGTTAGATATATAATATATTCTGGAGCTTCAACCATCAGTTTAAACTTTTGGTTGAGTTGGTTCCTTAACAGTTTTTTCGTTGATATGATTGGCTCAAGAAAGATAAAATTTCTTATGGAAGCTATTAAAATTTTTAAGCTATAAACGATTACTAAAGACGATAGTCGATTGTGCAGTGGAGGCGATTGGAAGACGGGTGGGAGATGTCCGGAAACGACGCCGGACTTAGAGACTCCTTACATGCCTCAATATTGGGATCATTACAATCTTTTGAATGATGCTTTGTCTAATCATACAAACAAAACTCATGCTAGTAAAGTGACCTTGTTAAATGTCACCTACATGACATTGCAAAGAAGAGATGGCCATTCATCACTTTACTATGTCGGGCCTATACCGGCTCCCCTTCATCGGCAAGATTGTAGTCACTGGTGCTTGCCCGGTGTTCCTGATACATGGAATGAACTTTTGTACGCAGTCTTTCTCAGACAACAATTACATCAATCAAAGAATTTCTCTATGGTCTCTCGAACTGAAGCTTGATATATGAAACTCGTCCTTTTTGAAGGAGCATGATTGAGGTGAGGGACTACTTCTCTAGAGGCATGGATTTAGAGGTCCATAGTCACTTTTGATTCGAGAACTACTCGAGTTTTCGATTATTTTGCTTAATAGCCAGTGCTATACAAAAATGTGAGAATGGGAATACAAAAAAGTGTTGTAAAATGCAATCATTTCCATAAAAGAAAATGTAGCAAATTCAAGGAGACAGAGTAGTATGTTACAGTTTTGCGGAGTATGATGATGATGAGGATTGAAAATTCATTGGCATGGAGAGCTTAAGTGAGGCAAAAATTGCTTCTGCTAATCAGTACACAACATGTTGTAAATCATAATTTTTTTGCTACCATATATATTTATATTGATGAAAGATAATTTTTAAAATCTGTTGATATTCAACATTTACGTACTTAACACAGGCTGAATTGTCGATACTCAAGCAGATTATCTACCGACCATTAGCTTACACAAGTTCTTTAGCATGGTGCAAAAGTAGTCGCATCACCTTATCATGATCATATCGTAAATATTTATTTATCAAGTTATTATGTCTTCAAGTAATGCTTCATCCTAATTCCTAATGTGAAAGTTAACAAATATTTGACTAGTTTATGTGGGACATTTATTGTATTATTGTTTTCAATTTTAGTTTTTTAATTTTTAATTGTTTTACTTATTTATTTTATCTATATGCGTTTTATTTATCTCCCACATTATATGAGCGGGATACACTGGGTAGGATGATGATGATGTAGGACATTTATTGATCAAAATGTTGCAATCTTCCAAAACCATAGGGAGTATATAACAACAAAATAATAGATTTTCTGTTATTGACAACAAGAAAGCAATGAATGAAGACACACTACCCTCATTCAAACAGTTTATACCATCCTCCAACACCTATGTAGCTGCTGGGCAGAACTTCGTATTATAACCTCATTTGCTTCCTCCTCTACGGCCTGATTCTTCGCCTTATCCATCTGGAGATTATGGTCCGGCCTAGAAAGCATAAGAAGCTCCCGATGTCTTCTTAAATACATCCTTTTCACACTTCCTTTCCTGCATTCCAAGCAGCGGCAGCATCAACAGAACGATGAGAATGGCAGAATAGGCCATCAAGTCCTACAAAGCCTCGCCTCTGTCTGCCAGTCTTATGTTAGCTGAGCGTAGGATAAGGGAATAGTTATACTATCGTATGAGAGTTTCATCATTTTGAGGTATTAGGTACGTTTTGTAATCAAAATGGACAAGAACTCTATTTTTAGGGGCACAATTGAGTATTTGAACTAGTAGATCCCGCAAATGCAAATATGCACAATGCATAAAAATGCGGCTGATTTTCCGTTTCTTCTCTTTACCTATATCATGTACATGATTTGACCATACCAACACAATAGGAGCTTGGAAATTAAGCAGAGAAGAGTATATGGCCTCAAATCTTATTGCTAAAAAACTATAAATTGTACAACATACAATTGGAAAGACCTTGACTACATACCGATTATAAATTCTTATTGATCTTTATTCTTCTGGTGAAGGATTTCTTATGACAATACCCTTGATCACATACCGGCACTGAAACCTGCAAGACATTGTTGTGTTCAGTTGTTCATAGTTCAGTATACATCACAAAACAATTTCTAAGAAAGTAAGTTTGTCTTTAAGCCTTAATCTAATCACTAGGAATTTGATCTTTACGATATAATTTGGCAGAAAATATGACGGAGAATATGATCTACTGTAAACAAAGTTATTACTGGACAGCATTATCTGCTGCTAACAAATTCATTGATAATATCACTGACATACCAATTTGTCAGCTGCAATCTGGAAAATGAAGCTCGTTGATTAAAGGTACTATGAATCAAGTCAATAAATTGATTTTGTTTTACAATTTGACGTTAACCCAATGAAAGGGGGATTGTAGCAAATTGCAAGCTCTTCTACCAATATTGTTCCAATATAAAGACAGTTTTCTGAGCAATGCTTGCTGGGAACACATCAATGTAAGTATGACTAAAACAATGGTGAAACAAATTTGATGACACACAGCATGATGTTTATATGAGAGTCCAAAATTGTCCTCACATATTGAATTCAGAGAGGAGTGATTTGAAAAATGAAACATGTAAACCACTCCATGGATTATTGTGAGAAGGCATTGAGAACGCATAGGGAATATTCGTACCATGTAAAATCACCGCTTATATGATTCTCATTGCAGACAGAAATTGCATCTGGGACATCATATGTTTCCATTTCTTTATGAGAAATCCTGGGTCTAAGGCGCAGCCTGAGAGGCACTATCTGCAAACGTGGAGCACATAAACTATAATTGAATAAGACTCTTATGTATTTGATGCAACTGCACCATAAAGTACTGACATAGACAACATCATTCAACTGAGAAACAATAAATCATATTAAAAATGGTTGGCAATGGTTGGTATATCCCAATCTTTTCAACAAAACTGTGCAATTGCTAGCTTACTCACTGCATCTCTAATCAGAAGTGAAATGACCAGTTTCACTGGCATGGCTAGATTACTGAATATGGTTAAAAAAAATTTAATAGCACTACCTTCTTTGAGAACTGAAAGTCACGCTTTGGTAGGAAATGCAGAGGCATATTGAATGACGCTGGAGCCTTTACCAAAAGAAACAACTTAGAAGGACCTGAAAACAATTGAGTCGTAATGTCAGAACCTGGTACGTACATCCATTTAACTTTCTATGAATCAAACCAAGATAACTGATTAATCATGTACCTGTATAGGAGGTCGTTCCCACACCTTTAGAAATCAATGCCCTTATAACCTATCCAAGAGAAATCTCTATGATTTTATAAGCTGAAACATTATTGAAATGGCAAAAGCTAAACTAACCTTCCTCGAGATAACCTCTATTGTTTGGTTTCTGGTTATATGTTCAGAGACTAAGGGCAGCATCCTTCCATGAGAAAATGAAATTTGGTAAACATGGTGTGGCCTTCTTGGATTAGCTCCAAAAGCTAAAATAATATCTTCAACATTGGGAACCTCACGGATCAGGAGCTTAAGAGCAGTCTGAAGACCAGATATTGTGCTCATCAGTTTTTCACTTCTTCTAATTTCTAAATTGATTTCTCTTTTCCTGCCAATGCTCTTTCTTCTAGATTTACCATTGAGTTCATTTTGTGTAAGGAGTACCTCCTACAATGAAAACAAAAATCTTCAGAAGACCTCATTCTATCTAAAATATGAAATCTACTGTGTCATATGTAATATACCAATTCCTTGTATTCGGCCTGTAGACCATCAAATTGAAGATTCATATCCTGCAGCGTCCTGCAAAAGAAGAGGTCGAATTGTAGATATTGATATAAAAACTGAGAGGATGTTAGCTCCAACCATTTAGAATTCTTTGCACTTCTTGATAGAGAAGTGGGGGATTCTCAAAAATCTCAATAATTTTCATCAGATTTCATTAAGCTTCTCAATTCTCATGCATATTATAAGTTAACATAGAGGATTATTTTGGTTGCATAAAAGATTCTTTTCAGGAACAACTAGTGTTGAGTGAAAATAACAATTGTAGCACAAAAATAGTTTGCTAGAGATGCTGAATATATCCTCCATCCTTATTCTGTGTGCTCTACTCCTCAGTCCACACCATCTCTCCGCGGCCCCCTTCACTTAAAATTTTTATTAGCGATTGAAACAAAAAACTGAACATAATTGACTTCCATAAAAACATACTTTCCATTTAACAAAAAGTTCAGCCAAAATCTAAACCAAGGATGACCACGAGGCTTATTCATCAGCTAGGATACTGGCTTAGAAATTAGAAACTTCCAGTACAAAATCCATGTCATATTAAGAAACTATATATATATATTCAGTCACATTAACTTCTACTCTCATCAATACTACCTTTTTTGTTTTCCAAGAAGTAAATACTATTATCAGACTGTTAACATCTTCCTACAAATACGTCATCGGACTACAAACTCAAACAGATTACTCAACTAATTTGGATTTTAACTTCAACAGTAAGGTGCACACGAGCTCTTTATCATTGAAATTTGGATGTTTAGAACTCTTGAGTCCGGATTCAGGGTAAAATTCAACGGCTAATTCGCTTTTCAAATTTGTGATTTGCTCAATATAGCTCAAAAATATCCCAAAACTGTCCAGAATTTGCTTTTTCTCAAGTCTCAATTCACGATTCACTTAAAGAGCTGCAAATCATGCGATTGGTCCGCAACCTCCTTATTAAGTGAAATTTGGATATGTAAAATAATGTTTCTTATTTTACTGAAGTTGCTAATAGTTTTTGCAATTAATGGTCAATCAGAAATAATTTCCTAGGTTTTACTGTTGAGTACTTGAGTACAACTGACTCCCTCTTTCCCCGCCTAGAAGGTAGCTTTGTTAATGGCATCAACTCTACAGTGTTGTACTCCTTTGTCCCTTTGAGTTTGCTATCATTAGCGAACTCAAAAGGATAGAGGGAGTAATTGTGTTGTTTGTTGAGTCTGAAACCTCTAAAATGAAAAATTTTATGTTGAAACAATTTTAGGTCTCTCCTTACCTAAAATTCTAATTTAGCCTCTTTAATTTTAATGAAGGTATACTTTTCTATAAATGCTTCAAATCGCTGTTTATTTTAGCATCACACAATTCACATATACACTCAAATTTAACAAGAACACTTGACAGTGACTGAACTGCAGCGAACGATCACTAGAACAGATCGTATAGATTTCAATTCAAACCTGAACCTACCTTTGAATAACTTACGAAAATGAATTCGAGCTTTCAACATGGAGTTAATTGAACATCATGAATTCATATCATTAAAACCAAATGAATAACAATTCCATGAAAAAAATTTTGATTAAGAAGGTAATGAAATTAAAATAGAAATTTAAAACAGATTGATAGAAAGAGAACATACGAAGGAATTTGCTGGTGCATATAGAGGAGGAAGGCTAAGACATCAGAAACCACATGGAAGATGAGAGATGCATTAATGGAACCGGGAGCTACCTGGAGTTCCATGTCCTCTGCCATTGTTGTTCTGCGGTCTTGAGATGACAAGATGTCGTAGATTTTAACCTTTTTTTTCAAATGATCGTTTGGGGCGGGACTACATTTTTTTTGAATATTATATTTGCTTTTTTTACGCAAATTAATGTGTTATTTTAATTATTTATATATTGACTATAGTATTTTTTTACATATTAGCCACAATAAATAAAATAAACTTAGACGATAAACAGTAACAATAACCATAAATAATATAGCAAGTATTTCTGAATGGATGAAGTATATATGTCGTACAATGCACAAATGTGTAATTATGCAAATATATATATAAGAAAATTTCATAATAACATATATAAGCTAATAATAACGAGTGATTGTGATAAATTTTAAAGTAAAAATATAAAAAATCACCATTGTTTGAAGGAAAAAATCTATATAGGAAACAAATTAGTTTTAATGAGATTTATTTTATGCAAGAAATTATTACAACTATTTAACAAAAACTATTTTAAATTAAACTTGCAAGAGAAACTTTCTTTTCATTTTTAATTATAAAAATGAACGATTAAAAAATTGAATAAAAAAACTTTAGGAAAAATTTAAATTGAATAAGAAATCTTTAATTATTCTTACATTTAAGTTGGGATATTATACAACCAAAATTAAAGGGCGTAATAAAAATCAAAGGCACAGAAAAAGTATTTATTAAGCCAAGCTAGAAAACAGAATTAAGATCAAACTATCAAGAAGAATGGAAAAAAAAATCAACTAATGCAGATTTATTGGATTGATCATAAGCAGCCGCCCACCGGCCGGCCGGGCGGCCATCTACTTGTCCGAGCGGGCACATAATTTGGTAGTTTTATGTTATATACCGATGCAACAACATATTTTTCTCGCTTGTATCGCCTTCGGTAGAAAGAGTGTGCTCTCAGATGGCTCAGGATAAGTGGATATTTTGAAGCTCGACTAGTAACGTTTGGAGTTTTTTCTCGATAACTGTCAGTTGTTCTCGAGTATCCAGTAACTTGTCTAATTTCTGTTGAGCAGCTTCCTCGTATGGTTTACCAAGCCGGGATACGTACTCTTCCAAATTCTTGACTGTGATCGACAGATCCTTTTGCATAGCTTCTACAACTTCTTGTTCTGCAGCATCGGCTATGCTTTTCACTTTGTCGATAACTTGTTGCCTACGAGCTGGAAAATTTGAGATGGCCAACAAACTGAAATGAAAATGAAGACTTGTTAGTTACTACGATGTTACGAGATAGTGTTAGAAATCAAGTGCTACGAAAAACGCTCGGACTCAAACTTCAAAAGCTTCAGACAAACTTGTACCTATGTTACTTGGACTTGGGTACTGATGTCGGAAACTGGTACGTGTCCAAGTGTCGGATACGTTTAAATATTCAATGTTACACCTAAAATAAAGTGTCTAAGTGTCATGCCAATATCCGAGCATCAAGGATCGGACACGGGTACGTGAAGTAAAATGAAGAGTCCGAGTAACATAAACTTGTACTAAACAAATGTGACAAGGGATGCATCCACGATACAAGCATAAGATAGGTCTAACGCTTGTCTATTCATGCGTGTTGAGCTAACTGGTTTGTCATTCTTTCGCGTTATATGCTACACGATTAAATATTGATTGGGTTTATAATAAAAATAAGCCCGGGCTCTAGATTTCCCCATATAAGCGTCATTCAAGAACTGTTTGTTAAGAAATGACTTTATTAGAGGCTCAAGTATCGACCACTCGAGCAATAAAAGCCGCTCCCTAACAAAACACAATTTGCCAAGGCTAGCAACGGAGGAAACTGTGAAATAACTGAACCGTGTAAAATCATTCACTTATGTAGGATATTACAAGAGTCGCATGGGAAAGTTCGATAATATGATGACTTTGATGTTTAAACTAAATCGAGAACTAGACTAATGTAGGATATAAAACACCTTTTTAAGGAAATTTATTGGGACTCGTGAAGCACAAAATATCAGGAAAAGAAACGTCGGGAATGTGGCTAACTCATTCTCTTTCTGGAGGGGTAAAACAAAAATCTATGCACACATGGAAAAAGATTATCGATTAGGGAAAGGATATTCACCCGCCAGCCGAACAAAGTCCAAGTGCAAGAAGGTCTTCTAACGTAGTTTGTAGCACTGATGTGAGTAGTGACGCGGATAAGCCGGCAGCCCCGAGACCTCCAAAAGCTCCAAAGAACTGCAGAGAGAAGTTGGGAGCAAATAGGAATAAGAAATTTGTAGCGGGATGGATCACCTTCACGTTTATAATTACATGAAAGTCAAACAATGATGAAGACTCAGCGGGTAAACTTCATAACATCAGGTCGGGGTAGGGGCGACTGGCGAGGGAGCCCCACAGTAGTAGAAATGAAACTTGAGGTTTGCGGTTTGCGGTCTGAATCTTTATGTACATAAATTTTAATTTATAAACAAATTTTCAAAATTATTAATTTAACAGTGTCTTTTTAGACATTGACGGAGTCCTTATTAACATTTTCAGACAACCTCTCGACTTTTCAAGTCTTAAACTATAGTGTTTTAATGAATTCCTATTCAAAAATAAAAATTTACATTTTTAACGTGCTTTTATGCGGCTACTCCCTCTGTCATACTCAATTTGCATCAATTGCTATTTTGGTCTGTCCTACTCATTTTGCATCATTTCTATTTTTGGACAATGACTCACCACTTTCTTTTAATCTCATACATACATTTAACTCTCTTTTAATTTCAGACACACAATTCATTATCTCTCTTCATTTATTACCAATTTCTTAAAAACCCCACAATTTCTCTTTGCTTCAAACTATTGGGACATAGGGAGTATTTTGTTAGTATACCGATCATTCGACTAGAATTTTTTAAAAATGTATTAGATTATTCGGCCCCTTAATTTAAATTTCTCGCTTTGCCTCTTAGATAGGGGCGTATCCCCACCAAGCTTTCTAATTCTAACAAAGATTATACATTGTTATGTTAATTTCTTCATTTTTGATTTTGAAATGGCTAAGGTGATATGGATTCAAGGTAAAAGAAGAGCATCTAACCACTCTTTCAATATGTAAAATTCAATAAAGATTTATTATTAATACGGGACTTACCACTTCACGGATTTCTTGGTCAAACCATTTCGAGGCTGCAGCAGGGCTAAACTTTTCGATAGATCTTACGCTTTGAATATCAACTTCCCTCGACAGATAATTTGTGGTAAGCTCTACCTCGTGAGAGTCAACGAGTAAAGGCCATCTTTTCTCAAACGTCTCCTTGTACTGCGTACCTTCACGTATGTTGTTCTCTTTTAACCAGGAAGTATACTCACCAAGAATTCTCTGTTTTAAGACCCGAATCAAAGAAACAAAACAAGTATTGTTATTTTCAGGGTCAAAGATATCGACTAATGCCAAATAAAATGATGAACAAATCCTATGTAAGACAAAACAAGGAAGAAGATGACACTATTCAGGTGAAAACAGAGGCAAATATGTCCACCATAATTAGAAAATATTCTCCAATGTCACCATTCCATTCAATTACCCCAATGTCATTGAGTAGCCCCCACCTGAACGAGGTTTAGGAGATCTGATAGAGGTATTCATTCGGGATCATCGAGCTCATTTCAGGACAGGTGTTTCTGGTCGGTTCAAATCGGGTTTTGTGTCCACGTTGATTTTTACATATTAGTAAATCTAATTTTTAGTCGGTCAAATCGGGTTTGGTTACAAGGTCGGATGAAAATCGGGTCATCTGGTCTGTCACAAAGAGGTAGTTTCCAATCGACCCTTGGTAGCAAATTGGAGTCACCAAAGCTGCGTAGTTGTACAAAACCAAACTTAACCAAAACCGGTTGGACATGAAGACCAGAAAAAAATCAAAATATTCCATCTTCTCAAAACTAGATAGGCTCATGCTTAATGATCTTCTTCTATTAATCATATCCAGGTGGCCTTTTTCGAATAAAATTTCGATATGCAATGCAATTATCCAAATTGGTTTTCAAACAAGTTCATTAGCTTTGCTAATCTACCGAACGAAGATTAAAAAAAAAAGAAACATCTTCATTTGAAGCGGGGCAAGAATTTAGACACGTAATTACAAGTACTTGACCATTCGACTTACTTGAGTATCAGCTAATGCTGGACTAACAATATCATTTTGGATACTCTGAACAGCAGTTGAAGCAGATTTGTCACTTCCAAGAAACATGGAGAAAGCTAGATCCAAATTTGAGAGCTTAAGGGTAGATTCAACAAGTTTTAACATACGCCCTTTTGCACTTCCAATCTACAATCATAGCGTTATACCCAGAAATCAATTATCCCATCACGTATAGACAACAAAGCAAGATTTACAAAATCACAGAAGAATTGCACTTCGCAATATATTCATTTGGCATCATTGCTATTAACCAAATTCTTGTTGATGTTTAGTAGGTCAAGAAAGTACGTTTTTCGTGTTTATTTAAGGGAATCAATACTAGAGAATCATGGCAGCAAGAAAAGCAATTTGCATTATAAAAACCTCCTATATAACGATGTTATAGGACAAACGGGAGAGCCCACCCAATGGACTAGCCTATTAGGTGTGAGAGCCTATTTGTCTATAAACCCCACACCAATTGCATACACAACTGATGTGAGACAAGTCTCGTTGCAATAGACCATAACAGTCGACCCCCCATAAGGCCAATGTCCTTGTTGGGTCACGGCTGTAATGGGTAACGGTTACATTGGGTCACGGTCGGCTCTTCCAGGCCACCCGCTACGCAAGCCACCCACTGCCACCCACTCCGAGTCCGGCTCTGATACCATTGTTATTGGACAAACAAGAGAGCTCACCCAAAAGACTAGCCTATAAGGTGAGAGAGCACGTCTATAAACTATTAAACCCCACACCAATTGCATACGCAACTGATGTGGGACAAGTCCCATACCTTGCAACAGATCATAACAAACAACTTGTGATATAAACAAAAATAGATCAAACACAGCAAGCCAACAGTTATGAAATTAATTCTACTCTATACCAGTGAGATTATTTGCCGCCTCCATGAAACGCTCTCACTTTCCATTTTCATCCCATACTCCTCAACACTGCGAACTAGTTCCCTCACTGACATCAGGTCCTTCTGGGCATACCTGCTGTCCTGTGTGACCAGTGTTTGACAGGAAGATAAAAGTCGCTCCGCAATTGCTATAGGTGTTTGAAGCTTAATTTTCATCCTCTCAAGGCCAGCAGTGGTTGAACCATCCATCAAGTCATATAAGAAATTTTCAAATGCATCGAAAGCTCGAGAACTTGAGTAGAATTCAGACACCACGAGATTCTGTTGCTGCATTTCATAAGCACTGGTTCCGAGTTTCCTTTCAAGAGCAGATCGAGCAGATACAGGAAATAACTTTACATTTTCAACATTCAGCAACTTCCGCACATTTTCTCTTACAAATGTGACGGCTTCATCAAGCTGCATAATTGACAAAGACAAAAAGGGGGGTTATGCTACATAACGACATCCTAAAGGTCAAAAGGTCCCAACTAGGAGTGTTCAACGGGTTGGGCCCCATTTTGAGCCCTTGTTCGGCTCGTTTTTTATAGGGATTAAGGGCCGGTTCGAAAACGGGCCAAGCCAAAAATGGGCTCTGCTATAATTAAAAATAAAACGGGCTATAAAAGGGCTCGATAAAGAATCAGACTCGGGCCTTTGTAAATAGCATAATTAATGTATAATTCAAATATTATAAATGACAATGTCAATTTATTAATATTTTTCAATTAAATTATTTATAAATGATAATTTAATTGTTATAAATTGATAAATGGGAATTAAAATAATATTTAGTAATAAAATGGCTCCGGACTGGGCTGGACCGGGCTTTTAAAGCCCATATTAAGTTTTAGGGGCCCTTATCCAGCCCACCCATATTTACTTAAGTCCGACCCATTTAACACCCCTAGTCCAACAAATACAAAAAGATGGCACAGTACGCAAAATAGCCAACAGGGAAGGCAGGAAATCCTTTACAATCCCTGAATTAAACCTACAATCAGCATACCCCTACCCATGACTATCTCAAATTACAGTCACCGCAATAAAACACTTTATATGTGTCTTGACTCCTGTGACAGTCATCAACTAGTTTACATATTTACGACAAAACCCAAATGTCCGGTGTCCCCAAGTATGTTTTGCATACAAGTATTCAATATTTGATGATAAAATAAATGAAACATACCTCACTGACATTCCTGTACATATCAGCTTTATTCAACAAGAAAACCACGTTTTTCTTCCACTGTTGCGTGTAGCGTAGGAATGCGACCTGCCAAAAACATTTGACGACTAAAGTCATGACCTTCTTGAAATTGTTTGAAAGCATTGGAAAGAAAGGTAAGAGGACAACAATGCAAAAGAGATTTTCGTAATTCGTACCCTTACCAGAGAACAATAAGATCATTATAGAACGCAAAAGAAGCACACTATACCTCACTCTCACTTAATGGACGATCAGCAGAAAGAACAAAAAGAAGTAAATCAGCTCGAGGCACAAATTCCTCAGTGAGGCGCTGCTGCCTTTGAAGGATGACATTAGTTCCAGGTGTATCAACAATAACCATCTGTTTTGACAAAACAAAAGAAAAAATGTCAGAACACTTCCAAAATAATGGCTCAAAATAGTACCAGCAACAGCCATTCTAAATCAACGAAAAGCTATCTTTTCAAGAAGCGTAAAATAATAAATACATTTTAGAAACTTGTCCAACGATTATGAACACAATGAAGTTGATTCATTTTATTGACAGGCATAACACATATTCATTGCCGCGTGTATATAGGCAAAGGAACTATCTTTGTATCAAACTTCATTTTATTGATAGGCATAACACATATTCATTAGCTTATTGGGATTGTTTACTCATGGGAGGCTTCTCCTTGCACCGCTGAACAAAAACAAGGACGCATCGCATTGTATCGAGAGTCATACAACAACAACATCATTTCATCAACCCAACTTAGGGTGGGGTTTTGGGGGGTCGGATGTAATCAACCTTACTCTTACCATTGTTAGTGATAACGCCAACAGAGAAGTTGTTTCCAATTGACCCTTGGTAGCAAACAATTTTAAAGTGTTGCATTTTACGCCAATTCCAGGGATATCCCATGGTTTCGGCCAATATTGGGCCGTACAGCCCCATCACCTAGAACGGTACCCCAATTAGGACCGAATACATTTTTACTATGCCTTGGATGCTTAAAAAAGTAGTTGTTACGTAGGTATTTGCTCGGTTCTCTTGATTAGTTTTTCCTAATTAAGCAGTAAAGCAAAGCTAGTCTTTATCCAATAAGTAATATTCTCACACCTCAAAGGATCTATGTCCAGCTTTACTTGTAAGACTCCAAATTAGTGTTGCGAGACTGACAATGTTTATTAGAAAAGTAAAAGGTCTAAGAAATTACTAAAAGGAGACAACTTGAAAGATCTTAAAGATGCATAGGCCTATCACAATAGCAGGAGTATTAGATACCAATTTACCAACCTTTTTTAGAATTTCGGCCGGTAGGTAGCAGATATATTGACCATCTGGAAGCCTTTCACAGCGTTGCTGTTCCTTAGCATCTAAGTCGGCATAGCGTAAGAAAGTAATCTCATTGGTGGTGGGAACTACCCCCTCCATCACAAATTTTCCTCCAAGGAGTGCATTGATGACAGAAGATTTCCCAGAGTTGAACTCACCCTGATACAACCATCAAGTCAATCACAGATTAACAGAAAAAATCAACATTCAAAAAAAGCAACATATTCCACTAAGTTTACTGCTTGAATACAGGTGAAATTGACGATCAAAAGCAGGAATTTCAAGAATTATGCTAAATGAAGGCATACATGGACATGGGTTCCACACACAAAGAAAATAACAACTAATAAAGACTATCTACACCAGTATTCATTCAAGCTTTTGCATTCGAATGGAGATTATCTAAAGTAAGTAAGCAACCATGAGTCATGAGTTAAGGTATACTGTATACAAAAGAAATCTCAAAATAAGTATTACGTTCTTTTGAGATTTTAAAATAGTCCAGAATTGAAAAATCTCTCATAAAAATCACTACATTGAAACGGAAGGCTAAAACTAGGAGTTTTGTTGACCATGAGAACCCCTCCCTCTTATCCTGAAATCCCTCCAAAACTCCATTATCATCACCATCCAAAGCATGACGCCGCACTCTCATTCTCATCTCTTATCTCGCATCATCCCCAAAATCCCTCAATAGCTTGTCTCTCCCTCCATTTCCTTTACTTCAACAAGGCCACCTCCAGCGTCATTGGCTCCCATTACCAACACCACCATAAACATCATTGAAGTTTGATTCTTCCATTCATATTTTTGGCAACCTCTCTTACTTTGGCAGTGGCTCTCTTTGGCTCTTTGCCCATGTATCTCACGTTCTTATTACAAATAAATTTCACATCCAACTCGTGTCAATTGACACCAACATGAGTGGCGATAAAGAGAAAGAAAATGGATATGGAGGAGAAATGTCAATGAAAAGATAACAAATTAAATAAGAAAAATGAGATAGATGGAGAGAGTGTACGCAAGAATGAGATGAAGGGGAGAAAGGTTTCAAAAATGAGGGAGAGTTCTAATGAGGTTGTAGGTAGGAAAGAGAGGATACAATCATCAAAATAAACTAAAAGTTTATGCTCTATAATAGTGACAAGAGATAACACTTCTCCAATTTTCAAACACTAGCGCACACAGAACTCATTAATAGAAGTTCACACTTCCACTAAGCACACATGATCGATAATATAAGTTCATCCTTATCACAAAGCACACATAAACACATAATTACATGACTTATAATTATAACTCGAAAAAGAAAATTCTTATTGAATTTTAGAGCTAATACCCATGTTATCCTTGAACCAGAATTTTCTTGAAGTTGAGCACTCAATTACCACTATGACCAGCAAAAAAGGCTCCTCAAGTTGTGAGATAGCATCATTGAGAAGAGAAATTTCCTCCATCTACAAAAGAAAGCAATCCTCCATTATAATTTGAAACAAAAAAATGCTCAAAATCCACTAAATAAACTACTTCCTCCCCCCCTCCCGGCCAACGTTAACAATAAATGATCACCAGTGGTGCAGCCTTCTCAATAGCATTAACCGCTTCAACTAACAATCGCTTCTCCTTGCGTATGAACTGCACTTCTCTGTCTTCGATTTGGACAAAGCTAGATAAACCCATGTCAGGAATACCATTAGTGGAGATATTGCTGTTGAGCTTATCAATGGCAGAAACTTCATCCTGGCTACTTTGATAATACAAAATTTTACTAAGAGCATCACCACTAGACTTTAGCTCCTCCAATGAAACAGACAGGCCACGTGCACCGGACATAAGCACCTTTGATACTTGATCAAAATCTGTCAAGAATCCCATTTCAACAAAGACTGGAATCTTGACATTCTCGTAAATGGAATTCATAAAGAGGTTGGCGGAGATGGGTTCTTCTTGTTCAGCAAGAACAGTACTTGTATAAACTAAAAAATCAGCCCCTTCAGCACTGGAAGCCTGAAGTGCAGCGTTCACCGTCTGCACTGTTCTTCCTACAACAGGAAGGACTATAGACTCTGACTTTGAACTCATCAATGTATTTCTTGCAACAATGGGGGGAAGACCTGTGATAACCAAAACATTTCTTCATATCAACTTCATTTCTGGAGCAGCTTTAGTATAGATTCAATGAGTTAAGTTAAAACCATATAGAAATCAAAAAAAAGAAAAAAAATTTAAATAATTGACACTTATACTATTTCTGAATTTCCGGTGGCTACGTTTTCATCTCATTCACATTTTTTTCTACTTTCCCATTAAACATATTGCTTTACCATTTTTACTCAATTTTCTTAATTTGCAACCCATTTGTACTCGAGCCAAGGAACTCTTTGATCGCACTCTCCTGTATAGCTATGAGTTGCCGTTGTTCCTCCCTCCCCAGACCCTAATCATAGTTTTCTATGAGCGGGATACACTGGGTATGATGATGATTGTACTTGGGCCTAATTCTCCCACTAACTAAACACGTACCAAGTATGGATTTGACAACAAAAGGTATGCACTCACAGTCCCAGCCCAATGACAAAGCACAAGCCACTCAATATCAAAGGTCACCTTAATTATATGTCATCCATTCAAACTCTAATTAAAATAGAAAAATATTCAACAACATTCCATTATCCAATATCATTGATTGGCTCCCACCTAAACACCTGTTTAGAGCTAGATACATTCGTCTAAAATTAAAACGATATATCATTAATTGGCTCCCACCTTAATGTTTGTTTAGAACTAGATACATTCGTCTAAAATTAAACCCATTAATCAAAATGGAGCATGGCTCGACTCACACCCGAGATATCAAACCTAAAACTCCTCCAAACACTTAAATGTAAACCTTTATTAGAAAAAATGACAACCTTACCCTCATTGGCGATAATAAATATGTTATTTATGATCGGCTCTTACCTCCAACTTCACATAAACAATAAGTGCGCATGATTTTGAATAAGAATAAGATAAACTAGAATAATTCACAAGATTTTGTACCTCATACCCCTGCATTCCTACCTATGTGGCTCATCTAGTTTGAGAGATTACTTTGAGACATGTCCATTCTCACCTATTCAAACTTTAATATCTATCATTTAACAAAATAATCCCTCTTATAGATAAGTGTCTCATTTCCTTATTAGTCAAGTCATCTTCATCTTAAATGTCTGCTAACTTTACCATTTTATCCTTACTAAACTTAATTTTTTACATTATTACATTCACACTAACTAACCACTCTATACCCCTACCAAAATTCAAAAACACTATGCTCTTTCAATTTCACATGCGATCCCATTTAACTACCTGGTTAGAACGTCTTGCAATGAGACCACCTTAAGATAACGAGCTATCAATAATTATATTAGTTGGGCTATTCAACACCGGGAACATCTAAAAGAGAGACAGCTCCATCTCAAAAAAAATTGTGTTGATTTGTTACTCTTTAAACTCATATACTACCTTCGTCCCATTATACTTCCTACATTTGACATTTTACGCAATCCAATGTGTTATTTTGTCTATTTATACGTTAGAAAATTATTATAAAAGTATGCGATTAGACAATTCAAACAAGATCTCAGTTGACTATATTTTTAGTTATACCTTAGCCGCAATATAGCTTAAACCATAAATAGCGAACATAACCAAAATATAACGAGTATTTTAGAACGGATGAAGTAGAAAAAATTAATGTCAAACCTTGATCAGACAACAAAACTCCACTAGCATTAACAGCAGCAGCAATATCAACACGTTCAGCAACCAACAAATAAGCACGATCCCTAATCACAGATTTCAACAAACAAGCAGCTTCATACAATTTCCCACCACTTTCTTCGCCGCCATTAATAACCACAATCCCAACCCATTCCGCAACAGCTAAATCCACAAAATCAACTACCGACCCATCACTTAAAACCTCAGCAGCATTCAATTGAAGCACTATATTAGGAACTTTGATCTCCGGCCGTTTATACCCACCAGG
The DNA here is from genome assembly GCA_019776075.1 of Amaranthus palmeri. Classification (NCBI taxonomy): domain Eukaryota; kingdom Viridiplantae; phylum Streptophyta; class Magnoliopsida; order Caryophyllales; family Amaranthaceae; genus Amaranthus; species Amaranthus palmeri. The sequence goes on along the minus strand of JAAKBH010000271.1, from coordinate 2,075,405 downwards.
GAAAAGGGTTCTGAGCTTTGATTTTTCTGGGGATGGTTTAGAATCTTCTTTGAGGGATTTGATGATGTTGTAATGGTGATAACGTGGGTGTTTGAGTTTGAATTTGGATTTGGAGGGATGGGAATAATTGGGGACATTGTTGAGTTGATTGAAGAAGAGGAAATCGGAGGGATGGGAGATTGAGGAGGATAAAGAATGGAGAGGGAATCTTACTCCTAACATGGAGGAGAGAGAAAGGATGAGGATTGAAGGTTTTCGATAATGGCGGAATTAAGCATGGAAAAGGAGAAGAAAAAGAAAAGAGAATGGTGTGTAGTTACCACACAATTTGGGAACTTATCTTTATTTTTTTTATTTTTTTTTGGGAATGGAACTTATCTTAAATGTTCGTCTCCCAATGTTTTCTTTTCCATCCTTTGCATCATCCTACCCGATATATCCTACTCATAAAAAACTATGAACAGAGCTGGAGAGGAAATGACGGCGGCAACTCATATTTATAAAGAAGACTGCGGTCAAAGGAGTCTTCCAACTCAAAAAAGGTTAAAATGTTCCTACTGCATAAGATAAATAAAACGCATATAGATTAAATTAAAAAGATAGAAACAATTAAAAACTAAAACATAAAGACAATAATATCAATTATTATAATAATAGAAACGTGCAGAAGCAAGAGAACAAGATTACCGATAGCTAATCTAAGAGGAAATCAGGAAACTTATTTTTCATCTTATAAAAAAGCTTATTTCTCATGGTATCGTTCACGTAAGATGTGCTTGGGAAATTCTTTTTTACTTTTATTTAGATAAAATTGTCTGCAAATTTTCATTACCACCTTATACCACCTCTCGATAATGCATTGGAATGAATTTCATGAAGAAAATGTGATAATTGAAGTTGGACAAGTATGACTACAAGGTAATTAAGACATTTTTCAACCAAAATTACACTAATTTTTTATTCTTATTACCACCGTTTATTACCACATACCAAACGAGTTATAAGTTGCCTATATAAAACTCTATAAACTCTTTATATACAATATCTGATATTGTTAACTTCTTGAATACATAATCATTTATTCTAGTGTAGCTATTTGTATCTCATTATGAATCTCATATGATGATTAATTAAGGAGTGCATGGCCATACCTACACCAAGATACAAATACATATTTTTGTATGTTGTATTGTTTTCTTTTAGTATTTGTAATACATTCAAATGATTTTATTATTTTGATGATTATGATTTGGAGTATACACTTAAATTAACATCGTGTTGCGTTATTGTGAATTTTGTCAGAGCAAGCCACATGATGAGCGAATATTGTGTCATGTCGCTGGCTATTACACAATTTTTTATACTCTCTTGCCTAAAATTTGATAGAAATTGTTGGGCTGACGAGGTGAAAATCTTAATGTCCTAAGCATAGATTAGTTTTTCGCTCTACTTTTCAAAAACTTGGGTAAGGCTGAAGAATCCCCAATAAGTAAGAAAAGAGGGAAAATAATTATTCATGTATGTAGTGAAAATCAAACTCATCACAAGGATGAAAAAGAAAAATATTCAACTATTAGGTCAACTTATAATTTATCTGTCAGACTCTTTAAATCGCTTAAACCAACAAATAAATTGGGAAAGTTTGACTTGAAAATGGTTCCTTCAAGTCCTTTGTGCAATGTTCATGATGAAACTCATTCACATAGTTTCTTCAATTGTATTCTAAGTAGCATATGTTGCAAGAAGCTCAATTCATGGTAGGATATTAGGTATCACTAACTAGTTTCTCTCTATGCAGGACTCTCACCTTTTTGGGGTAAAATTAACCGCTTTCTTTTAGTATTCCCTTGCAAGAAAGTACAGGTATGGATTGTCCATCACATTCTCTCACCAAAACCCTATTTTTGAGCGGAATATTAAGTTGTTGATGATGAGAAATATTACTATCATACTATGAGAAGGGGTTGACAAAGTCCTTAATGGTGTTAGATGGAATTATGGAATGGGAAAGAAAAGAGTGCAAAATCACTACAATAATGTGATTCTAATAATTGGTAAATGTTGATTATATTGGCTTGATTCTAGCTAATCTTTGTATAGTGCTTATAATGTTTCAACCATATGGTTTTTGTTTGCTCTAGACTTTTGGATGAATCTTCTTAAAAGTAGGGCCAAATATGAAGTTGTGCAATTTTAACAAAAGATATAACAGTAACAATAATGTTAAAAACTTAATCTCAAAATTTTACAACAAATACGTAAACTAATATATTAGTTATAAATTGGGTCAGTCTCAAAATTTTTAATTTATAAATTGAACTAGTCTCAAAACTTGAGACGTCTATTGTATAAACAGTCTCAAGTAAGAATTTGTGAACAACATAAGGTTGACAAAAGTAGGACTTAGGAGGGCAACATATTGATTTTAGCCTTTCTTTAAACTCCACCTTGTTCCAAACCCATAGCTTTGCTCAAACACTTAAATTTACAAACAACATAATATGCCCCACTTTCAACAAGCTTCATATATAGAAAATCTATATTTTGCCCTCATTGCGTTGCGTATAAGGTTTCTACAGTCTACTGAATAATATAATTGATAAAAAATGTTTTATAATTATCTCAATCATTGGCAATGATTCGATCACTGCCATTAATATTGAAAGCTCGTTCTATCCAATAATGTCAGCAACTAGGGATGGCCACAAGTCTAAGTCTCTGAGATTCACAAGACTTAATGTATACTGCTTTAACTTTAAAATCTGAGTTAGAGTCCAAGCAATGTAAAAGGGTAGATTGGATTAAGAATCTTCATACTAAACCCAACCAACCCTGCATTACACCCAAACTCATCATAAACCTACTCATGATTCTACACACAATCAAGTATAGACTATAAATCCCTTTTATATTTATATTGTCTGATCGAACCGACCATGATCATTCATACTTTTTTCGTCTCATATTATTTGCTAGTGATAGTAATATTTTTCCACACAATATATCACACTCAGTACGAGTAGTCATCAACCCAAAACGCTTCTTCACTATAAATTTATAATGTTTGAGTTGATGAATGTACTATAAATATAATCTTTTCATTTTCCCTAAAAATTATAAAAGGCGGGAGAACGAAAAGTTTTCAGAAAATTAATTCCCGCGTCAATTCATTTGGTCACCCGCTTGAAACTCAAGTATATATAAAAACCGACAAAAACACGTTATTCTTATCTGAGCATCACGAAAATAAAATTAAAAATTAAATAAACCCTTTTTCTTTCTCTCTCCTCCCTGAACTTCAATTTCTCTATCTACCTCCATTGCCTCCCTCCTTCTTCATCACTGTAACTACGCCATGGATTCTAGATCAGGCAGCGCTCGCAAAAGCTTGAAGCGGAAGTTTGAAGAAGATTTTAGCGAAAGCAAGGTCGATCTATGTTTATCTTCAGAATCACCGTTACATAATCGAAGCATTCATCAAGATCTGTTGATGGAAGGGATTAATTCTCATATTAATCTTCTTAAACGTTGTTACTCGTGGTCCGAAGCTGATCGATTTGATTCTAAACGCGCTACTCATTTCTTGTCCGGACTTGCCAAAAACGGTTGGTTTTACAGCTTGCTATTGTTAATTTGGAATTATAATTCAATTTCTGATGATTTGATATATTTGTTTTGGTAATTGATGATGAAATGATGGATTTGTGCAGAAGAATTGGTGAATTTGATTGTTGAGTGTGGTGCGGTACCTGCTTTAGTGATGCATCTTCAGTCGCCACCTTATAGTGAGGATAGCGTTTGTAGACCTCTTGAACATGAGGTTGAAAAAGGAAGTGCATTAGCGCTTGGTCTTCTTGCTGTTAAGGTTAATTTTATTATTTTATTTTTAATTTTAGGCATTTATATTAAATATTTACAGTAAGATTTAGATTATGATTTATGTAAAGTTTATTTGCATGCTGATTATTTCTTATATATTTACAGCCGGAACATCAGCAACTTATAGTTGATGCTGGTGCTTTGCCTCATCTTGTCAATCTTCTTAAAAGACATAAAAACGGGTGTAATGTTCGATCTCTTAATGGTGTAGTAAGAAGAGCAGCTGATGCAATAACCAACCTTGCTCATGAAAATAGCAACATCAAATCTTCTGTGAGGTTTGTAGTATTGTTCATTTGTTCCATGCACTTGTACTGCATCGTTTAAAGTTATCATAACTCACAATTTTATCTTCATGCTCAACATGTTCGGAATTAGATATTTTGTTGATTTCCAAGGGTTTGAATCAAATGAAAGTGCAAATGTCTTGCTCAATATTCATGTTCGAGTATTAGGGGTTTGGGAAGTATATTTGAGTTGACGTGAAGAGTCCTAGTAATTATAGAGGTTTAAACACACATTTTGTGATATTTTAAAAATATTCTCAGGATTGAAGGGGGGATTCCACCACTTGTTGAACTTTTAGACTCAACTGATATCAAAGTTCAGAGAGCAGCAGCAGGTGCACTAAGAACTCTTGCTTTTAAGAACGACGAGAACAAAAACCAGATTGTTGAGTGCAATGCTCTGCCAACCCTAATTTTAATGCTCCGTTCTGAGGATCCCGCTATTCACTATGAAGCGGTTAGTGTTCCTTCATCGTTCATATTGTTGACAACAATAGGCATTGTAGCTTAACGGCTGGTGTTATTATAATAGTTATTAGTTTCCCTCACACACTAGTGTGCTGATCTTGGCAGGTTGGTGTGATCGGGAATTTGGTCCACTCATCTCCTAATATAAAGAAAGACGTTCTCCTTGCTGGTGCCCTGCAACCTGTCATTAGTTTGTTAAGGTAAATGGATTGATTTTTTTGTCCAAATGTGTTTTCATCTGAACTCCATGTAAATCTGCTTCATTGTGTCTTGTTAATGCAGTTCATGTTGTTCCGAGAGTCAAAGAGAGGCAGCTTTACTCCTTGGACAGTTTGCTTCAGCTGATTCGGATTGCAAGGTTATTGGAAATGCTACTTGTTAATACTTTCAATCAAATTACTTCTTTTGTTTGTTACTTCTGCGTCTAGCTTTTCAAAGCAAGATTTTCATGTTTAGCCACGAATAAATTTAATGCAGGTACACATTGTCCAGAGAGGTGCTGTCCCACCTTTGATTGAGATGCTTCAGTTGCCAGATGCTCAACTTAGAGAAATGTCAGCTTTTGCACTTGGAAGATTGGCTCAGGTGTGCATCTCCTGATTTCTTCGTGTATTTTGCTTTGTGTAGTGCTCTTTGTGCCTGATGCTTGCCGATCTGCTCAGCTCTTTGTGCCCGATGCTTGCCGATCTGCTCATACTTGTATTTCATACTTGAACTTGCCACAAGCTGACTTGGTTTTATAGATACTTATGGCCTGTTTGGTTGTTGGAACTTGGAACTAAACGGTATTGATGACAATGATATGTAGTGTAGTAAATTTTATGAAATATACCATGTTATTTCCACCGTAATGAACCTTTATTAATAAAATTTTGTATCACTATCTTCTATTACCACATAATACCACCTTATTAAATGTTAAATGCATTGAAATAAATTTTGTGAAGAAATTGAAATGATTGAAGAAAAACAAGCACAATAAACTTAAAGATTTCCCAACCCAAATCAGCATTTTATGCTGAATATTGGGTTCAAGGATTTCTATTTGTAGGCCTAACAAAATTTGCTGTTGTTTGTTTTGAAGGACTCACACAATCAAGCTGGAATAGTTCAATGTGGTGGAATTGTGCCATTGCTAAAACTTCTTGATTCAAGAAACGGTCCTCTACAGCATAATGCTGCATTTGCTTTATATGGTCTTGCAGACAATGAGGTAATTTTAAAACTAGAAGATTTCCTCTTTCTTTGCAGGCTTGTGCAATTTTAATTTATTTCTTTTCAATTTAGCTCACAAGGTCTTTGTGTTAGGATAATGTTGCAGATCTTATTAAACTTGGTGGTGTCCAGAAACTTCAAGAAGGGGATTTTGTAGTTCAGGTATGATCACCTGATGTGTGTTGAAATTTTGGTCCTCTTGTTTTGGGTAGCCGATTTTTTTTTCTTTTCTCTGAGTGTAACATTCTTCAATTCCTAGAAGGACTTTAGTTGCGTCCTTATTTTTGGTGCATTTTGCATATTACGACGGAGAAGCTTGTGATTAACCAAGAATAAGTTTTTACTTAGTACAGGACTGTTAGGGGGTTTCTAGCCGGTGGGGAAGATGAGTGGTAGGCAGTATTGTTTTGGGGAATGGACTTGCTTGGGTCTTAAATCCGTCAACATAAAAAGCCACTTACAACATTCTTTGTATATCTGTAAGAGTGTGATGTCAGTAGTAGTCATATTGAAACAGACAAATTTACTGTCTTGGATATTTACAAATTTGCAAATGTGCACATATTTTGGTTATGAGCACTGGGGAGTGGGGAACAATTGTAGTAGGGGAAGATGGGGTAAGGGAGTAATATATTTTCACTTTCCAGTTTCAGGCTGTCCATAATCTTCATATAAGCCTTGTTAAGGGCATTATTGCTGGTTTATGTTTATATTTACAGAATTAGATCTTGTGCATTTTCTTTACACTTGTTAATGCTTACACTAGATTGGTTTGTCCATTCTGCAGCCAACTAAGGATTGTGTGGCAAAGACCTTGAAGAGGTTGGAGGAAAAGATTCACGGACGAGTAAGTCTACCATGTTATCAACTGACCTTATTCAATTGTTTAATCTCAAGTAATCTTTTGGATATTATTCTGGTCTCATGGTGTTTACTTTTTTACCATGATTTTTGTAACAGGTATTGACCTATCTGTTGTATCTGATGCGGGTAGCTGATAAAAGTGTTCAAATACGGGTTGCATTAGCTCTTGCTCACCTTTGCTCTCCTGAGCATCAAAGGAAGATCTTCATTGACAATAATGGTACAGTTTTTTCTCGCTGACCATTTATGGGATGACATTTCTATTTATCAGGTCTTTTTGTCTTCATTAAAACCTTATTTTCCCTCATTAGATATTAATTTATGGAAAACTGCTTTTTCTTTAGGTTTGGAGCTGCTCTTAGAACTTCTTGAAAGTACAGTAATTAAGCAGCAGCGAGATGGTTCAATGGCTTTGTACACGATGGCTAGCAAAGCCACTATAGTCTCACCAGTTGATGCAGCTCCTCCTTCACCAACTCCACAGGTGTGCCTGTTGGCTTTTGTCTTTCGTGCATGTAAAAGTTAAACTGCAATATCACACATTTGTCGGATAAAGCTTTGCTTAAATTTTTTCTTTGCAATATGTATAAAATTCATTCTGTGACATATCTTGCTTCACCGGAAAAGTATATCCATTTTATTTTTTTAATTAATGTTCATTAGTAAGTATTTGGTATTTTACTTGTGCAGGTGTATTTGGGAGAGCAATATGTAAATAATTCGACTTTGTCTGATGTTACCTTCCTCATAGAAGGTTGTTATCTTTTATATGTTTACTGAAGCTTCTTGTTAGATGATTCCAACTTTAAAATTCTTAACTTGTAGATGCTACACATTTGTTTGCTTTCAGGTCGGAGATTTTATGCTCACCGTATATGCCTTCTTGCATCTTCTGATGCATTTCGTGCAATGTTTGATGGTGGTTATAGGGTAAGCCTAAGCACACTTTAGATTTAACAAATCTTTTTAGTTTATTGTAGTTTAAAACATGATCATGGTTGGTGTTTTGACAAACTAGTATATTAGTATAAATCAATGCATACCGTATATATTAATCTTGATTCTTGCAATGAAATGATTTCAGGAAAAGGATGCTAAGGATATAGAGATTCCTAATATTCGATGGAACGTCTTTGAGTTGATGATGAGGTATGGTTTTCAAATATTGTTCTTGAATCAGAACTCTATCCTGAGAAGGTCAATAACAAGTCTTATAGTGGTATTGCAGATATATATATACAGGTTCTGTAAAAGTCGATCAGGATATTGCACAGGATTTACTTAGAGCTGCTGACCAGTACCTACTTGACGGTCTCAAAAGACTTTGCGAGTATGCCATTGCTCAGGTATGCTTGGTGTAGAGTTAGCTAGTGTTAACTTTCCTAATGTTTAATTTCTAGTTTCAAGCTACTTAATGAGATTTTTGTTCAAACTGTAATGTTCAACTTTCAGGATATTTCCGTTGAGAACGTTGCTTTGATGTATGAGTTGTCGGAGGCATTCAATGCTATGTCATTACGCAACTCTTGTATTTTGTTTATCTTGGAGCAGTTTGATGGATTAATTTCTAAGCCCTGGTAAGTTTCATTACCACAGTATAGATTTATGTCTCCTCAATTATCTTTTGCTTTCTATTGAACATTTTATGCTGCAATACGTCGACTTTTCTTTGGGTATTCTTTTTCACAAAATACTTTGCTTATGATATTTATGCATAATTTTTCAACTTTTAAATTGTCATTTGTAATATTTATAAAGAAATAAAAGTAGTTTTCAAAAAAGAAAAAAAGTAATAAAAGTATTATTTCAATAATTTATCAAAACATATCAAAAATTAAGGTCAAGGTTGGAGCATTAATTTGATAAATACGTTAAAATTGTAAGGCAATACCACTGTCATTCTTGAGTTTATCAAAGTCTTGGGTAAAATAGTGGATGAAAGTTTTCTCATATGTATATTGGAAAACACAAATTCTTGTATTGAGAGATTGAGTCGGCCCATAAAAGAAAATGTAGAATAAGAGTAAAAATAAATAAGCTTTAATGGGTTGCGCCTTGGGGACGTTTCTCATAAAGATGGTCTCTCAATAGACCGGCTGTTTTGAAAATAAGTATATTGGGCATTTTTTTGGGGCTTTGGTTTTTCGCACTTCTTAGAATTCAACTTAACACATTTCAAAGATATAAAGTCAATTTTGTTTGATTTTTGTTTTATGGTTCATTTGTTTTACAGGTATACTCGACTAATTCAACGAGTTTTACCGGAGATTCGTAACTTTTTTGACAGAGTTCTTACCAAGCCTAATTTCGTTGAGGTGACTGAATCACAGATGGTCTAGTTTTCATTGTAATCTTTTAACTAACCATTTGGGAACTCTTGCTTGCACAAATGTCAAATAGGTTCATATTCAAAGTTGGAGGGGATGAAGTAGCCTTCTATTTTTTGTATCTGGCATTATTGGCCCTGTAATATGATAGAAATAGAATAGACTAGAGAGATGTAAAGCCAATACATGCATTCTGATTTTTAGGGAAATTCTCCTTTGATTTCTTGTTCTCGCCTTTTAGATTTTAAACCCCTTTAAAAGGTTATCATTGTTGGTGATCTTATGTTTTTGTAAATAAACCAAATATAATATTAATGTATTATTTTTCTGAGTAGACATTAATGAATTTTTAAACATTAGGCCAAAAAAGAGTATTTATTTTTAAGTTTACATTTTATTTTAAAAACACCCTATTTGCAAATAGTGCAAATTAAAGGAAATAAAATAGTAATTGACACACTGAAAGTCTTGAGAAACTCCAGTTGATTTCATATTAGGCGTGACATTAACAACTGGATAATAGATTTATAAAGTAATATGTTCACGTTACAAATATTGCCTTTACACAATCCTAATTTTTGAGATTTAGGTTGTGTTTGGATCAAAGGAAATGGAAGGAAAGGAAGGGGATTAGAGGGAGAAGGTATTCTTTGTTTCGACTTTCGATAACATATTGAGAAGGAAGGAATTTGGAAGGAAAATTTGAACAAGCTTTATTAAAAAGACAATCTCTTCTAAAGAGGAAAGATTTGAAGGAAAACACTTTCCTTCCTTTTCCCTTCCCTTCCCTTCCCTTCTCTTCCCTTCCCTTCCCTTCCCTTCCCTTCCCTTTTAAATAAACAATATACACTTTCCCTCCTTATCACTACCTTTCCTTTCCTTTCTCTCCCCTTCCTTTCTTTTTCTCTCCTAATTTGCTATCCAAATATAGTGTTAGTTTTTAACATTTTTGTTGTTAGTAGGGTAAGAGCTTAGTGCAAAACTTCAAATTTGGTCACGTTCGTGAAACAAAGGTTAATGCCGTCTATGTTTCGGTCACCTTACCTGATTACACAATCAACAATTACATTTTGGCGTGTGTTAGCGCGAAGCCTCCTCCTGAGAACCGAACATATGCGGAAGATGGATGCCCATTTAAAGTCGTAGCAGTTTCCCATCTAGAAACAATAGAAGGGAAGCAAAAATAATTACTGAAAATTGACAGAATAGAAATTGATAAATAGACGGATACCTTCTTTAGCTCCTGGTACTTTTACATGGGGATGACATCTGAGCAGCTAAACAATAAGCGGAAAGGGGGACTGAAACAAACAAATTCATTTAATGTGATCACAATCAGATAGAATCGACAAGCTCACAGACAAACATTCCATATATTTGGCAATCGGTTGCTCGTGCTGGATGACTGACTGTACACAATTACACGGTTACATCTACTCCTACAATGCAATTTTCTAAGGATATAATTGGAGTGATCAAGTCATCATCTAGCGACCGGAGTCTTGGTTGCGCATTCATCATTCCTTGACCAACTCCCTTTCACCCAACATGTCTTGATCGGCCGATCAATTTGACATCCTTTGGATTCTTTTTCCAATAGTAAACAATATTTCCTAAACGTTTCTACATTTATTTGAAGTCTAAAATCGACGCTAAACAGTAATTTCATCTCCAATTTGTTCATTTCAGAAGTGCTTATACCTCCAACTTTGGCGTAATATGCGTTGTTAAAGAATCTGCAACACCAAAAAAACTTACATCACCATAGAACTAGTTTATTTCTTGTCATATCTATCTAATGACTGAAGCTAAATTATAATCATCAAAACCGATTTTAGTATAATAAAATCATTTTCACAATAATAATTTGATTTACAGAATAACATGTTATCAATTAGAAGACAACAAGATCATAGCTATCATGATAACATATTTAAATCAATAAGGAAATGAAATCATGTTATCAATGTGTAATGATGGTTCCAGCATATGCATACCAAATTACCAATTGTAGAAAATTCAGTTTGTTAATAATGAACTCAAATCAACATTAGATAGAGAATATGAATGTGGTTTGATCCATAATCCTATGAGAATTTTAACTGTGTCCGGCTGCCCGCTTTTAGAAAGGTTGTGAGTAGTGACGTCTCATGAAATCCTTAAGACTATTTGTATAGGGACCATACGTTCTTGAGTTACTTTCCAACGAACTTGAGAAAGTAGATGGGTACTCATCTCATTTTTGTACCACAAGTCAATGCTCCATAATACCCATGTTACCAAGGGCTATAGAAGTTGGGATCTCAAACCTTGTCAATTCGGATACAACCATTGTCATTGTGTTGCAACCTCATTGAATCATTTTAAGGTGGTGTATGAATTCAATCCATGTGTCAATTGATCACCTACCAAGTATTCTTACAGAAGGCAGATTAAGATGTGATTTGAGAAATCCAATGCAAGGTATGTAGCTTGAGCTAACAAGAGCTTTGAAGTTGCTGAACTTGTTTCGATACACCTTAGAAAGGAGAGGTTCTTATATAAGAGGAAGAACACACTTACGCCAAGGAATTGGGTCCTTTTCAGATTGTGGAGAAGATGAGAAACAATGGTTACTAGTTGAAGCTTTTGGATGATTATGGTGTTTATGTTACTTTGATGTGGGAGATCTCCCACAAAAAGAAATTATATTCTTAATGAGAAGGTAAGATAATCGACTTATCTTTTACATGCAAGTCCCAGTATTTGGATAGAAGAAACATATATTGAAATAACTACTTATGTAACTGCCTTTGACTTCATAACCCCCTCCCCCGGTCATTCCCCCCAAGAAATTGCAGTGCACATTACACAGGATGGAGTCCAAAATGTTCGGAATTCAATTCGGCGCATGGAACTGTGTGATCACATTTATCCAAATCATGCTAAACAAAGTACAGGTTTGACAGACAAGTTTTACAGGGACAAGAAATTCATGAGTTAGAAAGCAATACTTACGAATCGTCCACGAATTTTGCAGCCACCATAACACTAGTAGCTAGGAGCCGGTGAACATTTAGGGAAGTCAAAAAAGTCTTTGTCTGTTGGAGGTATCTATCCACGTAAATGTATGCCACAATAAAACAGGATGGGCTACACCCTGCATACTTGAATATTCGGTCAACATATTGTTGTATGCTAACAGGTGGAGCTCTAGAACCATGAAATACAGTGAGAACATCTTCAATTTCGGTTGTCTCCAACAAAAAATCATTCTTTTGAACAGTATGCTCTAGAAGAGAGGATAAAAGTGACAAGAACCTTGGTGTTCTCATTGCTCCTTTTTCTTGCTCTTTCAAACCCAATTTGAGGTAAATATCAGTTCCGGCATAATCAGTGTGAAGAGCAAGTGCTTCCATCTTGAGACATGGCTGCATTGATTAAAAGAAGTGCTATGTAACAGCCAGTACAAGAAACCAAAGTCATAGTTACAAACAATAAAAACAAGGTCAAGTCTGCTATTAAAAATGAGATTCATATTATTATAATTGTTATGTACTCCCTCTTAACCTTCAAGTTTGAGAGAAAAGGATGGAGTTGTAATATTAATTTGTACTTGAAGAATATGACAAAAAAAGTGGGAGGAAGATGTATATGGATCAGATGAAAAAAGAGGAGTTTGTAGATGAGATTAAAGGAGAGAATGTGGACAATATCTAAAAAAGGAAATGTGACAAAGTTAAAGGGATATATATATATAAATAGAAGTGTGTCAAATTCAAAGGGACGAAGGGCGTACAGCCGTACACTATTGAAAACTTCAGCTGTTGATACTCATTATCAGCATTCAAGAAATGACACATGATAATTCGCTAATTTTCTCGCAAATTGCGAATTTGAAAAAGCAAATTACGGCAGGTTTTGAATTATTCTTGGGCCATTTTGAGAAAATTAATTGTCGCATGGTACATATATGCAAATCTAGTAAATTGACAGCAATGTACAATCTACAAACAAAGAATCAAGACTTAGCAGAAAAAATATTGGTATTTCAGAGGTTACGAATTGATTAATATCCAAACTAATCTCTATTTCGGATAAAAAGTACTCCTATTATGCTTAAGTGAAAACCAGCAGACCCAACGAACTTCCACAATTTGTTGAATTTAAGAACCAACAAGTCAACTGTAAACAATTATCACCAACAACAGTAAGGTTTCTTAGACGGACATCCAAAACCTGGCCTAGTTAGAAGCCACTAATGAGTAATGAGTAATGACATTAGGGAAATAAAATATTGTTAGTTGCTGAACATAACTGGAAATAAGAAACACCGACTCCCTCAGCCTAAAAATAATAATGTCCTAATATTTGTAGTAGTTACATAAGCTCTTAGAAATATTTTCCCTCTCTAACATTTTCTGACCTAACTTTGAAATCAACACCAGAAAGATCTAACAATATTGGGAATAAATGTCGGTGGAAACCAAAATTCAACTCAAATCCTGTAAATCTGTAATGTAAGAAAGGATGAATTCACACTATCTAATTGAAGTGAGCTAGTAAGAATATAAATATGAATATGTAATACCTAAAAAAGGAAAAAAAAAGCTTAAAAATACAATAAAACCATGAAAGCAAGCAATCTCAAATCTTAACTGACGAATTGACGATTCTCAACAACCAAACCAACCATTGCTGATCTTACAAAATTGAAAGCTAAATACAAGCTAAAGAAACTGATATTGCAAGCATTGGAAGTATGAAACGGAACCAATCAATTCCATAAAAGTAATACAAAACAAAACAATCTTAAACATAAATAACTTACCGATTCGGAACAAGTAAGAGACCGAGAAAGGAAATCTTGTTCCGGCATTGAGCTAAAAATCCTTGCGAACAAAATTGAACAAAAAACAAGCAAAAGGAATTGAATTATAATGTTGACATCATATAGGTATTTCCAAATTTGTAAAAATTGAAGAACAGAAAAGAAGAAATTGATTTGTAGATTGTAGATTGTAGATTATAGATTGAAGATTGTCTCTCTTGCTGGTAGATGTAAGAGCTGGGTACAGATTACTGTACAGAACAGACACTCTACCAGAAAGAGAGAGAAATTGGAAGAACATGAGAGAGAAAGAGAATGGGGAATGACTATGAGTATGGGTCTGGCATCCAATAATTGAGATTTATTTTATTACTACTTTTTTTTTTTTGAAATATATTTTATTATACTTAGTAGTACTTTCTTTTTTAATTCAAAAAAAAAAGTAGTACTTTCTTTTTCTTTTTCTTTTGATTTCAAAGTAGATCAGAATCGAACTCAAATCTAATATGTGAAATATAATATTTGTCGCTACTAATACAAGACTCGAGTCTCACTCAAAAATTTTTTTTACTTATTTAAAATAAATAAATTTTTAATTTTATTTTTCTTACAATTTTTCTACCATGTGAAATACTTCTATAATATTTGTCGTGTGTGATATAAAACACAGGTACCCATTATATTTTTCTTTTAAATACAAAGTAGATTATGAATGGTTAGTGAGAAAAGAACCCAAATTTAACATTTGAAAATATAATATTTGTTGCCACTAATACAGGACTCGAGTCTTATCATTATCCTTTTTCTTTTACTTGTTTAAAATATTATATGTTTAATCTTTTTTTTTTAATATTTTACTAGCATGTGAAATACTCCCTCTGAATCATTTTAGATGTCTCATTTCCTTATTTGGCAAAATCATATCAATTGTCTCATTTTTTTTTAACTATCTTTTTTTACCTAAATACCCCTACTTTTTCAATTCTCAATACCCAACTACCACCTTTACAATTAATTTAATCAATTAAAATACCCAATTACCACCTTTTTAATAAACCCCACACCACCCTTAATAACCATGAAAATCCAAATGGGACATCTAAAATGATTCGGAGGGAGTATAATATTTGTCGCCAGCTCGCCACTGATGTAAAACCAACTTTGGCCATTGTCTTTTTCTTTTACTTATTTAAATATCATATTCATAATCCACCTTTTTCTAAACTTCTTTTGGCAGCATATTGTGTGGATGTAATGTGTAGGGTTGTAGGAAGTAGGAGATTTTGGAAGGATATGCAATGTAGAGTAAGACCATTAGATATGGAACTTGTGTTTGAGCCATGTCATTTTGTGTGTCAAAACCCGTCACATGCCCAATACAACAATGGAAATTATCAATGGTACCCCTATGGTATAGAATATTATCAGAGCAGCCATGGAAGGAGTGAAGGAAGAGGAAAGGGAAAAGGGAAGAAGAAGAAACTAACCATAGTTAGGTTAATTTTGAAAAGTCATCAGAAACTTAACGGAAAAAACATAAAAAGGTCACGTTTTAATTCCCTCAAAAACTAGGGGTACCATTGGAATCAAAAAAACTTATGGGTACCACTAATAATACCCTATACCACAGGGGTACCATTGATAATTTTCCTAAAACAATTATAACAAATATTAACTATAACCAAATAGGTTGTACTCTTCTCATTACGATCATCTAATACTACCAACAACCAAACGACCATAAGACATAAGTACACACAAACAAGGATACAATAAGAATTAATAGCTTAAAGATAATAATGTACAATGTCAATCTTAAAACATATAAGATACAACATAGTAAACATAATGATAAATCAGTTACCATCTCACATCGTCTCTTTATCAATTTTTCTTCACCTCTTGATGAAACGACTTTAAATCCAAAATTTGAACTCTTGATGAAGATGATTTAAAACCCGAAATTTTGTGCAACCGTGTCGTAAAGGATCTTTTCCATTTCAGATTCAATTATTCCTGAAATTAATAACAAAAGACAAGCATGAGATTGTTAGCAATGTATGAAGAAAGGATTGCAAAATTCAGATCATACATCAACCTTTTGATTGAAAATATATGCATAAGTTAGCCATTAATCGTGCACTGTAAACAATATGGATCAACTTTCCACAGAAAATGAATATCTAAGTGATCTTGCACCACCGCTACAACAAAATTAATTTTTTGTGTAATAATTATTAGCTTTTATTTTTAGCTCCACTATAAAGTGATTTATATAGTGACACTTTATTTCGTTTTTAGTGACATATGTAATTGTTACTATAGTCTATAGTGATATTTTTGAGAAATGTTACTAGATCATATGCCAGAAATGTAATTATTATGCTGGTAAAGTATTAAAAATTTAAAGTAGTGACATAATTTAAATGTCACTAAATATATTCAACTAAAAGTATGTTATGTTGTAGTGCACCTAAGACGACACGTCCGAATGCACAAGTAGTTAAGTACTACCGAGCTCACAAGTCACAACTACCCGAAAGCAAATTCTTTACACCAACTACAATGTTTTTGTTTCAGAAAATTCTAATTTTCCTTTCAATTCCCTTCCCATATTCATTTGTTATCCAAACTAAAAGCCTCACCCTCCCATTTATGTTACTTCTTTTTCCTCCATTTCCTTCAATCCAAACAATACATCAAGATATATTCAAAAAAAAAAAACAATACATCAAGACATTCTAATATTTTTTATAAAAAATCTATTAAGGGAAACATCAATGCTATTTTACTTGGTTCGGATGTTCAACTTGACTGAGCCATTGAAAAGCCAACTAGCGCTTTACGTAAAGTTATCTAACCTGTGATTTACGCGCCAAGACATTATAAGCCTCTTTTTTTTACCATATTACTCATTATAATCCGTTTTGTATTCACCAAGGTTACTAATCATGTTTTCACACCGGCAACAACCATGAAACACGAAAATCGTGACCTTTCTGTGAATTTATTTTCAGTAGGGCTCTTGTTGGATTTTGGTGATGGCCGACAAGATGAAGCCTTAGATGTTACCAATGCATGCGACTTTTAGTAGCCTAGAATGAAGATGCTGAAAGTTCGTATATAAAGGTTTTGTTCATTCAGGACTTTAATATATCTGATGAATTTCAGTTGAGTGTCATCAAGGTCTATCAATTAATTTATTAGTTAACCTTAAATTAATTTTAATTTTTGAGTATGCAAATAGAAACACACCTTGAGATTAGATAAGTGAAACCTAACTCAAGTTGGACTTATTTATTAGGTAAGTGAAACAACTCTAAAATAGTCTAAAATTCTTCTCTTAAATCCAGCAACATCCCAAAAGCCTGAACCTCAATGATATGAGGTTAGCTATACGAAACAAAACAAATCAACGTGAAAATTAGAAAATCAGCATTTAATAAGACTTTCTCAAATTGGACCTATCTAATAGAAGTACTAATCTAGAATTAACAAAACAAGGATTTTATTCTTAATATGAACAATGAGTGAAATCTTTCTAAACAAAGTCTCTGGTTCCCCTTTTGAGCATTCGGTAAGTGACGCCCTATAATCAAATCTACATTTCAATAGTTTAGATTTTTTTGGGTTTAAGACAGGAATAGGATGTCAGTTTGATCAATATCACCTACTTACATATTGTTATTGTTATTAATAATATAAAACCCGATAATAGTGTCTCAGTTGGGAATGTACCATTTTCCCCCTGGCCCTAAGTTCGATTCTAATTGCCCCCTCCCCTTCCCCTTTGCCTAATCGAGTACCCTGTACTAATAAAAGTATATAATCCTAAATCCCATCATCATATGGACTCAAAAATAGTCACAATTTCAAAGTTATTGATACACGTGAGCACATCGATGACCAACAATAGTCACAATTAGTCACAAAGTTCGACATTGATAAACTTATAATGCCAGAACCTGAAAGTCTAAAACATTAACGATAACATTTCATGAATGCAAAAGAAAACATATCTCCTACAGTCTTACTTGTATAGTGCAGATGATATATCCTTGATTTTCTTCACATCAGCACCAACCACTTCTGCAGCTTTCTTGCCATTCTTAAAAAAGTGGAGAGTTGGCTAATACGAGCAAAGAAAAGTACACAAGTAAAAATTATGAAAAGCGTGCAACCAGAGAGATTCAACAATGAGATCATTGCACAAAAAAATTGCAGTTGAAAAAATCAACAGAAATGTAACCGTGAAGTTTCAGAAGAGACAAAGAAGGTGAAGATGACAACTACAAAGTTAATAAAAAGCTTCCCATCCATTCCATTTAAATTCACATTTGCAATGCCGTAACTCATATCATGGCAAAAATATATCAAATGGAGGCACTAGATAGCAAAGTTGAAAGCTTTGAGATGCAATGTGGAATTAGACAGCAAAATAGGTAACATCAAGTAACCTAACTAAAAATGCCCCATTAATGAGATGCAAGTGTCAAGTATGCAAAAGATCGTTAGTATTGAGCCACCCAAACAAGACATTCACACAAAAGCATTTATTCCATGCATCATTAAGACTCCCAATGCAAGATACCATAGGAATAGGGAAAGTTTCGGGATGATGAACACAATTATGACATAATCATCCTTGCCCCTTAAGCAACTTCAAGGCTTTGTTATTCTCGTCTTCAAAAGATTAAGTTCAGGGGGCTTGGAAACAAGAAAAAGACAAATTTAAGCCTCAGAAACTTATAGTAGGAAAGTAGTGAAATACTTCTATCAAATCAGAAACTGACATTTACTTCAAGTCAACAATGAAGATAAAGTCAACTAAGTTCAAATGCACCAGAAAGATAAAAGATTAAACAAAGAGCGAAAGACCAGGAACCTTACCACAGAAAATATATTTAACTTGTTTATAGTAGGTCCTGTTCCCACCTAGAAAATATCACATACCAATAATTACAAATTTGCCAGAAATTTAAGCTCAAAGAAAGTCTAACCACATGAGCTCCACAAGAAAGAGAAAACCTAATCTAGAGGCAAAATGAAACAAAGACCAACTACATGTCTATTTGATAATCTGAATATAACTTCATTAAGAGGTAAGCATTGCTATGCTACCTAAAAGAAGTATCAACTATCATTGATTAGTCATATCTTCATATAGCCAACATACTTTCCAAGAGTCCTACTTATCAGAAATAAAAAATTTTAAAAATAAAAATTAGAAATTTAGAATTATAATTTTTGGTAGAACAATAGTGAATAGACACTAAATTTCAAAAGGAAAGGCTATCACCTCATCAATATCAATCTTGTAGAACTTAACATTAGGCAAACCTTCACTCAGTTTCTTCATATCTGGCCACAGAAATCGACCTACAAAAAATGTTCAACAGCTCAAATTCATTCTTTTTGCATTAGGATTTACAAATCTGATGAACACACATTACAAAACTATGCCATTTTCCTTCTTGAGGCTTCCAAGAAATGACTTCTATTCTATAGCACCTATGAATGTTGCAATTTTCAAGTACGTAGGGTCGATTTTGCTTAAAAGCAAATATATTCACCAAAGATGTAAATAACAGAACCCAAACGAAAATGTCAACTAGAATAATATGAGACCCACGTGTCCCACTAATCTTAAAGGAAAATTTTTAGCGGACTCTAGGCCGCTACTACTATGAGTTAGAATGTGAAGCTTTTGAAATATCCTAGTTGGAAGATGCGGGGAAGCAAAATGAGTATACTAAGATGGATGATGGAAATATTTAAAAGATAGAATATCGAGTGAGGAGATAAGAGACTTGAGTGAGACAAGAAGGAAAAGAACCCTCTACATTGTGTAAAACTATTTTATGTTCACATTTATATCCAATAATCTATGCGCCTCGCACATTGTACACGACTCGGTGCAATTTTCAAACAACCTTTGCTTTTGTAGAAAGAACAGGTATAACTAATAAGAAATGACGTTAACAACAAAACTTATCTTGAGTAGGAGATATTGTCTAATACTCATAAGAGTTGATAGGTAAGATGAATTAAATTATGAACCATGACTGTAAAGATAGCGAAGCCAAAATCAGAAGAGCCAAGAAATTTCCAATTTCGGAAAACGTTGCTTAGTGCCCATGGAAAAATAATTGTTTGGTCTCAAAAGCATGGAGCATGAGTAAATTCATATGAGGAGAAGCAACCTCAACCACAAGTCTATAATGCAACAATAAGAGAGACTTAAGTAGCACTTCTACAAACTAACTAAAATTTAATGAAACATAATCTAAATATCTAAAAATAATGAAAAATAAGTGCTAAACAATGACAGATTTTTGCGCTAAGTTAGTGTTGTGCCCTATCTTGCTCCCTACTTGTATCAATGTGCATCTTTTTAGTGCACAGTGCACAATACAAGTAACAAGCTACTATAACTTTTATTCAAATCAGATCACTTCATTTTAGTTCAGTTCATTTCTCATATTTCAATATTCATCTATTTTACAACAGTTGAGTTCTCACATTTCAATATTCATCGATTCCTCACCAAAGTCTGCTAGTGAGCTTGAACCATCGATTTCACATCAAACTACGTAAAACTCGGTCACATCTCAAGATAATGAATCAAAAATCTAGATTTACACGTTGAGATAGTAGATAATTGGAAGAAATAGAAAAGGAAAATTTATGCGGACGAACAAAGGGATTGATTTATGATTCATGTGGCCAATCCCAAATCCCCAATCTTTTGTGATCAACACTTTGACATTGTTGCGGTATTTAATCAGATTGGTTCACATGCTACTTTGTTAGTAATTCATGAGAATAGACCCTAAACAAGTATCTTGGGCTAGAATTACCAAAATCATAAAATTCGCCCCAATTGTTCCAATTACCCAAATCAAAAACAGCTTAAATGAAATTCCAAAAAGAGTATAAACATCAAATTAGCAATGCTCAAACTTACAAGGACCACACCACACTGCAGTATAGTAGAAGATTGCTTGCGACAATTCATCTGGCATGAGAAAAAAAAATCAGAATTTATAGCAAATCAATATTTATGAATTAGACAACTAAGGCCAATCACCTTCCGCCTTCTGAAGAGAGGCATTCAATTGATCATCAGACTTGACCAAAACCACATTCGATGGTAACTCTGAATTCAACATACAAAATACAAATCACACAATAAGCTCAGAGGCGAATAAAAAATGCTCAAAAACTTTCTAAGCCTATTAATTTTCATACTCCCCAAATTTTGGTACCTGAAAAGTAAAAATAAGTAATTAACTAAAAAACACTAAAAACTAATTTCTGAACTCCTTCCTTGATTTAGGATTCCTGAATAAGCTGAAACTCCATTCGCACGTTTTCTTAAGCACTAGTATCAATACAAAATCAAGCATAGGTTATATATTAATTTAGAGCAATATCCATTGATCGTTACCTGAGTCGGAGGAATAGCTTCTGGAAGCGAGGGAAGAAGAGGAAAAACAACAGGCAGCGGTAGGAATGGCGAAGGTAGACAGCGGCATGGGATGAGATAATTGAGAAATCGAAGGAGAAACTAAGGATGATAATGGCGGAATTCGAATGAAAGCAGGACGAGATTGTTGAGGACGAAGTAGAGATCGTAGCATAGATGAACGTTGAACCCAGATTCTCGCCATGGCTGCTCTCTCTTTGTGTTGCTCGAGTCTTTCGTTTTCTTGTACTCTTCGTCCTTGCTAACGTTTGCCCAAAGAATGGGATATTTTCTTTTATACTTCATCCCTTCTTAAATACTTGCTATATTTAGATTACGTGCACTTTTCAGTATTAATTATCGTTCAAGCTTATTTATATATTGTGACTAATGTGTAAGTAAAAGTATAGTCAAGTACTCAAGTGGGATCTTGTTTGATCGTCTAATTGCATATTTTCTTAATATTAATTTTTTATAATTTTCAGATGTGTATAATTCAACATATAAATAAACAAAATACCACATTTAATTGCATAAAAAGTTGAATGTAGCAAATATAATGAAACAGAGGGAATAAAATTTATAAATTTTAGTGCCAATTTTTGACTATGAATTTTCTTCGCTCTTTATAAAAAAATAATATTATTGGGGGTTTTGATAGGTTTGTCTCAATATATATTTTCTAAATTGCAATCTTTTAGAATTTCAAAAACTTACAGTTAAATTTATTTCTATTTTAAGTTTGTATTAGGATCTACGCAAAAAGTAAATGGAAAGAACAAATAAAAACAGAGGGAGTAATAATTATTATCGTTATCAACCCAATATAATGCTTACAAATTGGGTTTGATTGAAAGAATGTAACGGAAAATTTATATATGAGGTAACAGATTATTGATAGTCGTATTTTCTCTAAAGAAAGGGACAATAAAAGATGATCAAGTTTACCCCAAATAATAAGAGTCTTGCATAGACATAAGTAAAGATGTCTTTGGTAAATTGAATTTATATTGAAATTTTTTTGTTGACTTTTAATTCTATCTTTTTTTTATTAAATAGTTTAAAAAGTGTTTGTTAATGTCTTTAATATATTTAAAAAGCTCATTTTTAACGCCAAATTCAAATAATTACTTGAATTTTTTTTATTTACTTTTGACTTTTTGATCAACTATTTCTCGGATAATTAACTGCTAAAAACTATTTTTATCAAATGTTCTTATAACAATTGCCTTAAACAATTGATGTATCAAATAGCTTTCAGTTGGTCAAACCAGCTAATAGTTTTATCCAAAAACTACAGTCAATAGGCATTTGTCTTATAGAGGCTCAATGTCTAATTCTCTATGTTGTAATAGAGTACATGTTTGGCTAATGGTTAATTTTTTATTAATTGTTTTACTGGTTGATTAAAAAGTTAAAAATTATTTTATTATGTATTTAAGTGAAAATCAAACAATTGTCATGGCTAATTGTTATTGGTTCTTAAAATTATGGTACATTTTTTAATATATAGATAATAATCAACAATTTTTACCAAACATTTTATTAACAGTTGAATTAAACAATTTTTTAAAACATAAACATAATAGTCTACACTACGAATTAGTCAAACAAGTCAACTAAAACTCACCAATAATAATTATAGAAAATTTACCTAAAACTTTAGAATATTTCAAATATAATCTAGAAATTTAGAATAATATTTACATCAACATTACGTTGAATTTTTAATACAAACATATCTAGAAATTTAGATTATTTCAAATTTTATATTGGAAAAAGTCAAACCAAAGCATTGCCTAGACATTGCATTTTCTCCCATCATCCTATGTGTTTTAGTACAAACTAGATAATGCCCGTGCGATGCACGGTTTTATTAAATTTTTAATATATTTTTTGTAAACGAAAAAATAAAAAATTGTTAGCTTTATGTAAATATTTTTAATATATTTTTGTAAACAATCTCAAAATATCCTATACTCAGTTAATGAATAAAATTATAAAGATTTTATAAATAATAAAAAGAAAATAAAATAAAATATATGATTTTCTAATAATATGATCTAAATAGCAAAAAATCAATAAATATTGATAATATTATAGTCATAATTAGAAAAAACAAAAGTCAAAAAGATATGAACATTAGTAATAAATGCAATAACATCATTATTGAGTTTTAGAGGGAAAGCTTTCATTGAGAAGGTGACACGTAAGCAGTTGTAAAAAGTGATGACATCATAAGTGTTTTGTTTTAGTAATAGTTATAGATTTTTTTTTGTTTGCCATATAAATTTTGCTATTTTTTTCTATGACTCACATTTTTTTATTTTTTATTTATAAAATTAATATATTTTTCTATTTTTATCTGCACATTTTCAAAGCATTGTATAAAATTATATTTTTCTTTCTTGTCTTGAGTTGCTTACAAATTGTATAACAAAAGTTACGGGACTAAGATATTCCCTTTATCCCACATATTTTACATGTCTTTTCTTTTTAGTTTGTTCTATCAATTTTACTTAATTTATATTTTTGTTATAATTTATATTATTTTTTAAAATTCTCGTTCACGTATTTAATTTAATTTTTCATTTTGTCTATGCATTTCCATAACTCCGTATAAAAACATCCTTTTGAGTTACTTACAAATTGTACTAACAAAAGTTACGGGAGTGAGGTACTCTCCTTATCACACTAATTTTACTTGTCTTTCCTTTTTATTCCGTTCTATCAATTTTACTACACTTTTTTGTTACATCTCATATTATTTTTTCATCTACATATTTAATTTATATTTAAAATCATCCATATACTAGTGGAAAAAACATATCTGTTGCGTGTCATTTGTTGCGCCTTTCACTAAACGCAGCGTTAAATAGCAAAAAAAAAAAAAAAAAAGTAGCCGCAACATTTAAAATATGCCATCTGCTACTATTACTAATGATTGAGGTTAAAACCGCAGCATATTATGGCCAAAAAATCGCATGATATGATGTTTTTTCTACTAGTAATAGATTTTCCTGCATAAAAATATCACATTTCCCTTGTTGGTTTGCAAATTTGTGGCAAGTACGAAATAGCAACACAAATGTTTAATGTATTGTTCTTCAAAAAAAATAAAGAAAATTTGCCAAGAACAATTTCAATTATTATCCGTTGGCCAAAAATAATCCCAACTATCGATTATTTTTTAGGAAAAATTACCTAGAATAATCCAAACTAATCATGATTTTCCTACAATAATCCCACCTATTGATTAACCATGGATAATCCCAACTTTGAGGGGTATTTTCCTAGAGTATACTTGGGTAATTTGATGACCTGCTATAGTAGGTAATTCACCAAAAAATAAATTAAATATTAATTTAAAAGTAGAAAATATTTTTAAAAATTTACATAAAAAATTCTTAATAATAAAAAAAATCATAAATTTTTTATGAATATTTTTTTTAACATTTTTTAGACAATTATTTAAATTTATCTTTTTTTAAAAAAAAATAAAACTTGCTATAACAAGTCATCCAGCCACCGGGTTTACTCTAGGAAAATGCCCCTCAAAGTTGAGATTATTCATGGTTAATCAATAGGTGGGATTATTATAGGAAAATCATGAATAGTTTGAATTATTCTTGGTAATTTTTCCTATTTTTTAATAATCATAACTATTCATTGAATTTGCTCAAAACATTCCCACACCCTCAATTGGGTGATATTGTAAATGCTTCTAATTTGAGCAGGGATAATGTTTCTGTTTATGATGAAAGTGATAAAGAAGGGACACATGTTGCGAATGAACACACATATTAGAAGAAATTCAAATGGTACCGTAGGACTGTTTTGAGCAAATTCGCTGAATTATTAGGTTTATTAAAAATAATCGATAGTTGAGATTATTTTTAGTCAACGGGTAATAGTTGGAATTATTCTTGGCAAACTATCTAAAAATAAAACGCAAATGTATTAAATGCAGTCCTGTCACATGTGGGGCGTGGCCATATGGGCGTGATTTGGTGTATGGATAATCAAACCCCACGTTTAAAATATTGTTTTTTTTAGTATTCCCACTGAATCATTTGTGGTGTCTCATTTGCGTTTTCAGATTTATTAAGAGTGGTGTGGGTCTATTAAAAATGTAGTATTTGGATATTTTAATTGATTAAATTATTTTTAAAGGTGGTAGTTGGGTATTGGAAATTGAAAAAGTGGGGGTATTTAGGTAAAAAAAGGATTGACAAAAAAGAAAATAGGACAATTGATATGAATTTGCCAAATAAGAAAATGGAACAACTAAAAAGATTCGGAGGGAGTATTATTTTTATTATAAAAATTCCTAATCGATCAGCATGATTTATAAATCACTGTAAAAAGGCAAAAAAATAATAAAAAGTTTAAAAAATTTTAAAGGATAAATTAAAATAACAAAATCCTCACCCTATCAAATCCTACTACATAAGGGTAATTTGTTTACCTCACAAATGACCGTTATTTGATAAGATCTTCTCTTTTCATTACATATAAGTTTTTTCAGCAAAATAAAGTAAAATAAATGACATAAAAAAATATAATATATTCTGCTGCAATAAAATTTTTTTTAATTGTCATAAAATTGTCATCAATAATTGAGTTTAGTCTAAAATAGATAAACCTCCTAATATTTTACTTGCTCATCTCCAATTTAAGTGTATGAATTTAGATGTTTTTACTATTTACTAATTATTTTTGATTTGTATTTTATCTTAATTTATAAGTTAAAGCATAAATATGTGGATACTTGTTTAATTTGTCTTAATATAAATTTTATTAGTATAAAATATTTTTAATTATAAATTATTCACGAATAGATATATTACAATTAAATATATTAATGATTGAATTAGTGCACCAACAAATTTGCATAAGCAAATGAAGACGTAAAGTGGACAGAAGAGTCAAGAGAGTTTTCCTTTTTTTTTTTTTTAGGAAATTTTGTGAATAATACATTTAACAGAATGCAATTAAACTATTAAAGAATTCATTAGCTAAAAGAAGATTTATAAAGAATAATAAGACAAGGCAAAAAAAAAAAAAGAAAATTTACCTACAATAATCAAACCTATTCCTGATTTTCCTACTAATAATCCCAACTATTGATTAATTATGAATGCAACCAGTCTCCAGGGAGACCGTATTTCTGAGAGACGTCTCTCACGAGTCACGCCCAATCCATTAAAGCTTATTGCCTATATTTACTCTACATTTTCCCTAATGGGCCACCCCGATTAGAGATGGTCTTTCAAAAAGACCGTCTCTCACAAGAATTTGTGTTATGAATAATCCCAACTTTAAGGGGTTTTTGCCTATAGTAAACTTGGGTAACCCGATGACATATTATAGTAGGTAATTCACAAAAAGAATTAAACTGAAAATTAATTAAAAATTAGAGAAAATTTCATGAAAATTACTTAAAAAATTCTAAATAATAAAAAAAACATAAATTTTTTTGAACAAGTTTTTTTACATTTTTTTGAAATTTTATTTTAATTTATTAACTTGCTATAGCAAGTCATCCGAATTATTTTTCCTCTAAATTTTGTTATGATCATTCTTATTTTCCTACAATTGATGTTATAATACAATAGCTGTCTCTGGTATTCTGTGTTGGAAGAAATCATCATAGTAATCAATCAACTTCACAAGTCTGAGGGCTTCTTCACCAAATTCATCAAAACAGGTACTCCCTCCGTCCTCTTTGATTTGCATCAAAGAGAAAGATGGGTGTTTTTAAAAAAGTAGTAATAAATGAAGAGAGAGAATGAATTATGTGGTTGAAATTAAAAGAGAGTTAAAATGTGTGGATGAGATTAAAAGAAAGTGGTGGGTCATAGTCCAAAAATAGAAATGATGCAAATTAAGTGGGACGAACTAAAATAGAAAATGCTGCAAATTAAATGGGACAGAGGGAGTAATGGTGATTGGGATTTTTACTTAACTGCTACTTGATGTAGCGGTTTTATATGTCTTATTTTTTTTAATCCCATAAAAACAAAAACGCTTTATGAAATAACAGTTTATTTTAATTTTCCAAGTTAACCGCTTTATGAAGTAGCGGTTTTGTTTAAAAAAAAGGAAAAAAAAATTTCCCTATCTGTCTTACGTGGACAGTATTAGGGGAATTATTTTTTCAATCAATGTAAAGTGAGAAATAATTTTTAATAAAACTATATTGAGGAAAAGGTTCTCCAAAGTTGGAGTTATTTATAGTTAATTTAGGTAATTTTTCAA
Source organism: Amaranthus palmeri (assembly GCA_019776075.1). NCBI lineage: Eukaryota > Viridiplantae > Streptophyta > Magnoliopsida > Caryophyllales > Amaranthaceae > Amaranthus > Amaranthus palmeri. Next base: position 2,047,826 of record JAAKBH010000271.1, on the reverse strand, counting down.
AAAAAAAAAAAGGTTTCAACAAAATAGAGTAAAAAAATATTTTTTTTTAAAAAAGATCAAAAAAAAAATGTAGTACAAAATAGGAGTACCAAATATGGTAGTACAATCAACAATCAACAATCAACAATGGAGATAATAGTAGTATGAAATGGACCATCTAGTCATTATTCCACAACGGCAACCCATTCCCATTTCTCGTCAACCTTTTTTCTCGTTAAATCCTTTCTTTTCTCCCTCTTTTTTTCCCTAATTTTAATTTTTATTTTCAATAATTAAATCTCCATTTTTCTCTCTCTTCAATTCTTGCTCGGCACCGTCAATGGCGCCGAGCATCAAAAACCTCCAATTAACCTCTTCCCGCTTTACTGATGATCGTTCCGATGCTGAAAACTTCGAAGATGTTCGTTTACTTGATTATTATCAAGATTCTGTTGGATTGGAGGACGGTAATGATCATGATTCCAGAAGAATTCAAGTTAGTATAGGTGGTATGACTTGTTCAGCTTGCTCTAGTTCTGTTGAATCAGCTCTTTCTTCCATTAATGGCGTCTTTAAAGCTTCTGTTGCTTTGCTACAGAATAAAGCTGATGTTGTTTTTGATCCTGCTTTGATCAAGGTTTGTTTTCTATTTGTTTAGGTATTATATTACTAGTGTATTGAAATGGAGGGAAGTTGGAATTTAATGAGCTTACAGTTTTGTAGTGTTGATTTTGGATCTTGAGTTTCCTTTAACTGTTCCTAATGTTAGAATTATTAATCTCAAAATCATTTTTTAATTATGCTTAGCTATTTTGCAGCTTGCATGCTTTATCTGCTACCCTAATTAAAAGATGATTTTGTTAAGATATTGATTAAATTATCTTTTGATATTCATAGTGAAGTTGGGTATGGTTACTCTCAGAGTTCAGGGTTTGATGGTGACTGCTTCATAAAATGTTGCCTTTTGATTTGACCAGGTGTTAGCGGTCGTACTGACCTAGTCATGCTGTTTGTTTGGATTAGGAGATTAATATAGATATTAGGCGCATTGATCAGAACATATTTTTAGAACTGTGAATCTGTACTTATGAGTTAATTTTATTAAAGAAAATAGCCCGATGCACAAATCGTAATCGAGAGCAAGGATGGGGGAAGAAGGGTCTTTCTGTAGTTGTGTAATGTAGGCTAATTTTACCAAATTTTGCTGCTAGAGGTTGGTTTCAGGTGTGGACTGGTGTCATGGTGTGCCATTATTTTAGGCTTGAATTGGTATAGTGGTAGGATCTTCACTTTGGTTTATTAAGCGTAGCTTTATTATTATTATGCTAAGCTTAAAATGAACCTAATGCACAAATATTAATCATCAGGGGTATTAGAATGATGTAAACATAGAGAAGGGGCAGCTATTCTCAAATTTTACCATAGGTCTGTCCGGCGTGTCCTGTGTTTGTGAATTGTTGAGCATAGGAAGCTAAACACAATACCATATCGAAGCGTTTAAGACCTCTGTCACGGTCATTGACTGATGCAACTGGTGCTAATTGTCAACTTATGCCCCAGTACTGAATGCACAAACTAACAATCCTACCAAAGGGGGAAACTTTTTTCCTCAACTGAAAATTTTTGAAGCACTATTGCCTCCTCATGTTATCTATAAGATTCTGTAAGCAACAGACACTTCATGTTTATTAGGTGGAATTGAATTGGTTTCAGCTTTGTTAGGTTTAAAGTATGTATCTAAGTGTTGAGGAAAGATTGGCTGAAAGGCTTGATATTAGTGTTCCTGCTATGGCATGTAATTGGTTGTTGAAAAGGTGTTTGGGTTCAGCTTCTAATGTGCATCCAATTTTTTGTGGCTCAAGATGTTTGTATTACTATTTATCGACGTTACCTCTTCAAACTTCAAACCATGAGTTGACAAAAGGGAAGCTATTTTACAGTTGCTTAGGACTAATTTTATTCTCATGTGGAATTTGATTTCATAAAATCATCTTTTCTCAAAGGGGTCAGTTGAGATTTAAAACGCATACGCTATTTTATGCTAAGTTCCAAAGAAAGCTATTCTATGCAGTAATCGATTACAGGGGAACCTCATGTAGATCCTTATTTCATTATTATCCACTTGAAAGTGTGTTTAATTTTTTTTTTCAGATGAGAAGTTTGAGGCTTTTAACTAGTTTTGTAAAACAGATTTCCTTCTATGTTAATGCGTCCAGATTTGCTAGTGAACAATTTTTTTTATTACCGATTAAGTTTGTTAGGTCTAGGGTTGAGCTTATCTGTTTTTACTATAACATTTCTAGTTATGATGTTTTTTTTAAGTCAATCCTTTGGAAAGCTAGATGTATCAGCAATCGGCATTAGTTTATAATTTCGTATACATGTCTTATCATAATTTATCATGTTTGTGTAGAGCTTTTGCTTGAGTTAGTCCTGAGATGCTTCAGCGAAAGTATTCCAAATTACACCGTTTTTGGGATGATTAAGCAAACTGTCCATTATTTCAGTTTTCAAGACTGCCATTTTATCTGTGTCCTTGCGTTTCCTATTTCATTCCTTCTATTTCTAATGTCAGGTGGCTTTTGTTTTTCATGACTGATGCTAAAGTTTTCGTTGAGGTTGCTTAAATAAAATTGGTTATCCAGATTACTAATGAAGTAGGAACGACCGTAAGACATTATTGATCAGCTCTGGTGTCATATCTGGCCTTCAATCTTAACTGCAGTGTTTACCACTTGCCAAAGTTTCCAGGTCATGTCTCTACCCAGCTCCCTTTTCTAGCTAAAATGGGTAGAAACATGACCCACCAACTCTAAACAATACTATAGGGGCAAAGTTACTAATTGAATGATGAAGATGTTTATTATGTTCCTAAATCTTTTAGATGATGATTATATTATGGGGTTTGATAATTTGGTTCTGGATGTATGGTATGGTAAAATTTGTCTCCTTTTTGTTTTTGCAGGATGAGGATATTGTATCTGCTATTGAAGATGCCGGATTTGAGGCTGAAATTTTGCCTGAGCCGAATTCCTCTCAAATAGTCTCAAATAGAACTTTGTCGGGGCAGTTTAACATAGGAGGAATGACTTGTGCTGCATGTGTCAATTCTGTTGAAGGTATTTTGAGGGAGCTCCCAGGGGTGACCAGAGCTGTGGTTTCTCTAACAACTTCATTAGGAGAAGTCCAATATGATCCATCTATTGTCAGTAAGGATGACATCGTAAATGCTATTGAAGATGCTGGCTTTGAGGCTTCACTTGTTAAGAGCAGTGAACAGGGCAAAATAAATTTAGAGGTTGTGGGAATTTCTGGTGAGATGGATGCACGATCTTTAGAAGGCGTGCTTTCCCATATAAAAGGGGTGCAGCAATTCCGTTATGATAGGACTTCAGGAGAGCTGGAAGTTTGCTTTGATTCAGAACTCCTTGGTTCTCGGTCTTTAGTTGACAGCATTGAGGAAGCTAGTGGTGGCCAATATAAGTTGCGCGTGAGAAATCCTTTTGCACGAATGACTTCTAAAGATTTGGAGGAATCTTCAAAAATGTTTCAGCTTTTCACATCCAGTCTTTGTCTTAGTGTATGTATCACTTATCCTACTACTTGATTTTGAAGGGTTCCACTCAAGCTCAGTGGGTCCTGTATTTAACCTTTATATTTGTTTGTCTTTCTTTCATTACTTTATGACTATGATTTTGCATCATGCTATGAGTGAGACTTGTCCATTTTCCTATATTGTTATGGGTTCTGATGAGGCTCTGTGGCTTCTGTTCATTTTTTCGCCCTCAACATTATGTTTACACCTTTTCTACAATTCCCACTGTTGCATTTCAGTGAGACCATGATTTGCCACATCATGCCCTTCTAATCTAGTGATAGTTTTTGCCTTCATATTGTTTTGCACTCTTTGGTTTCTTTCTTTCTTTCTTTTTTTTTTTTTTTTTTTTTTTTTTTTTTTTTTTACATTTGTGCTGTTTTTCACTATCCGTTTGCTTCAACTGCTGCTTGCAGGCTTAACATTACTTCATTAATCATATTCATAAGACTTGGGGAAAGTTGTTTGACATGATTCATTTGAAGAATATGCGCACAATTCGTTGATAACTTTTATTTGACTTTTCTTTTTCCCCTCTTTTCTTCTTCAAGAGAGGATTACATTTCACCTGAAATCCAGCTTTTTCTTTGGCAATCTAGGAAAGCTTAAGCTTCAATGTAGTGTTGTTTTCTTCTGGAGCTTAATTTTCCCGAAATGATGCGAATTAACGTTGTGAAACACTCCCAAGTATTGAGAGCCATTTTCTAGTTCATAGGCCAAATTTTTCTTCTCGTGTTACTTTGTTACTTCTGATTGCTTGTTTAGTCTTGCTGGATAGAGTTATGTGTTTGTAAACCATAAAATTGTATGCGTATTTGAATGGTAAATCTAAACAAACAGCTAATGCCAGATATTAATATTTCTTGTTGAATTTTTGAGAGAATACACTATTTAACCTTTTGTTGCTAGTTCTAAAGTAGATATGTCTCGTCATTATATGGCTAAAAACTCCAGTGACAAATTGTTTCTTTTGTTATCAGAATACTTACACATTCAGTTATGTTATCTTCAAACAACAGGTACCGGTGTTTCTTATACGTGTCTGCCCCCATGTCCCTCTGATATATCCTTTTCTTCTTTTGAGATGTGGTCCATTCCTGATGAGAGATTTGCTGAAGTGGGTATTAGTGAGTCTTGTTCAATTTGTCATTGGAAAGCGTTTCTATGTAGCAGCTGCTAAAGCGTTGAGGCGTGGAGCAACAAACATGGATGTACTAGTTGCACTGGGAACTTCAGCTTCCTACTTCTATTCTGTTTGCGCACTTCTGTATGGTGCTGCTACTGGTTTCTGGTCACCGACATACTTTGAAACTAGTGCTATGCTAATAACCTTTGTGCTCTTGGGCAAGTATTTGGAGTGTCTTGCAAAGGGAAAAACCTCAGATGCTATCAAGAAGCTTGTAGAACTTGCACCTGCAACAGCATTGCTACTTGTAAAAGACAAAGGTATGGTTGATTTGAATGATGTTGTATGGTTTATTGATTTATTTTTATTGACAACAAGACATTGCATTACCCCATGCCTCGAAATGGCTTCCCCGTTGGTGATTCTTTTATTTGGAGGGGAGAATTGGAGGGGGTCGGATGTTTACATGCAAAAGTTGTTTCTAAGTGCCCATGGTTGCAACCATCATCTGCAGCTGTGCACGTGATTTAACTGACCATTTACTCTAGGCAGTTATAATTCAAAACAAAAGAACTATGATAGTTTGCTTCCATCAGGAATAGACATAATTAATTGGTATTTATTCCTCAGGTAAAAAGGGCATAGAGGAACGAGAAATTGATGCTTTGTTGATTCAACCTGGTGATCTGTTGAAAGTTCTCCCTGGTACTAAGGTTCCTGCAGATGGTCTTGTAATGTGGGGTTCAAGTTATGTCAATGAGAGTATGGTTACTGGTGAATCTGTTCCGGTCTCGAAGGAGGTCAATTCGCATGTGATAGGGGGCACAATGAATTTGCATGGGGTTCTCCATATTCAGGCGACTAAAGTGGGATCTGACACTGTTCTGAGCCAAATTATAAATTTGGTGGAAAATGCACAAATGTCTAAAGCTCCTATACAGAAGTTTGCTGACTTTGTAAGTATTCTGCTGGTATTGGTATTATGGTGTCAAAGTTTTATGGTTGGTTGTCACTATATTTCTGAAAACGTGTGGCATGCTTAGGAAGCTGTTGAGATTTTAATGTACAATTCCCAATTCACAAAAGTTTAGTTGGTATATTTGTGCAAACAATAAACATTTACGTCATTGTGAGTGACTGATTGCTGTCAGGAACCTTTAGAGTGCAATCTCATCGTCTGCTGATTGTTTTTTATACAATATTTTTTTTGGGTTATGATGTATGCATTCCTTAGAGCTATATATAAGTATTAATTATATTACTTAAAATAGCATTAAGTTGAGAATTTATACCAAATCACACATTGATTTGTGTAATTGTTGTTTTATATGTCCATTTATTTATTTTTTATTATCTTAGATAAAAAATATTAAATTTTAAAACCTTTTGATTCTTCTATCCTTCTTAATATTCCACATCATTTCTCGCAGGTTGCAAGCATATTTGTTCCTACTGTGGTTGTTCTGGCATTGCTGACTTTATTGGGCTGGTAAGTCCTTACTCCTTTCTGATTCCTTTCATTTGATTCATTTCTTGTATATATTTAAAGCATTCTCGACTCTAATTGTCAATTCCTTTCTGTACTATTCTACTCAGGTACATTGCTGGAGTGGCAGGATCTTATCCACAAAGTTGGTTGCCAGAAAATGGAAATTATTTTGTATTTGCCTTGATGTTTGCAATCTCAGTTGTGGTAATTGCATGTCCATGTGCACTGGGTTTGGCCACACCTACTGCAGTCATGGTTGCAACTGGGGTTGGCGCAAAAAATGGCGTGCTTATAAAAGGAGGAGATGCATTGGAAAGGGCTCAAAAAATTATGTATGTCATATTCGACAAAACGGGGACCTTAACACAGGGAAAAGCCACTGTAACCACTGCTAAAGTTTTCACTGCAATGGATCGAGGAGAATTTCTTAGATTGGTGGCTTCAGCTGAGGTAAATAGTACTTGTTTTGAAGTATGGTTGATAATAACTATGTATTGTAAGTCCATAAGTGCACAAGTTAGTTTCTACTTTGATCTGTGATTTAATGCGTTATTTATAGTATTTTCCATGAAAAAGCAGGTTAGATTTTTCAAATTTAAGTTTCCGCTAAAATTTGGGGATGCTTCGTTTCACTAATAGAATTTTTTAATTCTAGCTGTATGTTTAGACATAACCCCGTATACATGAATTTGGTAATCTTATAAATTTCCCATATTGCAGGCTAGTAGTGAACATCCTTTGGCAAAAGCAGTGCTTGAATATGCCCGGCATTTTCATTTCTTTGAGCCTTCTGAAACGAAGGACTCACAGAAGAGTGAAAAGGATTCAACATATTCTGGATGGCTTTTAGAGGTTTCAGATTTCTTGGCTGTGCCCGGAAGAGGAGTACAATGCATAATTGATGGACAACGTATTCTGGTTAGTTGTGATATCTTGCATTTTGCTACATGTGTTTGATATAAGGACGTGTGTATTATTTGTCTTAACTCCTAATAATATATTGAATGACAGATTGGAAATCGAAAGCTGCTGTCCGAAAATGGGGTGACAATATCTAAAGCCATTGAAACTTTTTTGATGGAGCTAGAAGACGGTGCACAGACAGGAATACTTGTTGCCTCTGATGATGTTGTAATTGGAGTTTTAGGAGTAGCTGATCCTCTGAAGAGAGAAGCTGCTATAGTCATCGAGGGCCTCGGTAAAATGGGCATTAAATCTGTCATGGTCACTGGGGATAATTGGCGAACAGCTCGAGCTGTTGCCAAGGAGGTAATGACTGATCTCACTAATCTTCTCACTCTTATGTAGTAATATTCGATACATATCATATCAAGCAATCATCTTAGCCACATGGCTAATATTGTGGTAGAAGGAGCAATCTGGAGCGTAGTTGAGTCAATACGGTTAATGCCTGTCTTATCTAATGAAATAAGCCAGTCATTTGATGCTTTGTATGACTTGCTACACTAAAGCATGGTACAACGCCCTGCCACATGATTCATTAATCTCCTTGCAAATCGCGAATAAAAACAAAGCGAATTATGGTCAGTTTTGGGCTATTTTAGGGTCATTTTTAGCGAATCACGAATTCAAAAAAGCGGATTGACTGGCGAATCATGTTACACTTGTACAGCGTCAGTTATTTTGCCACTTGGCCGACAATGCATACTAGTGTAAACAAACTTCTTTTCAATTGCGTCGTTCAAATCAAATTGTGTAGTCGATCTTGAATCTCAGTCACATCGCCTATAATTGCGTTTTCTTTTAGAATCTGAGTTTGAGCTAATCGTGGCAAATACTTGTCTTGCAGGTGGGCATACATGACGTAAGAGCTGAGGTGATGCCAGCTGAAAAAGCGGAAGTAATTCGTTCATTACAGAAAGATGGAAATGTGGTGGCAATGGTAGGCGATGGTATCAATGACTCGCCTGCTCTTGCTGTAGCAGATGTTGGTATGGCCATAGGTGCGGGAACAGATGTTGCGATTGAAGCTGCCGATTATGTCTTGATGAAAAACAATCTAGAAGATGTAATCACAGCCATCGATCTCTCAAAAAAGACGTTCAATCGTATCCGGATGAACTACGTCTTTGCCATGACTTACAACCTAATTGCCATACCAGTTGCCGCAGGCGTTTTTTACCCTTCTTTGAAACTAAAATTACCTCCTTGGGTTGCTGGTGCTTGCATGGCTCTCTCTTCCGTTAGTGTCGTTTGCTCCTCTTTACTTCTTAGGTTGTACAAAAAACCGAAACTGACAAGTATACTTGAAATAGTTGTAGAATAGTGATCAAACACGAGAAGGAATAACGACAACATAGCGTTTAAATCAATGTGCGGTGTTTGATCATTAAAGGAAACCCTCGAGTTTTGTATATTTTCGTGAATTTGTAAATGGCAATCTTTGTTACATCGTTCATCGTTTTTGTTTCGTGTTGACGCTTTCTTGTCGACGAAGAAACATCGCCGCCTTGATCAATGGAATGAAATCCATTGTATTCAGCAAATCTCATCCTTGATGACTTTGTCAAATTGAAGGAATTAGAAAAAATCAAATCTTGTTTTCTTATTGAATTTGTGGTTCTTCATTATTCTCTTTGACTTTTGAACACCGTCTTATTGACAAGGATATATGAGAGTTTTTAGTTAATGAAACAATTTCTAAGGGAAGAGGACTAGAGGTAGTAGATGTTGGGTTGGATTTGTTGGCTGGTTTGATCAACTGTTTAAACTAGTTGTTACGAAGATATTTGATAAAATTATTTTTTAATTTTTGGCTTTTAGCTCGTTATTAGAAAAAAAATAGTTCAAAAGATGTTTGGTTTTGATTTAAAAATTTGTTTTCCAATTCACTTAAAGTCATTTCTCAATTCACTTTTTCCTTTTTGATCGACATAAAAGACAGAAATTAACCAATAAATAAATAAATAAATAATTAAATTGTAATAGGGATTTAACTTTTATAGTCTACATGTGGCTCAATGGATAGAGTTTTCGCATGTGGAGCAGAATGTTTGATTGAGATTCGACCCTTACTGGGCGCAAGTAATCAATTAAGGGGTTTTTTGACTACGCGTATCTCTCTTTACTCCCTCCGGTACGAGTGTAATTTGTCCGCATCTTTCAAGAATAAGAAAACCTTCCACTCGGACCCTACCTTATGCGAAATACCGAAAAGGTCCTTTACTTTTATTTATAAAGATCAATTCTATACCTTTCTTTTGTCCGTAGGGGATAGCATACCCTTTATCCCGAAGTTAACGATTTATGGAAATGTTGAAAATCATACTCCAAAACAATTGTCTTATTGACCAAGAAGCTATATGTAGTTTTATTTGAAAAAAAATTTCTTAATTGGGAAAATGGAATGTTATGCTTTATTTAATATTTAGAACTTCTATCTCTTATATGATCTTTTTCGCACTATTCAATGCATTAATTTGACTTTAAAATTTTAATTTTTTTTAAAATAGAATTAAAAATTTATTAATTTCACATAATTAAATTACATATATTTAGATATTATGAAAATATATATTGATCGAGAAGACAAAAAAAACTTTGCTCGACCTTTTTTTATACATGGTGTAGATTGATATTATCGTAAGTATAGTGACTATTATTATATATATAATGTAATTCACAATACAAAAATGGGAGTAAGTATATTTTATATATATATATATATATATATATATATATATATATATATATATATATATATATATATATATATATATATATATATATATATATATATATAACTTTTTTGCGAGATATAAAGTAGTATAAATTATGTAGATTAATTCAAAATAATTTAAAATGTATATGTGAGACATATTTGCAGGTATCTATCTTTGAAGACCCTATTAGAGTATATAACATATTCTGGAACCTCAACCACAAGCTTAAGCTTATGGTTGAGTTCTTGAGCCGAAGGACTCTTTTGACCGTCCTCTCCTTATGGGTATGAGACGCCGTCGATCTTCCTTCTCCAAACCCTGACCATAAATTTATCTATGTTCGAGAACACTGGGTATGGTGATGATGATGATGTGAGATATATATAATAAATAGATAATGATGTAAAATTAGTGAAACAGCACAAAATAAACAAATGATACTAAATGAATGGGACAGAGAGAATATAAAAAAAGTTTGAAATTGTAGAGTCAACTATTCATGTGATTAGTGGTCAAATGAAGCAAACGAGTTTATGAGTATGAAAAATTGAACATAATATTAATACTTCTATATATAATCTTTGCTTGGGCAATGAGCATCAATCTATATTGGAATTAGAATCAGTAAAAGATAATGAAGTTGAGACTTTGACTTACACTCTAGTTATGAAGTTGAATGTTGGAAAAAATCAACCCAAAATAATAAAATAATTATTTTTTTTGTAAGAGACATCTATGTGTAATTTGCAGGTTTCGCTCTAGTTGAAGACCTTTGAAGACGCTTTAGAGCCGGAGGACTCTCTGACCACACTCTCTTGTATGGGTATGAGTTGTCCATTTTCCTTCTCCAGACCCTGACCATAGTTTGTCTATGAGCGTGATACACTGGGAATGATGATGATGATGATGATGCTCTAGTTGAGGACCTTTCTCGAGCCGGGGACTCTTTGATCAAACTCTTCTCTATGGGTATGAATTGTTGTCGCTCTTCCCTCTCCAAACCCTAATCATAGTTTTCTATGAGCAGGATACATTGGGTATGATGATGATCGATGATGATGACATTATCGTGTAATATAATTTGTATACTCTTATTTGTAACAGCTAATCTCTTGAGAGACCGTCTCTTTAAAGACATATTTCAAGCCTAACCCATCAAAAGATTAATGCCTACTTACCGTATTCTTAATGTCTACTTACATTTATCTTTAATGATTACTTATCGTATCTTTAATATGTAGTTACAATATCTTAAATGTCCGCTAAAATCATTCTTAATGCCTACTTACATATTACAATATTTCAATAACTAATTAAACATATAACATGCAGACCCAATTAAAGATGATATCTCAAAAATACCGTATCTTACAAATAAATTTGTATATATTATGAATTTATGATCCACAGTTTTCTTTAAACTTATTTGTGTATATAACTTACCTAATATTTTATTCACATATTTTCCCACTTTCACATCAAATATATTTTTCTTACTATTTTTATTTATTTATTTAGTTGTATTATTTATATTTAAGACTTATTTTTTAAAATAATGTAAACAATTCATTCGATCATACGTGTCTTAAACCCGCGTTATACCATTGGAAATTTTCTTTACTTATATTGTGTGTACGAGGCAAGCTGATAATGGACGGAATAATTCCTAATAAATTTTTAATATTTAATTAATCACCTTAATTTGTAAATCACCATAAAAAAATATCAATAAAGCAAATAAAATATAAAAGCATAAATTAAAATCCTAAAAATCTCACCTATAAAATTCTCCCACATAAGAGTGAGTTGTCAATATTACAAATTTCCGTTATTTAAAACTACCCCTGAATCCGTTACGCATCATTTAGTGACTATTCATTATAACTAAGGCTTTTCTCACACACACATATAGGGGAGGAATCCAATGAGAAGGGTAAAAAGGACTCTATACCCTTGATTTCACTAAAATAAAAAAAAATCTATGGTCACGATTGAACCAAAAATACATAATTGTAAAAGTAACTACGTGGCACGGAAAAGTAATTATGACATATATATTAGCATGTTCTTAAATTATAACATAGTATTCTTTTTTGTATATATAGTAACAAAACAAATTAAACAAAAATCCTTCTCATCCTTCTGATCATTTTAAAATTTTTCTCATTTGATCCTACATCTATATTACATATATATACATACTTCCTCCGTTTCAAAATACTTGCTACTTTTTGTTTTGAAACACTATTTATCGTTTAAGCTTATTTTATATATTACGGCTAATATATAATTAATAATATAGTCAAGTGGGATTTTGTTTGAATCGTCTAATCGCATACTTTCATAATATAAACTTTTTATAATTTTTATACTATAGCTCGACATATAAATAAACAAAATAGTACATTAAATTGCGTGAAAAAGTTAAATGTAGCAAGTATTATGGAACGGAGGAAGTATATATACATATATTTATATATAGGCTGAATTTAAAACACGTCTTTTAAAAAGACGATCTCTCAAAAGACCAGCTATTTTCTCAATACCTAACAAATTGTACCCATATCCATCTCCATATATTATAATATCAACAATTCCAAGACTTTATTTTTACCGTATGTCATCCCTGATCTCAAATAAACCATTTTGCATTAGTTTTTTGTTCTTTAGTACTACTTGTTTATTTCATTCTTCAAATCCCATAAACTTGCTATCCAAGAAAGAATTCATATGCACAAGGCATTGTTCTTTAGTACTACTTGTTTCTTATGGTCCTGCCATTTTTATCCATTAACGGCCCGTTTGGTAGATGGTAATAAACTGCGGCAATGGAAATGAAAAGTTAGTGTAATTTTGGTTGAAAAATCTCTTTGCTACCTTGATGGTCATGCTTGACAACCTTCAGTCATCTCATTTTGTTCATAAAATCCATTCCAATGCATTACCAATGGAAGAGGTGGTATTAGGTGGTAATGGAAATTTGTGAACAAATTTTTTTTTGTGATCAAAGTTTCATTACCATGGGGATGACATAAAAATGTTGATGAAATTTTACACTATAATCATTCTCGTTACCACCATTTAGTACCACTAACCAAACGGGCCGTAAGTATTTGTAGGGGAACTAAGAAAAATGGTACATAAATAAATTTTATGCGGGTAATGAGAAAAATGTGTATATGAAATAAAAATGTAAATTAAACACGTAGATCAGAATTACAGAAAGGATGTAGATCATAATAAGAAATTAAAAAAAACTAAAAAATGATGCAATTTTCGTGAAACAAAGTGAGTACTTCTCCCGTTCTAAAACACTCTCTTCGATTATGTGCCCTATTTATTGTTCAAGTTTATTATATACATTATGACCAATGTGATCTTGTTTGAATCGTCTAATCACATACTTTCATAATATTAACTTTTCATAATTTTTAGATTCGTATAATTCAAGATATAAATAAATAAAATAAGACATTAAACTGCGTACAGGGCCTGCCCTAAGCAAGGGCAAGACGGGCCTACGCCTAGGGCCTCCCAAAAATGTTATGTATACAACAATTTAGGGGCCCACAAATAATTTTTCGCACCGGGCCCCTAAAAATCTGGGGCCAGCCCTGACCGCGTAAAAAGTAAAATGTAACAAGTATAATAAAACGGAAGAAGTATATAATAAAATATAAAATTTAACAAAAGGGTGGTAATAAATATACACTTAATTTGGTTTGTATAATTGTTCTTTTTCCAATATTTGTGCACAACTTCTTTGACTAAGACCATTTTCAAACACGTAGAAAGTAGAAAAGATAAAAGTCATAAAAATGATCCAATACATGCACTTTCCAAGAAGTATCGTCAAACCCTCGCTGTCAAACACACTAGTCAAGGTCAAACAGATGATTCTGAACATGTGTAATGTGTCCGATCGTAATTACGTGATTTTGAATATTAATAAACAATATATTGAGTATCGTGGGTTTAACTACTGATCGAAGATTTTTTTTTTTCGCCCTTGTGATAAAGGTTTGGTTCTTATCGCCTACAAACTACAGTATGGACCTCTTTTTCTGTAAAGAATTTTCTAGCCTTACTTCTGAATAAAAAATAATTACTCCATTTATTTATTTATATTAGTATGAGAATCATTGGTTAAATCACTAGTTGATTACTTTCCTTTTAACACTTGTGAGTTGTGACAGAAGTTTATGTTAGAGTATATAACATATGTTGAACATTTAACTATCGGTTTAAGATTTTGGTTGAGTTGACTCTTTGACATGGTATCAGAAGCCAACATAACAAAAAATCACGAGTTCGAATCTCAACCACCCCTCATTCAACTTCAAGTATGTTATATTGATGGTTGAAACCCCGGTATATATTATATACTCTAACAGTTTAAAACTCATCACCTATAGAAATTATTCATTTTTTTCTTCTTAATCTGTAGAAATTCTCCAGCCTACCTATGAATAAAAAAAATACTTCATACTAGAATTAAATTAATTACTTTTATTATAGTTTAATTATTTGTTTTAGTCTTCAAACTAAAAATAATAATAAAAAATAACATGGGTTCATAAAATTTTGTATTTTTACTCTACCGTTGACTTTGACTTCCTTCTTACACACTTCCTCTATATATATGTACATATATGATGTAGATTTATTAGTACATAAGTACATTTATTCAATTCATAACCCTAAATGTTAACCTAAAAAAACACAAGAAAAAACAATTCCAACATAAATAAAAAAAAAAAATGTCCTGCTATTCAAGTGAATCTGAATGGCCATATTTCCAACATCAAATACAAGATTTCCATGACACAAATAGTTATACTTATGCTCATAAATCAACATACAAGAGAAAGTCTAGGGCATCCAAAAGGTCACCTGTTACGGTGTTGAATGCTGATGCATCGAATTTTCGAGCGTTGGTGCAACAGTTAACCGGTCGCCCTAGTGCGCCTGCTCGACTCAGGGCGAACAAGGGTCCGTTAACAATTAATTTTCGACGAGCAAAAGTGCTTGATGAATCGTATGTTTCGTCTATTCCAATTGGTTATGGTTCGAGTCAGTGTCACCCGACTCAGTTTCATCAAAGAAAAGAGCGGAAACTGGATGGGTTTGTTGATCATGACAGAAATGTGGTTGTATCATCAACGAGTAGTGTGCAAAGTGAGGCGTGTTTTCCGGTAACGGATGTTGGGATGGATTGTTGGGAAGATTTTGATGATGATCTTGTTGATCAATGTATAAGAGAATTAATTGGTGATGGTATTTGAGGATTCTTTGATTATACTCCCATTGTCTTTATGACTTTGCCACACTTTTCTTCAGTCTATTCGTTTTATTCTATACAGTTTTCTTTTAGAGAAATGTCTACATCTCTCCTCTACATGTTTCAATATCTCCTTTATTACCAGCCGCACAATTCAAATGGTCCCACAATTGCTTAATCTTTATGCAAAGTTCTAAATTTAAAAGATACTTGGGAGTAAGTCTGTATGATCAATAAAATACGTTTGGACGTAATAATAAAGATGAAGAAGACATACCAATGTTTCTTTGTTCAATGTTTCTAATGTCTAATTCATTGCTCTTACGCTTTTTATTGAGAAGTTAAATTTCTTCTTGATTTGCGGTTTTTATCTATGTCAAAATAGTATGTGGTGTTACAGTTAAGAATTAAGTGAAATTTTTTTTTTTTGTTACATCAATAAGATTGTATATATTCAACTAATTGTACGAAATGATCAGCATTCTTATTCATCTTGATTATTAACAAATTTGTTCCATGAAACTGAAAATTTTTTTATTTAGGTTTATTTCACTTTACATTTTTATAATAGTTTCCTTTTTTTTAATTTTATTCGTGCATTTTTACAGTTATTTATATTTTATTTTATTCTTCACCTTCAAATTAATTTATTTGGATTAAAAAAAACACTTTAGTAATACCACTCATTTCTAATCCATTTTGATTTTGATGTTGGCTTTGTCACCACTCAATTCCTAATTAATTTTGTATGTCCCATACGTTTTATTTTGGTGTAGAATCAATTTCTAAAAAGGAAAATGACTATTGAGGAGGAACATGGAGAAATTGAAGTATTTCTTTATCAAATTCTCTCTCATTGAGAAGTTGAAAATTTTTAAAACTTACTATAAATAGAAAAGGTATTAGATAAGTTTTATTTTATTAAGAAAAATTGACATTAATAATCCAACTTTTTAACAATCAGTTGTGAATGATTGCATTTTTTTATTTTCTAATAATCTAACATTTGTTATACATTTGCCTACAACATACCAAAATACTAATAATAGGTACAAATAGGGCATGCTGTTAGCAAACTAAAACAAAGGTTGGATTATTTATAGCTAACTAAGGGCAAATGTTGAATTATTAAATAATAATCTAAAGATGATATTATTTATAGCTAACTAAGGGCAAAACTCGCTTTCACCTTAATAGGCGATAATAAATTTATTATTGGTACAAATTGAAAACAATAAATCGAAATAAATGTCATTTTTATTATTATTGAATAAATCTAAATAGTTTAACTAGGCATCCAACAAGGGCTAAGGAGATCAACCTAAAATAATCAGCTATTGTTCATATGCACAACATACTAGTACATTATGTACAATTGAGACGCTCATTGAAGCATAACTACTAATTTTACACATGATTCTCCAAAAACGCCAAGACCGCCAAACCCGCAGCCCAAACATCGTCATCCAACACATGTTCCGCGGGTGAGTGACTTATACCTCCACGACATCGAACAAAGAGCATGCCCATCTGTTTAGATCATTGCCATTCGGAGTTATAATTATATAAGAATACTGATCAAGGAAAATCATCATCATCTTACCCAGTGTATCCCGCTCATAGAAACTATGATCAGGGTATGGAGAGGGAGGGAACTGGGAAGGAAGGCGGCAACTCATACTCGTTAAGGAGAGTGCGGCCATTGATCAAAGAAAATATTTATAGAATACACGAGGGAGGCAAAACGAACCTTTGTAAGATGAGCCATGGCCATGGCGTCGTGACCGGCCCCACTCATCAATTTTGGCACGTCGACATCGACATTACCGGCCATTTTCCTGAATGCCGTATGGGCCGCCGATTGGAGCTGCATGCTCAATTCGCTATCACATTTGACAGCATTTGCATCGTGCTGAAAACATCGGGCAAATTCCCATGATCAATATCAATTATCACCGAAAAGAAATGTATTAGAAAATCACGTTCAAATATACCTTGCGCTCAATCACACACGAAACGGATCTTTTATCACATATGTTGTACATTCTAGCTGATAATTCGTACAAAACAGCCTCACGGCCTATATCATCCATAGCGCGTAAATCTATAGTAAATGTCACCTGCAAAACGAAAAAATTCATCATGCTAAGATTTTGATACATTATTTACCCGACAACCTACTTAAATTACGAAAGGAATAGCGTAAGGTGAAGATCCTGCCTGTCCGGGAATAACATTACTAGCACTAGGCCATAATGATATTTCTCCTACAGTACAAACAAGCGATCCAAAAAGAGAATCGACAGTGCTGCACTCATCATCATACGATAAAAATTTCTGGGGTTGTTTACAAAGACTTTCTAGTAGTACAACCAATTCAGCAGCGGCTGCCATAGGATCACGCCGCATGGACATGGGGACGGTTCCGGCATGTCCTTGTGAACCTGAAACTGTAACCTGCACCGAACTTTACGTGAGAAAATTTAAGGTATCACCAGCTAATTTTCTTGCCAAAGCAAGATCCTTTAATATATCTCGAGTATCAGAGATATCCGATTACGATCCCAAAAGCACAACGCTATTCCGACTATCGAAAGCTTGAGTGTATACTACGTGCGTCAAGTGACTAGAGCCCAGCAGGGGCGAAGGCACAATATGGTCTATCAACCCGGCCCCCTTACTAATTTATAAAATATAATATAATGGCTATTTAGATATCACAAAAACAAGTAAAGGGGTAGAAATGAAACGTAAGGTATGTGGTTTATCTTTACATTATACAATAACCTTGGATTAATGATATTGATAATCCAACATTTCACCCATCCGCTATGAATAATCCCACCATTAAATTATTTTTAACAATCCAACATTTGCCCTTAGTTTGCTATCAGAATTCAGCATACTCTTTTATTTTATAATAATTCAACAATTGTCTTCTGTTTGCTATCAGCATACCCTATTAATATGTTGATAGCAAACTACAACAAAGGTTTGTTTATTAAAAAATAATCCAAAGTTGGGATTATTCACAGTGGATGGGTGAAAGGCTCGATTATTAATATCAATTTTTCGCCCCTGAGAGCCGGTAACGTAGGCCTACTATGTCAAGACTGAGACTTCGAAGCATAGCTACTTAAAAGAATAAGAGATGAAATGTGCGACCTTTTCCCTCAAAAGTTGTCTGGAGGAAAGCTCGGTTAGCCAGGACACAGGAGCGGAGGTCCTTCTGGTTCATGAAACAACTTTGATACTAGGTATCCTGAAAGATATTTTAACGAAAAGTCTTGGTGTGGTTGTGGGTAGTTTACATTTGTTTTATTTACATGGATTATAGATTATGCAAATCGAAGCAAGGAACAAGCCACATGTACCTTTAAACGTGTTTGTCCCGCAATTCCTTTGACTACGCCAAGTGGAATACCAGCAGATTCTAAAACAGGCCCTTGTTCGATGTGAACCTGCGGCATCAAACCGAAACAAAGTTGAGGATTATCACTTGAGCGAAGATTCGTACTGAGCCAATGTTCTTATACTATCCTTTAGGGCTACTAACAGACATGAAAACTCATATACCTCTACATAACCCCAAACAGACTCTGGATGATATTTAAGCTGGATCAAATTGTCCTGTGTTGCCTCAACAGTATTTTCCTTGAGGACTTCTTGTAAAGTTTTCCCACTGAACATTTTGGGTGGGGGAGCAAATTAAAATAAAATATTAAAAAACCAGGATAATGTGCATGTTAATAGATAGAAACCTCTTGTCTGATATGTTCAAAGTGGCTGCAGGTAAGATGCCCGCTATAGCAGCGCTTCCGAGGAAGGTCGACTGGAACCTCACACCTTCTTCATCACAAAAGGCAATCACCTATGAGCAAAAGAGCTGGCGTTAAGAGCGGAAACTAGAGAAGTTTCAGGCTTCCATATAGTCCAAAAAAGCGTCGATAAAATATTTTGTAACTCAAGTAAAAGCTTAAGATGATGGTTGAGGCCCCATGATATGTTATATACTCTTTAACATATTTGCATCCCAAAAACCCAGTTAGGATACGCTTCCATAGGAACATGCAATCTTATACTAAGGTAGATTTGATCATAAATACCAACAATTTCAAAATGCCCATGAAAATATTTGGTCGGACAAATCAAACACTAAATAGACACCTTTCCTTCCTCGCATTACATTTTTTATTACACACAAAGGATAGATGTGATTCATTTTTTTAGTACTTCCATAGTTTCATCTCTTTTTCTCAAAGTATGGTTTTTCATGCAACTTAGTCTACCAAAAAGTACATGTATTCAAATACAAGCATCAATTTTCAAACACAGCCGAGTATAGACAACATTTGGATCCCCGTAGAAAACGCCTCCTATAGTTGGCTCGTATGCAACAACGTAAGTGACAATTATGACATGACATTAGAATTTTAGTTACATAATCATTAGTTCATTACCCTGTATCACAGAAGGACATGCACCCAAGAACAGAGGAGTTGTGCAATTACATAATACAATTGACTTTTGCTCTTATCAGGATGAAAGAGAGAAAACAAGAATGTCAAAAAAACGTCCAAGAAAGCATTGGATCTGTGTAACACAGTTAAATATTCAAACCCATGTAGAGCGAATCTGCCGAAACAACATCAGACAAGCTACAGTTAGCAAGAGAATAAAAATGGTCGAAAGACTTGTCAAATACCTCAACTGGATACTTCAGCTTTTCCAATTTCTCCGTCACTTTCAAAACCTTCATGGCTGATATAGCAGAAATAATTCCAAGTGCACCGTCAAACTTTCCAGCATCGACTACCGTATCCTTTTTATAGCAAGACCAACAAAGGAATTCCATCAATAAACTAATAACTAAGAAAACCGGTATATAAGACACTGAGAAGAAGAGAGAAATGAAGCACCATATGGGAGCCCATCAAAAGAGCGGGCGCACTTGCATTCATACCATCGACCCGACCATGCACATTGCCGATATGATCTATCCACCTGCAAGTACATGTCAATAAAGCATAATCTGGTATAGTTTATACAAAGCACAGAGTCACAAAGAGATGCCTCACGTTCTCAAACCAGCATCCTCCATCCATTGGCGGATAACATTTGCAGCCCTTACAGAAGCAGGGCTCATGAATGTCCTCTCAAGGTAGCCATCCACATCGCTAACCTATCAAGTTAAACTAAAGTCAAATTACTCATGATCACACAATACATATCTTTATGACATAGAAGTAAGAATAAGACATACAATTAGTACCAAAGACCGCATAGCTCATCATCCAGATCAGTTGACAAGAAAATTTTCAAATTACCTTCTGACTGGTATGTTTGGTTGTTCGTATTAGATGGTGAGAATGGTAACGAAAAGTTAGCGTAAATGTGGTTGGAAAGGTTAATGTTCTTGCTTTTTATGCTTTGATCATCTCAATTTCTTCACAAAAATTCATTCTAATGCATTGCCATATGGAAGGTAATATTAGATGGTAATGAAAAAATGTGAATAAATTTTTTTTCAATGATCAAAGTTCCATTACCAAATCAATCTCATTACCACCATTTAGCACAAACAACTAAACAACAAATAGAGTAATAAATTTTTAGAAATGGACTTGCAAACATGAAAAAAAATAACATTAAGAATGTAATTGTGGACTGTGGAGTGTTCAACCCATAAAAACCGAGAACAAGGATTTATCTAACACTCCATTTTTCCGAAACTTTATCCCAATTAGGGGAACTATATGCAGTCCACAACTTTTAACAACTTTGTCCCAAATTTTAGGCTTAAAGGCAATATAAATACGTTAAGGTAATGTAGTACAATCGTTATAACTGATACTTCGAAAGTAGCATCTGCCTCTCCGATCTTATACCCGTTTGGTATCGAAATCTACTGTGTGAAAATTGGATCAACCCATGGACTAGACTACTAGAGTAACACTAATATTCAATAATTTTCACAAGCATCAAATTATTCAGTTATTCTTTCTTATATTGATACCATAGCATGTGTTGATAAAATAAGCATATTAACTGTATCATCCCTAAGTATCATTGTCAATAATTCATTAATTAATAAAAGTCTTATGTTGATAAAGTACACATTTTGATCAACTCTACCCAAATCAAATCTTATTATGAAAATAAACACTTATGTCATGGGGTAAAAGCTACATCTTTATTTCAACTACTCCTATTATTTTAGTTATTATGACAAACAAGATACTCTCCCTTTTCCGATGGATTTGCTACATCTACCGTAAACAGCTCTCAAATGTAGCAAATTCAATGAGACGGAAGAACAATTCTATATGATTTAAATCTACTTAGTCCTATGAAGCTTCATTATTCATGATGTTGAAAATT
Source organism: Amaranthus palmeri (assembly GCA_019776075.1). Classification (NCBI taxonomy): domain Eukaryota; kingdom Viridiplantae; phylum Streptophyta; class Magnoliopsida; order Caryophyllales; family Amaranthaceae; genus Amaranthus; species Amaranthus palmeri. The sequence continues at coordinate 2,026,292 of JAAKBH010000271.1, read as the reverse complement.
TGATAACAAAATATGTCCTAAATCATCATTATACCCGGTATATCCCGCACGTAGAAAACTAGGGAAAATTTTCCTAAATCCCAATCAAAAATAGACCACCAAAAAAAAACTTTTGCACAAAGTACACACAACTTTTAAAGCTTAATCATGAAGGTTCAATCAAGAATAGTATACCTTCCCAAGTTCATTTAATCTTGAGACTGCTTCATCCCTTAGAAACTCTCTATACAAATCATGGCCCACAGCTTCATTTTCTTCACTTCCTAAATAAAAGATTTAAAAATACAATAATTAACCAAAAACAAAGTAATTTTTCAATCAAATTATACAAATGAAATTCAGATCTTCATACCATTTTTTCATTAAAACACATTATTTATCCTTATTTGAATACACCAACTACCAATAAAAAAACCCATTAACTAAAAAAAGTTTAATTATTAGATTCAATTAGTTAAACATAATCAGATTTTACAAAACTAATTATAACCCATTAAGAATCAAGGGTTAGGTAATACTCCTAATAACTCATCCAGAACCATAAACTAGCCTAATGGTCGAGTGTAAACTAATTAATTAATAAAAAACAGTATTCTTCATCAAGATTCAAACCAATAAAACGAAAAAATTAGAAATCAAAGATGTGGGTTATGATTGTTAATTAGTACCATGTAAGATATCAGTAGAAGAAGAAGCAGAAGAGATAACAAAGAGTAAGAAGGGTAAGAAACAGAGAGAGGAAGCCATTGGAGGGATGAAGATGAAAATGAAGGAACAAGAGATTGGGCGGCTAGCTAGCGGCTAAGAGGGTTGCTAGCTAGTACACCTCCTCTATTGTATGTGGTCTTAAATTCTATATACTTGAATTAGAATTAGATATGGGGTCCATTTGATTTTGTTTGATACTCCCCCGGCACTAGAGGTGGTCAAAACAGACCTGATGATCCGATAAATATCCGATTATATAACCGAACTCGATTTGACCCGACTTAAAAATGGATCCTCAATAATGTAAAAACTAAGGTGAACACAAAACCCGATTTTGAACCGACCCGAAATGCTGGACCCGAAATCAACCCGATGACCGAGTGAACACCTCTATCCCCCCTATTTAGATTGTAACAAAGAAACTTTATACGAATAGCTAGTTTTTTGACAAATCGTCTTTTTGAGAGATGTATTTTAGGTCGAGTTTATAATACATTAATGTTTATTTACCGTACTGTTAATGAATTTACTTATGGTATTCTTAGTGTCTACTTTCAATATCTTAGATGATTACTTACATTATTCTTAATACTTTCTCCGTTCTGAAATACTCGCTACATTTCGAGTTTGTGCACTATTCATCGTTCAAGTTTATTTTATATATAGCGACTAATGTGTAAGTAAAAATATAGTCAAGTGGGATCTTGTTTGAATCGTCTAATCGCATACTTTTATAATATTAACTTTTTATTATTTTTAGATTTATATAATTCAACATATAAATAAATAAAATAACGCATTGGAATGCGTCAAAAAGTGAAATGTAGCAAGTACCTACTTACAATAATTTTAAAAATACTTCATATGATTAACCGGCTCAATTAGAAATGATCTCTCAAAGACATCGTCTTTGTGTTACATAAATATTAAAATAGTATGTGAATATTTTGTATTGTATGAACAACGACTGGCATGAATTATATGAATGAAATAAAAAGAAATCTACCTATAATTGTAAAAGAAATTATAGCAAAATAAAAAAGACGGACTAAAAGAATGGGGGGACAAAAAGATTAATTAGTAGGGGTAGTATATTCTAGTGTTACTTTTGGAGTGGAGATAAGCAAATTGGCTATCTCTCTATCTTAGCATCTTCATTGCCCTTCCACTAGAAGTAGTACTATTCCTACTTGCTAGTGCATACTCACATCTTCAATTCTTCCTTGTTCAACTTGTGGTTACTCACTTTTTTGCTATTTGTTTGAAGAAATATGGTTCCAACTCCCAATTGTCAGGGACGGAGTAAAAGTTAAAAATTTTTTAAAGGTTCTGTGTAATTTCAAAAATTATGCTGAACATGCTCAGAACCTCTCCTGTCAGTTGTTATGAATAGAGGTGTTTAACTTGGCGGGTCAATTCAACGTGTTAAAGGTTGAATCACATTTTAATGGGTCATTAGTGGGTCGGGTCAATAACGGGTCTTTGCGTAAAGGGTTGGGTCGGATAGTTATAGATATTTGTTGTAAAAAAATATTTTATCGCTTTTTTTATATTGATATTTTAATATGATATTGTTATATTTATAGCTTGAATTGACCTAATGGGCCATAAAGTATAATAAAAAAACTATTTTATGAACTTTTAAAAAACAGGTTAAAGTGAGTCGTAAATAAATGGATTTGACCCGGCCCGGCCCATTTAACACCTCTAGTTATGAATGATTAGAGATTGTTATAAATTGGATTTGAAGTGGGTTAAGTTAAATTCAAGTTTGTTTATAAAATTCGAAATCTAAATTTGTATTATGGAAAAATTGAATTCAAATTATATTTAATCCACGTGATCCAATGACGGGTTTGGGGTTCTAACTTAATTCTCTATGTGTAATTACTAAATGAATTTTACTTTTATATAACTATTATTTTTACATTTTTAAAGTCTAATTAGATCTAGAAAGGATATATAAATCAAATCTTGTTCTAAAATAGATCTTAGCGAATTTAGATAAGATTGTGAGTGGGTTTTAAGGAGAATTTAGATCACAAAAACTCGTGTAAGATCGTCATATTCTAAGATTATAACTGGGCCGATTCATTGTAGGCGCGTGTGCTACGCGCGCACCTTAAAGGTATCAATTTTGACCTTAAAGATATCAATTTCAACGTAAAGTAGTACTTTAACAAAGTAAATTGAAATTGATATCATTAAAGTCAAATTTGATACCTTTAAGAGTAAAATTGAAAAATGCCTAGAAAATGAGAAAGAAGAGAAAAAGCGCGATGGGCTAGAATATTAGGTTGTCTTATTCTAAGACGATCTCTCCCAAGACCGCCTGAATTTAGATTGGGTTTAAACCTAGAGTGAGTCTATGTCAAATTTAAGACTGAATTATGGTTAGATTTGGACCTAGAGCAAGCATGTGTTTGGTTTGAGTCAAAAAAATGTATGGCCCAAACCCACTTACCTTTTTCAATCTATCTAGACCTAAATTCATGGTTTATGCCTTTGATTTTGGACTAATAATATTTTTTATTATTTAAATATGGTGATTTTTTTTTTTTTGCTAAAATCGTTATGACAAAAAAATACGTTTGACTAACAACCCACGGTAATCATAAAAATTTAAAATTTATACGTTACACTTAATTATACCTCCACAAAACCTAAGCATATGGTTGGATCATGTTTAATCGATCCAGTCTTGGATGCTATAACGCTAAATGAAATTGATAAGGATCATCATTTATACTGGAATACAAATGTTGGTTATGGGGGGATAATTTTTCGTTCGTTTGATCTTATTGAAATTAGGGATGAAAACAATTAAAACTCTACAGAGTAAAACCTTATTCGCACTTAATCTCTTATTATGTAATTAGTATATGAGCGATCTCGAATGTCAATTGGAACTCTACATGTATATGAAGATCCCTGTAAATATTAAAAGTGTGATTGTGTTGTGATTTCTCACCACCGTGCACTTTTATCTTATATATTCGTTCACTAACTTTTACGATAATATCCGATCATAAAATTAATGATAACAAAATTTGATTTTAAATTGAGTTGCATTATTTGAGTCATGCAACTCATCTATGAACAACCATAACATACAATTTCATGTAGTGAATTGAAAGCTATATATTTTGACAACCCATAACATTATAAAAAATGTGAAGCAAGAATAGAAAATAAGCTTTGATTGACTGGGCCTGAGAGACGGTCTCTAAGAAGACTAGCTGGAAAAAAAAATCCTCTAAAAATTTTATACCCGAAATAAATTTTAATACTATCGATGATAAGAAAATAAAAAAATTTATTTATTAAAAAATTTATTATTTTTTTTTGAAAAAAAAACACCCATATATATATATATATATATATATATATATATATATATATATATATATATATATATATATAAAATTTATTATTATTATTATATAAAAAAAACTAATAAAAATAAATTGTGAAACTAAAAAAAAAAACTCTATTCAATCGTGGTTCTCTTCCGTTTTTTCCCCTCGTAGAAAAGCACCAGGCGAGGCAATTAGGCGCAGCCAGTGGGACTCCCGTCACTAGCCACCACTTTCTAGGGCTGCGGTTTTCCCTTTCTTCTTCCATTTTCTCACCATTTTTAGGTTAAAATTCTCAATCACGTAGATCTGAATCGGCTAAATTGTGTTCGCTTAATTTTTTTGTATTTTTTTAGATTATTTGCTTTGCGATTTCAATTTTTTTTTCTAATAGCGTTTTTGGCTGAGGTTTAATCGGATTTTTATTGTATTTTGATATGTTTAAAATAGATTTTGAATAAAATTGCTGATTTTTCCGGTGATTGACCGCCGACGAGGAGTAGTGGACATCAGGCAGCAGGATACGTCAGTTCAATTAAAATAGGTTTGTGGATTATGAATTCAGCAAGCAAACATAAACATTGATTAATTGTATTCTTTTTTGTGGATTTATCGCTAGACAGGGACGCTTTGTAGAATTCAATTAGGTTAGAGGGCTATGATTTATGAGTATAACAAGTATTAATTTCAATTAGGTTTGCCTACAGGCTATAATACAGAGGTGAGAGTGTGGACTCCATATTGCCGGACAGGACGCTTTGTGCACGGAGCTGTTTTACTTTGTTTTTGTTGTACAATGAATGTTCTATTTTTTTTGGTAGAAAAACATTTTCTTGATAATCTTTCCTAGAACAATTAGATAAAGAACTTTCTGTTGTCCACGGAGAAAGAGATAAGGGCAAATGAAGATTTGGTTAGAGTTCTAAAACCTAGCAAATTTCTCGTTGGGTGTCTCTACCAGCAATATGCACCTTTCCTTTCTGTTTACTCTTAATTAATATGCATTGTTACCTGTGTATTTTGTTTAATCTTATAAAGTTATTATATGTTTTGATGGAAGTATTAGTTTTACAGTTTTGTTATGAGTTACAGTTATGGTGATCATTAATGATAACCTTTGACGTGAAATTTTTATGTAGATTTTGAAATTCTTTGGAGAATTTTGGAATTTTCATCCTTGTCATGTTCATTTTGAGTTAGAGCTGTAACTTGTTTTCTAATATGGTTTTTACTCAACCCAAAGAATAACAAAAAAACCTATATGCTTTCAGATGTTTCCTTGCGAAGAGTCTTGGATTCTTGTTAATGGGTGCTCCTAAGCAAAAGTGGACATCAGAAGAAGAAGCAGCACTAAAAGCTGGAGTACGCAAGCATGGGTCTGGTAAATGGCAAACAATACTTAGAGATCCAGAGTTCAGCAACGTTTTACGTTCTCGTTCAAATGTGGATCTTAAGGTTGGATATTGAGTCTTGAGGAATTTTCATTTGTTTGAACGCATTAATTTTTCTACACCGTCAAGATTTTTAGATGATAGAGGGACAGAAACTTCTTTTTTGACCTAAGTGATCATCTCTTTCTAGTTGAACTTCACATGTACTAATATGAAGGTTTGATAATTATTTGTGACAGGATAAATGGAGAAATATTAATGTGACTTTGAGTGGCTTAGGATCTCGAGAAAAAGCCAGGCTAGCCCTTAAGAGGAATCCCCAGATTCCCAAACATGAGGACAAGCTTTCATTGGTGAACAAAGTCACAAATGATGAAAAAGATGTCCAAGCCGAACCTGTTGTTCCACCCAGTGAAGCTGTTCAAGTTACTACTTCGAAGAAAACATACACAAGGTCTTAATCTTTTCAACTAACATGTTTGTTACTTGTTTATCTAGTTGTTTGAACATTGAAGTGTGATAGTTGTCGTCTAGTGTGGTAGATTGATTCTTGCTCTTGTTGTTTGGATTATTTAATACGAATGAATCAGCTAAGTCTTACCAATCACCTTTACATGATTATTTCAAAAAAAAAACCCCAGTTTTATATGAACAACTGACGAAATAAGTTGGTCAAATTATCCACTGCAAGTCTGCAACGACCTATTTACTCTGCAGGCCTAGCTAAAACAGTATTAGTAGGATTTTTTTGGACTCTAACCTTTAAAAAGAAAGATAGTCTCTCTTTTTTCCCTCATGTCCCTCTGTATTTTTATGTGGTTGTGTGGCTAATGCCAATTTAGGGTTCTATCTCTACTCTTTTCCCCTAATATTTTCCAGAATTGAGTTCACGGATGTGCATGATGAGTAGATTCAGTTGAACACCTGGAGAATGTCTGCTAACTGCTAAGTCATCAATTTAAATCCAGGAAGGGAATCATAATAGTAGTTGTAAACATTTAAAGTATAGTTATATAAGATAATTGTTGCTTAAAAAAAAAGAAGATAATTGTTGCTTAGCTATTCTTTTACAGGTTCACCAATTTTGGTAATGTCCCCTTATCATTCCAGAATTTATAGTATCTCGTCCTCTCAACATGTCATTTTTGAAAATATTTGGCGACTTATAGAAATGATTAGTTCTTAGTGCATGATAGATTATAGTGCTTTGGACAGTTCATGTGGTATGATTTTTAAATATTTAGGTATTGATTCATTCTTTGCTTTATTTTTGTTTAGGTTGGAGAACCATATATTGGAGGCTATTACAACCCTTAAAGAGCCCAAGGGTTCCGACAGGAATGCAATTGCCATGTACATAGAGGTATATAGTTTTTTTTTTTTTTAATTGAGATGTTAAAATCCTTGTTGTGCTTAGCGGTATCATCTTATATGGCTGCCACCCCTTGGTTTTGGTTTTCTGGTTAAGGAAACATCTTCATACAAATACTCGACGATGCAAAAACAAGGTTGCATCACAGTTACCGTGACGCAAAATATAGGCCACATTGACCTCCATTTTCAGTTGACTGTAAAACCCATTTCGCAACCATCACTGCTACCGTGATGGAAAATTATAATATTAATACCTTTGCGTTTTTATTTGTTACTTTTTAGGTAAAGTTATAATTGATATACTTCATTTGTTTATTCGTATTTTTCATTTGTCTACTGGCTTATGCTTGTACCAAGGCCCAATTTGATTCACCTCTAGCTTGAACTCTCATGTGTCCTATGTTAAATTATTCAAGGATCTGATTCTGGCTAGCATGAAGGCACTGCTTTAATCTCCTAAGTTCTCATTGAGGATACAAATCCATGCGTATAGTAAATTATTGAATGACCAACAGAGTTTAATGCATATATTATTTCATATTTTATGCTTCATTAAGTCTTAAAAAAATCGATAGCCATGCTATCAACCCAAACCTTTACCTATAATCGTAGAATTATCATATCTATTAAATACTAAAGACAATTGAGAGATTGATTTCTGAACTCCAATAACCACTCCTATCATAGGTTAACAATGTTTTTCCCTTTAAAAAGGTGGCAAGTATGACAATGCCAAAGCCTTAAAGTTAATCCTACATGAGGTCAAGTGTCAAGTCAACTACACAACTAATAATTATCAAGATAAGAGACCTTCATTGACAAATATCATTCTTTAGTTGACTTATTTAGTACTATTCTACAGCTAAGTCAAACAAATATCAAATTATAACGACCATCACATATACTTCTTTTCCCTTCTTTTTGTCATACTCTCTTGCAAATCACCATTGTTGGGAAAATTGTGGCATTGTTGTAGTTCCTTATGCAAATTATAACTTTTCACGTCATTTGTCATTCATGTTATGTATCCATGTAATTTTCAACTTACCTTTCCTACTAAAGTGGGCTAATTTTAGGTCCTCTTAGCACATTTTTAAACCAACATTACCATTTTTTTATTGTCTTCAATATATGTGGCTCCTAAACCCTTTCTTATGCCTTCATTTCGAATGGTATTTTTTAGGGTATATCAACTCATCTCCGTTCAAGTTGAATCTGCATCCGCCCTACTTGTCTTACTTTTTCAATGATTGTCAACAGAAATGTTAGCATTCCTTTCTTATAAGTACCGTTTGATTCTTTCTTGTCCATGGATTTTTATGTTCTATGGGTTTGATTTCATACAAAAATCAAGGTGAATTGATTTCCTAACATTTAGAAGAGGTTGATAGCCCTTGACTATATTTTTTCATTTTTTCTTTTGTTTTGTTTTATTTCTACAAGTCACTAAATGGCTCATTAAATTATTTGTGCTACTAATTTATGTGAAGTTGCAAATGGTGTTTGCAATTAAGAGTCAATTGGAAACGAACTCTTTGTTCTTACAAAGGTAAGGTTGTGTATATCCGACTTCTCAAAACTCCTTCAAGGCACGAGCCACTTGGCACGGAGGGTTTACTTTGCTTGCTGCATTTCATGCAAAGGTTGTGAGCTACTTCAAAGTTCTAGCTAGTTATGGAAAGATTTCTGAGTTTAGAATTGTAATATGTATATTGTGCTTCTACTCACGTCATTATTCTGGTAGGATCGGTATTTGGCGCCTCCAAATGTCAGTAAACTACTGGCTTCAAAATTGAAGTTTATGACTTTGAACGGCCAGTTATTAAAGGTGAGGATGTCTTGATCTTATTTGATTTTATGTTTTTCTCAAGTTGATTGTGTCTCAGTTTTGGAGTACCAAGCCCTTCTGATAGGGGGCGGTCACCACCATTGATGGTGTTTGCTTGTAGCATGTATGATGTGTGTTCTTTGAAGAGCATAATTAATGCACTTCTTGTGCTATAAATTACCTATTGTTGCTCGCATTGGCATGGTCATGGAAAGATACACTTTTGTTCTTATCAACATGTTTACTGCTTTCCTGAGAATTGGTATAAAGTGAAAATACTTCCGCCATGTTTGAGGATGTCTTGACTTAACTTTTACTTTTTTTGGGGCATTTTCATGACCCTGTATTTTTCTGTCGAGGGTTGATTTGTTTCCACTGTAGCACTTTCCTGTTTGAGTGTCATTGTCATTGTTGAGGTTTCATCTAACCGATTCATTTCTTGGGTTAAGGAAGGTTTGTGTTTCTTATTTCACATTAACAATATTTTTTTGAGATTCTTCATCCATTGTCTCATCATGTGATCCATCATGCATCTTATATGTCTGGTTCCTTTTGCTGTTTTTTTCACTTTTCTGCTTTACTAGAATAAATTTACTATCAATTTCGGTTCTGTTTATACAGGTAAAGCGCAGGTATAAGATATCCATAAGCTCATCATTGTCAGAGACCAGAATAAATTCTCCATCAGATGGTAAACTTAAGGAACTTCGTATGCCTGAAAGAAAGGATCTTAAGATATTTACTATGTCTGAGGTTGTTGCGGACTTGGAGAAGATGAAAAGCTTATCTCCTCATGAAGCTGCTGCCGCAGCTGCACGAGCAGTGGCGGAAGCAGAAGCTGCTATAGCAGAAGCTGAAAAGGCAGCAAGAGAAGCCGAGGTTGCTGAAACTGAGGCAGAGGCAGCTCAAGCCTTTGCTGAAGCAGCCATCAAGGCGTTAAAATGTCAAAAGCTTTGTGCATGGTAAAGTTCATGCTTGATTTCACTTAATTGTGTTATTGTGCAATTTTGGGTTAGTGTGAATGCCGGGGGCGGTTTTATCCAAAGAAGTGATGGTCATGTCAATTTAAGAACACTCTAATTGCTTAATCTTTTAGGATTCAATACCACTAAATAGTCTCAGTTGCAGATTCTCAATAAATTGACTTGTTCGGTGTTATCATGTCAAAGCTGTTGTGTCTTTGACTGAATCATATGGGAGCTTAGTCTTGCTCTTTTATGTGATCCTTATCTTTGACAACCACTCCAGTGAGCTTCCTCCACGTCATTGTCACAACTTGTCATCGGTTGTCTTATTCATGTGCTTCTTCTGCTTGCAATGCAGTATTTTGTCATAACCTGAGCTTTTTCCTTTTATCTCCTGCTTTCTTAATCTCTGATTATTCCTCTGTTGCCTTTTCGATCCTTAAAAAACACTTCTATTTCTCTGATTATTGTTGTTCTGGATTCTTCTTTGAGCATGACACATACTATTGCCATCAAGTAGAGGCGCAATTATTAGTGGATGAAGGTTGACCACGGTCCACCCTTAAAAATCCATTAAAATTGTACTACATATGAAGTATTCTGCCTAAATTATTTGATTCAAGTTTTATAATGTTAATCTTAATATGTAAATTTCCGGCCTCTCATCACCTAAAGTCTTGGCTTCCTATGCCTTAAACTGACATTGTGATACGTTTTCTCAATATGAACTAGTTTAGATATTCTTGTATGTAAGGGTAAGTAGGAGATCCTTGATTGATCATTTCTATGATATTTGTTGAACAAAAATTCTTGTGAGAGACGGTATCTTTGAGAGATCATCTCTAAGTGGGCCCAGCCCATTATACTTTTTTGTAAGTAGACGTTAAAAATGATGTAAGTAGACATTCATTAGGATATGGTAACTAAGCATTAAGAATAATGTACGTAGGCATTAAGAACACGATAAGTATTAATCTTCTGTTTGTTGAACCTTGGCAATATTGTTTGCTTCCTATACAAAAACGAGAGCCATTCTCCCCCTCTCCCTCCCCCACCTCCCTTCTCGGGCATCTCTCTGATTCTGTCTACAACCATTGTTTATCTTTGCAGCTGAAATTGACGTATGACGCAGACCGGCTTGCTAGATAAAGCTCGTGTACATGTCGGTTTCCGAACTACGGGTCACATTTATCTCGTGTACCTGTCGGTTTCCAAACTATGGGTCACATTTAGCTCGTGTACATGTCGGTTTCCAAGCTATGATTCACATTTGACGCTCGTTGCCGTGGAATATTGTTCATATTATAGTGTAATTAGTAATATGCTTCATCTCTTAAATGTTTATGCTGATATTAATGTGAAGAGGGGTTTTGTTTACTCCGAGGAAAAATCAATCTTGGTATAATAGGATGTTTTGAGTGTTTTAAGAATTATGAAGGAATCGGACACTAGTCTGGAAGTTCAAATCTTGATGAAGAATATTCGATTCGATTTGATTAAATGTTTTGGATATCTATGTATCAATCTTTCGTATTTGTACATCGTGTATCTAGCCTATATAAATTCAATGCTGTTTCTGATCATTTTTGGGGCCTAGGCAAAATATAAAAAAGGCCCTTGTATAGTTTTGGTTCTTTTTTCTCCAATTATGCGTTATATTAAAAAAAATCATGACACTAATGTCAAATAAATATACAAACTTAAGATCATATAATGATAAAATACTTATGTACAAATTAAATTTTTAATATTAAGCATTTGCTCAATTGGGGTCATTTATAAATTGGGTCCTATACAGTTGCACCTTAAAACTATCCTTAGGAACGGCCTTATATATGATTATTCTATCTCAAACATTGATTTTTATCACTGATTTTTCGTACTATTTAAAAGTAAATATAAATATTTAAAATATTAAATGACATTTAAAACAAGTTAACAATTGTTTCTAAGCAATCATGACTCGTGAGTATTCAAATTGTAAAACATATACTCGTTTATGACAATCTTGGACCGTGTGATAATGGTCAACTAATCTAATCAAATTGATTTGAATATTCGTTTTTTTTTTTCGGGTGTGAAATTTAGTAACAATTTGTATTAAGTGAGAAAATAGTTTTATCAATTGTATTTTCAAATAGAAGTGTCCATGTGTGTAAGTAAAAATTTGCGATTCAATTTCTTGAGGTTAGATATAGTAAAAATTTGCGCGATTTTATTTTAGAATTTGAAATCATCATAATGACTTTCTATTATTTATAATATATCTCATTTGCATGTTCAAAGTTATTTATAGTAATTGAATTTGTATCGAATATAAAATTTTCGGATCTATGTAACGAGTTGATAGCAGATTGATATCACATTGATTGTTAGTCTTACTCTGATACACTATCTTTAACTTGGGTTTGACTACGTTGAATTTTCTTTGACTTATAGTATGGTATATAAATATTAGGATCTTGGACTCGAAACATTTTTCATACTTAAAAAACTCATTTTTAAGTGTTTATTAAATAATACGTCATGTTTAATGTTAAACTTGACACTTTAAATGTTAAAATACTTTTCTTTTTTTTATAATTTAAAAACACGTAACAGTCTCATATTAAGAATTAATGGTTGAAAGTCCCTTATCTTAAGCTATAAACAATGTATTAAATATGGAGATGAAATACTACAAATCTCATTGTTACTTGATCGTTCTTATTTCCTTCAAAATGCATCTCATATCAACAACAACAACAATCATAAGAGCCCGACCCGACCGACTCGCCTCCTAACGCTTTTAATACGTAAACAATATAATCAAAAAATAAATTTCCAATATTGTTTAAAGACTCTAGAATATATTTGATGAAATTAAAAAAAAATTACCGTGAATAATACAATCTTTTGTTAATTTTCCTACAATAATACCAACTATCGATTAACCGTGAATAATCCCAACTTAGAGAGGTAATATCCTAGAATAATACCAACTTTAATTTATTAACTAATTTACCAATTTTTTGGTCTTATAATCACCTATACTTCAATTTTTAACATGTTAGGGATATTCTAGGAAAACACCGTTGGTATTATTATAGTGAAATTAAAAAAAAATGTTGTATTATCTAAAAAAAAAAATGTTGTATTATTCATGATAATTTTTTTAAAAAATAAAAATAATAAATTATTATTCAAAAATAGATTAATACAAATAAGTTACTACTTTACGAAGGGAGTATTTGGTAGCAAAAAATCTTTGAATTTGGAGGGAAAGCTTTGGAGAAATACAGAAAATGCCGGTGTCAAAACCAGTGTCGTCTTCTTCAAGAGTCATCGCACATGTTGATATGGACTGCTTCTATGTTCAAGGTCTCTTCTTTACATCCTTTTTCCCTTTTCCTTTTCCTCCATTGTTGATTGTTACTTGGAGATTTTGTATTCGAATATCACTTCTCTATTCATTCGTTTTTGCCCTATTTTTGTGGTTTCCGTGTGATTGTACTTTGATTTTATCTTTCAATGCTGCTTTCAATTGAATTTTGAGTTGAGTGATGATTCTAAGACCTTAATTTACTTTTGATGTTGATTCCAACTACTGATATTTAACCCTTGAATGTTGCTTTCAATTGAATTTTGAGTTGAGTGATTATTGTTAGACCTTAATTTTCTTTTGATGTGGATTCTAAGCAGTGAACCATAATTCGTCGTGAATCACTCAAAATGGCTCAAAAATAGCCTAAAACCAAGGCTAATTCACTTTTTCGATTTGCGATTTGCGAGGCGATAATCATGTGACACTGATTCCAACCACTGATATTTAAACCTTGTCTATGATCATACTGTAATTTTATCTTTTAATGTTGCTTCCAAATTCTAATTGAACCAACTTAATGAGAAATTTAAAGCCTTAATTTTCTTGGGTGGGTTGTTCTTTAAAATTTTTAGCCAATTCTTATTATATGTTATTGAAACTTAGATTTACAGGTAGATACGGTAGAAAATTGAGGTAAATGGAAAGGAGAATTCACGTGAATGACCACTGAGACTAATGTATGGCTTCATATAGCTGATCTGAATATTTTGGGATTAAGATATTGATGTTGTTTGTGTTGTCTTATTATAAATCTGTATTGTCTTTGATAGTTTGCAGTATTGTAAACTGCTGCTTTGGTGCATTTTCACTCTTGGAGCTTCATGATTTATATTGAGGAAAGCCATTGTCTTTACTAGGCCCTAATTTGAATACACTTTTATCTGGAGTATCTATGATAAATTCAATCACTACAGATTTAAACCCTAGGGTAGATTGGAACTATGGAACAATAGCTTGTTTGAATTCAGTGCATCCGTTGTTGAGATTGAAATGAGTTTTGTAAAAGCGTAATGCCTGCTTTATTGACCCATTAATATTAGACCCACTAATTTATCTTTTTTAAAATAGTAAATCAACCCAATTGTAAGTTAAATATCTACCTGAAGCTTTTTGCTTAAATAGACTTCAGTTGTTTCTAGATATTTGAAAGTTAAGTAGATTCTCCCCTTAAGAAAATCTGTCTCATGTCTTTATTAATCACACCTTTCATAGTGGAGCAGAGGAAACAACCACACTTAAGGGGTCTGCCCACTGCTGTTGTGCAGTACAATGAATGGAAAGGTGGAGGTTTAATTGCTGTCAGCTATGAGGCCAGAAAAGATGGTGTAAAACGGTACTGTAATTACTTGAGTAAGCTATAGTATTTGTAATATTAATTTACGTGTCCCTTTAATATAGTATCCGTGCTGTAGTTCCATGCGTGGTGATGAAGCTAAAAGTGTATGCCCACAAATTCAGCTGGTTCAAGTGCCAGTTGCACGTGGAAAAGCTGATCTTGGTACCTATCGTGATGCTGGTTCAGAGGTGTGTACTAATTTCAAGATATTTGTATCTACTTTATACATTCTGCTAAAAGCATAAATGTACAGTTAAAAGTAATTTTGATCTATAGGTTATTGCAATTCTTGCAAGGAAAGGTCGATGTGAAAGAGCATCAATAGATGAAGTCTATCTTGATCTTACTGATGCAGCAGAGACCTTGTTAGCAGAGAGTCCTCCAGAGAGCCTGGATGACATGGAAGAGGAGGTTCTTAAGTCACATATTCTTGGTCTTGATGAGGTAGGGACATGTATGTATATATAATATCTGATGCTTTGCATTTTGTGCATGCATGTGGGCTATAAATGTTTGAGTAAAAAATCACTAATTAAAACTTTGTAAATAACAACATGCCATTACCTCAATGGGTAGTAGTTCCCGCATAGGCAATTTTTGTAAGGTTAGATGTATGCTATATTATCCTTGTAATAACAAAAATGTCATTTTTAATTGATCCCTTAATGCAAATATTATCAGCCATTTCACATAAATAAGAAGCGTCAATATTTTAAGAAACTATTTCTCTGTAGTCCTTGTTATACAAAACCAAAGAATTTTAAATTTTTGGCTCCATCAAGAAAAATCAATATTTTAAGAAACTATTTCTCTGTAGTCCTAGTTTTACTATAATTATTACCACATCAGGATGTAAGGAGGTTCCATCTCTCAATTAATGCAAGGATGAATTTGACAACATTTGATGGGAAGTTAATATCTAGTATCTACCAGGCTAATATGAGTTATACTTGATTGGTGTTTTTTCAGAATGTTACTGATATCAAAGACAAAGTGAGATTTTGGCTCCAAAGAAGTGATGCTGACCATAATGATAAGTTGCTGTCTTGTGGGGCTGTTATAGTTGCAGAACTCCGGAAGCAAGTCTTGAAAGAAACTGAATTCACATGCTCTGCAGGGATTGCTCATAATAAGGTGGTGATTAATTGTTTTTGTCTAATCAAAATATTGATTTTAAGCAACTAATTTTGTTCATTTTTATATGTTGGCATTATGTTTTCTGTTGTCTCATTAACTTTGAATTAAACTTGTACTAGATGCTGGCCAAATTAGCTAGTGGCTTGAACAAACCGGCTCAACAGACAATTGTGCCATCTGCTTCTGTAGATAAGTTTCTCGAGTCTTGGCCTATAAAGAAAATGTGAGTTTTTTCCTTGATTATGCTGCTTCCAGACTTGCTGAATCAAAGTTATTATAAATTTTTTGTTTTTAACTTTGTACTTTGCTTACTTGTATTTGTTATGTGCAAACAACTCATCTTCTGTCATCAACATTTGGTTTCTTTTATGTGCTACTTCCTCTCATGCAACACTTATTTTCAGGAAGCAATTGGGAGGAAAGCTGGGAGATTCCTTGAAAAGTGACTTAGAGGTTAATACAGTTGGAGAGCTACGACAGTTTTCGGAGCAGAAGCTCCAGGAACGCTATGGTTTCAATACTGGGTTAGTGTGTGAGACTTGAAATATTGACTTGTATTTCGTTTAGTTTATGTTTTTAGAGTTCCTAATGTTTATTTGAAGTCTCATAGTATGAGTAGGATTGTCCACTCATCTTTTGTAGATGACACTTGTGCTTTTTCTTGTTGAGGAAAGCGTGTCTTTGATATATTTAATTTCATAGTCGAGTTACTTCTACCATGAGATTAGATTTGTTGTAAAAAGGTAGATCCTTTCTCTACCATGGTCCATAAAGACAGCATTAATTGTGATGCAGGTCATTGTATTGAAGTTGATTTCTAATTTGAGTTCAGATTTTTGGAATCTGAAAAAGAACATTTTCTGTTACATAACGGGGATGTTTCTTAATATTTCATTAATGTATGTGGCTATAGGTCATGGGTTTTGGATTTACTTGTCTAAAGACCCATTTTAGGTGGGACATGGAAATCTTGGTCAATGAACTTTGCCGTTGGTCTTTCTCTGTTCTTTCAATGTAGTATGTGGGAGTGTGGGGTTTACATTTTGGTTTATGAGAACCAAAATTGACTTGTCCAAATGTCATACAACTGTACTCTTGCGTATTACTGTTATATTCTTTCCACATCAGCAATTTAGTTATGCCCTAGAAGAGGCCAATGAAGAAAATTCCAGTTGCAGTCATGATTTTAGTAACAGTCAAGGTGCCGTAGACTCGCTCATACATTGTTGTCATGGTTTTAAAGAAAATCAGAGTTATGTATTTCATTATTTTAATTTTTAAGATATTTGGAATATATTATCAGAAATGATACTTTTCAGGGTCTTGATTTTTTATTTTCTGCAGAAGGTTTGGAATTTATTGACTAAATTGAGAGTGCAAAATTTTTTTCTTTCCTGGTTTCAGATGAAACAACAATATCACACCGTTTCAACTGACTTGTTCTTTTCATGGGCAAAACAGAACATGGTTGTGGAATATTGCTAGGGGGGTCAGTGGGGAAGAGGTTAAGGGCCGGATATTACCGAAGAGTCATGGTTCGGGGAAGACATTTCCGGGTCCGCGTGCGTTGAAGTCGATTGACACAGTATGTTAATTCTCATCTCACCTTATGCAATACCAGTACTTTTTGACTGCTTTTACAATACTTAAGAGAATAGCTATCATTTCTCTCCTTTTTTCTGCGGGCTTTGACAATTATACATGCATGTATGGCAGCATGATGTTTGAACTTTAAAGTATTCAAAAATTCATGCATGAACTTCTGTAGAGTAAATTCATTTGTTCAGTATTGATGAGTTATTTAAAAGAGTCCTATGACATCTCAATTAGGTTATCTTAAGGAGATCAATAAGCAGTAACCTTCTTTTTAGTGAATCTATTAACTATTAGTATTTGAATGGTTGGGAGTTTTAAATGTCTTACGAAGGGTTGGCATGTTATGCAAGGCTTTATGTATATCTGATTGATGGTTTGTGACCTCCTGTCTTATGTATCATTCCCAGGTTTCACACTGGGTAAAGCAACTGTGTGAAGAACTTAGTGAGCGTCTTATTGCGGACTTGGACCATAATAAGAGGATAGCTCAGACTCTCACTTTACATGTCAGAGCATATAAGGTGAATTTTGACTTTTTTTTTGCTCCCTACTTTCCCTGCTGAATGGTGCTCTAATATCCTCCCGTCCATTGTTTTGTTCACTGTGAACCATTTTAGCAGTCAATTAGCACAGGATCCCAAAAGAAATTCCTTTCTAAGTCGTGTCCTTTGAGATATGGAACTCCTAAGATTCAAGAGGATGCTTTAAGCATGTTTCATGCTGGTTTACGGGAATTTATGGAAACACATGGAGTCAAGAATGACATAAATCAGAACAATGGATGGCGAGTGACTGGTCTTTCAATTTCGGCGAGCAAGATTCTTGGTGTACCTCAAGTATGTGCAAAATTTATTGTTAATTGTCTAGTTAAGAATTTTTTTTGTATATTTTAAGAATTCTTTGATAGATTCTCATCGTGAGCACTATTAAACAACTATACTTCACCCAGAACTGAAAACGTGTGATAACTGTGAACGTGTGACTTAGATTTGTAGTTGATTTCTCTTGAAAATTGCAAAAGCATATTTCTCTTTGGGGTACAAATGAATGGAAGATGAGCATATATGTGGACAATCATTCGAATTGATGTTCTTAGTTGTAAATTAGTAATAATGATTAAAGGCTTAATAAAGTACTCTTTGTTAGTGATAATCTCCTATAGTCCCATGTTGATTTGTCTTTTGTTAATGTAGCCAACTCATATTTGGAAATAATGATTTGGCATTGTTGAAGTTCTTAATTGAATGAAAGAGAAAGGAAATTCTTTAATGTTGTGTTGTAAGAGTGAAGGAACATTGCAAAAGGGTACATCAAGAAAACTTTCTTGATGGTAATTTACTATCAATAGTCTCTACAATTTTAAATAAACATATTTTTCTATCTTTTTGGCCATCATTATCACAGAAAAGTTTACTACTGAAATTTCAGAAGAATTTATTGGGGAGTTTACTGATTTCTTGATTTTTACCGAGATGGTTCACCATAGGGTTTTTGAATATAAAACGATATGAACTTTTCTTCATGTCAATAGGTTTATTCACATTATCAGCTTCATAGACATTTTGGGGTTCCTTGCTGTAGTGTTCTTTACTAAGACGTGGTTATGCTTATCAACTCAGTGAAAAAGCACTTGAGTTAACACCTAACGTGTCGACCTTTTTACTTGCTTAGAGTGCATGTGATTAATCCACTCACACCATGTACTTGGCTTATTGTCCACTTTTACTAGTGCCTTAGCTAGAAGCTGATAAATAGGCCTGTCTGCTTACTGCATTTGAACCATACCTCTCTGGGCTGGCCCAAATGATGCCCAGAAGCTACCAGTCCTTAGCCCAAAAATCCTATGTAGTTTCCTTCAGAGTAATTAATCTATCTGTAGAAAATTGTTAAGTGTCATCCTTTTTTGGGTTTTATTTGTATAACTTTATAATGAAGTTGTACTGCATTTTGATTCAAAGTTGGGTATATTTTGTGGATATATATGGAAGTATCCTGATTAAAGTACTCTTTGAGATATCTAATAATCCGTGTTCCTCTTATATTCTTCTGTCTTTTACACTCTCTGACAACATTGTTCTCTCGCTTATTTTCAGAAAATGTGCTGTTTCTGATTGTTCCTTTTTTGCTTGGACAGGGAACTTCTACAATAACAAAATTCTTTTCTAGTCAATGTGGTGAATCTGACATTTCATCAAAGGAGAAAGATGATGAATCTATCCAGTTTTCAGGTTATATAATGTTCCTGCTTATTGGTTATTGCCTCTTTTTTTTTACCGGCTTCAATAAAGGTAGACAGGAACAAACAAAAGGACAAATATTCATATGATACCCCTTTCTCTTGTGAAAGGATGTATGTCTGTTGCATTCTTTTCACTTTATTATACACTTGAGGTTTAACTTACCATAGTCTTAGAATTAGACTCGGGTCTTAATAAGATTATCGGAAATGTTTGCTCAAAATTGGTTGTTAGCATAGTTGGGAAAGTACCCCATTTCTTGATGAAATTAGACTAGTTTGATTGAGAATCTCTTTTCTTATTATTACCAGGCTCCTTTTTAATTTATATTAGGCTTCATTACTCATATTTTAGAGTGCTTCATTATTTATTATATATTCAGGCTGATAATTGATTAATCATTAGTTACTTACACTTATATTCGGCTCATATCTAATCTAAGCTCATTGTTCTATTATTGTCGTTACTTCTCATATTATGGTTGCTTCTACTATGTTATAATGTTTTTTAGCATCAAATATCTCTTCACTTTGTTACAAGAATTGTGTTGGCTTCAGAGAAGAAGCAGAACTCAGGAGATTGTGTTCTTATTGGGAGGGAAGAAAACACTACTACGCATGACTTTTCTTGTTTAGATCAGAATGAGGACAAGGCACCGTCTCTAAAAGATCAGGTTTTTCTTTGCTCATGAAAAACTTTTCACCCTGCAATATGCTCTTTCTCTCATAATGGATAGTGTGCATGAATGTTTATGCTTATGTTAGTTTGCTTTGTTGTTATTACTGTCACTAATTTACTTTGTTTCTCCCAGTTATGCTTACTATTGTGGTATCTATTGATATGGTTCAATGTTTGGTACTTCGCTTCCCTCGCGCCCTGACTCTTCTGCTTTGTGCCTAGTTTCTCGGACCCCGATTATCTTAATGCTCCTTAGGCTTTTTTTTTTCCATTTTATGCGTTGGCTGCACTAGATGTGGGAGCTATGATTAATGTATGTGAAAAGAGAATGGTTAGCTGAAACATGAATGAAAAGTTTGTGATATTCTGAGCTATTGCATCATTGTTTTAGTGTACCTATTTGTTCGTTATTTCTAAATAATTCCAAAAGCAACTACTCTTGTAAGAGACCGTCTCTCAAAGAGTATGTAAACTTAGGTCAAAGGAAGAAATAACTGCTTTTAATATCTAATTTTCTTGTCTACATTTTATCCTTTTATTTTTATAGTTTAGACCCACCATTATTTTCCAACATGTGATTATATGACTCAGAGAAACATGATTCACTAGTTAGTTCGCCTTTCAAATTTGCGATTCGCTCAAAATAGTTCAAAAATAGCCTAAAACCAACCATAATTCGCTTTTTCGATTCACGACGTGATTAGCGAATCATGTGACACTGGCATGACTTATCTATTGCTTGATTCTGTTCATTTCTCCACGTAATAGTCACGGAAATTTCCCAGGACAACATTTTACCCTGCTCTTTGGTGGACAAAGCTCCTACATCTTGCTCATTGTTGGACACTGCACCAGTTGATGCAAGCTTGGAATTAGCCATAAAAGGTGGTCTCTGCCCTATAAACAGTGCTATGGTTTATTAAGTTAATGCATTTACTCCTGTTTTGCTCAGTTTCTTGTATTCTTGTGGGTTCATACATAGATAGCAAATGTTGCTCGGAGATCGTCCAAGATGAGCCACCATATAAGTTGCATGGTAATGAGCCTGTTTTGTTGACTTTAAGTCCCGCTTCAAAAATACAGGATCAAGAAGTAAAAAAATCTAAATCAAAGGTACGACATTCTTGTTTCTATAGCTGTATTGTGATTTTGATTGTATTCATGATGGGCATTTGTTTGTTTTAATTGCTTACTATTCAGTGTGTTTAATATTCTAGATCACCATTGTGAAGGAAGCTGTTACATTTTAAATATTTATCATGTGAATAGTAATCTATTGTGCCTTTTCTTTTTCAAATGATGGTTTAGTTAGTTATTTTCATAAAAGAGAGTTACATATAACCCATTGAAGTCTTGAGATGGTTGAAGAGATTAGTTATAGTTGGCGATGAAGTATTAATAGCTAGTTTGGTTTTTTATATTATAAAGATGTCACCTACGCGTTATTCGGTTAGCTTCAATTATTGTACTAGTAGCTGTCCAAAATTGACCTAGATTAACCCAAATCGAGTATGACTCAGCTCGACCCGACCCAAAATAACCCGTAAGAATCAAGATGTTTACATACACACTAGAATAAAATTTATCTGACCCGAATTATCTTACTCGAACACCTGAACGTATACCTTTAACTACATGTCAGTGTGATAATGTTGCGCCTTTGTTGGATTCTTAAGCAAACTCCTAGTTCTTTTTAATGTACTTGCATGTTTTTTCTCATTCATGAAACTTTCAGTGTGATGGCTATTACATCTCTAGGCACTTAATGTTGCTCCCTCTTTAAACCAGGGCACACCTACAATTTTGAGCTTTCTAAAGAGATCCGACTATTCTTGCTCCCAGTTGAAGCATGAATCGAATGGGGTGCTCAAGGAAACCGATACGCCATCTTGTTCTGGTATTTAACTATTTATCAACTTTTCTCACATGTGAATCTTTAAGCAAACTTGAACGTCTATTTTATATACATAGATAGATTTGAATATCTTCTGCTAAAGTTTTTGACCTTTGAATTGTGGCCTCAAGCTCAACATCTTTATCTCCCTTGATAAGAGTATCTGGTTATGAAGTGTTGATATGCCGTCTTCCAGTCATCCCCATTCCACGATCATAACTTTTATGAGCGGAATGTAAAAGGGATGATGATGATGAGTCTGTACTTAGATATTATAACATTCACTAGTGTGTGTGGATTTTAAAGAGGAAGAAAAGGGATAAATGAGTTTTCCTTCCAAACCTTTCCGTTTTAGGAGAGATTCCTTTACACCGTAGAGTGGCATTGGCTTTATATTCCTCCGTTTTATGTTTGATGATGGAAGACGGACTAACATATATTAATTTTTTTTGAGCTACTCCTTAAGAAATCGTCTCTCGGTGAGACGAGCTCAACACAAAAAGCTCATATGCTAACAATTGTATTAATTGTGCTATTCAACCCATGTATGGGTAACGTCTCATAGTGAGACCGTCTCATTGTGATTTTTTTAATAAACAAGCTCTAATATTGTCTGAATCCGGTGGATTTTTGAAGGTAGTAATGCAGTTCAAAGTAGTCAGAATATGGGTAAAAGGGAAAGATGGAGTTACAATGCTAATGAGATTGATCCAACGATATTGGAAGAGTTGCCAGCCGATATTCAGGAAGAACTTCGTGACTGGATTCGACCTCAGAAGCAGCATCATACTCATACACCCAAGCGCGGTAGTATCACTTCCTACTTCTTACCGTCAAAAGGCTCGAGCTCATAGACGTTCTTATCGAATTACTCTATAATTCTGTATAGTGCACGTTCAATAAGTTTTTAAGGTATTTAACAACATATGTATTTGATTATGTAATGTTATAATCTATTGTTTGGAAAACTGGTTGAGTTACAACAGCATATATAGGGCAGGATTAGATCAAAAGAACTAAAGGGAAAGGAGATTCTCAGTATCCAGCACAAGGCAGGGTTCGGGTGGAGGTTTTTCTTTTTTCCTGAAAGATACTGACAAATCATACTCGTTCCCCCAAGGAGGGAGTAAAGAGAGATGCGTGCAATCAAGGAACCCTCAACTCATACCTGCGCCCAGTAGGGATCGAACCCTAAATTTTCTGTTCCACATGTAGATAATCTATTCATTGAGCCAGAAACGCTTTCGGTAAAGAACTAACAAAGGAAAAAAATAGTTCTTTCTATAAAACCCGTTATAAGAGTAAAAGAGGAAATTCCAAATAAACAAAATTTTATTACCTATAAAACTTTATTACATAAATAAAACAAATGTGTACATCTTGTTGTACAAAATACATTAGCGTAAATTACGCTACAATATCCATCTCATAAAATGTCAACAAAAAATAACAAAAATAAAAAAAATTACAAATTGCATTATGTCTATCAAAAAGCTAAAGAAAAGAATGGGGAAATAAAACCCTAGCGTAGTTTTGCTTCAATCTTGTGCCATTTGTTGACTTTCAGGATTTCAAGTCAAAAACCTCTATGCTTTGGCTTTCCCAATCTAATAACTAATTATTATCCGTTTGGAACACGGTATTAAAAATTAAATGGTGATAAAATTTTGGTGTAACATCGCAAAAAAAAATAAAAATAAAAGTATGATAAAAGTTCATATTCATGCTTGTCTAACTTCAAAAAAATTTATTTGTTATTTTGATATATTATTGCTTGAAAAAATGGTGTGGGGTTGTAAGGAGATTTTACTTAATTTTTATCTTTTTTATGAAAAGTTACACCATTATCACTATTTATGACTTAATTTGTTACCAAGGGAGTTGTTAGTGTGTGTTATAACTTTGTAGAATCAAGCTTAGATCCAATAGTGTCTAGCTCGAACTTCTTGACAAGTCGAGCAAGCGGGCGCATGCTTGTTTCGAGCACAAAGGGGACGTCCCCTAGTTTAGTAGATTTAGTACGATTCAAAAAGTGCTTGCAAGTGTCTCGACGCTCCACAATAGTGCCATGGTAATGAAAATACTTGATCAATTTCTCAGTTTTAGGAGCGGACTCACCAAAGAAGTTCTTAGACAAGTGAACCCCGGTGGCTAATACATTTCGTGGTTGTATGGCATACTTTCGATCCCTTCTCGCCACTTTCTTCACGTTTCTGTATACTAGCTTCTCCATCGCCCATTTTCTGTAAATTATGCAGCAAATTCAACAAAACAGAAACAGTAACAATGTATTCGCATAAACATACATATAAACTTGGTAGATGCACGAAAATTTATCTATTCTCTACATCCCTTTGAGAATGTTACCAATAGACAATAGCAATACGTTACGAGAAAAAAACGTCACTATCAGTATTAATCTCAAAAAATAGACAAAGGAGGATTGTGAATTATGAAATACAATTAAGAATCTCATCATGATAAGCTTCCTAGAGCACCAAACATATGCCTAATTGCTCAAAACCACACACGTCTATGTCCCACCAAGGTGGTCCATTTACTAAAATTATTGGATTATAAAAAAGTTTCCAGCGTGTCTTATATGAGACCATTTCACTATTAAACGAGTCCATATAAGCAGTTCAATTAATATTTTTTACAAAAATAATTAATCAGATAAAAACTTTCTTTTCAATTAAGTTTTAAAATTAATTATTGAGTCAGCTCTTATTAAACTGTCTTATAATGAAACGGTCTTAATAAAGAATTTGGTTTGTTACAAGCAACTCAAGTAAAGAAAAAATGTGACAGAATTTGATTCAAAAGATTTATGCTTTTCAAATCACACCATTTAAAGTTTTGATTTTATGTACATGTTAGTGTTTTTCACCCTTATAATATTTGCATCACCTATGTATGATTTCCCATTTCCCCTCTTATACTTAAGAAATTTTCTAACCTTACCTCGGAAATTTAAAAAAAAAAGTTGTGTTCTTCCACGTAAAAGAGAAAGGTTCAAAAACTAAACAATTTTATTGATAAAAAAAAAAGTTTTATTTGCTTTTGACACGAAAAGTAAGAAATTGTGTATAGTGGTCGTGCGTTACTTAAAATAAAAGAGGGTATATAGAGTTAAAAACGGTAAAATTATCTCCAAAAATAAAATAAAATAAATTTATATTATAATAATTAAAATAAGGAAAAATTGATTTTAAAGGTTCGAACTTTGCCTCATTTGCTACTAAAGGTTTGAACTTTCGTTTATCCTAGAAAGGTTCGAACTTTGGGGATCATCTTCATTTTAAGGTTTTTATGGGTTTTTTTGGGTTGATTTTGGATTGATTATGGGTTTTAATGGGTTTTTCTGGGTTGATTACGGGTTTTTGATAATCAATCCAAAATCAACCCAAAAAAACCAATAAAAACCTTTAAATGAAGATGACCCCAAAGTTCGAACCTTTAGAAGCAAATGAGGCAAAGTTCGAACCTTTAAAATCAAATTTTCCTTAAAATAAAAATAAGTTAAACTAAATAGAAAAACTAATTAAGAGTATGACATAAGAGTATATAAGAAGTCTATGGCTGCGTTCAATACCCTAGGGAATCTTAGGTTCTCGCAAAGCTGTAAACAGGTTAAGCTAAATGGGACCATGCATAATGCGCACGACAATAAAATACAAAACGCACAGGAAAATTCTACATGATAAGCATTAACTATATTGGTAGTTAAACGGTCGTGTTGTGCAGGTTTATGAGCATGATTTGTTGTGTCGACCCATTTCATGTCCATGTCTACTAATGAGCAAGTAAATTCAAATCTAGTGATTATGGTCGGTGAATGGTTGAACCGGTCATTGCTAATGGTTGAATAAGTCATTGTTAATGTTTGGTAAACTAACTGGATGAAACAACTTATTGATATGAATAAGCTAACTCATAACAACGGCTTTATAATCATCTGGTCAAACCAATTAATAAAATAAACTGGTCAAATCAACCGCTGCAATCGATTTTTAACTATCAGCTATAAGTTGTTTGTCAAAAACCACTGATAAAAAGGTATTGGCCATGTTTTAACAAAAGTTGTGTGGTCCTTATATTACCCAGCTTTACCTATGCCAAAAAGTGGGTATCAGCGCGGTCATGACACTAGTTGGAAAATATTTTCAAAATTTGAGAATATAAAAGCATCGATTTTAATAATAATTATATATTGTAAAATTATTATTCAATCTATCTATTACTAATACTAAACAAAATACAGTCAGTTTTCGAAGAGACCGTCTTTTAGAAGACGTCTTAAAATTGCTTACTAAACAAAATATTATTGACATCATCACTACTTAAAATTGCTTACATAACTTCAATAAAAATTTCCCTCCAACACTTCGCTTTATGACTATGTTTTTATCTTTGACTTTATTAATCACATTTATATATAAATTAATGAAATTTATATCGAAAAATTTAATAAAACAAGGCAATATATAGTAAAATATTAAATGTAAACTTTGTTCTAGTTACTCTTAAAAAATTTATAGAAGTCTATTATAGAATATTTTCAATATTTTACTTTAAAATCAAATATTATGGGTCCACATTGGTGAACCTCTACAGGCTCTACTTTAGTTAGGTTACCTAAAAGCCCTTCTTATCACTATACTACAAAGATGATTGACTACTAGCTAGTCTCCTGAAAGACCGTCATTCTAAAAGACGTCTTTCAGGTCCAACCTATTAAAGCTTAATATCTACTTTTACTTTATATTACCCCCGTTCCAAAATACTTGCAACATTTGTCTTTTTCACGTAGTCCAATGTACTAATTCAATCCTTAATATTTATAATTATGTATAATATGAAATTATAAAAATTTGATATTAATAATCTTTACGTTGAGACGAATCAAACAAGATCTCACTTGAACTTATAGGTTACTTAATAATCACAAATTAAGGGAGATAAGTGAATAGTGCTTAAATTTTGTATGTTGCGACTATATTGGAACGGAGGTAGTATTTTCTTTAGGGGCCAGTTCAAATAAAGATGGTCTTTCATAAAAACTGTCTCTCACAAAAATTTGTGTTGAACCCACTTTATACACAATTAATTGGGAGTTGGGTTGGAACTTCCATTTTCATTTCCATGTAAGAGACTTCTCATTATGAAATGGATATATAATAGCCTATTTTTTTTATTAATTACTTTAAGATCATTTAAGGTTATAAACAGTAATTTTAAGACTATGAAAAAACAATTATATTAAAATTATAAGTGATCATTTAAAAAAAATGTATATTGGACTAATCCAATAAAAATGGTCTAACCGTAAGACCGTCTCATTTAAGAATTAGCGTATTATAAATAATAAGCATTTTTTTTTCCTTTCAAAAAAAAAACTATCACCAAACTCTTTTTAATTTTTTTCCCTAAAACAACCCATTAATCCAAAAACAAAACAAATTTCCAATCATCTTCAAAAAAAAAAAAAAAAAAAAATCTCCAATCATTTCATAACAACTTTCCCCATAAATTGCAAACCCCAAAATAAGTAAATAACCCACAAAAAAAATAACCCAACAATAAAAACACACATCCCAAATTAAGCAATTTCAAACAACCAAATCAAATTAGGGAAGAACAGTAAACTTACTTGGAAGTTTCTCCATCATCTTCAGCCAAACAAATTTGATTCGAAATAGGAATTTGTTCAATCTCAAATTGCGTATAATCCCTAACCAAATCCGCCATTGATCTTATCGATTTTCCATTTTCAACATAAATATATTCATCCACATCAAAGAAAAACATCCATTCTGTTTCAAATCTGTACCGATGTAAACAATCATTCACAATCAAGAATTGATTATGATAATACCCATCAAATCTTTCTTCTTCTTTTACATCATGTAT
The DNA here is from genome assembly GCA_019776075.1 of Amaranthus palmeri. Taxonomy (NCBI): domain Eukaryota; kingdom Viridiplantae; phylum Streptophyta; class Magnoliopsida; order Caryophyllales; family Amaranthaceae; genus Amaranthus; species Amaranthus palmeri. The sequence continues at coordinate 1,998,515 of JAAKBH010000271.1, read as the reverse complement.
AGTTATGTACCCAAGATCCATCCATGGCTTCAAAACCTCCATTACTTCTTTGTGGACCCCACCTGCATCGTAAATCGCGAAGTGCGATTTCTTCCCGAACAATCTAACGTGATACGCGATCCATTCTCGCATTCTCTGCGGGCTTAGGTTACCGTACAGTGGGGATCCGCAGTAGAGGAATTCAAATTTTGGAGGAGAGATAAAGCTTGATGGGTCCCACGAAAAGGGTTTTTCTGTTAAGGCTATGATTGTATCTGTTAAATTAGGGTTTACTGGAGATGGGATATGAAGAAGGAGTTGACCGCCATTGGAAGGGTTGCGGGTCCCATGAGGAAATGTACAGTTGATGATAAGAACTGTGTAGATTCTTCCAAAACCCCAATCAGGGAGGATTCTAGAAGCTTTGGTTAAAACGGTGTCGTTCTGGGTTTTGTATTCACATGTGTAAGTAGGTCGGCTGTAAAGGTGTAAAGGTTTTGAAGAAAGTCCAACAATGGCGAAACTATTAAGACCTCCACGGTAAGCAGACATGAAAATGAAACTGTAAGCTCCAGACCCGAACGGGTAAAAATGGCGTTTGGTAGCTCCATTTTCAAGGATCGGATCCTGAATAGGGAGTTGATTTGTTATGGGATTTGGATCCGGATCCGGATCCGGGAGACAAGAGGAAGAAATGAAGTAAGAAGAAGGGATGAAATGGAGAAATGCAAGGAAAGTAGAAAAAAGAAGGAAGATAATAAAGAGGATTAATTTGAAATTAGTAGCATAATTACATGTTAATCCAATAATTAAGTTTCTATCAGTTCTTCTTGGTTTAAAATCTTTGATTAATGGCATAATTAGAGGGTGATTAAGAGGGATTAATTTGGATTAGTTGAAGCTTAATTAAAGGAAAAAGATTGTTTGGATGTTGAAGAAGGAAGAGCTTAATTGGTAGTATTAGTATTACTACTAGAGTTTTGGTTTGGATTGTGTTTGTTGGTTTTGGTAATTTTAAAAAAACAATGAAAATTAATAGATTTTATTATTATATTACAAAATTATTTGGTTTGATTGAAAATTGAAAGGTAACATGCAAAAATGGGGTCAGATTCAATGACAGGTCACCATCCATTTCAATAATACAGTCTACTTACTTCCTCCGTTCTTAAATATTCGCTATATATCGATAATTCGATTATGTGCACTATTTATCGTTCAAGCTTATTTTATATATTGCGACTTATGTGTAAGTAAAATATAGTCAAGTGGGTTCTTGTTTGAATTGTCTTATCGCATACTTTCATAAAATTAACTTTTTATTATTTTTAGATTTGTATAATTCAACATATAAATAAATAAAATAACGCATTTGAATGCGTAAAAAATAAAAATGTAGCAAGTATAGTGGAACGGAGGAATTACTACTTCATTTCATAATACTTGTTAATAGTGATATATTTCCATATAACATATCACACTCAGTAGTTGATACTCCATCTGTCCCTCTTAATTAGCACCGTTTGACTCAAGAAGCTCTAATATTTTTTGGTCGAAAGGTGCTATGTAAGAAGGATAGAGGGAGTATTATGGAACGAAGGAAGTACTTACTATTGAAAGACTAATAGTGATATTTTCCTAGACAACATATCATGATCGAACGCGGATACTTCAGCTTCACAATAATATTTTCCGCATAACATTACACAATCGAGTGCGGGAACTTAGTTTCAAAATATTTGCTACTGATCAAAAAAATAGAAGTATATATTTGCTACTAATGGCGATATTTTTTCCACATAACACTATGCATAATTGAGTGCGAATATCTCAGCTCCACAATACTTGCTACTGATGGTGATATTTTTTCATACAACATGTCAAAATCGAGTGTAGGTATTAGCATCAATATTCATTGTATTGTAAGATCTAGCCTCTAAGAATTAAGAAGTTTTTTGGTGGTAGATCGGTACTATGTTGAGACGAATCAAATAAGATCTCATTGGACTATGTTTTGATTCATGAATCAAGAATAAAACACAAACTAAGTAATTAATGAATGGTAACACAAAAGCAAATAAGACATTCAAAAATAAAGGAATGGAGTATATAAAAAATAGCTTATTTTGCCAACTACAGCCTACAAGTTTAGTCACTTTAAAAATATTGTCTCAATATTTACTTTTTTTACGAAATACAAACTCCAAATTACAAAAGTCGACATCAATACAGTTAGTAACCAAAACTAATGATTTACGGCCAAAATACCCTTTAACCTCTTCTTTTACCTTTAACCTTGATCCAATTCACATTCAACTAATCTACATCCCATGTCAAACAGCGATGTGGAAGAGGGTGTTCAGAATTGTCAGATTTCATATACAACGATCGTAGTTTTGTAATTTTGAATTATCTTTGGTTAAAATTGTTATGTATTTGCTAATTTTTATCTCTAATGTAGATGTCATATGACTCTTTATCAATGAATCAGGTATTATTCAAAAAAAAAAAAAAATCGACATTCCAAATTAAAACTCCTTCACAATCACAACATTCTCCCTTCTCTACCACTACATGGAAAAGATGTGATTTTGATGTGGATTAGTTGTGATTGAATTCACTTAAGATAAACTATAAAAGGAAAAAGTCAAAAGGATATTTTTGGCACAAGACATCAAACTCAAGTGATTTGGCTGTATCGATGTCGAGTTTTATAATTTGAACGTAGTAGTTCGCAAAAAATAAATTTTAAAGTTGCAGTTTTTAGAACGACTAATTTGAAGAATATAGTAGATAATTTTTTTTAATGTGGTCAAGTAAAAGAGACGGACGGAGCATAAAAGAAAGATTTTCAAAGAACTACCCATATCCATTTTCTGGTAGAGAAGGTCTTAGTAAATAACGGTTATTCGTGAGATTAACAAATCACCTTTATGTGGTAGAATTTGATAGGACGAGAGTTTTGCTATTTTAATTTATCTCTATTAATTTTATCATTATTCTTTCTTTTAGTTATTTACAAATCAAGTTTATTAATTAGGAATTTTTGTTTTCCATATGGATGTTTGGCAAATTAGTTTATTGAACAATTTTAGCTTATTTGGATATAAACAGAGGGTTGGGTGGTCAAACCAACTAAAAATAGTGTTTGGTGAATTTAAGCTGTTTTTGAACAAACTGCTTATAGCAGCTGCCAACGGGTTCAAAATCAACTGTCATCGGCCACTTTAATCAGCTATCAGCTATTTGCCGAATACTTCGTAATCACCCAACTACAACATCTTATTTGCAGAGTAGAATTAATTACGTGCCCTAGAACTTAGAGAATAATCGTTGACGAAGGAAATGGCGTTGAGTGCGACAGTAATCGGAGCTCTTCTAGGGCTGGGCACTCAGATGTATTCAAACGCTCTTCGTAAGCTTCCTTACATGCGTCGTAAGTCTGCTTTCCCTAAAGGGATTCATCTTGTGTTTCTAATTTTGTTCAATTCTCTATCATGAACTTTCGATTTGATGAAATCCCTAATTTTGATTGTAGATCCTTGGGAACATGTACTGGGAATGGGATTGGGTGCTGTGTTTGTAAATCAGCTGGTGAAATGGGATGCCAAGCTTCAAGAAGACCTTGATAAGATGCTTGAAAAGGCTAAAGCTGCCAATGAGCGACGCTATATGGGTGAGTATAACCCTAATTTTTCTGGTATCTTAATTATTTGACATATTCTTAATGAATTTTTTTGTTTAAGTTTAGGTATTCGTCATTTTGTTGGGATTTTGAATATGATTGGTGTGTTAGCAGTGACCATTTCTTTCGTAATTATTAGAGGGCTGATACTTCTATACATATTGGAAATTCATCTGTCTCTCATTTATTAATTGCTTATTATGTTTAAACTGAATTTAGTTTTCGAACTTTGTTTTCTCTTGTTTGGTAAGAATTAGGGATGGAAATATGGCAGTCTTGTAAAAGAATTGCTTTATTCTTTCCTTCACAGTATATTCTACAATTGTAAGAATTATTTTCCGTCCTTAGTAAAACATACAGAAGATAGGATTCCCCCTATGCTTGGATTATGATACTAATCATGACACTGAATAAACGGTTAGAGGGAAGGTCGCATACTCACGTCAGGTAATGCATAATTCTTAGGTTAGTTCTAGCTTGTGGAGAAGTATTATAGCAATTAGATAGAGGGACATCATTAGAAACAAGGCTCGTATCAGTTGAGACTTGAGAAAAGGCTTACGGGAGTGTCAAGAGGCAGGCAGAGAGTAAGCTAAAGGCAAAATGAAAAAGGAAGAATATGCTCATATAAGGCGAGTGTGGAGGTAAAAGGCATGAGAAAATGGAATCTTTATTCTGATTATTTTTACATAGAGCTTATTATGATGGTTTGGGCCTGTGCAAAGACGGTTTATTAGCCAACCAGTAAGGATGTTAGAAAGTTGGTGCCGAGATACTTATAAAGAGGGTGATGAAGACAGAAGATGACTTGGAGGACTTATGTGGAAAAAGATACGAAAGATCTTGACTTACAAATTGAGATGGTAAAAAATCGCAATGAATGGAGAAAAAGAATCATGTGGACGACCATTGGAACTATTGATTCATGTAGCCGATCCCAATCTTTTGGTATTCAGTTCCTATAGTGTTGTGGTTTTGGATTATTTTGGTCCCTCAATTGTTCGAATTCTTCACTTTAAAGAACACTTGGACACGTTAAATTGGTTCAAAATTTTAGGATGTTTTTCATAAAATAACCAAGACTTGGACACCATATCCTTGTCTGACATGGGTATACAAGTCCGAATAATATGTTAGTGGACTATAGTAAAATAACTCTTTATATTGTGCACTTATTTAAGTAGAGTCGCAATTGATGTTTGCTTTCAAGTGTCAAGCGGAAATAACTTTTTATTTATAAGCTTATAGTTATGGATATCCGACCTTCTACGGGTTGGAGTCTGCATGAGCGATGTAAGGGCATTGGGGCTATGAATCTTGTGTAGTAATCTGCGTTAATTTGTGTCAGTATGCTGCAAGCCAGCAACATAAGTTGAATTTTTGGAAGTTTTTATTTCATTTACTGAGTAGCGTAGGGTCGAAAATAACAACACATGTATCTGAGTTTCATGATGATCAAAGATTGTTGTTTTACTTCTTGACTATGTTACCCGGAGTCTTGAACTCAGGCATTGCCTTATTGGTGCTAGACTATTTTACAGAATGTTCAATGTACTTGGTGCAAAATGAATTATAGCGTCCATACTCATCTCTAAATATTCAATACGGGTACATTATCTTAATGACATTTTTGAGGAACATTACCTTGAGACAACTCATAGCGCAGCTGTTAGCCTGTTAGGTACTTTCTTAGGAAGCATAGAAAAGTGGAGAAGCCTTTCTTGTTAAAGGCTGTTTCCTCCCTCCCCTTGCTTAAGGTAACTGGTCAATAGATGATATCTTTCCTGGTAAGTGTGAGATGAGCCGATTCCATAAAATATCTGCTGATTGACTCTGTGGCTACTGGCTAGCATGCGCTGAAATTCTGACATGAATTTTGATAATATTGTGTGAAAGAGGGATTATATCTTGACAAGAAATTACATTAACTATCAGGAAATGGAAATTAAACAGAATTCTCCACCAGTCTAGTTGTAGCCCTAGCATTATATATTTCATTCAAATTGGTATGAAGTTGTGAGTTAAGGGCAGAGTTATGCGTTAATCGACATTTTAAATGCTCAATACCTTCACTTTTATCTGATTATACTTATCCATAGCCCCATGAGTACTGAATCATTTTATACTTTTATGTAGTAGAAAGATGAGAAGGAAATTAGAATCAAGTACTATTAGCATGTATTTCACTTGATTTAATTTCTTGGTGTTGCAGACGAAGATGAGTAGCTGCTCGATGTGGACAGGACACAGACTGTGTGGTTTTTTGGATGTGCAAGTGATTAGAATGAATCAGTCCAAGTTTTGGTTCGTTTTGTTTTACTAATTTTCATCCTGTTCGAATTAATTTATGTTGTTTGTATTTAGTAGAAGCTTTTTTTCATTGCGTATATTTTTTAGTGCATATTCTGTAATAATGGGAGCACCTTTACATGTTTGTTTTCTAAAATGCTTCTCGTATTTTGGAGTAAAAAAAAAAGAAAAGAAACTCTTGAGTTGGCATTTTCTTGGAAAATCCTGATCCATACATACCTAAAACTGGTATAGTAGTAATTGGACAACAGCGAGAACATTGTCAAAGCCTTAATCTCAAAAATTAGCTGATTACACGAACTAATAGATCAGGTTGTTAACATAAATTTGTCTTCTCCATTCATTTGGATTTTATACCTACTCAACATGTAAATTTTAATTTTTCATCTCAAATATCTTATGCTCTTAATTAGTATCCTATGTAGTAGCATTATCAATTTGCTGGATAAAATTCTGTTTACGATCGGAGTTACATTGTTTTCAAAAGACTCACTTCAATTATTCGCGGCCGATTGTGACATGTATGGAAAAACGCTACTATCAGCAGCAAGCACAATAAAGGAATTATTATCTTCCGAACCCGTGGTTGTATTTGCTCTAATCTGAGGTGACAGTTGATTGAACATAAAAAGTGACTTTAGTTACCATACTTTTAAGATGATGCAAGTCTTTATAATGATATCCATGATGTCTTCATTACATGCGTTATGAACCTTAGATGAATACAATCCATACTGAATGTATTTCCCTTGTTTGATAGGGATTTTTTCAATGGTTTACCCATCTAAAATAAAATACTCATCAAATTTTTCGCCATTTTTCACCGTTACTTCAAATTATCTTCAATTATCCTAAAATTATTCATTACAACTTCTCACCAAAAGCTCTGCCTACCCAAAACTGTAAGGTTCTGAAATTTGCAATCATATAATTACTATATAAGAAAACAAGATAGTACATTGCCATCTCCCTCGTCAAAATTAATCATCCTAATTCTGGTAACTAACAGACAAGAGATTACTGAGAACAAAAACGAAGTAACTAGTTCGTTTCGTTTGGTAAAGGGCTTCGATTTCCACCGTGCAATAAGCCTCAAGTGGTTGTGGTTGTGTTTGTGTCCATATTAATCCAATTAAGACTTGTATTTAACACAATACTCAAATGTGCTTCCTTCTGATCTTGCCCTTTCCATGCTTTTTCCCTTTTCCCAGCTTCAATTTCTTTTTCATCTTCTTCCCAACTCCACCGGCAGGCTTTAGGTGTTGCCCCATTACTTGATTTTGATCAGCCATTTCAACATCTGGAAACCCGAATAAAGATGGAATAACCGAATAAATACAAAAACAAATATAGGTAGGAAAGAGAGAAACAAAAGGCCCCAAAACAAGGGGGGAAATTAGCCAAGTGATAATCAAAAACATACATTCACGTTACTACTTAAACTTTACTTTTTAATAGCATGTAGCAAATGAAGCTTGAAAAAGATTGCAGAACTCCGACGTATTAAAACCACGGCTTTTGGTAACATTTAACAAGCATAAACACTTTTGAGGCACCTAGTGTTTAGACTGTTTGCCGTAAAATTTTCATACCCTCAAATCCAATAACACGCAAGAAATCGTCGTAATCATACCCAGATTACCGAATTAGCTATGATTAAGGTCTAGGGAGGGAAGAACACGCAAGAATTATCAAACAATTTATAGTTATTGAAATATACGGAACTACGTCTCATTATTCCCCTGATTTCTCTCTTTGGGACTAGATTCAACAACAGTCTTTGGTAATAGAGAGGTAAGAGGATCTTAGCGACTTATTCCATTTGAGAATCTATAATATTTGATAGTAGAGAGGTAATTCCTTTAAATAGAGTAACACGAAGCAAGGAAACAGTCACGAAGTATGAAATATTGGTCATGATACAACAGCCAAGAGACAATGCAAGCAAAATAGTATTGCAAATGAGTTTGAACAGCATATCACAGCGGGAGATTTCATAAATTCGACTATACATCAATCAAAACTATGCCAAGTATTTTTAGGTAGCCACAAACCTCAAGTAGAAATAATAGCAACATAAGCTTCAAACATGAGGTAATCAACTTAAACAAGAGCCTGTAAATAGACAAATCTGAATGAAAATGGCGAGTGAAATTTGTCATTGTTCAAGGAACTCTCCCATTACCATTGGGTTTATCAATTCCTTAGATCAAGTCTCTATGTTCCCGTGATAAGCTTTTTAATCTACCAGCCCACCAAGGAAAACACCCAAAATTGGGATTCCTTCGACTATACACAGTAAACACTAAACCGCCATAGAAAGTTGGAGTTCAGGCTAATTCTGCTCTGTTCGTTTGAGATTGAAATCACATCAAGATGTAAGAGCTTCTGATGGCAGAGTGCAGCAAACTTAATGATTTAAAGGTTGTTTGGCCTCCCAAATTATGTTTTTATTCTAATCAAATACAATAATCAAATCCTCTTGGAATATTCTAATTTTAACTCTCATGCTAATTCGGTGATTGAAGTTTGCGAGTTGTAATTGGTAAGGCTGAATAATAAACTCAAATTCTAAACCCTAAACCTAGTGAAAACTAAAATGTCATCTAAATCAGAGAGACAAATCATTCACAAACAAGTATCAACAATACACTAAGAAGAATCATCCAATCGATAGATAAAAAAATTATTCAAAACAAAAACATAAACATACCCATATTGGAGGATGAGGGTGCGACATCCATGGAAGTTTTATTGCTGACTCTGACGGGAAGCTTAGGGGCAGCCATAGCAGCTTCTTGAGCAGCAAATTTGGCAGCCTCCTTCTTTTCGTATAATGGTTCAACAATCTCTCTACGAATTGCTCTCAGTCTCTTCTCCCTCTTCGAACGAAGCGATTTCGCCATTTTCAAGGTTTCTAACTACGCTTTTTGGAAGTTTGGATTTGATTTAGGGTTCGGCGATTCTGCTTCTCCCACATTCAGAGCGTTAGGGTTTGTCTTTTATAAGCATCCATTAGATATGGATTGGGCCGGGTTACCCTCATTAGATTTGGCGGGCTGTTCATGATGATTTGGTAGTAGGTCCGGAAAGAAAATTTGAAATAAATAAGATTATTTATCAAAAAAAAGTACACATTAAGATGATAATCAAACTTATTCTAAAACTAATCGTGTAATCTGCAAACCTTTGGTTCGGGTTGTTCGCACTTAGTAAGTGCGAACAGACTGAGAAACTGAAAACTGGCTGTTCGCAGTTAGTAACAGCGAACAGCCTGTTTCAAGTCAAAAAGTCAAAAGTCAACAAAAGTCAACTCAATCGGCCGCTCTTAGTAAGAGCGGCCGATTACGTGGCTGATTTTTGTTGACTTATCCTTTGTAAAGGCCCGCTGTTTGACCTGTTCGCAGATACTAAGTGCGAACAGACACTTGATTTTTTTTTTTTATAACCATTTTATTACTGTTCGCACCTACTAAGTGCGAACAGCCCCGAACCTGTGCTTTGGGTATCAGACGCTTATATTTAGAATAAGTTTGATTTGGATCTTATTGTATGCTTTTTTTTTTGATTAAAAATCTTATCTATTTCAAATTTTCGGTCCGGAAACATATCAGATTGAATCGGGTTTGTGTTTGGGTAATTGACCCCTAAATTTGAATTTTATTACAAATTCTTGTGAGAGACGGTCTTCTTGAGAGACCATCTCTAATTGGGTTGGCCTATTATATATATTGTAAAATATGTAAGTAGGCATTAAGAATGATGTAAGTAGACATTTAAGATATTGAAAGTAAGCATTAAGGATAAAATAAGTAGGCATTAAGAATAAGGTAATTAGGCACTAGGCTTTGAGATACGTCTCTCAAAGAGATACATTTCATGTAGAGTTAAATAGTCCAACAAGTATCAAGTATGAGTATATAAAGTCTTTATTTAAAGATAGACATCATGAAACGATCTCCTTCTTAACCTTTATTGTTAATTTTTAGTCATGATTCACACTAATTTTTTTTATTTTCATTCATACAATAAATGTATTGTTTCATTTCATTTATACATTTCTGTCACTTATTCATTAAATATAATTTTTTTTTCTTTCTATTTTCACATATTTTTACTTTTATTTTATTTGTACTTAGAACAATTTTTTGTGTAATATTGAGACCAATAAAAGTTAAACTACTAAAGTCAAAAACATAATCGTACAGATTGCGTAATTGCCTTAAGTTGATAATTTAAAAGAGTATAATTTAATACAGAAAACGACCAAGTAAACGCATAAGTGAAGTCATATGAATAAAACAAATGAAAAAGATATAATCCAAAAAAATTAATTGGAAAAGATAAAATACATAATTTAATTTTTTTAATTAAACAATCAATCATAAATACATAATTTTACTAAAGTTGACAATAGTTTTTATTTTAATTTGTCAATTAATTTTACGTTTTTCCAATTGTCTCACCCTCTTTCTTTTAATCTGTCAGTTATTATAATTTTATCTCTTTTAGCTCATTTAATTGTTTAATTCTATCACGCACATATTTTTGTTTAATTCTCCAACATAATTTTACTCTTCACTAGTTTTTTTAAAAAAATTACAAAAGCTACGCTTTATAAAAGATACATGAAGAACAACTCTTTCTTCTAGAGCTCATCATCGAATCGATCTCAAGTCACATGTTTGAAATCACTCAAAATAAAAGGACACTCCTAGTATCCCGCACAAGACAAGGTCCGAGTAGAGTTTTTTTTTCTTTTTCCTAAAAGATGCGACAAGATGGGAGTAAAGAGAAATGCGCGCAGTCAAGAAAACTCTCAGCTGATACCTGCGCCCAATAGGGCCGGAGTAGAACTCCAAACATTCTACTGCACATGCAAATGCTCTATCCATTAATCTACAAGTGCTTTTAGTTAAACTCCGATCCAATCAAATTAAATTACCAAGTCGAATAAATATCGAACCATCGTATCTGCCTTCAACGTCATTCTCACTTTATCTATATAAGAATAGTCTACCAACTAAATGTCACATTACTAGACCAGACCAATTCTTCCAACTTATTAGAAGTAATTTCCAAGTCAACTCCATAAATTCTCCTATTAATATCTACAAGCTTAACAAAAAGAATAACTATTGTAATATCCACAAAAACTAAAACCATGAATTGGGTATTAATGAAAAACAAAAACAAATCATTTTTATTAATATTTTCATTAATATTATTATTAATAAAAGTAATAAATGGGAAATTTGTGGTGGAAAAAAATAGTGTAAAAGTGGTACAACCATATAGTATGAAATCAAAACATGATGGTTCAATTGCTAATTTTGGGGTACCAGAATATGGAGGATCCATGGTGGGTTCTGTGCTTTATCCATCTCATGGATCTAATGCTTGTAAACCTTTTTCTCATAATAAGCCTTTCAAATCTAATACTTCTACTCCTACTATTCTTCTTGTGGATCGTGGAGGTAATTTTTGTGTTTTTTTTTTATATTTTTTTATTTTTGTGGGTTTGTTTGACTGTGCTCTTCAGACTCTGACTTGTGCGGGATATTGGGTTGATATGATTATGACTTATTTTTGTGGTGAAAATCTGTGTTTTAAATATTTGCGGGGTTATTTGACTGGGTGCAGTCTTCTTTACCCTTTTCTTGGAAGGGTACGAATGGTTTGTCTGTTACCTTCCTTTTTAGACTCTAATCCGTGCGAGATACTGGGTTGATGACTATAACTATGACTATGACTATTCTTGTTGGAAGGGTATGTATAGTCGAGTTAGTATGATGTGTGACATGTGTCTGGTACCTTACACTCTAGACCCCCACCTATGCGGGATACTGGGCTGAATGATGACTATGACTATGACTATTCTTCTTGGAAGGGTACGTATATAGTCAAGTTAGTATGATGTGTGACATGTGTTTGGTACCTTACACCCTAAACCCTGACTTGTGCGGGATACTGTGTTTATGACTATGGCTAATTTTATGGTGAAAATTTATGTTCTAAATATTTTGGTGGGAATTAGTACTGTTTTTCTTGGTCAAGGTCATGCAATCAATAAAAAAAGTTTATAGAAGTACTTGCTATATGTTTTTATAGTTACTACACTTTCTGTTATTTAATCTTAATAAATTACTTACTATATTACTATTTTTTCAAAAATAATTATGCAAATATTTATTTTTTCTTGCTTGTTTCCTATCTCATTATGTCATTAGCTTTTTATGTCTATCTCTTTAAGGGTTATAATGGTCTTTTAAGCAGAAATGTATACATTTCTTAATAACATCTATCTTTAGGGCTATATTGGCTTATTTAATATACAAAGATATCTTCTTAATTCTTGTGCAAAGTCCTTTTGATAATGCGTAAAACAAAACGGAGAAAATATAATATTTTGTTAGTATACATGAGTGTTCATTGACTTTTATGTTTTGGTTTTATAGTCGATGAAATAGATGAAAAAAATATTTGGTAGATTGCTTATTTTAAATTTTAACCCAACATCCAAAACACCACTATGATTTTTTTTAGTTGTTGTTGGGAGTTCGTTTCTTAAAGCACAAACGAAAACTTTTAACAATCAAGGATCTAAGTAGCAATAGTCCACTTCAAAAAAAAAAAAAAAGTAGCAATAGTCACTTACCAAATAAATTTATTGTTTAATATTAAGTAATCAATTCAATCAAAAATTAAAATACATATATTTAGGCACAATATATGAAGTATTAGATCCTCTATCACGCGTAATCACTCTACAACTCTAAAAAGCTAGTTTGTGAATCAGTGAATGCAACACATGACGGTATGCTATGTCTACACTAGAAGCTAGAATTATACTTCCTCCGTTCCATAATACTTACTACTGAGTGTGATATATTATATGAAAAAAAATGTTAACATCAGTAACAAGTATTATGAAACGAAAGAAGTATATAATGAAAAACATTTGTCTTAGACGGGCCAAACAAAATATAATGGTCCAAATTGATGTTGTTCTAATTTTTATTATTTATTTAATTTAATGGTTCAAATTTGTTTTCACTCTAAGTCAAGCAACAGAGTTGTGACACCAATAAACTTGAAATTATAGCTACCTACTCAACAACTCTAGACAATTGCTTTTGAACAATAAAACTATATCAAACCTTATATCTAATGCTTACTTATTGAATGTTCTTTCATGCCGATTATACTGAGACTGTCGCATAGAACAATTTATGACATGGGTAAAAAATTATTTATAATAATTTGTGTAACCTATGATACATAATACAAAAAAATAACAGACGAGTAAATATGTACACATGTAAAGATGAATATTTGACCCAACTTATACTAGCATTCTGAATTAACTCCTATATCCTACAAAGCAACTTTATTTGTTAAAAAAATAAACACATGTCATATGGCAATTCGTGCGTTGTGTGTCACTCACTCTTCTCTTTACAGTAATGTATATTTTTCAGGGATAAATCGAGTGCAAACATTTCTCCTTGTCGTCTCCATGGAGGGGGCACGGGTATGATTTATACGCTACCCTCCTCCCCCGGAATCTAACCTATGTGGGATATTGTGTTGATGACTCTAACTCAAACTCTAAGGCGAATTTAGAAAAAGAATTTTACCTGATCCAATATTATATGACCTCTCATTGACATAGTGTAATTAGCTGGAAACACCTATACTAAAGCGCATAAAAAGTTGTATGTTCAAACACTGAACATCAGTTTAACATACTAATTTATTTTTCATGACCCGTGCCAGCCCAGGTCTAGATACGCCCCTATGTTCAATGATCTAGAATTATTTACAAAATCTTGAAGAATTATGGTAGTATATGTTAAAACAGATTGATTTAATGTATAAAATTTGTTTGAACAGAATGTTATTTTGCCCTGAAAGCATGGAATGCACAAGAAGCAGGGGCAGCAGCAGTACTAGTAGCTGATACTATAGACGAGCCTCTAATTACCATGGATTCCCCGGAGGAAAGCAGTGATGCAGACGGGTTCATAGAAAAGATCGAAATCCCCTCGATTTTAATAGACCGAGACTTTGGAGATAGCCTACGACAAGCCTTAAAAAGAGGAGACGATGTTGTGGTAAAACTCGACTGGTCTGAGTCGATGCCAAATCCTGATGGTCGCGTGGAATATGAGCTGTGGACTAACAGCAATGACGAATGTGGTGTCCGGTGCAATGAGCAGATCAAATTCATCAGCGACTTCAAGGGCCACGCGCAGATTTTGGAGAAGTCGGGTTACACATTGTTTACTCCTCATTACATAACATGGTATTGCCCGGAAGCTTTTCTTCTAAGTAGGCAGTGCAAATCGCAATGTATAAACCGAGGAAGGTATTGTGCGCCTGATCCTGAGCAGGATTTCGGGGAGGGATTTGAAGGGAAAGATGTTGTGATCGAGAATTTGAGGCAACTTTGTGTGTATCAAGTTGCTAAATCTCAAAATAGGTCTTGGGTTTGGTGGGATTTTGTGTCTGATTTCCATATTAGGTGTTCGATGAAGGATAACAAGTACTCTAGGAGTTGTGCCGAGGGCGTCTTGAAGTCTCTTCGTATGTCGTCTTACTACTTTACCTATTGCTCCGCCTCCGCCTTTATTGTTAAAGTGATTGATTAGTTAAGTTTTGTGTATGATTCGATAGGTTTGCCTCTCGATAAGATCGAAAAGTGCATGGGAGATCCTGAAGCCGACCAAGAAAATGAAATATTGAAAAACGAACAAGACAAGCAGGTATTATTTATTGGGATTGTTTATCCCACATCGCTGAATTAAAGATGGTATGCACACTTTATAAGTTATTGGAGCCCTTTCTTGCCTTGTTATATGGTTTTGAGATGATATCTCTTTAGCTTATGAAATGTATGCACCTTGTGTTTCCCCAATTATATGCTGACATTAACAATAAGTCCAGCTAAACTTAACATCATTACCGTCCTCTCGACCAGTTCTCTTAGTTTGACGCGAGTAAGAAAGTTTTTCATTGTCATAGTGAATTTGTATACATGCTTAACTGATGTAAATCCCCGTCTTGTGAAACACAGATCGGAAAAGGAACTCGTGGTGATGTTGCTATTTTGCCTACACTGGTCATCAACGATGTACAATATAGAGGTTCATTTAACTCTTCGTTTAGATTGCTTTTCGTTTGGTTAGGACTGTATACATACATACATACATACATACATGTATATATATGTGTGCGCGTGTGTAAATGCGTCATTCAATTGGTGTAACATAATGAGTCGATTTGCATTTTCGCTAGGCAAACTAGAGAGAACAGCCGTACTAATGGCCTTATGTGCCGCCTTCAAAGAGACAACCGATCCTCCACTGTGTCTAACCGCAGGTTTATCGACTACTTCAAATCCTTATTTAGACGCGTATCTATAACTTTAGTTCAACACTGTTACGTTAACACTTACTTTTACTCGTGTTTTTTGTTCCAAAACAAACGAACAGACATCGAGACAAACGAGTGTCTTGAAAACAACGGAGGGTGTTGGCACGACAATAAAGCAAACATAACAGCCTGCAAGGTAATATACTTTCGTCCGTTTCATATCTTCGCCTTGTAGGATATATTGAGATCAAAGTGCTAATTATTGAACCGAATGCATCCAGGATACTTTTCGGGGTAGAATTTGTGAATGTCCTCTTGTCGGAGGTGTTCAGTACCAAGGAGATGGTTATACGACATGTAAAGGTACATCGGTTTTTCAAGTTCATAATTGTGTTAATTTATATGTCGAAAATTTGCTAGTAACTCGGTTTCCTCCCTTAAGCAGAAGTACAGAGAAAATATATAACTAGTTTGTTAAGCGATATTTACATTTTTTCTTAATTTTGAGGCCTAATAACAAATGTATAAACTATCCAATTATATTCTCTTGAGGGTTCGAAAGCGTCCTTGTACTTGTAAACTATATGTTTTGGAGCTATATTACTCAGACTCGTATGTGACATTTTGGTCACGATTGTTTTATCACGACTATTTTAGAGTGTCCATATGTCGTGTCATGTCAGAGGATTCAACAATCTAATACGTAGAGGAAGTCGGAGTGTTCAATTAGCTAAGGACTAACAATGTGTACATCTCAATTCAAAACTATCTATTTTTTTCGTCGATTACTTGTACGTGTTGCTAGTCTTGTTCCACGTCGAAAACTTGAAATGCTACACGTTATTTTGTAGCTCATGGACCGGGAAGGTGTACCATAGACAATGGCGGTTGCTGGTCGGAAACAAGGAATGGAAAGACGTTCTCAGCTTGTTCAGTTCAGTGATGTTATCTATCTTGTCGTGTTTTTTTTTTAATCTTTTTAAGTTCGTGCACCAAAAGATCGCGACTAACTTGAGAGTTTTTGTTACAATTCAGCTATCAGAACTTTCGGGTTGCACCTGTCCGAAAGGGTTCAAAGGCGATGGCTATCAATGTGACGGTTGGCCTCTAACGCTATCTTGTTTCGCTTTCAAGTCGTTTTCTCTTATCCTTTTTCAAATAATTGTTAGAGTATATAACATATCCTGATGCCTCAACCATCAGCTTAAGCTTTTGGTTGAGGCCCCAGGATATGTTATATACTCTAACGGTCCGTTTGGTAGGTGGTAATAAATAGTGATAATGGGTATGAAAAACTTGTGTAATTTTAGTTGAAAAATCTCTTGGCTAATCATCTCACTTTCTTCATAAAATTCGTTCCAATGCATTAACATTGGGAGCGGTGGTATTAGGTGGTAATGCAAATTTGTACAAAAAAAAACTTTATTGTGATCAAAGTTTCATTACCATGAGAATGGTACGGAACTGTTGCTGAAATTTTACAATATAAACCATTCCCATTATCGTTATTTAGTATCACTAACCAAACGGGCCGTAACAGTAATGAGTAATGGGATGTAATTGTATGGTATATGATGCAGATATTGATGAATGCAAGGAAAAGAGTGCTTGTCAATGCCCAGAATGTAGCTGCAAGAATACGTGGGGAGGGTTTGATTGCACGTGCGGAGGAGGTCGCTTGTATATAAACCACCAAGATACTTGTATAGGTAAAATCTACCTTCTATCAATTTAGACGGGTTTAGTTCACCTTAAAAAATATTCTTTTCGTTTTCATATGTTCTTCTCAAATAAAATTTACAAATTTTAGCGTCAAACTTTGACCACGATTTTTCATTGATCTAGAAGAAATCACATGTTCATGTGGGATTTTGCTGGATTCGTCTCAATCTATACTTTCTAAATATCATCTCTTTTGAATTTTTTAAAAACGCAATTAGAATTATTTGATTTAAAAGTTTTCATTGGGATCTGTGAAAAAGGTGAATGAAAAGAACTTTTGAAAACAGAGGGAGTAATTTGTAAAAATCACTTTTACTAAGTAAAAATCAATTTTGTTCAGCAAAAATTAGTTATAATCGGTAAAAATCAGTTTAGTTCAGCAAAAATTAGTTATAATGGGATTATAACTAAAAATTAGTATGATTAGTTGTCAAGGAACTAACTCAACCAAAAGCTTAAGCTGATGGATGATGCCCCAGAATATGTTATATACTCTAACACGCCCCCCTCACACGAGAGCCCTTTGGGCTAGAAGTGTGGATGCAATACAGGTTCTCCTTATACCTGGTGCTAAATATTCCACTTAAATGAGGGGTGGTTGAGATTCGAACCCGTGACCTTTGTCACGTTGGCTTCTAATACCATGTCAAGGAACCAACTCAACCAAAAGGCCCCAGAATATGTTATATACTCTAACATTAGTAAAAACTAGTTCGATAAAAAAATATTAGTTTCAATCAGTTGAATCAGTAAAACTCAGGTGAACAGGCTCGTAATGTCCATTTTTTTTTGTACACTTTATAAGCCTTGAATTATGTATAGTTTTAGATGTTAAATACTCATTAATTTTACAGAAAGAAGGTCCTCAAAAATGGGATGGTTCTCGTCTCTATTAGTCCTAGGAGCAGTCTTAGTTGGTCTCGGCTCAGCTGGATACGTATTCTACAAGTACAGACTTCGGGTAAGTTACTTTATACTCTATACTTTATGCAGGGCTGTTCCGTTCATTTTTGGGCCCCAGAGCAAAAAATAAAAATGGACCCCTAAAACTTAAGACGTACGTAACGCATAATATAATATACCTTTTGTTTTTTATTCTTATTGTTTAAACTACTTTACAAAAAAATAATAATAACTCGTATTACAGCTTGGCAAAAAATGTAAGTTATATATAAATTTAATTCAAATTAATATCACTTATATACATAAAATTAAGTTTTTTGGGCCCTGAAAAACACGGGGCCCTGGGCGGTAGCCCGCTTTGCCCTTGCCAATCGACGGCCTTGACTTTATGTATCTTGGCATTCTAAAGATGTGACCGGAAGACCTGTCAAAACGATCAGGAGGCCGGATTTTCGGCCAAGTCTTCAGGTCGAATTAATTTTAAGTCGTATTTTTCCGAAGTGAGTCATATTTTGGTCATCAATAAAACAAGTAATGGGTTAAGTAAAAAAATATTTTCGATTAAATTTCGAATTAATTTTAAGTCAGATAATAATTATCGGGTTAATTAATTATTTAATTGGTAAGGCTAATTATTATTTATATGATTATTTTGATTTATGTGCAGTCTTACATGGATTCAGAGATTATGGCTATTATGTCTCAGTACATGCCACTTGATAGTCAAAATGCTAGAAATGTTGAAGTACATAATTCTAAAGTTGAACCTCTAAGCCTAGGATCTTCAGTATGATTTTGTCACTAGTGGAAAAAATATCATATGCTGTGGGTTTTTTTTGGCCATAATATGCTGCGGTTTTGACTTTAAGCATTAGTGATGGCAGCAAATGCTACTTTTGAGCTTTTCTCCAGGGACAGAGGGAGTATATATACTCGTACAGTCGTACTATATAGAGATAAAAAATAGATTATAATGTAATAAAAATACACATTTTTCTTTTTATTGTATATATTGAAAGTAACAAGAGGGATCGAGTGTGAATGTACATTCAAGTAGCTCTTTAAGTTCTACGTTATTGAACCAAATGAGTTTGTCTTTATCAGTTTCATTAAAGATTCGAGGAATGTGATTTTTATTAGATGTTGCTTATTGATATATATAAAATTAAAAATGTAATATATAATACCGATGATCACGTTTTAAAAACGAAATTTGTTAACTAATTTACATTGATTTTCTCATCTTTAAACAGGCCTATAAAACCCATTTAAAAACGAAATTTGTTAACTAATTTACATTGATTTTCTCCAATCATTTTCACATTTTTTTGTTTTTATTTTTTAGAAAATAATTATAATTTCTATAATCTAAAAGAGAATTGGAGCAATAAGTTTGAAGCTATGAGGATTTGTCAAACCTATAAATCTTCATCTCAAAAAAAAACCTATAAATCTAGGTTAAAATCCACTTTTGATAACATGACCATGACATTATATTAACAATGATACAAAATACTATTCTTATTGTATACTCCCTCCTATTCTTCTCGTATATTCTCTTTAAATGTCCCATACTCCTATTTATTTTTAGCGTATTTATTAAAGAATATTTTCTATCTTAAATATCTCTAATTGTGTTTATGTAAAAATTATAAAAGTTGTTATTAGAGAAATTTACAATAAGACGAATCAAACAAAACCTTACTTAACTATTTTTTAACTTATAGATTAAAAATAAAGTACAATACATGAGAAGAGTAACTAATACTCTGATAGTGTAGTATATATATTTTTTAATGGTTAAAATTACTTCAAAGAGAAAAGTAAAAGAATTTAGGTCAACATTTTATAGGCAAAAGAAAAAGAATAATTTATCTTCACAAAGATAATGAAGATAAATTGCCTATACAAAAATCGAAGAAAAAAAATTAAACCTTGATTATAAATTAACTATATATTTTATTTTTATTTTTTACGTGTATTATTTTTCTTTTTAGACAATTTTCTTTACCTTACATCTTTTTTGTAAGAAAGTTATTTCTTTAATTTCACAAATTTTTGTAAGGCACACTTTAATAAGGATAATATTGATATTATTTCAATTATAAAACAAAATTAATGATGCTTTTCACATGTAAATTTCAATTAATCTCTTTCAATAACTCATTTTAGTCTGAGCAACTCTTAGTTAAAAACCGTTATTTGTCAATCTGGCAGATTGATTAAGATTTTTTATTATTAATCTTAAATAAATGACATTATAAACAAATATAATATTGAAATTTTCTAACAACATATTTACTTCCTTAATTTGTGTGCAATTGCACATATATAGGAGAAACTAAAGGAAACGAACCATTGATATCTCATAATACGAATGTTTTTAAAGGAGTGATGTAACAAAAAATAATGGAAACTGGTCTAAGAACTATATAATATGAGATATAACGATATTGAATATATAAGTGTGAAGAAAAAATGTGACTTCTTTTTTTTGGAAATGAAAAATGTGACTTAATATCAAACTAAAAATGTGATTAAAAAAAAAACTAAAAATGTAGCAATTATTTTGAGAAGAACAAAAATGAAATGAAAATAAAATCAAAAAGTTGGATTCGAACCATTAGATGGGTTTTAAGTTTAATCAATATTGAATTTTGATTCACGAATTTTTAAATGAGATGGTTTCATGGTGACATCAATTTTATTGTAGTTTGGCATGAGAATATATGGAATGGGAACTGATAAAGAGGAGCAAGTGTAAGACCGTAATGTTGTATCAGAAGCCAACGTGACAAGAGGTCACGGGTTCGAATCTCAACCACCCCTCATTTAAGTGGAATATTTAGCACCAGATATAAGGAGAGCCTGTGTTGCATCCACACTTCTAGCCCAAAGGGTTCTCGTGTGAGGGGGCGTGTTAGTGTATATAACATATCTTGGGGCCTCAACCATCAACTTAAGCTTTTGGTTGAGTTGGTTCCTTGACACGTAAGGGTATGAGTTGTAGTTATAAGTTGTTTGACATAAAAATATAAGAGAAACACTTGCTCGATCATGGAAAGAGAATTTTTCATTTGACATAAATGAGTGCTAACAAAATAAAGGTATTCGTTACCCTCAAGAAAGGGAATGAGTTAACCTAATATTAAACAAAAAATATAGAGTAATACTAATGATAATAATTAAATTCCTTTCTTGGTATTAAAAAGTTCATACCAAATACCTCTTTACTGCATTAAAGTGGTCATTTACAATTTTAAAATGATCAATTAGAGAAATGAATCAATTATATAAGTCGCTTAAATATAAGAGTCTCATACAAGAATTGATTTCATATTAATTTTTATACATTAGTTTCAAAATTAATTTTTAAATTTAATTAGGTTAAATATGTTTTTTGAACTAGAGGTGTTCAATGGGCCGTGTCGGGTCAAAATGTAAATGGGCAGGGTTGGGGTGGGTCAAGCCCGTTTAAACACGATCCACTTGGACCCATTTTTAAGTTTATAAAGAGGGTGTTTGGCAAATTAGTTTATTGAACAATTTTAGCTTATTTGGATATAAATAGAGGGTTCTGTGGTCAAACCAGCTAAAGATAGTGTTTGGTAAATCAGCTGGTTGAATCAACTTATTGATACGAATAAGCTATTTTTGAACAAGTTGCTTATAGCAGCGGATTCAAAATCAGCTGGTCAAACCAGTTAATAAAATCAGCCACTATAATCAGCTATCAACTATTTGCCAAATGCCCTCAAAATAATTTTTTTTATTATACTTTATGACCCGTTAGGTCAATTCAACTATAAATATATCAATCTAATATAAAAATAAAAATATAAAAAATGTGGTAAATATTTTTTACAACCTATGCCTAGCCTTGCCCGACCCATTACCCAAAGACCCATTAATGACTCAACCCGTTATTGACTCGACCCACTAATAACTCATAAAAATGTATCTCTGCTCTTAACCCGTTAGGTCAATCCATCCCGTTAAACACCTCTATTTTGAACACCCGAGAAGATCAGATTTATTTTGAACACGTCTACTATAACCAAGTGTTGTAAAGAAAAGGCTCCCCAATTGAGTTGTAAAATTTCCAATATAAATAGAAAGGGAAGACACGACTAAACACAATCTTTTAATACGTTTAGTAGAAAACTCACCACTATCCCCTCTCTTCTTCCTCTTTCTCTGCGTCATACTTTCATCGTCGCCATTTTTATCGACACTCAAGCTCTTCCTCCATTGTTTTTCTCTTCACTTACCATTTCTTCTACCAAAAATCAACCGCTATTACGTTTTATATAAACTGAAACTGAGATTATCTCCATAGCTGCAATTCAGACCCTCAAAATCTGTTGTATGAATAGTATGTTCAACTGTTCAAGAAAAGAGGATTTTTCCATTACTGTGAAATCTCATCAACGTTTTCCATGTCAGATTGTACTTATGTAGTTATGTTGAAGATCTAATTGTAACAGGCTTCATTCTATAAGGCGTTTGATTCAGAATGTAATGCTTCTAGTATTTATTTTCCAGATCAAAAATCAAAATTTTTCTTCATTTTTAATTTGTAGGTTTTTCAGTTTCTGTATTAATTTTTTTTAATTTAAGGCTGTAGAAGGCCATGAGATCCCTGATTTTGCGACAAATAAGACATGGAGCAGTTGATATTGGAAGGAGATGTTTCGTATATGTGTTTTTGATCTGTTAATATTTCCGGTTTCCTTATTTTTTTCTTCAGGAATTGTTGTAAAACTTCTTTTGGTTTGAGAAACTTTTTGATTTTTTCATATTCAGAGATGTTCATAAGTCTGATTGTAAAAGAAAAGAAAATCAGAGCTACCAAATGCTAAAACCTTCTATTTTTGATTGACAATTTCTGAAAGCTCTCACGAGACGACGCAATTTTGTATAATCTACTGAAAATGTTTTTCAACTGAATTTGAAATCAGTAGTTAAATGTTGTTCAAAATGATGAACCTGAATTTGGATTCCGAAAATAAAATTTAGAATGATTTCTAGTGAGTTTAGTCTATAATTTCAAATTTGAGACATTATTTAAGTAGATCCTGCAGTTCCATTGATTATGAACCAGATCTTATGGTGTATAATCGAGAAATTTGTTTGAACAGGTTAACAATGAGCCCAGATAATCTGACTTCAACAACCCTAAGAAAATCAATTTCCAGTCCCAGCAATTTCAAACCAAGCAAAGAAGAAACTCAAAATGTTGGAGAAATCTCAAATAGCAGTATTGACGGAAACAATAATCTGAATATGAATGGTTCAATTCATGTTCATAAATCTGTTCACCAAGACATCATTCAGAATCAAGCATCAAGTTCATCCGCAGCAAACGAAAGTAGCCCAAATCGGCTCGGAGGTGATATGCTACTACAATGGGGACAAAGGAAGAGATCAAGGTGTTCGAGAACCGAAGGAAGATCAATGGTAATGCCACCTCCACATCCTTCTACTTCTAATTGTGGAGCTTCAAGTTCAAGTAATGGAAGCAGAAATGGAGGTTCTTCACGGAATAGACCTCATGGGTTGCTCTATGGAAAGGATTCTCCTGCTTTTGTTTCTTCTAAGAACAGGTAGCTTTTTCAATTACTCTTTGTATTTTTGTGAATTTATTTATTTGGGGATATATTTGATTTTAATTTTAATTTCATTGATTTTTTTTACCTAAAATTCCAATTATTTTTTCTGGATTTGGAGGGTTTTTTTATTTTTTATTTTTTATTTTTGTGAGGTTTTCGTTTCTGGATCTAAGAAAAGCTACTATGGTTAAAACTTAAAAGGATTCAATGTTTAATGGCGGATGTGCCCTCGAGTTTTGGTGTTTAAGCCTTTAATAATCATCTATTCTGCTTTTGATGGATGATTAGATTAGTAGGTGTAGCTTTTTGTTTCTCTCCCTAACTTTACCATATATAGGTCCATTTATTTTGGGCTCTAGCAGAAAAATAAAAAAATTTTATATAAGTAAAATATAGTTTCGGTTATTTTTTTTCGAACTAGGTAATTTAATGGTCATGCGCTTAAAAAAACCTAGTGTTGTAAGTTCGATAAATGTTAGAACTTTAGAAGCTACTTATGTAAATACTAATTTTTAATTATATAATAAGTATCAACTTAATTTGGGCCCTTCTTAAACTGGGCTCTAAGCGATTGCATCTTAAAATTATGCTTAAAAATGGCCCTATTTATCATAGTCTAACTCATTAAAATAGTCCAACACGTTAAATTTGCTACATTTAATTTAAATTTTAGTTGGGTGGTAGGCCAAAGGAAAGGAAAACTGGTGAAGGTTAGACTTAGACGATGGGTACTAAGAATCGAACTCCAATTCTCGGTCGTGTATTTCTTGTATGCTCTCTTTTTAGAACTATTTGATGGAAATGTAAATGGAGTTGAGAATAAATATTTTATTTTAAATTATGGATTTTAATTATGAAATTATAAATGAAGAATTTAAGAATAATAAGGTTTGAGTAATCATTCTCAAATTTCAATTTTAACTTTTAAATTCAAATTTAAATGTTTTTTATTTATCAAATAATAAATTTGAACTAATTTCAAATTTTCAAATGACATCATCATTTCTAAATACGACATTAATAAATTTTTAAAAAAGGTTAAAAGAGAATTAGAAATATGACTATGTAAGTTGAATGGAAGTTGGGTGAGTATTTTTTTTAGGATGGGTCCTACTTTCATCTTTAGTACTACCTCCGTTCCAAAATACTTGCAACACTTACTATATTAGGAAGTTTCAAATTACTTGCACCATTACTATTTTTGGCTAAAATAATCTACTTATTTTATCCTCACTTTATTCCTACCCCACTATCACCATCAATCACACATCATCTCATTAATTATTTAATATACCCACAAGTCACAACCACTATCTACTTATAATATTTTTTTTTATTTTTATCCTACATATCACCATCAATCATACATCATTCTTAATTTTACCATACTGATTTGACTTGCCTAAATTCTTGTGCCCAAACCCAATGGTGCAAGTATTTTGGAACGGAGGTAGTATTTACTTATTGTTCTCTAATTTCTAATTTTTAAAATTTTTCTTGAACGTAAACGAAAAATTTGTTGATATTAATTTTTTGGATTATTTTTTGTTTTTGGATTACAAAGTAGACCTGGGAAAAGAGAGATAAGAGAGATTAATCGATCTTCAACTGAGATAAAATCTAATTATTTAATTTATTTTATTTTTATATTTTGAATGATTATGATTTTTAGTTTTTTTTGAGTAATTTGATTTTTAGTTTTTTACCCAATTAATGTACTAGTAGGTCGTTTTTAATATTCTTTGTTTTTTATTTGTTTTTTCCATTCACTTTTTTGTGGATTCTTAAAATTCAATTTTTTCATATTCAAAAAAAAAAAAAAAAAATCAATTTTTTGCAAGTTTTTTAAAATACTAAAAAGTTGATATTTAGAAAGTTTATAGTGAGACGAATCTATCAAGATTTTACATAAACATTTTTCATATAAATCAATGAGAATCATGGTCAAAATTTGACACTAAAATTCCTTATTTGAGAACTTATGAAAATGGAGTGAATATAATGTTATTTATAAATTATAATAATAATGCTTGTATTAATAAAAAGACAACATTTATAATAAAAATTTAATTTAATAAAAGAGAAACATGTAGAGGCTTCTTTTCCTCACTGTCTTTTTTTGACTTTTTCTTCCTTGTCTCTTGTTTGCATTTTCAACTTGAATTTTAGTCAAATTACATCATTCTCCCCATTAAAAAAAATTAGTACATAATTTTAAAGATCTCCTAAAATAACCGGTATGATTCATTTTGTTTAGTTTCTTTGTATTGCTCCTTTATTTCCATTTAATTTTGTTCAATTTTTTTATTTAAGTCTTGTTCACAAATTTTATCCTTTCGTTTGATCTCATTTAATTATTATTTTTACCTATATAATAAAAGGTGTAAATAAAATGGGATGGAGGGAATCACAAGCAACTAAAGTTACTATAAAAAATAATGGGAGCATAAAAAATTAATCTTCCTCATAGATTTAAAAATTAATATCTATCCACAGTATATTTATTTTCCTGTCCTTTTCTACACCATAAAAGTAAGAAGCACTTTTTTTTCTGAAAGTATTTGTGATTCAAAATCCAATACCCACATAGTAGTTTTTACAAATTGTGCTGTGAATTGATGTTTAGGACCCTAGTTGATCAAATGGGCACAACAAACAACGGTTCACCATCAAGAAATAATGGCAATGGCAGTGGTAGTACTAGTAGCCGTCCATTATCAAGATCAACGGTTGGAAAGCGATCTTCATGTATAGACAAAAGTGAAAAGAAGATATGTTCATCATCAATCAGAAAAGTGAAATCAGATGATTCAATAGTGGGCAATGGGACTAAGAATGGTGAAGTGGGTCAAGGAGAACAGCACCATCTGCATCATCATGACCAGATGGTACGTTCTCCGGTGACCGAAGCCGAGAAAGGGAGTGAAGTAATTGAATGGCCAAGGATATATTTATCCCTTTCTAGGAAGGAAAAAGAGGATGATTTTTATGCAATGAAGGGTACTAAGCTTCCTCATCGCCCCAAAAAGAGGGCTAAAGCTGTTGATAGAGCCCTCCAGGTACTATTTAACTACTAAATTTTTGGTTGATTTTGCTTATGATATGGAATTATCAAATGATTAGTTCTAATGCATATGTCTTTTGGGATTTAGTATTGTTTTCCAGGTCTTTGGCTTTCAGATTTGACGCGGGCGAGGTATGAAGTTAGAGAAAGAAAAAGTTCGAAGAAGGTAATTGTTACCCTTACTTTGTTCATTTTAGATGATGCTTGATTATCTGGGTTCGAGATTCGGATATACACTATCTTATCCTCGTTCATGACTACAAAAAACTTGTTTCTTATTGATGCTTGATTATCTGCAACCTTACCCTTGTTTGAGTGTGTTTTTTAATCACCTTCTACTTGTTTGCTTAACCATTAGTAGTATACAAATCTACAAGTGATTTGGTGGTTACTAAAAGACAAAAGATTTTGAATTGTGTCGATGATTATAAGATACAGAAAAAATGTGGGCATATTGTATATACATTCAGACAAGCTCAAAATTTGAGGGTCGTTGAACATCTCTAGTTGTGACCCGATCCTATTAATTAATGCATCTCTTTTAATACTTTCGGGTTAAAGTTGGTGTCATTGAATAAAATATGTTAAATATATCTTTGATTGGATGATCCTGGAACAAAAACCTTTAGCTGGATGAGGTGAATCTGTGGATTAAATTTAAGTTTTACTTTTTCCTAATTATTGGATCAGATTTTTGAAGAACATTTCTTTTTAGGTAGTAGCTATCCATCTCTTAATTGGGCTTGCGGCAATCCCATTATAAACAATATTTACGTAACTACATTAAATGATGTTTTCGATGTATTTCTCCGTCTTTGTGATTTTTTTTATATTCGCACCTGGTTATTTTAAATCGGTTTAGTCGAAGAAGAGACAAAATGATAAACAAATATGTGGGTGAAAAACGCTTGTGGATGAAATAAAAAGAGAGAATATGTACATATTATTAATTATAGAAGTATATCTCAAAAATAAAGTATAGTTGATTGTAGAATTGGACAAGATATAAGCCAAGAAGCTCATTATTCTGTCAAAAATTATAAAAAAAATATGAAGAGACAAAAATTCATGGGGAATATTATTATTTATACACATTGATTCAAATCGTTAGTTTTTTAATCAAAGACATATATTGATGGAATCTGAGAATATTTATCCCATGCCTTGAAAAGATACTTAATTTTTTTGTGGGTTAATTTTTGTTTTATATTTTTAGTCAATTTATGGATTTGGTGTTATTGTGATTTGTGATAGCTCTGATAATTTTTCTGATGAATTTGAAAATAATCAATTTAGGTCATTGGTGTCAATCTAACCCACCTATCTCCAGACAGAATAAATCATTATTGGAGTTTCTTTCTACATATACTAGGAAAAGGACACTATACCTAAAATCAATTTATTCACCCTTTACTCAGTCTCAGTCTATACTGTTTAGAGTTTTGACTTAAGAAAACAAGGTTGCATCAGTGTATTGCAACGGTATTATAGAAACTCTTGAGCTCACAGTGGTCGAGACTCGAGACATTGGCCAAGACAATCGCTAAGCATATGCTTTGACTGCAAAATCCGTTTCATGACCGTTGTTTCGGCCGCTACCTAAACCATATTGTTGCATACTTGCATTATGTTTTTGATACATTAGAACTTTATGCCCTCTTGTTCCTTGCTCAAGTTGATGATAGATATCCTTTTTCTTTTCTTTCCCCAATGGCCCAATGAATCTTTGTGATTTTTTGGGCAAATAGTATTGGGTAGAGATGGAATTCTGAATTTATACAGGAAAAGTAAAGAAAGTTTACTCTTTTATGCCCCATACCACCATGCTTGATGATGGGTAGGGACTGCCAATGTCAAGAAGTAGGAAAGGAATGCAATACTAACATGCTTGATTGTCATTGAACTTTGTATGTTACTTATCGAGTTGATGTTGTAGTTGCTTGTATATGCGTGGATATATTCTAGCTTAATTGGTACGATTGTAATTGTAATAAAACCCATGCAAAAGAATTTATCGGGACACAAATCGTACATAAGTGTAATTCTTACAAAAGATCGGATCCTCGTTTTTGTGTATCATTTTGTTATATAATCTTGTTAGTGCTTGTTTTTGACGGGTGATGTGAAAATGTAGCAGCCAAAGCGAAGGGGACTGAAAGGACTAGAGACGATTGAGAGTGAATCAGAGTAGTAAAGCACAAAGCAAGATAGCAAAACACGCAAGGAGAAAGGACAAGCCCGGAATCCCCTTCAGGCACTCGCTCGTACATCTGGTAATGTAGAGCTTTTCGGCCTTTAGTACTGCTCCCTCTCAAAGGTAACTTTTCTTTATTTTGAACCTCTTGAGAGCAAAGCAAAGGAATGTTTTGGGCAAAGGATATATTTTAGTTTGAGAGAAATATGTGTTTGGGGGTAGGGGGATAATACTAAGATGATTGTAACTTGTAAGGTTGTTTTTGATGCCAAGGGAATGTATGCCTTTATTGTAGATCTGTATTCAGATCTCAATTCTCAACTCATTGGATAAATTAATACAAGAAATGAAAGAGAAAATTTAAATCTCTTTGTTTTTGTAGCTCTTCTCTTGATTTGGTTCCAACTTACATTATGGGTTTATACTTTATATAGTTTTTTTTTTTATGATTGTCGTGTAAATAGCCTCGTCTCGTTGCTTCGAATTTGCAGTATATGACTTAAATATGTAAGAGGCTTTTAAGTTATATGGTGTAAATTAAAAGGGACAGACTACAGAGATAGTAGTTACCAAATTTTGAGGCTTGTTTAGTAAGCGTTTGAAGATAGTGTTGAGTTTGACATATTTATGTTTAAGAAAAGAGGGTGAATTTGCGTATGATATACAAAAGAGAATGTATGCAAAAGTTTAAATTTGGAATTTTAAAGAAAAAGTGATTGACAAAACTATTTTCAGCCGGTCTCTTGAGAGACGTCCCACATCCCTTAAGCCCAACCCATTAAAGCTAGTTTTTACTCTTACTCTACATTCTCTTTTATAGGCCGACCAAATTAGAGATGGTCTCTCACAAGAATTTGTGATTTAATATATAGCCGGCAGTTCATTAAAATCAAAGCTTTGAAATATTATATAGTTATTAATTCTAATATATATAATAAGCGCACCCTTGCATATAACATTTAACTTCAAAGTATATTTTAACCTTGGCATCCAAAAATTTAACGCCTAACCTTGGTATTTCTCATAAATCTAAACACATAGCATTCTGAAATACTAATTCACCATGATCACATAAGACTAAATATTAATTTTACAACATTGTATAAAATACAGATTTTAGCAAAAACTGAGTAAAAGAAAAGAAGAAAAGCTAGCTACTTCAAATTTAATACTACAATAAAAAAACATTTCCAGGAGGAGACAACAATTGGTGAGGAAACAAGTATAGATACTAATTTATACATACATACATACTACATAGCTCTATAATACAGGTTAAGCAATACATTTTACATAGCTGATCATATCATTTGCCAAATGCCCAGCATATTTTATCATTACTACTAACTGCTGTAAAGACCCTTTACCTGGAATCGGCGCAGTTGTGTAAATTTCTTATGCACATTAACGGATCAGTCTATAACATAATTTGGAGCAACAGCCAATATCCTATCATCTTTTGATACTGGTGGTTGTGTTGGTTGTTCTTCACCTACAACACCCGGGGTTTCTTGCCTACCGTCATCCACTACGATTAGATTTCCTTCTTTGATCAATTTCTGCCAATGAATAAGTATTTAATTAATGATGTTAAGTATAAAGTTAATCAGTCATATATCTCTATCAGTGTCACACGATTCGTTAATCTCCTTGCAAATCATGGATTAAAAAGCGTATTATGGACAAATATGGGCTAGCGATCACAAATTCAAAAAGCAAACTAAATGGGGAATTATGTTACACTGATTCGATTCAGGTACAAGGAAAATTAAAAATGACCAGAGTATTACCTGAATAATAGCTCTGATAATTTTGACATCGTTTCGAGCATCCTCCATAGAACTGTAGCTATTTTTCTCATTTTGTTGTGCAACATACCACTGTATTAGTTCCTTCTGTCTTGTTCCAAGAAGTCCTTTCCCTGCATAATACAAGACGGTCTTTTCTGAATACATAATCACGACTAGCAGCACATTTAAACAAGGCAGACTTCTCTGCCATTAGCTTCTTGAATTTCACCAACAGATGTCACAAATAACGCAAAGTCTGCTTTTGTCAAATTTTATGAAATTAGAAATGAAATTTCCAACTATGAAAACAGTCTACATAAAGGGTGTACCTTCTTGCTCGGCAGTCTCTTCAAGTTGTCTAAGTCGAATAACAAGTGCTTGTGTTACTCTGTTAAAATGTTCATCTGTGACCACTAAATTCTGTTCCTGAGCTTTTGGACCACCATCCTTTCCTGCAAGATTAATTAGGCTTGCACATTAACAGTGGTATATTCTACTCGAACTAAAAAATTTATTTTGCCACAAAGAAAACAAGTTCTTTAGCATAGTTTTGGGAACGTCTAGCCCCCCATCTTTTCAAGCTACCCCCACCCCCACCCCACCCCCTTTCTTAATCGCCCTTGTGTGCACCGCGAAAATGAAAATGGACAAGTAATTTCTTTTCCAGAAGACTGCTAAAATTCTGATTTCTGAATACAACTAAATTGAAAATTGAAAATCACAACATTCAAATAGATAAAAGATCTACAATATTTGCATTTTGCAATACAGGATAGCTAAAATGATGATTTGCAATCTCACCTGTATTAGCTGAAGCTTGTTCACTTTCAGCAGGACCAGGCTGACCATCTCCACCAGAAGCATCTCCCCCTGATGCATCTCCACCAGCTTCTACATCATTAATTTCTTCGTTAAACTCAGACAGATCAATTTCACTGGATTCCACGCTGCATTATAGAACAACACACATTTAGCTTAAAAAGTCAATTGATCAGATGAATAGAGTCAAAGGCATGAACGAGGAGATCACAGCTCCTGACATTTGTTACCTGATAACTGATGTCTTCAGCAGCCGCACTGCGACAGCAACATGGCGGGGTAGTACCTGAAAGACAAATGCCCGCAAATTAGCTGTTTCAGATCATCAAAAACATAGCAGGTTTCTATATGAATATACACCTCAATTTCCAAGTGACTTCGTGCAATGGCTTCCGATAGTCGGATCAATGCCTCCAGCTGCCGAACAGTCATCCTGTAAGCAACTCTACTACCTGGAGCAGCATCACCTCTTCGAAGGGTAACATACGAGTCAACTAACAATTGCCTAGCCTCTGAACTTAGCTGTTCAAAGTGAAAAGAAAAGTGTCAATTGAGATACACAGATGATTGTGAAGCTAGTTGGAAAAGTCACGCAAGTAAGATTGATGAGAGAACCTTAGGTTTCAAAGTTTTTGCATAGGCAATATAACGTTTTAGCTGGGCAGTAGTAAATGGAGGTGACAATGCATCTTCATGCCTTTGATGCACCCTAACAATATGGTGCGCAATGTGGTAATCAATCTGATCATCTGGATCGTCTATCATGACATATACCAAATCAAATCTCGAGAGGATTGCTGGAGGTAAAGCCACATTATACTGTTTAAAGAGAAGTCTGAATCAGTCAAAGTTTTGAGAACCCCAGTTAAAAGCCAAGTCACAGTTTTCAAATTTTAGGGAGGTGAAATAAATAAAGTTTATGCCATAAATAACTGTATAATATTTGGAAGTACAAATTCTTACCTTCAGTGGTTTTGTTTTGTCATAGCGACCCCCAGTAGGATTGGCGGCGGCTAAAATAGAAGTCCTAGCATTTAGTGTTGCCTGTATTCCTGCTTTGGTTATACTTATTGTCTGCTGCTCCATGGCTTCATGAATAGCTACCTTCAAATTGAATTGCGCATAAGTAACAAACAACGGAATAAAACAGGATACATTTAATGAATTTTTGTCAACACATTACCTGATCTCGGACATCCATTTTGTCAAATTCATCAATGCAACAGATACCATTATCAGCTAACATCAAAGCTCCAGCCTAAAATTTTCAAATGAAATGTTATTAGGATTCGAAACCAACCACACTCCTTCACTGATGCAGACAAAGTAAGCAGTTTATGTAGGTATATTAGATCACAATATGCAGCTGAGAATCTGAGATATAAGTTCACAACAAGGCAGCAGCCACTAAACATACAATGTACCTTTTATAGCATTCTACAGGCAACACTGAAAAATATATATATGTATATATCTATGGTTATATATCTATGGTAAACATTTTGAAACTAATTCAGTTTAATTTCTATGAGAATTAAATGACAATGAAAATTCTATTCGAGCTTCATTCTGTATGTGTTATATTTCCAGATAATTCAGAAAAGAGGAGCAATGGTATGGGAGAAGGGGAAGAGGTATACAGAAGAAAGAGACTGAGTAAGAGGTAGCATTCTTTGCACTAATTTCAATCAAAGATAACTATAACTAATTATATTCACCTAATAGTAACAGATGTATATGGAAAAGCTAGTTCTATAAGGATGTTTGTGCAACCAAAATAGTTTTTTTTTTTGAAGATCTCAACCAAAATAGTTTTATTACCACATTAGACCGAGAAAATTCAATAAAAAATACCTCAATACAGAATTCTCCAGTTTCTGGTTCTTTAGCCACAGTAGCAGTTAAACCAGCAGCGGAGGATGATTTCCCTGATGTGTATACTGATCTGGGGACAAGACCAGAAGTATACCTGCATGAGGATAATGTAAGATGATCAGTTTTTTAGGAAGGGTGAAAACAATAATTAAAAAGTACAACAGCGCTCAAGAATAGATTACTTGAGAAACTGAGATTTTGCACAGCTGGGGTCCCCTACAATGCACACATTGATATCACCTCTTAAGTTGATGCCTTCTTCAGTACTCTTGTGAACACCACCTAATAGCATAAGAATAATCGCTCGCTTGATATCTTGGTGGCCAAATACAGTTGGAGCAATACTATCTACAAGCCTATTGAAAAAATCAGGAGTATTTCTCATTCTTTGGATTTCATTAAGCTCCTCTGCCTGCCAGTTTGGACAAACAATCATGCCATCAATTCCGAAAGTTCAGCATGAAACTACTTGTATAGCCATAGGCTGTATTATCCAAGGACCTTAACAGTCAATAATTAATAAAATATATATATTAATGCATAGTTGAGGCTGGGAGCACATCTGATAAATCATAAGAAATAAAAAGGAATTTTAGATATGTTCTAAAACATATAGGGTACTGAAACTAGCTATTTTCTATATAACTGCCAACATCTAACATGATACAAAGATGAGTGTTAGGACAAGTACATGCATAATATCAGATGAAAAATAAAGCACAGAGACATGTGCACACAAGCCACAAAAGATTCAAAAGATAAAGCATGGAATCATGCAGTTGTCTTAAATTAAACTGAAAATCAAACCACTAATAGCTGAAAATTGTTAAGATAAACTCAAGGAACACACCGTGAACTGCTGGCTGTCGTCCTCTTCGGAATCCTTCTTCCGATTTCTGATGTCAATATCTCTTCTACCATCAGCAATCTAATTGAAAAAATATGATTTAACAAAGGCTTGAATCACACTAATACACATTTCAAATTCTTCAATGAGCTGAAAGTCTGAAACAAAGTTTTATGAACACACCTGGACGGAATTAGCAATAAAAGCAAGACGGTAATTGAGGTCTCTCACTCCCAATGATTTTAAACCCCTAACTCCTTCATTCCCTGATGCATTAGCCTTAGGTTGTGAAGAAGAATTTCGACGGCATTCGGCTCTCTCCCCAGGAGATGTCAATGCCATTATATCAGGTATGACTACCACAGTTCCAGTGAATATGACCCTATTAAAAAACGCAGGTTAGTATGAACTAGACCTTTGTAAAACCTGTCAACAAGACAAATCATCTAGCAATTGCTTACGTGTCTCCAGCTCTAGCCTGCTCAACAATCTCATGGCGCAAAATGATGTCAAGTGATCTAGGAAGAGAACCTGCAGGAATTTCTTTGGAGGTTTCCTGCATTCTTACCCTTTGCCAATCAGTAAATTTACTTTCTTGTCTAAGCAACGCCCATTTTGTTCTATTTGCACAGGTTGCATTGATACAGATCGTCGGCTGCAACAAGCTCATCTAGATTAATCTATCATCTTATACTTCTATATAGCTAGATAGAATGCAATTCATAATTCATCACAAACCTCAGAATACTTAAATTGTTGTTCAACATTCTTAACAAGAGTGCCACAATCCAAGCACTTGAAAGTACCTTGAAGTAGCTCAGGTCTAACCTCACTGGTTCGAGTAACTACTCCAGTTACAGATACTAATCTACCGATTTCAGCAGTGGTTAACTCTCTCAACCTGCATTCACAACATACTGAATTGCTTTAAGGAAAAAGACCTAGACAGCGCAGCATTCTCATATTAAACACATCCAATTACTCCAATGTCAATAATTGGCTCCAATTTAGAGATCACAATGATCAAATATAGGTTTCTGACCGACCTTTGCCAGTAAATGTTATTCGTCCATTATATTCATTAACATTATTATTCAACTATAAGGCATTCTAATTTGAAGGTTTCAAAAAAAAATCAATTGATTACCGCTTGACAAGAGGAATATTATAGAAAGCGATATTGATGTCTTTATTAGGGTTATCTTCAGCAATAAAAGTAGGCTTCCGCTCCATCACGAACCTCTTACATGCATTTTTCAGATACGGCTCAAATCTGTTGAGAAACATAAAATTTGAAAAAAGTAAATTTGAAGATAAATATCAAATCACATAAAAATACACAGTATTGGAACACTACCTCAAATATTCATCGGAAATCGCCTTCTGCAGAGTATCATCAAATCGCATAACATGAGAGAAATCGATAAACATAGTTGTTGATTCAATTTCCTCCATTGTTTCAATTTCAGATACATAATATGGATGTCGCGAGTTCAAATCCACTCGGAAACTGATCAAAATCAATCAAATTTCTTCAGCCATAAAGAAATAAAAAAATAATAAAAATAATACAATAAAACACGATTCCAGATCAAAACAAGTGAAAAAGAGAAAGTTGAACCTTTTCAAGAACTCAAGAAAAGCATTTTCGACGGGAGAAGCAGTTTCATCGACGAATAGAGCTCCATAGTCCATTGTTTTGCCGGATTTTCTCTCTCTATCTCTCTTCTAGTGCCAGCCGAAAGGGTTTAAGGTCTACAGATGAATCCCAGAAAATGGAAGTAATGAATTAGATTATCGGTTTTGGCGGGAAAGTTAGTATGTAAATAATATTCTTCCCGCCATTTTATACATGGTTTTTTTTTAGCGCTTTGGGCTGGCAGTCTAAGGCCCAAAGGCTTTGTTTTTCGACACACATTATAGTGAGACCCATAGTTACTAGAATCTCGATCCTGATGTATAATTTTACAATTTTACGATTTAAAAATAGGCCACTAATTCGGATTGTAGGTGAGTTTAAAGTTGGTAGAATCGTACGATTTTCTTATCTCGAGAATTTAGGAGGTTGGGTCATAACACGACTCCACAATTCAATGATCTGATTCTACAAAGATAGTCTCTCAATCAATCAATCGTAAAAATGTTATAACAATATGACTATATAATTTAAGTTTTTTGTTTATTTGCGGTTCAAATGATTATTAAAAGTATTGTTTATTTTTCATAATTTAATAGATGAACTCAAATAAATTTTAATTTACCCCTTAAAAGTAAATTAATAACAAATATAATGTTAAATTAGTTATCCAAAGCATATTAATACATAATTGTATGATTCGTTTTATCGATTTTGATCCTACCCTCTCATCGATCATTGGAGAATCTCGATCCTAATAACCTTGTTGAGACTACTCTTTATTAGGCTGACACATATATATTCAGTGTATTAAAGTGAGCAACTCAACTTGTATGAAAACATATCTCATCATCCATATAATTAACTCATTTCTATAATTGGGCACTTCAAAATTATAAAATCTGAATTTCCTCCCGTCCTTTACGGTTTTGGTTTCGTACAAGGGGTCGGAAATTCAGGGGTACACCCTTGAACCTTGAATTTCTGACCCCTTGTACGAAATCAAAACCGTAAAGGACGGGAGAAAATTCGGGTGTTACAAAAATTATAAATAATTACTTTTAACACACAAAATATATGTTAACTAGTGCAATTAATATAATCTCAACATAATATTATCTCATTTAAAAATCACAAATTCTTACCTGAGACCATCTCTACAAGAAACGTCTCAAGTATGGGCCAACCCAATTTTAAATAAAAAAAAATTAATTAAACTTTCTAAACATTCGCATAGTTGGATATATAATAATCTGTACTTGGGGTTATAATATTACATAGTTGAGTATATAATGATTAGTATATGGAATTATAATATATTTTACCAGCAGTTTTTTTTTAAATTAACATAAATTAGATTCAGGCTGAGCTTTTAAAAGCCGTATTTACAAAAAACGGTTTCTCAAGAGAGCACTTGTTTAAAAATTTGTGAAAATTAAAAGGTTTATTATAAAGTGTATGATTGAAACAAGGCATTTTCATGATTGAAAGCAAGTGAAGGGAAAAGTCTAAGGAAGGTGAACAGAAAGATGATAATAGGAAGAATTATTGAAACTCAAAATATCTGGTGGTAGGTAGATAGTCCATAATAGATAAGTTATAAATTAATGCAATTATTGAATCAAAAGGTGTACAAATTGACATCACACATGCTCATTTGCACACACATATACCCTGTATAAATATCAGCGAATCAACTCAATCAAAAGCTAAAACCGATGGTTAAGCCTACCTAGCTCAATATGCCGCCATAGACGGAACCCTTAGAAGTTTAGACTTAGAGGTGTTCAAAAAGATCCGATGACCCGAAATTTACCCATCATTTTACCCAGTTCATCCCGCTTATAGAAAATTAAGGATAGTGTCTGGGGAGGGAAGGACAACGCTAACTCATACCCATAAAGGAGAGCGCGGCAAAAAGAAGTCCTTCGACTGAATCAATGAAAACAATACTACTAATAATAATAATGAAAACGAGAAAAAGCAAGAGAACAAGAACCCGAATGATTCACATGAAATGAGAGAAGGGATGAGACTTGAATAATGATCTTTTTGTCACGTTGGCTTCTGATAAGCTGATACCATGTCAAAAATCAACTCAACCAAAATTCTAATCGATAGTTACAGGCTGAAGATATGTTATATACTCTAACAACAATAAGCTTGAAACAGATCAAATAATGGTGAAGATATATATATGTCACAATTCACAATATTAATATTTTCATTACATTTTCACTATGAAGAAGAAAAAAAAATAATCTTGACAAATAATTCACAAGCATAAGAATACAATTTGACAAACCCAAAAAAATAGCAATCAAAAAACAGTATAAGAAATTACACTTATACAATTTTTGTACAAAATAGTGAAACTGATTACTCAGCCTTTGCTGGTTGTTCTGCAGGCTCTTCCTTAGCTGGCTCGGTCTGATCCTCGGCTGCAGTTTCGGCCTTAGGGGGATCGTCTTGCTTGGGTGTGACGGTTTCATCCTCGGCTGCAGTCTCGGGCTTAGGAGGATCGACTTCCTTTGGTGTCACGGTGTCAGCAGGAGCAGCAGTCTCGACCTTATCAGGCTCGCTTGTTTCGGTTGGTTCTGATGGTTCGGATGCTGTTGGTTCGACTTGTATTTCCCTGGTTTTGTCTTCGGTGACTATGAAACTCGAAACCTTTTCGAACACGAAGATTATCGGTCCTGGAACGAGAGCTGGACCGAACTTTGAACTCGCCTCACAGGCTAGTTTGGATCCAGGGAATTCTGTGCAGGTTTTATGAGATGTTACTTGTTAGATGTTAGTTCTTTGTGTTTGGAGAGTAAAATTGAATTCATAGCATAATAGGAGTTTTCGATACGGTTATCAGACGCTTAAGCTTTTGGTTGAGTCGAGTTTTTGACATAATATCAGAACTAACAAGACGAGAGGTTGTGAATTCAAACACCATCCACCCTCACATGGCTTGTATAAGGACATGTGCTTCACCCGGCCCACACCTCTAATCTTAAGCTTTTGGTCGAGTTTTATAAGGGTGCATATGGTATTATGGGGTACAAGCACAACCACCCGCTTAAGCTTTTGGTTGAGTTGATCAGTTGACATGGTATCAGGAACAACATGACGAGAGGTCGTGAATTCAAACACCATCCACCACTCACGCGGTGTGTGTGAAAAGGATATGTGTTGCACCCAGACTTCTAACTTTCGTGTAAAGAGTCATTGATAGAATGTATAACATATTTTAGGCTACAAGCATCTTCATAAACTTTTGCTCGAGTCGATCTCTTGATATTTATTAGGAACAACAAGACGAGGTCGTGAATTCAAACCATCCACCCCTCACGTGGTAGGTATGAAAAAGACATGTGCTGCACCCAAACTTCTAACTTTCGTGTACAGAGAGACGTAAATTCATGATATAGAATGCATATCATATTTTACGGCTACAAGCATCAATCTTAAGCTTTTAGTCGAGTTTTTAAATGTGTGCAATCATGAATTCAGCTTGGAAAATGTTTAAACAAAGAAAAAAAGACTAATATGTAAGTTTACTCACCAATTTTAACAAGTTCATCAAGGAACTTTTGAACCTTGACTGAATGTTTCTTGAGATCAGCTTCTTTGGGATCTTTTACCAATGTCTGCATTGTGTGGAGTAAGAATTCGATTCAAAGGTGGTCAGAAGTGCGATGGATATAAAACATAAAAAATAAAAAATAAAATACGGGAAAAATTATCTTTTACGG
The DNA here is from genome assembly GCA_019776075.1 of Amaranthus palmeri. NCBI lineage: Eukaryota > Viridiplantae > Streptophyta > Magnoliopsida > Caryophyllales > Amaranthaceae > Amaranthus > Amaranthus palmeri. Next base: position 1,958,958 of record JAAKBH010000271.1, on the reverse strand, counting down.
TAAATAATTATGGTTAATGCAATCTACGACTTAATATATTATGATCAAAATACAAATCAAAACACCCTTTGTTGAGTGACAATTGACAAATAATCTTACGGCCCGTTTTCCGTTTTGTTAGTGGTATTAAATAGTGGTAAGGGAAATGATTTATACTGTAAAATTTCATCAAAAGTTCTATGTTATTCCCATGATAATGAACCTTTGATCACAAAATAGTATTTTTGTTTACAAATTTCCATTACCACCTAATACCACTTCTCCTAACGGTAATGCATTGGAATGAACTTTATAAAGGAAAAAGAGATGATTAAAGTTGAACAAGTTTGAACATCGAGGTAGCTAACAGAATTTTCAACTAAAATTTGACTAGTTTTTCATTCTTATTACTACTGTTTATTACTAAATACCAAACAAGCCGTTATAATCAGGGGCTACTTGTCTTTTGTGGGGTTATTTGATCAAAAACTCAATTATATTGAATTGTTTGTGCAGCATAAAGTACATCCTAAATTAGTAATTTGGCTTCACAATAAAATCAAATCAAATGACTAACCTGGATTTCAGTTTCTGATTTTTCATAGATTTCCACAACTTTTGGCTGTAGCTCTGCCTTCTTCTCCTCAAATTCCTTGGATACTTCCTCCTACACAAAGGATGTCAAATATATTAGTCCGTGATAATTCGTCACATAATCACCGTGGCCCACTCGTGTGGACACGGGAAATCTGTGTGCTCGGGCCCACAAACCCACGGGTCAAGAGCGTTGACTTGCACATACACCTGATAAGTTTCATAATTATTTCCCAAAACCATATGGTAAGGAAAATTAGTTCACTCGATATATATGCAAGTCAACAACCCACTATTTTATCGATGTGGAATCTTATCTCACATGTGAAGTATTTCCAACAAAATAATATGACTTAAATGAACTCCAAAATTTCCAAATTAATTCACCCCTCATTTGGAAATTTTAATTTGAATATCAACCACCCCTCAATTAATGTGGAATATTTAGCGTCATGTATGAGGAAGACATGTACTGCATCCACACTTATACCCCAAAGGACTCTCGTGTGAGGGGCATTTAATTTGGAATATTTAGCGTCATGTATGAGGAGGACATGTGTAATGTGCTACATCCACACTTATAGCCCAAAGGGCTCTCGTGTAAGGGACGTGTTAGAGTATATAACATATCCTGTGACCTTAACCATCAGTTTAAACTTTAGTTAGGTGTTACCTTGGAGTCATTGAAAGACTTGCATGCTTCCCCAGCAGCAGCTTTTTTGGCAACATCTTTTCCAAAAACCTTTTGGATCTTTGGTAGAACCTTTGTTTTCCAATAACCCATTTTGTTCCAACTTAAGAGTTAAGTTAAATTACCTGTAATTAGTCAACCTAAACTTATTAACAATTCTATAATCAATTAAAATTCTACACTTCATTAAATTTGACAAAAAAAATTCTAACTTAAATTATAGAGAATTTAACAACACAGATTTTTACTTGAGACTGTCTATTATAAAGATGACTCTTAAAAGCTCAGTTTAATTCTAAATATATATCACAAATTCTTATAAGAGACGGTATTTTTGGAAGACCATCTCTAATTAAATTGACCCATAAAAAATATAGAGTAAAAGTAGATACTAAGTTTTAATAGACTGGGCCTAAAAGACGTCTTTCAGAAAGACGGTATCTCAGAAGACTAGCTGAATATATATTGTTACAACTCTAAATATAGATTTGGACTGAACTTTTTAAAGTCATCTTTACAAAAGACGGAACCTGATTTAACAAAGTTGCTCATAGATTAGCCCGACGGGCTGTAACGTAACTATGATCAGCCCGACGGCCTGTAACGTAACTATAATTAGCCCGACGGGCTGTAACATAACTAGTGTTGTTATGAGGTTTGGCTGGCTATATGGTAAATTGGTAATCCTATTTGGATCATGGATGTTTTTAATATGTAAAAAAAAAATTATTATAAGCTTCAAATTTAATCTAAAAACACAAATTCTTAAATGGAACGGTCTCGGTCTCATGGTGAGATCATCATTTTTACTGGGTTGTCGCACGTATATTTGGTGTGTTATAATGATAAATTAGTAAAATGAGTTAATTATATGAGTTTGTCTCGCAATGAGACAGTCTCATACAAGACTGCGTCGAATCTAAAATATAGTACACCTTCCATATAATTGATCCTTAGATATTCTTAATTTTTCTTCATCTAAACTTAATTCAAGCTCTAAAGTCATAATTCTTCATGTTGAACTAAAAATGAATATTTTAGAACTTTAAAACAATAACTAACAAGAGATTACTAAGGGAATTATGAAAATAATCTTGTTTTAAACACTAAGACTATGATTTGAATACTCTTTTTTAAAATCTAAATTTTTTTTCTCTTCGACCAATAAAATACAATATAAACGCAGTATTATTTAACGAAAAACTTTGATACAAACTAGAAGATACGATATATTTTTCTCGAAAAAATGTAACAAATTTAGTGGAACAGAAGAGTCGGGCATACCTCAAAGTTAAGCACTTGGTTTGGAATATGAAAGATGAGAATTTGGACACCAAAGTTGTTATTGTTCTGAAATTTAGGTGATTAGTAATCAACAAATAATGAAGATATAGACAAATAATTGAAGAATAAAATAGGCTTAAAAATGGAAAAAATTACGAAAATGACACAAAAATATAAAACATCAAAGACAACTGGATAGCCAGCCTAACATGTTGATATACTCCTTGTCATTTTCAATCTTGCTTTGCTTGTCAGTTTCTCTATTATCACATTTGATATCATTGCTTCTATATTTTAAACTACTCTTATTTCAGGTGTTTAGGCCGTAACAATTCATCACATAATTATTTTATATGTCGATTTATATCGATAGATTTCCTCCGTTTATGAAATTCTTGTTATATTTTGATTTTGAGCACTATTCATCGTTTAAGCTTATTTTATATATTGTGGCTAATATGTAAGTAAACATATAGTTATGATGGATCTTGTTTGAATCGTATAATCGCATACTTTCATAATATTAATTTTTTTATAATTTTTAGATATGAACAATTCGACATATAAATAAATAAAGTAACACATTGGATATTTGGATTGCGTAAACACAAAATCTCACAAGAGACGGTCTATAGGATAGACCACAAAATTGGGCCAGCCCATTTCCCTTAACTGATTTTTTTTATTATCATATCAATTATATTATGTTATAATCCTAAATGTAAGGTATTATAACCTCGAATATACTATTCTATAACCCCAAATATAAGTTATTATAACCCCAAATAATTTATTATAACCCCAAATATACTATGTTATATTTTGAGTTGGGCTTCATGGATTCCGTCTATAGAATAGACTGTCTCCCATGAGACTTACTGTTGCGTAAATGGTCAAATATAGCAAGGATAATGGAATTGGATGAAGTATTTATGGGGTAAACGTAGGTTTGGGCCCACGAACTCACGGATAATGAGTGTTAACTTTCATACACATTTGATGAGATTCACTTTATCCAAATCATATAGTATTAAAAAAAATTACCCACCAAGCAGTATATACATCTCTACAACCCTTTATATTAGACAATTGGATATGGTAAATACTAAATAAAAATATTATTGTGTTTAGATATAAGAGCAAAAAAAAAATACTTTGTTGCACTTCAAAAAAAGAGCAAAAAAAAAAAAAATACTATGTTGCACTTCAAAAAAAATAGCAAAAATGATGGGGTTATAGACATTAACACAAATATAGGGTAAATCCGTTGTAACAATAGAGTTAGTTTTATTATATTTTTTATTTGAAATTAATAATCTCGTGATTTTCATATTATGTTGCACTTTTATTTTGCATGTTTTTTCCATGTAATTGGGATCCATATAATACAAAAATAAATTTACGTAGAGTTTTTATATCGATAAAAGTACAAAATAATTAAGAAAGTAAAAAAATAATAATTAAGAAAGTGAAATCATGTAAGATCCTTATATTGATAAGATATTAGTTAAGCAATTTACTTACTATACTAATAATCGTTAATTGGAGTATTTCTGTTTATAAACCTTTTTATAAAAGAAAAGTGGGATAAATAAAAATACAGTCGTAGCTCTTAGCACAAATAAAAAAGTACTATTCTCTCTAATAATTATGAGTTGGATATTTATCTAATTTTCTTTTTTTTTCAATCTACCTTGTATTATAAAATCATCATCATCATCCTACCCAGTGTATTAAAAATAAAAGTGGTATGTTATTTTAAGACGGAGAAAGTATCAATCATCATCATCATCATTTCCGCTCATAGAAAACTATGATCAGGATCTAGGAAGGGAAGAGCGACGACAGCTCATATCCAAGGAGAGTGTGGTTAAAAAGTCCCGCGTCTCGAGAAAGGTCTTCCAAGAGAGATAAACCTGCAACTTACACATAAAGTTAGTAGAGGAGAAAGTACTAATATCAAGAAATATTTAAATTACAAAATTCGGCTAATAATTGAATTCCTACAAGTTTTTGATGTATTGATTTGGGCTGTTTATGTGCTGTTGAAAAATCAATGAATCATTTCTTTCTGTTAAACAATACAATATGATTTTAGTTTTGAATAAATAAACTTCAACGGTTGAAACATGAAAGTGCGGCCTTTTTGTGATAGGCTGGAACTTGGAAGTTAATTGACTCTAATTTATAAAAAAATTTGGATGAGACCATTTTATTATAGACCGTCAATTTGGGTCGACTAGCGCGTAACAACTTTTATTTTCTGGGCATTAATCAATTTATTAAGGTCAAAAATTAATAAATGTCCAGAAATAAAAAAAATGCCCAGGTTATCACACGCGCGAAATGGGCTGGTCATTTTGATGGTCTCATTATGAGATCGTCTCCTCTCGTCCAAGACCAGCTGCTAATTATTAGGGTTTGTGTTGTTTTCGTTGCAACGTATTTGTATGGATAGTTATTAGTTGTCTAAGTGACTATGCGAGTATATTTATATGTCTAAATAGTTGTGGAAATGAATATTTTTCGACAAAAATAGCAATTATGATAGTTGTTATGATATAATCTGTTGAGAAAATTATGGAGAAATTTTTAACAATTGCTTTTGATATTGGAAACCTACAAGCAACTAATGCACGATATATGCTACTTAAATTAGTAGTATATTGCATGGTAACGTCTTTTGTAAAGTAGCCTATTAAGCCTGACAAACTCGCCCACAATGAATGACATAAGTGATGTCTTGAAGGCATATGCTCAGCTAGTAATCATTCAGGGTGTTAAAACAGGAAAAAGAATTCGCTAGCAAATATTTTTAAAGGCGATTATAATAAGATATAAATTAAGTTAACTAGCAAATTGAAAAACATTCTAAATTTGAAAATTAATTATAATAATATTATTTTTTTGAATTTTATATTGTGCACATCTTTAAAAACAAATTTCAAAAAATCTCAAAGAGCAATTAAAAGGAAATGAAAGATAATATCATAATTTTGGAGCCATATGATATCTTCTAGGTGCAAAATACATTCGTTGCTCTAATTTTTTTTTTTATTATAGAATAAGCCGAGAAAAAAAAAGTTAGATATAATACTTATTCTCTAACCGAAACAAAATTTAATTCTCAAATTTGTTGTTCCAATTTTAATCCTATAAAAAAATGATATACAACATAAAACATGGTTGGTTATATGAGGTAGCGTCATTGCTTGAATCACATGGTTACTTGTAATCCCACGACAACCAACAAATCAAACCAATCCCTTTATCCAAATAAATAACCCTAAATATAAATAGAATAAACATCAAAGAAAGCCAATAATAGTAATAAAAAAGTACTAAAAGTGAAAAAACACCTATATCTAATAAAATATAAATCAAAAATTGAATAACTATTGGCGGTTTGATTGGCTACTTTACATCAAATACTGCTATTTTAGAGGAACAGTGGGAGTATAGCATAATACGTTCTATTTGAAAATTGAATTGACTATTAGTGGTATAATTGGCTACTTTACCAAAATTCTACAACATTTCCATTATAACAAAACTTTTGAGCAACACCAACTAATCAAGTGGAGTACTTCCTCTGTTCTTATTTAGTTGCTACCGTTGCATGGGCACAAATATTAAGGAGTAACTGTGCAATGATGAGCAATAGGTAAAAAGTTGCTTTTTGGAATTTTTTAATATTATTTGTTGAAAAATAAAAAAGAAAAATAGGAGTAATTAGATATAGAGTAGGATAAAAGTAGGAGTAGGTATAACTTTAAATGATTGGTTTGCTACCAAATAAGGAAATGTAGCAAGTAATAAGAAATTTCCCAAAATGGAATATGTAGCAAGTATTATGGAACGGAGGAAGTATATAATATCAGAGATTGAATGTCAATATAGAAGAACATATTATGCTATACTCCCACTGTTCCTCTAAAATAGCGGTATTTGGTGCAAAAAGCACTCATATTTTTAAGTTAAATGATGCTATTCTAGAGGAACACATAACGTATATGCTAAAATCAGTCAAAATTTTTCAAATTTTAAATGACTTGCACAAGTAAATAATCTCAGTTTTTGATAACTAATCAATATTCATACAGATGCTATAAATTTAAAAGTTTACTCGCGTTAGTTGAACATATGAGGAAGCGGCCTCACAGCCATGAACGCGTCCACCATCTGAAAACCAAATGAAAAATGTCAGAGCAGGCGAAATTAGTTCCAACGGTTCTCAGCTACGCCTATTTGTGTTCAAGCAAGGACAGTTCCACTGTCGAACACGTTAGTTTATTGCTATAACCATTACAGATATAGTGAATGCAAGAAAGCATAAGCTAGTTCACAAGCAAAGGCCTTACCTGGGAAAATCCAATTATAGATTGATGCAGGAAGATTTTAAAATAGGTATAAATGATTGTAATTTGTAATGTCGTAATGATTAAAGCCAACAGAGACCATCACAAACACTTTCGTAAGTATAAAGGAAGTTCGGGTAAATATGTTCGTGTCCACGATGACACAATCGATAAAGTTAACAGAGACCATCACAAACACTTCCGAAAGTGAAAAGAAGTTTAAGTAAATCTATTCATAAAAGCCGATAGTATCAGCTGACAGCTAGTTCCCTCCCCCACCCAGCCAGCCACCCACCAACGAATGACACCTCTTCCCAAAAAAAAAAAAAAAAAAGCTCATACCACAGCCTTTTCTCTTTTTGTCTTCAGTGTCCGACAACTTACTTCCAAATAAAGAAAAAGGTGCCCCGATTTCTAAAATCCTAATTTATATACAGTGTAAAACTAACGATTTTAGGTAAAAATGCAGTATTAGCTACAGCTAGAACTGCACTCGATATCAACCGCTAGGCTCTAGCTAACGTAGCGTACAACCTTTCGTTGTAATAAGAAAAATAGATACTCACGTGATTTGTTCTTTAGTCAAAAGTAGTTAATGTTAGTAGCAGTTTTTCGCCAACTTTTTACGTAGAAAAACAAAGCTCCTCTAAAAAGATAGAACCGGAGCTAGAAATAACAACGTTAAGAAAAGAACTGCTAATAACAATAGTTGTTTCATACTGGATTTAAAAATAACAATTTTATGTGGACGGTATTGCGCGAAGTAAGGTAATAAGTGGCATACTTGGGAATCGGGGGAATTGGAACAAGTTCAACATCATTTTAGAAAAAAAGACTTTGACGGTTGTGTTACTAATCATAAACCAGAATGGCACTATTTTCAAGAAAAAGTCATAGTGCCCAGTCATACAACTGGTGTTTTATGTTACAGATAGTCCTAAGGAAATTGTATATTTGTATGGTTCAGACTTTCCAAAAATCATGTGGAAGAAAGAAAGGTGAAGTCAAATGCATAAAATAAACATGTAAAAACATTATCAGCAGTTCAACACTCTAACTGCGTCTACGAAATCAAGCTTCGCGTGCAGCATAAATTAGCAATTTCATCAAATGCAACATTTTGCTTCTGAAACATTGTGTTGCAGTCACAAAATCATCCATGACAGTAGCAACTCGAATAACACGAAAATTTATTCCACAAAAAAAGCTCACCTCCTCGGTTACTGCAGCCCGAGCTCGTTGATGTCTATCAATCAGCTCTGTCAAAACTTCTATCAGTCGATTCTTGACCTCACCTGTAAACATTCTCCCAGCACCATATTCCTGGATGTATACATTTCGACATTTTCTTATAAGAGCGACAGAAAAAGTGGGGAGGAAAAATACATCCCAATTGTAAGGAGTATCTAGATAATAGGATTATTATCTTACTGTTTTTATGTGCTCAAGCTCAGCATCATCCTCCAAGAAAAAGCCAAGATACTTTATAGAAATATCTACCTGTTTATCCACAGAAATAAAAGATGTATCTTAATTTTAAAAATCGTAAATAAAGAAGCAAGTTCACCATTGCTACATCATATAGAAAAATAAGAAGTAATAATTCATCCTATCATTAAAAAGAACTAATTCACAGACAGATACAGAGAAATACAAAACTCTGACGGCCCGTTTGGTAGGTGGTCATAAACGATGGTAATGGTAATGAAAAATTAGTGTAATTTTAGTTGAAAAATCTCGTCTACCTTGATGGTCATGCTTGTCCAACTCCAATCATCTCATTTTCTTCATAAAATTCATTCCAATGCATTACCATTGGGAGAGGTGGTATTAAGCGGTAATGAAAATTTGTATACAAAAAAACGTTTTTGTGATCAAAGTTTCATTACCATGGGAATAATATGGATCTTTTAATGAAATTTTACATTATAAATCATTCTCATTACCATCATTTAGTACCACTAATCAAACGGGCCGTAAATGGTTTTCCAGGTTTAGAAATGTGTGGACATTGATGAGCAAATAGCACTGTTCATTTTCAAACACAATATCACCCAAAAGACCAAAATCACTAATAGAGAATATTTTGTAGTGCAGGCAGTAGGCAGCAGACCATCATAATCAAGTCCATTGCAGTAACTTCAACAGGAAAAAACTGCAAATTACCTCTAAATTGGCTCCATATTTTTGGTGTTTCTCTTTTGAATCTTGGCCCCCAGAAAAGGCATACTTATATACCTGTAGCAAAAGCAGTAGCAAATTACACCTAAAAATCATCAGATCAACATGATAAGTCATATCCAGCTAAGCATATTTTTTAATTTCAAAAGGTCACCAACTCACCAAATGAAAACAAACTCCAAAGATAAAAGGTATCTATCAACCTCAAGAAATATACTGGGCCAGAAAGAAGTAAGAAATGGACTTCTTCAGAATTGTTGAATAGTGCTAGTATACTATAGCATTGTTTTGTGAGTTCATTTTTTCACAACCTTCCTATATCTAGCTAATTTTTTAGGCACAAGGCAACATCACTAAGAATCCTCCAACACAATGGAGAAATCCTTCATCCGATACCCATTAAAAAGTTACAACGCGATTCGAATTGATACAAATTTAAGAGTTGACATCTAAAGTAAGTTTACAAACCTTGTTCTTGATGTCCTTTGCAGAATCAGTCACAAAAATAGCGGAATTAGGATCACTTCCAGACATTTTCCCAGCCTCCCCCTGTAAGGGTCAATATGTTCATATAATTTAAGTACTAATAAATCTAATCTGGTTTATAGCAAATCATTATATAAAGTTAGATAAAATATGCAATATTGATAATGCAACACTAGAACTAATTTAAATTTCCTAAGGAAAAAACTCATAATACGTGTTGGCTAAAACACTTAAAAGATGATTCTCCATGAAATTGATAACTCATACTCCGGTAGCTATGTCTAACTCGGATATAAGACCAACTTCCATGTGTCCAATACAACTCTTTTGTCAAAATAATGAAATAGTAAAATGAGTGTTGAAGAGTCACACAAATACAAAAGTGTTGAAGATCCGAAACAAGTATTTAGGTGAAATGAGGTGTCAGAGTAACATAGCCCTTAGTTCTTATTTGCATTGGTGACATGAGTTATGGCCCTCACCCCTCAAATACAAAAAATAATACTTGTATAGAGTCCATTGTCAAGGATTAAAAGTATTGAAGATTACTCAGGTCAATGATATAAGGGCAATTCAGAAGCATGGACAAGAATATACATAGAGTATATAAGAATCACAAGGTACATATAAAGAAAGTAGAAGGAACATAAAAGGGCAAAGAAAGTTACATTGTGCACATGTATGGAAGAATGCACACAAAAACTCTACTCTCTAAGAATATACTCAAGCTATGTAAATAAGTAATCATTATATCTATGATTTATCCAAGAAGAGCCATTACAAAAACATTACATTAACCCAATGTTGGCTCCTAGGCGAGGCATGGGAAGATCGGAAGCACCAACCTTACCCTTATAAAAAAAGGTGTTTTTTGATTCATCGTTGATAACAAACACCAACTACAACTTCACATAAATAAGAAGTGCGTGTGATTAAAGTTACTTATCTTTGGCTCCATCAAAAAGGGGCTCCCTATAGTCATTACTTATTAGCAAGTTGAATTAAATTAAGAACATCAAATCCTCGATCTCCAAAACATCAAGATGAAAGTTAAGGAAAAATTGCAACCCAAAATACCTGAAGTGCAGGAAAAAAGGAAGACTCGATCAAAGCAGGCTTTTGATACCCTATCCGAGGAGCAACATCTCTAGCCATTCTGAAGTAAGGATCCTGAAAATTTACCAAATGACAAATGGACAAAACAAAAACTAAATTAACTCATGGTAATACCTCATTTCTAGAGAGAATGAGTGGATAGTGCATAGAATGGGTGAATGACGTGTATTTTCAAGTCCACCTAAATAACTTTAGCAACATTTGATAATAGTTGAAGCCAAAAATCAGACATAGAGGCGAATTCAATAAACACATATGCTCTTCAAACATCAAACAAAAGAAAGTCGTAAACTTGTATCAAATGCCCAAACATCCGCTTTCCTAACAACATTTCAATATTCCAATGCCCCAAAATGACTCCCACTAAGGCAAAGTTTAGGGGTCAGATGTACGCAACCTTACCTTTGTTAGTGATAACAAAGAGGATGACAAAAGTGAAGTTCCTACGTTATCTTCAACCAAAACCCATTACAACGCATGTGGCCATATCACAAAAAACAGTTGGATTACATGCTGGAATTTCAGTCCTCAACGTGACAAAAATTCTACAATTTTCAAGCCTAATGCAAATCAATTTCAGCTACCAGGCATCAAAACAAAGGAGACAGATAAATTATCAACTATGGTCACAAAAATAAAGTATACAGTAATACAAGAGGCTCAACCTGATCAATTGCACAAGGAATCAAGCACCGAATATTGTCTCGGCCACCAAATAAGTGAGGAAATGAATTGGAAAAGGCAGGAGCTGCCTGCACCCATGAAAATATATCAATGCAAAAGAAGAAACAGATTAATGCAAAAGTTTTCTAGTAATATTTTATAAAAGAAGAAACAGATTCCACAATAATGGATATCACTAAGAATGCCACATCAAAATTCTAATTTAATTCATCCAGATTCCACAATAATGGATATCACTAAGAATGCCAAATCATATAAGTGGGCAAAGTGCTCGGTCATTCAATCAATGACAATAAGAGTTAAACAAAATGATTAACAGAAAAACAATGGTAGCCACGATAACCCAAACTAAAAGGTACCAACACATAAATTATCAAGAAAACTCGAGTACAATCATCAAGACTTAAATCTACAACAAGAGTACCTCAGTAGTTGGAAAAAATATTTTGCCAATGTGGTCTTCATTAGTAAAACCAAAGATGCCAAAAACCTGCACCAAATCCGAATGAACTCATGAAACATCCATGTCAAAAATCAAACACACCAATTTAAAATTTTTTTAGGATTGTTTCATCCTTGATGCAAACGTTACCTTGTTGAGTGTGACACATTTAGCAATCCTGATCATATTCTGGTAGAAGGTTCTGTAAAAATTATGAACGAGCGTAAATAGCCTTTGAGAATGAAATTAGCAAAATAGTCTACACAAGCGCATTGCTTTTTAATCAGTAGAACTAACTCTAACAAATGCACCCCTCTCCCCTTCATCCGAATTTCCCATGTTGCAATACATCACAAAACATTTGGTGTTAGCTATCACACCCCAAGCAATGTATTTACTTTAGCAAGATTCTAAATGAACATAATTTGGTTTAACTTCATACAAGAGCTAAAATCTTCTACACTGTAATATGAACATTCATTGCTTTCAAGGACACCCAAAACATGAACATGATACTCACCCACCAACATAGTTGAAGTCAGTAAAGATGAAGGTTCTGGACACGTCAAAACCACAAGCAATGATATCCTTAGCATTCTCACGTGCAAGTCGGATGCTTTCTTCCACAGATAAATTCTTCCACATGCACTTCTCATCATCTGTTAACTGAATCACCAAGGGAACTTTAAAAGCATCCTGCAAGTACCTATATCCTTTAACTGTCAGCAACAAAAGATATCCCAAAGAAGATTCTCAAGAACAGAATCCCAGTCCCCACAATTGCAAAAGGTGATTAAGAAACAGGAGAGCTATTGAAGATAGCAAGTCTTTTATCAACACCGACATTCGAGATACCAAACGTACATTGTAAATAGCCCTATTACTAAATGATCGAAATGCACTTGAGAAATGAGATGTATCAAATGCACTGTATTGAGCTTTTTCCAAACAAAAATTTAATACATCAAATCTAAATGTAAAATTAATTATGGGAAAAAGAAATGAAAATATAACGTAATTCAGCAAGGATCACTTGAAAAGATATATGATCATGCTTGTCATATCTTAATATTTTATGTCTTCAGCATGCTTGTCTTTATTATGTGGCAAATGTAAATTGTGAAGAACACAGATGTTGGAGGACCAGAGCTTCTCTAACACAGAAATGAAGTCACATTTCATGAAATTTAAGACTACAAATTTAAGACTACAACTCATTTTCATCAACACTATTTTTTAAATAGTACCAAGGAGGACCTAAATACAATTCCTTATAGTTCCTTAAAGAAGTATAATAGGTGTTACATAATTAGCAGACTATTTTGCTTTTTAAATCAGTGATTCACTCAATATGACAGAAAAATAAAAATAAACCAAAACCTGCTATAATTAGCATTTTTGGATCCATGATCAGTAAATAAGTGAATCATGTGAATTTTATAAACTAAATGAGAAGAGAAATGTTACTTTGTAAACATGAAGGGAACCAAATGCCCCAAGTGCAACGCTTCAGAAGAAGGTCCTCGACCAGTGTACAAGTAGAACTTCTCGCCTCTTTCAAAAGCATCGAGTATATCATTCAAATCACTGATAATCAACAAACAAAAAACAAAGGATGAGACAATCGATCAGTAATACCGAATATAACAGCAAAAATAGTGAGAGAAAAGACCGGTGAGCGAAGAAAACGTTGCGGCGAAGAAATACATGAGCAGGACGAGCAGTGATGCGCTCAATTCTCTGAATGAGCGATAAATCAAGTCGCTGACAGCCGAATTTGTCAATCAGTTTATCATAGTCGATTTTTCCGCCATCTTTAGCAGAAACTTCCCAAGGAGTGACGATTTGGCCATTATCTTCATCTCCAGATTCTGCTATGTTTATGTTCTTCTCGCCGCCATTGTTATCCATCAAGCTTCAGAGCTTTTGTTGGGGAGAAAATGGAGGCCGAGAGAGATTCGTCGGGAATGACTGAAAGAGGATATGAAATTAGAGTTGGGCAAACGGGCGTTTCTGTCGGGTATGAGAAGTTTTAAATGGGTTCGGGTCGTAAATTTGATTTTGTTAGAAATGGGTGACTTATTTCGCTCGGGTCGAATTCGATTCGATTTAAGTCGAATTCAATACATATACTTCTTTCGTTACGTAATACTTACTGATTGCGATATTTTTCCACACAATATATCATACTCAATAGTAGGAGTATGAAACGGATGAAGTATATTAAAGGAAAAAATATCTAAAATAATCAAAGAAAATTAAGGTTTCGAAAAATTTATTAATTGTGATATTTTTATTTTTGTACTAGACTTTAGGTGACTTTTATATGATTGAAAATTGGGGTTTCATTTGTGTTGTTTTATTTTAGTTTAGTTGAATTTGAAACTTTTGTTCATTGTATTGTGTTTGTATTTTATTTTATTTATAGTAGTAGTAATCCTCTTAATCACCACTTTATGTCTTCAATTTAAAAAGGAGATAAAAAAGATGGACGGATGATGCTGTTGTAGAGACAAATCATTCTATTTTTCAATTTAAATTTTATTGAAGTTTAAACTTAAATTGTTCAATTTTCTTATTATGGGTAAATAGAAAAGTTTGTATGTAGCAATACCTGAGTGATTTATAACCCATAATAGATAGATTGTCCAAATTTTATTGGTAATTTGACCCAAACTTTGAGTTTTTTTTTTTTTTTTTTTCCAAACTTTGAGTTTTACTACTCCATTTGTGGAACAATATAAGATAAGTTTTTCAACCATTATGTTAACCCAATAAAAAATTAGCATAAATGTTATGTGAGTAAATATTAAACAATATTTCTTCATGTCTCTTTATCGACATATTTGTATTAATATACATATTTATATTTATGATATTATATTTATTTATCTTTTCATATTATTTCTAAAAGCAAAGGACAATTTTACCTGTAATTTACGTATCAAGATTTCTTTTTGATAAAATTTCAATAATATTTTTGTTATCAAATCATCATGAAGTACATTATAGTAAAACATTATATTAAAATAATGAGCCACAATAGCATGTTTTTTCGTCAACATCTAAAAACAAAGGTTTATATTATAATTGTATGATAATCTAACAAATTATAATTGTATCTAACAAAGGGGTTCAATTCTTTTCAAAAAAAAACAAAGGGGTTCAATTAATTTTTGTTTTATTGTTGGTAAGCTACATACTTTTTATTTGCAATTGTATTTGCTCATATTTATTTATCGTTGTTTATTGAAAATGCATTTATTATATTTGTTCCCTTTTAATTATAAAATTATTTTTTATATCAAAATCATATCTTTATGAAGAAAGTAATTATAGTTCCGTGCGTGCACGGGTAAATACCTAGTACTTACTGATTGCGATATTTTTCCACACAATATATCATACTCGATAGTAGGAGTATGAAACGGATGAAGTATATTAAAGGAAAAAATATCTAAAATAATCAAAGAAAATACCCAAAAACAACAATACAAACAACTTGATTAACGACTTTGATTCCATGATCAAAATTAGGGATGTTCAAAACCAGCAGGGTCGAGCAGAATTCGAAAATTCAGATACCTAAAAACGTGATTTGGTTTCGACTCGGATTTAAGCGGGTATTCGGATTCTGGATATTCGGTTTAAACCATGTCGAATCCGGATACCCGGTTTTATTTTTAGTATTTTTTGTCTTTTTTTCGTTTACCATGCGTTTTTTTATCTCTATTTTATTTATGATATTTTTTTATAAAAATTTCAAATAATAACTCTTAAAAAATATTTTAGCTAAATTAGTCATAAAAGATAAATTAAGAAAATTAAAGAATAATATTATTACACATTAGTTTAAGTAAAAACAATTATAAAAAAAATTCGCGGGAGAAAAATTATCTTAAGATTCACCTTTAAGGTTAGCATAATAGATCATTACTTTATTTACAAAAAAGTAAAATAAAAATTTTAAAATAAAGAAATAAAACCAGATATCCAGTTTCCTAAAATATGTGACCCGGATCCGATACCCCGTTCGAATTATCCGGTTTGTGAAAACATGGGTTATTTAACCGACTTTGGAAACCAAATACATGGTCAAAATCATTTGGTTACTACCAAAAACCAATACCAACTACAAAACCTAGTTGGTTTGTTTTCCTTGGTTGACTATTAACAAGACTCGCTTTATAGCTATAATTGATAATTTGTTTATGTTGGATCGCTTACTTATCACGTCTATCGTGTCTCGTGTCAAATCATCGTTTCAAGTCGTGTCGTGAACGATATTGTGTATTGCCTAACCACACCAAATATGAGGTCTACCCATGAAAATCATATCGTCCTGAATCATCCATGTGTCGTGCCTATCGTACCTTGTGCCAAATCGTATTGTGTCAAGTCCAATGTTATTAAAATCGCGATCCGGATCGTAAAATCGTACGATTTTACGATTCCACCTGGGCATTACGAGTTGGATCGGAAGTGAAATCGGAATCAAGTAAAATCGCCCATAAAATCGGTAAAATCGGGTAAAATCGGGTGAAATCGGTAAAATCGGACCGATTTTACCGATTCTACCGATTTTACCAAAATGCTTAAAATTAACCACATGACAATTTTTACTTTTAAAAAAACCCTATATCTCTATTTACCTAAATCTTCATACAGCAGCCCGCAGCCTACGCCTTACCTCCAGACCTCATTCTTCTCTCTCATTGTTTTATTATTATTGAATTTGTGCGGGATGTGTGAATTTTTTTATTGAATTAAATAGTATAATTGATTCATTTTTATTGATTACTCATGTTGGATTAAATAGTAGTATTATGTAGTTAATGAGTGTTTACTTATTTATTTATTATTAATTTTGCTCATGAGTATTTTGTTAATTACTCAAGTTTGTCAACTTGTACTTGACTTTATTAGTAGATGGTGTAATTTATATTGCTTATTATGTAACAGTGAAGACGTGAACTCATGAAGTAACTAACTTGACTTTTGTTTTATTACACAATATATTGATATAATAGGTAATTTTAAATGTTTCTTTTACATTTAAAATGTCTTGAAATAAATACAAACTTCAAAAACTACTTAAATCAGAAAATTTGGTAGAATCGGTCGATTTTACGATTCGATTTTACGATTCGATTTTAAGAGGGGCTTCCGATTCAAAGTAAAATCCCGATTTTAACAACCTTGGTCAAGTCATGCATGAACAATATGTTGTTGTATCGTGTCGTATCATGTCTCAGGGGTGTTATGTTGTTGCGGACCACATGTCGATCTAACCCACTTTCATCGTTACGAATACATAAAATGCCAGGTACCCGATTATGAACACTCCAACCAAAAACCAACTCAAACTCAATGTTGACTTTTAAGTCACTTGGTTGACTTCCTTTTCCAAATTCCCGGTTTCCATTAGAACAATTAACACAGCCAAGCACCCCTAAATCTTCAATTCATTCGGCGATACTAACAATTTTCACCTTCAAATCTTCAATTTTGAATCCAATTGATTTCTTCTAGACTCAATTAAGCTTTAAATTTCCCAATACCCAACCGAATTTTTCCCCAAATCGGTGGAATTGATCCATTCATCTTCCATGGAATAAGATCTTACAGAACTGGAAATGTTCGGAATTACAAATTGAGCTTTATTGATTGATACCCATCTTCAAAATTATGAAAGATTCTTGATAATTGTTACCGATCTATTAGGGTTTGTTTAATTCAAGAACCCCTTTATCGGATTTCATCTTAAAATCCCGAATTTTGCCTATTTCATCATCATCCCCATCAAATTGATCTTCTTGTTGGTGTTAATTCTTGAATACAACAATGGCGGCACTACCAGATTCAACCCCTCAACCAAGATTTCCACCACCATTAACAATGTCACACCGTCCTCAAATGGCTGCTTCTTCTTCTTCTTCTCCACCACCTCCTCAGCTTCCTCCTACGTTTTCGCCTTCTGGAGCAACACCTCCCCATTTGAAGGCGAATTCGAATTCTCCACAACTAAGTACTCCTCCTGGACCGCCTGTATTCACTTCCCCGTTGCGACCTGCTGCGGTTCCGTTTCGAACATCACCCGCATCTCCTCAACCAGTTGCAGTTGCATTTCCCCCAACAAGTTTAGCTAGTCCTTCTCCTTCTTCTACTTTGCCTCCTTCTTCCCCTCCTAGCTATTCTTCTCATACTGCTTCTTTTGACCTCAATTCTATTTCCCCTCTCGAGTCTGTTGCTCCCCTTGTCCTCTTTTCTGCTCACAAGGTGATTTCTTTTTCTTTATTTGCTTGTATAACTATAATTATATCCTATTTTCTTGATTATTTTGTTGTTATCTTTCTGATTAGTGCATTGTGGAGTAATTTCTTTCCTTGATCAAGTTGTTAATTGCTTTCATTTGTTTGATGCTCATCATCATATTCTACATTTACATGAAGTATTATACAACATAATTTTTTAGTTTGGTTGGACATATTGGGAGAAGAAGACAAAAAAATGAATTGTATGTAGCCTGAAAAAATGTGTATGAGAATTAAAGAATGTTGCCGGGGCAAAACTGTAGGGATATCTTGGAAAATGTAGCAAATTGAGAGGGACATAGGGAGTAAAGTTTTACTTTTTGTGTGCATGTATTGTTTTTGCTCATGTGTGTATTGTTTTAGCCCGAAAAAATGTGTGTATGAGAATTAAAGAAAGTAGTGAGGATATTGTCAATAAAGTAAATGTTGCAGAACTATTGGGATATCCCAAATCGGAAAATGTAGCTAATTGAGAGTAATGTAGGGAGTAAAGCTTTGCTTTTTGTGTGCATGTATCATTTTGACTCGTGTGTGTATTGTTTTAGCCCGAAAAAATGTGTGTATGTGAATCAAAGAATGTGGTGGGGTTGTTTTCAATATAGTAAAAGTATCAGAACTATCGGGATATACCAACTTGGCAAATGTAGCAAATTGAGATATCCCAACTTGGCAAATGTAGCAAATTGAGAGGGACAGAGGGGCAAAGCTTACTTTTTGGGCGCATGTATCTTTTTGACTCATTTTTGATTATTGGGTTGAGTTATTGCATTGTCTTCAAGTGCCATTATGAGTACTACTATATCATTCTTGATTGTAAATGAGTTTATTTGTTAAAGTATGTTGCTTCTTGGTTTTATTGTTACTTTATGGCAGATATTGAAGCAGAAAAAGCAAGGAAATGTGCCTAGTTTGGGGTTTGGGGCATTGGTTTCTCCTGGGAGAGAGATTACTCAGGGTCCTCACGTAATACAGCGTGATCCTCATCGTTGTCAAAATTGTGGCGCTTATCCGAACCCATATTGTAATGTTTTACTTGTTTCAGGGAATTGGCAATGTGTTGTTTGTCGTAGTTTGAATGGGAGTGATGGTGAATATGTAGCATCAAACAAAGAAGATCTTCGTAGTTTTCCAGAGCTATCGTCTCATGTGGTTGATTATGTTCACACTGGAAGTCGATTGTCGGGTTTTGTTCCTGTTTCAGATTCTAGAACGTCTGCTCCCATTGTACTTGTAATTGATGAATGTTTGGATGAACCCCACCTTCAGCATCTGCAGAGTTCGCTGCACGCTTTTGTTGATTCACTCCCCCAAACGACAAGGATTGCAATTGTTTCATACGGTCGAACTGTATCTGTGTATGATTTTTCCGAGGATTCTACTGCGTCTGCGGATGTGCTTCCTGGGGATAAGTCACCTAGTGAGGAAAATTTAAGAGCATTGATTTATGGAACTGGTGTATACCTGTCTCCTGTTCACGCTTCACTTCCTGTAGCTCATACCATCTTCTCTTCATTCAGGCCCTTCAAGGCAAACATTCCAGAGACCGCAAGAGATCGCTGCTTAGGCACTGCTGTGGAAGTTGCCTTGGCGATTATTCAGGGGCCTTCCGCTGATTTATCCCGAGGGGTAGTTAAGAAACCAGGGGGAAAAAGTAGGATCATTGTATGTGCTGGTGGACCTAACACATTTGGTCCTGGAGCAGTTCCTCATTCATTTAATCACCCAAACTATCCTTATCTCGAAAAAACTGCATTGAAGTGGATGGATCATTTGGGCCGTGAGGCTCATAGACAGCATACGGTTGTAGATATTTTGTGTGCTGGTACTTGTCCTGTCAGAGTTCCTGTTCTGCAACCCCTGGCTAAAGCCTCTGGTGGTGTTCTTATTCTTCATGATGACTTTGGTGAGGTGTTCGGTGTGAATTTGCAAAGAGCATCTGGTAGGGCAGCGGGTTCTCATGGGTTGTTGGAGATACGCGTACCTGACGATATTCTCATTACTCAAGTTGTTGGTCCTGGCGAGGAAGCTCACTCGGATTCACATGAAAATTTTAAGAAGGATGCCTCTGTCTCAATTCAGATGCTAAGTGTGGAAGAAACACAAAGCTTTTCGGTTTTCATGGAAACCAAACGAGATATTAAATCTGAACATGTATTTTTCCAATTCGCCATGCAATATTCGAATGCTTATATAGCTGATATCACTAGAGTCATCACGGTAAGGCTGTCAACCGTTGATAGTGTGTCAACCTATCTTGAGAATGTTCAAGACGATGTGGCTGCGGTACTCATTGCCAAGAGAACTCTTCTGCGGGCGAAATCTGCTTCTGAAGCAGTGCAGATGCGTTTGACGATTGATGAAAGAGTGAAAGATATAGCTTTGAAGTTTGGTTCACAAGTCCCTAAATCAAAACTTTACAAGTTCCCGAAAGAGCTTTCTTCCTTGCCGGAGCACTTATTCCATCTTAGAAGAGGTCCGTTGCTCGGAAGCATAGTGGGTCATGAAGATGAGAGATCTGTATTGAGAAACTTGTTTCTAGATGCATCCTTTGATCTTTCTTTGCGAATGGTGGCTCCTCGATGTTTAATGCACCGTGAAGGGGGCACTTTTGAGGAGCTTCCAGCTTATGATTTGGCGATGCAGTCAGATACTGCCGTTGTTTTAGATCATGGGACTGATATCTTCATCTGGCTGGTAAGCCTTTTGCTTCCTTTATTGTCACTTCACATAAAACGTTGCTTCATATCTGATGCTGTATAAAATCTCGAGAAATTTCATCGCGTAACTGTATTACTTCTACGATGATGTATGTGTGCTGTATGCTTGGAGTCAATGGTCGGCAACATGTTCGACTTTGCTGCTCTTATAATATTTTATACTGGCTTATTTTGGATATCCGGTTTAATCCGGATCCTGATTTTCACCATCCGAAAACCGGATTTCCAGATCCGGATCGATCCGATATCAGGTTTTGAACACCCTTAGCTATGACCAATGAATTTTTTTGCCAGGAATATTTATCAGAGTTTGTGTAGTATGATTGGAATATAATTGAGTATGTAATCTAATGTCCTTTTCAGTGAAACATATTTCGCTAGTTAGTTCGCCTTTTGAATTTACAATTCGCTCAAAATGGTCAAAAAATAGCCTAAAACCGACCATAATTTGCTAATTTCGATTCGCGATAAGCAAATCTCGTGACACTGGTCCTTTCTTCTTATTATCTTGAATTTTTGTGAAAACGTTTGCAGGGTGCAGAACTTGCTGCTCAAGAGGTGAATTGTGCAGCAGCGTTAGCTGCTTGCAGAACACTGGCAGAGGAGCTTAGTGAATCAAGGTTTCCAGCGCCTCGTATCCTTGCATTCAAGGTTAGACTTTTTCATTTTGCTGCTGTCTTCTCTATGGTTGTCGTCTAATATATCTACTTCCCTTGATTCCTACTCTGTCCATCAAGGAAATGGTTGAAATGCTGAAGTTTTTATTCACTTGCAGGAAGGGACTTCGCAAGCACGTTATTTTGTTTCTCGACTAATACCTGCTCACAAGGATCCGGCTTATGAACAGGTCAGGACTTCCCTTTTCATTCTACTCATTCTTCCCGCTCCCTTCTGTCTAAAGTAAACTATTTGCTAAGACCCACCAAAAAGTGTAATTTAAACATATTTTTGCACCGAATGGAGTCAAAATTACCTGTTTGGCCTTTGCCAAAATGTTCACCATCTGTGTTTGATGTGCATGCCTTAGTCAACCTTGGGGAGGATACTTCTTCACCCTGTAGCGCCTCCGTCATTCCTAGAGCTGTTCAAAACAGACACGACGACCCGATATTTACCCGACTTTATAATTGAAACCGACTTTACCCAACTTTAAAATGAATTTTATTTATATAAAAATAAATGTGGACACAAGATCCCATTTTGAACCAACCTGAAATACCTGACCCGAATGGATCCAATGACCCGAATGAAGTCATTCCACACTACCGGTTTGACTCACAATGTTGGTAGGATGGTGTTGTGTGGTGTGGTGTGGTGTGGTGTGGTGTGGTGTGGTGTGTTAGGTAACTGTATACAGTTTGACCGTTTCTCAGAGGCTGTTAGAGCTAGTGAAAAGCGTGTCGTGTCAAATTTGAGCTCTTGAGTTTTGGTTAAATACACAAGAACAACAATACCAATTCCTTATTCAGACAAATGGGATCGGCTATATGATACAAATCAAATCATTTTTACGAATTCATTTACTAAACAAAGATCATTTCTATGCTTGCTATGTTCTTATTAGCTGGTACATGAAAGAAGAAAAATATTATAGCTTTTAAAACAACCATGCCAAATGCTTAATCCCGACGAGATTATATCTTCTAAAATTAAGTCTAAAATTTGATTAATGAAATATGCATAATTTGAATATTGATTGCAGGAAGCAAGATTTCCGCAGCTACGGACATTGACACCCGAGCAGAGAGCTAAGTTGAAAAGTAGCTTCATTCACTTTGACGATCCCAGTTTTTGTGAGTGGATGCGCAGTCTGAAACTTGTGCCTCCCGAGCCCAGCTAAGGTGCATTTCATCTTGAATTGAACCGAATGATTTCTCGAAGGAACAGGCACGAGTACATGACATTTGCTTTTTATTTATTTATTTTTTAGGATACTCTCCGTTTGCTACTTGGACTGAACATATAGTAGTGTTGTGCGCTCGGACCAGTGCATTTTGCTGGAGAAGCCATGACCAACCGAAACGATTATGGTCGGCTGAAATTGAATAATGAGAATAATTGTTGAAAAATTTTGATTTATTGCTTCTGAAGTGTGATAGATTTTGAATTCATTGGTGTGTACATCCGTCGGATATTTGTACTCGAAACACGGACTTACCTTTTCTCTCGCAAAATAGCGGGCTCAAATTGCAACGAAAAGAACCTGGCGAAGACCGTATACCTAACCATGATGAGCTAGGCAGTTGTCATACTATAGGAAGTCCGTGTGGGTCGGGTTGGTTGAGCATCTCATAGGTCAGATGTAGGGTCCGAGTCGGAGTTTGGCCGGAGACACTTAAAATATATGAAGTATATTACAATCTAAGGGAAATATGCACCAAAAACATCAAGGTTATTTTGTTTATTTCCCTATTGTTATTCAAGTATGTTGTGTTCGTTGCAGGTTGCAATCTCCTTATCTCATTTGATAAAAGTATGATTTGTCGTTTTCTATACCTCTCAAAAATCCAACAATAATTTCTATAAGCAGTATATACTGGAATTTTATAATGAATGTTGATGATGATGGTTTAAGTCACCCTAAAATTGCATGTATCACTTTTTATGAAAACTTTTTCATTTTCAAATTGATATGATGATGTCATTATGTTTACAACAAAAAATTAATAAAATTTAAATTGTGTATTGTATAGATATTAAGTACTAACTTAGACTTCTATTCAAAATAAAATTAATGATACATGATCAAAATATATGTCCTTTTGCACTTTTCACAACTTATTTTAATTTTAAATGCCAATACCTAGTTTAGTTATCATTTTTATTTCTTTTAAGGAGTGAGTTTAGTGTACAAAATCAAGGAACCATTGCTTTTAAAAAGCCAGCCTATTAGTCGTGTACGGATAAAAGATCAACATTTCAGTCATTCTTCGAAGATCTAACCTCTTTGTGTGTCTTTGCAAAGAAAGAGATTTTATACAATATAATGGCTACCTAGAGAAATCGGTTATTCTATTTCATTTAATTATAATGTCATGTCTTATTTGATTGGGTAATTTACTTAAATTTATTTAAAACCCATTTCCACTCTAATCTTGTGCAACCTCGAACTGAAATATGTAATTGAATTCATCAAATCGCCACAAACTAATTTATCGACCCTTTTAAATCGTTAATAACATATCCCATCAACAACTCACTCCACTAATATCCCTTTAAATACGATCAACTATAACCCGTTGCTCTCCTTTTTGGGTATGAGTTGTCGCCGTCCTTCCCTCTCCAGATCCAGCTCATGGTTTCTCTATAAACGGAATACATCGAGTATAACGATGATAAACTATTAACCCGTTTGACCGTTCCGCCCCAATATTGGGAATTGGGAGTTTGGGACCATGAATGTTGCCAACATACCTTATCTATCTCCAACTCTAATCACTAGTTCTCTACTATATCTTTGCAATTGGGTTTTATCAATTTAGGGTTTAAAGATTTGATACTGAATTTGATAATTGATAATTGATAATTGATAATTGATAATCAACGAAGAACATGCCCACCTTAAATTTGTATACCAATGTCCCAGTCGACGCCATTGTTGCTTCAGATATTCTCAAGGATGCTACCAAAGCTGTTGCTAAAACAATTGGCAAACCCGAATCTGTACTTTTCTTCTTCCTCTTTCATCTCCTTTCGACAATTTTTCCTCCATAATAACATTAATTTCATCAATTAATCCCTTTAATTACAGTATGTGATGGTGTTGATTAATGGAGGAATTCCAATTGCGTTTGCGGGGACGGAAGAAGCTGCTGCTTATGCTGAATTAATCTCCATCGGAGGTCTTAATCCTAGCGTTAATGGCAAATTGAGCTCTCTTATTGCCGAAATTATTCAAACTAAGCTTTCTATTGACAGTTCCAGATTCTACATCAAATTTTATGATGCTCCGGTAGGTTTATTCAATCCTTATAAACAAAAATTAGGTTTACTACTATGCAATTGAGTTTCAAATTTTATGATGTACATATTTCTTCAAATAATCTTCAATTCTTTTCAATTAGGGTTTACTACTATGCAATGCGTTTTCTAATTTTATGATGTTTGCCATTTTCTTGAGAATTAATCATGTTTGAGACAAGTAGAGGATTCAATTGTGCCGACTGCGAATTTAGAGAAAGTAAACAATGCAAAATAAGTAAGAACACAAGTATTCAATTGCTGGTACCTTTAAGTACCCATCTATGAATCAAATGATTTGCATATCTTAATAATAATTCAACAAATATATTAAGGCTTGGGAAACCCTTTTTTATAATACCAAGGGTCAAAGAGATCATACATAGGTAAGCCCAAAAGCAATCACACATCATCATCTTAATGGCTAATTTATCTCCTTCGTAGAATCTATGATCAAGGCTTAAGGAGAGACAGAAGACGATTGTTTATACCCGTGTGATAAGGAGGTTGAAGCCAATGAGAACTTGCAAATGAAAACAAAAGGCAAGATAAGACAAGACATGTAGCAAAACCAATGTTCTAAATTCTAATACAACCGGTCAATCGACTATATTACTTGCTTGATGAAGCAGGCCTTTATGTCTTGTTGTTCTTCAATTGGCTTGCTCGATCAAGCCATGGCTTGCTCGATCAAGCCCGTCCCGGTGGAAACGGGTTTCTCTTTTTTTTCTTGCTTCATACTCTTGGAAAATGATTCCCTTGCTTACCCAACATTGTCTTCATCAATGCAAGACAACTTGCCCCGCCAAACGCTCAAATGCATCATCTGCCATTGATGATTTGGTTTTTGGCTCTATAGACTACCAAATGTTACACTACTAAATATTAATTATGCTATTAATTAAATGACTCGGGTCATGACATAGGCACTCACGAGTCTGGATACCTTATGTAAGACACTAAAAGTACGTGATCTATGAAAAATGTGATTTGCGTATCTTTTTGAGTAAACCAGAATTTGTGATTGCGTTGATGATGTGAAGTGATGTGATTGTCTTAGTGCCAATGGCTTAAACTATGAGATATCTCTAGAAGGCTAGAACCGGCGTAAGTTTCCGCACTTTTAAACCTTTACGATACATATAGCATCGGTTTGGTAGATTTGATAGCCTTTTACCATTTAGCTGATATGATACGATGCCATGCTTCTTATTCTTACTAAAACTAATGGAAGGTTCCATCTGAATTGGAAGATTGTCATAGGAACATTTTCTTAATTGTGATTCAATCAAGAAATTTGGCTTCCAAATTCTATGAAATTTTCTACATTTCCTGTGATTTGTATATGTACTTTTTCCGTAATACGCATGTCTGTACTCTGATTTACTACTCTTTGCCCGTGGTTGTTGATTGCATACTTGCTGACATTTGGTAATATCATTTTGTTGCAGCGTTCGTTCTTCGGATTCAATGGTTCTACATTTTGAGCTGCTCCTAATTTGGTTGGTACATTCTGCTGATACTTGTTCAGCTCTGTGTATGATAACTTGCTTATGTTATATGAAATACCCCTTAAACTATTTGTAATGCTTACTTTTTGTGCAATTTACTTGTTTGTCCATACTCCCATTGGAGATATTCTATTTGCCTGACATTTAGATGCTACCAATATTAATTGATTACCTCCTATCTATCCTCGACCAAGGATGGGACGATGATGTCAAATTCATAGTCATCAACCCTATATCTCGCATACTGCACAGGTGGGGTCCGGGAAGGAAGGTAGCGGACAGACCATACCCAATACCCATAATTGCACCCTCCAAGTAATGGGCAAAGAGTACTGCGCACTCAAATAAACCCCCAAGATGATGGGCTAGCTTTATACATAGAGTAATCAAATTGCATTTAATTATTGTCTTTTACAACCTAGAAGAAGATTTTTCATATTGAAGGTCTCCTGAGAGACCGTCTATGGCATAGACGGCACTCTCAGCAGCCCAGCCCATTACCAAAATCAGTTTTCTATTTTTGGAAAGTGTAAAAAAAAAGAAAAAAAATAATGCAGGAGTAACTGCTATTGACTATTCATATACTTGTTTTGAGTTATGGGCTGGCCCATTTACACCCGTCGATACTATAGACGGTCTATAGCAAGATTTTGTGTTTTTCATATTAGTGTGTCATATGTTGCATTTGCCAACTAGTACCATCTAGTTAATGAAATGGGACAAGTAAGATCAGATCATACTAGAATGCAAATATAGAAGTATTTAATAGTATTCCTATATGGTTATGTAAGGGAGTTTCTCAATGTTGAGTAGAAAGCAAGCAAATGTAAAGTGTCAACTTTTTTCTAATCTTTGCAATTGTGAAGCTAAGCATATATGCCAATTGCCAATGCAAACACTCCCTCCGTACTTCTCAATCTGCACCACTTTTTATTTTAATTTATCTTATTGATAGGGCCGACCCTAGATATATTGGAGCCCTGGGCGAAATAGCACTTTGTGACCCTTTTCCTTTGCAATTTATCACCTATATGAACCCTTTTATAACTATTAATATTGATTTTTGACATAGGCCCTGGGCGACGACCCCTCTTGCCCACCCCTAGGAGTCTAGGACCGGCCCTGTAGTTATTGATTTTGCCCCACTTTCATTTTAGTCTGTTTTACTGATTTTGCGCTTTTTTCAGATGATGATTCCACTTCTTTCCTTTTAATCTTATCCACAAATCTTTTCCCTCTCTATCATAATCACTCCGTTCTATCATTCACAGTTCCACACTCGATTCAGTTTTCCCTAAATTTTACCAAAAATACAGTTGATGCGTTATCTGAGAGAGACCGAGGGAGTATAATTTCCATACCTAAAAGAATGAAATATACATATTAAAATAGAAGTTTTCTTCATTTGCACAACTTCAATAGTTTGGCCAAGGAATAATCCTTCCCTTCACCTCTACTTAGTATAAAAATATGTCTTGAATCAACAAGTTAAGTTCACTTCACTTAACATATGAGTGAGCTAGACTGACCAAATTGCAGTGCAACTATTCTTCCATTAATTTTGGAGATATGGAAGCTATAACACATTACTTTCCTAATATTTCTATTTCCACCTTCAAATTCAAACTTCTTTATTTCTCCTTTATTGTCACCCTTCTGTTCGCACATTGTGGTAAGTCGGAATTTTGAAAAAAAGAATCATTATATTTCGATTTTAATGTTTTTTTTACCATCTCATGGTTATAAAATTATTTGTGTCCTAATGACAAAAAAGCATCATTGTTCGATTTTTTTTCTATTTTTTAATGAATGTTTATTTATAGAGGAAAAAATTATTAATTTTGGCATAATTTTAAGTTATTTGTTATTGTATATAATATATCATGAGGTTTTCAATAGCATATCAAAGAATCAACTCAACTAAAAGCTTCAGCTGATGATTATAGTCCAAAATGTTTTATGTTATATATTCTTTCATACCTCCGTACATAATAACCTTTCTAGTTGAAGCATATCTCTAGATGTTGTACTATATTCTTATAATTGATTAATTAATTTAGAATTGAGTTTAGTTTTTTTCATAAAAAATTCATCAGATGCTTTGTTTGAATAATTTATACCACCAATGGAATGCTTTATTTTTATTTAAAATCACCGTTACAATAGCTCTAAAAGACTATGATTATCATTGTTTGATTCTAAAAGCACATTTGGTATTTTTACAGAGGCGAGAAAATTGACGGTGTTATCCCAAAAGACGTCTCGACCTATAACTACGAATCAAAATGTAAAACATTTGAAAATTTTTGAAATGGCCAAGAGTTTAAATATGCTTGTTGATGTATCCGTCAAAGATACTTCTATAGGCTCTCCTTTGACCCTACCGCCTTATGATTCTTTACCTCCGGTTCCTTTAGCCGGCCCCAATACAAACCCGCCCTATTGCGTATACCCACCACCTAACCCGCAATCGCCTTCGACCACTATCCCAACCCCGACTGGACCCACACCAACAATACCAATAGTTTCTCCTAGCCCACCAATAATTTTCCCGGGCCCCCCAAACTATGTTCCCAACCCACCACCTTATTATTATGAACCAAGCCCACCAAGTGGTAGCATTATTCCAAGTCCACCAGAATACGTACCATCCCCTATCGGATTTGAACCTAGCCCACCCGTTTTCGAACCACCAGTGGTGTACCCACCACCAACAGGTTCACCACCGACTTTTGGCGGTGGTGGACGTGGACACGGTCGGGTTTGGTGCGTAGCAAAACCGACAGTTCCGGATCCTATTATCCAAGAGGCTATGAATTATGCGTGTGGATCGGGTGCGGACTGTGACCCGTTACAACCCAATGGGTCATGTTTTCAACCCGACACTCTTTTGGCACATGCTTCTTATGCATTCAATAGTTATTGGCAAAGAACCAAAGTTGCTGGTGGTACTTGTTCCTTTGGTGGGACTGCCATTCTTGTTACCTTAGATCCAAGTGAGTTTGCTTTTCATTATTTATTAAAATATTAAATTACTGAAAGCGACATATTATGAGAAATTAAATTCTATATAAGAAAAATTACAATCTTTCGTTAATTTTCCTATAATAATACCAACTATTGATTAAACATGAATAATAACGACTTAAGGGGTTTTTTTCCTAGAATAATACCAACTTTAGTTTATTAACTAATTTACCAAAATTTTTTGTCATATAATCCCCTATAGTTTGGTATTTAATATGTTAGGTGTATTCTAAGGAAACAACCCCAAAGTTGGTATTATTCATGGTTAATCAAAAATTAGTATTATTGTGGGGAAATAAACAAAAGGTTGTATTGCTCCTGATAAATTTTCCTTCTTTTTACTAGCAAATTTATACGAACCGGGGAAGCACTATTATATCAATTTCAAAAAAAAGTGTTGGATTAAACTTTGAAAAATTAATGTTATTTTATAATAGAATTAATAAATTGCTACTGATAAATGTATTTTTTTCAAAATATGCAACAAATTAACAAATACGATAGAATTTTATTAAATACTACTTTTTTTTTGAAAATTTATTAAAATACTACTTTAAAAGTTACAAAGTTGTGAAAATTAATTTTCAAAAAAAAAAAAAGTTGTGAAAATTAATTTGTATGTACATGCAATTTAATAATGAGCTTTTTATGTACATGCAGGTTCAGAAGGATGTCATTTTGAAAGTTATTGAGCATCTTTCCAAAACAAGTAATAAGTAATAAGTGAAAGACATATAACAAGAAGCTTTAATTTGTGGATTATTTTAGGAAGGGTTAAATTTTTGTACTCCTAAATCCTAATTCAATTTAGATTTTCAATCAATGTTTATAGTCATTATTAATAATTAGTTAATTTTTACCTTCAAAAATATTTAATTTTAGTTTTCAATTTTACTTTTGAAGAAATTAATTAAATCTTTATGTTTTTCCTTTGTTTATTTGATAAATGTAAAATGGAAAAAACATAAATTTTGTTGTTTTTTTTCTTGTATATTCTTACTTTTTTTTCTTAATCTTATTAGTAAGTAATTAAGTATCTTCACATAATTGGTTTCCCTACCCTCTTAACTATATTATATTTTTTGGTTTGGCCCTAATTTATCAATTAATACATTTTCTTAACAAATGATTTTGTTTTTATTTGTAATTATGTAGAGATTATAAATTTGAAAAACTTACAGTGAATAATACAATATTTTATAAATTTACTTATGATAAAATGAACTTTTGATAAACTATGAATAATACCAACTTATGAATTTTTTTCTAAAATAATACCAACTTTAATTTGTTAACTAAGTTATCAATGATTTTGTTATAAAATCTCATTAGTTTGATTTTTAACATGTTAGGAATATATTCGGGAAACACTCTCTAAGTTGGTATTCCCTCCGTTCCTTTTTATTTTTCCACTTTACCTTTTGCACGCATTTTTTAGCAAATTTTAAGCCTTAATATCGCTAAGTACGCATCATAAAAAATTATAAAAATTACATATTAAAAAACTTGACATCAAGACAAATCTAACAAGATCTCATATGAATATATTTTATCATCAATATATACTTCAAAAATCTAATTTAAATTTCTCTCTCTAAAAGTGGACAAACTTAAAGTGGACAAACAAAAAGGAACGGAGGGAGTATTATTCATGATTAATCAAAATTTGGTATTATTGTAGGAAAATAAGCATAAAATTGTATTATATGGTAATTTTTCTTATAAATTTTAGCATAATGTCCTTGTTTGTTATTATGTATATATAGGAGTTAGGACTTAAGAATTTGAGCTGGTCTCCTCAGAGACATCTCTCATGCTCAACCCATTAAAACTTAGGTGGTGTTTGGCACAAGGGAATAGGACTTGTGAAACTTTAAGATGAAACTTTTAAGTTGAGACTCTGAAGATATAAAAAGGTCGTCGTTCCTTGTTTGGCATGTTGGAGACTTGAAAGAAATAGATGAAAATGAAAGTCTCACCAATTACCAGTTACCACCCCCAAGACTTAAACTTAGGGACATTTCCCATTTTCATACCCATTTTCTATACTCATTCCCTTGAAACAAACAAAGGAGTTGGGTTTTTTTTAGAATAAAGTCCTATTTCCTCCCCAAATCCCATGTGCCAAACAACCCCTTAATGTCCACTTATTGTATTCATAATGCCTACTTACGTTATATTTAATGCCTACTTACAACATACTTAATGCCCATTGAAAAAGTACTTAAAATGCTTACTAATAGAGTAATATTCTTAATGCCTACCGAAAAAGTAGTCTACTAGCCTACTTACCACATCCTTAATACCTACTTGTCAATCACAAAAATTTGCGTTGGAATTTATAGCTGATTAGATTGAAATCTATACGGAGTATTAAGTTACAAAATATACTCAATTTTTATTATCATTTGAAAATATACCAAGTTTCATTCTCAATTTGTATTGTCTTACAAGGCTACACTCCTACCCATCATAGGAATAGTAAGCTTTACACTTATCATGTCCTATTCCCTCCTACCAATTTTCACCAAACAAATACTTGCCGGTGTTGAAAACAGATTCGATGATCTGATAGACACCCGACTTTATAATCGAACCTGATTTGACCCAACTTAAAAATGGATCTACAATTATGTGAAAATCAATGTGAACACAAAACCCGATTTTGAACCGACCCGAAATCAACCCGATGACCCGAATGAACACCTCTACTTCCCCCTACCAAAATAGTTGTAGCATTTAACTTTTCACGCAGTTCAATGTACTACTTCAATCCTTAATATCTCTAGCTACGAATAATAAAAAATCATGAAAATTTGATATTAATAATCTTGGTATTGAGACGAATCAAATAAGATTTCACTTGACTATATTTTAACTTATAAATTTAAAACTAATCACTAATTAAAAATGATAAATAAATAGTGTTATTTTTACAATGTTGCAAGTAAATCGAAACGAAATAGGTATGTTGCTAAGTCCAAACGGAAAATGATGAGTTCATTTAGCAATTAGAAACTTTTCTGTATACATTTTTGTTGGGGGTTCAATTCTTGTCATTTTCCGCATTATCTTTTCTTTATTGCATATTTGCATGTAGGTGATTCTCCATTATACCACATATTTATTTTTAAAATTTTAGCAACCTCAAATAAATTTTTTAAATTTGTTGATGTTATATTTAGAACGATAATTTCATTTAAAAATTTGAAATTGGGTCAAATTTATACTTTTTATATTTAACAACTCGTCTTAAAAACCGTCTTATGGTGAGACAGCCTTAAAACAAGAAGTCTATAAGCTAAAAATTTCTGTTATATATTGACTTATTTTACTCACGTGAGACCATCTCATACAATAATTTTTGTATATACTTCCTTCGTTCTGAAATACTTGCTACATTTCAGTTTTAGGCACTATTCATTGTTCAAGCTTATTTTTATATATTGCGGCAAATATGTAAGTAAAAATATAGTCAAGTGGGATATTGTTTGAATCGTGTAATCGCATACTTTCATCATAATAACTTTTTATAATTTTAAACCACCTCTTAATAAATTTTTCATTTTTATTTTTCTTTAAGATACCACCTCTTACAAAGGATGAGTTAATAACTTAGTAACTGCGAACAGGTCAAACAGGGTCAAACAACGGGCCTTTATAAAGGATGAGTCAATAAAAATCAGCCAAGCAATCGACAGCTTTTACTAACAGCGGCCGATTGAGTTGATTTTTGTTGACTTTTTGACCTAAAACAGGTTGTTCGCTGTTAGTAAGTGCGAACAGCCTGTTTCAGTTTTTCTATCTGTTCGCACTTAGTAAGTGCGAACAGCCCGAACCTCATTACACACTTAGTTTTGGAATAGTTTGATTGTAATCTTATTGTATACTTTTTTTTTATAAATATAAATAATCTTATTTATTTCAAAATTTCAATAAATTTGGTATGAAGATAAATGAATAAATGATATTGGGTGGACATGTTTATTTGATGATGATAACGTAGGAGTAAGTATATTCCATCTGCTGGACAGGAATGCTACATTCCAATTGGTTTGGCGGTGTGGGCCACTTGGCCCTTTATTCTCACACAAACTAACCCAACCTCCTTATCAGATCCGCATTTCTTTTCCATTATAATCGAATCTTATTTCACTTCACAAATTCCTGTCATTATCGTCATATTCAGTGTATCCTGCTTATAAACAGACTATAGTCAGGGTCTAAGAAGGGAAGATAGACGACAACTCATATCCATTCGAAAAGTGCGAGGTTCACAATTCTTGTGCTGGCCATTATTTATTTTTTTTTTTAAATATTTTAAGTACGCATTATGAATGACGTAAGTAGACATTTAAGATATTAAGTGTAAAAATTAAGAATATGTTAGTAGACAATAATCTTTAATTGATTGGGCTTAAGATATGTCTCTCAAGAGATTAGCTGAAATCAGCTTGATTTCAATTTGAGCAAGTATTGGTTTTATTATATAATAAAGTCATCCGTTTAACTCTCATCAAACAACAAATAAAATAATTTTAAAAATTTATTTTTCATAAACTATATATATTTTCAGTCATATATAAATTTAAACCCAAAAATAATTTTTTATGTATTATGTTTTTCAAGAAATCGGCTTAAGTTAAAGCTTAGGGTGAACTTTAAAATAATTTTCGTAAGTATTTTAAATTTCTTTCAATGTTTTATCGTTTTTGAAAAAAGAGAAATATAATTTTTTTGTGCCTTGTTATATATAAAATACTCAAATTATAATCTATCATCTCATTAGACTGACCCATATTTTTTTTTGAAAAAAAAAAAATACTTTTGAGACATTTTAAAAATAATCTTTATGATCTATATCGTGTTAAGTCGTGGCGAGCCTAGACGACATGTGTGCCAGTGCAACCTACTTCCATATAAAAAGACAGCCAAACATATAACTATTCTTTATCGCACTCACTTTGCATTATTTGAACATAAACTCTCTTATAATTCGAAAATGATGCAAAATAAATATAAATTTTACATTTTTATTATGACCAAAAGCGTGTATGACTCAATGAATAAAGCATATGCACATGGATCAGAAGGTTTGAGGTTCGACTCCTACTGAGCGCATTATTAATTGAGGGTTTCTTGACTGCGCGTCTCTCTCTTTACTTCTTCATTGGGGAAACGAGTATAATTTATCCGCATTTTTCAAGAAAAATAAAACTCCAACCCGAACCCTGCCTCGTGCGGGATATTGGGAGGGTTGTCACAAAATGGTTGGGAGAGAAGGACAAAGAGCGGGAACTTGTACTGATTCTCTCTCCTATAACCAGCTTTGCTTGAACTGACAGCCATTTTCCCCTTTTTTTCCTTTTTATTTTAATTTTGGATTTTCGTTTCTCTCTCCGCCATTGCTTCTTTAAGAAGCTGTGAAACCACGCAATTTCGTACTCAGCATTTCGAGATCTGCGCTTTGTCTCTCTCTTTGTCTTCTTCAATCTTCCTTCAAATTCCTCATTCAGGTACACAAGTAGTCCATTTTTTATTTAATTCTTGAACATATTTTCATCTGATTGTTTTTTACTGTGTTGAATTTTTTTTGTTTTTCGTTTCTATTTGATTTGTCTTTTTGCTTATGATTCCTGTACAACCAGTTTGTTTCTACTCGATTTAGGCTTTTTTTAATCAATTTTGTTTAAGCAAGATGTTCAGTAATCAGTACAGTACAGATAGCTTTAATTTCAGAATGCTTTCTAGAATTCTAGTTTATTCTAATGGTTTGGAAGTTATATTTTGCCATTCCGATACCAAGCGTAAATGTGTTATAGAATGATTAGAATCTATAACGTTTCTCGCATGAGAGCCAATTTAGTTTAGGTTAGAAACGTGATGAAGCACAAGCTCTTTTCATATATTTAACTTTTAATATTATTATATTTAGAATAAGGAGTATATGAGCAGGGGAAGTTTAAAATACACAATAAATAGAATATTTATTTGAAAAAATTGACATTATAATAAAACCTTTCACTCATTCGTAGTGAATAATTCCTAATAATCTGATCTTTGTGATAAATTTGCCCACAACATACTGTATTACTCCCTCTGATTCTTTTTGTTCTTCTCAATTACTTTTTGCACAATTTTTAATGGAAATTTTAAATATCTTAAAAAAGTCATAAAAAATACGTAATAAAAAAGTATATATTTATACGAACTTAACGAGATTTTACATAGATATATATCAGAGTATCTTCTAAATATGTGTTAAAAACATTAATTAAATTCCTCTTTTCTTAAGATGAAATATTCTAAATGGGAAGAACATTAGAGAACGGATGGAGTAAGTAATAATAGGGTATGCTGCTAGTGCTAGAACACTAAAATAAACGTTGGATTATTCACAGCGAACTAAAGCAAATATTATATTATTTGAGAAAAGAATCTAAAAGTTGGATTATTCACATTAATTGAACAAAAGATTAGATTATTAATGTCAATTTTTTATATTTATTTTAAATGTGATGCTTCAAAATAAGTAATTAAATTAAGAGCAAAATGAGGTAAACTAATATCAAGATAATATATTTGTGAAGCATACATATAGGGTCGGTAAGGACCCACCTGTGCTGTGTCTGTATGTGAGATTTTTAAACTTAGTGATTTTCTGTTCTGGTGACTTCTAATGTAAAGAACCAACCAACTAAAATTGAAATTGATGATTTGAGTCCAAAATTATGTTATATACACTTGAAAGGATGTAACCGTTCTACTCTCGATAAAGCCAGAGATTTATATTCCTTTTGTTCCACATATGATGGGCCATAAACCAACAGTAACTTGCATGTCATTGAATCACGGCCTCACGGGCACTTGTTATATACATGGGATTGCATGATGTTTGCTATAATCTATCTATTTGTTAGTACAAGGTATGGTTGTGTATACATAACAATCTTTTGCAGACGAAAGCCACTTGGTATTGAAATTGAGATTTTTGGTCCATTTTAGAGGTGTATATTCAGATTTGCCGAATGGGTTTTGGGTAATGATATTTTGGGTTTGGTGAATTTAATTTTTTGTGTGTATGTGAAGATGTTAATTGATTTAATTTTTATATATGGTGTATTATGCTGTTTGGGTCAAGTCGAGTAATGTTCGATTTAGGTTAATCAAGTCAAATTTATTTAATTTGGTCAAATTGATCTCAAATTCTGATAGGCAAACATGGTTTCAACCATTGAGACTGAGACTGAGACAAATGACAAACAAATTACAAAACAGTACCAATACTCGAGGCATCCCCGTTTAAATGAGAGAATACTTTCCTCCATGACTCGTAGATCGGTTGCTGCACACCCCTGGCATGATCTTGAGATTGGTATATTCCCATTCTCATTCTTTCTTGTGAATATGCTCTCATTTTATCTTTATATCGTTTTTCTCAAATACTAAACTACTTTTGTTTATGTTGTGTAGGTCCTGGTGCTCCTGTTTTTTTCAACTGTGTAAGGACCCCATAATATTTATCTGACTTTTTATCTACTTCTATAACTTTTATGCATGATGGATGCTTTACGTGTTAAGCATATTCTTTCCTTCTAAGGGTGAACAATGTATTATAAGAATCTATTTAAGCTCCACTTTTTCCTTCTTGATTATGCTTGTAATAGAAGTATTTCTTTTTCTGTTTTCTTCTAGAGTATGCCCACCGACCTATGAGGCTGTGATTTAGTGACCCACTGACCCGTTCCATTGTCTTACATGATACATCTTTGTGAATGCTCTTGTTTTTCTTCATCACTGATTGGCTGGTGATGTCAAAATTGTGTAAAGCTAGGAATATTGACTTTTTCTAACAATAATTTCAATTGGAGATTTGTCTTTGACACTTCGTAATTTGTGAATTTAGACCCTTCAATTTCACCTCAATATTCATTTCATGTTAAATCCTCCACATTTTGACATTGTTTTGCCACTTTGACTCTAATTCTGGCAGCTTTACATCCCTTCGCCTGCATTAGCTCCTAGTAAGAGAACTTGACTCATTGTTCTGTCACTTGGCCAGAATTTGTTTATTGTAAGGAACATTAGAGTAAAGTTGTGTCACTTAATTTGCAGCCTTTTGCCATTCAAAACAGCTTTACAACATGCCATTACCCTAATGCCAAATGTTTCCCATCTAGGTGGGACTTGAGGGTCAAATGTACACAATCATACCCTTGTAATAACATAGAATTTGTTTTAGATTTTGGCCTGGATCGCAAACATTGTCACTTGAAACAAATAAGAGACACTGAGTTATTTTAATTTTAATACATTTTATCCGAAATTTTAATAACTGTAAATCTTTGGCTTCATGGAGAGAGGACATCTTAAAAAACAATTGAAATGAAAAAATGCTGCTACAATTACAAATGGCTTGTGGAGTCTATTTTGGATTAAATGGAAGAAATGTTTACATACTACTAGATTATCCAGGTCTAAGTAAGTAAAACGTGGCTGCTGAAGCTCAGATCTTAAATAGTTTTAAGTAGTCAAACTGTTCTATCTTAAAGATCTCAACATCGAAGGTGTGTGACAATCTCTTACTGTTCAACCATGATTGACCTCTGCAGGTCATTGAAATAGCTAGAGGGAGCAAGGTGAAATATGAACTAGACAAAAAGACTGGTTTAATCAAGGTATGAAAATGAGTTTTGTCATAGAGGCTACTTAATTAAGGTTAATAATCTGATTTAACATTGTAATTCTTCTCGTGCAGGTGGATCGCATACTTTATTCATCAGTTGTCTATCCCCATAACTATGGGTTCATCCCTCGAACTATTTGTGAAGACAGTGACCCCTTGGATGTTCTGGTTATCATGCAGGTACCTTTTGGATGATAAATCTATGCTAATGATTATCTAAAAGCAAAGAATTCACTGCATTAACAAGATAGAATCTGAATGGTAAATGTTGACATGAGATAGATTTTATTAGGACAATTTGCTTTTAGGTAATCTTTGATATATAAATGTGTTTTTAAGTCTATAGAACAGAACTGTTTTGTCATTAGGAAATCTGAATAGTAATTTTATGTACATGTGTAAATCATAAGTTCTATTGAATTGTTGAATTGATGTGTGTTCTTGGTGGAACTTGGCTAGTTATCAACTAATGGTTTCCTAAATTGCAGGAGCCTGTTCTTCCGGGATGCTTCTTACGTGCCAAAGCCATTGGATTGATGCCTATGATAGATCAGGTATGTGAAGCTATTCTGGATTATGTTTTAGTTGCTCGTCAAGTTGAGCTAACATTAAATTGTTTAGGGGGAGAAAGACGACAAGATAATCGCTGTTTGTGCTGATGATCCTGAGTACCGTCATTACAATGACATTAAGGAGCTTCCACCACATCGTTTGGCTGAGATACGTCGTTTCTTTGAAGATTGTATCCTTTCCATTTGTTTAGCAATCCTTGAATCAACAAGCAGCAACTAAAAAGAAAAACTTTTTATATTTCAAGTTGATGTTAGCTATTAAGGATCAATTGGGAACCACCTCTTTGTTCTTACGAACATAAGGTTGCGTACATCAAATTCCCTTGAATCCTGTCTAGGCAGGAGTCACTTAACAGAACCGGGATAATGGAATATCTTTAGCTATCTACAACTACAAGAACATTGTTCTTGATTATGTTTTTCCCTGACTAAAATTCCAGATAAGAAAAATGAAAACAAGAAAGTAGCAGTTGATGAGTTCTTGCCTGCATCTACAGCTCATGAGGCAATCCAGCATTCCATGTATGTTTCGACTTTCGATTTCGCTACAAATTACTTATATGTAGCGTTAAATTTATCGATTAATACTCTTTGGTTGATCAAAATTGTGGTTCCAGCACTAACGTTAAAGTTTTGTCGTGAAGGGATCTGTACGCAAACTACATCGTCGAAACCTTAAGGCAGTAAGGTCGTCGCTCTGCTCATGATTCCAAATGGATACACAAGTGTATTTGAAGCTCAAGTAACACTCATCTGAAATGCTGCTTCAAGTTCAATGCTTGTGTTTTTAATACCAATTTTACACATTGAATATACTCTTTAATTTTGCATGTATTACATCTTCCGATCTTCGCTATATCGTATATCATATACATCTATATCATGTTATGTTCACAAACTTTTGTGCAAAATTGTCAAGTAATACTCATACTATTGTCTACTATGACTTGTGAATAAACCGTTTTAATTCATTCAAAGTGTTTGGCTATAAGCTATTGAAAGCCAAATTCTTGTTTCAAAGCATATTTCCAATACAAATTGTGATGTAAGTGGAATGTAGGTTCAAGTTTGCCCTAGTCATGTCATTTTTATCAATAGAAGAATTGTAATTAATACTCCTTCCGTTTTCTATTGCTTTTTATATTTAAATATTCTATTTTAGAGAGAAATTTGATAAAGATTTCTAAGACATATATAGCTGATAAAATAGAGAAGAATTGTAGCCAAATTGATTTAAGATACATTTCGAGGATAGTGTTCGGCTCATTTGATACTAATATTTTGGATTTGACCAATGATGAGAACTCAAAATGTGAGCAATATTATTTATGCGAATATGAATTATGGATAAAGATCAAAATAGGTCGGATTTAGATTAGTTTTAGTCAAATTTGAATCCAAACTTTAATAGTAAACACTAAAAAATTTTATTCTGCACTTTTACAAAAAATTAATGTTAAAATAGCGTAGTAAATAATATAAAAGCTATAAGAGTACAACTATTGAAAAGAAACAAGGATAATAATTACTTATACTGCTGTGTAATTTTTAATTATTTTTTTAATTTAATGTTTTTGTAATTTTAAGGCTCTGTGAATTCAAAATACTGAGACCACACTCTCTTTTATGAGTATGAGCTGTCATCGTTCTTCCTTTCCCAGATCCTAAACATAGTTCTTTATGAACGAAATACACTAGGTATGATGATGATGCGAATTTAAAGGATCCTTGAGCTTGAGCAAAAGCACAGAATGAGCCAGAGAAACCATTTTATTAATCAAAAGTACTCTATAATCACTAGTTTTGTTGTTCTGTAAACTAAGATTAATGCTAATCAATTTTTATTAATCAAGAATTCGTCATATCACGTAGATATACAGTTATCGCTTTCGCTTTGATCCTCGCAAAAATCTCGATACAACAAAGAACGCAATCATATTTCCCTTTTAGTCATAACTCCGATCCTCCATGTTCCAATGCCCGTATCTTGGAGTCGCTCACTTGAAAACGATCAAGTTGTACACTCAAACGATAAATTTCATACACGTTTGTTTCATATGCTAATCATCGATGTCTGGCAATGGCATCTTCCAAAAATTCCACGCGTTATAATCCTCCTGTAATGATATATCGCAAGACAATGGAGTCGTGAAAAGAATAGTCGAATGGAGTAAAATAAACCCAACAACTCGAAAGTTTAGTTGGATACGGTAATACCTGCTCAACCATCGACGTAGGAGGGAACATATCGTTCACGAGAGTATGCAATGAAGTATACGACTTCACGTCAATTCTATGATTAATAGCCACTTCACCCTGTCAAATTTCGTAGAAAAAAAAGGTTTACGATAATTCATTAGTCTTTACGTTTTTACGATCTTAACATGTTTAGTTGTTTGCGAAAGACATTTATACCTTTGGATTGATTATGAAAATTTTGCCCTTTGGTATGCCGATTTTTTTATAAGTGAGCTCATCGGTATCCCTGTTCCCAAAACCCGCGTAAAATGGATTGTAATCGGGAGGAAAGAGAGCCTTGATGTCCTGCAGAGGGTAATATTTGTGAGTCGTCTCGCCTTCAACCAATAAGACACGGAATAAAAGGATTTTTTCGGTTAAGGAGATGAACACGGATTTACCTCCAAACATGCAATCTTGAATTCGTGAGGAGCTCTTCGGATTACTGCAATCAGTAGGAAAACATACGGAAATCAGTGAGAATCTATTGGTCATTTTCCGCAAATCAAATGATATAAGTCGAATGAATGATTTTAGAAAAGCGGTAGCACATACACATATGCCTCTGCACAACCATTGTCATCTTGCGAATCAAAAATCAAAAAAAGCGAATTATGGTTGTTTTTGGGCTATTTTAGGGTCATTTTGAGCGAATTGTGAATTCAAAAGGCAAATTAACTGACGAATTATGTTACACCAGTACAACCTCAATAGGGAGTAGTATATAGGAACTACGATAATTTTATATTGCGAGTTTATCAGTCATGGATGTAATATTAATTATTTAAAACACAAGTCACATGTACTAGACTAAGACGATATAACATGTTACAAGTCACCGACTTCTTGTTTGAAGCTAAAAAAGAAACTTTTATAACGGACTTGTTGTAAAATGCAACTACACGAAGACGATTGTCAATTAACTCATTAAATACAACGACAGTGCCAAAGCCTTAATCATAAAATAGGAGAACAACATGAACCGAAACAAACCAACATGAGATATTATTAATGAGAACAAATTACGGGTTTTTTAGTTACCTTCACGATATAATGACGGAAATAATCCATTAGGTGAGATAACAACAGGTCCGTTTGGCAATGTTTTTCCATCCTGTATAAATCGTAATTGATGTAAGCTAACGAACCAAATATAACGGACTTTTTAAAGATTAACATCAATAAAAGGAGTCGAGAAAATTGAAAAAAACGTAGAGACGTCACTAAATTCACAGGGAAAAACATACCTGCTTCAGGTTGAACAAAAAA
This sequence comes from Amaranthus palmeri, assembly GCA_019776075.1. Taxonomy (NCBI): domain Eukaryota; kingdom Viridiplantae; phylum Streptophyta; class Magnoliopsida; order Caryophyllales; family Amaranthaceae; genus Amaranthus; species Amaranthus palmeri. The sequence goes on along the minus strand of JAAKBH010000271.1, from coordinate 1,916,849 downwards.
CTCTTGGTTAGATAAGCCTGGACGATTGCACGCGCACTCAGGAAAAGTAGTTGATATCCATTTTCCTGTTACACAAACGAAACAACCCGCTAAACATCCCACACAGATAAAGATATAGCATGCAAAAAGACGTTTCACTACGAAAATGCCCAACAACAATGATGCTCGTGCATTCAGTGTGGGTCCCATGTCCGAGAAAAGGAGGGTTGTGGTGGGTTAGTGACAATCAACGTAAAACGTCGTTACATCTTATGTAATGTTTTACTAAAGCAAAAATATTACCTTAATGGCAGAAAACAAGCGGGCCACACCGGATTGCGACCAGTCCTTTCCAACCAAAGGCATAAATTGACCAAGAACATCAGATCTGAAATAAAACACATATATCAGATCACATACTACACATATATCCAAGGGAACATTTTCCCTTCATCTTCAACCTTTACCACTTGTAAACCCGATAAATCTGAAGAATTTCAACATCACTCAAAGAACGATAAAAATGCCAGCTCACAATGAAACATGCACAAATATTTGGACAAAAATGCCTGAGATAGTCTGATTCTCAAACATCAGATTTACCGAAAGTACGAGCAAAATGACATCAGTTTGAGTCAATACTCACCTAGTAATAGTCCCATCCACATCAGATATAACAATTCTCGCATTCCACTTCCAAAGATATATATGCGCTTCAACCTGTCCATCAAAAACGAGCAAACCAGTGAATAGAGGATAGGTCCAATCGTCCAAGTGCCATTCATTCTAACTTACGCAATGGATACGAAGGAAAGATGGAAAACCTGTTGTAATCCTAGGACCCTAGTACTGAAACTGAAAGTCACATCATTTTGGCCCTCCTTCAGATTCAACGATGATATTTGCTCATTAGTGGGGATGTTAGTCCTGACAATTTTCTTGAGAGGGGACTTTGAACTGGTAGCTGATCGCGGAGTACCACTCTCAGATGTAGGAGTTAGGTTGATGGATGGGCTTCGAGAAACAGATTCAGAGTCAACAAAAACCTCCTCTGAGGTATTACTTGTCGAACGTGGAAGTGTCTTCACCCTCCGAAATGGAATTGGCCAGAGTCTCCATCTGCGCCCAGAAGCACTTCCAGAATCGGGAAGCTCTGCGTTTGATGTAACTTCCTGTTCCACTGGTATAGCATCATTTGACTCAATGGGAAGTTTTACGCCAAACGCAGCCATTCCCAAGACAATGGGAGCAGCTTGCTCCCATGGCAAGTATTTCCCGTTGTATCTGATGATTAGGTTTTCATTTTTAATTAATGATAACGCTGTACTTCTAAAGTCATCCTCGGATAAGCGATGGGCATTGAAGGCTTCATCAGCAGCAGCTAATCCCATTCCTGGACGAAGGAGATGACGACAAAGAGAGATCTCTATTGCTGCAAGCAACATTATCAACACACATAATATCACTCTAGGCTCACTAATCAGGGAAGTACATATTATCATCTAATCATTCGGAAACTAAAGGTTGCAATGGTCTACAGTCTCCTAATTTACATAACAATGACAACATCAAAAAACAAAGAAGATAAATCACATATGCCTTACTCGGGTTGAGATTTGTTTCAATCCTCTTTGGTGAACTGCTGGTGTGCTGTTTTGGATCTTCGCTTTCATTTGATATATCAATCTTGACTGAAGAATTTAGTGCGGCTGGCTCCTCGTTGCATACTGAAACATTCTCAGTCGCTGTGAAGGTATTGTCTTTATGCTCCCTTTTCTCGTTTTCACTATCTAAAGAAAGTGAAGAGTCCACCACACCTCCCATGTTAGTATTGGTAATTGATCCACCACACCTCCCATCTTCCATAGATTCAGCTTCTTCTTGGGTCTCCAAGGTAGACACCTCACTTTCCAAGGTTTCGTCTACACCAGCACTGGTCAAATCCAAACAGCTCCTGAACTTATCTTCATTCTTACTGCTAGGAGATGTATCTTCAATATCACTATGAATGTAGGATTCTATCTTCCGGAGCTTATTACAATTATCGTCCTCATCTTGGTGTGCACACGCCTCATCGTCCAAACCTTCTGGAAGATGCGTGTCCTCAACTCCACCGTCTTCATGCAATACTTTCTCATCTCCACCAGCTTCATGTTCACTCGTCTCCCCACTTTCTTCACTTTTGCAAAGACTGTTCCTAGAATTTACACAAACTACTGAAGGTTTGATCTCTCGATGGGTAAGTTCTCTATTTTCATCACACGATTCTAACTCGTATATTTCGTTAGTTCCCACGTCACGGCTTACTTCTGAAAGTTGAGTATGTTTCCCATCACTTTCTTCATTTTGAGAGGTATGTTGTTCAATTTTAATAGTATTGGATAGGCCCTGATGTAAATCAACATTGTTATTTTCGGAAGAACCCAGTTTAATGGAAGAGACCTGTGAATCATTAAGGTATTGAGAATCCCATCTAGTCTCACTAACAGTAAACTCCTTATCTTCTTCACAAAACCCGTTACCTTTACCCGGTCCTAGGTGAAACTGGGGTGTATCCAGTTGCACAATTTCGGTGTTATGCTCAGATGACGAGATAGGTGCTGTTAAAATGTGACCATCTACACTCACCAAAACCATTTCCGAATCTGATCCGTGTGCTTCCACAAAATTCTCCACAACCTCCATATTCTCATATGGATTAGAACCATACTCAGATGACAGCTCCATAGAGTCATCAAATGACTGATCATCTTGAAAATCATAAAACCTACAAGCATCAGAGTCATTCCTTTCTAACCTATTGAAAGAAGAATAATTCTCCGACAAGACCCCCGGATCAGACAAAGTGCTTTGCAACCTAAAATTTTCGATACTTTCGTTATTTATAGTACATTGGCTATTATCTACACTAAAACTATATTCTAGAGTAGGTTCCCTTTCATCCTTCAACACCTGTTTCTGCTCGCCATTTTCGATAGATACAGCTTCTCTTACAAAATAAGCTTCACCAGAATTATCAAGATGCATATGAAAATTAGCTTCAATGCCATTAACTTTAATTTGAACCATTTTTTCAGCACCCTTAAGAACACCTTGAAATTTACCAAACTGTACATACCAAGGAGTACTCCTAAAACTACCATCTTGTTGTTGAACAACAATGATATCAACTGCCCCCCCAAAAGGATGAAAAGGGGTAGCAACTGAATACACACCTTGAGTAATCAAACTTCCCACTTTTCCCACCACATTCATGATTTCAATAGTTCAATAATCCCCAAATTAATTCAATGTATGAAAATCCCTAATTATAACCCAATTGTTCAATTCTATTGAACTTATCAAGTAACCCAATTCATACATAAATTTAATTCAATAGGGCAAAAGAATCAAACACACAATGCCTGCAATGGAGAATCAAACAACCAACAATCAAAACCAACAATCATCAATCATCAATCAAAATCATGAATATTTAGCAAGAAAAGGAAAAATCAAACAACCCAGATCAAAACTCCACAAATTAAAACCAATTACTTACTTGGGTATTAGTCAAAGTGATGCAAAATAAAGATTAAACCCAAGAACAAAAAGATTTACCCAAGAACCAAGAAGATTAAGCCGATCAAATGTTAATGTAATCCCATAAAAAGGACAAGAACAAGATTGACTTTAAAGGGTAGTAGTCGTCCTAGTATAGATTTTACTGTTTTTGTTCCGTCTTGGCAACTTACAAAGGGATGATGAAATCATCAAACAAACATCAAAAATCTTCCCCTAAAAATTGAAGAATGCCGTAAATTTCTTTTGCCCAATTTCATCGATTTTCACATCATCGGAGATACCGCCATTTTACGCGATTTTGTATTTGTTTTTTGTTGAATTTATTTTATTTTTTGTAATAATTTTGTAAAAAGATTATGGTTGGTGTGGTGGGTGTTCCTTGGATGGAATGGATATTATAACTACTTCTATTCAAGTACTTCCTACCTCATAGTAAATGAAATTTAGTTTGGTCTAGATGTATTTAAAATAGATGATATAATATAATTATTATTTGATATTTATTTGATTTTATAATAAAATTTGATATTGATCTTTATTATAACATTAATTTAGAATTATGTGAGGACTGAGGAGAAAATTAGAAACAAGATTCGAATTTGAACAATTTGAAATATATAGTTTAAAATTAACTCGATAACAAACATCTCTGCTCTTATTTCAATTAATGAGTAAGTACTTCCTCCGTTTCTAATGTTCTTTCCATTTAGAATATTTATCATGAGGAGAGAAAAATTTAAATAGTGTTTTTGATATGTATTTAGAAAATAAAATATATCCATGTGAAATCTCATTAGATTCGTCTTAATGTATACTTTTTAATTATGCATTTTTTATAATTTTTTGTCATATGTATTTAGAGACATTAAAGTTTAATAATTACATTGAAAACTGTGTAAAAAGTAAATGGAAAACAAAAAAGAAACAGAGAAAGTACTACTTCCTCCGTTCCATTTTACTTGCAACACTTACCGTTTTTGGAAGTTTCATATTACTTGCAACATTATTATTTTTGGCAAAAATAATCTACTTTTTTTATCCTCACTTTATTCCTACCCCACTATCACCATCAATCATACATCATCCCATTACTTATTTAATATACTTTTAATTAAGCTTGATTCTCACCTAATGTTCTTTCTTCACTCGTCTACTCTATAATTAAACAAAAATTCCATTCAAGACAAAGTTAACATAGCTCATGCTTATTAATAACATTTATAGTTTTCTTAGATGCAAATTTTTTGTTTTTGAAAAATTTATTTTTAATCTATAAACATAATAATGGGGCTAAATTGAGCTTTTTAAATTTTTTACACACGTTGCTAAGAGGGAAAATTAGAAAACTCATATTTATCTTTAATTGCATATACACAATTTCATCATAAAAAATCATAAATGAAAGGAAATCAACAAGTTATGTCAAATATATTCAAAAAAAAAGTTATATGTCAAATTTATTTGAAAGACAATCAGTTTAACTAAAACTATTAGCATAAAATTTTAGTCATATGGCTAACTATTTACATTAATCATCACTAATGATTATTTTTCTATTAATTTTATTTGTAAGTTGTAGATTTCTTTTTTTTGAAGATTTTTTTTCGAGCCAAGAGACTTTTTGACCGTACTCTCCTCTATGGGTATGAGCCGCCGTTGTTCTTTTCCTCTCCGGACGAGTAATTTGAGTGAGGAAAATGGAGATTGAAAACTACAAATGGAGTTTGAGAGAGGAAGATAAATAATTTTGTCAGTAACAAGATTAAGAAATACTGAAAACGAAAGTTAAAAAGCAATGTTAAGAAAGTTTAGTTATTTTTTTAATTTAAAAATTGGGCTAGCCCAAACTTGAAACGACTTTTGTAAAGACGGTCTCAAGTAAGAATTTGCGTTTTTATTAACTTTTAGAGGTGTTTATTGAGATCATCGAATCAAGTGTTTTAAGTCTCTTCAAAATCAGATTTTGCGCCCGCATTAATTTTTCTATAAATTTGAATTCGTTTTAGAGTCAATTTAAGTCAGTTTGATTTCAATTTTAGATAAATATCGGATAGTCGTGTTCGATTTCAAGATCAGATAAATATCGGATAGTCGAGTCTGAATACTTCTCTCCTACAAAATGGGCTGACCCGTGAAGCTCTATCAAAAAGTTTAAAATCCCGCTCTATAGCTCACCAACTGCAATTCCATTTCTCGTTCTCACTCGAGTCTTAAACCCTAGATTTTCGCTCTGGCACAAGATCAAGATGAAGCTCGTTAGGTTAGATTTATTTCCAATTGTTTCTTAAGCATTTGTGATCAATCGTAATTTACAATCTAGTTCGTTAATCGTTGGCATTTGATGAAAATTGAACAGGTTTTTGATGAAATTGAACAACGAAACGGTGTCCATTGAGCTCAAGAATGGCACTGTTGTCCATGGAACTATCACAGGTTTCCCTCTTTTTTTCGTTCTATCTTTCTCTTCCTATGAGTAATCGTTTTCAATTCAACTGCATTTTTGTTTAGTCTCAAAGCCTTATTAGGGTTTTTGTTAGGTTTGTTGGGCTGCTTCCCATTTTTCAAAATTTATGCTTCGGATATTTTGAAATGAGGGGTTATTGCTATTTGTTTGGCATTTTTCATTATCGTATTGTTGTGTTGTTCCACATTTCAACTTTTAAAGTGTTACACAATTGCTGGACTCCTATATGTTTGCAGTAATGCTAGATGAAATAGCAATACGTATTCAAGAAGGAGTTTCATGAGGCAGGCCGTTGCTAATAACATAAGATTGGTCGATAAACTAATGATGAGATCATCTCTAAGTTTCATGTGGAGGAAGCCAGGAAGGCACCAAAATCAAATTGACTTAAACTAAGTTAAAGTAAGACAAACTATATGAAATTTCATTTTGACACAAAGAATCATAGCAGATTTGTTCTAATATTTATATACAAAGGTGATGTATCTAAAGAAGTGTTAAACATATGATTTCGGTGGCTCAAATGAAGAGTGTGATTGAAGGCTTTCAATCATAGTGACGAGAGTAGCTGAGATGTGTATGTTAAGATTGATGAATGAGTATATATTAAAGGACATTACAAAACAAAAACATAAGGTAAATTCTTATTGTCGCACATATTAAAGATAAAATAAGTAAAATTGGTTATGGTGATTTGATCATGTACAAAATAGTCCGCAAATTCAAAATTTGTGTGAAATATTGGAACTTTTAGGATTTAGAAATAAAGAGATATATTGAAGCCTTGAAGGTGACCTAGATAGCAGGAGACCAGGAGTGGAATGACTTGTAAAATTGAGTATTCCATTATTTGTCATGTATGATTTACGTCCATTGTAGATCTTCTATGCATAATTATAGTATCACTCTTGATTGTTATTCCTTGGTAGTTGGAACAATATCGAACATTTCCTTTGTTCTTGTAAATGGGTATTAGAATATTTATTCATCTTGTTCTCTATCTCGTTGAAATAATCGGTTAGCCAAGTTACTCCAATTGGTCTTAGGCATCTTCATACAACAATAGGTATATCGTATACCATTTGATCTTGCTACTTTATTTAGTTTCATTTTCTTGTTGTTATCGGTGGAAATATTGATAAAGGCATCGTCATATTTGTATATGCTTAAGAAAATGCATCTTTTTTAAAAGACTAGGGGGCATTGCAATCGGAACGATCAATCTTTTTCAAAAGTATGCTTCTGTCATTCATTACTTTTCTGGGTTAAGGATGAAGGATTCAAGGGTTATGCTAGCTGAGTGAGAACCAACATGGAATATTGTTAATTTAGATGATGGAATTGGCCCATATATGGAAAAGATTCATAGTAGAGAATGAACACTATAAGTCTGGGTAACTTTTGAAGTAATTTAGATTGGTTTTGACTTTTGAATTCTGAAATCTGTTTGTGGCTTGCAAACTGAAATACTGAATTAACCTACAGTTAAATTACAAGTATAGGATAAAGTCAATACTACAACTTTCTGATATTAGCTCAGTAATTATGTATTTATAGTGAAACTGTGAAAGTACAGAATGATAAGGTTCCCTGGATCTGTCTAAATATGTTAGCTAAATAGAGCTCGCATTAAATAATAGGAAGTGAAAGAAGGGAGCTTTAAATGAAGAGACAAAGTCCTACAAAACTCCTCTAGCTGCTGTCAGCTTTGAAGAATTTAGAACCAGCATATATCTCTTCATTATTGATGATCTAGTTGATTTGGATGGTCACTCTTGCCCTTAGTTGTAATGAACCTGGAGGACATCGTGGCTTGTTTAACTAAAAATAATGCATAATTTTTCACTTTGTTTCCCTCTGCAGCAAGTCTTATTTTGTGCATTTTATGATTAAATTCAATGTTATACAAAATGAAATTCGATTCGGTGAGAAACAACAAAAATCAGTATCTAGTGTATAGGAAACTTGGGAAACAAAACTTGATCCAATTGATACTAAGATAGGGCCATAGTGTTGTCCAAATACATTGATTGTTTTGTCGGAACAGAGATTGATAACATCTTAGAGCCCATTCTTCGTTATCAATACTACTTATGAAGTTTCAAATTGCCAGATAGTGCATTTGATTATTTTATAAGGCCACTTTCTGAACTTACAAATAAACTCAAAATCGCTTCAAGATGATTCATATTTCCAAATTACGGCCATGGATTGGGCATATCAACTATAGAATCAATGCCAAAACCTTAATTTCAATCGAATATATTAGAGGAAAAAATCAGTGTTTCTAAAATGTGACCGTCATGATCTCAGTTTTGCGTGAAAAAATTATTCCAATATGTTCAAGTTTTACACAGCGTCCAAAACTGTTTTGTCAAAAGAGTGCCCAACCAACATAAAGTTTCATAGATATGGCATGAAAAGATATTACGAGTTACTTTTAGCAATGGAAATTTCAAGGGCAAAGAAGTTTGGAGAACGATAGGGTGGATGTTGAGGGGGTTCTCTGTGTAAATTGTTCTGTAACTTAAAGTCAAAGCAGATATTGATCTCCCATTTATTTTAGTTTCCCTGTTCTGTACCCTTTGTGCAAATTGCTTTTTTCCTTCTTATGAGATACATACGGCTCTACCTTTATTTGTATTATGGTCCTCAAATTACATGTGTTACATCTTTCTTGAAGGTGTCAACAGAATTGTTAATAGCCTAAATTATCGGTGTCTTAATGTTGAAACATGCTTCTTATAGTTTCCATGTTTTTGTTCGTGATTTACCTCCTTGAAAGGATTGAATTGCATGTCATGTTTGTCGTATCATATTTCTTCGTTCATTGCTGACTCTTGTTCTCAACGGCCAACCTGTAGGTGTTGATATTAGCATGAACACACATTTGAAAACTGTTAAACTCACACCTAAGGGGAAAAATCCAATAACTATGGATCACTTGAGTGTTCGTGGAAACAACATCAGATATTACATTCTTCCTGACAGCTTGAACCTTGAAACTTTACTTGTGGAGGAGACACCAAGAATCAAGCCTAAAAAGGCAACTGCTGGTATGGCATTCTTTTTAAAAATAGTGCAAAAATAAGGCTGCATTTTATCATATAAGCTGAATCGTTAAGATTTTCAAGTTTACCGAATGGGTATTATCCGCATTGTGGTGGTGTAAATGATGCGTTTTAGGCCGTTTCAAACAATATTTTATAGTTTCGGCCGATATTTGGTGGTAGGATTACTGCATCACCGTGTCCGTTTCCACAATCATAGTTGTTACCGTATATTCACACCATGTTTCTGAGGGGTGTAGGTTTTATTTATACTATGAATTTTGTGTATTGGCTGAACTGGAGAAAGAAAATTGTTTATCTTTTGTTGTATTGACATATCTTTCTCTTTGCCCTTAACACAGGAAAACCTGTGGGACGCGGACGTGGTCGCGGTCGTGGACGTGGGCGTGGCCGGGGTCGTTAGTCTCGTAAAATGCTGGTCAGACATATGTTCCGTCCTTGTAAACAGATCTTATGTGTGCGGAAATATTCATCAGTGGGAGGTGTAGACGCAGATTACGCGTATGTGTTTATTTGCCGTGCTGGGCCGCTCGCTGAGCTTTCAATTGTAACCCAGCTTAGTAAACACTAGCTAGTTGTAGAAATGAGCTCCTCAGTCCTCACTCTTCATTGTCATGGTATTTATTAATTTTTGGGTGCAAAAGAGCCACAAAAGACAACGTCTAGACGAGATTGGTTTTCATGTCTTCGTTATCACCTTTACGAGACTTTATCAACTGAACTAGCCCGACATGTATTTTCATTGTTATAATATTTTTAGTATTTACTATTTAGTGTTATCCTAAGCTTTGTTTTTCATTAAGGTCGGTTGATGTGGTTTATCTCCCATCTTAAATAGTAAATAAAAAGGTCGCAGTTGTTTTTCTCCGTAAGATGATTTTTAACAAGGAGTTCATATTCTCATAATGTATATTAAATGAGTTATTTAGCTTATATACGAGGTGTGTTATACAGTCAGACCATATCATATGATAATTATTGTTTGATTAATATTATGATTATGATATGATAAATAGTAAGTCTCATGGGAGACAGTCTATTCTATAGACGGAATCCATGAAGCCCAGTCCAAAATATAACATAGTATATTTGGGGTTATAATAAATTATTTGGGGTCATAATAACTTATATTTGGGGTTATAGAATAGTATATTCGAGGTTATAATACCTTACATTTAGGATTATAACATAATATAATTGATATGATAATAAAAAAATCAGTTAAGGGAAATGGGCTGGCCCAATTTTGTGGTCTATCCTATAGACCGTCTCTTGTGAGATTTTGTGTATGATAAAATGCTAAACAAACACATTTTTAGGCGCAAGTTTAGAGATTTGCTAAGATCATGTGCACGTTATAACACTTAAATGAGTTGAACTAAAGCTAGATCTATGTAATTAATGTCAAAAATTCCAAAGTCAACTATGGATGAATTATTGGTAATTGGGTTCGGGCTTGGGTTCGGGTTTAGACCTCTTTATATATATATATATATGGCCATGAGTTTGTTATTATCTATTAAGTACCATGAAAATGGCTCAAATTCTTTTCCTTGTTACCCTATTTGTAACTTTAGCTCCAATTTATGAAGCTAAGTCATTTAAAGCACTAGTTGCTCCTATACGCCAACTCAATCCTTCCACTTTTGTGTACACTATCACTCTAAACCAAAAAAAGAAACTTGTGATAGATCTCGAGTCGCCATACTCATGGCACCATTGTTCGAAATCGTCCCCTCGTGTTCCTTGCGATGTTAAGCAATGTTTTATTGCACGCATGAACCAACGTCCTTGCCTTTTGCATTCGCCTAAAACTTCTTGCATTACTTCGCCTTCAAACCCAATTAGTAATTCATCTGCGTCATCATACCTATCTTACACTAATGTTTCAATAGCTTACACTGATGGCCATGTTCCCTTTGCAAAAGCAAACTACAAGCTCTTCTTGTCGTGTGCCCCTAAGTCTCTTCTAAATTCTCGTCCTATAGGCTCATCCGGCTTTGCTAGTCTTTCCTTTAGTTCACTTTCTCTTATAAAACAATTTTCTGATTCAAAAGTGCCCAGAAAGTTTGGGATGTGTCTTGGGGAGCAAGGGGTAGCCTTCTTTGGGGAAGGTCCCTTCTATTTGTTACCTCCTCCCGGAAGGGACATCACGCGATTATTGAGTTTTACTCCACTTATAACCCATCCAAACGATAATTTGGGTTACTATATCGGGCTAAAGGGCATCTCAATAAATGGAGAAGCAATCCAATCGCTCAGAAGCAAACTTCCCTTCGACAAACTAGTGAAACTTAGCACCATCACACCTTACACTATACTTAGGAGTGACTTGTATAGGGCGATCATTCGAAAATTTTCCGAGGCTACTCGAGGGATTCCTCGAGTTCCAAAGGTCGCTCCTTTCGGTCTATGCTTGAATACAAGCAACTTGGGCTCAACACGAGTTGGGTTGCCCGTCCCCCAAATCGATCTGCAACTAATCGAAGGAGGTAATTGGACGATTTTTGGAGCGAATTCGATGGTACAAGTATCAAACGATGCACATTGCCTAGCATTTGTGAATGGAGGGAAGAGAATTGAACAAGGAATTGTAATAGGATCATATCAAATGCAACACAATTTCTTATTGTTTGATTTGGTTAATTTTGAGCTAGGATTTAGTTCCTTGTTGTTTTTCTTCCAAACTACATGTAATAACTTTAACTTCACTTCGGGAGTATAAGTTTTGTACTCTTCCAATAAAACTTCCCCGTCTAGGCGGGATTCTGGAGTTGGATGTACGAAACATTACTACCCTTTGTAATAACAAAGAGGTTGTTTGAGCGTTTTCAATTGATTCTTTAATTTATTCTCGTATAATCCAAAATCAAAAATATAAAATTTTTGGTTTCATCGAGAATGAACATAGTACTTCCTCCGTTGCTTAAAGTTGTTCACATTTGCCATTTTGGGTAGTTCTATTTGTTGCTCACATAGATAATCTTTTTACTTATATTACAAAATTTTTAACATAATTAACCTTATTCATCCTTATTTTAATATTTTAATAATACTTATATCCCCTCACATTATCCACTAACTTCATTTTAACATTTTTTATTGCTTATGATTCCCACATTTTTCAACTAACGTTGTTAAAACATTTCTTTAATAGTAGTGGTGCGCATATTATGTCCATTAACTTTATTTTATATACTTTTAATGCTTATAATTTTCATTTTTCCTCCATCAATGTTTAGTATTCAATAATATAATATATTCATCAAATAAAAATTATATTTTTCTTAATTCTCGTGAACATTTCTTATCAAACTTAAAAGAGGGAGTATCATTTTTAAAATGAAAAGGTTATGTCGTATCCTTTATAATCTTCCCTTAAAAAGGCGATAATCACGGTATAACTCAATATATCACCATAAACTAATGTGTTAGTTTTATTTATTTGAACATATAGAGCCTAGAGTTTCTCTATAAGAGCACATAATCACATAAAATTGTCCATTATTAAGGGGCTATAAGGACTTACAAACCTTTATTTAGGGGAGCCAACATAAGAGAACATATTACAGGTGATTTCTTGAGAGATCGTCTTTTGTAAAGTCGACTCTCTAAAGTCCAACCCAAATCTATATTTAGAGTTGTAACAATATATATTTAGAGTTGGACTGGGCTTTTGAGAACCGTCTTTACAGAAGACGGTCTCAAGTAAGAATTTGTGAACATATTATAGCCTTTTCTTGTTGCACTACAATAGACCCTTCCATCACAGTCACTGCATGCCCCTGAATTTTGACTCTATTGTTCTGCTCATCCCAGTGCAGCCTTAGAATCCCGCCTCGACGCGACGCCTGTACGAGCACACAAAAAGCATATTTGGTTAAAAGGTCGAAAAAGGCGAGAGAAGGTTGTGGTGGTTGTGGTGGTGGTTATAAGGTGTGTACCGCGTGCGCAACCAAATCGGACTTTCCTAGCTTCTTAGACCAATACACAGCCAATGCACAATGAGCACTTCCACAAACTGGATCCTGTTCACAATTGCCATTACAAATTTCGTCAACATCAGGATATGTTATATACTCTGAGAGTCCTTTTGGGATAGAATTGTGAATGCAGCATATACCCTTCTTGGCGTTATGAGGGGTGAATGAGATTTGACTCCGTGACCTTCTGTCACGTAGGTTTCTAATACTATGTCAAGGAAACATCTCAACCAAAAGTTAAACTGGTTGATTTGTAGCCCAAAATATATTATATACTCTAATCTTCTGTCTCACTGAAAATGCTACCTATGACTTCAAATGCTCTCACATTGAACGTGTAATGTAGCAATCTGAATGAGACAGATGAGTAAGTTTAGAAATTTATGTTGATCTCTAAAACTAACTCAAAAGGACTAAAACCTCATCAAATGGTAACATTTCTTCTAGTAATACATCAACACCAAACCAATACCCCAATGCCCTTAAGTAGATCTTAACTGAGGGGTGTTTGAGAGGTCAGATGTCGCAACTTAACCCTTGTTTGTGATTACAAATAGGTTATTTTCGACTGACTCTTAGTAGCAAACATCATCTACAACTTCAAATCATTAAAAAACGCACTTGCTTTAATGAAAGACTGTAGTCCGTTATAAATTCAATCGCTAAAACCAAAGAACTATAATCTTCGACCTATCGAAATACCTCATTAACGTCAACCTTAGGAGCAAAGAACCGGCTGACAATATCAAACCCAGATCCGAAAGGCGCAGCAGCACTTATGATCAAACCGTCGCCTGGGCACTTCTTGATTTCTTCGAAGTCTAGGCACGCGTCTATAACAGCCTTTGATGATGGCAAGACGACCTAAGAAAAGATGAGTGTTCAGTTTACTTTCATTTATCTCCGACTAGGGAAATCCAACATAAAAGTATAACATAGACAAATAAAGTTCGGTTCAATTCAATTCAGTTTTATCGTCATTTGACTGTCATATTTTCAGCTCAACGCACCAGCAATTTTTCGATATAAGGATGAAAAATCGAGAGAATGAAGAGATTGTGACGTACAAAGAGATAATTTATGTCCGTTTGCTTCATATCGATCACAGTTTCGTGAATAAATACGTTGGATAACAACGCGGTCTCCTCTATAGAACAATCAGATGTTGCAGCTGCAGGAAAGTTTAGTTCAATCAAAGACAGTTGATTCTTTTCATTTTTCTCCGTCTCACATGAGACGGATCCATTCATTTCAGACACTTTCTGGGCTGTCAAAAGGCCGGAAAGTGTTGAAAATTCGATTGTATTCGCCTTCACTAAGCCGGATGTGAAGCAAAAGTGTGCAGCTGCTAAAGTCGCGTGGCCACATATTTCGACCTACAAAGTTCAACAAATCGATGTCAGTTTGAGAGGCGAATTCAGAATACTAGTAATCAATACAAGATGAGTTGAATACTCATTTCTACGTCTATACTAACCGATTCAACTGTTATTTTTCTATATTATATGATACAAAATCCAGTATTGATAGGATTTTTAATTAAATGACGGTCATGTCCTAGGTAGGCTCGGGCCTAGACCCTTGTGGCCGAATACTAGTCAACCCTATAGCACACTATTTTTCACAAATTCCGAAGGTCTTTGTTGGTTTAACTTTCAATGGCTTGTCAAGTTCAAACATTTCCTTTCACGAATCATCGATCTATAATCATCTATCGAAAGAAAAAATTGTGCATTTTTAAACCGCCGTAATTTTCAAAAAGGTGGGATTTTTATATAATAAAGAAAATATGGGATTTTATTATCTAAGGGGTAAAAGTGGGATTTTCAAATTTAAATTTTCCAATTTTTATCCACAATACTTTCTCCATTCAAAAGAAACATACCCAAAAAAGACAAAAAAATAAATAAATCGAAGTATAGTCTATAGAGAGAAGAGAAGGTAAAGAACTACAGAAATTCTTATAAGAGACGTTTTCTTTGAGAGACCATCTTTAATTGGGCCAGCTTATTATATATTAGCATTAAGAATGCTGTAAGTAGACATTTAAGATATTGTAAGTAAGTATTAAGAATACGATAAGTAAGCATTAAGGATAATGTAAATAGGCATTAAGAATACGACAAGCAGACATTAATCTTTAATGGGCTGGGCTTGAGATATGTCTCTCAAAAAGACGGTCTTTCAAGAGACTAGCTGAAAGAAATTACCTCATTAGTAGGAGCAAACCATCTGAGGTGAAATCTGGGATGTGGGGAATCCAAAACAGGAATGGGTTTGAGATAACATGTCTCAGAGAAGTTGAATTCAGCAGCAACTGATTGAAGCCACTCATCTTCCTTTTCCTCTTCAAGTAAACAAACAGCTGCAGGATTGCCCTTAAACTCACAATCAGTGAATGCATCAACCTGCATAACATTATTCACTAACAAATTATGGTCGGTTTTGGGCAATTTTTGAGTCATTTTGAGCGAATCACGATAAACATAACAAGTATTAGAAAGATGCATGCTTTAAGGGAAATTTGTTGATTCTTGCACTTATAGGATTGATATCCGCGGTCCTGTCAAGGAACGAACTCAAACAAAAACTTCAGGTTATGAATTATGATTGAAGATGAAGACTCATGATACGTTATATACTCTATAAGGCTTCTTAAACGAGACCTCTTTGCCCTACATGGCTACAACACATGCCCTCTGTATGCATAGTGTTAAATTTTCCACTTGAAATGAGGGGTAAATGAGATTCGAACTAGCGGCAATTCTGTCACGTTGGCTTCTGATACCATGCCAAAAAACCAACTCAACCAAAAGTTTAAGTTGATGGTTTAAGGTTTATATATGTTATATACTCTATAATATACTTAAAGGGAATCTAGACTTGGACCTGCCTGGACAATGATATTAGATTGTGCAACATTAAACAAAAAATAAATGATAAACTAAATTGATTTTGTATGCATGTAGAGACGAGTATTCAACAGTCGATTCTATACTAGTATTTTGGATTCGGGTCTACTTATGCTAATAAATAAACAACTACATGGTAAAGAAAAGTGCATAAATGAAGAGAAGGAGTCTTTTACCACAACATATTTGACTGGTTTTCTGGTTGTGCCCATCATGTATGATTCTGATATGAAAATGTTAGGATTTGTTATTTGATCAATATTAAGTAGTATTAGTTTTGGGAGTTGGAGTAGGGAACAAGACAAGCCTTTTAGTTTTAGGCAGCAGCCACCCCACAATAGTCTAACTTGAAAGAGACAATCATTGAGCTCATTCTACTACTAAATTTTGACAAATGTCCTATAAATAGTGGACTAAAATTCTTTTTCATGTGAAACAAGACAGTTATGGTAGTTTTATTTTGACCAATGACTCGTATATACATTTTGTTTTATTGAATTTGCTACATTTATTGTAAAGTTTATATGTAGGAAAATTGGTGAATTTTTACAAAGGGAATGTTAAATTGTTACGTTCTAATTTTGCATGCCCCCTTGAAATGGTGGCAATGCTTCATGCTATTGGAATGAATGTATATCACAAATTGTTTGTATGAGAAAGTTTTACTATGAGACATTGAAACGTGTCTTGTATATGGGTTAAATAACTCATATTAGGAGAATAATAAGTCTTTATTTGAAATCATCTCACCAAGAGATGATCTCTCACAAGAGTATCTCAATATATAATACGTACCTATAAGCGTATTTGGATCGATTATGAGGATTTTGAACCTGACTTGATATCCCTTTGAAAGTTGGCTCTTGCCTCAGTTGCGACAAGTATCATATTTTTAGACGAGATTTGAATTCAATTCTCATTGATCTCTTCCTCCAGCCTACCCTGTAATCCGAAAAAAAGATACTTGTACTTGCTCATTTTTTAATTTGTTTGCTCCCTAATTAACTTTTTTGCATAACTTCGATCATGCAACTGACAGGCATTTCTCTCAAAATTCGAATAAACTTAAAAGAGATTCTTATTAAGCAAATCCAATAAACAATTGTCATAAAAAAAAAATTATAAGAAACTATCTAATCTATATAATTTTTTTAAAAAAACTACCTTATATAAAATTTTTTGCAAAAAACTACCTTATATAATACAATTCGTTGCAAAACACTATCTTTTACTGATTTGCGTCAGTTGACCGTTAACATTAACGTTGATCTGCACAAAAAACTACCTTATATAATACAATACTTTGCAAAACACTACCTTATATAACACAATTCTTTGCAAAACACTACCTTATATAATACAATTCCGTGCAGGTCAACGTTAATGTTAACGTCAACTGACGAAAATCAGTTAAATGTAGTGTTTTGTAAAAATTTTATTATATAAGGTATTTGCAAAAAATTTTATATAAGGTAGTTTTTTAAAATAAGGTGTATAAATTAGGTAGTTTTTTTATAATTACCCAAATTCCCTTCCCTTTCATTCCCTAATTCCCAGTACAGTGGGACCGGAAAATCTCCCTGTCAAGATGAGGAATTTAATCAGTCTCGAATAACCCAATATGGCTTTTTTTTATATGGATATTCTGAAATCATAAATATACAGTAAAACTTTAAAGAAAATGAAAGATTTGATTATAAATTTATTCTAAATAGAAATGAAGAATCGAAATCGATTATTTACAGATTCTTATAATTAAGATACAGGCAAGCCCTAACGACTAACATTCTGGAAATAAGAAAGAGTTTCGAGCATTCGAACTTGCAATTCCATCATAGTACAGCACATTTTGCCGCAAAGTCACCATTTACCTTCCTTGGACATTTTCAGAAAATGGGACAGTGTAAGGGAAGGCATCTCTGATGACCCCAATTTTTTCTTCTTTATCTTCGTCGTCTTCACTTCTGAGCCGACTTTAGGTTGTGTCCCTGTTACTGAGACCAAATCATAGAACTGTTGCATGGCAGAACCACGGTGTCAGATAACTATTCACTCAAATTTGATCTTCGCATCTTACCGCTAAATAAATGAGCAACATAAAAACGCCAACTTCATCTTTAATCACTAACAAGGGATTACTTTAGTCAAATGAATACAAGTTTTGAATCAGAAGCAGGTGAGCAAATTTGTTTACAAAGAAGCTTTAAGCATCAGACGAGCCAAAAAACAATCGAATATTGTGATTACATTTCAAAGTTGACGAAAATGAGGTGAGTCTAATACCTAAATGATTAGCAAAACAATTATGTTTCTCATGAGTGTTCTTTCTCTAAGAAGTCGCTTTCTAGAAGCTAGGTCAAATAAACGCTAACGTTGTTTACAATTCAAATACCCAGCTTATATCTCGAATCAAGTTAGTATCTAAAAATCTTCTAAAAGCCAAGCTCTAAACCTTAAAAGAAAAAAAGACGCTCTGAACCTTAAATATCAATACCACCAAGAAGCAGATTATTGTTGTTTAAATAAATTGAAAGATGTAGATTATTGAATGATATAAATTCACTTCTACCTCAAAAAGATAAAATTATGCAAAGTTACATAGTTGGTTTACCTCACACACACCATGAAGCAACAATCTGTGGAAAGGATCATGAACCTGAAGCATCAGAACTTCTGAATCATTTCCATTCCCAATAAATTCCCGTATGCGGTTCTGCAAAGAGATCAAAGAATTAGAAGACTACATAAAAAAAAAAAAAACTTTGCCAGTTGAAGGTCCACTATTCGTAAAAAAAAAAAAAACTAAAGAACTTAATACCACAAACCACAGATGAAAGTATGTAACAAAATAAGTAGAAAAGTATATAACAGACCAAAAACAAACACCATCTTTCGCTAGATTACATTTTTCTTTTTGGGTCAAATAGAGATTTATAGAAAGTTAATTTTTATCGTAATCGTAAACACTTTCGTTATCTCTCGTAAATATTGGGGTCCTGTTTCTCACAACTATAACTCAAATAAAAATCATACATATATAGAAAGTTAATTTTTATCGTAAACACTTTCTTTATCTCAAAAAAATAGCTTGCCATGAGGGCAAAAATTGTTTATTTACCTCATAGCTCTCAAGTAATTCTGGGAGAAAACTACGTCGGAGAGCTTCCCTTGTTCGACAATCAATTCTATGCCATGCATTCATGACTGCCATTTTGTCAGGGTCAACATGGCTTTTCTGCTTTTGCGAACTATGTCTTGAGGACTTCATGATATTAGCCTACATAAATAATTAAAGACAATTACTGGTAATCGGTCAAATTATTTGACAATTCATGACTTGGATGCATTCGTACAGGTCAGGGGATCAGTTAATTATATATGCTAGTTTTCTAAAAAGACTATTTTCTCTAATTTGTCTACCATGATATTGATAAAGCATCATAAATGGCAGCAAGTATTTACATCCATTTCAGGTTTATTTATTTCACTTCCATGGAAGATTATCAAATTACTAATCTTTCTGGGAAATTAAAAAGGAAACTAGTTGAAGAAATATAATACTACGCTTCATTCAATATTTTCTCAATAATGAAACTGAACATTTCAAAATATAGAAAAGCAACCTTAAATTTTTTAAACACAATCTAATTACCTCAGATATTTGGATCCTTAATTTTAAACTTAGATGTCTTAAGTCGGAATCTAATTGTCTCGGAAACATTTCTATGAAAAGAAGGAAGTGAGGATTCTATGACTAGGAAAGCAAATGACCTCTTTATCCATGTCTATGTGCCTAAATTTGTCCCAATCGCCCATATTTGCCATGTAAAATGGAGATAATGGAACCTCCTCACCTGCAGTAAACCTTTGATTAATGACTCAAAAAGAAGCCACATGTCTCAAATGTCAATTAAACACCAACTACTATCCACGCATCCATACCATACAAATGCATAATTACAGAAAAATCATAAGTTAATTCGTTTTGAAAAAAAAAACATAATGAAAAACCTCAATACCCCAAGGTGGTGGAGCAAATAAGCCCCTAATTTCTTCAGCATTAAGACGGGGAACTAGCTCCATCAAAAGTCGATCATTCACTAATCTACGTGAACGTCGATTGCTAACCTGCATCGTGTTTGAAAACAAAGTCCAAGAGTAATAATTGTGTTAGAGAAGCACTCAAAAGGAAACAGAAGGATGAATAACACAATGCATCATTTAACTTATAACTAAGCAGTAGAAAATAAATAAGGGAAAGAAGATACTGACATGCTATTCAGATAAGATGCATCTCATATACTCCATTCATGTAAAAACAATAGTTAACGAAAAGAGTAAATAAAACTCGCAATGTAATACCAAAGTGGTATAAAGGTAGTTGTTTCTACACCATGGCATAAAGAACAGCAACCAATATCTTCATTTCCTCTCCTCAAAACTCATCCTCTTGGATCCAAAAACTCACTGCCCCAACCCCGGCTCTCAGAATAAGCCAAGAATTTATGACAAGGGGGTCCAACATTTCCGTAACAATATTAAAATAAAAGTATAGGATGAGGAGATTGAAAATTGGGAAAAGTTTAGGGTATTTGAGCAGTTCCGTTAGGTAGCTAATAATATACAGTCAGTTAGACGTATGATTAAATAGTTCTGCCCCAGCTAGTCCCAACCCACCAATCTCCAGATGATCAATACTAAGAGCTGAGATGCTTAGCAAAGAAGGTAATTTATTTGGTGCTTGAATTTGCAGTTTAGGCAAGTAGAAAGTTAGATTCGTGGGTCAATTAAATGACCCAATGAATATCATGTAGAAGTATTTTAAGAAAAAAACAAGAGTATGGGAAAAGGAGATACACAAAAATGATATAAAAGAAACGTAAAAAAAAGGGAAAAAGAAAAAAAAAACTGCAAAAAGTTAGCATCTCAACAGATGAAGTCAACATTATGGAAACATAATAAGTTGCAAAAGAAGGATTTAATCATCACAAAATACAGGACATATGTAAATTTGCAGGAAAAAAATTACATTGGAAGCTAAGCTCTCGAGAAACTCGATCTTCTTCTCGATCAAGGCTCCTCGAGATTTAACTGTATCACCTAATTCAGAAAACAACGAAATTAGATCAAAAAAAACAGAAAAACGAATACTCACATGGAAATATCAATCAAAATAAATTTAAGTAACTAAATTCCCAAATTAAATGAGACCTTGCTCTTCTCCAAAGATGGAAGCATAGAGAAGCAAATCTTTTTCTTTCTGAAAAATGTCGGGAGTCGCCATGGTTAAATTGAACAACACAAAAGAAGATGACAATTTATGTGGAAATTAGGGTTCGTGAAATGAAAAGGGGGAAAAACTGATGAAACAAAGGAAGAACACAAAATCGATAAGTTGTAGAAATAGAATGAGAAGGTACATAAAATGGGATATTACAATTTAAGGGTAAGAATATACTCCTTCCAACATTTTACTTTTCCTATCCCACCAAAATTCTTTGATTTATTCCACAGGTGAAAGTTTGGTTTTTGGGTTGGATTCGATACAAATTCAAATTAAATTAAATAAATTTTTTTTGTTTTTTTATTCAGAGTTGAGTTAGAAAATAATCTAGTTAAATAATCTTAAAATAAAAAGTTTATATATTAATAATCATATTAATTAGGTTATTCGGTCTGTATATAGTATAGGAATTTATTCATGGTAAGACCATTTAAAACAAAATTTGTGTAATTCTTTTGTTTTTTGATTCTGAGTTAAGTTAGAAAATCGGAAAACTTACATAACTTATTATGAAATGTGTGAGATTTGAAAATGAAATTTTGTCGCAATATTGGCAAAAGCCCTAATATTGAACGATTGTCCTTGTCATCATGGTACCTAATAAGTTACTAGTCCTACTAATAAGTTTCTTGTAACACAAATTGTTATATGAGATTTTTTTATTGTGAGATGCGCTCACACACCTTATATTTGAGCTTAGGCCCAGAGGTGCTCGTTAAGGTCATCAGGTCAGATTTTCTAGTTGGTATAAAATTGTTTAAGATGTGATTAGATTAGGTAAGAATCGATTATACGATCTTAAAGAGTATAAGACAAAATCCAATGTTTTAACATTAATAATCAAAGTTATATCCATCATCTTTGTAATATATTTAATAGAAAATTTTTTTATCTAGTATTAACATTATTTTCCTGATTTATTTTATTACGTTTTTTTTTGAGATGATTTATTTTATTAATTATAATTATAATTATAATTAATTATCAATAAGAACACACAAGTCCGTATAAATCCCCCAAATCAATCCTTGCTCTCCTGACTCCTGCCGTAATTCAAAAACCCTAGAAACCTCACTTCTACTCCTCATAGGACCGCCATGGGAGAAGAACACAAAGCGACAGAAGAAATTGGTCCGATATTCAGAGATATTCGTCGCTATTATTGTGAGTTTTGTGGTATTTGCAGATCTAAAAAATCACTCTTGAACTCTCACTTGATCGCTCATCATCAGGTAATACTCTAAGTTCGTCTTGACATCTCACTTTTTTTTTTTAATCTTTCCCCCTCTTGGATTTTATTGAATTTGTCTCTCAATTTCGTCTCTTCTGATGCGTAATTACAGGAAGAAATGGAAAAGAAGAAAGAGATTGAAGGTGAGGGAAAAAAGAGTAGTAATACTTGTGAAGAATGTGGTGTTGCTTTTAAGAAACCAGCTCATTTGAAGCAGCATTTACTTAGTCACTCTCTTGAGGTATTGCTAATTTTGATACATCAAATCACAGGCTCTAAGTTTTTTCTTTTTGGAATTGTTGTACGGATAATTTACTCGTTGATGAGTTAAGAAGTATTAATTAATAAGTTTAATTACTGTAATGTCTTTGTGCTTTTAAGATTGGTTGTTGGCTGTTGAATGGAGACTGATTTAGGGAACTCATTGTCAACTAAATTTATGAGTAGTGAAAAGCTAAAGCTTTTGATGGTTTTGATTTAGCGAGTGTGAATCCATGTGTGTTGATATCCGTAGATTCAAGAGCAAAAATGGGTTTTGATTATGGGTTTTAGATAATTATACTCGCATACCTTGCTATTTACATATGGTGATTAGTATCAAATAGAAACATATCATAACAGTTAATTATATGACTAGCATTAGCATGTAAAGCATCTAAGGAAATATAGTGTCAACTAAGTATATGACTAGTGGAAATGCTTAGCGGTTTGGCTTTAGTGGATTTGAACCTAGGTGCGAGGATTTGTTAAATTTAAGCGCAGAATTAAGACTAGATGTCTACTGATATTTAAGTGAAATACACCATCAAACTTTTGTTGAAGATCAGTGACTAGGGTTGAATTGGAATACATACTAAAAGTTATTTATTGGTAGATGCCAAA
This sequence comes from Amaranthus palmeri, assembly GCA_019776075.1. Taxonomy (NCBI): domain Eukaryota; kingdom Viridiplantae; phylum Streptophyta; class Magnoliopsida; order Caryophyllales; family Amaranthaceae; genus Amaranthus; species Amaranthus palmeri. The sequence goes on along the minus strand of JAAKBH010000271.1, from coordinate 1,893,479 downwards.
AGTTTGATAGAAAAAAAGGTTTGACAATGTTTGCTAGTACCTTCAACTAAGGTTAGTATTTTATTAATATGCAACGTTAAGAAAACTATGTTTTTAATGATAAATACATAGTATCCAATCAATTTACGCCAAGGTTTGTGTTTTTTTGGTATTTTTGCACAATGTCAATTGCTGATTATGTCATTATTGCAGATTATATGTGGAAGTGTGTGAAGCATTGGATCCCATAGAGAGAATTCTAAATGCGATGAGGCTTTGCTATCTAAATCTTGACTGGACTAGTATCAGGTTGGGGGACCTCCTGAGAAGCTCCATCAAGCCAAGCCTCTGACACGCACTCTTTTGAGGTTTGAGAATTAGGGAAAATTTTCAGACAATCTAGAGTGTGCTTGTTGTGCTTTGTTTTTAACTGAACAAAGTACGTTTTTATTCGCAGAGGCCTTTCTCTTGTTCGGTAAATGACTGCAATGCCAGTTATAGAAGAAAAGATCACTTGAATCGCCATATGCTGCAGCATGAAGGGAAGTTGTTCAAATGTCCTATAGAAAATTGTAACAAAGAGTTTGTTGTTCACAGTAATGTCAGTAGACACGTAAGAGAGTTTCATAAGGATAAACCTAAATGCGACGGCGAGAAGGGACCTGACAAACATGTTTGTCAGGAAACAGGGTGTGGAAAGGAATTTAAATATGCTTCTCAGTTGCAGAAACATGCTGAATCTCATGGCAAGTTTCGTTTGCTTCCTATTGTTTGAATGTTATAAAATTCGTTTCTGAAACTAACGGACGATTATACCTTTTTCAGTCTTGAAATCTTCAGAAACATTTTGTGGGGATCCCAAGTGTATGATGTCCTTTTCCAATCTTGAGGGCCTCAGGGAACATATCAGAACTTGCCACCAATATGTAAAATGCGAGATTTGTCGTTCTAAGCATCTAAGGAAAAATTACAAACGGCACCTCCAAACTCATGAAGAGCACCTACCCACTACAATTGAATGCAACTTTGAGGGTTGTAACCATTCATTTACCACTGTAAGTTCTTATATTAAGACCGAACTTTTGTTTTTTGTTGCTTCTTTAGATGGATGGGTAAATGCATAGATAACCTGATTTCAATATTTGATTTGATAAACAGAAATCAAATCTACAGCAGCATATTAATGCAGTGCATTTGAAACTCAGACCCTTCATGTGTGGCATACCTGGTTGCGGCATGACGTTTGCTTTCAAGCATGTGCGGGATAACCATGAAAAATCTTTTCGCCATGTTTATGTGCCTGTAAGAGAATATCCTTTTATGCGTATCTTCTCTCAATTTACACGGTGAAAGCAATTCTATTCAGGCGTTTTGTTGACGTATATGTTTTTTACAGGGAGATCTCGAGGAATTCGATGAACAATTCAGATCAAGGCCTCGTGGTGGGCGTAAAAGAAAGATACCTTGTATTGAGACGCTTACGAGAAAAAGGATCACCCCACCTAATCTATGTGACAGTATTCTTAGTGAAAGCTCAGACTTTCTCTCTTGGTTGCTTTCGGATGATGAGGATTGATGCATCATTTGATATTCGAGGCTCAAGCAGCATATTTTGCAAAGTAAATTTGTAGATTTTAGGATTTAGGATAGTCTATTACCTTAGATGTTGATGGAAGGATGTGTATGTATGTAATTATGTCTAATTTTTTATGATATGAAATTAAAGATATTATGAATTAAAATCGTGAATTGGATAGTGTGAAAAACAGAATTGTAGCAACTATAAAAAACCCGAATACTTGCTACTGACAGTGAGATGTTCCCACACAAGATACAACATGTCACACTCGGTAGCACCTATTATGGAACAGAGGAAGTATGATAAAATTAAACTTTCATGAGATGCGAGTGGTAATATTTTTGCAAGATTTTTCTACATGGCGGCATCTAGCTTATGTATTATCTAACTGACATGCATTATCATTTAAATTCTTGCCTATTTTCGTTTAATTCACCATTTTAACGTTTCTACCCTAACCACTTAAACTTTCAATTCATTTCATCATTTTAAAGTCAAGACTCGGTGCACTTTAAGTCAAATTCTCATTTTAAATAGCCAAAATCGGTATATTTGTATAATATTTTATAAAAATACTTTTTTAAAACCCAAAAAATTTAAATATATTTTTGGAAAAAAAAATCAATGATAGCAAAAAAAAAAAAAAATTAAAGTTCTTCAACCCGCTAAATTAACCGAAACTCAAATAAAAAATAACCAAACTCAAAACCCGCTCGACCGACCTTGTTAAAAGTTGTACACATAGCTATAACATGACCCCTACGTTAAGGGTGGTACTACTACAGAATCGTTGCTCTTTTCCTGCGCTTGTAGCAGAGGCTGTTGTAGTATTGTACTATTCACTCGATCACATTTCCTTCTTCACTTAAAAAAAAGAAAGAACCCTAATATTCATCTTTGCCTTTCACTCTAAAGTTGTCAACTTTACATTTTTTCTTCTCTTCTGTGAGTAACCCTCTTCACCTTTTTTCTTTATGCTAATATTTTTTATAAGTTTGTATTTTTATGAATTTTTTGGGTTTACATTGATATAGAATTATTCAGGTTTCATATATCATAACCCTTTTTTAATTCTATGAATAAATTGTTATGTTGAAATGACTAAAGATTAAGTAAGCTATATGGTTTTAGTAAGTTATTCAGTGTTTTTCATGTTTGTGTAGCTATTACTTGCATAGTTGCATATGAATATCCCCTGTTTTTTTTTTTTTTTTTGTTTTTTTTTTGTTTTTTTTTTCCTATTATTGATATTTATTGCCCATTTGTTGTTAATATGTAATTTCTTCAAACAACTTGTTAGAATAATTTGGTTGAGTTGGTTCTTGACATAGTATTAGAAGCCATCGTGATGGGTTTAATATTTACCTCCAGTACGAGGAGAGTGTGTGCTTCATCCATATTTCTGGCCCAAACGGCTCTCGGGTGAGAGGGCATGTTAGAATATATAACATATCTTGGCCTCGACCATCAACTTAAGCTTTGTTCGTGAAATCCATTTTAATGGATGTTTGAAGGCAATGGTAATCTTGGGAAATGATCTTTTAGAAAAAAGTACTTGTCTTTTGCTTGTTATTTAATTATGTGTAGTATATGGTTAAGACCTTAGACCATCACCAATGGTGTTTTAATTAACATGAAAACAATTTTTTGTGGAGAGAACACAAAAATCATCCATTCCAATGGTGGCTAAAAAAATCATGAGATAGTGATGATTTTTTATAGCATATGTTAGTAAACAAAAATCACAAAATGTGAAATTTGGTGGGTTTTTTGACCAACATTGTGATTGTTGGAGTATATAACATATCATGGGGCCTCAACCATCTGCTTAATGAAAGGTGGTTGAAATTCAAACCCATGACCTCTTGTCATGTTGGCTTCTGATACCATGTCATAGAACCCACTCAACGAAAAGCTTAAGCTGATGGTCGAGGCCCCATGATATGTTATATACTCTAACTGTGATTACTTTAAGATGTGGGGTTTCTTACATGATCGGAGTTGTGCAAAGTCTCTTATCGCACACAACTCCTAAATAAAGGGCCTTAATATTGCTTTTGATTCACATTAGTATTTTTGTTATGATTTAGTTATAATTTTATTTAATGATCAATATGTTAAGACAACATCATGACCCTAAATAAAAACACTAAATTAATGTTTCTCGTTTCTTGTCTTGTTTCTGGTATCGTATCTGAATTTCATTTTGTGTAACTGGAAATGCTGGAGAACTTTGTATCAAATCCTTTTTCCTTCTAATTTCCGCCTTGTTTGATCATCCTTTATAACATTGTTTGTTTGTTTTCTTTTGTGGTAGTGGTTGGACAAACAATGATCTACGGCGAGCTAAAATCCTTCAGTGCTGCTGATTGTTACAATACAAGTCTTTCATTGATTCCGGCTGATCCGACCAGCCATATTACGATGTGCAGTCAAGATTGGGATGGAGATACAACACTGTCTGCCAGTGGATTCTCTGGGGTCCAAACGAACACGATGTACAATGTTACCACTAACCCACATTCTGTTGCATTGGCTGACCATCATCTGCAGATGCCTGATCCACTGACCAATAATTTCGAGCTGGAAACCTGCGACAATTCAGTTGAAAGCTCACAACTTCCATTCGGTTGGCCACAAGAAAGTAGTGGAAACAACATGCTTAATAGTTTTATGGTGAAATTTCTCCTCTTGTTCTATTTTACTTTTGTGTGCTAATTTTAATTGACATTTGATTCCGTAGCTTTAATGGAACTTGGAAGTTAGAATCAATGTAGCATGATTCATCAGTTAATTTGATTTTTGAATTCACGATTCACTCAAACTGACCCTAAATAGCCCAAAACCGACCATAAATCGCTTTTTTTGATTCCCGATTCGCAAGGAGATTGGTGAATCATGTGACACAGTGACAGTGGTTAGAATTAAAGCGTTGATTATCTTCGCAGCCGTTGAATCACTGGATTCCAAAGGAAGAACCTGTTTCAAGTGAGACTTGTATGAATATGGACTGGAAAGAAGCTGAGGTGACAACTTTCTTATAATCTTCTTATTTAGTATATCATATCATATTGTCTATTTCAATGGTTTTTTTTCCGATTCTCTCAAAATAATCGATAAAAATTATAAATGTTCAGTCTTTTCTGCTTGTTATATTCTCAGTTGCAACAGAGTGTACACACAGTAAACTTGAACGATGCCAATGAATTTCAGTCCAGTTTAAAAGGAGAGCAAGACACATCGTATTCAGCCCCAAAACCCTTGAGGAGTATGTGCAAAAAAACCAAAAATCGATCAGAAGCTGATTCTGTAAGTTAGACTGCTTTACTAGTTAGGTGTATTGTCACTTCCGATATGTTTTTGAGTATTACATTCTGAAATGTTCCGAGTTAAAATCTTTTTCTCAAGTTTTTTCGGCTCTATGCTATGCATCAACACGTGCATTAACTTAGTGTAGAAATATAAGCACTTACTCGTATGTCCTTTTGAGATTGTTACCGATCTATCAATAGCAATCTCAAAGGGACAAAGGGAGTATGTAGTACTTCAAAAAAGAGTGTCTTGTTTGCCTTGTAGTTTCCGTCTATATCTGAATCACAAATCGGTGTATCAGATGGATTCCGGTCTCACCAAGAGACGCCCCTTATATATGAGTTAAATAACACATCTAATATATACTATATGAACATGGGCTTGTTGTTTGAATTTGTCTCACTGAGAGTCGGTCTCTCACAAGCGTAGCTTGACAGTCTTTACCGTAAGTAGCGGCGTCTAATCTATACAACATCAGTAATATCAATTTTGGATAATTTATACTCAAGTCATAATCATTCTTTAGTTTCTGATCCTGAAATGATGGTTTTGTATAGTTATTTTGCTACTGGCTTTTTATATCTTACAATAATATGTACTGTTTTGTGCTCGTAGAAAGGAGAGATGGTTTGCATCTCCCCTGACAGGGACGGGACTAGCTTTCGGGCTTTTCTTGTAATAATATGTACTGTTTTATGATCATATTAAATCCATTTACTTTGGCTTCCTAAATTTTCCTGTTGTGCAGCGTCGCAGATCCATTATTGCTCAAAAGGTGAAAGCACTAAAAGAGCTTCTTCCTGGAACATTAAAGGTGATGAGGATCTTATCTTCTTGTTTAATTGTGTGTCGTGTTACAGTACCCATGTTTGATCCTTGATTCTCGGGCATTGATATGACACTTAGACACTTCATTTTAGGCGTAAAATTAAATATTTAGACGTATCTGACACTTGGACACGTACTAGTATCCAACATCAATACCCGAGCCCAAATAGCATAGGTGTAAGTTAATCTTCCGCTCTTACGAAAATGTTACAAATTGATACTTCACTAAGGGCTAGTATTGAGCAAGTACATGGATTGTTTCTTTAGTTTCATCTTAGGATTTACTTACTCTTGTATGGTAACTTGAACCAAAAGAGACTCATTCAAGCTCTTTTGTAAATTAGAATGGTTTCACTAATTGTTTTCTTCTAGGGTTTATCTTGAAGCAGCCTGTCTCCATTAGAAGACTTCATACGTCTTTGCCCTATATTGACGTTATATTCCATTAGAGGCAATCAAAATAGACCCGATGTCCCAATATTCACCTGATTTTATAACCAAACCCAATTTGACCAGACTTAAAAATGAATTTACAATTATGTAAAAACCAATATAAACACAAAATCCGATTTTAAACTGACCCGAAACACCTTACTTGAAATCAATCCAATAACCCGAATAAACACCTCTATTCCATCAACGATCATTATTGCGGCATTTTTCATTATTAGTACTAAACTTGTCACCTATTTTGTAGATCTATGCTCAAATTATTTTTGTTTCGGTTGAAACGCTGCAGGGTAGTAGGGGTAACCAAGAATCCATTGTGCATGATTTCACCGGTTATATAAAGTATCTTCAACTTCAACTCAAGGTAACTGTTCTTTCTCTTATGCATCATTACTTGAGCTGCCTGATGCATTTGCCTTGTTTATAGCCACGTTTTTCCGACAAGACATATTGAATCAACTATTCTATTTTCATTTATTCTGTCCCGAACACTATAGACTGTGATACTTTAGTGGTTGTAATTCGTAAAAAATAAACATTAAGACTGTAATTCGCAAAAATCCCAAACTTTGTAATTCTCTTATTATTGTTGTTTATAATATGCAATGAACCTACTGACACAGAGCTATATTAATAGAATCTATATGTACTTACAATGAAGCCGTAGCCTGTATGTGTTAACGAGTAATTGACAGATCTGGGTAGCCCGTATGTGTTAACGAGTAATTGACAGATATGGGCACCCTTCGATACTTCCTTTTGTCTACAAGTAATATAAATTCTAAAGTGCCGAAATCCCCCCCCCCTATTTTTGTTTGAAGGTACAATTTATTAATCCAATTGTAAACCAATACTTCATGTCGCTTTTTTGTTGCAACGTTTTTCTCGAATAACTCATACCCGGAAGTAATTTTTGCAATAAGAAAGATGGATGAAGCGTTGCAAAACTAGACTAGACGTGCGAGTATGTGACTGTTACGTATGGAGGGAAGTATAATAGATGTACACCCATGTATATATTGCACCGTAGCACAAATCTTTGTGGTGCACTGGAAGTTGTTGCTGGATTTTGTCCAAGAGGCTAATCGTAAAATGTTATTGACCTTGTTGCGGCATGAAATCTAAACTTGGACATCTAGGAATTGAGCAGAAATCGACTGGGAGGTGGTGAATCAGGCTCTAGTCCTTTGCGGTTTATTGAGGTACTTTCAGATTCCCGCGTTTTCCTTTGTACTTTTAATAGCATTTCCTGAGACTCGAATCCACCATTCGTTTATAAATAATGTGAGGAATCCCAGGGTTATGGTCACTACCATCAAGATGCACAGAAGTTTGATGAGTCTTTAGAAGAAATTTTCGGAAGCCTATTCGAAGAGAATCCAGATGCAGCTCAGGAAATTTTGAAGAATAACGGCTTATACACCGTACCCGTAACTTCATTTGAGGCATTCTTGTGCAAAAGGTAGATATTGAATGGGTCATGGCGTATCTATATTGTCGAGGAAAAAAGGTTTTTGTATATATGGAGAATCGTAAACTCCTTGTGCCATCATTGAAGAACTCGCTTCATGCTTTGATGAAAGTAACGTCTTTTGATCTTCGAAGAATGCTTGCCTACTCGATAATTTTTGATTGACGAGTTTTGTATGATGTACTGTCTTTATCCCATTTTACTAGATGGTTTAATGTGTCGAATGAACGCCGATGATGATAGCAAGGGCTTGGTTTATAAGAAGGAAACGATGTAGTATGAACAATTGTGCTGGTCGAACGTTATTTATCGACTTTCATGCTAGTTCGTACTTCAAACTATGATTGTTAGTGAAGAGCGACACATCATGATACTTTCTGTTTTGTCGATCTTGCATGCTAAAAATATGGTATAATTCTGTTTTGTTTTTCCACGGTCTTGATATTTTCGCTATTATCTTTCAATTTTGATGAAGCCAACCTTAATTTTTGGAAATTAAGGCGTTGGCATTTTTGTTGATCTTCGTTGAGACAGGAGCACTATTTGTCTCGTCCCTATTTCGCAATTAAGTCAAATAATAATAAATTCTTGACCCATTAAATCAAAGATGATTGATTTAAAACCTAGTCAACTGGTTGATAATATAATTAAAATAATTCCCATTAATCATAAATAAAGATAAACTACTATGATAAAGTAAGCCATTAGAATGGAAATTAGACGGGTCAAAACTAGAACGTCATTTTGTAAGTCGTTGTAAATTCATAGGAAGTTAGGGCGGGTTACTAGTGAGTCATTTGGTAAGTCGTCGTAAATTCTTAGGAATTTAGGGTGGGTCATTATTAGTCGGGGGGGGGGGGGGGGTCGCGTTGTGCTAGACCACCTACTCAGTTGTGTCCATCACACCTCATGCAAAATCATGTCATAACAGGTGAACAATATTGTATTGTGTCGTACTTTAGCCATCCAAAAATGAGGCCGCCCGAACTATGAAAAGTTTGTCGCATTGAATCGTTCATGTATTGTGATTATTTTGCCTCATGCCAAAGTGTAATATACCAAGTCGTACCATAAATAGCGTCGAGTTATGTCGTATTGTGTTTCGAAAAATCATGCAATCATGCCTTATTTTTTGAGGTTAAAATTTTGTGATACTTTTAAGGCGAAACATTTGTGACACTTTTAAGGTTAAAATTTTGTGACACTTTTAAGGCTAAAAATTTGTGACCCTTTTAAGGTTAAAATTTTGTGACACTTTTAAAATTTAGTAAATTTTGTGACACTTTTTATTTTAAAATATTGTGACACTTTATGAAGTTAAAATTTTGAGACGCTTTTAGGGTTAAAATTTTGTAACGCTTTTAAGATTAAAAGTTTGTGACACTTTTAAATTTTAACAAATTTTATGACACTTTTTAGTTTAAAATTTTGTGGCACTTTTTAGTTTTAAATATTTTGACACTTTTTGAGGTTAAAATATTGTGCCGATTTTAAAATAAAAATTTTGTGACACTTTTAAGATAAAAATATTGCGACACTTTTACGGTTAAAATTTTGTGACACTCTTTGAGGTTAAAATTTAGAGACGCTTTTAAGGTTAAAATATTGTGACACTTTATTAAAATTTTGTGACGCTTTTAAGATTTAAATTTTGTGACACTTTTTAGTTTAAATTATGTGACACTTTTTAGTTTTAAATATTGTGACACTTTTTGAGGTTAAAATTTTGTGACACTTTTTGAGGTTAAAATTTTGTGACACTTTTAAGGTTAAAATTTTGTGACACTATTGTGACACTTTTTGAGGTTAAAATTTAGAGACGCTTTTAAAGTTAAAATATTGTGACACTTTAAAATTAAAATTTTGTGACGCTTTTAAGGTTTAAATTTTGTGACACTTTTTAGTTTAAAATTATGATACACTTTTTAGTTTTAAATATTGTGACGCTTTTTAGTTTTAAATATTGTGACACTTTTTGAGGTTATAATTTGTGACTCTTTTTGAGGTTATAATTTTGTGACACTTTTAATGTTAAAATTTTATGACACTTTTAAGGTTAAAATTGTGACACTTTTAAATTTTACAAAATTTTGTGATACTTTTTAGTTTAAAATATTGTGACACTTTTTAGTTTAAAATATTGTTACACTTTTTAAGGTTAAAATTTTGAGATGCTTCTAAGGTTAAAATTTTTTGACACTTTTAAGATAAAATTTTTGTGACACCTTTAAGATAAAAAATTTGTGACACTTTTAAGGTTAAAATTTAGTTACACTTTTAAATTTTAGAAAATTTTGTGACACTTTTTAATTTAAAATATTGTGACTCTTTTTAGTTTAAAATTTTGAGGCACTTTTTGAAGTTAAAATTTTGAGACGCTTTGTGAGGTCAAAATTTTGTAACGCTTTTTAGATTAAAAGTTTGTGACACATTTGAGGTTAAAATTTTGTGACACTTTAAATATTTAAAAATTTCGTGACACTTTTTTGTTTAAAATTTTGTGACACTTTTTAGTTTTAAATATAATGACACTTTTTGAGATTAAATTTTTGTGACGCTTTGAAGGTTAAAATTTTTTGGCACTTTTAAGGTTAAAATTATGTGTCACTTTTAAATTTCAGAAAATTTTGTGATACATTTTAGTTTAAAATATTGTGACACTTTTTAATTTAAAATATTGTTATACTTTTTGAGGTTAAAATTTTGTGACGATTTTAAGATCAAAATTTTGTGACGCTTTTAAGATAAAAATATAGTGACACTTTTAAAGTTAAATTTTGTGACACTTTTAAGGTTAAAATTTTGTGACACTTTTAAAATTTTGAAAAATTTTGTGACACTTTGTATTTTAAAATATTGTGACACTTTAGTTTAAAATATTGTGAGACTTTTTGAGGTTAAAATTTTGAGACGCTTTTAAGGTTAAAATATTGTGACATTTTTTAGTTTAAAATTTTGTGACACATTTTAGTTTAAAATTTTGTGACACTTTTGAGTTTAAAATTTTGTGACACTTTTTAGCTTTAAATATTGTGACACTTTTTGTGGTTAAAATTTTGCGACGCTTTTTAAGTTAAAATTTTGTGACGCTTTTAAGATAAAAATTTAGTGACACTTTTAATGTTAAAATTTTATGACACTTTTAAGGTTAAAATATTGTGACTTTTTTGAATTTTACAAAACTATGTGATACTTTTTGGTTTAAAATATTTTGACACTTTTTAAGGTTAAAATTTTGAGACGCTTTTAAGGTTAAAATTTTTTGACACTTTTAAAATAAAAATTTTGTGACACTTTTAAGGTTAAAATTTTTTGACACTTTTAAATTTTAGAAAATTTTGTGACACTTTTTAGTTTAAAATATTGTGAGACTTTTTAGTTTAAAATTTTGTGGCACTTTTTGAGGTTAAAATTTTGAAACGCTTTTTGTAGTTAAAGATTTGTGACGCTTTTTAGATAAAAAGTTTGTGACACTTTTAAGGTTAAAATTTGTGACACTATAAAATATAAATAAATTTCGTGACACTTTTTTGTTTAAAATTTTGTGATACTTTTTAGTTTTAAATATTGTGACACTTTTTGAGGTTGAAATTTTGTGACGTTTTGAAGGTTAAAATTTTATGATACTTTTAATGTTAAAATTTTGTGACACTTTTAAGGTTATAAAATATTGTGACACATCTTCAAAAAAAAAAAAATATTGTGACACCTTTTAGTTTAAAATATTGTGACAATTTTTAAGGTTAAAATTTTGAGACAGTTTTTTGAGGTTAAAAATTTTGTGACGCTTATAAGATAAAAATATTGTGACACTTTAATTTTTAGAAAATTTTGTGACACATTTTAGTTTAAAATATTGTGACAGTTTTTGAGACGCTTTTTGAGGTTAAAAATTCGGCCTAGAAAATTCGGTCTGGGCGGTTTGGTTTGGTCTACAAATAAAAAATGCGGTTCGATTTTGTTCGGGTAGAAACTAATTTGGTTCGGTTTGGTCTGAAAATATAAAAACTGAATAAAATATGGTTTGATTTGATTTCGATGAAAGTCCAAACCATAGACCGAACTTTCACCCCTACTTATCAGCCAACATGCCTGCCGAGGCCGGTTCCATCTTTTAAGACGAAGTATTATTTTCCTACATGGGCTAACTGTCATTATTGGAAGAAATTCATTTCCTAATGATATGGCATTTAATTACTGCTATCTGTTTCCAATCACTTGGCAGTGAAATCGATGTCAATTCAGACATAACTCATCACTGTTTCGACATTATATTATTACCTCGATATTATTAAATGATACGGGATTCAAAGAAGTCAAATTTGCACAACCTTATCCTTATTCGTGATACCGGTAACAATGAGGTTTTTGATTGGTATCACTATTAAAAATGTAAATTCTCCAAGACATCATGCACAATAGTCCTAAATGAGTAAATGTGATTGTTAATTATGGACATAATTAAAGATTATTCATATGTCTCTAATCCAAACTAGCAAAACCTCGAGTCCTCGAGTGAACTCTAATAATCAAAAACGGACATTCCATAGGAAAGAAAAATAAGGGATCGAGTTATGCCCGCTTCCTTTGCTTCTCAAACAAGACAAGCAGAAAAAATGTACACGATACATCACGCCTTGGTCACCTCTTGAATATGTTGAGTATGGCTTTTACCTGGTGGAATAAATATGAAATCATCCCAGCCAGAATTCTTTTCACTTATCTGCATCCATATTCACAAAATTAACTCAGACTTACGTATTCTGCTGTCTGTATTCAATATATGAAGCACTAAACCGAAGGAAAATTAACATCCAAAAAACATTGTAGCTACGCTGATACATCGCAACTCAGTCGGGAAGTAAAGGGAGAAACACAAACAATTCCAAAATTAAGAGACCAGAAAAGCACCAATTTTACCTCCATTTTCTTCAAAACATCTTCTAAACTCCCGACCTGTAACCACAACAAAGAGTAGAAAGTTAACTACTTAACAGTCTTAAAATTAAAACTGAATGTCGTAGCATAAAGTAGTCGATATGCTAGTTGGTTTTGATCCGGAGGACAAGCATTCAACGCACACAAACTTTCCTGGTTGAAAACTTCCTAACAAATCTACAATTGCCCTCCTTTTTCTCCTTGGTGTTTTCATTTCCTTCTTTGTTTTAAGAGTTAATTAAAAAATATTAAATTTTAGTATTAGCTTTCAAGAGTTGGCCAAAGAAATGATAAAAAAGATAAAAATATTCATAACTGATATTTTATTACAAAAGTAGATGGAGTTTCAAGTACTAAACATAGAAAAAATCTGTTCACCTCTAAATCATCTAGTGAAAAAAGGTTACGTTGAGTATCTATTCTAGATATGATTTGTACTAGACCTTTGAATTTCAGTGATTCAAGTAATAAACTTGAATAATGAATCAAGACATAGTTAACTCTTATGATTTAGGCTAGAGAGACTGCAGTTTTGATACATTTAGTTAAACGCTACTGTATTTTACATCCCATTCTCTATATCTGTAATCACAGTTCTAGATTTTCTTCATATGCCACTACATTCAATAGGGTAAAAATCACGAGAAAGTAGTTGACATGAGTATATATATGCCATTTTCAATGGCAAGTATCCCAAAACACAAGGGAAATGGTTGCGGACCTTGTAGATGCCATTTTTTTAGAAGCACCTCGCTAAGCACCCCGTTTGAATAAGAACAAAAAACTATTAAGGGAAAGATATCACGACAAGCATCCGAAGACAGATGAAGGAAACTAAATTGGTTCCTTCAACAGTTTGGATTATATTATTGAGTCAATCAGTAATATGCTTTGATATAAGTGAATGAGCAGTTAGATTATTAATACCAATACTTCCTATTAAAAAAATTGTATTTTATGTAGAGGAGGCATCAAGCACAGGATTTCTTTGATGTGACAAGCAAAAACCATTACAAAATTATTGTTTCGAAAAGTTTCAGAATATGCAGATTGCAGATATATAAAAACAACATACCACTATGTTATGAGAACCCCGGCCTCGCGATGCCTTCAAAGACAGTTCTTTCTCTATATCTTCCTGCAGCAAAGAAGCACAACATAAGCCTTCATCAAAGGTCATTGACGCGGAGTCAAAAAGACAGATTAATAACTGACCTTCCGGAAATATATTGGACAATAACGCTTATTTTTCCTCTTCACCACTAAAAGTTCTGACTGCAGGGGTAAACAAATCTTATCAAAGCGATAATCGAAAAAAGAAAAAAGTCACATGCACACTTGTTACACGAAAAAAATGTTGCAAAGGTGGATGTTTGGTGCTACCATAAGGGGAGTTCAAAAACTAACGGGAGGATAAAATTTCAAGTTATTCATGATTGCAAATGGGTTAGTTGCAAACTTGCAATTCATACATTTGGATCATGAAGGTAACAACCTCAAATTCTAAGAACCCCAAAATTTACTATCAGAAATTAGAACCCCATTTTCAATTTTATTTATAATCTATTTGCAATTTAAATTTCCAAACATGCTGCTTTTACATGCTCAGTTTCTTGTTAGAATACAGTTTATCAGCAAGTCCATTTAAGCAGTCTAACCAAAAAGAAATTCCCAAGACAAGGGAAACGATGAAAGGGAAATCAGCATCTTCACAATAAAAACATCTTAAACATATGAAAATTAGACTTATATCGGACATTAAAATAACGAAGGTTGCAAACCTGAAACACAGGAACGCCATCAAACCCACGTTTTGTCTCTGATGCTTTCATCTGCAGCAGAAATGATTCAAAGTACGGACTTTAATAAATGACCACAAGAATTAAGATAGGTTAGCAACCCATCTTTCTTTTAGGTTACTCTTTCAATTAAATCAGTGTTCTAAGTCCCTCCTCAAGCATAACATTGATAGAAAACTTAACAGAGGAAAACACGGATTCGACATTTAACATCTAAGTTTCTTGCATGTAGTAGTATTAAATGTGAAAATTGTTTTATGCACGGGGTGACTTGGGACCAAAAATAATCATGGATTCAGTATTAAGCTATTTAACGCAAAATATGTGTACCAGGGGCATGACATAGATACATCAGATTCCCTTGGTCCGAATTTAGTTACACACTTTCCATTTTTACTTGTTTGGATTGTGTTTACACATCCTTTTCATAACTGACTCACATGAATTTCTAAATCTTAATGCCACATCTTCATTGTACCCATTTTCTTTATTTTTGCTCGATATCTAAATAGCGATGTAAGGATATCATATGTGATAGATATGATCACTATATATATAATTGATAAAAATTTGTTTAGATTGTGTTGAAAAATTTGTAAGATACCACGAAAGGGTCCAATACAACAAAAAGCAATTACTATAGATAATTGATAAAACAGAAAGCTTACATCTAAAGCATTCTTAATTTGAACCGGATCAGGTAAGAAGCGAAAAGCAATTCCTTCAACCTTTAACATGTACACCTGCAACATCATCAATGTTGAATGAAAAAAAAGGAGAGAATAATTATATAAATAGTAACACAAAAAAAAAAAAAAAAAAAAAAAAAAAAAAAATAAACTATTAAAGACACCAAGAAATGTTTCTATACTTTTGTTTACCCATGTTTTAAAAAGTAGCTCAATTTTATATATCCTTTTGTAAAACTAAAAGTTTGTACGACTAGGATATTTTGGCTTTCCAAGTTCCAGCTACTCATGTTATAGAAACAACAATTAAATTTTCGCAAAATGTCTTGGTCAGAATGTCAAATACTCCTTTTCCATTCCGGAAAACACACCAACTATCTTATAGTCCTATCCATCCATCTTTGTCAAAATTAGAAATCAAAAAATCAAGAGCAATTTAAATATTATCAATCAAATGATTAAAAAGGATCATAATGAAGGGTCACTGGTGACCACCAAAGGGTCGTCGGTGGTTTTGGACATATCTTGGATTAATTTGTTAAATGGAAATCGAGACAAAACATCTCCTGAAGAGTTGAGACTAGATACCAGATTAGTAATGACCTAACTTGTAAAACTAGAGCACAAAAACGAGGATGTTATTAATCGTGGAAAAACTACCTATGCAAAGTTATATCCTTTGTACTCCTATTTAAGGAATTTACTCTAACTTGCATGAATATAAGGAAAATTTCCTTAAAAATATTATCAATAACATTAAGAGCAGAAAAACACATTTTTAGCATTCTCAAGCAAACAATAATACTCTTTTCTAGCAAACGCTTTAATTATCATTTTTGTTCATGAAAACACAAAGTTTATCTTAAAGTTTCTCTTGACAAGAATGTTTTGTATTACATTTGTACGTAATTCAAAGCCTTCACCGGGCACTTTAGGAGAATTAACATATACAAAAAGCGTACTTGCGAGAGTTTTATGTTGTATCAAAATTCAAATGATTAATCTTCTCATGTTCTGCTTTGTGATCATCATTGATGGTCTCAAGGATCTTCAAGATTTTGTCATTACATTGTGTGCCCTAGTTGATAGAATGTTTTGCTGCATTGTAAGGTTCCCAAGAACCAACACAACCTACCTAGAATTATAATCAAATGACCTCTATCATCTAATCTAAAGCTATCTCCAACCATGATCATGTAAAAATTATATCCAAATTCCAAACTCCATCAAAACCATAAGTAAACCATCTAATGACCAATCAATATTGAACAATTATCACATTCAAATATATTTCGTAACATTAGAGGGAATTTTTTTTTTTTTTTTTTAGTATTTCAAGCGACTGAATAAACCTCAATCTCACCAACACCTACCTCCAACCGTGTAAAAAATTTATCAAAACTCTCAATTCTCAATCAAAACTATGAATAAACCACCTAATGAGTAGTGACCAATCCAAGGAACATTTGCCAATTCGAAAAAATATTGAACAATTTTATTAGTTCACGCAACTAAGTAATTTGCAATGGAAGCAACGAGAAACTTCTACAAAATTCACAAAGAAATCAACAAAATGCAATAGAATTATCAAATAATTAGCATTACTGACTTGGTCTAAACTGATTGGAACAACTTTAGCCTGACTCCGCAACTCCTTCCTCCTCGACTGAGCCTGAAATCCCAAAATTAATTCCAAAAAATTCATTTTCACAACACAACAATCTGAAAACAAACAAAAGGTAAACAAAAACCTGAGCAAGAAAGGCCTCGGCATCCTCTTTACGGAAACACAACAAACCAATAGACTTAGTGCCATTAATAGGATCAGAAATCAACACGAATTCATTATTAGTATTGCTAACTGTGTATACAGAAGTTCCAGCTAGGGTTTTAGCGACATTATCGGTGCTCAAAGCGACGCCATTAATTTCCTTAGCTTGTCCAATGGAAGCAAATGGCAAAGAGAGGGGAAGAGGAAGGTTAACTCTCCGACGAGGTGCCGCTGTAGAGAGGGTGGAAATTAGGTTTCCGGCAAGTCGACGGCCGTCATTGAGTCTGGTGGTGAGTTCCGTACCGAGTTGGTGGATAAATGTCGAGAGTGGATTGTTTAACGGTGCTGGAAAGTCCATTTTTTCCACTTCTAAGTTCTCACCATCCAATCTTGCCCGGCCTTTATGTGTTACGTCCAAGGAACTTAAGTGTTTATATATACGGGTTATCCGGTTAATTTCGATTAGATTTGAAATCGGTTTTTGAGTTTATATTTGTTTTTATATAATTGATTGATAATTCATTTTTTATGTCGGGTCATATAGAGTTTGGTTATAAGTTCGGATAAATGTCGGATCATCAGATCTGTTTTGAGCACCGATTTATTCCTCTCGAATCGTGAATATGCTACAACTTTTATGTAGAGATCCTATTTTATTAAATTTTCATTTTTTTTGAAAAAAATATGTTAATATATTTTGATATCACATTTGTTTTTATTTAGTTGTTACATTCTAAAATATTCACCATTTATGCCAAAAAAAACATTTGACTTTTACATATTGATACTTAAAAATATGGGCTTATCAATATGTAAAACATATACATTTAATAATTTTTTGTAAACTTTATAACATAACTCTAATACAGAAGTCGAAGTCATTACTATATGCAATAAAATCACTATTGGCCTACAATTGTGAAATATCTAAATATTATTTTGAGAAATTGTAATTGTTACTAAAAAATACCTAATCAATATAACTAAAGAAATAAGAAACTAAAATGTAATTATTGCATTTTTATTAAAGTATAAAAGCAGAGGTTGAATCTTCAATGATTGAGGTCTATGAATTTGAGGCTCCTGTGCAATATTTCTAGTTGCTCTCATATAAAGATTAGAGAATTGCACATTCTATGATCTTATAAAACTTTTCACGTTATGACCCGTCCGGGGCAATGATACGTAACACTACAATCATTAGTGACAACCACCGTATAATCATGAGCAGGCTTAGCCAATGAAAGCTGGCAAACGAACAAGCAAATCACAAACACATTGAGTATCTACTTCTTTCAACCAACGACAACATTCATCTTCTGCAACACTAAGATGTGACTCATTACTGCTGGTGTTGTTGTTACTTCTATGTCGGTGGTGATGCCTATGCCTACGAGTCGTATTTGTCGGGGAGCGCGGGGATTGTGCACCCACACTTGGAGCGGGAGGTGAAGGTGGAGGCAAAGATGGCGGCCTAGGAGGAGATGACGACATTGGCGAATAAGGAAGCACAGAACACGCATGGTTAACTAATGCAAATTGTGACAAGCATAGTGGACGTAAGGCAGGGAATGTTGGGAGTCGCGTCGTAGGTGATGGTCTAAATTGACCATTTGATTTGGATATCATTGATAGAAATGTAGCAATGAGAAACATAAGATGAATATTTCTTCTCTCCATTGTTAGCAACATCATAGAATAAAGGTAGATTGTAACAAGTATGTACTTAAATAAATAGAAGTAGTAGCCTATTAGGGTATTCATGCACTTCTTGTGGTTGCAAGAAGGTGATTTTAGCATCTCTTACAAAGTAGATTAGGTTTCTTATATAGTATAATATAGCATTGCATTTGTGTGAGTAATATATATCTTAGGTTATTACAATTGTGCCCATGCTAGCTCATGTCATGACACCATCACTTTTGCTTTGTCCTCTTGTTAATCTTAGGGTATGAATTTTCGTATTGTCGAAGAGCTTCAAGTGAAGACTAACCAATAATGTATACCACGATAAAGAGTGTTAAACAGAGCGTTTAAAATCCAAGACTTAACGCAAAAAATACTAAAATTTACAGGGTAGTAAAAAATTTTATGTGCATATGATCCTTCTGATAAACCTGTCAAATTTAGTAGTCATTGGCCTAGGTTTCTTACATTTCCTACAACTTTACACGATCCAGGTGAAACGAATAAACGGACTGAAGGACGACATATGCTAAGGGAAAATTGAATAGTTTTGTGAACAATTCGGTTATTGCTAATATGGGAACGAGTTGTTAGCAATATGTTAGAGTGGGTCTTTCTAGAAGGGAATCTACTGTTACTAAACGAAAAATTATGTATGGACAGAGCTATACGGACCTATTAAGCGTTCTGAACTATCAGCTCAGCAGCCGCACCCATTGCATGTATGCCACTAACACCCATCAACGCAATCGCCAATTCCTCTTCATTACACTGCCGCAAACCCTTACTCAGGCTCTTTAAGATATTCACGTCAATTTCTTGCAACCATGAAGGGATACGCCGAACCAACAAACCCAAAAAACCTGAAACATAAGCCTGCCAAGTAGCCAAATCGCATCCCAGGGAGATGTTTCCTTCAAGAGCAGTAACAATAAATTCAAGATGAGAAGCTAGGATCTTGGATCGGTATTTTGAACCGGATGATGCTGTATCAATTCCCCAAGCAAATAGTCCGTAAAGCACGACTAAGTAAGCTAATGCATAGCCCCTTAATATGGCAATAACGCCGCCTGGTTCTCCTATGTCATCTGATCTCTGATTTGAGATTAACCATGAAGGCAAGATCTCTTTAAGCAATGTTTGCAGCAGATTTGACCCACCAGATAACGAGAGAAATGAAGCCCCGACGGAAGCAGCAAGTTTGACACGTCTCATCGCAGAAGTGAGAGATACCTGACTGTATCGCGTTCCAGACTTGACTTTTTTCAATTTCCGGAGAGTCTCATTAGATAAGCCACCAATGGCAATACCTTTCACTGATGTCATCAGAATTGAGAGAACTTCTTCTGCCACTAAAGTGATGTTCCTTATGAACGGAGATACACGGAGATAGAACATACCAGGGGCAACAGGGGGCATTCCGCTGGAACAGCGGGAAACCACACCATGGCCAAGAAGAGCACCCACACCTTCATTCCTACATCTAGGGGAAGCATTAAACCCTAGGACAGAAGAAAAGCAGCTCCTTAGAAGCTGCACAACAGCATCATTGTTGAGGTTGAAGACAGAGCGTGACGCTGAAAAGACAAGGAAGTCACTCCAGCGCTTGGCCTTTTGGGCCCAGAGAGCTGATACGATAGGCATGCAGGGCCAAGGACAGCGAGCTGCCAGTACAACCACTCCCTTACCAACCAAGTTCAAATAACGTTCATTGGCCTTGTCCATTTTGTAGGTTATGGTTAGACTCAGGAGCGCAGCTAATGGTAGTGGAAGCGTAGGAATACAGCTACCCACTGCAAAAACAAATTAAAAGCAAAAGTCAAGAACTCAAGAATCCATAAATAACTCGAGCACTTTGATAGCCAACTAAAATTTCTACAGAAAACAAAGGGCCAAACACTTTAGTTTCCAATTGAAAAAGTCAAGATGCACAATGAAGTATAATTTTTGTTTTAATTAAATAACAAGGAGAGAGGAAAGATTTCGCATGGGTATCTACAGTTCATAAAAGTTCGCATAGAATAAAATTGCAATATTTGCAAGCCTTTATATAAGCCAGTAGTATTGATCTCTAATAGAGAAAGGGAGGCAAGAACGAGGAATATAGCATCAGTTAGTTGGTTTCTGTTTGCATTAACAATAAGAATTTGGGCTATAAAAATCGCTGGTACTGCTCATTTATAGTGGTGTACTTCAAGAAAGTGTCGTGGTCCAAGTGCCCACTGCCCACGCCCGTGTCAGATCCAAATTTCATGCGTCATGTCAACACGGATACAGCAGGGCAACTTGGCGTATCCTGGTAACGTAGCTCCCTGATCTTCTATTTTTATCTCTCTTTTTTTGGCAAATAAAGTCAATTTTTTAATTTCACCAAAATGTACAAGATACAGTAAATGTCAAAAACAAAACAAGCAAACCTAGCAGCACCCGCAAACAGGATACACAATTCATAACAGTCAAAAGTGGAGAAAAATAAAAGGATAGTAATTCCTTGTGAAACCAATAAGTAACACTAAAAAGGGAGTATGATGAGGGAAAATTATTTGTAAAAGACTTGCATATTAAAGGACCAATTCTACTGATGTTCTTTCAGCCGCTACTCCACATCTCCAAACATTGGTTTGTACTTCTCTTTCAGTGGTTTCATTAACATGTCTCTTAAATCCCTCTCCTAAACATCCATTCAATAACTCGTCAAAGTCTCCTTAGTCCTTCCATCTATTCTTAACCTCTTTATTTTGGACAAAAATGTAATGTTATTTATCCTCAACACACTTCACTCTACTAAGATTCTTTCTAACAAATCTAAATCTGGATTTTCAACCCTTTCAAACGAGAACCATAAGATAATAAGCAGGTTATTTTTACTTCTCTTTTTACATAGTATATTGTGGAGGGTATCTAAGTGGAAAAGAGAACCATAAGAGAGTATCACCAACAATGTATAGGGATATGGATAAATCATACAAAACGAAAAAAGATTCAAAAAGAATACCTGTAGCCAAACTGGGGACATTGATGCCAGTGGCAGCCAGAAGTTCATTTATTTGTTGTTCAACCAAGGATAAATTAGCCGCAGGACTTGGCCAATCAGTTCCATTCATAGAAGCTGGCTTCCAAACACCTCTTGTTACTTCAGCTGTAAAATAGCTTAATATGCTTGCCAGCGAAGCTGGGAAAAAATCAGCGAGATCCTTCAGCCCTAAATATCAAATTAGTTTCCTCAGTAACAGAAGATATAAAATAACATATATTCTAAGCAAGCTGCCATAAATATTTTAATATGCTTGTCAGAGATTCGGGGAGAAAATCTATGCCGAATTTTATGATCAACATACATGCTACCGCATGCATTATCTAACCAAGAAATTGCAAGAGACACCAAACAATTAACAGCAACATTTGATAGAGCCAAATGTATAGAAATGAATATATGTAGATGATCTTTTAAATTGAATCTATTAGTTAGTAGAATTGTACTCCCTTAATACCATTAAAATTGCATTAAGTGCATTTGGCACAACGATTCATAATGAGTGGGGTCATTTAAATTGTGCGGATAGTATTAAAAGAAAAAGATGTGTGGATGAGATCAAAGAAAGTGGTAAAGTCATTTACAAAAAAGAAAATTGTGACAAAGTAAAAAGGACGAACGTCTAAAAATGAAAAGTGTGGCTTTATAGGGGCTGAGGGAATACATGATAGGGCCTAGCGGGCCAGCGGCTGAATCAAGTGTAATCTTTGTAACCAAAGATCTCTCATGCTGATTTAACTTAGTTCATGTACCCGAACTAATATGTTGGGAGTAGAGATGGGCATGGGTTGAATTTGGGTTGGGTCTAGCCAAACTGCAAAACTAGGTCGTAAATCGTATCAGTCGTAACGTAAAGGTTTTTTAATTTATCGAACCAATATTACTCGTATCGTAAATGAGTAAAAAAAACCCACATTTTAGACCGCTTCAAGCGATATTTCATGGTTTAGGCGAAAATTTGGAGCTATGACAACCGCACCACCCAGTTATCGAATTATCGTATCCGTTTACGCAACCGCGACCATTACCGTATTTTGGCATTATGGGTTCAGGTAGAACCAGATCCAAACACTATTTATTGGACCCAGATCTATAGAGTCTAGAAATTTTGAATCCAGAGGGTTTGGATTCGTCCAACACTATTTTTATGTTTTTTTTCAAAAGATTTATAAAAAAACATTTTATACAAATTTGTCCATTCATAAAAAATTATTTAAATACTTTTAATTAACAAGGATTTTCTAATACTTTATATTATTGAGAGATCAAATATAAGAAATTTTCCACCATTCAAGTTCTTTAAAAGAAATATTCACAAGGCTTTCGATTTTCAAAGTACAAATATTGAAATACAACAACCAAATTTCAAATTACATAAACCGACAAAGTTCCATAACAAACAAACAAATAAACTTATCTTAAAAATAAATGAAAAAGGGTCTATGGGTCGGATTTGGATTGGATCTGGGTCTCAACAGTGTGGACTCGGACTTGAACCATAAGCTCATGGACCCGGATATGACATGAACCCTTAGGGTCCAAAATAAGGTGGATCCAGACTCTAAAATTAGGATAGGGTCGGGTAAAGACCCATGCCTATCCCTGGTTGGGCGTAAAGCTTACGTATCATTGTTGTATATCAGAACAGGGAGAAAGTGTGAAAGATGTAATGGTAAAAGAGATTAGGAGAGTAGTTGAAGGGGCAGGATTGTAGAAAAGGAGAAACACAACATGTTTATTGCTTCACATAACTTTTCTGTTTATTGCTTCACATAACTTTTCATTCCTCATTTCTATACCAAAACTACCAAAGTTTTCACCTCCTAAACAAAGATGTAAACTATAGGACTCATGTCCGCATTCATAGTAGGGTGAAGTGCTTAGTGCAGCTTGTTCATCGTTATTTTGGATCATAACTCCAATGAGTATGCAGTAGACCATGCAAAAAATTCCACTATTTAAGAGAGATCATTAAACTTCATTAATAATCTTCGCATTTAGTGCAAGAAGTAGAACAAAACTATCAATGATGATTGTAGTTGACATTGAACTTCAATGTCAAATCCCATACAAAAAATCCAAAAGGACATAACAAGAATACAGAAGACAAGATTATGGATAGCAAACCAACCTGTTGCTAAATCACGTGGAGATAATTTATCATAGGCACATGCTGTTAGAGCTGCATCCAGTACAAAGGGAAGAGCTTCTAGAATATCCCACGCAGGTAGCTGCAGCCGTAGAACTGCCTCTTCACCAGATGAACTGCTACCAGAAGTTGTGCCTCTATTCATTTTTTTGAAAAGCATATTCAAGAGATCCTCAACAATTTGATGAACAGGGGAACCTGGCATAAGACCAGAAAGCGGGGAGGCAATGCAAGCCTGATGCTGTCCATACCAACATTTTAATCTGGGAAAAGAATCCATAAAAATGGGTTCTGTGAAGGGGACAGAGAGCAATTTGTAAAATCTCTGGCCTCTATTCTGATCAGTGGTTGTATTGGCTAGTGAATCTAATTGGCTGTTTCTCACTAGAAGAAGGTACTCTGGACTTAGCTGGGACGCTACAGACGGCATATCACCCAAGGCTTGATCAATATGAGTACGGTCAAAAGTCCATAACTTTAAAAGAAGAGTAAACGCATTAGAGAACACTGCATGAGCGTTTAATTCCTCTCCTGTTGTGCGGGTCCACAAGATCTTTGGTGGACAAGAGCCAAAAGCCTCACAGATTGGCATCAATGCTCCAGCAAGATGTGGAACCTGAAATGAACAAATAAATCAGCTCCGAAAGAGTGGAACCTAGTAAGTACTGAGTAGTAACTGTTGACTATTGCAGTATGATGTACAATCAAAGTTCGCCAAGTTCACTTCATAACTAATTGAAATTTCACAAGCATGCTAAATACAAGTGATGATTTCAAATACTTCATTAAATTCAAATCATTTAGCAATATATAGACCACTTGTAAAATTTACTTTAACCCTTACTCCCCACTCAACCAGAAATTAATCCAGTACAAGTTGCAATAACCCAAAAATAGACAATTTCCTACAACCTTTCTCTCTTCTTCCGCTCAATCTTTATCCCAACAATATGAGATCAAAATTTTCATTGTTTACTATATTTCCATCGATAAAGCAGTATTTAGTAGATTAGAAAATCATTGAGAAAGTATTTCCCCCTAAGCTTAGAAATTACTCTGTATAAAGGGAGTTATTAGCAACCAGCATCATTGCATGTAGACGGGTTTACCTACATATTTGACACTTTCAAACGTTTATCTAACAGAACTTCACTCTTTCATTAATTGAAAAAAATTATTCTTAAAAATATTAATAGGAAAAAAAAGGATAATCTATGATCAGACTAAAAAAGAAAAAAGAAAAAAAAAGTGAGGGATCAAATCATACCAATATGAATCCTTTTTAATCCATTCATTCAAAAACGGAGTAATTAAACCAAAAGAAATTGTTCATGTAATTAGGTAACTAAAAGAAGTTGTTGAGTATCTAAAGGAAATATATAATCTACTATCCGTGATTTCTGTAGATCCTGGACTCCTAAGGGAAAGAGCATATTCATAATAATAATTTTAAAATTATTCAAAAAAAACGTACAGCTTTTTAAACCAGAAAACTTTTTACTTGAGTACACGAGTATTAGATACAAGGAAGCAAAGTGAGCAGTACGTCTAAGATAAGAAGCTTTGCCAAATAGCTAAATCTTAAGCAACACGTGAACAAGCAAACTTTGGAATTTGCATTTCTGAGAAATTCCACGTAGTATGCTAATTCAACAGAAACAGTAAAATATTAGTATAAACCAGTCCCAATAAGATCATAATTAAGAAGCAGCAAATTCAACTTACCAAACCATGGAGTGAAAAGATCTGTACGATGTCCAATGTTGCTATTCCAACAAGAAGCACATTCAGGAAAGGTCCATAATTAATCAAATGACTCTCACTTCCAGAATATTCTAGCTGGCATGGAAGGTGACAGCAACCTTAGAATAAATTGAACTGTGTGCTCCTGAAAAAATGAAATATTCAGTAAGCCAGTGAGGCAGACACCATACACAAAACAGGATACATTTAACAAAAAATCTAAAAGTTAAAGCCACACCTGTACATTCCAACCACGGAGAAGTGAAGATCCACAAAGAACTGTAGCAGCTGATATCTTCTCATCATCTGACCCATTAGTTGCAATTTCATACATTCTTTCTACCTCTGCTAAACTTCCAATCAAACAGAGGGGATTGAGTTCTAGATCAGCAAAGAGGAGGGGATAATCAAAGCACCAACAATTAACAAAAAGCTTAACGTAAGTAAAAACAGAAAATTTTCTCAATTGCACAATTTCTTTGCTAATTCAATGCTTAGATGTAAAAAGTGTAAGGCGCACCAAGGTGCAAAATGTCCTTAGTGCCTAGGCGCAAAGCACTGGGAGAAGGCATGAGCATTTGTAAGCGAGGTGCACTTTCTCTAAAAAGCTTGAACATCAATTTAAAACATATATAATACTCAAAACAACATGACTATTCACATTAAAGTAGCCACAAGGTTGAAAATATTCATCATCAATGCGATAAATACAACTTTAGCACATAACTATTATAACAAGATTATGTAGAATACCCAAACTTTTCCGCTCAGTTCGTTCATGTAAGCAACAGTTTCTTATATCCAAGTGAATTTGGGTTTCGAGTTTTATTTCTTATTTAGACAAACAAGTTTGAGTTAATTATCCAGCCGAATGATGAGGCACACCAAGGTGCATGCCTATTGCAGTGGGCTTTGCCTCATCTAGCAAAGGCATATACAGATGAATCAGCATAGTAAAACACTAATTAAAAATTAATGCACTGTACCTAGAGGCAGGACTGGAAACCAGAGCATTCACCAATGCTGAGGTAAGAGGGGAACCTTTCATTAAAGATGACCAACCAGTAACTTGTCCAGATACACGAGGTTTTTGATTGACCAACGCATTCACATAACCAGGCCATGCGTATGCTGAGTTATCCAACAAATTTCTTGCAATGCAAGCCTCAACAATCAAATGGCGCAAATTTCCAGCTGCCAAGCAGTACAATAAATAAACAAAATATAGAAACAAAATCCAATACAGAAGTCTTCTCATTGTTTATGAATTCAAAAAGCTTTGTTACCGTGATTTATACAGAAAACACTAGCAAGTATACAAGCCGATGCTCGCAACTACTACAAGAAAACATATTTTAGAATTCAAAAAGAAACACAATGGCAGATAAGAATCCGTGATTTATACAACTGAATTTCTTCCTGTATAGAAACAGGATTATACTGGTATTTAAAAAAAATATTCAATATACATTGCAAATGCTTAAAAGCTTTGTCACCAAATACCATCATTTCCCATGCAGTCTAGCTTCAAAAATAGAACATACATAAAACAACTCAAAGTTATCCCTACCTGGAGAATGGTACAGAAAAAAGTAAAACATTTTTAGAAGATTCTTTTTTTTCCTCTAATGAACTATAATAGCATCACAAGTGAAAAAGTCTAGGAATTCTCCGAATATATATTTTTTAAAGGGTCTCAAAGCTTCCTGAATACATAATCTCAATGAAAAAGTAACAGAAGCACAACAGAAACAGAGTAGACAAGGGATAACTCACCACAGTTAATTGCATTATCACAGACATTAACAGAATCGAAGTATCCAGTGCTGTTACTGAGGCCAGAAAGATACATTATAGCTTTAATAGCAGCCTGATTTGCAATTGACGAAATAGATGGAGGAGGAGTTAGCAAGCTTTCATATTCACCTAACTGCTGCAAACTGGAAACCAACTCATGGCGACGGCTCATAGAAGCCTGTTTATTCTCCCCTAGAGTAAACTCAGGTTCCATATGTTCATCTTCAATTAGATTGAGAATCACAAGAGGTGTGATAGATAATAACATGCACAAGCAAGTGTCGAGGCGAGCTACAGGACCTTCACAAGCATTCCTCTCCTGAAACAATGATGACAGCTACAACATCAACTGAAGAACTAATTACAATTTGAAGTACGTGTACATCATAGAACCACTTACATCAAGAGTATAAGCATTATCTAAGAATAACAAATTAGAGCTTTTCAAGCAACAGAGTATCAGAAAGCAGCCTTTTCTATCAAACAATAAAAGCTCAACTTAAGAAGTGGATGAAAGGAAACTAATGCAGTCACTTGTCACAAAAGATTTCATGCTCTACTTCTTTGAAACACATAGTTATCAACATTTAAAGCAAGTTGAGAGCTCAATAGAGAGCCATAAAGCATTTTCTTAGCGATACAATGCACTACTAAGCAAAAAGAAAAAGTTCATCTACTTAAAATTCCATTGAACTTATAAAAGACATATACTATTTAGGATCATGAACATAGTGCAAAAATGTGGTAATAAACACGGTGATAAAAAATTAACTTTATAGATAATCTCAATGGATCGTAGGATCATAGAATCAAATAAACAAATATATAGTCATCCTAATTGTTAGTTTATTCTATCGGTGCCGAGCGGGATAAGGGGTTGGCACATAGAATTTGCAAACAAGACATTAATAGTTCATTATGACATAGGTTATTTTATCCTCAACCACGCCACACAATCACTTTTCTAGTGAAAGTTGGGCATGCACTATATACTTAGATCTTTTTACATATCTTATAACACACCTTTTTCTCATTAGGAAGAGGTATTATACCTTAGGTCAATTCAGAAAAAGTATTATATGCCGTGAATGTTTCGAGTATTTTGAGGTCAAAAGTAAATGAATCATAGGATTTCAATGTGGTTGGTTAAGAAGAGAGGTAAACTAGAGTTTTATGTGATCGATCGAGGAATTCCTTAAAGGTCAAGGAGAAATTTATATCAGACATCCATTTGTTTATGAGTCAGAATGTCGATCCTTTAATAGGATCATGGTACAAAGTTGGGGTAACTGAGATGCATATGCTACGAAAAAGGATAAAAAATTAACATCAGTAATCAAACATTGAGGATAAGATGAAGGAATATTGTCTTCATTAGATCAAGGAAATTTCAAAACAGAAAGCGGAAAAGGGAGATAAATATTAAATTGAATGCCAGAAGGAAGGATACGAGAGATTAAGGCTTATAAGTCCATATGAGAAGAAATAGGAATGCATGAAGGAGAAGAATCCAAGGATGATGAAGGGTACTAAATAATAATCTATTCTAAAACATTCATTTACACACAAAAGTGACCTTGCAAAATAACAGAAATAGAAGGCCAACCAAATGATGAATAGTGAAGACAATCATTACTGTCACTTTGAGGCCAAAAGTGGTAGAAACAACGAAAAAATGGCGACACGAAGACATGTAAAGGAAATAATGTGCACGTTGCTGCCAATGTCCTAAAGGGTGATAAAATGGCTACAATTACCCGATGCAGAAGGCTTTCGAGGAAGAGAAAAAGAAGAATGAAAGTATAAAAGTACTCCAAGCAACAGCAAAAGCTTTGATAATAAAATTATCGAGGACAACACAGAAGAAAGTTCCAGCAGAAAAATGAAAATTTTATAAGACTCGTTAACATTGACACAGACAAGTTAAGAAATGCTAGATTCACAAAGTATCTAAATCAGTGATAAGACTTTATTCCGCATAATCAAATATGTGATTTCTTCCTTTAAAGGAAAAAAAAAATTATTTGTCAATATGACTATACACTACTAGCCTAATAGGTGGCCTTGATTGACATACCCTTTGAACAAGACGTAAATTTGCAATCCATAGGCCAAGGAAGGCGTCATACCATGTTGTATTGTAAAGTGCCTGGAGTGATTTAACCATGCCTGCAACATGGAATACATGAGTTTTCCCCTTTTACATGAGCATAGTCATATTAAAGCATAAAACACCAAACAGAAATCATACCAGTGAGTGAATCTATGGCACTATTCGGAGACACTACTACTCCCTCCATGGCATCTTCTAGAAACAAATCGATTGGGAGCCACAGAGAAGAATGACTTGCACCATGACATTGAACAGCAGATGGTACATAGCATCCAGCATCCATTACATCATGAAACTGGTGCTGTAGGCTAGTTTTACTTTGCCACCGGTGTTTGCATGCATCAGAAATCATTTGTGAAAAGACTTCTGGAGTTGTTCGATTGGAACACCTTAAGGCTGATGATTCTGATGCAAGCAGTTGTAAATGTTGGTAGAAGTCTTTCCAAATCAAGGGCCTAAGCAATGCATGGGAGCGATCAGAAGTCAAACATGGTAGCCCGAACAGTAATACATGCAAAAGTCTCAAAATTAATAATTAGTGAGCAATGATATAATAATCAGATACGTACTTTCGGATGCTCAAAAGAAAACAAATATGATGGGGATTAAATCTTGGGAAATTTGTAAGTCATGAATGGATTTTATTGAATTTCTCAAGAGTCAAAAAGCACTCAGTCAAATGGAGGAATAGGGAGCTAACAGGAATAAACAAGACCAAAGCAAAAAGGAATATTGATCCTTGCAAGAGACCCAAGATCTGTAAGCAAATTATTTTTCTTGATAAGATAAAATAAAAAATTCATACAGCAGAAAAAAGACATATACAAAGTAGGAGGACAAGAAGCCCAGAAGACCACCACAAATGAACCAAATGAAAATAAAATAGTCCTCCAACTTGGCAAATCATCACAAATTGAGAAGTAGGCTAGGGAATCCCATTTATATAAGAAATCTATAAACGAATTAGTTTGTCTTCTATTACAAAGTTCAAGGTTGTTGAAAGGAAGAATAAGAGATGATTTATCAAATATTTGGCTTGTGCCAACTCCATATGGGTAGAAAAGATTTCCCAGCATACACTCTTAGCCTCTTACTAACAGTCCTTTTTCAATTGCAGGCGGCTTTTATAAACCATGTGGAATGGATCATCCCAAAAGACTAATCTGATAGGTGAGAGAGCTCATTTGTATATAGCACATACAAGTTCCATAATTTGCAATGTCATGTTTATTATAATGTAAAACTTCTCACTAGAAGTATATAGAGAAATGTTTATTGTCTCCTCAATCCCCTTAAGTTTTCCACCTATCAAACCGTTGCTTTTTCAAGGAGTAAGCCAATATGGCATGGCAAGGGCATCTAAAGGAGAAAATAGAGAGAGAGAGAGAGAGAGAGAGAGAGAGAGAGAGAGAGAGAGAGAGAGAGATGGGGCAACTTGCCAACGAGGTAAGGGGCAAATGTAAAGCGACACCCATATATGGCACGTGGGGCAACTTCATGGGAACAAAATTGTACTTCTGCAACATAAGTTTTAAGTGGTCAAGATTTAAGCCTTAGTCAACATAAATTACTCTGCATAACCTTTATTTCAATGGGATCAAAGTGTTAAAAATATTGGGTCATTAGTTTAATTCTAGAAATCGAATGATTCCCATTCAAAATAAGCAGGGCTTGGTTAGCATTTCATTTGGCTTGTAATATAGCTCAAATGTTAATTTAGAATGTCGGGTGTTCTTCAACATAGAAATAAGTTTATAATTCTTGGCATAAACATCGAAAGGAATGGTCATGGAGTTTCAACTATTATACAGATGCTTTACTTGTCATATTCAATTAAAAACTACATAAATATGAAAGAAGAAATGAATAAGACAAGCATCGGAAAAACTCGCTTACATATTTTGACGCACTAAGAAAAATATCTGCAATGTTACTTTACTCTGCAAAGATTCTACTATCATTTCGAAAGCCATCGAGGTATTTGATTTAAGCATTGCCTCTTGGTGCTCTGATCTATTTTCCAGAAAGTGGCCATTATCATCAATTTCTATATCCTGTATCGCAGTCAGCCATCTAGAACTCTTATCTGGAGTAAATTCCAACAATCTTTCATCATCCAAAGTTGCATCAACCAACTGCCACACATTTGAAAAAACAACAAGCAGTAAAAGAACAGCAGGATCAGAAGCTTCAATTCCAAAAACATCTGAGAGATGTAATGCCTCATCTATAGAGTTCAAAATTCTGCAGCCAAAAAGTAGCCATGTGTTACAAAATATAGCACAGAAGCAGTCACATATCAGACGAGAAGGAAAAAGACACACAATTGAGGAAGGGCATATAGCTTAAGAAACACCCACCCCACCCTCAGAGATAGAAAACCGGCTATTGTGGATTTAGGTAGATCATCCTGCTTACAGCCTATACATACATACACAGTGCTATAAGTTGGCATGTAGCAGACCATCACAACAGATTCAGACTTTGGGGGTCGCTATCTTTGTCGTAGTCCTAACATGGACACCATCTGCACAACTTCATTTGTTGATAACATCTCCACTCCTGCTGCTTCAGATGCTCCTTAAATACTCCACCACCACCTATGGAAGATGATGGACCTACGATCACGCTTACCCTTCCTCCAAATCAGTCAGCTTACTAAGGAGGTTCATCTTCAATTTCTACGGTTAGAGAGGTAGATGAGGCAAGTCAAATCTCTCATTCTCTCAGCCAGGAAGGAGGCCACGCAAATAGTTTGGTCAAGGTTTTGGGTGTAGGTGTGTTGTATGTAAACCTATGAACATTGGTTTTTTATATAAAAATTTATTGCAATATAGATAGTATTGTTTTATTTAACTTTGATTGCATATATATTTTGCATCTCCACTAATTGTTGGGAGATGAGGAAAATTGGTATCTTGTGGAAAGTTTCGTGCATTGCTAAGTGCAACTATGCTTTGATTAAACATATGGGCCATGTTCAAAAGAATTATTGTCTTTCAAAATACTGACAGAGAACTACTAACAAATAGTTGAGAACTACTAACAAAAATTGTATCGTTAATGCCTAATTACAATATCTTTAATGCCTACTTATAGTATCTTTAAATACCTACTTATAGCATCCTAATGCCTACTTATATCTGTAACACCCCGGCCCTCGGGCCGCCGGTGACTACTCATGGAGACTATAGACTGACCCCACAGACAAACACAAGTCTTTCTAGCGCATTTTGGCCTCACTCGTGCGCTCCCGAAAAAACTTTTCAAGAGGTCACCCGTCCTAAGATTGCTCCCCACCAAGCACGCTTAACTGTGAAATTCTTAGCAAATGGGCTTCCATGAAAAGAAGATGCACCTTGTTGATATGAGTAGTCTATCAATCCCTTTTCAAGCTAAATCTGGGGTATCACAATATCACCTTAAATGTCTACTTACATCATTCTTAATGCCTATTTATCGTATTCTTAATAACTACTTACAGTATCCTTAATGCCAATTGAGTATTCATACTTACAATACCTTAAATGTCTACTTACAATATCCTTAAATGGCCACCGATTAACTTACTAACATTTTCCTATGGGCCAGCACAATTAAAAACGATCAAGATCAAGAATCCACATGAAAGAATAATAAGAAAATGAATTATCAAGACAATATCTCATACATTTCAAAGTTTATCCATCGATTGACTCAAAACATGTTTATACTTACTTCTCATGGTTGCGTTCATGCAGTAAAGATGCAAAAGAAGAACCGTATCTTTTAAGAAGTTCCATGTAAAGTCTATAAGCAGCAGGATTCGAACGTCTACTTGACAAAACCCTACAACGATTTAACAACACAATTCAGATCAAGCAAACTAAATCACTTTTTGATCGCTCGAACTAACCTAAAAATATCCCAAAAACCAGTAGAAAAATGTACCTAGTGGAGAGCAATGCCAGGACGAGCATAGAAGGAACAAATTTGAGATCCAAAGCCATGTCGAGAAACTTCCAAATAAGATAATTATTCTTATTTAAGAAAATTTGAGATACTAGTAGATGAGACAATTCTACAGAGGGTAGAGTTAACCCAGCCGAGTTAAGAGTGGAACCGAGTTGAATTGCCCAAAGCATGGGGTCACGCGAAGACTTTGTGAGCTCAATTACAGTATCCCAAACTGGCAGAGTTTCCGCCATTGATGAACTCTGTAAGAAAAACTTGTCTCGTATGGGAAATGGGAAGGTTTTGGGAGGGAATGCGGGGGTTGTTTTGATTGGAAGAGATAGTCAGCAATGGAGGCTTACTTTTTAAAAAAAAAAAAACTCATAAAAATGTCATACTGACATTTTTAAATAGATTAACGATCGATCAAATACATAAAAATTTTAATCAAACAAAATTCTATATAGAACAAGTCACGATTATTATAAAGAACATCTACAATTGAAGTCTTTTTTCCATCACGTCGTTGTTTGATTCAGCCTCCTCTAAAAGGCTTTTTTGATCTAGTGTGGCTTTGTCATTAAGATAAGTTTAATACTTTTGATCGTAATTAGCATAACTGATAAACCGTGATAACGTCATATACCTCTTTACCAAGGAATTGATAATAAGATTTTGAACTCTTACTATGAGAAACTTTAAAAATTTATAAGGATGATAGTAGCCCCAAAGTTAACAATAGACATAGTTATTATAGTTTTTTAAAAGAAAAAAGGAGAAAGTTGAGTAAGTTATTAACTTATGGAGGCTTACATAAGTTGACACAAACATCCAACTAAAACGGTCAATCAATTCAATTAAAAAATAAACAATCAATAATTAATACTCCTTAATAGCTAATAATCAACAGAAAAATTATTAGTAGTCAAAAACATACAAATAAATAAAAAAAAACTTATAAAAACAAGGTAAAAAACAAATTAAAAAATGATATGTAGAAAGGCAAAGGCCACAACAAGAACATGGAATATCAACTGGTAAACGCAAGAGTATTACTAGTTTAATACATGGATAAGATAAGACACTTCTAACTACCCCTATTCATGGTCAAGTGCTCAAAGAGTTGTAGGTTATGCAAGTCAATTTTTTATTTGTTCTTCTCACGTTCTCCCGGGTCTTTTTTGACTTCTCTTACCCTCCACTATGATGCTTTTGATCATCCTTATGGGGGGCGTCAAAAGTGTTTCTCTATACATGCCTAACTCATCTCAATCTATTTTTACACATATTTGCAGAAATGACGCCAACCCCGAATTTATCTCTAAACTCTCTATTGTTGATTCCATCAATTCTTATGTTATCCTACATCCACCATAACACGTGCATTTCTATAACTTCCATTTTATATATTCAAAAATCTTCTTTACGAGCTATCGCCCAGGGCTCTAAGGGTGGGCAAGAGGGGCTATCGCCTAAGGCCCCATGTCAAAAAAGCAAAATTAATGATTGTAAAAGGTCCATATAATTTATAAATTGCAAAGGAAAAGGGCCCAAATATGTTATTTCGCTCAGGACCCCCAAATATCTAGCGCCGACCCTGTTGTTCCACAGCAAAAATTTACGTTTTTAACCTACTTATAGCTTTCTACTTCCTCCGTTTCATAATATTTGCTATTGAGAATTGAGTGCGACATATTATGTGAAAAAATATCACTATCAGTAGCAATATTATGAAACAGACGAAATATAACAAAGTACCCGTTTGGTAGGTGGTAATAAAACGCGGTAATAAGAATGAAAAATTAGTGTAATTTTGGTTGCAAAATCCCTTGGCTACTTTAATGGTCATACTTGACAACTTTCAATCATCTCATTTTATTAATAAAATTCATTCCAATGCATTACCAATGGGAGAGGTGGTATTAGGTGGTAATGGAAATTTGTGAACAAAAATTTTTTTTTTGATCAAAGTTTCATTATCATGGGAATAACATAAAAGTTTTAATGAAATTTTACACTATAAATCATTCTCATTACCACCATTTAATACCACTAACCAAACGGACTAGAGCTGTTCGTCACTTGAGCCAACCCGAGCCAACCCGGCGAGCAGTGACTAGACCGACCGGAGTGATCACCACGACCATAAAATATCTTGTCTTCCCAATTCCCACTTCCCAGTCTACATTATTTTTGCACACCCAACACACAAAACTGTTCTTCAATCTTCCCTTTCCTACACCAAAATTTCCCAAATTATGGTTCTTGGATCTTGATTTAGGGGTTTTTCATTTGCTGCAACCGCTTTTACTCCTCATTTCCCCTCTCATTAATCATTATTAGCAATTAACTTTTGATTTTCTTCAGTGTACTCTCTCTTTTTGGAGTGAATGAACTAATTGAGGGTTTTGATTAATCTCAATGCCTGAAAATTCATCCAATTTATTGACTGCTGGAATTCATGATCACTTTAGAACTACTCGTTTTGCTATTGCAAAAGCGAGTAGCGGTTGTTCTGTCCTTTGCTTTATAGGGATTTCAATTTCAATTTTGGATTGGGATTATTCGGATTCTTCATTTCTTCATGACACAGAGTTTTTTTAATCCGTTTACATATCGTTTCGAATCAAGGTAGTTGGGGTTTACTTAATTCTTGTTATTTTTGTAAAAATTTTATCGCGTGGAGTTGTTCTTCCATGGCACCCAGTCGAAGGAAGAGTGCCCGCAAAGGTGCTGCTGCCGCTGCTGCTTGCAGTCGTTGGAAAGTTGGCGATCTTGTTCTTGCTAAGGTTAAAGGTTTTCCAGCGTGGCCGGCTAAGGTATGTATTTTAACACTTTTCACTTATTCAAGATCATTATGTTTTTTTGAGTGAAAATGACCTTTATTTGTAAAATTTGCAATTTTTAATTTCTTTCTATTAGTTGATGGATCTTGTATGAGATTTGGATGATTAATAGTTCATTTTTGAGGATTGTAATGGCTTTTCACAGAACTTATTTCTAGTTTATTTTTTAATTTCTTTCTGTTCAAAAACCTATGTACGATAGTTAGTTTCCTGTTTTACTATAAAATCAACCTATTTCTTGTTACAAGGTTAGGTTGCGTGTATCTGACCTTGAGCTTATCTAGGTGAGAGCCGCTTGGTGTGAAGTAATGACATGCTGTGTGTTTTGCTTGGTGACCTGTTGCATTGATTGTTGACGTGTTCCACTTACACATAAGGGTCATCTTGCCGCTCCTTGTGTCTTAATCTGTGTAATTGACTTGAAAATTTGTAAAGTACATGCTTTATTCTGGCTCTTTTGATTAGTAACACAATGCTGAATAGGTTATCAATCAGAATGGTATGAACATTTAGTTGGTGAGGTAATTCAGAGTTAAATATGGATAAGGAGGAGCAAAGGGTGCTTAGATATTAATGGCTATATGATAAGCGTGAGACCGTGAAAATCTACGCCAATCATATTGTCCAAGGAAAAAACATCGTTGCTTTTTGATAATATATGATAAGCGTGAGACCGTGACATCACTATACATCCACCCTTGTGGATAGTGGACACTCGTACGATTCTTTAAACTTTAATGTGAGGGAATTGCCCCCACATGACATAAGGGGATTATTGTTTTTCATTGTTTTCTCGTGTTCAATTGACAAGTTAATGTGGACATTGTGTTCTCTTTATGTTTCATGGTATGTTGTACTCATTTTCCTCTTCTTAGACCCCTTTTTTGCTTTCTAGCATATTTTTACAAAGACCCTTGGTTTCATTAGTAACACTTTTTTTTTTTCCTTTTCTTGTGCTAGGTAAGTGAGCCAGAGAAATGGGGTTATGTTTCAAATTGGAATAAAGTACATGTTTGCTTCTTTGGAACCCAACAAATGTAAGCATCTGACTATTTATTTAATATGACACTTACGATGCTCACTGTTTCAATGGGCCAAAAGTTTATTTTTGTTCTGGATTATCATGGAGTGAATAAAATTGTTCATTAATTACTGTGTATTTATTTATGTGAAGTTGGTGATGATGTTTGTTACTAAGGTTGAATCGAAAATAACCTCTTTGTCATCAATTACAAGAATAAGGTTGCGTGCATGCGCCATCCGAGCCTAACTTTAGTGGGAGCCACTTAATAACATTGGGATAATGGAATTGAAACCAATGATGCTCAAATTGGTTAAAAGATAATGATAGGGTGTTTGTGTTGTTCGTTTTTAATATTTTTCTTACTTTGTCTGGGCCTTGGGTTTAGTCTTAGAACACAACATTCTTATTGTCTATAGGTGTTTATTTTGGTCAAGTTGCCATTTCATGAGTTTAATAATGGGTGGAAGGCACTAAATGATTATGGAGCTTCTTGTGGAAATGATATTACTTTACATTACCCCAATTTCATTAAGTGGCTCCCACCTAGGGTGGGATTTGTGGGTCGGATGTATGAATCTTATTATTGTTAGTGATAATACTAACAAAGAGGTTGTTTTTGATTAAACCTTGGTAGCAAGCATCTTGTTGGAATGATCAAATGATATAATTGAAAAAATTACTTGGAGGTTTTCCGTTGGTATTCCTGTTTAGCTTATTATATGTCATGTTATAATGATCTATATGCTCTTAGTTGTGAAAGTATTTTGTTGTGTTTTCGAAGTATGGTTGGGGGAAATATGGCTGATGCATCGTTGAATTCCTAGTTTGAATATGTTCTTTGTTACACACAGAGCCTTCTGCAACCCTGCAGATGTAGAAGAGTTCACAGAAGAGACAAAAGAACTACTTTTAGGAAAGCGCCAAAGAAGTGCTGTTTTCGTTCGTGCTGTGCAGGAGATTGTTGATTGTTACGAGAAGTTAAAGGAAAAGAATCAGGTTGATCAGCTGAGCTTAGGTGGAGCCCTTAATGAAAATACTGTAAACGGTGATCTTAGTGCTACTAATGCTATAGTTCCTGATGCAACACATAGTTCCCTTGTAAAATCTTCTAATTCTTCCAGATTGAAAGATGAACCAGACAATGCTTTGGAAGATGTTGGAGCACTTACTGAAGTGGAATCATTGCGGCAAAGTTTTCCATCTGAAGAGAATGCTAGTAATACTATTGCAACAAGCTTATCCATGCCAAACCCTTACTCTTCATGTAAAAAGTCTAGGAGCAGTCAACTACACCAATCTGATGATAAAAAGGTGTCGGTTCAAAATTCTAGAAGTTCATTGAGGTTTTATCCAACAGTTCTACAGAATGGTGAATCAAAATGTAGTAATAGTAAACATTCTGATGATGGTGGTTTAAATGAGTTTTTGGATGGTCCACTTATAAGAGCCCAGAGAAGTAAAAAATCACCTGATTTATCTGCTCACAATGTCGGGGATTCACCTATTTGTAATTCCAATGCAACTGTTGTTGACAATGGATCTGACATTGCCATGAACAACTCTGGAGACCTCAGTAATAATGTAGGTAGTGCTGTTGAATCTAACCACAAACATGAACAATCAGATAATATCTCTGGAAATTTTGAAGGCCTTGAGCTATATAGAAGGCTTAATTTTCTAGAAAAGACAACTGTTATGAAGAAGAAAAGGAATCCTGTAAGAAAACGTGTTCGTAAATCTACTTCAAGGACATGTCAAATAGTTAGTAATGAGAGACTGGTCCGACTAGATCCATTGGTATTGCCGGCTTTGTGTGAAAATTTGATTGATTCTCGTCCGAAGGATGAAGGTGATGAACACTTGCCACTTTCAAAACGAGCCAGAGTCCGAATGGAAAAATTGCCGGCCGAAGAGCATCAGCAGTTCGATTTGCTGGCGAAGAATGAAGATAAATCTTTAGAGTGTGTTTCAACTAGCTCATTTACGTTGGGTAGCACTTCGTTGAACTGTGGTGATTGTGATCAGCCAAAGAGCTTGTCAACTATGAGTATACTAATGGGTTCTGCACCTGTGAATAACTTTGGTGAGGTTCCCGAGGATAAGCCTCAAGCAACAAAGACTGACATTTGTGTTGTAAATGAGCAAGTTGCTTGTTTGCCGGCGGATACTGGTATTCACATTTCAGGGGATAAGGCCCAGCCTCAGAAGACTAAGACAAATCTCCCTTTTGGTGGTGTATTTGATGATGAAGCTGCTTTACCTCCATTTAAGCGCCTTCATCGTGCCTTGGAAGCGATGTCAGCTAATGCTGCTGAAGAGACTAAAACATCAGTGGCAGTATCGTTGGCAAATATGAGACCACCTGACAGTTGCCCCTCAGATCAAGCTGTTTTGAGCAGTGTTACTGATTCAAAGCCCTTGCAGTCTTTAGCTTCTGTACCAACTCAGCCGCCTTTGGGGGAATTGAGCAATGTCAAAGAAGTAGAAATGCTTGAAAGTGAGGAAAAACATGATGCGCCTGATAATAAGTTGTATTCTGGAGGGAACAGAAAATTGGTAATTGGGGAAGAAAAAGCTGTAAATGTAAGATCCGACAATGGTACTCTTTCAAATCCTGGTATTGAGGACATTAAAAATTCCGCAGGAAATGAACATTTGAAGGCATCGGTGGACAATAATACTGAAGCTAGACACATGTAAGTTGTATTGCTTGCACATTTGTGTTACATCCCTTTGTGTGGATTTTGGTTTTTTAATGATTTATTTGACTAGTTATTTGTTGTGACTTATAATGGCAGCTGTAAGGCTGTGGACAAAGTTCCAAAAACAGAGTCACATATCAGAATGAACGACTCATCTTGTCCTTCATTGAAAGTACCATCACAGAGAACGCCTCTTCGTGCCTCAGTTTCTTGTGGTTTTTCGAGTGATCTGAATGATGCTAGTAAAACTGACAGTACCCTCCCTGATGAAGCAGATGAAGGGAAGCATGCATCTCCTAATAAAAATCTGTTGGCCGACTCAATCCACAGTCATCATTCTTTACATAGGGAGAGTCTTGCCACTGATGCCAAATTACCACATTGTAAGCACTTTGGAGATCCATTTGATGATAAAATTTTAGATGTAGGTATGCACCATCAGAATAAGTCAGAAGAAAGAACCAATCTTGCTGAAGTGAAAGCAGCGCTTGCTTCTCTTGAGTTAACGCTTGGATCACTGGCTAGAACCAAAGAAAGCATTGGTCGGACGACACGAATAGCAGTTGATTGTATAAAATTTGGCTGTGCTTCTGAGGTATTGTCATTTTTTGTGATCAACTGTTATCTTTATGAATAATGATTTTTATGTGATTTGTCTACTCATGATAACCTGATCTCTATTTGACTAACCAACGCTCTATACTCAAATCGAAGGTTATTTATTTATGCGTACTTGTGCTTCATGTGCATATTCTGGAGTTAAGAAGTGATTAGAATTTTCTCAATCGGAAGTCTGGGTCATACTTGTCACAAATACTTTCTTGGTATTCTTATAGTCACAACAATTTTATGGCATGCAAAATGAGGAAATCACGATTGGGCATATGTAGACAATGTTATTGTTGCCCATAAGTTGAGGAATTGTCCACTGTTCCTCACTGCATACAAATCATAGCTATGCTAAAATGATACTCCCTGTTTTTTGTGTTGTGGGGTTGACATGTATAACAAAGGTGAGGTTGGACTATAAGGGAAAACTGCACCAAAAACTTTCCAACTTAACAATCTTGCAAGCATTAAGAAATTTCCCGAACTGGAATAAGTTGTTTTTGTGGCCTTTCTTTCTCCTGTTATATAGTATGTTTATTATTCAATGATGACAACATCAAGCATTAGGGGGTAGCTATATGTTCACTATAAGTTACAAATATACATTTATGATGGCCATCCAGAAAAAACTGTTACTGCGTCATGTAGTGACTGATTATACTAAAAAATTGATGTCCTCTAGATATTCCTCCTTTACTACATATAGAAAGTTGGGACCACCTTTTTTTACACCCAAATGTCCTCTTTTTCTCTCTTTAGCATATGACCTCCTCACCGCTCTCTTCCATTTTTCTCCAATCTAAAGTTTTCTCCCTTTACATTCCCACAGTTTCATGTGTATTTAGCAATCTTTCAGGGACAAGAATATGAAGGACCGAATGCCTATTGGTATGGGACAAATATCTAAGAAATGTTGTGACATATTGTTTCTTAGGTGGTAGACATTCTTGTTCAATATCTGGAGAAAGAGTCAAGCCTATATAGGCGAGTTGATCTGTTCTTTCTGGTGGATTCTGTTGCCCAATGCTCTCGAGGTTTGGAAGGTAAATGCTTATCTTTGTGATTGTATAGTGAATTAATTTATCCTGACTTCACTTTTTTTAACTCACATGCAATGCACTTTTTGTTTTTGCTGTTTTGTTACTTTCTTTTCTTTTTTTTTTATGTTTTATTTTTTTTCTTGCGGTGTGTGTTTTTATCTACTAAGCTTCTTCTTATCTAGGTAAAGTTGGTGTTGCATATATCTCAGCTGTTAAGGGGGCTCTTGCGCGTATGTTATCAGCTGCTGCGCCTCCTGGACATGCTGCAAGAGAGAACCGTCGGCAATGCCTGAAGGCATGTTTTTTTATATAAAAAAATTCTCAATGCCATCTGCATTGCGCCCTGATTAATCATCTCAAGTTTTTCCATACACTGATATACTTTTTTTCAATAATTTCTATCTTGTGTCTCAGGTTTTAAGGCTTTGGCTGGAAAGAAGAATTCTGCCCGAATCCATCATTTGCCAACACATACGAGAGCTTGATTCACTTAATTGTTCCTCTTCAACTGTTAGATACTCTCGCCGCATGTCAAGAACTGAGAGATCTTTTGATGATCCTTTACGAGATGTTGAAGGCATGCTTGTTGATGAGTATGGAAGGTAGCTATCATCTCTGTTTTCACATGAATCATAATCCTTTCATGCATTTGAAATAACTTATTGGTGATCTGTGGTATGTAATTTGTCTGACTTGAATAAAGCCATTATTCTTAAAGTGCTCAAGATTAACTAGAATAGTAGCTGAGTTTCAACTCTGTTTGTATGTGGGTTTAGTAAAGTATTTTGTTTTTCTCCTATTACATCTTTCATGTTAACAAAAAAAAACAATCTAGCGGGCACCCGTGTACTGGTTAAATCAAAACCAATCTAGCTACCACCGAACGTGTACACGTTAAATTTTCTTTCATGTTTAATTGGAGGGAAAGGGTCGGCGTGCTATTTTCTTTCTGCACAGTACAGCTATAATGGAGATCAGCTTTTGCTATGGGGGATGGTTTTTGTGCATTGGAGCCTGGAGGTATTGAGTTTATATATTCAGTATCTTAACCTTATTAGGTAGAGCTTTCTTTCTGGTCGAACAAGATTAGTTTAGATTTATGGTGGAGATAAGTTGTAGTGATATCTTATAATACTTCATGGACTTGTTGCTTCACCATAAAAGAAAGGATGTCTGAGTTTTTTCGCAGTGAGTTTATGTGTTCAGTTGCAATTGTGACATACAGGAAAAAGTAATGGTAATTTAATTTCATTTTTCTCAGGTTTAGATATCCTAATTTAAATCTTGAAATGTATGAAATTCTTATGTACATACATGCCCAAAAAATATTTTTCAAGATGCATCTGTTTACATATTTGAGGAAATGGTGGTCTGTTCTCGAGTCTGGGAACCTTGTCCTGATTTTATTCTCTCTCTCTCTCTCTCTCTCTCTCTCTCTCTCTCTCTCTCTCTCCCCCCCCCCCCCCCCCCCAACCAAATCTAAGTTGTGACTGATGGCTGTCATCTACTTTCTCAACTATTCTACTGGGGATATTATTGTCTTTATTGTGTGTATTATTATAGTATATCTTCATCTTCATATGATAACTCCTTTTTCCAGCAATTCAAGCTTTCAGCTCCCTGGATTATGTATGCCCCGTATGCTAAAAGAAGCAGAAGACGGGAATAATTCTGATGGAGGAAGTTTTGAGGCTGTTACGCCTGAGCATGATTGTAAAAATCAAGATTCGTGTGAAGTAACTACAGTTGCTACAGAAAAGCATAGACATATCATGGAGGATGTTGATGGTGAACTTGAAATGGAGGATGTGGCTCCCTCAAGTGATGTTATAACGGAGCGTACTGCCGTGGCTGCTATTGATGCTTCTCAGGATGCACATAGTCGTAAAGAGCAGTTCTATGCTTTTGCCCCTCCATTACCTCATGATGTACCACCTCTAGCACCTCCTTTGCCTACACCCGCACCACCACTTCCGCCTCTTCCTCCACCACCCCGTCCTCCGCTGCCTCCGACAATTGCTTCACATGTATCCACTATGCCTTACATGGATATTGATTCGCAGCTTCATGTTGGTAGAAATGTAAGCCTAGAACCTTCTATGTTACGGATATTGTTTTCAAATGGACCCTCTTTCTCTTTACTAGT
Organism: Amaranthus palmeri; assembly: GCA_019776075.1. Classification (NCBI taxonomy): domain Eukaryota; kingdom Viridiplantae; phylum Streptophyta; class Magnoliopsida; order Caryophyllales; family Amaranthaceae; genus Amaranthus; species Amaranthus palmeri. Next base: position 1,849,841 of record JAAKBH010000271.1, on the reverse strand, counting down.
GCCACTTATGATTGATAAATAGGCTTAAGCTTTTCTATAAATAAAGTGGAAAGAGGAACCTACAAAAACTATCTTTTAGTGTTGAGTTAATATAGTTGCTTGAGATAGGGAATCCTTCTGCATTGTAGTTCCTTTACGATTCTTTTTCTTGAAAACAATCTATTTAATTCTCAAATTGCTTTATGATTTAAAGAGCATTATTGATTTTGATATGAATTTTTTTTGCTTTGTAGAGTATGGAAGAAACAAACCCTCCAAGACCTCCAACTTCCGGAATGCACCATACAATGCAGATGCGTCCTTCAACAAGCTGTTCTCACAATTCCTATCCGCTAATGCATAATCCTGGTGCCCCAGGGAGTAATATTCAACCCATGGATGGGAATTTATACGGCAAAGCCTATAATATTAGGCCACCCCCATCTGCACCCAATCAATTTTCTTACAATCAGCCAGATCAACAAGTTTGGCCACAAAGGGAGGTTGCACCCCCATTATACTATGATCAATCTTGCTTTGGCCCTAGGGCAGATGGTGGTCAATTTTATGGTGGCCAGGATAATGTCAGACAACCAAGACATAACTTAACAGACGGCTGGGGATACTCAAGACCTCCATTTCCCGGTAAGTTGGCCAAATTTTTGTACCTCATTGAATTAATTACTTTTCATAATTTTTCACTATCTTGGGGACACCGAGAATCTTGGGTTGATCTACTAGTTGAAGACTTCCCCTTTCACCCATGTAGCAAGGGTTTGATTCTGACCACCTGCAAGAAGGGATTCATTTCCCCTTCCTCTTGCGGCCTTTTGTATTATTCTAATAATGACAATTACAATTCACATCCTCTTATATGCTTAGGTCCTTGTGAACCAAGACCACACAACCATGGGTGGGGTCGTCATTCTCATCCGGTGCACCATCAAAATCATTTTCATAGACCTTGTAGTGGTAGTGTTCCAGTGACTACAAGAGGTTTGTGTCTCTCGATGCTCTTGTTGTATTTTTTATACAACCTCCCTCCCAAAGATATAATCCACCTTTTGATTCATATTTGTCTATTATCTAACCAAACAAGAACATATCTTTGAGGCAAATGGAGTATATATGTTTTTTTTATTTTGCTTTTTTCTTTTCATTGAAATTGTGTCTTTCAGACTTCGTTGCAGCTCCTGGTTATTGGCGACCAAGTTAAGCACCTTATTGCCGCTTCTCGCCAATGGATGTAAGTGTTAGCATCTAGCTACTCGATTTGATGTTCCTTGTTGCTTTATTTCTTCTTGATCTTTTAAATTTTTTTCAAAACTTGAAATTCATGCTCCGTTTGGACAGAATTTTTGGTCGATATAATCCGGCTCTGTGCAAAAGATTGAGGGACTCCTTGAAGTGCAATAGTATATCCAAATCCAAGCTACAAGTTACGAAAACCGAAACCCGCTTTTGGTAGCTTGTTTCTATGTACATATAATTTATTGTTATACATAGATTGTAAAATTCCTGTTGGGCAGCTGTAAATGACATGCCTTCTCAAATTGCAGTATGATTCTGCACAGTTGTAAAGAAAAATTTGTCCATAGATTTTAGGGCCAATTTTCAGGTATATATTATCAAGTTTCTACTTTCCAGCCTTGGCCTTTTATAGTTTAATCGAAATTGAGAGAACGGCGAAAGATTTCGCACCTCGACATCGACTCTGCTCTTCCCACCCGGGGCTCGTATAAACGTTTTTTTAAATTGCTAAAGAAGTAAAAGAGGAAACCGCGAATAATGTTGTCGGTTCTTCATATGTTTGATTTTTTGAAAAGAAAATCCAAGTTTTACGCTAAAATTGCCAACGATTTACCTATTGATGCTTGTCGTTCTTGAGAAGTTTGTTATCAATCACCTTAGACTCGGTGTTATTTAAGTTTTCGCAAATTGTTGAGAGAAACAGTTTCTTTGAAAGATTATATTTTTAGACAAGTTTAAATTCATAAAAAAAAATTACAAAGGCAAAAAAAAAAAGAAGAAAATGTAATAAGAATCAATAAATTTTTTTTCTCATTTCAATGTAACAATTATACAAGGAGGTATTCTATTAGTATTACATACCAAAAAAAGAATGAAAGAAGCAAAAAAAAACCCCAAAAAAGCTCTCTTCATCCTAAAAGTATACCATAAAATACCCAAAAATAGTAAGGTCAAAACTTTGGGTCTTTACTACCTTTCTCACTATTCTATACTCTTTTTCTTTTGTCATACTAATATTTACATATTGCTCGGGCTGTTTATTTGAAAGACGTCAGATTCATAACATTCATTTTCAAATCACATTTTTAATACGCTCTTTTTTCTGTTACGTTATACTTTTCTCGGATATAAGACTTCTGACTTTCACGTTTAAGCCTCATCTTTCATGTCGTAATTTCTCGAACATGATCATTTTCTTTTTAATTTTTATTTTTTTATTTTTTTGGGATATGATTAAAAAGTGGAAGTTTATATTGAATAGTTTCATGTTTCCAAACATTAGCAATATCTTGAGCAATTTTAACGGCATCAGATGAAGCACCAGCAAGACCTCTCCTTGTAAATCCAACGGCATATAATCCATTCCTTCCTTTCCATCCATTTGGATATGGGGTTTTTGGAAATCCATTCTTGTTAAATAATTCACTTTCCTGTTTTCAAAAAAAAAAAAAAAACAAATTTATCATCATTATTTTTATAAGGAAAAAGCTAAATTTGATTATTACTTAATAAAAAAAAATACATCTCAATTACTAAAAATTAACACTCCCTTTATTTCACTTAAAGTTCCAAATATGTTTTTTCGTTTTATTTATCGATCAAACTTAATTTATATTTTATTATTAATTTTTAAGTTCAAATATATTCAAATGTAAAACTTATTTTATTCATCTTGATTATATATTTTAGCAGTTTAAATAGTATATTGATACGCGTGAAAAAATAAATGAAAACTTATATTGAAATGAAATGGGTTAATTTATGTTTTTGACAGACAACTAATAGCTAATAGCCTAATACTCCGCTGTTAGCTGATTAGATTGATTTTAACCAGCTGATTTTATATTCTTAATAGCTAATTCATAAATTCTAAATTTAATATATATTAAGTAATATAATTAATACTTATATAACTCCAATTTAAAAAATATATTATCAAAAAAGGAAAAAAAAAAAGAAAAAACAGAGGAATTTAAAAAATCTAACCTGAAGCCAAGAAGGAACATTACTACGATATCCAGTGGCCAAAATGACTGCATCAAATTCCATTAAATTTCCGTCCATGAAAATAATTCCATTGGAATTAAAACTCTTTATTTCTGATTTTATTATTTTTATTTTTCCTGATTGAATTTTTTCTAAGGCTCCAATGTCTAATACAGGTGTTTTTCCTTCTTTGTTTTTTAGCTCAAGTGGGCCCATTTTTGGCCTTTTTAGCCCAAACTTTTGTATGTCACCAAATATTAACCAAGAGAATAATAACAACATTTTGTCTACCAACCAAAGTGGGACCCACTTCATTAGTACCATTGCCAACTCAAATGTTGATTTTCCCATTATTTCTCTAGGAAGAATATGTACCTATTTAAAAAAAAAAAAATTAAATTTTGTTATTAATGTATGATTTTTGGGAAAAATGTAGCAATCTGAATGATCGGTTGAGTTTTTGAACTTACCGAGCTTCGACAAATTATAGAAGGTTGTGCATTGTGGTTAGAAAGGTCGAGGGAGACTTCCATGCCTGAATTTCCACATCCGACTACAAGGACCTTTTGGCCTTTAAAAGCGTCACCAGATTTGTATTCGCTCGAGTGAATAACTTTCCCGCTGAAATGTGCTAGCCCGTCGATGTCTGGGCGGACGCATTCAGCGTTTTCTCCGGTAGCCACCACGAGGCTACGACAAATATACTCGACTTCGGGTCGGGCTGGCGCCCGCCCCGAAGTCTTAACCCTCCAAAGTCCCATTGTTTCATCATATTTGGCGGATTGGACACACTCATTGAAATGTGGGTTAATGTCAAAGTGGGTTGCGTAGGACTCAAGGTAGTCAATAAATTGTCTTCTAGTAGGGTATTTAGGGAATGATTTAGGGAAGGGCATTTTGGGTAATTGACAAAATTGTTTAGGAAGGTGTAATTTTAGCCTATCATAGGTATGTTTTTGCCAAAGTGAGGCAATGCAATCCGCTCTTTCTAGGATTACAAATGGCACTCCTTGGTCTTTAAGACATGCTCCAACGGCTAGTCCGGACGGTCCGGCGCCTACAATCACCGGACCGTTTACCCAGACGCACCGACGCGATAAAAAATCTTCCTCATTGGTATTGAAAATAAAATGATCCATTTTTTTAAAAAAAATTTATGTGTTTTTTTTTTCTTGAAGGGTTAAGTAGAAAAAAGAGTTTTGGTTTTGGGTGAGTGTAGTTTTTCTTTGTTGATAGTTGAATGTTGATGTTGTTGAAATGAGGTGGGTAGGACAAAGGTATATATAAAGAATGGAATGAAAGGAGGGAGAAAGCATGTGATAGTGATAGAAAGAGAGTGTAATTGTACTTTCTCTTTTTTTTTTTTACTTTGATCAAAACACCTTTTTACGCGGTCTAATGAGTTTGTCGGATTGCTTATATTTAGAATTATACTCAATTAAAAATTATAAAAATTTGATATAATGAAGGTATCTACTAGATGAAGGAAACAAAATCCCACATGACTATGTTTTTTTCTCGTTTGATAGCAGCACTATGTAAAACACTGTCAAATGATGAATAACGTAAAAAGTAAAAATGGAGGAAGTGTAATTTTGAGTATATTGCATTTCTTTCAAATATTTAATTTATTTTTCTATTACTTCTATTAATTTCTGTCTTTTAGAATTTGCCCCATTTAATTAAAAACTCTCATAAAAATTAACTAGAAGGGACTAATGGAAAGAATTGAATAGTATTCTTACTGATCGATAGTCTCATCTAATTTGCACTTAATTTGTATTTAAGATTATTATATTTGTTAACTCAAAAAAAAAAAAAAAAAAAAAAAAAAAAGATTATTATATTTGTTTTGTACTCTTTTTAATTTGATATCCGCATAATTTTTTTTTTAATTTTATCTATAAAATGATTTTCTTTTTAATTTCATCAAGTTATTTTTATATTCACTTTTTATTTTAATTGATTCACTCTTATTAAAAGGTGCTAATTAAATTCAATAGAGGTAAAAAAAAAGTTTTTCTTTTTTATAAAATAATATGCTTAAAGAAAGGATATATTCAAAATGACATTTCTTTTGAAACGAAAGGAAAGCTAAAGCGTCTTTCAACTAAGATGGGGTAATATCAACCCACACCTCGTCACAACAACCGGAAACGACCCAACTAGCCAACCTATGAGCCACCTCATTACATTCTCAGCGTTTTATAATTAAAAGTAACTGTTTAAGATAATCTTTACATTTTCAACAAATTATATTTCAATAGCTACCATAACTATTACTTTTATCGAATAGTATCAAATTACACAACTAATCAGACGTGCAGGTTTAACTAACTATAACTACTTAAACAACTAACATCAACGTACCTTATTTTCACGGACTAATCTGAATTTATTTTATATATGTTTTATTTCATTAAGAAGAATACGACAGCTTTAAATACATTCTCCATCTATAAATTCTGTGTGTAACTATCTAGGTAGGGGCTATTACTAGCTAGGGGTGGCGGTGGTGGCGGCTTCTAAATCCTTCTATAAGTGTGTAGAAACTAAGAAGGTATTTAATTAGTGTGTTAAAAATTAGAACATCGTCATCAGCGTATTCAGTTTATCCCACCCATAGATAAACTATGATGAAGTTCTGAGGAGGAAGATAGACAGCAACTTATACTCATTTAGGAAAGTACGGTCAAAAAGAGTTGTTCGATTTAAAAATGTCTTTAAAAGAGACGCACCTGCAACAAAAATTAAAAGTACATGTTTCTTATTTGTAGCAAATTCATAAAAACGAGAGTAATTATTTTACTAATTATGGTCCTTAAGATTTCTTTTTTTGAAGTGTCGTTTTTTGTTATTTAATATATTAATTAATTTAATTTTTAATATTTTTTTTTTGAGTAAATTTAATTTTTAATATCTTTAAAAAATAGATGATTAAAATAACTTATTAAAAATTATTATAAGAAATTTTATATTAATGCGACTCAAATAAAATCATACTCGATTCGTTTGTCTCTTAACTTTAATTATAGTTTCTCCGTTTCTTATATTTGTCCAATTTACTTTGTTTTTTGAAAATTATCTATACATTACTATGGTTATTATAAAAGATTATTGTCTAATTTAGATATATGTCTTTGTTCAAAATTGTTTATTTTCCCTTTCAAAAAAAAATTGTTTATTTTCATTATAAAAGATAATTGTCTATCATCATCTGTTTTTGAAAATAGTTTACAGGAAAAATTACCTAGAATAGAATAATCCAACCTATTTATGATTTTCCTATAATAATCCCACCTATTGAATAACCATAAATAATTCCAACTTTGAGGGATATTTTCCTAGAGTAAACCCAGTAATCGAATAGCTTGCTATAGTAAATTTTATTTTTTTAACAAAAAGGATAAATTAAAATAAAATGTCAAAAATAATGTTAAAAAGATATTCAAAAAAAGTTTATAATTTTTTTGTTATTTAGAATTTTTTACGTAAAACTTTAAAATTTTTTCTCTAATTTTAAATTAATTTTTAATTTACTTTTATGGTGAATTACTTACTATAGCAAGTCATCGGATTACCCAAGTTTATTCTAGGCAAATACCCCTTAAAATTGGGATTATTCGTGGTTAATCAATATGTGAGATTATTATAGAAAAATCACTAATAGCTTGGATTATTCTAGGTAAATTTTCTGAGTTTATATATTTTTTTCCAAGATTATTATATTTTTTATTTCTATTAAGAAATATTGAAATTGATGTGGTGAATTTGCAACAAGAGGACCGCGTTATCTTAAAGTAGATTTAGACGAGTATATACATGTGTTGGGTGGGTACACTTATTCACTAGGGCCAAAAAGAACAAGTTAAATCACAATTTGAACCCATCGACTTAATCATACAAATATTAAGTCAAGTAGATTTTTGTTGTAAATTGAACTTTTAATAAATACGCGTTTTTTGTCTAATTTATTTTGCATTATTTTTGAAATTACAACCTGTAATTTTTTTTATATAAATAATATAAAATAAGTGAGATGGAAAAATAATCTTTTATTTTGTAATTTGTTTTCTATAGTTAAATATTAAGAGTTTAAGCTCTATAATAATATAAAATTACTCCCCTTTAGTGGATAGTGGTGGTGCTCCTTCTCACTCTAACTATTAGAACTTCTTTTGAAAGTTGATCGAGAGAATCGGGTTTTGTCTTAGTTAGAAGTCAAATACCACTTTTTCAGGTATGAATAAGATACAGGATTCAATTCCTCAATCTACTCTAATTAAAAAAAAATGTTGATTAACTCAACAAACTTCACACTTCACAACAGTTTGAATCCAACCTCAATAAACTTCACACTTCACAACAGTTTGAATCCAACTTCTTTTGTTTGACATCATGCTTGTTCGAGCATGGCGCGCCGCACTTGATGCTCCAAAATTGTTCCAAAATGTTGCCCATTTTGCTGCTCGTTCAAGCAACTCTCTACACTTGACTTCGTTCCAATATATTGCTCGTTTGACCAGCCTTCTTTTGCACACAATTGACGTCCTCTTAGCACTTGTGTTAACTTGGCTCTTACAACTTATATAGCATAATAGATGTCTAATCCAAATCAGGGTAAATTCGAGTAAATAATATCAATATCAAATTCAATATCTCTATAATCGCATAAAAATTTTGAACTCATGATCGTCCCTACTACTCTGATATAGGTCTAATCAAGAATGTAATGTTATTATAGTAGGGGCTATGAAGTGTTGTTTGAAGGTCCCATTGAGAATCCATTATTATTCCCAATGAGGAAGACCTACCTACTAGCTAGAGCCTAGAAGTATTATATACTCAAGATGTTGAATAATAAGTGATGTGATTTGCTTAGTTGGCAGGGCCAATTACTAGATTGCTCACGTGGGGACTTGGATTATCCTTGTGGATAATTTTTAGCATATGGACCATTAATCAATATATATAACCCTAGAAATGATCCATATCTAGTTATATCTACTTCAATCTTTCACATTTATGGCTTTTTAATTGGTTTTCGACTTTTGATTCAGTTGACAAACGATCAAAACTATGTTTGATGACTTTTTATCAAAGATAAAAATAATTATCGATAATTCAATTTAAAAGTCCTTATAATAACTGGCGTATAGAAAGTTTATTAGTCAATACTTTAAACTGGCTGGTCATTTCAGTCAATAGCTTCAGCTTACAACCATTTATTGAATAGATGAGAATATTGTTTCTTAATTAATAAAAATTAATTACATTCAAATTCAATATTTTACACTATGAAAATGATTTTGTTGTTTTAATGTGAAAATGACTATTTTTTTGACCATCTTATGATCAAGATTGAACATTTTTTTATCTTTTTTTATTATTGAAATATTATTTCAATTTTTTTATATAGATAGACTCCTTTGAAAAAGCTTTCACATAAATAAATAATATAGATATACATAGTGTCTTTGTCTATCAATAATGTTTATATTAAATAATAGAAACATATATCAAAAATATGGAGGATTTAAGGATTGAAGTAAACATAAAAAAATGAAATGGAGATCTTTTGTTTATTTAAAATGAATAATTAGAGAATAATAAAATGAAACTTATAACATAAAATATAAATATCTAACAACAAAGGGAACATAAATAATTAGGATTTTCACTTGTTAAGATAGTTGGCTTCAATTATATGAGTTGGCTCCTCTTAAAAGATTAATTTTTTAATATCTTGTAGTAAATTGGATCATGATAAATAAATTAGATAAAGTTGAATTAGGTTAAACTAAACTACATTACATTTAATAAATGAGATATAAAAATTGATAAATTAAGTTTCAATTGTTAGATATAATTTAAGAGGTACATAAAGAAATATATTATACCATTCTATTGATTTTGCATCAAAATTTATTTTCCTTATTTATAGTTGAAAGCAACAATATAATTATAAAACTATTAAATGAAATAAAATATAGATACACTTAACAAAAGGGAGATAATATGAGACTAGAATCAATAACATAAATGTAATGAAAAAAACGATTCAAAGTAAAAATTACAACAAATTCGTATTTAGGGATGCATTTAGGTTCCAACTTATCTAGGTCATAGTTCGGGTTATTTGATCAAAAACCTTTTTAGCATTATATTTGTATAATATATAGTATAGAAGAATGACAACAATACATTTAGAGATAAGTATTCACCCTGCCGACACATCTTATAGGCTATACTCAAGGGTGAACCTAAACGCCCTCTGGTGCCTACACGTGAAGATACTAGGTACGAAAAACATTATAATTCTGATGTATTTTTTATGATAGTTCTATTAGGTTTTTTTTGTAATTATTATTTTATATTGACATTTTTTTAATCCGTAGTTACCTATACTAATATTTTTAGTCAGGGACTCTTTGACCGCACTCTCCTTTATAAGTATGAGCTTGCCGTCATTCTTCCCTCCCCAGACCCTGATCAAAGTTTGCTATGAGAGTGATACACTGGGTATAATGATGATTACCTATACTAATATTTTAAATTCGCCCTGTTTGTATCCAAATTGATTTCACCCTCTTATATGTCTTACCCATCCTTTTCCCAAAAATTTCATTGGGATTGGGACTTGCAAGGTTGTTAAGACCCACAAAGCCCATTCTTATGCCAACTCAATTCTTTCTAACCACAAAAGAAATTATGCCAAGTGTAGACCCCAACATATATTCTCCTTTTTCATTTTGTACATTATCAACTAATTATATGAAGTACTTCTAGGAAAATACTTCTATATACTACTCCTACTTTCCTACTACTACTAATAGTCTTAAAAATTTTGTCCTTTTATTTTTCTATGCCAACTTCTTAACAGGGCCGGACCTAAGGGTGGACAAGAAGGACCGTCGCCCAGGGCCTCATGTCGAAAAGGTAAAATTAATGGCTGTAGAAGATCCACAGAGGTTATAACACAAAGGAAAAGAACCCAAATATGCTATTTCGTCCAGGGCCCAAAATATCTAGTGCCGACCCTACTTATTAAATATTAATTATTTCCCACATACTCTTATATATCTTCCCTACTTACTAAGTACTTCCAATCATAAGATCCTTCCCAATTAAACTATATAGGATTACCTTAATTATAATTAATATCCACTAATAGGAGTTTAGCAAGTACCCTTAATGAAATTGTGCTTGTGGTTCATTGCACATTCCTTTTTGCCCACTTCTAGGCTAATTCTTAATTTATCCACTATATATTATGTGTTTATTTATATATGTACTTTCCTTTGTTTGTGATTATCCTTTTAGTTGATAGTAAAGAACAATGTGCATTCTTCATCTTCTAGAAATACCACATATATGTACGTCTTTTAGGTTAATATACTGATCTAGTGCTGTTATCCTGGCGATAAAATATATTTTTTTTCACTACCTAAAACCCATGTCACCAAATAAAAAAAGAAAATATATATTCATGGAGTACTCTTTATTGAGTATTCTTGAGGAAATATGAATCCCCTTATTAGAAGCTTTAATATTAGTTTAGGCATGTTAAATAACAAAATTTAAGTAAAGATTTGAAAATTTTAGTGATATATTATTGGTAACATTCAAAAATTTTGTGATAGCTTTAGAGAAAATATCATCAAGAAATGATTTTAAGTTGAACCCCAAATCTTTGTATTCTTCTCAATCATCACAATTTGAAATAAGAAGGTGTAAATCGTATAATGTCTCAGTTGGAACAAGTATCGCATCTTTTATAAAAATTTTGGGTCCAATTATCACATAGTCAGCCCCCCTTTACTCAACCTATTCTAACAAAAAAAATTAAAAAATGTATATAAAAAAGGCAGATTCTAGATAGGGTTTATAAGCACTTATTTGTTTGATTATAGGGCAGGTTGAAGGAAGTGGAAGCTAGAATCAGGTAAGAATCGATCTTAACTTTGCCAAAAAGTGGTACTTGCGATCTCCAAAACTCCAACTGAGATAAAACCTGATTCTGCCGAAGCGCTAAATTTTTTCACTTACTTTAATTATCATGCATTGGTAAATGACCTAAACCTACTTTTCCTAATTGATCATGAGAGGCGTGAATGCATGATAATTAATATAATTGAAATTAAGGTATACTAATTGACACATGTTTGATACCATTTTAGGGTTTAATTAATAATTAATTATATTGTATGATGATGCACAATCCCCGCCCAAATCTACATGATTATGATTAATAATAATTTATGCATGCTAATTTTATTTTATTTTGTTGCAAGTCATATTAGTGCTTAATGTTTACACAAGTATGTTTTAACTTACTTGAATATGTTCCATTAGCATGCACTTTTAGGGTAAAAGCTTTCAATTAATTACCTTGGTAATCATAATTATTCAAATAATTTATTAATTTAATTAGGGTTTGTGGCTAATGTCCAATGGGAGGGAAATAAATGCTATAAATAGTTATTTTAAACTCATGAACTACATTAATCATCTCATTGACTAAAATGGGCCCATGCATGTTTGAATCCAATTTTCAAGCAAAGGGCCAATCATGAAACAGCTAATCTCTTAAAAGGTCGTCTCTTTATAAGATTTATTTTAAGTCCAACCCTTTAAAAATTAATGTCTACTTACCGTATTTTAAATATCTACTTACATTATCCTCAATGCTTAATACAAGACATTAGTATTTTCAATACAACCTTAAAGTTTTTTTTTTGAAACAAAATTATATCAACAAATTCATGTTGGACCTTTTATTATTGTAGTTCCCTATTCTTACTAAAGAAGGTCTTAGTAAATAACGGTTATTTGTGAGGTTAATAAATCACCCTTATGTAGTTGGATGTGATCTGATAGGATGAAAATTAGAAAAATTACCCAGAATAATACGACCTTTCACTGATTTTCCAAGAATAATACGAACTTTCAATTAACCACCAATAATACGAACTTTGACATGTATTTTCCGCTGGCATACAGGACCTATTTATAACCGGTAGTATAAGTCTTTTTTTGACCGTTGCTTAGCAAGTTTCAACCGGTAGTACGAACTTTTAATTAACCACCAATAATACGAAATGAAACCTGCTGAGCAACGGTCAAAAAAAGACTTATACTACCGGTTATAAATAGGTCATGTATGCCAGCGGAAAATGCATGTCAAAGTTCGTATTATTGGTGGTTAATTGAAAGTTCGTATTATTCTTGGAAAATCAGTGAAAGGTCGTATTATTCTGGGTAATTTTTCCATGAAAATTTTGTTTTTTTAATTTATCTTTTTTAATTTTATTTATTTAAATATTATTTTTTTGTCTTTTTGTGGTGATTTATAAATCACCATTATTGATTAATTTTTTTATTCCTACTAGCTATAAGCATATCATGCCTATAGACTATAATTTAAAGTACAACCTATCCACAATTCTATGTAGTATACTATAACAACCTCAAAACTTAAAAGAAAACAAAATAAAACAAAATCTATTACATAAGTTAGTTCAATTTATCGTTCATATATATTTATATTTATTTTAATCGATTATCATCATGATAGTAACATATAAATCTGAATATTCCTTATAATTTATATTATTTTTCACTATTACTATAAAATTTCATCATATTCGATTTTTGTCGTCACCCTTTAAGTGTTGAAGTTCAAGTCGACAAGTCAACAAAAAGCTTAATAAATTCATCATCATCATCATATTGATACCCAATATTCTGCTTAGAGCAGAGTCTGGGTAAGGTAAAGTAACAAACAATTCATACCCATACTTCTTTTAAGGGAGCACTAGAGAAAAATCGTCTATTCGAAGAAAAATATTTTGTGGAATTATTAGTATATACCCCACCAAAGTGAATAGAAAAGACTTATGGAAAGAAGAGGGAAGCATGTGCAAAGAACATTGGTAAACATAGAATTTCTCTACTTTTGATGTGAAAAGATTGAGAAGTTTGTGAACTTAGCTAGGGTTTGCCATTTGTAAGTTTCATGAAATTGATATTTTAAACTACATATATAATTTATACTTTGGAATGAGTTCTTAGAACTTTAACAATGGCCACTAGCTCAAAACCATATTATTATAAAAGAACAATTTATATAAAAACAAATAATAAACTTCCAAATCCTACTAACATTGGTTATATCCCATGCATGATCTTGTATGGATTTGTGAACTCTTTTGTCATAATCCCATGATTACACATAGCTTCTACCAGCCTTGCAATGCTTCATTTCCAGCTTGTACTAAATCTTACGTCTGTTAGAGTATATAACATATTCTAGATATTAGAGTATTAGAGTATTGTTAAAGAACCAATTCAACCAAAAGCTTAAGCTGATGGTTGAGGCCCCAAGATATGTGATTTCCAGAAGGTCTCCTGAGAGACAGTCTATGGCATAGACAACATTCTCAGCAGGCCCAGCCCAATGGAAATTTCAATTATAATTTTTTTGGAAAGTGTAAAAATGGGCTGGACCATTACACCTGTCTATGATATAGACCGTCTATAGCAAGAACTTGCGATGTTATATACTCCTCACACGAGAGCCCTTTGGGCTAGAAGTGTGGATGCAACACAGGCCCTCCTCATACCTGGTGCTAAATATTTCACTTTTAAATGAGGGGTGGTTGAGATTCGAACCTGTGTTAGAGATAATATAACACCCAAAAACTAATGGTTTTGAGAACCAAACATGTAACCTTTGTTATATTGACTTTTGATACCATGTCAAGGAACCAACTCAACCAAAGCTTAAGCTGATGGTTGAGACCCAAGATATGTTATATATGTTAGAGTATATAACATATCTTGGGTCTCAATCATCAGCTTAAGCTTTGGTTGAGTTGGTTCCTTGACATGATATCAAAAGTCAATATAACAAAGGTTACATGTTTGGTTCTCAACTATCTCTCATTTAAAGCTTTTGGGTGTTATTTTATCTCTAATACTAGTGTCTGAACCATTAGCTTAAATTTTTGGCTGAGTTGGTTTCTTAATATAGTATCAGAAGTCAGCGTGTCAAGGTTATATGTTCGCTTCTCAACCATCCCTTATTTAAAGTGAATTATTTGGTGTCAAATATGAGGACATGTATGCTGCATCCACACTTTTTAGTCCCAAATTATTCATTTCATAGAATCATGATCAGGAACAGGGGCGAGTCTAAAATATTAGAATAAGGTAGGCTGAACTAGGGGCAAAGGAAGAAATATAAGTTAAGAAGGGTAAAAATCAACAACGTAAAAAAACCCCATCCAAACCCTGCTTTGTATGAAATACTGAGAGTGTCCTTTACCTTTACACAAAATCAACTGTCATTTTCATGTGTTAGATGTTACATGATTTTATTTATAATATTTTTAATTAAAAAAATCTAAGTCATGAACTACACAAACACCTAAAATTGATGATTTATATTGATTTTGTTGTGAAAAGCATTAAGTAAAGATTTGGTTAGATTGTATACTTTCTAGAAGGGGAAAGTTACATAATAAATAGTTTATCACAAAGCAAAAAAGATTAGATCTTCTTACTTGTAAAGGTTAAACATTTACAATGCATATATGAGAATTTATTTAATTTATAGGGAAAGTAAATTGTGATTTTGTGTATATCCATGTTTAATGAGTATCTTTGTTCCTTAAATCTATTAATATACATGCCTAATTAGGCAATACTAATAAAAAATTAAAGCAAATCTTTAATTAAGACGTGGCTAACTTGCTATTTGATTTTTAATCCTTATTAAATTTCATTGTTTTGTTGATTAATTAAACTTTATTTTAAATTTAGGAAAAATTACCTAGAATAATCCAAACTATTTATGATTTTCCTACAATAATCCCACCTATTGATTAACCATGAATAATCCCAACTTTGAGGGGTATTTTCCTAGAGTAAACTTGGGTAACCCGATGACCTGCTATAGTAGATAATTCACCAAAAAAAATTATTAAATATTAATTTAAAATTAGAAAATATTTTTGAAAATTTACATAAAAAATTCTAAATAATAAAAAAAATCATAAATTTGTTATGAACATATTTTTAACATTTTTTGACATTTTTTTAAAATTTATCTTTTTTTAAAAAAGTAAAACTTACTATAGCAAGTCATCCGGTCACCGGGTTTACTCTAGGAAAATGCCCCTCAAAATTGGGATTATTCATGGTTAATCAATAGTTGGGATTATTGTAGGAAAATTGTGAATAGTTTGGATTATTCTAGGTAATTTTTCCTTAAATTTATTGATTGCTGAATTTAATTTTTTTGGTTGTATTAAGCATAATCTGGTGCGCCTTATTATCCATACTGATGCAATTAAGTAAGGTAGGTCTCTATGGTTTTGGACTTTTGGTGTATAGATAATATTCTGATGGATAAAATTATTATTTGCCAAAAGAAAAATTAAGAGTTCGACAATTTGTATTAAGTGATTAGGAATTAGGATATCGTAAATGATTTTCTTTGATTAACTTTTTATATGTGATTAGGAGCCTTTAAAAAGAGAAATTACCGGGAATTTAATTATTTCTAAATTGAAGCATATACGTACTATTTTTTTCAGGAGAACCCGACTTTAATTTTTGCAAACGTATTTTTCTCCTCTCAGCCTACCCTTTATCAAAAATGAGTTGTATATATTTTTTCCGTTCTGAAATACTTGTTATATTTTCATTATCGACACTATTTATCGTTCAAGCTTATTTTATATATTGCGGCTAATGTATAAGAAAAAATATAGTCAAGTGGAATCTTATTTGAATCGTCTAATTACATACTTTTCATAATATTAATTTTAAACTCCCTCCAATTCACCACTAAGTTCCCATTTGTTTTTTGACACTATTCATATCTTACTCTTAATTTGTATTTTATTATTAATCTATAAGTTAAAAAATAGTCAAGTGGGATCTTGTTTGATTCGTCTCAATGCATAGATTATTTATATCAACTTTCCATAATTTTTAATTGCACACAATTAGAGATATTAACGATTGAATAAGTACAGTGGATAGAGTGCTAAAATAAATGGGACTTTAGTGGTGAATTAGAGGGAGTATAATTTTAGACGTATATAATTCAATATATAAATAATCAAAATAACGCATTGAACTGCACAAAAAGTCAAATATAGCAAATATAATGGAACGGAGGTTAGTTGTGTAGTTACGACTACTAGATTACTATATTAAGCAACAACTACTTTGGTGTAGCTAATTAAGTGGCCCTTTTTGAAGAACTAATTAAATAATTAATTGAATATTAATATTAATAAGTGTAAAAAGCTGCATAAAAATCTATAATTAGGTTAGTCACGCGTAAAAGAAAAGTTTTAGAAAGAATTAATAAATAAAATAGGATAGGTAGAATTAATTAGAAAGCCCTTTTTTAGATTGCCAACCTTCAATTAGCAGAAAGTTGGATTCATAGGTATATTGGGAATCAGATTGGCGGTGCATTATATTATATTAATTAATTAATTAATTTATTTATTTATAATATTAGAGATATTAGATGATCATTATAATGATTATCAAAGATATTTTAATTTTGTATTTTATATGAAATTTTAGAGCATATAAAATAGTAAATTAAAATAGTGGAAACTGAAAACTTATATTAAGACCCTCTATCTTAAGGAAAATTTACTTAGAATAATCCAATTTTTTTTTATGATTTTTCAACAATAATCTCATTTATTGATTAACCATGAATAATCCCAACTTTGAGAGATATTTCCTTAGTGTAAATCCGGTAACCGGATGACTTGCTATAACAAGTTTTTTGAGAAAGAAAAGATAAAATAAAATAAAATATGAAAAAAATGTGTAAAAAAACGTTGAAAAAAATTATGATTTTTTTTATTATTTAGAATTTTTTATGTAAATTTTAAAAAATTTCTCTAATTTTAAATAATTTTTAATTTATTTTTTTGGCGAATTACCTGCTATAGTAGGTTATCGGGTTACCCAAGTTTATTGTAGAAAAATACCCTCAAAAGTTGGGATTATTCATGGTTAATCAATAGGTGGAATTATTATAGAAAAATCATAAAAAGGTTAGTTGGATTATTCTAGGTAAATCTTCCTCGTATTAAAGGATTCCGTTCAATTAATTATCTTATTATACTTTATGTTCAAAACCTTTTCTGATATTGAGATAATTTTTTTTTTTTATTTTGAATTACAGAATAGATTAAGGAAATGAAAAAATTATATATGAGAATCGAATATAAAATCTTTATCTGAAAAAGTGATATTTAAAGTATAAAAAAAATAATGTTTTTAGAGGTTAGCCCTAATATTTGTATTTTTCTATGTTTGATTCATTACATGTATACTTTTTGGAATGTGGGGTGATTAATTTTAAGTTAAATGACTTATATAGTAATGACGTGATATAGTATTGTAGTGCTAATTTTAATTAAGGTTTTTTCATTTGAAAAGATTTGTATTTGAAAGCTGTGTCCAAATCTTTTACACATTATTAAAAGATATTTATGGAGTAGTTTCATGATTTAATTCTATTAATTAGTATCTTTTCCATTTCAATGTCACTAGTCTTGTCAAACACAACAGTTTGGGTTGGATTTAGATTTGGTTATATATACGGGTTAGAAATTCCCTGACTTAAAACTAACCGACCTGATTAGTCAATTGGTGCGAAAATCATAACCCTGACCTAAGTCTTTTTCGAGTTAGATCGAGTTGGGTTAGCTGATCAATTTAGCTTTTGCAACTCAACGCTAAATATTTCACTTTAAATGATGGATAGATGATATTTGAATATGCGACATTTGTCAAGTTTGCTTGTGATGTGATATTTAAAACCATTGAACCAGCTAATCCAAAAGTTTAATCAATCGGATTCGCAACCTTTTAGGATTAAAACGTTTTTAGGGCAAGAAAGAGCGCTCTTAGTAGATCATGTGTGAACTTAGTGCACGCTAAATAATGTGTTAACTATGGACATAGAGAGTATGAGCAAGAAAGTGTAAGTTAATGAGAGTGAAGAGTGAAATTTAACTGCCCTATAGATGATGAGAATCACACTCTTATGATCTTATCACAAGGGTGAAAGAGAAGCCTCTCTCATCACACCCTATAACAAGGGTGAAAGGAAATTTTCTCAATTGTTTGATAA
Source organism: Amaranthus palmeri (assembly GCA_019776075.1). NCBI lineage: Eukaryota > Viridiplantae > Streptophyta > Magnoliopsida > Caryophyllales > Amaranthaceae > Amaranthus > Amaranthus palmeri. The sequence continues at coordinate 1,831,444 of JAAKBH010000271.1, read as the reverse complement.
AGGTAAAGACCACTTCTAATATCCGCACAAGGCAGGGTTTGGGTAGGTTTTTTTTCCTAAAAGATGTGGATAAATTATACCCGTTCCCCAAATAGAGAGTAAAGAGAGATGCGCACAGTCAAGAAACCCCAAATCGATACCTGCGCCCAGTAGGGATCGAACCCCAAACCTTCTACTGCATCCATTAAGCCACAAGCGCTTTCGATACGTCTCTTCTTAGGTTCATGGTAGTTAAGGTGAAAAATCATTAGTTATTAGATAGAAGTGTTACACATTCAAAGACTTAAACTTTGTGGACAAATGAATAATGTCCGGGTCCTGGCATCTTTCATTTGGATCTTGCTTGTAAGTTGTACTTAACCACAATTTGAATGATAGTACAATGTATAGCCTATTGGGTTCTATTCCAAACAAAAACCAATATATACTTGAATGAGACTCTATTGCCCTATGTACATGAAAGTTGTGGGCCTTCAACAAATACCTTTAAAGGATAAAAGGTAAATGACTCTCTCAGTATTCCACACAATGCAGGATTCGGGTAGAGGGTTTTCTTTTTCCTGAAAAATGCGGATAAATCATACTCGTTCCTCCAAGGAGGGAGTAAGGAGAGATGCGCGCAGTCAAGAAATCTTCCAACTGATACTTGCGCTTAGCAGGGGTCGAACCCCAATCCTTCTACTCCACATGCAGATGCTCTATCCCTTGAGTCACATGCAGATGCTCAACAAACACCTTTAGCTGAAATAATAAACTGTCTTCAACATTCAACATATATATATTATTGTAAGAAACAATCTCAAATTAAAACATGCTTCATATATGAATTGAATGACATAACTAATACAAATTATAAGAATATAAACTCAAACATGCTTCATATATGATTTGAATGACATAACTAATACAAATTATAAAAATATAAACCAATATATACTTGAATTAATGTAAATTGACCACCTAATGTGTGGTTAAATGGAATACTTTATCTGTCTCTCTAAATTTATACCAAATTAGTCAGATATGTGTCAATTTTTTAAGTAAAACTCAAACAAAAAAGTATCTTGAAGGTCTAATATTATCCAAAGTGGTCAACCACTATTAATTATAATAGACTTGTATAAGAAAAAAATCTAAGCTTATTAAAGCAAACAAATTAGGTTCCATTAATCATTTATAGGGTCATCAAACAAAAACTAATCATTTAGAAAGGACCCATAAGATTATAGAAATTTCTTTTTTAATTACTTTGGTATTTAAGTGTTGTATATGATTAGTGTCTTTTAATTCTAAACGTCCGATCAAAATATCTTTTGTCATTTCATATGATATGAACTAAGCAAGCTATAGAGAAGTAATGAAAAAATCTTAGGAAATAACGGTTATTGATCAGAAATTTTTTGGAATTAAAGAACCACGGCTTGGTAGAAAATAAACAAATTTGAAGGGACATTGATATTAAATTAATAGTTATAAAACATAAAATATAAAATATAAAACATGAAGCATGAAACATGAAATATGAAATATAGAAAATAAAACATGAAAATAAAATAAACATGATACATAGAACTTAAAATCAGGAGCGAAGCAAAAATTGACAAATTCTAAAAAGGCCCGGTGCAATTTTTAAAAATTATAATATTTTTCTAACAATTTTGTATCTTTAAATACCTAGCAAATACTAAGTAGTTTAATATTGAAACTCCTAATTTTCCGGGGCCCTGTGCGGTCGAACATGTTGAATATGTTCAGAACCTTCCATGCTTAAAATATAAAACATAAAATATGAAACATAAAATATAAAACAGAAAACATTAATTAAACATTAAAGATAAAACAATAAATACTCCGTATAAAACATTAAACCTAGCTAAGACATAAAACCTACAACAATAAACATTAAACTTCAAATATTAAAAATAAAACAATAAAATTTAACATTAAAAACGAAACTTTAAACATTAAATCAAACACTAAAATAAAACAAAATATAAAACATAGCATATTAAATATTAAACATTAAAAATTGATCATAACACATGAAACATAAAACATGAAAGATTATTACTAAATTAAGAATTTGATATTCTTCCATGTGTTTGGGCCTCTAGCCCATACATTAGCAGCCGAAAAACATGTAGTTACTTTTATATGAGATTATCTCAGACGGATTATTAAAGAGGGCATAGCATAGAACGTTCTCTAATATAATAGTTTATAATTAAAAAAAAATGTAAAAATGTAACTAATTACAACTATCAATATTCTGACATTCGATCTTAAATTATTCATATTGATTGTTAAATGATTACTTTTATATTTAAAAAGTAATCAGTTTAAATATTAATAATGGGCGCCGTAATAAACTCCTTATTTGAAGTTAATTCTACTTCTTTTTGAATTGACTAATGGTTATTTGTAACATTAATGATTTGACAAGTAGAATACATGAAAAACAAGTACACAAATAGAGAATTCAAATTCCCTCAAAATAGAAGTAATTGACATTCAAAGCTATAGTCCCTTACCTTAATGTTGGGAAACACAACAACAAACACAAATGTAGCTTCCCTACAACCCATTCTTACCTTTAATAATCTTGCTTCAAACCATGTGATGTTGTCACATTTATCATCCTTCATTATACAACAAATAAACTTTTGAGAGCCGTGGACTCTTTGATCGCACTTTTTTTTATGGGTATAAGTTGTCGTCGTCTTCCCTCCCAAGACCCTGATCATAGATTTCTATGAGCGAGATACACTGATTATGATGATGATGATTCTACAACAAATAAACCCTTGATTGCTGAAACGGAATCTAGGTTCGAATGTGCCTACACCATAATCATCATCATCTTCATACTCAGTGTATTCCGTTCATAGGAAAAAGTATGATCAGGGTCTAGGGAGCAAAAGGAAGACAACAACTCACAAGTTTGTATGAATTGTCATTCTTCTTTCCTCTCCAAACCCTGATCATAATTTTTCCTATGAATGGAATACACTGAGTATGATCATGATGATAGTTATGGTATAGGCATATCCGAATTCACCTCTAACTGTTAACACATAAGAATAATATTTAATTGTGTAACATATAACACATAAGAGTAATAGTCGACTTGATTCAACAAACAAGCACAATTCAGTATTCAAACAACTTATCTTATACAAATATTCTGAATTCACCTCCAGACTGTTAACTTATTCATCGGTTGAAGATTCAATCACATAATTTTTTCATCCCCACTTCTATTTTTTGGGGTTTTCCCAAAATACACCAACCAAAGTTTCTATAAGATGTTTACAACCAAGCTAGCTTTATGCATGTGCTAGTATACATACATTATTGAATATTAGACAATGTCAACATATCCATATGGTTGTGCTCGTGTATGAAATTGACGATAATAATTAATGCATAAATAATTAGTGTTTTTTTTAAGTGAACGTGTTATAGTTGAGATTATTTAAATTTTTTTTGTTTTTAATTAAAAACGTTGATTTAAATGAAGAAGTAGTATTTGTATAGAATGGTCCAATTTGATGGTTTATTGGTCCAAACCCTAGAATTAAAGGCAAGGTTAAATTATGTTGTCATTAGGCAAGTCCATGTGAAGTCCTTATGTTATGGCCACTCAATCATATTCTTGACTAAATATAATACTACTTCATATTCAGCCTAAATGTCTTATTTTCTTTTTTGACACTATTTACTCGTTACTCTTAATTTGTATTTTACTCTAAATCTATAAGTTAAAACATAGTCATTTGGGATCTTGTTTGATTCGTCTCGATACAAGGATTATTAATATCAAATTTTTATAATTTGTAATTAAGAATAATTTGAGATATTAAGGGTTAAAATGTTGTCTCGACAAATGTGAAAAAAACTAAAAAAAACATTTAGGCTGAATAGGATGAAGTATGAGATTGGGTTTTCTATTGATTTATAATGGTGCAAACCCATGTCTTCATCTTTTCATTTAAGTGTTTGGTGATTTGGTCCTATCATCATTTATTTGTTTATGAATTTTTCTATTCTAGGTTTTAGATCTTTTTATCTATATCCATTGGTCTTTTCCCACCACACCAATATGAAGTTTCGTTTGATTGTTAGTATTAAATAGTGAAACGGATATTGAAAAAAAAAACATTTTACTACTCTAATATCGTTAAATAGCTCTCACTTAAGCCAAGCTTATAAGGATTGGATGTGCTTAATCTTAGCCTTATTAGTGATAACGAAAGTTGTTTTCGAATGACTCTCGGTCATAAACATTATATGCAGCTTTATGTAAATGACAAATATCAACTGCACATAATTTAATGAGTCATTTTAATATAGACCATTATAATTTGAAAAATAATCGAAATATTTAGCCTATTGAAATAAGTGACTAGAAGATGATGATTAGAATTTCATATATAATTAAGTTCGGAAATTTACTTGATAAGGTTTATAATTATTCTTTTCTAGTTTATCTTTTTTTTCACAAAATTTTTATCTTCATTTACCACTTGAGTCATGTTTAAGTCGAGTTAATTACAGATCATGTTTGTTTGAATTACATTTGAATAATAGAGAATTTTAGACCCATAATCATCCCTGATAAAAACATGACATAATCCACTGCTTTAATTGTCATTCACGAATAAAATAAAAACATTATAACAAAAAGTAAATAGATCTAATAAAACATATTTCACCTCTTTTTATATTGTTTTCAATATAATATAATTCTATGCATTGTTTCTTTATACAAAAATATAATTCAAAGATGTAATTAACACAATAACAAAACAACCTTGCTCCCTACAAATAAATTTTGGGAGCCAAAATTGGCAATACATAAAAGGGAGAATTATAGTGTTCTAGGATTCAACCCTTCTACTCTATGACAATTTACATGTATGTGGTGTGAAAGAATAAAACAAATCTATCACCATGGCCGATGCGACTCCAAACGAATAAATGAAATGATCGTAACCGTTACCTTTGGGGCGAGACAGGCGAAGAAATCGGATTGCTCGAAGAGCCTAGAGTTTCTAAAACCTCACTCATGTAAAAACTGGAAGTCTAGGTTCTCGAGAAGCTCCTCGGCTGGTCTTACGTCTACAAAATCCTTTGACGTCATTGAACTGGAGATGTCGTCGACAGAGAAGGGAATGCTGCATGAAAGGCAAACATAGAAGCGTGCTTAGTGCTAAAACAAGGCCATATCGCATCGTATCAGTTGCGTTGCAAAAGTTTTTAATAAAAAAAGAGCCGATGTTTCTTCTTTTGTAAAGGTGTATAAAAATCATTTTTAGGGCCGCTTGTTACAATAATTGCACAGCGATTGCGACTTTACCGCATGTTTGCACCATGTACAGTATGGCGACAAAAATATTCCAAAAGTAAAGAAAACTTCGGCAAAGAGAATGTTACCTAGAACTATCATCTAGCAAAAAGGAATTGCTATCAGCATTGTTGGAGTCCTCGGTCATTAAGACTCTCATGCTGGAGATGACCTACACGAAAGAAAACAGAAAAATTACGATGAATTTACGAGAACCCGAGTACTATAGAAATTAATGAATAAGTTGGTATGAGCACGAGCGAAAAGGACGTACATCCTGAGACACGCTTCGAGTATTATAATTGTCATCCCAATACAAGGTACAAATTCGGTACAGTTGTTGGACGCTTAATACCTGAAACATACACAAAGCATCAGCACATAGCCACATACCATTGCATTCTTCATAGTTCTCTTTAACCTACTTTTCACTGATTTCGGAAGAAGCAGATCTATAAATTATAATTTCAAAAAAAAACGGAGCTACTTAGTTAAATGTTAGTATTATATACGTCCGATTTATCAACGTCCTACATATTTTTTGATTCCGGGGTGAGAATAATCTCTCCAGGCAAGATCGGGAGGGGGGAATTACAGGGTAGAACGGAAAGGAGTGTAGAGTTCGAGGAAAGAAGACTTACGGGGCAGAGATCATTAGTTATCTCATCGTAAGAGATCCTGTACTTTTGATGTATAACCTGTGACAGAAAGCAACGCGTTCATTAGCATGAGTACACATCTAAACTACTAGAATAGGATGGGTCAAACAATCATCTCTGAACAAACTCGCCCGCCAATTTTCTGTGTAATATGTTACACGATTCAATATAATAGGGATTTTAATCAAATGATCAAACCCGTAGCCTAAGTAGGCCCAGGTCTCGATTCTCCCACACAAAGTAGTAATTTGAGGAGTAATAGCGGCCCGTTTGGTCATAGGAAAATTAGTTTAATTTTGGTAGAAATATATCTTGACAAATTTAATGGTCATGCTTATTCTCCTTCAACAATCTCATTTTTTTCGCAAAATTCGATCCAATGCATTACCATTAGAGCATGTCATGCTTATTCTCCTTCAACAATCTCATTTTGATCCAATGCATTACCATTAGAACATGTGGCGTTAGGTGGTAATGGAAAATTACGAACAAAAAAACTTTTTTATGATCAAACTTTTATTACCATGGGAATGATATAGTACATATCAAGAAAAGTTATACAAATAAACCATTCACATTAACACCAATTAATACCGTTAACCAAACGGGCCGTAGAAGTACTAGAAGTTGCACAAGGTAGTAAGCTTAGTATATATGATGATATTTTACATCTAGCAAGATTAGAGAAGAAAAAATTAGAAAAACATACCAGGAACCCGACAGATTGTCGTATGTGTTTTAGTTCCTCCCACGACGCACCCGCATACTGTGGAAGTAACAATACCATGACATTAGATCTCAATTACAAAACTAGCAGGAAAAGGAAGAACCCGACAACACATACTGATAATAGAAGAAAATTACCTCTTCCTTTGCTTGGGCACACCACAGTTCTAACTCAGCTAATCCAGCTTTTACGTATTCCCCATTACTAAAAGTACAGCACTCACGACGTAGTAATAGACTGCAAAATTGCAGCAAGATCATTACATCTGGTTAAATGTTCGAGGAAATCTCTAACCGAAAAAACCCAAAATACACATACCTATTGAAGAGTTGTACGTTAATATACGAGAATATTTGGGTAAATATTTTCTGACAAAGAACTGACGGAACCTACACGACATACACACACACACACCCATAAAAAGCGAATTCGAGAAACATTAGATGACTGAAGAGAAATCATATGAAAGCAGGCAGGGCGGAGCAAAAATTGACAAATTATTTAAAGGCCATGTGCGATTTCAAAAATTATAATATTTTCTAACTTTGCATCTATAAAAATTCAACATATACCACGTAATCTAACATTGAGGCCCTCAATTTTACGGGACCTTGTGAGGTGGAACATGAACATGCTCAGAATCTCCCCTAATAAATAGGACTCATTGAAGAGCATTAATATACTTACAAAATTTTCTTTCAACAGGTTGAGAAGTGAGTTGAGGCTCTCAATAATGGTCTGCCAATGATTTACCGCAGACTCTTTCCCAAAAGATCGACCAGATCTTAGAGCACCTCCTTTGGATGTTCTCGGCGCCTGAAAATTGAGCGTTGTAAAGTCAATCCCAGACAACAACAAAAAACGTAGCTAAAGGCATGATATCGTAACAAGCTATGCTAAAGTCTGCATAGATTTAACGTTGGTTCTCAAGAATGCCATAAGAAAAGTATTCCAATATATTATTCACAAATTCTTGTATGAGACAGTCTCACTGTGAGACATGCCTCATACTTGGGTTAAAAAGCCCAATAATAGAAACCTTTAGCTTATGGGCTTCTTGTTTTGAGGTCGTTTAACTGTGAGACGGTTTCATACAAGACGGATTGTACATTCTTTGCATCCTATCAATTTAAAATTCCAATATTTTACAGTGGCCTTCAAATCTTACCTGGATACACAAGGAAAGCAACGATGATAACTCCCTCTTCAAGTTGTCACGAATAATGCCATAAATTTTCTCGACATACGCAGTGAGCTGCTGCTTGAAAAGCAAAGCTGGGTATTTAGCATCCACTTGACGAACAGCGTTCGCTGCTGCAACAGCAAGGCTATTGGAGGAGGGAGAAGAACGAAAACCCTGGAATTATTTTGTATGTAAGTATTAAAGCTATAATACTTGCGTCACTACTTAACACAATAGGGAAAAAAAAGGAAAAAAAAGAGCCAACTACCATAGTCATCCTTCCGAAGAGGGATGTCGGAGGCGGAGGTTTGCGTTGTGCTGTATTACTGGCAGAACCAGAAGCTTTAAGGCTCCCTTGTAGAAGGAATAACAAAGTTGACGTATTTGACAGCCAATAAGCCATATGCTCATTGTTATCATCTTCATTCTACAAGGCAAAAAAAAACAGAGGAGTCCAAACAAAATCAATGTGGTTTTATGTGAGAAAAAGAGGCAAGCATCAATTTAAAAAAGGACCAAAAATCATAAGCAAAACTGTAGAATAGCCCTTGCTTCCATCCAAATTAGTTCTGAAATAAGCATGTACCAAATTTAAAAAGGCAATAAACAAAATTCTTCTCTAAGAATACTCCACACAAGTGATATATTTCACCTCAATGGCAGAGCCAATCATCTGGATGAGGCGGTCAAACACACTAGTCCTCTCGGCTTCAAAAGATTTCCAATGAAGGAGGCACTTGTAAATTGTAAAAGCTGCCACAGGCTTTCCTTGACTGAAGCCAATATTTTTTGACACACAATTGATTAGAGCATCAACATTCTCCTGCAACGAATTATGAAACGCCCGAATAAGAATGCATACATAATTAATTAATTGCAAGTCATGAAGATTTGCAAATCCATACATGTTGGCGTTCAATGTTTGGTCGAGGTAATTTGTGCTCAGACTCAAAATCTAATTTCTTCACAGGTGTTGTACTTTGTGGTTCCTACATACAAAATTTTAAAAATTTTAGAAAAAAATATTGTTTTTAAAAAAAAGCAATAATCAGGGAATAGATGGAAATGATCAAGCCTTACATTCACTCTGGAATCTTCACTGAATAAGTGACCATTTGGCATTTTCTAAAGCAACAAAAAGCAGCAGTTTATTAGCTGACTACAGGTTAATCCTGAAGAAAAATAGAAGAATAGACGATAGATGAAATACCGGAGAAACAGATACTGGAGTTAACTCCGACAATGACTTCCCAGGCGCAGTAATCAATGATTGCTGCCGAAGGACCTTATTTTCTGATTCCATGTCAAAAATTATCTCCTCAAGCCTGAACATGACAAAAATAGTACTCGATAAAAACAGTTTTCATGTGTGAGTGTATATACTTCCTCCGTTCTGCAATACTCACTACATTACGATTATTAACACTACTCATTGTTCAAATTATTTTATAAATTGCGATTGATGTGTAAGAAAAAATATAGTAAAGTCGGATCTTGTTTGAATCGTCTAATCCCATACTTTCATGATATTAACACTTTATAGTTTTTAGATGTATATAATTCAATATATAAATGGTAAAAATAACGCATCAAATTGCGTAAAAAGTCAAATATAGCAAGTATAGTGGAGCAGAGGAAGTATATATCATGAATAAAAAACCCTATATGGGGATGGAACATGAAAAAATTGCAATCAAATTACCTTTGCATGTCAGTCTTCAACTTTATCATCTTTGATTCAGCATCAAGTGCCTGTTTCAGTCGTTCTTCACTAAGTTTGCTTGTTTCTTCAAATTTCTTCTCGGTTTCATCAATTTTCCTCTCTAGCGAGCTGACTAAGTCCTAAATATAACATTGTATTAATTCAAGATTAATTGACATTATCATCAAGGAGTTTTGGATACCAAGTACCAACCGCATGCACAAATTAGTCGGAGAAAGTAACACAAAGAAAATATTCACAAAGTGGAAAACTAACCTTAAGTTTCTCGTTTTCCGCAGTAAGCTTCTCGACCATAGCATTGTCAATAATTGGCACTTCCTGTACAACGGGTACATGCTCAACAATGTTTTTCGATACCTCACGTTCCTTCACAAGCAACTCCTTAGTTTCCTTATATTGAAGCTCCATCTCCTGTAATGCAGCTTGTAGTTTCCTGTTCTCTTGTGTTTTAGCTTCTTCCATATCAGCCTGTATATAGAGAAGCCTCATTCAGCTAAACTTGCAAGAGAAAATTGAATTATGAACACATGGATATGATGTCCTAGTAGATGTCATGTGAGATAATTAGACACGAGATAGACACTTGTGCTTGTTAAAAGAATGTGAACGATAAACACTAAAGATGATAAATAAACTCGTGCGATGAGAAAGGGAAAGGAAGTAGCATGGATAATTGCTAAAAAAGCAAGCCCACCCATACATTGTGAGATAAAACAAGTGAACTGTTTGGCAAATGGTTGGCTTATTTGACAAGTTGGAAGTGTTGGGCTTTTTTTGTTGATTTTTAAGCTAGCGGGATAAACCAGTTGTTTAAGGATAAGTTTGGTAAAATTATGTATTGGCAGATAGTTGTTTATTAGAGAAAATGTGCGCCAACAAGCCAAAAGTCAATAAAAAAAAAAAAAAGCAAACCAAGTTAGCCTTTTCATATTGGCCTAAAGTCAACCATTTACCAAACAAGTTTTTTGGCTTTTTCACCAGCTATAATCCAAAACTTAACCAAAAAGTCAACTCAAATGCCATTATATTTTCTTTACCCTACATCTCTTTCAACACCAACCCTAACATTACATGCCGATTTCACTAATGAAGGTAAAATTTTCCTACAATCTTTCAACTATTCTACGGTCGATTACAAAAAAATTAAGTAATGAATATAATAATGAAAAGACCAAGTATATTTTACAAAAGATCATTCATGATTATCGCTGCTCCCTCAACCCTCTTCTTCCCATTAATTGTTTATCCTCTACGAATTTCGCATTATTATCTGGTTTCCCAATCAGGCCAATTTTCAAAAGCCGACAATTTTCTGTATACAGCATTGTTCTCGTATTTGGATGCACGGAAAATGAATAAACTCTTTTCCTTAAAACACCTTGTCCTGATCCGGTTTAGTCTTTATTAAGTAAATAACGATAAATTTTTATAAAATCTGATCAATATGAAGCCTTTTGACTAGCTTGAGTGTGCTAAAGGCACAAAATAATAAACATTCACTCCAAAAACAAGAATTTAGACATAAAATCAGACTTGTAATAAACCTTAGCAATAAATCCTAGAGATGAATAGTGCTAACTAAAAAGTATGAATATGGAAAAGACCAAAGACAAGCCTCAGAGGAATATACTGACCCTCATGCGTTTCTCCAGTTGTAAGCGCCAAGTGAGCTCCTCAACTTGCTTTTCTAGTTTGTTTTTAGCAGCTTGAAGAGCACCCGTCTCTCGTGCAGCCTACAATTCCCAACAAATGATAGTTATATGAAAACAGACCCAACTGGAATCTAATCTACCCATAACACCCCATGGAGAATGGAGAAAATGAAAAACAACTCCCAAAAGATAAAGGAGAGATTCGTTTAGATAAATAGAGAAAAGTACAAATGTAGAAGAATTTGGCAGCATATCAATCACACTTCTTAATCAAGCAAGAAAAGTTAAAACCTTGTCCTTTAAGGTACTAGTAACTAGTAAGGGTCAAAAATCCTTTTCTATTATGTACAACATAGGCTCAAGTGCCGCAAACCATTCAAAAGAATTCTGACATTGATTTTATGTAGTAGAAAGGATAAGTTTTATCGAACCTCCATTGAACTAGCGCTACTATATGGATTAGAATGTTGGGCTTTTAGAAAGGATTATAGTAGAATGATGGGAGCAGCAGAAATGCGAATGCTTCGATGGATGAGTGGGCATACCTTGAGGAATAGATATCGAAACAAAGATATAAGAAAGGGTTTAGGAGTTGCATATATTGAGGAAAAGATGAAAGGTTTAAATGGTTTGAGCATGTGCAAAGACGGGTTATTAGCGAACCAGTAAGATAGAAAGCTGGAGCTCGGGAGACTAAAAAGACGGCAAGGAAAGACCGAAGATGACTTGAGGGACATGAGGGGAAAAGGATACGAATGACCTAGACTTACAAATTGAGATGGTAGAAAATGAAGAAAATCCATGTGGACGACCATTGGAACTGCTATATTGGTGGTGGTGGTGTATTTTATGTAGCAGATCAAAAGAATAGCTAGAGCAATATGGATAAAAAGAGCAAAGACAAATGTTATACACATAATAAAGGAAATGTACTTACCATCTTAAGGTTACGCAACTCTTTACGTGCAACTTTACACCTCCATGCACATTGGGTACTAATGGCTGCTTTCTTTAATTTCAAGAAACTCCGACGGGCTAAGAATTTGCGACAGTGACTCTGGATGTGATAGATTAAGTCAGAGAAGTCATATTTTTAATAACAAGAAATTAGAACCCTGTTATTTGCAATAACTATTAAGATTGACTTGCACTGCTATAATAGATGCTAATCATAACTTTATATTTCTACATATAAAAATAGAAAGAAAAAATAATTACATGATAAAAAGAAACTAAGGATTTTAAACCTCATTACCTGAATAAATATGGCAGCTCTAGTCTGTCTTCTGAACCGAATCTCGTTACGAGCGGCCATACCACGCATTCCAGTTTGTATGATAAGAGCAGAACAACACACTCTCCTGTACTCTTTTCGAGAAAGATGCATCCGTAAAGCTGTTTGAATTCTCAAGGATGCAGCCTCTTGCCTCAAGCCCTCGTATACATGACGAGCAAGTTGACCTGCATAGTATATATAGATACATAAGGTTCACATGATAAATTTGGCAGGCAAATTCGAAAACACAGCACAAGGAATACCTCTACAGAGAGCTTGTATGTGTACTGCTGAACGACGTAGCGATATAAAGCTTCTGCGAGCCAAATAAGAACGGACTTTTCTTTGGATGATACTTGCTGATCGTCCTAGCACCTCAGTTCTCCGAGCATCTAAATCAGCCATCTGACCAGCCCTGAGGAAAACTTTCGTCTTACCAATCTGCAACAATATTTTTTTTTTGCAATTAATATAAATAACCCACTTATTAAGGAAGAAAATACAGAAACAGCCACTTAGTAGTAACAACCAAAAGGAAGCTTAACAATTTGACCACAACAACACGAGAAGTATCATATATCCAAGGTTCTTGGACTCTCTAGATTTCTAGCACATGTAAGATCAGAGTAACAACACAAGAACATTATATTTTACACAAATTCTTATGAGCGGCGGTCTCTTTGAGAGACCATCTCTAACTGGGTTGGCCCATAAAGGAAAATGTAGAGTAAGTTACTCGGTGGGAATTAAGGATATTGTAAGTAGGCATTTAAGATATTGTAAGTAATGCACGCTTACTCGGTGGCATTAAGAATATTACAGGTAGGCCTTAAGGATACGGTAAGTAGGCATTAAGGATGATGTAAGTAAGCACTAAGGAGGATGTAAGTAGCCATTAAGGATATAGGAAGTAGGCATTAAGCTTTAATGGTTTGGGCCTGTGAGACGGTCTCTCAGGAGACCGGCTGTATGTAATTTTAATATACTGAAGACGTATTAAAATATGATACATGATACCTGATAGCCTTCAAGTCCCACTTTCTCCAGGAGCCTCTTGCATGCTGTGACTTCATCAGAACTATTATCAAAAAGTAAGAAAGTCAGTTTATTTTTCTTCCTATCAACAACATGAACAAAAAGAGACAAGCTTTACCTTCCATCTAGGACTTCTGGTGCAAGAATACCAAACCGGTCTAGAAACTCGAGGAAGGGTTTCCTAGTGGGATACCCAGCACAGCTAATCCTAATAGCCTCCAAGACTCCCTAAAATAGTATAACAAATCAAAACATCATATAGTGCATTTACGTTCATGTGAGAATAACCTAAATGGAAAGTGGGATATGTTATCCTCACCCCGCAGCGTAACTGTTGGAGAACATTCTGATTCTCAAAAATTGCAGGCTTTAGAAGATTATTCGGCTTCACACAACGTATGTAATGTGGTTCAGTAGCATTCAGGGTTTCAAGTAGGGATACCAATTGTTGCTGCATAGGACATATAGAACAACGTCATAAAGCCAACCATTATAAGAAATGATGCATTTAACGCAATATAGAAAAGGAAAAATTACGGTGAATAATACAACTTTTCGTTAATTTCCCTACAATAATACCAACTTTTGATTAACCATGAATAACACCAACTTAAGGGTGTTTTTTCCTATAATAATACCAACTTTAGTTTATTATTTAATTTAATTTACCAATTTTTTTGTCATATAATCTCCTATAGTTTGATTTTTAACATGTTAGGGATATCCTAGGGAAACACCCCTAGGTTGGTATTATTATAGGAAAATAAGCAAAGGTTGTATTAATCCTGGTAATTAATCCTATAGAAAAGTGACAACATACCTTAAAACGAGTACCTATAGATGAAAATTTAGATGACTTGGAAGATTCCTCTGTTAAAGGAGGAAACAAATTTGCAACAAAGGTACAACTGGAAGCACACAATAGTGCTTGGTGTTCAGCAACAACGTAGTCCTTGTTCTTATCCAGAAACAGTTCCGTTTGATACGTAACCTATAAAAAGGTACAAAATCGCTCAAGATGTGCAATTCAGAAACCACAACCTACATATGCTGAGTAAATTGAAGCTTACATCACCAGCATAGTGGCAGATAGTGAAATCACTACGAGCTAATTTGGGCTTGCTGAACCGTTTATGATTTTTATATGTCTGATACAGCTTCTGTGCAAATGTCTCGTGTGTTGATCTTGGGAACATACTGGAGAAAGAAAATTTGAGGAAGCAAAACTCATAATGAGAATCAATAGATCCATGGACAATGCTACATTTAAGGTTCTATGCTTCTAAAGGTCTCAGTCCGCTTACCAAGCTTCGTCCAGAAGCGCAATGATTCCACCAGGTTTCTGACAAAAAAGGGTTATAGTTAAGACAAGGTTTCAATTAGGAAGCAAAACAAGCCTATAAAACAGAACATGGATACTACAATCTTCGCATTATTTTCGAGTTGACTTAATTTTGACGGATTTATACAGTGCTAAATATTTACCAGTGGAATTAAAATTCTTCTCAACAAAACTGCGGAGACAAAAATCAAGGAAAAAACCAAGATACCCTTCCTTTAAATAGCGTAATAACATCTGACAAACCAACCTTTTCAATTAGATCCAGAACATCTTGATTATCAATAAATTCAATGTAGCTCCAATTAATTTTTTCTTTTTCATATTCTTCCTGCTCCATCTTGAAGACATGCTGAAAAAGAAAATTTTGATGGGTTACTTAAATATGAAAATAAGGGCATAAGAATTCTTAAACAAGATTGTGAATGAGTTCTTTATCAACAAACCTGATTAAAATGTTGCTGAAGCTTCTCATTCGTTAAATTTATGCAGAATTGCTCAAAACTGCAACAATATCAAACTTCACAGTTACTAGCCAGCTTAACCATTGATCGAGTTCCTCAAAAGAAACTTATGATAATAATAATAAAACCATATGTTATCTATAGAAATACTAATTGTATGGATAGTTTGTGGTGATATGACCTGCTAAAAAGTGGTTATCGAGGATTTCCAGTGCCACTATTAAGTCGAAGAATGTCAAATTATTACTAACGCGCAGTTTAAGCTGTGTTCGATGCAAGAAGTAAATATACTAAATTCAATCAGCTGCACAGAGACGTTTTAAAGGGTTCACTTGTATTTCGAGAAAGCATTCAAAACTCAGCAAAGTTAAGATCACTAGTGTTCTTAACAGTTTAAAAACTAGAAATTGATTATCAAAGTACCCCCATGTCTGTGGGTCCATCAGTTTATTATCAGCATTCGACGCTCTAATCTGCTATCTGTATGCATATCGTCAACTCCATGAGTACAAACGCGGATTATTTTTTTCCTAACTCTCACAAAAGACAACCCCACCTATCATAAAAAGTAAAGGCATACCAGTTAAGCACCTGTTTGTCTTGAAACTCTCAAATCCATAGATATCCAGCACTCCAATTATGGATTTTGAATTAGGATCTTGGCCAATTGAAGTATTAATTTTATCCACGAGCCTAGTACAAAATTAGTAATGGAATATATAAGAAACGGTAGAAAAATTAAACTATCATTCTTACAAGAATTCGTACAAAATAGAGAAAAATATACAAAAAGAATCATAGGTTAATATTCTTACCAGTCAAACAATCTAGAGTATACAATTTTAGCCAAAGCATCTCTACTCAATGCAGCAGACTCTGGATCCAAAGATTTGGTTATAGTCTCATCACGAGTCACCATTATGCGTTTACAAAGAGAATCTTCCAAAGCCTTTGCATCACACCTGAACAGCATAATGAATATAAAAAGTCAAGATCTGATTAGGATATGTCTGGAGATACTAATTTTGAAATTTGATTTGACGTTCAACAAAATTGATAACATGAGTTCTTTACATGAAAAGTTCAGCAGCAGTTTGCAAATGGAATCGGGACTTCTCATCTTTGGGCTCAGATGAATCCATTTCCTTCCCCTTTGTAAACTCAATGTTTCCCAAATGAAGGACAGCAGCCACAACCCGGAAAATTGCGTCCTGAAAATCAAAAGCATTAGATACCTTAACTCTGGACTAAGCTACATTACTTGGACTAATTTTGCTTTACGTACCCATTTCCGATCTTTGATACTTGAACAATATTATGGCACATAGAAACTTCATTTTAGGTGTAAAATTGAATATTTAGATGTATCCGACACTTGGACACGTACCAGTATCCAACATCAGTACTCGAGTCCTAGTAACATAGGGTCTAAGTCTAAAATAATGAGGGTCTTGCAACATGAGGGAAGGAATGTATAGAGGTACCTGCTCCTCGGGGCTAATTCCAACCACGTCCATTGCCCTTCTTGTTGCAAGGTATTCTTTGCCATCGTCAACCCCGTCCAACTCAATACAATTTGATTGGTTCAGATAATGAAACGTTCTTGGGTTACCCAACTTGTATCTCTGGACAATCTGAGTTGATGGAAGATATATCAGACAACAAGTCACAAACGAGATGTCGTGCACAGGCCAACAGCCAACTTCACATAGGAAAACACAAAAAATACACAAGAAATCATTATGATAGTATGATCTCCTTACTTCTTTTGGTGCAGCACAAAGCATGTAGAAACAATGATAGTTTCTCTCTGGATCAGATACTTGACAAACACGTGATCTTTCCAACAAATATGTTCTTATTGCTGCTCCAGATATTCTTCCATTCTTGTCAAATTGGATCTCAACAAACTTCCCAAAACGACTGCATATTGCAGAAATATATAAAGAAATGATGCAACAAAAACTCAAAATTAAAACCACTCCAGAAATCATTTCAGCTTCTACCTCGAGTTATTATTTCTGACAGTCTTCGCATTACCGAACGCTTCCAGTACTGGATTAGACTGCAACATCAAAAGGGATGTATATATATTAATTAAAAAAACCGGATGCAATAAATAAACATGTGTGATGATGATTTCGAACTTAAAGCAATGACAATTTCTCTAAATCGTGTCAAAGAAAAAGATATTACCTCGAGAACTTTTTGTTCAATACTTCTTCCTTCAGCGGCAGTAGCTCGACCACCCATATAGGCTAGATAACGCATAAGCAATTTTGTACTTTCTGTTTTACCAGCCCCACTTTCCCCACTGACTAAAATCGACTGGCTAATGCCCTCATTCATCATAAGCCTGTACACAGATGCAAAATATGGATTATGTACATAAACAGGCACTTGTATCGAAGTAATGTTTCAGACCATGATACATTGTGTCCATTATCCAACAGATTTTGTTTCTCAAAAAGAGAAGCAAAGTAAAATGTATTTTAAATACGAAGCAATAGGGAAAAGGTAGAGTTAAATAAATATGGGTCATTTCCCCTTAGTCAGCGAAGATTGAAAACATTTAGAAAAGAGTACGATACCGGTATGAAGCGTCTGCAATTGCAAAAGGGTGTGGACTTAGCTCACCAAAACCGGCCCCTTTATATTGCTCCATCATATGTACGTCATACAAGTGAGGTAGTTTTCTGAAAGGATTAATTGCTATCAAAATACTCCCAGTATAAGTCTGCCGACACAAAACTATCAATTAGTAACGGTCTACATATACTTCGATAGATGCCACTTTAGAAACTATGATCAATAAGTCGGACGCTCAATAAATTTATAGCGCCTTGTTAAATGTGATAACATTGCATCAAATTATTTCAGCCCTATAGATTTCAACTTGCAAGTGATGTAAATAACATACTCTGCACTATACACGGATAAATATACTTACATATATTTCGTTAATATCATATCTAGATTTCAAGTTTTGCAAAACTCCAGGTTCATGTAAATACGCCAACTTTGTCATGTCATCCACCCCACACTGAGGGGCTTCTGGGTCTTTGGGGTATGCATTTGAAGCATGAATTACAACCTGCATCTCACAAGATAGCAAAAAATCATCATAAATGGAGTAGGGACTAGGGAGGCAAGATGTATTCTTGAAAACAAACAAGATACAGAAATGGAGAAGGCTATATTATAAACAGACAGGTACTTTAAATAAGATTTAGATGGAAAAGGTAGCATACAGCTGACCTTACAATTCAACAAATAAAAAGCGTATATGGTTGAATTTAAGAGAAATTTCAAGACAAATTCATAGGCAGTCAGCAAACATGAGGTGTACACCATAATATAAGGCATTTCAGAACTCACCGTTTTCCCTGAAGTGCAAAGGACCTTTAAATCTTCACCTTTAATCTCAACCACTTCACCGTCTATCCAAGCATCATCAGGGTCCTCAATCCAAACTAAAGATCCAACGGATAAAGTGACGGAAGCAGCCTGAAAAAACAAAATAACTTCAGCTCCATGAAGCTTTATTGTCTCTGTACTAATAAACAAAAGAAACATACCGATGACATGCAAGACCTAAAAACTTGATCTTTATACGATAGTTAAGTAATATTTCATATATTAGATTGTGATAGAATATGCTTTTCATATTGGCTTCAACTTAAACCTCGCAAATTAGTCAAACTTAGTGTCAATTCAAACTTTTCTTAGCATATCCAACTAAGTCCTTCGCACCAAGCAACAATGGGATTATCCATGAGTCTCTCTCAACTTTTAAGGCTCACTAATGTGATCTTATATTAGAACACATTATTACTGAAAAAAAGAGTCTCAGACTAGAGTTAAGTAGTTGTTGCAAAAGTTTGGAATCTTCATACCGAAGTGTTGACCCTATTACCGATACTATCCTAAGTTATCGACTCTATCTTAGATTTATTGTTCTCTAATAATATCAATATGATAGTAGGTTTAAATAAAGGTTGTAAAGAGGTTCTTTTGTACAAAAAGATGACTCAAAAAGAGCTAATTGAAATTAAATCTTGAGGATAACCAATCATACAGTTTACATTATGTGATCCACAAAAATGAGACTCCATGATACAACATTCTAGAAAACAAAACCCTTTTGGATTTTAATCTCTAAACTTGCAATCCACGTGCTAACATAATCTTCTTCCCCGTGCTAAGTATAGAACTTCAATATCAAAGTCTAACAAAATTGACCACTAATATGGAATTGATGGTTCACTTGTTAATCAAGAGAAACCTCTACTAAGATGTTTCTACAACAAAACCAAACAACTTTGAGCAAATCATATGATTTAAAGGCAATGTGTGACATTAGTCATCAAGAGTTCAAGACATGTCTCAAATCTCAATTCTCTTTCTAGAATGAGCTTCGCCACACAAAAATTTCACACTTCTAGCATAATCCCATTACAGCAACGACAACAACACCAAAGCCTTAATCCCAAAAGATTTAGGAGCCATAACCCCTAGTGACAAATTTATAATCGAGGTTCACGTGACATAAAAATGTTCCACTCCATCTCCAAAGTCGGAATCCAAACGCCACCTCACATAGCAACAATTTGTGCAATATGAAACAGGAAAACAACAAAACAAGTACAAATTGAATTCAATGCATCCCATATTCCATCATACCAGCCACCAACCCTCAAATATGAATGTTCGAACAGAATTCGAAATCCCATAAAAACACCTCAAAACTCAACCAATAAAATCCAAACTACATTTTTCAAAATCATTTCCATCTGGCAGACATTTCTGCATTTTCTACTCATTGAGACAATTTCAATGAACATCAAAACCCATCATCAAAAACCATACTCCTCTACGGCACTCGATTCGCTCCATTGCGATTTTTATGCGAGTTTTCAATCTAAATGTAGCAAAATAAAAGGATGAAAAGTAGATCACAATCACAAACAAGGGCAGACGAATAAATTAAGCTTATCTTTTACAACCTCAAATTAGGCCTATTCTATACAAGAAATAAGCCAAAACAAATCACAAGCTCTAATTCTGCTTCGAAATATAGAAAAATCAATGCTCAAATGAAGAACCGATCAGTCAAACAAAGTCAATTAGCAGCAAAAAAACAGTCAACTAAATCAACAAAAATAAATCCAAACCAAAAACAAGACAAATGCAGCTAAATTTTCACAAAAATACAGTACTTAAAATAAATTATAACTAAAAAAATCATAGAAAAATTACCATTTTGATTTAATTCAGATCAAAGTACCCTGATTACTTCTCGATCTGGGCTTTTTTTTGCACCTTCCTACAATTAATTTCACTTCATCAAAATCCCAATGTTTTTAATCAATCCCAAATTAATAACAAAAACCCAAATCAAAATACCCTTCTTATTCTTTAATTAAACCCAAAAATCAAATCTACCCAGTTGCACTAAACTCTGTTTTTATCTGTTTTCTGCAGCACAAAGTCTTCTTTCAATTTTTTTGCCTTTATAAAATTTGTATAATCTTTTATCTCACTGAGAAAATGTAATAAATTATGAACTTCAAACTTCAATCTCCTTCCAAAATTAATTTTTGAAGAAAAATGGTTGTCTTGTGAGGAAGAAAAAAAAGGAAAGAAGGAAGAAGATTAAAAGTTTTAAACCCTGCTCAAAGCAAATAATAGTGGTTTACTAGTTTTCCTTATTTTTTAAAAAATATTTATTTATTTTAATACTTATTATTAAGCAATATTTGTTAAGTAGGTGAAGAAGCATAGCAGATTAATAATAACAATAATAATATTATTGAATTATTATTATTATTACTATTATTATTATTTGTTTGCACAACATTAATTTATTCATTTTTATACCTAATTGTTTTTATTTATTTACAAATGTAATTTATTTATTTATTTATATGATTTTTATCATTGAGGTAAGTCTTCCACGTAGATTTAGGGATTTCTTTCATAATGACCATAGTGTTGAATGTTGATTCCTGTTGCAGTACCATTTTAATTAGAGAAGACGTTGTCATACCCATTGATGTACGAATGTTAGTCGAAATTCTGTTGTCATGTATGTACCTTTGAGAAATACCTTTATTCTTGAACTATCCCAAATGATTTTCCGTGGTATGTTATCATACGCTTTCTCCGGATCGATGAACACCATATGCAAATTCTTCTTTCGCTCCATGAACTTTTCCACCGGTCTTCTCAATAGATGAATAGCTTTGGTGGTTGATCTTCCCGAATGAATCTGAATTGGTTCTCACTAATCCTCATCTCTTGCTAATTCTTTTTTCAACCACTTTTTCTTACATTTTTATTGTGTGGCTTAGAAGTTTGATTCCTCACTAGTTCTAAAAGATTAACATTTATAATTACTGCCCAAAAATAAAGTTACAATTTTACAAACGATATTTTATGTAGTCCGTCACAACATTGTTGAGAAATTGATAATTAAGAGAGAACACTAAGATGTGAGAAAAAATATTGGTGTCTTGTTTGATTCTGCGCATCTTGGTTTATACTTTATAAGCATCTCAATTAATATCTATTTTAAAAGAAATTAATTAAATAAAATGAAAAACTTTTTTCAATTTTTAATCTAAATATTAAATCAGCCTATATTAAACCGTCTCACGATAAGACTATTATAATAAAAAACTTACAGAAAATCTTATGAGAGACGGTCTTTTTGAGAGACAATCTCTAATTGAGCTAGCTCATAAAAAAATATAGGGTAAAAGTATGCATTAAACTTTATAAATTGGACATGAGAAATGTCTTGCAAAGAGACGGTCTCTCAGGAGACGTTCGAAAGTGGGGCCCTCAAATGACTTGTTTGAAATATAACCTACTCATGATTAAGTTAGTATTCTTTGGGTCGGTGGAATATTGGTGTCTACTTGTTACTGTCTATCTAATTGCAAAACGCGTCGTTAGCATCTTTCAGAGTACATAATTAATGATTAATTATCAACCTTAGATTTTTTTTTAAATAATATCAAATTCCATAAATAAAGAGTTATACAACATTTATATTAGATACAAATCATTTAATTATCGACTTAATAAAGAGTCATACCTGATTCATTAATTATCGACCTTAGATACATCTACTCATCGATTAGTTTTTGTGAAACGATAACATTAAATGTAAAAAGTACAATATAATAAAAATGAAGAAAATGATAAATATTATGTTTTCAAATTATTTGACATTTAATCTCACTAGAAAAAAAACCGTCTCTCTTTCCCTCTCATTTTCTCTCATCTCTTACTAAAAAAACCTAATCTCCATTTTTGATTTGGGGCTATCATCAACCTTTTTGGTTGATGGTAAGCCCCTAAACTTGTCCGTTTTAAGCGTTTAGAATATGATTAGAATAAGTATTTGTCCTCTCCCTATAGGAGAATTGTTCTACCCATCTATTGGGTTCATTCTACCCATATATTGGGTTTTGATCTCTCTCTTTATGAGACTTTGGAGTTACAAAGTTTGGTTTGTAATTGATTTGTGGGTAGAGATTCATGTGATGATGCAGAAGACACTAAAATTGCAATTACTATCAACTACATCAAATTCAATTCTATCTCAAGACTACAATAGATCGAAAGACCCCCTCGTAGAAGGCTGTCTCAAACAGCGATGTAGAAGAGGATGTACAGAATTGTCAGATCTCATATACAACGATCGTAGTTTTGTTAACTTTGAATTATCTTTGGTTAAAGTTGTTATGTACTTGTTAATTTTTATCTCTGATGTAGATGTCGTATGACTCTTTATTAATGAATCAGGTATTATTCAAAAAAAAAAATTATTTGACATTTCACGAGAAATTTCAAGTATTTAATTGTTTTAATAAAAAAACACATTTAAACTAATAAGTAATTTTATGCGATAAAAATATGTTGATAATGATAATATAAATATAAATAAATATATTCATCCATCTATATTGCTATATTATATAAAAGTTATATACTAAATGAATTAAATTAATAAGTAATTTATGGGACTTGTCATATTCGAGTCGAATATAGATTTTTTAAAAGGAAATTCTACATGGTAAGCACGAGAAAAGAAACGTCAATGGTAGCCAATCTTATTTTTTCTACAAAATAGCACCTAACTTTTGCAAATCCGTAACTATATTGCACCAAAAATGTTTAATAGCCGTTAAATCTGGAAAATACAATTTTGCCCTTGTTTAATTCTAATAAAAGGAAGCTTTACTAAGAGTTCAACTCTCCAAAATTTTACCCCCTTATTTTTAAATCACATATTTGCCAAAAAATTATTATTAACATCATCATCATTATCATCATACCCAGTGTATCCCACTCATAGACTATATCTATGGTCAGGGTCTAGGGAAGAAAGATAGACGGCGTCTCATACCCATAAGGAGAGGGCGGTCAAAAATAGAAATTAATGGCATCTTCACCATTTGAAAGAAATCATCATCAACCCATTTGAATGTGTTACCCTCTATTGAGAGACCGTCTATTATACTATAGACGTCTCTCAAGAGCCCAGCCCATAACTCCCTTTTAACCTACAAAACCATCAATCAGTTTTTTTTTTTTTTTTTTTTAATTTATCAATTGGCCATCCCCAAATTTTGAGACGTCTATTATATGTGTTATCTTAAAAAAAATAAATATATATAGTTATAACTTATATTTGTTACATCACGGGATATTTATAATTAATAGTGAACTACTTTAGTTAATATACAAAGCAAAGTTAGTTTTTAGTAAATGTTATAATCCATTAAATTAAAATAATAGAATATGTTTCATATCAATATTGTGTCCTATTCATATTTATTATTCACAATTGTTCAAAACACATAAAATTTTTTCAATTGTTCGAGTAATTTTGAAAACTTTATTAGTACTAGATTTGATCTATAATTATATTTAAGTCTAAATTAGATTTAAAAAAAAAATAAAAGTACATTTAAAATTATATTCGATATAGAAGTCCAATGGGTCAAAATCTTTAATGAATTAAAAATAAATCTCAATCTAATTCTAAATTTATTTATTTTTTTAATTTAAAAATTAAATTGATTGAGCCATCCGTAAAATTAAGGTCACATATTGAGAATGTGGCTCCCAAGAGCGATTAATAATCATAAATTCTTTTAAAGAACGGTCTATTTAAGAGACCATCTCTAATTGGGTCGGCCCATAAAAAAATATATAAAGTAAGAATAGGAATTAAACTATAATGGGTCGAGCCTGAGAGGTGTCTCTCAAAGAGACGGTCTCTCAAGAGACTAACGGATTAATAATAGGAGTAACTTTTGTTTTTTTATTTTGGAAAATTTCATGCCTCCGTATCTTTCTCAGCGGATGACTCCTAATGTTCATGCCTGTAAAAAGTAAATGAAAGTTCAAACATTTATAAGCAAATGAGGCAAAATCCGTAACTTAAATCCTAAAAATTAGGATAAGTTTGAGCGGGTCTTTGTGCATGTCACATTGTCACCCCAATACCGGTTTTGGATCCATCAGTAAACACAAATTTATACTTCCTTCGTTCTGATTTACTACTTGCTACCATTGTATGGACACAAAGATTAAGAAGTTACTGTACAATGATGAGTAATAGGTGGAAAGTTGCTTTTTTGGAA
This sequence comes from Amaranthus palmeri, assembly GCA_019776075.1. Taxonomy (NCBI): domain Eukaryota; kingdom Viridiplantae; phylum Streptophyta; class Magnoliopsida; order Caryophyllales; family Amaranthaceae; genus Amaranthus; species Amaranthus palmeri. The sequence goes on along the minus strand of JAAKBH010000271.1, from coordinate 1,806,377 downwards.
TTTTTTTAATATTATTTGTTGAAAAAAAACAGGAGTAATTAGATATGGAATAGGATAAAAATAAGAGTGGGTATAACTTTAAATGATTGGTTTTATACAAAAAAGCAAATATATATATATTATTACATTTTTTTCGTTAGTATAATTTCATGATGATATTACATTTATGTAATGCACAAATATTTAAAATTTATGTCTAAAAAAATCCACTCTACAAATGTCGTGCAATGCACGGGGTTTATACTAGTTGTAATATAATTTCGTTGGGACTGTACACATGAACAACTTGGTATGTAATTAAATAAATGAGAATGTTTCGATTTCACTATATCATACCGCTAAATTTAGTAAATATTAAACTTCCAATTTGACACCTCTAATTTCTAACCAGAACACAATAATATTACAGCTAACATAAAAAAATTGTTTTTAACGAAATTCATGCATAGCACGGGCATAATTCTAATATTCTTATAATATGTATTAGATGGACCATTCAACTCATAAATAAAACGCATCTTTTTGGTACAGTGAAGAAAGTGGGTAAAATAACCCAATCTTTACAAGTTGTTATCGAGTCATCACCTTTTTTTTCTTTTGAAATTACAAAAATATCCTTGAATTTAATTTCAATTATAAAATAAAAAATGATTAATATTAAATTAAAATTATTGGTAATAATTAAAGTAAATAAAAATTATTAATTATAAAAAATAAATTATTTTTAAAAAAAATTGAGAAATGAACCTAGTTGCATGTTTTGAGCTAAAATTTAATACATATTTGCTTTATTGCGATAACTTTTGATAGGAAAATTATAATAACGCAATGTTTAAGGTATTAGAAATTGGACTTCAAGAGATTTCAATTGATATATTACAATGCAATGTTTACGGCATTCAAAACTAGACTTTAAGAGCTTTTCAATGATATATTATATTCCAATTAAATAACCGAGCTTGAAATGACAATCGTTTTAAGTTTTCTTGTGCCGAAATTTGATACATGTTAATTCTTTGGGTAAACCAGTTGCGATTCAGTCGTATGTTTTACACGACTACCGCAGTCCAGTCATGTATTTTACGCGACTCTACTGCGGTGTAAAATTGTTAAGCCTAACAACAAATTATAGAAGTTGTAACTTGTAACAAGCCTTTTAAAAAACAATGTCAAGATTAAAACAGAAAATAAAAGGAGAATACAGACTCATTTGACATCTGCACCATCTTCAATTGATAACTTCATTAATATAGAGTTCGAGAAACTTAAATTTAATGCCGAAATCGGAGTTGGGAGACAAGGTTTTCTTGCATGATGAAATCAGTAAGCTTATGATATGTTGTTTGACACAAGTAGAGATGTTCAATGGGGTGGGTCGACCCAATGGGTTAAGGGTTGGATCATATAATAACGGGTTATTAGCGGATTGGGTCAATAATGGGTCGGGTCATTAACGGGCCTTGATGTAAAGGGTCGAGTCAGGCCGAATCGGATAATTATAAGAATTAATTATTATTATTATATACATAGATGGGTCAATCCATCGGCCATAAAATATAATAAAAAAATTATTTTATAAACTTTTAAATAAGGGTCAAATTGAGTCGGATTTAAATGGGCTTGACCCGCCCCGGCCGTTTAACATTTGACATGACCCATCTCGCCCCGGCCCATTTAAATTTTGAACCGACCCGGCCCGTTGAACAGCTCTAGACACAAGTACAATTATAGGGTCTTATGATGTGTTGTTGCCTGATGAAACAATAACAAGTTTTTAGTACGATGTCATTCGAGGCTTATGATATGTTCTTGCAGCATTTACAATTACATTTCTGTTTTTAGGTTGTCATTTTATTTGTGTTATTGTGTGCATCATAGACAGCAGTACTCAAATACCTAGTTTAGTTTTGATACCCAGGATTTTAGAAGACACTTTAATCATCACTTTTAAGTGCCCATTTTTTTCCATTTGATTGGCAGCATTCCTTCAGCACCTATCAAAAGAAGAGAGTTACATAATTAAGATTATATATAAATAAATTATAAAGTAACAAACAGAAGCAAAACATGACTCACCTTTTGTAATTCATTTTTGGTAGGCAACTTCGGCGACTTATCTATGAAAAATCCCATCATTTGAGTTTTCATCAGCATTGCATTGGGTTTAGATAAACGGAAACAATCAATAACTAGTTTCCTACAAGGGAAATGAAAAATTTTCAAAAATCTAAATTGCTAAACACAAGTAGAAAACGAAATAAAATGACATCTGACTATGATATCTTCTTTACCGTAAAAAAGTATAAAATAAAAATAAGTACCTTAACGGATCTAGTTCTGGATGCGTTGGAGATGACTTCAACACGTAGACGCCATGGACATCTATCGCAATGTCAGATAAAACTGATTTAATATTATCCTCATGGATAACATTGGCAGCAACAACGTCAGTGTCTCTTAGAATCTGTTTAATTCTCTGAAAACTAGCAACAAATATAATCCATCATTATAAATGTCATTGATAAAAACTAGGAAAATTACAAAAAACTACCTATTCTAATGGGTTACTTGCAAAAAACTACCTATTCCAATTTTTTTTTGCAAAAAACTACCTTATATGATATTTTTGTTATCAAAAGACTACCACTTGACGGAAAACGTTAGTTGACCGTCAAGTGAGGCGTTGACTTGGCATGTGATGGTCATTCTTCTTTTCCTTCTCTTTCTCTACAATACCATTTTCTTTCTTTTCTTTCTTCTCCTGGGTTCCATTGATTGATTCAAGAGCTTAGACAGGAACAAACTCAAGTGAAGGACAGAAGCTAATAATCAAAAAATGATACAACTCCATCTAATATAAAAAATAAAAAATAAAAAAACTTTAAAGATAAAATAAATAATATAATTATCAAAACTTAGTTAACTAAATTATTTAATATGTGTTTAAATTTTCTATTACAATACGATTATATGACTCTTCAATCATTGTTTTATAACAAAGGTATAATACTCGGTAATATAAATATAAAAAATAAAAAAATATTAATCAAACTATATAAAATAAAAAATAATCTTTCGTTTGCCGCCATCAATCCACCCTATCTGCTCTATTAATCATCCTTACTTGAATCTTCTGTAATGCTCTAGATTTCCGTTGTAGGAGACATGTTATTGATCTTTTTCGCTTTAGTACGCCAAATGCAAAGCTGTCGAAATCCTATTTACATGGAGCTACCACGTTAGCACTTGGAGTGATGCCTACTATAACAGACTTACTGAAGGTAAATGTTAAAACACTCTTGTTTTAGTGGATTGCAATTGTAGTATTGTACAAATTCGGTAATGCTGAATTTCATCCGATTTATGTAAAGTTTATCTTTAGCTTTTCGGGGTAATATCCATAACTAGGAGACTAAAACACTGACTGGATGTTTTTCCTCTTGTTTTGATAGGTCCTCAAAGAATGTTGTGTATCCAGTGGAAACAAATGGGTACTAAAAAGTGGTTGACTAATATAGTTTGTACTCAAAAATTGGAGACCAATGTCAGTTTAAAATTAGACACAACTTTATATTTTTAAATGTCATACGTTGAACATTAAAACATATGCTCTAGTTGTATAAATAAACCACTTCATACATCTCTCTTAGTTGAAAATTAAAACATATGTTTTCAAAAAAAGATTTTTTGATCGGTCTCTTAGGTCTAGCCTATCAACGCTTAATGTCTACTTGCAACAAACAAAATTATATAGTAGCGGTTTAGTAATAGTTCAATAGTCCAAAATTTTACCACATATTTTTAAATCACATCTTTGATAATAAGTATTATTAACATTTAATAAAAGAAAAAATTACTTTTATTCTAGACCCGACCTATTATATATATTACAATTTTAAATTTACTTTTATATTTATTTAAACCCAATTTAGACTTAAATATTAAAGATTAAATCTAGTACTAATTAAGTTTTCAAAATTACAGGAACTAATGAAAAAATTGTATGTGCGTTGAACAAGTGTAAATAATAAATATGAATAGGACACAATATTGAGACGAAAATACGAAATATATCCTATTATTCTGATGAATCATAAAATTTTACTAAATACTAACTTTCCTTTGTATATTAACTAAATTAGTTCACTATTAATTATAATCATATCCCGTATATCCCGTGAAGTAAAACATATAAGTATTGTTTAATTCAAATTATTTCAAATACCATGGGATGTTAACACTAGTGGAAAAAACCTCATTATTGATGTTTTTAGGGCCTTATATGCTGCTATTTTACTAAAGACGGTTCTCAAAAGCGCAATCCACTTTCCTTTTTTAGTAAATATAGTTACTATTTTTTTTTGTAAATTTAAATATTGGGTTGGCCCAATCTTAAGACGTCTTTTATAAAGACGGTCTCAAGTAAGAAGTTATGTAATTAAAAAACTAGTATAATTGGCCTTTATATAAACTCATCTCACGGTGAGAAGAAGGACTGAAAATTTATTGGGTCAAATTTAGAAAGAATTGGATAACAGATGATTTGGGTTATAGTATACTTTTAGTTTTGGGCCATGAAATAAAATAAATAAAGAGGCCTCCCCGCCTAGTCTTAAACGTTACAGAATGTATAATAATATTAGCCGGTCTTATATATGAAACCGCCTCACCATAAGACGAGTTTAACAAGTAAGCCCATTTTTTTAAGTAATTACTTTAAATTGTAAATGATCACTTTAAGGTTATTGGTGATAACTTTAAGACTATAAAAATCATCACTTTAAAAATAAATTTAAATTGGGTCAACCTAATTACAATGGTCTTACTGTGAGACTGTCTCATATGAAAATTTGTGTAATACTCCCTCCTTCCTTAAAGAAGTTTCCATTTGTCCTTATGGGGTATTTCATTTGTTATTCCCATAAAGAATCTTTCTTTTTATGTCACAAATTTTGAACAAAAACAATTTTATTCTTCACTTTAATATTTTTATAATACTTTTATACCCCACATATCCTTTATTAACTAATGATGCAAATCTGGAATGTGGATTAACAATAGTTTGAAGTATAAAAATTTGGGATTTGGATTAATAATAGTTTAAAACCCAAAAACGAACAAAATAAATTTGGAATTTGGTAGAATTTCCAAAATTGTAAAGGATGGAAGAAAATTTCAGTGTTACAACCGGAGTAAGAATAACGTGAAACAGTGAGTCTAACTAATAATGCAAAAAAGAGATGCACAAAAATGAGACACATCTCTTATCTACATCTTTCTTCACCAACCAATATGGATTTTCAACCAAAACATATTCACAAATCACAAATATAAAAATTGTTGATTTTTCAGCATACGAATAGAACTCTTTGACCGTACTCTTCTACATGGTTATGAGTTGTGATACACTGGGTACGATGATGATGATATACATTGCCCTTATGTATCAGAAAAATTTGAAGATCAGTAGATTCAACTTCAATTCAATTAATTAAGAGTATCTGTACCGAGAGTAATGGAATAGGAAGAAAGTGAAGAAATTCAGCCAAGAAGACGAAATGATGATGGCCCTTACGTGGAACGACGTGGCACAAAGCATGGCTAAAACACTATTCACTTTCCAATTGTGATTAATAGTGTTATCTTCTTGCTCTCTCACACACACACACATATATATATATATATATATATATATATATATATATATATATAATATATAATAGGAAAATTTACCCAGAATAATCCAAACTATCATCGATTTTCCTACAATAATCCCAACTATCAGTTAATCATGAATAATCCCAACTATCCTATCATTTTACCTGAAGTGTTGTTGAATGAATTCTGACCTATTGTTCCGGTTACTAGCCATTCATTATTGGGTTATTCTCACTTATAACCCAACATCATCTTCCTCTAATGCTTCTTTCCTCCATTAAAACAATATTTCTCTTTTTATTATTTTTTTTCATCTATCTTATGCTATAAAGAGCATAACTACATCTCAATCCTCAACATTTTCAGCCCAAAAACTCCATTTTCAGGACCATTATAGTTAAGTAGCACAGTAGCACACAGTAGCTTTAAGAAAGCACTAAGAAAGCATATTAAATAGCCCATAAAACAGCAGCTACAAAAGCTCCATCAACAGTTACAAAACAGATCAAAAAACACCACTTTCACCAGCTCACAAACAGCAAAAAATTTAGAATGCATAATTGGAAATGAAAAGGAGTAATTTAAAACCCTAAATTAATTTTACAAGATTAAGAAAACTTATCATTGATTGCTATATAATGAAGGTCGAAAATTAATAAGTTGATTCGGCGTCGTCAAGATTGATGAAGCAAGAACTAAGCTTGCTCCAATGGAGGTCTGAGAAAGATTACTGGAATGGGAAGGAGGAGTTTGGGATTTTGGTATAAATTAGACAAAATAAGATTAAATCATTTAAAAAAAAGGAAATTAACTTAATTTTTATTAGCAGGTTACAAGTCATCCAACAACACTCCCGGTAAAACGATACAATACATGGGATTATTCATGGTTAATTAATAGTTGGGATTATTGTAGGAAAATCGATAATAGTTTGGATTATTCTGGGTAATTTTTCCTATATAATATATATATATGTTGAAGTGGCCATGTGTTCCTCACATTTGAGTTGTCCCACATCGGAGAAAGAGAAGAGTATGCATCACTTTATATACTCAAAAAGTAAATCCTACTATTACCGATTGGTTTTAGTAGTGAACCATCTTTTATGAGTGGACTACTTCTCCTTCTTATTTGGATTACCAGACCCATTTACTAAATTCTATCAATATATATATATATATATATATATATATATATATATATATATATATATATATATATCCTCAATCTCTGTAAGCCATTTATCCTATCTCGTTAATCCTTCTTCGTCTGCCGTTATTAATCTTCAACATTACTCTGTGAGTCTTAATTCTTGTATCTTATGGAATTTTATCATTTTTTTTGTTGAGAAGGAATTGTATTTATTAATTTGTTCTTAAATGTTGATAATTTTGAAAATTCTAGATGAATTTAGTTTTGATTTTTTTTCTTTTGAATTTTGATATTTGTAGGTTATTGTTTTTGAATACAGGGATTTAGGAATTTTAGGGTTTATTTTGAAATTGTTCTTAATTTTTATTTATAGGGTTTATTATATATGATATTTAGAGAGATTTTTTTAGATTATTGATTGATATTTGATATTGGCAACAGGAATAGCTCACTTGCTTACTCTCATTTGTCGAGGAGGTCTTAGTAAATAACGGTGATTTGCGAAGTTAATAAATTACATTTATGTGGTATAATTTGATAAGGTAGAAGTTTTGTGATTTTAATTTACTTTTTTTTATTTTGTTTATTTTATTACTATTTTTTTGTTTTGTTGTAGTGATTTACAAATCAGAGTTATTGATTAGGAATTATTGGTCCCCTGTCTATATGTTTGATTATTAGTGTTAATCCTTCAAAGAGTGCTTTAATTTTATCTAAAATTTGTTATATAAATAGAAAGATTTTTATTGGCGGAACAAATAAAACAAACTAAACTTGCAAATAGGAACAATATTGTTATATTAATGATAAGGGAGAGATTAATTATCATGAATTTGTTATGTAGGCTAAAGATTAGGGGATTTTAAATGTATGTCTTTTTGAGGATTTATTAATGAAAAAATTATCTAGTACATAATTCGATAAAAAAAAGTCATAATTTTTTTTTTAACATTTATCAAACATTTTTATCAACATTTCATTTTAATTTAATTTTTTTTTAAAAAGAGCATGCTATAGCAAGTCATTTCATTACCAGGTTTACTCTAGGAAAATACCATTTAAAGTTGAGATTATTCGTGTTTAATCAACAAGTGTGGTTATTGTAGAAAATCATGAATATGTTGAATTATTCTTGATAATTTTTCCTTTATTATTTGGAGTAAATACGTAGAAAAGGTTGTTATTATTATTGATACTTTTATCATTTTTTTAAGGAACTCAAATTGTTTTTTTTTCAATGAATAGGTACTTTTATTATTGATATGATGATGCTTACTTGTGAAAGAACAGAGGTGTTAGAGGACAAGTATTTCATTCCAGACATCTTATGGATGGAAATACTGGCATATTTGCCAACCAAAACTTTGTTACAAATGAGGTGTGTTTGTAAAACATGGTGTTCTTTGATTGACTCTCATTATTTCACCTATAGGCACCTAGAAATTTACAATAAGAACAATCGTAATAATAATCGTCTTAACATTTACGCGTTTTACGGTAGACTGATTCGAAGTGTACAAAATTCATTCATAATCTATCAAAGCGACAATAATTACAAAAATCAGATTTCATGCTTACCGGATCATGATATGTTTAATCGCTTTTATCATGAAACCGATATAGTTAATGGATTGATGTTGGTAAGAAGAGAAAGATTTTGGATTCAAGATGAACAACTTTTTTTATGGAATCCTTCCATATATAAATTATTGGAAATTCCTCCTTGTCCTCTCACTAAAACATATTCAAAATTGGATTTTAATTTTTGTCTTGGATTTGTACCTTCGAATTTTGATTATAAAGTACTTGTCTTTAGAGAGCATAAAGAAGGAGAAATGTTAATAGTTGAGATGGCAATTTATTCACTAAGGGAAAATTGTTGGAAAGTTAAACCAACTTGGGTTAATGAATTAGGAAGATCTTTGGCTTTTAAAAAGAATTATGATTCGGGTGTTTATACACATGATAATGTTGTTTACTCGCAAGGGGAGGTTTACTGGAAGCCTACTTTATTATTCAGCAGTAAAAATCTTATTTATTTCGATTTTGAAGATGAAACGTTTGGAATTAAAGAATTGCCTGTTGTTCTTAATGACGATTATTTGAAAATCGTATTCGTCTTAAGTGGATCATTAGCGGTTCTTGGTATTTCTTATTCAGAAATTTGTATTTGGGTAATGGATAAGCAAGAATGGTGCCAATATCTTGTTAGAGATTCAAATGTTAAACCACATAAAGAAGCCTATGCAATCTTCAGAATTTTTGACAAATATCATAATATCGTATATGATGAAAGGAATCATACATTTTTAGCATGTTGTTACGATGAATTGAAGTCGTATAACATTATAACTGATGAAGTTCAGCACCTGAAGAATTCTCACAGGATTAGCTACTTTGGTATTTATGTGGAGAGTTTGGTGCTACTTAACCAAGCTAAACTCAAACGATGATCAACTTTTGAATGTCAAAGTTGTATGATTTGTGACAAGACATGTGCTATAATTACTAAATTACTAAATTTTAATTATTAATAGATGTAGTTTTTATGATTGTTTTGGTTATATTATTATTAGCTTAATTTTTATCTTGCCGGCTATTGCGTGTTTATTTTGTGTTATCATGCTTTGCTTCCTTTAAATTCTTGCTTTTATGAGTATGATTAGTCATTTCTAGATAGAATCTATCATCATACAATAAAGTAATTGAAAAACCACTTTGACACGTGGCATATTTAGAATGAAAGTTGAGGATTTCTAATTATTTGCCACGTGTCATTTTAAATTATATTCCTGAATTAATTTTTTTTGTTATTAGCTCAATTATCATTTACTTTAAATTTTCATTGCTAATTTTTAGCTTTGATTAAATTATTAGTATAATCTTCAAAAAAAAAAAAAAATTATTAGTAGAAAATATCCTTACCTATCCCTTATATTTATTACTCCTTCCGTTCCTATTTGATCTTCCTATTTGGATTTTTCACAAAAATTAAGAAAAATGGAATCTTTAGTAGTAGTGGATATTATTTTAATTATATAGTAGTAAAAAGTAATGATTGTATTGGAATTATGAAAGAAAAAAATAATTAAATATAATGTAAAGTAATGATTGTATTGAAAGTATGAGAGAGAAAATAATTAAATAGTAATATGAAGTAAGGAAAGTGGGGTTTTAAGGGGTAAAAGTGAGATGAAAATTTTTCAAAATTAAAAAGTATTCTAAAGTGGAATAACTTTTGAAACTACCCGTTATAGTAAGGTGGAAGAACATAAAGGAACGGAGGGAATACTTATTTTCACCATTCAAATATATAAGACTTTAACTCTTCATTATATTTACATATAATTCATGTGGGATTAATTTTGAATTATCTACTTTGATCAAGTACGTAATTTTTTAATCTAATTGTGAAATACTTTTTTTTTATATATCTAAATAATTAATAATTATGCTAAGAAAAAATTATCAAAATAATTAAATTACTATATATATGAAAATTTAAATATTCTCGTGCATTGCACGGGTATTACACTAGTAGTTTTTAAGAGAGAAATACATTGGGCATTATGATGATGACTAACTAATCTAAATATTACATTAAGGGTAATGTGCCCATAAAAGGAAAATGGTGAAAATAACTGAGAATTTGAAGAAAATAAGCTTATTTGGAAAAATATTTCTCAAAATAACCTTCGAAAAATTAATTTCCAAAATAAGCGTCTTCAAGTCCAATGTTAAGATTTGGTTGTATTCACTGTTGCTAACAGCTTATATAAATTTTTAGCCCGTTGTATGGGACTGTCTTGCGGTGACATAATTTCAAAATAAAAGCTTATATAAATTTTTATTATTGGGTTATTTAACCCATGTATGAGGGATGTCTCACGGTGATATTGTCTTATATAAGAATTTACGCAGAATATTTTTTTAAAAAGAAAACTTTTTTTGTAAAAATATTCTCAAAATGAGTTTGGAAAATTTTTATTGTAATACCCCAACCCATCAGACCGCCGATGATTATCCATGGAGATTGTATACTAGCCTTACAAACCAACACATGTTTTTTCTGCACACTTTGACCCCACTCGTAATTGCTCCCTACTAAACACACTTAAGTCTTAACTGTGAAGTTCTTAGCAAATAGACTTCCTAGAAAAGAAGATGCACCATGTTGATATGAGTAGTTTATCTATCATTTTTAAAACTCAATTCATGGTATCACATTTTCCCCCCAAATAATTGTCTCTTATTCCTAGCCTGAGGTATGGTAATGTACGCTGTTAGCAACAGTGAACAATTACTTAAATTGAGTCAAAAAAACTTGCTCATTAATCACCCCTTATTACTAACAGCTAGACCTGGGAAAACGGTCGGTCGGTCGGATTACGGGTCGGGTCACTTTCGGTCGGGTCATTTTCGGGTCGGGTCATTCTCGGGTCGGGTCATTTTCGGATCGGGTCACTCTCGGTTCCGGGTCGGTCGGATTGACCTAACGGGTTATGACTTATGAAATTTTAAAAAATTATTTTTCCATATTTTATCATTTATGAAACTTTTTTAATAAAAAAAACTATTTCTCATATCTATGACATTAATCCACATATCAATTAACACAGTATCAAAGCCTTATATGTGATTGAATTCAAGTTATAAGAAATCAGTAATTGCGACGCTCGTTGTCTAAACTTTAAATCTCTATGTATAGTTGGATTTGTAAGATACGTGTCACATTAGAGAAACCAGATGTGCGATTTTCTAAAACTAGTTGGTATATCATGTTAAGTGTAAAGAAAATAAGGAAATTAATATTTATTTTGAAAGACTTGTCATATACGTGATTTATAAAAGTTATTGCGTTTATTAAAGTTGTAACGTTAGATAAAAATGACGTCAAATATCTTTTCATTTTCTCATAAAAAATATTTTCACAATTTCAGGTTGAAAAGATATACAAATAACTAAGTACTTATTTCGATTTATAAGATACACGTTTTATAATCTAAGCTAGCGACATTTCTTTTCTAAAAAGCTCATTTTAATGTGCAAAACGTTCTTATAAATTATATTGATTTGCTTACTGAAATGTAGAAGAACAAAAAACTCATTTCACTGATTTAACAAGATATATGTATTCAATTAAGATGATTATAACGTCCTTTTTTTAAAGAAAAATAATTACGATGGATAAAAAGATGTTAATTGCGTATTTTTTAAGATCTATTAATGAGTTTTAAGGTTCAAATGATATAGTCAATATGTTTAGATAAGTTGAAAACAAAAATTTAATTTGAAATGAATTCTAACATTGAGATTACTCTAAAAATTGACATTAAACCTGTCAAAACGGGTCGGTCGGGTCGGTTGTCGGTCGGGTCATTTTCGATCGGGTAATTATCGGGTCGGTCATGTTTCGGGTTAAGTCGCTTTCGAATCGGTCGGGTTCGGGTTTTAGCGGGTCGGGTCTCGGGTCCATTTTCGGGTCGGATCAAATTTTCCCAGGTCTACTAGTAACAGCGGACTATTGAAATACAAAGTCATCAACATTCAAGTAAATCAAAAAAAGCCAACCGAGCGATCACACGCAGGCGATACTTGGCTGCATTTTTGACTCAATTTTAGTTATCACCCACTGTTAACAACAATGGACATTACCAATTTGTCATACAGTTTGGACTAGAAGACACTTATTTGAGATATATAATTTTTCAAAAATTATTTTATAAAATTTCTTTTAGAAAAAAAGCTTGTTATTCAAAACTTCGCTAATTTCATGTCCACCCAGTCCACCCATAGGCCAAGCCCCATCATGGATATTCAATCCATTAATAAAATGACAAAATAATATTAACACGATACCCTAAATATGATGACAACGATCCTCACAATTTTCTTATATCTCTTATAATATTCAAACTGTCACTTTATAGGCTGCCATTTCACTTATATATATGGGTACATCACATTTAAACAATCTTATAAAGTATATGTGTTTCATTATTTTTTTATCACTTTAAAAAGACCGAAGATGCACCAATGATAATGGTGAAGAACCTTATATATGGGGGATCTTACGTTAAAACAATCTCGGAGAAAGCACGGATATAATATGTCAACATATACAAAATATTGAATGAATTGATGACTATGATTTATGACTATTTTCTACTTTAGAAGCCAGATCATAATTACTTATTTATAATCAAGGTACGTTATAAGGTGGAAAAAATTATTGCGGCATTTCACCTAACTACTCAATAGTAATTACAAAAATATTATAACTAGTTTTTTTTGAAGATAAAAAAAATATTATAACTATTAAGTAATAGAGAAATCACATGTTAAAAAAAAACTGATTAAAAGGTTTTAAATTCATAGTATACTAAATCAAAGGTATGTTAGTTTTAGATCATATTCATACTATGAACAGAAAAACTAGTGCTCCTTCTATACCGAGCATCAAAATGGCAGGAGATCGAGCGAACAAGGGAGTAAGTCTTCTAGCTTGACGAAACCGGCAGCAATATCGAATCTACAAGGTTCAGCAATTCAGTTTTGTTAAACGTCTCGACTGAACCGCAGAAAAAAGAACACAACTGCATCGTAATAAGAGATGTCACATAATTCGCTAATCGCCTGGTGAATATTAGCAAATAAAAAAAAGCGAAATATGGTCGGTTTTAGGCTATTTTGAACCATTTTGAGCGAATTGCGAATCCAAAAGGCGTAGTAAGTAGAAAATTATGTTTCATTGAAGCAACATATACCTGGCGGCTGGCGGGTATTTCAGTGTTGTAGAGAAGTTGGAAGATTTTTCAGCAAAGATCTTTGGGGACTCCGTCACCACTCTTTAGTACCCAAGCCCCTCCCTTTGATACGCAAAAATCGGTGATGACCTATTAAGAGACGACATCAACACAAAGAAAAAGCATCAGAACAGTGTCTTAGATACGGGTGAGAGGCATATTTAGGATTATAAAGCAAAACGTAAAACTGTTGTAACTACACGAAGTTCATACAAAACTCCAATATATAACATTTTACGTCGATAATGCAATGTTGTGCCAAAAAATATTGGAAATTGTAGTTATTGCATTACGATACTAGTTGCCAATGAATACTTACTAAGCTTCATATAAAAATTAACACAATCAAATCAGCAAAGAAAGCAAAGAACAGTGATGCAATAGCAAGAAAAAAATGTCGACCCGATAAAGAGGTGAAATCAGAGGATGCTTAATTGTGGTTCGGCTGCTAAATGCCTATAATATGATACATACTTTAATTCAGTGTCACCAAAAATAGTATTCATCATCACCCACAGACCATAACTAACAATTTCACACCAGTTGTTTCAAACTACCAAAGCCATCGTAAAATTTTTAGAATAGATAGTGGGTCAAATCCTCGTCCATGCCCTCGTAAACATAATCTCCCTAACTTCGAACATATTTGTGCAATAGCTAATACATACTTCTATGATACTCGAAAGAAACATTAGAAAAATTGAAATAAACCGGCCATGCTTTGAAGAAAACTAATATAGTACACAATAGAATCACACTGACCTTCTGAAATTCACTATTCGTGGGCTCCTTTTGAAGTCTAATCTTGGCAGCTTCAATAATTTCTCCTTTCTTAAGCTTTGCATTAGGCCCTCTTCCAAGAAAAAGTTCAATAACTACTCTTCTGCAAGAGAAACGAAAGAAGTTCAAATATCTCGAGATATAGAGAGAGGGAGAAAACAAAATAACAGAAGTTAGGGAGAAAATAACATAGCAACTCTTAAGAGAACATTCTCATCGTCATCATTATCATACTCAATAAATCCAGCTCATATTTGTTAATATATTCTTTAGCAGGCTGAATAGCAGAATGAGAACTGGCATCCTCTATGCCCACGACCTATGTTACTTGGACTCAGGTAATGGTGTTGAATACTGTTACGTGTCCAAGTGTTGGATACATCTAAATATTCAAATTTACGCCTAAAATGAAGTGTCTAAGTGTCATACCAATGTCCGAGGACCAAGGATCGGACACGGGTACGTGAAACAAAATGTAGAGTCTGAGTAACATAGCCCACGATGGACTTCTTATTTTAGCAGCAGAATTCCTTCCTTTCATTGGCTTATGTTGTGAGGAAAGAGACGATGTTAGTACACAAAACATATGTATCTCAATATTCAATTATTATCATACAAAACAATTGGTTATCAAATAAAACATAATACAAGCACGGGGTAGAATAATGTTTCGAGAACCACTTATGTTGGGAGTATGCCTTCGCCCTTGAGATTGAGACAAAAGACTAGCACAATGCAATGTAGTTTGAACACCACTTATGGTGGCTAAGGGCTTCGGTTTGAGACTAAGGCTAGTGCAATGTAACTAAGTGATAGTAGCTGCTCCTTGTTCTCTAGATTCCCCACGCAGCAGCAGGTTTACCGCCCATAAAGTGGGTAGGTGCCTTGTAATGAAAAAAAGGTACGAAAATACAATTGCAAGAATTGAATCTCCTACTGTAGCTACTTTAGCACAGGTGACATAGTAAACTAAAACCTAACACATATCAATCTAATTTCAGAAAGCCACATAAAATGTAGAATAATGATTAAAATAGTCTTTTGTTTGAAGGTATGCTTATAATGACAAAAAAGTATAGCTCAAGTTAAATCACTACCTCAATGGGTCGACTTCTGAATGTTCGGGGGATGACTTCAATAAGTATACACCATGAATGTTGACTGCAATTTCACGTATTACAGACTGAAGTTCTTCTTGAGGGGCATCAGCAGCTAAAACAGCAGCAGCAGCTCTAGCATCAGCCTTTGGAAGGGCAGACATAGAAACTGCCATATCCCGAAGACCCTGTAAAATTGTTTGAAAGCTGGCAACACATATATAGCCTCTGTTATTTATACATGTTATCATTGCTAAATGTAATAATTTTTTCATAATTTTTTAAAAAAACTTCTATGTTCATTAATTTATCTTTACATATAAAAATAGGGTTTTAAACTATATTAAATTAAATATTAAAAAAGCCATACAAAATTAATTAAGTTTAAACTTCTATCTATATCAACAAAAAAGATTATATTATTACTAGTTGATAAATTTTAATGATGAAAAAGACAGCAGTGCTCCATTGATGATCACTGAACTAAAACGCTTTCCAAAATGATGCCGAGGAGTAATTTATGTATAAAAGAGGGTCAACAACAATAACACTTGAACTCTACAACCATGAACAGCCTCAAAATGAAAACTTGGAGCCTTTGATAAAAAAAGATATCTTTAACACGTTCACACATTTTTTTTCCCAAGGGGAAACAAAAATAAAAAAGAATCGTATTATTACTAGGCCTAATGAAGGTACAATGCTAGGCACTCTAGAAATGAGGTAAATTTATCGTTCTATAATCAACAAACTGTAAGCTCAACATTGTTGAACTTAGTAATAAGCTCCTTCAAGTACACAATATGTTTTGCAGAAAATCGAGTTTTCAATATGAAAATCTCAACAAACACTAATTTCTTATAAATTATGAAAGCTTTAGTAGAGTATCAAAATGATCAGTTTAACAAGCAATGAAACTAGGAATGAATGCATGATGATTTTAACTTTAGTTGCTCCTATTCATGGCTAAAGACAAGCTTGATTGTCACAAAGTTCCATAAATGTATGATGCTAAAACTTGTTCAGAGACAGGCATTTCACTAAGATACCTCAAGTGACTTGTAAGGAGAGAGTCCTTTCACGGTTTCAGATTTGCACGAAGTTTAAAGGAAATTCCAGCAGACTTTTTTATGCACAAAAACACAACTCTCAATTTATTTATTTTAGAAATAAAGCATAGTTAAACTCTACACTTAATCACAAGAGTTCTCACCTGCAAACTTTATGGCTTTGGAAAATCTTTCTCAAAACCTTTGGCAGGGCATCTCGAGTTTCTTTTGACATAGAAGTGCTTGGTCTTACACCACCTTCATCAGGACGCATTGATGATACAGGCCTCCCAGAAGTTTTGGAATTCGCTCCAATTCTAGCTCCAGCTCTGCGCGCATCAATAATTCGTTGCAAGTGTTGCTCATGGCCTTGCCATAATTTCTGTTGTTGCTCCACGACATCTGGATATTGTTTTATAAATGACAAATCTGTAGGTTCTATAAACTTCCAATCTTTACAGTATGGTCGTTCAATTGCTATTTCTCGAAGTATTTTTTTTCCAGTAGATTTGGAAGATCCTAGAATGTCTAATTCTGAGTCTTTGAAGACTGGGCTCTTGCTGAATAGTAGAAGAGCATAATCTCTTGCTAGTAATTCAGGTCCTTTAGAATTTGGATATCGAACACTAGTTTTCACCACCCAAAGCCCCTGTACCAAAATAGCATACTTTTGAAGTTCTTCAAAAACATCTTCAACTGGGTCATTAGGTGCAAGGTGAGTAATGGCAGCAAATCTTTGAACGGAAGATCCCTGAAAAATCAAAAGGTTTGTAGCTCAATATAACTCCAAGAAGTTTTTGTCATTTCACAGCAGATGATACACAACAAACAACATGTTAACAACTTAGTTTTAAAAGACGTGAGGCGCACCAAGGTGGATGTAATATGTAAATATCTCTTGACCTTTTCTTTTCAATTTTTGATTATTTTTTGGAGTTGGAAATGTCAAGCAGAAGCAACTAGCAATTAGGGTTTTTCGCATGAGGCAATTAGATATTTCCAGAATATTAATCCTAATTTTAAAAAAGAAAACTAAATGGCGTTGGAGGGAAGAAAAAGGCGCGCATTTGATGCGCCTCTTGTTCTGGCTGCACCTAGAGTCAAGGAGGCATTTTGGAGCTTGCCTAGACATGCCTTGGGCGCGCTTATATAAAACAGTGTAACAACCAAAAAGAAGAAAGGTCATCATTGTGAGCTCAAAAGTAAAAGCTACTAGCTTATTCCTTATGACAGGCCCAACTAATTAAATTTCTTAGTAAATGCCATAAATAACCAAAGAGAATTCCTATAAAAGCCCAAAAACATCTTAATTTCCCTAATAATTATTATCAACAAACACGTGGTGACCAATCATGAATAACACACTACTTTCCATGAGTTAGACAACCTATGCTCATGCAGTCATAGGAATTCCCATGAATTATATGCATTAACAGACAAATTCAGCATACAAAAACCCCACAAAATAATGTTAAATCAAATACATACAGTGTCTTATAAAACTTCATTTTTTAAGAAAAACATCAATACCAACCTCAATAAGCGATGTCTTAATTCGCTCCCCCAGTGGTAGGGCAAGCAGAGACCTGCATCAATTAACACCTCTTCGTAAAACAAAAAGTTAGAAGAACTAGTTGCCTACTTAGGAACTGGATGAGTTAATAATAGAAAATAGATTAAGCATTAACAATGAACTGCCCACACAAGCAACTACTACCTAACTAGAGGCTATAAGTAGTCTTCTGCGCTTTTCTCAACCTGTAATATCTTCTTTGTTTTCCCTTCTCTATATATTATTGTCACTCTCACCCTTCATTTTCTATATCTTTTCTTTTCAAAATAGGAATTGATGAATCACAAATTGCAACAAGAACTGTCCCAAACATTCTTTGGAGATAGAGTATGGTAATGTAGAGTATAAACGAAGGTCAATGAGGTGAGGCAATTTTTGTTGATAAATAGAAAATTCTTTGTAGATTACTACCGTTTGGAATTTTTTGCACCAATAAGACAATACTACTCAAAGTCCCAAACACACATCCTGACTAATTAAATACACATGAGGTCGTTTATGACATCCTTAAGCCTTAAAAAACATGAATTGCAATTATGAAAAAAGCATTACTCCCTTGGTCCCCAAGAGATTGCAAAAACAGCATTTTGCACGAAGTTCATGAAAAGGTGGAGTCATTTAAATGTGGAAGACATTAAAAGAAAAAAATGTGTATAAGAATTGAAGAAAGTGGTGGGTACATTTCCACAAAAGGAAAATGTAGCAAAACAAAAGCGACAGACCAAAATGAAAAGTGTAGCAATTTCAAAGGGACGGACGGAGTAGCAAATTAGAACACCCTTTCCTTATGTTGTCTCTGCTCCCACGTTCATCTCAATAGAAAACCTTCCAGGGCAACAACACCTCATCACTGCTACTACCAGTCATCTTCCTTTTATCACTCAAGTACTCACCTCCACGTTTTAATTTCATACGAAATCATAACCCCCAAAAGGAATAAAGAGATAAATAATGGGAGAAGTATATTAACAATAAGAGAGATAGTATGAATCAAAATGCAATGATTGAATAAAACAAAAATGACAACCTAGATAGAAAACAAAAACAGAGACGGGTTATCATCAAATTTGGGAGATAAAGGTCATGAAAGCATCAAAATGGAAAAATTGAACTATTTTTCCAAGACAAATATTATTAGTCCCTCGTTCTAGCCAACGGTGCAAGCTTCCCAATCTAATTTTACTGTATTATTCATTTGAAAATTTTTGATGAGTGTTGATTTACAAAAAATAAGATTTTTATACTAAAATTGGTAAGAAAAGGCGGGGAAATTTCAATGATTGATCTGAGATCCAAAAGCAAAGTCCACTATTGAGAGCTTAAAAACTAACTTTATTCCTTACAAGAATTCAGAAGATGGTGAGTTAGAATTTAAATTTATTCTAGCATTTTGAAGGAGAAAGTGTTAATTTTATTTTTGATCATCATCATCACCCTACCCAGTGTATCTCGTTCATAGAAAACTACAGACATGGTTTGGGAAGGAAAGGACGGCGGCAACTCATACCCATAAAGAAGACCGCGGCCAAAGGAGTCCCCCGAATCGAGAAAGATAAAGAGAAGCATATGCACGGAAAAGATAAACTAAATGCCTATAAATAAAATATATAAGGGAAACAACCTCTTGATGTTTCAAATAAAAAACTAGGCAATCTAAGATTTTAAAATTAGATGATGTTCCAAGCAAAAATTAAGTGGAAACAACCTGTTGTCATTACATGGGAAATATTTCATACATCTAACCCCCCCAAATCTCGCCTAGGTGGGACCCAACTAATGGCATTGAGGTAAATAATTTTGTTGTCCGTATATATAACTGATCGGCTTAGTTATTTAGATATTTTCACGAGAAATCATGCAAACAAAGTGTATTAAAGGGTAGTAATAACCAAAAAAACACTTTCAAAGGTTGTAAGCAACAAAGTAATGAGGTAGTAAGTGGCCATTTTATTTCAAATTATAAATAATCAAAATATGCCAAAATAAACAAGTTCATTATCTTTTTGAATATTAAAAAAAAAAAAAAAAAAAAGATAATGAACTTGTTTATTTTGGCATATTATCAATCACCCACAAAGTAGAAAAAGCAAAGTTGACTAAATGAACAGCACTTGATATTCTCCACATTCTGAATCCTCAATTACAAGGCATAACTTGTACTCTTACAAGTGAAAAATTATTAAAGACAAGCTGAAAAGTCCACACAATTCGGCAATTTTCTTCAATTCAGGGGACAAGGACCAAATAACAATCAACTGTTATGAAGTGGAAGGTGTTAATTTCAAGGAATTCCAAAATTATATATTAAAACACACCAATCACAGGAAGATTAAGGTTTAAATAGCTATACCGTCTTGATGGTCTACTTGACTGCATCTTGGTGATAGCCGCCTTAGGACACAAAGAGTCCAAATACTCACGCCTGCAAATAATATGAGTTTCAGCATAATCCAAAAAAGCTCTTAAAATAAAAGTACGTGGACGTTAAGTTTCAGCATAATCCACTAGTTGCTGGAGCTCAAGCTTAACAATTCTTTCATTGTTCAATGTTTCCATATTACGATCAAAATTATGAGAAAAGTGACACAAAGACCAATTATGGAAAATAGAAGATGTACGGATTCATCGAAAACTGTAATGGATTATCCTGTGTTGTCATCATCTTCTTCAAATATCTTTTTGAAAGCTCAGACGTCGAACTATGGTACTTGAGAGAAACCCATGGCTGCATCAAATTATGCAAAATAAATGACCAATAAGTATGAATGCGTGAAGGAACAATACATACATTTCAAGGTGCAGAACAATTTATTTCTGTACACATATGACAACACTCAACATGCAACGATGAACATGTCAAGTTGCAAAAAATGAACAATTTATCAGCTACCAAGAAAATATTTTCATTTGGAACTAAAATTTAACGATCAATTCTAAAATCGTTTAAGGTTGTGTTTGGGAACTAGCATTTCATTTCAAATTAATGATTTCAATTATGAAATCATGAATGTAGAATTTGAGAATAACAAGGTTTGGGAGGTCATTCTCAAATCCTCATCTTTAAACCATTTTGATAATACTTGTGGATTTGACTCAAATTCAAATTTGAAATTCTAGTATTTACCAAACACTAATTTTGAGTCAAATCTATGTTTTCAAATGAAATCCTCATTCCCAAACATAATTCGCAAGAAAAGAAATCAAACAACGAATATCAAGAAGTCAAGATAAAAAAATCTTTTTGAACTAGACCGGGTAATCATATACCATTCCAATATAATGCATAATCATATTTCTTACCTCCGAGGCTTCTGGATCCACTTGCTTTTTCTGCATAACAAGACAATACAATCCCAAAAGTTAGACACGGACAAGCACGTAATCAAAAGCAACAACATATTTCCTTAAATGCTTCAAAACATTATTGAGATTTTATATTGGCAAAATGGCAACATATAAGTATATAACAAACAAGCCAAAACAAATAACATAATTTTACACAACTATGTTCTGAAATAAGAAACCTTTTAGAATAAATTAACATTTCAAAACACCTATGCTTCCCCAATGCACACAAGAAATTATTGGAAAACTTATTGGTTACTAGTATACCCATACTTGCACTACCCACACATTATGGAAGCATTCTTTCACTACCCATTCCTTAGTCGCACACCAACGCAAATGGTGCACTTAAAAAATGGAGGTATTATTATAAAAAACATCAACAATAGTTATGATTGTTCTCATTACTTTTTCCTTCAAACTCAATCCTGTAGAAGTCTATGCAAGCAAAACAGAACATTATTAGTGTGCTTAAAGAACCTAACAGATCAGCAACCAAAATCTATCGCATGGAAAATGAGTAGTCGACTTTTGGGGAAGGAATATATGGGTTGTACAACAATACCTGCTTACTTGATTGCCCAGACCGGACATCATTATTGGGTCCTTCTTTGACGGTAACATCTGGATTATTTCTCTTTTGTGACCCACCAGAATCCAAATATTCCATTGATGGTCGAAGCTGCACAACAGCGTGAACGGGATTCACAAAGAGCTGCAAGATCAAAACAACAAAAACCATGATTAAAATTAAGTCAACAATTTAATTAAATTTAAAAAAAAAAAGGCTACAAGAACATACTCTCGTCCCAGAACATTAGGTCATATATATGGACTTCGAAGATGAAATAGATTTTGATTTATCGCCATAATTAAATTTAAAAAAAAAAGGAGCTACAAGAACATACTTTCCATTAGACGTCAAGCTTTTTTTTCTTGTTACACATCCAATTTATCACCTCAGTCACCCTTACCAAGTTGAAAGTAATAAAAGAACACTCCTCTTGATTCTAAATATAACATACTTTTTTTAAACTAATACATAATGAAAAAGGCAGATCTTAATGTCCATAATTCATTATTTTGAGCTTATAATTCATTTTTTATAATTATAGGTCACACCTATGACCTAACATAAGATAAAAGCTAGCAAAGAAGTGTCGAGGAATTGAAGATGATAATGTAACCCCAATTGTTAAGAAACATATAAATCACTCACAATTCATAAAAAATCAGCAATTATTAAATGTTACTAGTATAGATTAAAACAACCGTGTTTGACAGACATTATAGGTTATAGCTTATAGGTATTGAAGATGAACTAGATGATAACTACATTGATAATAAAATAATTATCCAGATGCACAACAGACATCATCAATATAGTATAAGCACCGCACCTCAAGCACATAAGTTGCATAATCATAATATTCCATAGCATAGTTACCATTCAGAAATACAAGTAAAATTTTCTCGTTTAAGGGAATGATTATCCAGATGCACAGCAGACATATCAGTGATTTAACTTGTAATCAATCAAATATTTTTGCTGAAAAAAAATAAGAGAGATCATTGAGATGATGAACAGCGTACCTTCTTACCAAGCAACACCCCAATGGCATATCCTGTAGTTTGAGGCAGCCTGCATGAAGATGACAAAACCTAAGAGCACCAAAAAAAGTGTGGGTGAAATCAGATCTCCGATAAAAACTAGCTATAAAACATAAAGAGGCTATGGCAAATGAACAATTCAAGATAGAAACCTCAATAAGCTTTTGGCTCTGTTCGCAATCAGGGAAGATTGTATTTAAGTGGTAAATTCGCAAATAACAAATTGTTTAGATGATATGTATTGATGTCAAGTAATGGAAAACAGAGTAAATGTAGCAACCTTTAGGGCAAAGTTATCATTTATAATTAATTTCTTTAGGGTGTATACACCCCATAAGATCTTTTACAATTTGATTAAGCTCCTCTATTATCACATTGTAAAAGGGTATATAATACCCAATCTACTCGCAAATAAGCATCATATTATTTGTTTGTTTATAATTATTTGTATACAAGAGTCATAGTTGTTTCTGCAACAACATTCAAATACCCAAACGCCCATAGAAAGGCTCCCACCCACGTAAATGTGGTTTGGGGATTGGATCTGCGCAACATGACCCATATTAGTGATAACAAAGAGATTGTTTCCGACTGACAATATCGTCTACAACTTCACATAAATAACTTAATGGGTTATTTTATATAGTCCATTATAATCCGAAAATAAAGAGCTATAAATCTTTCACCATACGGATGTAAGGGACACGAAGTCATAGCCTTTTGTAGTATGGTTTAATAGGCCTTGATACTCCACCTTCTTTTTAGGCTTCTCTTTGAAATTATACACGACACTTAAAATATGGATACATAGAAACGTTGAAATAAAAGAAATCGCCAAACATAAAGGGTGGAAATATGGAAAGAATCCTTGCATAATTTTGCTAAATTTTAGTTTATGATGTCTTTTACTAATACATTTGTAAAGACAAATTCAAAGTGATCAAAATTCACAAAATCAAAATTATGCAATCCAAACCCGGAAAATAAAAGAGTGAAAGAAAGAAGCCATATATGTCAATGAAACATCACACAAACCTGTTTGTTCATCTTGAATTGATCATTTGATCTTACATCAAAATTATCTGAATTCATATCGATAGACAAATCCACTTCCACCTCACTAGTACTTGGTTTGAATCTCACCTACTCACCAATACATTCACACCAAAAACAATTCAAAAAATTCAAAAAAAAAAAAAAAAAAAAAAAAAAAAAAAAAAAAAAAAAAAAAAACCAAGTAGAGTTATTAGTGTACCTCGGTGCATCTTTGCTCTAAGTCATATGGACGCCATAATGGTCGCAGTGGATATTGCAATACATACAACTAACATAAATTAAACCCTAATTAATATCAAATTCCATTTTAAACACAATTTTTAAAAATCAAATACATTCAATTTTTTCACTTACCTGAGAAGAAGGATCGGGAGGGTTAAAATACACATCATACTCAG
Organism: Amaranthus palmeri; assembly: GCA_019776075.1. NCBI lineage: Eukaryota > Viridiplantae > Streptophyta > Magnoliopsida > Caryophyllales > Amaranthaceae > Amaranthus > Amaranthus palmeri. Next base: position 1,781,852 of record JAAKBH010000271.1, on the reverse strand, counting down.
CAACAACTACATCATCTTCCTCCATAGCATCGGAACTTTTTGGAACTCCCGCCTCCTCTTCTTCCTTTAACTCTATAGTAGTACCTCCATTTTTGGCCGAAAAATCTTTATTAATATCCATTTTAGCATCTCCAACAGATGAGATAGTGTGTGAATCCTCTTCTTTAACATTCACCTGCTCCGGCGCCGGCTCCGATTCGGGTTTTGGTTCAGGTTTAATCGGCGGTTGCTTTGTCTTCGGCTGAAACCTAGACGATTTCGGAGCAAACCTTGAAGTGGAAGCCTTTGACTGTTTAAACGGGTTATCCAAATCATTGAATTCCATTTTTTTCCCTTTAATATCACAACCTCAACAATGGGAGTATGGAGCTGCAGAAGTTGGGGGATCAAGAAAAAAAAAACAATAATGTCAATAAATTAAATAATGTTTTTTCCACAAGTTATCTATAAAAAAAAAGTACACATTCTCTAATTTTTTAAAAATACAAATAAAATATCAGAGAAAAAGAACAACCCATATTATGTGTTTAACTATGAAGGTGCAATGAGAAGTAGCTTAACATGCAAAGGTGAGGAAAAATCCAATTATTGGGAATTTTAGTCATCTAATTTGTGAAATTACCCATATTTTCCTCTGTTTTCTTTGCAAATAAACCTCAAAACACACTATTAATCAATAGATCATTTTAAATTTGGTGTATAAGTATACTATTCTTTTTTCTTATTCTTCTTCATAATACCAAAAAACAATTATAACCCCAAAAAAAGTTCCATATTATACATGTATAAACTTTTTATAAAAAAATAACAATTAATTTAATAAAACCTTTTAAAGTTGGAATCTTTCCTCCATTCACAATCAACCTCAAGTGGGTTTTGGTATTTTGAGTCATATAAAGTACACACTCATTTTTTCTCATAAGCCCCTCATATTTTCTTACAAAGTTGATTAAATAAACCTTAATTTACACAAGCTTATATAGTACTCTTACTACAAAAATGCCAACAATCTGGTCATGTTTCATCATTGTTCTAGTTCATCAAATTTACAATTTTTTTTCAATTTTTCCTAGTAAATAATTTTGTCATTCTCAATGTTTGTTCTATCATTTAGTGAGTTTGCTACATAACGATAAATCAATATTCATCGAATCTATTCATTTTAGTGCTTTTAAATTGACGAACATAGCAAATTAAATGAAACGGAGAGGAAAAAAAACTAGAAAATGGGTTGTTCTTTTTAATACAAATAAACCTCAAAAATTAACCATTTTAATCTATTCAGTTTAGCAAAAATTTGTTACAGCGATCATCTATGGAAGAGTAGATCAATTAAGCTTTCAACCTTCCTTCAATGCTGCCTTTTCAATTCTTTGGAAATAAAGATTAAGATTAAACTTACTAAGATAAAGATTAAGATTAAACATTAGAACATCAAGATTAAGAATTTAAGATTAAGATTAAAAATTAGAACATAAAGATTAAGATTAAAGATTAGAACATAAAGATTGAGATTAACATTTAGAGTGAAAATACCAAAATCAAAATTCTGAGAATAAGATTAAAGATTAGAACATAAAGATTGAGATTACGATTTAGAGTGAAAATACCAAAATCAAAATTCTGAGATTAAGATTAAAGATTAGAACATAAAGATTGAGATTAAGATTTAGAGTGAAAATACTAGTAGCATTCAAAGCGAAAGAGGCAGAATAACAGTAGAATATCCAGGAAATACAAACACCAAACAACCCTAAAACATCACTCAAAAGTGGTAAAAAATAATAATTAGGGTAAAATTAGGGCAAAACAAATTACCCACTTACAGTGCACAAAACGACAATCCAACCGTTGAATATGTAGGTTGGGTAGGCAGGAACACCGTGTCAAAATTTGACGTCGATCGGATCGCCGAAAACTCGCGTGATACCCCTCGCTCTCCTCTGCCGTGCGCTTCAGTTTTTGATGTGTGTATGTAATTCTCAATTCACAAATAAAGTTGCTGCCCTATTATTCCTTATATAGCTTTGCCTTTTTTTTATTTTAATTATTATTATTATTATTAAAGTCCAATAAGCCCATAATATTTTAAAGCCCATACTTAAAATATTAATTGAAGGAGGGAATAACCCAACAAATTAAATGTAGAATTAAATTACTAATGAATTGAAACTCTAATAAATTTCAAGAAATTAAATATGGCACCAAAAACCCTAGATTGATTAACAAATATAGTTTGAGGTATTGTTTAACAATCAAGAATCAACATTCAAACAAATGAAAAATCAATAGCAAATTAACAATAAGAATTAGGGAAAGAAAGAAAAAGAAAAAATATGTACTTTGGTGGTGGCGGTGGCGGTGGCGGTGGCGGTGGCTTCCGGCAAGAGCTGGCGTTTTCCGGATGCGGCAGTGTTGGCGGTTGACGGTTTGACGGCAGGCACAGGGATTGGATTCTAGTCTGGAATGGAGGTTGAGGAGAGAACACTATAACTGTATAACAGAGTATGGGGAGTATGAGGAGGAGCAATTAAGTAAATATAAAGAAAGCGGTTTTACTTTTTGGACAGTCGAACAAAGTTTGGTCTAAATCGTAAATCAAATCGGACCAAATCATAATTTGAGTATGTGATCTAGTCTTTTTTTTCAAAAAAAAATATAGTTTACGGTTTGGTCTCAATTTTTAAATTTTTTTAGACTAAACCAGACCGTAAATTGTACTTTGAACAAAAAAACATAATTTTTTTTATAAAAATGGGTTTCTACCTGGATATTTTGAGATGTTATTATTTTGTATAATAATATATACTTAAATTAGTTGATGCAATCACCTAATTACAAATTATATTTATTTAGTGTTTGAGGTTTATAAGTGCGAAATATCTTCATAGAACATATAATAATCAGCAAGTCTCCAGAAAAACCGTCTTTTTGAAAAACGTCTCTCAGGCCCAGTCTATTAGAGTTCAATGCTTGCTTTTATTTTATTTTTCTCTATGGGCCACTCAATTAGAGTTGGTCTCTTAAAGAGGTCGTCTCTCACAAGAATTTCGGGTATAATAGTTTGGGAAAAAAATTAAAAATAAAAAACCATAAACCAGACCACACTAAACCGTTGTAGAACAGTTTGGTCCGGTCCGGTCTAACATTTTTAACGGTCCGGTCTGAAAGTTTCAGGCTGAAATTTTTTGTTTGGTCTGATTTTAGTGTCAGACCAGACCAAACCGAACCGTGTGCACCCCAACCCACAATCCCACATCGAAAGATAAATATAAAGAAAGCGGTTTTCAAAATATTTTTTTTATAGAACCATTTATTTGTCCCACATCGAAAATTAATCAAAACAATAAGAAATTTTTAAAGTAAAGTCATATAAATTTACACAAACTGTTTAAAGGTTGAAGTGAATGGGCTTTGGGCTTGCAATTATGCGAGTCTTGGCCCAGGAAAGTCCCCGAGCCCGTTATCCATAGAGATGTGGACCCTAATTATGGGGTTTGCTTACGTGGGATGCCTTGTTTCGCATTCGTGCGAAACTAGGCTGAGACACGTGTGGAGCCTTTGGGCATCCTACAAAGCGACTGTGGCTGATTGTATGTACAGTTATTCACTTGGGCTTATAGCCTAACTGAACGGGGCTTACAACCTTTAAACACCTTATTTTTGTCTGGCTTGAGAGACCGTCTTTTGTATATACGATTTTTAAAAGTTCAGCCCAAATCTATATTTAGAGGTGTAACAATATCATAAATTCTTGTTATAGATCGTCTATAGCATAGACGGATAAATATAAGTCAGCCCATTTTGCAAAATAAGTAACTGATGAGTCATCAGCCTTATTTTTAAATTTAAAATCATTGGGCTGACCTTTTGCTAACAATATATATTTAGAATTTGATTGGGCTTTTGAGAGCGTCTTCACAAAAGACGGTCTTAAGTAATAATTTGTGAAAAATCTAACCCATCAATGCGGTACCCGATGACCTAATTATTTTAGAGATTTTTTATTATTTTTTAAAAATTACTCTTCGTGCATTTTCTAAACCAATATTTCAATTGGGTTTGTATTTTTTCTATCCAGAATATAGTTATAGACTTATAGTTAATCACTTGGGTTTGTTTTCTCTATTTATGAAGAATCTTTTCCATGATTATCGCTATTTTAAAAAGTATTTCCCATGTTAAGTAGGAGAAGAAATTAAATCCCACAATATCGTTCAACGTAGGACGTTTTTTTTTTTAAATGTTTGACTCCTAACTAACCGCTATGTAAGGAAGCGGTTATTTCAAGAAGACAAAACCGCTGCTTAAAGTAGCTTAGCGGTTTACTCATCATCAGTTTTTTATAAGTAAGAAAAAAAGAAACTGCTAAACCGCTATGTAAGGAAGCGGTTTAGTAAGCCCAACCCATCATACTCTCTTGAGAGACCGTCTTTTCTAAAGACGGCTCTTAAAAGCCCAACCCACTTTCCTATTTTAGTAAATATAGTAATTTTTTTTCTAAATTTAAACATTGGGTTGGCCCAATCTTGAGACGTCTTTTGTAAAGACGGTCTCAAATAAGAATTTGTGTTAATCGTAAACCAAATCAGGTGAATTCCCATGGAATGACATTTTACCTAGATTGTTTTTTTTTTATTAATCAACACTTCGTTCATCAATCCTCATAACCTATCTAAGTATTACAACACTTATTAAAGGGCTCAATTTGAACATAAAATTAACAACCATGAATATATACTAATTCCCATTAAACTAACCCTACAATGTAGTAAACTTTTATTGTGGCATTTCACCGAACACTTTAAATGCATATGAAAGAAATCATAAAATTTGACAACAAATGTGTAAAATGTAACCTTAAATCATGAAATCAAGACAATGGTATAAAAACAATCAGTCTATTATAAGTCAAACAACAAAAATCATGAAAAAAAAAATTAATTTGCAAATTGAAAAAAAATTTAGGGTTAGATTCATACCTTAAAGGAGGAAGAGAATAAACAAGTAATCAAACAGGAGATTCCAATGTAGTTAATTGATTATAATTGTGAATTGAGTGAAGAAAAGTTTTCTTTTTTATAAAAATCAGTCCCAACAAATTGTCTAATTGATGGAAGAAGCAAATGAGCAACAGCAACGTTTTCTAGTGTTTTTGTGCTCAACCTAAACCGCCAAATGAGAAACTGTATTTAGTTTAAATACAATGTTCATGTGAGAAACTGTATTTCAGTTAAATAAACTGTATTTCAAAAACAATATTCTTGTGAGAATCTGTATTTCAGTGAAATAAACTGTATTTCAAAAACAATATTCTTGTGAGAAACTGTATTTCAGTGAAATAAACTTTAAATAAAAGCTCACTGAGACTTTTTTTGTTAAGTTAAATTGTCCAACCAAATTAATTAAAACACACTTCATATAAAAAAAAATAAAATACACATACCTTTATACTTTACATATTTAGTTTTTATTGATTAATGTTCAATAATTATTTAAATTGACACTTTTTTTTTGAATATCACCTGCAGCTTTTATTGCAAATCAAGAGCCACCAAAGTTTGAAGACTTGATGGGAAAGGTTCCGTACAAACTTTTTCCATAGCATCCCCGGTATCCCACCGAGCAATCATATGGGCTGCGGTGTTGCCGTGTCGGCGAACAAAACTACATTTAAAACCAACAAAGCTAGAACAAAGATCAACGATATTATCAATCATAGCATGGTAGTATGTAGCACCTATCTCCTCCGATTGAATTGCACCACAAGACGTTAATGGAGTCACCCTCTAGGTGGATGTTGTGGTACCCCATCCTACGAGCAAGGTTCAGCCCGAAACCAACAGCAGCTGTTTTCGCGATCGTAGCATTCCAGTTGGCCCATACACGCCGTGTACTAGTGAGCAAATAATATTTAAATTGACACTTTGACATGAGAATACCCATTCATTAGACTATTCAAATAATATTTTATTTGACTAAATTTTTTTGTATTATTAGACGCAATATTTAAAATAAGCTTAAAAGATTAATATTCTCTCCAATTTATATCTATTGTCCCATTTGCTAAGGCACGAATATTAAGAGTTAAATGAGGTCTACCAAAAAGTGGTAGTTGGGGTATTTTAATTAATTAAATTAACTGTAAATGTGGTTGTAGGGTATTATAACTTATAAGTAATAAAAGTAGGTTTATTTTGGTCATTGCTCGTGTGAACATAGGATATTTAGGTAAAAAAATCATGACTAAAAATAAAAATGGCACATTTGAGGTGAACTTAAACTAAAAGAAAATGGGACGATTGTTGTGAATTGGAGGGAGTAGTTTACTTCCAATGTAGCAATTACAAATATTTCAGAAAGAGAAATTACCTCCGTTTTGAAACACTTGTAATGTACTCATTTTGTCATATATATAATTTGCATTATCTTTTTTTGGGTCTATCTCACTTAATTTGCATCATTTATATTTTTAGATTATGGTCCACCACTTTCTTTTAATCTCATCCACACATTTTAACTCTCTTTTAATTTCAACGATATAATTCATTATCTCTCTTCATTTATTATCATAATCTACCTTTTTCTTAAAAATCAACAATTTCCTTGTTGCTTCAAACTATATGGGACGGAGAGAGTAGTGTTATATTCGGTAGAGATGTGCCACAATCACAAGCAAGTATATAGGTGTTCATTCAGGTCATCGGGTTGATTTCGAATCGCTCTAAAATCGGATTTTGTTTTCACATTGATTTTTACATAATTATAGATTCATTTTTAAGTCGGTCAAATCAGATTCTGTTATAAAGTTAGTTATTTATCGATCATCGAATCTGTTATGAACACCTCTAGCAAGTAGAATGAAAAGGGAAAAATATTACTACTTCCTCCGTTCCGAAATACTCGCTACATTTCGTTTTTGTGCACTATTCATCGTTCAAGCTTATTTTACATATTGCGACTAATGTGTAAGTAAAAATATAGTCAAGTGGGATCTTGTTTGAATCGTCTAATCGCATACTTTCATAATATTAAATTTTTATAATTTTTAGATAAATGTAGTTTAAGATATTAATTATCAAAATTGTGCATTGGATTGCGTAAAAAAGTGAAATGTAGCAAGTAATGTAGAACGGAGGAACCGAGGAAGTATAATATTTGTAAATTAAGATCCGTGAGGCACGCGCTTCGAACATTCTTGGAAGAAATGAATAAGCAGAGGCCTCGATAATCGGGTCGGGTCTTTTTCCAGTCTCACTTCTTTTAATTTCTCTCTCTAGGAAATAGTATTGTCTCTTTATACTCTGCATTTTTTAGCACGCGCGGATTTTCTTCTTCCTACGCTCACCTCACTTCCCGACCTTTTTCTATACCTCCACGCGCCTATCCCTATTATATTTACACAAGTGAAAAATTGTCTGGAGTAATACGTGTTCAAATAAGAAGTTTATATTATCATAAATATGTATATTATTAAACGGAACTCTTCTGAGAAACCGTCTTTCGTTGAGACGACCTCAAAACATGAAAAAAAATTAGACATAACAACTTAATGTAGTAGGAGTATCCATCATCATACTCAGTGTTCCTGCACATAGATACTCTATGGTCAGGGTCCGGGGAAGCAAGGCCGTTTCTGAGAGTAGTTTTGAGGTGCAACCGCTTAGGGCCCAGTTCATGTAGGGGCCCAAATTGTGTTAATCCTTATGATTAAATTAGTGTCTGCATAAGTAACATCTAGTATGAATCGAACTTGCAACATTAAGTTTCTTAGTTAAGCGCATGACTAAGGGTCCTTTTTATATTTTTCGCCAAAGGCCCAAAAATTTTTAAGAACGGCACTGCGGGGAAGGAAGGTCGACGGCGTCTCATACCCAGAAGGAGAGGGCGGTCATAAGAGTCCTTCGGCTCTATAAAAGAAATAATTTAAAAAATATAAAAGAAAAAGTGATAGATCTTGTTAAAAATAAAAAATTTGACTTTTTTTATTATTAGTGGTCATTACTCATTTGTTAGTTTCAAACAACATAATTATTCTTTCTATTTTTAGTTATTTTTTTCATTCATTTTTGCAGATGTTAATGCAAATTTAAAAGTCAAATAATTTTAATTATGGATTACTAAAAATCTAAAAAGTTAATATTTAAAAAGTATATATTAAGATAAATCTAACAAACCTTACATTTTTTTTTGAAATATAACAAACCTTACATAAACATGTTTTATCATACAGATCAATGAAAATTTGTAAATCTTATGTGAGAAAAACACATAAAAATAAAGAAAATCTAGATTACAATTTCACCTACTTATAAATAAACTATATAACTTAATTATTAGAAGTAATATAATTAAATTTGTTTTGAGGAAGTATATTAAAGAAATTATAACAAAAGTGGTTGTAATCCTAAAAAGGCAAGATAGACATTATGACTGTATCATTAATGTCATAATGTGTCATTAAAAGCCCAAGACTTTAAACGTCACAGCCTTAGGCCTTATAGGCCTTACTAATACTACTGAAATACTCGTCGTTCAAGCTTATTTGATAGATAACAGCTAATATATAATTAAAAAAATAATTAAGTGGAATTTTGTTTGAATCGTTTAGTCGTATACTTTCATAATATTAACTTTTTTATAATTTTTAAATGTATATAATTCAACATGTAAATAAACAAAATAACTATTAGATTGCGTAAAAAGTCAAATATAATATGTATGAAATTACATGGTTAGACTTGGAGCTTAAGGTCTAAGGACTAAAGATGTTAACTTATAGGACAGATGAAAGGGTACTTCTTTGTCCTTTAGGTTTTATTATTTTTTATTTAAGTAGTGTTTGTGTTTCCTACTTTCCTTTAACTATCAATTTTTTCATTGTATTGTTATTTTTTTTGGGTGTTCGCTTATTGCTCAATTTTAATTTATTTTCATATAAATAGATGATTGGATGGTCAAATCACTTATTATTAGTGTTTGATGAATTAGCTGGTTGAAAAAACCTATTAATACGAATAAGCTGTAATCGAACAAGCTGCTTATAGCAGCGGGTTCAAAATCAGCTGGTCAAACCAGTTAATATTGGTCAAATCAGCCACTATAATCAACTATCAGCTAACAACCATTTGCTAAACTCCCGCTTTATAATTATAATTTTAAAAGTATTTCAAAATCAGCGGAATAAACACTACTTGTTCACCAACCCCCAGGAAAGATCCCGTAGAGGGTATACATCAAATAGAGGTGTCATTCGGGTCATCGAGTTGATTACGGGTCACGCGTTTCAAATCAGTTCAAAATCGAAATCTGTATCCATACTCATTTTACATACTCCCTCCGTCCCATATAGCTTGAATCAAAGAGAAAATTGTTGTTTTTTTAAGAAAAAAGGTAGATAATGGTAATAAATGATGAGATAAAATGAATGTGTGGTTCAAAATAAAAGACAGTTAAAATGTATGAATAATATTAAAAGAAAATGATGGGCCATAATTAAAAAATAGAAATAATGCAAATTAAGTGAGACGAACCAAAATAGAAAATGCTGCAAATTAAATAGAGTAATTTAAATTCATGTTGATATTAAGTCAAGTTGGATTCGCTTACAACTTACAAGGTCGACCATCAGATCATCGAGTATGTTTTGAACATCTATAGATTCTATACGTTCAAATGTTCAAATATGTCCCACCATGCGCGTGTGACACATTCACTTTACTCCTACAAAATCTTTTCAAATCAAATCCATATTTCTCTCTCTACTGTTACAAGCATTCCTTCTGTGTCTATTCTTACTGTTACATTTCTTTACTCCATTTTCCCTCTCCAAGCAAAACCTCACTAAAAACCCAAAAAAAAGAGGAAAACTTTCAAAAGAATCAATCTTTTTTCTTTTTTTTTTTGCCACCATGAACAAAGAAAAGCTAGTAGTAGAAGTAATAGGAGCACATAACTTAATGCCTAAAGATGGGGAAGGTTCATCATCTCCATTTGTTGAAGTTGATTTTGATAATCAAAGATTAAAAACTGAAGTGAAGTATAAAGACCTAAATCCTGTTTGGAATGAAAAACTTATTTTCAATGTTAAAGATGTTGCTGATCTTCCATACAGGACATTAGAGGTGAATGTTTATAATGAAAAAAGTTCAAGTAATAGTAGAAATTTTCTGGGTAAAGTTAGGATTTCTGGGTCTAATATTGCAAAAGAAGGTGAAGAAATGGCACAACTTTATACCCTTGATAAAAGGAGTCTTTTTTCCCATGTTAGAGGTGAGATTACATTGAAACTTTATGTTTCTTGTAGGGAAGATTTTGGGGTTGAGACAAAACAAGTGATAAATTTCTCAAATGTTAGTAATTCTTCTGTTTCAATGGTGGAAAATGATGGTGGAGGGAAGAGGAAGAAGAAGGGTGGGCAGATTCAGCAACAAAATGAGCAAATTATGGTGGGGAATGATGGTGGGAGGAAGGAGAATCATGGATTTCAGCCAAAAATTGGGGATTTTGGGAAGAACCCTAGTGAGATTAAGCCAGTTGTGGTGACTACCCTTCAAAATAATGGTGGGGTTGGTGGTGGGAATGGGAATGTGGGTGGTGGGAGGGGTGTTTTGGGGATGTTCCCAAATGGGTCTAATGAGTTTTCACTTAAAGAAACAAGTCCTCATTTGGGTGGTGGCCCACAAAGTAAGGATAAAACTAGCTCAACTTATGATCTTGTTGAACAAATGGAGTATTTGTATGTTAGGATTGTGAAAGCTAGAGACTTTTCAGTCATGGGGGGAGGGGAAGTTTTGGGTGAGGTAAAGTTAGGGAATTATAAAGGAGTTACAAAAAGGGTTAGTTCAAATCATGCTGAATGGGATCAAGTTTTTGCCTTTTCTAAGGATTGTATTCAGTCATCAATGGTGGAAGTTTTTGTTAAGGAGAAGGAAAAAGATGAGTTTTTGGGTAGAATTTGGTTTGACTTGAATGAAATTCCTAAGAGGGCCCCACCAGATAGTCAACTAGCACCTCAATGGCATAGAATGGAGGATAAAAGAGGGGATAAGTCAAAATGTGGTGAAGTTATGGTTTCTGTTTGGTTTGGTACTCAAGCTGATGAAGCATTTGCTGAAGCATGGCATTCAAAAGCAGCAAATGTTCATCTTGATGGGCTTTGTTCAATCAAATCAAAGGTATATCTTTCTCCTAAGTTATGGTATTTAAGGGTTAATATCATTGAAGCACAAGATATTGTGTTAGGTGAAAAGGGTTCTTCTGTAATGAGATATCCTGAGTTTTTTGTTAAAGTTCAGGTAGGAAATCAGGTTTTAAGGACTAAAATTTCACCTCCTGGTACAAATAGGGCTGTTTCCAATCCATTTTGGGATGAAGACTTGATATTTGTGGTTCCTGAGCCTTTTGAGGATTGTTTGTTGGTGTCGATTGAGGACCGGCTTATGCCCGGTAGAGAGGAGGTTGTCGGTCGTCTCCTCATACCCTTAGGAGCCATTGAAAGAAGGTGGGATGATAAGATAGTTCCTTCAAAATGGTTCCACATTGACCATCATAATAGCCTCTCTTTTGGTAACCCTTCGGATCCCTCGAAAAGTCGGTTTGGGTCTCGGGTTCATATTAGGGCAAGTCTAGATGGTGGGTACCATGTCTTAGATGAGGCCACAATGTATAGTAGTGACCTTAGGCCTACTGCTAAACAGCTTTGGAAGCCTCATATTGGTGTTCTTGAGATGGGTATTTTGGGTGCAACCGGGCTTATGCCTATGAAGATTAGGGAAGGTAAAGGCGGGACAACTGACGCTTATTGTGTGGCTAAATACGGTCAAAAATGGGTTAGAACACGAACTGTGGTCGATTCTGTTTCGCCTAAATGGAACGAGCAGTATACTTGGGAGGTGTTTGATCCTTGCACTGTGATAACCATTGGTGTGTTTGACAATTGTAGGATTGACAAGAACATTGCTGGTACCGGGGTGAGGGATTCTCGTATTGGGAAGGTTCGGATTAGGCTATCGACACTAGAAACCGATAGGGTTTATACTCATTCATACCCTCTTTTGGTATTGCACCCTTCTGGTGTGAAGAAAATGGGTGAGCTTCACTTAGCTGTGAGATTTTCATGTGAAAATGTTGGAAATATGCTTCATATGTATACAATGCCCTTACTTCCTAAGATGCATTACGTGCATCCTTTGTCGGTGAACCAACTTGAAACTCTTCGGTTTCAAGCAATGAATGTGGTGGCTACTCGATTTAGTCGAGCTGAGCCCTCTTTGGGCCGAGAGGTGGTGGAATACATGCTCGATCATGACTCCCATATGTGGAGTATGAGGAAAAGCAAAGCGAACTTCTTTCGACTGATGGCTGTGCTTCAAGGTCTTATCGGTCTAGCTCGTTGGGCTGAGGCGATCCGGTCTTGGCAACGACCTGTTTACTCATCCTTTTTTGTGATTGTATTCATATTGTTAGTCACATATCCGGAGCTCATAATCCCCACAATGCTTATATACATGGCACTCGTAGGGATGTGGATGTACAAGTCAAGACCGCGACATCCTCCTCATATGGACACACGACTTTCCCATGCTGAAAACGTGTACCATGACGAACTCGATGAAGAGTTCGATACATTTCCTTCGTCTAGGAACCCAGAGCTCGTGAGAATGAGATACGACAGGCTTCGTAGTGTGGCGGGGAGGATACAAACGGTCGTAGGAGACATGGCAACACAAGGAGAAAGATTCCAAGCATTGTTGAGTTGGAGGGATCCAAGGGCTACGTTCTTGTTCGTGATCTTGTGCTTGCTCGCTGCCATCGGATTCTATATGGTTCCGATCAAGGTTGTGGTCGCGATGTCGGGAATTTACTACCTAAGGCCACCAAGATTTAGGAGCAAATTGCCTCCTCAGATATTTAGCTTCTTTAGAAGGCTGCCTTCCAAAGCTGATAGCTTATTGTGAGAAGATTATTAAGTAATATTTTGTATTAATTAATGGGTTATGTATTTTGACCTTAATATTAGGATGATTTTATATTATAATTTGTTTTAGGTGAGTATTAGAAATTGACTCTTAATGTAATCTTTTGTATTTTGGCAATTCTTAGAAATGGTTGTTAGTTGTTACCTTGGTGGTGGTGGTGGCTTTTGTAGGATGTACTAATTGACTGATCTTATATGTAATTATTTGTCTTATTAAAAGTTTACTATTTTTAACTCCGCGCCGCCTAAAATTTTGCATAATGCAATGGATGAAGTGAAGTATTATAATCATCATATCATATCATACAATAGTATAAAAAAACTGAAAAATTTCACATGACAATTATAGAGTTTTGCATCATATCATTATATAATATCATCATACTTCATATCATAAAATATTATAAAAAACTGAAAAATTCCACATAGCAATTATATAGAGTTTTGCATCGTATCATCATATCATATCATACAATATTATAAAAGAATTGAAAAATATCATATGGCGATCATATAGAATTTTGCATTAATTATACTTTTAAATATTAGAGGTAAGTTTTCAAAAAGATTTTTATTAGATCAAATCTTACAATCATAATCATACAACACTTAAATTAATAGGAAAATTACAAATGTCGATTTTGTAGAGCTTTGACAAATGAAATCGGTTTTAAAGGTTAAAATGTGACTGTGGGACATTATTCAAATCATATTCATCATAATATGCAATTACATCAAATCTTTATTTATATGTATTTTTATACAAACAAACTTCGTGCATTGTCGAGTTTATAAACTAGTTTGCTACTTCTTTCGTCCCACAATACTTGCTACTGACAGTGATATTTTCCCACACAACATGTCACACTCGGTAGCAAGTACTCCTTCCATTTCAGTTTACTTGTCCCATTTCCTTTTTTGGCAATTTCATACTACTTGTCCCATTTCTTTTTTGGCTAACCTTTTCTTACCTAAATACCCCCACTTTTCCAATTTTCAATACTCTACTACCACCTTTACAATTAATTTAATCAATTAAAATACCCAACTACTATCTTTTTAATAGACCCCACTCAACCCTTAAAACCCTTAAAAAGTCAAATGAGACTCGTCAAATAAAATGGAGGGAGTATTTCAGAACGGAAGAAATATATATATATATATATATATATATATATATATATATATATATATATATATATATATATATATATATATATATATATATATATATATATATATATATATATATATATATATATAAAAGAAAAAGCGTGCTGGATTGGTATGAGATAAGTCTGACAGTAGTTCCAAAAAGAAGGTCCATAATGTGACCTAAAATTGGTATTCTTTTTGTTTGTTTGTTTGTTTGCTGTGACTTGTGAAGTATGTCTGGCAATCGTATTTGATAAATCCCTTTCACCACCTACATCTAATTCTAAACTTTTTATTTTAACCCATTCTTGTCGAAATGTTTTTCTTTTAGTCGTTATTTTCTTTTCATGAAATTTTCAATTTTGTCTAACTTTAAAAAAGCATTGATTTTTTTTAATTCATTAAACTCGATGCTTGTTTTACGTGAATTTCTAAATAAATGACAAATCGCATAAACTCGATGCTTGTTCGTATATACCTAAGTAGAGTTGCGCAATTTGCCCTTTGTTAGATACAATGACATTAGATATACATCACGCCTTCGGACATCTAAGAAGTTTGTACTTAAAGATATAACCTATTTAATTAATCGTTAAATTTAAGAAAATTAACTGTAGGATAAAATTAGTTATCATTACACAACCGATGTTTAATTCACCTTTCATATTGCGTTGATGCACAAATAAGAGTAGTTGAGATTAAGCATAGATAATCTATTTAAGAGAGATAAAATCCGAAAGCAAAAAGTCAAAAGGAGTAACGACACAATCACACAATGAAAAAAATGACAACACAAGTCTACAGTTGTCTACAAAAATCAAAATTCAGCGATTCTTTATAATGACACAATCACACAATGAGTAAATATTCTAATAAAATGTTTTAGAAAACTTTACATTTCTTAAGTCAAATTCTTTAAAATCTCGATTTTAAAATTTCAAAAAAAAAAAAAAAACCAAACACCCATAAGAGTCCAAAAGTCGATGATCCTACAAATAGGCATAGAGACAAAGTGAGATCAACTAGACCTTTTATTAGTTGTAAGTCGTAAGTTGTAAGCACAAACAAATATATCGTCTCGACCTTTAAGTCTGAAAATTTCACAAGTCTTAAATTTTTAGCTTTACATGACAATCTCACTGTCAATATCATCAAAAATACTTGAACGAGCACCACCAGCCATGAAACTGTCAAGCTACCAAGGATCAGAAACCGACCTATTAACGAAGTCTTGAACGATTCATGAAGCAATGATTACCAAATGCGCGAAGAGATCTCATGCGATGGAGAATTGACAAGCGCCATACTTCATGCTGATGATGTATTACGATTCTGATCCAGGTAGAATTGCAAGTGTGGATCTGTGTGATTTGGAAGCCCTGTACGAGCTCCGAATGCTCGGCAACAACCAGCGGCCTAAGGTGATACCACCAAATCAAGATCATTAGCTTAAAATTTTCTTCTAAACAAAGGTATTTATGTCAATTCCTAAACGTAGTTCCTTGTATGGGCGATGAAAGTGGTACTCACCACTCGAGCAGCAAATGGCAACATTTTCTCTGGTGGCATACCCGTACACAGAGCTAGAAAAAAAGACGAGGATGGTTAAAATGATGAAGATCGGGTGGCATACCCGTATTAATCAGATGGTTCAGAAACAATAGCAAGGGCCTATTAACTGAACTGAAAGAGAAATGAAAATGCGGCAACGACAAAATTGAGCTGAAAATAGCGTTGGGAAGAACAAGCCCAAAATGAACACACTCAGAATGCCATTAACTGTACTATGGAACCACTATTGCAAGGCAGAAATTTAATCAAAATAGTGGCATCCCTCCGATCAGATGAAGAATTATATTAATTATAGACAACAAAAATTAACATACAAAAGCTAGAGCATGTTCCTTTTGAAAACGATAGAACGCTTCTCAAATATGAAAGTGATCACTTAACATACCATAAAGAACAGCTCCTATGAAGGCGTCACCAGCACCAGTTGTATCAACTAGCTCCAAGTCGGGTATCCTCTCAGCTGTTCCCACAAGCAATCTTCCGCTAAGAGTTCCAATTCCAGGGGCTTCTAGCTTCAAAATTGGCTAGCAAGTGAAGAAAAATGCATCTAATCAGAATAAGATAACCGTATGATAAACATAAGAGCATGACACATAAATGTTCTGTCGGTCCTTGAGTAGCTCTCTAGTGAGAAGGACAATTACATGGCAAGTGAGCAATAATAATAGGCGCTCTTGTACTCAAACTCATTCTTACATCAGACCAGTGTCATGTGATCCGCTAATCTCCTTGCAAATGCGAATAGAAAAAAAAAACAATTTAAGATCGATTTTGGACTATTTGGGCGATTTTGAGCGAATTACGAATTCAAAATGCGCATTAGCTGGCGAGTTATGTTATACTGAACAAAACCTTAGAAGATAAAATTCAAGGACGATAATTACATGACAATCATCACATGAACTGTTTATTTACTCTTATCACTCAATGGTTCATATACCAACCTAATCCTTACTTTTTTTTTCTTTTGAAGAAAACCTAATCCTTACTTAAAAATTAAAATACATACTATTGATCAATAAAGTTAGGAATACATGAAAAAAGCATAAATACACATATGATCAGAAGTTCAGAACTAACCGATGAAACACAAGTTGGATTTGCTGCATATTTGTCTTTCCTCTGGTTTAATGAAGCTAAACATTGGTCCACAGTCATCACTTCTAACTGAGTATCATCTGCTGCAAGATAATAAAATAAGGTTATCCATGACCCTGTATGCATATTCAATCGATGTGCACATCTCAAAGTCAATGTGCAAAGATCAAGCATATTTATGGACAGATAAAATCAGAAAAACAAAACACATAATGGACACATAATGAATCTTTGTAGAATTCACTCACCGTTATGACTTCTTAGCAGCATTATGCACCCCTCTTCACCAAGAGTAACAATCACAAATTTCAACTTTGGCAATCTCATTAACATAGAAACAAGTGCACTTGGCATAGATGGTGCCTTTGTCCACGCCTATCATAGCAAGAGAAAAAAAAAAGTATGTTACCCTGGGAACTAGTCTTAACATTATACATCATCTCATTTGCTCTGTTTCAGGGAGTCATTGTTAAACAGGAGTACGTCTCTAAATAAATAGCATTTCAGCATGTCTAAGTAGAGAAGTTGCTGCCATAAGAAAGGTAGTGCTCACCTGGGGATATTTTGCTGAACAAACAGCATAGTTCGCCATATTCAAAAGTTTGTCAAACCCTTCCTCTCCCATTTCTGCATCAACCAGAATCGGTATATTTCTACAACATGCCTGCAACAGAAACATACTGTAGGTCTGTCAAAACCAATTTACTATTATGACCCTCAGGCAGGGGCAGATCCAGAATCTAAAAACACTGTTAACACCAACACACATTGAAAGTCCAAAATAACGGTCTCAACTTTACCCTTACAATAATAATGAGGTTATTTTCAATATCTTAATTATTTGTGCCATTGTACGATGAAGCAACTAGAAAAACAAAGCAAGTATTTCACAATAATATTAACAACATTAAACAATAGGATCAAATATGATTGACACTAATAAATCTCAATAGCGATAATGATTGAAGACCCTTTAGAAAACTGTTCAAATAACTCTTGATTCTGAAGGCAAAGAAACCAGAAGCCATTAAATACTATGAACAGCTTTATCTGAGGGGGCACGGGGCATCTAGCAACTTAAAAGTCAAGTAGCTTATTAAGGTCAATAAGAAACAAAAAAGTCTTTTTCTTCACCTGGGTTTTTCCACGTCAACATTAAAATAGCAAAAGATAATAGGTGATTACTGATTAGCAACCTGAAAACAAAGTTAAGCAGCAATATCTTATTCCTCAGAGTTCACAAGAAATGTAAATAGCCAAGGGATCTAAATTGAAAACTACAACCTGAACGGACGGAGTACTAATACAAGTAAGACATGAAAAGGAAAAACCAATATTTTTCTAATCAATTATGCATAACCCAACACAAAAATAGAAACTAAGTGAAAAAAAGAACTAAGAGAGGATGCAAAAAAAATTACCTCTTCTGCAATAACCAAAGCCGTTTTCAGTGAGAGTCCATCAAAATAGACAAGCCTTGCCCCATCTAAAGCAGACGATAAACTTGTGCTTGAAAAGTCTGCAGGCATCATGGGAGGATATCCTGGATAGTAAATAGCAGTTCGGGTTTTCCTGGCACATGTGAAAAAGCTCACACTTAACACATGTACAACGGTTTCTAAATATCAAAATGAGAATGAAAAGGGTGGAAGAATTTTACATTTATATCAAATAATCATACAAAAGAGAACAAGAAGCAGCAGAAATATAGAAAGTAGAAACACAATCAAAGAGTGAATTATGTATATAGGAAAAATGAGAGAATGGAAGACAGAAACTAATAGTTATGACTAATTTTATGAGTGCAAAGTTAAGCACGAATCTCACATTTGGCTGTCAACAATGACATAACTGTACATTGAACGACCTTCCTTAGAAACCTGCATATGTAAGTAAATATTTCTTAAATTAAGACTTTTTGACATATAGGAGTAAACTTAATCCGTAAAAAACAAGGTGAACAGATAGTAGACTGTATGGTGATTTAAGTTTTAGAAGGTGTAGCCCACTCCTCAAACTATCCTAACACAATAGATGCAACTTCATTAACAAGTTTATATCTTGTTCAAGATAAAAATAGTGGCCTAAAGCTAGAAAAGGAGCTATGAGCACATCTTTAGAAGCCTAAGTTGATTAAATTTTATTTTAACACACTTACAACTGAAGCAAGCAGGATAAAACTAGCATGTAAAAAAGAAATTATTAAAATTTCCATGTAACATAGCAAGTAATCACCACTACAAAAGAAGTATCCACACCATCAGCTTCAAGCTCTTCTAGCATGCCTCTTCCTTCAGCATCTTCAGCAACCTGATACCTAGTAATTAAGGTGAGTGAGCCAACAAGTGTCTGGAATTTAGATTTTTGATTCCTAATGAAAAAATCTAGAAAGAAAAAGACATGTAAGATAAAGTAGGGGAGTCCTAGACCTTGGCAATTATTCTTGGTCTTAAACCCAAACGAGCAGCACACGTCAAAGCATTACCAACATTACCGCCCCCTTGTACCTACAAAAATCACCAATCAAAAAATTTCATAAGTTCCACAGCATAAAAACACAAAAATGCATTGCCTCAAAGTCACTAGGTAACGGGGTTAGTGATGTCGAAAGTACTCAGCCTTAAACATGGATCAAAAACATCATATGCAACTTCCTATACGTAAGAAGTGCAGATGATCAATGAGCATTTATTATAGTACAGATAGTCCAAACCAAAGAAATCTTTTAGTCTCCTTCAGGATTGGACATAACATAAGATTCACAGATAAGCATTTAATGTTAAATGTTCTTTGATATAGACTTAGTATCTAAACATTAAGGGTTACATTAATGGCCAAACCTAATAAGATAGTCTTTATTCTCTTCTTTAGGTCCTCATTTCTCTCCAAATACAATAGTCTAGTGCAGTAGTGCTACAAAATTTAGGCAGTGAAAAATTCTGGAAAACAAAAGGCAATTGTCAAGCAACATAGTGCTTTAAAAGAAGAGATTCATGGCATGATATATGCATGCATGTAGAGAAAAGGAAATCTAAAGTTGAACAATAATTTGGTGTACATGGGGTGACTTCCACGCAGTTACATTATCATCGGAGTAAAGAGTTATTCAATCTTTATAGCATTATTCATAGAAATTTATTTTAACTCATAACAACAAATTTGCAAGGAAACATAAGATCAAAAAAGTCATTCAAGCTCATACGCTATAATTAAAGTACCTTGGAGGAAGTGCCTTTGATCTTCTCATCAGGCTTAGGAAAGCCATCCACCAAAACCAGATAGTCCATGGATGCACCCCCACAACCCACCTGCAATGAGCGTCAACATTAAATACTGGTATGTGGTAAGTTCACATCCTTTTCCCCTCCCTCATCACACATGAAATAAAGGAGTGTTCTACTTGGGCTGTAAAGAAATACCGGTAACCTTCCTTTAGTCATTTGGTGGCTTGTGTATAGGCATCGGGAATATATTGGCTATGTATGAGGTTTAGCTTAAAGAGCTAAGTCAGCCGATTATGCATATGAGGTAGTTTTGAAGCTTTGGGTGTTCATAAGTGAAAAGTTGAGTCGGCCAAAAGCTAACTCGACTTTTATTGAATCAAAGTGCGTTTTGGGCTTAAGTACAAGCCGACTCGGCTTTTAGGGTGGCCTTCTCAAAGCCGACTTGGCTTTTAATTGCGAAACTGGTTTTTCGCCTTGCTCTGCTTTCCTTCTTAACCCACATACGTGTGTTTGGGGTATAAGCTATGAATACTCCAAAAATAAAAATTGAATACTATTCTACATTCACATACCATTCTTCTCATGTAATTCTCACCTTTAGCCCTAACTCTCACACTCTAGAATACTCTATTATTATACCTCCATTAAAGTTCATTATAGAACTTGACATATAATCAATTCATCAACGTACTAAAGGAAGGACATAGCCCACACTGAATGAACCTCGATAAATTTTTTGAGGTTGTCGAATTGTGTTTCTGTGCATTAGATTTCTTAATTTCTGTGATTTTGTTATTAACCCATCAATTGGGACGTTCCCTTGCAGGATTGATTGTTTTCATCCTAACTACACATTCATTACATCAAACAATTTTGCAGCTGCAACAATCCAAAACTACATTCATGAAATTTACTGCAATTCAACTGAAAATCGATTGGATAGATTTCGTATATTACAACATTAAGTATCATGTAAAACAACAACATCGTCAACATCAAATAAATTAAATGAATAAATGTAAAACACTTTAAAAACTAGACACAAAAAAGAATAAAAAGTAGAATTGTTGAAGCTAAACATCTAGTAATGGTAAAATTGAAACTTCCTAGAACAATTAAAAACAATAACAGGAAGAAAAAGGGTCTCACAATTATATGATCATCAGGAAGTGGCGGAAGTGATTGATTAATAGACATCATGATCCTGCAAAATTCTCAAGATTTCAGAAAAAAGATATACACATTTTGAACAATGAAAAAAGAGAGAAAAAAAAGGTAAAACCTGGTTGTTGACGAAAAACCTGGAATGAATGGAGAAAATTTGAAAGGAAAAAAAGCAGAAGAAGGAGATTGGACAGAGAAAGATTTGTGAAGGTAGGTAGCTATGGAGGTGGTTATGGTCATGGTCATGGTCATGGATGGCGACGCCATTTTTGCCAAGCTTAAAGTGAGAGGAAGAGAGAGATGACTGGTGAGTGTAAGAATGTTTAATTTTTTATTTACTAATTTAATTTTAAAACTTTTTTTTTAAATGTCACCCCCATAAGGGAGTAAAGAGAGATGTGCGCGGTCAAAAAACCTCCAATTGATACCTGTATCCAATAGAGGTCGAACCCCAAACTTTCCGCTCTATATGCAGATGCTTTATCCATTGAGTCAAAAGCGCTTTTTGGTATAACCAGTGAAAATAATCATATCATAATTCACAAAGGAAAGATTACCGTGAATAATACACATTTTGTTAATTTTCTTATAGTAATACAACTATTGATAAACTATGAATAAAACCAATTTCGTGGAGTATTTTCCTAAAATAATACAACTGACGTTTCATGAAAATTGAATGCTACCATATGAATTTTCCTTTACAATTATTCATGGTTAATAAAAATTTATACTCCCTCCTATTCTTTCTATTAGTCCCATTTGTTTTTAGTTACTATTCACTTATCACCCTTAATATTTATTTTATTCTTGATTTATAAGTTCAAACATAGTCAAGTGGGATCTTGTTTGATTTGTCTCAATGCAAGAATTATTAATATCAAATTTTCATAATTTCTGATTAAGCATAATTAGAAATACTAAGGGTCAAAATATTGTCTCGGCAAATGTGCAAAAAATAAATGGGACTAATAGGTTGAATATGAGGGAATACTAATTATTATTGAAAAATTAATAAAAAATTATATTCGGTTTCCATGTTTTACAACTCCAACGTCCTATTCTACTCCTTCTCGAACTATTGCCAATTCCCCCAATTCTTTGATTTAAACACTTGCTGAATTCTTTGCAATCAAAATTAGGGTTTACATTGATAAACTTCCTTGAGGTTGATAGAAGTCCTTGATGATGATAAACTTCTTGTTTATTGTACGTTTTAAATTTCCCGTTTAATTTTGTTCAGTTCGTTAATTCATTTCTCTGTAGAAGATAATCATGGTTGAAACGGACGTATTATTGTTAATCAGACAACAATCATGTTGAATGTTGATATTGATATCTTCAGTTGATTTTAAACTGATTAATGTTAATTCAAAATTGGTTGTTTTACTGAATTGTTGGTGTCTGACTATGTGCTGTTAATATGTTGCAATGTGCGTTATTGTTTGAACTCTTCCCTTCATCAACTGCCACCAAGTACCTATATTGCACCCTTAATTCCCTAAATTCTCAGACATGGGTTGGACACGTTAATTTGGTTCAAATTCTGTGGGAGTTTTTATGAAAATTTGAGTACATTGGAAATGTGTGATAAAATAATGAATTTTTGAAGAATTTGTGAGAGTGACTTGCACTTATCATCACTTCTTAGCTGTATAATTCTTTAAGACCTATAAATGTTTCAGTTAGTCCTAACTTCTGTTATCAGAAAACAATTATATCTCTGGTTTTTCGTTGCAGAAAATTGCCTTGTACTGTAAACAAGATGATTTGAGGACAGGAGTGATGTGTTTGAACTTTGATCAATCTATTTGAAGGAATTTACCAGGTTAGCAATGTTGCTTTAGGAAATAGTAAATTTTAGTGAATCATTATCTCAATTCCCAATTGTTCCTTATAGACTTTAGTGTGCCAATGAAGCTACAAGCCGAATAGGGTTGTGTGAGAATACAGGGGCTGGCTCTAAATCACTCAGGAGTGGTTAAATGCAATATAGGTTTCATTGGCCTTTAGTTCTTGTACTCGTTTCCCCCCATTTTGGATAATGAATCATCAGTTTGTTGGATATTTGAACAATCATGTTGTTCTCCTAGATTATTCTAAGTTGTGCTGCTCTTTATTAGTTTTAGATATCATACACGACTAAGAAGTTTCTGATTTTGATATGGTGTTTGGTTCGCGACAAAATCCATACTCTTACAATAGTTCTTGTAAACAAAAAATCAAAAGGTGTGAGTCTTTCCCTTTGTCTTTTCTCCTCCATATATCTTCTCCTCTATCCTGCACTTGATGCATTTATTCTCCTTTCAAGTGTTATTGCCTCCATTGTGTTCACCATCTTTTTCTATTGTCAACCAACCTCGCCTTTCCAGTGTTGTTGGCTTGTTGCCTCCATTGTGTTCATCTTCTTTTTCTATTGTGAACCAAACCCCGTCATTCTCTGTTTCCCTCTCTCATTTTTCATGCATTAGTTCTATTCCTCTATGATCTGATCATGCCAAATTCGAGTAGCTGGTTGCATTAGTGCATTGGCTCAACAATTGATAGTTCGTGACTGTTTGGATAGTGCTATATAGAGTGTTGGTTTGATTTGTCCAGCTGTTCTTCCATTATGCGTACCAAATGTTGATAATAGTAACCCCCTTATTGGTTCTTTATCATCTCTTTTATTTTTTATTCAGGGGGCGTGTTGGAGTAGTTTACCAACCAGGGTAGTAGAGTTTCCATGGATAACCAACACTTATGCTAATGAAACAAAAAGGTGAACAGGTAAATAGTTTCTCGTCTCCTACCTAGCTGTGTTTTTGACAACAATGTCTAACTGTTAATCCTAGGCCATTTATAGCTGTATGACTGTGTTTGTGACTAAATATTTATATTTATGACATTTGACTTATTTCATGCCATGAAAATATCTCTAGGCCGTGGTTGAAAAGCTTTTGAATTGCATCTCAAGTCATGGGATGATCTCCACAAACTTTGTATGTGCATTTGAAGGAGAAAAGAGTATCGCATGTAATAGTCACACCCATATGATAAGAGTATCGTATGTAACTATAAGGTATCCTTTGAACGTGGTTATTTGGTAAATGTAGACCTTTACAATGCATGTGGTATCAACTTGTTAGATTTGAAGGCCATACAACTCGACTAATTTGATACGATGCAAGTTTTATTTTTCACTTTGCGTGTGAGTTTTACGTCATTCATTACATGTCCCATTCCTAGGTAAATAAAATTGATTACGTAGATTATTGACAAACAACGTAAACCAAATTACATCTGTTTTGAGTTAAATGCAAACTTTTTTGAAACATGGATTACCATTTTACTAGTTTTCTCATATCTGTTAGTTCTGAAATTACTTTGGCTCTTACAATTTTCCCCCACTTGAGTGTAGGTTAGAAAGTCTGTTGGATCAAGCATGTGCTGACAGAGAGGGCCATCGATGAGCCAGATCCTCGCAGATCTGCTGAAATTTAAAGGATGATCAATGCCCTTTAATCAATTTTGATGGTACTTTCACTTTCTTTTCATTGGATTTTAATATAGCCATGGGTACCCAATTATGCTAGTTTTGAAGCTAATCTTAGAAGTTGCAAAGCCATCCCGTATTTCTAGTTTAACCTTTCAATTGTCTTGGCAAAACATATTTTTTAGTCTGATAATGAGCAGTTGGGAATTTGGGATTCATGAGATAACTTTTGGGAGGTCATTATTTGAGGTGGCTCAAATGTTACCAACATGAGAACCACAAAATGCTTCTCTTGTACTCTTTGTTTTTCTTGGCAAAACATATTTTTTAGTCTGATAGTGCATTTTGCATAAGTTTTAGAACATTAACAATGGGGAAATGGGTAAACCAAAGTCTTTGGGAACTAGATGGTTCGCTCACCATTATTGATATCCTCCCAAAAATTTGGAGTTAATCAGATAGGGAGGCTCTCCTAAACAGGAACCAATGTGGTTTTGCCATGCGGATCGCACAATCAGGCAAGACTAGTTTAGAGGAGCATTTGAGTAATTCAGTATGACTTATTGAGTTAGAATTGAGAAAATAAGGTGGATCATTGAGTTATGCAAAAGTATTGAAATTTGGGAAGGTAGATGCAAATGCAGTAAAAGAAGAGGGAGAAATTTGGCCATTTGGTGCATTCAGCATTGCTAACGCTTTTAAAGAAGTTACTCCCTCCATCCTATAGAATTTGCTACATTTTTGTTTTTAATTGTCTCATGAGTCATGACATTTGCTATAATTCTATTTTGGCTAAGACCCAACACATTGTCTCGTTAATATTCATCCATGCATTAACTTATGTTTTATTCTCATCCATCCATTTTTCCGAACTCTTAACAAAGTAGCTTTTTTTTCCAACTCTCAATAAATTATTGATAAATTACACTTGTTGCAAATTCATAAGACAGAGGATTACTTTGGATTCCTAGATGCATTTTCATTTTTCATGCATGAATTATTGGCCTGGAATCAGTGCAGAGTTGAGAGTGTTAGATGCATTCTCATTTCTAGTTCACTTTGGTAAATTACAAGACAATTTGGAGATTGTTGTGCTTAAATGGTGTGATTGAATACACCAAATAAATTATACTCCCTCCTATTCACCATAAGAGTTCCTTTTGACTTTTCACGGATTTTAATGAGAGTCAAATGGGACAACATGTGTAAGAGAAAAATGTAGAGTTTTTGAATTTTTATAGGTGTAAAGTGGGGTTAGTAGGTATAAAGGTGTAAAAAAGTTAAGTTTAGTAGGGATAAATTGATAAAGTTAACATACCCAAAATAGAAATGAGACATTTAGGGTGACTTGACCCAATAAAGAAATGGGACACTTAAGGTGAATAGGAGGGAGTTTGCATTAGTGTGTGCATAGAGATAAACCTATGGATGGATTAAATGGGTGATTAAATGTGTAGTTAAGTTGATGGATTAACTTGTGTGTTAATGATGGTGTTTAAGTTGTGATCAATGCATGGTGTAAATGGTGTATTGATGGAGGCACTTAAACATGCATATTATGATGGTAATTAAAGCATGGTGAATGACACTTAATGAGGAGTTGAAAAGGCTCGAAAAGATTTTTCACAAGGTGCTTGTGCATAGGATTTAGTTTTGTGATTGTTCATATTCATAGAGGTGTTTAATACGTAATTTATTCTTAACCATAAATATGTAAGACTCATCAATGTAATCTCCTCTATAAATATAAATAATAGAGGTCTCATATGCTCATCAAACACATCCACAAAAATAACCCAAGTCTATCTCTTCTCTAATTGTAATACTCTATACTTGAGAGTTGTTTGAACTCATTCTTTGATAATATATGAGATACTACACCGGAGGATGTAGTCCAAGTTGGGTGAACCTCGATAAATTTTTGCGTCGTTTGTTATTGCACTTTTATCTCCTACAAACATCAATTTTATAGTTAGCGTAATTTATTTCGCACAAGACTTCAAACTTTCAATCTTGGTGATATTAGAGGTTGAAACGCATCGTTTGATCTCTAATACAACATCGTTTTCGGGAGTAAACTCAATAGATATGTCAATTCAAAAAAAAAAAAAAACTCAATAGACACATGTGTAACATAGATGGGTGTAATCACATGTACGGATACATATATTTGCGTTCCAAGCATATGCCACATCTTGCATGTAGAATTATAAATATATTAAATATTAAATATGATGTGTATACACTTGTTTGATCTGTTTCAGTCAAATAGTTTGACTTTGGTACCAAAATCAATAATTATGTTCATTAAACACTTGTTTGATCTATGAATGATTATCTTGTCTTTTTATTATAATAATAAAAGCATCTTCTTACTTGTCCAAACATGTCATCTTTGTTTGAGTTGCATTTTCTTTTTCCTTCTATTTTTTTAAGTCATCATAAAAGTATGGACATCAAGGTAACCAAGAGATTTTTACAAGTAAAATTAAATTTTCATTCCCATTACCATCGTTTATTACCATTTACTAAACGGACCGTTAGAGTTTTGCCAATTCATGGATTTTGTTTGGGGTTGAGCAATGTTGGTAATGTAAATACTGTTCTGAAGTTTCTTTTTGTGTTTGGACAAGTTATCCTATGAACCCAAAATTTCTTCCAAATGAAATCTCTACCAAATATCCTACCAATCAAATATCTTGAACTGTGACAAATGAAATTTGTATAACGATGTATCCAGTCGTCCTTTATGGGCATGAGATGTCGTTCTTCTTTCCCCAAATCCTGTCTATAATTTTCTATGAGCATATGAGCATGATATACTGGGTAGGATGATGATGAGGATGTATCCGGATTATATTACTTCTTTTAAGTTAGTTGGTAATGTTTTTTACATTGATTGGTTTTGGGTTTTGTGCAGTAAATCACATACTGTTGAGATTAAGACTTTAACATTACTGGTAACAAATTTTTCTTTGTTATTTTACTAGGATACCAGTTGTTTGAAACTTGTTATAAGATAAGCACTAATAATAGTAGATTAAAATGACGAATCGAGTTTTGTCTCAAATAGAGCAAATACCGTGTTTTTCATGTAAGATTTTGTATTCGATTTTCACATATCTCTTACCTCTCTTCAGCCCATTATATAATAAATATATTGAAAATAATGGGTTAAAACTTAAAATGAAAGTTTTACAAATAAAGAATAATAATTTTAATGACTTGTGAAATCAATATAGTATGTAAGAAAAGTCATACCGAGTCCCTCGTTGCCCATTTGAAGTACTATGCATTATTATTTAAATTAGGTAAGAGTCAATGGAGTCCAAAAATACATCAGACAAGACATGTGTGTTAGATTCATAGATGTGATCTCCTCGTGTACAATGGACTCCCCATTTCTACTTTTATTAAATAAAGGGTGAACATTTATGCTTGACTTTTTCCTTATAAGAAAAAAAAAATAAAAATAAAAAAAATAAAGAGAGTGTTTGGCAAATGAGTGATAGCTGATTATAGTAACTGATTTGGCCGGTTGATTTTATTAATTGATTTAACTAATTGATTTTGAATCCGCTGTTATAAGCTAATTTGCCAAACACCCCTAAAACTATTTTTTTAAGATATGTACTTTTTTTAATTTTTTTTAATTTTTTATTTTTTTAGATATGTACTTAAAAATAATTACATTATTTAAAATATCATTAAATTTAATATTTATCACTATATCATGTTAAATAGTGTGATGTAAAATCTAATATATGAGAATAATAGTTGTCATAATGGTTTAATGTTGTTATTTTCATCTTTGAGATAAGATTTCGATTCTCACCTTCAAGTAAGATCAATCCTCTCTTTTCTCTTGCCTGTACGACTTCAACTTATACCAATATAAAAAATTATTATATTATTTTCCATTCTAACATTGTAGTCTTGTGCCTAAAGTCGGATTTAGATATTTTGGAGCTCTAGGCGAAATAGCATATTTGGGCATTTTTCCTTTGCAATTTATAACTTATATGGATCTTCTACAACCATTAGTTTTATTTTTTTGACATTGGACCTTGAGCGACGGCCCCTCTTGCCCACCCTTAAGACTGGCCCTGCTTGTGTCACACATTCACATTGGGATTGGGATTGAGATGTTTAAATCTTCCCATGTCTTCACCATAACTCTTGTTCACTCTTTATTGTATAGAAATAAATGTTAGTACTAATTCTTTGTTTCATTCCACCCTCAAATTCCAGCTTTCACTTCCTCCATTTTTTTTGCACAAATTTAGGTTCATCTTCAATTCCTACCCACCAAAAAAACCCATATCCAAAAACCTCTTTTTTCTATTAAAAAAAAGGAAAAAAAATGCTAGGGTACTCCAAAATTAAGGGAAATAATTCATTCATACAAAGATCAAAATCCAACAAAGAATTCCTTTTTCTTGATGGGGATTTTGATTTATTATCATCAAAAAAAACCCACAAAAAATCCCATCTTGATGAACATGAACCAAGTATCCATAGAGTTAAAAGCAATAGGAAAGTTGATTTCTTTTTTGGAGAATCAAATGAAAAAAATAGAGATCTTGATCATAATGATCATGATGATCATGATGGTGATGATGATAGAGATCATCATAATTTAAATAATGAAAAAAATGGGGGAATTTTAAGGAGAAATTTTTCAATTTCTTCTACATATCAAAAGAATAATAATAAAGGGATAAATAATCATGAAAATATATCTCTTGAAAGGCAAAGTAGTACAAGAGCAATTCAAGTAGTGAAAAGGGCATTTTCAATAAGGAGATCTTCATCTGTTAATTCTGATAGATATTGCAGGATTTATGATCAACCTATTATTAGTAGTGATGATCATAATGATAATCATGATTTTAATGGTAATTATAATCATAATGATGATGATTTAGAAAGAAATGGGTCATTTAAAACAAGTTATGTGAGTATGATGAAGAAGAACCTAGATCATAATCATGGGAGAAAACATGTGGGGTCTAGAGTTGTCAAGGCTTGCAAGCGCCTTTTTAGCCGTTAGTTAACAGGGTCGGCCTTAAGGTTGGGTAAGAGGGGCCGTCGCTCAGGGCCCCATGTCAAAATTAATGGTTGTAAAAAGGTCCAAATAAGTTATAAATTGTAAAGGAAAAAGGTCCCAATGTGTCATTTTGCTCAGGGCCCCAAAATATCTAGGATTGGTCCTGATAGTGCAAAAAATGTATTGGATTATTTGTTTTCATTTGTAGGTAATTCAGGTTGTCATGGGTAACAATCTTGTATCACATTTGATAAGAATATGATCAGCCGTCATTCAACCATCTTCTGGAGTACTAAGCTTGGGTTCTCATGGGCAAGGGCAACAACCCCTCCGTTGATAAGAATATAATCGGCCGTTATCCAACCATCTTCTGGAATGATGGCCTTGATCATAGCTAGGCCTGTGCATTGGGCCGGATAAGGGCCGGGTCGGGCTCTAGTAGAAACGGGCCGGGTCGGGCCGGGCCTTACAAAAAGAATCCGGGCCTTAGACGGGTCGGGCCCTTAAAGCCCAACCCGGCCCGGCCCGACCCATTTATATTACTTATGCAAAAAATAAAATAAAATAAAAAATCCAAATAATAATAATAATATTACTTATAAAATCCTCACAGTTTAGAGAAGCTACATTTTATTTCCTGGATAATTGTCACCATTACCAAGTACCAAATAACCCATCCAAAATGTGATAATAATAATAATAAAAAAAAAAATCTCATTAAAAGAACATCATCATCTTGAGAAGATCCAAACTAATACAGCAAGATTGTATGATCTTACTAAAAGAACATCATCAGTAAGATTAAGCAGAAGATCAAATTGGGTTAGAAAGAGTTTTGAGCTGTGGGTATTATTGAGTAAATGCGGGTAGTAGTATGGTTCACTCCATGAGCTGTGGGAATTCGTGGATCTAATTGCAGTAATGATTCAATTCAGCCCATTTTTACTAAAACCCTTATCCGGCCCACATTTTTTAATTTTAATAAAACCCTTATTCAGCCCAACCCTTATTCAGCCCAACCCTTTTAGAACCCTTATAATTAAGGGTTGGATAAGGGTCCCCAACGGGCCCCCAGCCCGATGCACAGGTCTAATCATAGCTGAATGAGCAGGATATACTTCATGTGATGATGATGATGAGTATTGAGCAAAATAACCGTATTGTATATGTTTTTGAGTTTCTTATTCATATAACGAGATTTTACATCAACTTTTATCGCGATCGTTATTATTATTATTATTTTGTTGATTATGATGGATGTAATTGATCTCATATAAGTAGTGTAATTGAGAATTTTGGTTGTTTATGGATATGGACCTTTTATGGTGCAAAAAATGTTTTGGCTTTTATCTTGTTTAATTTGTAGTCCATTATTTTTGTTATTTTCCTTTTGGTTTCCTTTTCTATATACTAGATATATTTGATTGGTATGAGACAATTAATGAAAATTGCATTTTCTATTTTTTAAAGTGAATATAATAAGGAGTTTATATTTTGAGTGAAAGGTATTCTAATCTCTTAAAAATCTTTTCCTAAAAAATTGTATATTTGTTTGGTATGAGAAAATAATGGTTTTAGGAGTAAAAGTAGACTCTATATTTTTTCATATGATAATTTTATCTCAACATATTGTCATGTCAAATAGCAATATGTTTTAACTTTTATCTCAAAAAAAAAACTTTTAATTAACCATGCTATTTCCTATATATGTTTTTAATAGTTTTTACATCTCATTGCGATATACATTCTACACATTATTTTTAAATTTTCTCTATCAATCTACAATTGATATTATTTATCTTTTAAAATATTTTTGAGCTTAACTGACATTTCCATGCTTCTTCCATCCTTAATCAACTTAAGCTTAAGCCACACGCTCTTAAAACATTTTTGAATTTAAATAGTTGATTGAATTCATTGATTATTATCATTTAATATTGAACACGCTCTTAAATGTAAACTTTTAAAAACCAACTTAGTTAGAACTTATCAAAGATTGGTATTAAATAGTTTGACCATTCAACTTTATTTACATTAAAATATGCTATTGTTTAATATAAACTCGTCGTCATCATCATCATTATCATACCCGATGTATCCCGCTCATAAAAATCTATGATCAGGGTCTGGAGAGGGAAGAACGCTGACAATTCATACCCATAAAGGAGAGTGTGATCAAATAGTCTCCCTACTCGAAAATGTCGTTTCAAGAGAGAAACCTGCAACTTACAAATAAGTTAAATCGAATGACCTTTCAAGATAGAAACCTACAACTTAATCTAAATTGTTAAATTTTCTTTAAAAATTAAAATTTCATAAAAAAGACTCACGTGTGACGCACATGACAAGAAGTGAGAGATCCCATATAAATTTCCTGCTATTATTTCCCGCCTATACTTTTGTCATTTACATTTTTCACTCTTCCCCTAAAATCTCAAAAACCCTAAAAATGGGTCAGAAACAGCAACAATCAACCGATTCAACATCCGATTCCAAGAAGAAACGTCGAGTTTCAGTTGTTGAAATTGGTGAGCTTTCTTTTTACTTTCTTCTCACTATTTTGGTACCAAATTTTGTCATTTTCACCAATTTTTCAATTATCTTGTCTATATTTGCGTTTCAGATTCCGGCGTTGAAGCAAATGAATGCATCCAAATCTTTCTCGGTATGGTTCACTTAAATTAGGGTTTTCCTCATTTTTCATGAATTGATATTTATGTCGATTTTACTATACATGAAAAGTTAGTAGCAACAGTTTTAGCTTTAAATTTTGAGTTTGAAGACGAATTTGTTTAAATTTATTGGGGTAGAATCTTTGGAAGGTTCATTTCTTTATGACAAGATTTAGACTTCGGAAGAATGTCTTAGGGTTTTTAACGAATAATATTCCCTCTGTTTCGTGTTATTGTTACAAGCCCACAAGTATGATCTTTGTGGAAAACAAGAAAAGTTAAATTAAATGTGTCGGTGATTATTAAAGAGAGAGTGTTGACCATGGTTAAAAAGAAATGTAGTACAAACTATATTGGAGAAGCGGGAGAAATGTGTAAACGACATAAAAAGTTAAGTTAAATGTGTTGGATGCGAATTAAAGAAGGAGGGTTGGTCATGACTTTTATGGGACACACTAAAATGGAGAATTTAGCAAAAGTCATCGGACAATTCCAAATGAAAAATGTAGCAAAAGCCATGAGACGAGACCGCACAGAGTATGTATCGTGCCTTTATTGGGGTGTTTGGTTTGACACTTAGTTTTATAAAGAACGCCTCGCTTTGCGTCACGAGCTCAGGATCGACTGAAAACGCCTTAGCTAGGTGAGGCAAAGCCCATATAAGAGGCGTGCGCCGTGCGCCTTGGCCGCCTCGATGCACTTCATGCCTTGTGCGCCTTGTTGGTTGTGTAATTCTTATGCTTGTTTGTTCGAAAAAGAAGTAAAATTCGAAACTCAATTTTACTTGAATATGAAGTTCGTCTAACCGTCGCTTCCTTAAGAAAAACAAAAGCATGTAAAGAAGAAAATAACTTTGAGAATTCTTTGTATCTCATTATGATAGTATTTTGCTAAAGTGGTGATTACAACAAGAAAAATAAATGTTTTTAAGCTTGTTAAGACTAAAATATGAATATCATGTTGTTTGCAGTATTATATATGTTTTAAAATGGACTTTTAAGCTTTAGAAAAAGTGCTCCTCGCATACCAAAAGCTCGCGCCTTCGCACTGCGCTTTGCGCCTAGGCTCCAAAAGGCCTTTTGCGCTTCGGTGCACCTCGCGGTTTTTAAAACTAAGGTTTGGCCTAAAAGAATTTTCAATGAAAATTATTATTGAATTTCAAAATTGCTAATTGTAATTATTTTTCTTTTGTTTGGTTTGATGGAAAAAAGAGGTGTAGTCAATAGAAGGGTGTAGAATATTCGGTTGTTTCTCTTTTTTGGGAGGAAAATGTTTTTAAAGTGATGGGAAACTCTTTTCCACCCAAGTGGAAAATGGGAAAATAAGAAAAAATAGTGTTGTAGGAAAGTGTTTTCTCCCAAACAAAACACCCCCTTGATGCCTTATAAGGATTCTTATTCGTAACAAGTCTTCTGTTATTGATCTCATATTAGAATTTAGAAGCATGTATAAGTTTTTAACAACTTAATTTTTTTCGTAAAAGAGAATAATAATGTAGTAGCTACCAAATTACTCTAACATGTTATACACTCTATCATATTGTTTAGGACTATTTTGTAAATGCTAAATAGTATGTACCAACTAACAAGTATGTCATCTACTTTATTGCTATTTCTACCCCTCTAGTCTTGACTAAGGATTTTGAATTTTTCTATGAAAATGTATTTTGTGATTCTTGACTGCCATGGTATTCTAATTGCTTAAGTTAACTGGGAATATAACGAACATCTAACCGCAAGCTATTACTTTATTGGAAAAAAATGCACCTATTTAAGGTAGTTTTTTTATGAATCAGTGCAGTCTTGTTCAGGATTTTTTTACATGATTTGCTTGAAACTAATATTAGCTTTGTTCAACCTGGTTCTAGTTGCCAGCAAAGACGAGGTAGAAGCTGGGGCTGGCCATCTGATTCATCCTGTTGATGTAAATCACTTTTTTGGTGAAGATGGCAAAATTTATGGGTATCAAAGTTTGAAGGTAACACTATCTTGCATTTACCCTTCCTCGCCCTTGACAATTTACCCTTTTATTGGGAGTTGTTGGATTTCCAAGAGTTTGGTTATGCCATTAATTACAGTCAATTGTGTGTATGATGCTAAGCAATGTTTGTGGTTCCTGCTTGCACTTATGAATTTTGCTGTTTTCTGTATTATGATTCATTTTGTTCAAGTTTGCAGATTATTGTTTGGGTCAGTAGTCTATCATTCCATGCATATGCAGATATCACTTACGAGAGTTCATCTGATGTAAGTCCTGATACATATTTTTGGGTTGAAGGTAGCTGTGAAACGTTTTTCCTATAGCATCTTGCGATAAATTTCCTTTTATCTAATTTTTCTCATTTTGGTGTTATTTTCTTCATAGAGAGGGAAAGGCATAACAGACCTAAAACCTGCACTTCAGGTATTCTTGATTGTTAATATTGCGAATAACTGGCCTTTTCTCTTGCTCCTTGGCTGAATATGCTTATTTTCTTTGACAGAATATGTTTGCTGAGAATCTAGTTGAGAAAAAGGATGATTTTCTTCAAACTTTCTCGACAGAGAAGGATTACATTAGGTATAACTAAGTAAATGGATCTTTTCTAATGTGTAAAAATATGTTCTTTATATGACTTTTTACACCTTTTCTATAATCAAAACCAGATAGGCGATCCACTTATATTTTTTCTTCATTTCAGGTCAGCTGTTTCCAAGGGAGTAGTAGTTCAGAAAATGTCTACTGGCAATAGTGAATTGCATGTGGATATGACTGATGTGCAGGTATGTTCTTGCTAAATTTTTTTTATATTATTATATAAAGGATGACCTGTTTGGTACATAATGTTTCATTTAGTCATTTAGTGGGTTCTCGGCAAAATGTTTTGAACAGAAGTTCTTAATTAATTATGGAATTTTAATGTTAATTGCATAGGCTAGTATTAGCCATGTTATCTGAGTAATCTAACAGGCCTATACGAAGTATATTTTTTCCTTTCCTTGTATTATATATATATATCTTCCATTCTTATTTCTTTCTGTAGGAAGGTTGATTGAATAATCCAAACTATTATTTTCCTGCTCAAAATAATTCCAAGGACTAAGAATAATTCAAACTATAGTTGGCCCTTCTCAAAAACAGTCATAACTAATCTTTAACCTGCAAACACCAGTTTCAATGTGCCCATGACATTTCTGTATAACAGTTGGTCTTCCTCTTTATTTAACCTAAACCATTTATTGCAACCTCAATAGGAGTGCTTGTTAGATCTCTAAAAGTGTGCCTTGATTTGATTGAGGTTCTTTAATGGTGGTGCTGGGTGGCTTTCCTGTGCTATGAACTGATATTTAATTACTGTAGAAAACAGAAAGAGAAAAGAAATAGAAGGAAGAGAAAACTTTCGATTACTGTAATGAAACTGGCAGAAAAAGAGATGTTCCTCAGAGGTAACAGTAACTCTGAAAATAAAAGCAAACAACATATGACTCATTCAATCATGTGCACTTAAATTTATGCAAAGTTGTGGA
The DNA here is from genome assembly GCA_019776075.1 of Amaranthus palmeri. Lineage (NCBI taxonomy): Eukaryota > Viridiplantae > Streptophyta > Magnoliopsida > Caryophyllales > Amaranthaceae > Amaranthus > Amaranthus palmeri. Next base: position 1,745,957 of record JAAKBH010000271.1, on the reverse strand, counting down.
TGACGTTTTCATGCCAAGGGTTAATGGGAACAACCTCTTTTTTATCACTAACAAGGGTAGGATTGTGTACATTTGATATCTTAAACCTCACCTAGGTGGGAGCCATTTAAAGGAATTGGGGTGATGACGTGTTGTATAGAACTGAATAAAACAGTGGTACTAATGGATTAAGGGGGAAGCAGAGGGGTGCTTTTCTTTCTTATTTTGCTGCTATTTTTCAGAAACTTCCCATTTCGAATTTTCCTTAGCATCTCTTTCTCTTTTTCCCTTTTCTCACAAGGAAATTTTTTTGTCTGGCCAGTGGAAGAGTTATGGAATTATTGCTTAACTTTCCATGCCCTTGAGCTGAAATATTTGTGACTGTTGCATTCAACCAGTTTAGGAAGTGGTTATGCGACATTGTGACTGTTTTGAGAAGGTCTCCTTGTGGTTTTGGAATTATTCCGAGTTAATTCTTGTTGGGATTATTTTGAGTGGATGTCTAATAATTGAAATTATTTTTTCAATTTTTTCTTTTTTATCTTTTGTGGAATTCCATGTTTTTTTCTTTGTACATTTCCTTATTTGCCTGGAGTTGAAAATCCTTTGTTTCATTGTGTAAACCAACTCCTTTAATCATGAACAGCCTCCTTATCTATCTAGTGATTTTATTTTCAATTTTTTTACCATTGCTTAGGTGGTTCGTTTCGTTATGGGAGATATGTCTGCTGGGTATCTCTACAGCCGCATAGTGCCTCTTGTTCTTCTCCTTGTTGATGGTAAGACTGTCTCAATCTTAATGTACTTCAATTTTTTTTCTTGGACATATTTTGGTGTAAATTCTGTTGTTTGTATTGGCTATAGGTAGCAATCCTATCGATGTGACAGATTCAAATTGGGAGCTGTTTATTATTGTTCAGAATATAACTGATCCACAGGGAGAGCAAATTAGCCGATTGCTTGGTTTTACAGCTACCTATCGTTTTTTCCATTACCCTGATAGTTCGCGGCTTCGACTTAGTCAGGTTTCTGTTGGGTTTTCATTCATCTTTAACTAGTTATACCAGCTCCCAACAGCCAATACTGATTCCATTATCATTGTTGTTTCAGATACTTATATTGCCCCCGTATCAACATAAAGGTTATGGACAACACCTTCTAGAGCTAGTCAACCATGTCGCGATGTCTGACGATGTCTATGACTTGACAGTTGAAGAACCAGTGGATTCCTTGCAACGTATTCGGTATTACATAGATGTACCCCGTCTTCTTACCTGCAGTTCTGTGCAACGTGCTGTTGAAACCGCAGCAACACATCTAAAAGAAGCGAATTTGTCAAAAAGAACGCAGGCTTGTCAGCTCCTTCCACCATTAGCAGCTGCTGAAGAAGCGAGGAAGAACTTAAAAATCAACAAGAAACATTTTATAAAATGCTGGGAGATTCTTGTTTATCTTGCGCTGGATCCAATCGACAAGTACATAGAAAACTACAAGATCTTCATCACAGATCAAGTGAAGATCAGCGTAATTGGGAGAGACTCGGGGACTAATGGAAAACAGGTAATCGAAACGCCTAATGAATTTGGAGAAGCTTTTGTATTGTACAAGCCGCTAGACGATGAAGATAACCAGATTGAGGTAGATGTAGATGAGGATCAAAAGAAACAGCAAGAGGAGCAGCTACTGCAAATAGTCGATGAAAGGCTGAAGGAGATCCAATTGGTGGCTCAAAAAGTTTCGGCTACCCATTCAAATACCTAAACTCGATCTATTGGTGTCCTGAAGATCTTATGTTTTTAGACGTAGCGAGAGATCATGATGTTTAGCGAGCCGTTTTAGATGTTACTATTTTGTTTTTAATCTCCAAATGTAATATTTGGATTTTGGAAGCTGTCTCAGAGGAGTTTAAGACGATCTAATTGTGCATACTAACATGAGAAATATGCATTCTTCTTCCTCCGGTGTCCATTCAGAAAAATCCCGAGTTGTAGTGTTATCGGAAAACAGTTTCCTAAGTCCGTTTTCAGAGTTAGTCGAGTAGTTTTTGGGTTAACACCTTTGCTTCGTATCAATTTTTTAAGATCGAAACCAACTAATTAAGGCATTTGATATTCCCATGGTTAATACCTATAAATGAGATTTTTAAATATTGTATAGCAAATTCAAAGGGTAAGCAATATAATTATGTAAACATATTCATCATGGTAAGTTGGTAACATTATATATAATTTAAATCAAAGAACTAAATCTTTAGCTCAATTGAAAATAATTTTGACTATATTAAGGATGATGATGATAACTGGATTGCTGAACTTAGGGTTTTATCAGAAACATCATCAAAATTAATGGTGTTCTTAGAAAATACTCAACATTGTTTGTCGGAAATAAAGTAACCAATTTCCATTTTTCAATTTCTGAAAGAACTTTGATCAATACACATAATATGTAAATCAAGACTTATGGACAACAGAAAGCAATAGAATGATCAAATTCACCATCCAAAGAAAACCGTAAATTTTAACAATCGATCCCAAATTAAAGGTACTCAGAAACCCTAACCCTAAAAATTATTCAAACTTCTTAACAAGAGCAAGATCATTAAGCATCTTTTCAATAGCTTCATCATCTAAATCTCTTCCTTTATCCTTAAGAGAAGGGACCATAGCAATAGCTTCTTCAACAGTTTCAGGGCAGAGATTACCGAGAACAGCAAGCTCGAATTCAGCCAATTGATGTCGGCTAAGAATTTCTCTAACTTGTCGCACAGCATCTGGATTTTTGTAACGACTGAATCGCTTCACATACTGCAAAGATTTTTCGAAAACTTGAGGCATCTGATTCAAAGGATCTTCAGAAACCTGTTGAAGTTGCTCTAATCTGTGCTCTAAAATCATAGAAACTTCTCCATTCATTAAACATTTTGCTTTGACGAAATCTTCACCCAATTTAAGCTCTGCTGCGTTCTCTTCTTCTTCTCCTGACATTGTTGCACTTGCTTGGAATGGTTCGTCTCTTCGGAAAATGCTGCAAATGTTTCTCTCTTCGAGTTATTTGCGATTTGGGGTCTTTTATAGAACACAAATACTTGGACGAGACCGTCTCATATTTGGGCCGGTCCAATTCGCACGTCTAACAATATTTTAATTCACGAATTGTTGCTCTCTTGAAAGACCGTTTTTTGTAAAAACTATTCTCAAAAGTCTAACCCAAATCTATATTTGGAGTTGTAACAATATACTTCCTCCGTTCCATAATACTTGCTACATTTCACTTTTTTTCGCAATCCAATGCACAATTTTGATCATTAATATCTTAAACTACACTTATCTAAAAAATATAAAAATTTAAAATTATGAAAGTATGCGATTAGACGATTCAAACAAGATCCCACTTGACTATACTTTTACTTACACATTAGTCACAATATGTAAAATAAGCTTGAACGATGAATAGTGCACAAAATGGATATGTAGCGAGTATTTTGGAACGGAGGAAGTATATTTAGAATTGGACTGGACTTTTGGGAACCGTCTTTACAAAAGACAGTCTTAAGTAAGAATTTTTAAATTTATTCAATTGTAGATATATCACATTCTTTAGACAAGGGCTGAAGACAATGTAGCAAAATTAAAAGGACAATAAATTACAATTACAGCACTAGAGTTGTCTAAAACAGATTTAACGACCTAATATTCAACCGATCTTATAACCGATTCGATTTATCCTACATAAAATAGATTTACTACAGGGTCGACCCTGTATATTTTGGGCCCTAGGCGAAATTGCACATTGAGACCCGTTTCCTTTGCAATTTATAACCTATATGGACCTTCCACTCCATTAATTTTGTTTTTTGACATGAGACCCTGGGCCACGGCCCCTCTTGCCCAGACCGACTCTGTACTATTGTAAAACTAATATGAACACAAAATACGAATAAAACCCGATAAAAAATCGACTCGATGGTCCGAATAAACACCTGGTGTCCGGTGCTATGTCAAGTGTCACCACTAATCATGTACAAGCACTCCCTATATTGGTAACATTTCTTGCTTTACTACTACATTATCTTCCAATCTCTCACTACCATAACTTAATACTCGCTTGATTCATCAATGGCGGATACGCAAGGAAAAGTCATCACCTGTAAAGGTACTTACTATTCTCTCTTATTGCTGTTTGTCCAACCCATTTGAATATTGAATGGCTAATATATGAACGATATTGATCTGTGTTAAAATGGTTTAGCGGCGGTGGCCTGGGAACCCAATAAACCTCTTTCTATTGAAGATGTGGAGGTTGCGCCGCCGCAAGCTGGTGAAGTTCGAATCAAAATCCTTTTTACTGCTCTTTGTCATACTGATGCTTACACTTGGAGTGGCAAGGTCTATTTCTTTTTTTTTCTTTTTCATTTCTGTTGTTGGATTTTTGTTATTTTGATGATTATTATTTGGATTTAGTTGAATTTGGTTATTGTTTGCTGCGATTTTTCTGAATTTGATATTGTATGGTTGCTGATTTAGCGTTTTTAAAGGGTTACATTGATTATAATTTCTATTTGCTTTGATTTTTCTCTATTGTATTGTTGTATGGTTGCTGATTTCTGCTTTTTAGAGGGTTTCATTTATTATAGTTATAATTTGTTTGATTTTTCTCTAATTTATAATTGAATGGTTGCTGATTACTGCATTTTTTAAAAGGTTTCATTGATTATGTTTATTATTTGCTTTGTTTTTTTATCCATTTGAGCAGTGGATTGTTGCTGATTACTTCATTTTAAAAAGGGTTTCATTGATAATAGTTATTATTTTGCTTTGATTCTTCTCAATTTTAGCATTGAATGGTTGCTGATTTCTTAGTTTTAAAAGGTTTGATTTATTGTGGTTATTGTTTGCTTAGACTTTTCTCCATTAGGGTTGTGGATAGTTGCTGATTGCTGCATTTTAAAAGGTTTATGCCAGATGACTATAAAAGTCTAATTTTCTTTCTTCCTTTTTGGCCTAAATAAAATTTGACATTACTTAGACCTAGAGATTTCTCTCATCTTGTGGTGTTATCAATGAATGTCCTGTATGCGGAAGTGAAACTCACCCTCCAAGTGGATATGTTTTGAGACTTTTAATTGCAATTAGATATCAATGTGTATCATACCCCTAGTTACATGTGGATACAGTAATTGAATTACTAATATGCAGTTAGATATGGTTTTCCTCTTTCTCAATTAGGTATACTTCGTTTTCTTAACATAATGCGTATCATACGTTTTTCCATAAAGGAAAGGGTATTTGTTTTGGTTGGAAAGTGTCGTTTAGCCATAACTTAGAAATGTATTATGAGGGTTAAGTTATGGTTTTTTCAAGTTATACATGGAGTATGAACCCCCTTGAAAATTAAGAAAGAACATGGGAAGATATGAAGGTGATGGATGATAAAGCTGCCATGTAAGATTAATGCATACATAGATTACGCAGCAAAGTGTGAATCTGTGTGTTTGATGTTTGCCCATGCTAAAGCATCCCAAAGTTGTTGCAATATTTTTTTATTAACCCAACTTGTATGATGGCTGACATTTGAGTTTGTACTCTTGATTATTAAAGAGTCCAATATCATTTGCTTTTTGCTTTAATTGATAATGTAGTTTTCTTTGGTTATTTTAAATTGAATTTTACTGTCACAGGACCCTGAAGGTCTCTTTCCATGCATCCTTGGTCATGAAGCTGCAGGGTATGCACTTTTGTAAATCGGTGGATTATCTATCATTATTACTTTCATGACGAACTCAGCCTAAACGTCGTTATTGCAGAATTGTGGAGAGTGTCGGTGAAGGTGTAACAGAAGTGAAACCTGGAGATCATGTTATTCCATGCTATCAAGCAGAGTGCCGAGAGTGCAAATTCTGCAAGTCAGGGAAGACAAACCTCTGTGGAAAAGTACGGGCAGCTACTGGAGTTGGAGTCATGATGAATGACCGGAAAACTCGTTTTTCGGTTAACGGGAAACCTATTTATCACTTCATGGGAACTTCAACTTTTAGTCAATACACAGTGGTACATGATGTTAGCGTTGCAAAAATCGATCCACAAGCTCCTTTGGACAAAGTTTGCCTTCTTGGTTGTGGTGTACCGACTGGTATGGGGCTTCTATTATTTACTACACGGTTGATCATGATTCTGCATGATCTCTCTCGTATTACCGTTAGATTCAATAAACATCTTTTGGTTGATTCGAGTTGACCTCTTTTCTATTTGAATGTGTACTCGAGTCGTATGTGTCATATGACAAATTATGTTACTGTACTGTTCAGGCTAGGCCAGTAGATATTGGTAGTACTTACTCATTGTGAGTGTTATGGGGATTATCAATGCTCTGAGATATCCCTTGAAAAAGCCGAAAACACGTTTTTTGGTTTCCCCACCTTTATGATGCTGAAAGTATCAGTTGGACAGATTTGATAACCTTTACGAGTCGGCCAAATATTTTAAATGATCTGGGACATCAGGTCATCTGCTTCAATGTGTTTCCTCATTTTTCCTTATAATAAAGATGATGGAACTTGCTGTACCATGATGCCTTCCAGAATATCTGGATTCTTTCTTTGGTTAGCTTGGTCTGCATCTTCTCTCCAAAGTCGTGCGATATCCTAGTCTTATATGCTTATGTTTTACCTTGTTTTCCTTGTCAGTACTTGTTTATGTCCATTAGGAACTGTTGTGTCATGGAAGAGAGAACAAAGGCAGGTCTAATGATGCTTATTTGCATAGTTTGTTTGCTTGTATGTGACGCTCATAATATTTGGCCCTATTTTTAGTTCATTAGTTGTCCAAATTGTACTAGTATACTTGGTTGGATCTTTCTTTTTCCTTTTCTAAGTTTCTTGTGGCACTTGGTCTTTGCTCTTAAAACGGTTATCGTTCTAGGGAAAGGTGGGAAGCTAAGCTTCTTTTTGAAATGATAGGTGGGCGTCATTAATATGAAATAGTGCAAGGTCAGAGATCCACGAGGGATCACCATTTAGCCACACACTGTCTCAATATCTAGAAAAGTATGAGCAATTTCACTCCACTCCCACAAGCAAAAGACAGATTTCATCAAAATATAGAACATGAGTCCTAATATCATCCAGCACAAGTTGCTCCTTGAATCCACGATTGGTGCCATGAGCTACAGCGTTTAGCCCTCAATCACTGTCTTTTGCATCTTCTTCACTAACAATTGGCCTCCAGCCCTTGTTTTTAGCAAACGCCACTCCTTTCGCTGCCCATCTTTCAGCCATCTCTTAACAACATTTCTTTACTCCATTGGACAATGCTTTTAAGTGTCTCACACGGCCCTACCTAGGCTTCTACTTAATGAGGGATTGGGCCTTTTGGGGAGGTCAGAAGTATGCATTCTTACCTTTGTGATAACAAAGTGCTTGTCCCCGATTGACTTTTGATAAAAATCATCTCCTCTTAACATATATAAGCAGTGTATATGATGAAATGCGCGATATTTGGTCCCCAGTTTCGAAACCACAAGGAACAACCACTCTGTCGCTATCCCTACAAATAAAAATCAATTCGTGCACAACCATTATTTCATGTTGAAAGCAACTTAAAACTTTGTATTCATGACATGACCTATCAGGGAGACCATTTAGTATCCCTACAAGCCTTATCAGTAATCAGAAGAAGCCTTGATACACGATTTATGATACTTAACAAGTTAATCTTGTTTGAGTAGCATAAATTTCAGGAGCAATATATAGATCACTAAAGCAAAACACATTCCGAGCGTTCCGCACTTGCCAAGCGTGAAACATAATTCTCATTATAAAGATTAGCATATTGCTGCAGGTCTGGGAGCTGTCTGGAATACTGCAAAAGTGGAGCCTGGGTCCAATGTTGCTATTTTTGGTCTCGGAACTGTAGGCCTTGCTGTAAGTTTCTAGAAAACCAAATTATTTTACTTTCAACAATTTCTTTTTTTTTTCTTGTAAATATTGATGTAATGGATTACACCAACAGGTTGCAGAGGGTGCTAAAACTGCCGGTGCTTCCCGAATCATTGGTATAGATATTGACTCCAAGAAGTTTGATGTAGGTATTGCCTTCATTTCAACTTAATGATTGTCAGCATCTAATCCATACCTATTATGTTGCTTTCTTTTTTCCTTTGTTGTTTTCTTGCTGTTCTTCTTATGTGTTATATATAATCCATAATTCTCTTATAAATTCACCTTAATCATAGATCTGGAAAGAATATTCACAGTTTTCGAGAAGTGCCTAATGTTCATTTGTTATCTCTAACTAGGGTAAGGTTGCATATATTCAACCCCCAAACCTCTATAGGTTGGAACCATTTAACGGCATTGGGGGATATGAAAGGATGTTGTAGCTATATGCTCATTGGTGTTATATATATCTCTTTATCGATAGCGGGTTTGCTTGATTTTCATGTGAGCATAAAACATTCACTTTTGAGGAGTTTACGTTGCAACCTTCTTGGGTCATGATTCATGAATTTGTTGAGCTCATCCTTTGTATATTTACTAAATCAACTTTTCTTCATTTTTTTCCCCCCCACATTGTATGTTGCAGCTAAGAATTTCGGAGTGACGGAATTTGTGAACCCGAAGGATCATGACAAACCCATACAGCAAGTGATTGTGGATCTCACCGATGGAGGAGTTGACTACAGCTTCGAGTGCATCGGAAATGTTTCTGTGATGAGGGCGGCCTTGGAGTGTTGCCATAAAGTAAGTTTACAGTCTAGGCTTCTTATTCAGTGTCGTTGACCAAAAAATGTACTTTTAGAGTCTAGATCTCACTTGTTTGCTCGGGGCAAATATATGTGCAGGGTTGGGGAACATCTGTTATCGTGGGTGTCGCAGCTTCTGGTCAGGAGATTTCTACTCGTCCATTCCAACTCGTGACTGGTCGTGTCTGGAAGGGAACGGCTTTTGGTGGTTTCAAGAGCCGATCTCAAGTACCTTGGCTCGTCGAGAAGTACATGAAAAAGGTATACTTCTAAAAAATTCTTTCAAATGCTCGACATTTTCACAACACCCGTCAAAGATAACACTTGTTTTGTCGATATCTTTTAACCTATGTGCAGGAGGTTAAGGTTGATGAGTACATAACTCATAACTTGGGTCTCATGGACATCAATAAGGCTTTTGATTTGATGCATGAAGGTGGTTGCCTCCGCTGCGTGTTGTCTATGCATGACTAAATAAATCGACAAATAAATCGTCATATATAAGGCATGGTTATGTTTTGTCTATGATATTTTTCTTTCGTATCTATCATTGATTTGTCGAGTGTGGCAACAGGAAACTGTTATGACTTGATATTTGGGTTTACGAAAGGGCAAAATAGTAATTGTAATATTAGGGAAGACTTGGGGAAAAAGTTACTAGTTCACTATAAATAAGGGGAATTAGAGACCCATAATCATGAAGAATATTGTTAAGAAATTGTGGGTGAGTTTATACTCATTTAGGAGACCTCAAGCTTCTCGAAGTGCTTGATCTATCTTTTGTAATCTTCTTTTAATCATCAATATTATAGTATAATTTCTCTTTTTGTCCTTTAAATCTTTCAATTCCAATTTACTGTTTTAATGAATTAGTCGGTTCATAACAAACATGGTATCAGAGCGGTACGATTCCGGTGACCGGAAAACCGTCGGAGATGGCGTACGTCCAGAAATTACTGAGGTAACAGATCTTGATGTATTTTTTGGGAGTTTTGGGACTGAAATTTCACCATTAGAGATGTGTAAGAAGGCTGTCCAAGAAAATATCATTCAATCTTTCAAACCAACTTCTACAAATGAAATTTATGAAAAATGGGGAAAGAGAGTGTGTGTGTTTTGTGATGAACAGTTAGAGGAAACTGAACTTGCAGGGCACGATTGTAGCCACAAAGAGTATTCAATGCTCATCCTCCATCAAGGAATGAGGGATGAACTCATGGTAATTGTATACCATGAAACAACAAAAGTGGAAGAAAGGGAAGAAGGGCAACACATTCCAGATCTGAAGAGTAATAATCTTGAAGAGAACACACAACCCAAGGAAAGCAAAAAATCGACAGAGTTGCAAAACAAAGAAGAGTACCGAGTTATAGAAAAGAAACAGAAAGAGATGAGCAGAAGTGGTATGTGTATGATGCCGCAAAAGGAAAGAAAGAAAAAGAAAAACAGTAAAAAAAAGAGGGAAAGTGAAAATAGAAGCAGGAAGAAGAAAGTGAAAATAACAATAGAGAAAAACAGTAAAAAGAAAAAAGTTAGAAAGAAGAGGTGGTCGGATCCCGGTGAGGCCGGAGTAGGTGAAAAGGGCGGTGAAAGTGAGTACGGCATTCTAGGAGAGAGAGAAAACGTGAGTCATGTGTGCAGCGGAAGTGGCGGAGGACCGGGATGGTGGTGCCGGGGCCGAGTAAAGACAAAGGTGAGGAAGACCAGTGTCACCGGAATTTTCTGTCCATTTTCCGGCAGATCTTCCGGCAGCGGTGGTGAAATAGGGAAGTCAGTGATGAAGGGTATACACTTGGGGTTTTTTAGTATGGAGGAGAGAGATTGGATAAACACATTGAGGCTATTTACCGGCTATGCGGTGGACACAGTAGACAATGTCGCTGGAAGTGTCTTGGTGTTGACTGGCGGTTTGGGTGACAGCTGTGGTGGCTATAGAAGGCTGCGAGACACAGCTAAGAAAAGAGAAGGAAGAAGAGAAGGCTGGAGTGTGGCGGTGCAAAATCTGTCCGGCAAAATTGGTGGTTGGTCGGCATCCGAGAGAAGGCGAATGGTCAAGTGGCAGCAAAAGCTGGCCAGCGTTTCAAGAACTTCAGTGAGGAAGGAGGAAGCTGTCATAAATTCAGGGTTTCTCTTTGAAGAGAGAGAATGGGAAATTAAGAAGGGAAAGGGAATTTTAGGGTTCTCTGATGATGACATCAACAATGATGTCAGCATGCTATGGGTATTTGTTTGGTCTCTGAATTTCAATCTAAGGGTGACCCAAGCCATTTTAAATCTTGAAAATTTTGAGGAGTTCGGCCCATCCCAAAACATTTCTGCTCAATTTTCAAGTTTAGACCCATTTATCCTTCAACTTCACTCAACATCTTTTATGAAGGCCAAATTTAATTTTCAAACGGAATATCCATATTATTCATTCATATCAACCCATTCCAAAATACTTTTTCTCAACTATTCTCAGACTGAATTTTTCTTACTGACGGTGGAAGGTCAAGCAAATTTTTATCCACCTTGAGGGCAAGGTGGAACTTCAGGCGGCCGGTATTGTTATGACTTGATATTTGGGTTTACGAAAGGGCAAAATAGTAATTGTAATATTAGGGAAGACTTGGGGAAAAAGTTACTAGTTCACTATAAATAAGGGGAATTAGAGACCCATAATCATGAAGAATATTGTTAAGAAATTGTGGGTGAGTTTATACTCATTTAGGAGACCTCAAGCTTCTCGAAGTGCTTGATCTATCTTTTGTAATCTTCTCTTAATCATCAATATTATAGTATAATTTCTCTTTTTGTCCTTTAAATCTTTCAATTCCAATTTACTGTTTTAATGAATTAGTCGGTTCATAACAGAAACCGAGGAATATAATCTTGTCCGTGTGTTGAACCTTTTTGAGTTGTCTTTGGATCTTATTAAGCTAATACATTTATTAAGCTAATACGTCTATTCACCGGCCAAGATCACAATGTATCCTTTTGAACCGATCTAAGATACAATTTTCTTATACCTTTATGATATGGGTAGCATCAACACGATAGATTTGAAAACTTCTACAAATCGATATACAATGTGCAATACGACTTTGGTTTTGCTGTTTGCCCTTTTGCGATTGCCCCATTTGGGCGTCCGAAAGACCGAAGGAGTATTACTTAGTCTTGATTTGCTTGTAAAACAAGTTGATGTCCTGTGACAAAAATAGACTTGACTAATGAAACATGGGTTGTTAGGTAGTCAATTGATGATTATTACTAAGATGAGATTGTGGACAACAAGATTCAATGCTGGTTAGGGCATATTTGGCAAATGATTGATAGTTGAAGCTATTAATTGAAATTAGCTGGTTTGACCAACTGAAAATATTAGCTAATAAGTTAGTTAAGTTAACTGTTAAAGAGATGTTCAATAAAAATAATTTGGTATATATTAGTTTATTATAGAAAAAGTAGGTTAATAGGCCAATAAAAAAAGTTACTGTAAGCAGCCTTTTGGGTTTTGGCTGAAAACTAGCTTTCTGACTACTTTAAAAAGCTATTTACCAAAAATATTTTTTATTGTTTGACCAATAAAAAAGCCAATAAAAAGCTAATTATCAATCATCATTTTATCTTTATTCCACTAGAGTATGTTTCCTTATAAGATATGGACTACCACATGCCAAGTGGGGAAGATGATAGTAGTATGGATTAATGATGGCTAATTTTGACACATTTTTAAAACAATGACTTAGAAGTACTATTTAGTGATGGAAATGATAATGTAAAATATTCCAAATTTCATAGATGATAATTGTTAAACAAATAATTCGAAAGTAAAACATAGGTTGAGCTAATAGTTGAAGATGAACAAAATCAAATATCCCAATTGATTCTACATTGAGGCGAGAGCTCATTGGGCTAGAAGAATGGATGTGACATAGGCCCTTCTCATACATACGGTCGAATATTCCACGTTAAGGAAATAATTAATGAAATTCTTCGTATATAATACAATTACCTAGATGCCCATATGTACTATTAATTGTCAAGGAACCAACTCAACCTAAAATTTAAGTTGATGGTTGAGGTCCCATGATATGTTATATACTTCAACACGCCCCCTCACACGAGAGCTCATTGGACTAGAAGAATGGATGTGACATAGGCCCTTCTCATACATACGGTCGAATATTCCACGTTAAATGACCAAATCACGTTATCTTCTAATACCATGTCAAGAATCAAATCACCTAAAAACTTAAGGCGATGATTAAAGCCCCAGAAAATATTAGATACTCTAAACAAAAAGTGACTAGGAAGTGAATTTCGATAAAACATAAAGTTAAAGAATACTCCCAGTAATCCGCACAAGGCAGGGTCCATGTGGGGGTTTCATTTTTCTGAAAGATACGGACAAATCATACCCGTACCCCCAAGGAGAGAGTAAAGAGAGATGCGCGCAGTCAAAAAACCTCCAAACTGATACCCGTGTCCAGTAGAGTTCAAACCCCAAACCATCTACTCCACATACAGATACTCTATCCATTAACCCACATGTAGATACCAAATAGGCCAATAGGATGTGAATTTAGGTATCAAGTATCAACCATAAAAGCAAAACAAATAAAGTAGCACTCCACAAAAAGAATCCATCCCAATCCCATTCCCATTCCCAAATGAAATGGGATATTAATCAATCAATATACCCATTTTTACGTCTTAGTGCATTTTTCAGTTATTTTTGGCCATTATCACGGATCATCATCATAACCAATTTACCATTAAAACAACCTTTCCTCTATCTCTTGATTTTTGTGACACTTTAATTTTCCCAATTGCCATTTCATTTATTGTCACTTTATTGTGTTTATATAACCCTTCCGCGTTCATCATCATCATACCTGATGTATCCCGCCCACGAAAATTTTATAATCCAACATCATCATCGTCATTATACCCAGTATATCCCGTTCATAAAAACTTTATATAATCCTAAATACTTGTATTGATTTGATAAGTTCATCTTTTAAAGAACAAAAAGAAAATGGGTGATTGGCATTCTATACATCTCAAAATCTTGTATGAAGTATTAGGATGGATTGCTTTTGTTGCTTGGTCTATCAGTTTTTACCCTCAAGTTATCATGAATTTTAGACGCAAAAGGTTCTTTTATTTCCTTTTTTTTTCATTTAATTATTAATTATATTTACTGCGTTTCTTTTTACTTGTAATTCGACTTATAATTTCAAGAAGAAAATACTAAATAGAGTATGTAAATGGACATTTTTGCTTGGTGAAAAAAAATTTTAATCAGAATTGAATCTTGTCTCAATTAGTGAACATATGCTACTTTTTAGAAAATGTAATGAATTTTATTCATTTACACATAGTTCTTTCCTTTCCTCAAATTGCCGTATAATAAAGAATTAATGTAGTGTTTGAGAACAAGCATTTCATTTGAAATTGTGGATTAATTTGAGAATGACAAAGTTTGAGTAGTCATTCTCAACCTTAATTATTTTTAAAAACAATGATAAATTTAATCTAAATCCAAATTGAAAAAATTTTGATTTGTTAAACAATAAATTTAAACGAATTCCAATTCCCAAATAAAATTATTGTTTTCAAACCACATCATCATTATCATACTCAATATATCCTGCTCTTCTCCAGGTCCTAGTTTAATTCTCGTTGTCCTATACCCATCCTCCTCCCTTACTTTACCTTACCCTACCTTACCCTATACTCCGCAGTACTCCTAAATTACTATAAAATTCCCACCCCCCAAAAAAAAATCAAATTAAAATATTATTGTGTATTTTTATTCTGCCTTTAACTCGATTACTAAAAATGGGTTTTGATAATCAGTGTTGTGGGTCTAAATTTCGATTTTGTGATCCTGAATTTGACGAAGCATTCATCATATTTGATCTACAATGTGGTTCTCTTCTTTAGTACTACTGTTCAAGCTCAATATCGTCACAAATTTGGCTCTAATCAGGTTTTTTTCTAATTTTTTCCTTAATTTTTTTCTTTCTTTTTTTGGGAATTGTTTTTACTTTTTTTCATTTATTTATGTAAAAAATTGATAATGTAACAGATGATACCAGTTGCTGCAAATGATGTTGCGTTTTCAACACATGCTGTATTGTTAACTGCATTTACCCTCTTCCAAATTTTCATTTATGAGGTATAATTTCAATTTTACAACAATAATAAATTATTTTATAATAGGGTTTTATTACATGATGTCATTAAAATAACCCTCTTTTCATTTAGTAAGGATATGAGGTTAGAATACCAAAAGTGTTTGTGGCTTAGAGTATCTGTATGTGGAGTAAAAGGTTTGGGTTTGATCCCTATTGGGACGCAAGTATCATTTAGGGTTTCTTGACTGCTAACCAAACGGGCCGTTAGGGTCTAGGTAAAATAGATAAGAGTAACCAATGTAACATAATTCACTAACTAATGCGATTTTTGAATCTGCGACTCACTCAAATTTGCCCAATAATAGCCCAAAACTAACCATAATTCGCTTTTATCGACTTGCGATTTGCGAGGACATTAGCGAATCTTGTGACACTGACTAAAGACTTCAGCCCATTACAATCAGAAGCTAACTTGTAATTAATTTGGGTTACAGAGGAAGACTCAGAGGTTCTCAAAGGTTGCCATTACAATAGTCTGTATTGTATGGTTGTCTGCTGCTGTTTGTGTTTTCATAGGCATTCATAGACATTCATGGCTCTGGTTGATCTCTGTTTTCAAGTAAGTTTTTCTACTTCATTCATTTTATGTTCTCATATTCAATCATAGTGCAAAAATACGGTCTCGATGACGGTCGCAAAATGAATATCACGGTCAATACGGATGATTTTGTGGTCAACGCGGCCTATATTTCAGTTGCAGTAAACACAAAAATTTATAAAATACGGTCACAAAACGGTAACGTGACCTTGTTTTTGCACTATGATACAATACCCATTTCCTTCTTATCATTCACACATTTTAAAATTTTGCAGTACTATTCAGGTTGTCATGACAGTCATCAAATATGTGCCTCAGGTCTGTTTTTCTACTTGAACAACATTTCATTGCATCAAAAAGCTGGTAAGATTCCACGTCGATAAAATTGTGGATTTAGATTTGCATATATATTAGGTTGGCTAATCCTCCTACTATCATATGGTTTTGGGAAACAATAGACGTTACTAAGTGTATGTGCAAGTCAACGCCCTTGACTCGTGGGTTTGTGGGACCGAGCCTACAGGTTTCACGTGCCCACACGAGTGGGCCAAGGTGATATTATGTGACGAATTGTTATGGCTTAATTACAAACCAGACCAGACTGTTTAGACCGTACACTAGACTAAATACTAAAATTGCAGTTTGGTTTGCGATTAGATCAAACTTTGTTAGGCCCTAGGCATGGGGTCGGACCTACGTAATCTTACCCTTATTATACACTTGTTAGCGATAATAAAGAATTGTTTCTAATTGATTTTTGATAGTAAACATCATAATGCAGGCTTTCATGAATTTTCGACTAAAAAGCACTGATGGGTTTAGCATTGGAAACATTTTGCTGGATTTATTGGGTGGTATTACAAATTATGGACAAATGACTGTGCAATCTGTAGATCAGAGTAAGTATAGACTCGTTTCTAGTTTCGTAAAAAAATTGATATTAATAAAATTTAGATCAACACGAATCGAATAAGACAAAACTTGACTATAATTTGACTGGATTGAGCCTTAATTAAGATAAATTAATTGATGGGTATTACCCGAAAAGCAAATAAGAACTTAGTGCCGAAAGGATCCGGAAGGAAAGGAAGTATATGTATCGGCTCAATTCAGTGCCACATGGTTTTCTAATCGCTCTGCGAATCGCAAATAAAAAAAGCAAGTTATGGTTGATTTTAGGCTATTTATTGAACTGTATTGAGCGAATCGCGAATCAGAAGGCGAACTGAGTAACGAATTATGTTTTATCGGGTTTCATAGTGAACTTTTATTAACATTCAATATGACATTTTCCTTGCAGAATCATGGGTCAATTTCTATGGAAACATAGGGAAAACATTACTATCATTGGTATGATTTCAATGCCTTGATTCTATATTCTTTTCCACCTTCATTTCAAGTGGAGTATTTAGCGTCATGTATTATAAGGCCCTCCGCTACGTCTGCATCCACAATTCTAGCCCAAAGAGTTCTCGTGTAAAAGGATGTTATATTGAGTATAATACATCTTAGAGCTCCAACCATTAACTTAAACTTTTGGTTGAGCTGATTCTACGTAAAAATGTAGAATTGTTGTCGTTTTGTGACAAGTTGACAACTACAATAAAATATCGTCACATCTTATATCATAAAATGCGTTTGATAATTGGGATTAAAGCTCTGACATTATTGCAATCATGCAGGTGTCTATTTTCTTTGACATTCTATTCATAATCCAGCATTATGTGCTATACCCAGCAAAGAAAAAGAAGGATGAGCTCCCTATACAATCCTCGAGTTAAGATAGTTTGATCATATGAAAATGAAGTAATACGTACGTCAACCAATAAACAGATGAGACTCATTTAATGACATTCGAGTAATGATCAAATGAAATGAACGAACATCAACAAAGACTAATCGAGGTACAAAGGTGGGATTTGGCGGCCAATGTGACCGTGATTTTAAGAGATTCAAATGTATATATAGGTTTAATTAATCTGGATGTTTAAAAGTCGTCTTTATAAAAGACGGTCTCAAATAAGAATTTGTGAATTCAATTATCTACCCTTGGTGAAGCGATAAGGCGTATATTGCATCTTTGGGATGGTAGACATGGTAGTACGTTTCAAAAATTACTCCACGTTGTCATCAAATTTGATTTTGATCCGAATTTAAAAATAGATTTATAATTATGTAAAAATTAACGTGAAAACGAGACTTCATTTTAAATTGATTCAAAACTCTCAATTTAAAATTAACCTTTACGATAATCCAAATAAACACATCTAGATACACATACATGAATTTTTATGCTAGGATAATCCAAATTTTTGACCCGAATTTAAAAATAGATTTATAATCATATTTTTGTGTTATTGCAACCCATTTATTCATTACAACGTATCATCATCTTCATCAGTGATCATGAACTCAAAACTACGGCCCTAGGCAAGGGCAAGAAGGATCTGTGCCCAGGGCCTACGAAAAAAGTAGATAAAATATTTCTTTATTATATGCATTAAACTTGAGACGTTGTGTGATTATATTGTGCATTTAACCAACAAGTCAAAGTGCTATTAATGATAAATGTTACCTTATTTCTTAATTATTGAATTAAAATTGTACGATTGTCAAATAAAAAGCGAATAACATTGAGCTTTATTATTGGTATATAATTTTTTTGATATTATAAATTTTGTAATTATAAATATATTTTTTATTATTACGGCCCATAATTTATTTTTCGCCCCGTGCCCCTGAAATCTCAAGCCCGGCCTGGGCATTATGATTGTAACTTGTAAGAGACATGAAAATCTATCAATTTTACATGTATGATGTATTAATGTGCGAATTTAGGATGTTGGTTTAATTAGAATTAATTGTTAAAAACTTATCTCTACTATATATTATTTTTGATCAATTTTATATGCTATATATAATTTAACATATTAGTATACATTTTCAATCAAATGACCTGAATCATGATCTAGGTAGGTTAAGGCTTAAATTCCCTCGGTATAATATATATGTATATGATTTAAATCTCAGTTCACATGTGTTATAAAAACCATCAAGATTTTGTAAATTGACATTCATTTATGATATATTAAGGTGCGAATTTAGGATATTGGTTTAGGGTTAGTCAAACACTCATCTTTACATGTTATCGAACAATATGATAGTTATAGAATTCAACTTAATAATAGATTTTCAATCAAAATAATCTGAATCATGATCTAGGTAGGTTCACGCTTAAATTATCTCGATGATTTGAATCTAAGTTCACATGTGTTATAAACATCATCAAGATTGTGCCAATTGATGTTCATGTAAATGTTTATACCAAAACAATGAAAAGATAATGGAAATTATTTAGCTTGATGCTTTTTATTATAAAAATACGCTTGAGTTTTGGGAAATTCATGGATTATATGAAAAAAAAAAATAAAAAACTAGAGAATATAGTAGAAATATAATTAAATTTGAATGGATTGATTAATTAATTGGAATATTTAACACTACCTAAATATATAATTAACCACGTATTGATTATCTAGTATCCAATACTCCTTAGATTCTTACTTTTCAAGTCATTTTGTAATACCAAGCCAAATATCTTTCCGTTTAATTAATAACTAATAATTGACTTTTAAATCAAAATATTGTAAAAAAACATAAATTAACTTGATTTTTTTATTTTCAACATTGAGACCAAATTCTTTTATTTTTATTCAAAAGTAAACCAAACTTACAAATTTTGCATAAAAACCTAACTAACAAAAAACCTAGTTAGCTAGCAATTGACATTAATAAAACTCCTATAATCATATCAGCATTATAATAAATGTTTATTTCGAAGCAAAGTAAAAAATTGACAATTTCTTTGAAGAACCTGTTCAATTTCAAAAATTCTGATATGAACACTTAAAATATGCCACGTGATTAATATTGAGGCCTCTAATTTTTCAGGGCCCGGTATCGTTAAACATGTTGAGCATACTCATACTATAAGCGGACCCACCATGACTAATACAATCCATTCCTTCAATTTCTTCATCATGACTAATCCTTAGAACATTGAGCTTATGCAACAAATAGAACAAACTTCCCATTGTTAGACTTACCCATAAACATATGGCCAAGATTTGGACCAAATGGGCCCCCAAAAGGTTCCACCCACCACCCATAAGAAGCCCATAATGGGTGGCGGGTCGACCCGGGTACACTTCCTGAAGGTAGTCTTTCTTGGCGAACAAGGCAGTGAAGATGATACCCCATGTTCCACACCCTCCATGAAGTTGTAAAGCTTCTAAGGGATCATCGTAGTGGATTTTTTCTGCTAGGATGTTGCATGTTATTAGGACTAGGGCGGCAATTACTCCGCAGAGACCTGCCGCCCATGGATCCACCACCGAACAACCGCCTGTTATGGCGGCAAACCCTCCTAGAAGACCGTTGCATACGTCAGTTATATTCCAGTGTCCTACTAATAACCTGTAGAGATATAGTTCGTTTGGTTATTGATGTTAAATAAAAAGAACGTAATCGAAAGTTTTATGTCAATTATGAAAAATATTTATGAAAATTAATACATGCCTAAATTTTCTAAGACTGTGATTGGAAATACATATTTCATTTTAAATTGTACATTATAATAACCGTGTAATTATAAATAAAATTCTTGAGAATTACAAAATTTGAAAAGTCACTATTGCAGTATTGCTTAGCTTATTGATATGAAATAATATTGATTTACAAAATTAAAATTCTACGATGGGCATAATTTATTGGCAGCGTATTTATTTTAATGATAAATTATTATTAAAGGTAATTAAAAAAATACCAATATGACATTCAAAAAAAAAAAATACCAATATGTAGAGAAATTTTAATCATTATTTTAAAAAAACAAATATATCCGAAAAATATTAAGAAAATGAAAAAGTACTACCTCTGTGCGAATAGAGTGGTAATTGCAGAAGTAGCACCAGCAAGAGTAGTAGTAACAGCAGTCCTCCCAACAGCACTCCATTGTCCATAACTCGACCCGCTTTCTCCATAAGCTTTCGCAATCGTCAAAAACGAACCCGGGTTAAACCCGTACCATCCAAACCACAATAAAAACGTCCCTAATACCACTAAAGTAACACTATGTCCTTTTATCCTCTCTCCTTTACCCGAATCATTAAACCTCCCGATTCTAGGTCCTTCTATAAACGCACCCCAAAATCCTGCAACAGCTCCAACCAAATGAACCACACCTGACCCAGCGAAATCAATCACGCCCGATCCGAACAAAAGATTCGGCCCGAAAGCACTTCCCCAACCATCATTAGACCAAAACCAATGCGCTACAATCGGATAAACAAATCCGGTTAAAAAACTTGAATAAATTAAATAAGATCCGAATCGAGTCCGTTCCGCAATCGATCCCGATGTAATACCGGCTGCGGCGATAGCGAAACAGTACTGAAACAAAAAATAGTTATAATCGTATGAGAGAGAAAAATCCGGAATCGAAGAAAGTGCGAAGAATCGGCTTCCGATAAAGCCGTTAGAAGACGAGCCGAAAGCCAAAGCGAAGCCGATCAGATAAAAGAAAACGGCACCAATAGTAGCGTCAAGGATATTAGTGAGAAGTATGTTCGCGGTGTTTTTCGCTCGGACTGAGCCGGCGCAAAGCATAGCGAAGCCGAGTTGCATAGAGAAGACGAGATAAGATGAAAAGAGAAGATAGACGGCGTTAATGGCGGTTGTTGCATCGGTTGTTAAAGCGGTGTTAATGGATATTTGTTGACAGATGTATTCTGCTGCAGATGTGGAGTTAAGCCCGTTAAGGAGTTGGGATAAGTGGGAATGTGAACAGGACGTTAGAGAAGAGGACGACGCCATTGTTGAGACTTGAGAGCTTGAGAAGAGAGAGAAAAGTGAGAAGTGAGATAATGAAGTGAGGAAGTGATTTGTTGTGAATTTATAGTTTTTTTAGACGCGATATTAACGGAATAGTTTGTTTGCGTACACCCCTATTTTTTCTAATTTTAGAATTTTTTTGTCCCATCTACTTTTTCTTTTACCTATTTTAAAGCAAAATTTTAAGCTATAGTATATCTAAATACACATTATAAAAAAAATTAAAAATTATAATTATATTATATTTTTTGCAACAAGACGAATCTAATAAGATTCCACCTAAATATATTCTGTCTTGAATATATACTTTAAAAAAAAATTTAATTTTTCCGTTATAAAGTGTAAAAACTTAAAGTGGACAATAAAAAAGAAACGGAATGAGTAATAATTTTACTCAACTGTAGAAAATTTTCAGTTTTTGAATATTATTCAAAAAAAAAAATTGTCAAAATTATAAAATAATTTTTTTTCATAGTTTACCTAACAAGCTAATTATACTAAGTTTTTATTGTTAGGAGTTAAATAAATTAATTTTAAAAATTTCAACTTTAGGAATATTACGTTTTTTAATTTAAAAAGGAAATTTTGATTTTAAAGGTTTGAACTTTGCCTCATTTGCTTCTAAAGGTTCGAACTTTCGTTTATCCTAGAAAGGTTCGAACTTTTGGCATCTTCATTTAAAGGTTTTTATGGTTTTTTTTGGGTTGATTTTGGATTGATTATGGGTTTATATGGGTTAAAAACCCCATAATCAACCAAGAATCAACCCAGAAAACCCATATAAACCCATAATCAATCCAAAATCAACCCAAAAAAAACCATAAAAACCTTTAAATGAAGACGACCCCTAAAGTTCGAACCTTTCTAGAATAAATGAAAGTTCGAACCTTTAGAAGCAAATGAAGCAAAGTTCGAACCTTCAAAATCAAATTCTCCATTTAAAAATTTCACTTGTATGTGGTAAAAGTATCTCACTGTGAATCTAGTCATCAAAACTATACGAATTAAACACGTGTACACTACAAAAACGAAAATTTTAACTCGTTATCCCAAATTTTAACAAGTAACTTGAAACAAATTGCCAAATAAATTACAAAAAAGTGAGTCGAATCCAATCGTAACTCAAACTTGACATTCATACGTTTTTTCAAATTCATCAAATTTTCATTTCCACATCCTTATTTATTGAAATAATCCACGATATTTTTGGTAAAAATACTTTGAATTAAGATTTTCTTACTGACATATTACGATCAATTATTTAAGAAATTTTTTTTAAAAAATTCCATAATTATTGGGGTATAATTAAACAAAAAACTTTAAATCATCTTATTAAGAATACCTCAAGTTGTTGTTAATAAGGATATAAATTAACTTAAATAAATAGGAAAAATTGTCCTGAATAATCCGACCTATTGTCCATCTGTTGTAAGTGTAAATAATTCCAACTATTGATTATTTCCTAATAATCCAACCTTTGTATGATTTTTCCTGACAGCACTCCTTGTCACATTTTAACCGACTATTATAGGGTACCTATTAGCCGTTACGCTAATTTCTTCTTCCTTCTTATGCTTCTTTGTTGGTCTACCCCAACTCATCTTTGATGGTAGGTAGCTATAATAGTCGGTTAAAATGTGAAAACATGTGATGTGAACAAAAAAATTCAAAGGTCGGATCATTTAAAAGTAATCAATAGTAAAGATTATTCACAGCAAACTGACAATAAGTCGGATTATTCTTGACTAATTTTCCAAATAAATATTAAGCAAAAATATATATTTTTTTAAAAAAAAATTGACTTGTTAGATGGATCTTAATTTAGTCAAACTTAAAAACAATAATAAAATAAGAATCGATAAAAATCGAACCCAATCAAATCGTCCAGAAATTAATCTGACCTAATTACTTCTTCGATTTTCATCTCTCCATTTCCTCCATTAATTGGTATCACTTTCTCTCTATTCTTCTCTGTTGATTGTTTCCTTCATTGTTTTAATCATCAAAGTTAGGTTATTTTCGATTCAGAAATTGATGTATTAATTGATACTTGTTTAATTTGATTACATTTCATTGTTTGATTGTACTTTTTTGCGTAATTGTCCTTCGTTTTTTGGATTTTGCTGTTCTGATTGTAATTTTGTGTTAGTTGATGAATTGGCATGTATTATACCTGAAAATTGCTATATTTTTGTACAAACACTATCATGAATTGTATATCCTTTCTGCAGAGGCGAAGTCTGGACTCGTGAGGGTGGGCCAAAAGTTCACTAAATTTAGGGTTTTTGAGAAGTTTTGTTATATTGACACTAACATCAGCGAACATTGTGGATGTAGAGTTAAGTTGATTTGCAGGTCAAATACCCCATATATACTCTCTATGTGAGGTTTGGGGATTACTTTTATAGATGAAAATGGTTTGTGGTCATAACCTGTGCTGAAAATTTTTAGGGGCAATCGAAATTGTACTACTTTGTTTGTATCCAATTTTTAATGAGACTAAGCAGCTACCATATTGTCTCTAATGTGTGTATGAACCAAGTCAGTATGAGCTCAAAATGGTGTGTATTAATGTGTCTACTTCGATTATGCAAATCAACTATGTAACTGTACATGGTGTATACTTCGATTATGCAAAGTGTTATGTTTTTAAGTGTGTCGTTGGCCCCTCTACACCTAACAAGAATATACTAATAATATTATGATGTTTTAATGCGAGAATATTTTGGTTGTGGAATTAGGTTTTGTTGAATGCTATGTAGAGTTATAGCCTTTGACTGGTGATCATGGGTGGTTCTTAGCATGTGCAAGGTCTCCAACATGCACAAGGCCACCTAGATATTAATTGACATCAGTTGACATTGCTTTTGCTTTAGTTTAATTATTTGTTTTTAGGCCTTAAAATTTCCAAAAAAAACGTAAAACAAACAAGGCTTTCATATTTGTAATGTATATTTGCTCCGCGCCTCCGCCCTTGGTGGCGATCCAGCCATCCAAGTAGATTAGTTTGGTAGTTTAGCATTTACAAAACAGTGAATATTGAGTTTCTATGCTAGACTTGCATATGTATACAAGGTTCACTTTGATGTTGCTCCGTCTGATTGTTGGATGACTTGGTGCAGGATTCACATGGCTTCTAAATTTCAAGCATTTTTGAACAGTCCAGTTGGTCCTAAAACTACTCATTTCTGGGGGCCTGTTGCTAATTGGGGATTTGTTATTGCTGTATGCTACTATGCTTTTGTTTAGTCTTTAGATTTGTTTGGTGAGTTTTTACATGATCTTTGGGCTTACTGACTTTCTCATGTGCATGATTTTTGGAGCAATATAGGGACTTGTAGACATGAATAAACCACCTGAAATGATATCAGGCAACATGACTGCAGGTTGATGTTTCTGGCTTTGCTGCAAAGTTGATTATAGTCTTAACAATTCTGTGAAATAAACTGACGTGAGTTTTCTACTTGTCCGCAGCAATGTGTGTTTACTCAGGACTATTTATGAGGTTTGCTTGGATGGTACAGCCTCGTAACTATCTTCTTTTAGCATGTCATGCTTCAAATGAAACTGTACAGCTATACCAACTCTCGCGGTGGGCAAGGGCTAATGGGTAAGATATTTGCTTACCAATTTGAATTCGTTAATTATGATCTGTCTTACTATGCCACAAATCTAAGCTCTGCTCAGGCCATTATTCATCTCTTTAGTCAACTAGAGTTTGGCAAATGGTTCACAATTGTTCCAAATCCTATTTTGACCCTACGTGACCTGGGAAATGACAATTATAAAATTTAACCGAAGTAAATGTTTACCAAGATATGCATAAAATCTAAAAGATGACCCGACCCAAACCACCAGACCTGAAGGCTGAAACCTAATCCAATGACCCAAACGCCACCTCTACCTAGTATATTCCCTATGAAAATTTGTTTTTCTGTGTGGTTGGACAGAAACCGAGCTATATAGATAAACACGATCCCAAAGTTGATACTTAATGCATTCCCCCAATATAAGCATTATGTAGTCCATACTGCTGTTACAATACCTGAGTTACTACAAGACGAACTACAGAACAAGTGTTACAAATGAGGTCTAACAGAACAACAACCAAGTTAAGCTAATCCGAAACAATAAATGTATTTGGACCTATATTTTGTGATGAAATGATTACAGATCAAAAAACTCTCCTATGCGAAAATTGTTGAAAAGGCTTCAGGCCATCCCAACCCCATTGTTTGTAGGGCCATCTGGTTTGACTTTCCAGTGCATAACAAAATGAACACCTTACTCAACCTATAGTTGCTTGGCTGTACTTGTAGAACTGATTTGGCCGTTTCAGTTATGAAACTGTAGCCCATACGCCATACGGCCTTACATCCTTTAGAGTTTAGTCTTTAACAACTTGATGTTTGGAAACTAGTTTGTGCTTCTGCTTAATCTATCATGTACTTTCAATGTTCCTTTTGGAATAGGTGTTCTATTTTTACTTCATGGCTGCCTTAAATTTTAGAGAAGCGAACACGTAGTGCAGTAATTTTGACTAGGAAATTTCACTGTTTCTCCATTTTTGGAATACACTTTTTTCCCTCTTTTCGTGTTTGATGCCCGCTTATTCTTTTGGAAAAGATAATTGGGCATATAAAATTATTTCCCTCGGAAGCATTCAGATACTATATAATCAATAGTGTACTATCTCATTAATCAGATTGAAAATTTTCACGACCCATTTTCTGGAAATATGGCCAAGCCGGGAGGAGTATACATTCTCTTTTCCTTCGGGGCTGCTCATCTGTCTTGTTTTGGCTCGTTTATTGTAAATAAAAGTAAATGAGCACAGAATAGCTTCAACATCCCATTACTGATGCCCTTCTCTTATGCGATACTGATTTACCTCCTCCGATTTTTGCAAAAGTAAAAATAAGCTCAAAATGATGCCATTCACCATGTTTTTATGCTCATATTGTAGGTATTTATCACAGAAGAAAGAGGACGGCGTGTCTCAATGATTCCGTCACCTGTACATTAAAGTTCTCATCTTCAAAGTCTAAAAATTTCTTGTATAAGCAAGACTTTTGATGTATTTCTTTGTTTTTTCTCTTGCAAATGGTTTGCATTCCTGTATGAATGGAGTCGCTGAAACATTGTCTGCAATTTGGATCATGATTTTTGTACATTTGATTTGAGGTAGCATACCAGGTAACCTTGTTCGATTTCATTAGAAAATTTTCTCGAGGCGTAAGGACTCGACATTATCTCCTGAATTTAGGAGTGTTTGTTTGAGGGACGCGCTTTTCACTAGAAATGGAGAATTGCAATCGAAATATGTTGTAACTTGTAATCGATGGGGTGTATCATTAAGGTTAAAGCAAAACTTAATTGGAGTGTAATTGAATCAAAACCATCATTATCATAGGTAGTGTAATCCTGTTTATAGAAAACTATAGACTATAATTAAATCAAAACTATGATATGAGCAAAATGTTAGGCTTCCGGAAGACCTTTTTGTAGGAAGATAGGAATAGCTAAGATATGCATATTTCAATATGGATGAGTAGACAAGTACCGCCTCTGTTTCTTGATGAAGTTTCCACAAGAAATATTTACAGAATTTGAGAAAAATAAAAGCTTTTTAATAGTAGATATATTATTTTATTAAATAATAAATTTAATGGAGAAAAAGTGAGGTTTAAAAACAGTACAAAAATATTAAAAGAGAATTAGTAGGAAAAATAAGAGAATTACAACCAATAAAAAGTTTTAAAAAGTTAGTGAGAACATGTCAGGACCGTAAGGAATATAAAAAAGTTAAAATAAAACTAGTGAAAGATACGAGGAGACATAAACATTATTAATATTAAAATAACGATAAAAAGGTAATTTTTGTCCAAATTTTGTAATATAAATAGAAAGATTCTTTATAAGAAAAAAAAATTGAACACGCAAAATTACAAATAAGAACGTATTTAAAGAACGGAAGGCGTATATCGTAAGAAGACAAAAAATGTCTACATTGATTAGGTTACTTGAAAAGAAGACTAAAAACGAAGTTAGAAGAGGAAGAGTAAACTAAAAGCAAAAGTAAAGAAATAAATTACTACACTGAATATGAGCTAACATTGTCTTTCAACAAGAAAATACAGCACATTTTATAAATCATAGGAAGCGATTATTGTTCATCGAACATTAAAGAAAATCATAAATATGATATTACAAAACACTGAAAAAAAAAAAAAAAAAAAAAAAAAAAAAAAACTAGAAGAATGAGCACAATAAACTGTTGAAAATAATGGGACATTTTACTAATGCTACTAATGCTCGCTCCATCTAATTCACATCAAGACAGAATGAAGGGCATTGGGAAAATTTTGGGCCGTTAAATAGCATATCGGCGCAGCGAATCAACTCAGGAGTCTGAGTTTTACATAAACTCGTATGACGAAGTATCCGAGAAGCGCAGTCTAACCTGCACGTCGACTAGAAAGCAGGTCTTCTACAGTTATTATCTTAGAGCATGCATTTCAGGGGTTCCCCATTTGCCAGCTTTGAATTTGTCATAGAAGTCAGAGCGTTTTGACACAATGTAAAAAACTGCATATATGAGCATTGAATTAGCAGGGTCGGGAAAAAAGAGAGCACAACTTTGACTCTTCGACAAATAATTCGACCCCAACACCTTACCCAACCATTTGTCCTTGAGTGGTAAGCAGGAAAGGAGTATGAAGAGTTGGAGACTTGGAGTAGCATACCTGGTAAACCCGGAATAACATAATTTGGTTCCTTCAACACATCATGAAGTGTCCTTTTTTCGTTGACCTTGATCCATCTGGAAGAATGACCTAGAAAATATCACAAGATTGCGGATTGTTAGCATAAGCATTCTCTGTCCATCAAAACCTCGAAAGTGTTCCTAATATAAAGTTGAGGTACAAGTAAAGACATTTATTTTATCGTACTCAAGTAAGAGACATAATAGAGCTGCAGCGCCGATGCCCCAAAGAAAATGAGCAATAGCTCGAATAGTCAACCTCTATCTCCATTACATTACAGTTGAAGCAATCTCACTCCTTACGTTCATCATAATTAGGCGGACAACTCGACAGTACTTTCGGCATTTAAGTATCCCAACTATGAACTTCATATGATGATGAAAATTAGTATACAGATACACCGTCTGTCCCATTGAGATTTCAACGATTGACTTTCTTATGTGAGAGTTTTTTGTGCAAATAGTGGCTATCAAATGGACGGAGTATACCCATAAACAGATAATACGCAGAAAAACATTATACTACCTCCAGGCTTCACATTATTTTGAGAAGTATCTTCATCAATGCTCACTGCACCAGCGCCAGGAGTGCCTTCTAATAAATTATGCAAAATTTGCGTCTTCGACAAAGGCACTGACGAGCCAGCCTACAGAAACAAAATTAGTCATTCATATATGTCGTTGGATGTTATAAAAAGCATGGAACAGTACATACACACCATTCTGTCAGTTCCAAATACATGACTACTAAACCAACCCCATTGAAATCTATGTAATTTTTAGGCTACTACCGTTGTCCTTAACAATTCACGAATCTACCAATAAATTAGGCAACTTCCGTATCCCAATATTAGAGATTTCTCTATGCACAAGAGGTACAAAAAAAGTCCTCCTATTCAGTAATTTGCTAGTTAATAGAAATTTAAAAACACTGAAACTTGATTTCAAAAACTTCAAGCTATAGCTAATGTATGTATAATCAAAATTCCATATACAAACAGTACAAACAAGAAGTAACAGTTCACCAATCAAAAATCACAACAGCAATGAAATTAACCATTAAAGAGTAAAAGGAAGGCATGATACCTCATAGTATAATTCAATGTTTTCACGGGTGTATAAATTTTCTTTATCCCATTGCAGAGGAGGACAAGTTTCTGAAAACATGTTTCTATGCTAAGGATGTTACAAGTATACAAAGTGATGTTATTTGTTGAAACTAGACAAAACACCACCAATGATCAGTAAGTACCTTGATAAAGAAAAATTTTCAATAGGATATCTACATGTAAACTGGATTAATGCACTGATTAAATTAGAGATAAGGCGAAGAGAATTATACCAAGTAAATGAAGCATCCACAGATACTCCCACAAAAACATATAAAAGTCTAAATTAGATAAACTTATCAAGAATTATATCTACGGATCGATAGTCGTGATGTTATATATTAATATGTATTTATATGAATAAAAACAGGAAACTTGAGAGAGAGATATAATAACAAATAAGAAAGATATGAAGGATATTGTATCTAAGTGAGATGAAAACATGTCAGTCTCACAGAATTCTTCAATTATGTCACTAGACATAACCTCTGGATAAAGCAGAAGCACAGGCCAATAAAGAATTTTGCTTTTGTCTATAATTGGTTTTTTCAATCCAATGAGTTCCCGGTACATTGTTTTTCCCATCCTCAATCCTCTTTCTTCAAACGCAGCAAGAAGATCCTGCATATATGAGATCAAATATGTTAATTTTCATCTACTTAGATTATTTAACTTCCCAAATGTAGAAATTCTAAACAATTAAATACCTTAGCACCTCTCAGAGCATTTGATACTTCAGCTTCATGTTTCTCACGTTTTACTAATTTCTCACTAGCTAGCTTCACCAACTTTTTAAGTTCTTCATTATCAGGAGACAGTTCTAATCCTTGTTTACAATAAGATATAGTCTCTTTCAACAAATCGAGAGCAAATGAAGCTTTGGCAGCACGATAAATCGCCTATTTTTTAAAATATAAAATCCAACATGATCATATTCAACATAACAATTAATCCAAACAAGTGCAAACAGAATTACAAGTGATTGCAAACCTTAATATTCGTCGAATGAAGCTCAATAGCCTGTTGAGCATCCTCAAGAGCACGTCGGTTATTTCCTAATAAAAGATTTACATGGGCTCTATTGGCATACAAAACTGATGTTTCCGATTCACCTAAAGCCTTCTGATTTATAGCTCTAGTGTAACAATGTAGAGCATCTTTGTAATGCTTCTTCCCTTTCTTAATAAACTCATTTCCTTCATCCTAAAATAATACCAAATATAAAACTTATTATTTTTCTTAAGAATATTTTTGCAATTTTATTAAGTTTATAATTTTTAAAAATATTCCAACAGGGCTATTGTTGCAAAATCAACAGACAAGCAAGAGAAAATTAGAATAAAAAAACTAACAATAAGCAAAAACAAGTAAGTTCGTGAGAAAACAAGCAAAAATAAGGAAAGAAGAGAAACAACACCTTTGGATTTCCTAAGATAATGCTTTAATCAAAAAATTTTTTTATACCTCATGTAGTGTTCAAAAGTACAACTAAAATACAAAACTCAAAAAACTCAATGTATTTCCTCACACAATAGAAGCACGCGCAGTTCAATCTCTATTTTTTTGTGTTCGCATTCCTCTCATGGCTCTCAAGTCTTGGACATTCAATTTTAGCTTCAACAAGCTCTTAACATGAGCTAACCTCACCAAACAATTGACTAATTTTCAACAAAATTTCTCTTCCTCAACGGTGGTGTTTTCTTCTCACACTACTCTATAGAGTTTCTCTCGGAGGTTGATTAACATCAAAAAGTGCTCACACTTCACTACCCTTTCATTTTCTTATAACATACCACAAAAGCTCAGAGCATACAATCCTTCAGTTCTCCAAAGTCAGAATGTGTGCATACGCAAAGCCCAAATCGTTTGAGCAAACACAATGCTTGTCCCAGCACCCACCTCCCAAGTCTGAGCAAGCCCAACAAAACTCCATCGAAAGTTCCTCTTCGTACTCGCTCCAATGAGCTAATGATCACCCAAAGAAGCATTATGCTGGATCACACTTTCGGCAGGACTCGTTTCATGACTCTAATGTTCCTGAATACTTCCCAACTCTGCAACTCATCTAAGCAACCCACTTCCGCGGGTCTATGATTGCCCTCTACCCTCTCGCTAATTCGAGCAAGCTCCTCTTACACGTTTTTAGCAACATCTTACACATTCTAATTTCTAAGCCGTATCAACTCAAAACACTGTCACATATTCCCTAACCTCATCGATGAATTGTAAATTGCAAATATGATCGGTCTTGGGCTATTATTGGACCATATTAACCGAATGTGAATTAAAGATCGAATTAGCCGCCATATTATTTACACTAAACCCAACTTAGGGTTTCAATTTCAACGATGAACTAACAATTAAAGATAATAATCAGAAACGTCAAATTCAACTATAATTCACTACTTTAGAGCATAAGGATTTTTAGTACTATTAGTACATAAACATGAACGAATTTGCATCATTCAATTCAACTACACAAAATCTAAAACATAATGCTTGAAATTAAAGAAAATACTAAAAAAAAAAAAAGGAAAGTGAAGATTGGTAAGAAAAAACCTTAAGCTCTAAAGCGGTAGATTCTTTGATTGCAGCAATGGCGTCAAGATCAGCCTTCTCATTCTCCGTTTGAGGTTCTGAGCCTGAGTCCAACCACAGCGCCATTTTTAGCGCCTTCTAGAAACTTCTATTGAACCCAGAAAGACAACTGAACTACTCCCTTTGTTTAGTTTGGAGAACTTTGATTAAAAAGTCTTTTTTTTAAAAAAAAAATTGACAAAATTTACTTTTAATAATCAAACCTATTCGTAATTTTCTTACAATAATTTCAGATTAACCATAAATATTCAAACTTTAAGGCGTATTTATCTAGTGTAAACTTAGGTAACCCGATAACCTGCTTTCATAAAAAAGTAAACTAAAAATTAATTTAAAATTAGAGAAAACTTTTAAAACTTTTACATAAAAAATTCTAAGTAATAAAAAAAATCATAAACTTTTTTGAACAATTTTTTCAACATTTTATTATAATTTATCTTTTTTTAAAATAAAACATACTATAATCTATAGCAAGTCATCGGGTCACCGGATTTCATCATCATCATCATCGTACCCAGTATTCCCGCACATAGATAGATCTATGGTCTGGGTCAGGGTAAGGAGGCTCGACGGCGTCTCATACCCATAAGGAGAGGGCGGTCAAAGGAGTCCTTCGGCTCAAGAAGAGTCTTCTAAGATAAGAACCTGCAAGTATCCAAACTCCTGCATCTTATACACACGTTAGCCAAGCATAGTAGGTGACTTACACAAGTCATCGGGTCACCGATTTACCATATGAAAATACCCCTCAAAATTGAGATTATTCATGGTTAATCAATAGGTAAGATTATTGTAGAAAAATCTCAAATAAATTGGATTATTTTAGGTAATTTTTCCTTACTTGTTAACTATAGAATAGTTCGGGAAAGAGTGAGTTGGGTTAGGTTTGATTCGAACACTTTAAATGGAGTAGAAAAAAGTGGTATTTAGTTCAACAGCTAGTTTTGTATGATACCGTCTTATAATGAAATGGGTAGATATCAATAGTCTACTTTTTTAATCGATTACTTTACACTTAAAAGTAATTGTTTTGAGATTATAAGTAATCATTTAAAGACTATAAAAGTTAATTATATTAAAGTTATTGTTAGTAATTATTTTTAGACAAAAAATATATATTGGATCAGTCCAATATGGATAGTCTTACTGTGAGACCATTTCATTTAAGAATTAGTGTTATTTCAATTGAAATAAATACGATTCTTTTTTTCAAAAAAAAATACGATTTATGGATACTCCCTCCGTCCCATTGAATTTGCATCAATTCTATTTTTAGACAAACGAATTTCATTAATGTGAAAAGTAACACTTTATTATAGGCGATTTTTAAAGGAACCTAATAATTCATATATGAAAATAATCAATCAAAATATATAACAATTTAAATCAAATAAATTTCTGTATATAATAAGTCATGATCATGACTTTCTTAAAGGCTTTTAATGCGCATAAAATTAACACAAATTATTACTTGAGATCGTCTTTTGTAAAGACGGCTCTCAAAAGCCCAGTCTAATTCTAAATACACAAAATCTCACAAGAGACGGTCTATAGGATAGACCACAAAATTGGGCCAGCCCATTTCCCTTAACTGATTTTTTTTTTATTATCATATCAATTATATTATGTTATAATCCCAAATGTAAGGTATTATAACCTCGATTATACTATTCTATAATCCCAAATATAAGTTATTATAACCCCAAATATACTATGTTATATTTTGGGCTGGACTTCATGAATTCCGTCTATATAATAGACCGTCTCCCATGAGACTTACTATTCTAAATATATATTGTTACAACTCTAAACATAGATTTGGGCTGAACTTATAAAAGTCGTCTTTACAAAAGACGGTCTCTCAAAAGAGCACCTAATTAATGCTCTTATAAAATGATTTATAGAGTTAATAATCCAAGGTCATAATTCTAATTATTTTGTTAATCTTACCCTATGTTTTGGGCCACGTATTATTTTTCTGGCTCAGTCCATGTAAATTGTTAGGCCTAAACAAATGTAAAATTTGTGCAATTAATCAAGCGAAAGTATACTCCCTCCGTCCTCTTTGATTTGCATCAAAGAGAAAGTGGGTAAATGTTAAGAAAGTTGTAATAAATGAAGAGAGAGAATGAATTGTGTGGATGAAATTAAAAGAGAGTTAAAATGTATGGATGAGATTAAAAGAAAGTGGTGGGCCATTATCCAAAAATAGAAATGTTGCAAATCAAGTGGGACAGACCAAAATGGAAAATGCTGCAATTTCAATGGGACAGAGGGAGTACATGATAATGATGATGTCTTTTAATTATTTTTTCTAAGAAAAATTACCAGAAATAATACAACTTTTTGCTTATTTTCATACAATAATATCAACTTTTGATTAACTATGAATAATACAAACTTATGATGATGTTTCTCTAGAATATACCTAACATGTTAAAAATTAAACTATAGGTGATTATATGACCAAAAAAGTAAATAGTAAATTAGTTAATAAACTAAAGTTAGTATTATTCTAGGAAAACATACCCCTAAAGTTGGTATTATTCAAAATTTTGTATTATTGTAGGAAATTTAACAAAATGTTGTATTATTCACGCTAATTTTTTCTTTTTTTATATATAATTTTTTTTGAAATGGTGTCATTTTGAAATGCGAGATTTAATAACTCTTTTAATACATATTATGAAAATATTGACTTTGTATTTAAGGTTATTTTATTGAGAGATGCTCCTTTATAAAAAAAATTCTATGTATTGAGTCAGTAACCCCATAGTTTGAAAAACTAGTACATCGATTTATTTTAGCAAAAAAATTAGAGCATCATTATGTTTTTGAAAAATCGTTTAATCAGGTTCGATATTAACCCGATCATGGAATTGAACCTAACTTCAAAATGAATTTAATATAATATAAAAATCAATGTGAATGTTACAAACAATTTTAAGCTGACCGAAAACACTTCATCAGATATTAATTCCATTCACTCTCCAATATTTAAGAGGGTGTTTGACAAATTAGCTTATTGAGCAATTTTAGCTTATTTAAATGTAAATAGAGGGTTGGTCGTCAAACCAGTTAAAGATAGCGTTTGGTGAACTAGCTGGTTAAAACAACTTATTGGTATGAATAAGCTATTTTTAAACAAATTGCTCATATCAACGGGTTTAAAATCAGCTAGTTAAAATAGTTAATAAAATCACCTAGTCTAATCAACCATTATAATCAGCTATCAACTATCGGTTATCAACTATTTGCCAAACACCCTCTAAAACCGCGACAAAGTTAAAAAGGTGGCACCGGCAACGTAAGCTGGTGGAATTGAAACATGAAGACCACTTCCCGATGAAATTCCCCAAAAGCAAGGCAATGGGCACGTGCCACTTATTTTCCCCGCACGAAATGCAGCTCTTTACACTTCTCCCTTATCGTCTTATTTTCCTTTTTAGTTTATGACATTAAATTTATCATATTTTTATTTTGGAAAATTACACTAAAAACTCTCAATTATATGCGATTTAAATATAAAATTTTTAGTAATTAATTAATATTTAAAACTCCCAATTTTAATCTCATTTTAAATTTGAAGTCCAAGATTACTTGTAACCGGATAAATTAATTTTAGTAAAATAGTAATGGGACCCAAATTGTATTTGTTAATCACCTTACCCTTTTGACCTTACACGACCCTTTACGTACTCTTTCATTTTAACAAAATGGTAATCGATCAAAAAGTTATAAAATTATATCAGTGCTTTAAAATTAAAATGGACCAAAGTCCAAATTGTATTTCTTCATTTATTTTCATCTACACATTTTTATTATATACTTCCTCCGTTTCATAATACTTGCTACATTTCACTTTTTTACTCAATCCAATGCACAATTTTGATTATTACTTAATATCTTAAAATACACTTATCTAAAAATTATAAAAATTTAATATTATGAAAGTATGCGATTAGACGATTCAAACAAGATCGCACTTGACAATATTTTTACTTACACATTAGTCGCAATATGTAAAATAAGCTTGTACGATGAATAGTTAATAAAATCGAAATGTAGCGAGTATTTCGGAATGGAGGAAGTATTAAGAGTGATAAGTAAATAATAACCCAAAATGGATATGTAGCGAGTATTTTGAAACGGAGGAAATATATTTGATTATTTAATTTAATTTTCATCTTATTTATACTCGAAGATTCGTCTTCACGGCAAAAAAAAAAAGAATATTATGACAGTTGTTGGTTTCTGTTGTGACGTTATTGGAGATCATGTCGTCCATCATCTATCACGTGCCCCCCCTTTTTTCTTTTCATTTTTTTTACAATACTTGTAGAAGTATATGGTTTATAGATTGACTTTTCTTAATCCTAAAGGATTAGTTTTATTATTTTTAAATTATTTTATACAAATTTTTGTGAGAGACGGTCTTTATGAAAGACTATCTCTAATTGAACTGACCATAAAGAAAAATGTAGAGTAAAAGTAGATATTAAGCTTTAATGGACTGAGTCAGAAAGGCGGTCTCTCAGGAGTTTAGCTGATTATTTTATTAAATTTTTTAAATTTTTATTTTTTGTTATGATTTACACTATTTTTAAAATCTTAGTTCACATTTTTTATCCTATTTTCCTATAAAATATTTTTGGGAAATTTTACGTGATAACTCCGAGGTTTTGGGTTTTCCACTTGGTAACCAAAACTTCTAAAAAATCCACGTGATAGCCTAAGGTTTATCAAATTGTTCCACCGTGACCTTTTCGCACATAAACATTAGCAAACGTTAATTTCGAAGCTTTATTAATGTTGTACGCTTATTTTGCAACCATTTCAAATGCCATCAGTTTCAACATTTCTCCTAAAATATAAACCCTTACCCGACCCTCTTTGAATCCGAGGGAAAAAAATACGATTTGGATAAAAGATACTCAATAGTCAAAATAGAATACATAATGTAATAATAATTTGATCATGTATTCAACGTATTATTATAAGAGTATTTTTTTTGTCAATTGTATTCCAAAAACAATCATTGTAAACGTCAATGTATATACATGTTCCACATAGTAGTCTAAGTAGTGTAAGCTTTTTATTTTGTACTCCTTAATAGTTTTCGTGAAATAATGTGTTGTGTTATTTTTATAATAAAATATTTTTTTCAAATATATATATTTTACAATTTTTATTACTATCAATGCCATCACTATTCAAATACGTTAAATACAACTTTAGTCCATATTAAAATTAATATGGATCATTCTTACTGTGATAAATTTGAGCTTTAAAAAAGATTGATAGACTATCTATATCAATAATAATGTAGAAAAAAATGACCATAAATATATATATATATATTCGTAAAATAACTATTTAGTATGCATCAAGTCCACAATTTTACTATTGTTTGATTTATATCTTTTTGACGTTTTTCTTATGGTATATTTAACAACCACGATTGTTGAGCAATAATTTATCTATAAAAAATGCTACTATTACATAAATTTGGATTTTCATAAATATAAATTCTTAAAATATGTTTTCCAAATAATAATTACAAACAATATTATATATAATATATACTAATAATATCAAAATCACACATTAGCAAACATGAAAGGCATGATTTTGGGAAGGAAAAAAAGTAGCTAGTGATCCAAAACTTTTAGTCACATGAATGGAATCAAGTATAGAGAAAAATATTATGATATGATTTTGACATCTTATATTAATATTCACAATTAAATTTATTTTAGTATAATACTCCTATTTAAGAGGTTTTTACTAATAAACGCTAACATTTCCATAGAATTGTTAATAAGGATATTAATAAATGAAAATAGTAAATTAGAATATATTTTAAAATTTAAGTTATATACTAGGAGTATAACAAAGTTTGAAATTTATCACCTAATTAATCATGACGGTAAAATATATTATGTTATTTTATCTTTTATTATGTTTTTTAATTTAGTTTTTTAAATATATGATTATTTTTGTTAGTGAATTACCCAAGGCGTTTATTAGCTTTTGTCTATTTTAAAGTGGGGAAATTAAATCCATAAATTTATTGTAGATATCACATGCTCTATTTTCAATGCATCACCATCATCATATATATTCAGTACATCCCGTCTATAGAAAACTATAACCAGGGTCGGAGAGGAAAGGACGGCGACAATTCATACCCATAAAAGAGAGCACGGCCGAAGAAAGAAATAAGATTCCGATTTTGTAACTGATAGATGTTACTTTTAATAATTACCTTTTTGGATGTTTAGCTATAGTAATTCTTCTATAATCCGAGGTATCAATAACCAAAAGCGCTTATGGCTCAATGGATAGAGCATTTGCATGTAGAGCAGAAGATTTGGAGTTTATCCCCTACTAAGCACAAATATCAGTTTAGAGATCTTTTGACTGTGCGCATCTCTCTTTACTCCCTACTTGGAGTTAATCCAAGGTATCGTTAAATAAGTAAAAAAATAATAATTATTATCTTGACCAAAGAACTTCATTTTCATTCACCAAATCCTAACTTTTTAGTACAACCAAATAACAAACTAATTTTAATAGCAGTACAACAATTTCATCTACCAATTAGACTTCTATTCACACATTTAATCTGTACATATTTTATTTGTACCAAATTATTTTATAAATTTTTATTAAGAGTAAATAAGAGAAAATGAAATAAAATTGGTTAAAGATTGTACAATTCTTAGGATTGCATGAGAATCTAGAAGGATAAGCTTTATATATTGAAGAATAAATATTTATCTCCAACTTTAAATTCTAGGTTCAAGCGTTACTACTAATAAAATATCGTTACATTTGTGGTATATGTATATAAACCATAATAGTATCATTTTAAAATATACCTAATCTGTCATTTTGATTTTGCTACTTTTTTATTTATTTTGGTTGCCCATTTGATTTTGTTACCACTTTGCTATCACATTTTTTATTTTTATCTTATTCACAAATTTATTCATTTTCTTATTTGATCAGCTTTTTCCCATCATGTAGTATATGTCTTATTAAAATTCTAAAGCATAACAAAATTAAAAGGATCAAATTTATTATTTTTTCGATTATGCGACTAAAGTTTGATTCTCACCATCTATATAATTTTGTACCTATATCCATTTTTCTTTTTGAAAAAATTGACTTCCCCAAAATTAATAGCAAATTAGTTAGGAAAAATCCATCATCATCAATTCATCTTCATTAAATTTTCTCAAAATAGTAGAACAAAAAATAATTCCAAAAACAACATAATTTTGATATCCTATGTGGACCCATATTCCAAGCAACAAGTTACACATTGATTCATGTGGGTCCTCTTTGATCTAAAAAGTAAAAACTAAAAATTGATCAAAAAAACAATTAATACTTCCTTCCTTCCATCTAATTTTGTTTATTTATATCTTGAATTATACACTCTAAAAAAGTAAAAATTATAAAAAAATTATTTTATAGAAGCATGCGATTAGACGATTCAAACAAGATCTTACTTAACTATATTTTTTCTTATACATTAGCCGCAATATATAAAATAAGATTGAACCGTGAATAGAGGTGTTCATTCGAGTCATCGGATTGATTTCTGGTCAGGTGTTTCGGGTCGGTTTAAAATCGAGTTTTGCGTTCACATTTATTTTACATAATTGTAGATTCATTTTTAAGTCGGGTCAAACCAGATTCAATTATAAAGACGGTTGTCTATCGGGTCATCAGATTTATTTTGAATACCTCTAACAATAAATAACGTCCAAAATCAAAATATTGCGAGTATTTCAGGAGGAGGGATGCATGATTCAATATTATTCAATGTGTTTATGAACAGCTTTCTCCGTTGTTCAAGTTCAAGTCTTGACCTTTCTTTACATAGCCAGCCTCTTGCCTGCTATTTTTAGAGACCCTTTCTAGTTTCTCCTCTCTTTTTTTTTTAATTTTTTTCCCCATTTTTCTTCCATTTTCTCTGTTTGAACTCAATCTCTGTTCAATCAATCCATTGTAGTAACTGTAAAAAGGTATGTATCTGTTTCCTTAACTTTCTATTTTTGTCATTTTTTGATGGGCAGTTTCTGTTTTTTTCTTTCCTTTTTGGGTAGGGATTAAGAAGGTGCTGTAAAATGTGAAATGTTTGTTGATTTCTGCTTAAAACCATCATTAAAAGAATTGATTTTTACCCTTACAAGTTGATTTCTTTTTAGTTTTTCCTCCTAATTTATGGGTTTGAAAGCTTAAATTTCCTGATTTTTTCATATGGGTATAGAGCAAATGACCAGAAAAAACAATGGCTAATTGGGTTTTTTTTAAAAATTATGTTTTTATTGTTTTTGGGTAATGATGATTTGTTTGATTGAGGTATCTTAAAATTTTCAATGTCTTTTTCATTGTTTGATATACAGGGAATTGATTGTGTAAATTATAAAGAAAGCATCTTTTTGTAGTTTCTTTTTAAAGCTGTTTCCTGGTTGGAGAATTAGTAAAGTATAGACATTGGAAAAGTGAATTGAAGTTTATAGTTGGTGGGTTTGCTCAATTGTGTAGCCATTAATCTTGGAATTGGTCAATTTTGGGAAATTTTTAAGGTGGGAGTTCTTTTGTTGATTGAGATATATGGTTTTGAGGTCATGATGAGTTATATGATGTTGATTTGATGTATTTGTGACATAAATGAGAAAGGGTGAGATGAGATTTTGTTGACATGGAGTTAAAAGGGGATGTTGATGTGCCTGAAGAACGGCCATCTTCGCCATTGTGGGTCTTGCACCAAATTTCCGAGGAGGCTGTTAGGGTTGCAAATGAGTACTTGACTAGTGCCAATACATCACCTGTTTGGACCGGACATAAACGAAGTCAGAGTGAAGTTGTAAAGCATACACACCGCCGTAGTAGTAGTTTCCAAAATTTGAAGTCTCAGATATCAAAGGCTTGGCGGTGGGGTGGGAACACACAGTACGAGAATGGACGGTTAAATTTTAATCCTGAGGTGCTCGCAAATCAAAAACGACAGTGGTATCAGCTTCATACCCAAGTATGTTTGTTATTGTATATTATTTAGTTCTATGAATAGCTTCGTGCAAATTATTGTTCGTATTGTTCATGTTTTTGAGGTTACCATGATTGTAGTATAGAATGTGATAACTAAGAAATTACATGGATTGCAAATGTGGTTGCGAAACGTTACTACAACCCTGACGCTAGATTTTGCTTTATTGAATAGACTTGCTGTTAGTTCGTTTAATGCATTATCTTATTTATCAAATGCAGCTTTAAATTATACATTGCGATTTTTGATTGTATATAGAGAGGACTTGCTTGTTAAAATTTAGAGTATGGGGAGGGTGATGGACAATTTATAGATTGATAATTAGGCACTATGCTAGTGAAGCCGCGCCATATTAACTTGAATTTGATGAGAAATTGGACTTTGAACTTCATAATTGAGAGGTGGACATGATCTAACACATTCTCATTTATGCGGTGTGGTCAAGTGCACTTGGCGACTATTGAATTATGGTTGAATTCAATGAATCCATGGCCAATTATGGGCTGATCAGTTACGCCATTTAATAGATGTCACCATATCCTGAAAACAAGAAACCTGCTTTATTTACCGTAACTAATTTTAATATGAAAGATTGACTTTGGTGATGTGGGTGATTTGTGTAAAGAAAATTGAGAGTGTTGGTTTCTCACCTTGATTGGCAAGTTTAAAAGGTGTAGCATGTCTTCGTAAGACCTCCCTGGTTGAAGATATATAATTTGTTTCCTATTAAATTTTTCCTTTTATGTTTCTAGTTTGTTACCTATTTTATATATCCATTCACCGTGAAGATAAGAGGGAGGGCGGCAAGCAATTTTTTTCTTTCGACAGCGCCATTTTTGATTTTTAGATGTCTTTTTAATCGGATTTGCTTACGACAAAATAACTTGTAATGTTTTACTTCTTTAGGATCGGACGAAATATCAAGAACCTACTTCTCTATTTGAACACTTTATAGTAACGGGTCTACATCCAGATTCCAATCTTGAAGCTGTCGAGAATGCCTTTGCTAGAAAGAAAAAGTGGGAAGAAGAAGTGGCTAAAGTAGATGAAGTGATTGGACAATCATTGTATGATAGTGGGCCTTCTCCTCCCGCGCTAGATCCTCAGGTTCAACTATGACTAATTGTTTTGTTTGAATATTCTTTTGTGCTATTCATTTAAAACTTTTTTTTGATGTATTGGAGTTAGCTTGAAGATCTAGTTATTTATTATGTTTTCGGCCTACTTTCGACGAGAAATGAGTTTGATGTGTCTATTACCTAATTACTAAATAAACCTTAGACATTTCAAGTAGGTGTCCCCGACCAAAGCATACATCTGGATGAGTTTTATTGAATATGCCTTTTGAATAACCGTAAGGTCAATGACCAAGAAATAGGAGTATGTGCTACTACTTTTGGGAACCGAAAAGAAAAATCTGGGGTTCTTATCATATATTTTCACACATCTCATGATTTAATCCGTTATTATTTAATAGGTAGTATTATTTATTTTACTTCTTGTTTAGCTTGTCTATATTAGGATATTAATCAAATGTTTAAAAAATGTATGGTAATATGATGACTTTTCTATTGTCTACAGATAATTTTCAAATACCCACCTGGAAAGAAACTCCCTATGCGCCTTAAGGATTTATGTGCATTTACTTTCCCCGGAGGGGTCAAGGTCAGTCCTCTAAACATTTGAGATGTTAATTTTGTGACTTACTCCCTCCGTTCCTTTTTGATGTTCCTATTTGGGTTTTTCACCAAAATTAAGAAAAATAGAATCTTTGGTGGTAGTGGGTATTATTTTAATTATATAGTAGTAGGAATTAATGATTTTATTGGAAGTATGAGAGAAAAATTAATTAAATAATAGTGTAATGTAATGATTGTATTGGAAGTATGAGAGAGAAAATAATTAAATAGTAGTGTAAGTAAGGAAAGTGGGGTTTTAAGGGATAAAAGTGGGATGAAAACTTTCCAAAAATGGAAAGTATTCTAAAGTGGAAAAACTTATGGAACTACCCGTTTTAGTAATGTGGAAAAACAAAAAGGAACGGAGGGAGTAATAATTTTACTTTATTTTTGCTGAGAGGTTTGCACCAGAAGCCTTAAATAATTTTGTTGTCATCATATAGAAGTATAACGCATTGTTTGTAACATAATTTTCTTTGTCTAATTACAGGCTCGGCTAATGG
Organism: Amaranthus palmeri; assembly: GCA_019776075.1. Taxonomy (NCBI): domain Eukaryota; kingdom Viridiplantae; phylum Streptophyta; class Magnoliopsida; order Caryophyllales; family Amaranthaceae; genus Amaranthus; species Amaranthus palmeri. Next base: position 1,702,905 of record JAAKBH010000271.1, on the reverse strand, counting down.
AGAGAACGCCATCCCTGAGTGATTTGAATTCACTTGTTTATGGGCAGGTAGGTTGTTTATCACTGTTTACGCAGTAGCTCAAAAATCCTCCCCTATTTGTAATTAAATGCAACGATTTCTATTAGTAGATGTTCTCAATCACTTTTTGTGGAACTTGCTTGTTTCCTCGTATCATTATATCCCTTTTTGATGGGTTTGGTAAGATGAAAGGACCAAATAAACTTGACCCCACTTGGGTCGAGCAGTGCATTGCTAAACAAGCCTTGAGAGTTTTGCCCGTGAGGGGGAGGACACCGGAAAAATCCCACCCCCTAACTATTGGTGGCAGCAACGGACCTTGTGACCTCTAGGTCATCAGATGGGTTTCCCACCACCTACACTAAGCTAGCTCGTTAATTTATAACTTTAGTGACTATTTCTATGTAATACTTTGCTTTTTCAATACTTTATTTCGCCCTACGACGTGACAGTGAGATTTTTTGGGAGAAATGATGCACTTAAAGAAGAAAATAAGTGGTAGTTTATGTCTTAGTACATCCATCCTTTCTAATGTCAATCTTATTTTTCTCCATTATTTAACAGGAGCATATGGGTAGGGATGATCTGGCATTTGTTTTCTCGCTGAAGGTAAGACCCTCCAAGGCTTTTACATGATTTGTTTGGTATTATTACTTCTAGTTTAAGTATGATAACACTAATAGCTTTTTAAACTGAAAAATGAATTATCATAATCGCTGAACGGCCTACCTAATTTGACAACCATTCGTTTCATTATACCAATGCCATTAAGTCCCCCTCAGTCAACCAAACTGTAAAAAAGGTGAAGAATATTAATGTAATTTTATACATGCTTAAATTTATATTTTGATTGTATGGCTATGCTTAACACCACATGTCGAGGTGGAAAATCAAGGGAAAATTTGTAAGGGTACCTCGTGAAAATCATTCCCTTTACATCTCGGATTAGAAATACTCTGCTACGCACCTCTCCGTTCTTTAGATGGTCATTTATATAATTAATTTAGGAAGTGGTCTTGAACAATTGCAAATTATTTGAAGATAAGATAATATCTTTGTGGTTAGACTTTTCAAATAGTTTACTAATACTAGTATATAAGTTTTATACACGTTATATACTACCTCCTTTTTTTAAAAATTGCATCGTTTCTCCTTTTTATGTGAGAGCTTGTCTGGAGAAACGACATGAATTAAAAAAATGGAGATCATAAGGCATTAAAAGAATTCCTTTTATCTTGTTTTTGTATCTTCTTCTTGAGACGTTGAATTGACATTAATGGTTGAGTTGGTGATTAATACTGAATTTTCTTATCTCAACCTAGGCTGCAGATAATGGAACACTATATGGTGTTTGCCTTCATGTACCAGAGATTGTTCAGAGGCCACCCGCTATCTTGGGTTCTTCGTCACCTCTTTGTAATCCATCTGTAGGAGGAAGCCGGTTCTTGGTCTCTGCACCTCGTTGCTATTGTTTGCTAACGAGAGTTCCTTTCTTTGAGTTACACTTTGAGATGCTCAACAGGTTAGTGTTTTTTAAAAGGGATATTATAATGCGTCTCTTCGACCTACTCGTAATGAGTATTGGTTTGCCTTCTTTCCCACCCTCTTCAAACCCCGCCTTGGGTGGGACTTATTGGGATTATGATGATGATGCGGCTCTTGTGATGCATTTAAATTATACTTTGATGAGTTCATGCAATAAATTCATTCCATCTTTTATGGCAGTATTATTTCACAGGAGCGTTTGAATCGGATAACGCAGTTTGTTAGTGAAATGAGTCTTTGTCAATATTCCCCCTCTCCTTCAAGGATACAATATGGACATTTTGACTCACCTAGTACAGACACTGAGTGGATGTCATCAGCGATTCCCGTTGATTGTGCTATAGCTCTCACTGCCGCTGCTGCTGGTATCATAACCGATGACGAGGTCCCATCCGTTTCTTCCAAGCTTGTGGAAACTCAATCTCCTTCAAATGATAGTGAGGCCTCAGATTTCGGTCCTTCCAAAGAGGTCGATCAAGATGGAAAAAACAATCTACAAGAATGTGATGATCTTGCTTCCGATGCTTCTGAAAGTTGTGCCAATGGTTTTGGTAGACCGTATGAGAATTATGAAAATGGAAACTTCTCGCCTGAGCCTACCTCATCATCCCATTCTGACCACCCCAAACTGGAGAGAAGCAACAGCTCTTTGTCCTTATACAGGTACAATCGTAAAAATCTATGCTCGCACTCTTCATTTTGCTTCATGTACCCATGTTCGATCCTTGATATTCGGACATCAGTATGACACTCCATTTTAGGCGTATAATTGTATATGTAGACATATCTGATACTTGGATACGTACCAATATCCGACATTTGTACCCGAATCCAAGTAACATAGGTTAAAATCTTACAGTATACTTTAGCGTGATATGTTTGCAAGGTTTATCGGGTTTAATTTATTCAATCACCCACATTCTCTCTTGCTTTAGTTACAAGTCATTGAATGTAAACTTACCAATTAGCTTCTCTACATAATAGCACACTCAATAATGATATTGGTCTTTGTTGACAGTTCGGTGAGAAGCATGGATGAAGATGATTGTTTTTCAAATCAGGATAGTGATTATTCTGGCGATTTCATGACTATGGGATGGGCCAAGGTTTGTTTGCCATATTCGTTCTCAATATTATAAATCAGTATTTTTTAAAACCTTTAACGCACGCACTTATACGCATATATATATATGGACAAGCTCACATACATATATACTGAATTGCATGAGAACTAAATTGCAGTATGCCTTTTCTAGTGTGAAGTAGTCCTCTTCATATAATAAGAAAATATTTTTAACATGAGCTTATAGCTAAACCTTTTTTACCGCAAGTAAAGCTTGTTTCTGACATCACTTCATAAGGTCTTTTTTAACGCAAGCAAATGTCTTATGCTTATAATTTTCAAGAAGTTTACTTCTGAACTGAAAAGGAATTTTCACTAAAAAATGCATTAGTTCTCATGCTTTCATATAAGAATAGTTCTCATGGGAAATTACATATACACGAACATGTATATATATATATGAAGAAGTTCAGGTGAGAACCAAGCTTATATGAGAACCGTGAGAACCATGTTACTTTTTGGCAAAAAACTATTACTTAAAGAAAAAATTCTGAAGGAGAATAACTTTCAAAAAATTGATACCTTTTACATAAAAAATGTTAATTTTTGGCAATGAAGGGTTACTCTCCAGACATTTTTTCCCCAGAAACCATTTCAGGAAAAAAAATGTCGGAAAAGTATCTTTTTACTTAAAAGGTGTTACTATTTGGCTAAAAAGTGTTACTTTCAAAATAGTTTTTTTCCAAAAAAATTGAAGGAAAAAAAAACTAAAAAGCAAGCAAAAAAAGGCTCCTTTTACATAAAAAGGTGTTATGTTTTGACAAAATTGTTACTTTTATGAGATTATGGTTCTCAGGATTCTCAGATTAGTTTGGTTTTTCACCTGAACTTGACTCTCTTATATTAGTTGTCCTTGTTTACAAAGATGTTTGGTTTTCTATTTTCCTTTTACAGGAGAATAAGAATGATTTGTTGCAAATAGTTTGTGCTTATGATGCTCTCCAAATTCCTTCACGAGGAGGTGAACTAGTCTTTCAGCCACTTGAGCACCTGCAGGCTATTCTATACAAACGATTTTCCATATCTGATCTTGGTATCGATGAAAGTTTATTAGACCGAGAATTGCATGATCCAATTAAATCTGCAGAGGTATGCTTTTTCATTGTTTTACTGTAGCTCCTCTCTAAGATTCTTTGTCTTAGTATAGTTGTGAATTTCAGGTCAATGCACGGTTAGCTGCTGCCGAGGAAGCTGTTGCATTATCTGTTTGGACCACAGCAACAATTTGTCGAATGCTTTCTCTAGATAGTGTATGTTTCTGCGTATTTACCTCTCTCGTGTCGGTGGGGTGGTTACTAATTATGCCAAGTCTTATTAGCCCTTTGACGTTTGTACAATGGTCTACAAGGTTATCAATTTGTTCTGAAGAAAAAAAGATACTCATGTCAAACTTTGTCTATTAGCCTGAATACATAAAAGAGGTGGCTCTTATTATAGTCTTTTGATTAGAGGTGTTCAAAACAGACCCATGACCAGAATTTACCCGACCATGTAGCCGAAACTGATTTGACCCGACTTCAAAAATGATTTACAATTATGCAAAAAACAATATGGGCACAAACTCGATTTCAAACCGACCCGACCTACCCGAAATCAATCCGATGACCCGAATGAACACCTCTACTTTTGATTATGCATCAACATTATTTAACATATGATGTATTTTTGATTATTTTGTTTTGCCAATTCTTTTTACTTTTAATATATCCAAGTTTCTTTTTCCTTACATTCATTCGTTTAAATGAAATTTTAATGGTTAAGTTTTTATTCTGTTTTTAAAAAATACACTTTATCTCTTGTTGCCAGTTGAGGATGACTTACTCTGCAATAGAATTGGTATTTTTTGAAATTTACCTTAATGTAAAGCATTTGCTGCTTTAATTGACGGTCTCTATAAAATATTGTCGTTACAGATTTTGTCCTTACTTACTGGAGTGCTCTTGGAGAAACAAGTAGTGGTTGTTGGATCTAATCTGGTAATTTTTTTTTGATAATTTATTAATGTATGTTATTTTTGATCTTAGTATTTGTAGTAAGACTTTTTGGCTGGTTCTCTGAAATCGTCCAATATTTTAAAGGCAATTGTAGTGCTCAAATTCAGAAATATTTCACTACTGTGCAAAAAAATATTTGAAATGATATGTGCCTTTTCTTAGTTGCTCACTAAATCTTGAAGTTGAAAAAAGTCTAGCCTCTCATGAAGTTACTTTACATGATTTACGGACTTAAAGGCACCTTAGCGTTCAACACCAGTGTAATATGATTCGTTAGCTAATTTGCTTTTTGTGTTTTTCGCGATGAGATTTTCGAATCATGTGACACTGCTCAAGACGATAAGTTCTAAAAGGGAATTATCGAATCATGTTAATCGATTGAAAGCATTGGACTTTTTTTCGGTTTGAGGGTGCAGTGTATAGATCCACATTCTTTACCCACCAACACAAAGCTCTTTATAATTATAAGTACCCTGTAATTTTACATCTCCTTCGAGAAAGAGAGGCAATTCATATTAGTTACTTATTACTTTCTCGTTTTCCGTTAAGTATCACTGCTATAGTACATCATTCAAGTTTTGCAAAGGGGGAACTTTTTGTTATGGCCATGTCAGAAGGAGCATCATAGTTTTAGTGGAGTTATGTCTTGAAATAGGAGTTTTGGTGGTACATTAGCTACTTCTTTGAATCATTTAGGAGCTTGTCAATTTTTAGAGGACAGGGTGAAAGCATTCGCGTGGAGCTTAGTATAACTCGTTTTTTGTTTATTTGTTATGTAATTATTATCGCGTAAAATATCCTATAAATGCAATTAAGTTGGCTCTAGTTAGTAGTGAGTTCTTTGTTATATATGAGCTGTATATTACGCCTGTTGCGTCCTTACCGTCAAAATTGACATTCGCAGGGTGTTCTGTCAGCTGTAGTGCTGTCTATCATTCCTATGATTCGTCCGTTTGAATGGCAAAGTCTATTTCTATCAGTAAGTGGGTTAGATGTTTTTTTTCTGCTGCTTCATTTTGCGTACAACACGGGAACTATTTGCTTTTTGTAACATATTCCGTATAAAGCCTTGTTTGTTGATTTTCTGATCCAACGTGATGCATGGGGAAATATCTAGACATAAAAAAATACTAGTCAAAACAATAAATGTCGAACACTCTATTAAGTATTTATGGTTGGAAGTAGTTAATAAACGTTTTTAGAGAAATTTAACTTGTTAAATGCAGTCAATTGATAGCATTGAACAAGGCTGCATCCGCCCCTTAATAATTCCAAAGCCTTAAGCTCTCTTGTTGAGATCTATGAAAATTCGTCTACAGAAAATTTGTATTGCTAACACTTGTGATTGCTAATCACATCAATAGCTATGTTACATCGCGGAATTATTAAATATTGTAGTTTTCATCTAATTCTTGTATTCTATTGTTTCAGATTCTCCCGGGAAAGATGCTTGATTTTCTCGATGCTCCTGTTCCTTATATTGTAAGTTTTGAATTGGCTTTCACATTTTATTACGCAACAACAGAAACAATGTTGAGCCTTGAGTCTTGATACATCTGCTTTAGAAATTTTGTTATGAGTGCTCTAGTCGACATAAGAAAAATATAGTGGCGGTTTGTTAAAATTGACGTATGCTGCTTTATAGTTGGAAGTTTAGAACTTGGAATTTGGAACATTTTGCTCTTAACTGCGTTGCCCATATTTTGAGTTTCAACTTCCACGTCTCGATAGATAGTTGTGTTTCACGAGAAATCCTCGAGGTGTAAGTTAGGATGTTATGGATGCTTTACTTTTCTTCGATTTAAAAAGGATTGTCAATATAGGTCCCGCTTTTTGTCATTTATCATTTTTTAAATTATCTCTTATATCATTTAATTTTTACTTATTCATCAAACATCAATTATCATCAACTTAATTTATAAAAATAATCAACTTTTTATTTCTTAATTTTTCAATCCTTTAAACTTTTACTCGTTTTATCATAAGCCATCAATCTATTACTATTTTTTCTCTTCCTTTTTAATATTAGAGATGAAAATTTAAGTTTTAACAACTTAAGTTATTCTATAAAATCAATATTAATAAAATAAAATTATGTTGAGTTTTTATTTTAGTTTAAGAAAAATTTTCTTTTTAAGTATGAATGGCCATATTTTTAGAAAATTATGAAAAATTAGACATGGCCTCGAAATTGTTTGCTCTGCCCCTGAAGAAGATGAGAGTGGTAGTTTCATATTTGGATATCGATTTTCCCGATCTAAGCATGCTTTATTAACTTTGGAATTTTTTTATTTTGATAAGGTTTCTTTTATTTGGGTTTACAGGTTGGGATAAAGAATAAACCCGCAGACTTGAAGATTAAGACTTCTAATCTTATCCTTGTTAATGCGGCCAAGGATCAGGTTTGTACTTGTTAGTGTCTCCTAGAAGTGTTATGGCTTTAGCATTGTTCTTTTTCGGTACTATTCTCGTGATACCTTTAATACAAAATTTTGAGCCCAATATCATATTAGTTGAACTATTTATTTTTTACTTCCTCTTTCTCTCTAGAGCTTTTTATGATTAGTGTGACATAATTCGCCAGTTAATTTGATTTTTTAATTTGTGATTTGCTTAAAATGGCCAAAAAACAACAAAACCGGCCATGATCTCTTTTGTTTCGATTCACGAGGAGACGAGTGAATCATGTGATACTGTTGGGGGTTGTACTTGTTGCTACTTGAACTTGCGCAACATGTTTGTTTCGTCCTTGATAATTTAGAAGTGTTGTTGCAGGTAAAAACGTGTTCCTTACCCTTACTTCCTCGACGGAAGGAGCTCTATTCTGAACTTCGTCCAATCCATACTGCACTGGTTAGTCAGTGTAGGACAGCTGAAAAACATCCTGTATATAAGTGTAATGAGGAGCAGGTACTCGGCTACTCGCTACTTTTTCTTGAATAACCTTTGCTGACTGATATTGATTATGATTTATGCCTTAATAACGTAATATGCTAAAATGCTCCATGAATCTTGCGCCCTGTTTGGTTATTGGTATCAACGTGTAATAATGAGGATGAATTTTAGTGTTAGTTTTGATGAGATTTGCTGCGTCATTCCCAAGATAATGGAACTCGTGCTCAACACACTTTTTCTTTACCTTGTTTCCTTACCATTTCCATCATTTTTTTTATCAATATGGAACGAGCCGTAACATTGACCGAGTTGTTAACAAATATGTGGCAACGGTTGCGATCACGGTATTGACACAGTGATGTGGTGAGTCAGTAATCGGAGTAATGCGATTATCGTAACGCCAAATATTGACCGAAAACATGAGATATCCCACAAAACTGCCCTAGATGCGATCTTTTTTTACCTTCAACGCGAGAAATATTGATCCTTTTTTTTTAAAACCTTTACAATGTGGCCTTTTTTGCACTATGGTCTCACTTACAACTATGTAGAAAATGGACTTGTTTGTATGCAAGGGATTAAACCATACATTAGCGTATATTGTCTTTGTAGAGGAAAACACGGTAATACTGCATTTGATCCTCTCTTATATTCCGTCATATCCTTTATTGCCAGTCATAACGTTTAGGATATGTTTGCAGGCTGAAGCTGCTGCGCGTTTTTCAGATGTCATGAAAAGATACATGGAGTCCCTGTGTGCAGACTTAAGGTCTTATACCATCACCAGTGTACAATCAAACAACGATCGAGTGAGTAAAAAGTTATAATATGATCATTCATTCTAGATGTTGAATACACATCCCTTATTCCAATGGGGCCAAAGACTCTTAGTTCTTTGATCATAACAGACTGTGTTAAATTGACTTATGTTTGGTGGGTAATCTTCCTAATACCATATGGTTTTGGGAAAGAGTGAACTCATCAAGTGTGTATACAAGTCAACACTCATTACCTGTGGGGTTGTGGGCCCAAGCCTACGGGTGCCATCGTGGGTGTGTTCGCATTAGTGGACCCATGGGGTGATTGTGTGACGAACTGTCATGGCCTAACCATGTTGCGGCTGATGTTTGTTAATCGAAAATAACCTCTCTTTGTTGTCACTAACTAGGGCAAGGTTGCATACATCCGACCCCCAACCATCTGTAGGTGTGACTGTGGGAGCCAATTAATGAGGTCACCGGATCTTAACTCTTTTGTGTGTTGCAGGTCTCTTTACTTCTGAAGGATAGTTTTATTGATTCCTTTTCTAGTAGAGATCGACCGTTCATCAAGGTTTGTCTTCCCTTGACCTATTCGTGTCAAATTTATATTTTTTTCGCCTTTTTATAACAACCCGAGACATCAAACTAGTTTAATTTTATCAATACGTCCATTGATTATGCTCTTGGGTTTTTCGGTATGCAGCTGTTTGTAGACACACAAATGTTTTCAGTCTTATCAGATTCTCGTTTGGCTACCTTTGAGCACGAGTAGTCGTAATTCAAACTGCAAACAAGCAGGCAACGCAGAGAAACATAATATTCGTTGATATCATGCAGTTATTAGCAGCCCGATAGGTCTTTCGCTGTTTGTAGTTAATACATGATTAGGTTTTCTCGGGTTTTTTTCTTTTCTCATTGGGTGGGTTCGGCTAATGCTTCAAAGCGTGATCTACGTTAAGTCGCTGGCTGATGTGGTTTGTATTTTTGTTTCAAAGAAGAAAATATGTAACATATAGTCTCATAGACCAAGTATACAAATGTGTTAGTAGGGAAAAAATATGTCATGGGCTGCATAAAAGTAAAGCACCTGTGGTTATTGATGTTGTAAATTCTCTTTATTTATCCAATAAAATTTTATTCATTTGTTCTTTTGCACCTTATTATGTTACTTTTTTTTTTTTTTGATATTTATTATGTTACTTGTTAAATTGATAGATAGACGAATATTCACGTTCGTTTTAATTTACTATTTTATGTAAATTGAATTAATTTTATTTTAGCGTAGCAAATTCAAAGAAATAATTGGAGTTATGCTTAGTAAATAAATCTTCTTTTTTGAATACCGCAACCATTAATGGGGTATTTGATTGGAAAAAAACATTTTTTAAAAATTTTATTTTTTATTGTTCAATTTGACAAATATTTTCCTTTTAGAATATTAATTTTCTTTCACTAAGAGATGGCAATTGATCCTGTACCTGATCCAAATCTCTTTTTCAATGAAAAATAATTCATGGAAAATTTCATCCCAATATCTTCATTTTTTATGTGTTTTTCATCAAATCAAACAAAAGAAATTTTTTTTAATTTGCATATCACAATGAAAAAGAATTTCATGGATAAATGTAGATTATCTTCAATGAACTCATTTTTCAAAAAAGAAGTGTTGTTTATGTACATACATATACATTGCTACAAAAATGGCAATACAACACCCCATTTCCCATTTTCTTTTAGCATACAAAATTTGGGACAGGGGTCTCTTAACAAATTAAGGATACATGAAGATGATCAACATAGTCATAGCTTTGCATTTATCGGTTTTGGCTGCATCGTTTCAACTCCATCTTAGGCTCGAAATCCTTCCTAGTGATACAAAATATTCCCGATTGATCTTCAACTTTCTCGATGAGAAGCTTCAGAAGTGGAACTCTCGAAAGAGTTTTGCAGGAACCCACCATTATTAGCTTTTTCTGCACAAATACAGACATTAACCCGAAAGAACTACCGTAGCAAGTATGTGATTGAAGACAAATAGGAAGTGAAAGAATACTAACTTTAGCACGGGTTAAAGCGACATTGATCCTATGCCAATCATCAAGTAATGAAGATGTGCAGTTGCTTGGCTTTTGTGCTGATCTAACAAAGGACAAGATAATACAATCCTTATCCCTTCCCTGAAAGACAAATCACAAATCAACAAAGTCGTAAGAATTTTGAATCATTAAACTCCTAGATAGATAGAACATCACAATAGATCGAAAAAAGCCGCAATACATCAAATGAGTTACACAGTTATATATCACAAAGATAAGGTTATGTACATCTGACACTCCAAACTCTACCTAAGTGGGAGCCACTAAATGGCATTGGGGTAATGAACTAATGAAGTGTTACATGTGTAGACTTCCCTAAACTGAGAGTTCTCCGTCGTGTTCAACTTCCCTTTGGCTACTAGCCATGTAAAAACCTTGATCGTTTTGGGGACCTTAGCTTTCCAAATTTGGTATCATTGATGTTCTAAGACAATGCTTTAAAGAGTCAGCGAACCGATAATTTGATTTGTAGCTACGTCAAGCACCTAAGTAACCTGGTATTTATCAATCGTATGGACTTCCACTCCATGGATAGAGCACTGCATGTTAAGCAGAACGTTTGGGTTCGACCCCTACAGGGCGCAGGTATCAGCTAGGGGGTTTCCAGACTGCGTGCATCCTCTTTACTCCCTCCTTGAGAGGAACAGGTATGGTTTGTCCGCATCTTTCAAAAAAAAAAAAAAAAAACCATCCGGACTCTGCCTTGGGCGGGATAGTGGGAGTGTTCTTTTTACCTATGGACTTCCACTCAGCAAATCAATAATCAAGTTGTAGTTATAACAAAAAGTACCTATATTACCTGGTATTTATCGATTGTATGGACTTCCACAGCATCCATATTTAGAACATGCTGGATCAGAGTTGCCTGAGAATTGTAAGGGGTGATGATTCCAACATCCCGTTTTTCAACTCCATGATTAACTAACGCCTCCGTTATCTAAAAAGATTTAAAATCAGAAACATCAGACAAGACCTGCAATGCAAAAAAATGCAAGCGTGCAGCTGACGAGAAACTGATTGTATAAGCTGAAATCTTACCTCTGCTACAATATAAGCTTCGATTGGGTTAGTTACAATCTTCTTATCCCTTGTCTCAAATGCAGGTAAGATGTCTGTGTAATAAATAACCATTTGGTAAGACACAGAAAACAGCATCAGAATCTTACTGAAACATGGATAAACATTCGGCAGACCTGTGTTAATAAAAATTACTGGCTTGTCTGCGTCTAGAACCTGTTGCCGACAAAAAATTAGTTCCTCTGTGCTTCGTTTTCTTTCATGACAAATCTGAATTAATGTCCCAGAATATTAGAGTCATAGTCATTACCTCGATCAACCATGAGGGCAGGGACCGTTTATTTGATAACTTAATCTTAGCATTTTCGACATCTTGAGAACCACAACGTAGTTTTTCACCATATATAAGCGCATTTGACAATTTCATGATACCTGCACACATACGGTACTATTTGCAACAACATATGCATAATCAGTTTTGCTGATGAGCGATGATGAATCATATTTCGCTTATTCTACAAGAAAAATGAGCAGATGTCACAAGAAATTCCGACAGACCTGACTTTGCAATGCTGATATTGCTTGAGGGTGTCCTTCTGATAACCTCCGAAATAAACTCACTGACATTCCACTTTCTCGAGCTTCGGCGCTCTAAGACATACAAAAATAAATCAGGCATTGTAAAAAGAAATTACCAACTATGTTGAAATAAGAACATGCATACCGTTACTAATGGCGGTAACTGATAATGGTCCCCGACAAGGACAAACTTGGAAGCAAACATCAATGGCCCCAGGGATACCTAGCAGTAAAATGTCAGTGAAATTTAGAGGCCCATTTATAAAAAAAAAACCCTGCTCAACACTCGATATGCAATCTAAGCGCAGAGATCCTCTTCTTTTCAAGGACGAAGGCTATATAATCCAATAAAGTTACAGGATAGAAAGCAACAAACTCATACCGGTAAGCTAGTCTGTCCAGCTTCATCGATTATGCAAACATCAAATTTCCTATTTACAAGCAAGGGACTGGTAATTCCCAGACAAGTAACAGCAACAACTCTAACTTGATCCAGCTTAATTTTGATTTCTTCCACACTATGAATGTCCATATCTGTCAAAGAACCTTTTTAGAGATGAAGCTCCTAAATTAAAATAGTCCTGTAAATAACAGAAGTAATTTGTTGGATAAAAACCTGACAGACAATGTCCTTGTATTTCTTTGTGCACAGCTTCACATCGTCCGATACGGAGAAAGTCTATCCCCTGAAATATGAAAAAAAAAAAAAAAAAAAAAAAAACACTGTTTTGTAAGGAGGGGGTAACTAATAGAAGAATGACAGAGCCAAGCCACTCCAAACCAAGTCAAACTTGGCTCAGCTAGCTTAATAATTCTTTCACTATAAAAAATGTAGTGAGAAGAGAGATAACCTGAATTTTCAATTTGATTAGCAAATTATCGACTGCTGAGTTAGTGTAAGACGTAAGCAGCACAGACGCTCCTCGCATCAATAAAGCCTTGATAGCATACACTAAAGTAGATGTTTTACCAGTCCCAGGCATTCCCAAAATAAGAGCATAATCTTTCGCTGTGAGAATCTGCATAAGGAATTGGGTTAGCAACATATACCAGGAAAATACCAACCAAAGGCACTTCAGATGGATTAGTATGTCGGCAGAGAAAAAGGAGGGAGAAGGACCATCCAAAAAAGAAATCCACCTTGATGATTGCTCTGCGCTGGTCAGCATTTAAATTCTTCTCAGACCAAATATAGGATATAGCAGGATCTTGGCTAAGGATAGACCCACCGTCAAATCTAGGAGCCTGTAGAACAGCTTTGGTGAGCAACACATTGAAATTTAGCCCCTCAATTAAGAGCAATTAAAAAAAGAGATAAGACTTACTTCAGCGTCCACAATTAGCTTCCTCAAACGATCACTTTGTGCACTTTGTAGAAAGAGTTGTACCAGATTGAACCTGGGAAAATAAAGCATTAAGAAAAATACACATTATTAACAAGTTCTTTGACAAAAATGAAATTGTAATTCAAGATACTCACCTCATGGTGGCAAAGGATGTAGCAAATTCGTCCTTCTCTATTCGCCAGATCTCCAGAAAAAGATCTTGCGACATTGAAGACTGAGTGCTCCTTGGAAGTCGTAAACGTTTCGAAAATGAAACCTACAGCCAAAAACTATCAGGTTAAGCTTAACCCGAACAACAATTTGAAAAATGAATACAAAAGCAGTGAAGTCTATCCTTACTGAAACATGAGAACGACTGATGTGGGTGATAACACCACTTGCAACAGCAAGATTGTTGGATTCAGTGCTCAATATCTGTATAGAGAGATAACTTATGATTAATATACAAGCAATATTTAAAGCAACAGGGGGAGATTAAAACGTGACAGCTGGTATGGAATCATAACACATCAGAAGCACAGCATAGACATTTGCGAGAGAAGAATTATTACTGAAAAAGAACAGAAGAAATAAGTCCATGGTTCACCAGAAAAGAAAGATAAAAATACACACAGGAACTGAGGAACATGCCTTCTGTGTCCTCCAAATTTCCCCTTTGTTCTAAGATAGTTAATAAATGATAAATGGCACTAGATCAAAAGGCAGATAGCCAATGATCTTAAAAACTACTTGTAATTGGAATATGTAGACCACGGAAGACAAGTGATGATCTCATAAAGCTTAGATCTGCACATGTTTGTCATTAAGAAGAAAAATTAACCAGCTTAAATGTAGGTTGAAAGAAATAAATCACAAAATGGTCATGTATGAGATATTACTATAATTGAATTTAAAATACAATTTTAACAAGTCATGCAGCGCAATATTTCCTCATTTGCTATTCCAAGACTGATTTCATATGTATCTGTGGTGTGTGAACTTTAGATGGGGCTACAAAATATGAAAGCATCATGTATTGCGTAGTTTGTATTTTTTTTTTCACATTCTTCAGGACAGCTTCTTTTAGAATTTTAAGAATCTTATCAAAAAGTACAAGACACAATGAGAAATACCACGCGGTCACCACTTCGAAGGCTGGAATGCAAGTCATTTGCTGCAGACTCTGAATCAGGATTATGCACTTTCTGATTAGGAAAGGGACTATCCTTGTGCACAAAGCGATATACAAAGCATTCATCTTTAGCATATGTTCTTATATGAAGCTCTTCTGAGGCATCAAGAACAAGCGAAGTGAGGCAGCTAGAGGTGCTTTCATTCTTTGAATTGTTAGATTTCTTTCTCACGTGTTTGGGAAGCTGGAAAGTACAATAATCACATAATCAAATCTTCATTTTGATACTATAAACATAGACTTGTTGATCTAGTAAAACTTCATATAAGTAACACAAACCTGCAACTCTTTAGCTTCGAGGTCAATCAATCGCTCCCATTGTTTGAAGAAAACTTTATGAGCTGCTGTTAAATGATCAGTTAACAACTCAAAAAGGTCTCCCAACCCACTATTTTCAGCACTTCCACCATGCACCTATGAAATTCAGAAACAGGTGAATGTGAGCATGTAATTTCTTTATATTCCAGAAATCTCAGTAAAGCCAAAAAAAAAAGCATTAACCTTCCATGCATGTAAATTTGTCCTAATCCAAAGAACTAACATCTATAACCAATCACACAATATGAAAACCAAAGTGGTTTATATAACAAGTGCAGCCCTATAATTGTTGTAGGTTTGATAGCACCACTTTGAGTGCCAGATAAATAGATCTAGTAAGTGAAATCCCTAAATATAGATATTTGGAGCAAACTCCGTGTAAAATATGGCATCTTAGACAACGAATGTATTCTTAGAACACGGATAAAAACAATAGCGTTTTCAGATTTATAAGAGACTTGACCTTGAGGAGTAGATACAGGATTTTTTGTGCTGCTGGGACAAGTGGTGAAGAAATCACATTGTCTATCAGCTGAAGAAATTGGAAATTTACCTTATGATGAATGGCACAAGCACTGAGATGGCGACAACTTTTGCACATATTTGAACTCTACAAGGTTGGAATTCAGAGTAAGGAATTGCAAAGATTGAGGAAAGTGAAATAAACTGACAAGGCTTATTTCAAAAAAATACCTGAAGCATTGGTGGCAATTGTTGGACCGATGAAGCTTTAATGATGCTATGTGCAAGTTCATTGCGACGCATAATCAGTCCAATCAAGTCTGATCTCTGGACAGTTGTTCCCTTTGCAAATTTGACATATTTGCTCAATAAAATGTAGTATGAAATAAAAATAAAATGACAGAGATCACTTAAGCTTACCAATGTCTGATCAGTTGACAGGTAATATAGAAGGCCAGAATCAATCTTCTGCATATATCTATACAGCAAAGGATATGCAACAAAATTTAGTTTCAGGAACCAAAATGCTTTACATATTAGACAAATGATGTGCATACCTCTCAGACAAGAGAAGCGTGTAAAGAATCAATTGAGCAGAGTGTTCTGTAAGGGACTGCACTAGTGAACATTCAGTCAAAAAAGAGAGATGAGCCTAATAATATATTCTGACTGAAGCCAACTTTGAATTTTCGAAGCATAAACTTAATGAGAAGGGAACTTGCCTGGCCACTAGTTGCTTTACCAGTTTTAAACTCCAAGGGCATAATTACTTCATTAGCTTCTTTGTGATTTGAATGCATTTGTACACGGAGGGAAGCATCAATTATTCCTTTCAACCCGTATTTAGGCGCCCATGCCATCTCCTCTATATCAACTACCTGCTGACACAAATCAAATGAGTTTTTTGAAGTCAGGATCAGAAAAAGAAAAGAAAAAAAACAAGAAAATGCTAGGTGCAATATCCACCGGCATATACAAGCTCTAAAGAGGAATAACTAAATGACAGAGAAACGAATTAACCACGGTCAAGCTTCTTTCTATGTTTGTGTTGGTAGTTACATATGGAATGCAGAGAAGATGAAAACAAAAAGTGGAAATTTGATGACATTAATAACAGTAGAGTTTAGCTTACATCACATATGCTCACTCTTACAAGTCCACCATTGGGTCCAAAATCAACAGTTGGTGCATCTGATTTCTGCAACAGGTATAAAACTTAATCAGGGATTCCCTGCCTAATATCAAATAACAGTATGTCAAAAAAACGATGATCCAAACAATGTTTGTACAGAACAGTAACATGACGAGGAGTCCATAATTAAACCCACAGTGCACACTAATTCCTTGATAACTGCATATTTTTACAGAGTACACTACTATAATTAATAAGATCACATATCACCAAAAAAGATCAGACATCAGCTAGCAAAATATCAGTAGCCTCTCTAAACTGATTAAAAATACTAATTGCATTATAGGAAAGAAATTAAAGGTTAATCATCAATGAGATTAACGATTACTGAACCTGTGAATCTCTGAAGTGTGCTATCCAATTGCAAAGCCTAGGAATTGCATTATTCAAGGTTTCACGCATATTTAACTCCTGTACTGCAAGTGAACACAGTTAAATGTATCATCAATCACCCACAAAAGTCATCACGTTAATTCTTCAGATCTAGATGGCAACTTAGAAAAGGAATTTAGACTTGACTGTTTAAAAGTTCACACCTCCACATGCATACAAGGTTTCGATGTTTTTCTGGATAGCAAGCTTTGAAAATTCTTCAAGCAACTCTATTGTGGGATTCTCCATCAGCAGCCCAGCCTAAAAAAACAAAGTTTCTAATTCATCACAACAGCAGCACTTAACCAACCTATTGTTAAACTATTTTTAGTGTTAAGAGCCTTAAGACAGAAGGAAGCATAACCTGAAAGATCTGGTGCAACAAGGTTCCAGTCAATGCTGCAGTTGCGTATTCGCCACATTTCAGCCTTTCATCCAAAACTGCTCGTCTAGGGCAACTGAAACTACCCGCAACCTAGAGAAATGTCAGTTACTTTGACAACAATTTTCATTTTTTTTCCTGAATGACGCTTAAATTAAATCAAAGCTAGAGAGTGCTATTTTCACAAATGAATGATCCAAAAAAAGAATAGATTTGAAACAAAGAGAAGTTACAATTACCCGAGTCCCTGAAAGTAGTAGATTTGGATGTATTATAAGAAGGTTGTTGTCATGGTTTACATCACAATTTCCATTTTCATCAAATTCACCAATAACTCTTATGGTGTCTCCCGGCTCAATCACACTGTAAAACCTGCAAAGGTAAAACATAATCAACAATTAGTTGTTCCCAGATACAACACTATCTCAATTTCCATTTCGCAATCAACAACTCCGCAGAATTAGCTGTAGTTCAAAAAGCAGTGGCTGATGCCTGAAGGCCATGATATTAAGTAGTTGTGGCCCTTGTGGGCCGGTGTCGAGTTTACAAAGCGCAGAGAATATCAATAGTCATGTGATGAGGAAGTCAGGGTTCTAAAAGGATTATCAAGTAACGCATTCATGATTCATGGTTAAAATGTGATCATTCAGATAATTGCATTACGAATTCAAGTTGCAATCGATCAAAGTGTCAGTCAGCAACTAGTCTAAAGAATTGTATCTCCAGACTGATACATGTTGGTAAACCTACAATGTAAAAATGTCACTCCTATAATGGACATGATAAATCAAAGGAAAGTCCAAATGAACATAAACCAAGGAAGGCCTAATCTTATATAAAAAAAATCATAGCCACAAAGAGGGGGAATTACTATTTGATTATCTTATAAATTAATGTCAGTATTATCTCATAGACACATTAAGGACGCCCAAAAAGAGAATAAACCAAATACGTACCATTCATCCCTTAGATGTACAGATTGTTCCTCCCCACTTTGTTCATTTAGCACGCGGAGAACCTGAAATTAATTGAACAAATTGTTACTATTTGACTTGAGTAGAAAACGGTTTCATCTCAAAACATAAACTACCTTCAATGAACATTGACCACCCACTAAAGTAGTAGCACGCTGCTCAGTGACCTACCAAAAACAGATCCAAGCAAAGAACATCAAGTTCCTAAATGGCGGTTCCAACAGAAGCATAGCGAAAATAGAAGCGGAGATAGCTTGAAGACATACCTCCAAAACAAGAAAATAAGGATCAAAAAATCCTATATCAGCCTCCTTTTGAGCCTTTATTGCAACTCTATTTCCTCTAGAAATTGCTTTTACAGGTTCCTCGTCACTGAGTATATTGCAAATACCAGGTGAATGCATCTGGTGTCCATCCAAGGGGGACCCTTCAATTGAAATTGCATTCTCTACTTGATCAAGAAGTTCAAGCAAATCCTGGAGAAAGAAGTACATTGATTAATTACGAGTTGGCCAGATTACATATTCCAAAAATTGTTGTGGATCATCTTCCAAGCTCAAGCACATGTTACATTAAACATGATGAACCATCATAGATAAATTTATCGAAATAAGAAAAGAGATAATTCACCCTTTTATGTAGCCTTAGTCCTGTACATTCTCTTAGACCTTCATTATGAATAGCATTCTGAGTGGGCTGCACTAGAAATGATAACTATCATGAAGAAAAAATCATGAACCACCAACATAAACTCAAACAAGGAAAGCTTGTTACCTTATCATGACGATAAGACAATGAAGGTGGAGTTCTGTAAGGGCTTTGAGTACTTGTAGAGCCTGTATTATGCAAAACAGGCATGCTGCCATTTTGGCCTTCCAAATAGATATCCTCACCATGACTAGCCGTTTTAAGGACAGCATCATTTGGATTAATATATGTTCTCGGCGCCTCCATTGTAGATGTGGAACAAACATCATGAACCTTTCCGCCCTGAAAACGTGGATTCCGTAAAACTCTAAATACATTGAATAATAGTTTAAAGATGAACATGAGGGTGTCAACGAAACCAATCAAAGTTCTTACAGAATTATCAGACAATTGCTGAAAAGCCGAAGAGTTACGCCTTGAAGCATCAGCTAATGCTTTAACCACATCAGGAGCAAGCTTCGAAATTGCTTGTAAACGCTCGTTCACTGGCGTGATACTCCATGTCACCTCTTCCCCTCCATCATCCTGACTTTGCTTTATTAACTAAATACAATCATCACCACAAATTGATTTTAAAACCAACAACTTCATTGTATCCCTCTTAACGAAAATTTGACACCACTCATTCCAAAATATGAACTTTTAATATGCAAGCTAAAACAAGGGTCGTTCACAGGCGGAGCAGCAATCAAAGTTAATAATATGCAATAAAACATAAGTCATTCGCAATTGGAGAACCAGTTAACAAAATAATTTTATACACTGATAATCTAGACTAAAACATCATAGCGCGTTATATTATACTCCTGAGTGACGAATAACATGAAATCCAAAAACAATTGAATTTGCTATTGTAAGCATCAAAAATAAGTAGATTACCATCCCAGGAGAGAATTTGGCACGTTTTCTAAGCTTGCATTTTGAGACTTCCGGAGAAACATCAACAACATCATCGGAATTAGTCAAATCAATCAACAAATTCTCAGGCGGAGTATTCTCAGATCCCAATTTCAATCTAATTTTAGGGTTTTGATCACCAGCAGCAGAAACTAAGCCCACATTTACAGAAGCCCCAATTTTCTCGGAATCTCCGTTTTCAAATCCTTTTCTAGGGATTTGATCATCAGAAGCAGAAACTGAATCCATACATTCAGAAACCCTAATTTTATCAGACTCTCCATTTTCAGCTCTTTGTTTAGGGTTATGATCACCAGAAGCAGAAAATAATCCCCCGTTATCAAAAACCCTACTTTTCCCGAAACCATCATTTTCAACCCTTTTCAAATCCACCCCATTTTTAGGGTTTTGAACACAAGTCGATAAACCCCTTTTCTTAACAACTCCATTTTTTGATTTAAGCCCACTTTCAGGTACTTCCAAATCTATAGGTTTCGAAATATTGGAATTAGAAGTAGAAGAATGTAATTTAGGGTTTTGAATAGAAGAAGTCGAAGGATTTTTGTTAGGGTTTTGAGAATGACGCTCAAAAAAATGTTGAATACCATACTTAGAAGATTGAGAGTTGTTTTGCGCAGATTTCTTAGATGATGAAGCGTTTAATTTCTTCCTTGGCGGCATGATTCTCCCCTTTCTTTGAACAATCTGCAATGGCTTCCTCAGTATCAGTGATTCAATCTCACATGAGTGGAGACCTAAAGAGGAATTGCGCGGGAAATGGCAGCCATTTTTATTTGAGTTATGGAGCTTTCGCTTTCCCGCCCAAATCCCAAGACATCCAAGGCTACAGGTGTTCATTCGGGTGATGTGTTGATTTCAGATTAAGTGTTGTAAGTCGGTTTAAATCGAGTCTTGTATGTAGATTAGTTTTTACATAATGGTAAAATTAATTTTAAAGTTTGGTTAAAGTCGGGTTCGGTTACAAGATCAAGTAAATATCAGATTGTCAAATTTGTTTTGAACACCTCTATATGATTGGTCGATTTGATCAGCTTAAGCCTAAAAGTATTGATAAATCTAATAGCTATTAAGTCTAATATTATGGAAATATTTAGAGTAATTATTAGATATTATTTGTTGATTGTTTATTGAAGAAATAGTGTTGAAAAGGTAATAATAATGAAACATCAAAAAAACTATGGAGTATAAAAGTATATGAACTTATTTTATGTAAATGATGAGTTGAGGTGAGCATGAAACAAATAACAAGATTTGACATCTTCGTATTAAACCTGACCCATATAACTAGACTCGACTCAAGCTCAACTTAAAAGCTTGCTAAACTTAGTCCAAAGACTAACTGACATTCACGGCCTATAGTTGGACCAAACTCTAACCTTATGTGTAGTGACCTTTGGGTGCTTTATGTGTAGTGACTTTTTAGACATGTTACTATCATTTATAAAATATACTGAATGGACAAAATTCCTTTTATGCCCTTTACGATCAGATGTAGTGACTTTTGACTATTGATTAATAATTTTAAATCCTACGGATACAGATTCAAGTTTGGTGCTAATAAATAAATATGCATGAGAGTTTGAATCTAACCAGAGTTTAAATCTAACCCAAACTTAACTAGGAAAAATCGTAATTATGTTAGATTGACAAACTAGTTTTAAAACATAAAAGTAAAAAACTAAATACATAAAACACTATTTTAGATTTTTTAGATTTTATAAAGCAAAAAATATAACTAGAAATAATATCAAACGAGAACTTAGATAATGACTTATCTTTTTCCAACACACCATAAACTAAGTTAACGGTTCACTACAAAGTTAATCGAGATAAGGATTTTTTATTTTTATTTATTTGATTGTTTTAAAAGTTAACCTCAAAGAATCAAATCATATTTAATTGAAATTCAATTTTTCCAACCCTAATTAAAGACAACTTGAGAAAATAGTTGTGCATACTTAATGACATTCAAATATCATCATCCTACTCTACCTTCAACTTAAATTGACATACATATGTCATTCATCAAGCTATAAAACAAAAGTAAAGGACTTATTTTATTTTTAAGGAAATTGCATGTGGTAATTTTGAATTTTCGACCTTTTCACATGTACAGATATTTTTTTAATCTGCATGGTTATGTTGAGCTTTCAATTATTCTATGTAGTAGACAAAATTGGTTTCCCTACAAAGTCGCTTATTGAACCAGATTATATATATATATATATATATATATATATATATATATATATATAGATGTAGGATCAAATGAGAAGGATTTTAAAATGAGAAGGATGAGAAGGATTTTTGTTTGATTTTTTTGGTTACTATGTTTCCAAAAATAGATACTATGTCATAAAAAAAGAACATTTTAAAATTGATGTCATAGTTACCTTTATGTGTAACATAGTTACTTTTACAATTAAGTGTTTTTTGCTCAATCGTGACCATAGATTTTTTTATGTAAGTGAAATCAAGGGTTTAGAATCCTTCTTACCCTTTTCATTTTCAATGTCCTTCTCATTGGATCCCTCCCCTATATATATATATATATATATATATATATATATATATATATATATATATATATATATATATATATATATATATATATATATATTAGAAAATTGTACCCATATTTATATTGGGAGTGTTTGAAAAACGAATGATAGCTGATAGCTAATGACTTGTACGTAGTTGATTGGAGTGATTGGTTTAAATGATTTTAGCAACTAATCGATTTAACAACTGGTTTTTTAACCCAATACTATGAGCAAATTATTTTAAAATATTTTATTCATATCAATAAATTATTTTGACCAATTAATTCACCAACCACCGGTACCATTAGATGGTTTCACTATTATCCCATCCTTCAATTCTACCAAAAATAATTACACTTGTTCAATAAATATTTTATCAAATACCCCATTATCAAGTAAAGCAACAAATATAAGATGATTATGAAACAACTTAGTTTATTTTTGCTTATAAAGTGCTAAGAAAATTCGTGCCGACATTCATATTATAAGTAAAATTTTTTAGTTTTCAGAAAAATTGGATGAGACGGTGTCATAATTAGACCGTTAATGGGCCGGTTGAATTCGCGCGTGTAACAACATTTGATTTTCTGGACATTTATCAATTTCGACCTTATAAGTATTAATTTTGAAAATTGATACCGTTAATATCAAAATTGAAAAATGCCCAGAAAATGAAAAAAAATTGATCAGGTTGTTACACGCGCGAATTAGGTCGGCCCAAATTAACGGTTTCATTATGAGACTCTCTCATCCAAAACCAGCTGTTATTGTTCACCTTATCTTTTCATTCTTATTTTCTTTTACATGAAATATTAATAATATATATGAGAAAAAAAACGTTTATTTTATTTATTTTGTTTGTTGTCGATTTATGGGAAACATTGAAGATGACCTTGTTGTATTGGGTCATTGGGTGGTCTAGAGACTAGAGATTGAATAGTTTAGCTAATTACTCCTTTGTCATTTTGATTTATAATAAAAAGAAAATAAGATATTTTTAAAAAATAGTTATTTGATAATAGATAATAGAGGATTGAATAATTTAGATAACATTTAAAAAGAGTTTAAACGTATGAATGGAAAATAATAAAAAAATATAAATCTCTTTCTAAATATAGAGATGATATAAAATAAAAAAATAATTTAAAATTAAAATAGTACTCCCTCCTATTCACCTTAAGTGTCCCATTTCCTTATAGGGTCAAGTCACCCTAAATGTCTCATTTCTATTTTGGGTATACTAACTTTACCAATTTATCCCGACTAAACTTAACTTTTTTACACCTTTATACCTACCAACTTCACTTTACACCTATAAAAATTCAAAAATTCTTCATTTTTCTCTTATACATGTGGTCCCATTTGACTCTCCTTAAAATCCGTGAAAAGTCAAATGGCACTAACAAAGCCAGATAATTTTTTTGATACCTAACTAACATCACTTGTCATTAATTAGTATGC
This sequence comes from Amaranthus palmeri, assembly GCA_019776075.1. Lineage (NCBI taxonomy): Eukaryota > Viridiplantae > Streptophyta > Magnoliopsida > Caryophyllales > Amaranthaceae > Amaranthus > Amaranthus palmeri. The sequence goes on along the minus strand of JAAKBH010000271.1, from coordinate 1,679,030 downwards.
TACTTGGTAAACAAATTTGCTTGTGTAGTCTCTTCACAATTAGGTGGGTATCAAATCTTATGCGGATCTATGTGTCACAAAAAGTTGCATTAATTATGTAAAAATGAGATGAAAATTAAGAAAAATGAGTAAAAAATAAGAGAAATTTCATGTGGTAATCTTGAGGTTTTGGGGTTTTTTACGTGGTAAGTGGTAACTAGTAACCAAAACTTTTTAAAAATCCATGCGGTAACCCTGAGGTTTACGTAGTTGTTCCAAAGTGATCTTTTTGCACACAAAAACGTTAGCGAACGTTAATTTCAAAGTATTAAGGTTGTTGTACGCCTATTTATGTGACTCACCATTTCAAATGTCATTGGTTTCAACCTTTTTCCCAAAAACATAAACCCCAACTCTACCATCTTGCATATAAATCATTTTTTTTCCCCAATCCCAAGATGGTAGAGTTAGGGTTGATTTTTGGGAGAAAATGTTGAAACTGATGACATTTGAAATGGTGAGTCGCATAAATAGGTGTACAACAACTTTAAAGTTTCGAAATTGACGTTTACTAACGTTTTGATAATGTTTTATGTGCAAAAAGGTCGCGGTGGAACAATTTGGCAAACCTCAGGGTTACCATGTGGATTTTTCTAAAAGTTTTGGTTATCACGTGGAAAACCCAAAACCTCAGGATTACCACGTGAAATTTCTCAAAAAGTAAATACATTTTACAAATTAGTAAGAGAAATACGTAGTGAGATAAAAATATACGTTAAATATGCAGACGAAAATTAAAGAAGACCGCAAATCCAATATGATTTTAGGTGAAGTTCATTGAAATTGACATTCAAAGACAATGAAACACGGGAAGAAGATTGCGAAGCCAATATGATATTTAAGACTACCTTGATAAATTTAGAGGCGGAGCAAAGAATTCAAAGGTCCTATTTATTTTTGCGATTTTTTTTAAAATAACGTCCTTTATTATATTAAAAGATAAAAAATCTTACACTTTCAAGAAAAAAATTACTTTAAATTTAAAAAAAGGTTTACAAACAACTCACTTAAAAAGTGTTGCTCGAAACCGAACCTGAATAGCACCATTTAATGTATAAGACCCTCTTATTTTAAGGGGCCCTAGGCGGTCGGCCACCTGAAATGCCGGAGAACCGCCTATATATAATTAAGTTAGATTTTTAGATTTTTAGTTTGAAATTGTACTTGGGAATACATTTAGGGCTTCAATTAGATTAAGGAGAGAGACATAACATTATTTTAAGTTATGTTGTTGAAAATTACAAAGTTGATGTTGCCTATCATACTAGATTTGGAAATTATGCTACCAAGTACCAACCTAGGTAAAATTTTGGTAAATTTCATGATCACAAAATTTAATATTTGATGTAAAAATGGGAAATATATTTAAAATATATATTCAAGGGACTAATAGTTTACAATTTTTATGAGTATATATCTATTGTGGTCATCAGATTGATTTCAGATCGGATAAAATTGATTCTAGTTCATTAAATTTTTTTTTTGGTATCACGTTTACATCGGTTTGATTCTACAAAATTAAATAAATATCGAAATTTTCTATTTTAAACACCTATAATAATCACATAACCCTACTTTAATTGTCAATAGTGTTGATTGTTGTGTAATTGTGTAATTAGATTTGTGTTATTGTCAACAATAAATGAGTTGAAAGATATGTGATTCAAGCCCATTTGTATAATTGGTCCACTAACTACTTTGTAGTCGTTAAAATAACATGTCTAATAAACAAACACAAAAACTTGGGTGAGACTGTCACACTTGTGAGATGCATCTTATTAGACCGGTCCAATTACATATATTTTTCTACTTATTTTACAAACAGAAGGTCTCCTGAGAGACCGTCTATGGCATAGACAACACTCTCAACAGCCCAGCCCAATGGAAATTTCAGTTGTTTTTATTGGAAAGTGTAAAAATGGGTTGGACCATTACACCCGTCTATGCTATAGACTGTTTATAACAAGAATTTGTGTTTTACAAATTAAAATGTCAATTTTAAGAGTTAAAAGACCAATTTGAAGACTTAAAGAACAATTTAAAGGATTTACAATTGACATTTTAAATCATGGAGTTTGACAATTTCAAGACTTAAAAGTTCAATTTCAATACTTAAAAAACCAATTTTAAGACTTAAAAGACCAATTGCAAGACTTAAAATTCTCATTTCAACTTTAAAGTAGGATGACTGAAACATTAATGTTGATATTAAAACTTTGAAATAAACCGTTTTAGTCGTAAATCTAAAAATTGTCATTTAAAGTCTTAAAATTAATAGTTCTGAATATTCAAAAAAAAAAAAACTTTTTGGGCCTGGGCTGGTTGCACAGATAAGACGGTCTCATATGAGACTTTCTGATAAACAAATCACCCTATCAAATAACCTATTATTTCAATCAAAAATTTAAAGTTAAGGATCTCGATAATTGCATCCATTAAATATTAATGTATGTGTTTTTCCGAAAATATAAAATTGTAAATATGGTAAGTGTAAAAAAAATGAAATCAGTCAAATTACAGTAATACTAATCATTAAAAAAGACAAATAACATGTTTACAAAGTTACAATAAAACTTCATATTTGCTATTATACAATAAAATTAATAGAATATATGATGTATGCCACTTGTACTGTGATACCCCAGATTTAGCTTGAAAAGAGATTGATAGACTACTCATATCAATAAGGTGCATCTTCTTTTCTAGGGAGCCTATTTGCTAAGAACTTCACAGTTAAGCGTGCTTGGTGGGGAGCAATCTTAGGATGGGTGACCTCCTGGGAAGTTTTCCGGGTGCGCACGAGTGAGGCCAAAGTGCGTTGGAAAGACTTGTGTTGGTCTGTGGAGCTAATCTATAGTCTCCATAAGTAGTCACCGATGGTCCGTTTTGCCGGGGTGTTACATGTACTTTTTTGACAAAGTATATTTCTATTTTCTAATAATGGACTTCAATCAACCGGGTAGGGTATACAAACTCCAGGCTTTACGTACTTTAATTTGATGATATACAATCAATATTCAATATGATATCCATGTTTAGTACTTATATATGCCTTTTTAGTTTTCTAGTAGTAATTCTTCCGTTCTGTAATACTCGGTACATTTTTGTTATTAATACTATTCATTGTTCAAGCTTACTTTACATATTTTGGCTAATGTATAAGAAAAAATATAGTCAAGTGAGATCTTGTTTGAATCGTCTAATCGTACATTTTCATAATTTCAATTTTTTATATTTTTTAGACTTGTATATTTCAATATATAAACGATTAAAATACCGCATTAGATTGTGTAAAAAATGAAATGTAGTAAGTATAGTGAAACGGAGGAAGTATGATTGATCCCGATATTTCTATCTTGATAATATTTTTACTAGTTTAATTTTTTTTTATCTAATTTATATATTTATGATTTTACTTTTTTTAATCTTAATCCTCCATATATCTATTTAAAAATAAAAATGTTGAGATTCATTGTCGCACATGACCATCTATTAATTTTAAAATACTAATAAACGAATATAAATGTTGAAATTCTTTATTATTTTTTAAAAAGTAAAAGTTTAAAGATATATAGTAAATTTTTTAAAATAGGCCACTTAATTGAATTTTATGTTACTAGTTTCTTAAGAGACCGTCTTTTTGAGAGATTTTAAGAGACGTATCTTAGGACTAGCCCATTAAAGATAATAATGCATATACTTATTGTGTTCTTAATGCCTACTTACATTGTCATTAATGTTTGCTTACCGTATCCTTAATGCTTACTTTCAATATCTGAAATGTCTACTCGATTATTCTAAATATACTTACTTACAATATTTTAAATAATATATAATGGGCCGACCCAATTAGAGATGATCTCTCAAAGAAACCGTCTCTCACAAGAATTGTGTTTAGGCATAGTGGAAGGGAATGAATTTAAATACGTTGTTTTTTTGGCAAAAGATTTTCTACTACCAGAATAACGTCTATAACCTAAATCATGGAGCCTTCTCAAACTTAAATAGTATGGAAACGAGGATCACCTTCTCAAAGTTAATTTGAATACATGTTAGAGTGGGGCATGTTGCTTGTCGGATTATGAAAATGTCACTTGTGATATACAACGATCCATCACTTTTTTTTAATTTCATCCATATATAACTTTTATTTAATTTCATCCACGTATTTTTCTTATTTCTTCATTTATCACCAAACATCAACTTTTTTAAAAAAAATAAAAAACTCATTTTTTAATTTCATTTGTTACTATCTATGGATACTTATCTTAACTTGTGTTTCTCCAATCTTCTTCAACATTAAATCCTCAAAAACATGTGGAAAATATTTTTTTTGGAGGAATATCATGTGTAGGATATTAATTTAGCTTAATATGAAATATTTATTTATTATCCTAATTCAACAACCATATATACTTGGGGGTTGGGGCATAAATACTTTTACGTCATGTATGAACCAAAAATTTTCATATTAACAATATACTTTGTTAGTTTCAACGTTTGAGTTTTCACGTAATTTATTATATTAATTTAATTTTTAATATCTCTGATATAAAAATTTGATATTAATAATCTTTACGTTGAGATAAACATTTCACTTGACTATATTTTAACTTATAAATTAAAAGGTAATCACTAATTAAAAGTAATAAATGAATAATGCAATATTTCTAATCACTACAACATAATTTGCTTTTAGTGGCATATATTATTTCAAATTTCTTATTAGTATATATAGATAATTTAATGACATTTATTAGACCATTTAGCAGCATAATAAAAAGTCACACTAAAATTTTTTGCGGCATAAGATAAAGTGACATTTCTTACAAATGCAACTATGGACTATAATGACAAATTAAATATGCCACTAAAGACCAAATAAAATGTCGCTTAATTACTTTATGGTGAAACTTAAAATAAAAACCAATAATCATTACACTAAAAATATGAATCAGTGGTATTTATTTAATATTGCCACTAAATTCAATGTCGCAAAAAGTTAAATTTATTGTAGTGAATGTTACAAATAATTTAAAACGGAGGAATTAATATATAAAGAATTTTCAGTGAAAGGACTTGAAAATTGCTAAGAGTTTAGGGTATGTTAGCAACTTTATTATGTTAACAGCGGAACCAATAATTACTGTTATAATTCAAACGTAAACTTAAAATAATTAATCGACCAAATAGGCGAAAAATAATACAATTTAATAAAAAAATGTAAAATTTTAAATGACATTCTCATAGGGATTTGCCATATGAAATAATTCTTACCATATTTATTATTTAACATTAACTTATTCTTATAATATATGAGTGATATATCGTAATTAGATATGATTTGTTAAATTTTCTTGAAATATTAGATTTTTGAGTTTAAAAGCTATATAAGATTTCCATTTAAAAATTTTTAGTATATATAATTGTTTTTTTATGCTGAAATATTTGCTAATTAATAAAGTTTTTTATTAAAATTATAATTTCTAAACAACAAGAATTAAAATATACTACTACATGATAATCAAAATTATTTTGAGAATGACAAAAAATATTATGATAACATTGTTAGAAGATAACCCAAATTTGCCTTGAAAAGTATGAGAGTTTTAAATAATACTTATATTAATTAATGATCGAATTTTTTCATTCGAAGCATTATATATTCTAAAATTCTCTACCTAATTTTAAAGAAATACTATAATTTTATATTGATAGCTTGTAATTGCTTCTCTATTAAAAACTTTGTACATTGTACGAGTTTTATACAATTACTATCATATTTTTACACATTTTTGGGATCGTGGTTGAGCTTTGTTCACTAGTAGCATACCCCCAATGCATGATGCATCGTTGTTGATAAGATCTATAAGCGGGTCTTCCTTCAATAGCTTATAATTAATGAAGTGAGAAATGACCTTCTATATTATATCATTAGACCATTGATAGAGATCTACCATGCTTCATATTTATTTTTAGAAATTCGACGTGGTAATTATGAGGTTTTGGGTTTTTATGTGGTAACCAAAATTTTTAAAAAATTCACTTGGTAACCCTGAGGTTTACGTAATTGTTCCACCGTGACCTTTTTGCACCCAAAAACGTGAAACTTTAAGGCTGTTGTACGCCTATTTATGCGATTCACCATTTCAAATGCCATCAGTTTCAACCTTTTTCCCCAAAACATAAACCCCAACTCTACCATTTTTCATCCAAATCATATTTTTTCTCCAAATAATCCAATGATGGTAAAGTTAGGGTTTATATCTTGGGGGGCAAGGTTGAAAGTGATGGCATTAGAAATGGTGAGTCGCATAAATAGGCGTACAACAGATTTAAAGCTTCGAAATTAATGTTTGCTAACATTTTATGTGCAAAAAGGTCGCGGTGGAACAGTTTGGTAAACCTCAGGGTTACCACGTGAAATTCCCCTTATTTTTTTAATGCAGGATAGGCCAAGATACAAGTGTTAAAAGTAAACCTGAAAATCCGATATTTACCCGATTAAGTAGCCAAATTTGATTTTGACTCGACTGTAATATAAATATAAAATGCATAACAACTAATGAGGGTACAAGACTCGACTTTTAACTGACCCAAAATACCATACTTGAAATTGACCAAATAACCCGAATGAAAACCTCTAAGGAGAAATATTAAAATTTATTCTGTAAAAGTATTATTTGTAACTGAGATAAGACCTAATTATCCCACTATTTTATTTCTTAGTTGTAGGTTCCACATGATCAAATAGTATGATATAAGATGGTAAGCTATACTAAGCCTCATCTATATATAGAGCTCATTTTTTGTTGAGAAATTATATCATTCTTTATAGTTTATTATTATAGTGTAAGAAAATTATGGCTTATACTCCTAGTATTCTTACTCATTGGCCATGGGAGCCTCTTGGTAGCTTCAAGGTTCTCTTTCTTCCCCTTTTTAATATTCTTTTAATTATTATATATCTTTCTTATACACTAATTTCTTGGAAAAGTTGCTTTTAGCAACAATAAAAGTCGCTGCTAAACATCATATTTCTCTGCTAAAAATATTTTTTGCTACGACTTTTATTGTTACGGGTATGCCGTATAGCTAAAGGTTTTAGCAACGACGACTTTGATAGTTGCAAAAGGTTACAGTTTTATACAACGAGTTTTATTGTTGCAAAAGAAATGTTGTTGCAATTTCTACCCGTGACTTAAGCAACAAAAAAAATTATTGCCAAATCTTTTGCATTTTTAGCTACAACTTTTATTGACCTGTGACGACTACTGAGTGCAAGACACCATATCTCAACACGATGTCCTTCAAGGGTTCAAAGCAATACATACAATGAGACAATTTCAACCCAAAAAAACCTATACAATGAGAGATGCATAGTAAAATATATGTTTTAGAGTTTCAACCACAAACTTAACATTTTCTTTCAAATAATATCTAATCATATAAAAACATACATACTTCATATAACATTGCATTGATTCTAGATTAAACGATTTCTCATCGAATATATATATATATATTCGATTTAAGTGTGAACAATACTTATGTATGAACTGTACAATTTGTTATTTTCTGGCAAAAAGTGTTACTATTGTTGTTTTTTATTGGAATTTTTGGGTTGAATGGTAAACCTTTTTTATGTAAAAGTAATACTTTTTGAAAAGTTTTACTTTTTGCCAAAAAAAAAATAACTCTTTCTTACCAGAAGTAAAATTGTTCGCACTTGAACTTATATATATATATATATATATATATATATATATATATATATATATATATATATATATATATATATATATATATATATATATATATATATATATAGGGTTAAATAAATAAATAAATACTAACATTGTCGTTATTGTTTAAATGGGTGAAGTATGTTCTAGTGGTACCTGGAGTGATTCACAGCATATACTTATTCATAGTGAAATCAGAAGAAAGAAGCCTATTTTATGTATTGGCATTCCCATTTATGTTATGGAGGATGCTTCATAATCAGCTATGGATCACCCTATCGCGTTATCGTACTACCAATGGCAAAAACTTGATTGTTGATAAGAGTATTGAGTTTGACCAAGTGGATAGGGAAAGCAATTGGTAAGAATACTATGTACAATAACCTTTACTTTGCATATAATCTATACTGGAGCTTTAACCATCAACTTAAACTTTTGGTTGAGTTGGTTTCTTGATATGGTATCAGAGCCATAGTGACAAGAGGTTACAGGTTTGAATCTCAATAATCCCTCATTTAAAGTGGAACATTAAGCGTCGGATATGAGGAGGGTCTGTCGCATTTAGACTTCTAACCTTAAGGGCTCTCGTGTAAGGGGGCGTGTTAGAGTATATAAATTATCCTAGGACTTCAACCATCAACTTAAGTTTTTGGTTGAGTTGGTTTCTTAACATGGTATCAGAGCCATAGTTACAAAAGGTCACAAGTTTGAATCTTAATCACCGCTTATTTCAAGTGGAATATTAAGCGCCAGTTATGAGGAGAGCCTGTGTCGCATCCAGACTTCTAGCCTAAAGGGCTCTCGTGTGAGGGGGCGTATTAGAGTATATAAATTATCCTATGACTTCAACCATCAGCTTAAGTTTTTGGTTGAGTTGGTTCTTTGACATGGTATCAGAGCCATAGTGACAAGAGTTCACTGGTTCGAATCTCAATCACCCCTCATTTAAAGTGGAATATTAAGCGTCAGGTATGAAGGGGGCCTGTCACATCCAAACTTCTAGCCTAAAGGGCTTTCGTATGAGGGGGCGTGTTAGAGTATATAAATTATCTTAGGACTTCAACCATCAGCTTAAGCTTTTGGTTGGGTTGATTCCTTGATACTGCCATCTATCTTCCCTCCCAGACCCTGGCCATAATTTGTCTATAAGCAGAATACATTAAATACAATAATGACGAAATTTACTTATATTTTCAGGGATGAGCAAATATTATTTAATTGGATAATATTCTATGGGGTATATTGGGGTATAGAAGCAACAAGGAAAACACCATTGTGGAGAATGGATGGGATGTTACAAATAATGTTGATTCATATTGGTCCAGTGGAGTTTATATACTATTGGTTACATAGAGCATTACACCATCATTTTCTCTACTCTCGTTATCACTCTCATCATCATACTTCCATTGTCACTCAACCTATTACTTGTAAGTTCATTTCTCATTTTTAAAAACAATTCTGTCAAAGATTCAAATCGCTTACCTATATATATATATATATATATATATATATATATATATATATATATATATATATATATATATATATATATATATATATAAAGAAGTTCCAGTGAGAACCATCCTTATATGAGAATCGTGAGAACCAATCAGCCTTACAAAAAAGTGTTACTTTTTACTAAAAAGGTGTTACTTATGGGTAAAAAGGTGTTACTGTATTTTATGATACTATTGGGCAAAAATATGTTACTTTAAGAAAAAAATTCTGAAAAAAACACAAAAAAAGGAGTTACTTTTTACATAAAAATGTGTTACTTTTCTAAAAAAAACGTGTTACTTTATTTTTTAAAAAAAAATATTTTTTTCTGAAAGTAACACATTTTATGCTAAAAAGTAACAGCTTTTTTTTAAACAAAAGTAACGTTTTTTTGTTCAAAAGTAACACATTTTTATCAAGGCGATTGGTTCTCACGGTTCTCATATATCTCAAAAATATATATATACATACTCTCTTTACTTCTTCCTTAGGGGAATGGGTATGGTTGTCCGCATCTTTCAGAAAAAAAAATCTCCCTCCGGACCCTGTCTTATGCGAAACACTGAAAATAACCTTTGGCTTTTTATAGAAGTGTATGTATATTATTTTTTTTTGATTTTTTTGTGGCAGCTGTAATTCATCCATTTGCTGAGCACATTTTATACTATGGTCTCTTCGCCATACCAATGCTAACAACAGTCATCACTGGGACACATTCTATTGTTGCTACCTACATTTATATAACTTATATTGATTTTATGAACAACTTGGGTCATTGCAACTTTGAGCTCATTCCTAAATGGCTCTTTACCTCATTTCCTCTACTCAAGTATCTCTTCTACACTCCCTCGTAAGTACGACACACTTTTAACTTAAAGGGCTCTTGTTAGTGTATATATAATATTAATTCAGGGTCTCATTCACCTGCTTAAGCTCTGATACCATTTCAACGAACTAAATCAATTAAAAACTTAAGTTGATGAATGAGGCTCTATAATATGTTATATATATACTCTAATAGATTTTGTGAATAGTATCTTAGTTTGTAGTTTCAACTATTAGCTTAAGCTTTTAAAAGAAGCATTAGATTGTGTGTTGTAAGATACAAAGGGAGTATTAAATCTCAATACTGAATTTTCCATAAGTTTTAAGATACAACAGCGCTTGTGGGTCAATGGATAGAGCATCCGTATGTGGAGCAAAATGTTTGGGGTTTGACCCCTACTGGGCTCAGGTATCAGTTGTGGGGTTTCTTGATTGCGCGCATCTCTCTTTACTCCCTCTTTTGGGGGAACGAGTATGATTTGTCCACATCTTTCAAGAAAAACAAAAAACCCCCACTCAGACCCTGCTTTATGCAAGATATTGAGAGTGTCCTTTCATTTTCTTTCAAAAGAATACATAAATTTAATTTATTATAGCGACCGACTTATTATTTATGACAATTAATTTTTTTTATTTTTTATTGATGGCTCTGGGGGTAAAATTGACCGCTTTCCTCTAGTATTCCCTGTTAAGGGAATACAGTATGGATTGTCCGTCACATTCCCTCACCTAAACCCTGTTTTCAAGCAGGATATTGAGTTGATGATGATGATGAATTTTTTTTTTTTTATTGATATAGGTTTCACTCTCTACACCACACAAGATTTAGAACAAACTACTCCCTTTTCATGCCAATCTATGACTACATATATGGAACATGGGATGAATCCTCAAATACACTATATGAAACAACTCTTGACAAACAAGAAGACATTCCTAATGTTGTTCATCTTACTCATTTGACCACATTACAATCAATATACCATCTAAGACTAGGGTTTGCATCTTTTGCTTCCAAACCCTTGACTACAAAATGGTATTTGTGGCCTCTTTCATTTGGGTCTTTCCTCATCACATTTATGTATGGTAAAGCATTTATGGTTGAGAAAAATACTTTTAATAACCTCAAGGCACAATTATGGGTTATACCAAGATATCTCATACATGTAAGCTATTAATTATTCCCTTTCTTTTTTTTTTTTAATTGCTAAATTAGTACGATAATCTATATTGCAGGTAGGGGTGTTTAATGGGTCGGATAAGAGTCGGGACGAACTTAGGTAAATATGGGTCGATCGGATAAGGCCCTTTAAAATAAATATGGGCTTTAAATGGGCCGGGCTTTCAAAGCCCGGTCTGGCCCAACCCAGCCCATTTTTATTAATAAAAATTATTTTGATCCTCATTTATCAATCTATAACAATTAAATTATCATTAATAATAATTAGATTGAAAAAATATTAATAATTTCATTGACATTGTCATTTATAACATTTAAATTATACATTAATTATATTAATTTACCAAGGCCCGTTTTCGACCCTTATTGAGCCCTTTTACAACCCGTTTCACTATAATTATAGTATAGCTCGTTTTCGGTCTGACCCATTTTGGCTTGGCCTTTATAAAGCCCTTCTAGAAACGGGCAGAATAAGGGCTCAAAATGAGTCTTCGACCCATTAAACACCCCTAATTGCAGGTCTCTGACAGGTCACTATATATATCTAAATCATGTTTGAATTTTTCTCTCCTATATCATATAAAATATTCTAAACGTAACCAATAAGATAAAACATGGTAACGTAGCCTGTAGTTATGTATATAACCTAGCTCATAATCATAATAACTCATAAGCAAAACCATTTAGTTTTAGAAATTAATTATATAAAATTAAAATTCTATATCGTATTGTGTGGTGACTCTTTAGTCTTTATACTTTCTCCGCTTAAATATATTTGTTATTATATATAATTAAAATTATAAAATATTCAGCTAGTCTTTTGAGAGACCGTCTTTTTAATAGACGTCTCTCAAGCCCAATCCATCAAAGCTTATTGCCTACATTCATTCTGCATTTTTCTTAATAGACCAACCCAATTAGAGATGGTCTTTTAAAAAGATCGTCTCTCATCAGAATTTGTGTAAAATATTTTTATATTATATAAGAAATGAATGCTTTGGATGTAGCATCACTTTCAATGGCAACAAGAGACTACCAACAAAATGATTGAAGAAGCCATTCTAGAGGCTCATAATAAAGGAGTCAAGGTTGTGAGCTTGGGGCTATGTAATCAGGCAAGCCACTATACTTTGCATGTACTATAATTTTTTTACATCGTCCGAACCAATTTAGTTGTCTCATTTGCTAGGTTATACTTGTCGAGGTAACATTTTGACTCTTAATATTTCTAATTATGCTTAAATAAAAATTATGAAAAAATTGATATGAATAATCCTTGCATTGAGACAAATCAAACAAGATTTTACATGACTATGTTTTAACTTATGGATTATGGATTATTAAGAATAAAATACAAATTAAACAGGATTGATGAATAGCGTGGAAAAGCAAATAAGACAACTAAATTAGTGGTAATAAAAAAAAATTATAGGGTAATATTAGTGGTAATAGAAACAAAAATTAAACTAAAAAATCGTTCGTTTTAAAATCAAGTTATACTAGTGGTAATAGAAAAAAAAATTATAGGGTAATATTTCATGAAAAGTCGCAAGTGATTATCATTAAAATAAAATTATCCATATTTGTATTTTCTTAACAAAATATTTATTAGCACTTAATATTGTCCCTTTAAGTGGTGGTGGATGAAAATAAATATATATGAGCATGAATTTTTCCATAATGTGATTTTTCTTAGAATACTCTCGCGAACCAATTTAGTTGTCATATTTGGTTTTTTACACTATTCACGAATTCCATTTAATTTGTATTTTAATTTTAATCCATAAGTTAAAATATAGTCATGTGAGAACTTGTTTGATTTGTTTCAATGCAAGGATTATTCTTATCAACTTTTCATAATTTTTATTTGAACATAATTAGAGTAGAGATATTAAGAGTCAAAATATTACTTCGACAAGTGTTTTTTTTATTTTGTTTTTTTATTTTTTTTTAGCTATAATAGCCGGTGCCCAAGCAAATGGGACAACTAAATTGGTTCGGAGGGAGTATAATTTATCGACCATTTTGTAACATTGTGTACTAAAACAGTCGTAATTTTGAAACATAACTCGCTAGCTAATTAATTAACTTTGTTGTGGTTGATGTTGAATAGGGAGAAGAATTAAATAGAAATGGTGAAATTTACTTGAAGAGAAACCCTAATCTAAAAGTAAAAGTGGTTGATGGTAGCGGTTTAACTATTGCATTGGTGCTTAATACTATTCCTCATGGAACTACCCAAGTTTTATTTAGGGGTACCCTTTCTAAAGTGGCACACTCCATTGTCTCTACCCTTTGTCATAAGGGCATTCAGGTAATAATATACATTATATATTTAAGCTTGCTAACATATAGTGGAGTTTAATGGGCTAGGTCGGGTCAGGGCAGGTCAAAATTTTGAATAGGCAGGATCAGGGTGGGTCATGTTAAATATTAAAGGGGCGGAGCGGGTCAAGCCTATTTAAATACGACCCACTTTGCCCCTCTTTTTAAAAGTTCATGATATAATAGTCTTTTTATTATACTTTATGGTCTATTAGGTCAATTCGACTGTGAAAATAACAATATTATATAAAAATATAAAAACAATGGTAAAATATTTTTTTTATAATCAACTTCTATAACTATCCGATCCGGCCCGACCCTTTACACGAAGGCCCGTTAATGACCCAACCTATTATTGACCCGACCCGCTAATTTAAAATGTGACCCGACTCTTGACCCGTTGGGTCAACCCACCTCGTTGAACACCTCTACTAACAACAGGGATGGTTTTAGGTATAAATAAGGTGTTCGATTGTACGAGGCTTTTAAAAAATATTGTGTATTTTTACTCTGCTCTAATAAATCTTATCTTATAAGTATTAGCATGGTGAGAAATCACTTGTCACATTTTTTATTTAAAAAATAAAAATTTTATAATAGGAGAAACATAAATAGTTATTCCAAATGGTGCCAAAACATATGGTTTCATTTTTCATATGCTTGCTCTCCTTTTTGTGTAGGAGTCCACTTTTCAAACAAAAATAAAAGTTTTCTTTATAAAATCTAAAATACTTTCAATATAATGGTATTTGATATTAATTTTATTTTTTCATAAGATTATACTATTGGTCCACTTGTATTTTTTATTGAATTTGTATTATTTGATATATAAGTTTTTATTACATTCTGACATATTTGAAAAGACATAACACATATATATGTTTAAAGTTTAAACTAATACATGCTTTTACATCAACATTTTAGGTTACCACCATAAGAAAAGATGAATATGAGAAGCTTAAGAAAATTGTAACAATAGAAGGTATCAACAACCTCATCTTTACAACAAAAAGCCCCATTCATGCAAAGGTAACAAATTACATCATTTGTTCAATTTTTATTGCTATATTTATATAGGCACAAGAATTAAGAAAATGTGGGCACGACATATAAAAGATAATTATACCCTCCATTTTAATTTTAAGTATTATGAAATGGAGGAAGTGTAACACAAATTGTGTAGTCTTTCACTTAAGCTTTGTTTTCTAGGTATGGTTAGTTGGAGAAGATTTGACCGCAATGGAACAATCCATGGCACAAAGCGGAACTCTATTTCTTCCCTTCTCTCAGTTTCCTCCTAAAAAAGCAAGAAAAGACTGTTTCTATCAGATTGTTCCATCCATGTTAGCTCCCAAATCTTTTGAGAACTTGCATTCTTGCGAGGTTTGTTCATATATAAATTTATTATCGTTCAATTATTATTTCCTTTTCGTTTCCTTAGATAGCTTAATTTAAAAATATATAATCGAAAATGAAAATTTTCCAACTACATATATTAATCCGCAACATTTTTATACATCAGAATTGGTTGCCGAGAAGGGTGATGAGTGCTTGTCGCGTAGCCGGAATTGTTCACGCATTAGAAGGGTGGAACGCAAACGAATGTGGGGATGAAGTATTTGACATGGACAAAACTTGGGAAGCTTCTCTTAGACATGGATTTCGGCCTTTCTTGGGTGTTACTCAATAGACCTTCAAAATATACTTTGGAGTGTTTAACATTTACAGGGCCGATCCTAAGTAAGGGCAAGACATGCCTACGTTCAGGCCTCAGGGGCCACTAAAAATCTAGTACCGACGCTGAATATCTACTAAGATACTTAATATATGATGAAGTATTAGTTATTCCTTATGTGTCATACGATTTGGATGTTACTTAAAAGACTATATATATGAGGAAGTATTAGTTATTGGCTTATTGCTATTGTGTCATAGACTATCTTTGAATGTTACTTGATTATAACTATAACTATATGTATAATACATTAAGAAATGGTGATATGTATAATACATTATATATATTTATATGCCAAAGGATAAGATGTAGTCATTTAAAAAGATTTACAAATGGAATTTTTTTTTAAATAAGTTAATGGGTTGAAATCAAGTCAATCTGATTTGTAACAGATCAAGTTAGGATTGTGATTTTTGACTGAGTAACTAAATGAATTAGTTAAGGGTCAAAGGGTTTCTAACTTGTTTATATATTAGCTGAACACAAATTCAACCCGATCTGATATGTTGATAGACCTAATATTTGCTTTTTTTATTGCACATCTAATTGTTTTCTTATAACTTCCTATGTAGTTGTAGTTTTTTTTTTGAAGAACTATGTAGTTGTAGTTAATTATATATTACATTGACATTTTCAACATTTTTTTTAAAAAAAGAACCGAAGACATATAAAGAATATTATTGACATAAAAGTATCAGAACAATGTTTATTAAATCATTATTTTTCAACCCCTAAACATCTAAAAATATTTAATTAACAAACCTTAAGTGACCATCTTCACTTTAATTAACAAACCTTAAGTGACCATCTTTACTTTGAGAACTAAATAAAAATTTAGTGAAAGTACTAAAAAATAAATTAGAAGTATCAATTATAGAATATTCTAAATTTAAGTGGAATATGAAAATAATTATGAAAAATAGGGAACGAGTTTTATCTGATTTGGAGCAAATATAGTTTAACCAAAAAATAAAATTAAAACTAAATTTGTTGGATCAAATCAATGAATCATATTGAATGTGTTATAATTATGATCTTTCCACTTACGATTTTACCCCAATTACCAATCAAGATTGCAACAATGTCGTTCTTGGCCTTATATGGACCCTAGGCAATCGAAAGAAATGGACCCTCTTTATAGAGGGTTGAATCTGAACTTAAACGGGTGTTTCAAAAAATGACAAATACTAACCCTATATTATAATTAACATTAAAAATGTAGACGTCTCATATAATTCTTAAAATGATAAAGAACTACTCATAAATTGCAAATTTATAAGTGTCTACTTCATAAACAAGCATTTTATAATTTTAGGGCTGTTTTTACTCTGGGCATCAGGCATGTCTACCTTGCCTATGGTCAAAAACGACCCTGCAAGATCCAATTTAGATTGCAATCTTACGATTACGCTCGCCTGTTTTTAGACCGTAGAGATCACAAAATCACAATCAAATTTAATAAATTTGACATTCACGCGCCGCCTTCTCCGACCCCAAATTATTCTTTAAAACCCTAAAAAAAATCTTCCATTTCTCTCTGTTTACCCAATTCTCACAAAAATGGCAGCAACAACTACAATTTCATCATCAATAATCTCAAAAACATCTCTAAATCTCAAACCCAAATCCCTAATTTCCCCTCACATTTCCCCCAATTCCCAACTTTGCCTTTCTTCTAAACTTTCCTTAATCCCATCAATTTCCCTTATTTCCCGCAATCATCAAATCTCTGCAATAACACCCACAAAAAAATTCACCATTTCTGCCAACCTTGATGCAAAACCCACAATTCTAGTCGCGGAAAAGCTTGGAGATGCAGGATTAGACCTTCTAAAAGCGTATGCAAATGTCGATTGTTCGTACAATTTAAGCCCAGAAGAGTTGTGTACAAAGATCTCACTCTGTGATGCTTTGATTGTAAGAAGTGGAACAAAGGTAACTAGAGAAGTTTTTGAGTCTTCCCATGGAAGATTAAAGGTTGTTGGAAGAGCTGGTGTTGGGATTGATAATGTGGATCTGGGTGCAGCAACTGAACATGGGTGTTTGGTTGTTAATGCTCCAACAGCTAATACTATTGCTGCTGCTGAACATGGGATTGCTCTTTTGACTGCTATGTCTAGGAATATTGCTCAAGCTGATGCTTCTGTGAAAGCTGGTATGTTCTTGATTGATTTTTGTTTCAGGCATTTTGTTGAACATGTTAAGGATGATATTCTGTTTGATGGAAATTGTGGGTTTTGCTGATTTTGATTGGATGATGTTGATTCAAATTTTGGGTAATATGTTAGCGATCGAACGACGAGTTTCAACCACTAAGACCACCAAGATCGAAATATGTGAAGTCTTGTGTTTACAAATTACGCAAACTATAACTCGATGTTTGTAGGAATAAAATGCAATAATAAATTGACACAAATGTTTAAGGAGGTTCACCCAAAATTGGCTACGTCCCCCGTGGTGTAGTATCTCTCTTATATTATCACAATTGAGAAATTACAATCAGAGAAGAGATGAGGCTAAGTGTTTAGGCTATGGGTTATTTTGTGGATTTTCTGATCCTTTTTGTGGATGTTTTGGATGTCTAATAGCTCTACTATTTATAGTGGTAATTTACATTTACATTAATAATAATAATATACTTGAGGGCCACTAAAACATTGCATTAAGAGTCTTCCATTAAGAAATGAAAACAGCAGCAATTAGTGGAATGAACCGACAATCAGGAAATCCAAAGGTCCAACTTGCTTCACTCGTTCGAGCCCCATTATGCTCGTTCGAGCAGTTCACACCAGCAGCCTTCTGTCTATTCTTTTATTCCACTCGCTTGATAAAGTCAAGGGCCATTCTTGAATGCCTCGGTCATGGAATCTTAGACTCTTGCAATTACCTCATTAAATCATCCATGTTTAAGTGTTCATCAATGCATAAATAACTTAATACATTTACACCCCACTTAAACTCTACCATCAATCACACATTTACACACATTAAGACTCCAATCTTAACTCACCCATTTAACTTACTTCATAGGATACCATCCTAAGAGTTCTTAAGATTAATTTGGTGTACTCAAGTCACACCATTAATCACAACAGAAGGTTTTGAAAATTTTGAATTGTGGGGTGAAAAGTATTGAATCTTTGATTAAAAACATGTTTCTATTTTGTATATTTGTTTTTTAGGATTGTAATTTGGTTTTTGGATTAATGGGTGAAAAGTCAATGTAGGTTTTGAGTGGATGAATGGGTTCAAAAAGTTGAATGGATATAATTTGATTGCTGGTTCACAAGTATTATGCTGGGGTTAAGCTCTGTTAACTTTGAATTTTTGATTTTTGAATTGTGGGGTTAGAAAATTGTCTTTGATGGTTTCTATTAATCACTATCACATGGTTCATTAATCTCTTGTGAATCACAAATCAAAGAAAGCGAATTATTGGGCTACTTAGAGTCATTTTGAGCGAATCATGAATTCAAAATGCAAATTAAATGGCGAATTATGTTACACTGCTATAAACATGAGGAATTTTCAACTGGGTTCTATTTGAGGATGGTTTTTAAGAAGAATTTTGCAGAGTTTGCAAATTAAATGGCGAATTATGTTACACTGCGAATTATGATTTTGCAACATACATATTTATTCTTGTTAGAGAATGTACAATTGTTAACAACACATTTGCAGCTTGATTTGCAAATCAATTTTCATAGCTACACAGAAAATAAAAATTTATGTAGCTTAAAAGTCCCACTTGCCAAAATATCAACTCTTATTTCAATCTAATTTTATTTGAAATGTAGGATTGATTATGAAATAAAATAAATTTTATTTTTTTGGTTTTTCAAGTAGTAGCTTGTTTTGGCTACCCAGCTGGGTTAGCAACATTGTTTAGTAGTGATGCTCTTAGTTTACTCGAGATGTCAAAAGTTGATCAATGACCTTTGTTTATGACAATTCAGGGGAGTGGAAGAGGAATAAGTATGTAGGTGTATCCCTTGTAGGGAAGACACTTGCTGTCATGGGTTTTGGAAAGGTCGGGTCTGAGGTCGCAAGGCGTGCTAAGGGGCTTGGTATGCATGTGATTGCACATGACCCTTATGCACCCGCTGATCGTGCCCGAGCTATTGGAGTGGAGCTTGTTTCCTTTGAAGATGCTTTATCTAAAGCAGATTTCATTTCACTCCATATGCCTCTGACTCCTGCAACAACAAAGATGCTTAACGACGAAACTTTTGCTAAAATGAAGAAAGGGGTCATGATTGTGAATGTTGCTCGTGGTGGCGTTATTGATGAAGATGCTCTTGTGAGGGCTTTGGATTCTGGGATTGTTGCTCAGGTAACTACTAAAATGCTGTTGGTCGAAACGAGTACTATTGTTCCGTTGTTTTTGTTGGACAATTATATGACACGCTTTACTTCCGCAGGCGGCACTTGATGTCTTCACTCAAGAGCCACCGGCAAAGGACAGTAAGTTGATACTGCATGAAAAGGTTACTGCAACTCCACATCTCGGTGCTAGTACCATGGAAGCCCAGGTACGTTAAGTTATTCGTATTTTAAGATTTGGTAAATGGTAATCAATATTTGTATCACTGGAAAATGGTATTGATTCTGTAGGAAGGAGTAGCTATAGAAATTGCAGAAGCAGTTATCGGTGCCTTGAATGGGGAACTTGCTTCGACTGCTGTGAACGCACCCATGGTTCCTGCTGAGGTACATTCTCCGCCCCTTAACTCTCGTCAGAGCCTCTTAAAATTCATATTCTTATGATTAGTTAACTAATTGTGTTATTACTTTTTCAGCTTCTCTTTACGTTGCTTAATCACTACGAGCCAAAGATTTCTAGTTATTTGATTTCAGATTAGGATGGACTATAGTAAATTGGTTTGTTAAATTATTTGTAGTTATTAATATAAGTTTCTGTTGATGTTTGCTATGAGTGGTGTTAAATCAGATACAACCTCTGTGTTAACGAGGGTAACGTTGCATGCATTAAAACCTCCCAAACCAAACCTATACGAAGTTTAGGTGGGATTCATTTAATGGCATCGGGGATTCGGGTTAATGAGTTGTAATGTTAGATGACATAGAGTAAAATTGCAGTAACGGTCACGATCACGATAGTGAAACGTTGATGTGGGAACAAAAGTGATGCAATTATTGTAACACCTAAATATCGATCGAAACCATAAGATATCCCTTGATACGGACCAATACACAATTTTTTTACATCTCTACAACGCGAGAAATTCCGTTTCGTTTAGTTTGAGAACGGAGAACCTTTATAACGCGACCGATGCGATGCGATGCGGCCTGATTTTTACTTTACGGTGGATGGTGAAAATGTACTAAACTCTCATGTTATATTTTGCAATATAATAGAAAGCTCAATGTTCAATAATAGATTTGCTCTAAATTTTGTGGCTTTGTGTCAATTTCTAGTGCAGAAACAAAAAATTCCTCTTTGACCCAGTAGTGGCTATGTTTTCTGCAGGTCCTCAATGAGCTGAAACCATTTGTGGAACTCTCGGAAAAACTCGGTCGACTAGCTATCCAACTGGTAGCTGGTGGGAGCGGTGTTAAATCCGTGAAGGTGGGTTATGCAACCTCAAGAGCACCCGACGATCTCGACACCAGGGTGCTCCGAGCAATGATTACCAAAGGTTTGATCGAGCCCATCTCCAGCACCTTTGTGAACTTGGTAAATGCTGATTTCACAGCGAAGCAGAGAGGACTTCGTATTACCGAAGAGCGTGTTCTTCTAGATGGCTCACCCGAAAGCCCACTCGATTCCATCCAGATTCAAATAGCCAACGTGGAATCGAAATTTGCTAGTGCTATTTCTGATTCCGGGGAGATTAGGCTTCAGGGTAAAGTCAAAGACGGAGTTCCCTATCTAACTAAAGTTGGTTCCTTCGAGGTCGATATCAGCTTAGAGGGTAGCATTATACTATGCCGACAAGTTGATCAACCCGGAATGATAGGAAAGGTCGGAAGTGTCTTGGGCGAGGAGAATGTGAACGTTAGTTTCATGAGTGTCGGAAGGTTGGCTCCAAGAACTCACGCTGTCATGGCAATCGGGGTCGATGAACAACCTAGCAGTCGGATACTTAAGAAGATTGGCGATATCCCAGCTATCGAAGAGTTCGTGTTTCTAAAGTTATGATTTTCTTAGTTGCACGTTCAAGAGACTTATTTTTTTCTTCTCGCAACTCGCATTGATGTTCGGGTTGTATTGAGTGCATTATGGTACCATTTTTGGCGGGCTTTGTCGAATGTAGCCAACTCTAACCTTTAGGTATCAAAACTACTACTAATAATAATGTCAAGTTATTGCCTTATTGGGAAGTTTAGTGGTTTGCTTGACTCTTATTTCATTCCTAGTTATAACCCTTGATTTTTATGTTGTATTGTCTTGTCGTGTTTTTTCTCGTCTTGTTTTGCTTTCTTTTTGCAGGTTTTTCTCGAGCTGAGGGTTTGTCGTCTTTCGTCCCTCTTTAGATTCTGATTATAGTTTGTGTGAGCGGAGTAAACCAAATATGATGAATTATTGGATAATGATCTATCATTTTTTAATTTATTTTCTCTTTTTGTTTGTTATTAATGATCTACATTTTTAAAAGAAATCGTCAAATTTCTCTTTGCTGCTATCTTAGAGAGACGGAAGAGTACAAAATAGATAAGATAACCAAGCATGGGTTATCATATACTCTGGAACCTTCACTCTAACAAACGGATCATAAATTATTGACCCCACACGTGCGGTGAGCATTCAATGATTCGGTCTACATTCGGTCATTCGTCATCATGAATTCTCATTATCATCTTACTCAGTGTATTCCGTTCATAGAAAATTATGAATATGGTTTGAAAGGAAAGGACGGCGACGACTCATACCAATAAAAAAGAACGCAACCAAAAGGAGTCCCAGCTCGAAAAATTTGGTTCGAACATATGTAAAGATGAGTATAAGAAAATTGGTAAGGAAAATAAAAATTTAAATTTTAAGAGAGTTGAAAGAAAGTGAGAAAGATTGAAGAATGAAGATAACCTAAAAAGGTAAAAGAGTAAAAGAATTTAAGAATTTAGACTTACATATGAAGATGAAAGAAAATTAAAAATAGATTAAAAAAATAATTTATGTGGATGGTTATTAAAAATAGCGAGTTTGTGTAACTGATATCAATTTTTCAAGTATGCGGCTTTGACATTTAAAGTAACTAAATTTAAAGTAACCAAGTCAGATAAGATCAAATCAGACTAAACAACCATATTAGATCATAAAGATTTAGACTAAACTGAATCAGAATAGATTAGACCGAATCAAATCATATCAAAACTTAGTAAATTCAGATCAAAACAAACAAAGAGAACATGACCTAAATTGCAATTTTATCGAAAACAAGATAAAAGTATAGGTCGAGAAAAAGTCAATTAAATATGTGAATGAAAATTTATTCCTTAACAACGTGAATTATAGTAAAAAATAAAGAGATAAATTTTGTAAGATAGACAAAGTAATTTCTTTTGTCTAGTTCATTTGACGTTGTTTATGTCCTTTTCTATTTCTAGTAAAAAAAAAAAAAAAAAAAAAAAAAGTAAAAAGAAAATCAATAATTGATTTTTTCTATTAGAAAAATTACCAAATCCTCCTTCCTATCATAAAGGTACGAAACCTTCGTTTATAAATATCCAACAACACCCACAATTCTTTCCTCAACCTAAATCCAAATTTAAAAAAAAAAAAAAATCAATTTTCGTTTAATCCCTTGTTTTGATCAAATTTTTTGATCAAAACCTAAAAAATTTACAATCAAAATCAATAAATTATATAACATATCTCGGGATTACAATCATCAGTTTAAGCTGCGATCTATTTTTTTATAAAAAAAAAGGAAAAATGATGGGAAAACAATTGAATTGGGTTGAGGTTGCACCTCATCATAATTTGTTGAGACAAAAAAGATATTCAAGTCCTCCTAAATTGGAAACCATTTTTGAAGAAGAAAATATTGAATTTCTACATATTATAAAAAGGAATTTTTATTTTCTTCCTCTTTTGCTTTTTATGGGTTCCTTTTTGGTTTTCTATAATAACCTTGGAAGTTTCTAGATTTTAAGTTGATAAATCGAGTCGAGAAAAGGCTATGTGAGAATCAAATCTGGAAATTTATCGAGAAAAATGATATTTGATTTTCAACTGAGTTAAGACTCGATTATATGGGATTTAATGGGTTTGTTGTACAAATTCTTCTCTTTAGGATTTGTTATAGAACCATAAAAAATGGGTAGATTTTATTTTATTTTATTTTATTTTATTTTATTATTATTATTATTATTATTATTATTATTTTTATATATGATTTTGTTATGAGAATGCAAATTTGTATTCCATTTCAAATTTACAAATTATTTTGAATTTGTCTTTGTTTATGGCTTCTTGTAGACTTGCATATAGTTTTCATGGTTTTTGTAATTTCGAAGAGAAGTGCCAAATCATTGGATGGTTTTAAGATTCATCCATTCAGTGTATTCCGCTCATATGAAGCTTCATGATTCATCTGTGCTCTGAAATTGTGGATCGAGTTGGAGATGCATGCTATTACATGTAGGGCCGACCCTAAGGGTGGGCAAGAGGGGCCGTCGCCCAGAGCCTCATGTCAAGAAAGTAAAATTAATGGTTGTAAAAGGTCCATATAAGTTATAAATTACAAAGGAAAAGGGTCCTAATGTATTATTTTACCCCAGGCCCCCAAATATCTAGGGCCGGCCCTAATTACATGTAGGCAGAGGATAAGCGTGGGTTATGTGAGAATCAAGACAGAATCTAGGTTCAACCTTACCTACAGTATGGTCTGTGTCATTTGATTAAAACTCTATTATGTTTAAACATAGATTTTCAAATGAAGTGGTCTCACAATGACACTAATTCTATTAGGCTGATCCAATGTACATATATTGTGTTAAAGTGATTGCTTATAAATTTAAGTGACCGCTTATAAACTGATTATTTTTTTAAAAAAAAATCATTTATTACCTTAAAATGATCACTTGTAATCTTAAAATGATCAGTTGGAGGAACATACTAAATGTATGAGCCTATTTGATATTGAAACAGTTTCATATAAGACTTGTTGTCTACTGATTGTATAACATAAAAATGTCAATCGACACAGTTCAGTGCATATAAAAAATAAGGTTCCACCCACCTCGTATAAGTATCTTGGATGCACCATCGGTGAAAATTGAACACATGATTTTATCTGAGGAAGTAATAATCACTCCAGCTGATACAAAATCCGATTCTGAACGTATTGATATGAATATATTTGGTTTCTAACCGATTTTGAGTTGAGATAGGTTATATTTGGGCGGGCCATACTGAAATGACTTTGGGCTAGCCCGCATTTTGGCCTTCTCACGTTGTATGGGGCTTACCAACGAATATGTGAGGCCTCACCATAGCTTTTTGAAGAGTATTAGAAGTCCAAATCTCCTAGACCTTTATAATCTCCTTCATTAATTTAGGCATAATTGTTAGAATCGTAATCAGCCGGGGACTCTTTGATCGCACTTCCCTCTATGGGTATGAATTGTCGTCGTTTTTTCCTCCCCTGACCCTGATTATAGTTTTCTATGCGGGATACACAGAGTATGATGATGATGATGTTAGAATCGTAATCAAAATTGTGGGATTTTACAATCGTTTAAAATGATCCAAATTGGTTATAGAATCAAAGCATATATATAATCGTTGAGAATCAATCAAATCGGAATATGATCGGTTAGGATCGAGCATGAAGTATGATCGCTCGATACATTCTGCTACATTGTCTTTATGAGTGTGATTTGTCATATTCTGTTTCTTCCTATATCCTAATTATACTTTTTACGGGTGGAATACATTGTATATGATGAAGATGATGACCCTTTTTATATGTTAATGAATACAATAACTCAATTGTAAAAAACCACCAAAACTCATTGAACATCGTTAACAAGCCTCTTATGATCTTTACCGCAAAAAACACCAATTCCTTGATTAATCAATGTCTCATGGACATGGTTCGTTTGGTATCGTTTATAATAGTCTTTCTTCATACTAGTTGACGATGACTTTCATGGAGGCTGTAGGATAACCCCGAAATCAGTATAAGTTTATGTTCTATGTACTTTGCTTTTACTCATTGACAATTCGAGAAATGTAACTTATAATAGCAAACACTCTATTTATCCCTCTGATTTTGCTACATATATCATTTTAATTCATTGAATTTGATTTGTTACATTACCTCGTTTATACTTGACTCCAGCTACAATACTCTACTATAACCTATAATTTATTTTCAATTTGAAGATTAAAATCTTTTAATTACTCCTTTTAAGTACTACCCTACTTACACTTATATTAAAATGCCTACTCTAGCAATCTCAAGTTACAAATACAATGGAGCACATTATTTTTAGTTAAAGTGTGCAATTGTTATTGATATGTGAGTTATCTCCATGAAAAAAGATAAGAAGATATAATATATTTTATAAACTTAAGAAGGGTCGAGTAATCTCTCCTACCACCTATTGTTTGAGTAGTAAACCTCATATGCGCATGTAAATATGTTACCATTTTTAATTATTGTTTGAGTTGTCTAGACTCTAGACCCATTTTCTAAAAATTGTTGTTCATTTCAGATGAGGTTTTAAAACCTCTCGGAGAGGTGAAAATTTATCCTTGTCGAAGAAAAAAAAAATATGTTACTTTATAAGCTTTAGAAGTAACTATTACCTGTGATCACTAAAATAAGAAATACAATTTGAACTATTTATAATTTGATTTAGATTTGAATAGAAAATGTTTTGTCCCATTAAAAAACATAAACTATATATTCTCATAGAAAAAAGTTTTTCCCAGTAATTGAACTAATAATTTACAATAAATGACAGACTAACAGAAGTTGTCATTAATAACATTCTGTGCTAACGTACTAAAACTCAATGGTATATTGTGAATCATAACATTTCGTATAGTATACGGTAAATTATAAAAAACGCAGTGATATATAATGAAATTTACGTTAATTTTATATTTTTCAACTTTCTTAATTCTTACACTCCAAAAGAAATTAAAACAAAGAAATCCTTTTTTTTTCATCTCCCCTTCTTTCCCCCAACAAAATCTCCCCTTTTTGTCTCTTCTCATCCTTTTTTTTTCTTCTCTCAGAAATCCCCAATTCCACTATGATTAAAACCCAATATTTTCCATATGCAACGATGCGGTTTTTTAATCAAATGGTAACAATTTGTATTTGATTATGTCGTTTTTTGCTTCTATGCATTTGTTTTCGATCTATTAGATGTATTTGTTGAGTTGAATATTGCATAGAAATTAGGTTTAAGATCTGATTCATTTATCGGGATTAGTTTGATTGGATTTTCATTTTCAATCTAGGGTTAGGGTTAGTGTTTGGGTTTTTTCCGGGGTGGAAAAGATTGAGTGAATTTTCAAGATGCTGAATAAATTTATGAAACGAGGGAACAAAAAAGGTTCAAAATCAGATGATTTAGCCTTTGCTCCTACTAATCGAGGATCTGGGATTGTTGCTTCTTCAAATGTTGTTGTTAATCACGCTTCAAGAGTTGGCGTTCCGGGTTCATCCGGCCCAACCGCCACACCACAAGGCGTAGGCGGGGCAGCCATTGTAGCTCCCCCGCCTACGGGCTCAGTCGAGGCTCTTCCTCTGTTCAAAGATGTTCCAGCTGCGGAACGACAAAATCTGTTCATGAGAAAGCTACAAATTTGTTCATTCCAATTCGATTTCATTGATACATTGAAATCAGTTAGGGAAAAAGAAATCAAACGACAGACATTAATGGAACTTATTGAGTTTATCCAATCTGGGTCCGGAAAAATCCATGAAACTGTTCAAGAAGAAATGATTAAGATGGTTTCTATAAACATTTTCCGATGTTTACCCCCATCATCCCACGAAAACACCGGCGTCGAAGCGACTGACCCTGAAGAAGAGGAGCCCTTTCTTGAGCCATCATGGCCACATTTACAGCTAGTGTATGAACTCCTATTGAGATACGTTGTATCCCAAGATACTGACACTAAAATCGCCAAACGTTACATAGATCATTCTTTTGTATTGAAGCTATTGGATTTGTTTGATTCAGAAGATCCTAGAGAAAGGGAGTATTTGAAAACTATACTTCATAGGATTTATGGGAAGTTTATGGTGCATAGACCCTTTATCAGGAAAGCCATTAACAATATATTCTATCGTTTTATCTATGAAACAGAGAGACACAGTGGGATAGGTGAGCTTTTGGAGATTCTTGGAAGCATCATTAATGGCTTTGCTCTGCCCATGAAAGAGGAGCATAAGTTGTTCCTCGTTCGAGCGTTGATTCCTCTTCATAAACCCAAACCAGTTAGTTTATATCATCAACAGTTATCATATTGCATTACTCAATTTGTTGAGAAAGATTACAAATTGGCAGATACTGTAATTAGGGGTTTGTTGAAGTATTGGCCTGTTACTAATTGCCAGAAAGAGGTTCTTTTTCTTGGGGAGTTGGAAGAAGTATTGGAAGCAACACAGGGTGCTGAATTTCAACGATGTATGATCCCCCTTTTTCGACAGATTGCTCGTTGCCTAAATAGTCCTCACTTTCAGGTATACTTGCTTTTTTTGTACCCCCCTTTGGCCCTTATCTTCGCAAATTCTTGAATGAGATGGTCTTATGGTGAAACCCGACCCATGTATATTTAGTGTATTTTTCATTTACGGCCCATTTGGTAATCAAGAATAAATGGTGGGAATGCGAATAATTTGTAGTATTACATTTTCAAATGGTAATGCAATGGAATGAATTTTAACTGTTTTTAGGAAAATGAGATTGTAGGAGTATAACCATGACCATTAACTTGTCAAGAGATATTTCTATCAAAATTGCACTAACCTTCCATTATTATCCCACCATTTAGTACTGATTACCGAACGAGTCGTTAGTGTATTAAAGTGATCAGTTAGAGTAAAGGGCTAAGTCCGTTTCTTGGTGAGACGGTGTCATGTAATACGAGCTGCCTTATCTTTATGTTTCATGTTTGCATATAATGTCATTCATCAATCAAATACGCTTATTAGTGATCAAGTAAATGTGTAGTAGCTTTCGCTCGAGTATTTGTATGAGTTTCTACCTTGCTTGATCAGTTTTGTTATAAGATTGCTATTCATAAGATTAGCTGCTCAGTGTGGTGCAACCTTTCATGCTATTGAACTTGGAAGTTGGTGAAGTGTATGATGATGCTTGCAGTTTGTCTTAAGTTTAATAGGGAATCTTGTTAGTGAGAACGATCAATCTTGGCTTAAGTTTGATCTTACATGGTTCTTCCTTTTTTGCCGCTAAAAGTTGTTATAATATCAGCTTATATAGAAGATTTTCTTCGGTTTTGGGAAGTTTCATGCCTTTTCTTAGTTCTCGTCTTCTGAATACAATTCGATATAATAAGATAGGATTGTTATCATGGTGCTGTCAGTTTAGTGTCTTTAATCGGCTTTTATCACAAATCTGTGTAATCTTTGCTCTTTGGGATATTTTAAAATGATTGTAGTGAACAAATCATTTAATTTTGTTAGAAATGTATAATCATTTTACGTCATTTACAATGTTATCCAGACTCATCAACGTATCCCACACGTGGACGTTTCCAAGTGTCGTCAAACTTGTCTATTTTTTTGAAAATTTTATGTTTTAATCTAAATCTGAAGTTCCACTGTGTCTCTTTTGGTAGTTTTTCAGTCCGCTCTTATATAACACCTTAAACAACCGTGTTGGTTTTTCTCATTGACCAATTTATTCTTTTGATTAGGTTGGAATTGTGTCGTCATACCCTTCCTCCACCTCTTTGATTCTTCTCTACTTCCCTTCATTTTCAATTAATTTGAAATATGTTTGGTATGAGTATCTTGTATTAATGACCCATATGTTTTGCGCAGTGTAAATTATCGATTTATTTAAGTTGAGTTGATTGGGTGTCCAATAACTCAGAGCCATGTCTCACATTGGCCTATATTACTCGGACTCATATGCCCATGTGAGGCAAGTCGCTAGGATACATGTCCAACTGTCCAACTTCTTTTTTTGTTTGTTGTTTTTTTTTTTTGTTTTATTGTTAAGGATCCAACGCGAGTACTTGAGATAAAATGAAGAGTCAGAGCAACCGGGGCATATGCTCATTATTGGTGATTAAGTCTAGTGAATTTACCTAGTCATATCTTTCCCTCTTTGTTAATGTGAAATATGTTTGCCGAGTATCATATGTATATGAATAAGATTGAGGAGTTTTAGACAACAAAGGGTTGGATCTCTACCTTATAACTGTTAGAATGTATATAGATGCTATTACTCTGCTGTACTTTCATACTTTGTTTTGAATTTTATGAATTATGTCGTGTCTCGTGACTTCATCAAGGCAGTTAGACTACGGTTTGAGCATTATGTTTGCCAATTAACAATGAGCATATTACTTAGAGTTATCAGCTTGTATTTAACATATGCCTGTTTGCTCTCGACACGTGTATGACCAGTGTAACATACGCGTTTTGAATTCGCGATTCGCTCAAATTCTCCCTATAATAGCCCAAGATCGACCATAATTCGCATTTCGATTCGCATTTCTTGAGGAGAGTAGCGAATCGTGTGACACTGTGCGTGACTAGTACCGGTTATCTTAGTTATATGCGCGTTTCTAGGTGTGGCTATTTATTTAGTGAATCGCAATGCTCTAACCAATTTCGTTTCAACTCTTCTGTTGAAATCGCACCATTAACACGTTATCCAGCCTTTTGTATTCCTTAGAATGTAGGATATTGAGTTAATGAGCATATTATTGACATTGCAGGTAGCTGAACGAGCGCTTTTCTTATGGAACAACGAGCATATAGTTAGTTTAATCGCCCAAAACCGGAATGTCATACTGCCCATTATTTTCGAGGCGTTGGAGAAGAACATTCAAAGTCATTGGAACCAGGCTGTCCACGGCCTTACTGTCAATGTCCGGAAAATGTTCTTGGAGATGGATGTAGAGCTGTTCGAAGATTGTCAGAGTCAGTACGAAGAAAAAGTATCCCGAGCTAAAGACGTAGAAGAGCAGCGGTTGTTGACGTGGAAGAGACTAGCGGAAGTGGCGGGTGAAGACATGGTTACGGCTTGAATGATTGAATGTTGGCGATTACGTGTTCATCAGTAATCAAGAAGCGAAAGCACACCGGATGGACTTTTCTTATCTCCGTTTTGGTGGTATTCTTTTTTCTTTTCTTTTAATTTTCTTATCTCATAATTTTTTGATCCTTCGATATTTTTTCTCCGTCAATTTCATTTTAACCGAAGAAGACGATAGGGAAATTAGTGATAAAATGTAATTTATTTTGTATCAAAAATTCGCCGATTAAGAATGATATTGCCCAAGTCTCTTCCTAAAAATGTATGTGTTCTTCATTGTTAGAGTAATACCCAATTCAGATTTATTTTTTTTGCTGATTTAGGGTGAATTTTTTGTACTTAAAAGTGGAATCAAGGATGTTCTTCAATTGCTAGTTCATCCATTGAGTTTCTTAATATATAAATAAATTTTGCTTTTTTTTTTCTTATAAAAAATCAATTTGATGTTCTATATTCAATTACTAGTTCATCCATTAAGTTTGGCATGTCTTATCTTTGGATTCCATTTAGTCTTGTTTCAATTGAGCAAGTATCATTTGTTTCAAATAAGGTCGTACAATCGATTCTCCTTCCCTCAGCCTACTCTACAATTATCTTAGATTAGTCTTCGTTTAGGTCAGCTACTCTTTGGGATCTCTCATATGTATCCCTTTCTAGGATGATAAACGAGTAAAATTTTGTAGATGCCAACCTCGTCCATGTTCGCGTAGGCGCGTAGCCATAGATTAAATTCATCACGATCGTATGAAGCACATTGATGACAATGTAATTGTAATATTTGAGGGATGGAACAAGGATCAATGTTATGGTAGAACTATAGACAATCTTGTGGATTTCTTCACTAAACCAATTTTGTTAAACAAGTTCAAATATTTGTTAGATTTGATAAATTTGATGTTAAAATAGTTTGTTAAATTTGTGATGTTCTATTTCCAAAAAATAAAATAAAATTGTGATGTTCTATTTAGTTGGGTAAATTGTGAAACATGATGACTAGAGGTGTTAATTGGGTTGGGTCAAAGTTTGATGGGTCGGGTTGGGCGAGGCAGGTTAAAATTTTAAATAGGATGGGGTTGGTCAATTTCCGTTTCAGACCTATTTTAAAACGTTCGTCCAATGATCTTTTTAGTCCAACTTTGAAATCCATTTGGTCGATCAATTTATATACTATTATGTAGTTACATCTCAGTTATTCAGCCTTATTGTTAAATGACAGAAAAATTAAGAAAATAAATATAGCAAATTAAAGTAGTATAATGTTTAGAGAGTTAAGCAGTAGAGTCATGTCTAAAAATAAAAATAAGACAAATTTATTAAAACGGATAAAATAGAAATGGGCAAATCAAATGATGGAATATAGATATACAACGATGCAACTCTAGTAATTGGGCTAACTCATCATCTAATATATATCCATTTCAAAGACACTACATCACATTCCTCCTACCTTTTCATTGGAGGGTATGTATATGGAGTGTCTGTCTTCTTTTATGATATGCCGAATTTATTAGATATAATGATGATGAAAGACACTTAAATTAAAAAAGATATTTGAATGGGGCAAATAAAAACTAAAGTTTTCGGAGGATTCTTTGGCCGTGCTCTTATTCATGGGTATGAGTTGCCGCTGTCCTTCTTTTCCCATACTCTGGCCATAGTTTTCTATGAGCGGGATACACTAGGTAGGATGATGATGAGGATGAAATAAAAACTAAAGTATCCAAGGGACTCGTTGGTCGTGCTCTCCTTTATGAGTATGAGTTGTCGCCGTCCGTCCCTCCCTCCCCATACCCTGGTCATAATTTCTATGCACGGATATACTAGTTACGAAGATGATGATGATTTGAATGGGGCAAATAAAATGAGATTTAGAAGCAAGATTTAGTGATTTGGTATGAGCTATACAATTAGCCAATGGTTGATTATCCTATCTTATCTCATTTCATCTCAATAACTTTAGTTTTTAGTATTAAACAAAATGGTTCAAAGTGGACAACCAACTTATACGCAATCTTTCAAGGCTGCGGATTCATTATCTAACATCACTTTAATTAATCATCTAAACACACTTAAAACCTTGTTAATTAACTATTTAACATTATAATAATACTTTTTTAGTTATATAAAAGCCAAAATGGATGATGCAAATGGAAGCTTAACTTGTAAAGTTTATGGAACTATATTAATCCATGTCCCAATGATGACATAATTATATATGTATTTTTAAAACAATAATTTTATTGTATGTTATGAATTATCCCGGTGCTATTTAGTGACTCCCATTTGATCAGATGGGGTTTGAGACAGAACCGTGAATAAGATTTCGGGTGAGGAAATTGAATGCAAACTTTTTCATATTACATTACATAAAGATTTTATAGTGAAAAAAGTATAAGGTAGACTTGGTCCACATTAACTTTTTGGTGGACTAAGTTTTCACTGTCACTCAGTCACTCTCTTCTCTACATTCAATCTCTCATTTTATTACTCTACTTTCAATCTAAAGGTAAAAGACCTTCCCGGTATCCCGCACAAGGCAGGGTCTGAGTGGGGGTTTCCTTTACCTTTTAGTTTCAATCTCTCACTTCCTCACTCTACTTTCAAATTTTTTTTAAAAGAAAAAAAATAATTTAATTTAATTTTTTTTAATTTTAGATTAAATTTATATTTTTTTATTTAATTTTTTAAATCTAAAATTTTTAATTTTAATTATAATTTTTTTTATTTTGAATTTTTCTAAATTTTAAATTTTTTTTAAATTTGAATTTTTTTTAAATTTTAATTTTTTTTAAATTTTTAATTTTTTTAAATTTTTTTAAAATTTATTTTTAAAGTTTTATTTTAATATTTTATTTTTTAATTTCAAATTTTAATTTTAAATTTTTGTTAATTCTATTTTATTTGAGAGTTATGCTGACAATGAGATCAAAGAGTACTATTAATTTAAAGTAAAATTAAATAATTTATAAGTCTTGAACTCCATCTAGAATATATTTTTAGTGGGTAGTTGTCAAATTATAACCACTAAGAGCTCCGCTATTGGTTAGGACTTAGGAGGGTTGAATACACGCAATTTTAATCATATTAGTGACGACATAAAATTGTTTCTAATTAACCCTTAACAAAAAACATTATCCATAAAAATGCACAAAATTTAATAAGTCATTTAAATATAATTTACTAATCGAAATATATGTGAGATATATAAATTCATAATACTATAATGTTTGTTAATCACATGAGTTGCAATTGAAACCAAAAGGGTGTAGTGTACCTTTATAATTTATAAATCTTCAATAAGTTAGTGTTATTCCACCAATTTATGCTGTCTATTAAGTAAGATTTATGAGTCATAATCACTTTTATCACTTTTATGCACTTTTTATTTGCTGCACTTTTGGCATTATTTTTTTTATCATTATCCCACCCTCATTAAGTAACAAATATACGCAATTTTACCTTTATTAATAATAAAATAAATAAATTAGTTTTTTCAATTGATCCATATTAGCAAACGTCGTTAGTAGCTTCACATAAAAGGTATTAGTACACATAATTTAATTTAGTAAGTCATTTTCATCATCATCATAACCAGTGCATTCCGCTCATAGACAAACTATATGGTCCGAGTCTGGGGAGAGAAGATAGACAGCTCATACGGACTCTAAAGGGTCTTCAAAGAGATATCTGAAAGCCTGCAACTACACCCACGTTAGTAAGTCATTTCACTATGAAATATTATAATCCGAAACCAGAATGACACCTATAAATCTTTGACCCCATCGAAATAATAGAGGTACTTTTGCCATCATGCCACTAATATATGTGTATAAAAACACTCCTATAACTTCATATTTAGCAAGCAAATTAAAGCTAAAAGTGTACGATTCTTGTGTATAATATGAAAGAAGAAAATATGCGTAAGGGACCTTGGTATCAAGAAGAAGATGATAGACTTAAAGCTTTTGTTACACTTTTGGGTGCAAGAAGATGGGATTCTATTGCTACTATTTCAGGTTAGTATGCTCTTTACTCAAATATTTTGACCTATCTTTCTGTAAGGCGATCTCAAATTAGGAGTTTATATTCTCATAATATGTATGAAATAGACTATTTAATCTAAGATTGTCGTCGTCGTCATCATAATCACATCCAGTGTATCTCGCTCATAGAAAACTATGGTCAGGGTTTGGAGGGAAAGGACGACGGTAACTCATACCCATAAAGGAAACTGCAGCCAAAAGAGTCCTTCAACTCGAAAAAGACTGTCTCGTACAATAATGTTACCGGTGGCCCGACTCGGGAGTCGTAGTCTATTGTACTTTTAACTCGAACCCATTTATAAACCAAAACCAAAGAACTATATAACTTTGTATTGAAATAAAGGGCGACAAAATATATATAAAAAAATCAGGTCTTGACTTAGTTGTATCATGTAGCAATTTTCTTAGCACTTTTTTTTAAGATAAACTTATATTCGATTCTTGCTGCCTTATATTTCAATCTCTTTTCTTCAGCTTACCATGTAAAAAAAATCGAGTAAAGTTCAATAGGCAAAATAGTTGAAATAAGGTTTGCAATGGTTTGAATTTTTGTACAAGCTCAAAATTAATATTTTGTAATTATAAGTTTATAACTCGATAAATTTATTAACTTTTCCATTTAAAAACATTTATATATATATTTTAATCTATTTATAAATAGTAATTAATTTGTTAATGTATTAATTATTCAGGGTTACAAAGGAGTGGAAAAAGTTGCAGGTTAAGATGGTTGAATTATCTGAGACCATGTTTAAAACATGGTGCTATAACTCCTCAAGAGGAGCAAATAATACTACAACTCCACCAATTATGGGGAAACAAGTAATTAATTAATCTTTAATCTTCCTATTATTACGCTAATTACATACTATAAATAGAGAATCCATTCTCGTATTTTTAAGAATTTTTATTTATGTGAAGTTATATATGTATTTCTATTAAATAGTCTGTCGAAAATAACCTCTTTATTATTGCAATAATAAAATAGTATATATTCGAATTTAAACTCCACTAACTAATTGATATTGAGGTGATGCTACGGTGTTTTTATCTATAGGGAAAATTTTTCATGAATAATATAAATTTTTGTTAATTTTCCTATATAGTATAATTTTTGATTAATCATAAATATTATCAACTTATGGTAGAGATTGTTTTCTTATAATAATAGTATAATACCAAGTTTTGTTTTACAATTAATTTACCTATGTTATTTTTTTGTCAATAACCTTACGGTAATTTTCTATATTATAAAATGGATACATAACTTTTTTTTTTATATTTGTTTTGTCAATATTTAAGAATTTGGAATTTTCATATTTTTTTTGTCAATAATTTAAAATTTAAAAAATAATATCTACTTTGAAAACTTTTCTTTTTTTTGTTGTATTTTTGTGTATTAAGAGTATATGTATTAATTTTTCTTCAAAAAAAAAAAAAAAAAGAGTATATGTATTAATTAACATATACTATTTTTTTCATTTTTTGGATATTAATTTTGTTATGAAATTAGATAAACAAGTATTAATTAATTTTGGTTTATTTTTTTTAATTCTAGATGGGCTAAAATTGCTAGAAGACTACCTGGAAGAACCGACAATGAAATCAAGAATTATTGGAGAACTCATTTGAAGAAGAAAATACAAATTCCAACTTCATTATTAAACTATAATACTACCTCATCTTCATCAAGTAATGTTTTCTCTATGGAAACATCTTCATTAAGTGATAATACAAACAATTATTTAAATCACATTATGGATTCGCTACAAGAAGGTGAAAGCGTTACTACCATAGAAACAAGCAATAATCGTAAAATTAACACAATATCTACTGAAGAAAGTTGTATTGGACCCGTAGCCAGTCATAACATTGGTTGTGACTATAGTATTAATAAGGGAGTAGAATCAGATTGCATGATCACAAACTCGCCATATGAAATTCGGTTAACCAATTGGTTAAATATGTTGTCGACTGAGCAAAGTGAGGAGTTGATTAGTTCAACAGAATGTTCGAAAAGCATCGATTCGCCCGAGTTTTGTTATGATTATCCAATGAATTGGTCATGTCTTGGAGAAGGAAGTGCATGGGATGAGTTTTTAGATAGTAAGTGGGATATGGATTTGTTCAATAATGTAAAGCAATAATTAAGTTTGTTTAGCGGAGAATTGGATCTTATTTCAATTAAAAGACAAATAATACGATTTTAAGGAAGATTCTGAGTTTGATTGTCGGCTAATTCGTTCTTTCTTTCAAGTTATTATGTAATAAAGAAATTTGTTTAGTAAAAAAGAAGTGAGTTAGCTAGTAAATTAGATATATAGCAAAATTTATCTATTACCCATTAAGGATTAAATGTAAATGAATAGAGTTTGATAGCTTTTTATGTATGTTGGTTGGTTTAGAAATTATAAATTATAAAAGTCATGGTGTATTTTCCCTAATTGTTAGCTTCAACATCCTCAGATCCTGTTTTCGAGCGGGATAACTTTCCTAATTATTAGCTTCAGTTAGAACAGAAAGTATTTTCCCATATAATTATGGTTATGAATTTGATTCGCACATATGACATAACTTCATTCTCTTTTTTCGACCTACTTTATAATTAAAAAGTTGATGATAAAGAGTAAAGACACTTGAATTTAATCGAATGTACGATAGAATAATATCCAACAACAAACGGAGAATTTAATCAGGGGTTGAATCTGCAATTTAGGTTACATTTCAGATTCCTTAATTAAAAAAATATTATCATCGTAAACCGAGTAAATTAAAGTCAGATATAAAGATGATTGTTTAGCACATTGCCTTATTTACATATATCCTAAATTCGCCCTACGAATAATAACTATCTCAACTTCTCAAGCTTAGATGTGATGCAATAAATTTGTAAGTCAAATCAATAGAAAGTGAAACTGAGAGTCAGAGTTATCAACCCAATATTCCACATAAGTTAGGGTCTGAGGAAGCAGGATAGCAGCCATATTATATTCGTGTTCCTTTCAAGAAAAGGACAATGAAAAATGCACGTACTACCAAAGAAATAGGTTTCTACAAAAGTAACACACTGAGCGTCTGTATTATAATTTACAATACATGCACGTTAAAACTGTAACTGAGCCTCAGAAAAGTAATTTAATTAAATAGACGAAATGTTGGAATTTAACGTCATAATTCACAAAAGTATGTGTGATTAAGTATGATCACTTCCATTAATTAATATTGTGTCAGCAGCTTAATATATTAACATTATATTATTATATCTCACCTTAATTATATCTTTTCTACATGCAGGATGATGTAGTTCAATGTAGCTTATCTTCTTTATTATACATTTTATTATATTATAATCCCAAATAATTAAGGGGAATCTAGATTCCCAGGTCGATCTGTGTTATTTAATCAAATTTTTATTATTACTGAATTGTGTAACATATAAATAATAACCAAATCGATATTTAGACACATTTATGAGATTTAGGTGATCTATGGTCGAACTAAATAATGTTTTATCATCTTAATGCTGTTGTTAAGTGTATTCTACCTATAGGGCTGGTCGTAGATATTTTGGGGTCCTGGGCGAAATAGCACATTTGAACCCTTTTACTTTGCAATTTATAACCTATATAGATCTTCAACAACCATTAATTTTATTTTTTTTGACATGGGACCCTGAGCGACGGGTATGGATCGACCGCTTTCCTCTAGTATTCCTTCTCAAAGGAGTACGAGTACGAATTGTCCGTCACATTCCCTCACCCAGACCCTGTTTTTTCGAGCGGGATATTGGGTTAATAACGATGATGATCTACCCTATACTAGTATCAGTGGCGGACCCAGAAATTTCAAATTGGGGGTACAAAACACGAACGTCATACGGTGGCGAATTAATAATCAAATTTGTACAAAAATCCCAAATTTTGG
Organism: Amaranthus palmeri; assembly: GCA_019776075.1. Taxonomy (NCBI): domain Eukaryota; kingdom Viridiplantae; phylum Streptophyta; class Magnoliopsida; order Caryophyllales; family Amaranthaceae; genus Amaranthus; species Amaranthus palmeri. The sequence continues at coordinate 1,640,492 of JAAKBH010000271.1, read as the reverse complement.
ACGTCAGAGATTGCCCTAGCTAAAAGCTGTGAACTCTTTCTAAAAGGGGAAATAAATTTTATTTTAAGTAATTAGATAAGGAGATAACATATATGATGTAAATTTCAATGGAGATAATGTATCAAAATAAAGATTACTTCATTACTTAAATAACATTCACTTCATTTAGACCTAATACCTACATTTTCTCCTATTATTAAATAGTACTTAATTACACATTATTTTTCAGAATATTATCCTAATTAATATATTCTTAAATCTAAGCTTACGCTTGACCAACTTCTTAAATTTGAGTATTGGTTACATACATGGAACTAGAGGTGTCGGGTCGGCCCGATTTATCATCATCATACTCAGTGTATTCCGCTTGTAGAAAATTATGATTAGCGTCTGGAAAGGAAAAAAAGACGGCCACGAGGGAATTCAAAAATTTTTTTGCTATAAGAAACTTATTTTGCCCCTTAAATTAACAAGTATAATATGTTTTTTTTATTTTTTATGTATTATTGAGTTTACTAATCATCACTTGACATATGGCACTTGCGAACATTTTGAGCATTTTCAACATATTCGACCGTAAGGGAATTGAAAAATGGAGTATCCAACAATATTAGCATAATACAACTCTTATTAAGCATTTTTTTCAACCAATTTTTTTTGCGGGATAGGTCGAGGAAAAGGAGGGCTAGGTGGGAATCGAACCCAGATACTTATTTCAACCGAGATAAGACTCGATTTTCTTGAATATATTGTTATGATTTAAGAGGGTACATTTTTGTAAAATGGAAAGAAATATTGGAACTTAATATAGAAAATATAGAAGTTTTTATAAAGAAATGAAAAATAAAATTAAAAATTAAGAGGATGAATAGGGTTACTAGCTGCTCGAGAGGGTATAGAGTGGGAGAGTGTAAGTGTGTGTTTGGTTGTCTACATTTATAATGATTTATGTTTTTTTTTTTTTTAATTGATGTTTTGAACTCTATATTGTGTTAGTCTGTCTTTTTGAGTTTATTTGATATATTAGATTAGAGGTGTACATTGGGGTCATCGGGTTGATTTCGGGTCAGGTGTTTCAGGTCGGTTTAAAATCGGGTTTTGTGTTTACATTGGTTTTTACATAATTATAGATCCTTTTTTAAGTCGGGTCAAATCGGGTTCGGTTATAAAGTCGAGTGTCTATCGGGCCATCAGGTTTGTTTTGAACACCTCTATATTAGATGAAAAAAATCAGTAGTCTAAAACATGAATAAAACGCCTTCAACTACCCCTATCCCTAGTCAGGTCCTTAGAGAGGTTTAACTTATGCAAGTTAATTTTTATTTGCTCGGCCCAAGTTCTCTAATGTTTTCCTCTACCGCTCTTACCCTCTACTATAATGCTTTCAATAAAACTGTCTTAAATGAAAATTCGGGAAACAAAATATTGATTTAGGGTGATTTGATAAAAGAATTGCTCAAAGATTTTTGGCACTTTTATACTCGATACTCATGAAATGGAGTTTGGGCTCAATAGGCTGTTATACTCGCATAGGCTGGGCTGAAAGATCGGGCCCAATTCTTTGTATGTGGGCTCAAGAGGGTTTGTTTTGGTGTAACGGAGATTAAATAAAATAAAATATGTCCAAGTAATTATAGAACTTTCTAAATTATATTAAACTTAATTTAATAAAGAATTTAAAAAATCACAAATTCTAAAAATGAGACATCTCATGTTGAGACCATACGTACTGAGCTAACTAAATATACTCTTAGTGTTTTAAAATGATCACTTATAATCTTAAATGAATTACTTACAGTGTTAGAGTGACTACTCTTTATGGTTTTAGAATGGTCAGTTATAACCTTGAGATCACTTACAACCTGACTAATTTCGGCTCGTTTTATAGAAATAGAATACTTGCTGTTACAAAATAAGCTGATTTAGTAACTATTTATCAAAATAAATATCTCCTTGTCAAGGTCGTTGATAAGGTCTTATTCATTGTTAGTAACAACAAAACAAAATAAAAGCTGGTCAAAAGTCAAATACATTTTGTTCGTTGTTAGTCTCATTATAATTTTTTTAGTCCGTCTCATTGAATTTGCTCTAATTTTATTTTTGGCTATTATATCACACTTTTTTTTAAATTTTCCTCAACATATTTAATTTATATTTTCATTTCATCCACACACTTCTCTCCTTTTCAAATAAACTATACATCCCTTTTTACAATTTTCGCTCACTTTTTTAAGGAAAAATTACCTAAAATAATCCAACTTTGCCATGATTTTCCTACAATAATTCCACTTACTATTAACCATAAAAATCCCAACATTATGGGGTATTTTCATAGAGTAAACTTGGGTCACCGGATGACCTCCTATAGTAGGTAATTTACTCAAAAAAGGTACATTAAAAATTAATATATAATTAGAGAAAATTTTTTAAAATTTACATTAAAAATTATCTAAAAGTTTTAACATTTGTTTATGATTTTTTCTACATGTTATTTTAATTTATCTTTTCTTTCTTAAAGAAATATATTTTCTATAGCAGGTCATCCAATTACCCGAGTTTGAATGATCTAGGAAAATAACCCATAAAATTAGGATTATTAATAATTAATCATCATGTGAGATTATTGTAAGAAAATCATGATCATATGTTAGATTATTCGCGGTAAATTGTTTTTTAATTCCATATACAACATTGTACTTCCTCCGTTCCATAATACTTGCTACTGATTGTGACAAACGGAAGAAATAACTAATAATACTTCATCTATTGACGAGGTGACGTCACAACATTACTTTATTAGGAAAGTTATTCACTCAAAGCATTTGAAACTTTTGCAAGTGAGAAGTATCAAAAATAAATAATTACTATTTTTTTTTCTTTTTTAATTAAAAAAAGCATAGAGGGAAAGGAATGACCAAAAGTTAAGGCTAGTAGCCAACTAACCCAAATTGATAGTTGGTGATCAAAAATTGATGTCAAGGTATCTATCCAAATCAAGAACATGTTGTATAGTTAGTTACCATTTATAGATAAAATATTATGGATGCTTTGCCTTTAAGATATTAGGGTTCATCATAAATCAATATCACAATTCAAATGATTAATTTTAGGGTCATTTTATATGTTTATTTTTAGTAAATACTTCCTCCGGATTTTAATAGTTGTTACAGTTTTTATAGTAATTATTATTCATCAACTGATCTTATTTGGTTTATATTCTGCATGTATAATGTAAAACAAAGTGAGGTGGAATCTTGCTTGATTCGTCTTAAACTCTTAATGCATATTTTCATAATATTAACTTTTTAAAATTTTTATCATATGAAATTAAAGATATTTAAAAATTAATCACCCATTGGATAGTGTGAAAAACAGAATTGTAGCAACTATAAAACGAGAGGAAGTATATAAATGGGAAATTATGGATTATAAACCAATATTTGCTTAATCTGCTGAAAATAAAAGTTGATTTATTTTCCACAATTTTCCCTAATTAAAATAACGAATATAAATTTTGAAAAATTATTAATGTTTTGATAAATATGATTAATCATGTATAACGGGATTTTTCTCAATATAATATTATTTTTTTCAGTAGATTTATGTTTTCCAAAATCTACAATGGTAAATTCTAACGAACTATGTTATTTATCATCATTATTATTATTATTATTATTATTATTATTATTATTATTATTATCAACCAGAAGAATTCGATTTTGCACTAGCCACTAAATTAGTTAAAATAGAAACTTGAGAAATTGAATATCTCAGTTGAAAAGTAAGTACTATTTTAAGAAGAAAAAAAATTAAATTCAATTTTCACCTTGTCATTTTCTTTCAGATCGACCGACCATGTAATCTAAGCAAAAAATATATGCTTGCCTTACGTGCTTGCCATAACCTAGCTTATTAATTAGGAATAGTTTAAATAAAAATAAATAAATAAAATAAAATAGAGAATTTTTTAGTTTACTCTAAGAATCTTCCCTCAACTTACTCCACCCCTCTTCCAAAATAAGAGGTCTAGAGCAAATCATGCACTACCCACCGCCCTACTTGATTTTCTTTGGTTTTTTTTTTTTTTGGAATTTGAACTATTTTTTAATACTAGGCTGTTGATTAACAAGGATAAAGCAGACTATCGTATAGGGCCCCACTAAAATTTTTTTTAAATTTTTTTTATGTGTATAAGTAATAATAATTTTAAATAAAAATATGACTAATATTTTTTGCTAAATAATGTGAGTTCTTAGTGCTTTTTATATAAAGTAGTTTAAATATTAACAATTAAAAATGAAAAGAGTATTATATTAGTCGTTATGCCTTAAGTTTTTAGCCTTAGGGGCCTTTTAATCTTTTGCTTTGGGCCTAAAAATGAACGAGACGACCCTATTTAATAGATTGTATCTCGATCGGTAAAACGACTTTAAAATAGGAAATATATATGCTTATATTTTTATTAATTGGACTATTTAATAGATTGTATCACAGTGAAACCGTCTCATATAAAACTTTGTGTTACTAATTAAGTATCGTGGTGTGGGGTTTACTTAGACATTTTCAATATGTTTTAATCGAAATAGTATGACTTATGATTATCAAATTGATCAAAAACTTTTTAGAGAATATAAGAAATAATAGCAAATTAAAACATTGCAATATAAACATTGATGATACACAAAATAATGTTTATAATAAAAGAAATTTCCTTTTATTTTAGAGTTTTTTAAAAAGAGTTTTATCTATTTCATTTCTAACCACTCTTTAAAACCCACCCAAAAAATTGAATCTTTTTATAGTTTAAGTAGGGAGCTCCTACAGAATAATCAGAATCTTATCTTATTTTTTCACGAGTTGGGAGACTCTTTGGCCGTACTCTCCTTTATAGATATGAATTGTTGCCGTCCTTCCCTCTCTAAACTCTGACCATAATTTTCTATGGGCGAAATATACTAGGTACGACGATCATGATTAAGTAGGGGAGCTCCTACACTACATAGTCAATGACTATAGAGCCATAAATATTGAAGAATAATTAGCATTATAATTATAATGATTAAGATACTTAATCATTGAGCAATTACTCATCTAGCTTGCTAGGTGGCTATGGCAATACAATATCATAGGGCAGGCTATGGTACGCAACTTCCTAAGGATACATAGTCAACCACACAATTACTCATCTACAACACCATTGGTCGACAATCGATATTTACTCGACCTTATATTTGAACTCAATTCTAACCAGACCTCAATATGAATATAAATCAGTGTGAAAATCAATGTGAACACAAAATTTGATGTTATACCAACCCGAAACATCTAACTCGAAATCGACCTAATGATCCGAATAAACACCTCTATGCAGAACAGACGCAGAAAAGGCTCTGAAAAATCTAATTAAAAATTTTAGAACTTAGTGCCCTCACATGCAGGCATTGGACGACACCTGAATCCTCTATTGTATACTTCCTCTGGTTTTTATTAGTTGCTACAGATAGTGATATTTCTCCTCACAAAATGTCACTATCTGTAGCAACTAATAAAATCCAGAGGAAGTATATAATAATAATACTAATTTCCATTGATAAGGTAATACATTAATACTTATTCATCTTAGAGGGTTTATGTATGTTGAAGTCATGACATGTATGTATATTATTGTTTGTTATTCTTCTAATGTACTCTTAAGTTTTGTCTATGTTCACACTAACATTGTCAGTATGGTTACATTGTGTCAAGTTCACCATTTAAATAATAGATTAATTTGATGATTGAAGTTTCGTAATATGTTATTTCAAAAGAAAAGTTACGGAATATATCTTCTCGCATCAAACCCTTTAAGCTAAATATGTAATGGAACCAAAGGTTGATCTTATGCATATTCGGTGCTAAATCATAAACTCTTGTTACGATCAACATAGAAGCTTCAATTCGTCAAATGATCAGGTCATAAGCTAGGTAGACCCGAACCTATCCCTAATGGGCATTCCTTTTCAAACCTATATGATGATAAAAACACTTTTGGCTCAATGGAGAAAGCATCTGCATGTGGAGCAGAAGGTTTGGGGTTCGACCCCTACTGGCCGCAGGTATCAATTAGAGGGGATCTTGACTGCGATGTACTTCCTCTGTGGGAGAACAGGTAAGATTTGTTCGCATCTTTCAGGAAAAACAAAAATCTTCCACTCGAATCCTGCCTTGTGCGGGATACTAGGATACTGGGAGTGTCCTTTACTTTTATCTTTTAATGATGATAAAAGAATTAATCATTTAGTTATAATTTAATGATATCTAATCCAATCACTCATGTTTGCTAGCTATATTTGCTTGTAACACAAGAGGGTGTAACTTAAAGAAATCACCTCTTATCCCGGCCATAGCATTTGCTTGAGCTAATCATTGGGGAAGTTGAGTATCTAAAATAATTCATCACAATACCGGCGTAATTTTTGGCTTATCAACTTAATGTTGCCTTTCTCTTGCCTTTTCCCTTAAGGGTACGAGCATGATTTGTCCGCTAGCTTTCTTCCCGGACTATAACTTTGTTCGGGATACTAGACTGATGACCATAACCTCACCTATAAACTCAGTTATAGGTGTTTATTAATTCAGGTTATCGGTTCAGGTAAGGTGTTTGGGGTCGGTTTAGAATTGGGTTTTGCGTCCATAATGATTTTTACATAACTGTAAATCCATTTTATAAGTCGTGTTAAATTGGATTCAGTATAAAGTAGGGTAAACATCGGATCATTAGGTCTATTTTAAACACCTCTAAATTCAGTGCTGCCTTTGCTTTAAGTTTTTTTGTTTCTACTGACAAGTGTTTTTCGAATTAATGATGGGTTCACTAGCCGTAACTTGCTTATCTATTTTGATAAGGTATGTTTTGCTTTGTTGTCATTCAATTCTGCTCAGAATTTGATCATAGCTTATATAAGCGAGATATACCGAATATGAAATTGAATCTAAACATTGACTATTGAGTAAGAGCAAACCTAATACTCCACTTGTATTAAATTGGGGGGAGTAAGTCAGTTCACATGAGCTGTCGTAACTAGTTTCTTAAGTACCAACAATACTAATTAAATAATTAATTAATTAATTAAGTAATTAATTGATAATTAATACAATTGTTCTTTAATAAAGATCTTAAATTTGTTATTATGTGTACATAATCATTGTTTTCATAATAGATTTGGTTAATTAATTAAGTGTATACTAATTACTAAAACATATAGTAAAAACAAAACTACATTATAAAAGGACTCACTAATTGTGACTTTATCACTAATGATTAATTTAATAAGTTTATGAAGCTAATTATAAGATTCAATCATATACTTAGCATCTACATTGCATGATCATTACTATTATGAGCCAATCATGAACTATACTTTTGATTAAAAAATTACTTCTAGAAGGTTGAAAAAGAAAGAGGTAAAATTTCACAATGTTTGATCGCACTTACCTTATGGGTATGAGCCTGACATCGTCCTTCCCTCCTCAGATTTTGATCATAGTTTTTTATAAATGGGATACACTGGGTATGATGATGATGATTACGCTTTCACGTTGAAATTATTTTTATTGGGCTGACTTAATGTACACAACATGTCATAAAGTGGTCAATTATAATTTTAAAGTGATTACTTATATTTTTATTGGTCTACCCCAACTCTTCTTTGGTGGTAAGTAGCTATAGTAGTCAGTTAAAATGTAGATAGTGGTGCTGTGATTATAAATAAATTCAAAGGTCGAATTATTTATAAATAATCAATAGTAGGAATAATTCACAGCAAATCGAAAATAAGTCAGATTATTCAGGACAGTTTTTCCTTAAAATCAATTAATATAATTTCTAAGCTACTTCACATTTCAACCATCAATCATTATTCATTTCATTTGTTGCATTGAGAACATTTCTTGTAAGTGTAATACAATGAACAACATCTATTATACAACTATCATTCGTTGACTTTAAATATATATATTAATATTAAATTATATTAAAGTTGACTTTATTGTAAATTTACTCAAGGAACTAGTTAAACTTAAAGTAAACACATAGTGTATCATCATTCGTATGCATTACATGATATTCCTTTAGTCTTAAGAATTTAAGTACACAACTTGGACTTGTTTGTGTAACAAATGAATCAACTTAGTTTTTAGTGCAACTCTAATAAATATTTAACCTAATAATTAATAAATATTAATAACTATTGAGATTAAATTTATATATTTATTTCTGATAACCAAAAGCGATTGTGACTCAATGGATAGAGCATCTACATGTGGAGTAGAAGGTTTGGGATTCTTCCCCTACTGGGCGCAGGTATTGATTGGGGGGGTTTCTTGACTACGGGCATCTCTCTTTACTCCCTTCTTGGGGGTACGGATATGATTTGTCCGCATCTTTCAAGAAAAAGAAAACCCCCCACTTGGACCTGCCTTGTGCGGAATACCAGGAAGGTCATTTACCTTTTTTTACCAATTATGAGTTCCGTCTAGAAGTAAGGTTTGGAGAGTGTGGGAAAGAAAGAAAACCAAAACCATCATGACGAGGAGGTCTCTGCAAAGTAAAAGTCTGTAAAAAAAAACAAAAAACAGACAACCCAAAATATACTAACACAACACCATCTAGAAAAACAAAACTAAAACGACTAAGACACACTAGAAAAAAATTTGTTAAGATATGGAGTAATATATTATTAATGAATTTAACTTACTAATGCATACTTAAGTTAAATTTATTGTCAATTTATAAGTTAAATTTATTGTCAATTTGACACTAATTATAAAAAAGTTAAAACTCTAAATGAAAATTTGTAAGAATTAATTTATCCTTTGTACCATTTTTTTTCCCAAAAATATCTTTAATGAAAACAAACGAGAAATTATCTTTAAAGGGCCCTTATTCCGGTCCGACCCATATTTTACTTAAGCCCAGTCTAGCCGTTATCCGGCCCATTGAACACCCCTAGTATTAACCATTATAAACATCGTCTTTATATAATTTAAACCAGATTCAATGAGAAAGGAAACAAATAAAAACAAATAAAAATAAAAATAAAAATTAAAAAAAAAATATGATGATGATTCATGTTCCAACAATAAAAACCCATCAATCCTCACGACGTACAACAAGTCAAGTTTCATCCCCCGTAACTGATTTCACATTACATGCATTTTCTTTATTAGATATTTTTTTTATTTTGTTGATTTATGAATTTATATATTTCATTTGACCCATTAAAATTACGATATTTAGATGAAAATATTCATATATATTAATTTTAAATTGATATAAAATGAGTGAAATAAAAGAACGTACATTAATAATTAAAGAAAAACGATGTAGTATTAAATCTTTTCCTAATTCAATATTTTGTTGTGTCTTTTTGAAAATCTTAATAATCAAAAGCTAGCCATAAGTTCATAAACTTAATTCTTAATGCTCATTATTTAATGACTAATCAGCACCAATCAACACATAGAAAATTATAGCCAGGGTCTGAGGAGGAAAGGACGGCGGCAACTCATACCCATAAAGAAGAGCACGGCAAAAAGTCTCCCGATTCGAGAAAGAATAAGATAAGATTCTGCTTCTGCAACTGATGGGAGTGCAAGCCACTTATTATAAATATTATTATTATTATTATTATTATTATTAACAATGAATAAATTATTATTAACTATGGATAGGGTTTAAGGAGGGAAAGACGGTGACAACTCATACCCATAAGGGAGAGCACGATCCTGGTTCGAGAAAGAATAAGATAAGATTCTGATTCTGCAACTGATGAGAGTGCGAGCCACTTATTATAATAATAATAACTATTATTATTATAAACAATGAATAAATTATTTTTTAAAATTTGTTTCAAGTTGATAAAAGAAAAAAAGAAAAAATAAAAAAAAGAAGTAAGAGTTCCAGGCTTGCACTCTAAACTTCCAGAGAGAGTAGTTGAGGAGAAGTAATGAGTTTGCTTGAAAGCCAACCGTACCGAATCTCACTTCTTAGCTTTCCTACTCTCTTCACACTAACTGCGCATCTTTTCTCTTCCAATTCTACTACTTCTATCTGTCCCTTTAAATTTGCACCATAAAATTCAAATTAATTTTTTAAATTTTATCCAAAACGAGTTGTATTTGCTGCCTTCTTTGAATTTGGCTATGATTATTAGACAAAACCAAAAAAATTAAAAATTTATTATCTGCGGCTAATAACAAAAATACTGAATTTAAATCTTATACTTGTTTTGTTTAATTTTGAATGAAATAAGAGGATATCTTGCACTAATATGTAATATCACAAATCCAAATTTGAGGGTCGATCAGAAATTTAATAAAAATTTATACACTTTATTTTCTATTGATTATTTGAACAAATTTTAATATTATTATTAACAAATCCCTTTAAATTGATATGATTTATAGTTAGCCAAAAATTAATAATATTATTAAAGAAAAATGAGTGAAAATTTAGATATATACTACATTAATTAATTAATTAATAATGAATGTTAAATAAGAAAGATACAACAAGTATATTATTTTCTTTCCTTTGAAACTTTGTTTTCTATAATTTAATTTTTTAAAATATATTTATTTGGAGTGGTTCATTAAATATATTCATAACCTTACTTGACATTTCCTTTCCCTACTTATAGCCTAACTCCACCTTCTATTCTTCTAACCCATTCATTTCTTAACTCTTTTTATTCTTTCCTTCTCTTTCTCATTTCTCTAACAAATTAATCCCTTTCTAGAGCATGGTTGCCCAACAACAACAACAACCTATTCTTACCAATAATAACACCATCATGATGATGAAAGGAAAACGTACGAAACGTTCTCGTACGTTATCTCCTTTTTCGTTAACTATGTCCACCACCACCACTGCCACCACCAATTCTGATGAAGCGGCTTTTTTAAATTCTGCTACGTCTGAGGAGTTGGCGGCACCTGCCGCCAACTCCTCATCAGTCACAACAATTTCTGATGATGAAGATGAGGATATGGCTCATTGCCTAATTCTTCTAGCTCAGGGCTCCACCACCACCACCACCGCCACAGCCACAGCCATCGCTAAAAATGCGCAAAATGATGGAATTACGACGTATGAATGCAAGACATGTAACAAATCTTTTTCTTCATTTCAAGCACTAGGGGGTCATAGAGCTAGTCACAAAAAACCTAAACTTACAACACCATCATTATCACCATCTTCGGTGGCTTTCGCCCTCGACCACCACCACCACAACCACCGCGACAACCACCATCAAAACCAACAATTCAACAACCAAGATTGTACAACACTTTCACTTCAAATTCAAACCCCAATACTAAACGTAAACAACAACAGCAACAACAACAACAATAATCCCAACAATAAAATCACCAAAGTACATGAATGTAGCATTTGTGGAGCCGAATTTTCATCTGGTCAAGCATTAGGAGGTCATATGAGACGACATCGTCCAATCGTCACAACAAAAATCGACGATAATACAACAACAACCACAACAACAGCAACAGCAACAACAACGACAACAACGAGAAATTTATTGCCGTTAGATCTTAATCTTCCGGCCCCAGATGATCATGAAGAACAACAACAACAACAACAACAACAACAAAATTCTTTATCTTCCAAGTTTGTTTTTCCTTCTAATGAAAAAACGTTAGTTTTTTCTTCATCTTCTAAGCTTGTGGATTGTCATTATTAATTAATTATTGCAATCCAATTAATTAATACACATGATATATCTTAATTACATTAGCCAGAAATTAAACAATTTTTATTTTTTTAAAACCAACATTTTTTATTTTTTTATTATACTTGTGAATTATTATTTTTTACATATATACAATTCAATTGTTCATTAATTCTTCATGAGATGATGATATGTTGATTATATTATTCTTTGTATTTACTTTTTCATATTGCTGACATAATTTTAACAGAAATTTATTTGTTTTGAGCTAGTTTTTAATTATTATTATTATTATTATTATTATTATTATTATTATTATTATTATTATTATTATTATTATTATTATTATTATTATTATTATTATTATTACAAGGTTGTTTTTTCTGTTTCAGTTGTAATATTTTCATTTTCAATAATTCTTTCGAGAATAACCCATGAATCGTTTAAATATTAAAATATATACATAACCCAAAAGAATATTAAAATATAATTGATTTTTACAAGGGCAGAGATGAATATTCAATCCAGTCTTTAATACAATCTTCGTTCTGAAATACTTGCTATATACATAAGTATTTTTGGTATTATCTATTACAAGCTTATTTTATACATTACAATTAATGTGTAAGAAAAAAATATAATCAAATGGAATCTTATTTGAATCATATAATAGCGTAGTTTCACAATATTAATTTTTAATAATTTTTGCTATGTATAACTCAAAGTATAAATAATTAAAATGACGTGACTACTTAGGTTAAAATAACCTAAAAAAAGTGGAAGTAACATTTGAATTCACCCCTATATGTTCTCAAATTATATATACACTTAAAACACACTTTATTAACAATTTTAATTAATTTAGTTATAGTATCTTAAAAAGCGGAAGGAAAAAGTAAGGATTGGAGGTGAATTGGTTAAAGTAACCTAAAAAAAGACAGGTTCGACCCTAGATATTTTGAGGTACTAGACGAAATAGCACATTAAGATATTTTTCTTTGTAATTTATCAGCTATATGGACACTACTTCAGCCATTAATTTTGCATTTTTGACATAGAATCCTGGATGACGGCCTTTTTTGCCCACCCTTAAAGTCGGCCTCGAAAAAAGTACAAATGTTAATATTCCTTGTTGATTCTATAAGCAATAGATGTAGGTAGAGAAGAGAGTACAAGCAAATTAGTTGTTTAGTTTGTTTTTTCTTTGAAGTGAACATGTAAGCTTTAGTTGTCAATTAAGTGTATTTATTATTAATTAATTAGACTCTATACTATACTATACTATACGTTGTTAACACTCAATTATCTACAACAATTATTAGTGTATGCAACTTATCAACTATATGTGTGATTGCTATTGCAAGTACTTTATCTGTCATTTTGAGTTTGTACTATAAAATTTAAAAATTTCTCATATATTTAAATTTTATGGTGTAAATTCAAAAGACAGGGGGAGTATTAAGTTAATTAATTCTCCTAATGTTTATTTCTAAATGCACCAGTTACATTTTGGGTATATTTAGTGGAAAAGAAAATTGTGTCAGAGAATATGACAAAAAAAATGAGTATTTAGCTAAGATGCTGAGAAAATAAATTTATAAATGAGACTAATTTATAAAAATAGTAGGACCATTGTTAAAAAATTTAATACAAAATGAGTAAAACATACTAAAATGTAAAGGGGTGAAATTTATAAATGAAATTTACTTCTTACTATGTCATTGACTTCAAAAGTAAATTTTATTTTATAATAAAAAATAATATATTTATATTGCAAGAATATAAAGACAAAATAAATATTAAGGTATTGTATTATTTAATTTTTTTAGTCATATAGAAATAAAATACAATTTCATTTAAAGCATTCCGTAATATAATTTGTAATTTACATATACTTGCACTCTTTCTGTTTTAATTAAGTAATAACTAATTCACTTTTTTTTTTCTAACTTTGAACTTGTCCCACAAAAAATTGGTATAGTACAAGTCAACTACATTATGAATTATGAAACTAAGGCCAACTTGATTATAATAAGAAACAACAAGTCATGGCAAACTACTCATTTGCATGTACATAAACTTAATTTTATATAATTTATATTAATATGAATTTTTAGTGTCAGATATAAGGATAATCTGACAAATTTGTGTTATATTTATAAATTTAGTTTAAACAGTGTAAAAATAAAAGAACGTGATAAATTATATGATATATATTGAAGGGCTACCATTATTAATACTTAATTTTTTGTTTAAATTATTTTTTTTACAAATTTTAATTATAAATAGAAATAAAAAAAAAGGCTTATTACAAGAAAAGGGATGAATATAGAATCAATTTGTGGTTTGTGTTTATTCCTATAAGTTAAAATTACTCCATCTATTGCACCAAATTTGCTTCATAGGCAATGGATGAACAAACAAAGAATAGTGGGTATTTAAAAGTAGTCGTATTTTATGCAGAATTGAGAGTAATTTGTGTATGAGATGAAAATGTAAGTTGAATATATCGATAAGAGTTATATATTGTCCTTTTAAAATCATTTCAATCTCGCTCTTACTCTTTATTTCATTGAATTTGCATTATTTATATTTATAATGTGAAAACTTTTTGCTCTAAGTATTGCAAATTTAATAAGACGGAAGAAATATCTTGCAATTCCTAAGTCACCTGAAGGTTATGACACGTACAAAATAGGGTCAAAGCAATCTAGTTCATTTTTCGATCGAGTTTGAACTTTTTTCATTTTTGCGGGTCATATTAGTTTCAGATCAATTTCAGGTCATATCATAAGCTGATAAGTCTCCTTACAAGTAAAAAAAAGTTGCGTAATGTACATAGATATATTAATCGTTTATTTATTTATACACTTTAACTTAATATGTTTTAGAGATATATATTAATATGAGTTCAAATAAATTACCCCTAATTATATTGTTACACCTTATTTAATGACCATATTAAATCTATATTTTTTTAAAAAAATAAATATTGTATTATTAATGTGTGGAACAAAAAATAATAAAATTGGGTATAGAGTTGGTTATATAAAGTGATGGGTGGTATGAATTAGGTTCCCTTAGTAGTTTTGGTGTAATCTTCACGTCTTTTTTCTTGTGTTTGAGTGACCAATAAGTTGGACACTGCTTTTTTCATATTACGGCTGGCCATTTTTATTAATTATTTATTTATGTAAGTATAAATATCCGATTTGAAATATTTGGTTCATAGATTCAAAGAATTTGGTATTTTAAATTTTAAATCAGTTAGTCTCCTGAGAAATTGTTTCTTCGAGAGATATTTTTCAGGCCTAGTCCATCAAAGCTTATTTTCTACTCTTACTTCACATTTTTTAAGAGTCAACCCAATAAAAGACGGTCTCTCAAAGAGACCGTCTCTCACAAAAATTGTGATTTTAAGTTTAATAAAGTGTCTATTATTGCTTACATGTGATTTATCGTACATCGTAGAAAGACAAATGTTTATCACTTTATGAGCTTTAGGAGTTAAAACTACTATTTGTTGTATGGTTTGGTAATGAATCTTCTTTGGGCTTGTTAGTTAGCTAACTCTTTTCTTTTATTGGGTACCGTATTAAACTCATTTGTTAGATTCTATCATGGTTTTAGATTTCGAATTGTTGTTGAGTGGCCTTTATAATTATAACTGAACATTATGTTCCTTTTCAATGAGATTCGTAACCCTTCCAAGGACACTCACATGTGAGCAACTAGGGAGAATGTTGAAGTGCTCATTGTTGCTCGTATGTGAGTTGGCCCAATATCACGATACGTTACTTTACAAACTTGACGATCAACTCCTACTACTAGTCTCTTACCAATTCATTTTAGTAGTAAACCTCCTTTGAACTTGTAAATGTCACTATCAGTAACAAATATAATAAAACAGATTAAATAATTCAATGCTTTTTAATTTTGTAGGCAAAAGGGTGAATCCAATTAGCCTAAAATAATACTCCCTCCGTTTCCTAATGTTATTCCCATTTAGAATATTCTATTTTGAAAAGAGAAATTTGATTAACATTTTTAAGACATATATAGAAGACAAAATATATCCATGTGAGATCTCGTTAGATTCGTCTTAATGTATACTTTTTATTATATATTTTTTATGATTTTTTATGATGCATATTTAGAGATATTTAGGCTCAAAATTTACATTGAAAACTGTGCAAAAAATATGGGAAGAACATTTGAAAAGAGTAAATAATAGGGGTACACTCCCAAGTAAAAGTGAGTTATAATAAGCTTATGATTAGTTGTTCCATCCATCCATTAAATGTAGTCCCACGTGCTTTTATTCTCTTCTATAATGATCCCTCTTTTCTTCCTTTTTGTTCCAAATTGATATGCTCACAAGGGACACTATAATTTTATTTATTGTTTCACTAATCATTTACATAATTTTCATCATAATCAATTTGCCTCTTGGATTTATATATATTTTTTCTAAGATATTTTCATTTAAAATGGAAAAGTGTAGATATTAAAAAGTAACATTATTATCATCGTTATCATCATATCTAGTGTATTTCGCTTATAGAAAAGGGTAATGAGTATCCTAATATAGTTAGATCACCAACAGGTCAAAGACGTGTTAGATGAAATCTAAATCCAAAGTCAGTCCTAGTGAACACAACATTTACTTTGAACGTTCGACTTGATAAATTTATTTTTGATCGAATTTCGACCAGTTACATATAATTTTTCTGAAAGTTATTTTCGTTTAACCTGAAACACCAATCTCAATGTATCGAATGCAAGAAAAGGGTTAAATTTAGAAACTAATTATAGTAAATGATTTATAAAACATAATCCATTTTCAAACTACAATTTATACCAACCATATGTTAATAATAACTAAACAAATAAAGGTTAATTCCAACCCAAAGAAAAACTAACATTAATTATTGTAGTATATATATAAATGAAGAGATTAAAATGAAATTTAATAAAAATAAAATAAAAAAAATAAAAAAATAAAATTCCATTAATATAGAGATTCCTTAGCCATCAACCATGAAGTTGTCATCACTTGGTATAATATGGGGTTTGTTTATTTTAATAGTTTTTGTTAATGATATTTATGCCAAGAGACCAAAGTTTGTGGCCGGTCCATGGAAACCGGCTAGGGCAACTTTTTATGGTGGCACTGATGGTTCAGGAACTTTGGGTAATAATAATCACTTATTTTTTATGAATTATTTTATTGTTAAATTATTATATATTATTAACACATATTATTTTATAGTATATAATAAAATATGCATTTGGAATTTTGGATTTTTTTTTTTTGATTTGAGAGCAGGCTAGAGAAATCCTACGGACAAGGAGAGATGGATTTAATCCTTGTTGTAGATAGTAGAATTGAATTCTTGTTAGTTATTACAAAGGTGAAAGGAAAAAATCTTAACCATTAAAATAAGCGGCCAAGAATCTAGAAATGGAAGATAATTTGTGGTTTTGTAGGTTTTAATAAATGCGGAAATACTATGTCCCTTGTAATTCGTAGTTGGGTGAATGGTATAATTAGGATGTGGAAAAAATGCGTGGATGATATAAAAAGAGTAAATTAAGATATAGATGAAATTAAAAAAAAAGTAAATTGAATGAATATTAATGAGAATTTCATTAAGAAATTGGAGTAAAATTATTTAAAATAAATAATGTAAAATAAGTGAGGTAATTTTGAACGAAAATTAAAAGACACATTATAAGAAATAGAAGAGAGTATAAATCTCATTAACTATAGACGGTTTATAGCATAGACTGGTGTAATGGGTACGCTCATTTTTGCACTTTTCAAAAATAACAACTGAAATTTCCATTGGATTTGGCTGCTGAGAGTGTTGTCTATGCCATAGACGTTATAAGGATGGTAAGCCTACATAAAATGTGTAACAAGTTATTGGTTTGATTATGAATTTATATTGTCCATTCTGAACATGAAATAGGCATGTGATGGGCTCATACCATGGTTAGACGATCTCATAAGACTTGTTGAGTTAAATTTTAAACACAAATTCTTGTAAGAGAGTTTTTTTGAGAGACCATCTCTGATTAGGTAGAGACCTATAAAGAAAATACATATTAAGAGTAGGTTATAAGCTCTATAGACTAGATTTGAGAGTCGTCTCTCAAAAAGACGGTCTTTCGGAAAACTAGTTGATTATCATATTTATCAATCAATTATATACAAGCACATACATAAAAATCAATTTAATTTTAAATTTAAATTTGAATAGAGGGCGGGGCATGTGGATATGGAGACGTAGTGACCACAGAAGGAAAAGGATATGGGACTCAAACAGCAGCTATAAGCACAATTATGTTCAAAAATGGGGCTGGTTGTGGGTCTTGCTATGAACTCAAGTGTGAAGATCATACTAAGGGTTGCAAACCCGGCGCACCCTCGATCACCATCACTGCCAACAACGTGTGCCCTGGCGGAGGGTGGTGTGCACCACCACAAGAGCATTTTGATCTCACTCAACCTGCTTTTCGTCAAATTGCTGATCTCAATGCCGGTGTTATACCACTTCAATACCGAAGGTAACTGATAAATACTTGTATCATCATTATATCCAGTGTATTTCGCTTATGCAAATCATGATCAGAGTATACAAATTACAACTTATCGAGAATCTAAGGTGTATTCTCCATAACTTGCTATTTACGACAATGCTAAAGCCATATTATAACAATTTACACCAAAAATAAAAATCGTTGCTAAAAACCTCCATCGAATATGCCTACCAATTATTATGTATGTTGTCTAATGTTATAGGTCACGTCTTTCTTTGCTCCTACTATAGAATCATGTTCGACCTACCTTTTCCTCTATACATATAGAGGAAACGGTAGGTTGAACACGACTTATACATCAAGGGTGAAGAATGACTTACAAAATTAGATTTTACAACAAAACTTTTGAAACCAATCATTCAAAACAAACCTGATGACTCAAAATCTACCCGACCTTTTGTAACCAATTCTGATTTGACCCGACTTCAAAAATGATTTACAATTTTGTAAAAAAACAATGTGGACAACAAAACCCATTTTCAAACCGACCCGAAACACCTAATTCAAAACCAACCCGATAATCGGAATGAACACCTCTAGAAATTATTCTCACAAGTCACAATAACTTCTTGTCACGTCGGCTTCTGATAACATGTTCAGGTGATGGTTGAACATCTAATTTCTAATAAAAAAACTAATATAAAATTGAATGAAATGCAGAGTTCCATGCATAAGAACAGGAGGAATAAGGTTCACCATATCACCAAATTCAAACCCCTACTTCTTGATGGTGTTGATATGGAATGTAGCAGGTGCAGGAGATGTTGAAAGGGTACTTATAAAAGGAAATAGGGGCAAACCTTTCATAGAAATGAAGCGCAATTGGGGTCAATACTGGGACACTACAAAGAATTTGGTAGGTCAATCACTCACCTTTAGGGTCACTACCAGTGATGGGAAAAAGTCCACTTCTTGGCATAGGGTGCCCGCCAATTGGCAGTTTGGTCAAACATACGAAGGAAAGAACTTCAAATGAACATCGGGTATAACTTTTTTGATTACAGGGTAAACCGAGGAAAGTGGGTAGGTGGGTAAATGGGTTTTTTTCCGTGAAATATCTAGTTGGAACAAAACCCGATTCTCACCCTGTAAAACTTTGCCTTGGGTGTATCTTTGTTCATGTTCATAGTAAGTAAATGAAATTTGATTGGTGTTTTTGTGTTTTATAAAAGAATATAATAATTAATGATAATGTGGTAAAAGTTATGGAAATGAATTTATTGGGATTCATTTAAGAACTTCAAATGAAGTCGATGCAAAGTATGGTCTTTATTGTATCATTGTCCATGGTCATGATAAAAACTCAAAATCTAATTTTGTATTTTTAAGATACTATTTTGATACAAAAGTTTAGAAAAGAATAATGTTATTGCCGCAAAAATTATCCAAAGGAATTTCTCAATATTTACACAACGGACTGAAAATTTTGAAAAAAACAAATCGAAAACTCGAGAACACAAAAAACTAAAAAGCTACATTATGACTAATCTGCAAGGCTACATTATGACTAATCTGCAAGGTTGGACATGTAGTGATGCAGCAACTGAAGTTGTGCCGCTCGACGCGGGTGATGCTCTTTGAGTGAGTTATAGTTCTTCGAACATGAACAAAAATGTGAAAGGATGTGTATGGCGTACCTGTAGAAACATGGCAATATGATTCAGATCGCATACATTCCGGTACAGAATCATATCGAAGATGGCTCGTTGCATTAATTAAGCTTGTATAAATATTAGACCGTCTTTCTACTTGATTGGATCCGCCCTCATTGCACAACAGTCCAAGCATGTCCATCACTGCCCTTTTTCTGCTTCTTTTTCTTCTTCTGTTCCTCTCTTGTCTCTGTTCTTCCATCATTTCGTTTAGCAAGCCGTGCGCGAATTTCCAGCAGCTTCGTTTTAGCATCTCGAAAAGGTGCATCAGACTTCATGGCCATTAGTTGCTGAAAAAGGAAATTTTGATATAGCAAAATAGTCAGTGTTCTTGCGATCATCATCATGTCAATGTAATATAATGCATGTATACATACCTTAAGATGACCCATTGCAGCAAGGTTAAAACCAAGTGTGTCTTTGCAATCCTGGGACATATCCACAGGTCAGCATCCATATCATGCACTTGAAAGAAACAAGCGACCCAAGAGATAAAAGCAGACCGTCTCAAACTCTAAAGTTCTTATACTGTATCTACCGCATATTACTCGATCATATAAGATCATAGCTGTGTGAATAATTGCATATGCAATGGAGGAACCGAGCAGATTATGAAGGGAGAAGGGGAGACCGTAAGAATTGCAGCAAGTACAACATTGGTAGTTTTTTAAAGATGGGGCAAAAGGGTGTAGTTTTGATGTAATATCAAGTCAAGCTCATGTTCATGGTAAAGATGGGCACGTTTTTTTGAGCAGCTCTTTAACACATTTTTGGAAAATTCAAGTGTTGAATAGTGGATCAATTTCTGAAGTTAGAGTTTTAATTTAGGAAAGTAGTGTTTTTTTTGGTTAACAAGTAGCCATTTTATTTCTTTTTGGTAAATAGAGAAAATAAACAGTGCAAACTACAAGCCTGCTACACTATGCATGAATTGACTCTACATTATCAACGGTGTATAAAAAAACGAGGATATAGGATACCTTCACTCTTCCATGCAGGACATCTTTAAGATTAGTCAAGACTGGTCTTGCTGAAGGTGTGCTAATTAGCTGGTGATAATTTGTCTGCAACAATACTATTGCAACCCTGCAGATGAGTTCAACCTGCATTTGCAAAGTATGGAATCAGTTCATCTGCACCAAGTTATAGACTATTTTACAAGCAATAAAAAATAAATCGCAGATACAGCTAAGAAATTATGCACTAACGGAAACTTAATAGCAAATTGCATGATCAAGTGAATTTTTCCATGCATAATGTTTGAAAAATAACATTCAAACGTACAAGAGGTGAAACTAGATATCATAAAGCAAGTCGGAAACAATAGCAGTTCAGCACCAAGATGATGCAGAGTTTTAGAGTTTAATAAATGTAGTGAGAAAAAAAAGGTAAGAAAAGAAAATGACTAAAAAGTAAAAGGTAAAAAAGATAAGAAAGGAAGGGCTTTGGTATTAATAATTATATGTTTCTGGGCTTGAAAAAATCATTTGGGCGGAACTAGTGTCACACGATTCGCAAGGAAGTTTTTGATTTCAGGTAACTATGAATACGCAGACACACACACATATATGCTCAATGAAGGCGGAACTAGTGTCACACGATTTGCTACTTGCTCGAGAATTGAAAAAAACGAAATACGATCGGGTTTGGGCTCATTCTGAGCAAATCGAGAATTCAAAAAATCGAACTAGATAGTGAAATATGTTTCACTGGGCTGAACACAAACACATACATCACAAAACTTTGGGAATCGGGACTGGCTAGCAAGAGCAAAAATATGTTTTGTGTGTGCACATCTGTGTATGTTGTGTGCATGCACATGTG
Source organism: Amaranthus palmeri (assembly GCA_019776075.1). NCBI lineage: Eukaryota > Viridiplantae > Streptophyta > Magnoliopsida > Caryophyllales > Amaranthaceae > Amaranthus > Amaranthus palmeri. The sequence goes on along the minus strand of JAAKBH010000271.1, from coordinate 1,618,684 downwards.
TCTCATGCGTGTACTCAGAGAAGCTGTGTGCACATTCTTCTCTATAATGAATCATGAGTGTGTATAGGAGTGCGCAGTGGTTCATTGGTTGTAAACATAACACGAAGTCCCATCAAAGAAGTAACAGATAAAGCCTTTTTCCATGTTATCCCATTCTTCAGAATGTTGAGGGTAAAAAGTTCGAGTCTTATCGACAAAAGTTCTGTGTTTAGTTGTCTCGGAGAAGAGAACGAGAATCACAATACAATTTTCCATGCATTTAGAAACTGAAGAGATCACTGCCAATCTTGTAATAGACTGCAAATATATTGGACTCCTTGTCATACTTCCATAAAAGACATCATATGTGAATAGTGACAAGATATTGAAAAGGTTAAAAAAAATCAAGAGGCATAATGATCGATGTCAACATATGATAATATATGATATAGGTAAAAGAATGTGATCCAGCATCAATTTATATACCCCAGCAAACCATATATTAAGATACTTCTCAAACAAAGTACTATAATATTAAAAATATAGATTTATGGCACAATCCATTTTACACTTGACTGTTACCCGCGTTTTTACACTATGAGGCATGGCACAATTTTTCGTTACGTATCTATTTCTCAAATTATAATATAGATTTGTCTGCAGAAAATATTGTAATGAGAATCTATTGTTGCCAAGAAATAAAAACATACTATCTATTTTGAAAATTATTTTCCCAAAATTTCAAAATCCCAAGGAAAACTTGGTTTTAAGAGTACATACATGTTCCATTTCAATGATAAAGAAAACATAGCCCATAAAAGAGGTATAAAAGATGAGATGACCTTTTGGAAGAAAAAGAAAAGAGATAACTACCATTAGTTTCTTTTCAACAAGCTGTTGAAGACACTCCATTTTCCTACTTTTTTGTTTTACGAGGTTTTGAACCTAAGCTTAACTAAAACTTAAATTTTAAAAACTAGCCATTAACAAAATTCCATTAAAAATTATAAACCAAAAACACCAATTAAACTAGTTGAGTCTAAATAACATAACATATAGCACAGTTGGAAAATTTCTCTCTTGAGAAGTAATAGTCTAGTAGAAAGTACTTTAGAAAAAGGATAAGTGATCTGACCCTTTCAGAATCTGTGGTCCAGTTCTTCAAAAAAGAAAGAAGTTTTAAAGCATCAGAAAATGGTAACGCCTGCAAGCAATATGAAATGCAGAATTAGAAAAGCCATTTACTCAATGAAAAAACCCAATAAACCTAACTTGGTAAGCGTGAATCATTTGACATAACAAAGAACATCTTAGTCGCTAGATAACTTATGAATTTAAAAAAGTGATTCAGAAGTGTTAGATAAACCACAAACACGAGTACATACAAGTAAAGTCTGCTCTAGATCATTGGGCTGGACTTTAGAAATTGAGCGAAGAACGTAATCAGACGGTGAAAGCCCAAGCATGAGTATATTGGGCTGAAATTTCGCTGCAGTTCCCCTTGTTTTTTCCTCCTGCACATCACAACGCATGAATCAATTATTTTGAATTCATTCTCAACACAAAAATAAATGTAACAAATTTGTGCACACATAAATACACATTGAGGAAGAGCCTTTCAAGGGGATCTCTCCTCAACATCTCAAATAGAAAGAAAATTTAGTGACACATATCATTTGACTACTATAATGTTATGAACTTGCTGTAAGATTGGAACCTCAGGAAACAAGAGTGACCATATTTCAATATCATAGAACTGATAGGACAATGCTACATCCATGTATCAAGAACAACCCAGCAATTCATATACCTCGTATTCAGCAATCCTCTTTAATTCAGCCTCTGCCATATCCAATGATTCAATAATCAAGTCGGTTGCCGTTAATGTTTCCTGAGTTTTCCTTCCTGCTGATGCAACAGCACCCTCCTCTGGAAGTTCATCTTTAGAGGCATATATGTTTTCAGATGCACCGTCAATGTCAGCCTCAAACATCTCCTCTAACCTTTTTTCTTTCTCTTCCTGCAAAGGTGTTAATGATAGTTGTCAAAACAAGCTAAAAGTTTACCTTAAGGCTCACTATCAGACAAATGTGCCGGTTATAAAGGTGTACCTCGATGAAAAATGGTTCATCAGTGCGATCCCAACGCCTTATTGACCTATCATGAGATCCTGTGACAACAAAATCACCACGACTACTGAGTGCAAGACACCATATCTCAGCATGATGTCCTTCAAGGGTTAAAAGCAATTCAAATTTATCAGCATCCCAGTACTTCAAAAGCCGGTCCTTCCCAACACTAAATACATAGTGAGTGTTAGGTACAAATTTCACATCCATGACACTGTCACACGGGAAAAAGAGACCAACTTGTCAGCTAAAGCACCAAGAACACATACAATGCCTTTTGTCAAAAACATTAAGGGGTTAAAATCTACCTGTCAGCATGGGCAAAAATTGATTTATGGCAGTCACCGAAGTCTAAACCCCAAATCTTTAAATTCTTGTCAGTGGACCCCGTAACTATCAGGTCCCCATCAGATGATATATCCATACATAATACAGGTAATTTATGACCATATAATGTAAGGAAGAATTTGAGTGTATCCACGAAGAATACCTAGCAAAAACAAACACACGTCAGAAAAAGAGCAGACGATACAGTACGAGACCAGGAAGACCTCAATATTGTAAAGCAACAATCTAATCTAAGCATATGAAGTGCAGTAAGATTAAATATAGATGCAATCACATAGCAAACGGAAGAAAACAGAATAAAATATACTTATATGTGAGAGTACAATTAGGCATAGGCGCATAGCAAATAGAAGAAAATATCAGGTCAAACTAACCTTCACCGTGCAGTCCAACAATGCAACTGCAATATACTTCGCATCTGGGCTTAAAACAACCTTTAAGACATCATCGTTCATTTTCATTGTTCTCACATTTGACACCGTCAAGCGTTTTAAGGCCTGTGAGCATGAGTAGCAGCATCGTAAGTGATATACACGCCTATAATTACCAATTTAACATATATATGACAGAAAATAAACTTTTATTAGAGCTATTATTATCGCCAGATAACATCTGATTGTGCAGAGGAAGATGCGATAACATCAACAAGTATACAAGTAGAAGAATAACAGATTCGGTAGTGCAAGAATGGTGAATAGGCTCCAAAAGAAGATAAGATGTATCCAATTCAGAATTTTGGTAGTAGAAAAGAAGTATCTCGCATATATGATCCAATCCAATATAATTATATACAATCAAACATAATTCCAGGTCAAAGAAGCTGTTGATGAATAAGTTCACACAATGTCAATGATCTGGTTGATACTTGAAATACCTTATCACCCAGAAATTAACGGCTTAAGCTTCAATTTGAAAATTGAGATCCTCAATAGAGCAATTAACCACCAGTTCATTTCAATCAAAAAAAAATTAATAAATAAAAGCAATAGCACAAAACTCTTGGATCCTCAACGGAGGAGAAATTATCAAAAACTAGATAAAGCAGTGTAGCAATTGTATAAGTATCATATAGCCAAAACAATTGAAAGGTCTGAAATGTTTTTTTAAAAAAAAATGAAACGAAAAACAAACAAGACAAAATGTTCAATTATAAACAGGAATTTTATTAGTGCAAACCTAAACAATTACTCCCCCCGTTAAAATGTTAAATTTTCCATTTGTAGAGACCCAAAACAGTTGTATTTTTCTAATTGTATAGTACAAAAGCATCTTATATGGTAATTAAATTTACATATATGGCAAAATGCATTACATAAATGTTATTATCTTACTTTTTATCACTTGACAGATTCACACTTTATATGGGACAGAGGGAGTAACAATTTGCAACGACATTGATGAGAATTTAAGCAAAAAAACAAGCATAAACAAAAGAGGACTCACATCACCAGACTTCTTCGACTTGCGATACTCCCAAAACTTAACATCATGGTCTGCACTACCCGTAACAAAACCACTTTTGTCAGGCAAACTGGCAATTGATTGAATAGAACCTCCATGAGCCTCCACTACCTCAACGCATGTGGCACTAGCAACATCTATAATTTCAATTGTTCCACCTTTAGTTCCAACAAGTGCGTACTTATTGCTTGGTTCACCAGGTACAAACATACTACAAAGCCCAAAACCGGAATCAATTGTTCGAAGACAGTTACAAGTGCTGGGGTTCCAGATCTTTACCGCATTGTGACTAGTTGACAATAAAAGAGAGTTATCCGGGCTAAGACTAAGACTTCTAACATCAGAACGATGACCTTGGAGCTCAATAGCTTGTGTCTGTGAACTTGAATCACTTCCTACAGAATAAATTTCTATCGAATTGTTATTCAATGATAAGGCCAATGTGGCCAAGGAATTCTTCGGGTTAATTGGACAAAAAGAAGTGGAGCATATCTTCTTTCCACACCTTAGAGTTTGAAGAAGCTTAAAGACATCAGAGACTACAATATTTAAACTGCTCTCCTCTACTGCCATAGAGGGGTGTTCATCTCCATTCTCCGTAGAATCCGCCACATCTTTAGAAGTTTTATTATCTTTCTTCCCTTTCTTTTCCTTCTTTCGGTTAACCCTACGCTTAGCTTTACGCTTGGACTCAGCATCATCTAACATACGATATATCTCCACTGTCTTACCAGCCACTTGGCATGCTAAAAGATTACCAATCTTATTAAATCTTAAATTTGCAACTCGATCCTTGGTCATTCTCTGAATTTCACCAAAGTGTTTCAAGACTTCCCACTTGTTAACAGCTGATGTATGACCATTATTTACAGACTCAGTATGTTCAGAGCTTACTAAAGGTACTCTACCTTCCAAATCATGCTTGATCACAGTATAAAACCGAAGTTCAAGGTCTGATGAGCCAGTGACCACAAACCTCTCATCCGGATCACAGTCTATTGACCAAATTTCACTATGATGGCCACTAACAATTTGCATACAGTGTTGGGTATCCAAATCCCAAACTCTAACAAACTTGTCCTTTGAAGAGCTAACTAACTTTTTCCCAGAATCCAAAAAAAGCAAGTCTGTCACCTATACATGGAAACATACAAATCAAGAAATTAAAAAAAAAAAAAAAAAAAAAGCATCACTAATTACAAACACAAATTCAAAGACCCCAAAACAGCTTTCCATGAATTCAAAGATCAAAACAAAATACATTCAAGAATAATAAGAACCTGATCACGGTGTCCACGAAGACGATAAAGGCCAGTCTCACCCACCACATCCCACAAGATAATATCATTATCTTTGCTACCAGAAGCTAACATCGATCCAGTTTTATTGTATCGAAGAGCTGTCACAGCCCCTTTATGCCCATTTAAAGTTGTTTCACAAGTTCCCTTACCCAAATCCCATATTCTTATGCTCCCATCTACATAGCCAACTGCTACCTGAAAATAAATCACCAGAGAAACAAAACATGAAGAATTTCAAATGCAAAAGCAGCATGAATTGAACACTTTCAATTACTAACACTTCCAATTTCAAAAGCTAAAGCAGCATGAATTGAAGATTATAAGTGCATGTTCTACACCAACTGTTATTATTATGCACACCCAAGCACTGTCCGAATCTATCAGCTCCGCTACAGTTATACTATATAAACATTCATTTTGCACTTTTTCAAATAATATACCCTCTTCTAAAGCTTCCCTTCATCACCATCAGTAATTTATACAAACATCTATCTCAACCCAAGTATCCCAATCTCACCCAAATCAAAATAAACATCTTCCTGTAATACTCTTGAACCAAAAATAGCTAAGGTTCTATGTTTTTCTACCATTTTCCTTTTACTATTATCCTTCATTCTAGGCCTAGACAACTCAACTGGCCTCCTCGATGAAACAGGTCCGCAGTTTACTCCAGTAAACGAACTCCCAGCTCTGCCGGAAGTATAAAATGACTCCACTTTAAATGTCTTAGCCTGACCTACAGGCTACAACTACTGCTTCAAATATCAATTTCCATGATTGGAACATTATTCAGCATCAAATTCAAAGTCAATTTTCACATATCAATTTCCTTTGCTTCAACTATCTAAACCAGCATAAAAATTCCCCTAAATTCAACATTAACGAAAAAATGAACAGTAAAAACAAAAATCAAAAGAATCCCATTTCAACACAATACAAAAACAGTAAAAAGAAAACAATACCAATGAAGAAGACGGAGAAGAGACAATAGATGTAACGGCAGGAGAAGGACCATGAGAAGGCGGAGAAGGAGTTAGGGTTTTGGAGCAAACAGCTTGACGAACATGCCAAACAGCTACTTTATCAAGAGCAGGAGAAAGAAGGAACTTTCCAGAAGAATCATAGCAGATGTTTGATTCCAAAGAAGCAATAACACCAAATGCTGCCGCATGCTCGTAACGAAGGTAAGATTTCACCATGGAAACAGTGGCGAGCGGCGACGGTGGAGTTTTCAGTGAAATGTGCGTCTGTTGTCGATGAAAGACTTAGGGCATCTGGTATTTATATGTATGTTTTAAAATTTAAAGGGAAAATAACGAAAAAACAAAAAAAAAAAACACACAACACACAAAAATGTTGCACCCCGGATTCGAACATGGAAATCTTTGATTTCGATGCATTTGTATCGTGACTAGTGGTGTTCAATGGGTCGGGCCCCCATTTTGAGCCCTTATTTGACCCGTTTTTAGGAGGGCTTTGTAAGGGGCAGGTTGAAAATGGGTCGGGCCGATAATGTGCTATACTATAATTAAAATGAAGCGGGCTATAAAAGGCTCAAGGGTCGATAGAGTACTTTGTGATATAAATAGATATCTATATATTAACAGTAAGTCTCATGGGAGACGGTCTATTCTATAGACGGAATCCATGAAGTCCAGCCCAAAATATAACATAGTATATTAGGGGTTATAATAAATTATTTGGGGTTATAATACCTTATATTTGGGGTTATAGAATAGTATATTCGAGGTTATAATACCTTACATTTAGGATTATAACATAATATAATTGATATTATAATAAAAAAAATCAGTTAAGGGAAATGGGTTGGGCCAATTTTGTGGTCTATCCTATAGACCGTCTCTTGTGAGATTTTGTGATATATTAATATAGTATTTAGGAAGACAACAACTAAAACGGCCTAAAATGACAAATGAGAACATCATCAAGCAGATAGAGTACTTTTGTTGAGTGTTCCATCCAAATGTCTGTGAAACTCATCATCATCATCCTACTCAGTGTATCCCTTCATACAAAAACTATGATAACTGTCCATGAAACTATTAGTGAGAATATCTACTAGCCAAAGGGACAAGTGTCTACTTCAAAATTAGGCATCCAAATCCAATAATGATATAAAGTAGAAACACTAACATTGCCATTAATGCAACTAGGTATGTGACATGCATCTATAGAGCTTGGTTAAGAATACATAATGATGTGGATGCACCACATAGACATTGATTTCAAGACTAACCAAACAATACACATGAACCTTTGAAATGCCATTTTAAAGCCACTTAAAAGTGCCAATAATACTTCTTTTAATTGAGTGAAAAGGGTGGACTTTTAGTGCATATATTCACTCTCACCTTTTTTTAGCTAAAAGCATGAAATAAACAAAACCACATGTAAAGCCTCCCCATTAAACAATAAGTATTAAATTATTTTTCTTTTCATATGTTAGTAATATATAATCTATACATATAATTTTATGTTAAAGCCACTCATATCATGCAGGTTTTTTTCTGTTCGAGGGATAAAAATCGACTGCTTTCCTCTAGTTCCCTCTGTAAAAGGAGTACGAGTATGAATTGTCCGTCAACTTATCTCACCCAAACCCTACTCTCAAGCGGGATATTTAGTATGTACAATGATGATATAATTTTATGTTCAATAAAAAATTCAATGTTAACATGTCCAATAATATATGTTGAATCATCACAAGAGAGAATGAATGTGTTATGAATAGGTCAATGCCTCTATATTCTTTGAGTCCAAGTTATTCATCTTATATTAAGTTACATGACTTAAATCCTATAAAATAAAGTGGCCATCTTCCTTTGCTACAAAGTTATTAACTTAAAGCATTTTACTTTTATGTTAGTTTTTTGGTTGATTTTTGGTTTTAATCGTATTTATTGATCTAAAAAAATCAAAAAGAAATTTAGATAATTGACTTTTCAATTAGCTAAATAAATTGATTTTTATGCAAAATAAAAAACTACTTTGATTGACTTTCTTATATTGACTTTTTCTTTAACAACCCATTTTTCTACTTAATAACCAAAATTTAATATATATTTTCATCAAAAATTGTCTAAAAAACTAACTTGTTTAACTAATTTTAAAATTAACAAAAATAAATAATACTTCCAATCGAACAAATAGCCACTAAAAACATTAATAGTCAAAAGTCAAACATCCTTTAATTTTTTTTATTGAACTTAGCCGACTATCTAGGGCCCCTCGAAATAAAAGGCCTCAAATATACAATTGTGCTATTCACGTTCGGTTCCGAGCAACACTTTTTAAGTGTTTTGTTTGTAAACCATTTTTATATTTAAAGTAATTTAATGTTACAATACTTTTTGTCTTAATTTTATTTTTCTTGATGTGGAAAATTTTAAACTTTTAACAATTAAGTGGCTCATTTTTTAATAAATTCTCCAAAATATTTGCTCTGCCCCCTGTATTAACGAACTACTAATTTTCCACAAACCTCTACAACTTGGGTAGTATTTTTGACTTATACTCATATCCAAGTTGAAGTACTCCCTCCGTTCATAATATTTACTACTGATAGTGACATTTTCCCACACAACATGCTACATCTAATAGCTAGTATTATGAAACGAAGAAAGTATATTAGAGGGATTTGGGAATTTCAAGGAGTAATTGAAGGATTTAAAAGGGGTTATGAAGTCAATTAAAAAGGAGTATGAAGAGTAAGGATGGGTTTATAGGATCAAAGTGAGTAAGATATTATTTCTATGGTTCCTGCCTTTCTGGGGACCTGTGAGAAAATAAAAAAGGTCCTTACTTCCTTTAATTGAAGCATTGGAAAGTCCACTATCATTAGATTTTTTTTTTTTTTTCAACAAGGAGAAATCTTTAATTATTTAGGCTAAATCCAAAAGGAGATATGATAGAATGCAAGAAAGGGACTAAATAAGAATGTTAGGTTTTGATTTATCAAAAAAAGTTGCAGCTTTTTTCATTCTAACATCATCTCAAAAGCTGAATCTTTAAATAAGATTTGGCATCAATCAAAGAAAGCTGAAATCTGACTACCCTTTTGAGTCATCTTCTTTGATATTCCTCAGCAGATAAGAATTTTGCAGACCTATTCAACTGTTTTGCTTTATTGGGTTTTTACCAATTTTCATTCTGGTGAATTTTCAATCTTTTTTGGTGTATAGTTATGATGTTTGCTTTGATGGGTTTTCACCATTTTTTCTTTCTTGAATTTGTGTTTGAATTTCCTCAGCTGGGTTGTTGTCATTTTAACTTTTACCCTTTTCAATTCACCATTTACCCATAACCCATGTATGGGAAGTTGCAGATTATGTTTGTTATCGAGCTTAATCAAAAATAACCTCTTTGTTATCATTAGCATCAGTTCGTGGGAGCTACCTACTTCTGATTGTTGAGGCCCCACGATATGTTATATAAACACTGGTGACATGGAGTGATAGAATGGAATGTTGTTTCAATCCATTACTTCATCATTATCACTTTTTTAACTTCAAACAAATCAAAAGATTTAGATTGGATTTTGTTGTTTGTTTTGTTTTCTGTTACTTTTTGGGTTTGTTCTCTAGTACCATTAGTCATATCTAAATTTGTATGCAATTTAAGCAATACCATTCTTATAAAAGGAGTATTTTTTTTATTGTATTCTGTATAAATTCATAGTTTTGCTGTTTTTCATACTGGATTTGGTAATAAAAGTCCCCCAAATGCACCATCAAACAAATCTATGGAGATTTGTGAATGTTTTGTTTGTATGAGCTTTTGTTTTGATAAATGGGATAAGTATGAGTTTTGGGTCCAGTAATCCATAGTATATGGGGGGCACAAAAAACTGTCTCCAATGTACAACTTGCACCAGCTATTGTGGGAGAAAATAAACCAAAAAAATACAACTGTTTGTGGTGCCTAATGTCTAGGAACTAGGTAATAATCATATTTTTTTCTTTAGATTTTGTTAGAAAATGGGGTTTGGTGGAACTACCATTTCCCACTTTCTGTGGATGGACCCTCACTTGAAGGTTAAAGACTTATTTTTGATGATTTTGTCTTCTTACATATAGATTTTCTTTTATTTTCATTGATATATTTTCTGTTCTACAGTTGATGATTGTGGTGGAATGATTGTTGTATTCTGAGAATCATAACTCAACCGGAAACCTTAGAGAGTCTTATGTATGTCTGGTCCTGTGGCGATTGCCGAAAATGGTTTAGTTTTGTGTCCAACGAGAACCCAATCGCTTGATGCTATTGCTTTGAATGTGAAAGAGAACAACCCTTCTACCTCAAATGGGAACATATCTCGTACTTCTTCGATGGCTTCCGCCTTTCGGGTGGGAGAGATTTTATTGGCAAACGGAGAGTCTTATTCGGGATCATTGCTTGGAAATGTGCCGGAGGGTTCTGGGAAATATGTATGGCCTGATGGTTGTGTTTATGAAGGGGAGTGGAGAAGAGGGATGAGGCATGGGTGGGGCAAACTTAGCTTCCCTTCTGGAGCAGTTTACGAGGGTGAGTTTTCAGGTGGTTATATGAGTGGTCAGGGAACGTATACGTGGGTGGGGCATATGACTTACAAGGGCCGATGGAGACTGAATGTTAAGCATGGGTTAGGATATCAAACTTACGCCAATGGGGATGTCTTTGAGGGTTCTTGGATACAAGGATCTCCAGAAGGACCGGGAAAATATACATGGGCTAACGGAAATATTTACTTGGGAAATATGAAAGGGGGGAAAATGTCGGGAAAAGGAAGTCTAACATGGATTAATGGAGATATGTTTGAAGGTAGTTGGTTGAACGGAATGATGCATGGATTTGGAGTATATACATGGAATGATGGTGGTTGTTATGTCGGAACTTGGACTCGTGGATTGAAAGACGGGAAGGGTGCTTTTTATCCGAGTGGTAGCAAACTTCCTGCTGCCCAAGAGCTTTACTTGGGCGCTTTAAGAAAACGAGGGTTGTTGCCGGATTTAAAGAAGCAAAGCCAGGTGTCTCATCTTCATCAAGCATCCTCAGTTAACTTGGAAAACGTCAAGGTTGGCAGGAGCCGTGCATCTCGTCGCCTTCCGTCTGATAAGTTTTCAAAAGGGAATATATTAGACTTAGAGCAATCTCGGGAAAAAAACGTATCGCTTGAGAGACGTTGGAGCCTCGAGGTCTCAATTGAGCAGGCTATTGGCCGTAATGCATCATTTGGTTCAGGGAGAGAAAAGGAGGTTGAGACAAATATTCCTATCCTCGAGAGAGAGTATATGCAAGGTGTTTTGATCAGCGAGGTAGTTGTTAGTAATACATTTTCTCCGAGATCTAGGAAAGCAAAACGACGGCAGAGGAAACTAGCAAAGGAGGTGAAAAGACCCGGTGAAGCAATTATTAAAGGCCACCGAAGTTATGATCTGATGCTCAGTTTGCAGCTTGGCATAAGGTATATTCACCTTCTCTATTCGATTTTAGCAAAAATTGGCTAAATCCCACCCAATTCTCTTGTCGTTTGCTCTTCTTTCTGGGTTAGTGTAACATAATATTACTAGTTAATTCACTTTTTGAATTTGTGATTCGCTCAAAATGACCTTAAATTAGCCCGAAACCGATCATAATCCGCTTTTTTCAATTTGCAATTCACAAGAAGATCAGTGAATCGTGTGATAGGATTGATACACAAGATATGGGATTTCACAGCATTTTCTGGCCTACTGAATATTAATGGCTGAAAATTGAAATTATTAGTTTCATGCTGGTGTTGATAATCGTCTTGCTTGTCACGTATCAGTGTGGGTAAACGTTAAAAAAACATGCTTGTTTTGTCGGGAACATTTTCCTTTATGTGATGGTGTTTTCTTCAATATACTGAATTTGCATTAGGTTTTGATCAGATATACTGTAGGAAAGATCACTCCTATACAAAGACGAGAAGTTCGAGCATCCGATTTCGGTCCACGTGCCAGCTTCTGGATGAATTTCCCAAAAGAAGGGTCGCAATTGACACCCCCTCATCAATCGGAGGATTTTAAATGGAAGGACTATTGTCCAATGGTTTTCAGGTTTGTTTATCAGCTATAAATTTGCGTTTATTGTCGAAGATTATGTGCGTGTATACTAATAATTTTAATTGAGAAATCTTGTCCTGACTCTTGAATCTGTCGATAATTCTGCTCAGACTCCAGTTTTGTAATGATGACCGTCTTTGTTGTTTATCGCTCATCATGAATTGATTACCAGCGTTTTTCTGTTACGCATGCTCAAATTAGTTGTGAAACCGACCTGTGCTGCTGCATGGTTAAAATTCTAGTATATGTTTGCTGTAATCGTAACTTCGAACGAACCTTTTTGTTGAATATTACATGCACAAAAATCCTAGTTTATAGAAGAATCATAGAATTCTTTGGATACTTAAAGTTTTCTTGTCGAGCCAATATGAGAGTCCTAAGTTAGTATGTTGCTACGTGGAGAAACATTTTGTCCTGTCTCTCTAATTATCGTGCTTGTTGCTCAATAACGAATTTTATGTGGAGTAGAGAAGGATTCATTTGCCTTCATACCCAAGAGTCTCACATTTTTATTCTTTCAGAAATTTGAGGGAGATGTTCAAAATAGATGCTGCGGACTACATGATGTCCATTTGCGGAAATGATGCCCTAAGGGAATTGTCGTCTCCGGGGAAGAGTGGTAGCGTCTTTTTTCTCTCCCAAGATGATCGTTTCATGATTAAGACACTTCGGAAGTCCGAAGTAAAGGTTGGTGCTTATCTCTCTTTTCATTTCATCTTACTTCATTTGACCATTCTCGATTGAGCCAAGGGTCTTCCGTTCTTTAGTGTTGGCTTATATCATACTATAGTAAAATGGTTCACTGAATCATGTGCACTTCTTAGTTTTGTGAATTTTCTTATGATCTTGTCTATTTAGGGTCAATCGGAAACAAACTCCTTATTATTACTAGGGTAAGGTTATTGCGTACTTTCGACCTCTCAAACTGTACCTAGGTGGAGCCATTTCATGACGTTGGGTAATGGAGTGTTGTATTTTATTTTACTTCATCTTTTGAATGTTTTATCTTTAGTTCGTTTCCAAGCAAAATCTGTATGTCAAGCAGTGTCACATGATTCGTTAATCGCTTCGCGTAGGAAAAATACAAATTATAGTCGGTTTTAGGCTATTTTTGAACCATTTTGAGCGAATCGCGAATTCAAAAGACGAACTAACTAGTGAATTATGTTCACTATAATCAAGCATCAATTATAAATTAATTTTTTGAGCGTTGGGTAATGGGATGTTGTATTTTTTTTGGAAGCATCAAGCAGAGTTGAAGTAAATGCGATTTCTCCCTATTACTCCATTGGAAGCAAACAATTACAAATTTGCACATAACGTGTACTCAAAAGAACGTAAATTTGTTTTTAAGTAATGATTTAACAAGCAAGTATTATCATTCTGTGAATTTCATAGAAAGGGGTATATCTCTATATCTGTGAGGGTGTGCACCAATTTAGAAATCAATCCACCGTAAATAGACAAATTATGAACATAGAGACACTTTCATTGCCACTCCGTGTGGCTGCCGATAAGCCAGTATAAATGTGTTTTATCATGCCTATGCTTATCGAAGGTTCTTGACTGCTTTTGTCTAGGTTCTCTTGCGGATGCTTCCTGAATATCACCTTCATGTGCGTACATACGACAATACGCTCGTAACCAAGTTTTTCGGCCTTCACAGGATAATTCCTTCTAGTGGTCAAAAGGTAATGTGCTGTAGTTGCCTAAATAATGAGTAGCCAGTAGCTGTTATACCGTTTTTTTTTTTTTTTTCGTTCCTGAAATTGTTAACAGATAACAATGCAGCAGCAAATAAATTTTTTATATTATTTATAATTTGGATCAAGTCACCAAAAAATAATTTTCTCGAGGATTGGGTGTTGTACAGTTCAGATTTGTGGTGATGGGAAATATGTTCTGCACCGAATTAAGGATCCATCGGAGGTTTGACTTAAAGGGTTCTTCTCTAGGTCGCTCAGCGGATAAAGTCGAGATTGATGAAAACACAATTCTTAAAGATTTGGATTTAAACTATAGTTTTTACCTGGAACCATCTTGGCGAGAGGCTCTATTGAAGTAAGCTATTATAATTGTAGAATCCCTACAGAATTGTTCTGTATTAGTTTCTGTTTTTGTTCGTCATCATATGTTTACACATCTTCGGATAACCTAAACACCGATTCATTGCTACCCTCCCCGGACCCTGCCTTGGGCGGGACCCATTGGGATGATGATCATGATGATGTCTTTGTACGATTTAGGTAGCCATGCCAACAACTTCTTTCAACAATGCCAATGCTTTGATCCCAACATATGAGGTCATATACATGATCCAAAACAAATTACTTGAATATCATATCGTTGATGATGAAGAATAAACTTTATTCGGCCTAGCTAATGCCCCTACAAATTCCAACTCTTCATGTTATTTTTCACTCTTGTAATCCGTTTCATCTTTGGCCTATCTATTCCTATTTTAAGTTCTTCAAACTTCCGATTATCTACATTTTGAAGTTCCAATCAAACGGAGCTTCATAGCCATCTAATCGGTTAATTGTAGTTATTCTTGAATCTTGAGTGGCATGTTAACATGTTAATTTTCAGTTTTTTAAAATGTTTGTTCTGGTGGTTCGTATGAGTTATAACTAATTTGTTATCAATCTATGCAGCCAGATAGAAATCGACAGTAAATTCCTAGAGTCTCAACACATTATGGACTATAGTCTCTTGTTAGGAGTGCATTATCGTGCTCCTCAGCACCTCCGTCCAATAATTTCTCGTACAAAGAGCATGAATTCTGATGTGTTGGGTAGTGTAGCTGAAGAAGGTAAGCAGCCAAACTACTACAAAATCTTTTCCTACTTTGTATGAAACTAGGCGTCTTTAAAGTTTAGTCGTAAGGGCTACCGATCTTTAACTTGTGAAAATTAATTTAGCTGTTTTTGTAAGGTTTTTGATGGGGATTAAGTTGCCTATACAAGTGTTTGAATGGGGACCTAATCAATCGGGTCTTTTCCGTTCCTTTAGGATTTAAAACACTAAATTGTATCCGATTAGTGCTAAAATTTTAGCGGTCAAGGTAATTTGCGTGGGGTGGGCATAGTTATGTGGAACGTAAAACGTAGCTACGTTTCACGATCCGGAAACGTTCGTCCCTAATAACCATAAAACAGGGTCCAAATCGCTTAAGGTGACGTTCCGATGTAGAACATCTTTTTTAAAATGCATTTTAGGCTTTATTTATCAATGAATAAGAAAGAAGGAAAAATGAGATGAAACTTGGAAAACCAAAATAAATTCCTCTTAACAACAATTTTTTAAAGCAAAAAATCATTTAATTCATTTTGTTTTCAAATATATTTTTTTATACATAGTGTATCTCGTACCCAATCGTTCGCGAGTCAATCAGGGTAGCGTTCCTTGTTCCCTTTTCCGTTCCCATTCCCCGTTCATAACCAAATGCCAGTTCCAGGTATCAATAAATGTGGGTTCCCCATGTAGCCCGAGTGGTAAGAGTTTTTACATCTTCGGCTCCAAAATTTAGCTTAAGCTTTTAGTTGTGATCAGTTGAGACGATTCCTTATCATGTTATAAAAAGCCACCAAGGTCTCCCACAAAAAGGTTACAAAGGTGTACTCAAATTGCATATTACTCAACCGGACGAATCTGCTTACTGCGGTGAAACGAGAAAAAACAAAACGAACCCATCATAAGTTGTGTTTTTCTTTTTTTTTTTTTATGTGAATTTCTTCAGAATTTGAACATTTTAAAATGAATATGTGATGGCAGATGCTTGGGATGATGGCATATTTGCTTATCCACAAAGTCTTGTTCTTGTTCCGCGAGGCGATGATAGCAGTGTTGTTGTGGGCTCTCATATAAGAGGAAGTAGATTAAGAACAGCTTCCGCCGCAGGTAATGAAGAAGTCGATTTGCTCCTGCCCGGCACAGCAAGGTATACAAAATTCTTCTCATAATGTACCTCGTTTTTATCACTGACTAGTTTCGATTCACATGGTATGCTCACTCTATATAACGAAAAATCTGAAATCAATTGACCCTTACCTGTGAAATGAAGGACGTAATTCAGGCTATTGGTTCGGGTCTTTTTTGGGTTTTATGTGAACCTTGGTCAAGATTTTGATTAGGTCATTTTCAGGCCGGCTTGATCATACTTGGGGCTAGGTCGGCTCATTTTGCCCCCTTTTAGGTTTTAGCATTGTAAGTTGTCCTTAAGGTTAGATAAACACAGTCATTGTCTGGTTAATAAGGCATCTTTTGCTCCACAATATTCGGTTGATGTAGAATCCTTGTTTACTTGGAGACTTCGCACGGTATTCTGTGGAAATGAGGAACGAGTGCGCAAGGAACGAGAAGTCGAGAACAAAGGGGAGGGAAGATATAATTGGTCTTTTCTTCCTCTAAACCCTTTTTTACAATCATATAAGCTATTGAGAAGAAAAGTAAACTAGACCCCTCTATGTTCTCTGTTGGACCGTGACAATTCGTCACATAATCACCCCCATGGGCCACTCGTGTGGACACACCCACAGTGCACGCATGGGCTCAGGCGCACAAACCCTCGGGTAATGAGCATTGACTTATATACACTCTTGATTAGATTCACTCTTTTCGTAAACCATATGGTATTAGGAGGATTTCTTCGCAAGCATAATATGCAAGTCCACAACCAGCTATTTGAGTGATGTGGGATTTTCCTCACTTATGAAGTATTTCCAACACTCTTGTCTTCATCTTCAATTCATATCCAAATAATAAGAAACGGAATTCTTGCAACTCCTTCTTACCGAAAGACCTTGGTCGGGAAAGGGTTTAGAAATATGTATTATACTTTCGTTTGGTTTTTGTTTTGGCAAGGCACGAAGCACATCAACAAAAATTCACGCGGTTTAAGCCTTTAGGATCCTTATATTTGGTGTTTTATTGATAATGTTGTACTCAAAGCATATTATCATTGTTCCAAGTTTTTGTGATTTTTATCTTCTCTACCGTTAAGGCGTAACTACCTTGGTCGAGATTCGGTTCCCACATCCATGTTGCTACCTAGACTACTCGCCCGTCTGAATTTTGGATTGCCTGTTAATTTTCTTTCGGTTTTTTTTGGTAGGCTTCAAATTCAGCTTGGAGTGAACATGCCAGCTAGAGCAGAACGAACCGAGGAGTCCGAGCCAACATTTCACGAGGTGTATGATGTGGTCTTATACTTGGGTATAATTGATATACTACAGGATTATAACATGAGCAAGAAGATCGAGCATGCGTACAAATCTCTTCAATTTGATTCCATATCGATATCAGCTGTCGACCCAACTTTCTACTCTGAACGGTTTCTAAATTTTATAAAACGAGTTTTCCCCACCGAAGTGGCTGGGAGTTGAAGATATGCGATCTATCTTATGTTATACGGTGAAAGAAGAGATGGACACATTTCTGATTCGTTATATAGAGCTTTTCGTCTGTGTAAATCTTGTGGTTGCGTTTGGTGTTGTAGTAGTATAAGAGTGCATACATCGACTCATTTTCTCGCTTTTTTCTAAACTTCCCGTCTATTTTTTGTACTACTTTTTCCGATAGGGATTGTTCCATATTGTAAATCATTAAACCATGCATTAGTGAATTTATTTTTCTCCCAAAATACATGTACTCTCAAGAGACGGGAAACCTCTCCCATTTTTTCCGTCTCTTTTGACTTCTGGGTTTCAATATACCCATCAGTCTCATTAAATTTGTTACATTTATACCCAATATTATTCTGCTCTGCGGTTCCATCGATGTATGATGCCACCCTCCTCCGTCATGATCCATCGCTACATCATCGTAAAGGTGGCCGTAAAGCTTGGATGTCAACAAAAACCACTGTTGTGATTTTGTTCTATTACTAAATGAATAAGCATAGGCAGGACACAAAGATGTTCATTCAGGTCATCAGTTTGATTTTGAATCACGTGTTTCAGGTCGGTTCAAAACCAAATCTTTTGTCTATATTAATTTTTACATGATTTTAAATTTGTTTTGAAGTCGAATTAGATTGCAAATCTTTTTTGACATTGATGTTGTAGTCGGTAATTTATTTAAGCGTTGATGAAACGAAAAGAGAATCTTAAATTATTTATTAGATAAAGAATATAACAATTTCGAAGAATCTAACACCATCGAATTAAAAGGAATAAAGATCAAACAATCAAATCTAGTCTCCATGATAAAGTCAATACCATAAACATGCTTGATAAAATTAAATATTAACACTTGACTACGTTATTAGAGAAAAAGTGAAAAAATAAACTAAAAATCCAGCAACTTGATTTTTTTTATTTTGACTTAAAATTTATCTTTTTTTCTTTTGAATTAACTTAAATTTTAGCTTTTAAGAACCATATCTTTTAATCATTTAATTAAAAATTAAAATTCAACCAAAAAGCCGAAATAAAAATATTTTTTAAATTTTTTTTTCCCTACGCAATTAAAAAAACATTTTTTCTACTTTATATACATAAGTTCAAAAAAAAAAAAAGCTCCAAAACAGGTAGAAAAAGAGAAATGAATAGAGAGTGGGGATCGAAGCCTGGTAGTGGTGGCGCCGCTTCTGCCCAGAATGAAGCCATTGATCGTCGAGAACGTCTTCGTCGTCTCGCTCTCGAGACTATTGATCTTGCTAAAGATCCCTATTTCATGCGCAATCATCTTGGAAGGTTAGGTTTAATATCTCAATTTCTTCTTTTTTTTGTTTGATTTAAGTTCTTGTACAGTTGTACTTTAAGTTAATGGCGGTTAATTTACAGTTACGAGTGTAAACTGTGTTTAACATTGCACAACAATGAGGGAAATTACTTGGCTCACACTCAAGGCAAACGTCATCAAACCAATTTGGCTAAAAGAGCTGCTCGTGAAGCTAAAGATGCTCCTGCTCAGCCTCAACCTAATAAACGCAAAGTTGATATTCGCAAAACTGGTTTGTTTCTATTTCATTTTTTTCTTTTCTGATGTTTTTCCGTTGTTGTTTTCAATTGAGGACCAGCAGTGGCGAATTTAGATATTAGTATAGGGTCGGCTGAACAATAATTCTGTATGTGATGAACAAACTCAGCTGCCATTCTTGTGTTTTATATGCTAGTACAGTGTTGGCTGAACATTTTGTATGTGTGATAAAAGTCGGCTGCTATCTGTTTTATATGTTAGTATATCTGTAAATGATCAGCTGGAAATTCACATGTGTGATGAACAAAGTCGGCCTGCTATGAACAAACTCGGCTGCCATTATTCTGCATCATATGCTAGTATGGGGGCGGCTGAACATTTAGCTAAATGTGTGATGAACAAACTCAAATGTGTTATATGTTAGACCAGTGTAGCTTGGATCGTTGGATTGGCATTCGACCCCCGATCTGGAACGCACGACCCCAATCGCGGGTCACCAGCATATGCTTAGTGGGCCGGAAAATTGATGACAACTTTATGCTATTGCTACATATGCTTACAAACAAAACTAAGACAATTTTTATAGGAAAAAAAGCAGATTCATATCAGTTTGGAGTAATTTTCATGATGGGATTAGGCTTGGGCTTTATTGTTGTTGGTATGTCTTGATGTCTGGATCCAATGTTTATAACGAACTCCTGGCTTTCAACATGTTCCACCTTGTGCATGTCAAACTCTTGGTAATGAGTGCACGACCGCACGTGACTGGCTGACACTCTTACCACCGCGTAGCTTAAAATAACTTAGGAGTTAGGTCTCATTCCTGGCTGCATTGCTGAATCTTTGAATACTGTGGGAGATGCCTGTGTGAGATATGCAGGATTCACAGAGATATGCCACCTCAAGATTATTTGTGCACACTCAATCCACTATCTTACCGTTTTCATTGAAAAAGTAGTATTTACTCTAAGTGTGACAAGATCCAGTTCTCTTTTTTAGGCGTTTTTCCCATGTGGATTGAAAAGTGAGATACTAATTTGATTTTATGATTTCCTCAATTCTTTGGTGTTGAAGCAACTGTTTAAAATGCACGATCTTGTTGGTTCTACTGCTTGTCCCAACTCTTAAGCAGGTTGATTTGTTCTTTACCTTCATGTCCTGTGTGAATCATACGTACAGCTCTCTTTAATTTTGTTTGGCAAAATTAATTGTATGGTCTTCAGTTGATTCAAGGTATTGTATCATCTCTGACAGCCTAAATTTTCTTTCTGATTCATGTAGTCAAGATTGGTCGGCCTGGGTACCGAGTAACGAAGCAATTTGATCCTGAGACAAAGCAGCGTTCTCTTCTTTTCCAGGTTATTGTTGACTGCACTTTTATTATTTCCAAATTTTCTTTTAAACTTGTGCTCCCTTGGTGAATGAGTTGCTACTGTTCCTTTATGTAAACGCAGATAGAGTATCCCGAGATTGAGGACAACACTAAGCCTAGGCACCGGTTTATGTCTTCTTTTGAACAGGTAATTTTTAGATATTGGATATTTTCTGCTTTACTAATGATCAAGCTGCTGCTTAATTATCTTTTCCTTTCAATAGAGGGTTGATGCTTTTGACAAAAGATTCCAGTATCTTCTGTTTGCTGCTGAACCTTATGAAATCATATCTTTCAAGGTAAATATAGTTGAGTTTATCATTTTGTTCAAGGATTCGAATCATTTTTTATGCTTTTGTAATTTGCTTTGCTTTCGGGTTCAGGTTCCTAGCACCGAAATTGACAAGTCGACCTCCAAATTCTTCTCACATTGGGATCCCGACTCCAAGATGTTCACAGTATGTTTGGGGTGTAATTTTCGTGTCGATGGTAAATTTTGTTTTGAAGCCTACTGATTGATTTTTTAATATTGCAGCTTCAGTTATATTTCAAGCCCAAGCCACCAGAGGCAAACAAACCACAACCTCCTACTGCACCAAATGGTACTTCAGCCCCAGGGGTCCCACCAAGGCCTCTTGCACCTTCCAATGCACCCCCACACCCTCCACCACTGCCACAAGGACCTCCACCCGGTGCTCCAGCTGGGAACCCCCCAAGAATGCCACCACCACCTCCACCATCAATGGCTAATGGTCCAAGGCCGTTGCCTCCTGGTGGGGCACCTCCAGCACCACCACCTCCCCCATCCGGGAATCCTGGAATGGGAAACGTACCGCCTCCGCCACCCCAAGGCTTCCCAGGTCAACAGATGCAAGCACCACCACCTCCTCCCCCTAACATTAGCCAGCAATAGTTGGCTTTAATTGTAGTTTTGATATGTTAAATGTGTACTAGATTTGAAGGTTTTACTTTTACATAATTAATACGGGTAGTTGCATGTTTTTCTCTCTTTAAAGACTCTTCCCGAGTCGAGAAACTTTTTGTCCGCACGCTTCTATATAAGTATGAACTGCCGTCTTTCTTCCCTCTCTAAGCTCTGACCATATTTTTATATAAGCGAGATACACCGAGTATGATGATGATATATTACTACTAATGTGACGACACAAAAGAGTTCAAACTTAAAAGATGCAGAAAAAGACCAATCATAGAGTCAAATATTTGGAATAAATTTGGCTCCACAAAAGGCAGAAATAACAAATAAGGCAGGAAAATATCACATTTGCACCTGTACACTTAGTGGGCCCAGTGACCCCATCACCAGCTTGTAGTTATCATTATAGTAATTAGTAAGTCTTTAATTTTGATATTTAGTCGTAATTGTCTTTTAATTGATTTGCTACAACGTAATCAAGAATGACAACGATGCCTATCCCACCCATGTACCTACATTAAACTAACTTTTTGACCATATTTAATATCATTATATATAACACATATCTCTCGATTTTAACGAAAAATACAAATTGTTGTGAGAAATGGTTTTTCCGAAACACGTATTAAATATATGGGCTAAATAGCTCAATCAATATAAATTAAAAAGAAAATAAGATTGTGGACTTCTTGTTTTGAAATCATCTCTTTGAGAAACAGTGTCTTATAAGAATTACTGAACGAGAAAATGAGTTTGTAGATGAGATTAAGAGTCAAATAAAGCTGTGGAATTATAGTTAAAAATAGTAATACTTTCACTTCTTCAAACTAATAACTTATACATTTCTTATAAGTCTCTGATTTTCTCCTTAAATTACTTAGTTTTAATAACACATTAGAATGCGTAAAAAGTGTAATGTAGCAAGTATAATAAAACGAAGAAAATACATATAATTATACTCCCTCCTATTCACCATATGTGTCCCATCTGACTTTTCATCAATTTTTAGGTAGTCAAATGGGACAACTTTTTTCATTAAAAAGAATTCAATTATGGTAAAAGAAGATACCCAAAATAGAAATGAAATATTTGAGATGACTTAACTCAATACAGAAATGAGACACATGTGCTGAATAGGAGGAAATATAATATTTAGCGTAGATTAAGTCTACATAAAAAACTAATCCAAAAAATTACTAGAATTAGAAGGTAAAGAAAAAAAGGAAAGCTAGAGAGTTCCTAGGCTGTCTTAGTATCCTTGCATAGGAAGAACTAGGAAAGTAGTGGAAACATCACAATCAAAGAATCACTTTAACAAACAAAATAGTTGGAGAACTAACCAACCATGACAACACCCCTTTTCTCCCTCAAATTTACACTTTTAACTCAACTTAACTTGAAAATAATGGTAAAAATAATTTTTTACATTTCAGATCAGATCAAATCAATTCTTTATAGTCGATGGGGTTTGAACTTTTATCATAAAAGTGAAGATTGATCACAACCCACCATCAAATTTATACGAAAATATTGATTTGTATTAGATGACTGACCTATAATATTTAACTCTACATGTACAAGTTACAACATTTATTGATCTTTTGTTGTCAACATAACAAAATTGCTCAAACATGCTGAACTCTTGAATTTGATGTTGTTTGATCGAATCACCTAAAATCAATTTTTGATGTTGGTATAAAATTTTTTTCCACCACCTTCCATATAAAGTTTTATATTCGCCTATGTAAATTAAAGATTAACTTTCTTCAACCACATACCAACCTATAATTATCAATTAACAATAATTTCAGAACGTCGTGATTACACTTTGTTTAACTACTAAACAAACCCATAACTCTTCATTACACGAATAATTTAAGTATAGTAAAAAAATTCCGATCTTATCTTACTTGAAAATAAATACCATTTTTCACAAAAAAAAAAATCTTAAATTCGATTCTCACCTAAATCTCGTCTTTCTCAGTCTATCTCATGATCAAGAGAGTACCAAAAAAACTCTTCTTTTTGTTGTTTTGTTTCTTTTCCTTTGCTTGTGTTTGTCTGAACTCTGATATTAACAGGTGCTCATTTCTCTTATGGTGAAATCAACCAATTCCTATGCATTAATTCCATTTTCTTTGCTGAAATTATATAATTAATATCAATAAAATTATAATATTACAGATTCTTTTTCCCTCTGTCCCTTCTCCAAAAAAGCTCCATTTTTCATTTTTAGACACATAAATACATAAAAATTGAATCAAGAGAGAGAAAATATATGAATAAAGATAAAAAAATGGGTTCAACTTCAAATAATCAAGCTTCTTCATATGATCTATCTTTTAAAGTGTTGTTAATTGGTGATTCTGGTGTGGGTAAAAGTAGTTTACTTGTTAGCTTCATTTCTAATGTTCTTGATGATCTTACTCCTACTATTGGTAATTTTTCTTCTTTTTTTATTGAAAAGATTGTATCTTTATACTATTAATTCATTGTTTGTGTTGAAATTTTACTTGGGTTTTGTTTTTTGAACATTTTACTTAGCTTATCTTGCCGACAATCATATTTTCCTTTTTGGTCACCCATCAATACCATTTTTGTTATTTTGAAGTTGATTAGATGGCCATCTATAGTCACTTTAATTTGAATTTTTGAAGTTTTTGGATCTGGGTTTTTTGTTTTTAGCCTTTATCTTTTGTAATTCTTGTTGTGAAGTTGCAAATGATAAGATTGCGTACATCTGACCCTTCTGAACACCGTCTAGATGGGAGCTACTTAATGGCTCATTGGGTCATGAAATGATGTAATTTCAATTTTTTGTTTCATATTGAATGATCAATAAAATAGTACAATCATCATAAGTGTATTAGCTTCCAATAGGCCTACAACAATGTCATGTTTTAATGTTTGTGATTCTTGTGACTTCTAAGATTTAGTAGCTTTTTATTGTATATATCATGTTATTGAAGAATTGAACTTTAAAATTTAGGATTGGGCTATTGTTTGTTCATAGTATGGGGATCAATATGTTTTTATCTATAATATGGGGATCAAACATGGTCTCAATTTGTTTTTCTTGAAAGTTTTGAAGGAGATATGCCCAAAATCTTTGTTGGAAACTGTCTTAATTTATTTGCCAAACAAAGTTATAGAGTTAGGTATCTTGTATCAAGCTAAATGAAGTACCAAACCATGCTTGCTTCAAGTATCTTATTTTTTTTGTTGGGAAAACTATATTTTGATGGAGATTTGTTGAATGTTGCTTCTTAGTTGAATTATTGCCAATATGACATTGCCTAGAAAATATGAGTTCTGAAATTGGAAGTTCATCTCGGTGTTGTGTAGGAGTGGATTTCAAGATTAAGATGCTCACTGTTCGTGATAAGAGGTTAAAACTTACGATATGGGACACCGGTAAGTGATAACAAGTTCTACCATGCACTACTTTCTTCTTCTCCGTTGTAATGCTAAACCATGTTTAGTCTTGACACTATAAAGTGTAAATATATGCATTTTCTTGGTGATGAAAAAGTGTTTCGAATAGAAAGTTCACCTTTACATAGTTTAGGCTCTTTGTTTTGCGGAAGATTTGATAATATATTACACCAAACTATGTCTTTGTTGTAGTCTTATCATGCTTCTTTTACTATTCAACTAATGTAAGGTATGTTAGAAATTGAACTACAAGGATGACTAAAATTTCGGATGGAGGGAATACAGGATCGTCGTTAACACGTGGTTTAAGAAGAGAAAAACCTTTTATTTATGCGTCTTTGAAGTTCGAAATTCACCTTTGTCTAAAAGTCACCCTTATCTTACGGACACCCTTCACCGCGATACATTTATCTTGTGTGCGGTGAATGGATTTGTCAACCTGCATAAATACTTCATCTTCAGCATGGATAACAATGGTAATTTATGTATTATCTCCTTTGCAGCTGGACAAGAGAGGTTCAGAACATTAACAAGTTCCTACTACAGAGGGGCCCAAGGGATTATTTTAGGTATGCAATATTTTCAAATCTTAAGCATTTGTTGACTTAAATGAAAACATACATTTTTCAAACTTAGCTGTTAAAAGTGTGAGATATTTGTTTTTCCTTCCTAAGATTGTTTGTACTTTGTTTTCTCTGTATCATGCCATTTCCGATTCTTGTCGAGGCCGATGCTAAAGCGGGACTATGTGACTTGCTGTTATCTTATCATCATGCTAGTTTTATGTAGGACGATTTCTAATCCTTTTGATTGACGGTGCCCTTTTCGATCTTTTTTCCTTTTATTTTAGTGTATGATGTCACAAGAAGAGAGACTTTTACCAACTTGTCGGATGTTTGGGCTAAAGAGGTTGTGCTTTATTCGACTAATCAAGATTGTGTGAGGATGCTTGTCGGAAATAAAGTTGATAAGGTAAATCCTGCCCTATATTTCGATGTATTCTTTCTGCCACATCAACTGGTAATATACGGTTGATACTCATAGATATAAGGGATTCGCTGTTTGTTATTTTAGGATTCGGAAAGAGCTGTGACTAGGGAAGAAGGGTTGGCTCTTGCGCAACAGTTAGGAAGTCTATTTCTTGAATGCAGCGCCAAAACTCGAGAAAATGTAGAGCAGTGCTTTCAAGAGCTTGCTTTGAAGGTAATATATTTTCCACTTATTTTGAGTGGTGTCGTTTTACTTGCAAGGTATTTTGATCATCGTTACTTGCAAGGTTTTGTTCGATTTCATTGCTTTAAGTTATACATCCTCGAACATTGCACTTTCCTCGGAAAGTGATCAATACTAGATAGTATATGGTTGGATGCAGGAAGTATTCCTGGTTTACTTATTAGTAGTGTGGGGGAGGATAGTAAGAAACTCTGCAATTTGAGCGTGATAAAAGTCGTATGTTCCTCGTTCTTCCATCCCTCACCTTTCTTCCAAATTCCCGAGACCAAACCCCACAGTAGCCGTAACAGAAAAGTCGTCAACACTAGAAAAGCGGTGTTAAGATGCAAACTCAGCTTCATTACAATACTTTAACGGCCTGTTTAGTAATCAATACCAAATGGCGGGAATGGTTATGAAAAGTTAGTGTAATTTTAGTAGGAATATCTCTTGACCAATTTAATGGACATGCTTATACTCCAACAATATCATTTTCTTCACAAAATTCATTCCAATGCATTACCATTTGAAGATGTGGTATTAGGCGATAATGAATTATTGTGAACAAAAAACCGTATTTATGATCAAACTTTCATTACCACGAGAATGTCATGATACATATCGTGAAAATTTGCACTATATTAATTTTCATTACCACCAATTAACACCGTCAACCAAACGGGCCGTAAAATTTTCCACTAGCTGTATTACCGAGACTTGTAAATGACTAATTTACAGATTATGGATGTTCCGAGTCTGTTGGAAGAAGGAACTAATGCGGGAAAAAGGAACGTCTTGAAACACAAGCAAGAGCAAAGGACACCTGCTTCGAGTGGTTGTTGTGCTTAAGCCAGCGACTCCGTAAACTTCAAAAAGGGGTCTTAAACTGCAGTCGCACTTCGTTATTTGTGGAATGTTGCTGTCGAATTATGTACATGGTAATTCTTTCGTTTCTTTTACTTTTCTGCTGTATTGCTTGTTTCACTGGGCTGCGCTTCAGTTGTGTATCATAGGAGTCGAAAAAACATGTTACGAGTTTGTATAATAGTGATTAGTGAGTTTCACAGGCATGGCGTTTTGTCTCGTCTCGGCATATGGGTTTGTAGCCTCAGCCTCGAGAGCTTGTTCGTATAGATCAGCGGAACAGTTTGTATGTACTGACGATGATGAATCTAGTGTTGAACGCTTAACGCGCTATACTGCTAGAAAATGATCCTTATTAGGAAAGAAAATATTTATCTCATACACAATCTCTACTTATATGCTAATCTCATATCCGTATTCTTCGACTTGATATTATTTGTGAGTCGTTTAAAAAACGACACTCATAATTCGATATTCAGTTCTATTTACAACATTATTACATCACCACAACGCATCCACACTACTGCAATTGTAGCTAAAATCGTACATATTTTAGCACATCGTTTTGTAAGATATTATCAGAGCGACGATCTCAACAAGATGACCTTATTTAGAAGGGTTATTTAAGTAGAAAATGAAGAAAACTAACCTATCACTATTCCAAGTCCTAATCTACCTATGAAAATTTTATCCAGGGCCAGCCCTAAGGGTGGGCAAGAGGGGTCGTCGCCCAAGGCCCCAAAATATCTAGGGTTTTATCCCTCAAGAATCAAGATAACAATCATGTGACCATAACATACAAGCTACCGATATCCCTAACTAATTACACAACTGATGTCTACGATATCGTTGGACGCACA
This sequence comes from Amaranthus palmeri, assembly GCA_019776075.1. NCBI lineage: Eukaryota > Viridiplantae > Streptophyta > Magnoliopsida > Caryophyllales > Amaranthaceae > Amaranthus > Amaranthus palmeri. The sequence goes on along the minus strand of JAAKBH010000271.1, from coordinate 1,590,783 downwards.
AATTGTCCATCGTGTTCATCTTCCATTTTTTTGTAGTGGTGGTTTTGCTTTCGTCCCGGCTCTGCTATCGATTGGATCTCTATCAGCATACATGGGCAGTCGTATTATCTGTTCTATCTCGTTCAACACGGTCTCCTCAGTTAAATTGTCCTTGATACTTTGCATAACCTGTGTAATGCAATAAAGGTTGTGATCAGCATACTGAAGTTCGAGAAGTACAAAACACAACAGCTAGATAACACGATTCAAGTCGAGACCTGCAAGTACGTGTAATATGCATTAGGTGTGTCCTTATCGGTCCTCACTCGCATGAAAACCCACACGCCTTTGTCTAGATCAAAGGAGCATTCAATTATTTTACCAGCATATAGAGATGGATCAGCATCTGTAAAATTTTGAAGCTCATGAGAGAAGATGGACATTAGAATCAAATTAAGTCATATTCCAATAAATTTACTAGTACTCTTTTAAAGAGGAAATACAATCATCGGAAAGGAAGTTTCTGGATCACCAATATTTCCATAAAATTAGGTTGAAAATTCCAGATCTTATTGGCTAATTTACAGATTATGGATGTTTCCTTGTAGCTAAATCACCCAGAAACCTTAAAATGAATACCCAAATTAACTGCCACTAAAAGATTTTTGGTGCTCAAAACAAAAACAGTTCTTGTGCAAAGTATAATCCAAAAGGAGATTCGTAAAAAGAAAAAAAACGTATAATCCAAAAGGAGATTCGTAAAAACCTTATTTGAGAAAACAAGGATTTTCATAAAAAGAAAATTAAAAAGAAAAACCCATGGCACATAACTAAAGAATAGCCCTAAGGAAGACAACCATGCAAATCCTTATATTTACACAACACCAACCATAGTGCAAAAATGCGGTAACAGTCGTGATCACGGTAACAAAACGGTGACGTGGTTATCGTGACGCCAAATATTGGCAGAAAACAGTGATATTCCTTGAAACCGCAATTTTTCACACCTTTAAAACGCGGGAAATATCGGTTCGTTTTTCTGAGATACTCCAGCAGCAAGAGAAGAGAGCTGGACATATATAATCGACATATCTATGTAGTCTTACTCTCTCATTTTAGCTAAATCCAAACAAATAATTGAATGGAAGACAACAGCAGCAATCAGAGGGAAGGGAAAAGAAAAACAAGAATGAGAAAGATAATTTACCTCGGAATGAAATCCCATTGTGCTCCAGCAACCGTTTTTTTCCATATTCATAGAGATAAAGATTTTCTCTGCCGTTTTCTCCCATCTGCCATCAAAAAATATTAAGACTATACACTGTCAGTAGCATATAAACATATTGATGAATGTTCCATAACATTCAATTTCCATAAGTTAATGAAAAAACATTACCTCAAAGAGAAAATCAACTGAATTCATTTTAGGATATTTCCACTTTAAAAGTCCTTCATGTTTCTTGGGAACATAAGGATCCTCCCAGCACTAGAAAGAACAAACATGCCAGTTTATTTACAAAAAAAAAAAAAAACACATTTCCAAATAAGGCAATAATAAGGACTAGGAAACAGGAAAACATTTGAAATATGAATAAGTAAATTTTTAAAAAGTGAATTTGCATGGAAGCAGAGATTTTTTTCCCATCCCTTTAAAATAAAAACTAGCAAAAAGTACCTGAAAAACAAGACCATCAGCTTCATGTGGAAGATTAGGGATGAATTCCTTCAAAAGTTTGCCAGTGGTTGATAGCAACCAAAAGTCTTTCCTTCTAACCTGAAATATTTGATCAGTTACAGACTTACAGTTACTGACATAACAAGCAACAGTGAAAAATGTGAATTCAACAGCATACCCTAAATGGTTCTAGCTCATATCTGTAAGGTGGCTTTCCACGAGAGTCCATTGTCTTCCGTTCAAGCTTACGGGGCTCAATCACCTCTTTCTCAATGATATTCCAACGCTCAAAAAAAGGCCTCTGCAAGATAGACAATGATTTATGCAAAAAACATATTGAATGATTCACAAGAAAAATTCAGAGATTCACAGTAGCTGCTGTTTTACCGTTCAGATCTCAGTAAGGTACACATTGCAACAAGTCACTGAACATCGTAACCAAAATCTGAGTCTTTATGCGCAGAATACATTATTAAAAACTGAAGTTTGGTGCCATTTAATCATCATTTACACATCCAAAAGCTACTTTTGCTAGGAGAAGAGCAAAGAGAGATATGCTAAATTCTTTTGTCTACTTGCATCAACATCATAATGATTTTCTACCCCCTAATAAATCTTTATTTTTGAACACTGTCACTACCACCCTTTCCCACTCTAAGGTGGGTACTAACTTCTCATTATTAATGGAGAAAAAAGCAGGTCAGTTCCATTACCACAGCCATTGACAATGGAAATGCAATTCAGTATGGTAATTAAATTCAGTATGGTAATATATTACAAGTTCTATAGAACAAACACTTATATTTTGAGGCAACAAATAACAACCAATTGTGCGTGCAAAATACACGCAGCGTATTGAAACTGGATTAAAACTTCTGTTTTGAAGATAACACCAAGCTATAAACCACAGACGGAAAGTAGCAGTGTTGATTAGTTAAGTTTGTGAATATCCAACCTCTGCTAAGGAGACAGAATTGATTGCAATCAAGTCATAGATCAGGTATCGTCTCTCCTGCTTATGAGGACTCACGGTATCAATTATCATTTCACCATCAAGTAATGTGAAGTGGTGACGCTGAGACTCATAGAAAAAGCAACATCAGCCTACACAATTCTTAAAAAAGAAGAAAATTGCACAAAAATTGTTACATAATTTAATTTGTAGATTATAACTCTAACCCACGTACTTCAGTCATATTTTTGCGGGGAAATTTCATCTGGACCCTTCGAAAGTTAAAACATCTATCAACCAAGTACGTCCCATCATGACAAAGAAGCATCATGTATCTTGTACCATCAGCTTTCCATGTAGCATAGTAATACCGTTGCCGTAGCAGTTCTAAATTTTTCCTGTAATGATAATAGGTCAATCAAAATACAACTTTAGGTTGTGCAACAAAGAAACTGTGAATGACAATCATGAACTGTAAAACATTCCACACTATAAGTTTTAGATGCATTGAAAACTATTTAGGTTATTTTATTTTGATTATTTCTCTTCATCAGTAAAAGAAAACCAAAGATGCCCTTTTGCCACTATCACCAAAATTGCAAGCTTATGTTATTTCTCTCTAACATACTCAGTTAGTCAGTTATCTCTCCATCCAAATTATTGAGGTTAAATTATTTCAACAATTATTCTTTCAGGATTTGACAATTTGATTTCTAAATTTTCAGTTGTCAACAATCAGCTGTATAATTTTGATGGGCATTGGGCTCCTTTCCCAACCACAACTATGTTAAAGCCTTGATACCAGCTATAACATCAACGCAGAACGTAGAGACACTTCAAGGATAATGACCAAGTCTTGATGCCAGAAAATACTGTAAATTAGATCTTTTGATAGGCATTGGGCTCTCTTAACTTCAGCAATTAAAAACACTAGCTGTTCATTGTGCATTAGTGCATACACTTGAATCAGATCCCCAACTTTAAGGTCTAGGGGTTTGAAGTTTGAAACTATAAGCATTTTAGACTTTTTAAATTTTACGTTATGGCAATTGATTTGGAAACAAGTTCTGTTTCAGTCAAATGAATCTGGTCGCAATTCGAAGGGTTAGGGACCAAATTAGTTGACACTGAGTGCGGCATAAAGGGGAGGGTCAGGGGAGGGGGACATGCTGGTTGACAAAACAATACTTTCAACAACACAAACAAAAAGATAAAAGAGCTCAAATCAATCAAAAGCAAACGAGAACCCCATCAAACCCACAGACAGCATGTCTCTGAAGTCCAAATCATTGCAAAATATTGCCACATCACTGTGAAATGAACCCAACCATATTGACAGAAAAGTGGATTTACAACCGTCACCGCAACTACGGCCGCATCCGATATTTGGCACTATTCTCCTAATTTATATTCTAAGGGTAACGCAGAGTGTGAGCAAACTAAGTTAATTATTACTCCCTCTATCCAAAATTAGATAAAACATTTCCCTCTATCCAAAAGTAATAAAAGATGACATCATTGTTTTTGGCACAAACCAAAGCTAAAAGTCATTATAAGAGCTAAACTAAGCAGTCTATAAGCAGAGTAGTCACACGATTATTGATGATAAATACTATATTTCTAAGTTTTGAAGATTGAACTATCTATGTAATAACAAATAGGACATAACACTAGCATGCATCTCACCTGCTGAGAGACACTGGATGTGACCCTGGAAAACTTAGACCTTTAACCTGTGACATGGAACATCACAAACACTTAAAAAGCTTACAAGAGAAAGAAGTTAGCAATGGTTTATCGATCATTTCAGTCTACATCAATATCATTTCTAAAGTGGCACTCTATTTTAACAAAAAACCAGGGCAGCAAATTATTTTAATAAAGGAATCAGAAACATGTAACAGTAATGTTCTCTTAGAAATACAGTTCTCAGATTGTTTCTTCATAGACGCACACCACAGGTTTTCTAATATGTTGTCTACCAGGAAATTAAGATCAAGAGACACCAGGTTTCTTTCTAGAATAATTCAACATTTCAACCAAAAAGGACAAGAGAAAAAACAACTTACAAAAAAGTCTACAGATTGATAATTCATCCATCACATCCTAAAATCAAACATAATAAGAGATAATAGATGGACTAAAAGGACATTTTTCACATTGTATCTTGTACAAAGAAATCGAAATCATAAGTGAATAAATATGCAACTGCAAATAAATTTGAGAAAACATTTGTTGCTTCCAATAAAATAAGCAGTGGTCCAACCTTGAGGATGCCACAACAAAATCTCTGCAATTGAAGTTCTTGTTGAAGAGGAATTTTATCCCCCAACACATCATCATTGGTCATTGTTACACAATTCTCTTGTGTTTCCTGAAAACAATCATGGCATCAAAATGCTTCTATTAAGGACTAGAATAGAAAAATCATAAAACTAAGACAAAGGCATTAATTAAGTTTCTTCAATTCATAGTTTCTATCAATTAAATACCAAAACAAGAATTTAGTATTGCAACAACAACAATGTTAGAACCTTAATCCCAAAAATTCAGTATTGGTTAAAAAAACCATTCAAATATTTAGTATTGATTTAAAAAAATTCGCAAGATAAAAATAAAAGTTGGTCAATTAATCTAATATAAGAAATTATTAATGTTTTATGTGCCAGGAGAAGTTCAAATTCATGCCAAAGTAACAAAAAAAATGAGCCAGGAGATACTATAGAATTTGAGATGAAATTTAGTCAATCCAAGAAGTTTAACTCCAAAGAGTAGAAGTAGATATTGGACAAAAGAAATGAGCCGTGGGCCTGTGGGAGACCCATGGTGGTTGTGATTTTTGGGTAATCTTGGAGAAAAAAAATATAGAGATAAGTTCTTTATAAGGATAATGTTATGAACCGACTAATTCACTAAAACAGTAAATTGGAATTGAAAGATTTAAAGGACAAAAAGAGAAATTATACTATAATATTGATGATTAAAAGAAGATTACAAAAGATAGATCAAGCACTTCGAGAAGCTTGAGGTCTCCTAAATGAGTATAAACTCACCCACAATTTCTTAACAATATTCTTCATGATTATGGGTCTCTAATTCCCCTTATTTATAGTGAACTAGTAACCTTTTTCCCAAGTCCTCCCTAATATTACAATTACTATTGTGCCCTTTCGTAAACCCAAATATCAAGTCATAACAGATAATTAGAACTAGCATGGCAGCATAAAGAGGACTCACATAGGGTAAAACCAATGCGAGGAAGAACAGAAAGAAAGAAAGGGAGGAAAACATTAAGAGTTTGATAATGAGACACACAGGGAGGAGAAGACAAATTGATAGATAGGTTGGGGGGGGGGGGGGGGGGGGGGGAGGGAGGAAGTGTGTGACACATGCATACATGACTATTGCACAAAACAAAAACCAAACATCTAAAAAACATAAAAGTTCCAACACTCCGTTCTTATTTGGAAATATACCCGTTTGTTCTTTTTAAACAAGATTTTCCAACCATCACATGCAGAAACCAAAGTGATACTGTTCAACCACTAGGTTGTTGACTATCAAGTTACATTTCTCCTCATACAAACAAGATGATATCACAACGTAAAACAATAAAGGTGCATGGTCCGGAAAGGGATATAGATTGATTTCCATAGGAGCACTGAGAAATTCTATTATCCATTTGTCACGTGCACAAAAATCCATCTACAAAGCTTAAGCACAATAAGGGATTGCACCTAAGCCTTGAGGGGACTAGACATATGAAAATCTTAATTGCAACTCAAGACTTGGGTGATTGTGTTGTAATGCAGCTAGAATGTCACAAACTAAGAAAATTTTCGTACATTGATAGAAACATATGTTAGCCCATCATCATCTTTAGGAAGAGGTTCACAATTTAGGTCATAATCGCGGGACCTCTTCCATTCTGGGGTAGAGGGACATAAAACTAAGTCACTTTTAGTTTCATGATAGAAAGCATATAACGCATCAATATAGTCTTGCTTATATATCCCCGGAGGCCGAGCATTTGCAAATCTCTGTATAGCCTGCTCACAAAAAAACAAAGGATCAGTAACATGTACATCAAAGTTGTAAAACCATAGCTAATTGAAGGGAAAAAAACTGTGAATAACCTCGGTAACACAACTTGCTTGCTGTGTTCGCATCAAATAATGAACTATCATATAACCAGTTCGATTGTGTCCATGAGTACAGTGGACAAATACATATTTCTTGGACCGGCTCTTAATTTGACTGAATATATACTGTGCAACCTGAAAATCCTCAATGAAGCTAAGATTATAGAAATAAAAATGAAAAGACAAACGAGAATGTTGGCCAAGTATGTTAACCAAAAAGATATAATTTATATAAGATCTCATATGAGTTATGGAGATGTGAAAGGAAGAGTTCATTTTCTACATATTTGGAATTGTGACACTTATGTAAAATGTTTAGAATCAGACAAACTTACTCCCAAAGTCGACAAGGGTTTCTTTGTAGGTTATTTTAAAGAAACAATTATTACTTGTACAACAATCATGAGAACAAAGTGTTTGTTGTTAAGGATGATACTTCTCTAAAAATATATATTAATTACAAAATGGTTAGTGAAAGTATTATATTTCTCGAAAATTCAAGAGGCGCAACAACGAATATGGATTACTCCATATTAGATTTTTTTTTTTTAATTTGAGGATATGCTAGAGAATTCCTACCATAGTGAAAAAACAAGGTTGCATCGCATTGATTGCATTGTAAGCATTCTCAAAAAGTTTGAATAAATATTTCATGTGTTCTAAAGGTCAAAAAAAACCCCATTTTGGGCCGTTTTGAGGGATACCTCATATTTGCGGTCGATATTTTGCATTATGATATTTGCATTAAACCCTTTAACGCATCGTCGCATCACCACTTTTTTGCACTATATCACCCTACAGGCATGGGGGTAAAGGACTGAATTTTCTAGTGATGAGTTTTCAAACTTTGTCACAAGGAGGAAAGGAAAAACCCTTAAACATTAGACTAACCTAAGATTCTCAGACTCCATATTCGTATTTTTTATAAAGACAATAAATATGCATTATTACAAAACTCGGAATAAAGAATCCCTTTGCAATAGCATCTGATAACAAAAAAATAACATGGTTATCCTGGCAAGGGTATGAGTAAAAATCATAGACAGTTATTTAGGAGTGATTAAAGGTCTTCCCATTCTAATTGAATTCCTATATAGACAGATACTAGAATTATTTGGTCAAGATATGGTAATTGAACATACTGTCTCTTAGTTGAATGTGATCGATTCATTAACTAAAACCAAGTAAGTGCATACTAAACATTTAGTTAAGTTCCAAAATTTTAAAACATGGGAAAACAATGTATTAGTTACAAATCAAATATCTCAAATCTTCTCACCTCAAAGACGAATGTATTTACGGACTCGTTATCAGGTACGGCATTGTGCCCTTGGCATCGAATCTACAAGAAATTGAGCAAGTCAAAATGATTAACTAAACATCAATTTAAGAATAGAAGTTCTTCTCCAAGATTTTAAAATTACCTTTAAATATTTAAGACCTTCTTTCTCCAACTCCCTCGATGAATAATAGCGATCAGTATTTGTCAAATCAACTATCATACCAAGCTAGAAGAAACCAATTTGCGTCATTTATTTACTTCATCAGCTTAACATTTATTAAATACTTTGATAGCGAGACAGGAAGATGTTGCAAATCAAACAATGACCCAGAAAAGATCTAATTTAAACGTAAGCTAATCTGATGAAATCCAGAAAAAGACTCATGGCACTCAAAATGAACGACTTTCCATGAAAAACTGCACACAAACAGTTTATCTTCTCTCTTAAATTGCTTAAATGAACTCTGCCATTTACCCACTTTCCAGGAAGTAGACTAGGAAAAACCAGGTTGCGAACTTAGTTCTGAAGTTCAAGCCAAAAATAATCACTAGAAAGTAAAGGCCCTTGATTCAGACATCAGTCGACTCGGATCTAGAACTGACTGCTGTAGGTGTTCGTAATGGATGGGTTTAGTTCAGACTTGATCCACAACTCTCCAAGCTTAGGCTGATCCCATTCCCAAAAAAGGAGTAGGTTATTCATCTTTTTCCATGTAACAAAGAATTTATAAAAGTCACTTTAAAAGGGCAAGTCTCACATGTTAAAGGATTAGGGAAAAAAATCATGTCTCCAAAAGCATATATTTACAAAACAAAAATAAAAAAAAAGAAAAAAAAGTTAATGGTTGTAGACTTGCAAAGATTATGCATCACCTTGTGCATCAAATCAAGAAAAAACAAGTAAACCTCATACCAAAGAAGCCTAATCTAGCATAGCTATTGGTGATCCCGAGTTAATGTAAAATTTTCAGACATGAATTACAACTCTGCAAGTCCTAATACTGCTAAACATGAAATTCCAATAAAATATATCCCCTTATATACGAAAAATAAGAAAATTAACAACTGATTAGAAGAGAACAACAGTACTAATGTTGCATCACCAATGCCACTAAATGGCTATCACCTAAATGAGGTCAGGGGGCTGGAACATGGATGTTGGATGAATCTAGCCTTTACCCTTCACAATTACCACCAAACAAAATGAATGGATAATGCAAAAAAAGTTTGGGTTGCTTACTTCAATCCCTTTCACTCTTAACATATGAAACACATGACGAAAGGAATATCTTTCTTCTGAACAGCCAGCATTAGTTTCCTCGATTGGAACTTTAGATGGGATAATTCGACCTATATCCTGACCAAATTTTGGACAATGCAGCCAACCTGAAGCTCATAATGATTGGTAATTGAAACATGTCATAAAAAAGAAATTTTTTTAAAACAAATCCATATATTGTAACCATGCGGAAATAGCTAAAGCATGTCCCTTATTTCGATGGAGCCGAAAATTTGTAGTTCTTTTGTTTCCCGTTATAATGACTAAAGTAAAACGGCTCATTGGATATGTGCACTTTTTATTTATGTAAACTTGTTGATGATGTTTGCTACCAAGGGTCGAAAAGAAACAAGCTCTTTGTTATCACTAACAATGGCATAGAAAAGGTAAGGTTTCGTAATTTCGTACATTCGACCCCCAAAACTCCACCCTAGATGGGAGTCACTTATGCAAAAAAATATTGTACATATTATACAACACATCAAGAGTAGCACTAGCACATCACATGTTTGTAAAAAATATCAAGCAAAAATAATTCCAGTTTTAGCCACATTTTTATCTACAACTACAACATAATTTAAGCTCCAAATAAGTGATACAAACACATGTTCAGTAAGAAGCTTACCAGGGGGTAGCGTGGGATTATCACACTTCAACTTCTTCAAGAAAGGCCCTTCTTCACGCTCCAATGGCTGAGTCTCATCTCTTCTCAATCTCAATCGTTGCCGTCTTTCTTCTCGCTCCTAAACAATAAAGGTTCAACCAAGTATGTTGCGCTTGAGCAAACTAAGACAAAAATATGATTCAAGCCTGAATCATCAAACATGAATCAAACTAGAGTCTAGACTCATTACGAAGATGGTATATCATTCTTTATTAGACAATCATAAAAAGCCTCAAATTGAAAAATCCCATTTTGAAACACATGGAAGAACAATAAATATCATCAAGAAAATGTTTCTCTTTATTAAGAATAGATGCAACATCGAAATTTGAAAAAGAAAATTGGTTTTGTTCAAACTCTTCTTTCTTAAATTAGATACAACAATCAATAGACTTCTCCCTACTTCCCATGTAAACCCCTTACTACATGGGTGTGGCGGTGTAGCAAACATACATTGCCTTATTAAGCCGATAAGACGCATAACATTTAATGCGTTGTAACTTGCAAAAATAACTCTCACATTAAAAACCAAAACATAGCAAATTCAAAGAAACCAAGGAGTAAAGTTCAACACAAGCTATATAAATCAAGAAAGGCAAGAAAATTGTTACTTTAGCATTTCAAATAAGTGTAGGCATAAGAAATTCCTCAAAGCATTTTAAGCAAGCAGCCATTCAAAAGAGTTAAGTCAATCATAGGGTACAGTGTAACATACCCGACGAAGAATCTGAACTGATGTTTCATTGTCATCATCCTGTGCCTCATCTTTCGCAAAATGGTGATCATTCAAGTCCATTACAATTGAATATCTGAACTAAATCCAAGAAAAGGAAACCTACACAACAACATTAACCACAAGTGAATGCTGATCATACACTTTTAGCCCTAATTTAATTTGAAGGTCCGATAACAAATTAAAAATCAATCAAACCTCAATCAAAATTTGAAATACGGCTAATAATTGAAATTGTAAGACTAAAAACAACAAAGAATAAGAGATTAGGGCTAATAATTCAGATTTAAAGATTACTTTAGTTCACCATGAAATTGGGAGAAAGAAAAATTTCAACCTTAAAGCAGAGTTCCGAGAGAATAGCGAGGGAGAATTGGTTGTTGGTGTAACCGTTTGTGCCCTTTTTTTTATTTTTTATTTTTTTTAGAATATAATTTGCATGGGCGGGCTTAAGGGATAATGGGCCGGGCTTGCTTTCTTTGTGAAATTTGCCTGTTCTAGTAGGTGTAACTTTTTTTTTCATTAAGTTTGTATCATACTGTTAGTATTATGAGACGAGCCTATATAATTAATTTATTTTAAAGTTGTAAGTAATTAATTTAAGACGAGATTATAAAAAGTAATCATTTTAAAATTGTAAGTAATCACTTTAAGACAATAAGTGTACATTGAGTCAGCTTAACAGAGCTTGTCTCATCGTCTCATTTGAGAATATGTCTTTTTGTTTATCATTTAAGTATTTCTTAGTGGATAGAACTCAAGGGTAGACAACTTTATAATCATTTTAAGTATATACATTTTAAGTTTTAGAGTAATCGTTTTTATCAATAAAACTAGTTACTATAATGATCCAATAACATAAACAACTATTTACGTGTATAAGTAGAGACTAGAGAATAAAGTAATTTAGACTTTGATTTATTATGAGTAGTAGTTTTTTAGATTACAAGATACGCTGAGAAAATAAGAGAATTGGTAAGATTCAAATTCAAACTCTAACGCAATTTAGTAGTACTTACTCTCTAATGAGTTGGAAATTTGACGGATGGTTGTAAACTATTTACTTATACTTTTAAAGTAGAAAATGCAGCAATATTTAAGGGTGTAATCAAGTAAGATGATTGCAATTAGAGGTGTTCAAAGGGGCGGTTCAATCCAATGGGTCAAGGGTCGGGTCATATTTTAATGGGTCATTAGTGGGTCGGGTCAATAAAGGGGCGGGTCATTAACAAGCCTTTGTGTAAAGGGTCGGGTCGGATAATTATATTAATTGGTTGTAAAAAGTATTAAACCACTTTTTTGTTTTATATATATTTTTATATGCGATTGTTATATTTATAGTTAATTGACCTAATAGGTCATAAAGTGTAATAAAAAATTATTTTATGAACTTTTTAAAAGAGGGTCAAAGTGGGTCGTATTTAAACGGACTTGACCCGCCCCAACTCGTTTAACATTTGACATGACCCACCCCACCCCGGCCCATTTAAAATTTGACCCGAACCGCCCCGCCCCCTAATTGCAATTAACATCGTTATTCATAAAGTCTAGCGTTTATTTGGACATAAAAAGAACAAAAAGAATGAATAATCTTAAAGCTCGGTGAACACTCAAATTCATTTTAAAACAGGAGAATGCCTAAAAACCACAAGTATAATCCACAATCTACAAAACTTCATCTAATTTTGTGCTAACGTACAAAATTATGGCCCCGAAACAAGAGCTTTGTTCGTCAATGATCTTAAATCTCGTTAAAGACTCGTGCAAAAACCCCAAAAAACTTTGAATAAACGGGGGGACTAGATGCTAGTGCAACTTGAATGGGCCGTTGTCCTAACTAAATAGGGTAATCCTCACCAGTCACCGCTTACTAACCCAGTTGTCAATGATTCCGGTGATGAGTACTAGGCGCGTGGTTATGCCTCCGAGTGTGCTCTTCACTCCGATCAACAACCAATGGACGAAAGAAAGGGGAAATAAATACAATGCAGATACTTGATCTCATATAGTCATATTGCAGCTGTTTCCACATATTCTCGGGCCTTTTGTTTTACATATTGAACCCGACTTGCATCACCAAGTGACTCTTCATATTTGAGAAACTTCTTGAACAAGAACTACGAAAGCATTACAGGAAATTAGAAGACTATAAGAAAAGATCACACAAGCAAACAGAGAAAAAGAGAGAACGTGTATCAACCTTCATCTTTTTTGGCGGATGACTCAAACTAATAGCTCTCTCAAACAATGCACGAGTTAAGTCAACATCGCCTAATCGAATTTCCTGGACGGTGAAATTAGAATACTGTGAGTCCATCATCACGACATATTTGAGAGAAAAGTATTATTGAACTACAAGAAAGAAATTCACCTGATCAAGATAAACGCTCCACAGATCTAGTCTTTTGGGGTATTCACGCAACATTTTCTCAAATATTGAACGCGCTTTATCATGTACCCCACTTTTAAACTCGTTGATAGCCACTTGAGAAAGAAACTGTATGTGTTCATGCTTAGGGAGAGATAAAAGGGCACGGTTCATCAATTTATCAACTTCCTCCGGTTTTGTTTTTAAAAACCATTGAATTCCCCTTAGCCATACCTGGAAACCAATTAGTTAGAAACCAGAACGAGAATATCCTCCAATCATGCGAGTTGAAGTGCAAGATATACCTCAGATGATTGTTTAAACTTTTTAACCATTTTTTCAAGAAGCTCATCAGCCAACTTATGTTGTTCTGTCCTCTCATATAATTTTAAAAGCTCCAAATGCAACTTTAGGGGATCACAATATTGCAATGCTCTTTGAAATAATCTGGCTACTGCTTCCTGAGGAACCACCGCATTTAACGAACAAAACAAAGGGAATGAGTGAAGGGATAAAAAAGAAAAAAAAAACAATCAAAAGATATCAAAATAATTCTGATACAGACCTCGGGAGGATTCCCATACTGATTTTCAAAATTAAGGTACGCTACCCATACGTTCAGCTTCTCTGTTTCATTGGTGATGTTGATTGTGCTCAAGGCCCTTCAAACATGAGACATGCCATTTTAGAAATCTCAGAGTACTTTAGGTATGAAGTAAAACAAAAGAGATGGGAGCATGGAAAAATCAACGTGCTACTAACTAGATTTGTATCATATTTGGATGAGAGAAAAGAAGGGAAGCAGAGGGGAAAGCATGGTCAATTTACCAATATTTATACAAAAATTAGGGAAATTGAAATGAACGGGCTTCTTTCCCCTCAAAGATAGGATTTCTTTCCGATTTTCACTAATAAAGCACATTTCTTAAAGAAAACAAACATAACATAGAAGTATCACTTTAAAGTTCTAGGTGTAGAGCTACTAAGATGAATATTAGAGATTAAGATTTACCTATCAGCCACCGATCGGGCTCCCTCAACATCAGCCATAGAAATCATAAACTCCATATATTTTATCCAGACAAAGCTGCTGTTTGGGGAGGTTCGAACTACCTTCTCAAATTCATCGCTAGTTCTTGGAATATCCTTATCAAGTAAACGCTGTTCAGCAACCCTGATTTTCTGTTCTTCCTCTTCCTTGGCTTTCTTCTTCGCCCGTCTCATGCTCTTCTCATCAATAGGATTGGGAACATTAGCAGTTTCTTCCTTGTTCGGTTCAACAAACACCTCATCATCCTCAATATCATCAAGAATAACCTCCAGAGGGGGCACAGAAGCCCTTGATTCCACTTGGATAAGAGAGGATTCGTGTTCAAGTCCAAATGTTGAATCCGAAAAAGCAGGAAGAGGCACATCATCCTTGGTTTGTTCCAAAATTAAAGGATTATCACCTGACTCAACCTCCTCTGTTTCAGAATCATTCACATGTTCCTCATCATTAAAATATGAAGACTTCATTCCAAGTGAGATTCTGTGTCTTTCTACATCCACTTTCAAAACTTTTGCAGTAACTCTCTCCCCTGCTCTATATTGTTCCTCAAGATTATCAACATGGTCATCCGAAATCTCCGAGACATGGCATAATCCAACCAGGTTGGAATTGTCGATCACAATGAATAGACCAAACGACTCAATCCGTTTAATCCTACCTTTCACAACATCACCAACACTAAGAGAATCAAAACCACTCAACTCAGATCTATTATTCTTATCATCCATCTTCAGAGTAACTTCAACATGTTTGGACAAGGGTTCCACAGAGATAATTTTTCCTTTTAAAAGTTTACCAACAGGAAATTCCTTAATAGGGTCCTCAACATATCCATCAGACAAGTTGGTAAGCTTGATTCTTGCATCAATGTTTCTGGAGAGCATAATGAAGCACCCCTTAGGAGTAACATTCTTGACATAACCATACACCACCATATCTGTCTGAAGGTCTTCAATCTTCTCAACGCGACCACCAAGAGAATTTCCAGTGATGGTATCCTCACAGGCACGCAATGACACATCAATATGAATAGTGCCCTTAGCAGAATGGCTGAGTTCTAGGACCTTACACTTAACAAATTGGCCCTCGAAATGGCCAGCTAAAGGATCAGAAACCCATGAGCCAGTAAGTTCACAGAAGTGAACCTTACCATACATGTGAGGCCCTATCTGCACAAGAATGCCGCCAACACCTGGAAGAATCTTCCACACTCTACCACCTACAACATCACCATTTTGAACATGACAAGCTTCCTTCTCATTTGATGTAGAACTATCATCCTGTGTGCCTATTGATCCATTGGAGACAGCAGACAATGGATGCATAATTAAACGCAAGGACTTCCTTTCTTGATCTATACTCAGTATATACCCAGAGAGAGCAGTTCCCAGCCTGAAGCGCTTCTGAAAATTCTCCAGATCACTTGGTTCACATGAACTGTCAAGAATAAAAAGCTTAGCCTTCACCAGTCTAGAGACTGCTAACCACACCCATTCTTTATCTACCTTGTATACATAACCACTGACATGTTGTCCTACTGAGAAGCTAAATTCTTCCACCATTTGTTCTTTCTCCATCACGCTAGAAGCTGAAGATAGTAGTCAAAAGAAAATTTTATGAAGGGTGAAAAGAAGAGACATGCAGAAGAGTAAGTTTGAAATCACACGCAGGATTTCTGAATCATTTAAAATGATGAAACATTTATTTCTTCATTCTATCAGTTTTCTTCATAGTGAATACTACCAATAAAAAAAATCCACGTAAATGATCAGAAACAGAATCATATTATTTATATGACCAGTTTAAATAAAAAAATTTGCACTTAACTTTTTTGGGAAATCAATTGTAACATGTAGGTGTCATTCAAAATTATAGATAATCACTCTGCACATTTCATCAGACACTGACTACAACAGAGACCAATCACAGGGACAGAAGAGTCCACTACATTAGCATATAGAAAGACCCTATTTAAGTCATTGAACATTTTAATCATTAAAATTAAACTACGGAAACATCTTTGGCATTTCCTTTTATAAGGATTAGCATGTTTTACATAAAAATTGTTGGAATTGTGTGAACGGAAGGATACAAACTCAGGTTTGCAGTGACCAGCAGCACATAGAAAGATCAAAACATAGATAAGGAGTAAGGACTGCCTAGGCTGTGTTCACATTGACATATCTCTAATAGGCGTGCTAGTTGTGACTATGGGTAATAAGTCTACCACAGTTCCAACTTCCTGCAACTCGGAAACATCTTACTTTTCATAATTATTCACTTAAATTACGTTTAATCCACTATTCCACTTAAAATTAAAGCAACTTCAATCTAAATGGAGATCAAAGGCCAACTCACGTGATAGCATTGATGGTTTGAGAGACAATTCCCACAGGCTGCCTTTTTTGGAATATTCTGGCTTTACACTATCAGAAACCACCCTAGCAGTCAATGTTTGCCCCACTTTGTATGCAGAGAAAGGATTTTCAACAACATTATCGTCATTTACCTCTGTTATGTGCACTCTACCACGACATCCAATCCCAAACTTTACCCACATTTCAAGAGGCTTAACGTCCGTAATCTCTGCATGGACCAGAGAGCCAATATCATATCCTGATCTTTTCTTTGCCTTTTTAGAACTTAAAGTTCCTGGAGCCTGGTTAAAAAAATCAAGGAGCAAAAGTAACCTTCCTGAGGTTGAATCATTTGGAAGTGCCACAATAGTTGCAAGAATTGTTTGTCCTATGGAGAACTGCTTCCGCTGTAACCTTTGCATATTATAATCAGTTATAGCAGCATATCCTAAAGCATAATCACGCTCTGGTATTGAAACTACCAAGTAGTCCTCTTTAATTAATTCAACTACAGCATTTACAGTCTCATGCAACTTGAATTCCTTGGATCCTCTTTTCCGTTTCTTCTTAGACACTACGGTTACACTAGCATCTCTTTCAGATTTCTCAACCAATTGTGGCTTCAAAGACAGATCAATTAGGCGCTCAGACTTAGCAACATCAAGAATTACAGCTCGAACAGTGGAGCCAATTTCAAGAGTTTTTCCATCCAATTGATGCTGTGAAATAAAGCCAAAAACATCACCATATTTCTCAAAGCTGATAGCGACCCCAAAATCCTTTGCCTCATCAATTCTACCCTCAACAACACATCCGACACCAAAATTTTCTGGCCAGCTAAACTCGGAGCTGCTTGAAATAGGCATCTGAAGCTTAGCAATTTTCTCCTCAGTTACAAAATATGATTGGAGGAAGGAAGTATCAGTAGTTGTGCAACTGGACTGCTTCAACGATAATGTTACTCGAGCACTTTCGTTGTTAATTTCTAGAATACTGCAACGTACAGACTGTCCAACAAAAAAGGCTTCAGAAAGATTGATATTTCTGTCATCTAAAGCCTTTTTCCTAGGAGAGAATCCGGTCAAACGCCCAAGGAATCGGACAAAACATCCAGTTTCGATTAAATTACATACATAACCACTTATCACTGAATGCAAAGTCATCTGAGTGATATCAGCAGGAATCTGTGGTACAGCATGAATTAAAGAATATTTCGCACTAAGTATGATATTGTTGTCTTCTACCTCAAGAACCAGCAGCTCAGAAAGTATATGTCCAGGCTTCAACACCGATTTCAGCAGTGCACATTGTCCATGGTGATCGGCTAAGTGTTCAGTATAAATTGTACCCTTCATATTTCCTTTCCCATTTACATGTAAATATATGGCATCGGGCATGACAATATCAACTACTCCAGATACCACACTACCCAACTTAACCACTTCATCCTCAGCAATTTTTTTTGGTGATATAGTGAAACTTAGATTGATGCGATGATGTGAAGAACTTATTACTCTGCATTTAACTACCTGCCCGACATGATATCTTGAGCTTGTGTCACATCCGAGCTCTAAACCAAGCTCAGATCTGCAATCAAAGTCAAAGATGATAGTAAGTAAAACAAAATTCAAAAAAAACTACCAAAAAACACGCATGGAAATATAGAACATAAAATGTCCACACGCAGCAAAATAAAAATGATGTGATGTGTTTTAAACTTCTAAACCATATAATGTTCCTAGATCATAATAGAAAGCAGTCCAATATACGGCAACAATGACAAAACCTTATCCCAACAATATGTGGCTCGCTTAAAATAGTCCAATATATTTTTTTTAAAATGTAGAACAATTCCACCACAAGAAAGGTTTAGCAAATCCGCATTTGTCAAGTAGTTGCTCTTAGAGGCAGAGGAAAAGGGGAAGAAGTTTTTGGCTAAAAAATCAAGAGGACAGACAATATGAATTTCAATGCAAAAAATAATAAAAAAAGAGAATAATCTTAAAACTACAAAACAAAATACAGTGATGGACTCAATCAGATCTAATTCGCTACATAATTAAGCATACAAATTTGCAATTTGCTTATATGGCACAATTTATCCCAAAAGGACAAAATCCAAAAAAATATATCAATAGTCTGCTTTTTATTCACTTTGGCAAAGTAAGCTACCACTTAAAATGGTCTTAAAGTTCGGTAAATCCAGAAAGCTGCAAGTCAAGTCTCAAGTTTCTCCTTTCAGCGGTTGAGGCTTTAAGTAACAAGGAGTATGCAGTCTCAAAGCAGATGTGAAATAGGATGGTTTTTTCTTCACTAATTTTAACATTTTTTGGTAATTGAAGATAATAAAAGAAATAAGGTCATGCAACAAAGATAGGTCGTACAAATTACAAACAGTCAAATTATAATACCTTCAACAGAGACTTCTTGGCCATACATGGATTATAAAACCTTTACACGAGCATCATAGGAAGACTACTCAAAGTATGGAAAAGGTGGGAGGGAGAGAATAAATGTACAACCTATCAACAATAGGTGATAGGTTGATAGCTAAAGGGAAAGGAGCTGCTTCAAGAAGAGCGTTAACATATATAATTTCTGCTGCAAAAATTGCAGACCAACACATCTCAACGGTCTACTAGAGGGTGAGAAACCATTTATTAATTTTAGGCTTTTTTAAGGTGGACTGGAATATAGCAAGGGTGTAATGAGGATAACAAACCCTGAAGAGTACAACAGCATTTTCTCAAACAAAAGAATGAAACTTTCAACAAGCCTTCAGTTTTATGTAGAAAGAAGAAATATATCGTTTACTTGTCCAATCGGGTTGAACTACTTCATTACATTACCAAACTTTTAATTCAGAAACAGGCACAGCAAAGTGAACATTGATAACTGAAGGTCAGATATGATGACACAAATAGCAGATGAGTCGCATTCAAACATCAAGGCTAATAATTTGTATTTGACACTAAACAGTCACCAGTTTAAAAAGAATGGGCATGTTCAATGGAACTATAACATCAAATGAGATAAAACAAGATAGAACCTGGGAGCAAATCCTTCAACTCCATTGTAAAACCGCACATAACATCCAAGGTTATCGATCTTCGTAATCCACCCGTGGGTGACTAATCCTTTAGTTGCATCAGCATATGAGCTAAGAATGGAGAGTTTTGATTTTATCTGAAAGAAACCAAGCTTCACATAAGATATGAAAGCGACACAAGATGCAAGAAGGAAAGGAAAGAACTCAAGACAGAAATTGAAAGGACTGTACTAAACAGAATAGATGAGAAAGGATAAGAGAAAACAATAGCTGAACATTTTAATAAAGGTGTGAACACTTGAAATGCATAATTAGAATCTAAAGAGTACGAATAACGTTGGATCTAAAATTCAGCATAAAACTAACCACATATATTAACTTTCACATTCAAGACGGGTAGCCTTTTCTTTTCTTTTTTCCTTTTTATGAAAAAGCGAACCACTTCTTCTGTCCTTTTTTCATAAGTGAAGCACTGGTTTAAGTTTTTTTGAACAGCTCACTAGTTTAACAAAGCAGTAGCCAGAAGGTTGCATTATCTAAAAAGCACAGAATCAAACGAAACAAATGGGAAGAAGATAGGGAGCTATCACTCTATCCAACAACGGAGTCAGAGAGTGTTTCGAGATTCTCTCTATTGATGTTTAATGCATTGAAAATAAACTAAAACTGTATAATTTTAAGAAAGATCAACTCAAAGGCAATATAAGTAGATGCAACACCTTCACGATATGTACATTGCCCACTCATCCATCAAAAAATTTGCATTTATGCTGCACCCATCATTCTACTATGATCCTTTGTAAAAGCTCAACATTCAGATCCATATAGTAGAGCTAATCCAATGACCGTTCAGTAAAACTTGCCCTTTGACCTTAAGAACACACATCGATCACATTATATTCCGGTAGCCACTCAATTTTTCCCACCCTCACTTAATTGTATGGATCATATCTTGTTGGATGTCATCACTATTCAAAAATATGGACCCAAGGTATTTAAAGCACTCACTTGGAGCAATTTCTTTCTCTTCTAGCTTTATAGTACCTCTTGTTATCTCGTTTGTGCTAAAGTTACTAACTAGATACTCTATTTTGCTCCTACTTATTTGAAACTTCATTACCCCTTCTACGGCCTGATCTAAAAATTAATGTCATAAACAACAAGGAACAAGACATGTCTCGTTGTATCGATCATTTTATCACTTCTAGGATTATTGCGAAAAAATATAGCTCAAGGTCGTGCCTTGATGAAGGACAATTGTGATTGGAAGATCCTTTTTTGCCTCTCAACATACCTACTTGTCTATACTTCTCGATACGTATCTTGAATTATATTAATATATTTCTTGGGAACACCCTTTTTTTCATTAGCCATCAAAATACTTTCCTTGATACCTTCTCGTATACTTTTTTCCAAGTCGATAAAAACCATGCGCGAGTCTTTTTTTATAGCCCTACAATACTCCGTTATTTGTCTCATAAGATGAATTGCTCTTATTGAAGATAAAAAAAAATTAGCTTATGATCATGAGATGCGACTAACTTTTACTGAGTTGGTTGTCACAAACTTACCGTTCACCCTCCTTTATCCGGACATGGGACCGACAATTAGCAACAGCCAACAAGCTCCCAATAAACTTTCTTAATCATTAAAGCATCGGAACATAATCTTTTTTTCTATTTATCTATATTTTTGAAATATAATCTTGCAAGTTACAATTCCTTTTTATTAGTTAATCTTTGCCATCGATATACCCCCTTTCTATGGTAAACATCTTTATTTCAAGAATCAAGAATTCCCTTTAGGTGAGACAATCTTTCTGGACTAGAGCATTGGGTAAATTAATACTAATGATATGATCCAAAGGAGAAGACAACAGATCGCTATTTTGCAAATTTGTGGATGTTGTATAATCCTAATAGTGCGTATAGCTCACAAGTCTTCGTTCATTGTGAAATGGAAGGTATTACATAAAAGTTCTTGTTATCGATATTTGGAAGACAAAAGATCCTCCTAAAGCATGTAGCTACTCTTCAGCAGCGCCGTAACAGAAGTTCCATCTAACAATGTGGATCTTTTCAAAGTAAGATGTTGCAGTTCGTGAAAGTAGGAAGAGTTAGTTATCATTATCTTTTCTTATAACCATAGGTTCATTTTCTTTAGCACTTACATTAGCCCTGTATGGAATGAAGTGAGTTCAGACTTGCTCTATGAGCTCTTCTAATGAAATAAGGGGAAAAAGCTTACCTTGCTCAGAGTTAGAAGATAGGTCTGTTGGCCATTTAGTGATGCATATGAAAGAAAAAACAATCGTTTTGAAGGACAAGCTTCCACTCAGCAAGGTTTAAATGACAAACTTTAAAGCTTTCTTGGCATGCAAGAACTGGAGCCAAGTATTAGCTTCTGACTTCTGACAGTTAGTTAAATTAGCAAGTAGCAATTGCTTCACAATTGCTCAAGGGCATGAGCATTTTTGTCTCGAGACCTATTTCCGTTTATAAATGATACCCCGTGTCATTGGTACCTTATTCCAACAGGACTTTCATTTACTAGTTTCTTTCATTAAAAATTTTAAACAAAGTTTTAACCAGAACGAGGCAACAAGTCTGCAACCCATCCCAAAAAAGAAGGGAAATAAATCCAAATAAAAGAAAAATATGTAGCAGAAGGGAAAGTAAAGATGAGTCAAGGATTCAGCTTTTGCATCAAGCTTCTGATTCAATTATCAAAAAGATCTTGTACTCAAGAAAGGCAATCACAATGCACATCAATGGTTTTAGTTTAACTATAAAAATAGAAAATGTGCAAGTTACAATATAAAACGATTGGTAAGAGGAAAAATAAAGGACTCTCACAAGTGTTTTCTTATGTGTAACAGTAATTCTCTTTGACTTGCATCCAAGAACACGGAAGACTAGCTCCACCCCAACCTGCACAGCACCATGAATATCAATAACTGCACAATTAAGCTTTAAAATATGAAATTATTTTATACAAATTGAAAGGCTGAGTACATCATCTAGGCCTATTGGGCGTGAATTTAGTATTTAATTGGACAAATTGTGGGGAAGTACCTTTTTTTAGGAGGATAGACCTTATATGCATGTTTCCCGCTCATGTAAGACCTTACTCTATTTTCCGGTAAAAAGAAGCCAACTTCTAGCAATTGACTTCCAAATTGGGCAGCAAAGTCAACTTTTTTAATTAAAAGAGTGAGCTTTTACACCCTAAAAATAAGGATCGTCTCTCTTGACAGACCAACCACACATATAATGTACTTCCTTTAAGATCCAACAAACTTACCCCAAATAAACTATATTATAAGGGTACTTCCCTAAAAAAATTTCTTATTTAATTAGAAAAAAAAAAGTTTTACAACCATTGTGACAATCCGTTTAATAATTACAGAGTACCATGCAGCAGACTGATAGAGTATAAACAACATTCCCCATACTCCTAAGCATTGGAAGGAGATAAATTAAAAACATAACGAAAAAATATAACTAAAGTGATATTCATATAAACCTTAAATTTTTTCCTTGGCTTCTCAATATCATATTCAGACATATGTCGTATGGGACAAAGTGCCTTGACGCCACTGGGAAATTGCACAATAGCACCTGAGCTCTTAACAGCAACAACTTTAGCCTTCACCACCATTCCCGGCTTAACATCAGCATGAGTAAATACTGCACCTTCAAATGCACTAGCCTGCTCAAAAGGGATGAAATTATAGATATAATTTATAAAAAAGAGATGTAATATTGTTAACAACACATTATAGCTAATTTTAAATTCAAAAAAACATAAGAGACATGTAAAAACAATAGGCTTGTGGCTTGACCAATTTTATCAAGCTCAAAATAAAAAATTAGGACCAAGTTTGTGTTTGATAAGAATTTTGAGTTCAAGCTATGTACGAGTGATGTGGTTGTCACATAAGCAAATATCAGCTAAAATCATGAAATATCCTTTGATAGATGATACGGCCTAAAATGCACTTTTTTACACCTTGACGACGCAAGTATTATTGGTTCGGTAACATTGAAAGCCTTTAGAAAGTGGTAAATACGATACAACGCGGCCTTGCTTCCTAAGTTCTTATCCAAACAGTGTGTATAGATTAGACTCCTCAAAATAGATCAGGTTGCATATTCGTGGCGCATATTACAACTTTGTTCTACTGGTCCAAAGTGCATTCAGATATCTTATGGCATAGGGAATGAGAATGGCCTGCTTCTACATAGGGCCAAATGCAAGTGAGGGGGAAAGGTTTTCAAAGGAGAAAACATCCTAAGGTGAGTTAGAACCTTAAAGAGGTATGCATTATTGGTTGTCGTTGTTGGGCATTTGGTTGCAGTGTAAAGATTCACAACATTGCTTCAGAATCTGTGGTGAATGGTATTTTTCTTAATTATCAAATTTTACAGATGTGAGCTCCTTGTTGTGTTCTACGTATATGTTTTATCCTAACCAACTTTCTGGTAATAATAAATTTTAGAAGCTATTTTAAGCAATGATTTGATAGCACTCCTACAAATCAAGCAAAACTTAAATCATCAAATTAAATGGGTCAAGACAAAAATATCTGGAGTCCAGACATGATATTAATTAGTCCAAGAAAACTCAACGAAAAAGCAAGCAACAGTCTTCTCAATTTGTATAAAAATGTATCGACACAACAAATACGAGAGGATCAAAACAAACCTTGAGAGTACCCATAGCCAGCCCTTCCAAGTGCCTATACCCAAGTATTCTTGCTCTAACATCAATTCCTTCCTTATACTTCTTCTCAAGCTTATGGACATCTTCATCAGTCACATCTGCCATCTGTTGAAGAGTCAAACTTGTAGCCACAAAATGCATGAATATCGTATAAAAATCAAAAATAAAAAATACTCCCTCCAATTCAATTCAGTTGTCCCATTTGGGATTGGCACGGATATTAAGAGTGAGTGGTAGTTGGGTATTTTAATTGATTAAATAATTGTAAAGATGGTAGTTGGGTATTGGGAATTGTAAAAGTGGGGTTTTAATTTGATTAAATTAATTGTAAAGGTGGTAGTGGGGTATTGGGAATTGGAAAAGTGAGGGTATTTAGGTAAAAAAAAGATGTACCAAAATAGAAATGGGACAATTGATGTGAGTTGTCCCAATAAGGAAATGGGACAACTGAATTGAATTGGAGGGAGTATAAGATTACACATACAATAACATATGCTGGAGTGGGAGCTGGAGAAGATGGAATTTTCAGCAGAAGACCCCAGTCTTTGTCTACTCTGATTATTTTTGAGTGCTCATATATCTCTCCTGTCTTGACAAGCTGCATCTCAACGTAAACTTAAATAAACTTGATGAAAATAAATACTCACATTAGCAAGAAACCAAAGGCTTAATTGTACACAGTACGAAAAAGATAAACACCGCAAAAGGTTGGTTAAAGGATGCAATAATTACTACACTCAATATATGTACAAACTTTTACACAATTCTTATGAATTTGACCCATTGACCATGAGTAGAGTGATAATGAGTGTAATTTGTGTCAAACCTAATAAAAGGAGCATGAGATAAGACCAAAAAAAAGTATGAGATGGGAAAATAAAGTCATATAAAACCGTATAAAAAGAGGAGAAAGTCAAATTGAGTAAAACAAAAATTTCTAGCCATTGAGAATTTGCCCACATAATCATCACGACAACATAATTAAAAGAAACTCCGAATAAAATAGAATTTTACTTCTATTAAATTATTATGACATCCTTAACAATGAAAGGGTTATTGTTCGCGATTTTCTACTTAAGATTACAACATTCAAAATGTATGAATCGTCAAAAATCAATTGTCCTCTATTATCAAGTGTCTAGTTGAGATCTTATGAATTATTAGGAAAAGATTGCAAAATTCACAAATATGATCTTTCTATCCTTATATATAGCAGGTGAAATTTATGATTCACCAAGTCATTCATTTGAAATGCAATATATACAGATTATAATTCATGATTCAACATTCAAGTAAAGATGAAATTAGTATCTTTAGGCATTTTACCGAGATAACTGATGTGAAAAAATATAGAAAAGTGATATTAGGGGTGGCCAAGATAATTATCCAAGAAGGACCCTACAGTAAATCAAGACTCCACAGAACAACTTAAATTTTAGAAAAGGTCACATGTAACACTAAACTACTAGAACGGGCACCATGGCTGCTCCTCAGGTTTACATGCAAACATCAAGTATGGAATATAATATGACAGGAACAGTAGGTAGATAGCATAAGGTCCCCTTACCAAGGAATGAAAAAATGATGGCTGAGAAGATATAAACCTACTCCAAGAAACATAAGTTTCTTTGTTAAAGGGGAATTTTTCCAAAGTAGTATTCACAAGGATAATACTTTTGGGGCTTTACCTTCTTTTTGAAAAAGTTTGACAACAATGCAATCAAATGAGGTCATGTTCACCAAGTTCTTAGCAATTTGGTGTCATTGAAGCAAAGAAAAGAGGCGAGACAATTAAAAAAGATTGTCCTCGGTAATTTAGGATACAAGTCAGCAAACACTATTTTAACAAATTAATGGGGGGCCTCTTCCTACAAATAGTGGATGGTAGATTTTTTGGATGTATAATCACTAAAGTAAAGTTTATAGACAGCTCATACTAGAACTAAAAATGATAACTCCTACATCGCCAACTACCACTATCTCTTACACAGAGAAAATGATAATATAGGTAACAGATCTTGAATCCATAATATACGTGCATTCAGCAATCTCATCCTGAAGTCCTATTTGTTTTTATGCTCAAAGATTAATTATCTACTGAACTTAAAATCATATCTAATGACATTCTCATTTAATATTGATTACAGAAATACAATTCCAAAACTTAAACTCACCAAAGGAGGAGCTTTGTTGAGAAGGAGATGAGGATTCATCGTCAAACCAATAGCCCTGCTCGATGGATCAATGAAAAGAATACGAGCATTTACCTGCGTAGATGCAAGATGGTTAATTGCCGCAAAATGAAGTCCCTTGTCCAATATTACATTTAATGTACAACATTACATTACCCAATTGCCATTAATGTTTACATTACCCAATCACCATTAATAGTTCCCACAATCCCACCTAGGCAGGGTCTGAGAGGGTCGAATGTTTGCTACATTATCCTAGTTAGTGATAACAAAGAAGTGTTACAATTGACACTTGTTAGGAAACAAAATAATTACTTGATGACACACAGGACGAAAAAATGGAAACAGTTTTGGAGCACTGCAAATTTTCAACAAAATTGATTGATAGATACATACACCATTGTGGGGGTTATATCCAAGATGCTCCTACGTCATGCATGTAATGCGAATTGGCTTATTATAATTTTCCAAACTACTTATAGCAATCCTTTTTACAAAATCTAAACATGTCATTTTATTAATGCATTTTCTATCAGTACAAGTTTCAAGATCAAACAAAACATAACTATTTCTCATCAGATAATAGAAACTTAGGTCCTAAATTTATAAGCTAGATATTTAAATAGAGGGGACAAAAAGGAGCAATTAACTTTGTAAAACATTATTAGGATAAGAAACAAACACAATAAAGCAAATAATAATGCCTACCCTAAGAGTGCATATTATAATTTCTCGAAGACAAATGAGATTAATATATAACCCTATCCATCACCAAGCATTTCAAATTTTAACTTCTACAATAACGATGAGAAGACATAAGCTTTTAAGCATGGTTTCTCTATTCTTCTTGTTTTCTGTGTTCTTTTTCAGCCTTTTTATTTTTTTTTCTTCCAATGTCGAAATTAACTTCATCCCAAAACTTCCATACAGAAACAAAAAATTGCACTATGTTACAGCATTATTCCGCAATTGATGCACTTGAAATACAAATTGGTTAATTTATCATACCTTTTTATTTATGTCATAGAGCTTTTTCCAATCGGATGCAGGAAATGAATTTTGGAGGTGAAACATATCGACCTGTGTAAAGTGAAGTATGTTGCCTATAAGATAAATAACTCTGCTGTGAAGAACTTAATGAATATGAGAAGCATTTTACATACAGTTCCGGTGAAATAAGTTAAGAATGAAAGCATGATCCCATTTTCAAGTGTAGACTGTATTCGAGCACTAATCATCATGCCAGGAACAAGAAGATCAAGTGAGATACCCTTAAGATCCTTCATCTGCAACACATAGCGAACACTCAAATCAAATCAATGTTGCAATGAATTTCTAATGTTATAAAATTTCAAAACATAAACCTGACAAGGTCTTACCACACATTTCGACACCATATCACTATCAGTCGACAAATAAACTACTTTACGAACTTTATCAATATTTTTCACAATCCCCTGCACATGCTGCCCTACTATCTTAATGTCACCGCCAACTGCAGAAATTTTTAGATATCATGAGAAGAAAATTAGCAGTCATTGACACAAATACCAGGCAAAATAAAAGACAGTATATCAGGTTAACAACAGATTTTTAAGTCAGAAAAGGTATATGAAAACTATCACTAAAAGCATAGTAGGGGCAATAAAAGAGCAAGTCCTACTGATCATTCTTAGATGAAGAGATTGAAAAAAAAAATATCAAAGCTAGGAAAAAAACCAACATATTGGGGAAATTTTACAATGAATATGACTTTGAATTCAGAGAACAGGCTGTAATGTAATACTTTTGTGATGGTTGATTATTTATACACCACTAGAGTTAATATAAAATATAAACCTGACTCAGATTGTGCGAGCAGGGTCACAGACAACTACATGATTTGATACCGTATCATATGTGACATAGTACGAAAACCGGTTAAAGGAACTGCAGTACCTTACAAATGAGAGTACAACCTAAATTTGTAATAGGGCTGCAAAGGGCATACAAACTGATTCTGTTGAAGTTTTAGTGTCATCAATCTAGCTTGAAAAAAAATTATAGTTGTTCGAGAAATAGTCAAGCTAGACCGAGCATTTGAACAGCATGTTCGAGCTTAGCTCATTTATGGTAGAGGTTGTTCTTGTTCGAGCTCAACTTAATCTAGCAGTACACTGAAATCCTTTTGAACTAACTTTAAGTTATAAGTTTAGGTTGGTGCAATACATTTCTAAGCAAAGACAAGGAAGAATGAAGCATCAAAGATATCATGTCTCATACGTCTCATGTAATCAAAGAATAAATGGATGCACAAAATGTCACCAGACAAACCTTCTCCACTATTCTTTGGCATAAATCCACTAAATGAAGGAACTCCAAAGTGAAGAATGTACCCATGATCTTCAATGCTTTTCACAGTTGCATTCAAGACCTGTTATACAACAATAAAGATTAGTTGTCACTGAACATAAAGGATGAAAGGTGCCACCATATTGAAAATACGTATCAAGGTCTCACAAACTACAAAGTTTGTGAGACATAGTGAAGGAGAAATACTTATCAAAATACAAAGATACTTGGTCCATCAAAACTTGAGACTCAACATTGGAATGAGCAAAAAATAGAATGGAAGAAACACATGAACTAAGACCCAGCCGAAAAGCCATGTGGACACTAAAAAACGACAATAAGCAGAACTATGTGTCCAGTTAGTTGAGCTATCTACTAGTAGTAAAAGTCCAGTCAAATGTAGCTACTCTAAAGTGTGTCAAAGAGATCTAGTCAGCCATCAGAATCAGTAATTATCCCAGGAAACAATACTCAGTACCACACTAAGGGTATGGTAAATTGGTTAAACTTCTGAACTTGCATAAACTTTTTGTGAATAAGTTAAGCAATAGTGAGGAAAACAGAAGATGTGAAAAGAAATTCTACAGCATACTTATCGTATATGATACATACAACTATCCTACCAACATTATTTGACAAAATGAGTACCTACCATTCCTTCTTGAACTGCGTCTAATGAGTATCCCTTGTGCATTAGAGACAGACGTAAAGAAAGCCAAACTTTTCTGTTCCCTGTCTCCTTCTTGTCATCATCTACTTGCAACACAATACAAGGCACAAGCTCACCAACATGATACAAACCAGCGAGGAAATTAACCTCTACATCCTGGAGGGGTGAGGTAAAAATGAAGGAAAATTTTCGAATCAGCATGTATGTGGCTTATAAGCCTCACAACAAAATTATATTGCGAAAACCTTAAGTAAATCACCTTGGCATTATCTAATAAAGCAGACTCAACTGCTTCATTAGCCCGAACTAAGCCACGTAAGCCACCAGGAAGGCTCACTGCAAGATCTTTGTCATTTACTTCCGCAATCACTCCCCATAGCTTCATTCCTGGAGATATGTTCTGTGGTCAAAAAAATCAAGTAAAAGATAAGTGCTCAATATTATAACAAAAAAAAATTTTTTTAAATTTAAAAAAATTAAAAAAAAAAAAACATTTTCAATTGAACTCCTTAACTTTAAGCAATAACTACAAATATTCACAAAAATATAATAACTATTTAAAAAGGTAGAGCACTAAGAAATTCCAAATGGCTCTTCAAATTATACAAATTACTTTGCAACAATTATATTTTTTACACTATTGATTAGCTAATTTTGGCTCAGCTTTCTCGCCAATTTGTAAGAAATCCTATAGTCCAGTGAAATCTTACTAGATTCATCTGAAAATATAATTTTCAAATATCAACTTTTTTTTATAGTTTTTACAGGTACATAATTAAATATATTAAGGAAAAATTGATATTAATAATTCAACCTTTTACCCATTCGCTATAAATGATCCCACCTTTGAATTATTTATTAGTAATCCAACCTTTGCCCTTAGCTTGCTATAGCACACCCTTTTGTTTAATGATAATCTAACCTTTGCCCTTAGGTTGTTGTTAGCATACCCTCTTGGGACAAACGTTGGATTATTCAAAAATAATCCAAAGTTGAGATTATTCACAGCGGATAAGTGAAATGTTGGATTATTAATTTCAATTTTCCCATGTACTAATGATTTAAATATGCATTGTGTTGCGTGAAAGCCCCAACCCCCAATGTTGTATTAAAATCTAAAAGGGACCAGAGGATGTATTAACCACAAATAATATGGTTAGCATGTTACATATACGAGGAAAATATAGAAACATCACATAAAGATGCTTCTTAGTACTCTAACTAAACATAATGAGATAATGCAAAGCTTAAAAATCTTGAGAATCAAGAAGTTAGCTTTTCACATACAATTCATCATTCATTAATCAACATATTCAAATTGAAAGCAGTGAAGAAAAAACTAGAAGCACAAATCATAATAACAAACCTTTAAAGTAATCTTATTAGCAAACCTAGGCAATTTTCCAGAAATCCCTTCTCCAAAAAGCGATCCCAAATCATCATCATTAGATTTCCGACTCCCCTGAGTCTTCTTCTTCTTCCTGCGCTTCGAATCCCTGACATGGGAGTCAAACTCCTCATCCACTTGAGCCCTAATTTCATCTCGTTCTTCTCTACTCAACTTGCTTCCTCCTCCTAAACATTTCCTCAACCAATTAATACAAAATTCATACATATATAAACATAATAAATCACAAATTGCAATAAATTCATTAAAAATTAAAAAAAACCTCGAGGAAAATCAGGAACATCGTCATCAAATTGAATAGGTAAGGTCTGAGAAGGAGTAGAATCCGAAGGCTTATTTTGGTGGTCTCTGGATTTCCTTTTGACATTCTTCTTGTTGAATTGCGCCATTTGAAGAACTAATCATAAACTATACTAAAACAATATGTTAATGTGACACAACCCTAGAATAAGAAATTTAGAGAGAGATTATGTCAAAAACGGCTGGCAATTGGCATAGAGATGAAGATTTGATTGAGTTATCCCAATTCCCAAATAAACTAGGGTTTCAAGGGTTTTCCAAGGGTTTTAGGTTCCAGCCGTATTGTAGACTTGTAATAGAAATTACGGAACTAGTATTTCCCAAATAGACTTATAATAATAGGTTAATCAATTAACAATCACCCTAAAATAGTAACAATCACCACAAATTAACAAAAAAAAAAAAGAAATATAAATAAAATAAGATTAAAAAAAAGGTCTTATAAAAAAAAATTTAAAAGGTAAATGAAAATCACAAAACTTTCTACCTAATAAATACTTACACAAAAAAATAATACTCCCTCCAAATCATTTTAGATGTCTCATTTGGTTTTTCACGGTTATTAAGGGTGGTGTGGGGTCCATTAAAAAGGTGGTAGTTGGGTATTTTAATTGATTAAATTAATTGTAAAGGTGGTAGTTGGGTATTGGGAATTGGAAAAGTGAGGATATTGAGGTGAAAAAAAGATAGACAAAAAAGGAATGAGACAATTGATATGATTTTGCCAAATAAGAAAATGGGACATCTAAAATGATTCGGAGGGAGTATGTTAATTTCACAAATAATCGTTATTTATTACACTTTTTCGTTATTATGGGTTTATTTGGCAGGAAATGCTTAAATTTCCGCCTTATTTTTAAGATCTTTACGCAAGTTATTATGAAGATATTATTATAAAAAAAATGCAACTCAAAGAGCTAATGGTTGTTTAAAACAAAGTTATTGTAGTTTTTGATTTTGACTTAAAAGTCATTCTTTTACCTAATCTAAAAGTCATTTAGCAATCAATGTTTTTGATGTTTGATTATATAATAATTCAAATATCAAGTTCATTAAAAAGTCAATTGTTAAGCAAACCTCTTAGTAGCCTAATTTCTAAATTGATTTCGCAAAAGAATTAATTTCGACAAATACAATTTAATTTGAATTGAAATATCTACAATACATTTTCAGATTTGTAAGTTTGTAACTCTAAATCATTGAGATACTTTAAGTCCTTTATAATTTTGACTTGAAAATAATCCACAATGATTTATTTTATTTATAAATTTTAGAATACACTATCATTACTAAGAATCTTATGTTAATTTAGTAGTTAACAAATTTCCTTTTATCTTTATAATATAAATTTAATTCTCGCCATCTATAAAATAATTTAATTCCTTTCCGTCACAATTCTAGTTTGCATACATGACCGTTAATGCAAAGTTCGAAGTAACTCAATTTAAGTTTCCATTAAAATTAAAACTACCATATAATTTTAAAGTAAAGTCTCATTTACTTTTTTTTTGAACTACGTCTCATTTACTTTTGACATGAAATATTTAAAGATAAGAGAGAAAATATATTGTATAAAAGTGAAGGAACCATTCAAAAATAAAAATTAAACAAATTTATTAGAATACGCTAAAATATAAAATACGCCAAAAACAAAGTATAAGCCAAATAACATCGAAGCATTATTTAGTTGGAGAGAAATCAACTATACGTAGATAATATATGTCTCAAGCATAGCTAATAGGAGTAGTACATGTTTATGTTATTTGATTTTTGGAGATTTAATTCACCAAATAAATGTAATAATAATAATTTCCCTCAATTTATTATTAATGTGTAAATCTAATAACGGTGTATGAGATTCTTGTAAGCATCTGTGTTCTGCAAGTAGTAATCTATTTCAGCCTGCAAAACAGGAAATCCATGTAAGATAAACCGCCTATGGCTACTAGCAACATTTAATACACTAACGTACTCATAAAAGAATTTATGTAATACATTATATGTATGGCTACTAGCAAGATTCTTGTAAGCATCTTGTGAGAAATCGTCTTCACACTGTGAAACCGTCTCATAAAAGAATTTATGTAATACATTATATGTCGATGACATAGGAAATAAGATGTAACGGCAATAAATATATGCAACTAAGCATATATTACTCGGTTACATTTACTTTGCTACATTTCCTTTTTCAAGTGAAAATGTAACGTGGAACATAGAAAGTACTTCTAATCAACGAGAATTCTAGTATTCTACCATAGTAGTACTAAACATGAAGTGTAGAACATTTAACGGATAAGTAGTTGGAAGACGTCCTAACTCCCAAGGCAATCACCTCGTTTGATAGCATTTTTCTCTTAAGCATATGATTAGATGTATGAATATCCGATATCTATACAAGACCAAATTCAGAAATTTTGCCGAAGGCATCGAGAATTCGTGGTCTTCCGGTAAACAAAGGGTAAATATTAGACGTCGAGGAAATATTTCAACCAAAAGCTAATACTGATGGTTGCAACACAAAACAAATCTCCCTCATGTCTGACGCTAACCCGTGACATGGAATCAACAGCTTAAGCTGATTGAGATTTGAGACCCCAAATTTGGTTCTATACTCTATGATTAGAGATAAAGGAAAGCACAGAATATTGAGTCCCAAACAACATAATAAGCTAGAAAAAGAAAAAACTACAAGTTCTCTCAGGCATGAAACCTGCTCTGATAACATGAGCATAAGGCTCGCATTTCTCCTTGCGCGACCTTGGAGGGGCCACGGCCCATGGATTATGACTTGTGCGGAATATTGAGTTGTTGACTCTGACTCTATTAAAGATCACTAGTAATGCAATATTACGCGTTATCTTGCTTTCACATACGACTATCCGGATTTGTACTTGATAATTAAGGCTAATAGTGAAATGTAATATGATGACAGTGAAGTATAGCATCTGATATGAACTTACCTTCCTAACTCCCTTTACAGCAGTTAGCAGCTTCTCACCCAGGAAGTCATTAAAGACGTTATCCTTGTTAAAAGCTTCCAAGGATTCAGCAAGTGATTTCGGCAGCCTCTGAAGTTCCTTTTCGAGGCTAGAAGGGTTCGCTTCTGTACAACGTATAAAAAAGAAAGTTGGTTGGTATGATATCACGAATGTCAAGCTAACTCCATATTATTGGGATTAAGACATTGGTTTGTTGTACTATGATCTAACTCAGCATGTAGTTAAGATTGTAAATTGTTTGTTTTGTTCTTAGATTTGAAAGCAAATAACTTTTAGTAGTCCTTTAAGATTAAGACATACATAAATGGACATAGAGCGTTTCACTTATTTGCCTGGTCTACCATCATTACAAAAACGTACTTTCAAAAGAGTGGACTTTGAGTAGCTTTTTCATTGACTTTAGACTTTTAACTCACTTAATCTCTAATAAACAACCAACAACCAACAACCAACAACTAATCTTTACCAAACATCTCCATAATAATTAACTTAAAAACTAGCAAATCAATTAATACTTCTAGTTAGTCAAACCAGCCAACAACTCCAACCAACAGCCAATACCCAAACACACCCTTTGTTACGTATTTTAGTGAGAACATGATTTGTAATAGTTTACTCCATTCACCAAGCCTTACATAAACTACACTCATTGAATCATTTTCACTCTTCCATCAATCTCATACAAGAATATCTTGACGAAGCTGGTTAAAGCACATCACTATTTTCGGAAATGTCACAACTAATTACGAGAAATCCTAATATTGCATACATGTCGATTTTATGAGTTAAATTTTCGAAACTTCGAGTATGGCGATTCCATAAAGTCTTACCAACAGGAAGAGGCAGAGAAAGGCGTCTCCGTAAGCCATCAATGCCAGCAGCAATTATAGAAGCCAAACCCAGGTGGGGATTTGCACATCCATCAAAAGATTTTATTTCGAAGTTGCTCACAAGACCATCTGCAACTCCAGGTGGACACACAGTCCTCAGCGGGGCTTCCCTGTTCTCTTTCCCCCAGCACTGGTATGCTCCACTCCATGTATCTGGCTGAATCCGATCATAGCTACAGATTGATAATTTTAGTTGTAATGTATTGAATTTAACAATTATCAGATTTGAGAAATCAGCACTGGTACCCGGTTTAAACCGGGTCGGAACCGGAGCGCAATTTTAGGTACCCGAAAAACCGGGTACCTGAATTTCCGGATCCGGGTCGACCCGGTACCCGGTTTTGAACACCCCTACAATGCAGATACTTGATCTCATATTGCAGCTGTTTCCACATATTCTCGGGCCTTTTGTTTTACATATTGAACCCGACTTGCATCACCATGTGACTCTTCATATTTGAGAAACTTCTTGAACAAGAACTACGAAAGCATTACAGGAAATTAGAAGACTATCAGAAAAGATCAGACAAGCAAACAGAGAAAAAGAGAGAACGTGTATTAACCTTCATCTTTTTTGGCGGATGACTCAAACTAATAGCTCTCTCAAACAATGCACGAGTTAAGTCAACATCGCCTAATCGAATTTCCTGGACGGTGAAATTAAATACTGTGAGTCCATCATCACGACATATTTGAGAGAAAAGTATTATTGAACTATAAGAAAGAAATTCACCTGATCAAGATACACACTCCACAGATCTAGTCGTTTGGGGTATTCACGCAACATTTTCTCAAATATTGAACGCGCTTTATCATGTACCCCACTTTTAAACTCGTTGATAGCCACTTGAGAAAGAAACTGTCTGTGTTCATGCTGAGGGAGAGATAAAACGGCACGGTTCATCAATTTATCAACTTCCTCCGGTTTTGTTTTTAAAAACCATTGAATTCCCCTCAGCCATACCTAAAAACCAATTAGTTAGATACCAGAACGAGAACATCCTCCAATCAATGCGAGTTGAAGTGCAAGATATACCTCAGATGATTGCTTAAACTTTTTAACCATTTTTTCAAGAAGCTCATAAGCCAACTTATGTTGTTCTGTCCTCTCATATAATTTTAAAAGCTCCAAATGCAACTTTAGGGGATCACAAAACTGCAATGCTCTCTGAAATAGTCTGGCTACAGCTTCCTGAGGAACCACCGCATTTAACGAACAAAACAAAGGGAATGAGTGAAGGGATAAAAAAGAAAAAAAAAAACAATCAAAAGATATCAAAATAATTCTGATACAGACCTCAGGAGGATTCCCATACTGATTTTCGAAATTAAGGTACGCTACCCATACGTTCAGCTTCTCTGTTTCATTGGTGATGTTGATTGTGCTCAAAGCCCTTCAAACATGAGACATGCCATTTTAGAAATCTCGGAGTACGTTACGTATGAAGTAAAACAAAAGGGATGGGAGCATGGAAAAATCAACGAGCTACTTACTAGATTTGTATCATATTTGGATGAGAGAAAAGAAGGGAACCAGAGGGGAAAGCATGGTCAATTTACCAATATTTATACAAAAATTAGGGAAATTGGAATGAACGAGCTTCTTTCCCCTCAAAGATAGGATTTCTTTCCAATTTTCACTAATAAAGCACATTTCTTAAAGAAAACAAACATAACATAGAAGTATCACTTTAAAGTTCTAGGTGTAGAGCTACTAAGATGAATATTAGAGATTAAGATTTACCTATCAGCCACCGATCGGGCTCCCTCAACATCAGCCATAGAAATCATAAACTCCATATATTTTATCCAGACAAAGCTGCTGTTTGGGGAGGTTCGAACTACCTTCTCAAATTCATCGCTAGTTCTTGGAATATCCTTATCAAGTAAACGCTGTTCAGCAACCCTGATTTTCTGTTCCTCCTCTTCCTTGGCTTTCTTCTTCGCCCGTCTCTTGCTCTTCTCATCAATAGGATTGGGAACATTAGCAGTTTCTTCCTTGTTTGGTTCAACAAACACTTCATCATCCTCAATATCATCAAGAATAACCTCCAGAGGGGGCACAGCAGCCCTTGATTCCACCTGGATAAAAGAGGATTCGTGTTCAAGTCCAAATGTTGAATCCGAAAAAGCAGGACGAGGCACATCATCCTTGGATAAGAGAGGATTCGTGTTCAAGTCCAAATGTTGAATCCGAAAAAGCAGGACGAGGCACATCATCCTTGGATAAGAGAGGATTCGTGTTCAACTCCATATATTCAAATTGAAAGCAGTGAAGAAAAAACTAGAAGCACAAATCATAATAACAAACCTTTAAAGTAATCTTATTAGCAAACCTAGGCAATTTTCCAGAAATCCCTTCTCCAAAAAGCGATCCCAAATCATCATCATTAGATTTCCGACTCCCCTGAGTCTTCTTCTTCCTGCGCTTCGAATCCCTGACATGGGAGTCAAACTCCTCATCCACTTGAGCCCTAATTTCATCTCGTTCTTCTCTACTCAAATTGCTTCCTCCTCCTAATCATTTCCTCAACCAATTAATACAAAATTCATACATATATAAACATAATAAATCACAAATTGCAATAAGATCATTAAAAATTAAAAAAAAACCTCGAGGAAAATCAGGAACATCGTCATCAAATTGAATAGGTAAGGTCTGAGAAGGAGTAGAATCCGAAGGTTTATTTTGGTGGTCTCTGGATTTCCTTTTGACATTCTTCTTGTTGAATTGCGCCATTTGAAGAACTAATTTCAATTAACCGATTAGAATCAAATTAAAGACAAAACCCTAGAATAAGAAATTTAGAGAGAGATTATGTCAAAAACGGCTGGCAATTGGCATAGAGATGAAGATTTGATTGAGTTATCCCAAATCCCAAATCCCAAATCCCAAATAGACTAGGGTTTTCAAGGGGTTTTAGGTTCCAGCCGTATTGTAGACTTGTAAATTTGTAATAGGAACTAGTATTTCCCTACATATATATATATATAATGGTATAATAGGTTAATCAATTAACAATCACCCTAAAATAGTAAATTAACAATCACCCTAAAATAGTAAATTAACAATCACCACAAATTAACAAAAAAAAAAAAAAGAAATAGTAAATTAAATAAGATTAAAAAAAAGGTCTTATCAAAAAAATATTAAAAAGGTAAATGAAAATCACAAAACTTTCTACCTATTAAAAATCCTAACACAAAAAGAAAATATGTTAATTTCACAAATAATCGTTATTTATTACACTTTTTCGTTATTATGGGTTTATTTGGCAGGAAATGCTTAAATTTTCGCCTTATTTTCAAGACCTTTACGCAAGTTATTATGGAGCTAATGGCTGTTTAAAACAAAGTTATTGTAGTTTTTGATTTTGACTTAAAAGTCATTCTTTTACCTAATCTAAAAGTCATTCAGCAATCAATGTTTTTGATGTTTGATTATATAATAATTCAAATATCAAGTTCATTAAAAAGTCAATTGTTAAGCAAACCTCTTAGTAGCCAAATTTCTAAATTGATTTCGCAAAAGAATTAATTTCGACAAATACAATTTAATTTGAATTGAAATATCTACAATATATTTTCAAATTTGTAAATTTATAACTCTAAATCATTGAGATTCTTACCTCTTAGTGGTTTTATTATGTAAACCACTCATAAAACATTGAGGTATCCATGATGAAATACTTTATAGTCCAAATTCAATGAATTGATTTTTAAGTTGTTTATAATTTTGACTTGAAAATAATCTACACTGGTTTATTTTATTTATGAATTTTAGAATACACTATTATTACTAAATCTTATGTTAATTTAGTAGTTAACAAATTTCCTTTTATCTTTATAATATTAATTTGATTTTCGTCATCTATAAAATAATTTAATTCCTTTCCGTTACAATTCTAGTTTGCATGCATGACCGTTAATGTAAAGTTAGAAGTAACTCAATTTTAGTTACCATTAAAATTAAAACTACCATATAATTTTAAAGTAAAGTCTCATTTACTTTTGAGAGGAAATATTTAAAGATAAGAGAGAAAATACATTGTATAAAAGTGAAGGAACCATTCAAAAATAAAAATTAAACAAATTTATTAGAATACGCTAAAATATAAAATAGCCAAAAACAAAGTATAAGCCAAATAACATCGAAACATTATTTAGTTGGAGAGAAATCAACTATACGTAGATAATATATGTCTCAAGCATAGCTAATAGGAGTAGTACATGTTTATGTTATTTGATTTTTGGAGATTTAATTCACCAAATAAATGTAATAATAATAATTTCCCTCTATTTATTATTAATGTGTAAATCTAATAACGGTGTATGAGATTCTTGTAAGCATCTGTGTTCTGCAAGTAGTAATCTATTTCAGCCTGCAAACAGGAAATCAATGTAAGATAAACCGCCTATGGCTACTAGCAACATTTAATACACTAACGTACTCATAAAAGAATTTATGAAGAAATCGTCTTCACACTGTGAAACCGTCTCATAAAAGAATTTATGTAATACATTATATGTCGATGACATAGGAAATAAGATGTAACGGCAATAAATATATGCAACTAAGCATATATTACTCGGTTACATTTACTTTGCTACATTTCCTTTTTCAAGTGAAAATGTAACGTGGAACATAGAAAATACTTCAAATCAACGAGAATTCTAGTATTCTACCATAGTAGTACTAAACATGAAGTGTAGAACATTTAACGGATAAGTAGTTGGAAGACGTCCTGACTCCCAAGGCAATCACCTCGTTTGATAGCATTTTTCTCTTAAGCATATGATTAGATGTATGAATATCCGATATCTATACAAGACCAAATTCAGAAATTTTGCCGAAGGCATCGAGAATTCGTGGTCTTCCGGTAAACAAAGGGTAAATATTAGATGTCGAGGAAATATTTCAACCAAAAGCTTATACTGATGGTTGCAACACAAAACAAATCTCCCTCATGTCTGACGCTAACCCGTGACATGGAATCAACAGCTTAAGCTGATTGAGATTTGAGACCCCAAATTTGGTTCTATACTCTATGATTAGAGATAAAGGAAAGCACAGAATATTGAGTTCCAAACAACATAATAAGCTAGAAAAAGAAAAACTACAAGTTCTCTCAGGCATGAAACCTGCTCTGATAACATGAGCATAAGGCTCGCATTTCTCCTTGCGCGACCTTGGAGGGGCCACGGCCCACGGATTATGACTTGTGCGGAATATTGAGTTGCTGACTCTGGCTCTAGTAAAGATCACTACTAATGCAATATTACGCGTTATCTTGCTTTCACATACGACTATCCGGATTTGTACTTGATAATTAAGGCTAATAGTGAAATGTAATATGATGACAGTGAAGTATAGCATCTGATATGAACTTACCTTCCTAACTCCCTTTACAGCAGTTAGCAGCTTCTCACCCAGGAAGTCATTAAAGACGTTATCCTTGTTAAGAGCTTCCAAGGATTCAGCAAGTGATTTCGGCAGCCTCTGAAGTTCCTTTTCGAGACTAGAAGGGTTCGCTTCTGTACAACGTATAACAAAGAAAGTTGGTTGGTATGATATCACGAATGTCAAGCTAACTCCATATTATTGGGAATAAGACATTGGTTTGTTGTACTATGATCTAACTCAGCATGTAGTTAAGATTGTAAATTGTTTGTTTTGTTCTTAGATTTGAAAGCAAATAACTTTTAGTAGTCCTTTAAGATTAAGACATACATAAATGGACATAGAGCGTTTCACTTATTTGCCTGGTCTACCATCATTACAAAAACGTACTTTCAAAAGAGTGGACTTTGAGTAGCTTTTTCATTGACTTTAGACTTTTAACTCACTTAATCTCTAATAAACAACCAACAACTAATTTTTACCAAACATCTCCATAATAATTAACTTAAAAAACTAGCAAATCAATTAATACTTCAAGTTAGTCAAACCAGCCAACAACTCCAACCAACAGCCAATACCCAAACACACCCTTTGTTACGTATTTTAGTGAGAACATGATTTGTAATAGTTTACTCCATTCACCAAGCCTTACATAAACTACACTCATTGAATCGTTTTCACTCTTCCATCAATCTCATACAAGAATATCTTCACGAAGCTGGTTAAAGCACATCACTATTTTCGGAAATGTCACAACTAATTACGAGAAATCCTAATATTGCATACATGTCGATTTTATGAGTTAAATTTTCGAAACTTCGAGTATGGCGATTCCATAAAGTCTTACCAACAGGAAGAGGCAGAGAAAGGCGTCTCCGTAAGCCATCAATGCCAGCAGCAATTATAGAAGCCAAACCCAGGTGGGGATTTGCACATCCATCAAAAGATTTTATTTCGAAGTTGCTCACAAGACCATCTGCAACTCCAGGTGGACACACAGTCCTCAGCGGGGCTTCCCTGTTCTCTTTCCCCCAGCACTGGTATGCTCCACTCCATGTATCTGGCTGAATCCGATCATAGCTACAGATTGATAATTTTAGTTGGTAATGTATTGAATTTAACAATTATCAGATTTGAGAAATCAGCACTGGTACCCAGTTTAAACCGGGTCGGAACCGGAGCGCAATTTTAGGTACCCGAAAAACCGGGTACCTGAATTTCCGGATCCGGGTCGACCCGGTACCCGGTTTTGAACACCCCTACAATGCAGATACTTGATCTCATATTGCAGCTGTTTCCACATATTCTCGGGCCTTTTGTTTTACATATTGAACCCGACTTGCATCACCATGTGACTCTTCATATTTGAGAAACTTCTTGAACAAGAACTACGAAAGCATTACAGGAAATTAGAAGACTATCAGAAAAGATCAGACAAGCAAACAGAGAAAAAGAGAGAACGTGTATTAACCTTCATCTTTTTTGGCGGATGACTCAAACTAATAGCTCTCTCAAACAATGCACGAGTTAAGTCAACATCGCCTAATCGAATTTCCTGGACGGTGAAATTAAATACTGTGAGTCCATCATCACGACATATTTGAGAGAAAAGTATTATTGAACTATAAGAAAGAAATTCACCTGATCAAGATACACACTCCACAGATCTAGTCGTTTGGGGTATTCACGCAACATTTTCTCAAATATTGAACGCGCTTTATCATGTACCCCACTTTTAAACTCGTTGATAGCCACTTGAGAAAGAAACTGTCTGTGTTCATGCTGAGGGAGAGATAAAACGGCACGGTTCATCAATTTATCAACTTCCTCCGGTTTTGTTTTTAAAAACCATTGAATTCCCCTCAGCCATACCTAAAAACCAATTAGTTAGATACCAGAACGAGAACATCCTCCAATCAATGCGAGTTGAAGTGCAAGATATA
The DNA here is from genome assembly GCA_019776075.1 of Amaranthus palmeri. Classification (NCBI taxonomy): domain Eukaryota; kingdom Viridiplantae; phylum Streptophyta; class Magnoliopsida; order Caryophyllales; family Amaranthaceae; genus Amaranthus; species Amaranthus palmeri. The sequence continues at coordinate 1,548,390 of JAAKBH010000271.1, read as the reverse complement.
CCTCAGATGATTGCTTAAACTTTTTAACCATTTTTTCAAGAAGCTCATAAGCCAACTTATGTTGTTCTGTCCTCTCATATAATTTTAAAAGCTCCAAATGCAACTTTAAGGGATCACAAAACTGCAATGCTCTCTGAAATAGTCTGGCTACTGCTTCCTGAAGAACCACCACATTTAACGAACAAAACAAAGGGAATGAGTGAAGGGATAAAAATGAAAAAAAACAATCAAAAGATATCAAAATTAATTCTGATACAGACCTCAGGAGGATTCCCATACTGATTTTCAAAATTAAGGTACGCTACCCATACGTTCAGCTTCTCTGTTTCATTGGTGATGTTGATTGTGCTCAAGGCCCTTCAAACATGAGACATGCCATTTTAGAAATCTCGGAGTACTTTAGGTATGAAGTAAAACAAAAGTGATGGGAGCATGGAAAAATCAACGAGCTACTTACTAGATTTGTATCATATTTGGATGAGAGAAAAGAAGGGAAGCAGAGGGGAAAGCATGGTCAATTTACCAATATTTATAGAAAAATTAGGGAAATTGAAATGAACGGGCTTCTTTCCCCTCAAAGATAGGATTTCTTTCCGATTTTCACTAATAAAGCACATTTCTTAAAGAAAACAAACATAACATAGAAGTATCACTTTAAAGTTCTAGGTGTAGAGCTACTAAGATGAATATTAGAGATTAAGATTTACCTATCAGCCACCGATCGGGCTCCCTCAACATCAGCCATAGAAATCATAAACTCCATATATTTTATCCAGACAAAGCTGCTGTTTGGGGAGGTTCGAACTACCTTCTCAAATTCATCGCTAGTTCTTGGAATATCCTTATCAAGTAAACGCTGTTCAGCAACCCTGATTTTCTGTTCCTCCTCTTCCTTGGCTTTCTTCTTCGCCCGTCTCTTGCTCTTCTCATCAATAGGATTGGGAACATTAGCAGTTTCTTCCTTGTTCGGTTCAACAAACAGCTCATCATCCTCAATATCATCAAGAATAACCTCCAGAGGGGGCACAGAAGCCCTTGATTCCAACTGGATAAGAGAGGATTCGTGTTCAAGTCCAAATGTTGAATCCGAAAAAGCAGGACGAGGCACATCATCCTTGGATAAGAGAGGATTCGTGTTCAACTCCATATATTCAAATTGAAAGCAGTGAAGAAAAAACTAGAAGCACAAATCATAATAACAAACCTTTAAAGTAATCTTATTAGCAAACCTAGGCAATTTTCCAGAAATCCCTTCTCCAAAAAGCGAACCCAAATCCTCATCATTAGATTTCCGACTCCCCTGAGTCTTCTTCTTCTTCCTGCGCTTCGAATCCCTGACATGGGAGTCAAGCTCCTCATCCACTTGAGCCCTAATTTCATCTCGTTCTTCTCTACTCAACTTGCTTCCTCCTCCTAATCATTTCCTCAACCAATTAATACAAAATTCATACATATATAAACATAATAAATCACAAATTGCAATAAATTCATTAAAAATAAAAAAATACCTCGAGGAAAATCAGGAACATCTTCATCAAATTGAATAGGTAAGGTCTGAGAAGGTGTAGAATCCGAAGGCTTATTTTGGTGGTCTCTGGATTTCCTTTTGACATTCTTCTTGTTGAATTGCGCCATTTGAAGAACTAATCATAAACTATACTAAAACAATATGTTAATGTGACACAACCCTAGAATAACAAATTTAGAGAGAGATTATGTCAAAAACGGCTGGCAATTGGCATAGAGATGAAGATTTGATTGAGTTATCCCAATTCCCAAATAAACTAGGGTTTCAAGGGTTTTCAAGGGTTTTAGGTTCCAGCCGTATTGTAGACTTGTAATAGAAAATACGGAACTAGTATTTCCCTACATATATATAATGGTAAAATAGGTTAATCAATTAACAATCACCCTAAAATAGTAAATTAACAATCACCCTAAAATAGTAAATTAACAATCACCACAAATTAACAAAAAAAAAAAAGAAATAGTAAATTAAATAAGATTAAAAAAAAGGTCTTATCAAAAAAAAATTAAAAAGGTAAATGAAAATCACAAAACTTTCTAGTTTCTACCTATTAAAAATCCTAACACAAAAAGATAATATGTTAATTTCACAAATAATCGTTATTTATTACACTTATTCGTTATCATGGGTTTATTTGGCAGGAAATGATTAAATTTTCGCCTTATTTTCAAGACCTTTACGCAAGTTATTATGGAGATATTATTATAAAAAAATGCAACTCGAAGAGTTAATGGCTATTTAAAACAAAACAAGTTATTGTAGTTTTTGATTTTGACTTAAAAGTCATTCTTTTACCTAATCTAAAAGTCATTTAGCAATCAATGTTTTTGATGTTTGATTATATAATAATTCAAATATCAAGTTCATTAAAAAGTCAATTGTTGAGCAAACCTCATAGTAGCCAAATTTCTAAATTGATTTCGCAAAAGAATTAATTTCGACAAATACAATTTAATTTGAATTGAAATATCTACAATACATTTTCAGATTTGTAAGTTTGTAACTCAAAATCATTGAGATTCTTACCTCTTAGTGGTTTTATTATGTAAACCACTCATAAAACATTACTAAGAATCTTATGTTAATTTAGTAGTTATTAACAAATTTTCTTTTATCTTTATAATATAAATTTAATTCTCGCCATCTATAAAATAATTTAATTCCTTTCCGTTACAATTCTAGTTTGCATACATAACCGTTAATGTAAAGTTAGAAGTAACTCAATTTTAATTTCCATTAAAACTACCATATAATTTTCACTTCAAAAAAAAAAAAAAAAAAACTACCATACAATTTTAAAGTTAAGTCTCATTTACTCTTTTTTTGAACTAAGTCTCATTTACTTTTGACATTAAAAGAGAAAATACATTGTATAAAAGTAAAGAAACCATTCAAAAATAAAAATTAAACAAATTTATTAGAATACGCTAAAATATATAATATGCCAAAAACAAAGTACTATAGGCCAAATAACATCGAAACATTATTTAGTTGGAGAGAAATCAACTATACGTAGATAATATATGTCTCAAGCATAGCTAATAGGAGTAGTACATGATTTCAAAAAAAAAAAAAAAAAAAAAAAAAGGAGTAGTACATGTTTATGTTATTTGATTTTTGGAGATTTAATTCACCAAATAAATGTAATAATAATAATTTCCCTCTATTTATTATTAATGTGTAAATCTAATAACGGTGTATGAGATTCTTGTAAGCATCTGTGTTCTGCAAGTAGTAATCTATTTCAGCCTGCAAACAGGAAATCAATGTAAGATAAACCGCCTATGGCTACTAGCAACATTTAATACACTAACGTACTCATAAAAGAATTTATGAAGAAATCGTCTTCACACTGTGAAACCGTCTCATAAAAGAATTTATGTAATACATTATATGTCGATGACATAGGAAATAAGATGTAACGGCAATAAATATATGCAACTAAGCATATATTACTCGGTTACATTTACTTTGCTACATTTCCTTTTTCAAGTGAAAATGTAACGTGGAACATAGAAAGTACTTCTAATCAACGAGAATTCTAGTATTCTACCATAGTAGTACTAAACATGAAGTGTAGAACATTAAATGGATAAGTAGTTGGAAGACGTCCTAACTCCCAAGGCAATCACCTCGTTTGATAGCATTTTTCTCTTAAGCATATGATTAGATGTATGAATATCCGATATCTATACAAGACCAAATTCAGAAATTTTGCCGAAGGCATCGAGAATTCATGGTCTTCCGGTAAACAAAGGGTAAATATTAGATGTCGAGGAAACATTTCAACCAAAAGCTTATACTGATGGTTGCAACACAAAACAATTCTCCCTCATGTCTGACGCTAACCCGTGACATGGAATCAACAGCTTAAGCTGATTGAGACCCCAAATTTGGTTTTATACTCTATGATTAGAGATAAAGGAAAGCACAGAATATTGAGTCCTAAACAACACAATAAGCTAGAAAAAGAAAAAACTACAAGTTCTCTCAGGCAGGAAACCTGCTCTAATAACATGAGCATAATGCGCGCATTTCTCCTTGCGCAGCCTTGGAGGGGCCACGGGTATAATTTGTCCGCTATCCTCCCCCGGATTATGACTTGTGCGGAATACTGGGTTGCTGATTCTGACTCTAGTGAAGATCGCTACTAATGCAATATTACGTATTTTAACTTGATACTTAAGGGCCTTAAGGCTAATAGTGAAATGTACTATGATGAAAGTGAAGTATAGCATCTGATATAAACTTACCTTCCTAACTCCCTTTACAGCAGTTAGCAGCTTCTCACCCAGGAAGTCATTAAAGACGTTATCCTTGTTAAGAGCTTCCAAGGATTCAGCAAGTGATTTCGGCAGCCTCTGAAGCTCCTTTTCGAGGCTAGAAGGGTTCGCTTCTGTACAACGTATAACAAAGAAAGTTGGTTGGTATGATATCACGAATGTCAAGCTAACTCCATATTATTGGGATTAAGACATCGGTTTGTTGTACTATGATCTAACTCATTGAATCGTTTTCACTATTCCATCAATCTCATATAAGAATATCTTACAAAGCTGGTTAAAGCACATCACTATTTTCAGAAATGTCACAACTAATTATGAGAAATCCTAATATTGCATACATGTCGATTTTATGAGTTAAATTTTCGAAACTTCGAGTATGGCGATTCCATGAAGTCTTACCAACAGGAAGAGGCAAAGAAAGGTGTCTCCGTAAGCCATCAATGCCAGCAGCAATTATAGAAGCCAAACCCAGGTGGGGATTTGCACATCCATCAAAAGATTTAATTTCAAAGTTGCTCACAACACCATCTGCAACTCCAGGTGGACACGCAGTCCTCAGCGGGGCTTCCCTGTTCTCTTTCCCCCAGCATTGGTATGCTCCACTCCATGTATCTGGCTGAATCCGATCATAGCTACAGATTGATAATTTTAGTTGTAATGTTTTGAGTTTAACAATTATTAGATTTGAGAAATCAGTTACAAGCTTTCTGCTCAGGGGAAGAGCAAAATCTGATGGACTCTTTGAAGGTCCTGTGTAATTTTTAAAAGTTATGGTATTTTTCTAATAATTTTGTATCTTACACTTATCATATACTACGTAAATTAATATTGAGGCCCCAACTTTTATGAGGCCCTATGCGATCGAATATGTTGAACATGCTCAGATGCTCCCTTGTTTTTGTTACATCAATCAGCACCACAAATACGTAACATACATTCATATGCCTATGGAAAGTAAGTTCTCCAAAAGCTAGAGTTCTTGTTATAATATATAACATACTCTAGAGCTTCTACCATCATATTAATTCTTTTGTTGTGTCAGAACATATAACATATACTAAGGTCTAAAGCATCAACTTAAGCTTATGGTTGAGTTATATAAGATATCTTGGAAATTCAACCATCACCTAAGGCGGATAGTTAAAGCCCCAAGCCCCTAAAATATGTTATATACTCTAGCAATTCTTTTACACGGGCATATATTTAATCAAAATTTGAAGATTTATGATCATGACTTTTGATGAGAAATGCTAGAAGTAGAACTCCAGATCCAAGTATTACCTGTTTGGGTTAGGAGCAGTAAAAGCCAAAATGGCAGGAAGATGAAATAGAACTCCAGCCATAAACTCCTCACCAATTTTAGACATTCCATGACTTGATCCAGCACTTCCTGTGAAAACATTTACCCCATTCTCCCATAAACTTAAGTGCACATGGGATCCAGAGCCGATGTCATCCAAAGTATACCTAGGGGAAGGAAGGAGAGAAACATTAAGGACAAAGGAGTCACCAGCGATGTAAATAAAAATTACGAGTACTTTTACGGAAATATCAACACCAAAGACTAGCATTTATACACAAAATGAAGACATAAACAATTGCGTTATTGCTTGTTCTAGCTAAGTTCGTTAAAAGTTCTTAGTGTCAGAACATTATCAGGTCAAAAAAGCTAAATATAGCTTGCTCATCCTTTTCCCCGCGTTTTGGAGTAAATCGTTTTAGGCTCGAACAAGATACTTACTTAGGTGCAAAAGTTGCCAACAATCCGTGCTTCCTAGCTACAGCCCTTATAGCTTCACGGGCGAAAACCAAATTATCCGCTGCACGAGTACAAAGTGTGTGTCCTAGTGCCATCTCAAATTGGCCTTTCCCTGCTTCTGCATGAACCTATTGTATTTGAATAGAATTAAAAAAAATCAAAGAACGTCTGAGGTGAAGAGGAAGAAGAAAATAGTTATGGTGACATATTAATGAGATTTTAAGAAACAGAAGCAAAGTCCATATCGTTTTTCTCCAAGTAACAACACAAGCGCACAGAAATATTATTTACTATCTCTACCTGCTCCATCGTAATATCTAGTGACTGAAGTGCAGCATACATTTCCTGAAGGATTGGAGAAGCAGCATCAAACGATGAAGTGGAACAGTACGGGGTTGAATCAAATGGTACCCATTCCTCACTTCTGTCCCTAAAATTTTTTATATAAATATAATTAAACCCATGAACACCAAGGAAAGAAGAACGATACAAAAGAGCAAAAGAATTGAAATGATCACCTTGTCACTGGTTTCAAGAGATAAAATTCATTCTCAAAGCCCGCATTCATTTCCTAGACATGTAATGTAAGGATTAAGACTTAAGAGATAAAATGAGCCAAAGTCGAATTCCAGTAAAATCGTAGGTACATAATTACCAGATTAAACTCATCCTTCAAAACTGCTGTAACCCTTCTTAATGCCTCCCTTGGACAGTATTCCCAGGGTGTACCAGGCTTGAGTTGCATGTCCGACAAAACCATTTCCTCACCTTTAGCCCTGACAAGAAAAAGAGGAACCCAACATTTTAAAAAGGAAGAGGGAATGATCAGCAGCTTTCGGTCTTATGGATAACAATCACAATTGCTTGAGTATCAGTTGATCTTGACATATTATTGTACAAGTCTACAAGGATAAGAATGTAATAGCCCGTTTGGTTTGTGATACTAAATGATGGTAATGGGAATGATTTATAGTGTAAAATTTCATAAAAAGTTCCTTGTCATTCCCATGGTGATGAAACTTTGATCACAAATTTTTTTTTTTTTTTTTTTACAAATTTCCATTACCACCTAATACCACCTCTCCCAATGGTAATGCATTGGAATGAATTTTATGAAGAAAATGAGATGATTGGAGTTGGACAAGCATGACCATCAATGTAGCCATGATTTTTCAACCAAAATTACACTAGTTTTCAATGCCTTTACCTTCATTTATTACCACCAACTAAACGGGCCGTTAGAGTATATAACATATCCTGAGGCCTCAACCATCAGCTTAAGCTTTTGGTTGAGTTGGTTCTTTGACAAAGACATGCACAAACATTAAATTTTCTTATTAGGGTTTAAAACAGTAGATCTAAGAAAATATTTTGATGGGGAATCAACCCATCAGGTATCTGCTGTAGTGAAAGGACCAAGAACCAAAATACTATTAGAAGTAAAAATGGACTCCGTAAATGATAAGAAGCAGTTAGGAATCAAAATGGTTGAAAAGTATAATATACCATGGAATTGTCCTTAATGTCGACAAGTCTGGAATAAGTCTGATCTCACCCGTTCCTGTCAAGTTAGTTTCAGCAGCCGGACCATCCATAAACGATGTCATACCCATGCACGCAAAAGTCAAACCAACACCATTTTTCTTGACTACTTCATGGAAGCGTTTGACTGGAACAACCTAAAAAAATTTGAAGCAACGGAATTACCATTACTTAGTTCGTTACTGAACCAAAAGTAGATTTCATAATGTAGTTAACAAATTAAACATACTTCTTCACAAACATTTAGCATTTCTTAAAGGAAACAAAACGAGGGAGCAAAATACTTGAAAACTCGAGCAAAAGAATTGAGTGGAAGATCAATGAATCGTAACATGCACAGAATATATACTTTAGTAAGAAACATATGGTTTCATATTATATTACTGCATGCAGACAAATTCAAAGACACTAAACTAAAGACTTACGCGACATCTGCTCTGCCCTGAAGTATCAACCCAAATTACACGGACGAAAGTAACATTACTTTTGGGTACAATATTTGCAGTGTCTTCAAAGTTAAGAGATATGGCTTTTGTTAGGTCCGATTTACCGCTCATTTTGATATTGTAAAACACAATAGCATTTTGAGCAAATAGATCTTTAGCTGCTTCAACTGCTTCAGGAATCGTAAGATCTCCATCAAGGCAAGAATCACGTAAAACTGAAAAGATAACCTCACGGGCTCTCCTGGTACCTGCAACGTTGCAATACTTTCTATGAATTCTTTTGTATATCAACATCGTTGCACAATGCGTGAAATAGTATGTTTTTTTAACCATTTTTACACACATTAGCCTAACCGCACAACTCTTACGCTGGTGTCTGTCAGAGAGATAAAAGTCTAACAACTCTTGTTCCTAATTTACAATATTAAGGTACTTAATATCAGTAGATTTTGAATGTTTCAGGTTTAATGTATAAAGAACTATCAAAAGAATTAAGTTGAACGAACCTAAGTAAAATGCTTCAGGAAATGCATAGGCATCAGTGCTGAACATCACCTGCAGTCAATCATTCCTGATGTAAGCTCTTAATCAATATTATCAAGCATGTTAACAAGAATTTGATACTTGAGATAAATTGTTTATTAGGAAACACGGTAATCATTAATCAAAGGATGTAAGTGTAGTAATGTACATGACGCAATTTTTTTTAGAAGTTCCGCTTATTGAAGGAAGAGTTGATTAAAACTCCTTTGCATATATAACAAAAACAAAAATGGAAGGTGAAGTAATGGCTTGAGGCAGTAAATGTGTACCCATTATAGTATAGTGACCATGTTTTGGAAGGACAACAGCAAATTGCCGAGCTTTTAGGTAGGCAAACCTGAACCCGACTCTCCTTAATGATGCTGCCAAATTCTGAATTCTAGAACCCATAAATTGACTCGGGCACTCGGCTTTGAGGCTTCATGAAGGAATGCCGACTCAGCTTTTCCTTCTGCCTCCAAAGCTTCGATTTTTTTCTTCCTTTTCTCAATTGTCCCTTTTGGCTCTCCAAACCAAACCTCATAGGCTCATACATAGCTAATGATTACCGAACACTTAGATTCTATACATAATAACTAGTTCTATAGCACATTGTTATTTAAAAGAAGTCACCTTTTTTAATGGAGCCAGCTCCAGTAGCTCTTTAACTGCAGATTTTATCCCATTGTAGCTAAGTAAGAGAAGTCCCAAACCAAAGTCAAGGTAAACCTACCATAACAACAAAAGGTTCAAGGGATTGGCAGAAAATTAAACCAAGGCTTAACAATTTATGAGTTCAGTATTACAAATAGTACCTGGGGATATACACATGCCAAGTATGATGCCTCTTTTGAAAATGGATAAGAAGCATGCAAGAGAACAAGGCGACACTTCGAAAATCTTGCATCTTCAAGTACCTTCCGCAGATGGAGAGGGTTTGACATCCTCAAATCCTGATCTTTGTCTCCAAACCTAAAGCCAGCCAAGAACATATATTGACTTATGACAAAAGAAATTCTCCTGATAAGGATTAACCACAAGTCCACAACTAGAAACAACAGAAGATTGTCAAATAACATAGAAGACAGCAAGCATTTCCATGATATGCATGCCAAAGAATGCTTTGAGACTTCTGTTAGAGTATATAACATATCATGGGGCCTCAACCATCAGCTTAAGCTTTCGGATGAGTTAGTTCCTTGACATGGTATCAGAAACCAACGTGACAAGAGCTCACGGGTTCAAATCTCAACCACCCCTCCTTTAAAGGGCATATTCAGTTCCTATGCGCATCCACACTTCTACCCCAATGGCTCTCGTGTGAGGGGACGTGTTAGAGTATATAACATATCATGGGGCCTCAACCATCAGTTTAAGCTTTTGGTTGAGTTGGTTCCTTGACAACTTCTACATATATGTTCTTGATACAACCTAGGGAAATCATCTTTTAAATAATTACTTTACCCCGTATGTATCTGCATTGGCAAGTCAAAGAGCACGGAAACTTCCAAACTACGAACAAAAATGTAATCAATTAACTTCTTATTTGTGATCCGGACAGGCTTCATAGCTGGAAAAGAACAAAGGCAGAGAAGTAACTCTGTAAGTATATATTACTACATAAATATAAAGAAACAAAGAACATCACTCAGAAGTCAGACGTTACTCACCACTTAAAACTTCAGAAAGACCAACTTCAGCATCCTTTTCAGTAACGTTTGGATCAATCTCCAGACCACCACGATATGCAGCTATACTTTTCAACCCAACTACTGTAGCAGCTAAGGTAAAGAAATGTTAGGGAAAACAAAATACAGGAAGAGAAAAGAAGAACAGCGCCTCTTGTATGAGACCGTCTCACCGGAGACGAGTCCCTACAAAAGGTCCATTATGCTAAAAGTTTCTATTATTGGGCTATTTAATCCTAGTATGAGGCACGTCTCACGGTAAGACCATCTCATACAAGATTTTGTAAAAGAATCATTCAAACAATCACGATTTTATGCTTATAAAGTCGAAGGATATGACTTCAGTTTTCCGACGAAAACTTCAGTGAACTTGTTCAGTGTCCATGTATCTCCGTCAGGCGAGTGCTGAATGCAGTTAGCAGAGAATGTACTTGTCAGCCTCTCGTCAGCCAAATTTTAATTCAGAATCGCAAAAACAAATAATCTGAAAATTTTCTTACTTCAGACAAAATCTTTTCTGCCAAACGCTCAATTCTTAAAATTCGACCAACAAAAGGCACACAACTCTTATGCCACTCTAAGTCTAACTTGTTATCCAATTCGAGACCATCGTCAATAAGCAGTCCAGATATCCTAGCTGCTCCAAAGCAAGTTGAGCTAAGAGATTCTAAGCTGGAAGTTTTCCGATAATCTTCAATGGCGTGCAAGGATGGTTTGCATCCATAGAGCTCTGCAATTTCCCTTACCCCTCTCTGCAAAAGAAATATCACTATTCATTAGGAATTAGGAAGCAGCTTCACAAATCGCATATAAACTTTTAAAATGATGTAGGACTACAATGAAAAAATCACATAATATTTCTTTGGTTTCGTTCTTTTTTTCTCCATTGTCCGTAATAGGTATCTTGTGCATAAATGATGTGTGCTTCTACACATATCTTGCCGGTCTCAAAAATCCCCTTCCCCCTTGACAAACAACCCCTAAGGATTATTTCAAAGTCGTATTAAATTGAGAATTTATGATACAATCACAAATCAACCTATTCTATGAATGTTGAATAAATTTCTTTTTAGTTGCTTATATATAGCTCGGTGAAACATGATTCGCTAGTTAGTTCGCCTTTTGAATTCGTGATTCGCTCAAAATGATACGAAAATAGCCTAAAACCAACCATAGCATCTTTTTCGATTCGCGACGTGATTAGTAAAAAACATACTGATACAGTGATACTCCGTCCATTGTTTAATGTTTGTCGAATTTGACCAAAACTACGTGAGAGCATTTTCGACAAATGGAGCAAATATTAAGATGCGAAGGGAGTATCTTAAGATACATACACACAAAACCACACACTTTATGAATATAATAAACTATGATTAAGGAATGAGCTCCCAAGAAAAATTCTCCCTAATCTGTAATCACAGAAAGAAAAACACAAAAAAAAAAACATAATCAGGAAGCAATGACAGTAATAAAGATGTATTCCATCTCATTAATTAGGATTTGTGTCACCATCCTACCATTTAAACAATAACTTTCTTGTTGCAGCAACTATTCTAGTTTTGGTTTTAGGCCCCTTCTAAAACTCATGATCACTATTAGAGGTATATAGATTATTGCAATAGAAAGAGCATTAAATACAATAAATTGTGTAATGTGTTATTGTTTATTTTGAGTTATGCCTTTAAGATTAGTTAAGAAATCAAATCACAATATGATCAACATTAGACTAACTCGAGCATAACCCACTCTGACATGAAAATAACCTACTCAAATAGATAAAGATAAATAAAAGGCTGACTGCGTACAGCCGTACACACATGACCCAAATCCGATCCGACTACTCAAACATTCACCTGAATCACCTCCATACCTGATTAATTGTCATACTAACTTGAACAATTCAACCATACAAAATTATCATCCATGATCTATGCTTATTCATCATTATCATCATACTCGGTATATTCCACTCACAACATCAACACCACAATACCGGCATACCCTTATGGTCTTATCTATGCACATTGCACTACCTAAATTGACAACAAATCTGTCTTAAGAAAAAATAGGGCTCATAAATAATCAATACTAGCATGATTATAATTTTTCTTTCCTTTGGTGACTTTTATAACAATTTCGAAACTCTACTCTCATTAGTCTTAAGAATAGACTCCAACTTGTCATCAACCAAATTCTACTTCGCTCCCGAGTCCTGCCTATACTAAGTTTTTAAGGTTAAATATACGCAACATTACTCTTACGACCCTTTTGGTTAATAGTAGTAATTAGTGGTAATGAGAATAATTTATGGACTATGGTGTAAGCTTTTATGATATATATCATGTCATTCCCATGGTAATGAAAGTTTGATTATAAAGAAGTTATTTTGTTCATAATTTTTCATTACCACCTAATACCACATATTCAAATGGTAATCCATTTGAATGAATCTTGTGAAGAATATGAGATTGTTAAATGAGAATAAGCATGACTATTAAATTTATCAAGAGATATTCCTACTAAAATTACATTAACTTTCCATTATCATTTCCACCGTTTAATACCGATCACCAAACAAGCCGTTATAGTAATAAGTAACTGTATGATTAAGCAATAAGCTCCCAAGAAAATATACTCAATTAGTAGTACTCAACTAACATAAGCATTAAGCAGAAATTAATGACAGTCATTCAACTTGTATTTCATTTCATGGTTTAGGTCTAATGTCACCATCCTAGTACATAGACAATAACTTTCGTAGTGCAGATTGCAGCAGCATATTCTAATTTTGTTTTTAGACCCATTCTAAGAATTTGGTCACAATTATAGGTATAGTAGTTAGAAAACTTATTATTGAGGTAGGAAAGAGCATTAAATACTATGAAGTATAAATTGCAACAGTTTATTTTGAGTATAGCGCCTTTATAATTAGATAAAAAATCATACTAAAACATGCTCAACATTTGCTTAGAATTTACATGTGGGCAACTACTTCAAAATTGGGATGTGATCCAACCCAAACATTAACTCCTCCCAACTTAAAAAGGCGTGAAACAGCTTGTAAAAAATTGTTTCTCAGAGAGACGACCTCAAAATAAGAAGTCCACATTTTTTTTTTTGAATATCAGAAGTCCACATTCTTATTTTCTTTTTGATTAGGCTGTTTAGTCCATATATCTAATGCATCTCACGGAGAAACCGTCTCTTACAACCATTTATATTATAACGTACACACATGATCTAAACCAACTCGACAACTAATACTAACCTCTATAATTGACTAGTTATCATCCATGATCTACACTATCTTGGCACTAATAAATCATAAATATTATATTTCAATTATTACTCCACGTGTTTTTAGAGATTCTCGTACTTTCTATTTTAATTTGTCCCTTTCACTTTCTTTACTCTAGTTTTTATCAATATATTTTCTTCGACTTTTAAAATTATCCACACAATTTGATATACCTAATAATTCTTTAATATTTGTGTTAATTATTAGTGTTGTAATTTATTAGCCACTGATGTACTCTCCTTCGTTTCCTTTTATTTATGATAAAATAAAATTCAGTGACAGAATCACAGAACATCCCCCATCCAGCAAAGTGTCATGTTTGACGACGTGTCAAATGATGTGCATTCAAATAATTCTGGGGTATAATATTTTGTGGGATAAATTAATTGCCGAACATAATAAATAGGAGATACACAAATTAGTATTTCTAATTTTTTTTTAAAACATGGATAAAAAATAAATCGAAAATTTAGAAAACCATTATGATTTGAATAGGAAAATGAAAAAAGAAACCACTTATTTCTTATTGTTTCTTCCCCTTATACCACATTATTATACCAAAAACATCCGCATCAAAAAAAAAATAAAGTGAAGATATACAAATAATAAAGTAGAATATTTAGTCCAGTCGCAACCCACTTAAAATTTTTACCCTAATAAAAATTAAGAGAATATAATTAATAAAATAATGTTATTAACGCTAATTAAGATTCTTTATTATTTACAAAATAAAAAAGTAAAAAATATTTTGGGATTTCTACAAAAGGTTAATAAAAGTACATTATTAGTTCGGAGTACTTTTTAATTTGTAAAATAAAATTAACTAATTGGTGAAATAAAGTTTTGTAGATAAGAAAATATCTCTCTATAACAATAATAAAAATGTCAGTCCAAAAATATTACAATACATAGGTTTTTTGTGTGGCGCAGTCGGTTTCATCAATTACAAAATCAGAATCTTATCTCATTCTTTCTCGAGCAGGGGACTATTTAGCCATGCTCTTTTTTATGAGTATGAGTTGTCGCCGTCTTTCCCTCCTTAGACCCTGACCATAGTTTTCTATGGGTGGGATATAGTGGGTATAAATTATGATGATGATAGGTTTTTTGTATCATTGTACATATTTTTTTTTTGAAGAAGTATCATTGTACATATTTTAGTAATGAAAATGGGTTACTTCTGAATTTTGATGAGAATAATATCTTGCATAGCCTAAAAATGAATTGTTTTAATTTTTGGACTACCAACCTTTTCTCACCAACCTTTTTAACTAACTCGTCTCCACTAGATATTAACAAATAATGGTATATAGTGCTCTATCTTTTTTTGAGATAGGTACACTAGGAAAAGGGTAAATTTAAGGACACGAAGAGAATCAAACTCATAATACATGCTCCAACTCAAATAAAATCAAATTCTTAGTGCATTATCAAATTCTTAGTGTATTGCGCCATAAATTTGTTGCATTTCGCAAATGCTCGAAAATACAACTTTTTAAGTATGAAATAGCAAATTCAAACGAACAGATTAATTCCACTATTTTCGATCATATAAATAAAATCTACTTTCTTATTTTATTTTAATATTGACTTTTTTCAATAAGCATTTTACAAACATAATTGAAAAATATAATAAATCATCTCAAAAATCAAAATCATTACGCCATTAAACCAAATCAAACCTCCATTCTCCACAGCATCATCATTCAAACTATTCAATAACAAGAAATAAAATTCAAAATAAAACAAAAATCAATTTCCGCCATAGAAGGACAAACAATACCTTGAATGAGAGAGAATGAGGAGTAAAAGATAAAGCAGCTCCATCAGCTTCAGTAAAGCATTTGATAAAAGGAAAGGACGAATCAATGGCGACGATATTATGAGCGTGACCATCGATTAACTCCATCTTCTCCACTGTCTCTCTTAGCTCTGCAAATCTGTCCATTTTCTCTCTCTTCTTTCTCTCTCTTCTCGATGTTAGGGATGAAGAAGGCAAAGTTCAATTTGCAGTTTTTGATTTCTGGATTTTGACTTTGATTTGATTTTTATAGAATTTTTTGGATTTTGATGTTTGTGATTGAATATCACCACTGAGTGACATAGTAGTGGACCGTCAAGATGAAGTAGAAGTACTACTTTAGAAAATCACATGATTCGTAAATCACCATAAAAGACAAAAAATATACTAATAAAATAAAGGAGAATTTGCCAAGAATAATCTCAACTATCATCCGTTGGCCAGAAATAATCCCAACTATTGATTATTTTTAAATAATCCTAACTATTGATAAAGTTTGCTGAAAACAGTCTCATTTGTGTTTTAACCGGCTGTAGTAAGTTTAGTTAAGTAATTTTTTTACTTTTTTTTTAAGTTTCCTTTATCAAATTAGGTAAAATTACTTAACTTAACCTGCTACAGCCGGTTGAAAACCAAATGGGACTGTTTTCAGCAAACGTTATCAATAGCTAGGATTTTTAAAAAATAATCAATAGTAGGGATTATTTCTGGCCAACGGGTGATAGTTGAGATTATTCTTGGCAAATTTTCCTAAAATAAATAAAACATAAAAAGGTAATTTAAAATTTTCAAAATAATGTCATTCTATCAAATTTTTCCGCATAAGTGTGATTTGCTAAGTTGGTAAATAATGATTATTTACCTAGAGTTGCTCTATATACTTCATCCAAATACTTCTTACATTACCATATTAGACCTATATTCCCTTTGTTTCAATTTAGTTGCAATGTTTATTTTTTTTCACGTTGTTTAATGTATTGATTCAATTCTTATTGTTTCTAATTGCATCATAAAAAATTATAAAAATTTGATATTAATAATCTTTGCAATGAGACGAATCATACAAGATCTCATTCGACTAAGTTTTAACTTATAGATTGAAAATTAATCACAGATTAAGAGTGATGAATGAATAGTGTCATTTGCCTAATATTGCAACTAATATGGCACGGAGGAAGTATATTATTTAAGTTTATTTATTCTTTTTCTGGATTTTATTAGTGTTATCGTAGCAATTAGTGTTCATCAACTGATTTTATTAATGTATTGGGATCTTGTTTAATTTGCGTTAATGTATATTTTCATAATATTAATATTATCGCAAATTCTTATTTGAGTTTGTCTTTTGTAAAGACAACTCTCAAAAGCACACTCTAATTCTAACTATATATTGTTGAAACTCTAAATATAGATTTAGACTGAACTTTTAAGAATCGTCTTTACAAAAGACGGTATTATTATGCTTCGTATATACCTCCTTTGTTCTATTGATAAAGTCAAATTCAAATAGTCCAAGTGAATTATTGTACAAGGACAATGTATGTATTATTGTGAGGGATAAATTATCTTTTGGGGGAAATATATGATTTAGAGTATTTTCTTAAAAGGCATTATACAATTTTGCTTTAAATTTAATGATTCTTTATAATTTCTTTCATTAATTTAAGATTAGGCAAAAAAAGATACATGAATTTGGACACTAACACATTTTGAGAATTCAAACCTAATAATTTATTACCAAAAAAAAAAAAAGATAGTAGGGAATTTTTTTAACTAGAACACTTGGGTTCACATTATTACAATTAATTTTAATAAATTGACCATAATTATCTCAAAAAACTTGGACACGAATATTTTATATAAATTTTTGTGTTGTACTTTATTATATTTTATAAAATCATCATCATCAATCTACCAAGTGCATCTCGTTCATAGAAAATTATGGATAGGTTATGGGGAGGAAAGAACGGCGACAACTCATACCCATAAAGGAGAGTGTGGCCAACGGACTCCCTTGACTCGATAAAGATTAAGAGAAGTTTTCGCAACGGAAAAGATAAATAAAATGCATATAGTTAAATAAATAAGTAAAAACTATAAAAAATAAAAATGAAAACAACAACAGCAACAACAGCAACAACAACAACAACAACAATAATAATAACAATAATAATAATAATAATAATAATAATAATAATAATAATAATAATAATAATAATAATAATAATAAGTAGTAGTAATAATAACAATAATAATAATAATAATAATAATAATAATAATAATAATAATAATATCAATAATAATAATAATATCAATAATAATAATAATAATAGAAACGACAAAAAAGAAGAGAATAAGAACACCATCAAGTAATCAAAGATCAGTAGTCTAAAACCTGGATATGACGTCTCGAACTATCTCTAAACCTAGTCAGGTCCTCAGAGACGTTTAAATCACGCAAGTCAACTTTTATTTGCTCATTCCAAGTTCTTCTAGGACTTTCTCGATTCCTCTTACCCTCTACTATAATGTTTTCTAGCCTCCTCATAAGGGCGCCGAAAGTTTTTCTCTGCACATGTCTAAACCATCTCAATCTATTTTCGCACATTTTTTCCAGAAATAGATGCAACCCCTAATTTATCTCTAAACTCTTGGTGCCTAATTATATAAAAATAAACATAAAAATAATAATAAAAAAACTAGAAAATAAGATATTCAAATATCCAATTTTGCAAATATCCTAATTCGAGTTCGTTGTCCAGTTTTAAAATCGGATTTCCAATCCAGTTATTAGATTTTCAAAAATTAGATAAATAATTTTCCACTTTTACAAAGTTGAATATCGAATATAGTGATTCAGATATTTCAGAACGGATATTTCGTACAACCCTAAGTGAAGGTGCCCATATCTTACTTGACTTATGAAAACAAACTTTGTTATGGAACATAAATGGTCAGCCAAATTAAAGATAGTCTCTAAAAAAATCGTATCTCACAAGAATTTATAAAACATAATCTTATCTTTTAGTATTATCCAATGACCAAGGCCTTGTTGTCTTCATTTAAAACACATTTCAAAAAAGTAAGTACAACTTTGAAAAAATAAGTTGTATTTAGTAAAATCCAAATAATAGAAAAAGAAGATTAAACAAGTTACTCCTAATAAAAACGAAGTTCAAATTATGTTAAGTAAACAAAATAAATTTAATTTAAAAAACTGACGAATTCAAAATCTAATATTTATTCGGGAAAATTAAGTTTTATCTTAGTTGAAGCATGTATCACTTTTTTCATGTAAGAAACTGAGTTAAATTTTTATTGTCCTTTTCCGCTTCCGTCAGCATACATCATCATCATTCATCATCATATCCAGTATAACCGGCCCATAGTAAACTATGACCAGGGTCTGGAGAGGAAAGAACAACGACAATTCATACCCATAAAGAAAAGCACGATTAAAGAGTCTCTCGGCTCAAAAAGGAAAGATAAGATTGTGAATACACTTGAAAAAGTATCATAGTATGAATGTGTGAATTGTTTGTAATTTGTAACAACCATCATTTATTGAAAAAGTATCATAATTGATATTTATTCAAGAGTATTGAAAAAGATTTGGCTCTTTCTTACAACATGCCTATTTTGTAGATAAAAGCATTTAATTTGTTTTTTTGAATTTCTAAAATGAATTCATTTTTTTAATTACTAATTTGTTCTCTAAATTCCAATATATATATATGTTCATATATACTTCAACCTTGATCTTTCTTTGTAATAAAAATCTCACCAATTTTTTTTGCTTATTAACCAACCAAGATGAAAGAAACCAATTTTATTTTAATTTTCATGTTCATCATAACCTCATTTTTTACATCAGGTACGTTACCAATTTTAAGTCACATTTTTTAATTAGTCAGATGCTCTGTTGAGAGACCAAGACGACTTTTAAAAGTCCAGCCCAAATCTATATTTAGAGTTGTAATAATATATACTTAGAATTGAACTGGGCTTTTGAGAGGCGTCATTACAAAAGACGGTCTCAAGTAAGAATTTGTATTAATTTTTAGTTCGACATTTATGTTGAGCTCTTTTTTGAGTTAAGAGACTCTTGACTGCACTCTTTATTGATGAGTTGTTCCCTTCCTTCCCTTCCCATACCCTGATCATAGTTTTCTATGGGCGGGATTAGAGGTGTTTCAATGGGAAGGATAAGGGTCGGGCTTATAAAATGGGGCGGGCCAAATAAGGACCCTTTGTAATTAAAATGGGCTTAAAATGGGCTGGCCTTTAAAAGCCAGGCCCAACCCAACCCAACCCATTTTTACTCTTAAAAATTATTTTAATTTCCATTTATAAATTTATAATAACTAAACTATCAATTTATAATAAATAAATTGAAAAAATATTAATAATTCCATTGACATTGTCATTCATAATATTTAAATTATTCATTAATTGCGCTATTTACAAAGATTCATTTTCGACCCTTTTATAACCCGTTTCATTTTACTTATACCGTTTTTAGCCCGACCCATTTTGACATGTCCTTACAAAGCCATTCTAAAAGCATGCTAGATAAGGGTTCAAAATACATTCCTAGACAGGATACATTGAATATGATGATAATGATGACGATTTATATATTAAATTGGTGTTCAAAATTGAGGTTGCTTGAAATAATACTTTTATTATTTTTAACTTTTTTTTTTAAATTTAATTTAGGAACAAGGTCAATAAATTTAATATTCAAAAACAAGTGCCCATACACAGTATGGCCAGGGACCTTAACAGGCAGTGGGGCCCCATTAGCATCTACAGGGTTTATGTTGCAAACTGGTGATTCTTACTCTTTGGTTGCTCTTCCTTCTTGGTCTGGTCGCATTTGGGGCCGAACTAGATGTTCCTTGAATTCTACTACCCAATTTTTTGTTTGTGAAACTGCTGACTGTGCATCAGGTACTACTCTGTCTTTCGCTTTGAGATTGTTATTGATAATAGTTGTTGAAAATGATTCACATGTGATTAGGGTTAGGGGTGTTTAATGGGCCGGATAAGGGTCGGGTTGGGCTTAAGTGAATATGGGTTGGGCTGGATAAGGGCCTTTAAAGTTAATATGGGCTTTAAATGGGTTGCATACCCTCAAAGACCTCTCTGACTATTTCTGTTGGAAATACTTCACATGTTAGACAAGATTCCACTCCCACGTTGATAAAATAAGGGACATTTCATATGGTAGTAACCAGTTTTTATGAAATGCCAATGATAGCACATTTTAAAGAAAATTTCACATTGTAGCATCCAGTTTATGTACTATCTAATTGTCGTTGTATTTTTCATTAGTTCTTATTAAGTTCCGGTTACTTCATCATTTTGTAATTTTTTTTCCTCATAGTAGCATCCATATGGTTTTGGGAAACAATGAAGTCGGCCAAGTGTATCTGCAAGTTAACTGTTGAAATGCACATGTGTTACCCACATATAAGTTGTCCCACATCAGAGAAAGAGAAGAGTATGCATCACTTATAAATTCAAGGAGTAACTCCTACTATCACCAATTGGTTTTAGTAGTAAAACCTTCTTTGAGTTTATGAATGAACTACTTCTTCTCCTCCTTGTTTGGATTGCCCAAGCCTATTTTCTAGATTCTATCATTAATGCTCTTGACCTAGCTTTATGAGCCTAACCCCACACCCCACAAGTGTCTCGTGTCCCACGAGTGGACCAAAGTAAAATTATACGACGAATTGTAACAGCAGGGGCGTATTTACACCCGGGTTGGCATGGCCATGGCCCGGGTCATGAAAAATAAAATAGTATATTAAACCGATGTTCATTGTTTGAACCCACCGCTTTTTATGCACTTTGACAAATATGTTTCCTGCTAATTACACTGAGCCAATAAGAGGTCATATAACATTGGCCCAGGTTATAAATTTTTCTGGATTCGCCCCTGTGTCACAGCCTAATAATCACTAACAATTTGTGCTCGTACTAACAGGTCAAATAGGGTGCAACGGAGCAGGAGCAATCCCACCAGCAACACTCCTAGAATTCACCTTAAACGGCAACACAAACCAAGATTTTTACGACATAAGTCTAGTTGATGGCTACAATCTACCCATCCAAGTATCCCCTACAACCCAAAAATGTAACACAACATCTTGTCCAATTGACATAAATAAATCATGCCCACAAGAATTACAACTAAAAGATTCAACAAAATCCCATATTATTGCATGTAAAAGTGCTTGTTTAGCTTTCCAAAAGCCTCAATTTTGTTGCACTGGGGCTTATGGAACACCCCAAACTTGCCTACCTACAAAGTATTCCCAATTCTTTAAGGAACTTTGTCCTCAAGCTTATAGCTATGCTTTTGATGATAAGACTAGTACTTTTACTTGTCCTAGTGGGTCCACCGATTATCTTATTACTTTTTGTCCTTAGTTTATTTTGTTTAGTAAAATTTGGGGGCCCTGTGCTAAATTTTTTGTGTCTCTTATTTATAGTAAATATAATATACTAGTAGAGAAACTCGTGCAATGCACGAAATTATTAGTATAAAATATACAAAAGTATAACTTTAGAGAATAATCCAAGTATATATTATCATGATTAAATTTATCGAATACATGACTTTTCTAAAGCAAAAATTAAATAATAATTTTTTAAAATTATTAATTGAATACATCAGTTTTTCGTTCAATTAAATATATCAAATTTTAGTAATTTATATAGATTTTTTATAATAAACTATACTCCATATTATACCTAATTTAACTCCAATTTTAAAAATAATCAAATTCTAAATTAGGTAAATATTGTCATGAATAACTATTATCCATTAAAATAATTACATTTGTCAAACCTCCTCATAGGATGACACTTGAAATTTTCCATCATTTTTATAGTATTGTATGATATGATTGTATGATTTTAAAAATAATCAAACTCTAAATTAGGTAAATATTATCATGAATAACTATTATCCATTAAAATAATTACATTTGTCAAACCTCCTCATAGGATGACACTTGAAATTTTCCATCATTCTTATTATCTTATAGTATTGTATGATTTTATCAATAAATTTAACATATTTCTTATTTTTTATTAACTTTTCCATATACGGGAGAAAGAGGGACCCTGTGCGATCGATCACCTCGCACACCCTCAAACACCCCTCTGAATAGTTAGTACTCGTTCTGTTTCAATTTGTTAGTTATCATAGAACAAATTTATAGTCATTCTGAATTAAACTCGTGTATCAATGGAGTTTATCATATGAAATCTTAAATTTTTATTTTTATTTTTTTTGGTGCACATGACAATCTCATTGAATGGACGTGTAAAAGTGACATATTGAGATAGGGGAGTGCCCAATAGTAATTTTTGGAGTACAAGACTTAAAGTCACGAGTGTATCTTTTTTGAGCCGAGAAACTCTTTGATCGCACTCATTTTATAGATATGAATTGTCGTCTTTCTACCCTCTCCAAACTCTTATTTTAGTTTTCATATGAGTAGGATAGACCGATAGACTAAGTATGATGATGATGACGAACTTGAAAGTTTTTGTTTTTTAAGTTAAGAGTATTTAACAACCAACTTTGACATATATATAAAGCATTTAGTTAGGGAAGGTTCCGAGTAATCTATTTGTTGGTTACAACACAAATTAAGTTTATTAAGTCGTGAATAATTATTCTCGTGAATCAAATGAAGATTATGATATGAAAACTTTAATTCTTGTTTTTTTGGTGACGATCTCATCAAATGGACATATAAATTTCAAAGTTAAAAATTTTACATTTTCTTTTGAAATTAATTAGCAATTAGAATCACTGATATACAACACAATTTAACACAAATTTATTCATAATATATATTACAATACAACCTTATAGTACAACATTTATTTATTCTATAAACAACGTACATATAACATCTTTAACAATACATTAATACAACAACATTACATTCAATTCAATAACACTGAAATATATATATATATATATATATATATATATATATATATATATATATATATATATATATATATATATATATATATATATATATATATATATATATATATATATATATATATATATATATATATATATATATATATATATATATATATATATATATATATATATATATATACTCACTCCATTTTCTTAAATTTGCTACATTATATCCAAATAATTTTCTCTCATATAATAGACCCGACAGAGTATATACATATATTTCTTATTCATAGTCGCATTTATTTAAACCATTATATATATAAATAATATTAATTTTACTTAGGAAAAATTGACATTAATAATCCAACCTTTCACCCGTCTGCTATAAATAATCCCATCTTTAGATTATTTTCTAATAATCCAACATTTGTGATAAGTTTGCCCACAACATACCATATTATTAATAATGGGTACTAATAGGGTATGTTGCTACCAAACTAAATTAAAAGTTGGATTATTTATAGCGAACTAAGGCCAAAGTTGGATTATTAGAAAATAATCAAAAGGTTGGATTATTCACAGTGGATGAACAAAAGGTCGGATTATTAATATCAATTTTTCCTTTTTACTTATTAATTAATTTAGCAAGAAAGTTTAGGACCAGGAGTAACATTAAATTTTTTGCAATATTTTTTATAATAATTAATTCGATTTTTAACAGCAATAGGGTTTCCACCATTACACTCACCACCATTAATGGCACGAATAGTAGCACCAAAACCCTTGTGCATAACAGGATGAACCCTTTTCATCCAATACCAAAGGGCTGTTTTAAAGGATACAGTTGGGTTATTTGATGCTAATTCTGGGTGTTTTAATAGGTCAATTCCAAGGGATTTACCACATGCTCCATAGTTGCAATTCCATGTTAGTTGAATTGGACCTCTTCCATGGTAACTTTTGCCTGCTTTGCATGGGTACTTTGTGCATGATTTGTCACAATATGGTTTTGTGGATGCACCTATCTCGTCTTTGTAGCAAAAGTCTACAAAAAAAATTAAGTTTGAGTCAGGGTGGAGCGGAAATTGACGAACTTTTTGAAGGTCTGGTGTGATTTTTTGAAAATATGATGAGGATGTTTGGCAAATAGTTGATAGCTGGTAGCTGATAGCTGATTATAGTGGCTGATTTGACTAGCTGATTTTATTAACTGGTTTGACCAGCTGATTTTGAACTCGCTGCTATAAGCAGCTTGTTCGAAAATAGCTTATTCGTATCAATAAGTTGTTTCAACCAGCTGATTCACCAAACACTATCTTAACCCTTTATTTATATCTAAATAAGCTAAAATTGTTCAATAAGCTAATTTGCCAAACACCTATTTCATCTTTGTAGCAAAAGTCTACAAGGAATTAAGTTAGAGTAAGGGTGGAGCGGAAATTGATGAATTTTTTGAAGGTCTGGTGTGATTTTTTAAAAATATGATGTTTTTCTAACAGATTTGTATATTTAAACACTTAACATGAAGTATTACTTAAACTAATATTGAGGCTTTCAACTTTTTAGGGCTATGTGCAGTTGAACATGTTCCGAACGTCTAATGAGTTAGAGAAAATAAGTTTTGAAGTAGTAAAAATAATTTTTTGAGAACTTTTGAATTGAAGTTAAAGTCATTGGTTTAGGCAATAAATGTGTGCTTAAAATGTGAAACCCTTCAAATAAAAAATTGATAATATTATTAGTAAATTTTTAAAGTGATAGAAGCTCTGATATCATTTTAAGAGATCAATTCAATTAAAAATTTCAGTGATACTAATTAACACCCCATAACCGTACCCTTGATATTAATGATATATAATTAAGACAATTAATATAATTTTGTGCTTAAGTTGTGAAATCCTTATCTTTACTATACTAATAAATAATAAATTGATAATAATAAGGTTTTGAGTTGGATTTGATCTAGTCCTTTCTTTTTCTCAATAAAAAAGATAAAAAAAACTCAACCAAAAAACATATTTAATTTTCACATTATAGTTACACGCAATTAACATTATTTTTCTTTCTCTTTACCAAAAGTCGACATTTTTATAATTTTTATTTAAATAATAAATAATAAATAATAAATAAAAAAGACTTACGGCCAGTTTCATGGGTAACATGAGCGAAGAACGCGGCGATCTCTCGCTTAGCAGCAAGATTAGTTCCAGACCCAAACTTAGGGAAAGATTTAGCAGCATTCAAAAATGTTGTTCTTGTATAAAACCTTTTACCCTTACAAGAAGAATCAGCCTGACTAATTATACTGTTAAAAAAACTTGATGTTACTACACTCCCAACTTTTACTGCCCTAACCTCATTGTTTAGGACACTAAATATTATCCCTAATATTATTATCATTAATCCCATTTTTATTTTCATTTTTCTAAATATAGAAAATTAGAAATTTAAATACTATTTATATTTAGTTTTGTTTTTGGTTGAGATAATGGATGGAATTTGGGACAAATTAAAGGCCTATTTATAGTGTTTAGCAATTCAACAATTATTGGAACTTGTCTAATCAAATTAATTTTTTAAGATTAAACCTACTTAATTAATTCCTTGGTTTAAGCCTATTAATTAAATATACAAATTCTTGTGAGAGACTGTCACTTTTGAGAGACCATCTTTAATTGGACTGATTCATTATTTATTTTTTAGTAGGCACTTAAGATATTGAAAGTAGGCATTAAAAATACGTTAAGTAGACATTAATCTTTAATGGGTTGGACTTGAAAAATGTCTCCCAAGAGACTAGTTCTTAATTAAATAATAATAAATAGTGATCTGATTTGTCCTCAAGAGACCGTCACACTTTCTATTTTAATATGTACATGATACCTCAAAAAAATATGTACATATTCGTTTTGCTATAATTTTCATTTATGGTACTGTCGTTATTACTTTCGTTTGTTCACGTTCTTATATTTTAAATCTGCTTTATTTACAAAATCTTATTGTTTCTTAATTTTTGTGCAATATACAACTTTGATAAATTCTTGTAATTAGAAGGTATAGTGCCCTAAATGAATACGTAAATACGTATTAATAATATATATAATATGTATTCTTGGTCATTAAGATAAAAAAGTTGACCCTTATTTTTCGTGATGTATATATACAACTTCAATAAACATCTTAGGATATGTTTTGGGTTTAATTATTAGTGGTTATGGAATATGGATGGGTGTAACTTACGCATTATGTTATGATAATCTTTATTATTTATTCTATTGGTAACCTAATAATATATAAATCTTAATGTCATATATTTAATTTAATTGTTTTCAATAAAAAACAGTCATAGTACAAGCTTTAATATCTCTAATTCAACATAATTAAAAATTAACAGCCAATAATAATAAGTTAATGTCATTTAGTAT
This sequence comes from Amaranthus palmeri, assembly GCA_019776075.1. Lineage (NCBI taxonomy): Eukaryota > Viridiplantae > Streptophyta > Magnoliopsida > Caryophyllales > Amaranthaceae > Amaranthus > Amaranthus palmeri. Next base: position 1,521,626 of record JAAKBH010000271.1, on the reverse strand, counting down.
TATATAAGAATCTGATTATATTTTTCCTATTCTAATTATTTTTTCTTTATAAAACTCATTTCCTTCTTGATTAAAAAAAAAACTCATTCGTCCCTTCTATTACTAATTGGATATGTTCTCATTGAAAAGTATGAAGAAAAACGATTATTCATTATTCGAGTATCAGAAATTCAGAATGCCATTTACTACGGAAATTAAATGACATAACATATATAAATTACACAGATCTAGCTCATTTTCATAATTATCACCAGTTAATATCACTAATTAATCGTCTAACATACAATTTACGAAAAATAAACTTTCATATAACTAAACACCTCATAAAAAATCCTTAAAAGTTAATTGGTTGTGCAAATTAAAATTTGATGAAGATCTTTATCGCTTTATATTATAATTGCTTTGATTCTTTTACCAAATAAAATAATGTTGTCATATTCAACAAACTATATCTGAGAATGACTATTTCCATTTTCCAATCTTGTGACCGAGTCTTGTATTAATACATATCGCATACCCATTTTTTTAAGACTCTTATGATAAGGATTTTTGAATTTTAAATTTGGAATTCTTCCATTTCTCATATATATATATATATATATATATATATATATATATATATATATATATATATATATATAATATATATATATATATATATATATATATATATATTATATATATTATATATATAATATATTATATATATATTATATATATATATATATAATATATATATATAATATATATATATATATATATATATATATATATATATATATATATATCTATATATATATATATATATATATATTACTCCCTCTGTTCTTTTTTGTTCTTCCCATTTACTTTTGCACAGTTTTCAAAGCAACTTTCGAAGCCTAAATATCTCTAAATACGCATTATAAAAAATTATAAAAAATATATGATAAAAAAGTATATCCCTAAATATATATACATTAAGACGAATCTAAGAAGATCTCATAATATATTTTATCATCGATAAATATCTTAAAACTCTTAATCAAATTTTTCTCTGCAAATGAAATATTCTAAACGGAAAGAACAAAAAAGAAACGGAGGGAATATATATTACGTACGTAGGGTTAATTCGTAACAAAAATAGCCCGTCTAGCTCAGTTGGTAGAGCGCAAGGCTCTTAACCTTGTGGTCGTGGGTTCGAGCCCCACGGTGGGCGTTAATGTATTTTGTCTTTGAGGCTTAACTTTTTTCCACCCTCACCTCATAACTAAATTTTGATATATTTACTATACTTTTGCATATTACAACCCGTGGTAATGTACGTTTTTTAACATCAACGTATATAATCATTTGATATTATAAAAAAGCCAAGATATTGCACATTAGAAACACTCAATTTTGGCAATATTTTGTATATTAACTCTGAAAATCGTAATAATAATTACTTATGTAGTATATTACATTTTCTAATTTGCTCAATTTAACTAAAAATAAATGCTAGTCAAAGATACTTTAATAATAGCGATATTAGTCAAAATCAAATGCCATATTATTTTCCTTTAGGCAATAAATGAGTTTCATTTGACAAACTCTTTTTAGTTGTGACACTGAAAATTTTCAAATTTTTTAATATAATGTATGATTAGATTGACATCCATGATACAAAGCAATAACTTTGGCTCTAATGCATCTTATAACTAATCTTATGATAACAAAAAGTTATTCAGTAATTAAAATTTTAAAATGATCATTTACAATCTCAAAGTGATAATTTTTATAATTATAATGAGACGATTTCATCCAATAATTAGCTAAATGACAAATCACGGAGAATATGGGTCAACATTTTATTATCTTAAAGACCAAGCTAAGCTAAGAATTCATATTATTACGTGTTCATCTAAGGCACTATTTATTATTATTTAGATAATTATATAGCCTTAAACTAAGGAATTAATTAACATGATTATTCCTAATTAATTATTTTAATAGACAAATTCCAATAATCGTTGAATTGCTAAACATTATAAATAGGCCTTTAATTTGTGCTAAATTTCATCAATCTCTAGCAATAACAAATTAAAAATAGATGAAATATTTATAGTAGTTCTATATTTAGAAAGATGAAAATAGGAATGGGTTAATGATAATAATGTTGGGGGTAGTGTGTAAAATTATAATATGATTTTAATAATTTTTATATTGTGATAAATCAAATAAAATCTTACATAATATATCATAATATAACTTATAGATTAAAAATATCATAAATTGATATTTTATGTGAAAACTTTGAATTTTCGGCTTTTACGTGGTGGATTAATATTTTTTTAAAATTCACGTAGTGACCACTGGCAAAGACACACCCGAGGCCAGTGGAGGCGCGACCCCCTAGCCGTGAATGAGATCCATTTATAATTTTGGCTTTGGTCCCCTTACTAATATGATATATAATTTAATAAAGAGCGCATTGATGTAACAAAAAATTACTATGACTCGATGGTTGGGGACTGGGGTAATATATTTGCAATCTAGCTAGGGTGAAGGGATCAAATCATAATTTGAACTATTATTTTTTAATCGACTAATAAATTTATATCATAAAGTCATTGCTCTTTATCTTTCAGAATTTCACAATAAACCTTCTTAGAGTATCTTAATTTTAAAAGTTTTTTTTGGAGATTTAGTAGGCCAATATATAAAATCTAGTACACTTAATTTTTTTCAAAATGAAGCAATTATAAGGAACCTTCAATTTCATTTGTATAGACGGAATCCATGAAGCCCAGCCCAAAATATAACATAGTATATTTGGGGTTATAATAACTTATATTTGAGGTTATAGTATAGTATATTCGAGGTTACAATAACTTATATTTATGATTATAACATAATGTAATTGATATTATAATAAAAAAAATCAGTTAAGGGAAAATGGGCTGGCCCAATTTTGTGGTATATCCTATAGACCGTCTCTTGTGAGATTTTGTGTTGTTCAAATAATTTTTGCTATGATTTAAGTTCATTTCACTTTTTATATCGTAATTTAATCAATTTTTATATAAAAAATAATTTATTAGTATATCGACAATTTGATTCCCCGCCCCTCGTAATAACTTTAACCTTCCAACATTTTCATACAGTAGATAAAAATATTTTTTTCACAAATTCTTACTTGAGACCGTCTATTGTAAAGACGACTCTCAAAAGTCCAGTCCAATTCTAATTATATACTGTTACAACTCTAAATCTAGATTTGGACTGGACTTTTAAGAGTCGTTTTTACAAAAGACGATATCTCAGAATAACACCTTTTTTTTTTTTTTTTTTTTTTTTTTGTTGAACGATAAGTTGACGCTTATGGACTGAAAACTCAGGATCTCTTATACATGGGCCAAAATACCCGCAACCAGTATATCTAGACAAGGCCCGACCCGAGACCTCGATAAAAACCTTCCTATAAAATCCCAAATTTCATCTCTCTTAATATTTCTAGGGTTTCTCTCATCCGATTTCTGCAGTCGTCGGCGCATCTTTAAGCTACAACAATGGTGATTAATGGCTTCTTCTCTTCCTCTATCATCAGTTTATTGTTGATCTTACTTACTTTTAGATGTGAATTGATAACCTGATAATTTTTCTTCTCGAGCAGCCGTCGCACAAAACTTTCAGGATTAAGAAGAAACTTGCTAAGAAGATGAGGCAGAATCGCCCTATCCCTTACTGGATTCGCATGCGTACCGACAACACCATCAGGTTTTAGATTTTCTTCATCGAATTTTGATGTTTGTAATGCTTTTGATCTGTTCGTTATGGACAACAATTGTATTATTGTTTCTGATGTTTTTTTTTTGTTGTTACTATGTCAGGTACAATGCTAAGCGTAGGCATTGGCGTCGTACCAAGCTTGGATTTTAAGGTGTTTTTCGAACTTCTGCAGTGTTTTCCTATTACATATGCAGATGTAGTTTTGAAGAGGATTCATGGTTTGATTTAATAGAACAATGATGATATTAGTTGAGTTATTTTGTTGGAAGTTGGAACTTCATGTAATCAAATGCTCTTAAGAACAATTTTTTGATGTTATTTAACCATTGCAATGTTTCCTCTCATACTTTGTTGATATATTTTCTGCAATTGCTTTTACTATTATGCCTTTGAAGTATATTATATGCTATGTATGGATGGAGGAAATGGACGACAAGGAAGGAGTGAGAACAGAGGGATGGTATTTCCTCCATTTTGATGTGAAAAAGGGAATGGAGGGATGTTAATGGAAGGGAGTTGGAGTTGGATACTTTACATCTCGTACAAAATAAATCCTCCAAACATTGGAAAGACTTGGAAGCAAAACTTTCCAATCTTCAACCCCTCCTTCTCTCAAATGTTATCTAAACATGCTTGTATGTAATTTAGTTGAAATGTAGTTTTCTTAGAGATTGAAAGTTTTGATTTTATCTCAAGGAAGAGCTCTTTACATTACAAACTAATCTATGATTGTTCAATCCATTGTTGTTCTCCTCTTCTTGAATGTGAGGTTTGGTGGAACAATGGTTGGGTGCACTTTGTTTGATTTTGATGCTATGTATCTGATTGAGTTAGTTTGGAATGATTATGAATGGTCGCGCTTTGTTTGAATTTGGGGTTGGAAGTTCTTGAGTTTTGGTGAAATGATTTAGTGCCCTCTATTTGAAAATGGGGCGTGGAATTTTTTGTTGGATTTACGGTGAAATGGTTTATTGCACTACGAATTCAGAGCATGGAAGTTTTTGCTTTTATGTGGAATGATTTGATGCACTTTCAATTTGGAGCTTAATAGTTCTTGCTCGAGTATTTGTGGACTAGTGGTGTGGTGTGCACTCTCGTTGAAATTTGAATTAGAGGCTTGGAAATTTTTTTGGTTTGTTTGTTGGAATGTTGGTGTAATGCTTGGGCTGGTGTGATTGATATTTCGAGGCTCTAGGCGAAGTAGTAACTGTGGTCCTTTTCTTTTGCAATTTATAACATATATAAACCTTCTACAATCATAACTCATAAGTTTTGCGTTTTTTTGCATACCTTTAGAGCTGGCCCTGCTTACACTCCTGGTCGGAGAAGGTAATAGGAGCGCCTCGTAATATGAAGTATTTACCAAATATATTCAACATTTTTTTAAAGAAAAATTCTGTTTATAATTTATGGTCGAGTCATGGCCTATCATGCCCTAATATCGGTCCGTCAATGGGCTTATTGTCGTAATTGCGGACTTGCATTCAGCAGCAGCATGGCAATGGAAGAACCTTTTTACGTCATCCGTCCTAAAATGCTTTCTCCCTTTGAAATTCTTTTTTTTTTTTTTTACCTTTCCATACACTAATTTAATATTTAATATTTATAATTATGTATAATAAAAAAATAAAAATTATGAAGAGAATTATATTGATAATCTTTATTTCGAGATGTATCAAATAAGATTTTACATAAATATATTAATTTATTGATGATAGATTAAAAACTTATCAGAATTTTAAAGTGATCAATAAACATTGTTTATTTTATGTTGCAAGTTATTTTCAACGGAAGAAGTAATTATTATATTACGGTTATTGATATTATTAATCGTTCAAGCTTATTTTATATATTTCGATTAATGTTCAAGAGAAAATATAATAAAGTGAGATTTTGTTTGATTCATTTAAATTGCATACCTTTTAAAGTATTTATTTTTTTAATTTTTAATTTTAAATTACATGTGCATTGCTATTGTTATAGTGTATAAATGATCAAAAAAAGAAAAAAAACCGTAGCAAATACTACAAACCAATATGTTAGTAAAAAATTTGTATATAGATTGTCTATACTCTTTTAATGTGCATCAATCTAATTATTGCAAGTTGTTAAATAATTCATCATCATCATCATCCAACCCAGTGTATCCCGCTTATAGAAAACTATGGGCAGGGTCTGGGGAGGGAAAAACGGCGGCAACTCATACCCATACAATTGCTATTATTACTAAATTTTAAGTTTGGTATTTATTAAAGTAGTAGAGGTGTTCATTCGGGTCTTTGAGTCAATTTCGGGTTAGGAGTTTCAGGTCGGTTCAAAATCAGATTGTGTGTTCACACTGATTTTTACATCATTTTAAATTCATATTCATTTTGAAGTCGGATCAAAATCGAATATGGTTTCAAGATTAGGTAAATATTAAATTATCGGGTCTATTTTAAATACCTATATAGAGTAGTGTGAATAAAGTACGTACAAACTTTTTCTATATGTAAATGTTATTATAAGTTATAACTACACATATAACTGAACCCTTGTCGACTCACTTTAAATGTTTCATTGAGATGATTTTAACTTGGTTCAGATTAATTTAATTAATATGTTAAAGACTTAAAGCTATATAGGAATTGTTTTTTTTTTTTTTTTTGCATTCATAATTGTTTTATTATTTTGTTGCTATACATATCTAAAATATTCAATATTTTTGTTTAACTTTGAGAATGGACTATTCATATATCATGGTCAAAATAAGTTTTTCAAGTTTTTGTTAAAAAAAAAAAGAATTGTTTTTCTAGTTAATGAAATAATGAAATATATGCCAAATCTTAAAGTTGCAGAAAAATCTTATAAAATTTTATAATATATAAAACTGAAAAATTGCAGTTGAGTTGGTTCAATACACAACTTTACATGCAAAGAAGCGTATTTGACCCATCTTATACTACAATAAAATACCCTAAATAATTATTAATACAATATTAATACCTCATAAAACAAACAAAACCACTTTCTTCCCTCAGAAAAATACATACCAGAAAATTTTAAAAAATTACTTTTATATTTTACCTTTTATTATAAATATTACTAAATACTAATTTTATACTATCAAGTATGTAAGAAGGTATAGCAGAGAAGAATACACATAATCTGCCTTGCCCTTTCGAAAAATTTTCCTCGAGGCCCACTTCATATGAAGAATGAAGAGATTTTTTGATAAACATAACGTGACGGTCTCACTCTGAGACGTTTTCCATACATAGGTAGAATTGTCAAACTCATATAATTATTAGTATACGAGTTTTTTGTTCTGAAATCGTCTCACCGAGAGACAATATCTCACAAGAATAACTCCTAAATAAAAACGTGCACCTTTTTATATATTATCTAAGGAGGAATCGAAAATGCCAAAGGATCCAAATTGCCCTATAGAAACATACGAATAAAAAACGTGCACCTTTTTATATATTATCGAAGGAGCACGATTTTTATTTTTCAAATCATTTAATTAAGCTCGAATTTCTCCTGACATAATCAATGACTTGAAGAGGACAAAACACGAACACGAAAAATCACCATCATCATCACCAACACCAGCACCATTGCTAAGTTGTTGAAAACCCAACTCGACTTAAACCTCTAAGCTGATGGCTGTAGTCTCAAAATATCTTATATACGCTTTCACACCCCAACCTCGTTCACAGGAGGAGGACGTTGGGGTGCGGGATAGCACGTATGCGCAACTATTATACAGGGCCGGCCCTTGGTATATATGGGCCCTGGGCGAAATAACAAATTGGGGCCCTTTTCCTTTGCAATTTATAACCTATATAGATCTTTTACAACTATTAATTTTATTTCTTGGACAAGGGGCCTGGGCGACGGCCCCTCTTGCCCATCCTTAGGGCCGGCCCTGCAGTATTATAGATGGGTTTACGTAGTATGTGGAGAATGAAGTGATGGAGTTACATGGAGAAGTATGAGACTCATATATAAGGAGGAGGTTAAATCTTAGGTCATGTTTTGAGATGAAATCAATGGAATGGAAGAAAAGAGGGAAAAGAGAGTGAGTTATGTAATGGTGTGTAGGCACTTTTTGGATTAAAGTAATGTATGAAAATTGTAAAAGTAGAGTGTTCTTAGAAGTGGGGTTTGCTACTTAGAATCTTCTTAAGCATATGCCTTTCTTATGTGACAACATTCTCTTCTACCTCAGCATTGTCCTTTTTTTATTTTTTTTATTTTATTTGTTTTAACTCTATTTAACATGTTTAATTTGAAAAGCGGGTTTTATGGGTATGAGTTGCCGTCTTCCTTCCCTTTTCAGATGCTGTCCATAGTTTTCTAAGAGCGGGATATACTGAGTAGGATGATGATGGTGATATGAAAAGCGGGTTTTATCTTAGTTGAAACAAGTTCTGTTTTTTATTAGATAAGATTTTGGGTTTTATCTCAGCTAGGTTGGGTATGAATTAGGTATGGGTACAGACTTGTCTGAATTAGAGGTGTTCATTCGGATCATCGGGTTGATTTCGAGTCAGGTGTTTCCGGTCGGTTCAAAATCAGGTTTTGTGTTCACATTGGTTTTTACATAATTGTAGATCCATTAATTTTTAAGTCGGGTCAAACAGATTCGGTTATAAAGTCGGGTGTCTATTGGTTATCGAGTCTGCTTTGAATACCTCTAGTCTGAATATTTGACTAAGTCGATTTTGAAATGGTTTGGATTTAGCTCCATAAATAAAGAGTAAAATGTTTATAATCATCACCATAAAATATAAAATAAATCAATGTATTTTTGTTGTAAAATTTGAACTTTAGTTCTTTCTTATTATATTGCATTGTTGGTCAAATAGATATTCAAGTCTTAATTAATGAAATATTCACTTAAATCTTAAAAATTAAGAGAAAATAGTATCACATAGCTTAAAATATTGACGTAATAAATTTTTCTTTTACCAATCTAAGAAAATTACTGAATCTATTGAGCCATAATCAAATCGGTACTTTGTACGCATTTCAAATCACAAATTGTTGTATGAGACGATATTCGATATTATCGAGAAATGCATTTAAATGCATGGGTAAAATAGTGCATTTCATATACATTATGTAAATTTAGGCTTTTTGTTTAACGTTCTTTCACCAAAAGACAATCTCTCACAGGAATAAATGCAAACTTTTGCTGGGTGATCTAATCTTGGTAAATTATAAATCAAAAAATCTTGTTGATTTAACAAATGATATTTTTAGGGTTTATGAACTCGTCATCATCATCATCAAACTCAATATCTCACTCGAGAGCAGGATTTGAGTGAGAAAAATTGACAGAAAATTCATACCCGTACTCCCTTCAAAGGGAGGATTAGAGAAAAGTGGTCAGTTTTCACTTATTATGGTATAAATTAATTATTTGTTCATCATTAGCTATATGGATTTTCTAACATACCCTAATCAAAAAAATAATCTATGGATTTGTGACTAAATAGTGATTAAACATTCATTTGGAAGTACCCTTGATTAAGAGGGTATATCCTATAAGTATTTTTTGGGTGCTTTTCTTGCTTACCTAGGGAAATTAAATATTAACAGAAAGGAATTCTTTTTTTTTTTTTTTTTTTTTTTGAAATAATCGTCAGTCAGTCAGTCTATGTTAAGCTACTTTTTAAAAGGTTTTGTACTAATTAAAGGATTTATTAGTACTAATTAAATGGTAAATGACTTGATTAAGGGGATCTTTTATGTTTAATCAATAATATAGTACTTGCTTTTATAATAGAAAACTTGATCATCTTCTAACTTCTATAGCCCTTGGTTAACATCATGGGCTATCACCAGGGTCGGTCCTAAAAATAGGCGAGTGGTGTCGTAAATGATCTCGTTTTAGTGTTCCGTAAGGTATGAAAGTTTGATTGCAAAAAAATAAGTTATGAAATTTTGAAAGAACGACTCAAATCTTTGAATGTTGCCATGGTTTATTCCACCCACAAAACATAGCAAGAGAATCAAGATTTGGGTCTGCCAAATTTTTATCTCGGTTTATCCGATAAAAATCCTATTAAGTTTAAACTATATAAAATATGATACCAAAAATTGGTAACCAACTTGATTCAACACACATACAGAAATGAGTAGTTGACCCACTTCTAGTATTCAAGAATATAAAGGTAAAGGTAAAGGACGTTCTCGGTATCCCGCATAAGACAAGGTCCGAATGGGGGATTTTTTTTTTCTTGAAAGATGCGGACAAATAATACCCGTATCCTCAAGGAGGGAGTAAAGAGAGATGCGCACAATATACCTGCGCCCAGTAGGGGTCGAGGTCGAACCCCAAACCTTGTGCTCCACATGCAGATGCTCTATCCATGAGCCACGTACAGTATTCAAGAGTATATAGTGTTCACAATTGTGTCTAAGAACAAAAATTCCAATCTACTTCTATTAAAGAAGGCAAACAAACAAGTTCTAAAGTTCATATTTTATTTTAATTTTGTAAAAAAATAAAGTAATAATATAAGAAAGCATATTACAAAAGTAAGGTGAAATATACCTTGGTACCCAAGATGGCATATTACTTGATAGTTGATACCAATATGGCTTTGTATATAACCAAACTTCTTTTGGGCCTTTTCCTTTTTCCCAATCAAGTAATAATATACAATAAACTAAATTATTTTCTTTTGTTTTGGTAAATTTGCTACTAGAAGTGATATTGTCAAAAGAAATATTACAATTATTGATAAATTTATTCAAATGACGAGTCTATGAAAATTTAGAAAAAGCGTTATAAAAAATCTTAGTCAAGAATACGAGGATGATAAACCTACAAGGCTACAACTAATATACTTCTATACATACTATCAGAGTTTTGGAATACATCCGAGGATGATAAATTGCGAATGATATAGTCGATGTACAATGCTGAACGAGGAATACTTACAGAACTTCAAAGTTGTCGATACTCTTCATCCATAGAGTGCTCGCCTATGGCTTTGTAGATTATCACGATCGATGAAGATATCTTCGGAAAGGAGGGATCGTGTCCAATGACTATCGTATGAGGTGATGCTTGTTTACTGTCAAACTGATCACGAAAAACTGTTACGAGGCAATCCCAGCATGAGGGAAGTTGATAGATTGTAAACAACACATTTCATTAGCCCGATTCTATTTTAAGATAACAGTGATATATTTGTTATTGGGTGTAGACAACAAGACCCGCATTAGAGGAGAGTTGACTGCACACAAATTTGATAAAGTTCCATCCTAAAACCAACTGGTATTAGGAGTAGCTCATCAAGCATATATGTTAGTCAATCTCTCTAATTCTTCGACGTGGGATCACATGTGGGTAATTTCCCAACAGACTAAATACGCAATGTGTGTGCATATATACAAAAATCTTTTCACCTTTTTCCTTCTAAAAACGCTACAAAAAGCAGTCCAGCTTGGTGGGGGCCGAGGGGACGGGGAGGTGGTAGGAAAATGGCTGAGGGTGAAAGAATCGTGCTGAAAATATATACTACGCAAAACAAAAATCAAAAGCAGATTTGCCACAAATGTCAAAATGAATCGAGAAAATGGATCGTGTAATTACATTAATGATCAATGAGCAGGGCGTTGGGAACGTTTCGGGCCAACATCAGGCCCGAGGGCAGAATTCACCAGCAGGACGAAGTTCTGCGCACGTCTGCTGTGGATGCTGACATGATCACTTTTACTAACTACGACACTTCATGATAAATCCACTTCAGTATGTCTAAACTTACAGCAGTACTTGTAAATAAACGGAACTCACCTATAGTCATGTAGCAAATACAGGTTCAACGTTTCGGGCCAATATCAGGCCCGAGGACAGAATTCACCTGCAGACCGAAGTTCTGCACACGTCTGCTGTGGATACTGACATGATAACTTTTACTAACTACGACACTTCATAATAAACCCACTTCATTATGTCTAAACTTACAGAAGTACCTGTAAATAAACGGAACTCACCTATAGTCATGTAGCAAATACAGGTTCATCTTTGCGTTCTGTTACTCTCATATACAAGCCCTGCAACGTGTATAACATATTTTAAGTTCCCGGTATTGTCTAAGGAGAAATGATAAAAAGTATTGCGTATACGAATCCAGCATGCATGTGTATTTAGAGGATTACATTTGTTGTATGGATAGTTGCACCAGTAGTCATAGTGATGTCCTGATCCGGAATCAACTCAAAATTGATGTTCTGAAGAAGGATAGCGAGAGCTACAATTGCTTCCAATAAAGCAAACTGATCACCTACACACTTACGAGGGCCTCCGCTGAACGGTACAAACCTGCAAAGCCGATTAGAAATGGAAGGAAGATTTGATATGATTTAGTGAATGTCAAATGTCACCAATCTTTAATGTGAAATTACATATTGCGTACTGTAACATAATTTGCTAGATGATTTGCTTTTGGAATTCGCGAATTGCTCAAATTTGCCCAAGAATAGCACAAAACCGAGCTTAATTTGCTTTTCGATTCGAAGTTCATGAGGAGATTAGCGAATCATGTGACTGACATATTTTAAGCAAAATTTAAAGAAGCTAAAACCAGCGGAATCATTTGAAGTGAGAGCTTAACAGGATGCACACATACCTAAAATCAGTATTTGTTTCATTAGGAAGTGGACCCTCCAAATCAAACCTTTCAGGAATGAACTCTTCAGCTCTTTCCCACACCTTGACAGATAAAACACATGAATCGGAACCAATTAGGGAGAATCATTTGTATCTAAACGTCAAAAAACCCGACCATCTCCACTTGGACCGGCCATAAAGAAAATGTAAAGTAAGAACAGACATTAAGCTTTAATGAACTGGGCCCGAGAGCCGTCTCTCAAGAGACCGACTGATTGGAAATAGAGCCTTTGGCATGCGTGAACTGGCATAACTCATAACTGAAAGCCTCAACAAGTTTGTATTATCATATCATCCGCAGAGATTTGTTATTGGAAGACATTCCCAAAAAAATTCGCAACTACTTAGAAGGTACTTGTTTCCTCAAGTGTGTTACTGCTCAACTTTAAGCAATCTAGACAATTTAAGAGCTCGCTTGGATTAAGAGTAAGCAATGAACACAAAAAAATATCATCTATACCTGGGAGGAATGATGGATATTGTATACTGATATCATTATATCTTGACCAGGATTGACCTTGTAATTTCCAGGAAGGGTGTCCGGAACTTGAGCTCTTCTGAGTAAAACCTAAACCAACGGAGATAGAAAGAAATTTTAAAGTAGCCAAACTATTTACGGCCCGTTTGGTTAGTGGTATTAAATTGTGGTAATAGGAATCATATATAGGGTAAAATTTCATCAAAAGTTCTATCTCATTCCCATGGAAACTTTGAACACAAAAAAAAATTTTTTGTTTACAAATTTCCATTACCACCTAACACCACCTCTGCCAATAACAATGCATTAGAATGAATTTTATGAAGAAAATAAGATGATTGAAATTGGACAAGCATGACCATCAAGGAAGCCAAGATATTTTTTCAACCAAAATTACACTACTTTTTATTCCCATTACCACTGTTTATTACCAACTAACAAACAAGCAGTTAAGTTAAACGAAACATTTCATGCTGAATGACCAAAATATAGAACCTACTGGAGGATGAGGGTACAGACGCATCGACTCTAATATACAACGTGCCAAATACTTGAGTTCTTTCGTATCTTCGAAGGATGGAAGCCTACCCTGTAAAACCCGGTCAACTTCTTCCTTTGCTTTAGACAAAGAAGATGGATCCTGAAAGAGAAAAAGAAAACGAGTCATGATAGGCATATTGATTTTTTTTACTCTCGATCAGCAAAATCATCCCAGATTTATCTTATGATGAAGAGATGCAAGCAATTACCTTACTTAATAAATACACCGTCCATGTTAAAACTGAACCAGTAGTTTCATGACCAGCAACCAGCATCGACAAGAGGTCATCACGGAGCTGTATGCTGGATACCTGCAATCAAGAATGTAAAATGAGGTTTGACAAGACCATAACAAATATTTAATATTGGAACCAAGTAGCATGCCAGAGCAAAAATCGACAAATTCTTTGAAGGCCCTGTGCAATTTTTAAAATTATAATACTTTTCGAACAACTTTTTATCTTTAAATACTTAACTTATACTACGTAATTTTATATTCAGGCCCCCAGTGATTTGGGACCTTGTGCGGTCCAACATGTTGAACATTCTCAGAACTTCCCATGTCAAGTAGCAGTATTATATTATATAGCGTCCAGAACAGCTATGAAACATAGAAGTATAAAGTAATTAATCTGTAAATCCAAGAAACTAGGTTTCTTTTTCATTTTCAAATCATATGTGCCTTAAAGATTTCTTACCATGTCATTTCAAATTGTCAGGCACTCGAACTAAGTCTTTCACGTGAAGAAATTGTTAATACCTTACCCAAAGCGAACAGCATACAAATATCCATTTTTCACATAGCTGATAGATATTATACAGACTTCATAGCAAGTAACCAACTTAACCACATTTGAAGCTTAAATACTCGAAAAAAGTAATGAATACAAAAGAAATATAGAGTAACTAGAACATTTCATTAATTTATGCTAGTAACGGAGGATATATATGTATCAAAACATTCAAGAAAGAGTACCGATTAATTAGTGAATCACATTACATATTGGCTTTTATATGATAAACACACATACATAGTTAAGAGGACCTACAAGGACAATGACAATGCAATTTATAGTTATAGGTGTATTAATTTATAAAATTACAGCTATACGTTCTCGTGTGCTTTGAATTTCAATAATGATATGCAATTGAGGCAATGACAATGCAAATAGAATGAAAGAGGCTTGAAAATGTAACATACGAACCTCCTCCCGGCTAGCCAGCAAGAAACGGAGTATACTAGGATCTGCATCATTCACATATTCTTCATTATCGATCTTTTCACCTTCAGCTTCGACAATCTCCTTACACTTTGCGATAAGTTCTTCCACGGTATCCCTGATGACATCCACAGCTTTCTCAGCTTTTATTTGTCGTGGAACAACTTTACACAAGGCTTTAACCTGTAAGAAATCAATAACAAGGTAACATCAATTACCAATATCCAGAACAAAAGCGATTGAAAAACAAGTTCAACAAGAAATACTTGCCTTCCAATAAGGTAAAAGATCAGTGGAACGGTTCTCTGCCTCTTTAAGTGCAGTGTAAACAGCATCAATTACAGGACTATCAGCAGTCAGCGAGTCAAAATTGTAGTTGAACAATGATAGGCCAATAACATCCAGTGTGAGTTGTGAAAATACAGCTTCCATATTCACAGCAGTACCAGTGGCTGCACTGGCTTTCAGCTTCTCAACCATCCTTTCAGCACATTTACAAAAAACCCGTTCAACTATTACCGAGAGATATTTCTTGTGAAGTGATGGAACAACAGCCCTGCGCCTTGCCTATCAAAAATTAGGCTTCCATGCTCATAGCGCCCATTTAAAAATTTTCATGAATCATAAATGCTATATCTATACGACTTCATTTTAGTTATTACCTAAATACTCCATGTCTCACTTTGATTCAATGGCCTTAAAAATTTATGCAGAAACTTAATGGGGTCAAATTGGTAGCAGATTATACAAATTGCTTTTTTGGTTTTTAATTTACAAGGAACACACCAACTCCTTTGAGTGGTATTGCTCGAGCTACATGAGAAAACCGATTTCTTATGCAACCAGGTGAATCTAGAATTGTTCCATATATATATATGTCAATTTCGTCCTAACAACCGAAACTAAGTTGATCATGTTTTAACAAAGGATAGATGCGCAATCAAAACAATAACGATTTTTCAGTAACTTATAACCATCCATGAAAAATCAATAAGGCAAGTTAGAGATTTAGTACCTTGATGAATATTAATATACCCTCCTATAAATATGAAGCCCAAGACTATTCAATACTAACAGCCTACAAGATCCAAATGGCTAAAAGCCACATTCCAACGACTATACTTTATACCCCGCGAGGAGCAGGATAAGGGTGGTTTTGTACATTTTAGGATAGCAACCATATTATCTCCTCCTCATCCACTCTCACACTTAAATATACATGATATAAGTAAACTTGGGCATTGCTCTCCGCCTAAAGTGGGTTCTTGGGCCTCATAGTATCTACGCCTGCTCAAGCTCGCCCAGTTGAGGCACCATGACCTCATATTGAAGCACTACCAATGAGAAGCCCTGGACGACAGGAACATTTAAACCTTGCTAGAATCTTGATCTATCCCTCAAACCAATCCACTAAAGTTTTAAATCGACAATACATCCCTAAATCTCCAACTAAAAGTTACTACCCTAGTTCATTAAAACTCCTGATATTATTGTTTGAATGAAAAGTTATCAATATCAAGTTCGCCTCACGCGGTATTTCTTACACACATTACACATCCAGAATTACACCTTGAAATATGTATGATCATTACAGGGTGTTTGGTTCGGAAGAAAAGGATTTCCACCAAACCAAACACCCAAAATATTCCTAAAAGAATAATTTGCATTTCAGCCTTATGTTTAGACCCTTTGCGAATTACAACATCAATGTTGTTCTGGAGACACCAAAGTATCAATACCTACGTCATTCAGGCCAATTCACATAATTCCAATCACTTAACCTAAAATTTCGACCTCTAAAATGGTACTAGTACATGAGTATGACAATAAGCAACTTTAGAACAAATGATTGAAAAACACTACATATACATGACAATAAGCAACTTTAGAACAAATCAAAATAAAGCTAATCACTTAAATACATTTCCCTTCAATACCCAACAATCAAACCAAAAACTAACCCTAGTAGTACAATTCTAGAAGAAAATGAGCAACAAAGAAATAATTTACAAAGATCAAAAATAGAATTAATACCGTCCAAAGAGAGCCTTCAGCAATGGCAAACCCAGAACCAAAGAGAAATTCAGAAACTTCAGCAACAAGTCCCTTAGCATACTTAGTTCCGTAATTCTTCAAAACATGTTTAGCAATGGCGGGGTCACTAACCACCACAAAATTGCGGGGCCCAGCAGCTAAACGGTAAATGGGTCCATACGCATTCATCCATTTGAACAATGGAAGAAAAAGGGCACCTCCAAGAAGCTCAGAAACATCTTCAAGTTTAGCATTTGCAATGGGTATACCAGAATCATCTTGCGTAAAGGTTAGAGTACGAGTTAGAGAAGTGAGCCAATCTGGGCTTACCCATGACTTGAATTTGGGAGTTTTGATGGGATTTGGATCTTGTGGTGGTTTCGAGAGGGAGAATTTGATGGAGAATGAGCCATGGGAGGTGGGTTTTTGGATTATAGATAGGGGTGTGAGGGAGAAACTGGAGGAAGACATTGATGCTTGAGGAATACTATCTTCCTTCAAGATTTTGTATCTTTGAATTAGTACCAACAACCACCTTGAAAATTGAGATTTTTTACAACACAAATTTTTATTCATACCGTCTACACAATAGACGTTTTAAGTTTTGAATTTAGCCTAATAATAAATTAAAAAAAACTAATTGATGATTTTGTAAGTTAAGAAGGGAGATATGAGTTGGCCTCTTGAGAGACGTCTATAGTATAAATAATCTCTCAATAGAGGGTCTGTTTTTATAATGTCATCAAGAGTCTGACACACCCTTTTTTAATTAAAATTAAAAAAAAGTGTTAATAGTAGTAAGATTTATAAAATAAAATTGATCAAGGTTGAATGTACTATTTACTTCCTCTGTCCCATAATACTTGCTACCGAGTGTGATATGTTGTGTGGAAAAATGTTACTAAACCTACTATCAGTAGGATGTATTATAGAACGGTAAAAATATTACAAGTAAAAGAACAAAAAAAAAATTGTTTCAAAATCGTAGTGAAATAGGTGTTAGTTGTAAATATTAGTTACTTTGTTTTTTTTTATGTATATTAGTTACTTTGTTAGTTGTTAAGTATTGTTGTACACGTTAGTTTTTAAAGGAGATATATTCATTATTAATGAAATATAAATTATTTATTAGAGAAAAAATAAGTTAAAAGACCAAAATTTAATTTTGAAAAATTTATAATTTTTTAGTTTTAGCAAATTAATTAGCTTGTAGGCTGCAACCACCTTAAAAATTATTTAAATTATTTATCTAATATTAGTTATAGTTGTATAACCGATCATTTTATAGTTTCTTCTTATTTTTACATTAATCACTATGTTACTTATAAAACTACATTACATGCATTTGACCCATCCTATAACTCTACAAGTGTTCAACCAATATATGTGGATAGGCAAACACCATATAACTTTCAAACGCAATAATTCACAAGTATATTGGGTAAAAAGCTTACTTTTAGCTGATTGGATTAATTAGCTTGTTGAATGAGTCAAACAACTAATTAGCTGATAAAAAAGCTTATTAAAATAGTACTCCCTCCGTTCCTTTTTGATGTTTCTATTTGGGTTTTCACCAAGATTAAGAAAAATAGAATCTTTGGTGGTAGTGGGTATTATTTTAATTATATATAGTAGTGGAGGAGTATTGATTGTATTAGAAGTATGGGAGAAAAAATAATTAATAATAGTGTAATGTAATGATTGTATTGGAAGTATAAGAGAAAATATAATTAAATAATAGTGTAATGTAATGATTGTATTGGAAGTATGAGAGAGAAAATTAATTAAATAGTAGTGTAAAGTAAGGAAAGTGGGGTTTTAAGGGGTAAAAGTGAAATGAAAACTTTCCAAAAATGGAAAGTATTCTATAGTGGAAAAACTTATGGAACTGCCGTTTTAGTAAGGTGGAAAAACAAAAAGGAACGGAGGGAGTATTTGATAAAATAATTTAGGAACAATCCCCAACAACAGCCTTGTACTTTACTCATTTTCATTTAAACAGCCGCGAACTTCGTTTATCCTCAACAACAGCCATCAAAGTACCAAATGTTACATCGAAACAGCCACCTCCACAAAATGACCGGTTTAAACCCAATTCTTACCTTTGACTGTTGCTTTGTGACCGTTGACCAAAAATTAAAAATAAAAAAAAAATTCACTTCCTTCATCCCTTACCTTTCACCATTCACTCTTCTTCCTCCATTTCTTTATCCTCTTCCACTCTCCATTTGCCCAATTCTTACCTTTCACCATTCACAGATATAAAATAGAACTAATGTAAGAACAAGTAATATTCAAATCTGCACAGGTAGATATTTGCCCATCATCAAATATGCAGTAAACAATAAGTCAAATTGAAAAAAAAATCTAATCAAATGACAAACAAATTCACAATTTATTAAAACCAAATTCAAAAAATCCAAAAAATCAACTATCCTAAATGCTAAATCATACAACTTTTATTGAGACCAGTTGTTAGATTCATCAGAAAAACCAAAAAATCACATACAAGTTCACCATTTGTTGGACCAATTCAAATTGAAACTCTAATAAATTCCAACAAATTAAATATGAAACCCTGAATTTATAAATTTACCACTTTATTAAGCAAAACCCTAAATTGATTAACAAATGTGATTTAGGGTATTGTATAATCATCAATATGAATGAACAAACAATGTTTAACAACATTCAAAGAAATGAGAATAACTTTAGGAGAAGAAGGTTCTTGAGTAACTTCAATGGCGGACGAAGAAGAATTATTAGGTCTTTTCCTTCTTAAAAACAATGAAGTTTTTCTTGTTTTCCTTCTCCTACTTCTGCTTCCTGTATTAGTTCTCAGAAACCTCATCAATGGCGGTGGGAAGTTTTCTGTTCTACCAGGACTTGATATGGGTTTTGAAGTAGAAAACAATATCTTCATTTTTTTTCTAGGGTTTTCAGAGTTGTTGATTATTCTATCCACTTGAGAGTGAAGTTTTCTGTTGGACCCAATTCAATATGAAGAAAGGTGAATGGTGAAAGGTAAGGGATGAAGGAAGTGATTTTTTTTTTTTTTTTTTATTTTTTATTTTTGGTCAACGGTCATAAACAAGAGTCAAAGGTAAGAATAGGCTAACAACCGGTCATTTGGGCAATGTGGCTGTTTCGATGTCACTTTTGGTACTTTGGTGGCTGTTGTTGAGGATAAACGAAGTTGGAGGCTGTTTAAATGAAAACGAGTAAATTACAAGGCTGTTGTTGGGGATTGTTCCAATAATTTATTCAATTAACTTATAAGTTTAAGACAATACATAACAAATAAATAGATATTGTATATTAATAAAAGATTAAACACTCGAACAAGAGTTCCTAGGATGAACAAATAAATTATCAACTTCTAGATGAGTTTCTTTATCTTTAATATCATCCATTTTTCCTCCTTCGACCCATTTTTTAACTTTTTGAATAAACTTTTTTCTCCTTGATGGATGTTGAATATTATTATTATTAGTACACAAACAAACAGAAAATTGTTCATAATTTGATGAACTTGTTCTTGTTTTGTTACAAACACATTCATCAGATTCAACATGTTGATCACTTTCTTGTTCTTTGTTTTGTTGATGAAACCTTGATAATTCATGTCTTAAACATGCGTTACTCCATTTTAAGTATGTTACTTCATTCGCTTTGGTTTCCAGATCTTTCTCGAGTTTTTCTAGTTCCTTTAGAACCTTCTCATGCTCCTCTTTAGTCACTCCTTCTGTCTGATCTTCCTGCATTTATATAGTTATTTAAAGGGAAAGTTAATTGAAAAATTAGTATCTATATGAATCAAATGTTAGAGGTTATACTAGGTAAGGGAAATTGATGTTGGCTCTGATACCACGTTAAAAACTTATAGCTCAACCAAAAAATTAAGTTGATGGTTGTGACTTTAAGATCAGAGCCTACTAATGAGGTGTGCAGCAATGGCACAAGGCCCCTACATGAAAACCAAAAATAGGAGCCCATAACATATAAATATACTTTTATTTTTTTTACTTTTTAGTAAATGTCTTTTTTATGTTAATACAAATCTGTAAAGAATATCTACAAATTTATTGAAAATAATAGTAATTAGTAGATTATACCATAGTAGATGTTGAAGGGCTCCTTTTTCGTTCTTAGTATAGGGCCTCCTTGTTCTTTAAGATGGCCCTACCTAAGATAAGTTGGCAGGGTAAACTAAAGGAAAAAAGGGTTAAAAGAGAATCGAACTTAAAATTTTTCCTAGAAAATGATAAGAGCTCTCCAGTTAAGACAAGACTCGATTCTCTATATGCTTGATAAAGTAAGTTATACTTTAACTTTAAATAAATTATTACTAAATCTATGATTTATGAAAATCTAAAATAAGATTTAAGAACATACCTTATGGTTTAAGGAATATGGTTTTTCATGAATGTCAATATTATTAGAAATCTCCAATTTTTCTCTTTGTAAATGATCAATAACCTCTTTCATTTGACTAATTTCATCTTCCAATTCTTGAATAAGTTCATCTTTTCTTTGAAGTTCTTCTTCATTGCTTAATATCTTTTCATCTTTTGCTTCGATCCTTAACTTCATTTCCCTTATAATCTTTAACCTTTGTCTTCCTCTTTTGCATAACTTCCTTGCTTTCCTTTCAAGCAATCCGTTTTCCTTTTTCGAATCCTCGAGTTTTTGGATAACTTTGATATACTCCAAAATAAAACTTCCCATTCTCTGACTCTCATTTTGTACTAAATAAATCTCTTGAATTAAAAACTTTGCTCGAGTTTTTTCTAAAATTAACTTATTCTTCATTTCCGTCAGCATAAATTCTCTTTGCTTCATTACTTGATACTCAAGAAACCTTGCCTTTAAATCCCTTTCTTTTCTTTGAAGATGTTCCACTAGAATTTCAAGTTCTAGTAACTTCACTTCCAAGTTATTACCTCTACTATTATGACCTTCATGTTGATATTCATCAAAAACAATTGAATTATTGCAATCTTGTTCTGCAGGATCAATGATAGATGAAGATGGATTTGAAGATTCTACACGTTTTGAGACGATTTTCGAACAAATGTATGCTGCAATAGAAATTGCAGCAGGGATACCGGCTTTAACTAATAAAGAAGAGTTCATCACTCTTGACTCCGAGTTTGACATTTGTCGAGCAATAATCTGCAATAAGTTTTGAGGCTCTGCTTGAAATTTTGAGTAATTTAAATTAAAATAAACTAATATCTTGCGCAATCGGATATCTTTACAAATCTAGAAGACCAGAATTAAGGAAATTTGTGCAAGAGAATTTATGTGTTTATTGGCTTTAATTTAAGAATGATAATGATCAAGTAATATTTATAGAAATGGAAGAGATTAGTTATTGATATAGAATTCTTTGCTTTTACTTGGTGTATTTCCTAGGGTTTTCGTTTCTTTACATGGAATTTTAGTAGCTTAATTGCTTTTTGACCACTCTTTCTAAAAAATTTTAAAAAATAAAAAAGCTTAAACCCATAAAAGTAACTTTTATTAGGAAAATATTTTTTGATAATGTTAAAATATTTATAGAATAAAGTGACCTCAATGTTCACATGCACATACTCGTGCAATTTGACAAAATGTTGAATTTAATTAACTATTCTTTTTAAATTATTATTGAATAAGATATTTTGACATGAGATTCTTTTTTAAAAAAAATTTAGTTAATTTAATCAATTTATCAAATGTTTAAAATTGTGATCTACTTTTGAATAATTTCCACCATCACTTTGAATTGATTGAACAAGATTCCTTTTTAAGAAAATTGTTTTCATCATTAATTATTTTCCTTCTCTCTATCTTGAGTAGGTATGTATGCGACACAGAGTAGAATTAGGAGAAATCTAAATAGATTTTGATTCGCTTTCCAGTGTATTTAAAATTTTAACTTGCCTCATTTCGATCAAGCCAAATTAACACCACTATATCCAACCATCTTCGCTTTTGCTCTATTAGCTACTCTAATTGGTTAAATGCGCCAATGCAATGACGCACTCATGTTCTATATCCTCTCTTACGATCAATTTAAAATTTTACTTGCCTCATTTTGGCAACTATTTTCGACCATTTTCTCTTTTGCCCTATTCGCTTTTTTAGTTAGTGATATTAAATATATAAATACGCGAATATAACAAATTAACAATACACACATGTGTTATATCAACTCTCTAGTTGCATTATTAAAAGAGACAGAGACTAATCATTTTTAATTAGAATTGGGATGTCTAATGGACCATACTTGCAATTTAATTAAACTACTATTTCCTTTTACTCAATTTTGCATCAGTTTTATTTAAGATATACATATTTTGCATTATTTATTTTTTTAAAATAAACCTTATCACATTCTTTAACCTTCAACGACGCATTTAAATTTTCTTTTTATATTAGGAAAAATTACCTAGAATAATACGACCTTTCACCTATTTTTCAAGAATAATACGAACTTTCAATTAACCACCAATAATACGAACTTTGACATGTATTTTCCAGTGGTATACCTTACCTGTTTACAACCGGTTCTACAGGTCAAATTATGACCGTTGCTTCTCACGACATGTTGAGGAAGACCAAAAAAGGTTGTGCAGACATGTTCATCAACATGTTGTGAGAAGCAACGGTCATAATTTGACCTGTAGAACCGGTTGTAAACACGTAAGGTATACCACTGGAAAATACATGTCAAAGTTCGTATTATTGGTGGTTAATTGAAAGTTCGTATTATTCGCGGAAAACAAGTGAAAGTTCGTATTATTCTGGGTAATTTTTCCTTTATATTATCCAAAGAATGTATTATTTCTCTTCATTTAACATCTCAATTTCACAACTCAATATACTTCTTTAGAAATCACCTTTTCTTCAATCTTACTAGGACAACAAAAATACAAAAAGAAAAAAAAATCTTTATCTCAATTGAAGTAAATTTGTAAAATAAAATCTTAAACTTGAATTTCACCTTGCTCTTCCTCTTTTTTTTACCAATCATATAAAATAATTAATGTAGTGTTTAAAAACAAGTATTTCATTTCTAATTATGGATTTCAATTATGAAAATATAAATGAAGAAATTGAAAATGACCCGGTTAGGTAGTCATTCCCAAATTCTCAAATATAATCCAAATTTTTTTTATTTACCAAACAATAAATTTGAGTTGATCCCAAATTTTCAAATGAATTCATCGTTTCTAAACATGACATAAAGAAATACTACCTTCTATTCAACCCTAAATAATAAATTTGAGCTGCTTCCAAATTTTTAAATGAAATCATCGTTTTTAAACATGACTAAAAAAATACAACATCCTATTCAATCCGTTAGTCCCATTTGATTTTTCACACTTGCCGAGACAACATTTTAACCTTTAATACCTCTAATTATTTTTAATTAAAAATTATAAAAAGTATATACTAATAATCTTTGTATAAGACGAATCAAACAAGATTCCACACGACTATGCTTTAATTACTAGATTAAGAATAAAATACAAATTAATAATAATAAGGAAACAGTAAAAAAAAATCATACTCAGTAGCAAGTGCGATGGAACGGAGAAAGTATATAAAAAAGAATTGTGATGTTTGTTTTTAGTTTTAGTCATCTACTTAAAGGTGTTCAAAATAGACCCGATAGACACCCGACTTTATAACTGAACCAATTTTGAACCGACCCAAAACACCTGACCCGAAATCAACCCGATAACCCGAATCAACACCTCTACATCTACTTGTGGTCTGTGGTAGTTCATAGTAAGTTGAGGAGCTCATAACATCACTATTCTCAGTGGACGAAATTGGAGTTTTGAGAATTTGACAATCACATTACACCTTTGCAAAATTTCTCATCTTCCACCAAATCCCCAAATCCGGAAATCAATCCATGGAACTTACCCTTTTTTCTCATCATCATACTCAATTCTTCTACAAATCTTCCAATCTATTTTCCCCTTCACGTACTCTCCTTAATTCTTTATTCCCTTTTCTGATTTTCTGTTTTTTGTATAGTTCTTATACACTGATTGATTATATTGTTTAATGCAGGTACGATACCCAGTAGCAGAAACTTATCGGTATTACATTGTAGTTGTTCTTCATCATCAAATGGAAATGATACTGATAAAGCTGTAACTCTGTCTTTGGCTAATGAAGGTAGAAGGGCATTGATGAGTTGTTTTGTTATAGCAGGTTCGAATTGTTCTCCTTGATTACCCCAATTATTTTTAGGGTTTTTGTATGTCAAATTTTGGTGGTTAACCCTTCTCTAACAAGGGTACTAATGTACTCTCCGTTGATGGCATTGGGTAATGGAATTCAATGGAGTGAATGTTTTCTTTTTCATTTATTGTAAATTGTGATTTGCATGTGTTGTTTCAGTTTGCCAATTTCTTTTATGTGCTGTAAATTCAATGACAGATTGTTCTTGGTTTTTGGTGTGTATTTGAAGATTGGTAATTGCTAATTTTCTAGAAGTAGTAATTAGGGTACTAATGAAATCCTTAAGGGTGCTCTTCTTCAACTTATTGCTGTTGAATTGAACTTGTTTTGGTTAACAAAACCTTGATAAAATTTGGGAGTTGGAATTGTAGATTATAGCTGTTGCCACTTGTGTTTATACCCCATGATTTAGGGTCTCTAACTGAACTATAGCTGTTGGCACTTGTGTTTATACCCCATGTTTATACCCCATGATTTGGCTATACTATGTAGGCTTTTGCAACATTAGGCCAAATTTTCTATCACCTTAGTCATAACCCTCACAACCAAGAACTCGATATTTTGGGAGTTATATTTGGAGGAATAGAAAGCTAATGTACTCTCCGTTGTTGTTGATTCTACTTAATTTGTAATGCCCAAAGTTGATTTTTGACATAAATTTTGGGAGTTACATTTGGAGGAATATAAAGTTATGGTGATGAGATAGAGTATCATATAATATACTTTTGTCTGGAATACATTATTGGGTCAACTAGAACTCGATATTTTAGCGTCCCAACATTCAATTATGAGTATAATCATAAACTCAAAACATATTAAACTTGGAGTTTACTTTTATACGTATAATCCGCACTATGGGTTGGGGGGCATGATATGTTTTGGTCTCTCAAGGCGAAGCCAAATGAGGGTCCGGAAGGAGCCCGTCCTCCACTGCCTATTTCGAATTCTAATTTCATGGCTTAGTTTTATAATTCGGCCCATGCAAATTTTTCGAGTATATCTTCCATGTGTATCTAATATCTATCTATTCGGGTCATGTATATCTTCCATCTGTATTTTTCAGATGTCTCCTGAATCCTTGTTATACTGTGATCATTGTTATATTTACACAATTGACTAAATTTTTTATGATACAGCTGCTGGGCTGTGTATCCCTGATCTGGCAGGTGCTGTCAGCACAAGCAGAAGAGCTGTAAGGTTTCTGTATAATTAGCAAATTTTATTGATACTAATGAAAGCCTTTGGTATAGTTGCTACGGATTTAACGACCTTTTTTCTATCTGTTTTACAGCTTAGAGGAGCAAAAATACCTGAGAGTGAATTTAAAACACTTCCCAATGGTCTAAAGTTGGTGAACCAACCTAAATTCTTTTTATTGTTGCTTGTATATTTTTTGCATTACCTTTTACTTTGTTACAATATGGATACATTATGATTCATTTTTAAACTGTTAATAATTTCCCCATTTGTCATGTGGCATACTTTCAATTGTCTAAGATTATATGCAATATGCACAAAAAGTAATCTTTTTCATCATTCTTTTTAGAAACTCTAAGTTGATACAGGGTCTAAATGATTGTTAGCTGATTTGATCAACTGAAAGTATTGGTTGGTTTGCTAGTTGTTATACCGACTTAACAATTGTTATGGAGATTTTGGTAAAATTACTTGTTAAATGGTGGTTGTTTAGACAAAAAGTGGGTAAAAAACAAAAGCCAACGAAAAAGCTGTTTATAATAACTTTTTGTTTTGACTTAAAAGCCTTTTTTCAGCTGCCTTAAAAGACATTTATCAAACACTTTTTTTTGGCTGTTTGACTAACTAAAAGACCACTTGCCAAAGACCCCCAATGGCTTTCAGCGTAAAATTACGATCTTGACTCACATTAAGTAGTTTGCTATATTAGTTTTATAATACTTCATTTAATGAAGTATTTGGGGTATAAATTTTAAATTTTTTTTATTATTTATTGTTTTTCTGTTTCACTTGATTTTTCATGATAACTTTCTGTAGGTATTATGACCTGAAGGTTGGAGGCGGGCCACAAGCTGTAAAGGGATCTCGTGTAGCAGTACGGCTGTAACTGACTACATTTACTCTCAGTTAACTATACATGCGATGCACCTAATATACTTCTTTAAGCATAGAATATAAATTTCCTCTTCGACTTATTTCTTTTACAAAAAATTGATTACTGCCCTTCACGGAAAGATATATGTTTTGTCGATATGCAGCTATATTGTGTCTAATTTGATCATGTGAAAATACTTGTAGGTGCATTATGTTGCTAAATGGAAGAATATCACTTTTATGACTAGTAGGCAAGGCATGGGAGTCGGTGGTGGAACGGTAAGGTTTTTCTCTGCTCTTCCATGTAAGTTTTCACTATTTTTATGTAAAACTTAAAACAAAGCAATGGGTAGCTGACATGCCCGTTGAACTGCATGATCTTCTTTGTTTATAGTAGTTTTTATAGGCTATATGGTCCTTCATAACTATTCTCCTTGTCCTCCCATTGGAGGGGGTACGGGTATGATTTGTCCGCTTCACTCCTACCCCTGACTTGAGCGGGACTGGGTTGATGACTCTAACTCTGACACTATGATCTTTCATAATCGGCGAATTCCCTTTTACGTCACCTTTCTAAGCATTTTGGGTTCTTGATTCTATCACCATCTCCTTCCTTTTTACCAAGATCATCTAGAAAACTGCAGTGAAATCTATGTTTAAGTTGGGTTTTTCTAAGGATAATGTTGAGCTCTGTTAATTTCATGTGTTTCCCTATATTAGATCATGACTGCATGACCATGTTTTGGATCTTGTGGTTTAGACTTAGCTAAGATTGAAGTTTCTTCTTTTTTTCTTTTATGCTTTAACAAACTCTTATTTTTTCCCTGATATGCTTCTTTACTGATCGGTTGCCATCTATACTAGAAATTTAATTCAATTTGCTTATGAAACTTCTTGTTTTGTGGTCATCTCAACGAAAGATGGTCTTTTACAAGAGTAGCTCTTTTATAGATGCACGTCAAAAAGGATTTTTTTTCCCTATGCATGGATTTACATCGATTTCTACCTTTACCAAGATCTTTTCTTCTTAAGATGTGCTTGAATTTTTTTTGTATTTTTGCATCTTTTTTTGCTTCTATGGTTTATGTAAACTTTTTATCATGTGTGCAGCCTTACGGCTTCGATGTTGGCCAGTCGGAACGAGGGACAGTTCTAAAAGGGCTAGATCTTGGTGTTGAAGGCATGAGAGTGGGTGGCCAGGTAATTGTAATTTCTTTATCCGCTCTAGATCCATGCCATGAGGAGGCTAGAAAATTGTAAATTGTGATCATTTATTGAAAACAATGGGTATGAGTTGCCGCCTTCCTTCCCTCCTCAGACCCTATCTATAGTTTTCTATGTGCGGGATATACTGGGTATTACTACTTTGCTTAGATAATTCTGTCAAAATTTTAAGCAATGGAGCCTAATCTTCTGCTTTCTAATTGAAAGGTTAATTGGGATGTATGGCAAACGGCTGATAACTGATTACAGTGGCTAATTTGACTAGATGATTTTATTAACTGGTTTGATTATCTGATTTTGAACTTGCTGCTATGAACAACTTATTCATAACAATAAGTTGTTTTAACCAGCTAATTTACCAAACATTAGTATTGAAAACCCTCTGTTTGTGTCAAAATAATCAGAAATTGCACAATAAACTATTTTACCAAAGACTCTTAATATATTGCTAGAAATGTAAGTGTTATAGGATTACTTGAAATTGCAGCGATTACTGATAGTCCCGCCTGAATTAGCATATGGAAGTAAGGGCGTTCAAGAAATCCCTCCGAATGCAACAATCGAGGTAACACAAACCGACTTCTCAAATTTGCATTTCTCGTTTTGTAGATATTCATTCCCCTGTATCGCAAGTAGAGCGATAATACGTTTTATGCTATTATGTGCAGTTGGATGTGGAACTATTGTCCATCAAGCAAAGTCCTTTCGGGTACGCTCTTTTTCTGGTGATAAGCTCATCTTTATTCCCAAAAATATTGTTACGTCCGTAACTTGTTTCATCATTCTGCAACTGCAGGACCCCAGTAAAGATTGTAGAAGGATGAAAAGCTCCAGTTTTATGTGCAGATCGGGAGAACTGGAAATATGCGCAATATTCTTTCTTGTAAGATAGAAATTCTCGTCAATAACTTCCATTTCCTGTAAACTTATAGCATTTCGATGACTGAAAATGCAACCTAAAATTGTACGTTCCGAACTCTGTATCTCACTTAGATACATATTCTCAATACTTAATAGGCAAAAAGTTTCATATCAAAAATAATCAACAGTTGAAATGCTTCAAGTTCAAAGCTAACTTATGAATAATACAAATAGCATTTGAGTATGTAAGAGTTACTGGAGAAATTACTTGCTAGACTATCTAACATATCGAACTAGCAACGACATGGAAAGGGAAAAACAATGCAAAGTACGTTGAATAAAAATTCTAAACAAATTGTTGAAATTCTATGTACAGTTCTTCCAGCAATGGTGTTTTTAACCATTTCGGAACAAAACTTGGGTAGATCGTGCTGTGAACTTTTGCATGAGAAGCAAAGATAATATCACCTCCGATAACGATATCGTTTGAAGTTGAAATATACATGTAGTATGCCTCTTTCAAAGGTGCACTTGTAACCTTTCTTATGGGAATACTCCCACTCCTTATTCACAATCCTGAAGGCCTGCAAGAAAGATTTGAGAATGAGCCGACAAGTATCACAAATTGATCAATTTTTAATGCTTTAAATAGATATTTCGCTATGGTTTCTCCACAACACATGAGAAAAAGAAAGCAAGCAATTGTAGGTGGATACGTACTATGTCTTCATAAGGAGGGCCTGCGTGGAACCGAATGATGCAGGTCTCGGAACTGTCTCCATCTTTTTCAATGAAGTATGTGGGTGCCTTGGTTTTATCGACGAGGTCAGGGTAGAAAATATTGAACTTGTAGCCTTGAACAATCTTGGGAGGAGGATTATCATGGTCGTAGTGAGTTTGGTTATACTTGTTCCACTCATAACCAGTATGAACACGGTTAAAGTATTTTGGCTTTCTAGGGCGATATTTGTCATGCCACCAGTACACCTGTAACACCCAGATTAATTTAATAACATATAACCTTATAATACAAAACAATACCAAATCAAGCAATGTATGTACCTGTGAATCCATATTAACTTCAGCACCGGAGCCAAATACCGCATCACCATCCTCCATTGCTCCCATGACTTTCTTTGCCCTGAACTCAAAGTCATCATCCGGCTGAGGACGAGGTTTTGAAGCCATTGCCTCTTTGAGCCGCTTTTGCTTCTCCTCCTCAACAGCCAATCGTTTTTTCTCCTGTTGATGCAGAAATACAACGTTAAGTATGTAAAAAGCACAAGCATGATTCAAATAGTAAGAAAACAACATAAGATCAGTCCACTAACCAATATAACCCTATCCTCATCAGGATCAATTGCTTCTTCATTGTCTTCACCATGTAAGAGCTGTGGGGAAAAGGAACCATCCTCTGCTCCAGACTCCTCAGCTTCCTCATGTGTGATGAGTTCTGGAGAGAATGCCCGAACATCTATACACATTACATGGTTCAGCAACCTATACCAACACAAAGTAGTCTATCTCGAAAACAAAAGTAAACTGGACAGCGAATTCATACCTTTGAGTTCTTCCTCAATTTCTTCCTCTTCAATCTTTTCCTCCTCAGATTCGAAGTGTTTATCTTGAAGGGGCTGCTCAAGGCGATGCAAATGTCTCCTCAGCATCTTGGCATGGATTTCCTTAAGACAAGCCTGCAGATTAATAATCGCAATCGTTTTCCCATCAACAAATTATTCACAAATCTCAAACTAAACGCCAAGTCTAGACAGTTGGTACTTAGTTCGGACGTACATATACACACCTTTGCCTTATAAATGTGAAGCCTTTTAATAACTACTTCCCAAAATTCAACCACTTTCGCCTTTCCAGAACGCATGTCTGACTCAATTTGTGTTTGTAGTGCCACCAACTCTTTGTAACTCTGGCCTTCCAAGAAGTTTCTGACATCTGTTTCAATACTCGAATGCAGACCTCTTTCTTCAGCGAGTAACTCAGCTGGAGGCTGCTCCCCACGCACTCTAGCTCGGTCAATTGCATCCTTTCTCCTAGCTTCACCGAGCTCCCACTCACAAACCACCATCAAAGCCTGTCAAATAAAAGCATTAATTAAGTGCGTTTCAATAATCCAAACATCTACATAATTTAAACTATGAATCATGATTCATGAAGAATACTTCATATATAAATCCAAAACAACTAGAAAAGTATAATCCTTGTGCTCAACGCATTGAAAGGGTTGAACAAAGGTGACAGGAGCACAATGCAATATTCCAGCCAGCCAGAATAAGAAAGCAGCGAGTGAAGAATTACAATATGGGCCACCCTAAGATATCGCAACAATGGGATTTTGCACAAAGATAAAGAGATGGCGGAACCATTTGAATAGTGGGATAATTAAAAGAGAGTAGAAATGTGTGGATGAGAATAAAAGCAAATGGTGGGGACATTTCCATAAAAGCAAATTGTAGCAAAGTAAAAAGGACAAACTAAAAATGAAAGTGTGGGAATCTATTAGGGACAGAGGGTGTAAGTAGTTCAAATTCATTCAGGGTTCACAATATATGCTTCAGCCAGTTACGGCACAGAGTATGCAAATTGAAATCAAGAGCTTAGGAAGACGGTCTAAACTTCAAAAGCATAAGTGCTGGCACTTTTTATAGGAATGCACCAACAAATCGGGTATATGATTTTGAGGAGTCAACTTCCAGAGACCCCTCAATTTTCATTGTATCTACTTGCCCTTTCTATTTGCACTTTGGGCCCTTATTTCTCTTACTATACCCTCCTATTCAAAAGCAGCAATCAAGGAGTCTTGCCATTCTTTATAAAATATCCCAAAGTTCTTTCCTGCTAACTTAAAACACTTCCCTTCCTCTGTGCTCTTTGGGCCCACTATTTCCTATACAATTTTGGACATCACATTGGCCTTTATCCTCTCAAAATTCCAATTCTATCTCTTACTACCCCCTTGATTTTTGTGATCACTAGTCAAATTGTCATTTCTCATCCGCCCCTTGACTTTTTCCCAAAATAAATATCAGCAAACCATAATTATCTTCATCAACTACAGCATGCCAACATAACTTTAGCTTCAATCACATCTTTACTACCACTCTACCCCTGCATCAACTATGCTCCTTGAATCGTTGCAGCTAAACAATTACTCCACCAATACTTCTACTCTTATGTTACTGACCCTCCAAAGCTCATCCTCTTTAGCCACTTCTGATTCCCCCACTCCGTTTTCCCCATCCTTTTTCTCCATAATAATTACAACTATTACAACAAGGGAATCACCAATAACTACACCAATCTTCTATAATCATCAGTTTTAATGAGACTTAGATTTACAAAGCAAAGCAACCTGAACTTTGACATTCCATAGTCTATAACAATTCCCAAATCAAAGCTAGGGCAAATAAGTTAGAACCACTGTCTAATGATAGATGAATTACTTCTCTAGTAATTACTGACCATTTAGATTAAAGAACAATGACGGCCTGAGACATGAGAGATGAGCTAGAGAAAAAGAGAGATAATGGTCACAGTAAATTGGTAGAAATGGAAGTAACCATGGTGATGGTAATTGTCAATGACATTGACAGCACATAAAACAAACATTGTTGATAAATTTCATCCATTCTTTTACATAAAACATATACTCTAGGTTGCCCACTTCCTAACTTATAAAATTAGAGGGATCAGCAGACAATTCTCTACAACAGGAAAGTGAAGTTCTCCTAACTAGAAAATAAAACTTTCCAAAATTCAGTTTAAAGAACAGTTTCTTGCATACCCCAACATTTCTAGAAGATTCTTTGGAAGCTTAGATTTCTTAAACTCTCTTTCTGATTGGAATTTGTAATTTCCTAAAATACTGATTGCTCTATGGAAGATATTTTTGTTACAAAGTTGAAGGTTCTGTAAATAGTTTTTTGAACAGAATCATCAAATATTCCTCTTACGCAATAACGCAGCTCATATATACTATAAAACATATCTATAAGAAATTGCATTCTTAGTGATACCACAGGAGCAATAGTGTGCTTAGAGCAAGAGAAGCTTGTAAACAATTTTCAGACATAGAAAAGATCAATACCTCCCAATACTCCACATGAGTTGGAGTTTCCCTATCTAATCCTAGATGCAATTTTATATCATCATGAAGCTCCTCAATTTCTTTCGCGGTTAAACCCTGCATTCAAATCATCAACAAAAACATTCACATTAACAATTCTATCAAACATCAAATTAACACAATTCACTAAAATATGACAAAAAAATTGAATTTGATTGCAATGTTCTTACCTTGAAAACCATGTAGGGTTCATCCAATTCAACATCGAATTCATCCGATTCATCAAGATACTTAGTAAGAATATCAATCGGTTTCGTTCTCCCTTCCCGCAACCTAATTTTAGACCTAACTTTACTCTGATCAAAATGAAACTCTTCCTCTTTCTTCTCAAAATCATCAGCTTCAGCCCTAGCTCTTTCTCTCTGCAACATCATCATCTCCTCTTCTCTTTGAGCCTTCTCCAATGCTCTCTCTTCTCTCCTCTTCTTCACTTTCTCAATCTCCGCCATTCGCTCTTTCTGCCGCTTCTTCTCAGCTTTTACCGTAAATTCGTCTAACGGTACTCCACGAGTAACATCTTTCTCAATCTTCTTCCTCCATACAAATTTCTCATTTAGGTTCGAATCACCGAACGGGTTGGAATCATTCGAGTAGCCTGACACAGTCTGAGTTTTAAGCTTCTTCGCAACTCGCATCGCTTTTTTCTGCGCTTTTTTTGCGAGATACTCCTTTATCTCTTCCTCTGATACTTTCCTCTTGCGTTTTCTTCTGTCGTCGGAATCTTCAGAAGATTCTGGAGAGCGTTCTCGACGGCGCCGGCTGCTGCTTCTACGATGGCGGCGACTGCGATGGTCAGAAGAAGAGGCGGAGTCATAGTCGGACTCGGAAGGTGAGTCGTCTGAGTCAGAATCGTCATCGGAGCGCCGCCGTTCTCTTCTCCGGGAGGAAGAAGAATGTTTTTCTCTCCTACTTCTCTCGTGCTTTGTCATTTTTGACAGAGATTTGATTTGGGTGAAAACCAACCGAAGGAAAGGAGACTATCGGGAAGTGACTGGGCGGATTTTCTAAAAACTTTGCTTTTTTAATAAAATTTAATTTAATAAAAAAATTAGGAAAAATTACCTAAAATAATTCAAACTAATTCATGATTTTCTTATAATAATTCCACCTATATTAAATCATTAATAATCCTAATAAACTTGAGTAATCTGTTGACCTGTTATAGTAGGTAATTCACCAAAAAAAACAAATTTAATATTAATTTAAAATTAGAAAATATTTTTAAAAATTTACATAAAGAATTCCAAATAATAAAAAAATCATTATTTTTTTATGAATATTTTTTTAACACTTTTTTCAATATTTTATTTTAATTTAATTTATCATTTTTTCAAAATAAAACTTGCAAAGTCATCCGATCACCGGGTTTATTCTAGAAAAATGCCCCTAAAAGTTGGGATTATTCATGGTTAATCAATAGGTGGGATTATTGTAGGGAAATCATGAATAGTTTGGAATAATTTTATTTTTCTTTGTGATTATTCCAAACATTAAGGCTATAATTTGCGAATTACAGTCATCAAAATGTAGGTGGGATTATTCCAAACATTAAGGCTATAATTTGCGAATTACAGTCATCAAAGTATCAATTTTATTTTTCTTTCTTAAATACAAATAAAATTTAGAATAATTTGTGAATTACAACCTAAAAGTTTAACACTTTTGCAAATTATAACCTTAATGTTTATTTTTTGTATCAAAGTTTACAGGCTCAGACCAAAAACACATATTTCCGACCGCTTAACCTAAAATTCCGACCACTAAAATGGTCGGAATTCTATGTTTTGGCTTAAACCTACAAAGTTTGATACTTTAGTGACTGTAATTCGCAAAAAATAAACATTAAGACTGTAATTCACAAAAGTGTTAAATTTTAAGTTCATAATTCACAAAACACACAGATTATTCTACAATTTATAGGAATAAAGTATCTCACAGTTTTTTTACTTCTATCATCCAAACAAAATCCTATACTTCTATTATTTCAATATTTCTCCAGCGAAAAAGTAGAAGGATCTCAACTTGCATTACATTTCCAATGGCAAGTCAAAGCACTGGAAATGGCAATGGCAATGGCGGTGCAGGATTCAAAGCAAAATTAGAGCATTTTCTTTACAGCGGGGACAAGAAGCATGTTTTCGGTGGTCTTGTCGTTATCACCGCTGTTTTCGCCGTCCCTTGGTACTTCATGACTCGAGGTTTTTCCCTCTTCTACCTTATTTCCTTTTATCATTCATTCAAACTATTATCTACTAAATGTTATTTGATTGTTGTTATTAGCTTTGTGTACTTCATTGTGGTCATTGGCTTTGGGAATTTTCGATTTATTTGTTGTTTAAATGAGAGTTTATCTTCATTAGCATATTGGGAATTCCGTCTTTGAGGGCTTGTTGGATTGGTTTTGATGTTGGTGATTGGTGTCATGATGTTGTTGGATAGCTGATTGAATAAGAATGAATGAGGTTTTTCTAATTAGGGTTTACTTTGGTTGCTGCAGTTGATATCCCCAGCCACAATTAGGGTTTAGATACCATAATTTAGGAAATCAAGATTGCAAGTTTGCAAATTGAAGACATGTGCTAGATGTTAGCTTGGATGCTAGGCACAAGGGTGGGACTAGCTATTAATAACAAAAAACAAAGCTTAAAGGAAATCATCAAAAAGAGTAGATTTGATTTGGGAAAATCAGTAGAAGTTAGATTAAATAGGATGAAGGGAACAGTGCACTAGTACTTTAAGGAGTGGCAGCTTGGCATGCTTGCAACTTTCTCTTGTCAACTTCTATTTCCTTGTATCATGAGATGTTGTAGGTAGCTAGTCCTTAAAATGATCATATGAAGCTAACAAAAAGGTACTTGGATACCAGTATAACTTGGTATTCTTTATTTAATTCTTCCATTTCTATATTTCTCATTATTGCATCAGTGACACTCTTATTTGTCGCATAGCTTTCAGATTTTTCCTGGAATGCCAATTTTGATCTTGTAATTTGGGCATTGGTTTCTTGAGTATGCTGTTTGAAACTTCAGCTTGAAAGATATATCTAGATACCCTTATGCAAAGCTGTTAAAGGTTGTCTGAAATTAGGTTCTGCGGAGTAGTTTTATCATTAATCTAGTATGTTTGTGTTTCTGGAATGGTGTATGGTGACAGAGTTGGATTTGTCATTAGGAAAAGTTCACTTGTCTGATCGTTATTCAATTAAGTAGCTTCCTTAAGGAGATCAAAAAGTCGTAGTTTTGAGATTAAAAAGTCTGTATATAGGCATGCATGATGGAAGGCAGGGGCGAAGTCAGAATTTCGACTTGGGGGGGGGGGGGGGGGGGGGGGGGCCAAATGTGGATATACTAGCTAATTATTTAGTTATATAAAAACTAGCTAAATTATGAAAATTCTAAATTTATATGTACTGAACTTAACAAATAGAGTTGAAGCATCCTATAATTACCCATTGAAAGAAAACTAAGTGTTTTTTAACTCAATGTATTTGCCTTCTAAGTTTTAAAAATACACTATTAAAATTAAGATAGCAAAGATGTAAACATATGTACTAAAAATAAAAAGAAAGATGAATGTAAAATATGAAAGATAAATAGTAATGGCATTATAATATTAATTAAATTAATTAGTCTACTAAAAAGGAATAGTTGAAATTTGGGTTTGATCAATTAACCTTAAGTTACAAATATGTTATCCCAACAATTGACCTATAGTAATTTTTATTACAATTAAGCATTTTTCAAATTATATAATATATTATTAAGGGGGGGGGCCAAAACCAAAATTACAAAGGATCGCATTTTCGGCAA
Source organism: Amaranthus palmeri (assembly GCA_019776075.1). NCBI lineage: Eukaryota > Viridiplantae > Streptophyta > Magnoliopsida > Caryophyllales > Amaranthaceae > Amaranthus > Amaranthus palmeri. Next base: position 1,484,581 of record JAAKBH010000271.1, on the reverse strand, counting down.
GGGGGGCCGGGCCTCCGCCAGCGCCGGCCCCAGTGTAGCTTCGCCTATGATGGAAGGTTGAGGAAAACGGAATTTGAGTTGTCTGTACCTCTCCGACTTTCCCTAGAATCCTTTCTCTTGCACTTGCTCTAATGTGAACATATGAAGCCAAGGGTGGGGGATTGTTACGATTTTAGGACATAACACTTTTAAGGTTATTTATGAGTAGATGATAGACAAAGGTGAATTTCTTATGATTAAAAGTGGCCTATTTGGTAAGTTTAATAATTTAATTTTTCCTGTTATATATTGTTGTTATTGCTATTTCTAATGCTAATGCTAATGTTAATGTTTATGTTTATTTAAATCTAATGTTAATGTTAGTGTTAATGGTAACAGTAACGGTAATGGTAATGTAAAGGTAATGTTTATGTTAATGCTAATGTGTAATGTGTAATGTGTAATGTCCAATGTCCAATGTCCAATGTCCAATGTCTATCGTCTATCGTCTATCGTCCCATATTTTATGTTTTTTGATGTATTATGTTTTGTGGCCGGGATATACCGGGTATGATGATGATATGTTTTATGTTTATGACGTGTACCTTTCTCTTTTGAAGGTTCAAAGCAACATTCTCATCAAGATTATATGGAAAAGGCCGACAAAGCGAGAAATGCACGTCTTTCTTCATCTTCAGCTAAATGATACAACTTTACTGGTCATAGTTCTATACTCCAATGGATCTAGTCAATACAGCAAATCTTTATGAGCTTAGTCAGAGAATACCATTTTGTTGTCTGCCCCATGTTTGCAGTAGTTTTGTCCGTGTTTATTTTAAGAACTCAGCTAGTGATCGATCAACAGTTATAGGGTATATTTTTGGATCCTAGTAGGAGGAACTATCAAGATTCTACTTTTTGTGTTGTCTTTCAAATCACTTGTTATTGAACTAGTAAGTAGTTCTAAGTGAAGAATTGAGATGTAATAAAAAAAAATCTTAAAATAATTAACCATGATTTTGTCGTTATTATCATCATATTACCTAGTGTATTCAGTAAAAAAAAAAACTATGATTAGAGTTTGGGGAGGGAAGGAAGGCGACAATTCATACCCATAAAGGAGACCGCGGCTAAAGAGTCTTTCTGCCTGTAGCTTAATTCTAACATGTTTTGCACTTAAGATGTAGGTGTATATAAGGTCTTAATTCAAATAATTCTTTTAGATTTTGGTATTTCTGATTGGATCGTGCTCATGTTTACATCGTTTGGGTCTTTAGTAAAACATTGTGCCATCATCATCATCATACCTAGTGTTTCCCGCGCATAGATAAATCTATGGTCAGGGTTTGGAAAAGGAAGATCGACGGCATCTCATACCCATAAGGAGAAGGAGGTCAAAAGAGTCATTCGCCATCGACATGATCACCATAATTATTGCCTTGCACCGTGAATACTACATTGCACCATCGTCACAATCGCTTTTAGCTTCACAATGTGTTCACCATTAGTATCACATTTCATCATTAGCAACTATTAAAATCCAGAAGTATGCAATCTTGAGCGATTTGGTATTATAGATTGTTGTTCTTGTATAGTTGTCTAACCATAATCGATGAACAAAATTACCATTTTTTTTTTACAATTGCTCCACATATCATAGGAAAACTTGTAATAGTTGCAAAATCATTGCACTTGTAAGTTGTAATTTTCCTTTTTTTTTTCTTAAAAAAGTATACAAAAAGGTTCATTTCCTCTTTATAGAACTAATAATCTACAATACCTGCCATACAAATTTGAGTACTACACTAGCACTACATGAATAATGTACATCAGGAACAGTTTCAGACTCCAAATTGGTGACTCGCCCCCCAAGCAAATGAAACTCCGCTTCCAACAGATCAAAATTTCGTACGAGATTTACGAAATGAACATAAACAAACTAGAAAGCCTTGCCTATAAACCGTGATACGGATCGATGAAGTGAAAATTGGGATCGGGCATTAGTCTGAATCAGAAGGTTAGCTACATGATCAGAAACGTTATAATCTGTGCAAAGAGAACAGGTACGACTCCAACGAGAAAATTTTTGGACACGCTGCTCATACTTGGCTGTCTGGCATTAATGAATTCATCACGACCAAATGTAATTGAGACGTTGACAGACATCGAACCTGAAAAAAAAAACAGATAATCGACACACCGGTGAGCCATGAAGGAAGCATATCGGTCATCTCTTTCAGGTCATTTTCAGATTACGAGACATTTAAATTAAGCACAAAATGGAAGAAATAAAAACAGGCGGAATCTTGAAGTTCATATTCGATTATTTACTCGGTTTTTTAAGATGCACCATATTCCCTTTGGGAATTTCTCAAACAAGTGAACCAATTCTATGGTAAGTTTTGTATTATCAAGTTTGCTGTCGCATTGAGACCGCTTTATTCTCAATTGCTTCATTATGCTCCTCACCATAGTGTAAAAACAAGGCCGCGTTGCATCGCGTCGGTTGCGTTGTAAAGGATTTTTAAAACAACGAACCGAGATTTCCCGCATAGTAAAGGTGAAAAACCGTGTTTTGGGTTGTCTTAAGGGAAATCTTTTGGTTTTGACCGGTATTTAAACGTTACGATAAACGCATCACTCCCGTTACAGCATCACCGTTTCGTCAACGTAATCGCTATTGTTACTGCATTTTACTCTATGCTCCTCACTGTAAGGGTATGCCTGTCCTTATATGGCTCCATCATACCTCTCTTTTTTCATGTGCCCATAAAAAACCGGTGCAATAAAAAGAAAGAACGTAGTTTATTCAACCACATTTCATTATACCCCGATGCTATTAAGTAATTTATCATTGACAAAAAAGATCCGATCACTTTAAGGTCTCGGTTCAAACTTCTAAAAAACCACTTGATTAAGTAGGTGAACTTACAGTCATAGTTAGCCCATCCAATCCTCTGATGTGTTAGATCATAGACAAAGATTTTATCTTTTAAAACAAGATCTGCATAAACACAAGAAAAACATCACATTTCTACTTTAAATTACACAATTAGAAATTTAGCACGACTATTAATCCCAGTTGAAATGCACAAAAAGAGATTGTAAAGCCGGTATGCGTAATATTGTAGCAGTCAAGAAGTAACATTTCGTGATACCCAACACATACATAAAACAATAATATATAGATTAGATTAGGGAGTGCGAGAAAACAGGGTAACAAAACTACGAAGGTTAGGCCTTTCACATTCTTATCAATCGTTGTACGGTAGCTAATTTTTATGTTCTCAGGCGCATTATTCCAACTTGAGTTGCCATTTCAACCCCAACGAATCGGGCTGCAATATCTTTAAAGCTCTTTTTTGACGGGTAAGGTCGGGGAATTCCCTGGGCAAGAGAGAAGGGGAAATTGATCATTTCTATAGGTGGTGAAAATCGAACTCTAGTCACAACCCACAACTCACAACTCACAAGGGTAAAATGGAAAGCCTTCAAACAGTACGGCGATCCATGATTCTCATATTTTTAAAGCTCTTGCTCCAACAGAAATTAAACATATATAGTACCATATAAGTGACAAACCTCCTAAAATGGTAGCTCCTTGGTCCTGAGCTCTCTGAAAACCCATGCACCATAGAACTGCACCATCCTGTTTAAGTAAATGGCACATATCATAAGAATATAACATTAACAATAAATTCAACAGAGAAAATATACAGGGAAATTTCATGTGGTGACCCTAAGTTTTTGTTTTTTCCACTAATATTTTTTAACACCGCATGGTACCTTGAGCTTCCAATTTTCCATGTGGTAGACAAAACGTTAAGTTTTTGATCAAATTAAGTACTTATTTTGAGTGGATTTCGAAATGTGTGGTCAATTAGGAAGATCACGGCATGTTTTTTGGAAATAGTGTCCTTACGTTGGGTAAAAATAGCGTAAAGTTAATAAAAAATATTTCCTTTTGTCTAACACGTGAAAAGTTCAAAGGTTAAGGTCACCACGTGGAATAAAAAAAAGTTTGTCTATCACGTGGAAAAGCCAAAAGTTCAGGGTTACCACATGAAATTTTCCAATAATATATAATTCTAGACACGTTGAAAAAATGACTGACCACAACGCCCATGTTTAAAAGGTATTCTTCAGGTCTCAACACCATGGATGCACCACCAGCAAAGTTCAAGCTCACAAATGGAAATATATCGCTTAAACTATAAATAGAAAACACATTAAATTTAGATTATGCCACCCAAACAACGGAATTTCACAGATAATAGGTCAAAGAATCAGAAGGACACGCGAATAAACACACCTTGTGTAGACCAAGTAACATTGGTATCCTTTGTAATTAAGAGGTTTGGTAGAATGTGACACTGCTATGTCCGTTATCTGCACAGAAATCCAATAATAAGAACAGTAAAATCCTTTAATCCATTAACGTTCTTGCATTGTCTGATTCAACTCTCAACTAGAAAACAGTGCCACGGTCAAGAATTACGCCAAACCTATACCATATACTAGACAACTACCCTAAATTGTATCATACTACCAAAACCAAAATCGATCAAAACTATCTCTACAAGAAGAAAAAAGACGAAGTAAACCATCACGGGTTTTTTATGAGTTTGAACGAGGATAAATTTCACGTATCTATGTCCAATAATGTCACAAACTCAACAATACTCACCGCTTTAATAAAAGGGTCATAAGCTTCTTCAATCAAATATGCCAAAGTTGTTCCAGAATCAACGATAGTTCCCCGGTTCTCGGACGTTGTAAATGCTGATTGATCAATCGCCAACAATTGCCCATTGACTGCAATGCTCTGAAGGTCCAGATTATAATGACGCCTGACATTTTTTCATATTTGAGCTAAAGATCTGAGTATGAGGTAGATATTAAATTAAAAATGAAAGCCAACAATGGGACAGGAAATCAAATAAATAGAAGATACCCCACGTAAGATGTTCTTAAAAGAAGAAAACAAAAACTTACTGCGATGGAACAAGCGGGCTATACACAATACTCGAGTCCAAAATTTCGCCAAGGACCAGAATACCCCCGCCATTACCCTCTCCTTTCAAACAATGGGAAAAGGCCCGAGGTGTTATCCCTCTAGAAGATAGCTGTGATACAACAGACATGCCTTGCTGACCAAAACCAAAGATCCCGTCAATAGCATGATCTGACTCGGTCAATTGCCCAGATTGATAGGTGCTGCATCTGCACAAAAATGCAGCATTTTAAATATTAAATACATTATATATACAAAAGAAAAGTGTATGTCTATAGTCTATACTCTATACTCTTATATAATTCTATACAATAAAGAAAAAAGTCGAAAAATAGTGACCCGATCTGCTAATGACACGATGAAATGTGACCCATCCCTTGACCCGTTGGGTTGACCCTCCCCGTTGAACACCTCTAGAATAGTCCATAACTACACAAGTATAAATAGCATCAAGCAAGATCATAGATTGTAAGAAAAATACAGGCGTTCTTTCCAAGCAGCTTCAGCAATGAACAAAATTCTGAGGTTTGCACATAACCTTCCCCACTTAACCGGCTTTGTTCAAAGTTCATTATCCTTGAGGCAAAGTAATCAAGACAAATCAACGCTCACCCGAAAACAATAGAAGCAGACGAATTAGCGATCATAGAGTTCCCAATGATCATATCGAAATACAGCATATCGGATACATAAAACCCTGACGTCCCGCTTCCATCAACATATTGGAACGAGTAACGGCACTGATTCGTGTCAGCAGAACATTGAGACGCTGTTGTTGGAACCATTGTAGTACATATTGGGTCCGAACAAGACACTAAGCTGGCAGTAGAAGAGCCAGCGGGATCATAAAAATTAAGCTCCATCTATTAATCACAAAATAGTAACCATCAATAAAAACAGCAAACAAATATCCAAAAGGGTAAATTGTTAATAATGAACCAACATATGCTTGATCCACTGAAATAAATTTACCTATTATTTTTGTTACATAAATCCACCTATTAGGTATATTTGCTAAAAATAAACTCATCTTTTATTTATAAACATTTTCAAAGCTTCTTTGTAAGTCAAGGACAAAGAATAAACAACTGTTGAGTTTATTTTCAGCAAATATACTGAATAGGTGGATTTATTTAAAAATAAACAATAGTTGGGTTTATTTTTAACGGATCGAACAAAGCTAGGTTAATTTTGAACAATTTTTCCTATCCAAAATGTACAACATTGAGCAGAAATATTACCCCTAGGCCGCTTGACCGTGGACAGTCATTACAAGAATTGCAAGTAACCCATAATATATCACTTCCTGTATCAATCTGCACATTGTACTCCTTAGGAGGAGTTCCCAATCTCACTCTAGAAAAATACAACCTATCTTAAAGAAATCCCAAAAAAGAAAATTCATAGTTTTAGTAGATGGATTGATGAAAATTACACCATAGTATTAAAAATGTACTAAAATAAACTAAAATTAAGCTCCTTTCGGGCAATAAATACAAGAATAAAGAATGTAAAATTGTAAAATTCCCAAACTTCAACCATCCATGGCTATCATTTATAGTTATAATTTATAGAGTATATAACAAATCTGGGTTTTGAGTTTCAACATCTTTTGGTTGGATTAATTCCTATCAAAAGGAAACATTAAAGAACGTCATGGGTTCGAGTTCCAGGCCACTCAATTCAAGTGTAATGATTTGATAAAACAACAAACACTCCCAACTCCAAATTCATCAAAATCAACAAGAAAAGCCCAACTCCAAATTCAACAAAATAAACAAGAAAAACCAACATAAAGTGTTGGGAGGTTTATCTCATATCGATAAATTAAAGATAGTGTGTACACTTTATAAGTTATTGGAACACTTCATCCCATTGCCATATGCTTTTGGAATGGTATATATCTCTTTGACTTAAATGTGTGCAACTCGTATTTTCCGTTAATATGCTGGCTGACATTCATAATAAGTACAGTCTAATTTAATAAGAAGCAACTCAATAAACCTAAAGAACAAACAACAAAAACCAAAATTAAATCACCCAAAAAATAAACCTCTAGAAAAATTCAACCTATCTTAAAGAAATCCCAAAAATCTCCCCAAAAAAACATTCATATTATTAGAATTCTCAATGTAAAATTACACCATAATACTAAAATGTACTTGTTAGGATTTGTGACTCATAATCTCACATGAGTTGGTCTTGATATTGAGGATTATTAGATCTTGATAATATGGATTATGAGTGTAGTTAAAATCAAGTGATGGCTTTTGGTTTGAGGAACAAATCAGTAGCTGCTATGTTGAAGATCAGAATGCTGCTGCAACGTGTTCGACCTGCTCGAGCTATATGGCTCGACCTAGCTGATGATGGCTCGACCAAAACAGAAGACTTCTGCCCTCTGCTCGACCCAGTCAAGCAAACATGCTCGACCCAAGATTCCAGTCGAGCAAACTCACTGTTTTGGTCGCATGTTTCTGTTTTGCACGTGTTGTTTAAATGGGACTTAGCCTTATTGTTCCCTTGGTTCCTAGCCTATAAATACTCCTTGTATACATCATTATGAAGTAAGAGAACATACTTTACATTGTAATCAAGTGGGTTAAACACAAAGTGAGATTGAATTAAGTGAGAACCAAATTAGGGTTCTTGAGAGTGTAATTGGGGTTTTTTCAATTACTCTTTGTAATCACTTTTGTTTTTCATTTCCATTGGTTATAGTTGATTAGTGATTGTATTCTAAGGCTAATCAATGCAATTTTCTTCATTTCTTTCATGGGTGCTTAGTTGTTCATTATTGCATTTTCTTTATTCTTAGTCTTGTGAAGTTTTTACTTAGATTCTTGGATTGAATTCTAACAAATTGGTATCAGAGCTTGTGTTGTGTATTGGGAGGCTTAGAATTCATAGAATTAGGGAGTTCTTGGTAGAATCTTGAAGTGGTAAAGGTTGACCATGGTGGTGACAAGATTTGAGATAGAGAGGTTTGATAGAAATGTCAATTTTGAGTTGTGGAAACTCAAGATGAGGACATTTCTTGTGCAAAGTGGCTTGGAGAAAGCTTTGTTGGGGAAGTCCAAGAAACCCCCAAGAATGTCCATGGAAGACTTTGAAGAGAAGGAAATGGTAACTCTTGATTATGTAAAGGGGGCTTTACTACAAAGGGAGTTAATTGGAAAACAATTAACTAAGAGTGACAAATACTCACATGATGGTGAGGGCTTTGTAGTAAAGGGTAGACCAAATAGGAAGGGTAGTGCTAAGTCTTGGAATAAGGAGGTCATATGTTTTAATTGTCAAAAGAAGGGCCATGTGAGGAGGGATTGTCCATTGAAGGGTAAGAACAAGGAAAGTGAGTGTTCTTATGAGGATTCGGCGACCGTAGTTGATAGTGATTTCTTTGATGATTGTGTCCTTGTGGTTGAGTCAAGTGAGGGATCTTGCGATAGATGGATTCTTGACTCGGGTAGTTCTTTTCATATTACGCCTCATAGACGTTTGTTCTCCACCTACGATTGTGTTCAAGGTGGAGTGGTACACATGGGCAACAATGCGGTGTGCAATGTTGTGGGTGTAGGGTCGGTGAGGGTAAGGATGTTTGATGGCATGGTGGTTACATTGTTGAATGTACATCATGTGCCGGAGATGAGAAGGAACTTGATTTCACTAGGAGCCTTGGTTAGTGATGGTAGTAGATGCATTCTTGATAAGGATGGATTGGTGGTCACTAAGGGGTCTCGGGTAGTGATGAAGGGCAAGAAGAGAGGGTCACTCTATGAGCTTGTTGAGTCGGTGGATGATGGGTTGGCAAGGGCAAAGGGTTCTTTGTGGGCCAACGAGCATTATGGTTCTTTGGGGCACTTGAGATATGGGCATATGATTGAAAAAGACTTGGGGGTTCTATCCAAGATTGGTCTAGGTAATGAGAGATGGTTGAGTTCTATTGGATTTTGTGTTGGAAATAGAACGTGGTCTCTTGGCGATGGTCACTCGGTGATGTGGAGTCGCTTCTTGGTTCCATCACATGGTATCTACTGGGATGTTGGTGGATGGACGAGATGTGGATGGATGGTAAGAAGAGGTATGACTTCACATGGTTTGGCTCACTATTCGTTGTGGTTACAAGTGGGGATAAGCGGAATGTTGGATGCCAAAGTGGTGAAGTTGGCGCTTCAAGAATACTCCGGAGTATGGTTCTTTGGTGACATTGCTTATGCTTGTATGGGAAACGATTTTGAGTTACGAGTCAAGAAGTGTGTCTTCTTGGGAAACTCGGGGAGGATCAAGAGGTACTTGTTGGATCAACATTTTTGAGTTCCTTTGTAGAGTGTGCTAATCTCCGGGCTTGTGGTTCTTCTAGCGTCAAGGAGAAGGTGGAGGTCGATAGCGGTGTAGCTCTTGGTAAGGATGGTGATGTTGATGTGTGGTCACCTAGATTAGGTGGAGACATTCCTTTGTGTACCTTGAAGGAATGGGTATCATATTCACTTGGTAATATGATGTTTGATGACATGACAATGATGGGTAGCAATGTGTTAGATCAAAGAGGTGTCAACTTGGTGAATAAGCGAGCATTGGTGGAATGTGGTCTCATGGGGTGCCATGAGATGGAGCGCATTGATAGGAGGTTGGAGCACTTTCAAGACTTTGTAGCTTGGGGCTTGGTTGTCTTGGGAAGGGTGCTTGGTCCTATGGTTCCGATGGGCTTATGGTTAGAGTTGTGGGGGTCTTTGATCGGGGTTGTGTTTGAGCTTGGCTCAAACTCATTTGCTTAGTTTTCATGTGTCATGGGTTTACTCCCTTTAAGGGAGGGGCACCTCTTTGAGGTGGAGTTCATCTTTATGATGAAGTGGTTTTGGAGACGTTTGTGTGATGTTGCATTTTGACGGAATGAGATTATTTCGTCAAGGTGGAGTTTGTTAGGATTTGTGACTCATAATCTCACATGAGTTGGTCTTGATATTGAGGATTATTAGATCTTGATAATATGGATTATGAGTGTAGTTAAAATCAAGTGATGGCTTTTGGTTTGAGGAACAAATCAGTAGCTGCTATGTTGAAGATCAGAATGCTGCTGCAACGTGTTCGACCTGCTCGAGCTATATGGCTCGACCTAGCTGATGATGGCTCGACCAAAACAGAAGACTTCTGCCCTCTGCTCGACCCAGTCGAGCAAACATGCTCGACCCAAGATTCCAGTCGAGCAAACTCACTGTTTTGGTCGCATGTTTCTGTTTTGCACGTGTTGTTTAAATGGGACTTAGCCTTATTGTTCCCTTGGTTCCTAGCCTATAAATACTCCTTGTATACATCATTATGAAGTAAGAGAACATACTTTACATTGTAATCAAGTGGGTTAAACACAAAGTGAGATTGAATTAAGTGAGAACCAAATTAGGGTTCTTGAGAGTGTAATTGGGGTTTTTTCAATTACTCTTTGTAATCACTTTTGTTTTTCATTTCCATTGGTTATAGTTGATTAGTGATTGTATTCTAAGGCTAATCAATGCAATTTTCTTCATTTCTTTCATGGGTGCTTAGTTGTTCATTATTGCATTTTCTTTATTCTTAGTCTTGTGAAGTTTTTACTTAGATTCTTGGATTGAATTCTAACAGTACTAAATTAGACTTCAATTAAGCTCTTGTTTCACTAATGTATAGAAGAATAAAGAAAGTAAAATTGTAAACCACCCATGAACATCTTTTACAGCAACATTTTATAAGCAGAACAACTCAAATTGAACAGACATACCACAGAAAACCCACTAAAAAACCCCAAATTCAGCAAACAAAAAAAAAACAAAAACCAAAAATAAATCACCCAAAAAAAAATTAAAGTGAAGAAAACAGAATTACCCAGCAAAAGAAGGATCAGAAGAGCCTTGAACAGTGAAATCCACAACACCATAGCCAACGCCATTACTCTGCAAGATACGGGCATGACGGGCCGCATCTCGGGCCCGAAGAATGTCCAACTCTACTCTTTCATTAATCGGGAAAGCTCTTTCAAGTTGCAAAATACTCGCCGGGAAACTACTCACCGGATATACTACGGCGGCGATAATTAGTATAAATGCCGCCGTAGCCGGTGGATGAAGAAGCATCCCAGCCCAGAATGTATGTCGCAGTTAAAATTTTTCTTAGTCTAGTCTACTTTAGAATAAATGGCGGAAATCACGGCAACTTTTTTTACGTTTTTGGGAAGTAGTAACTTTGTAAGATTGTATTGTGTTTTGTGAATTGTGACTCTCCACTTGCTAGCAGGCTGTTAAACAGACCAGGTTAAGTCGGGTTTAGGTTCGGATCATATATAAATAGGTTAAAAAATCTTTAACTCAAACTCAATCTATTTAGTTAATTGCGTCGAAAATTACAACCTTGACCCGACCTGCAACAGATTAGGTTGACCTGATTTCGACTTACTTTACCCGTTTATAACTTTTTTTGTTTTATAAATACATTTTATTAGGCTTTAATTTTAACTTTATGTTTTTTTGTTTTTATTTTGTATTTACTGTGAAAAATAAGAAATAGATGAACTAAATTCAGCTTATATTTATTGATTTAACTCGAAATTAACACATTTAATTAAATGAGTTTGAATAAGAGCATGGTCTAAGTCAGTCACTTTTGAAAATTGTAGATCACAATTAGTTTACGCGTTGGATTTAGTTCAATTGAAAATCAAGTTAAATTAAGATAAAATAATTAATAATTAGATTTTGTCTCAGTTGAAAAATAAATATTTTTTTTCAGATAAAAGAAAGGGGTCAAAGAGAATTGTAGGACATTTAATTCAAATCGTGTTTCAGTCAATACTTAAGCCTATGAATCATCATTTTACAATCGATTAATTTAACTAATTAAGTCTAAAATCAAATCAAATACATGTCACTTAAAGCCTTTGGCTTAGGTTGTAACTTGTAATACATAACTCATGAGGTCTGTTTGACAAAAAGTCAAAAGTGTTGGTCAGTTTGACCAGTTAAAAGTACTTTCTCCATCTCTTTGAATTTGCAGTATTTTCTATTTTCGTCCGTCCCACTTAAATTGCAACATTTCTATTTTTGGACTATGACTCATCACTTTCTTTTAATCTCATCCATACTTTTTAACTCTTTTAATTTCATCCATACAATAATTCATTCTTTCACTTTATTTATTACCACTTTCTTAATTCTCACCATTTTTCTCTTTGCTACTATCTCATAGGGACAGAGGGAGTATATATTATAAACTTTTGTACCTTGGTCACACTAATATGCATATCGAGAAACAACATAATAATTAACACTAACACTGAGAATTACAAATTGACATAGTAATTAAAAGCTTTCTTTTTATCTTTGTTATACTCCTAAAAGTTTGATTTTCAACACGTAAAAATCAACCCCTATAAAAAATTTTCACCTATAATACAATTTTCCTCTTACCTTCAAACTTGTTACAATTACTTTGAAATTTGAAAACAATTTAAAAATTATATCAAATTTATGAGAGAAAAATCTACAAAATTTATAATTATGAGATGTGATTATTATATGTCTATAGCTTTTGCTTTAGACCACACATATATATTTCTAAATTCTCTAATCACTAAAGTTTTCCACTTTTAGTGCACATATTTATTTGATGATGGAACAACATTTTCATCATTACATTGACAAATTATGCAATACAACATCCACGCTTCACCTTTCACATTCATTATTAAATTCAAAAAGCTTAAACATATACTATTAAATTAATTAGTTAAAATATACTCATACTAGTCTTTTGATTAATTCTATCACCTAAAACACTTAAATTAATGTAATCAATAATTTTCTGTCTCTTTGAATTTGCTATGTAAAATTCAAAACAAAATGAGAAGTTATTGAATATAATGTAGCAAATTCAAAGAAACAGAAACGATTCTTAGCCATGATTTGAAGGACTTCCACCACCTCCACCACTTCCACCTTGATATCCCCCAGCTCCGGACCCATATGCACTCGCCCCACCTCCTCCAGACCCATATCCATATCCAGATCCATATCCGTATCCAGACCCTGATCCAGACCCGAATCCAAACCCATAACCCCTAGCAAACCCGCTAGGGGTATGGCTTGACCCATATCCATAACCCCAACCACTTCTAGGCCCAGCTCCCCATCCCCATCCATAGTCCCAATTAGGCCCATGGCCCCAGCCCTCAGAGCCCATTTGGGAGCCCATACTATCTTGGTTAGTAGTTGATGCTTCTTTTCCTAGGTTTGTTTCCTTTTTTGGATTTCCTAGGCCTTCATTGAATCCATGGGGACGAGCTAAAGATGTGGTTAACATCATTAAGAACAAGATTAGGGTTTTATGATGATACATTTTGTATATAATTAAAACTATTATTTTTTTTTTTGTTATTATGGGAATGTTTTTAGGGTTATAATGGTTAAATATAAATGGATAAACTAATGTAAGGGAGTATATATAGTTGAAAGGGTGAGTGGGAAGGGATACTATACTAATGAGTAATGACTTATAAGATAAGATGAAAGGGATTTTTTTGGATGTGGTTAAGCTTATGGTGTGTGAGTTGGTTAATATTACTTTCTTATGCACTATGCTTGGTTATACACTTGCATGGATGATGAGATTCTCTCTTTGGCCCCAATGTGATATACTCCTATATATATTTTTTAATTTCGAGCAGGTTAGAGAATTTCTATGAATAAGGAAAAAAAAGATGAATTGATGAAAAAAAATGAATTGATTATTTCTATAGGTAATGAATATCGAGCAACTGTCATAATGGTGAAAGACAATGGCTCTCAACCATTAGGCTAATCCATAATTCTCATATTTTAGTTATTATTAATACTTTTAAAGGTGAATTAGACCTGTCAAAACGGTTTGGCATGTGGGTTTCACCTCTGTTCATCTTTAGTCTGGCTATATTTCGATTGGTTAACTTTGGATTAGGTCATTTAGAGAAAGGACCGAGAAAAAGAAGTTTATAATCTTTTTTTTTTAAATTAATAAAATTATGTAAATCGTTGGTTTTTGAGAATTTATGGAAAAAATATAAATAGAGGATAATATGATTCAACTAAAGATGTGTGTCCTCTAATTAATGAGTCGGGGCTCCTTTTGGCGGTGCTCTCTTTTATGGGTATGAGTTGTCGTCGTCCTTCCCTCCCCATACCCTGTTCATAGTTCTCTATAGACGGAATACACTGGGTATGATGATGATGACGACTCTACGTGTCCTCTAATCTATGTTAAGGGTAAGGACCAAACTAAGTACTTAATTAACCACTAATTACATGATTACTGACAAGTGACAAGAATAATGCGCACCACCGCCAAGCTTGATTTATTCTTGAATTTCTTCTATACTAAATTATCTTTGATAGACAAGACAAGGGGATTTGTCATTATATGGTGTAATTAAATTCACCAAAACAGTCTCGTTTATTTTTAGGCCTCAGAGCAAAAGATAATTGAAAGGGCCCTAAAAACTTAAGGCGTAACGACTGATATAATATATTTTTTGTTTTTTATTGTTAATATTTAAACTACTTTATATAAAAAGCACTAAGAACACATATTACTTAGCAAAAAATTTAAGTTATATATAAATTTAATTTAAAATAATATCACTTATATTTATAAAAATATATTTTTTGGAAAAAATTTGAGACTTTAAGCAGTAGTCCGCTTTACTCTTGCTAATCAACGGTCCTGAAATCCACAATAATTAACTCTTTCACTCTTAAAACCTAACTTTTACTATTACTTGTGAAGTATGTTACTTTTCTTTTGATGTTAAATGATATTTTTAATAATATTGGAGAATTTAAAATACTAATATAAAATTAGTGAAATATTTAATATTGTATATGTATATTGAATTGATTATATATTCTTATTGTATAAGACAATAAATTTATCAAGATATAAATTATTCGAATTCATTCTCTTGACTAATTATCTTGATAAATTTATTGTCTTATTATCTCCATCATATAACACATACGTACATCTTAGGGTTTCACCATAATTTTAAATTTTTTGTTGAATTGATTTTTTGATATAGTATATATTTAGAAGTCAGCTAAATTAAAATGCTCTATCTTGAGGCTTCAATTATAAAGTTAAACTTGAATCAGTTCTTTAATAGAAAATATATAATAGGGTAACGTGTCAAAATTAAATCAATTTTAGCTCGATTTGCTGAAAATAAACTCAACTACTCTTAATTATTGATTCATAAATCGACATATTCAATATAATTGTTGTTATAAACTCACATATTTTGTAAAATTGCTGAAAATAAATACTACTATTGTTTATTCCTAATTACTTGATCATAAAAAATCTTCAAAGATGATCATAAACAATAAGTAAATATATCGGATATTTTTATTTCCGACAAATCAAATAAATATTAATTAATTTATTATTAACAAATTTGGCTAGAGAATGAAAAAAATTATAAGAAACACCTTTCGGTTAAATATTTCTTTTCTATAGTCTTTACTCTTTCGGTGATTTTATAATATTTGTGGACACTTTTTATATCTTAATTTCTTTTTCCCTTTTTGATATCATAATATTATAATTGCGTTGTTTTTTTAAGAACTCTCCCCACAATCCAACTTAAATCCCTATTGGATGCACTATATCGATCAACTTGCATGGCTAATTCCTCAATTCATAATTCATGTTCCACAACCAATTGTCAATCGAGACTCTCTGTACAAGAAACGCGTCTTAAATATGCCGGTCTATTATTACTAAAAATTTTTTTTAAAAATGCGCGTTGTGTTATCCTATTTGGAGTTAATGTTATAACTTGTTAAAGTTGGTATTATAACATATTAGAAATGAGAAATGATATTATAACCTATTAAAATTGATTTTAAAGTGGCTCATGACCAATTTTCGTGTTTATCTCTTATTTTATACTTTACAATAATATTACTTTTTGTCTATAATATTACTTTTTGTCTATAAGTTGCATCATTTGGCAATGTTGACCTTTCTCTTTTGTTTCTCTTTTTATTTAGAGATATTTGGGGAGCCTACAACTAGTGCTCTTGGAGATCATAACATACAATCATAATTATATCTAGGCATCTGACACAAATCAGGTTGGGTCGAGTTCGAATTCGGGTCATATATAAACGGGTCATAGATAAACAGGTCAGAAAACACTTGATCTAAATCCAACACATTTAGTTGATTGGGTTAAAAACTACAACCTTGACCCAACCTGCAACAGATCAAGTTGACCTGATTTGGCCCATTTAACCCTTTATAATATTTTTCTTTTCGATTTAAGGTTTTTAACGTTGATTAAATCTAATTTTTTAGGCTTTAATTTTAACTTTATGTTTTTTGTTGTTTATTTTGTGTTTACTATGAAAAATAAGAAAATATTAAATGAACTACTAAGTTTAGCTTATACTTATTGATTTAACTCGAAATTAACACATTTAATTACATGGGTTATACAGGTTTTTTTTCAGGTTTAGAATTTTGCCCCGAACCTAGCTAACTCATTTAATAAACAAATCAGGTCGAATCAATCCATTTAATTAATTGGGTCAAAAATCTCAACCCAAACCCATTTATTTTGAATTAAATTTAAATCGAGTTAGCAAGTCAGATCAGCTTTTACGATCCTTAATTATATCCATGTCCACTTTCCAAAAGGAAAAACGGCTGACTAATTAAATTTGGGATTCATTTATTCTTGTTTCGTAGGGTATCCTTTCCTTTCCCTACGCGAGCATGACCAAATTAATGAGCTACAAACCTACAACTATATACTTTCTTTGTTTTAACGTTCCACTGTACTCGTTATATTTGAATTTTACTCTTTTTATTTAAATTTTTACGCAATACAATATATTTTTATTTTGATTATCTATATATATTAAACTGTATATATTTAAAAATTATAAAAACTTAATATTATTAAAGTATGCGATCAGACGATTTAAACAATATCTCACTTTACTATATTTTTCTTACACATTAGCTGCAATATATAAGTTACGCTTGAATAATGAATAGTGTCAAAAACTATTTAAAGTGTTTCATGTCGGTATAAAATCGCGTCTTGTGTTTATATTGGTTTTTACATAGTCATAACCAATTGACTTTGATTTTAAGGTCGGGGTAAAAATCGGGGTACATTATTATATTATTGTAACCAATTGACCGTGGAATTAACGATTTCTCTCTCTTGGAAGGCCATTCTCGAGCTAGGCTGGGAGACTCTTTTAAGTATCGCACTCTTCTTTATGGGTATGAATTGTCGTTGTTCTTTTCTCTTCAAATTCTAATCATAATTTTCTATGAGCGGGATACACTGGATATAATGATGATGAATGCTTCTGAAGTCTCATATTGTGACTTCCATTATCAATGTTGCCTAATTAGTGGACAAAGATAACAATAAAATGGTCTAATCTACAGGATCATAGCACAAACATTTTGGATATTTAATTTATTGCAAGTGTCAATGCAAGTGGTATCGTTACATAGGAGTATTTGGTGTAGGTATAGATTTGCATGTGGGGAGAAAATTTCCTAAACATGCTCATATTGTCTTCCAAAATATCTTTATAGCCTTGTAGATTCGAATTTGTTTCAATAATTGGTGAAAATGAAAAAGATTAGTAATTAATAACTTAATAATTATTTATAAGTAAAGTAGATAGATATCCGTGCCATGTACGGAGATTAGAATTTATTTATAAGTAAACTTGCTATTATTAATGACGAGTCACGACAAGTGTTTATAAGTAAATTTGTTATTGTCCTTAATAGTTTCAGGTAAAAACTACATACAGATTACTACAACAAAATTAATTTTTTGCGACATTGGATTTAGCGGCATTAGAAAAATGCCGCTATTTCTTTTTTAATGTAATAATTATTGGTTTTTATTTAAAATTCCACCATAAAGTGATTGAACGCCATTTTATTTGGTCTTTAATCTTTAGTAGCTTGTGTAATTGTTAGTTTGTTACTATAGTCTACAATGACATTTATGATAAATACCACTATATCTTATATCGCAAAAAGCTTTAGTGTGATTTTTTAATATGCTGCTAAAGGGTCTAATAAATATGACTAAATCCTCTATATATACTTTAGCATTTTGAAATAGCGATATTTAAATTAAATATCGCTAAATATATTTTACTAAAAGCAAATTATGTTATACTGAATGTCATATATCATATGTTTAGATGCGCTAAAAAAACGGTGATAGGCAATTAGGCATCCTACACAAAAATTGCTAAGATCATAGTGCGCGATTTTAATTTTACCATTTCATAATAAAGTATGCAACAACAATCTAGCGATTATTCCTGATTATAGAAATAAATGATAATAGGTATTAATTGAAGGTTTGCGCGTATTTGTTCTTACTCTCTTTTTGGAAGAACGAGTATAATTTATCTACATCTTTCAAGAAAAAGAAACCTCCAATCGGACCTTGCCTCGTGCGGGATACTGGAAGGTCCTATCCTATTGTATCCTGAAAGATGCGGACAAATAATACTAGTTCCAAGGAGGGAGTAAAGAGAGATGTGTGCAATCAAGAAACCCCCGATGACCGATTTATACCTGCGCTCAGTAGGAGTTGAACCCCAAACCTTCTGCTCCACATGCAGATGCTTTATCCACTGAGCCTCAAGCGCTTTTGGTAGAGAAAATGCCTCTATTTATACATGTGCTCAATAAGAATCGCACTCCAAACCTTCTGCTTCACATGCAAATACTCTAGTCTCTATCCATTGAGCCACAAGCGTTTTTGGTAGAGAAAGCGTAGTATAGGACCCCAAACATCCCAAGTGGGTAGGAGGGGGATTTGAGTGGGTCCATGCCATGCTATAAACATGTGGTTAACTCAGCATTCAACTCACTTTTTATGCACTGAACAAGTATGTATGATTGCCTCCCAAGCAGGTGGTGGAAGATATTGACCAATTTTACCCTTTTGCTTTCTTCCTCTACTAGTGCTTGCGTTGATTGCTCCATGAGTAGTGGCTAGTCTAGTTTTCCAATTTTTTTTATTATTTTTTGTTGATAAACCGAGTATCTGGATTCTGGGTTAACTGGCGCTTATATTCTTACAGTCGGTTTGGTTAGTGGTATCAAATGGTAATAATGAGAATGATTTATAGTGTAAATTTCATCAAAAGTTTCATATCATTCCCATGGTAATGAAACTTTGATCATAAAAATGTTTTTTTAATACAAATTTTCATTACCACCTAATACCACGACTCCCGATGGTAATACATTGGAATTAATTTTATGAAGAAAATAAGATGATTGAATTTGGACAAACATGACCATCAAGGTAACTAAAAGATTTTTCAACTAAAATTACACTAGTTTTTCATTCTCATTACCACAGTTTGTTACCACCTACCAAACAGGCCGTGGTATTTGAAGTTATGGATGGAAAATTTCTATAGCCCTAAGGAGACTCAAACATGTGATTTATAAGGTGAGTCGAATATATATTTATTTATTTATTTATTTATGTTTTGAACTGATTGATTGACAGTCATTAGTTCTTTTATTTTATATGTCAGACAATTATTTAATGTTAATAGAAATTTTAATTATATAATAATTGAGTCGATCAACTTACAGACTCGGGTCTAAATTCGCTGTTTGTAGAGACTCGAGCCTAAATTCGCTGTTTGTAGAGACTAATAGCGAACAGGTACCAAACCTCAGCTCAGGAGAATAACTGCTTATCTTGGGAATATGTTTCAAAATGTTTCTATTTTTTAATTTTTTTTATTTTTTTTGCTTATTCATTTCAAATTTTCTAAATTTGTTTCCTTATGTTGTGCTTGTGCTTGTGCTTGTGCTTGTGCGCCTATAATTAGGTAGCTAGATATTTCTATAGATTGATTTTATCAACTTCTTGAGTGCATTTACAACCAACCTTACAACTGATTTTGAAATTTCAAATAAGTTAGTTATTACAAGTAAAGAGTAATTATGACTTTCTCCATTTTTAAAAAAACTTTAAAAATAGAAATACTTTTTTTATTAAATAATAAAATTAATAGAGAAAAGATATGATTAAAATATAAAAATAAATTAGTGAAGAAACTTAGAGATCACAAAACATTAAATAATAGAGTAATAAAATAAAGTTTATGAAAAACTTATGTTGACAAAAACATTATAAAATGTTAAAATATAATTAGTGAAAAATACGTGAGTACTCATGTTGTGCACTTGTGCTTGTGCGCCTATAATTACGTAGCTAGATATTTCTATAGATTGATGATTTTATCAACTTCTTGAGTGCATTTACAACCAACCTTACAACTGATCTTGAAATTTCAAATAAGTTAGTTATTACAAGAGAGTAACAATGATTTTCTCCATTTTTCTCATATAGATAATATACGATTAGATTAAAAACTTTAATTTTAAAAAATAGAAATATTCTTTTATTAAATAATAAAATTAAAAATAAAATTAGTGAAAAACTTAGAGATTAAATTCATTAAATAATATTAAAATAAAATTTATGGAAAACTTATGTTGACAAAAAACATTATCTAGTGAAAAATACGTAAGTACTATAAACATCAAGTTAAAAAATAGTAAAATTAGGATAATACATGGCTCAATGCTATTATGTTCAAACAATATAATACTCCATCCTTTTCAATGCTAAATAGAAGAGCACAACTTTTTGAATTGGAAGGTCTTATCCTGAGCAATATAAAATAAATAGTTTAAATATTAAAATTATTAACAATATCAGCTCTTTGTTTTTAGAAGTCTCGCGGATATACAATATCTTACGAGAGTAACTATAGAAGAGTTATTATTAGCATGCTCCCAATCACAATACTTAAAAGTAGCTTGTTGTGTGCAGGATTTTTAGGCAAGGCTTAGCTTGTGATTGTTAGAAATTCTTCATGAAGAAGATTCCACATTACTAGAATAATAGATTGTGAACTTGTAGTATTTAGTGGGTACTCATTCTAATAATAACATATGATTTTGATAAAAAGTGAACCTCATCAAGTGTGTATGTAAGTCAACACTTTTTACCTGTGAGTTTATGCGCCCGAGCCTATGGATGACCCGTGGGCAAGTCTACATGAATTGGCACATAGAATAATTATATGGAATTGTCAAGGCTTAACAACGATGACAGATGAGGATCGAAACCTGTATCTAGGGGTGTTCAATGGGCCGGATAAGGCTCTTTAAAATTAATATGGGCTTTAAATGAGTCGGGCTTTCAAAGCCTATCCGGCCCAACCCTGCCCACTTTTACTGGTAAAAAATATTTAATCTCTATTTATCAATTTATAACAATTAAATTATCATTTATAATAATTAGATTGAAAAAATATTAATAGCTTCATTGACATTGTCATTATAATATCTAAATTATACATTAATTTACTATTTACAAAGGCCCGTTTTCGGCCCCCATATTGAGCCCTTTTATAGCCCGCTTCATTTTAGCCCGTTTTCGGCCCTGCCCTTACAAAGCCCTTCTAGAAATGGGTCGGATAAGAACTCAAAATGAAGGCACGGCCCATAAAACACCCCTACATGTATCCAATCTGAAAAAAAAACATCAACTAGGTCAACCCACAATTCTCGACTTCTTGTATATAGGATCAAGTCTTTAGAATTTGGTGGTTAGGAATCAGGCTGCCCTGCTGAAACTGCTATGCATGGGAGGTTCTAAGCATGTTCAGCATGTTCAACCGCACAGGGCTTCGAAAAATTAGGGGCCTCATTATTAAATTATCAAGTATATATTAGGTGTTTAAAGATACAAAATTATTAGAAAAATATTCTAATTTTAAAAATAACATAGGGCCTTTATAAAAATTTTCAATTTTTGCTCCGCCCCTGCTGGTATGGGCTTCATCTGGTCCAAGTAAAACTTGTTGTAAAATCAATGAATACATTATAACATCATGAGAATATTATCAATAATTAATAGGAGTAATAACAATTCAAAACATGTTGAAGATTCAAGAATCACAATGGGTTCAAGATTACAGAGACTGTACAGATTACACAAAATTCAGAATATGACATTAAACAATTTGATGACGAGTAAGAAAGAAGTCGTGCACAAATTACCGATTCTGATTCATGGCAGCGTATGATATGTCGTATTGCTTAACATTTGCGCCTTTTGGAATTTTCGACTACTGCATTAAGGGCTATGGCGGTTGCTGCCTCTTGTACGAGTGGTTGAATAGCATGCACGGAATATTCGGCTGATGCAACGTATTGCACGACATTTGCATCCTTCAAAATTTTCGACTAGTGCATTAAGGCAACTGCAGCTTCTTGTACGAGTGGTTGAGTAACATGAACGAAATGCTCGGCTTCTCTTTCGACTTGCTCCCTACACCGGTGTGCATCCTTCCCTTCTTTCATTTTCTTTACAAACGCCACAAACATCCTCCAGTTATCGGCCTGGAACAAATCTGGGTTCATCCTCAAGTAAGTGAATGCACACATTTCTTTCTCGCCTGAGTTTTCGTCCACTTGCAATGCTGACGCCTTCATTATCTGCTCATGAGCGTGCTCATCATATCTTGGCAATGCATTTTCCCCGGCCAAGGGAACCTCTGCTTGTTGAGTGGCCAAAACCACTTGCCTCACGAGCTTCTCGGGTGAGCACAAAGCATCCTGCGGCTGCTCATGATCACGCATCTCAATGCAAGTGAAGTTGAAGATGGCACCATGACGAGCCAGCATCTGGGCAATTGGAAGGTACCCATCGTGGAACCTTGTGTTGTAGTACCCAGCGGTTAGTTCAGGAGCATGCGACCGAGTTCCATAGTGCCAATGAATGCCAGCAATTTTTACCGAAATCTTGACACCCGTGTCCTTAAAGATTTCATTGGATGACGAAAGGATCCTCTCTCCATGATCTAAGAGCATTTGAGAGTACCAAGTGAGGAAGAATTCACCGTATGGTGTGCTCCAACCTCCACCTTCCTTACGAAAGAATTGGGTGTCTTCCGGCCAGTTGTTATAATGGCCAGCATCAGTCGGACCTGAGTGACCCCATTCGGGTTTACCAGCAGCTTCTGCTGCCGCTCTTAAGCTGCTGTTCATATACTGCATCAAGCAAAACATAACCACTTAGTAAAAAGACCAAATATGATTCGCTAGTTAGTTAAACTTTAATCCCAAAAGATTCAATATACCAGTTCCAATGGTCATCCATAAAATTCAATCATCGAAATATAATTCGTTAGTTAGTTCGCCTTTTGAATTTGCAATTCACTTAAAATGATTCAAAAATAGCGTAAAATCGACCATATATCGCTTTTTCCAATTTGCAAGGTGATTAGCAAATCATGTGACACTGAATTCAATTTTGAGAAAATTGGTGTAAAATATTACCTTATCAAAACATTGGAAGGCTCCTATTCCGGGAAACTTCCATGTTCCATCTTGTTCTGGATACGAAGGATAGCGTAACTCACCAGCAGGACCCATTCCAACTTGTATTTCCTGTAATTAAACACAACTCTTTTTCAAGACATGATTTTAAAGCATAGAGATAGAAAAAAGTTTTAGGCCAATTTTAAAAGACGATTTACCACAATAGTGTCGCCAAGAAGATGTTGGAACTGATCACGAAAAGCACGCATGAAATCAGCGTAACATTGCACAGGTGTTCGCCCTTTCAAGACAGGGAGGGTATCGCAACCAAGAGACACATATTCAAAGTTCCTCCTCCCCCATTGATCGGTGTATGCAAGATCCGGATCGTTGTGCATTTCTTCCACTACCCATTTCGGCAAAGGGATTCTGTATAACACAAGGGGCAAAGCAAGATGTATATCAATCACTATATCAAACAACATGTATACAAATCCACAAAAAAATCAGTTGTGCACCAGTAGTCTAGATATCTAACAGAGTAGTAAATACCATTACCGATGGCAAGTAGCTTCCACTTAAAACAGGATTTTAATAGTCATATACACAAAACTACTACCTCCTTATAAATAACAAATGGGTTGTTTACAAATGACCCTGTAAGAGATCAGCCGGACCCGTTACTGAAACCGATAGAGACCCGTTACTGAAACCGATAGATAAACACTTCGAGTTTGCCCACTAACTCCCAAAAAAGGACACTTCCTTTATTAATCACTGATCAAAAGCTAATTAAGGATGGCTCTATATATATATAGCCTAAGCCCCAAAGACAACTACAAAAATAACACTATTCTAACTAACAAAGACTAATAACAGTGAAATGTCAACAATGCTCTATATATATCTAGCGTGTAGTCATTGAAGTCAGTTGATATCACATAAATCCCAAAAAAAAGTAGTATATATAAATATGAGTTGATTAATCTATTGTCTTCCACACAGATCACTAGATTTCAAAACCTATAAAATGAATTTTATTACTCAAATCTTTTGACATCACTCTTTTTCCTGGATCTGCCTGTGCATACAATTATTATTAAAAATATCAAAGTCAAGCAATCTAAAATATTTAGAAGATAAATCACATATTCACGTTAAAGGCCTCGAAACTGAAGATGCAAGTAGCTAGGAGTAATTTAAAGATCTAAAGGAGTGAAAGCAACCCATAACGTGAATTAAAAGAGAAAGGTCCAAAAGCAACAAAGTCATATTATTCATTTTTCTAAATTAATTTGAAAATAAATTGTGTTAAATTTACTATAATAAAAACAAAATGCAATTTAAATTCATATTTATAATTCTATTATTCATTTTTCTAAATTAAATTGAAGCTAAATTGTGTTATTTTTATTATATGATCAATTCCCTTAATTCTTCACCATTGTACATAAATAAACTTGTCTTTTTAGTAGTAGAAGAAGATCAGCGTATGTTATGTATAGTATACTTGATCAAAAGGAAACTCGGTTCTTGTTACTGTATAAATCGATTTATATATAACATACCCTTATAGCCACAATATATAAATTAAATTTAAACGATAAATAACGTTAAATTAAATTTAAACGATGAATAACGTTGAGAATTGGAATATTTCACATCAGAGAAAGCAGTTTTTTATAATAGAGAAAATAGAATAGTAATATTTTTAAAATTCTATAAAATTCATTTTTTAAACTTCTATTGAATTTATAAAAGAATTACTCTTATGTTAAACCATGTATTAGTTAGATCACTTCAAAAAAAAAATGTATTAGTTAGATTATTTACCTTACCACGAGAATTATAAAAACAAATTCAATTCAAACAGAAATCAATTCAACTAAAAATTTAAGCTAATAATTGAAGCTCATATATGAAAAACTTTTTACCAGAATTATAGAAACAAATTCAATTCAAATAGAAATCAATTTAATTTAACTAAAAACAGACCTCCTCACACGAGAAAAGTTAGATGCACAGGTTCTCTTTAAACCTGACACTAAATATTCCATGGTTAATATTCGAACTCGTGACCTTTTGTCACATTGGCTCTGATACCATCTTCAGAAATCTAATGGTTGAAGCCATGATATGTTAACAGACAATGACATTAAAATTACTAAAAAATGAGCGAAGAAAACAAAACACTTACGTAACAGAATCACCAACATTACCACCACACTGATGAAACGACATAACGGCTTGAACCTTCAACCCATATTTCTTGGCCATCTCTAACAACTCCATGTACCCACCCCAATTATACTCCCCTGGATTATCCCTCTCCACCAATCCCCACCACACATCCATCATTATCCCTTCCACTCCCGCACTCTTCAACGCCTGCAAACTCGCATTCATCGCCTTCCTCCTATTCACACTGTTATCCATCTTCACGCTATCCAACGGCATCATCACATAAACCGGAACTCCTCTTTCATCCTCATTCCTCGCCGATTGAAACCCTAATACTTTACAATCGCTTTCCTCAGCCGCCGTAAGCTCCGATTCTGTCATAGTTGTGAACGCTTGACACGCCGCCGTTAGATCTGGTCGGAGAGGAGATCGGCATGGACTTACGGGAGGAGAGAGAGTGTCTGTTAGGTTTTCGACTCCCGAATGGGCGATTTTGCATTTTAAGGATGGTGTTATTGGATTATTCCATACAGATGAGATTGGTGTGATTGGTGTTGATGATGAGGAACCGGTGGTGGTTTCGGATGAGAGTTGTGTTCCTGAGATTGATCCCATTTGTTGGGTTAGATTCATCGCCATTAACGTAGATTTTGAGCTTTAAATTTAGTTTGAAATGAAAATTAATGTAGAGTTTTGGTAAGAGTGATATTTTTCAATATTGAGATGAGATTAGAATTAATGGCTTTTTATAAGAAAAATGGTTCAAGTTACGCGTCAGAGTCTCGTTCATTCGTAAATCACCGCAAAATGACAAAAAGAATAATATTAAAATTTAAAAAAAAAACTTAAAAAATTAATTAAAACAACAAACCTCTCACTCTATCACATCCTACCATATAAGAGTGATTTATTAATATTACAAATAACTGTTATTTGCCAAGACTTTCTCCATAAAAATACTTCTATAAAATACAAATGGGATGATTAAAGTGCTTTTGCCTCAAAATAAATGTGACATTTACTCTAGTTAGGAGGTTTAGGAAGTACTTCCTTTTTTATTAAATTTGTATTTTTTTTCATTTTAATCCGTCTTATTTAATTTACATTATTTTTATTTTTGGTTAAAGATCTATTATTTTCCTTCAATCTTATTCATACATTTTAACTTTTTTTAATTTTATTCATATAATTTATTCTCCTTCTTTAATTATTATTATTTTTTTAAAAATTATTTACTTTCTCCCTAATGCAATTTAAAGATTAGATATTAGATTTATTTTTCCGTTAAAACAATTCATTTTTATTTTTTTGATGCTAATTCACGATGCAAAATGAGTCGTTGATCGATGACACGTGTGATGCAAGGACAGTGGAGGTGAAAGATGTATCGGAGGATTTGACGGCTGAGATTTCTGGGCTGCACGTGAGTTTGCATGGGGGTAAAAAATTTGCTCAAATTGATGAATAATTAAAAAGTTCAAATTTCATGGGTGGCTAAACTTAAAACTCTTTCTTTCGCTACTTTTTAGGAGTCGTTTGGTTGACGTAGGAATTAAATTTCAATAGGAAGTTGTAATTCATTGGAATTTACTTCCTTTGTCAATTTCCTAGGAATTACTTAATATTGTTTGTTTGACAATAGGAATTTTCAATTCCTTGGAAGTAATTCATGGGAATAGTTAATGACCAAGGGGGTACATGGTATTCTAATTCCTATGTCTCATAGGAATTAACTTCCCTTGGATTTTATAATTCCTAGGAATTTTAGATTTTTTGGCAACCAAACAAATTAGCATAATACTATTTCCTAGGAACTTAAAATTCCAAGGGTAATAGTGAGTAACCAAACAAGCCCTTAATTTATTTATATAGGAGTACAATAGTATTTTATATTTTATTTAATTCGACTTATTATTTTTTTAAATAATTTGTCTTAATTAATTTATACTCTTTTTTGTTTTGATAATAGTTACTCTTATTTAAGACTCATTTAATTTGTCATTAGAATTTAATTAACACGAGAATTTATATTTCTTAGTAAAATATTTAATTTATAAACTTCTGAAGAAATATATTGTGTTTGTTATCACCTTGAAATTTATAATGAACAAATAAATTTTCAATAATAATCAAGTAGTATAATAGAAAGCAGGTCTTATCTCGAGACAATGTCCCCACTCATATTCTTTTATGTAGGGTTTCTTCTGTTTGAGAGTACAGGGATAGATTGTCCATCAATTTTCCTAATTCAGACCCTGCTCTCTACCGAATATTAAGTATGATAATAATGAAGAAGGAGTAATATTCTTGAAAATGAATTCAAACAAGTTGTCACTCGAAAGTCGAAACTTGAAGTTTTTGTGTAATTGGTTTTATAAATTTGTTGTCCTAAAGTCCGTACTTGCATTGGTTGCATAATTTTAAGTAAAAATTCGATAAATAAATTTTTTTTTAAAGATAGGTCTCCTCGAGAAACGCATTAGATATATGGATTAAGTTTCAGTCCAATTAATACAAATTAAAGAGAGAATAAAATTGTTGGCTTCTTGTTTTGAGGTCGTCTATTGAGAGACGGTCTCTCACAAGAGTAACTGTTCGAT
Organism: Amaranthus palmeri; assembly: GCA_019776075.1. Lineage (NCBI taxonomy): Eukaryota > Viridiplantae > Streptophyta > Magnoliopsida > Caryophyllales > Amaranthaceae > Amaranthus > Amaranthus palmeri. The sequence goes on along the minus strand of JAAKBH010000271.1, from coordinate 1,456,393 downwards.
AAAAATGTGCGTTATTAGAGGAGGGGTGAAATATGGACACGTGTCGCAGCATCGTGGAATTACCGAAATGCGTCGTCGTCTAGTAAGGATGGGGTTAGGAAGAGCTAAGGGAACACCGAAAGAAAGGAGGGAAAAGTAAAGGGCACGTGGCGAAAATTATGGGAGTTTAGAAATTGGACGGTGATAGTCATGGCCGCCTTATGGGTGTAAGATGTGGCTGGATTCCAAGAACTTTGGTAAAAAATCCTGATGGATCTATCATTTGGCTGGACTCTTGTGTACAGTGTACTCATCGTCCCGCTCAATTTAAAAAGGATCATAAATTCTTACTTGAGACCGTCTTTACAAAAGACGTCTTAAGATTGGGCCAACCCAATGTTTAAATTTAGAAAAACATAACTATATTTACTAAAAAAAGAAAGTGAGTTCGGCTTTTGAGAGCCGTAAAAAGGATTGATAGACTACTATATTAACTAACTGCATTAAGCATTTGTGTTGTGTTGATTTGTGGGTAAGTTTACCTCCGTTATGGTTAGTCACCGGTGGTCTAATGAGGTCGAGGTGTTAAATACGAGGCCATAAATCAAACTATTTGTCTAATTGATTACTCTAAGATTTTAAGCAATCGCTTCATTGTTACCACTCACTTTTAAATTACAAGTGATTATTTTAATATTATAATAGGTTATTTTAAAATTGTAAACAATTACTTTAAAAGGTTATAAGTAATCACTTTAAAATTGGAAGTATTTATTAAATCAACCCAATAAAATAATTTTTAAAACAATTTTTTTTTTAAGAAAAAAAGGAACTAATCCATTCACATCACAATATTTCATGATTTGATATTCAAAGTTCACACATGGAAAATATTTATAAAAGGAAGAAAAAAAGAAATTGGAAGAAAATTTTAATTTGTTTTCCTTTCAAATATTTACAATATTGAAGGATTTATGTTGTTTATTTAAAATGTAAAATCCTTCCATTTCCCTTTTTTCCCTATTGGTATCAAATGAGGAACTAATCCATTCCTTTCCCTCCATCCCTACAGTGTTGAAAATGTTTTTTTTTTTTTTTTTTTTTTTTAGTTTGAGGATGACGATTGAAAGAAAGGATGTGATTAGTTATTGAACAAGAATGCAAAAGACTACTATATACTCCATATCTTAAAATTCAAACACTATCCAAGTTCGACGAACACAGACATATACATGGAAAAACTATCACCGACGATGTAGCAAACTCAGATGAACAAAGAGGTAATCAAGTAGAAGCAGCAGCATCCGAGCAACTGTAGTAGAAACAGAATCATATACCTACGGATTTGTATTTAGACTCGTAGAAATGAACGCATACGATTTTATCACAACCCACCTTCTAAATCCAACGGGAAATAAGTGTACGTATTAAGATACAGGTACAAATCTGTACGTGCAACAACCGCACGAAAAACCTCAAGAAATTAACAGGAAAAAAGTCACCATGTACATGCACCTGCTTCTGAAGCTATCATGACATTGGAGACGTCTTAGCAGCAAGATGTGTCATTGCTCGACGATGATACAAAGACCGCAGTTTCTTGTATTTCTGTACAAAGGCCGCAAGCTCGATCTCTTTATCGAGGAACTGGCTGTGGAGTTTGTCGGATTCTTCATCAGTCTTGTTCATTTCCTCTGCAAGAAACAGCATATTTGACAATAGTACAATTTAGCAACAATTTAGAACTCAATAAAAAAGACAAAATTCTTCACTTCATTACAGACAACACTTTGTTTGGATAACAACTACAAGGTAGAGGGGATAGGAAAGGGAGGAAAGAGAAAGGAAAGGGAGGAAAGGGAAAAGGAAGGGAAGGGAATATTTGGGTAAGTTTGGCTTTGTATGCTTAGGATAGAAAAGACTTGAGAAGAAGTTAAAGCATTTCCTTCCAAATCTTTCCACATTTGGAGAGATTTGGTTATTGACCAAAAAAATAGTTTTCGAATTCGTTTTAGCATTTGCTCAATGTGGTTATTAACAAAATTAAGGTTGTGTTTGAATGGAAGGAGATGGACGGAACGGAAGGGGAGAAATTTAGAGGTACAAAGGATCCCTTGTTTGGATACTAAAATGGGAGTGAAGGGATGGAAGATATTTGATAAAATGAACAATGTTATTTCAAGTTTTTTTGGATGGAATTATGGAAAGATATAGTGTGAAAGAGTATGAATAAAATTCAACCTTTTTTGGTCTTTTACTATTGATTTTAATGACAGACAAAACGATTTTCATTCAGAGATATAGCGTGATAGTGGCAAAGCATGGTGTGCTTAGAAATTACGAGTACCTAGCAATCTGCGCAGGAGGGAATCTGAAGAGTAGCACTTCATAAGATCCTCCTTTTTCTTTTCCAAGTCATTTAGTTTCTCGGAAGCTGCAGCTAGCTCAGTCGTTCGGATGATTCTGCACTAAAATCAACATATACACGAGATCTTAAAAGGTTTCATCAATCTCTTATAAAAATTAGAAAATATCAGATAAGATAGTTGAAAGGGTCAAACTCACTTGATTCCTCAGCTCCGCCATCTGTGGCTCCTTTTCCAAATTAGATCCTAACAGAGGCAAAATGTCGTAAGCATCACAAATATTTTTTTTTTAACAAACTAGATATCAAAATTATCCAATAAACTTACTGGCAAGTTGGAGCATTTCTTTTTGTAATTCATCTCTTACCTGACCATGAAATATAAGAAAAAAGCGAGCAATCGTCAGATAGAATGCATTAAAAGCAAGCACCCCAACAAATAGAATCAATAACAGAAAGGACAATTGATAGCAATCTAGTTCTGAAAGGACCCGAGTAAAATATGATGTTAATCAGAAATGAGTTGGACCTTCTCGAAGATCCAATCCAAGTTTGCCTAGAATACAATTATTACTATTACCACGTCAACTATCAGATTTCGTAATATATGAGGTTAATCAGATATGAGTTGGACCTGAGGTGAAGAAAGGTTCAGGCACTAAAAATAACAAAGCAAAAAAACACATGAAGATGATCGTCCTGGATTACTCACATTGTTTTGAGCCTTAACTTGATCAAGAGCAAGTAAAAATTGGTTGTAGGCGTCTTTGTCATTCAAAAGCTTCCTTAGTTCATCAACACTGCATTACAAGACAGCAAAAATAATTTATCAGCAACTGACAAGCACCCGAGCACCCAAGCCACTAGGACTTGGCTAAATGGAACTTCAAAATCCACATTAAAATTGAAAACCACTGTATCAAGCTTTTACCATATAAAATTATAATTCATGTATGTAATACAGTCAAGGATATTAAATAACAGATCAACAGAAACTAAAAATCACCTCTTGTCCTTCAATAATGAAATTATTCCAGAAGCTTCCGCTGGTGAGACATTTGATGGGGACTGTGGCCTTTCAAATGGCCTTTGTAGATTATAGCTGCTAGAAGCATTGCTACCAGCTGTCTGTGGTCGAGAATAACTTGATGAATTGACTACAAAAGGAGGGTACCATGATTGTGAAGGAGTATCCTGTGGACGAGATTGTGGTTCTTGGTCCTGAGATCCCCTGTGAGCGGCCAACAAACAGGCCACAATCAAGCAATTAGCTAGATGAAATAAAGTGCAAAAACCAACTGAAATAGCAAACATATTCTATATGACATACTAAAATTCATCCTATTATTGAGTAAAGGTCACATGTAATTTATGTCGAGTATGTTGGTGCCTAGCTAGAAGATGTTTGTGTGTGTTGTTGAATGTTCTTGAAGGCAATCTTTGTGACTTGGGAGAATGAAAGTCGAGGTGGAAGTCAAGGTGGAGATTGTTAGGATTACGGGTGAGTTTAGTTCACCAAGAATCAGGACTTAGTTAATAACACTTACTAATTAAGCTTAGTGGAATTGGTCGAAAAGGCCATGTCCACTTGAGATTGGTAGAGAAATAAGAATTTTAGTACACATAAATGTGCGATCATAGGGTGATGTATGCTTGGGGAGCAAGGCCTCAATAGGAGTAGGACAGGTGTTAGGAAATTATGGGAGCATTGGGGATCAAAGGACACATTGATCAAGCGAAGCATCCAACCAGAAGTTTCCAGGTGGCCAATGCTCGAACGAGCATAATACCACTCGTTCGTGCGAAAAGCTTTTGGCCCATCTTTGGGCTGCTGATTTCTGTTTTCATGGCCTGCCCTATTGTTGCTCTATAATTCCCTACTTAACCTAGGTTATTGAGAAAGCCAAAAGTCTCATTATAGCTATCTTGCTTAGCCCGTTATTACTCCCTAACTTAGCTTCTCTTCCATGATCAGAAACTCCACTGTAATTCCTTTAAATTTGTAGCTTTTTTTCCTTTAAACACATAATTAAATACAACTTTAGCTAGAATGGTGGATATAACCTAAATTTAGAGTACCCCCTTATAATCTTTATATCATTGTTGTTTATGTTTGTTTAGTTTGCCATTCATCATATCCTTGCATCTTGATTTAGCTCATTGCTTGCACCTTCAAACACTCATCCTAATCAACTATCCTATTGAATTAGAGTGCATCCTTTCAACACTCACTTGAGAACCAAATTCACAACTCGACAATGGAATAACAAATGTATCAACTCAAAATATTAAGCTTCCCAGACAGTGGAATAACTCAAAATATTTTGCAACCTTTGAATTGCAACTTAACAAATATTAAAATATATGATAACACAATTTTCAATCTCGGAAACCTGAAATTTCTTAAAAAATCGATCACCCTACTAGTAGCAAAATGCAATTCATACATCACGAAGTTTTGTATATTTAGAATCAATCTGATTCCCCCCTACCCTAATAATTTCAATTTTGTTTCAATTCCATTTCCAGGAACTCGATTTTATGCGCTGATTACATATTAACAAAAAGAAGTAAAATTAAATGATAAGTGTTGAATAAAGAATCAACAAAAGCTAAGAAAATTAAAGATACTTACAAATTAACAACAAATTGAAGCAAACTAATTGAATCAATCGATGAATAGGTAAAACCGTAAAAGTAGATTAAAACGTACCAGAATCTGAACATCGAATATGGAAGCGACTGATCGCGATCAAGCTTTGGTGAAGCAAATAGGAGTATCTGAAAGAAATCTGTATCAAGAAATCTTTCCTTGATAATCTGGACGCAGAATCAAATTGATTGAAGAATAGGCAAGAAAAGTACAGGCAATGGGAATTTCCGACTCTTTCCGGTTACCAATGATAACTTTAAACTCGATATTTTCATTTTCCATTTATTTTGGTTTGTTGCACTTGTTTTCATTTTAATTTTTTTGACAATAAAAAAAATTTTTATGCAATTTTTTTGAGAAAAAAATGCATAAATAAATTTTAAAAAATATATTTTTATTGTCAAAAATTTAAAATGAACATGGTAGAGGATGGTCATTACTTTTTACTTGTTTTGGCAAAAGGTTGTTATAACTTATAAATATATATAGTTTATATCATTGTATGATACTTTGAAAATAAATGTCAACTTTTATGTTTTTCAATTTGTTATTAGAAGGGGTTGTACACAAAACAAATGAAGTAAAGAAAATGTAAATTTTTGTGGAATATGTAATTGCGATTATGTTTTTCAATGTAGTAGTTACATATTTTAATGAATCAGGTATTATTCAGAAAAAAAAAAAGGTAGGGACTAGGGTCATGTTCAAGAGTGATAGTATTGTAGCAAAACAAGGGGATGAAAGGAGTTAATGTTTAGGTATGAAAGTAGATTTGATTTGGTTTATGTATAAAAAAGACTTAAGTCGTATAAAATATATATAATTACTAAACAAAATAAGTATTCAAGGTCAAGTCAACTCATTAATTAAATTGTAACTTATATAATATCTGTTTATTTTTCCAAATAGTATAATTCAAAAGTGTTGACTAAGTTCAATAAAATAGATATTTGGTGTGAAAAACCTTAAAGCTCTAAAGTATTTTACTATTTATCGGTAAAAATATAATTTTAATGTGAGGTTTTCTGCTTGGTGTCTCATTTTTCAATACCTTCGTTTTCACTACTCTATCTAGCATCACATACATATCTTTGGATTACAAATCAAGTTGATCTCATGACAGATATATTACAAATTTGGTTGATATATTTAATTCGATTAACTATATGTATTAGGTTAGATAAGAAAATTTTGACACATTTGTATATAATTCGAATATAAACCTAACTCGACTTCGCCTGTTTGTTAGACCTGTCACCTATATGATCCTTTCTTTTGCAAATGGATAAAAATAGAGGATGAATTAGTTGAAATTTAATTATATATATAAATTTTCCCTTTAACATCTCCATTATTCTTTACTTATGGCAAAATATGTACTAATTTCTTTTTTTCTCTTAATATTATCAACCTTCGGTTAAGACTTTTCAATGGAAGTTCTTCCCTATTCTCGATCCTTACCCGATATATTTTGCTTAAAAAGATCAAATATTTTCTACCATTGTTTGAACATAGAACTTTATGGCTTAATCAATAAATAAATATTTAGTAAAAAACATTTTCAATTAATTAAATATTTTTTATGAGTAAAAGTCAGTTTTAATCAGTAAAAATTTGTTTCAACCAAACCCATAAAAATTAGTTATAACTAGTTAAAATTATTTTTATAGAATGCTAACAGTGGCAGATCCAGAAATTAAACCCATGGGTAGCACCTATATATTAAAGTAAATAAATAGATAAATTTTGAAATAAATAAATAATAGAAAAGTTATCAAGTACTAATGAGTTGAGGACTAACAGTGGCAGATCCAGAATTCAAATTCATGGGTAACTATATAGATCCAGAATTCAAATTCATGGGTAACTATATATTAAAGTAAACAAATAGATAAATTTCAAAATAAATAAATAATAGAAAAGTTATCAAGTACTAATGAGTTGAGGACTAAGGGGCGAGAAAGAAGTAGAATCGATCAAATGCGTGAAGGATGATGAAGGTAAAGTGTGGGAGAGAGACAGTAAAGAGAAAGAAAAAACCTACATCTCAAAACGTAAAAAGTGTGCGTGAAGACTAAAGTTCCATCTTAAAACTTTTTTTTTTTCTTTAATCATAGGTTGCACGTGCTATCCAAGGTTATATACTAAATCCGCCTATAACTGCTAATATTATGAACGATTGTGAACTATTGAGCTTTTAAAGCGAATTCTAAGCCCATGTAAGCAATATTTTAAAATTTTTTATATATAATATTTCAGAAATATAAAGAAGTCACAATAAGATAAGAAAATAAGTTAATATTAGCAATAGTGCGAGTGTGTGTGCTTTCTTCGTTTTCTTTTGTTTGTCTATTTAATTTTTTTTTGTTTTAAGAGATAATAATTTAAATTTAGATTCTGAGTGATATATTGAAAATAAAATATACTACGTGATAGCTGGTTAAATTAATTTTAATGTATTTTTTTTATCATATACTCTATCTATTTTCATTTGTTTTTTCCATTTATTTTTATCGCATATCACAAATCACAATACAAGTTTAAAAATTAAATAATTTGAATCGTAAGTTTTTGAAAGCTCTCTAAAAGTTGATACTTAGAAAATATATATAGAGACAAATCTATCAAGACACCATATGAAGATGCTTTTTAATATATATCGCTGTCAAAATTTAACACTAAAATTCATAAATTCTATTTGAAAAAAACATATTAAAATAAAGAACTAATATTTTTTTTGAATTAAAAGAAGTATTTATATACTTTTTATGATGTGTATTAAAAATATTTAGACAAAAAATTTATTTTCAAAATACGTATAAAAAGTAAAATTCTGACCACACTCTTTTGTATGAGTATGAGTTGTCGTCTATCTTTTCTTGTCAGACCCTGACTATAGTTTGTCTATGAGCAGGATACACTAAGTATGATGATAATGATGTATAAAAAGTAAAATGGACAAATAAAAATACATGGAAGAAATACTTTGATTGTTAGGGCAAAATACAACTAGAGGGCTAAAGGTGTGTTAAGTGTCCATCAATATATCCAAGCAATTTTTCCTAAAAATAATTCCTATAGCAGGAGGGAATCGTCGTCAAATCTTTGTAGACGACGACAATGGGGGTTGTAGGTGGCCGTTTACATGTTCAATAGCCTTTTTGATCTTTTTCCGCCATTAATACAATCTCAAATCTCAATCGCCATTTCATTGAACTTACAATCCCTTCAATCAATATACCTAAATGCAATTAGAGAAGAAATTGTTTGTACCCTTTTTCAGATTCTGTGAAATCTGCTGTTTTAGGGTTCATCTGTTTTCAACCGATTAAAATGGTAAAACTCCTGAAAACCCCATATTTTTTACAGCTTTTTAAGGTTTATTCTCTATTGGGTACTCTCCATTTCCATCCATTTTCATCAAAATCTAGTATTTCTTCCATTAAATCTAGTCTTGGGTCACTGCAACACTCTAAAGATGCGTTAGTTTTAAGGGTTTGTGAAATTTTATGTGATCATCGATGGAAATGTAGCTCTGAATTGATTAATTTGAGCCCCAAATTAACCCCTTGTGTTGTTGAAAGAATCATCAATACCCATATGGATACTGGGTCAGTTTTGCAGTTTTTTTATTGGGTTTCTAAAAGACCCTTTTATGAACATGATTTCAATTGTTGTTTTTCTATGCTAGATAGGCTTACTATAGATTGGAATCACAATGATGCCAATCATTTGATTATTTTGACTGTGAAAGCATGTAAGAATGCTGATGAGCTTATAAGGATTTTGGATTATTTGGTTGATATTAGCAGGAGGAGATTTAAGGTAACTTTGTATAGTTTTAATATGTTGTTGATTGCTTTGGGTAAGTTTGACATGGTTGGAACTGCCTTTGATGTGTATAAAGAGATTATATATAGAGGAATTAGCCCTAGCCTTTTGACATTGAATACTTTGATCAATATTTTTTGTAAGAAGGGAAAAGTTCATGTTGCTGAGATTCTTTTAAGTAAGATATATCAGTATGGTATGTTGCCGGATGTTTTTACCTATACCTCGTTGATTCTCGGGCATTGTAGAAACCATAATTTAGTTAGGGCCTTAGGGGTTTATCATGTGATGTTAGAACAGGGTTGTGAACCAAACTCTGTAACATTAAGTACTATGATTAATGGGCTTTGTAATGCTGGTAAGATAGACGAGGGTTTGAGGTTGCTTAGCGAGATGGTTGAGAAAGGGATTGAACCTACCGTCTATACCTACACTGTTCCCATTGTCAAACTGTGTGAGTATGGTCGGTTTGAGGAAGCTTCTAGACTTTTTGGGATCTTATTGAAAAGAGGATGCCACCCTAATGATCATATATATTCAGCTCTTATTAGTGGGTTGTCTCGTGTAGGGAATGTAAAAATCGCCATTGGATTATTCAACAGAATGTTGAGGGATGTTGTGGTTCCCAATACTGTTGTATATAATGCATTGATCCATGGATTATGTGAGAGCGGAATGATTGAACAAGCTTTGAAGATTTATGGCTGGCTGAAAGCTTGCGGATTTTTGCTGAATTCTCGAACCTACAATGAAATCATTAATGGGATGTGTTCAATAGGTTCCCTACAAGATGCAATGGTTCTGTTAGGTGATATGCAGCGGGCTGGTCCTCCACCTACTGTGTCAACATATAACATACTTATTTATGGTTTCATTAGGCAAAGGAAACTAAACTATGGTCTGAGATTGTTTGATATGATGAAGGAGAATGGATGTGACCCTGACGAATACACGTACACCGAAATGATTTATGGGTGTTGCGAAGGGGAGAAACTGGAACTAGCGTCTTCTCTTTTCCACGAGATGACTGAACGGGGTTTGTGTCCTAATGAATTTACCTTTACCACTTTGATTGATGGTCTTTGCAAGATAGGGAACATAGATAAAGCCTTAGATGTATTTAGTAAGATTAAGGAATTTGGTTGTTCTCCTGTTATTGAGTGCTTTAATGCCATTATTAGTGGATTAGCAAAACTGAATAGGATTAGTGATGCAGAAAAATGGTGCAGTAAAATGTCAGAGTATGGATTGTTACCTAATGTTGTCACTTATACATCATTGATTGATGGTCTTTGTCAGCATAGTGGGACCAATCTTGCCTTCAAGGTTGTTGATGAGATGGAAAAGAATAATTGCCGTCCGAATTTGCATACTTACAGTATACTTATACATGGTTTGTGCCAAGAAGGAAAAGTCGAGTGCGCAGAAGGTTTGTTTGAAGAAATGCGAAATAAAGGAATATCCCCCGATGTAGTGGCATATACCACTCTTATAGATGGTTTTGTTATGTCGGGTAGGCTAGATCGTGCCTTTTCGCTTCTTCAGAAGATGTTGAACTCGAGCTGCCAACCAAATTATCGTACATTCACCGTGTTGTTGAAAGGTTTGTATAAAGAAAGTTACTTGCATGTGAACAAGGTTGCAGTCCAGAATGGTGTTACTTGTAGTTTCCCTTTGGATGTTAAGGACATTCGAGCCGACGCAATTAGCCACTTATTAGTTAGACTCGCAGGAATTGATGGCGAACCCACTATCAGCACATACAGTACCTTAATCACTGGATTTTGTGAACAAGGAAAATACTATGAAGCAGATCAAGTGATAAAATATATGCAAGACAAAGAATTGCCTCTTAATTTTGACATATATAATTCATTATTGATCGTTCATTGTAAAAATTCAAGAGTCGAGCCTGCTCTAGATATCTTAAAATTGTTGTCGAGTAGTGGGTTAGAGCCTCCATTATCGACTTATGGCTTGATAATATCTACATTGTGTAAGCTAAATCAGATGGATGAAGCTATTTCTCTATTTAAGAATATTGAGAAAAACTGGAACTCTGATGAGATTGTTTGGAGTGTGTTGCTTGATGGGTTGGTAAAGGAAGGATATGTGGGTCCATGTGCAAAGCTCCTTCAACTTATTCAATCCAGTAATCACACTGTCAGTGTGTATACTTACAAGGTTTTGATGGAAGAAATGTCTAAAGTGGATCGATCTTCCGAAAATATTCAGCTTGTGGATGAACTAAAAGAAAGCAGAGACAGTTCACCCGGGTGAGATTTTTCTTGTTCCGTGAGCCTTGGCTTATGTTTAATCAAATGGCCCGTTGGTGTTTTGCGAGCAACAGTGATGGGGATGTCAATATTTCACGGAAGTTTCTTGTCTTGCTGCTCAGTTGTCTAGACAAGGTGAGCTTCTTCAAAATCTGCTCATTTCTGTAGTTCTTTTTGAGCCGACGACTATCTTTAATTGCTGATTTGAACGGTCTTCAGTTGTGATTTAGCTGATAATTCTCTAAGCCCATATTTATATAATACTAGTATTTATAACAGAAAGATCTTTAATGTGCATTATAAGGTCACTGTTTAATGTCTTTATTGTTCTCTTTATTTGGTAAAAAGCCTCTAACACAATGTAGTATGAATCACAAGAGTGAGTTTATAGGAAGCCCCAATATGAAGAGAAGCGAGACCAATCTTAACTCTCAAGTCCGTAAATATGAAAATTTGGGTTTAAAGTTGTTTGCCGAATTCTGTTTATTTTTAATTGAACACTGGCAATTGCTTTGGATTTTGCAGATCGAAGACTCCCGTTGAAACGCCTTAAAGGATGCTAGCTTTTGGTTAAAGACACGGAAGTATTTTTGTTGGTGGGTCAACCAGGATACCCAAAAAATACTGTCAATCCTGAAATCGCGATATAGTATTTGCCCGAAGTGCCGTAGTTCATGTAAGTATCTTTGATTCTTCTCACTCTATTGATTTTATTACCTTTTTGTATTGTAAATTTGTCCCACACTCATTCTACCAAAATTTTGTTATGCATCAGATCGTTGTTTTGATGCGAGAAATTAGTGACATGGTGCTGCTGGAAATTATCCGTGGTAGGCCTGGCAACCCAGCAAGCTGACCAGTAGGCTCGCTGCCTCAATATTAGTTCTAGGTCAGTTCCTAAGTTTCTGTATACCCCATTTCCTCCTATCGGCTAGCGGTGAAGGATACTTTGCGTATAAGAATAAAAAATGATGATCCTATGGCTATTCAATGCATTGACTACCCTGTCTTTTTTTTTTTATGTATATATCATCATGTTGTATCTTTGTAGTTCATTTTATATCATGAATTTATCTTTGAGTTAAACTGTAAATTCTCGCTACCGTTTCCTTGTGGATTAGGGAATTGAACCAAGTTACTAAAACTAAAAATAATCTGGTCAGTTCTGAAATTTTCAAGTCTCTAAAGCAAAACTTCTTAGAAGTAATAAATGTTCCCGATAATAGACTATTGCTTCCTAGCTGGTTCATTGCTGGTATTTTATTTCAATTTTTAGGTTGCCTTGATCTTCTGAAACATGGAAATTATAGTGCTTTTATTGAATTAAAAAAAATTAATACAATGTACTTGAACTAGGAGAAATAAGGTTTAATCTGGAATTTGATAATTTGATCGAATAGCCAAAGGCCTAAAACAATGGTGCTTAATGAGTTCAAGGCCATCACTTGTCTTCCTGCTCTTATGTCAAAATTTGCTATATTTCTTAGTTTTGGATATGTTTTTTCCTATGTTACTTGGACTCGTGTACTCATTTCGGATACCGGTACAAGTCCTAGTTTCAAATACGTCTAAATATTCAATTTCACGCCTAAAATGAAGTGTCTAAGCGCCATACCAATGTCCGAGCGTCAAGGATCGGACACGGGTTCGTGAAGCAAAATGAAGAGTTTTTTCCAGTGGTGCCCCATTCATCTTGGCTTAGGAACTAAGGGTGTTGTACAATGAGCGTAATAGAAGAGTGTCAAACGAATACTTGGGCAGCCCGAGGGAAATTATATATCGACCATTGCTAAACCTCTTAACTTGAAATTTCCAAAAAGTTAGGATGAAATTGTAATCAATTTGTTGTAGTCTCTACTCTCTAGTAAACAAATTAACTAAACTAAAACGGAAATAATTGATAGTATTTAGTTTGATAAAACTGATGAATTTGTGTTGTGACTTGTTATGATTTTCAGTAATAAAAACGAAATAAACCATATAGCAGCGATTTACGGAAGGAGTGTATTGATTCGTAGGTTGGTTTTGACTTCTATTTGTTTGGGAACTGAGTTTCAAGAGAGGCGCTTTTTGCCTTGAATTTTCTTTTCCTTAATAGTGGGAATTTATCTGTTTCAGATTGGGAAGTTTAAAGCCACAGATGACTATTTTGACATGTCTGAGCTTAGCTGCTTTGCTGGTACCGGTGAAAATGTTTGTTCCGGTATGTTCTTAATCTTTTAAACTACTGTCACACGATTCACTAATCTGCTTGCGAATTATAAATAAAAAAAGCGAATTATGGTCTAATGAAAAAAAATGTTTTATTAAAAAGAATCTCATCATATGAACCCTTACGTTTCCGTTTCTGCTCCTGTACCGTGTTGTATTTCCTTGGATGAGGATATATGATTACATGTTCATCTTGTTTTTGTCACTGCTATATAGATGTTCTTGTGGGCAGTTTCTCAAAATTTTCATCCCGAGACTACTTTATTTGATAGAAAACCGCTTGATGAAGATTATGTTTTTTACGCTCAAACCTTGGTTGATAAACTATTGTGTGACTGATAATATTTCGCATCTGTTATATTCTCATTAGTCATTACCATTATCCATTCCACCTGCAACTTATATTATAATGTACTCATGGGCGGCTCTAAGCATATTCGGTTTGCCGACCGCTTAGGGTCAAAATTAGGGCCCCCGAACTAGTTTCATGTTTTTTTTTTGTAGTTCATACTTAATTTTTCGCTTTTAATAGATTCGTTTGATTATGAGATGAACGATGCCTTGTTATTGCTGTTTATGAACGAATATTCAAGCATATACTATTTCATGTCAGAATGTAATCATACAATTTGGTGGTAATTATTTTTACAGTCTATGCAATTTTCTTTAATCATTCGCAAAGGCATAAGGGCCCCATTTCAAAATAAATTACAAAAAAATATTCGCCATAATCTTTGCTTTACCCCTGAATGTACTAACAGATAGATTGAACACTCCATTGGTTTTATGCAGAGGGACTGCATGTCACGCCAGCAACTTGTTGATTTTGTTCATGAACAATTGAGTACAGTAAGTTCATTATGATTCGTGAAGATTTTGAGCATGTTTTATTCGATTTGAATGTTCAAATTCCAAGTTTAGCTGTTTATCGTAAATATGAACACGTTTTCCCTAAATGTCGATGATTGAAATTCTTTATTTTGCTTACGAACAATGGTGCAAGTGTTTACCTCCGTATCGTTGCTGCTATGTAAATGTTTTTTCGTTTGAAGGCGAGGTATTTCATTGCTTTCAGTGCCAAGATGAGTACTTAGTTTGATACAGAAAAGATAGTTTAGCATTTTATTTTACAAAAACTCTTAAATGAGACGGTCTCATGGCAAGACCATCTCTATTGGGCTGACCCATCTACATTTAGTGATCGCTTATAATTTTAGAATGATGAATTAGAGAAGTGGGTTAATTATTTGGCACCATCTCATGGTTAGACGATCTAATTCAAGACGAGCTATTTGGTTTATAGAGTTGATGGTAAATTTTTTGAAAATTCCTACATGTCAATGTTATTTGTTATCCAAATCGATTAAGAGTAATGACTATCGACACTATATCTCGAAATGTTTGTTTGTGCATTCTTTCTGTTCTTGGACGACGATGGATGCAATTAAATCTCGAGTAAATTATCTGACACAAATGTCCGAACTTTGCAGGATACGAAACTGTTTACAGTGTGCTCGATAGATGTTTGGCTCCTTGAAGTGCTGCCGGTGAAGGATCCGACAACAATACAGTCATGGCTTCATCATTACACGAAAGAAAGCGGATCGTCCAAGTTAAGTACTCGGATAATCGGTGGACGAGATCATATTCAAACTTAAGGTGAATCTTACAGAAGTAAATAAACATAATACAACCAAATTTTTACAGATCCATCTTATATTAAGAAAACACTTTAGAAACCCATTTTTTTGATTCAAAGTGCCTTTATTTTAGGATATTTGTGAAGCTAAACCAACACACCACACATATGTTTAGCTACATATAACTTTGTTGTACATATACACTTAAATTTGCACATTCAATAGTTTATGAAGTGTTAAAAGAAGTATCATCTTGGTTCTGAGATACTTACAGATATGTTCAGTGGAGAAATGTTACTATTAATGACAGGTATAATGATAGGAGGAAATTAAATGATATGGTTATGAAATGTTTTGGTGGGTATAGTTACGAAATTGAAGATTTACAAAACATACTCTGTAGTGTAAAAGAGAAACGTAAAACCACCGCATTGTCGGCGTTTGTATATAGTGGCTAACAATGCTAGTTGTTTTGTTGTATACATAGAAATTGATAACTTAATGCAAATTTATATTTTTTTGATTATTATGCACTTTTAAATGAAGTTACGGATAACATTTACTAGCAAGGTTCGATCAAAATTAAGCTTTTTATTATCACTAATAAGTGTATAACAATTGTAAAATTATGTACGTCCAATTCTCCAATTCTTACCCTAGGTGGGAGCCCCTCAACAGCGTTGGGAGAATGAATGAAGTGTACTATTGACAATGTTAGCAATTTTATGTATATAACGATCACTTGCTAAACACCTCTATAAATATTTAGAATACAAACTACTTTGATCACATAATGCTCTAATAAATCCAAATTCCAACATACTAAAAGCAATATTTTCCATTCCTCGTAGTCATAGGATTGTCCATGCCAAGTACATAATAACTTTAATCAAAGATAATTCAAAATTAACAAAACTCCGATCGTTGTATATGAGATATGACAATTCTGAACATCCTCTTTCACATCACTGTTTAACACAACCTTCAACAAGAGAGTCTTGCAATCTGTGGTAATTTGAGATAGAAATGAATTTCATGTAGTTGATGATAATTCTAAAGTTGGTGTCTACTGCATTATCACATTAATCTCTACCAACGAATTAATTACAAACCAAACTTTATATTTTAATCATATTCAAAAAGCTTGAAACGGACAAATTTAACCCCAAAGCTATGCTTTTTTAGAAAGAGAGGAGAGAAATGGAGAGGGGGAGAGGTATTTGGTTTGCATTTTTCATTGAAATTTGGATTTATCAAGGTTTATTTTGGGAAAATAATCTAAAATAGAACTATAAAACATGACAAAAAACATCAGTCATCCAATCATACTACAATCGACATAATCATGACATCTCTCTTTCTCTCTCATCCGACCGGCGCCGCCACCACGACAACAACCACATTCAAAAATTTCTCCTCCCGCCACCACCATTTTTACCCCAATTTCTCCCTTCTTCATCTTCCAAACCCTAACCGCCATCATTTCTCCATTGTTCAAGCTACAGTTTTCTCTAAAGAAGAAACAAGTACTAAGAAACCTATTACTTCTTCGCCTTCTTCTTTGAAACTCGTTTCCACCGATTCTCTTCAGTATGAGAGCGGTTACCTTGGCGCTGTTCCTGATTCTTCGTCATCGGATTCAGAAGTGGTGTCTGCCGCCTCTATGGAGTATTTGACGAATATTTTGTTGTCCAAAGTTTACGATGTTGCTGTTGAGTCGCCATTGCAGCTCGCTGAGAAATTATCTGAGAGGTTAGGTACTAATGTTTGGCTTAAAAGAGAAGATTTACAGCCGGTATTGCGATTTCTCTGTTTTCTTCTTCTTCTTTTTTTTTAATTGAGTCTGAATTTTCTTCTGTTTGCGATTTTGGAAGATTATTTGTTGTATAGTCTTTAGGTTAAGTTTTTGTTTTGTGTTGTTTGTTAGGGAAAATTGACGATTGTATAGTATGTTTGAGCGAGTTAGATTTTGAATTGGTTTTAAAAATTTGTGGATAATTTTAAATGATTTTTTAAGTTGTGTTTTTTTTGATAGCCTTTTTAAAGTTTTGTTTTGACAGACGAAAAGTTGATGTTCATAAATTTTAATTGAGGATTCTTAGTAGTTGAATTAGTTGAGAATGAGTTGGTTGAAATGAAATCTTTAAATGTAAATTTGTTCTCTCTTGTTAGTAGGAGTATTGATGAATATGTCTGTAGATGTAGTTGATTTTGATAGTGAGTTGCCAACATGTTTTAAAGAGATATGCATGATGATTAGATTTATAAAAACGTTTGAAGCGTATTCTTATTCTAGCGTATTTTTATGCATGATAATGATTAGAGATATGCATGATGATTAGATTTATACGATTTTGCAATTAACACTTTGATGATGCCAATTTAATTTTTGGCTTGATTTGAGCCATTGAAAACTAAGATCTGCTAATAGAGTTGGATTATGGACTTGAGAGAAAACTTCATCCTTGAAGTTTGTGGGCTGATTAGATTATAAAAAAGGAGTTAGAAACTTCAATTTTCTGAATACTTTATTCTTAGGGACATGGGAGATTAATATTAACTATCAAGACATGAATAGTAAGGATGCAGAAAAGGTTAAGCTCTTAGCACTTTAGATTTAGTAAGTTACTATATTCTTGTGTCTTGATATTAGTTTGTGAAATCGATTTTTTTTTGTTAGTCTAGAGTTCCTCAACGGGAGTGGAGACAACGATGTAATGAAAACGGTATATTTTTTTGGACGACTCAACTCAAGTCGGTTTTGCAGAAAAGCTCTTAGCACTTTAGATTTAGTAATTTACTATATCCTTGGTGGTTGATATTGTGGAGGTGTGTTGAGGAAGAGATGTTTAGGAGACTCAACTCAAGTTGGATATTGCTGTTATTTGTGTCTTTGAGTCCTATGCTTAATAGGTGAGTGCGCTATAAAGTAATATCATCCTAGGTTGATGACTGTAAGGGTTTTGGATTTGGCAAGTTAATTTGCTGTAGAAGTTTGAATTATTGTAAGTTATTAGGGAGTCTGAGTAGCTACTACGTTTTTACTTCTCTGTGCTAGTTCTATTTACCTGGAATTTGATTTTTAATTAGTTAGTCTTAAATAATCTAAGTCTTGATGTATGTACTATGTAGAGGTATGATGGCTACCATAATCTTATACCATTATTAAGAGTTAAATAGCATATGTAACTCATTATTCAATATAATGAGCATTGTGAATTTGAGTTCGACTTTGTATTTTGTTAGAAACAAATGAAAGCCTTTGAGACAAGGTGGAGAGATTCCAAATTCGATCAAACCTTTGAGAGCTAGGACTGGTAGTTGTAACTATCAAAGATAAATAGTTTAGAAGGTGTAATCGTACTAAAAGTATTTGGGAGTTTTTGTCAAATTGAGTAGATTTGCAACATGATAAATTCATATCTTTACCATCTGTTTTCATTCAATCTAAAATTTTACCTAATGGATTGTGGATTATTATAACTGTATCGATGCATATCCTCACTTGTACATATTGTTTTCAAACTTAAAGAAGCCTAAACACAGAACGTACCTCAATTTTCTTGTAAGAGTTCATACTTTGAACTTTAACTTCATAACAAATCAATTTTTAGCTCACAATTAAGGAGGATGTACTACAGTGGGTGATCCTTGTAAACCTTGTGTGTTCTTTTTTTGACTGCTTTCATTTCATTCGTTTTGCTTGGTCAATTTATTTTCTTGTTTCATACTTCACCTATAAACACATAAAACTGATCTTGTGTGTGTTTCTTCCACAAATGGTTTAGATTTTGAAGATTCTGGACATTTTAATTTGCAGGTTTTTTCATTTAAGTTGCGGGGTGCTTACAATATGATGGTAAAGCTTCCTAAGGAGCAATTGGAAAGAGGGGTTATATGTTCATCAGCTGGGAATCATGCACAGGGGGTGGCTTTGTCTGCCAAGAGACTTGGGTGTGATGCTGTGATTGCTATGCCTGTGACTACACCAGAAATAAAGGTTAGATTCTTTGAGAGGATATATATGTGCCAAATATAATAAGACCTTATCTATGAATGAGGTAAAGATTGAAACTGATTTTTTTATATTCAATCCAGTGGAAATCTGTTGAGAGGCTGGGTGCCACTGTTGTGCTTGTGGGTGATTCATATGATGAGGCACAAGCATATGCAAAGAATAGGGCTGAAGAGGAGGGTCGGACATTTATACCTCCATTTGACCATCCAGATGTCATTATGGGGCAAGGGACTGTAGGCATGGAGATTGTGAGCCAAACTAAAGGCCGTCCATTGCACGCGATCTTTGTTCCCGTAGGTGGTGGTGGACTCATAGCGGGTATTGCTGCTTATGTGAAGAGAGTTAAACCAGAGGTTGGTTTATTTCTTTACAACTTTTTATGTCCGGTGTCTGCCAGTCAAGTATGTTGTTGTAGGCTTGTAGCCTTTTTGCCCTTTGCTTACTCAATTATTTTCAGGGAAAAGTTTGTGCTTTCCTTTTTCCCCTTTGATTTTTAAAGAAATATGATGTGTTTATTCTTATGTTATGTTTCTGTCACCAGCAAAGTTATTTCATGACTGATGATGCTACCCACCAAACTACTTGGTACAATAACCTTTTGTTGCCCTGAAACATGTAAATATTGATAATTTTGGCTGAAGTTGAATCTGATGAATTGAATTAGCTGAATAACCAAACATTGGAGTATTAATAACTATTGAATAGTGAGATAATGAGATTTGCAAAGTTGTATTTATTGAACTATTGGATTGAGCTCTAGGTTTCTAATTCTAAGGAACTAATGTATAACACACTCATTCGTAATTGTTCTGTTTTCCTGATAAAATACTTAGGAGGATGGAGATGATTTTGTAGAATAAAGAGTACAACCACAATTTAGTGTACATCACTAGAAACTTTATTCCCAAGCCCTTTGGAATTTATCTGTCAGGCCTACAAAGAATGTCATAGCTGGTCTGAGTGATGGGTTTGGTGAACTGGACATGTCCATGTTTTTATGGGACCATTCCATCAACTGTTTATTTGCTCATATTTAGTATCGATTTAAAAAGAGTGATGGGGATTACAAATTTACAATAGTGTTTTGCCTGCTTTTCTGTGCAGTCCTATCAGAGTTTAACTCGTTTACCTGTTCTGCATCTTTTCCACTTTACTTTTGCCTTTAATGACTTTCTTCTGATCCTCCTGTGGTGACTGGTGATGGTAATTACCTTCAGTTCATATGATAAATGTGCTGTTTTTTTTTTCAGGTCAAAATTATAGGGGTGGAACCATCTGATGCCAATGCAATGGCTCTGTCGTTACATCATGGGGAAAGAATTATGCTGGATAAAGTTGGAGGGTTTGCGGATGGTGTAGCTGTTAAAGTGGTCGGGGAGGAAACTTTTCGGATATGCAAGGAATCGATAGATGGTGTTGTTCTTGTTAATCGTGATGCTATTTGTGCCTCCATAAAGGCAAGTACCAAAGCTTAATACACAAGTTGCATTGATCATCTTTCCTATTTGTTTACTGCTAGTTCTAGATAAATATTTCTACCATCCTTCTTATTTAGTATTCTGTTTGAATTTTGAGGAATCCATGTCTTTTGTAATTGGTGAGTCATTTGTTTGGGAGTGACAGAAGCGACCATTTCATTGCTCTTGGATCTAGTTGTTGATTGTACAGCTAGATTAGAGACATGCTTACCAGAATTTAGCCTTCATCATCTGGAGTTAAAAAGGGTCCCATTTTAGTCGTTCTGGTTACCTGATTTCTTCTGTGCTTTCATTATAATGTGATTTTACTTTTGTATACCTTTACCTTGTGTGTTTACCAGAATTTAGCCTTTATCTTGTGTTTTTTAGAATTCAGCCAGGAAAGTAGTGCCAATTTTCTCTCATTACTGCTAATAGTATGCCTTGTTTTTTATATTGATTTACTAACTTTTTGCAAATATAGCTACCATAACTGATATATGTTTTCTTGCTTTCAGAACATGTTCGAGGAGAAACGGAATATATTAGAACCTGCTGGGGCTCTTGCTCTTGCTGGTGCAGAAGCTTATTGCAAATATTATGGCATAAAGAATGAAAATGTTGTTGTAATTACCAGCGGGGCAAATATGAACTTTGATAGGCTGAGATTAGTCACTGAACTTGCGGATGTTGGTCGGCAGCGAGAAGCTGTGCTTGCAACTTTTATGCCTGAAGAACCTGGTAGTTTCAAGAAATTTTCTGAGATGGTATTTTACTCATTTGTTTGATCACCTTATCGGAATTGAATTCGTTGGTCCATTTATCCGTATAAGAAGTTTGGTTTTGCAGGTGGGACCAATGAACATTACGGAATTTAAATACAGATTTAACTCCGCAAAAAAGGAGGCTTTAGTTCTTTACAGGTAAGCACTTTTGAACTCAGCCCATAGGGTAAAAATGTTCGCGATCGTGGTATCAGAACGCTGATAAGGTAACGGGAGTGGTACGGTTATCATAGCGCCTAAATATTGGTCGAAACTCAAAACACAGTTTTTTTTTCCAACTTTAAAACGTAGGAAATATCGGTTTGATTATTTTGAAAAGCTTTACAACGCAGCTGAAGCAATGCGGTGTGGCCTTTTTTTTACTCTGAATCAGCCCTAATATCACATTATCTGATTTTTGCATCTTTAAATACCCAATTATCATGTCAAATGTCAATTGTCTTCTAAATTGCTTTAAATACCCAATTCCTGACATTCTGTTTTAGTATCGATTATAGAACTTATTGTGCACTTGACAAGTCTTTATTTGAGTTTTTAGAGAAGCTGTGCAGAGTAATACTTAAATGAAAAGAGTTTTTTTTTTTTTTTTTTTTTTATAATTAAATACTTGGTAATTGCTTGTTCATGTGTAATAAACATTGAATGTCTGTGGGAATGATTGGGCGTTATGACGGGTGCTGGGGTACGTTAGATGGTGTACTCCATGTTTTAACTGGTAAATTAGCCTTTAATTAGCCCCTAAAAAAGGATTTGAATGTGGATACTCGCTAGTTCCTGATATGCCTTTTTTCTTGGTTGTTTGGAGATGGATAAAAACAATTTAATTATAACGTGCGTCTTATTATTAGAACGAGTTTTGAACCTTCTTTTTGTCTGCTTACTTTTATCGATGCAGTGTTGGCCTACATACTGTTTCTGAACTTGAAGCAATGAAGGACCGCATGGAATCTTCCAAGCTTCGAACTATTAACTTGACAAACAATGATTTAGTTAAAGATCATTTACGGCATTTGGTAAGCATCTCATTTTTGTGTTATTATGCTTTTGGAGTACTTGTTTTCCCTATTTTGAGCAAGGTGGTCATTGTGATCTTCATAGTTTAGAATATCTAGCATCAAGGGAAAAAAGAAGTTACAGTTGAGGCCCTTGTCACTAGCCAAATACCTTCTTTTTTCTAGGGTCGATGGGTTTGGCCCATAAGCCTTGGGAAAATGTTAGGTCGATAGTTGTGTTCTTTTCTTCATCTTATTTGCACTAAACAATATACTCCAGCATACACTCATTTATAAAGCATATATTGTTAAAAGATTTCTTATTACCGATTTAACTTGGAAATCCCTTATGGTATGTTTGGCAACTTGAAATTCATTTCCAAATGTTGAATTGAGTCAAACACTACGTTTTGCAAATCTTGAATTTGAAAATGTGAAATTGAGACATTCCATGAAATTGCATCAACAATGTAAAATTTGGTCAAATATCAAAATTTGCAAATTCCAAATATAATATAGGTGTCATTTACAATTCTTAAATTTGAATACCAAAATTAAATTTCTTATTTTCAAATGAATTCTATGTTACCAAACACTACTTTACAGAATTTTGTTTAAGCACAAAAGTATTGTTTTCACTCAATGACTACCTTTGGGCTTTAATTTGTTTCTTCTTTTTATTCCTATTCGACGAATGAAGAATCATTGTTACAAGTGATCCCTCACATCGAATTGTTTTGGTTCATGTAGCTGACTCCATATTTGGGGATTTAGCCTTTAGCATTGTCTTGCATTCTCATGAATAAAATGTGTGCTTAATGCTTATACATGTTTTTATCATTGTAAGTTGTCCTTCGTTAGCTGGCTGTCTTATTGTGAGCTGACTGCAGGGAGGGAGGGAGGGATGGGACTTGGGGGAGAGGTATTTTGGCAAAGGTGCTTGCTTACATTTAATATTTCACACTTTACTAGCTAGTAGCTTGCATTATTTAAGACTATCATTTTTCCTACACGTCCGTATAATGTTTATGTTCATTCTGGTTTTGCATTTGGTTTTTGTAATATGTTATTGTGCACTAATTATACTGGTTAAAAACTGTAGCCGTTGCTATAAGACTTTTTGTTGTTTCAAACCTTGATTGGTTATTTTGCAGATGGGAGGCCGATCATATGTCCAAGATGAAGTTCTTTGTAGGTTTGTCTTTCCAGAAAGACCTGGAGCTTTAATGAACTTCTTAGATGTGTTTAGCCCACGATGGAATATCAGTTTGTTCCATTACCGCGCGCAAGTGAGTTTTGAGTTTTTGAATAGTTATTTTCTTACATTTATTACGTTATCGATTCATACTAAAAATTTATTAATGCCTCTAGGGTGAAACCGGAGCCAATGTATTAGTTGGCATCCAAGTTTCTTCGTCCGAGATGGATGAGTTTCGGCAGCGGGCTGATAGACTTGGATATATGTATGCTATAGAGAGTGACAATGAGGTCTATGATGTTTTGATGCGTTGAAGAGAAACTAAATGATATATAAAGTAAATTAGAAGATTTATGTTGGCGTCAACAAGTATGTCTGAAAAATAAATATGGGTCTGCCAAGTTATTGGGTAAACTAGCTAGTAGCTACTATTCGTGAAGCTTTTTTCAAGGCGTAAAAATTTATAGAAATTTGCTTTTGCCAGAAAGTCCTGCAACATTTATTTATTGCACTCGTCTTCAATGCAACTTCAGAAAAGCAGATTATTCATTGACTTTCATCAGGCATAATATTTAAATAAGATTAAATCTACAATAAAAATGACTACTAACAATCAAGAACAAATTTATTGATTGGGATCAAAAGTGATGATACAGAAAGAAGCTCACTCAATTACCAACAATTAAACTACTACTAAAATGAAAAAGAAATAGTCTAGTAGAGAGTACTTATGCTTTGAGTTGTAATGGTAATAGAAGTTTGATTCTCATCATGTATACCACCTATAGAAAGAATAAATTACATTTTAAGAGCAAAAATTTTAAAATAAAAAACTAATTAGAAAAAACCAGACTCTTATTATTAGCGCATAATTAATAGTTAACACTTAAAACTAATGAGGAAAAACCGACTCTTAACATTAGTGCATAATAAATAGATAACACTTACTGCAACCAAGTCCGGTGACATTCCTTGCACTGATGCACATTAACAAATGCAATTTTCTCAATTTGATCAAAGCAAAAAATAGCCAACATTACGAGTTAATATAGGATGTGCCGCATAGTGTTTAATAAAGTGGGGGTTTAATTTGATTTTTTTTTTATCTACATAATAATTATTTTTGATATAATACATAGTTCTGTCATTAATTTTTATCAACAAATGAGTATTCACTCTATGAAAAACTCGAATCATATTTTAAAATAATCAACATAAGGTTGCTTAAATTCAACTCTTGAAAGTTGAAATCATGCATAGGCAAGAGTCTAGCTGACTTATGCATGAGTCTAGCTGACAACCACTTAAATGTTATGAGATATGTTAAAATTTTGTTTCAAAAGAGGGTTAATCATTAATTAAAAAACAAACCATAGTAGACTTAGCATATGAAATCGAGAGCATATCAAAGCTCACAAAATAATGTGAATATATATTCCACAGTTGACACAGTAAACAACTACTCCATCGGTCCATCCCCTTCATTTGGTTACATTCTATCTTCTAATATGACTATATGAAAGCTTTTGATGAGAATGTTGCAAAATAAGTGAGACAGACTCACGAACATTACAACAAAAAGAGTTTATTGTTTTAAGACAATTCACGGCAGATTCCCGAGGGCAAAATATCTCATCTACAAGCACCTTCTATTAATTAAGCTTGTAAATATTTACTTAACTCCCCATTTAAAGGTTTGAAAAGTATACGACCTAAAAAGGTTATTATTGATTGATTTTAATAGCAAACATCACATGCAATCCAATCAATATAAAGAAAAAGTACACATAATATAACGAACCATTTTACTGTAGTCAATTACAAACCAAAATCAACGAACTATTATTTTGGCCCCAACGTAAATAAACACAATGTTATACAATATTCTGAAATCCCAATGTTATCAATAACTCCAGCCTAGGTAGAGTTCAACGTATCAAATGCACACTACTTTACCCTTGTTAATGAAAGCAAAAATAAGTGTTTAGGAATGACCCTTCGTAGTCCATTATAATCAAAAAATAAAGAACTATAAATCATTAGTCTCATCGAGAATAGGTATGATAGACACAATACTAAACCTTATAACAAATAAAAACAATTTTTTTTTTAAAAAAAAAAAAAAACTTGCCTCTGAAATCTGAAATTAAAGAGTGTGCAATAAACAGGTATCCTGCAGGTAGTTACTCCCATTTGACAAGTATCCAACCTATGCAGCTCTTCATATTCAGAATACTTTAATACCACCTCACCAGCCCTCCTCTCCTTTCCTTTCTTCTTCTCTTTTAACCCTTTTCAAAGTTTTCATCTGTTTTCACTCTTCCTCTCCTTTTTTCCACTCTTAGTTGACAGAAAGAAAGAAAATGGAGTTTACAACAACAAAAGTGTGCATTTGTACATTTTTTCTTGCTGTTTTAGCATCTCAAAAGAGTAAAGGGGAACCATTAGTACCAATACTCTGTATATTTGGGGATTCAGTTGCTGATACTGGTAACAACAATGGCCTCTACACTCTTATTAAAGCCAATTTCCCTCCTTATGGAAGAGATTTTGTCACCCACCAGCCTACTGGCAGGTTTTCCAATGGTAAAACTGCCATTGATTTTACTGGTAATACACTCACTTTTCGCCTACTCATTTCTTCTATGCGCGCTTATGCCTAGCCTAGTTGTAATTTGCTTTAGTGCACTCTACCTAGTGTTACTTGTCAAGGAACCAACTCAACCAAAAGCTTAAGCTGATGGTTGAGGCCCCAAGATTTGTTATATACTCTAACACGCCCCCTCACACGAGAGCCCTTTAGGCTAGAAGTGTGGATGCAACACAGGCCCTCCTCATACCTGGTGCTAAATATTCCACTTTTTAAATGAGGGGTGGTTGAGATTCGAACCTGTGACCTCTTGTCACACTGGCTCTGATACCATGTCAAGGAACCAACTCAACCAAAAGCTTAAGGCCTTAAGCTGATGGATGGTTGAGGCCCCAAGATTTGTTATATACCCTAACATTACTAAATAAGCCTAAAAGTGTACCATTGCAATCATAAGTTGGAGGGAATTCGCAACTTATGCAATTAGCTAACAATGGCACGCTCATGGCCAAACATAGTGCAAAAACGGGGTAGTGGTCTTAGTGATGCGCTAACTAAAGTGATGTGGTTATCGTAACTCTAAATATTGGCCGAAAGCATGTTATATCCCTCAAAACGACCCAAATGCGAGTTTTTTTTTTAATCTTTTCTATGTGGGGAAAATTGGGTTGGGTTTTTCTAAAACCTTTGCAACACGGCTAATATGATACGATGTTGCCTTGTTTTTGCACTACGTGACCAAATAACAAAGCTAAATATTTTATTTTTCTTCTCTTTTTTTTGTTTTGGTAGCGGAGAATCTGGGCTTTTCAGCATATCCAGCAGCTTACCTAAGCCGAGCAGCAAGAGGAAAGAACCTTCTAATAGGTGCTAACTTTGCTTCAGCTGGTTGTGGTTACAATGAGAGAACAGCTACCTTATATGTAAGTTTGTAAATTATATGCACACATGCAATAGCTTTATAATTTGAATTTTCTGAATATAGAGTTTTTTTTTCTTGGCTGTTTATAGAGAGCTATACCGATATCACAACAGTTAGCATACTACAAGGATTACCAGAGTAAGGTGGTGAAAATGGTGGGGAATGACAGAGCAAAGGGAATGTTCTCTGGTGGGATTCATATTCTGAGTGCAGGATCAAGTGATTATCTTCAGAATTACTACATTAATCCAGTGTTATACAGACAGTATACAACTGATCAGTATTCTGATATTCTCATGACTTCTTTCAGTAATTTTGTTCAGGTTTCTCTTCAACTTTTCCTTTATTTTCCAATTTATATGATGAATTAAGTTTTTAGATTTTGTAAAATTTATTTGGAAAATTTGCCAAGAATAATCCCAACTATCACCCATTGGCCATAAATAATCCTAACTATTGATTATTTTTTAATAATCCTAACTATTGATAACGTTTGCTGAAAACAGTCCCATTTGGTTTTCAACCGGCTGTAGCAGGTTAAGTTAAGCAATTTTACCTGATTTGATGAAGGAAACTTAAAAAAAAAGGTTAAAAAATTACTTAACATACTACAGCCGGTGGAAAAACAAATGAGACTATTTTCAGCAAACTTCATCAATAGTTAGGATTATTCAAAAATAATCAATAGTTGGGATTATTTCTGGCCAACAGGTGATAGTTGGGATTATTCTTGACAAATTTTCCAATTTATTTCTATTTTATATCTGGAAAACATATAAGATAACCTTACTGATACCTAAGTAAACCTTTGTCCACTTGAATTTGCATCAAGTACCATATGTTGCTTTATTACACTGTTTCTAAGTTTTAGGTAGAATAACACAAGATAATTGAAATGTTCAGATGGAATGAAAAGGACGATTAACTGTGTGGACGACAATTGAAAATAGGGTGTAGGGTCATTTTTAAAAAAGAAAAATGTAGCAAATAAAGTAAAATGGACAATGTTAAGGT
This sequence comes from Amaranthus palmeri, assembly GCA_019776075.1. Taxonomy (NCBI): domain Eukaryota; kingdom Viridiplantae; phylum Streptophyta; class Magnoliopsida; order Caryophyllales; family Amaranthaceae; genus Amaranthus; species Amaranthus palmeri. The sequence goes on along the minus strand of JAAKBH010000271.1, from coordinate 1,428,462 downwards.
TCTACCTTTCTGATTATGTATCTAAGTTAACACAGTAATGAATAATGATGTACTTTTATATACAGACACTATATGGGCTTGGAGTAAGGAGGATAGGAGTAACAAGCTTACCACCAATGGGGTGTTTGCCAGCAGCCATTACCCTTTTTGGAGGAGGAACTAATCAATGCGTCGAAAGACTGAACAAGGATGCTCTCTCTTTTAACAGTAAATTAAATGGCGTGGCGCAGAGCTTGCAGACAAAACTTGCTGATTTGAAATTGGTGGTCTTCGACATTTATCAGCCTCTTCTAGACATGATATCACATCCCATAGAAAATGGTAAGTTTTCTGCGACCTACATTTGAGTTATGATTAGGTTATTTCCTCATTAATTCCAGAAAACTGATCAAAAAATTGAAAACTGGTTACACAATTTTGTGAACTAGTTCCAAATACCGGCTAGATAAAACTAGGTAATGCCAAGAAACTTCTAGGCATTCAAAGATCTCTTTTGAACATAGGATTGGACCCCATGACTTCCTATGCTCTACATAACCATATTACATGAAAGTTTTAATGCAAAGTATTTAATGCAGGGTTCTTCGAAGCGAGAAAAGCTTGCTGTGGAACCGGGACAATAGAGACATCCTTGCTTTGCAATGAAAGGTCAGTTGGGACATGCTCCAATGCCACACAGTATGTATTCTGGGATGGGTTTCATCCCTCTGAAGCTGCAAACAACGCATTGGCCGGTGCTCTCCTAGCTCAAGGCTTTCCGTTGATTGGTTAAGTCATCATCAAAATACTAGCTTTTCCAGAAGACGTGATTTAAGTTACTCTGCATCTCTAGCAGTTGTTACAGCTTCACAGGAGAGTAAATTTGGGTACTAGTTTTGCTCCTAGTAGACCTCATGTAGTTTAGTAAGAGTTCAGTAGTACAAGCTGTTTCCTAGAAATTTAGTATTTGATAAAACACCAGCTTATAGCTAAGACTAAATCTATTAGATCCGTAATTGACTTAGATTGTTCTAAGCTTCACAGCCTATGGTTATCATTATTACAATCACCTTTTATCCTTATCAATTTCTTTGTAATTCTAAAAACTTGATGATTACGGCCACAAAAGTCCAGTCACTACATGCAATGCTGCAAGACCATAGAGGCAAAGACTTATAGAGCTTGTATTACTCTAAAAACCTCAAAACGATGACATAATAGGTATCTATCTGCAACTTATATACTCCAAAATCATTTAATGTCATGAACAACTAATATAATAAGTATAATAGATTTACTTCCAAACCCTAATGAGAAATAACATCCAGTCATCCACAAGCGTTCCCCTGCATCGGACAACAAAGAACATAGGAATGACTTATATACCATTAATCACTTAACATTACCGTATTCAAGAATTTTGGTGATTACTATCAAGACAAAGCCATCAACATTAAACAATAACCAGAGCATCATGTCCTTGGATAACTGATTTCAAAGTATAAATTGCTCTACGTCCCTGACAGCATAATGAGCCTACTTTAAGGTGCATTTTCCAATTTTCAAATTGAAACTTAAGCAACAATTTGAGTTGATTAAGCTATCATTATTACAAGATATTAAAATCAGAAGAAATAATACAGATTAACAGCAAATCAAGTGACATAATCAAGAAATTAGAAAACTATATCGATTGATTGAATTACAGTTAATTAGATGAAATACCTAGATAAAAAGCAGAAGTACTAGCTCGCGTAGAAAAATTAGGAGTTCTCTTTCATGGACGACCTCTTCAATAATGATCCTCGCAGGAAAACCTACTAAATTTAAACTCATTAGTTAGATTAAATTATATACTGAAATTTCGATTTGCAGTAAAAGATCGAAAAAACGGTGGAGAGAGGAATAACTACAGTACCTGAAGCTTCCTTACTTCCTAAGATCATACATGGCGATCATGCGATCATGTCAACGGTAAACAACTTTCTAATTTCACCAATTCTACTCTTATGACCTCCATTACTTAAATTTTGCGATGCAAAATCTCTAAATTTGATTTGATTATGTTTGATAGATAAAACATGAATTGTCAAGGAAAAATATTGTGGATTTTCAAGAAGATTGAACGAAAGTTGTCAATGCTTTACGTAAAATTGCTTAAATAATACCTATGGCTATAAATACGTCTTATGTTGTATGATCATTCATTTATATATAATTTTCTCTCCCTAGACGCGGGTTGTTCAAATTCCAACACAGACCTAACGACTTAATATTTATCTGATATTATAATTAAACAAGCATGAAATATATCGTCATTCGATGGTAATGAAACTCTAATCATTAAAAAGTTTTTTAACATAATTTTTCATTATTGTCTAATATCTCATTTTTAAATGGGAATATATTAAATTAAAATAAAAGCATGAAATATATCGTCATTTCCAAACACCCTAACATGTATTTCGAAACCAGTGATTGAGAGCTACAATCATGAAAATGCTCCATAAGAGCACAAAAAATGTTGCTAACAGTATATTGAAGTATCAATAAATACAATTACATGTCTAATTTTTATTTACTATGACATTAACCGTCGTCCGAAACTTCGAAAAGAGATCACATTGTGCTTTGGAACCGAACCGCTCACAGCTAACGCTTTCAGAGTTCATAGTCTAAACCAGCTCCGTATTTCCAACTATCGAGATATCGTTTCCATTGAAACTTCATTTTGGAAGGGAACATTTCGATTGAGGGCCTATGAGTAGTCATCAAGATAATGCGATTAGTGGGTGCAATACGATTGATGTCGAACCTCATCAGTTCGGTTAGAGCAATAAGTAACAAGTACTCGTAAGAGCAAATAGAACGACTACTTGTGAGAGTAAAAATGAAATTTACCTAACTAAAGGATCTACGAAGGTCGAGAGAAATGTGTAGTAACCAAGCATTACAAAATGGCCGGACCAGTCGATTAGTACAGGAACTCCAACCTGAAAACAGAATGTTGACAAGATTTCGACTATTTAGGCATGTTTGTGTAGTTTCGATAAGTCATTAAAATAATTGAAATACAGCTATTACGCAAGATGAAGACTTATAAAACAAAAACAAAAATGCTAAAACCTTAATCTGAAAAGATTGGGGTCGGCTACTTGAACCAATAGAACAGATCTAGTGGTCGTCTAGGGAACACCTCCATGAGCATTGATTACTATCGAGACTCGAGGGTCAACATGATCAAGGGATTGCTCATAAAATTACCTGTTTGAATATGGAAGGAATAATTTGAGGTTTAGTAAGCATGACTAAACCTAGTGTTTTCACAAGAGGTCCAAATTGAATAACATCCTGCAAAATGACGATAACAACATTTTATTACTCCAATGCCATTAAGTGGGTCCCACCAAGGCAGGACTTGGGGGTCGAAGATACGCTACCTTACCCTTGTTAGTGATAACAAAGAGATTGTTTTCGATTGACCCTTTGTAGCACATAAATAAGAAATGTGCATGATTTAATGTAAATAACAGATACTAGTAGAATGAGAACTAAAATGAAAGTAACCTGAAGAAATGGTCTAAGAACAGGATCACCCAGCTTCTGCAAATTTTTATCCAATGAGCAGGATATAAATGCATTTAACAAAACATTGCTAGATAACACTTTATAAATATAGTTCTCAAAAAGAAACTGGGCCGGCCCTGCGACTTGAGAGGCCCAAGACGAAACATTAATTATGGCACCCTAACTATTAAATATTAAAGCGTCATTTTTCTAATTTTTTGGATGGGCCTGGGGAACAAGCCCCTCTTGCCTCCTTAAGAGGGCTAGCCCTGATAAGAAAATGAAACACCTTGTGATCTATTTGGTGCACCAAAAACCATTTTATAAGGTAATTACTTGCAAGTTGCATGATGAATGAGAAAAAAATAGACGGTTGATGATAAATTTGTTATTGGGCTTGTACCCGACAAGATCCGCACAAGAGGAGAGTTGACTGAACACAAGCCCGATGAGGTTCCATCCTTAAATTAGTTGGTAATAGGAGTAACCCATCAAGCTTGTATGTTAGTCTGATCACATGTGAGTTATTTTTCCAGCGGTTTATTCCAAAAATTATGTAAGCTTTACCTCCATACTCTGAAAATTGGCATGAAGAAGCTCATTGATAAAAGAAGGCGGCACATCAGTCTCTTGCTTGGCTGACATTGCCTTTTGAAATAGCCAAGAAGCACTTAGATTGGGCTGCACATACATATTTCTGTTAAAAAATGCTAAAAACTGTCAAAAATTGAATATTATTACACAAATTGTTGTATGAGATGGTCTAAACGCGTCTATTACACGGGTTAAATAGCCCATCTCATACATATTATGAGTATATAGACCCCTTGTTTGAGGTCGTCTCATTAAGAGACAGTCTTTCACAAGAGTAGCTCAAATTATTATGGTGCTCAATACCACCAACCAAATATGGATTCAGCAAAGCCAAGCTGTTTGAGTCCAGAAAATTTCCCTCAATAGCTTCACGAATTCCTGAAAACACAGGCCGAAAATTAAACAAGAAATACATTTTCAAAAATTTAACGTTTCTACGAAAAGCGAAAGCGGGCAAAGACTGTGTCATTGTCATTGCGTTCATTCTTCAAGTAAAGTTGATATTTTGAGTATTTTGTGACATATATAATCTCTCCGTCCAATTAAATTTGCTACATTAGCTATAAATAACTCTCATATAAAACATTATACCAGTGGACAATCTCCCTAGATGCCGGGTCAAGCTTCCGAAACCACCAAAAGAAACCGGGGATTGAATGCCACTAGCATCTCCAAACTGCAGAATACGATTTAAGCAACGATTCCCACCACAAAATCCATGGAAAAGTTTTGAAATATAATGTGAAACACCTGTAGAATTCGGTCAAATGCAGGTGGCAAGGGGCTACCATTTGCATTGTGGAGATGAAACAAGAAAAGACGGTGTAAGATTAGAAAACTATTCATCCATAAAAGCGTTAAATTTATATATAGACTTCGTTGAGGCTGAAACTGTAATGCGTAATGTAGCAAATTCAAAGAGACAAATGAGTATATTTGTGTAGATATATAATATCTCGGAAACAACTTTTAGGTTACCTGTCACGATAGGTAGGGAATATGCCATATACAACTCTCATAATCTCGAGATCTTCTAGGGTAACTCCCTATCAAATAAGATTCATAACACCATACATTACAATCATAAGATTACGAGAAGTTTTCGTATTGGTTTAGTTTGGGTGTAGGTGAAAAAATAAGAATGAAAAACCATCCATTATCAACTCTAGTGAGTAGAGACAGAGGTTAAAATTACTCATTTACTCTAGTATAGATGGTTAGGATCAAGAAGTAGACTTGTTGGTTAGTTTGACCAGCCGGAACACAACAACAATTCATTATCCCAATGACATTAAGCGACTTTCACCACCTAGGATGGGGTTTGGGGTCGGATATACGCAACCTTACACGTGTTAATGATAAAATTAACAAAGAGGTTGTTACAGATTGACCCTTGGTAGTAAATTTCATGTGCAACTTCACATAATACGAAGGGCACATTATCTACGAGTGTTATTTTACTTTAGTCCATTACAATCCGAAATCGGTCGATTTTCCTTGCTACTAAGCCAGCTAACATGGAGATGTTTGATAAAAACTAGTTGGTGCGGTTGTTTACTATACTTATGGCCCATCTTCACTAACCTGATAATTTGGCATCAATTCCCAATAACTTTCCAAGAGATCTTCCAGTGTAGGGCATCCTGGATGAGGGTTCATATATGTAAACATGTACGTTGTTCGATCCATAGGACCCGAACCAGCAGGAAATGCCTGCAAAACGATTACATGAAGTTGCGGATGAAAGTTCGCACAAAAACCGAACTGATCAAAACGTTAATTTCTTGAAGGAGTATATATAATTATATACCTCCCAAAATAGTTGCACATCTGCCTGACCAATTTTCGTTACAGAGGAATTGCTATAGATGACATCACTTGTAGTATTATTTGTAAAACCGCGTGCACAAGAACCAACAACAAGACAAACACCATCCGGCTTCCTTCCCTCTCTAATCTGCTAATCAATATTCAAGCCACCTTAACGATCAAGTAGAGCCTCGAACATAGTGTAAATGGATTTTGTGCTTGAAATATCGAACACAAGGGATCAAAACAGACCTGTCTTGTGATAGGAGAAAAATTCCCCATAGCATCGATGACTAGTCGTGATGATAACATCTTCTCTTCGGATAATTGCAAAACCTACATTGTGACAAATAGCACACCGGAATGACTAGCAAGGAGATACCGTATGAAGGTAGTTAAAGTTGAAGGTCGAAATCAGATTTACTGATATCTACTAAGATTACCGCTTTGTCATCATACACGCATATGCTGGAAACACTACAACCTTCTAAGATTATCCCACCGAGAGACTTGAATCGTTCCTTCATTATCTCTAGCAACTTAGCTGGCCTGCATATTTTTTTAAGGATTGGCAAAGAAAAAGAGAACAAGGCAAAAACCCGAAAAGGGAGGCCAAAAACGCAGAGGCCCCACCAAAAGCACTAATCACAACCAAACGAATCTCGTAACAAAGCATCAGTATGGACAGAGCACCCACCTTCTATATGAAGGGTTGCGCAAAGCCACTCGTCATGTGCTAGGGACAACTTTCTCTTTGTTTTAACCATCAACTCTATACTTTTTTCCTTGGTACAAAAATGTGAAGGATATTTAAATGAACATAGAATCGTCTACGTAGTGCACTACATTGAGAATAAATAAGCAAAGCACAGAAAAATTCGTCATATATCTTATGAAAATGACATTTCCATTGGTTTTCTAGCGTGGTTCTTGTGCTTCATCAAGATAAATTCTTCAAATGTGAAGGAATTGAGAAACTGAATGTCAAGAAACCAACTCAACCAAAAGTAGCAGACTCATAAATCAAAGACCATTTTGGAGTGCTTGATGTAGTATAGTAAAATAAGGCTTGTGGCACAAAAACTATATAATCCGCTATGCATTATGTACGAGATCGAAATTCAAAGTTTACACAATAGACCAGGACCAACTTACGAAATCCCAATATTTAGAATGTCCTTGACCCAAATGTCGCCCTTCTCTTCGAATCCACACCTGTTCTGCAAAATCGAAAAACAAAACATAAGAGTATCGTCAGCAGCACCGTAGTACAAGTTCATAATTTCCCGTTTTTGGTCCCATGAACAAAATCTACCATATGCACTATTAGTATGATTAAAACAGAATCAATTAACTTTTCAGAGTATGTAACAAAACAAGATCCATGCCCTCGAAGTGGTTTTGATACTAGAAAATCGAAATATCTGAAATCATTTGTCGAACCGAGCACTAATTTTCTATAAGATACAGGAAAAACTTTTGCCAAAGGATCATTGACTAGTTCATATGTGTACATTACATATTTACATGTGTTAAATCGAAATGGACTTATTGTGAATGTCAGCATATTAACGGAAAACACGAGGTGCACACACTTCATAAGTCAAGGAGATATATACCATCTCAAAACCATATGACTATGGGAAGAAGGACTCCAATAACTAATAAAGTGTGCTCACCATCTTCAATTAGTCGATGTGGGATAAATCATCCCAACAACATGACGTTCTATCAATTTATATATTCAAATTTTAGTCATGGCGGGGAGATAAGATGTAGCTGCTAGGCTGACGACAACGCATCAATTTGAAAGAACAAGATCACAAGGAAAAATCGTATAGACAACTCACAGGATTGAATTCTGCCGCTATAGCTTGTTCAATGGCATCTTCATCCAAAATGCCAACTTCCACAAGTTCCATCAACTCTTTCCTTGAAATGTTCCATTCCTGTTCCCTCTGACAATACGAACAACGCACCAATATATGTTAAAGTCCAAGAGCGAAAGTTCGTTCCAGATCCAGAACACTAGCAAAATAATCAGAATTTTGTGCTTACCCCTTGCAATATGTTTCTTTCGACGATTCCAACAGTAAGGCCTTTTGCACACAATGCAGTGGCAATGAAAATTCCCAATGTACCTCCACATACTACCACATCGAAATCGTCTACTAACTTTCCAGAAACTTCACTGCGCGTAAAAGGCCCACCAACGGTAGTAACTACCTGTGGTGGTTTATTAACTGCAAAATCAAACATGATCACTATGAAATCGAGTATATGATACAGTGTCACATGATTCACTAATCTCATTACAAATCCCAGATCAAAAAAAGCGAATAATGGTCGGTTTTGGGCTATTTCAGGGTCATTTTGAGTGAATCGCGAATTCAACAAGCAACTTTACTAGTGAATTATGTTACATTGATGTAATCATGTAATATATCGTGAGATTCTAACTATGAACTATCAGCTTAAGCCAGTGGTTCGTATGGTCCTTTTATAACATGCTATGACATTTCAAAGAAATCAATATTAATAATAACCCATGAACTAAAATACAATTTTCAAATTTCAACCTGTTTCAGTTGAGCAAATATTAGTCCATATTTGGTCCAACCTCTTTAAAGCACTATATGAAGATACTCCTCCAGCACCACCAACTTCTGCTCCTACTGAGATGCTTTCCATTATCCTCTGAAATGTAATTGTATTCAACAAACATTCTAATTCTTAATCTCTAATTAAGTTGTGCAACGCATAGTGAAAAACAAAGTTGCATCGTAAAAGGTTTTTAAATTTACCGAACATGTATTATCTACATCAGGGCCGGCCCTAGGGGTGGGCAAGAAAGGGCCGTCGCCCAGGGCCTCATGTCAAAATAGCAAAATTAACAACGATTGTAGAAGAAGGGTCTGTATAGGTGATAAATTGCAAAGGAAAGGGGGCTCAATATGCTATTTCGCCCAGGGCTCAATTCAACCAAACGCTTTAACTTGATTAATTAGGTTTTAGATATGTTATATACTCTAACACGCCCTCCCATACGAGAGTCTTTTGCTAGAAGTGCGGATTCACTCGAGTGATAGTTAAAATTTGAACCTGTGACCCCACATTGGTTACCAATGCCAGATACCGAACCCATGGGCCATGGGTTTGTAGGCCCGAACCCATGTCCACTCGAGTAGGTCTATGTGTAATTATGTAACAAATTATCACGACCTAGCAGTTAGATGACTGTGTACAAATTTTTCAATTTCCTGTTTGATTCTCACGTAGCCCTTCTTTTCCTCGGTCTACCTTGTATTCCAAAATAAAGGAAACATGGGAATAAAAATGGGGAATAATAAGAGAATTACTTGAGTTCTGGTCGGAGATGATTGGGAGCACATAATTGTAGAAGGACGAGCCATTTTCGGTGTATTGGAATATTGAGAAAGAAAGAAGCCATTGTAATCCTTGGGCTGCCGCCATTGATGATAATGGAGTTGGAGCACCACCATAGTGTATCCTGATCCTCGCCACAGGGGATTGCTAATTGCATCACCCTATAAGCCACATATCGTACTTTGTGAGGTTTTAAACTGCAAAACAAACACAAAAGTTTGTGCTCTCTACAATGACACGTCATTGTTACTCAATTGGATGATGATAAATTGATAATATTGTTGCAATTTCGCAAAATGGTAGAAATTTCATATTGGATGATTTTACACGAGTATTTAGGCCAACAAATTTTGATCTGATTTGAAATTGGCCTGAATTCCGATTAATAATTAGTAGGTTACTAGGTTATAATTTAAAATTTTATACTTTACATATTTCGACCTGTGATCAGAATGATCGGACTCATAAAACAATGAGTCAAATTCGACCAAAATTAAAACTCAATAATTTTACCCGTTTTTCAACATTTTTGTTTTACATCAGCCTTTTTATTTCTACGCCAAAACAATATTATTTTATAATTCTATATATTTTGGAAAATAGATAATTATTGATAAGGAAAAAACTTGTCAACAACCGATTGGATCGACCCGAATCCGACATAATCCCAACTGATCTCTATCCTAAAGAAATGGCCTAGATCGGTGAAAATCGAGAATGGTGAGAAATGTGGTAAAAAGGTATATAATATATATGTGTTGATTAAAAGTGAGTGAAATGCGTAAATGTCATTTAAATTTTTTATTTGGATGTTTTTTAGGTCAAATTATTTTACTTAAAACACTATGAATAACATCATCACCATCCTATTCAGTGCATCTCATTCATTGAAAACTATAAATAGGGTCTGAGAAGGGAAGGACGGCAGCAACTCATACCTATAAAAGAAATTCCAATTATATAGCCTGGTTTTCCAAATGCAAGGGTAAAATTTTAGATGTGGGATCAAAGAGATGATAACAAAATGCTATGAGGCATATTCATAGAGATAATGACACTCATGAATCATGACATGACTAGTACGTTAAATTGAGCTGGACTTAGTCAATGCCAGCATATAATCGAAAAACACGAGGTGCACACCACTTCTTAAGCCAATGAGTTACCATTCCAAAACCATAAAAGAATCGGAAGAAGGACTCTTACGACTTATAAAATATACACATCATTTTTAAATCATCGATGTGGGATAAATAATCTCAACATACTACATATACAAAGTCAAAGTTTGTGCATAAGCATCAGGAGAATAATGTCAAACCAAGATTTTGTGCAGTTTTGTAATAAATTTCATTATATACCTCAAAATTTTCTCCTCCTAAACTGCTCCTTCAACATGTATTTACATTTAGCCATCTCATCCTATAAATACATCACATACAGTGTTACATAATTCGCTGGTTAATTTGCTTTCAAATTCGCGATTCGCTCAAAATGACCAAAAAATAGCCTAAAACTGACCATAATTCGCTTTTTTTCGCGAATCGCCAGAAAAATAGCAAATCATGTGACACTGATCACATACAAGAACTTCGGACGTTCAATGATGTAATATTCTGATGATACATCAAGAGCATGTTTGATCTGTGTATGAAGAGGTCACCAGTGATCTTTACATGAGCATTTTCCATCACAGAAGCAGTGAAAACCCGAAGAGTCCCTAACACGAATTTCTCTTCGTGTGACTCTCGAAACGTACTTGAAGAAGTTGTGGCAATCTCCACATAACATGACATTCTTCGTAACTCGAATAGATTTTCCAGGCCGGGTTTTCAAAAGGCCATACGTTACGGCTAGTTTTGCACTATGATAGAACAAGAAATCTTTCTTCTGGTGCTCCTCTACTTCATGAAGAACAAAGCTTGTATCAGGCTTATACCCGGCTTTTAAGCATTCTAAGATCAGGATTTGTAATCCTCGATAGATGTCTTTCGATTGGGAATGAGTCCTATCTCGGGTATAAAACGAATGAATTTCGTTTTGATGAACTATCCAACTACGCGAAGGATGCTTTCTAAGACCTTGCCTCCTCATTTCCTCTCTAACCATCTCGGAGCAATGCCATCTACCAGACGCAGAGAACAAATTTGATACGAGCACAAACGTAGAAGGATCATCGGGCTGCATAGCTAGTATGCGTTTTGCTGTCCTTTTCCCAATCTCAGGGTTCGAATGAATTTCACTACTACGAAGTAAAGCTCGCCAAACCGAGATTTTTGGCTCAAAAGGCATCTTAGATATCATATCCTCCGCCTCATCTAAACAACCCCATGTTCCTAGAACGTTCACAAAGGCGGCGTAATGATCTGAAGTAGGTTCGACATCATATACACTACTCATCGAGAAAAACAATCTCCGACAATCATCTAACATATTCGACTTGGTATGCCTATACGACGAAATAACCAAAAGAAGGGTAATCGGGTCCGGTCTTATATGTGTCTTCTTCATTCTCAACCAAAGATACAACACCTCATCACCCTGCCTTAGAAGAAGGTAGCCAGAAATCAAACAATTCCATGACACTACATCATGTAAGGGCAAAAGATCGAAAACCCTCCGAGCATTTTCAATGTAACCGCACTTCGAGTACATACTAATGACTGCATTTCCCAATCCCAAATCATGAAAATGCCCTGATTTTATGGCATGACAATACATTTGCTCACCCATTTCATATAAACCTAGAGTCCCACAAATACCAAGTACTGTAGTTGCTGTAACTTCATCAACTTCTAAAGCTTCTTCGGATTGCCCCCATTGGAACAGTATCATAGCTTCTTCTGGCTGCGCGTTACGAGCAAAGCCAGAAATCAGGGAAGTCCATTTTATGGGAAGGTATTGGTCGGATTGGCTTCGATGAAACATCTTTTGAGCGTCTGCGATTTTCCCACACCTTGTGCACATATCAAGTAAAGCTACTTCTATACAAGAATTGGTTTTAAAGCCAAATTTGATCACAAACCCATGTATTTGTTCACTAATATTCTTTACCCCCAGCAAGCTACAAGCACTAATAACACTTGTTAGTGTGTATTCTGTTAATTCGACACCATTATTAACCATATCACAGAACAAAGACAAAGCTTCTAAACCCTTATAATTCGAACAAAGCCCGGCCAATACAGCATTGAAAGAAACAGCATTTTTCTCAGGCATGTTATCGAATATTTCTAAAGCGGAATCAACCATTCCGAAGTCCATCAAGGCGGTAATCATACTCGTACAAGAAATAACATCCTTGATAGGCATTCTCTCAAACAAAGTAAACACATCTTTGGCAGTGCCACATTTTGTGTAAAACCCAATAAGAGAATTAGTGACACTCAAATTATTACCAAACCCTATCTTAATTGCAAAAGCATGAATTTCTCTACCCAAGAGCCTAGAAGAGCAACTAGCACAAGCACTAACAAGGCTCGAAAGCGTAAATTGGCTAGCTCTAAACCCATCAATTCTAAGCATCTCATGGAACAATTCAAAAGCTCTGTCATACATCTCTTCACTAACAAAACTAGCAATGATAGTATTCCAGGATGCAATATCTCTTTCAGACATTCCATCGAACACCTGAAGTGCATAGTCTAATTCACCACATTTGCCATATAATCCCATAAGAGAATTTGCAATATAAGTTGAAAACAAATAACCTAACTTAACAATCAAAGAATGAATTTGAAACCCTAATTGAAACTCATAAATTCTGCTGCAAGCAGTTAAAAAAGCAACAAAAGTAAACTCATTAGGTTCAATACCTCTCATTCTCATCCTCATGAACATCTCAATAGCCTCAAATTCATACCCAGATTTTGCGAACCCAGAAATAATAGCAGTGTAAGAGACAACATCAGGATGGGAAATTTCTGAAAACACATTATAAGCATCATAGAGAAAACCCAGTTTGAGATAAGCAGAAATTAAGGAATTAAGCAAGTAATTATCCTCCTCAAACTTCAAAATCAAGGAATGAACAGCTCTTGCAAGCTCAACATCCTTGTAATGAACAGACAATTGAAGCAATTCAAGACACTTATGGTAGATAAAGTTTGCATCATTTGATGAAAAGGAGTGTTCGGAGGAATCAGAAGAAGAATTAGGGAGATGCGTTTGTTGGGAAAGAGGGGAGATTGGTGGGTTTGTAAGGAATCTAGCAGCAGAAGCAGAGATAAAATGGTGGTTATGGTGGTAGTATGGGTTGAAATTTGAGAGAGAAATGGAGGAATGGGGAAATGGTTTGATAGGGAAGTGAAAAGGAGGATGATGGAAGAGAAGAGGTTGAGGAAGAAGAGAAGAGAGATGGAAGCTTGACGCCATTAATGGCGGGAACCATAGCCTCTTGATGTTTTAATGGAGGGTCGTGAAGTTATGATAGTCTTTATGTTATCCTGTTTGGTAGACAATCCTCAATGAGTCATCTTTCTTCCTCAAGAATGGTTGTTGACTGTATCTTTTTCTTTTTTTTTTTTTTGAACTATTTTTTTAAAAATTTTTTTGAACTAAATTTACTTTTTGAACTAAATTTATTGATCGACAAGTTAAGAGTTAATGATTTTTAAAAATTTTTATTAGATATTAATTATTTATTTGTTAGATAAAAAATAGATTAATAAGACATAAATTATTGAAAAATTTTTTATCAAAATTTTCGCTTAAAGTCAACTTTTCAATCGACAAATAGTCAATTTTAAGTTTTCAAACACATTGCTTTTTGAGCAATTAAAATGTGAAAAGTAAAAATATAAAAATCAACATAAAAATCATTTATCAAACACCCCAAACTTTACACAAGTTAATTTTTATTATTAAAAAGTTTAATGAATGTTGTGAGTTAGTACATTACCATCATCATCATCATCATCATACCCAGTGTATCCGGCTTATAGACGAATGTTGTGAATTATAATATTAAAATTAACATTTTTCCTAATTAGTTTATTTTGCAAATACACCATTATTCAAGTGATCAAGTCAATTACCGAATTTCAAATAATTAAAACCCCATTGAACATCGATTGTCCGGTCTATCCCTAAATTTTTTTTTTTATTTCATTAAAAAAACCTCAAACGACCCATTCCCTCCCCGTTGACTCCCCAATATCCACTTAGTCGATTGTTGGAAAATAATCTACACAGTAAATATATACTTAACAGGCTACTCCATTCTCCTAATACCAATTAGTCTAAGATGAAACCTCATCGACCTTGTGTTAACTTTTCTCTAATGCATATCTTATGCCTATGGTGTACAAACCTAATAAAAATTATGGAAGATCTTAGTAAATAACGGTTATTTATGAGGTTAATATATCACCCTTATGTGGTAGGATATGATAGGGTGAAAGATTTTTTATTTTAAATTATCTTTTTAAGTTTTGTTTATATTAATATTATTCTTTTTATATGGTGATTTACAAATCACATTTATTGATTAGAAATTTTTAAATAAAAAATATTACACAAAGATGACTCTTAAAAATCCAGTCAAATTCTAAATATATATTGTTAAAACTCTAAATATAAATTTGAGATAGACTTTCAAGAGTCGTGTTTACCAAAAACGGCCTCTCAAAAAGCACCTAAAAATATTATCCAAATATAAAAGCCGACGATTCAACTAAAAACAAATCAAGTACTCTCTTGAGAGACCATCTTTTCTAAAGACGACTCTCAAAAGCCCAACCCACTTTCCTTTTTTTAGTAAATATAGTTATTTTTTTTCTAAATTTAAACATTGGGTTAGCCCAATTTTAAAACGTCTTTTGTAAAGACGGTCTCAAGTAAGAATTTGTGAAAACAATATGACTTAGCTTGGTCACCTCTTGAAGTAAGAATAAACATTTCTGATGCATGGCTTTGACGACGTGTCATCTCCTCATCACTCTCTCCTCTACACGTGGCCACAGCAGTAAATCTTTTGCCACGCGTCACATCCTCCCATCCTTACCTCTTCCTATATTTCTTCCCTTCGATTCACAAGAACAAGAACATTATCTTGTTACAAAAATTCTAATCCAACGTACCACATTTCACGGTTAATTATAATGGCAAGCAGAAAGGAAGAGAGAGCAGAGGGGGCAGCAAGATATGCTGCCGACGAAATCAAATCTGCAAGGGAAGATAGAAAGGCCCAACAACAAGCCCAACAACAGGCCCAACAACGTCACAAAGATTACCAACAGCATGGGTTTACTGAAGATACCCACCAACAACAAACTAATAAGCCTGGGATTATCTCCTCTGTGGTTGGTGCCTTAGGTATTCATTCAATTTTATAATAATTTATAAATATAATGCATGATATATTTCAATACTATTTTCACCTACAATTTTTAGAGTTCGTCTCAAAATAAGTAGTCTATATTCTTACTTTCTTTTTAATTTTAAATTAATTATGTTGTTTAATTCATATATCTATCGGGTAAAGAGACTCCGTCTTTGAGAGATGTATCTCAAGCCTTATTATTTATTAAAAATTAATCACAAAATCTTACTTGAGACCGTCTATACAATATACGTCATAAGTTTTGGATCTAGCCCAATTTATAAATTAAAAATAAAAACTAATTGATAGTTTTGTAAGTTAAAAGGAGATATGGGTTGGGCTCCTGAGAGCTCTCAAGAGAGTACCTGAAAATTAATACTTTCCTACCATATTCTTAATGCATATTTACATTATCTTAAGCGATTGTTTATCGTATTTTTAATGCTTACTTTTAATATCGTAAATGTCTACTTACTTCATTCTTAACGCCTAACTACTTATAATATTTTAAAAAAAATCCAATTAATGGGCCGGCCCATTTAGAGCTCACAAACGTTTTTTAGTGTAAATGTTTTTCACAATTTATTTACTACTCATAATATATTATCTTATAATATATGAGATCGTCTTATACAATAAGATGAGTTCATATAATGAGTATTATTCTAGTTGTAAATAATCACTCTAGATTATGAGACTGAGTAACATATATTCAATCAGCCAGTATCTCTGAGAGACCGTCTCTTTGAAGATGCCACTCAGGTCTCTCTTACAAAAATTCTTGATATTCAATTAAGATTATACTCCCTCCGTTCCTTTTTGATGTTGCTATTTGGGTTTTTCACCAAGATTAAGAAAAATGGAATCTTTGGTAGTAGTGGGTATTATTTTAATTGTATAGTAGTGGAAAGTAATGATTGTATTTGAAGTATGAGAGAAAAAAATAATTAAATATGTAATGATTGTATTGGAAGTATGAGAGTGAAAATAATTAAATAGTAGAGTGAAGTAAGAAAAGTGGGTTTTAAGGGGTAAAAGTGGGATGAAAACATTCCAAAAATGGAAAGTATTCTAAAGTGGAAAAACTTATAAAACTGCCCGTTTTAGTATTTTAGTAAGGTGGAAAAACAAAAAGGAACGGAGGGAGTAATTAGTAGTCAATTTTAAGACAATAAATTTATTGTCTTACGTTTTAATTATATTATAAAATAGAAATTAGGATTTTTTTTCTAGAAGAATGTCCATAATTATTGTTTATTCATATCAAATTATGTTTCATTGTCATAATTAAATTTTTTTACTTTATAATTTTTAAAGTTCACACTTCTACAAAATTGTAATTATAAATTTTATTTATCATCTTCAATATTAGGAAGCACATATGAGCACGCTAAGGAAGCCGTAACAGGCAAAACCCATGACGCAGCCGAGAAGACAAAAGACGCGGCGGCGGCCACATCGGAGAAAATGAAGGAGAGTCACGACACCGCCGCTATCCGCGCAAGGGAGGCGGCGGACCGGGCCAGAGAAGGTAGAGACAACACCGCCGAAAGTTTAAGACAGACCAAAGATTACACTGCCGAGAAAACCAAGGATGCGGCCGGTTATGTCGCCGATAAAGCAAAGCAAGCTAAAGACACAACAATGGAGAAAGCAGGGGAGGCTAGGGATTACACTGCCGACAAAGCGAAGCAAGCGAAAGATGCGACGGCGGAGAAGGCGGCCCAGGCTAGGGATTATACGGCGGAGAAGGCGAGGCAGGCGGCGGATAAGACGGGGGAGATGAAGGATTATACGGTGGAGAAGACGAGAGAAGGGAAGGATGCGAGTGTTAGTAGGTTGGGTGAGTTGAAAGATTCGGCGGCGGATGTTGCGAAGAAGGCGATGGGGTTTTTGTCTGGGAAGAAAGATGAGGCGGCTGAGGCGGCGAAGGAGAAAGGGAGAGAAGCTATGGATTTTGTTAAGGATACCGAGGGAACTCAGGTGATGTGTAAAAAAAATTATTTTTTGTTTGAAAATTCCAATTATATATTAATTATATACTTCCTCTGTTTTTTTTTTGACTTGCACCCCAACATACTTTTACGCAGTCCAATGCGTTTGTCGGGTTGCTTATATCTAGAATTATACTCAACTAAAAATTATAAAAATTTGATATTAATAAAGTATTCGACGAGACGAATAAAACAAGATCCCACATGATTAGGTTTTTTTATCAATTAATAGTCGCACTATGCAAAACACTTTCAAATGATGAATAGTGTAAAAAGTGGAAATGGTGCAGGTAAAAAAAAACGGAGGAAGTATTTTATAACAGGAAAAATTACTTTTAAAATCCTAATTATTGGAGTTTTAAATATAAAACTCTCCGACTATTGATCGTTTTTCAAAACTCCCAACTTAAGGCTTATTTTAAATTTTAAATTTAAAGCGCTAATATAATTTTATAATCTATTTTAATCGGTCATCATTTTTTTAAAGGGAGGGTATGTTCATCATTGGGTATGTGAAGGGTGGGTAAGTTCAAAGGGGTAAGATGATGATTAATAAATACAATTGGATCTCACTATTTCTCCGCTAAAATCAATTTGTCCAGTTATAAGTCAATTTAGACAAAGTTTTAAATAATAATTAATTTAGTTGGGAGTTTTTAATGTAATTTTTTCCTTATAATATCAAATTAAATTTCTATAATTTTTTTTTTGTAGATTTATATAATTTGATATACAGATGGTCCAAATAAAATATTGGATTGCATAATAAAATGTAAATATAAGTATATAATGAAGAATGATAATTAAAGGATGACATTATATATTACAGGATGTGTACAAAGATACAGAGGACAAAGCAAGAAGAAGAATGGAGGAAATGAGGTTAGAAAAGCTTAGAGAAAAAGGGTATGATGTACAAGATGAAGCTGCTGAAAGAGCTCGAGCTGATCGTGAAGCTGCTGCACTAAGGTAAAATCAACCCTTAAATTTACAATTTCTGTTGAGATAATTCGTTTCATAATTGATGAATTAAAAATAATGTGCGTACTTATAAGATCATAAGATCATAAATGGATCTTTCTCCGTTGTCGTGTGATTTTGGGACAATATTTCTTTGGTTATATTGGTTATATGGTGGGCACCTCGTGTTTTTTCTCGTTAAAGATATGATCAAGAGATAGTAGGTCCGAATTGAATGGCGTTTTTAACCCTAGTTAATCACTCCTAGTTAGTAATGCGAATTTGATTGTTGGGATTTGGGATAGGTCGTGACACAGCGATGAATTAAAGATGAGGCGTACCTTTATGAGTCATCATCCCATTATCATACAGTTTTGAGACGGTTTTGGGGTGTGCACCTCGTGTTTTTTCGTTAATACTTGGTTTAAGTCTAGACTAATTTAACAACTTTAATCCGCTATCGGATGATCAGATGTCTTGATATACTGTTCTGTTACTTGAAACAGAGGGGAAGCAGGAAAGAACAACATATTAGGAGCAATGGGGAACGTAGTAGACGCAGTGAAGAGCAAATTGACTATGCCAAGCGACATGGTCGAGGACAAACGTAGAGCCCAAGGAAGAAGCGGCGAGGACAAGACAGTAACAGTGACGGTCGAGGAATCTCCGCCGGGTGCAGCGGCTGATCTTTTGAAGAATGCTGATCTTCTGAAGACTGCTGATCAGATTACGGGGCAGAGTTTCACGCCCAATGATGTCGGGCGGATGGGCGAGGAAGGAACCGGGAAGCCTGCTCGTCGTCGTTAGCTGCCTTCAGTGCACGGTGTTTTGATGGCAGTGTAATAAGTTGTTTCTTGGCCCCATACTCATCTTCTATATTGTAGTAGTTGGTTTATGATGTTGTGTTTTGCATGTTCTGTTTAATTACTATGCTTTTGTATGTTTGATATTTCAAGAAGATAAAAAGAATACCTTTTCATGATAAGTTCATGTCAAATGTGGTGCATGTTATAGATTACTACAAATAAATAATGAGTTCGCGACTCATCTTGGTGACCAAGTAAAATGTGTCGTGAAAAGTGGCGACTAAATGCGACTCAGTCAGCGTGTCCCCATTTGGTCGCCAGCTGGCGACTACGAATTGGTCCCTATTTAGTTTTCACCTATTATGAACAGTTATATTTATTTATTAAACATTTAGTTGACTAATTCCCTACTTTTATTTTTAGTCACCATTTAAAAAGCCCTTGTAATTTTTCTAAATATAACGGTAGGTGGGGTGGTAAATTTTGAAATTAAAATTCATAAAATTTGAGAGCTAATTCAAAATTTAAATTTCAAAAGTTTAACCGCTTTTTTTTTGCCTGATTTTTCCCGCCTTAATTTACTCCTATTCTTATTTAAAACCTCTATTTTTACATCTCTTCTTTACTCTCTTATTTCCTAATTTTATATCTCTTCTTCTTATTCTCTCTTTTTACTGTCTCATTTATAAGATCTCTCTCATTGTTTTCATTCTTGCCTTGATTTCTCTTACCAATTCCTTAAAGAAGAAGAGGGAATTTTGAGAATAGAAAATTAATGGGATGATGCTGAGAAATGGGTCGTTAACAATGGTGGTTCTTGCCATCAACCTTTTACACATCATGATTTTAATGGCGTTATTTTGATTAATTTGCATCTTCTTTCTCTTAATTTTGGGTTTTTCTTTACCTTTGTACTTTGCCAACAAAATTAGTGCTCTTTTTATTTAGAATTTTGTTTACTTTCTTTTGTGGGTTTCATTTTAAATGCTCCATAAGTTACAATTTGAAGAATAAGAGAATTGATATTTACAACTATTTTTAAAAAGTATAATTTTGTGATTCTGCCTAGAATTTCATATAGTTAAGAGGATTATTTTTGTAAATATTATTTTTTTATTAATTAGTTTTTATTACGTTTTGATTTATTTATTTTCGTTTTTAAATTTCTTTTGTTGTTGTTTTGTTATCTATTTCTTGTATTTTAAATTGATTTTATTGTTGTTTTGTTATTTATTTCTTGGTTTTTGGAATTTTTATTGTAATATTATTATTAATTGCATTGCATTGTTTGTGTAATTTTAATATATATTATATATCATTGTAATTATAATTATATAATTATTATTAGATTTATAATTCTAAAAAATAAAACCATATATTATTCTTAATATAAATTATATTAAGAATAATATACGGTTTTTTTTTTGTTTTTTTTGTTTAATTTTGGCGACTAGTTGGGGACTCAATTTTAGTCGCCATATCAAATGATGGCGACATGTTGGGGACTCTTTAATTTAGTCGCGGATGGCGACTTGTTGGGCACTAGGTTACTCTGATCGTCATTGGCAACCTGTTGGGGACCCAATTATTTTTGGCGACCATTTTGTAGGGGACTTATGTGATTTGTCTCCATTTTCGCCAAAACCTTTTTCCTTACTAATAGGTGACTCATATCTTTTTGTCGGCATTTCCAACATGAGTTAATCATCATACCTCCCTGTAGCAATTACTCGGGTTTGGCATAAATATTAAGAGTGAGTGATAGTTGGGTATTTTAATTGATTAAATTAATTATAAAGGTGGTAGTTGGTATTGAAAATTGGAAAAGTGAGGTTTTAATTTGATTAAATTAATTCTAAAGGTGGTAGTGGGGTATTGGAAATTGGAAAAGTAGGGGTATTTAGGTAAAAAATGATAGACAAAAAGAAAATGGGACAAATGATATCAATTGTACCAATAAGGAAATGGGACAACACAAGTGAATTGTAGGGAGTATATTTTTTTGGTATAATTGTCGAATATAGTAGTCAATTTTAAAAATATTAACATATTTAAAAATTCATATATTTAGGGGTTTCTATCATAGTGTAAAATAAAGGAAGATAATGCTTTATTTACATGTTGATATTTAAATAGTTGTACATTTTACGAGTTTCTCTACTATTAAAGAGAAAATCTCTTTGTAGTGTTAAACTATAAAAAATTGGAAGCAATATAATTGAACTATCAACACTAGTACAACTTTATCTAACAAACTAATTAAACACCAATATAAACTCAAATAAAATTGCTTTTAGAAATCACATATTCACATATTTATGTGTTAAAAAGATTTTACACAAATTCAAAAATTCAAAAAGACAGATGAATATTTATAATTCATCTACAAATTGACTTGCATTGAGAGATCTACCAATCTCAAAAGAAAGAAAGGCATCAATAGCCGCATATGCTATTTGCTCCATACTCAAATTTGGCTCGCTCCAATCGCTTAAAGTAATTCTCTCCCACTTCTTATAATCCAATGATAAAGTTGCTTTCGCCAAAACGGTTAATCCTGCTCTGCGATACTTCTCATCACCAGACCTATATAACACATTCCATTTTTTTTATATAAGAAATTTTAAAAAAAAAGCGAGAATTAATATTAAAAAAATTATTATTAGTGATTTTCCTACAATAATCTCACCTATTGGTAAATCATAAATAATCCTGTTGAGGGGTATTTTTCTAGAGAAAACAGTGTGACCAGTTGACTTGCTATAGCAAATTTTATTTAAAAAAAAATAAATTAAAATAAATTGTCGAAAAGAATATATAAAAAATGTTCACAGAACTTTATGATTTATTTATTAGAATGTTTTATGTAAAATTAAAATATTTTTTTGTAATTTTAAATTAATTTTTTTTTGAATTACCTAATATTGCTATGATCATATGATCATAGGAGGTTTTGAGCATGTTCAAATTGTTCTGACTGCACAGGGCCTCCAAATAATTATGGGCCTCAATATTAAATTACTTAATACTCCATCTTAAGTGTTTAAAGAATCCAAAATTGTTAGAAAAATATCATAGTTTTTAAAATTACAAAGGCATTCATACAAATTGTCAATTTTTGCTGTGCCCCGGCGATGATTGACCATGGTAAGGGAAAGAAAGCAAGAACCAGATTCTTGATGTTAGGGAATAGAAAAGGACAAAAAAAAAAAAGGGATTTTCAGGAACGAGACACAACTAAATCAAGGATTGATTTAGTGGTTCTTGATACCATGTTGAAAGAAGGCTATGCATCCAAGAAGCAAGAAAGTAACCTACTACCTTTTGTATAGGTTATGCTTAATACAAGATAGCCTAAATACCTATATTTAATAGACTATAATAAATAAAATTTAATTTAGAAAAAAAAAAACAGAGAATCAAAATTAACCTCATAGAAACGACACTCCGAAGATCAATCGTTTTAGAAACCTTTAATTTATAATCAGTGTAGAGTCTCTGCGCATCATCCGAAACACCGACACCGACAAAAGTATAATTCCGATTGCCAAGAAAATCACACAAAGCTTGTGGAATTACAGTCGCATGCAGAATTTGAAAGACTAAGCAGTGATGACCAACACATAATTGTAAAATAGAGACAGGATTAGGAAATCTGTTATCAAAATAGGGGCGCCATTCAACGTCTAAGCCGACGACGAGTTTGCTGAGATGAAGCGAATGAATGGATTCAATGGAGTTAATCCAATTTACTACTTCAGTTGGATTTGAAGTAACGATGGTTCTAATGGTGTGATGGAAGAAAGATATTTGGTAGAAACCTTCCATTGATTGAATTGAAATTGCCATTTTAGATGAGAGAAAATTAGGGTTTGAAAGTTGAGAGAGGGTTTTGTTTTTTTGATTGAGGGGAAATGTTTTTGATTCTGGGGGGAGCTTGGAGAGTATTTATTGATTAAAAGTTTAAATATTAAGAATATATATTAAGAATATATAGTTCTTATCGTTATTATCCAATCAAAAGTTTAAATTTATGAATTAAAAGTTTCTTTGACATTATTTCTAAAAATTTAAAGAAAATTTGTCAATAATTAATTTAAAATCTTCATTCAAAGAAAAAATTATTCTCTCTCTTCATAAATTTAAACTAATTATTCTCAAATTTAAACTAATTATTCTCAAATTTAAAAAAATTATTGACAAATTTAAACTAATTATTGACAAATTATTCTCAAATTTAAAAAAATTATTGACAAATTTTCGTTATTATCCAAAGAGAAAATTTGTAAATAATAGTCAATAATTTATGAATTAAAATTTTCGTTATATTCTTAGAAATAAAGTAAAAGAAATTTTTAATTCATAAATTTAAACTTTTGATTGGATAATAACCATAAGAAACTATAAATTCTTAATATATTCTTAATATTTAAACTTCTAATCAATAAATACTCTTCAACCTCCCCCCAAAATCAAAAACATTTCCCCTCAATCAAAAAAACAAAACCCTCTCTCAACTTTCAAACCCTAATTTTCTCTCATCTAAAATGGCAATTTCAGTTCAATCAATGGGAGGTTTCTACCAAATCTCTTTCTTCCATCACACCATTAAAACCATCGTTACTTCAAATCCAATAGAGGTAGTAAATTGGATTAACTCCATTGAATCCATTCATTTCCGTCATCTCAGCGAACTCGTCGTCGGCTTAGACGTTGAATGGCGCCCCTATTTTGATAAAAGATTTCCTAATCCTGTCTCTCTTTTACAATTATGTGTTGGTCATCACTGCTTAGTCTTTCAAATTCTGCATGCGACTGTAATTCCACAAGCTTTGTGTGATTTTCTTCGCAATCGGAATTATACTTTTGTCGGTGTCGGTGTTTCCGATGATGCGCAGAGACTCTACACTGATTATAGATTAAAGGTTTCTAAAACGATTGATCTTCGCAGTGTCGTTTCTATAAGGTTAATTTTGATTCTCTGTTTTTTTTTCTAAATTAAATTTTATTTATTATAGTCTATTAAATATAGGTATTTAGGCTATCTTGTATTAAGCATAACCTATACAAAAGGTAGTAGGTTACTTTCTTGATTCTTGGATGCATAGCCTTCTATATATACAGGCACCCTAACATCAAGAATCTGGTTCTTGCTTTCTTTCCCTTACCATGATCAATCATAATCTTTATAGAAGGTAATTTACAAAAAAATTAATTTAAAATTACAAAATTTTTTTTAAAATTTTACATAAAAAATTCTAAATAATAAAAAAATCATAATTTCTTTGAACATTTTTTATATATTCTTTTCAACAATTTATTTTAATTTATTTTTTTAAAATAAAACTTGTTGTAGCAAGTCAACCGGTCACACGGTTTTCTCTAGAAAAATACCCCTCAACAGGATTATTTATGATTAACCTAGGTGAGATTATTGTAGGAAAATCACCAATAATAATTTTTTTAATATTAATTCTCATTTTTTTTTTAAATTTCTGATATAAAAAAAATGGAATATGTTATATAGGTATCGTAATGAGAAGTATCGCAGAGCAGGATTAACCGTTTTGGCGAAAGCAACTTTATCATTGGATTATAAAAAGTCGCAGAGAATTACTTTAAGCGATTGGAGCGAGCCAAATCTGAGTATTGATCAAATAGCATATGCGGCTATTGATGCCTTTCTTTCTTTTGAGATTGGTAGATCTCTCAGAGCAAGTCGATTTGTAGATGAATTATAAATATTCATCCGTCTTTTTGAATTTTTGAATTTGTGTAAAATCTTTTTAACTCATAAATATGTGAATATGTGATTTCTAAAAGCAATTTTATTTGAGTTTATATTGGTGTTTAATTAGTTTGTTAGATAAAGTAGTACTAGTGTTGATAGTTTGATTATATTGCTTCCAATTTTTTATAGTTTAACATTTACAAAGAGATTTTCTCTTTAATAGTAGAGAAACTCGTAAAATGTACAACTATTTATATCAACATGTAAATAAAGCATTATCTTCCTTTATTTTACACTATGATAGAAACCCGTAAAATATACTCCCTCCTATTCAGCTTAAATGTCCCATTTGCTTTTTGCACTCTATCCAATGCACTTATTCGATCGTTAATATCTATAATTGTGTATAATCAAAAATTATGAAAAGTTGATATAAATAATCCTTGCATTAAGACGAATCAAACAAGATCTCACTTGACTATGTTTTAACTTATAGATTAATAATAAAATGCAAATTAAGAGTAAGAGATGAACAGTGCCCAAAAAGCAAATGTCCCATTTGAGCTGAATAGGAGGGAGTATAAATTTTTAAATACGTTAATATTTTTAAAATTGACTACTATATTTGACAATTATACCAAAAAAATATACTCTCTCCAATTTACTTGTGTTTTCCCATTTCCTTATTGGGACAATTCATATCAATTGTCTCATTTTCTTTTTGTCTATTAATTTTTACCTAAATACCCCTACTTTTCCAATTTTCAATACCCCACTACCACCTTTACAATTAAGTTAATCAAATTAAAACCTTACTTTTCCAATTTCCAATACCCAACATAAAAAACAATAAAAAACCAAAATAGATTATCCAAATTAAAAAGGAAAAAACATAAAATAGAAATTTGAAAAAAAAACAAAAATAATTAATAATTAATAAGAAAAAATAAGAAAATATAAACTTACAATAAATAAACTTGGACAAAATAAAAGACAAAATCTAATATCTAAAATACGTTCATAATTAAAAAAAAATTAAAATATCAAAAGAAGTTTAAAAAAAACTAACCTAACATATACATAATAAACTACAAAAAATGAATTACATAACAAATGTACAAACAAAACCCAGCAAATTACATAAAAAAAACAACCCAAATCACATAACCATAAACAAAATCTAATAAGATAAATTATATAAAAAATTCCTTAAAATAAAAGAAATTGTGAAAATAAAGATTTTTCCCTCTTCCTTGCGTGCCTAGCCTTGCCATAGTCGCACTCGTTGCCGAAAAATCAAGGAAAAGGTAATAAGAAGAGATATAAAAACTAGTAAGGGGAAAGAATGAGAGAGTAAATAATAAAGAATATAGTAGATGAATGTAAAATAAGAGTTTTAAATGAGAGAGTAAGACAAAAATATAGAGAATGATAGTATAAGTTTAGAATGACATAGAGTAATGGTAATTTATAGGAGAATAATAAAAGGCGGGAAAAAAACCGTTTAAATACAAAATTTAAAATTTGAATACAATATTTAGGCGGTAATTTTTAGATTTTGAATTCGCGACTAAGCTTTTGTCGCCAACCAGTCGCCATCTAGAAGCTTTTTTTTTTGATTTGTGTAGTTGTTTTGGAAAATATGGAGACTAGATAGGTACCTTATTTTGGTCGCCAATTTGTCGACTAGGTGATGACAAAAGGACTGGGTCGCTACACGCGACTAAAATGTTTTGTGTAGCCATTTGGTCGCCATCCTTGGTGACTCAGTTTTACTTAGTCGGTACCAATGGTCGCGAATCCAATATTATTTGTAGTGGCAGGGCCGTAGCAAGGGCAGGGCAAGTGGGGCGACCGCCCTAGGCTCCCAAACCAAAAGTCCATCTTCAAATTTAATAAAGGCCCCAAATTACCAAAATAATTATTTATGAAAATAATAACAAAAAACAAAGAAAAAAAAAGAAGTGTAATAAGCATTTAGCAATAGTAGTTTCAATAGAGTTTCAAAAAAGAAGTATTACAAAAACCTCATAACTTTATAAGAAAGCCCTTAACCTATTCATTTCAAAACACCTCGAAAATACTTCGAGGCCCAATTAACATTACATAAATTGCTACATTTTCTTAAAATATATCGACATAATTTATTTACTACAATAATATTTAAACATAAATTTATTATTTTAATCTAAAATACCCCAATACGATTCTGTATCGTAGACATTAAAGACAAAATGACCAGCGTCATTGTCGGGCTCGCGACCGACAATGACTTGGGTCATGTTGTGCATATTATGACCTTCAAAATTTTGGCTTGGGGCAGCAGCTGATGGGCTTTCTACTGTCTCCTCACATGAGACTTCTGTGCTGCATACTTGCTTCCTTGTAGCTTGTTCCTTTAGTATAGCCTTCAATCTTTGTACCTACATGCATATGCTCCATCAAAATATTGGTTATCACTAGAGGTGTTTAATAGGTCAGAGCGGGGCGGGGCGGGTCGGGTCGAAAATTTAAATGAGCTGGGTCGGACGGGTCATGTCAAATGTTAGAGGGTATTTGTCTAGAGTAAACTTGGGTAATCCCAGACCTGCTATAGTAGGTAATTCACCAAAATAATAAATTGAAAATTTATTTACAACTAGAGATTAATTTTCAAAATTTAAATAAAAAAATCTGAATAATAAAAAAATCATAAAATATTTTTTGAACTATTTTTAAAATATTTTTTCGATATTTTATTATATTTAATTTTTTTTAATAAAAATTGCTATATAAAGTCATCTGATTACCGGTTTTACTCTAGGAAAATACCCCGCAAAGTTGGGATTACTCATGGTTAATCAATAGTTGGATTATAGTAAGAAAATCATGAATATGTTGGATTATTCTAGATAATTTTTCCTTAAAAAATTGAATAAGAATTACTCCCTCCAATCTTATTTGTTTTTCCACTTTAGGTTTTTCACAAATATTAAAGTAGATAGAATCTTTGGGTAGTAGTGGGTATTATTTTAATTAAATAGTGGTGCGAAATAATAATTATATTCGAATTATGAGAGAAAAAATAATTAAATAGTAGTGTGAAGTAATGATAATATTAAAAGTATGAGAGAGAAAATAATTAACACAAAATCTCATAAGAGGCGGTCTATACGATAGACGTCTTAAGTTTTGGATCTGGCCCAATTTATAAATAAAAAAAAAACTAATTAGTGATTTTGTAAGTTAAAAGGAGATATGGGCTGGACTCTTGAGAGACGTATATACTATAGACGGTCTCTCAAGAGAGTTACTGAATAATTAAATAGTAGTGTAAAGTAAGGAAAGTGGAGTTTTAAGGGGTAAAAGTGGGATGAAAACTTTCCAAAAAATAGAAAGTATTTTAAAGTGGAAGAATTTTGAAACTACTCGTTATAGTAAGGTGGAAGAACTTAAAAGAACGGAGGGAGTAACTAATAAAAACAAGAAGCTAATAATTCTAACCTCTTGTTGAAGTTTTTGGTTCTCTTTAGAAACAACATCAAACTCAATTTTAAGAGCATGATACAAATGTTCAAGCTTCTTAGATTTCCATCTTGCTCTTCTATTTTGAAACCAAATAGCAACTTGTCTAGGTTGAAGCCCTAGTTCTTTAGCAAGTTTCATCTTTCTATCTGGATTAAGCTTCCTTTCTTCTTCAAAACTTGTCTCCAATGACTCTAATTGATTCGTCGATAACCGCCTTTTTATTTTTATTTCATGCTCATTTTCATGCAGCGTTACCTTCATTTCATCCACCTCCTGCATGCTAGGAATTTTACTTGATGATGCACCTTGTTGGTGCATTATTACCTCTAACCCTAATTAAAGAAAAAAAATTACAAATTAATTATTTTAAAATTTTGGGTCAAGAACTATACTCCCTCCGAATTAATTTAGTTGTCACATTTTCTTATTTGACAAATTCATATCAATTGTCACTTTTTTTGTCTATCCTTTTTTTTACCTAAATATCCCATGTTCACACAAGTATAGACTAAAATACCACCACTTTTACTACTTACAATACTTCAATTACCACCTTTAAAATTAATTTAATCAATTAAAATACTCTAACTATCACCTTTTTAATGGACCCCACACCACCCTTAATAACCGTGCCCAAGCGAATGGGACAACTAAATTGGTTCGGAGGGAGTATTCTACAAATAACCCTAATTTTGTTTGTGGTGAAATCAAATTCTTATCAAAAATTAGAAAAAATCGTCTTGTATGAAAGCGTCTCATGGTGAGAGGAGTCCATATAATTAATTTATTTCTTTACAATGGGTGAAATTAGAATGTAAGACCTTTCATTATTGGGCTAATAAACCCCTGATTGTCTCAATCGTAAAACTTTAATTTAGAGTTGTGCAAGATTTTTGATCGCATTTTCTTATTTGGTAAATTAATATTAATTGTCTCATTTTCTTTTCTGTCTATCTTTTTTTACCTAAATACTCTCACTTTTCCAATTTCTAATACCCAACTACCCACCTTTACAATTAATTTAATCAATTAAAATACCTAATTACCACATTTTTAATGGACCCCACACCACCCTTAATAACCGTGAAAACCCAATGGGGCATCTAAAATAATTCAGAGGGACTATTACTTAACATAATACTTAAAAAAAATTATTAAAATACTAGTATAAAAATCCTCGTATTAATACATAGATTTCTTAATTCTTACTATATAGATCTCATATAAAGTTAAAATAAATTACAATTATAGATGAAAATATATACTCCAATTTGTATTCAAGAGGGTGTGGGCTGTGGGTACTCAGCTTATTGCTCGACTCCCCGCCAACTTCTTGTAAAATCTCTTTTTGTGAAATGAAATATGTTTTCATAATAATAATAATAATAGTAATAATAATAATAATAATAATAAAGGGTGTGGGTGCTCAGTTTGTTGCTCGACTCCCCCACCAACTTCTTGTAAAATCTCTTTTTATGAAATGAAATATGTTTTAATAATAATAATAATAATAATAATAATAATAATAATAATAATAATAATAATAATTTGATAATACAAAATTGAAATAACTCACCAGGAAAACGATCAAACAAGAAAGAATTGTTTAGTAAGTTGCTGGAAGAGATCTGAGCTGAAGATTGAGAAAAAAAAGTAGGGTTCGTGTTGAATATTTTAGTGTTATTATTGTTCCAATAATCCATTTTTGGCTTTTATTTTTTAAACTATTCCAAAACATTTGGGTAATTTATCATCTACTGCCTGATATATGTTCATTATATATGTAAGCTGCATTTGACATAATATATAATTTTAAAAAAATATAAATTATGAAAGGGACTTAACTTCCATTTTTTTGAAAAATGTTGGGTTAGAAGGTTAGAAAGTGAAAAGACTAATTGAAAAAGGACTATGATTGTTATTTAATTTGTTACTTATTATACCCCACAATTTTGTAATATTTTCCTTTTTTTTCTACGTTTGTTTCATATTTCTTGTAATTGATACTGACATATTTAGTGGAAAAATACTATTATTCGTAGCAAATATAATGAAACGGAGAAAGCAAGTTTTATTTATACTGACATGGGTGTTTAGCATTTTGTCGTTGATTGTTTATTTGTTTATTTGACCTATTGGTTAATTGGGCCATTTAAAACGTCGTCATCCATATCCTCTTATGTAGGGTTTCTGCTGTTTGGGGTAACATCGGCCGTTTTTCTCTAGTCCTCTATGTGAAGGAAGTACGGGTATAAATTGTCTGTCAACTTTCCTAATCCAGACGCTGATGATGCTGATTATATATGAAAATAATTAGTAAAAATTATTTCCTCGGTAATTAACCAAACTTATTTGGTTAAATTACGTCACTACACGAGACAGTCTCACCTTGAGACGACATGCTTCATTCTTGTGCCTAATAATAAAAACTTTTAGCATTTTTACATAATTAATACAAATTACGAAAATATAGACTTTTTTTTCTAAATTTTAAATTTAAAATTGTATCTTGTAGCTCTATGAAAATTGGGAAGGCATGTTTGAGAGCAATGAAAAGTCACCATCGGCCAACGGGTTCTCAAAATATGGTCTTGAATACAAGAGACAACATATGCAATTCCTTATTCACGCTATTCTCCCATAGGGCCGGACCTAAGGGTGGGCAAGAGCGATCGTCGTCCAGGGCCCCATGTCAAAAAAGTAAAATTAATGGTTGTAGAAGATTCATATAGATTATAAATTGCAAAGTAAAAGAGCCCAAATACGCGATTTCACCAAGGGCCCCAAAGTATTAAGGGTCGGCCCTGTTCTCCCATTGCAAAACCAAATAAAACTCTATCAATATCAAAGCCTTAATATCCCTAATTGTTTTTTCTTCATAATCATGAGATACTAATTGTCATTAGTCTACTGTTCACCCTCCTTTTTTATCTGAGTTTAAATAGACAATAAGCGACAAACACTCACTAGCAAAAAGCTTTCGCGACATAGGATCTTATAACATTTCTCATAGACGCCACTAAATTCATTATAAAATTTCACTAAATCACTTTGTATTAGACTTAAAATAAAAACAATGATTATTATAATAAAAATATAAATCAGCAATATTAGTTCGTGTCATTAAAACCTATTTACTCCGTTCCACTATATTTATTGCATTTGACTTTTTACGCAATCCAGTGTTTTATTTTGATCGTTTATATATTGAACTAATGTAAAAATTATAAAAACTTAATATTATGAAAATATTCAATTAGACGGTTTAAACAAAATTTCACATGACTATATTTTTTCTTACACATTAGCCACAATTTATAAAATAAGGTTAAATGATTAATATGTAGTGGGTATTTCAAAACGGGAAATGTATACTATTAAAAAAAGGAAAAATTATAAGAAACTACCTAATCTATACACCTTTTTTAAAAAAAACTACCTTATATAAAAATTTTTGCAAAAAACTACCTCATATAATAAAATTTTTTGCAAAACACTACTTTTTACTGATTTTCGGCAGTTGACTGTTAACATTAACATTGACCTGCACAGAATTGTATTATATAAAAGGTAGTGTTTTGCTAAAAATTGTATTATATACTTCCTCCGTTCCGAAATACTTGCTACAATTCGATTTTGTGCACTATTCATCGTTCAAGCTTATTTTACATATTGCGACTAATGTGTAAGTAAAAATATAGTCAAGTGGGATCTTGTTTGAATCGTCTAATCACATGCTTTCATAATATTAAGTTTTTATAATTTTTAGATTAGTGTAGTTTAAGATATTAATGATTAAAATTGTGCATTGGATTGCGTAAAAAAGTGAAATGTAGCAAGTATTATGGAACGGAGGAAGTATAAGGTTGTGTTTTGCAAATAATTGTATTATATAAGGTAGTTTTTTGTGCAGGTCAATGTTAATGTTAACAGTCAATGGACGAAAATCAGTAAAAAGTAGTGTTTTGTACAGAATTGTATTATATAAGGTAATTTTTTGCAAAAATTTTTACATAAGGTCATTTTTTAAAAAATAGAGTATAGATTAAATAATTTCTTATAATTAAAAAAAAAAGTTAATTTTAGTTGAAGAGAAAGAAATACAGACAAAATTAGAGATTTACAGTAGAGGACATTGGATTAGAAGGGTTGTTGTTACTGTTTTAAGCACACACTGCATGAAATCTGCCATTTTTGTTACTGTTTGTTATACAAAAAGACAAAAAAGGAATACGAAACAGTACATAGATTACTCTACTCTCGTTAATTACATCAATCCCTATGAGTTTCTACACAGACAATACAGTGTTTTTCATAACTCACTTGCAGTGTTTACAGGCACTGCTAGCAGCTGTCTATTTTGGGAAACAATGAACCTCACCGAGTGTATGTGCAAGTCAACGCTCTCAATCCGTGGGTTTGTGGGCCTGAGCCCACGGGTGTTCCGTGTCCACATGAGTGGGCCACGGTGAGATTATGTGATGAATTGTCACGGCCTAATATATTGAGTCGATTTCGAGTTACACGTTTCAGATAAGGCTGACCTTGAGATTTTAGGGGCCCAGGGCGGAAAATTTATAATATAAAAAATGATACACGCCAATAATAGAACTCGATATTATCTGTTTTTTATTTGATAATCATGCATTTATAACTCAAAAATTAGTAAATAAGGTAATTATTATCATTAATAAGACTTTAGCTTGGTGGTTAAAGCACAATTTATTCACATAAGGTCTCAAATTTGATGCATATGAAGGTAAAATTAAACTATATTTTCCGTGGGCTCTGAGCGCAAGTCCTTCTTGCCCTTGCTTAGGGTCGGCCCGGGTTTCATATCAGTTTTAAAATGAATTTTTTGTCAACATTTATTTTCCAGTAAGTCTCATGGGAGACGGTCTATTCTATAGACGGAATCCATGAAGCCCAGCCAACATAGTATATTTGGGGTTATAATAACTTATATTTGGGGTTATAGAATAGTATATTCGAGATTATAATACCTTACATTTAGGATTATAACATAATATAATTGATATTATGATAAAAAAAATCAATTAAGGGAAATGGGCTGGCCCAATTTTGTGGTCTATCTTATAGACATAGACCGTCTCTTGTGAGATTTTGTGTTTATTTTCTTGTAATTTTAAATTTATTTTAAAGTCAAGTCAAATTTAATTTGGTTACAAGGTTGATAAATATGGGTCGTCAGGTCTTTTTACACACCTCTAAAATATCGTTGTGGGCCTTGTGGCCTATTATCATTTTGGCAATTGACTATAGAAAACACTGGGTAAACAGTAAAAACTCTTATGTTTAAGTTCGCTGTTATAGGGATATTAAGTAAGATTATAATTAGTTGTTGGCTGTTTATTTTCAGTGGAGAGCAAGTTAGTCAAAATGTCGAAAGTCACAAAAATTATTAATAGTAGTTTATTTATTGACTTATTATTTATCTTTTTACCTGATTTAATAGTTATGGGTTAATCAAAAAATAAATGAAAAAGTAATCTATTGCATTTGGTAGATAACTTTTTTGTTAGCTGTTAAGTTGGCTTTAGCATTTTGATTTTTTGCTCGGTCAACTATTAAAAAATGATGAATGACTTGCAAGCTAATTGTGTAACTGAAAAGCTAACTTTTAGATTAAAAAACTAATAAAAGTAACATTTTACATTGACTTGTAGTTTTTTTCTCACTTTTTTCTAACAAATGATAACAACCTAAAATTTTATTTTACTAATTATTATTATAACTTGTAGCTTAAAAGTACATGTGTTTAAAACAGACCCAATAATCAGATATTCTTCGAACTTTATAACCAAACTCGATTTGACCCGACTTAAAAATAGATTTACATTTATATAAAAAGTAGTGTAGACACAAAACTACATTTTAAATCAACCTAAAATACCTGACTTGTAATCAGCCCAATAACTCAAATAAACACCTATATTTAATGGGTTAGTTTTGGGTTTAAATTTAGGTGTACATTGCTTATTTAATTCGATGAATATGTGTCAGATATTCTGTTGTTTTTCTGAATTGCCCTAAGAAGGCTGATAAAATTACTGTAGAACTCCCCACAACTACAAATGCCCAAATTCATTAAGAAAATTTCTTAGTAAATAACTGTTATTTGTGAGGTTAATAAATCACTTATGTGCTAGGATATAATAGGATGAAAATTTTATTATTTAGAAATTTATTTATTTTATTTATTTTAATATTTTTTTGTCTTTTTATGGTGATTTGTTTGCAAATCACAATTATTGATTAAGAATTTTTGAATTCATTAATTAGGAGTACTACTTAAAATTTTCCAGTGATTAGGATGTGACATAGAATCTATTTATAGAAATAGTTACCAAAATTCATGCCATTGGTAATTGCTTGTTGCTAGTCATCTATCTCTAGAGGTATTATTTGATGATCGATATCCACACAATCTTATAATTAAATTTAATTTTGAAATGACTTTAAAATGTAGATGAAAGAAAAATAAATAACAAGATTTTAAGGGTGTTTGATTATGCATGGTGAATTACATCTTGTTTTGAATGGAACACGTACCACTCTTGAGAGAAATGTGGAGTCAATTATCATTGACTCCTCTAGTAATTTTTAAATAGTGATGGATATCTTTAGATCTGAGTGTTTTACGATTTTGCCCTTAAATACACTATAACTTTTTATATACGCTTTTTCGTATTCTAAATTTGCTAGTACGCCATTTCATACCCTGAATTTGCTACTAATGTAATTCATATGAATATTGAAGATCAGATAAGTTGAAAAGCAAATTAAGTAGGACAGATTAAAATGAAAAATGTTGTAAATTAAATGAAACGGAGAAAGTAAACAAGTAATAGAACATTTTGGCAATTCATCCCGCAAAGCTCACCTATATCTAATAGAGTGTTTAGCCAGTCCATACATTTTGTAACAACATTTAGAATACTTTTTTGACAACCATAAAAAGAAAGGTCAAAAGTGTATTATTGTCACATGTATGAGAATTATCATGCACGTAAACGAGAGAACCTCAAAAAAGGAATCTCTCTGATACTGTACTATGCTAGTACATTCGTAGCAAAACGACAAATGACACCATAAATTCAAAGACGGCGCAAAAGGCTAGGTCATTATGTTGGCCGTTATAACATCGGCAAATCAGTAAGATTGGCAGGTAGTGTTTTGGAGACATTCAATGCACAGTCCATGCTATAAATACAAATTCTCACATAGTTCATAAGGTATGTTATCATTGATATTACATGCATCATAAAAGGCGAGCAATTATATCTTCTATACTTCTTTAAATACGAACCACACGTCATAAACAAGCCCTTATCTCTCAGATGTTCAGCGAAAAGCCATGACGTACTCAATCATGTGAGCTAGGCACCATCGGGCAAACTGACACACGTAACTCCGATTACTTTTATTTGATTGATCCAGTCTTTGAAGGGAACACTAAAGTTATTCGCAATAAAATATCATAAAAATTTAATTTCGTGAAAATATACGACAAGACGAATAAACAAGATTACATATGATTAAGTTTTTGCCCTTATAACAACAATAATATGAAAAATATCTTTAAATGATGAATAGTATAAAAATTAAATTGAGTGCAAATAAACAAGAACAGAGAAAGTGTAGGAAAATAATAAAAACATATTTTGAAATCCAAATTCGAACCCTATTAATTAACCTAATGTTTCTCATCTTATATCACCTTTTTTATATTTTTCACCATATTGTTCACATATGATTAATCTGTAAGGTTTTTTTTTTTTTTTTATCTTGCTCGGCTCTAAAATTCCAATCCATTATTAGCAATAATATTTGGAGAAAATGAGAGGCATTATGAGATTGGATTTGAGAAAAAAAAAAATTTAAATGAAAAGTATTTCAAAGTGGACAAATTTTTAAATAAAACTATCCATTATAGTAAGATGTACTAAGATAGAAGAACAGAGGAAGTATTTTATAAAAAAAATTTTAAATAAATGTAAATGTGAGTGATTTTACTTGTTTTGTCAAAAATTAATGTTTTAGATACTTGTAAAAAAATACTGACAATCTTAGCAGTGACTTTATCGACTTTATCTATACACTTCATTTAATCGTAAATGCATCGTAGAGTTTTGGTGTATCCGAGTTACTTTAAGCAAAATGTCAAAAATTAACGTATTAAAATACTTTCTTCATTCTTGTGAATTTGCAACATAAAATTTTAGCACAAAAATTAAGAAATAGCTAATACAATTAAATTATGTAGATACGCAACCCTACATTTGTTCTATGTTAGTGATTATAAAAGACTGATTTCAATTGACCTTGATACTAAGGTTAAATACAACTTTATATAAACAAAAGTTTACATCATTTAATGAATTATTCATAATAATTTTAAATTTAAATATAAGGCAGTGTGTTTGACAAACAGTTAATCGTTATTAATAGCTTAAAAATTTGTTTATATTTAACAATATTTGCCTCAACAAGCTCCTCAAATCAAGTGGATATTTAACAATATTATTAAGTATTGTAACCATATAAATCAGCTAACACTTTCCACCACCTAAAAAATCCCAATTTGAGTTGCCAAACAAACAAACGCCCCCTATAAATCTTTACTCTTATAAAAATAAGAAATAAATTTAAGGTGTATAGTTGATGTAGATAATACTTTAAAAAGAACATAATAAATATTTCCATTAAAAAAAATTCTACTATTCTAATTTAATGCAATATTTCCTTTTTAATTTTCTTTTTTTTTTTCCCAAATTTATAAGAATGGGTGGTATTCCCATAGAGCTAAGCTCTTGAGAAACATATTTCCAATTCAGCCTATTAAAGGTTAATCTATTTTTAATGCCTACTTATATTATCCTTAATGCTTACTTTTGTATTCTTTTTTTTTGGAAATTACTTCTGTATTCTTAATGTTTACTTTTAATATAATAAATGTACTTATATCATTTTCAATGTCTACTTACAACATTTAAAAAAAATATATAATAAGCTGGTTCAATTCGAGATGGTCTCTCAAAAAGACCGATAGACCGTCTTTCGCAAGAATTTGGTCATCATCATCATACCCAATATATCCCGCTTATAGAAACTATAAGAAGGAAAGAACGACAACAGCTCATACCCATAGGCTAGAATACGGTCAAAGAGTCCGTTAACTCGAAAAAGGTTTTCAAAGACCCAATTAAAGTTGGTCTCCCAAAAAAACCGTCTTTCCCAAATTTGTCATCATCATCATATCCAGTATATCCCACTCACAGAAACTATAATCAGGGTCTAGAGAGAGAATAACGCTGACAGCTCATAATGAGTCAAAGAGTCCATTAGCTCCAAAAACGTCTTCAAAGACCATATACTTTGACTAAGGTAAACTGAAAACAGTGGGGGCAGCAGAATTTTAAAAAAGCAAATACCATGGGCAGTTTTCCAGTCTCCAAAACAAGCAACACAGCCTCTGTATTCCTGCCTTTGTTTTTTCTTCTTTTGTCTCTTTCAAACATATAATCTCCTACAATACCACTCAATATCACCATTATACTACCATTTTTCCTTCAAAAACCTTTCTTGGTGTTCCAATTTACTCTCATCAACCAAAAAAAACTACCTAATTCCATTCTTATTTCTCAAATATATCAAAATATATCAAAAAACTACCATTTTAGAGTTTAACCACCCTTTTTTTTATAATTGCCAATTTTTTTTGTATGTTGGTGTAATTCTAGGAAAAAATGTACTCAAATAATGGGGTTGGAATGCTTGGGTTAGAAATGCCCTTACATCAATCTACACAACCTCAAAATCCTCAACACCAACTTCAAAAACACCAACAAATGATTGCTTTAAACCAACAACAATATGAACAACAACACCAAACTCAACTTTCAATGAAACAACCCACCAACAATTTATCATACAATAACCAAAACAATCCAAACCCATATCATAAACCTAAAAAACAAATTACCCAATTGACAAATAGTGATGAAGATGAACCAATTTCTACAAATGATCATGATCAAATCATGTCCATGGAAAGGAAGAGAAAAGGAAGCAATAACATTTCTCCATGGCAAAGGATGAAATGGACTGATAACATGGTAAGGTTATTGATCATGGCGGTTTATTATATAGGAGATGAAGCTGGGAATGAGGTTGGATCCGAGAAGAAGAAACCGGGTTCGGGTTCGGGTGGGTTGTTACAGAAGAAAGGAAAATGGAAATCAGTGTCAAAAGCTATGATGGAGAAAGGGTTTTATGTATCTCCACAACAATGTGAAGATAAATTCAATGATTTGAATAAAAGATATAAAAGGGTTAATGATATTTTAGGTAAAGGAACTTCTTGTAAAGTTGTGGAGAATCAGAATTTGCTTGAATCCATGGATTTAAACCCTAAATTGAAAGAAGAAGTAAGAAAATTGCTTAATTCTAAGCATTTATTTTTTAGGGAAATGTGTGCTTATCATAATAGTTGTAGCCATGGATCTGTAAATCCTTCTTCAATTCCAAATCATCAACAAAATCACCAGAAACAGGAATCTTGTTCGCATTCTGCGACGATTCCGGCGGCTTCGATTGAACCTGAAAAAGTCGAATTAGGGTTAGAAAATCATGACGAAGAAGACGAAGAAGACGACGATGATGAGCATGAAGATGACGAATTCGACGACGACGAAGATCAAGACGAATTAGTAGAAGGAAATCCGAGAAAACGAGCAAGAATTTCGTATGAATTTCAAGAATTGAATGGGGAAATAATGGAGGTTTTTCAAAATAGGGGTAAAACTTCAATGGAGAAGAAACAATGGATGATGATTCAATTAATGAAATTTGAAGAAAAAGGATTGAAATTAAAATTTGAAGCATTAAAATTGGAGAAAGAAAGATTGAAATGGATTAGATTTAGTAGTAAAAAAGAAAGAGAAATGGAGAAGATGAAGATTGAAAATGAAAGAAAAAGACTTGAAAATGAAAGAATGATGCTTTTGCTTAAACAAAAGGAAATTGAATTGGTTGTTGAAAACCACCCTCAACACCAACAATATCCTCCAACAAATTAATCATGAGTTATCGACTTATCGGGGCGAATTTAGAATACTAATATTAATTACAGGCGGGTAGATTACCGATGCCTATTCGTGTAGTGAACACCCGTGTTAATTTAGTTTACTAGTTTTCGACTTTTATAGTTACAATTTTATATTAATAGGATTTTTCGATTACCTGACTTCGGCTGTAGCCTGTAGTCTAGACTCTAGACAGGTTCAAATCTAAATTTCCAATGAATAGACTTTAGACAGGTTCAAATCTATATCTTTGATTATACTCCCCCTGTTTTCATATGTTCTTCACTTCTTCTCACTTTCCCCATTTGGAAATTTTTAAAAGTTCTTCTCATTTAGAATCTTTCTATTTTAGTAACCAATAGAATTCAACGAAATTATTACACTTACACTTTAATCTATAAAAATTAATTTAAATGTTAATTCCCAATACATATACTTTACATACACCCAATGAAATTTAATGATATTATTACACTTACACTTTAATCAATAGAACCTTTATATTTTATATTATTTTACTCAACTCTCATAATATCTATTTTGTAATTATAGTTTATATTGGTTTCTTCCCAGATTCCAAATGGGAAGAACAAATGAAAACGGAGGGAGTACAACATAAAAACTTTATTAAGTTGATATTAAAAATTTTATATTGAAATGAATCAAATAGCATTATATTTATTTATGTTTTAACTTATAAATTAAAAATATGAAGTAATATGCATTAAGATCTTTTATTCATATTAAATACTTTTTAACTTCAATTAAATGTCTTATACTCTCCTTTGTTTATTTACACTATTCATTAATTATTTTTAATTTGTAATTTATTTTTAATTTATAGACTAAAACATACCACTCTACTAAATCTTATTAATATTAATATAAATAAAATTAAGCTTAAGCATTTATTTACAAAACATAGTTAAATAAAATTTATTTGAATAGTTTTAATATAAATCTTATTAATATTAATATTTTATAATGTGCAAGAAGAGATATATATTTTTACTTAAGCTTTTCTTTTATAAAAATTAAGGTCTTACACTTTTTTAAAAAAAGTTAAATAAACAAGATTTTGAAAAAGCTTTTTATGAAAAAGGTCATTTTCATTTTCAATCGCAAATTTTTAAAATTATAAGGTTTGTTAGGTAGAAAAAGAAATTAAAACTTCTATCGCAAAGGTAAAAGAAGTCTTCAATTAATTTATGATTTTTTTTACTTAATTTTTGCATAATTCATAAATAGTTAAGTCTATGCAAGTTAGTTATTAAAAATTTATTATTAAAAGTAGCATCTATCTAGGGAATTAATATTCATCAATTATTATATATATAATTTGATTTGATATTCTTCCTTTATTGTTTTTACTTGTAAGTATTAAAAATTACTAAACAAGTATTAAAAAATAAAAACTATAAGCTTCAAAAGAAAAGTATTAAAAAACTATGAAAATTCGTAATTGTTAAATGTAATCATTAATAGACTTTTTTTGGAATTGAAACTTGAATCATTGATAGAGTTAAACATAATAACATATAGTCCCAAATTATATGTAACGGCCTTTTAAGACTAATTTCCAATTTCCAATACTCATCAGCATTTGAGTACTCTCATGCACTGAAGAAAAACAGATGCAATGCAACAAAAAAGAAAAGAAACAACAAAATACTTGTCCAAAAATATGTGCTTCTAGCATACTTCATATAATTCCATTTCAACAAAATATTCTGCTCGAACGCAAAATTCCATGGCGGAAAAGATTCCGCACGAACGCAGACATGTTAATAATGTGTGCCTAGTACCAAAAAATGAGCGTCATGGCATGTCCACGACTTGGCTATAGTGACATAGTTCAGATAATTTCATGTTATAACGCTATAATCTATTGAGTTTTAACTACAAATTAATTACTTAAAATCGGCTTTGTGAAGACCGTTGGCAAAAATAACTCCCAGCATCAAGAGTGCGGCAGTATGAAATCTAATCTTCCAACTCGATGATCTTGACCACGGAAGCATCACCAACCTTTTGGACAACAACAACGCGGTCATGTGGTTTAATGATTCCTAATGACTTTCCATGATCTAGTGCAACATTTAAGACAGATTCATTTGTTGCGCTTGTTGACTCGGCCTGCATGGCAAGGTATTCGATCATTTCCGAGAATGTGAAAAATCTTGTTTGTCAATTATTTTGTAATGAAGATTATTTAGACGTGTCACTTTGCAGACACCGGTAATATCAAACATGAAATGAATCAGATGATAAGAGACGAGAGAGAAAGATGAGAAATGAAAGCTTACAGCGTGTCTAGGATCAGCAAGCATAGGAAAGAGGCCTCGAACTATTAATGACTGTCTCGCCTGAAAAATCAAGAAAAAAAGAAATTTAGAAGATCAAAAAACAAAAGGGGAAAAAGAATACAAACGCAAATAATAAGGGAGTAGAGAAATTATTCGAGTAATCTGTATATGAATTCGCGTTACACTTAACACAAATTACATAGAAGTACCTAGCCAAGTAACATTAATGACTACT
The DNA here is from genome assembly GCA_019776075.1 of Amaranthus palmeri. NCBI lineage: Eukaryota > Viridiplantae > Streptophyta > Magnoliopsida > Caryophyllales > Amaranthaceae > Amaranthus > Amaranthus palmeri. The sequence goes on along the minus strand of JAAKBH010000271.1, from coordinate 1,386,157 downwards.
AGTTGAGGAAGCATGACTGTTTTTAGAATTTGTTTTTTCATCCAATAAGTTGTAGAGTTCAGTCATCCATAACAATTATGATGTATAATAGTCATAGTCAACAATGCATAAAACACCAAAATGACCAAATCCATCTGTCAATTCCGTTACTCTAATTTCATTAGGTGGCTCCCACGTTCCCACCTATGTAGGGTTTGGGCAGGTCCGATGTATGCACATTTCTTTTGTGATAATAAAGAGGTCGTTTCTGATTGACCCTTAATAGCCCCATCATTATATGATAGCTAATAAACCACAAAAATTTACAACTCCTCATTTTTTTTCTAATTCTGAATTGTATTCAACTCAGTTTGGATCCCCTGTGAAAGGAGACCAAATCAATATCTACAATTAGCTAACTAGAATACAAGATGCCAGCCCCTTACCTCAAAGGCGCCACTAAAACTCCATTTTAATTGATTAGTCTTAAGGCGAGGAATCACAACGGACAGAATTGGCATTGGTGGCCTGTATTTAGCAAGCAACCTGCATGCAACAGATAACACTAGTCATTTCAGCAATTTAACACGGCAGTGTACTGTAATACACATAAAATTCATTCAAAATAAAGTTCAAAGTAATGACAGCCGCACAGGGAGCGAGGGAAAAGAAGAGTTGGGCCGTTTGAGGAATTAATATAGCCTTCAAAATTTTACTGCTCAAATATCAATATACGGCCAACAAGTACTATCAACAGATACAAGTCCAGTACCATCAATCCAAATCACCGTCAGACATTACCTCAATTTCAAATGAACTCACATTACTTAAAACAAGCAAAAGAAGAAACTGTAGTCCTTGAAGTTTCTGCTTTCCTAAGGAAAAAGGAGAGGGGTAAAAGACAAGAATGCTCAACGTAATATACCTTGCAGCTCTCCCTGAGGAAGTGAAACAGATTATAACAGAGGCTTTCACCTTCAAGGCAGCACGCACCTATAAAAGACAAGAATGCTCAATTTATCGGTACATGGGAAAAGATGGCTTAACTGATATACAATGTGAAAAGTGAATTCGAATAAAGAAAATTACCGCAGAAGAACCAATTGATTCCAGATGAGACATCGGCTCTCCCACATACTTCACAGCCTTTTTGAAGTATGAATCTTGATTGAACACTTTCTCAGCCTACAATTTTATTAAGCAAGCAGGTTAATGTAAATGTGAGTAAAAATTTAGATAAACAATTTCAAAACGGGATCAGAATGATCTGCATTTAGCTAATGCCCGACAAATTTCAGCTGACCTCAAAACAAATTCTATCAACAGTTCTAACAGTATCAACAGGATATAAACCCCGGTAAGTCTCAGCTCCAAGAAGAATTGCATCACTTCCTGAAAACAATTTCAAACAGAACTGTTACAAGTAGCACATCACGCTCATAATAGAGTGCAGTCAATGTTCACGAAAGAGATAATTTAAGGAAAGAGATTAAGCCCGACTAAAAAGTAAAAGGAGACGGACAAATAAATTTACAAAAAAAAATTTTAAAGCAAAGAATATAATCAAGATTACACACCATCAAGTACAGCATTAGCCACATCAGTCGCCTCAGCACGGGTTGGTCTGAGGTTATTGGTCATGCTATCAACAACACGAGTAACAACAGCAGGCTTACCAACCATGTTGCATTTGTGTAAAGCAGCTTTTTGAAACAAGAAAACCTTCATTAAAAATAGCAAAATATTAGTAAAGCAGATAACCGAGTATATACCCCCACAAAATGCTTGAGCATGTTGCAATAATGTAAAGAGCTATAGTGAAAAACCTTCTCGGGAGGGAGATCTATGCCCAAGTTTCCACGGGAAAGAATGATGCCATCAGCTTCTTGTAATATTTCATCAAAATGGGTCAAACCCTAAGCAAGTCGAAGCAAAATGTAAATCAGAAGTCAGAACTCCAAAAATCAGATACTAAAGAATTGTCCCCATCATGGTTTACGCAGAGACGTGAATTAAGTAGCTCAATAAAGTCAATTCATGTAAACTAAAACACTACGAATATTAGTACATTACCTCTACATTCTCAATCTTTGCAAATATCTGGGTTTCACTAAGTTCACCTAAGCCTGAAAGCAGTTCACGTACCTGTACAAGAACCAAAAATATGTTTAAAGAAATATTTAGGAAAATACTAGAGAAATGAAAATTGCACTGCATCACGTACTTGGCGAACATCTTCTGCATGACGAGTATATGACAGTGAAAGGAAATCGATTTTGTTTTGAACACCCCAAGAGCTTATAATCTGAAAAGCAATTATCAAGAACAAAAGTTTCATCCAATAAGTAAGAACACTAAAGGTGAAGGATAAAAAGCAAACAGGTGGAGAATAGAAAAGACTGAGCATGGCCAAGCACAGTATGAAAATATGCTCTTTCACAAGTCTAATCGCCACTCCCACCAAAATATCTTTTCAGACACCAAATCAATTTAATCAAATCTCATTTCAGTCTGTCATGAGCTACAACATCCAAACAACGCAAACATGCAACTCCCTAAAGCGACACATCTTCCCATGCTACATTACACAGCTGAAAATTGTATAAAACATGGTGAAGAACTAAATGCACCAACCGCCACAAAAAATATCACAAGACACCCAATGCGGCAAAAGTAGTGTTTGAGATGCTACTGAAGTTAAAATCTATCATAGCCAGCACAACGACAAAGATCTTCATGTAAATTGGACTAATGGGTATTTACTCCAATGCAACATCAACATTGCGTCTCCCCAATGCAATTTTTCAAGCCATATAAAACATCAATGATTAACTTCTTAATTATCAAGTTCATTTCTGCAAAAATAGAAAATTAAAAAAAAAAATCCGAACGAACTCTGCTGAACAATATGATCTCTTGCAATTTCATTTTTCAAAAGTAATTGCAATTTGTGTTCAAACTTGACCCCAGACATCAAAAACATTCAAGGCAAACGCATCTTGTAGCAAACAGCCAACAGATTTTGCAAGGATCTCAAAATGCTTAACAATATCATCTATGCATCCCTAAACCAACATTCATCTTATTCATCTCATTAGCAACGCTTCATACCATCACCTATGCATCCTCAGAACCACATTTATCTGGTCCATCTCACTTAAAAACAACTAGCCCCAAACTCCGTATACGACATTACTAAAATGCCTAGTTTTGTTTCAAGTGAAACACAACTTCATGCCTTCTTTAATGAAAAGCTCCTGCATATTATATTGATCCCCTATTTGCAGTTCCTTATAACAAATTAATTGTATTACAGCATAAACTTCAGAGTTTAAACTTTATTGTTCCCTTTTTGCAGCCTACAAGGTGTAATCTATGACCAACATTTTACCTCGAAGCATAACATTCAAAATAACAAAAATAAACTTCCACAACCTCCAAGTAAATCTATAGGCATATTTTTCATCTATAGATTATTATTATCCATCACAAAATTATGGTAGAACTTGACATATTTTAAAAGCACAAAGGCACACATAGACTTGTTTATTCACATAGGAAATACTAAAATGAGACGGAATCATTTCAAAATATGAAGAACCAAAACATTTTGACACTTTGACAACAAATAAAATAAATAAAATTTCTGTGTTAAATAATCTCCGGTATAAACTTCTATTTTGACAAGGAAGTCCCCTGTATTAGGAAATTTCTGAGCTGTAACTAAGCACTTTCATAGGATCTTCCTGTAAACTGGCTCTAAATTGTATTCCAAATCTAAAATTCTTTGCACAGATTGCTAAAAGTTCTGCTTTTGTCCATCTCGGCAGATTACTGAGAAAATTATCCATCCAATCCTGATATCCCCTAATTCCAGAGATTTTGCCGAATCAATTCCATGTAAAACATGAAACAGAGACAGCAACATAACAAGAACAAACATCAATCTTAATATTATAGATAGTGAGCAAATGTAGTAAATAAAAAGCGTTGCACCAATATTTCCCCCATCCCAATGTCAGCATATCAATGCTTACAGAACAAACAAAAATACAAAAAATAAGTTCCTAGTTTCCCAAATTATATTCTCTTAAACTTCTAATTTCTATTCTGTTATTCTAAAAACTAATGATCTAAGAAACAAATACATACCAAATGTAAATCCCCTAGAATCCAGCTTTGGCACCTTGGCAGCTTAACCTCTCTTACCCTTCTCTCAATTCTGGTATAACATTATCACTGTTAAGAAGGCGCTCCTAGGCGCTGAAGCCCAAGAAGCAGCTGCCCTGGTGATTCAAAAGACCTGGGCAAGGCATTTCCAGAGAGGCACAAAAAACCACAGTGAGGTACGTACAATAGATGCCTGTTAGTGTCTGCAACCTCTTCTTCAACATAAGATAGTAAATTTGCTCAGAGGTATCTCACTCAAATGAGGCAAGATGTACCTCACTCAAATGAGGCAAGAAGTACCTCACACAAATGAGGCAAGAATCAGAGCTTCATGCCTAAGCTCTAATTTACTACTACAATAGTGTGCCTTTAACCTTTTTAAACATCGCACTATCCATATCATTGTAAGTCATTTTTCTGATGGTTCTTTATCATGCCATGACCACTAGCTAAGCAATATGATGAAAAGGCACAACTAGGGGTGTTCAGCGAATTTATATTAGAAAAATTCAGTACAGTCGTACATATAACCTTTTTCTGCAATAGAATGAGCTGGAAGTACCAATTAAATTTGTCAATTTGCCTTTAATAAACATCACTAAACTTAAGATAGCAACAACCTTTACGGAAACATTGATGAAGTTAAGAACAGCAAAGGAACAATCACACAAAAAAACTAATTTCATGCATAAACTGGAAGGAAGTATCAACCAAAAATAGCCATCCCCTTAAATTTTAAAAAAAATCCAACATTGCTCCACATAAAATAATTTCACGAAAAGGACAAATGAAGCCAGATAAATAACACTATCATAAGTATAGAATTCATAGAAACACTTGGGTCAACAGACGGACTACACACCTCCTTGTCCTTCTCTGACAATGTGGGCATATCAATATGAACTTGAGAGGCATGCAAAGTGAATAGAGTCCCATCCAAAGTTGCGGAATTGTTGATCACACAGATGACATTGTCTCCTTTAACCTCAGATACCTGCTCAAGTATGTGAGACCAAGCACTAGTCAGATAGAAAACATTGCAACTATGTTCACAAAAAATTGGAGGTGAAAATTTCTACAAACAATAACTCATTGAACTTAGAGTTTCCATAAAATAATCACCAGGAACAGACTCTTATACATGCCATCAATAGAGTATTTGGAAAAGAAATCTCACACTTAAGCCCAAGCAGAAAAACTATAACAATCCAACTAATTATATTACAGAATTCTTATCTCACCTCCAGCCACACAGATGTAGTTTCACTTCCAGTGAATAGGTATTTACCCATGAATATCATGTCCCCCTTCTTCACAGCCTGAAAAGCATTTAATATGCAGTCAGTATAACAAATCAAAAGACCGTCCTTTGCCACAATACATACATGCAGCAGAAGCACTAAAAACATTAAACATTCATCTGTCAATTTCTACTTAATACATAATATAATTTCTCACTAAGAAGTAGAGACCTGCTCACTTGTTGAGAACTTAGCAGGATGAATATTTGTGAATACAGGACACACGGAATAAATATATGTTGCAAACAGACAAAAGAATAAGAAACCTTCGACAATGCAGCTAAAACTTCAAATGTGAAGTACAAAAAATACATGAAATAAAATAAAGGGGCATTAAATTTTATGAAAAGGAACATACATTAGAAATTAGAAAACAGCACAAGTTCAAATTGTTAAAAATCTTAAATAGACTTAAAAACACTATCAAGGAAGTAGAGATAATTTTATTAACCTTTGCAAGACCGCTGAAATTGATAGGCAATATATCTGATGTGGCATCTTGTTCTAGATCAGGTGTAAGAGTAACCATCTCATTTTCCTTAAGAGTAATCTCTTTCCCTGTTTTATTAACGACTTGCAACTCAGGCCCAACTGTGTCTAGCATGACCTACATACAGAAATATGCTTTGATCTAAATCACTTGTAGCCAAAGAATTATTTCGACAAGGTATAAATATATAGATCAAAAACAATTAACAAGGATGCTATACCTATCCCGAACCGCCCAAAAAACGCAAATCATAAACAATAATTGTCAAATTACATAAATCAAGTGAAAATTCAGAACAGATAGAAAATTTTAAAACAATATTAGGTTTCATCATAAGGTGATGGTTGACTGGATGCTGTAAACAGCTTTAGTATTTCAAATGTAATCGACTGTCTTGAACTCTCAGTTAGACAATAAGTACCACAAGTGCTACTATACCTTCAGAAGACAAACTTAAGCTTAACACTTAACATATATCACAACAGAAATTAAAAGTGCTGCAAAACAACTACTTACAGCGCAGAGTTTCTTGCTATCTTTGACAGCCGCCTTTAAATTCTCAAGTGTGTGGCGATGAGTATCAACGTCTCCCCATGAAAAATCAAATCTAGCCACTACAATCAAAAACATAATTTATAAAATTTCCAATCATATTCCCATAAATTCAATCAAAATCTCAAAAAACAAAATAAGAAAATATAAACCTGACATTCCAGCTTTAAGCAAAGCAGAAATAACCTCAACAGATTCAGAACGAGGACCGAGAGTTCCAATGATCTTAGTCATTGCATTAAAGAAATTCTACAACACAAAAAAAAAGAAAAAAAATCAGCGACGCAAAAAAAATAAAAATCAGCAAAGAAATCGGAAAAATTAGGTTAGATTTAGGGAGGAAAATAATCATACAGATTTAGACGGTTCAAGAATGGAAGACATGCGAATCGGTTCTTCGAGGAGAAGATTCGTAGAAGGCATGATTGTTGTTGATAATGGATGCTTGAAGCTTTTGAGTGCGTTAATGGAGTCGCTAATGGAGAAGAGAGAATATGAGAAAGGGTACAAGTACGAAGAAAAAAGGGTTTATTATAACAGGAGTTCGAAACAGAGGGGAGAGTGTTGGACGTTTTATAAATGACAATACATAAGTTAAATGTGGTACTTATAAGGGTGTTCGGCCCACAGGTCAAATACTTCGTCTTTTTCAATTTACTTACAATGTTTATTTATTTCACGCAGTCCATTAAACTAATTTAATTTATAACATTTCTAATTATGAATAATAAGAAATTATTAATAAAGTTTAAAATTAATAATCTTTATGGTTAGACGAATCAAACAAGATCCTACCTGACTATGTTTTAACCTATAGATTGATAACTAATCACAAATTAAAAGTGATGAATGAATTGTGTCATTTTTACCAATGTTGCAACTAATTTGGGATGGATGAAGTATGAAACTAAGGTGAATCTATATAATTAGTTTATTTTTTAAATTAATTATTTTAAAATTATAATTAATAATTTTTATAGAATACTTACATATGAGTTAGTTTAATAGAAATAGTTTCACTATTGAACTATTTTATTTAAGAATTTGCAATTATTGTGAGACTCAATGACCCTCAAATCAGAAGTGTATATTTTTGAATTAAATACTTTATTTAACTTAAATATTAAATTTTTAGGGTCACAACTCGTAATCAATTTCTAAATTATTAAAAAATAAAATCTTTTTATGTAGAACTAATTTGTTATTACTATATTAGCATTTGAAAGAAAAGTACGTATTTGATAGAAGACTTTTAAAGCGAAATGAAAAACATACTCGTATTATTTTATTAATTTTTGATTTTTAATTTAATTTAAAAATATCTAATTTTACAAATATATCTCTATAAACAATTAGCTGATTAAGTTAATTTAAAATCCATATTCAAAAAAAAAGTTAATTTAAAATCCAATAAAATCAACAAAAGGTAAATAAATTAAATTGCTATCAAATAAATAAGTAAATAACAATTATTTATCAAAGAGTGCTCTTAAATTCGTTATTTGGTAAAGAATGTTTGGTATATTTGTCAAAAACTAACAATATTGACAGGGAATTCTTTGTTCTTATTAAATGCACATGAGAAAAGAACATTTTTTCTTTCAACGAAAAAAGAAAGTTTCAAACAACTACTAGTACATAAAAGACCTACTAGAAGTTTTGGAATATTTTGGTCCCTGTTGCAGATTTGTATTCCCATTTCTAGAACTTTTTTTTCTTAAATGACGAACTTTCTTTGTGGGGCCCACAATTACCCACGAGTTCCCCGTAACCTACACGTCAAATTGCACTTTCCACGCGACTACAATTTTGTCGGAGTATTTTAATGCTCCACAAATATTTATGAGGGACGGTCTCTTTGAGATATTATATTTAATTGAAAGATCCATTATATATTTTTATCGCAAATTCTTATTTGAGATCGTCTTTATAAGGGGTGCGTCTCAAATGGATCGACTTATTATTACTTAGAAAAAAACTACTAAAAAGACGTGTGATGTGTAATCCTATTTAGAGTTGGCGTTGTAATCTATTCAAGTTTGTATTATAACATGCTGGTTGCTAGAGTTGGTATTATAACCTATTAAGTTTGGTATCTCCGAATAGGTTATAATATTAAATTTAGTAGGGTTATAACACCAACTCCAAATACCAATTTTAGTTGGTTATAGTATCAACTTCAATAGGTTATAACATCAACTTCAATAGATTATAACACCAACTCCAAATAGGCTCACACGCACGCGTTAGTTTTTAGGTTTTTTTTCTTTTTTTAATTGTTGGGTCTGGCCGTCTGGGCCTAGAGAGTTGTCTCATGCCGCTGCCAGATTAACTTATTGAACAATTTTGGCTTATTCTAGAACAATAGAAAATTGAGTGGTCAAATCCATTTAGTGATAATGTTTGATAAATTAGTTGGTTGAAACGATTTATGCTTATGAAGAAGTTATTTTTCAACAACATGCTTATCGACTATCGTAGCGATATAAAATTAGATGGTCAAACTAATTGATAAAATCACCTGAATAAATCAACCATTTCAATCAAATATCAGTTGTTAAAACACCTTACTCTTAAAATTTATTTGATTACTAAAGATTTTTGAGGATCCAAAAGCAAATAAAGGGGAAGATTTCAAAAAAGTTGGTCATGAAATATACAATGGGCTGCCATTTTGCCCACAGCAAATAAACATCCTCGTCCCTCTCAAACAATTTTGGATCACGAGATAGTTTGAGTAGAGAATATTTGAAATGAATAAGATTATTTATCAAAAAAGCATACAATAAGATTCAAATTAAACTTATTTTAAATATAAGCGTTTGATACCCCAGAGCACAGGTTCGGATCCGTTCGCACTTAGTAACTGGTAAAAAAAAGTTGTTCGCACTTAGTAACTGCGAACAGGTCAAACAGGGTCAACATGCTGATTTTAAGACAAAAGTTGTTCGCACTTACTAAGTGCGAACAGACTAAAAAACACAAACAGTCGGTTCGCTGTTACTAACAGCGAACATAATGTTTGTGTTTTTCAATCCTAAATGCGAACAGTCCGAACCTAAAGTTTGCGGATTAGGCGCTTATATTTGGAATAAGTTTGATTTGGATCTTATTATATGCTTTTTTTTGATAAATAATCTTATTTATTTCAAATATTCTTGAGGAGAAAGCCTAAATGAAAATTAAATTAATGATGCACCCCAATCGGCAATTAAATTAAAGGTTAGCAATCGGTCGTTGTTACCAAGAGCGGTCGATTATTGAGCTGACTATTGTTGACTTAGATTAAGTAATAGGCCGTTGTTACTAAGAGCGAGCATACTCCAAATCTTAGCATCGGAAAATCTTAGGAAATAGTTTCAAAAGTTGACTATAATATGACTTTTTTATATAATTTTGCTTATATGTTTCAAATTTTCCGGGGTTTGAGTAGGTAGATGGATAGTTCCAAATTGATATGGCTTTGGGTCAGCTGATCATTTTGTTGGGCTGATGGCCCAACAAGAGCCAAGCCCAAGCTGCCTCCAAAAACGAATGAATGTTGGAAAATTTGAAACAAATAAGCAAAAAAATTTAAAAAAATCAAAAAATAGCCAAAGTTTGAAACTTTATCCCAAACTAAGCACTTTTTTGACGGAGTTAAGGTCTGGGGTTAGAAAGCTAATGGGCCGCTCTTACTAAGAGCAGACGTTTATTAAACGGTATCAGCAATGGGCCGCGCTTTGTAACAGCGGCCCATTTGTGCTCTAAATAGGTTATTCATGTTAGACTATTGTGGACTAAATTTTAGCTAAATAATGGGCCGCTCTTAGTAAGAGCGGCCCATTGCTGCTCTATTTTCAAACGCCCGCTGTTTGTAACAGCGAACAGTTACATAATCTAACTCCGTCAAAAAAGTGCTTAGTTTAGGATAAAGTTTCAAAAATGTTTCATTTATTGATTTTTTTTTTATTTTTTTGCTTATTTGTTTCAAATTTTCTGAATGTTGTACAACAAGAATTTTATCTTTGTCTTTCCAACTAAGAAAAACTTGAGCTATTGTTATTAGATATCATCTCACAGTATAACGATCTTCAAATAAAAAGCTTATATCACATAATTTATATTAGTTGGACTATTAGCTTGTATATGGAATACGTCTCACAATGAGACCGTTTCATATAGTAATTTATGAAAGCTTTGGTAAATGGCTTAAAAGTAGGCTGTTTCGATTGGCTTTCAGTTCTGACTTATTGGTTGCTTCTTCAATCTACTGAAGAGCTAACTTTCAAGTCAAAATGAAATGGTTAGTTTTGTTCGTTTTTTACATTGAGTTTTGGTTTGTTGGCTCATTTTTTTCACTAATAAACAACCAAAAGCCAACAAATCGGCCAATACATGATTTTATCATACGTCTCCCATAGATAGCTTGTCAAACAAATCAATTCAAGAAATCAACAGTGAACAATCATTTGCCAAACACTCTTTTAGTAATAGGTATTACAAAAAAACTCCAAATCTCCAAAGAATGTTGTATAAGATAGTTTCACCGTCAGATGCTCTCCATATATGAATTCATTAACTTAACTAATACAATTATTAGCATATTGACTCCTTGTTTTTAGGCCGTCTCACCGAAAAACAGTCTAGAACCAAGATACTTTGGAGCTTAGCTATTATAAACATTAGAAATAGAGCAATATCATCATTCAATGGAGAGGCATAATGACTACATTCCCAACCCTAGAACAACATAATCACAAGACATTGATCATAGAACCATAAAAGTACCTACTATAGACATGACTTGCAACAACACTAGAAAATCCATTCAAATAAACAAATGAAGCATAACTTAAGCTTAGAGCCACAAGCAATGGCCTTAGTTAATGACTAATCAATAAACACCCATAGCCTCCTCAGTGGTAGGAAGTGAAGGCGACAACGAATTCCTCGATTCATTGTAATCCTCACATAGGGGAGATTGCTCGACTCGAATCTCTTCGATCATTTTAGCCACTTCCATCATACTAGGTCTTTTTTCGGGTTGTGGAACGACACAAGCCATAGCGACATGGAGCATCGAGACTAATTCCTCTTCAATATTCTTGTACCTCAAAAGCTCTGGGTCGAATACCTCAGCAGTCCATTCATCGCGGACCACAGACCTAACCCATTTGGGTAGATCCACGGATTCTTCATCCTCCGAGTCTATGTTCTTGGGTCGGGTTGGTGAAGGGAATTGGGAAGGGGTTTTGGCAGTAAGAACTTCGAGTAAGAGCACTCCGAAGCTGTAAACATCAGCTTGTTGTGAGAGTCTTTTGGTTTCGGATTGTTCAGGCGCTTTGTACCCGCCTAGGCGAGCAATAGCATGAGCCGGGTTTAGGAGAAGCGATAGGCCAAAATCGGAGATACAAGCAACCCCATTCTTATCTAAGAGAACATTGGATGATTTCACATTGCCATGAGGAATTTTCGAGGAGCTGTATTCTGCGTGAATTCGCGCTAGTCCTCGAGCTGCTCCGAGGACTAGGCTGATTCTTGTTGTCCAATCTAATGGGATTCTTCCTGGTCCCCTGTTGCCTGTTATCATAGACATAAACACATAACTTAAAGAAGTAGCAGATATAGAATTCTCATAGAACAAGATAGTAGAAGAATCCGTGCAGACGATCATTGAAACTGACATTTGTTCACGTATCCGACACCAGTCTTTTGGTGTAAGACTCTGACATTGTTGTTGTTATTGTTGAATCTGGTATGAACGTCAAGTAATATAAGTATTCACCAATGTCGCTCTGGCCTTTAATGGGTCTTAGGCAAATTGAAAGAAATGGTCTCTTTCTATAGAGGGTCGATTTTGAACTAATCATAAATAACAGACATACTTTATAAATTGTAAATTATCATTATAAATGTAAATGTGTCATATACATCTTAATTGATAAAAGAACTGATCATAAATTGCATATTTTGAAGCATCTACTTCATTGACCATAATTTTCAGATTTAATGGCCCTTTCTAACTCTAGGCCTTAAGCAAATGCCTACCTTGCCTACGCCAAGAGATCATCAGATCATACACTTAAACTATGTTATTCGCACTCTTTATTTTACCTCTCAGTACTCGGGGTCTAATCCTTGATACTCTAACACGAGTAGGAAATCTTAATAAATTAGCCGTATCTGACATTTGTACACATATCCGTGTCGAATGAGTTTTGAACTCTAGTGACATAATAATAGCGTATTAATACTTTAATAGTCGTAAAAAACCAAAATGTGAAAGAAAAAACATTTTAGCCTATGATAATTTATAATTTGCAAGTTTGATGCTAGCCTGAGTCTGACCAAGGTAATAATTCTCCAGGAAAGAAGGAATCAAACAAATAATAATAATAATAATAATAATAATAATAATAATAATAATAATAATAATATCTTGCTGACAAATGCCCTTGCACCATTTATTATCAAAAATATATTTAAAATTTAAAATTATATAAGTATTAATTGTATTAGTCCCCTAATATAGCATAAAATTTAGAATTTATCACAAAATCACACGTCAATATATATTATGTTATTTATTATTTTTATTTTTTGATTTAGCCTAATAATATTATAATTGGATCTAAATAAAACAAAACATGGTTATTATCAAATTTATTCAAGATTCAACCAAAAAAATTCATACTAGCAAACAAAGCCCAATAGCTCCAAATCCCAACTTTCCAAACACACTACACAATCCACAATCCACACAAACAACAACCAAACAAATGAAAGAAATCAAAACATACCATGAACAAGTGAATGCAAACTTCCAAATCTCAACTTTCTAAGCATATCATACAATCAAAAATTCATACAAAATATCACCGTACCAGTATATACGGCTCATATAAGCTATAATCAGGGTCATTTCATACAAACAACAACCTTTAACTTCCAAATCCCAACTTTCCAAGCATATAATACAATCAAAAATTCATACAAATATCATCAAACCATATATACCGCTCATATAAGCTATGATCAGGGTCATTTCATACAAACAACAACCTTTAACTTCCAAATCCGAACTTTCCAAACACATCGTACAATCAAAAATTCATACAAACATCATCATACCAGTATATACTGCTCATATAAGCTATGATCAGGGTCATTCATACAAACAACAACCTTTAACTTCCAAATCCAAACTTTTCGAACACATCATACAATCAAAAATTCATACGAACATCATCATACCCGGTATATAGTATATACAGCTCATATAAGTTATGATAGGGTCAATTCATATGAACAACAACCTTAACTTCCAAATCCAAACTTTCCAAGCACATCATACAATCAAAACATCATCATACCCGGTATATACAACTCATATAAGTTATGATAAGGTCAATTCATATGAACAACAACCTTCCAAAGCCAAACTTTCCAAGCACATCATACAATCAAAAACACATACGAAAATCATCACATCATATTCCGCTTATATAAGCTATGATCGGGGTAAGTTAGTAATATCAACAACCTTACAAAATGAAAGAAAGAAATCATACCATGAAGAAGAGAATGCAAACTTCCATTAGAAAGATAATCATAAACAAGAAGCTTCTCCTCCCTAGCATAGTAATAAGCTCTAAGCCTAACAATATTAGGATGTTTCAACCTCCCAATCACATCCATATATTGCTCAAACTCCTTCCTAGCACAAGGATTAGCATCCTTCAACCTCTTCACGGCCACCGTCGCACCATCATCCAAAACCGCCCTATAAACCGTCCCTAAACTGCCTTTTCCGAGCATCTCGGCCGATGCTCGGAGCAAATCTTCAAGCTCAAATTGCTTCTTCCTATCAAAAAACACCAATCTACTCTTATCAGTCCCATTAGTCTCATCACTATCAAACCCACCTCCATTAACACTACCATTACTTGCATAAACCCTTTTTTCACTCCCATAACTACTCCTTCTCTTCCCATTTTCCCTTTCCTCAATTTCATCATCCCTTGGTGAAGAACATCTTCTACAACAAAAAGCAAGTACAAATGACAAAACAATCACTATTAACACACAATTTGCTACAATTAGGGGTATGACAATTCCATGATTTGAACCTTTTCTGGGTTTTAATGGTGGAAATGAGATGGGATTTGAAGGTACAGTTTGTGCAGTAGCAGCAGAAGCTGAAGAAGCTTCTACATTATCACCATTAAAGGAACATGCTGGTAATGGTGATGACCCACATAACTGTTCATTACCCAGAAAGCTTTTTTCACCAAAAATTTTCAATAACCCATTTGGAATTCTCCCAAAAAATTCATTATTCGATAGATTCAGCTCTTTTAACTGATTAAGTGTTTCGGATAAATCCGGAATTTTCCCAGAAATTGCATTGTTTTGAACCCTAAAAGTAAGCAATCTTGTAAGTTTCTTCAATTCCACAGGTAAATGACCTCCGAGATTATTATCCGAAATATCTAAACGAAGAAGTCGATCAAGTGATCCAAATTCTGGTGGGATTTCACCGGAGAAATCGTTATGAGAAAGATAAACAAGTTTCAAATTAGTACAGTTTGATAAAGGAGAAACCGACCCGTTTAAGCGATTATTTGAAAGATCCAGGACCCGAAGTTGGTCTAGAGAAGAAAGAGAAGAAATGGGTCCTCGTAAATTGAGTGAAGGAAGAGAAAGGGAGAAAACTCTACCATTAGAAGAACAGTTAACTCCAAACCATTTGGAAGTACAAGCATTGGAAGAAGACCAATTTGAGAGAAGATTTCCATGTGGGTCAGAATCAAGACGGAATTGTAGAAGAGTTGCAGTGTCGTTAGGGAAGGTTGAAGATGAACAACAATGGAGGAGAGAGAAAGAGAGAAGAAAAAGGAGGAGGTTGAGCTCCATTTCCATGGCGGAATTAAGGTCAGGCGGGAAAGAGGTTTGATAATTGATAGAGTGTTGGCTTTAAGATAAAGATTTTAGTTGGTTTTATTTTTTTTAAAAAAAAATATTCAATTGGTTTAATTAAGGATGGTAAATATCTTCAAAAAAAAAATTAAGGATGGTAAATATAGTTGGTAGAGGTGTGAATAAATTATTGTAAGAAAAAATTATCAAAATAATTACATTATTTTGCTTTAAGAAAAGTTTAACAATTTTGTGTATTGTACGGGGCATTATATTAGTTTGTAGTTTAATTTGACTTTGATTTGTTAATTAATTTAAAATTATATAAAAAATAATATGGATACAAAACTTAATTTTAAACCGATTTAAAATTGACTTAATAACATGAATGAACATCTTAATATTTACTCCCTCTGTGAGTCTGTTCTGTGCAAAAAGTAAACGTAAAGAAAAAAAAGGAGGGAATAGGTTTTAAAAAGGATTAAAAAAATAATATAGACATTAGACTCAATTTTAAATTAATGAGATTACTGAAATGTATAGCTTTTAATAATTACAAAAACTTGGACGAGAATGAGACCGTCAATTAGGGCTAACTCAATTCACACGTGTAATAATATTTTAATTTTCTGGGCCTTTATCAGTTTTGACCTTAAAGATATCAAGTTTGTCCAAAACTAATACCTTTAAGGTCAAAAATTGATACTTTTAAGATTAAAATTGAAAAATGTCCAGAAAATAAAAAAATACCCAAGTTGTTACACACATTAGACTGGCCTAAATAGACGGTCTTATTATGAGGTCGTTTTTTTTTTTGAGGTTTATTATGAGGTCGTTTTATCCAAGAATAGCTCTTTGATAATCATGGATTAAAAAGTATTAAAAGAGAAAAAATGAAAAAATGATGTGGCTAATTTGAAAATTGAAAAAGTTTCTATTTTTGAGTTTTGTAATTTTGTATAGTGAATAGTGGGTTACCAAATCCAATTTTATACTTTTAAGTCAAGAGCTAATTCGGTGTGCCTTTGACTTTCTTTCTATAATTTAATTATTTTTGAAAGAAATCTATAATTTAATATTTTGAGTTGTATTGTATGAGGATATAGATATAAGGAGAGTGATTTCGTTAACATGAGTAATTTTTAATCTTCTCAAGATAATTATACTTATTATGGAAATAAAATATTAACTTAAAAATGTAAATATATTTTTCAACGTATCTTTATCATTAAAATTGTAAAGATTTTTCTAATATATACAATACGCATATGAAGTATTTTGTTACTTATTCGTCGTAATTTTATTATATAGTGAATAGTTTTTATTATACTTCATATTTTTTATAGTTTATAGTATTATACTCCCTCCGATTCACTTGTGTTGTCCCATTTCCTTATTTGGCAAATTCATATCAATTGTCTCATTTCCTTTTTTGTCTATCTTTTTTTACCTAAATACTCCCACTTTTCCAATTCCCAATACCCCACTACCACCTTTACAATTAATTTAATCAAATTAAAACCCCACTTTTCCAATTATCAATACCCAACTACCACCTTTACAATTAATTTAATCAATTAAAATACTCCACTATTTCACTCTTAAAAACCGTGCCCAACCAAATGGGACAACACAAGTGAATTGGAGGGAGTACTACATATATATGGACGAATAAAAAGAAATGAATGAAATATTAAATAAACTTTAATGATAAGTAGATTTAATAATCGTTTTGTAATAAGTTTACTTTTTTTTATTTATTAAAAATGTTATTAATAGTGACATTTTTCTTCTTATTACTATGAAGTGATAAATATTCAGTAGCAATTTTAAAAAGACTGATGGAGTATATGTTGTCATCATTGTTATATTCAGTATATCTCGCTTATAAACAATCTATGATTAGAATCTGAAAAGGAAAAATAAACGACAGCTTATATCCATATAGAAGAGTACGGACAAACTGATGGAGTATTTGTATTTGACCAATATGGAAGAGAATTTTTGGAGCATTGATTAAAGAGAGGTAATAATGATGAGGAATTACAATTAAAAAAAGACAAAGAAAAAAAGGGGTGGGAAGGTGGTTTAAATGATTGCTGTTCACCATTCCCTTTTGTTAACAGAGGACAAATTTGAGTATAAAGGAGAGGTGTGTGGGGTCCATGGCATCTATTTATGTTTATTTGCCACCCATCTTTAAGGTAAAAGTAACATTTTTTGTAAAATAAAAAATAAAAATTTAAAATTTTTCTATTTTCCTCCATCAAGCAATTTTATGCTTTAAATTGAGTAATATACTCTCGATTATATTTTCGGCCCATTTGATAGTATTGAATTGTAGTAATGAGAATAAAAATTAGTGCAACAGTTCTTAATAATTTTTTTTTAGAAAAAATAAAAATAAGCTTTAAGAAAATTTAATTCCGAAAATAATAGTCTTCGTGTCTGAGCTTAAGGTAAGGTTTGTTCGCTATTAGTAACATTAAACAAGAAAAAAAATTATAACGATTTTGTTCGCAGTTACTAATAGCAAACAAAAGAAAAATAAAATTATGAATTTTAAAAGAATAAAACAAAAAGAAAAAAATGCATATTCGCTGTTTACAATAGTGCACATACTATATTTTTTCCCTTAAAAGTTATGACATTGTGTTTGTTTTAAAAGCCGTGGTTAAATTTTTTTAGCGTTGATCTTAAACTCGATACAAATGCTTATTTTAAAAATTCAAATTAACCAAACCTAATTTTATGAATTTTTTATAAAAAAATTTGTTTTATTTAACTTTTCCACTATTTATAAATAAGTGCTTCCTTCGTTCCATATTAGTTGCAACATTACAAACCTTGCCACTATTCATTTATCACTATTGATGTGTGATTAATTTTTAATTTATAAGTTAAAACATAGTCAAGTGAAATCTTGCTTGATTCTTCCCACTGCAAAGATTATTTGAATCAATTTTAAAATTTTTTTATTATATATAACTAGAGATATTAAAAATTGAATTAGTCCATTGAATTGCATGAAAAAACAAACATTGTAAGTAAATTGGAATGGATGAAGTATATGAGGGTGTTTGACAAATGACTGATAGCTGATTATAGTAGTTGATTTGACCAACTGATTTTAATACCTGGTTTGACCAGCTGATTTTAAACTCGCTGCTATTAACAGCTTGTTCAAAAACAACTTATTTATATCAATAAGCTGTTTCAACCAACTAATTCACCAAACACTAACATTAACTGGTTTGACCACCCAACCCTCTATCTATATCAAATAAGCTAAAATTGCTCAATAAACTAATTTGCCAAACACCCCGTATATTTTAGATCTTTTCCATGAAAGTCAATTGTGTAAACATTACTCTAAAGTCTTAACAGGTTGTAGGGATTAGATTGAGGTAAAAGCCTACCATAAAGCTAAAAGCATGCCTCTTTTTTTTTTAAATAAAAAAAAAAGAAAAAACTTTCACTATGAAGAAGAACAAATAACAACATTGATTTCAGGCATCTTTAAGAATAAACTACTCAAATGAATCATGAATCCATAAATCATAAATCCATGAGTCATGACACATTCATAATTATTCATTCACCTCAAAAACTTTCATTGCCATTCCCATGTGATTTTAATTTAGTTCATCCGTTTCATAATAGTCGCTACTGAATGTAAATATTATGCGAAAAAATATCACTATCAGTAGTAAATATTATGGAATAGAGGAAGTATCAAATACTATATATTACTAGCCAATCACAAATCCACAAGTCAACTAATTATCTAGTATCCCTTGGTATCCATAAAATTTGTATTTCTATGTATAAGGTTGATATTAACTTGGAAGTAAATTCAAATATGATTTATATTTTTTTGCAAAGTAAAATGACTAGCAGACAGTAGTACTTCCTCCGTTCTATAATACTTGCTACATTTCACTTTTTTACGCAATTCAATGCACAATTTTAATCATTAATATCTTAAATTCCACTTAGCTAAAAATTATACAAATTTAATATTATGAAAGTATGCAATTAGCGATTCAAACAAGATCCCACTTGACTATATTTCTTCTAACATATAGTCATTATATATAAAATAAGTTTGAACAATGAATAGTACTCATAAGTCAATGTAGCGAATATTTCAAAATGGAGGAAGTATATTTTATAAATTTTTTAAGATTTTTTTTATTTTTTGCTGTGAGGCTCAAAAATAAACGGGACGAGTCTGAATTGGTAAATGGTTATATGTGAAAGGAGTAAGGACTCCATGGTTTGGACATGGTAGTGAATAATTGAGCAAGGTGAAAGGTGTGGAGCCCAATGAAAGAAGTGAATGTTTCACGAGATTGATGGGAAAAAGTAAAACAAACATTCAAATGCATAAATAAATAAAACTTCATCAATCACCTTTTTCTTTCCTAAAAACAAAAACAATTAAAACGTCAAATCAAATTATCTACCTAACGAGTAACGACTAATTATTCATCAGTAATTCAAGGCCAAATTGTCCTTTCAGTACATTTTTTAGTTTTTACCGCATAGTAAAAAAAATTTTCTAATAATATTCATGATCTGCATATCACTACAAAAAGACAAAAAATAAATAATATTAAAATAAATAAAATTTAAAAAAGATAAATTAAAATAACAAAATTCTCATCCTATTTACTAAGACTGTCTCACAGTTCAAATATTCCAAGTAATTCCTAAGGTCTTTTTTTTAATTTTTAATTTTTTTCCTCATGATTTACTTACTTTGTTACTAAAGCAACAGTTGCTTGTTAGTGGGTGTTTATCAGTTGGTCTTAGTTTTAGTTTATATTTTATTCTTAATTTATAAATTAAATTATAGTCATAAAATTTTATTTCATTTATCTCAAAGTAAAAATTATTATCAAATTTTTATAAATTTTTATTATTTATAATAAAATATCATCATCATCATCATCATCATACCCAGTGTGTCCCGCTCATAGATAAACTATGGTCAGGGTCTGGGGAGAGAAGGTAGACGACAACTCATACCCATGTAGGAGAGTACGGTCAAAGAGTCCCCCTGCTCCATATGCTCTATAAACAATTAAATTAGTGTTTTGGAATTTGGATATTGTGAAAGAGTAGATATAACAAAATATTAACAATAAAGTATTTTCCTATGTCTCTAAAAGATTGCAACAACATGACATTACACGTATATTAAAGAAGATTTAATGGTGTAAATCAGATAAAAAGTAGATTTTAATACGTATAATTTTTTCTTATACCTCAACAACAAGAGTACTTCTACAAAACATATTTGGTAATGTTTAAGAATACTACTGAAATAATGGAAGTAAAAATATGCAACCACCAAATAGATAAACTTCCAGCTAATTTTTGCATAACTGGTTATTGAGTATTCACAGGTTCTAATTTTCTGCTTCAAATACTGCACAATACAGTAGATTGTTAGACCAGCCCAAATCCATCCAGTTTACACTGAGCAGTAGTGAGCACATTCTAGAATGTTCAACACTGTTCAGTTCGGCAGATGAAAAAAAAGTGAAAATCCGATGAACGAGCCAATTTCACATTTTCACGAGTGCGTGAATTAGAGCACCTCTTCAAAGCATTTCATTCTATAACATAACAAATCCGATGTACGGATAGCACAAAAGAAAAAACAATCATGTCAAAGAAAGCTAGCACTGCTGAAACATATGCGACCGACTCAGTTTTTCTCGAGATAAAACAGGCAATATGTCTCATAACCCACCAGAGCTCAGGGGGCTGGTACTCTAGGGTATGGCCTTATGCCCAAGGCCATATGGCACAAGGTACTAAGGGGTCTCTTCAGTTGCCAATATATTGGTATGGAAATCGAGCATACCAATGGGCTATGATCGCTGTGATCCCAACTGGGCTCATGCTTTTCTAAAAAGTGTATCACCTGACTGCACCAATTAATGAACCAAGGATTTGGGATAGTCTCTGTTGATCGGTTATTTTTGACTGCAAATCTTGCATTGGTTATTGTTAGTTGGTCATAGTTGTTATTTGTGAAGGCAAAAACCACATCAGCTCGTTCATGTTGCCTTGACAAAGAAGTAAATACTGAGGAAGGCCGAAACCAACTTTACCCTGAATCCAAAATATAATCACTGATCGTGGTGGATGAAGGCAACGATCTTACCAGCTTCGCGTGGATTAAGCACAAAATTCACTGCCGTCAACTAACTCTTTTCCTCGGTACTTATAAGGGCTTCATTTTAATTTGCACATCCATGGTAGAAAGCCTTTTGAAAATAAACCAATTAAGTTGTATCCACACACGCGACAGAACTCCACCCGACAATGCATAGAATGCTTCTTTGGCAGCAGATTTCCGAGCTTCCAAAATATTGGGATGACTTAGGAGTTCACGGAGGGCGTTAATTAACTCTTGTTCTCCAGAAACCTGCACAAGATGATGAAAAGATATATTTATAGCTTAGGCATCAATGGATTTTTGAGTATGAATAACACAGATGTCAGAAACCCTCCACAGATATTTAGGAGTCCCTGTTTCCTGCAAAAAACTTCATAGCTTGATCTCTAGAACAGTTCCCAAAAGTGGATCAATTCCACACAGGTTACCTGCACTCCACGTCGCCTCTCTTGAACTTCAAAACAGTACAACAAGAAACTAATTAAGGATCAAAAACCAAAAAACTAAATGACTACACTTTAAGTCTACATTTTGGCCAGAGCTCACTTTTGATAGGTCATTTAAATTTAATCCTTCATAACTTGTACTTTTTTTTCATTCTAACTTTTACTCTGATCCTTCACAATTAATCAATACTCCATCAGATCTCTTTAAGTGTTTGCTTCAGTCAAAGAAAGGCTATACATGAAATGTTTTAGATCTCTTTCTATAGATAACTAGTTATCTGAGGTCTAAACTGACATCTAACGCTAAATTTAGAGACATAGGGTTCATTAGGATCAACCATAATCCGAATGGCACATTGATCCCTTTAAGCATGTAGTAATAACCATACTACAAATGACTACACATCCAAACAATCAACCAGCTAATAAGAACATATCAAAAGATAAGAGCACTGAAATATGTTTACCCACCTGTAAAACGGATAAAGGATTGACACTATGCATTGCAGAAACCATGTGTGAGAAGTGACCAACATGAGGACCTACATTTAGAATGATATGCTTTTAATCACTGAAATTTAGATACTAATACTTTTATATCAGAAAGTGACCAGCAAGACATTGACACTTGTTTTGAGTGTGAAACTGCAAACAATGGGATAATAAGCTTCTGAACAGTAATCACCAGTTTGATTTCTAGCATTTAATGTTGGAAAAGTAATGAAAATATAATGTAATTTACCTAGAAAAGTACTTAATATGGTTTATGCTTGTCTTACACTAATCAATTTTGTTTTCACAGTATTCATTTTCATACATCACTACTTGGGATGTAGTATTAGGTGGTAAATGAAAATTAAGAAGAAAAATCATGTTTGAGGATGAAAGCTTCATTACAATGGGAATGAAAACACAGTTCATGACAATGAACAATAAAACTCGTTCACATTACCACCATTTATATCAGGGCCATAAAAAGCTATTCTTATCGACAAGGTGTAATTCCCCCATCCCACCAGCTAGCTTAGTCAAACAAATGATTTTAAGTGTTCAGAAGTAATTACAGATTTCCTATTTCCATTTCCGGAAACATCGAAATGGTGCTAAAGGATGATTGACAGCTGAATGAACCTGTAAGAACAGCACATCCGGCACACATGGCTTCTGAAATATTATGACCTGCTAAAGATGGCAGGAAAGACCCCCCAATTACTGAAATGGGCATCAACCTGTAGAATTCTCTTAGTTCACCTGTAGAATCAATGAAATTGGAAAATTAGAAAAATCAAAGACATCCCAGTCAATTCTCAATTACATGTAGAATTCTCTTAGTTCACCTGTAGAATCAATGAAATTGGAAAATTAGAAAAATCAAAGACATCCCAGTCAATTCTCAATTACATGGAATATTTTAAAGAAATTATCTTTCATAGCAAATTAATTGTGAGAAACTATAAATCAAGCTTGGTAGATACTAAAATGTCCCCTCAAATTCTCCCCAAAAATAATTTGAACTGTGATTGGACACATGAAGATTCCAACAATCCATAGTCTGAAATCAAGTTGTAATTTAACCTTTCTGAAAGATTATGTGTTTTTTCATCCCATTACCCCAATATCATTAAGTGGCTCTCACCTAGGGTGGGGTTTGGAGGGTTTCATGTATGCAACCTTACCATTGTTAATGATAACACTGACAAAGAGGTTGTTTCCAATTGACCAACATTGTATAATTACTGATTAGGATTAAACCAACACTGTTAGTATAATGAGAATATGTGCTTACATATCATTAAGATCTAAGCATTTTGGTTTGGGATTTGATCGGTGAGCCAAGATGGGGTGATGTAACTTGAAACAGTAGGGGAGATGCAAAGAGGATCACAATGACATACTACACAACACAACAAATTGCTCTTGCCAACTATATTGAATCTCACTTTTAGACTGGAAATAAGTGCAAAGATTGTCAAAATAAGAGATGTAAAACCCAATGTTCACTAATAGACAAACATTAATTAAAAGAACCCAAGCCCCAAAACGTAAAACCCAGTCCTAAATGAGTCAATTGGGCATCAATCCACATCAAGAATGAGGAGTGGTAATTAGCAGAGCCCTACCTCTATACTTCTTACAAGCCTCTCAATCATTGAAAAAACTAATATGCATCCAGAAAATTTTCATGACGACACGACTGGCAACTGCTGACTTTTCCTAAAGGTAAAGTTACTATCAGTGAGCAATTAAGAATTTTGGAGTAGATAAAGCTCATGATGATGCAGCTACTAGCATGGTATCAAGTATCAACTAATATGTAACGAAATCAATTAGCATGGATTGTTTCATAATGGTCTGTGATTGGCTCATACAGTCATATGTCAATACAAGCTAGCTTGTTATTTGTTGCCATATGAAGTTTGTATATTCTCATAAGTGTTACACTCAAGGAGCTTTGATACTTCACTAACTTTTTATAAGGAGAACGAGCTCTGCATAGGGTGAGCATGGGTTAGGTAAGCTTAAGATAACATAATACATATAGCCAATGGTCATTTGTCACTACCTCAAAGATGTGTGGCAATGTGGCATGATACTTTCGCGTCAAGTATGGTAAAGAAGAGGAGCAAATTGGATAGGTAGTGCTTGCTAAAGCATAAAAGTAAAGCTGAACACCTTAATTCAAGCCAAAAGTTACAACAAATTATAATTTTACCTCCAAACGCTGGTCGCCCTAGACTTTCAATGAAGGATGATGGTACAACTTTAGAGTTCAGGAGACATGACTCTATGAAGGATATTGGCAGCCCTTGGAAGAGTTCTAAATCTAAGGACTGGAGTCGACCCAATAAGCACTTAGAGTGAGTATGGCAGGGTTTGTGTTCCACGTGTTACGTGTATAATTCTTTCCATAGATAGTTTGGAAGAGGAAAAGAGTTTCAATCAACTATGTTACGAATAGCTCTCTTTTGAGGATTTCAACTTTCAATATTGCATTTTTTTAAGATGAACATCATATTACTGTCAGGAAATAGACAACTTCAATCTTTTAATGAACTTTGGAAAATAGTATTGTTTTTGCTTACCATTACCAACCTTGTGGGATCAGAAATGTAATATAAGGTTCTTTCTAATGTACTCCCATTTAGAAGATGGGTAAAGGTCTAAAAGGATCAACTGTCAAGTGTTACCTAATGTATTAGCCACATAGATATTTGTTGCTGATGTAAGTTCGCCATCATCAGACCTCACAGCTACATTCAATCCTTGATTCTTCATAGCCTGCACAGTGTAGAGCAAGGGTTTAGAAATATAATATAATAAACAAAAAAAACTTAAACTTCATTAGTGATATTATTTATTATCCAGACTACAAAGAATTACTAAGTTCATCATAAGATAAAATCGACAACCTAAGAATATTGTAATTGGCCTGTAAATTAGTTTTACTCAATGAACAACCTGATTCACTCGGGAGTATTGTGATATCTACATACATATTTGATTTTGACTCAAACATAATCTTAAATTTCAAAAGAAGTGACAATTCACTGTCAACATGAAGCTTTTTTTTTCACTTCATTGCAGCTTTTGGGCTCAATCTTTTGGAGAAACCGAGATTGACCGATATGTGACACATAGGATTTAGTCTAGTTAGTTCTAGTGGAGAAGTACAGCTGGGGTTTTATGTGATTGTGATTTCTCCAAGATAAAAGGGAAAATTGTCAAACTATCATTAGACCGTTGTTACTCTGTGGGGTAGAATGTTGGGCATTTAAAAAGGATCTCATGAAACAGATAGGGGTATCAGGGAGTCAAGGGTGCATATGCTAAATTTATGTGTGCACATTGAATGATAAAATTTGGAATTAAGAATGAGAACACAAGGAAGAGTTTGGAAGTTGGTTTGGCAATATGCAATGAAGGTACAACCACGATGAATTTGGAGGAAGGTTGGATTTTGGAACCAGGGAGATATCAAGAGAGGAAGAGAAAGGTTAACAATGACTTGGATGACAGGAGTGAGGAAGGATATGAGAGATTTAAGCCTAAAAGTCATATGACAAGAGATAGGATCATAGGAATGCAAGGACGAGGAAAATGTATATGGATGATCACTAGGACGAGATTATTGGTTCATGTAGCTGAACAGATTTTATCTGATACGGCTTTGTCATTATTGTTGTTTGGTCCCAGTAAAATCTTGTCCTATAACTAGAGCATTGAACTAAATGGGAAAGTACGTTGCAGAATGTCATGTACAAATTGACAACTTTTAACACTATATAAGGCTAAGAAATGGGTGCTTAGTATGGAATTTCATAGGTCCATCAAAATCGTCACAAACATAAGCCATATTACAGAATTTACTTGCAATGATATCAGTAATTAGACTAATTACTCACCTGAGCGAAGTCTATGCCAACTTGTGGATGTCGGGGGACAATAATAGTCAGTAATTTTGGGTGGTTTTGGACCAGCATTTGGTGAGCTCGAAGCATCACTAGAAACACAAATTGGTAAGACTTAGCAATGATAAAAACTTGAAAGAAGAAAAAATAAAATGCGCGGTGGAAATCAGGAGCTCATTTAAGATACTATTTCATTAAAGCGCACATCAAGTTCCAATACAGTTTACACTAGTAATATGATAGTGTATCAATATGCTAGAGGAGATGAACATGAGATTTAGCATCTCTTTTGTACAAAAACATTGGTAAGCACTCCCTACGTCTCTATTTGTTGTTTGTCCACTTTAGAATGTCTTCTGTTTTGACACGCCTTTCTCCATTTTACTCATACTTCTCTACTCAACTGTCCCATGTGTTTCTCTTATAATTCTATCTCTCCTTACTCTTTATCTCCACGCGACAATTACATCATTTTTTCATCATCCTCCTTAACAATTGTGGCTAGAGTCACGTAGATAATCAAAAAGAAACCACAATGGTACGCAATGAAGTGAAATGGAAACACCAACCTTCAAGCTCTTCATCATGTACTGATGAAGCCATCCAAACCTTCCTATAACTAAGTTGAGTCCGCAAATTTTCAATGCCTTTCATAACATTTGTTGAAGCTTCAGTTTCTCCAACACCTGAAAAGGAACAAATATTTAACAATCATAAAACTTCCAAAAATTTCTTCACATATTTCGATACTGTACTTCTTTCCATTCTAAACATTGTTAGCTAGAATGCAGTACAATAAAATTCAGGGGAAGCAGAACCAGGATGCAGAACAATGCTCGTAGTGACTCAGAAACGATTAGGTATGCTTGTGCCTCATAATGAGCCGTACAAGTTCCATCGAATTATTTGTGGGAAAGCCCAATTCCTCAAACAATTAGAGTAAATTCTAGTTAAAAGATAAAGAAAACAGCAAGTCATTACTATAGCACGTGAAGAGGTTTTAGAAAATTTATAAGTGCACAAAGTGGAGAGCAAAGAAAAGAGAACAATACTTGTCTTCCTTTTCACCATTTCTCTCCACCTCAGCATGCTCTCTTACTCCTCTTCCCATTGGCGTAAGCACAGAGGTTTTAGAAAATACAAGCATTACCTAGTTCATGACTGACCTTTGATAACAAACATCATATGCAACTTCACATAAACAAAAAATGCACATGCTATAATGAGCCATAAATCTAGTTGCGATGGGTTTGTTCCACATTGGTAGGCATATCTTGTACAAGTACAACCCTGCCCCACCACCATGAATCCAAATACAATGATTTAATGATAATAAATAAAAAGAAGCAAATAAAAAAAAAATCGAAGAATCCTCATAGCTTAGAAATCTGATAGGGATTTATCTATCAATCTTTTGAGGCGACAAAAGGATACAAAAGAAACATACAATTACACCCACATTTATAGTTCCATGCAATAAATTAACCAAAAATAACCCAACAAACTAAGACAGTTATGTGCTTACAATATTTCAAGTCAGCACAAACGCCAACTATGAATGGTGGTGCTTGCAGTAGCTGAAATCGGATGGCCTCTGTGGTGCTCTGTGAGACTCATGAAGTTCAGAGATAAAAGGAAATCAGATAATAGTTTTTAACACAAAGCATGCTATATACCAAAGGCACAATCAAGGAAAACTTTGACAGCATCAAGGCGATTAGCGGGAAAGCAGCAGGTGTAGACCAGAGTCTAAAAGATCTTTCAGACATTCGAGCATTTAGCAAAGCCAATGTTATCTGGAAAGAAAAAAAAATGAACACAAGTGAGTTATATATAAAGCTGCCAAAAGGAAATAACGATATACACAATCCACTTCTCTAAGTGGGAAAAAAAAAACACTCGCCTTGATAACCTTATATATTCTGATTAAGTATTAATCATACAGCCTACATCCCCCTCTTTTTATCTCACTGAAGAGCACTACAAATACATAGTAAAGACTATGATCTAAGAAATGGCTTCAAGTTTCATGCATGTGGAAATAACAAAATTCACATGTACCCAAGCAGATCTAATAACAAATTGATACTAATTTCTTGAGCATTTTTACACGAAAGAAATTTGACAAGATATGGGAAATGAAAACGAAAACAAGAAACGTTACTTTAGAGTTTTGAAAATGTAGGATACGAAAATTACTCCATAGTCCATATTATACTATATACTGAAGTTGGTTTCTTATCTTAGTAAGAAAAAGAAATACTCCTCTACTTGCTAGTTTCCAGCTTTATGCACTAAGTAATGTGAAGTTTCCAGCTTTTCTTTATTTACTACTTCAAACATGTATATAATATAAGGTTCTAAAAGGTCAAAATCAGGTATAAAGCTCAAATTTGCAACTACTTAAATTCATCTCAGTTTTTATATCCAGATTGCGCGCCTCAATTTTAAAAAATGGAGTTAGCATATACAATAAACAAAATTTCCGTCATGATCTTACATTTCTCTCTGTTGCAGCCATTATGACATTTGGCCACAATTCACTCTCCAACAAAATAACAGCATTTGGTTTCCAGTAGCTAAGGAAAGCATCCACCGAAGCAGGTAAATCCAGTGGAGCAAACTGTCACATAAAACAGGTATTAACTTATACTAAGTAAATAGACAAATACATAATACTCTCCCTTTAGAGACTAGATAGAAAATCAGCAGAAAATTAAATGCAAATAATTGAAAAATAGCACAAGGGGATAAAATTTAATTTTCTGACTTTCACAACACAGAAAAAATAACTGCCCCAAGCTTACAGATAAATCTAGTTGCTACTAATATTCTGAATTTAATCAAAAAGCTTCCTGTTAAACTTAAAATGTGGCACACTAAGATAACACAACTGAACACCAGCTATGGCTACCAGGACTCTCTGCTTTGCTCTCGAATTAACAACCCTTCATTTCATCTTAGCTATATAGCTCTTTTAGTCATAGAAACTGTCCAGTAAGCAGGATGTCCTAAATTTTACTTTTAACTTAAGACTCTATAAACACTCAAGCACACTCTTATCGTCGGACACTTGAACTATAACCCCAAATATCTTCAAAATAATAACAATTTCAAAGGTGAGTTAAGTGCGAAGCTTGGACACTTCACAGTGTGCCAAAAGCTTCCATCACTTGGTAGCACCTGCGAACATAACGATCTCAGTCTGAAGATGGTAACCTTTCAGATAAATACATCACCTACCACTACAGCCCAAATAGTCTTGACTCCAGTCCACTCTATTGAGCATTGTAGAAACTAATGCAGAAGGGGATACAGAGTAACTATAATAAATTATGCAATATTATTGAAATCGAGCTTTTAACTCAAAACATTTTCAAACAGTGAATCACAACATATAAATTGCTTGCATTTATCGAAAATCGTACAAAGATTATACATGCTCCCGTGTATGTGAAGCTAATTTTTTAAAACAAATATATAAGAATCACCTATCACTTCAAATCATCATTACGTGATCAACTCAATCGTACTACAATCTATGCAGGAGCTCAAGACTCTAAAAATACGTAGATTCTACAATAAAACTTGGAATGGAGCGTTTCAAGTTTTGAATTGAAAGATTGTAATCATGACTTTAAGAATCATGGAAGAGAGATATATTACACATATGACCACATATGCTTACAGAGTAAACAATTTTTGAAGAGAATACTTGATTGATTAATTTTGTAACCTGGATACTATCAGCTCCGAAATATTTCTTTAGGACCCATCAACATCTAACAAAATTTGAGTAAAACACAGGCCACTATTATTAAAACTAATAACTCACAATGTTTCATGCAATGTATACAAGTCAACTACATGGAAATATATACCTGGTATATGACAGCAGGAGGAAGTTTGTGTTTTAGAACCTCACTGCAACATGAGAACCAGCATTTAATATTTCCTCTTGAATTCCGTAAGCTAAAGCATATGTAATCAAATCCAATATGCCAAGTAAATGTCTCAACGCACACATCTATCATAAAACTCACTTGCTACTAGACGGTTAACCTACCTTTAGGCCCTTACTATTCTAAGATGTGCTTAAAAAATTGATAGAAATTTATAATCTAAAATGGACAACTGATGAGCAAAGGTGAAAGAGTTTCTTTAAAGGATTTTCACTCCCTCACAAAAGCTAGCATCCATCTTTGGAATGAGAATAGAACAAAAAGATATGTGAATT
The DNA here is from genome assembly GCA_019776075.1 of Amaranthus palmeri. NCBI lineage: Eukaryota > Viridiplantae > Streptophyta > Magnoliopsida > Caryophyllales > Amaranthaceae > Amaranthus > Amaranthus palmeri. The sequence goes on along the minus strand of JAAKBH010000271.1, from coordinate 1,355,476 downwards.
GTTATAGGTGACCTAATGCATTAATTTTTGGTTCAATTAGCCGACAATATATTTTGGATAAAAAATTTGGCATTTTTGTTATTGTCATAAAGCCTAATTAATGCATAGCTCACATTTATTTGCATACATACTTCCCATTCTTAATATTCCAAAGTTCTTAACTGATTTCATTGTAGACAACAACTTCCATGTTGCATTTGAAAACTAAAGGCAGTCAATCACAAATCTCTTTCAAGTTTTTTCCAGTATTTGCCCAAAAAATGTGGAATTTTTCTTCCAAAAGTTTCCATCTATAGTCCACAGGTACAATCAGACTCCAAAATGTCATTCAAACACCCCTACCCCTATCAATTTGTTATAAACCGATATTGGTCATACGAGAGGGTAAAATAGTAATTATAATATTAATAGTAGCTTGGGGAAAAAGTTAGCTTAAGAGGTAGTTTCTACTATAAATAAGAGGTTTTAGAGGCTCATTATGATCATCAATATTGTTATACACTTAATGGATGGGTTTTACTCATTTTAGGAGATCTCAAGCTTCTCGAAGTGCTTGATTTATCTTTTATTGCATTGTAATCGTTCTATAATCATCAATCTAATAGTATATTTTTCCTTTGGTCATATTATCTTTTCAATCTCTATTTTACTGTTTTGGTCCATAAAATCAGTTCATAACACAATTATATTTAAAACTGAGCCCTTTAAAAGATAATTCCGCAGCTATCACCACATTTTCTCCAAGAGCAAAATTACTACCTTAATCCTACATAATATCAATTGCCCCCATGGTAAACTTACAAAGTTAACCTTAAGATCAAACTAAACCAATTTCCACTTCAAACAATGAACAAAAGTAATTTTACAAATTGGCACTTAAAAATACTTCATCCAGATATGTTACATTCTCTTTCTGATATGGTGGACTCATGCTCTCTCAATTATTTCAGCCACACATTTAATCTATTTCGTCTGATTCACATTCGCATATTTTATATTTTTGTCTCATTTCATTATATCCCCTAAACTCAACTAATTTTTGATAAAAATAACAAGTGCATTTGTAGCAAATTGAACGATAGAATAGTACTCCATAAAGAAAATTTGCCACTCACAATGCAGAAAGCGTAGTTGTAGTCATGAGAATATTGAAATCCGGACGTTCCAGCAAACAGCGTTTAATCATCGGTATTGCAGCCATTCCTTCTCCTGTAATTCCAAACCAAACAAAAAAAATCAAATAAAAACAATCACCTTTTTGCTCAATTCTTTGAATTAAACAACGAAACGAGTATAGAAAGCGAACCAAGAGAAACAGCATGAAACCAGAGAAGATCACCGGAAGGGCGACGAATAGAAGGACGACCAAGACGCTCCCGCCATCTTATAGAATGTTCTAGACCTCGGAATTTGCGAAATCGAAGATGAAGGTGCATCAATGGCGAAAGAGTGAACGTTAGTGCTTTGTAAACTTTGTATACGAACTTCCCCCTTTCACTAAGAATCATACTCCATGATTTCATAGCTGTTTACTGTTCGTACAAGTATGGAAGCCGAAGGAAAAGAGGGACGGTTATAATTGACACAAATCGGGTTATGTCAATCGGGTCAAGTCGGGTTTGAACTTTTTTAATGAAATGGCATATTAAGGGATGTTGATTCGATTTGAATTCGACCCATGTCTGATTTAACGTAATAATAATTATTTTTTGTTTAGGTGAGATATTTATTTATCTTTTTCTTTCGAACTCTGATATATGCGAGATGTTGGATTGTTTATTCTGAATTTTTTTCTCAGATGAAAATAAATTAGAAAGAAAATAATGATTTTTAAGAAAGATATCAAAACTTGTGAAAATGTGATATCAAGTAAAGGAAAAATTAATCATGTGGATAAGCGAAATGAGAGCTTAAATGTAGTTGAGATGAAAAGAATGTCGTGGAGAAGAGTACATGATTTGAATTAGGAAACAAAAAAGTTCGACTTTGAATGTGATTATATGAATAGTCTAACTTTAAACATAGTCGAATCGAAATCAAGTCTAATGTAAAGGTCGGACTATCCGAAACGATTTCGACTGGAAGCCAATTCATTTTGATATTTGATTCCAATTAGTTTTCTAGTTTATTTTAGATAAATTGTATTTTTAGGATTGTTTTAAACGTATAGAGGTGGATGTTTTTTTTTTTTTATGTTGATGGTTGAATTATGTGACTTAGCATTAAAGACTTTTTCGGAAGGCTCTAACACTGTTAGAACTTTAATTTATCTATTTGAAAAGCAGTATTTTCGTGAGTTTGCGTTTGTTTTTAAGTAGATTTTGGACAAATAGTGACGTATTCGAGCTATTAAATTGTATTGGTTTTTTTTTTTTTTTTTTTGAGTTAAAATTGTATTAGTTAGACAAAGTCGAATTTGGTTTGGTTTGGACTGAACTTTAATTATAATTTGGTGTTCAATTTGGACTCGGTCTAGCGTCCAACAAAACCGAAAACTGAAATGTTAAAACTAAGGCATGTTATATCTTCTACTTAATTTGTTTGAATTTTTGCCCTAATTTTTAGATTTTTGTTAAAAGTTTTTTCCTTGTTCAAATTAAAAATCCTAAAATTACTAATATCTATTCAAGAGCATTAGAAAGAATAATTTTGAAACAATACATACAAATTTGATTTTTAGTGCAAAATATACAAATCAGTGCAATTCGATTTATTCGGTTCAATTTGGATTGGCATTTTAAAATTCAATTCGGTTCAATTTGGATTATATATATTATGATTTGAATTTGGACTAAAAATAGCAAAACCGAATTTGATTGGAATTTGTATCGAATCCAAACCAAAAACCAAACTTTCACCTCTAAATAGAAGGTTAAGATAAAAAACAATAAAAGGTCTCAAATACGAGAAGCGCACTGGGTCATAAAATTATTTGCCGGTTTTTGCTCAGGCTTGAGACCAATAGCAAAGATTGCTAATTCTAACAAGATCACTCAAAGCTCAACCAGATGAACCATTAATGCAGATTCCAAAACCCATTTACAATCACTTTGAAGAAAGGCAGTTTTTTACAGCTAAAGCAATAAGCATTGTCATGAGTGTGGCACTAAATTTTCTTGATGAATCCTCCTAAACATTATCTCGCTTTCAAACGAAAAATAGTCTTCCCCTTCACCGAGCTTTACCATCATCATCAACGTACCCAGTGTATCCCGCTCATAGGAACTATGATCAGGTTTCTAGGGAGAAAAGGAAGGCAACAATACATACTCATAAAGGAGAGTGCGGCCAAAGAGTTCCTCGACTCAAAAAATCCACTGATAAATCCTTAGAACGATTTAACACATTGAAAAGAAACAAGTAAAAATGCATTGCAATCTAAATGCTAGATTGAGATTCTTACAAGTCACAACAACATTGTGTTGTTAAAATTTAAAATTTAGCCATATGATCCAAGAAAATGCAAATCGATTTTCACGGGTATTGTACAAACGTCAAGTTCACATCGATGACTCTTGCGGGAAATATAAGATATGCTTTACAATAAGTTTACGATGAGATGGGATATGGTTGGCTATGGCAAGGAGAAATTTCGGGAAGGGGTGAGGGGGCAGGGGAAATCTAAGCTCGAGTCTGCCTAGGCCATGATTAATCTAGAATTATGTAACATATAAAACAAAAAGAAGATAGCCGAATCGTTTCAACACACATATAAAAGTGAATGTTTGGCCCACCCTATACTTGTACCCTGGTTCCGAGAAAGCAAGGTTCTACATGCAATATTAACAAGTCAATGTATTGCAGTGTTTTAAAGATTAGTTATCTTATATCTCAAAAGAATACCTCATTATATGAAACCGAGCTTTCTTTCGACAAGAAAATCTTCCGAGACCCTTAAACAAGTGAACCGGGATAAGCTCGAATATGTACCGCTAGCATCAATGCAACCAAGGTGTTTTCGCCATCATAACGGATCAAGCATTGCAAGCAATAGTATCGGTCTGGATTGAATACCCATCATAAACCCGTGTACCACTTGCTTCCAGGAAAACTTTCTCATTCACGTTGCCAAATCTATATAAATAATTCAAACCCAACAAAAGTTCGATAATTGCAGCTTCGGTTTTTGATTGATTTGCAAAATACAGAGTCTGCACAAGTAGAAGACTTCCTCGGGAAACGATATGGTGTTTCTCATAATTCCTTTCGGAATGCCATCTAACTGTGTTATGCGCAAGAGGAGAAAGCCATTCCAACATTCTGGTTATCGCAAGACTCCATTCGGTAGCAAGGGCGGAATTATAGGACGAGGAAGCCAAGGACTTGGTGTATAGTTTCAGTCTTGCTCTCAACATGCTCTTTATACTGGTTGTTAACATATTGTAGAGATCGTCTCTTGCGTCAGGCGCAATTAGATGAGGCGACGAAGCGAGCTTTTCGACTAATATAATAATATTTGCATAATGGAGGCTTAAGGCAGCGCTTCCCAGAGAGCATGGTGGAGTATTAGACAATATACAATGAGAAAAAAAATTCGAACCACTTGTAAACAACGAGTTTTCACAAGGGTCCGGTTTGCTTACATTTCCATCTACATGATTCGAAACAATGGCAGTAGAACTTGAAGGTCCACCACTTGTCGTTGGCATACAGCTCTCGACTACCGAAGAATGGCTTCCACCAATCATACATCCTTTGAACGGCCCTGATTGAGCGATCCGTTTGGTGATAAGGAACGGGAATTTTCTATGTTGGTTATGTACATGCTGATGAGTCTGTTTCTGATGCTTTTTGCTAGCTCTCTTACTTCGGCTGGGCAGTCCAAGTAATGAGCTTGACCGAACCAGAGGTCCCGAATAAAAGATAGAAGCATGATTTTCAGACGGGTAAACCGACGATTGTACAAATGAACGGCTTCTAGGAAGAGTTCCGGCAGTAGGATGTTGGGCCGACGTATTGTTTCTATCCGAAAATGTTACTTGATTGATTCCAACCAGAAACTTAAGCCTCTCGATTATCGTAACCAAACATCGTAACAGAAGTTGCACAATATAGTCATGGGTCCTCGACCAGGGGGACATATCTCGTAAATTTTTCACCTCTTGGCGCTGCCAAATGACCTTCTGCTGAAACTCGAGCAATTTCACTTTGTTGGTTTCCGGGTTGTACTGCATTCTCCTCAAAGTTTGTTCAAACTCCACCAAGACTTCCATCTCTTGATGCAATTGTGAAGTAGCAGCGACAAATCGCTCCATTTTCTTCGCTTTTTTCTCCATTTTCTTCCATTTATATTCCCATCCATACAATTCAATCGAGTTTTCTAATGGACTGCTAAAAATCCGGTCCAAATTATGATAAATAGGATTGGAGCATTTCTTCCCTAACCTACTGACGGAGTCTGCAGCATGCCACAAATTCTCGACTATTTCGGCAAAAGCAAGATTCATGAGGTAATTTTCATCGTTTGATACTAATTTTACAATCCCGGGCGAGTTAACAACATCTTCCTTCAACCGCGCTATTTGAACGTCGCTCAAACAATTCCATAAGTTAACAATCTTCGACATCAAAGTCGCTACCTCAAACGCCAGAATTCCCAATACTGCTTTCTCAGAATTGGATCCATTTCTTCGTGAACTCCCCCACAAACTACTGAACCAGGACTCTTTCACGCCTTCGCCCCCCATCCTACACATCCATATCAATATCAAGTATCAACACCTATGATATAAAACATGATACAAATTTTGCCAACAATTGAATCACACATACTACTTGAAATGTCTACTTACAGATTGCGATTTAAAGCTGCTTTTGCTACGTTTAACGGTTTATGTAAGAACTAACAAGTCTCCATGTACATCGCCAGGAGTCAGGTCCAATAATAACTAACTTATTCAATTAATCAATTTTCTACTTTCTCCGTTCTTTTTTATTGCACCTAAACCAACTTTTGCACTATTCATCATTATATTACAATTTACATATATCGGCTATTATACTAGACAAAATAATAGACATGTGAGAGCTTTTTTTATACGTCCCGTCGCATATTTTCATAATAGAAAATTTTTATAATTTTTAGTTATGTATAATTCTAGATATAAACAATCTGACTAACGCATTTGATTGCGCAAAAATGTGTTTAGTGCAAGTAAAGAAAACGGAGGAAGTATATAACAAGCCATTCCCCAATGCCAGATAGCTCCCACCTAGGTAAGGTTTGGGGTGGTTGGATATACACAGTCTCACCTATGTAATAAGCATTTACAAACAGTTGTTTCCGATTGAACTTTAAATGCAAACGTCATTTGGAACATCACATAAATATGAAGCACAAATGACATATTTCTTGGTTACAATCCCAAAATTCATTATTCTACTCAAAACACTAGCCATTAGTAGAGATACTCCTCTACAAGAAATAAATGTTTCTATCTATATAGTCTCAAGGGTTCAGGCCAATAAATTGTGAATGCTACATACAGGTGAACCCCAGAAATATGAGAAGAAGCTTTAACCAGGCCGGCCTTAAGGGTGGGCAAGAAGGGTCGTTGCCCAGGGGCCAGGGCCCCTTGTCAAAAAAGCAAAATTAATGGTCGTAAAAGGTCCATATAGGTTATAAATTGCAAAGGAAAAGGGCCCCAATGTGTTATTTCGCACAGGGCCCCAATATATCAAGGACCGGCCAAATCAATGGCAATTCATGGCCAACAGATCAGCAATCCAGTTGACCAATTGACAAACTTAACTATGCAGTGAATTAACAGATCCAACTGATTTGTAAGCTATAATAAGAAAATGAACAAAAAAGCACTAACTAAAAGTCATAAAATTCAAAATTATTTCAAAAAAGATGAATACAGGAAACACCCATGTCTCCATCTCAACTCACCATACAAATCAAAAATTTTGAAAAAAAACATACAAATTTTTGAAAAAAATACACATCCCATTTTAACAAACAAGAACACCAAGATAAACAGGCACAAATTCAAAAAAAAAAAAAAAAAAAAAGTAACAAGTACAAATTGAAATGGAGTAAAGTTTAAAGACTAACCCAGAATTTTTCCACAATTCATATAAAACTGTGAAGATGAAAAAAAAAAGACTACAATTTTGAGTCTTTGTAAGCTCAAAAAACACATCCCCAAGTTCACAAAGAACAAGAACACCAGATAAACAAGCACAAATCCAAAAGAAATAACATGAAAAACCCATGTCCCACATCTCAACCCCATCATAGAAAAATTACTTTTTTGAAAATAGAATACAATTAGTGTCTTTGTAAGCTCAAAAAACACATCCCCAATTTCACAAACACCAAGATAAACAAGCACAAATCCAACATTAACAGAAGTAACATGAAAAAACCATCTCAATTCCTAGCCCAACCATGAAAATTCAAAAAATTTGAAAAAAAAAAACAATTTGTGCATTGTGAGCTCAAAAAACACATCCCCAAGTCCACAAACAACAAGAACACCAAGATAATCAAGCGCAAATCCAACATTAATAGGAATAACATGAAAAACCCATCTCAACCCAACCATGAAAATTATAATCAGTGCCTTATAAGCTCAAAAAATACATCCCCAAGTCCACAAACAACAAGAACACCAAGATAAACAAGCACAAATCCAACATTAATAGAAGTAACATGAAAAAACCATCTCAATTCTCAGCCCAACCATGAAAATTCAAAAATTTTGAAAAAAAAAATACAATTTGTGCCTTGTGAGCTCAAAAAATACATCCCCAAGTCCACAAACAACAAGAACACCATGATAAACAAGCACAAATCCAACATTAATGGAAGTAACATGAAAAAACCATCTCAATTCTCAGCCCAACCATTAAAATTCAATGTTTTGAAGAAAAAAAAATGCAAATTGTGCCTTGTAAGCTCAAAAAACACATCCCCAAGTCCACAAACAACAGGACCACCAAGATAAACAAGCACAAATCCAGCATTAATAGCAGAAACATGAAAAACCCATCTCAACCCAACAATGAAAATTTCAATTTTTTGAAAAATAAATACAATTATTGCCTTGCAAGCTCAAAAAACACATCCATCAAGTCCACAAACAACAAGAACACCAAGATAAACAAGCAAAAATCCAAAAAAATGGAGTAACAAGTATAAATCGAAATGGGGAAAAGATTAAAGACTAACCCAGAAATTTCCGCACGTATGAGCAGGAAAGTAACGCTCCTTTTTCAGAAGAACAGATAAGGAGAGAGAAGATGGAATCGGAGTAACCCAATTGGGAATCAGCCAGTTGGGTTAGCGTGTTACGGATAGATTTGTGTTTGTGTATATGAAGATTATTGATTAATTATTGCAAAAGGGGATAAACAAGAAGTAAAGTGAATGAATGAGTGAGAGAAATCCCAACTTTACTTTGAAATTCTTGCGTTCATTTGAATGAATGATTGAATGAAATGGGAAAGGAATTGAATTGAAGTGAAATGTCGTCTAAAAATGGAAGGCCCACATACATCTGCCAGTTAAGCTTATTTAGTATTCTTTGTCCGTTTCATAATACTTGCTACTGAGTGTGACATTGCTACTGAGTGTGGCGTGTTGTGTAGAAAAATGTCACCATCAGTAGTAAGTATTATGGAACGGATACCATAACCGATAAAAATGAGTTTTGTCTTGGTTGAAAACATAGTCGAAATAAAAATTGATGCACTTTTTGAACAGCTAGTTTCTTGAGACACCGTTATTTTGAAAGACGTATCTTAAGTCCAACCCATTAAAGATAGACGTATCTTGAGAGACCGTTACATCTGCCTATTTATCGTATTTTTAATGTCTACTTAAGTTATATTATTCTTGATGCTTATTTATCGTATACTTAATGCCTATTTTCAATATCTTAAATGTCTGTTTATATCATTCTTAATGTCTACTTCTAATATTTTAAAAAATATATAATGGGCCGACCTAATTCTAGTTGTCACAAAAATTAATGATTTTTAAAAGTCTTGTGCAATATCAAAGATTATTACACTATTTACTACTTTTAACCCTTTTACTTAATTATCTTACTTTTTGTTCTTGTATCAAATGCTAAGAGATAGAGGGAGTACACTGATAAAGTAAAAATACAATTTATGGAAAAATGGTAAAAATGTCTAGATCATATGATAAAGTAAAATCATTGGGAGCAGAATTTTAAGAAAATAAAAGTTATCGCTAAAAATAGAAATGTATTAATTTCAATGGAAGAAAAATACATTGCAAAAACAATCAATTCGGTGGATAACATTTTTAAATGTTAATCCAAATTATAGCAAATCAACAATATAATTTAAGATTTGATACTTTAAAACGTTCAGTTAGATCAATATTTTGTTAAATTCTTCTTAGTTTGGTTATTTTTTGATCGGATCGTATTTAGATCATGTTCTTTTTGATTTGGTTGAGTTCATATTGATCCAATAGCTTATCAGTAAAAATTGATCAATTTGTAATTTTAAAGCTTTAATAAGGAAATATCAACTTATACCGTCATAATCCATCCCATTCACTTTGAGAGCAATTGGTTAATGGTACAAAACTCCAAATGAAATATTCAAAGTGAATAAGAAGTATTAGAAATTAATTGAGATATAATGAGTCACGAGTCAAGACAAAAAAAGAGATTAGTAAATTATAAAATTGACAAAAGTAAGAAAAATGCTCCTATTCTATTTCAGTTACACACAAGTCTAATTTTTTTTGATTTTTTCTATTCAGATTATTTTAAATCATGAATCTAATTTAACCTTAATTTATGATCGAATATCAAGTTAATTTTAATTATAAATTAAAAAATAATAGATAAAAAAACTATAGTCTAAAACATCACATAGAAAAATTGATTTTTCCTTTGTAGCTTTATTAAGAGGGCCTCAAACTTTGGTCAAAGAGTCAAAAGTGAAGTAATATTCTTTTATATGATTCGACTTGATTAATATAAAATGACTAAATGAGCCTCCAATCAATGTATCCTAAACATTGCCAACCGTAAATACTTTTTTTTGTCTTTATTAAATAGAATTTAGGAAAAAGTTTCAAAAAAATAAAATACTTAATATTTTTTTTAAAAAAAAAAGTACCTAAAAAAATTGTCAAACAATATCTAATAAACTTTTTTTTTAAAAAAGTACCAATTAACGTTTTCCTTCAGTTGACCATCAAGTATAACGGTTGACGGACCAAAACTGAAAATTCTTCTTCCTCATTTTTAATTTCGTTTCCAATTCAATTTCCCCCACTTTCTCCCCTACTTTTTACTCAAAAACGAAATAATATTGGAAAAAAATCAAAAAGGAGGAAAATGAATTTTTGATTTTGACCAATCAACCGTTATATTTGATGCTCAACTGAAGGAAAACGTTACTTGGTACTCTCTTGAAAAGAAAAAAATTTGTTAGGTATTTTTTGGCAAAACTTATTTTATTAGGGAGTACAAAGGTAAAGGTAAAGAATCTTCTCGGTATCCCGCACAAGGCAGGGTCCGAGTGGGGGGTTTTATTTTCCTTGAAAGGTTCAAGGAGCGGACAAATCATACCCATACCCCCAAGGAGGGAGTAAAGAGAGATGCGCACAGTCAAGAAACCCCCCAATTGATACATGCGCCTAGTAGGAGTCGAACCTTCTGCTCCACATGCAAATGCTCTATCTATTGAGCCACAAGCGCTTTTGGTTAAAAGAACTTATTAGGTACTTTTTGACAATTTTTCTAGAATTTATAAATATTAGTGTCAAACTTTGACTATAATTTATCATCGATCTATATTAATATCGATCTATATGGAAAAACATATTCATGTGAAATTTTGATTTACCGTAACAACTATGTGCAAACCTATACTAAAATCGCCATGGACCTAAAATATCTTAACATGCTTAAGTTTCTAATGTCCTACTCCTAGTTGATCAATTTCAACTTCTCGCTCCTTTTTTGTACCCACGAAAATGTCACACGTTTATCATGGTCTATTTTTTTAATTTATATTCCCACCGAACCATTTTAGATGTCTTATTTGATTTTTCACGGTTATTAAAAGTGGTGTGAGGTCTATTAAAAATGTGGTAGTTGGGTATTTTAATTGATTAAATTAATTGTAAAGGTAGTAGTTGGGTATTAAGAGTAGTAAAAGTAAGGGTATTTAGGTATAAAAAAAATAGACAACAAAAGAAATGGGACAGTTGATATGATTTTGCCAAATAAGTAAATGAGACAACTAAAATGATTCGAAGGGAGTAATATTTTATTTTCATAATTGAGCCAAACCTAAAAGTCTTCTTTTTTCTCAGTTTCATATATATATAAAAATTTAAATATTGATCAATATATTTTAAATTCCAAAAAAATTCTGATGTCAAAAAGAAAAAGTTCACTATAGAATCCTTACAAAGCTAGCTTTTTTTTTTTTTTTTGAGTTAAGCTAGCTTAAAATTTACTTTTATTTGATTAATTAATTTGAATTTTATAAATTTCAATTTTATTATTTAACATTAAATTTATTTATATCCCTATAAATCACAAATCCTAAAACCCTAAAATCCTAAAACCCTAGCAAGTGCTAGTCCCTCTGCTATTGTCCTGTTATTCCAACAATTTGACAATGGCATTGGCTAACAATCTTCGCAGGGTTTTCAATGGAGCTTCTTCAGTTTCTCCATTTCTACAATCGCAGCTTTCTTCCATTCGCCTCAACTCAACTCTTACTTCTCCCAAGCTCTTCGTTAGCGGTAAATCAATTGCATCTGTTACTGTCAATTTTTATATTTTTCCCGCAATTTCTATATAATATCCTCATTGGATTATTTAATTAGTATATAGTATATAGATTCGCCTAATTTGTTTGATGAATTGTTGATTTTTAACCATGATTTGACTGATTTGTCAAATATAATTGCTAATCGACATTTTGGGGTGGAATTTTGTATTCGTGATTCGTGAAGATTGCGTAAAGGCAAAACAAAGTTAAAGGAAAGCTTAGGTTGTGGACTTGTGGTTGGCAATTTGAAAATTGTATCTTTTGCTATATCTTCTCTTTTCATATGATTTCATTGGATTTTTCGGTTGTAATAAAGAAATGTAGAATTTCAATGTTCTATAGTTTAGTATATGTTGATTATGTTCTAGTACTCAATTGTCAAATTCTTGTGTGCTCTGCCTGATGATTCTTAGTTTTTGTTTAGTAGTAGAAGAATTAAAGAGGATTGATGGCCTGAGGGTAAATTTGCTTCTATTGGTTTTCTTATCTTATGATATTTATAATTGGAGAAGGTAGGATTGAGATTAGATGCTTGGGGTCTTAAAACTGCATACAAACTTGATTGTTATTTTCTTAGTTACGTGTAGGCTAGAAAATCCTTACAGACACGTGTAGGGGATAATTAATTGAACCCTCACAAGGGTGAAAGGGATTGTCCTTAAGTACTAGGTTAACCCATGATTTTCGACTTGATTGCTATTTTTAGTTGACGGCAATAGCTCTATAATTTCTTCGTGCCATTAGAATGACTCATTATAAGTAGTGAGACTTCAACCATGAGCTTAAACTTTTTCTTGAGTTGGTTTTTTTCATAGTATTAAAACTTTGAAGCCATTGTGGTGGAAGTTCTCCTCATTTAAAGTGGAAATTTAGCGTTCGGTACGAGGAGAGCTTGTATAGTTGTATTGCATCCATATTTCTTGTCCAAAGGCTCTTGTGTAAGGAGGTATAATAGAATATATTTACGTGGCTTCAACCATCAACATTTGCTTACGAGGATCAGTCTAAGATAACCTCTGTTACGTTAGATCACCATAAAACCTTAGCGACTAGCGAGCCACTTAATGACATTAGAGTAAAGGAAGCTGCAAAAACCTGCAGTGAATTTAGAAGTGATTAAATCAAATGAAGAAGCTATATTATGTCTTATGAACTTTGTGATACAGGTCTTTCAAAATTTACTAATGATGAAAAGCTCAAGGAAGCATTTGCTCCCTTTGGACAGCTTCTTGAAGGTATTATCTTTTAGACTGTTGTCTGAATCTCATTCAGTTGCTAGGCATTGCTTACTATTAATCAGCTAAACCATTTTATTATGTTAAGTGCAGCAAGAGTCATTGTAGATAGACCTACAGGGATATCAAAAGGATTTGGTTTCGTAACATATGCCAGTATAGAAGAAGCCAATAAGGCCCGTGAAGAAATGAACGCCAAGTTCTTGGATGGATGGGTTATCTTCGTTGATCCTGCCAAGCCTAGGGACCCTAGACCGCCATCTCAATTTGAGTCACAACCGCAACATGCTGGTTTTTCTGTTAACAAGACCGTCGGATGGAGCAGGTGAAAAGGCGAAACATGCTCCTACAGTCCTACCATTGATTAGCGATTCATTTGAAGTGTACACGACAACGTATGCTCGGTTAATTTATAGTGTACCCATTGGTGAGTAAAATCGAAACTCCCCCCCTCCCCTCCTTAAATTCTTTTAAACATAGACTTGGATTGGATGTAAGATTGAAACTCATGATATTGATTTTAGTTCTACAAAATCCATTGTGAAATAATATCTCGAATCTGTATTCTGTTGCGAGGTTACCCCGGGAAGGGGAAAATCTAGGCTCCGGTTGTGTTGTCCAACTTATAGTCATTTGATTGAAACTCTGTTTATATTGAACTGTGTGACATATAAACCAAAAAGTCGTAATCTAGTAGGTTTAGTATATATGTACTAATGATTTATGTTTAGACAATAAATTTAATAATTATTTTAAATTTAATAAAAGATATCTTCTAAAATAGATAAATGTAATAATATATTTATAGAATATTCAAAATGAGATTTCAAATAATTATCAATTTTATCATCTATTAAGGCTATGTATGGGTGTTTCATAAGCAGAGCGTCTCATACAACAATTTATGTTAACCTAAACACCTTTCAACTAACAATAGTTTTAACTAGATCAACTCCAATTTTACCTGACTCAAAAGTTTATTACAAATTCTCGAATGAGATATCTCATGATGGTGAATTATTTCTATTGACCGACTCATGTACATATGGAGTATGTGTTAGATTAATTATTTATAATTTTAAAGTGATAAATTAGAAAAATAGATTAATTATATGGGTATAATTCCTAATCAATAACCATGATTTATAAATCACCACAAAACGACAAAAATATTAATACTAAAATAAACAAAACTAAAAAAGGTAAATTAAATTATAAAACTCTCCCCCTATCAAATCTTACCACATAACAGTGAATTGTTAACTTCACAAATTATCGTTATTTACTAAAACATCCTCTTATATGGGCCCCTCTCATCCAAGATGAGTTGTTCTTCATTACCATCTAATACTACATTTTCAATGGTGATGCATTAGAATGGATACTAGATACCCGGTTTTTAAAAATCCGTGGCCCGGATCCGGTTTTAAAATCGGGTACCTGACTCGGATCATCCGGTTTGTGAAAAAAAGGGTAAATTGTCTGATTTTAGAAACCAAATATCGGATAATTCAGGTCGGATTTTTCGGATCCGGTATGAACACCCCTATATACAATATCACTATACCTTACCGTGAAACATAATTTTCCTTCTATATCAAATGGAAAACATCCAAATTCATTGGCCGATAATAAATCAATTATTAGAAATAAAATTAGAAGGCTAGAAGCACATGAATTTATTTTATGTATTATTATTAATAATAAATAATAGATTGATGATATTTACGGCTCTTAGGGTTGTAAATAAAACTCAATAAATTCTCTTTATAATTAATAATTTTAAATTTTCAAACGAATCTAATCTAGAAATTCAAAAATAATTAATATTTTATATAATTACGTTAACTTTTCAAAAAAAATAATAAAATAATAATTATATATTATTAAATATTTATGTTTCCTAAGAAAAAATAATACTATAATATAAATTAAATATAAGATTCTTTCTTATACACAACCATATCATTTTTCGGGTAATAATATCAATTATTTATTTTAAAAATAAATCTGTAACGTAACTTATATGTTTTTTTCAATGCACTATGTCCCACGTTGGCTCTGAGATTTGAAATGTCAGGGGCGAAACATTAATTATGACTTGTAATTTATATCACTTGTTTATTTTCAAAAAGCAATGTTTATTCAAGCAAATAAATCTATAGAACGTAACGTAAAAGTCAAATTATATGTTTATTTATGAAAATATATTGATATTTAAATAGTAAATGTTGTTTATAAACGTAAGGTACTCTAATTAGGGATGGTCATTGACTCATATGTCAAGTGATCGAGTCTGGATCGTATCGAATCTAAATCGGTCCGGGTCCCGTCAAGTTTGTCGAGTATAGAATCTTAAATCCTAAATGGGTCTTAATTTAATTGTTCAAGTTTGAGCTTTTTAAAATTCTAAAAGCATTATTACTTATTAGTACTAAATATAGAAATATGTTTATAACGCATTTAAAGTTGAATCTAGATAATGTAATAGGTCGAGTTTAGAGCAGATCAAATGGGTCTTTAATCTATTGGATATGAGTCTGAATACCTTAGACCAAAACCCTACTACCTTTTTCAATCCAAAATCAAATCAATCTACTGTTTCTCAAAATTTGTCCTAAACCCTAAAAACAAGAGTGAATTCGCAATGAGCCGCCCATAGGATCAAGGACCCATTACCATCATTAAGTTTCGCAATGCCCTTGTTATCCTACAAGTCATTCTCTATTCAACTTTAAGATTCTCCTCACTAGGCGATCTTACCCTTTGGACGATCGACCTTGATAGCTTGGTTACTTCAATACCATTGTAGCATCTCAAATCCGTTCTTGAAATCAACATTATAACGATAATGATAAATAAATATAAAACCCATTTCTAAGTTTTATGGATAAATATAAAAAGTTACAATTAAATTACATTATATATTATTATATTTAGAAAATTAATTATTTTAGAAAGAATGTTTATTATATCAAATAAAATGTTTCTATACTAAAATATTAGTAATATTTAAAATAATTTATGAATATCATTCATTTTTCACAATATTGAATGCTTTTTTAGAAAGTAAGATATCCTATTTAATTTCATTAAGCAAAATAATATCTTATTGCTAATTTTATGAATCATCTCTTACAAATAAATCTTATCCCTATCATTAATTATTTAAGAAATAAAAGCTAAAGTAATTAAGAAAATTACCTACATTAAATTTAATTTTAAAATAATTTGTATATCTCCAGTGATCAATAAAATAATATTATTTTATTCAAAGTGTTTATAAATGTAGTCAAAGTGTTTATCATAATATTATAATATTATTATATTAATTATATTACAATTTACAACCCCCCAAATCCTAATACCTACATCAAATTTAATTTTAATATCATTTGTATATCTCCAATATATAATCATTAAAATAATATTATTTTATTCAAAGTGTTTATAAATTCCTATTATTTTAATCAAAATGATTATAATAATATTATAATGTTATTATATTAATTATATTACAACCCCCAAATCCTTATTCCTTAAATTACTATATAAACCCCATTATTTCAACAAATTTAGAAATAAAAGCTAAAGTAATTAATTAGAATATTACCTACATTAAATATAATTTTAAAATCATTTGTATATCTCCAATTATCAATAAAATAATATTATTTTATTCAAAGTGTTTATAAACTATTATTTTAATCAAAGTGTTTATAATAATATTATAATAATATAATAATAAAAATAAAATATTATCATAATAATATCACAACCCCCCAAATCCTAACTCCTATATAAACCCTATTATTTCAACAAATTAAGAAATAAAAGCTAAAGCAATTAATTAAATTGCCTACATTAAAGTTAATTTAAAATCATTTGTAGATCTCCAATAATCAATAAAATAATATTATTTTATTCAAAGTGTTTATAAATTATTATTTTAATCAAAGTGTTTATAATAATATTATAATAATAATAATAATATAATAATAATAATAATATTATTATTATAATAATAATATTACAACCCCCAAATCCTAACCCTATATAAACCCCATTATTTCAACAAATTAATTTGTATATTTCCTCCTTCTGTTTTTTTCTTCTCTCTCTAATTTTGCTAAAGTCACTGACTGTGACACAGAAAATAGAAGAGAGAGAAAACATCTCTTCTTTTCTCATTTTGTGGCGCCATTCTTTCACCCTTTTCTCTTTTTTCAAACTTCAAATCACAAAAACCCATTAATGGAAGACGGAGGAAGTCCCATTTCCGGTTCCGGGTCACCCGAAAACACTGCAAGCGGGTCACCCACCCCAATAAGTGGTGGCGTCGTTTATCCCCTCTCGGATCCATCAAACGGACCCGGAGAACTTTCCGGCGCGGTGGTTATTCAAGGAAGTACCGGAAGTTCTGACGTTCCGAAGAAGAAAAGAGGGAGACCAAGGAAATACGACGAGAATGGAAATTTAAATCCGGCGTATTCCGCCGGAAAAAAAATATCGACGCCGGCAACGACGGTTTTTAATCCGTCGGGATTTGCAGTTACGACGTCGTTTTCGAGGGAGTGCGGAATGAAAAGAGGGCGTGGTAGACCTTCTGTTCCTCCTAACTGGCTTCAACCATCTCCCGTTGGTTAGTTTTTTTTTCTTACCAAAAATAAAATATTTTAATTACATTTTATTTTAAATTTATATATTTAAATATTTTTAAGCTATTTTTTATTAAAACCGTTTTACCATGAGATGAGATAGTTTGATATGGGCCGACTCAATTCTAATCTATTTAAAGATATAAAAAACACAAATTGTTGTGAGAGACGGTATCTACAAAAGACGCATTAGATGAATAAGCCAAATATCCCAATTAATACAAATTAAAGAGAAAATTAATTAGTGAGCTTTTTATTTTTAAGTCGTCTCTATGAAAGACGGTTCGTATAAAAACAGTTTAGAGGTAGTTAAATTTTTTTGAAAAATATAAATGTTTTGGGTTGATTTATGTGCCCGTCTTATATTAAAATGGCCTCATGCTAGACGATCTCTATTATGAATAAAATAATGTATAAATGATTAATATAATGCGTTCGATTGCATAGAAAGTTTAAACTTAAAATTAGTAACCCTACTTATAAAGTTATAATGAAATGAAGAAGTATTATTTAAATTTATTTAAAATTGATTTTGGAATTGAATCATAAATGCAATTAATTGTATTTCAATTTTATTGTTATTTTTTGTAACTTGTAGTTAGAATTTTTTTTAGATAGTTACAACTTTGATATAGTTTTGTTTTAAATTACTTAACATCTTTAAAATGTTGGCAATTATTTTTTTCTAATATATTACTAGATTTTTAGTATTTATTATAAATTTTTTTATATTTAATTATTTGGATGTAGAAGGATATTTTACGTAAATCACCACTAAATAATTCACTAAAGTTTATTTATAATTGATGTAGTCGACTTTAATATTTTAAAATATATTTTTTATTATAATATTATAATGATTTTTTTATAAAATAATATTATAATAAATTAAAATAAAGTTTGTGTATGCACCTAAAAAGTACAGTAAAAATTCAATATTTTATTGAAGTCAAAGGAGACTTCGAACAATTAAATGAAAATTGTATTTACTTTGCTTTTGAGTTTTGAACAATAATGGAATAATTATTTTTTGGTAAACAAAAAAGGTAAATTAATATTTTGATATTTTATTAGTTATAATAATATTTAATACATAATTCTGTTCTTAAAATTTGTTATTATTACAGTTTTTGACCGTGAATTTTATAATATTATTTTTTTCCGGTGGCTTTTATTAGAATCTGTAACGGAAATTTCATTGTAACCTTAACTTTGTTAGATGATAGTGCATACCATGTAATGGTATTGCGACTCTATTATAAAGATGTTTATTATTTGTCATATTGAGTGAGAATTTATTTGCGTTCACTAAAAAATTCATTCTACTACTATCATTGTGTTTATGACCAAAATCATGTTTTAACGTTTATTGACTTTTTTGTTATTTGGGTGTATGAAGGTCAAACGTTTGTAGACGCACCAGGATCGGACCTCACTATTTATGTCGTACCAGTTCAAAAAGGAGAGGTATTTTTCAAAATCGATTCCTATTTCATAGAGATTGTTACATTTTTCACGGTAAAGTCATCAACATGACTACATGAGCGGTTCTATTTCGTGTGCCAGATCGCTCAGGGCCTCCAAAAATTAGAGGCCCAAAATAGTTTAAGATGCATTTATTTTGTATAATTAAATTTGAGTAGATTCATTGGATTATGACCTGAATTTTGTGTTGTTCTTGATGTTTATGAACAAATATTTAAGCATAAATTATTTTATTTTGTACATTTTGGTGTCAAACGCAATGTTTTTAAATAATTCGTAACGTACATAAGAATTCAATTTCAAAAAATACGGATTTTTATAATATTTGCTCCGTCCATACATTAAACGGAATAGGACAAAATGAGTAAATTATTCTTTGCATTTTTGACAGCTGTAAAATGGTAATTGGGAGAAATATTTAGTGTAACTAATCTATTTTTTTTTCTTTCTTGTGTGATAATTCTTTTGCAGGATATTATGGCCAAGATCCATGCTGTTGGCCAACAAGCTGGGTCCGGGTCGGGTCCCCGAGGAGTTAGTGTACTTTCTGCTACTGGTACCATCTCCAATGTTACCGTCCGACAACCCGGATCGCCTAGCGGACTTTTGACTTATGAGGTACTTCCGACGACCCGTCTGCCACGGTTGCATTTCCTTCGTGTCATTTATTATGTTACATTTTTTAGTTTTTAGGATGAAATGTAGCAAATTAAGTTAAATCAGGTAATATTACGTTATAGAGGTTGGGTAAAATAAAAGTTATACGTGATTATAATTATAATAATGGTTAAAGGAAGTACATTTTAAGAAACGTAGATTTTAGGCTATAACGATCCTACTAATAAACTTATTCTTAAATGGAATATCTTAAATTTATGAGTTGATGCATTATTTTGTAGCTATAGAGATATCTTTCTTGGAGTAGGGTATTTGTAACTAATTTAGATAGAAAATTATGTCCCTTTATTAGCTCAAAATAAGTTATGGGCCTCTGACTATAATATAAACATAAAAAAAAATCAATATTTATAATGCCATATAAGAAAAAAGTGTATATATATATATATATATGCATAATTGATCTAACAGCAACTCTTGGTGTTAGTTGAGCTATTTAATAACTCATGTATGCGTTACGTGTTATTATGAGACCCCGTATACAACAATTTGTTTGATCGGAAGGCTACCCGATTAATCTATAACATGAACAATGGTGCAGGGCCGTTTTGAGATCTTGGGTTTAAGTGGAACATACACATTGAATGAAGTTAATGGAGTGACAACCACAAATGGTTGCTTAAGCATCGCGATGGCCGGTCCTGATTGCCGTGTAGTTGGTGGCATCGTTGCTGGTTGGCTTACAGCCGCGGACCCTATTCAAGTAAGTATCTATCTTCCTTACAAGCTACTTGAACACATGGACTTTGAACCAAAACCCGAAACAAAAACAGCTAAAACGAATAGTTTTCAATCGGACTTTGATACAACACTAAGGAATATGTTTCGTTTTCTGATAGATGCTGCTCGGGACCTTTGTGCCCTTCGGTTCCAAGACACCAAAGAAGAGGTATCAGCGCGAAAACCCAACAATAGGTGCAGCACCGATCCCTGTGTTTCCTGATGCAGCTCCTACAGAAACACCGAACCAGCAGTCTGCGCCCTTAAGCAGTGAAGTGTGCACATCCGAAGTGTCACAAAGGCGTGCACAAAGTCATATTGAGGCAGACGACAGCATAGGAAACGAGCACAACCTTACTGGATCGCAGCAATCACAGCAACAGAGGTTTTACCCTGATATCAATGAGTCGGCTTCTGATGTATAACGTTTTTAGTCTCGTTTAGGGTGGATTTAGTCGCTTCCCTTTCGTGAGCGAACACAGTCTTATAGACATTTTCGAGGATTATGGTAATATAGGTCTTAGAAAAGGATTAAAGTCGGGTTTAATCATAGAATACAGTGGTAAGTTATGGCTATGGAGTCTTTATAGATTAAGTTATATAAACTTCACATTGACATTATAGTTATTGTAGCTAAAAGTGAATGTTCTATCTATTTTGATTCATTATTTACCAAAATTTTCAGGGTTTGTTTGGTTTATGTAAAGTGTGTTCCTTTATAATTACAATTAACAACTAATATGTGTAAAGGTAAAGGTAAAGGGCACTCTCTGTATCCGCACAAGGCAGAGTTTGGGTGGGGGGTTTTTCTTTTTTCTGAAAGATGCAGACAAATAATATCCGTTCCCCCAAGGAAGGAATAAAGAGAGATGTGCGCAGTCAAAAACCCCAACTGATAACTAATGTGTGTGTATGTATATACATATAAATTAGGGCTCTTCTAATGTTTGTTTGGTGAACAAGTGGAATTTAGTTTCAGGTACATCTAGGTCATTCCTCGAGTCATTCAATCAAGTCTTTTATTTAATTTAAAATGTGTAACAGCTAACACATCAATAAAGATGAGTATTCGACCACCATATATAAATATTTTGTAGTTACAATATTTTTGGGCTAGAGTGGTAGTTATAAACTCATAACCCATCTTATGTTCATTCATATCCAAGACCAAACATTCATTGACATGAACATCCCATTAGCAATCTCTCAAACTACTCTTGTACAAAGAGTTTGATAGAAGTTTTGGAGCACGCGGAATTGTAGTTGGACCCAAATAAATATTGTATTACATTAACTGAATATGAATATTTGATTACATCACAATTTGTACAAGAATATTTTTGGTGGGACACTTGTTCCGCACCTATACACTCATAATTTTGTGTTTTTATGTGAGCTCATGTCTCACACTTCTCTCACACCTCTCATCATAAAGTGTAAGGTGTAAGGTGATTTGAGCTCATGGCTCAAACCTTCATTTTTTGTGGAAGCTACTTTGTATTGCTTAAATGAACAAGTACATACTATGCCTATTTATAGGCCTCAATTTGGTACATCTTCACTAAATATCTTAGATATTTTCAATTTTTAATTAATTTCTAGGATGTTCTAATATCTAGATTATTTTATTTTTTAATTACTTTTTCTAGCAATTTCTATTACAATATCTAGGATATTTTTATTTTTTTTAATTCTTTAGTCTAGATATTTATATCCTAGATTTTTCTAGATTACTTCAACAGAGTTATCACTAGAAGCCAACATGGGTTTTATAAGCCCCATCTTGAATATGACTAAAGCTTGCACACCACTACTCTTCGTGATTCAAATTGGAAAACCATGTTGGACGAATTTAAGGCATTCCGCCCACAAAAAAACCATGAAAAAGGTCTAGGGAGGAATGGACGACGACAAATCTTACCCAGAAAGAAGAACGTGGTCAAAGAGTCCCCAACTCGAGAAAAAACAAGATAAGCCGTTAATTAAAAGTAATACGTGGAAATTGGTGCCTCAATCACTTTAATGCGAATGTTATTCGATCTGCGTGGATTTTTTTGCCATAAAAAGAAAGTTTATAGTTCCTTTTAAAGATATAACGCTCGTCTTGTAGCTGATGAAAGGTCTCAACATGTTGGAGTTAACCGTGAAAAAACTAAAATGAAAAAAAGAATCTCAATAGTCAATTCTCAAATTTAACCAAGAAACTGAAACCAAAAAGATATTAGTGCTCTTCGTTCACTTTTTTGGTAAGCTATGAAATATTTTTGGCACAATTTTGATAAAAATGTAACCAAGAAACTAAAATGGAGAGAGTATGTACTAAAATATTTATCACGAATTTGTTCTCCTAAAATCTCTTTTTATTTACATTGCATAATTAGAACAGACCCTCTCTTGAGAGATCGTCTATAGTATAGACGTCTCTCAGAAGCCCAGCCCATATTTCCCTTTTAACTTACAAAATCACCAGTTATTTTTTTTTTTAATTTATAAATTGGGTCAGCCTCAAAACTTTAGCTGTCTATTGAACAAACGGTTTCAAGTAAGAATTTGTGTAGAAAATATACGTGATGGAGCATAAAAAAAATCAAATCCTTGGACTGTTTCACCATTCCCACGGCCCAATAAAAGAGTCCATTTACTAATTTAATTAAATAAAACACAACTAAATTCATTTCAAAATAAAATCTCATGTGATGAACATACAAGGTTCTATGGTGTAGTGGTTAGCACTCTGGACTTTGAATCCAGCGACCTGGGTTCGACTCCCGGTAGGACCTTTTTTTAAATATTTTTTATTTTCAATCGATCAAAGATGGTTTTATGTTTTGAGAGTCTGTGTATCGATAAGATGACCTTAAATATACAGTTTATATTCTCACAGTACGCATTAGATGAGTTATTTTAACTCATTTATGAAGTGCGTCTCTCAGTGAGATTGTTAGTCTGTCTCGTACAACAATTTGTGTTGTATTACTTGGGTTATTCGGCATATGTGCCTAAAACATTTTATGGTGAGACCGTTTCACATGAGAATTTATGATTCGCATTTAGATGATTTTGTTACGTTGTATCAAATTGAACTAAATTAAATTTAATTGAAACATTTACTGTAAAATTATCGGTGTTCAATTTAAGGTTATAAGTGATAATCTTGAGATCGTCTCATTTGAAAAATTTGTTTTTACGTGCTTTTAATATTAAAACACTTTTTCTTCTAAATTTGGGCTCATTATATAATATTTTTTATTTTAAAAATATTTTGATGTTTTTTGTTGGCATTTTTCTAAAATTATTGTATAGCTAAATATAAACAACTACTCTTGTGAGAGACCGTCTTTCAAAGAGAAGACCTCAAAACAAAAGATCCATGTTTTTATTTTCTCTCTAATTTGTTTAATTGGGCTATTTAGCCTATATATCTACACAAATTCGTCTCTAGGAAAGACCGTCTCTCACAACAATTTGTAAAATGTAAATATGTCCAGTCAAATGAGATTATTAAGTTGAGTATAAGGTACTACTCCCTCTGTCCCTCTGAGATAACACCATTTGACTAAAAAATGTGAGAGCTTTTTGAGTCAAATAATGCTAATTCAGAAGAGCAGGATAATGGACTAAATAAAAAATTATGGGATAAAAAAAAGTATAGCACTGAACTTGAAAACTGTGGTTAGGTAACAGATTGTGACCTAAAAAGAAACAACGAAAGGGTATATGGAATAGAATAAAATTAAGTAGCCGTAGGATATTCGTTAGGTGTAAGTATTGTACTTTTGACGCCTTTTCTTTTTGAGTTTTTAAGGGGCCACATTATCTCACTAATGACGAAGTAGTCTAAGTAAATAACGATAATTTATTATATTGATAAATTATTTTTATATAGAATAAGGCTTTTCGGATTTTAATTTATCTTTTTTTTTATTTTGTTTACTTTATTAGTCTTATTTTATTTTTTTACGGTGATTTATAAATCATGGTGATTATCTGATTAAATAAGAAATTTTGATTTATGATGACCCATTGGATTTTGGCAATCACTAATCAGTAATCGATGGACACTAAACAGCCCCTAAAAGTTTGAAACCGTTGGCTGTTAGTTTTAATTCTTCCTTTGTGTTTGACCCGTACTCGCAAATCGCAATACATGCTACAGCCAATACCATAGAAATTAGAGTTTATGGTAATTATAAATGAAAATAAATGCAAATTGAGCGAAATGAAAGAGAATTAAAAGTATATTTTTTTGAAAAAACATTAAACTTGATTTTTTTTTACTGCAAAATAGGAAAAGTAGGCGAAAACTAAACCCAAAATTTTACTTGATAAAGTTATATATTCTACACTTTAACTAAAATAAGATCTGATTGTCAAAATATTTTAATTTTTAAGATTAATTTAAGGCATAAAGCAGTATGGCATGGTCCATGGAGACGGGCAGACGGCAGCCCCATAGGTTTCTTACGCTATATTCCACGCTTAAAACAATGAGATCAATGCTAAATCTATAAAATATTAAACTAGGAATTAGTAAACAAAATATATATAATATTAAAGCCAAACAATTATTGGGGAAAAGGGAAAAAAAAAAAGTGAGATATATAGTTTGTATAACAAAAAAAAGTCAAAAGTTAACGATATTTTAATCAACTAGAAGGTCTCTTGAGAGATCGTTTATGGTATAGATGACTCTCTTAATAGCCCAGCTCAATGGCTGACATGACTATTCAATTACTCATTTAACAAATGGGCTGACCCATATTTATCCGTCTATAGCCATCTATGCTATAGACGGTCTATAGCAAGAATTTGTGTTAATCAAATGACACAATCGACACCAAAAATATTTATTCATGTATTAAATTTGACCTTTCAGTACTTATACATAATCGTGTTAAAATTAGTTGTTACACTTTTTTGTTTATGTCATCTGATACATTGATCTGATCTTTAATTAATGTATTTAGTCACGTAAAATAATTATAAAAAGTCGATTCAAAAGTATTGCTAGTATTAACAAATTTAAATTTAAATTTACAAGTTTATAGTTTATAATAACTTTCTTGGTCTTATTACACTTTTTTCATCCCTTTTTGATGTTTTCATTAACCATTTTGGACAATATTAATTGATATTTTCACAAAAAAAATATTTATGTCATATCACATTTTTAAACACCATTGGTTTTGGCTTTCATAATTTTAACATTTTTAAATGATATGATTTTGACATATTTATTACTCCCTCCTCCGTTCCTTTTTGTTTTTCCACCTTACTAAAACGGATAGTTCCATAAGTTTTTCCACTTTAGAATACTTTCCATGTTTGGAAAATTTTCATCCTACTTTTACCCCTTAAAACCCCACTTTTCTTACTTCACACTACTATTTAATTATTTTCTCTCTCATACTTTCAATACAATCATTACATTATAATATTATTTAATTATTTTTTCTCTTATACTTCTAATACAATCATTATTTTCTACTATTATATAATAAAAATAATACCCACTACCACCAAAAATTAAATTTTTCTTAATCTTGGTGAAAACCCCAAATAGGAACATCAAGAAGGAACGGAGGGAGTACTAATTTTATTTTGACATTTTTATAATATAGGATTTTCACATGTTTTCAATTGACCATCTCGATAAAAATGTCTAAAGAAGATGCTCAAATGAGAGAAAAGTAAATATTTGTGGGTGTTACGTTATATGTAGATGCTTATACAAGATATTCTAGAAGCTAATTTAGAGGAAATGTTTTTTAAATTGTAATTAGATAATAGTTTAAATTTGTTCAATAATATTGTTGTCATATATTTTTTATTTTTTTTTTCAAACTATTTAAATAAAATATTTTTGAGAATATTGTTGCCATTATCGTGTAGAGTTGCTTAATAAGATGCCTATATATCACTTTTTATGGGACTCGCTCCTGAAACATCCAAGATTAGATGACATTATTATAGATTCAATTTTAAAATAATTATATCCATATTTTCTTTATTAATTTTTATTGTATTATTTAATAAAAAGAAAAATGATATATACAGCCCTAAGGGTTGAGTATAAGAAAGAATCCTGTATTTAATTTATGTTATTTAATATTATTTTTGCTTTAAAAACATAAACATTTAATTATATTTAATTATTTTAACATTTATTTTTTTAGGGAAGTTAAATTCATTATATATCATTGTTTTTCAATTTCTAGATTGAATTCTCTTGAAAATTTAAAACTATTGATGATAAAGAGAATTTGTTAATTTTTATTTACAACCACTTATAATAGTAAATATCATTACCGTTTAATAAAATAATACTCCCTCTGTTCTTTTTTGTTCTTCCCGTTTACTTTTTGCACGGTTTTCAAATCAACTATTTGCACATTATAAAAAATTATAAAAAACATATGATAGAAAAGTATATATTAAGACGAATCTAATGAGATCTCATATAGATATATATATTATCAACTATAAATGTCTTAAAAATCTTAATCAAATTTCTCTCTCCAAAATAGAATATTCTAAACGGAAGAACAAAAAAGAACGGAGGGAGTACTATCTACATTAATTTCATCTTTTAAATTTTTTGTGATATTATGCGAATATAAATTGGCAACGTAGGGGTATTCTAGAAATTCTTGAGTCAATTTTCCAATATATTGATTTGAAACAAAACATAAGAAAGAAACAACAATTAAGAAATTTCCATGTTCTCCTTTTAATGAGAATTGTCCCGTTTTAATAAATATATCAAATTTTAATTTTAATAAATAATTTTTTCATTAATCTCATCCACACCAAACCATTTCTCGCACTCTAAAATGCCTAAAAAATAAATTTAGTGGGACAGTATAGAATACTCATCAGTCTATTTGAATTACATCAAGGAGCGAGTGACTTGAGTTTTAAAAAGAAGGTAACTAAAAAAGAAAGAAAATGAATTGTGTGGATGAAAATAAAAGAAAGTTAAAATGTGTGAACGATATTAAAAGAAAGTGGTGGACCATTGTCCAAAAATAAAAATAACGCAAATTATCGCTCTTTACCACCTTTCGTACCAATATCGTTTTTAGGTATTTGTACGTATTTTATTTGTCGAGTATATTAAGTTATTTGGTTACTATTCTCGGTTAACGTGAGTTTAAGTTGCAGACTTTCAGATAATTACAGGCGCATCTCTCTTTAAAGACTCTTTCGAGTTGGGAGACTCTTTGATTGCCGTCTATCATCCCTCCTCATACCCTAATCATAATTTGTATATAAACGAGATATATCGGGTATGATGATGATGCAAATTTAATGCGACAGTGAGAGGAGACTAGTTGATGAAGAATCAAACGAAGGAAATGACGGCTATTAAAAGGGTTCAAAGGTTAGTCATATCTTCAGTCTTCTGCAGGGTATATCACTCCTTCTCAATCCAACCATCTCTCAAACTTTCAGATCGAACATATTTTCTCAACCATGGCTACCATCAAGTGCATCAAAGCTAGACAGATCTATGACAGTCGTGGGAATCCCACTGTCGAGGTATCATTTCTTCTCGCTCAATTTTCGTTATTTTTTCTCGCCTCGTTATCATCGAATCAAATTGTTAGATTTCGCTTTTCGTTGATGTTACATTGATTTATTTCCGTGTTTTTTCTGTTATTTTACCTGATTCGTTTAATTATAAGAATACTTCTATGTGATGCTGTTGATTTGAATGATTATGTTTTGTTTATTTATTTTTTGTAACTGTTTCTGGATAATTGTGGAGTATTCGGTTTTGTAACTGTTAATATTGATATTGTTGATTTGAATGATTTTTTTTTTTTTTTGGTATTAGGCTGTGAAAGTATATAGATGGCTTTTGTAGCTACTTGGATGCTGTTGAAATGAACGCTGTTTTTTTGTAGATGTTTCTGGATGATTGTTAGGATTTCTAGTGGTCCAGTGGAAGAAGTTTTCTTGTGTCTTATTTCTTTTATGCATTTACGATTTTTAAGCTAATATTTCGCTATTTTGTGTTGATTTATTGTTGTTTAATTTAATTATGTTGACTGTGTTTTTAATTGAAAATTTTGCTCATGTTAAGTTCTTAGTTTGACAAACAATCTCTCAAAGTATTATTGTGGATTGACTGTGGTTATATGGATGTGTTGTTGAAGGCTGATGTTCATCTAGATGACGGAAGTTACGTCAGAGCTGCTGTTCCTAGTGGTGCATCCACTGGTAAGTTTTACGTTCTCAAAACAGCTCCGATTTTAAGATCTTTGTGGTTCTTGAATGGAATACATTGTTTTGCTAGTGATTCGTCATGGTTTTATGGTTAAATTCAGCCTAACATGTAGATAATGGTATTTTTCAGGAATTTATGAAGCTCTTGAACTCAGGGATGGAGGTAAAGACTATATGGGAAAAGGTGTCCTTAAGGTTAGTTAGTGCTAAAATGCCATTCTAAGCTTGATTTAAGATTGTTCATTGCTTATATTTTCTGTTTTATATGTACAGGCTGTTCAGAATGTAAATGAGATTATTGGCCCTGCTTTGGTTGGCAAGGTACTTGTTCTTTTTTCCCTTGTGGTCATTTTCACACGGATCAGATGGCTATTGAATGGACTCTTATTATGGCTCAAAAATTATTGACATTTTAATAAATTTTAATTTTATTAGTTATTTTTTTTTGACAAGGACATTATTGGTTTATAATTATTATGAAGTATTAAAATAGAAATAGTTGAGGCCCCATTCAAATTTAGATCCAATGAGTTTTATACTTTGCTCATGCTTGTGTGATCCCTTTGATTAAATGAAATCTTACCATATTTGTCCTCTTTCTATTTCGAGTTTATAAATTAGACTATTCTCAAACTCCGCTTAGGTGGTAAACAAGCTTGGGAGAAATCATATGTAGTTGGGATAATAGATTGTTGTTGTAAATAAGTAGTAATGAAGCTCATTAAATTGTGCAGGACCCATCTGAGCAAACTGCTATTGACAACTTCATGGTTCAGCAACTCGATGGAACTGTCAATGAGTGGGGTTGGTGCAAGCAAAAGGTATTCATTTAATTTCATAATCATTGTCTGTAAGGTGTTGTTGGATAGACTTGTAGGATTATATTTTCGTGCATGTTTAGTTTTCCTTCATAATTAATGTATTATCACTCCTATTGGAAGTTGGGAGCAAATGCTATCTTGGCTGTTTCACTCGCTGTCTGCAAAGCTGGAGCCCAAGTCAAGAAAATTCCTTTGTATAAGGTATGGCGATTTTATCTCATCCAGAGCTAGTTCTTTCATTGTAATTTTAATGCTAACTGTGTTTGCTTTGACTCAGCACATTGCAGAGCTTGCTGGAAACAAGAAGTTGGTATTGCCGGTTCCAGCTTTCAATGTCATCAATGGAGGATCTCATGCAGGAAACAAGCTTGCAATGCAAGAGTTCATGATTTTGCCTACCGGAGCTTCTTCATTCAAGGAGGCAATGAAGATGGGTAGTGAAGTATACCACCACTTGAAGGTAGCCTTGATCTTTTCTCTTTCAATTTAATAGTATGTTGCAAATTCAATGCTGTTCAATTTTGTAGCCCACTATTTCGTATCTGATTATTCATGCAAAGTTGTTTTTCTGCATATTAAATGTTTCTATATTTGATTTATTTATGCGTTGGTTGTCTTCTCCTTTTGGGTTTACCTTACAAATTTGCAAGTTTATTAGACATTTGTTGAAGTCTGTTTTCTTTTTTTAGTCTTCATATTAGTTGCTTATGAATTAGGATGACTACTCCTATTCAAGATTGGAGTTCACAAAATATTTGCATAATGCTGTTGGTGAAAAGTTTTGTGATCATTGTTACCTGTTAGGAATACGCTCTTTACTCATGATCCCACCGCGTTACAACTTGATGTTCTGTCTATAAACAATTTTAGGCGATTGTCTTCCATTCAGCTTAATCTCTAAATAGTTATTCTTGTTTCTGATTCCGTAACCAGAGTGTGATCAAGAAGAAATATGGTCAAGATGCAACCAATGTTGGTGATGAGGGCGGCTTTGCTCCTAACATCCAGGTAAACTATAGCATTTATTATGTCAATTGCCCATATTTGTGATTTAAGTTTATAGTGTTTTAATAATGATTTTCGATTGAAATACCAGGAGAACAAGGAAGGTTTGGAGCTGCTAAAGACTGCCATCGAGAAGGCTGGATACACCGGCAAGGTTGTCATTGGTATGGATGTCGCTGCATCTGAGTTTTACAGAGATGACAAGACTTATGACTTAAACTTCAAGGAAGAGGTATACTTTGTTTTATGTTTTCACTTTATTAAATTTCATGTGTAACCTCCCCATATAGTATTCATCTGGGATTGTTTTTTGAACCAAACATATGGAGGAGGGTGTTCAAAGCTTGATAATTGATTTTTCTCCCATAATAATTTTGTAGAACAACGACGGATCTCAAAAGATCTCTGGTGATGCTCTTAAGGATTTGTACAAGTCTTTTGTCTCTGAGTACCCTATTGTGTCTATTGAGGATCCATTTGACCAAGATGACTGGGAGCACTACGGAAAGATGACCGCTGAAATTGGAGAGAAAGTACAAATCGTTGGAGATGATCTGTTGGTCACTAACCCAAAGGTTAGCATGAGATTACATTACTCTAGTCTTGGCAATAATTTGAATGTGTAGGACTTGTAACTCCGACTTGTCCACTATAGACCTATTTTATGAATATTAAATTAATATTCATTCTTTGCAGAGAGTTGAAAAGGCTATCAACCAGAAAACTTGCAATGCCCTTCTTCTCAAGGTATATACTTTTTTTTTCTAGTAAAATATATTTTGGTCCATCAATGAATCATAGGATGTTTTAACTGATGAATTTGTTTCATCATTGAACAGGTTAACCAAATTGGTTCCGTGACAGAGAGTATTGAAGCCGTAAAGATGTCCAAACGTGCTGGGTGGGGTGTGATGGCCAGCCACCGCAGGTTCGTCATTTGTGTATCTACCTTTTAACTGATTATTTGACTTCATTTGGGTAGTTATCCTTATGGTTTGCATTGCTATTCTGTAGTGGAGAAACCGAAGACACTTTCATTGCTGATCTTTCAGTTGGTCTTTCCACGGTAAGCCATATGCGGATTTATTTCTTAACTCTCAAGTCTCAATGGTTTCTTCATCACATTAACATTTTGGTGCTGATTATTTATCGACAGGGTCAAATCAAGACCGGAGCTCCTTGCAGATCTGAGCGTCTCGCCAAATACAACCAGGTGAGTTTTAGCCCTCCTTGTATAATTCTAGAATGGGGGCGTGTATTTGGCTAACTCAAGTTGAAATCTAATGAACCTTTATGTTCTTGTGCCCCTCTAAAACACTTCAATAAATTAAATTATTGTTTTGCAAACTAATACATTTATCTCGTGTCTATATAGCTCTTGCGTATTGAAGAGGAGCTCGGTGCAGACGCTGTGTATGCTGGAGTTAACTTCCGTGTACCCGTTGAGCCTTACTAAGGAGATAGAGATCTTCCAATCAGGGCTACTGAGTTATTGAGATAATGGTTTTTGTGGAAAGGCTTCAATGTATGTCCGTCGATGAATAAACCAACTGTAGTGTTGCGCATCGACTTTTTTTTTTCCAATTTTTATCGAGAAATCGAACAATAAGTTAATATGTTTGTATGGAATGAATGAATTTTGAGATTTTCTTACTAATGTTGTTGTCATCAAGCGTACAATTTACACCTCTTGATGAGTTAATTCTTGAGTTGGGTGATTTTAGCTCGTCTTACTATGGCCATTTGCTAAACAAACTTGTGTGACAGTGTGAAGGCAACCTCGACTCTTGTCTCGTCTATTGCACAAATGTAATTATTACTTGCGATCATAATAATACTTGTTACTGGTAGTAACATTTTTCTACACAATATGTCATACTCAGTAGCAAGAATTATGAAACGGAGGAAGTATAATAAAATCTTGTATAGACTAGGCATTTTAATGCGTTAAAGTTGGCATTATAACTAAAGTTGTGTGTTTGCATTATAAAGTTGACATTTTAACTATATTAAGATAGACATTTTACCTACATACAAGTTAATATTTTATTTAGCTTATGAAGTAGTGACATTTTTTTTTTGAATGACATTTTATCTATATATAGTTGTTGTTTTATAGTTGACATTTTAACTTATCATATTTCGTATTTCAACTCAAGATAGTTAATGATTTAACTTAACATAATTACAATTGGCATTTTAACTTAGCATAAGTAGTGTTTTACTATGCTAAAGTTGGCCTTTTAACTACTTATAGCTTAGCTACTATTTTAACTTGATTTAGTTGTCTTATAACTTATTACAATTGTTTTTTTAGCCTTTTAATATAGGGTTGGATTTCAAATTATTTGATTAAGTCTTCCTTGATAATTTGATTAAGTGTTGATGAGAGTCATGTAAGAAATGAGAAAGAAAATAGTTTTCAAAAATAGTTAAAGTTATTTTCTATTTTTATATAAATAAATTAAATTACAATTGAACTGAACGGACCTTTTAAGAGACGTCTCTATGAGGGATTGTGTCTTAAGAGAGTGGCTGAATTATTTATCATTCTCCTATATTCATCAAAAGCGTTCCATTTGATTTATTCACTCTATTTAATGTACTTATTCCATCTTTAATACATCTAATTGTACATAATTAAAAATTATAAAAAATTAATATGAATAATACTTGCATTAAGACAGATCAAACAAGACTACCACTCAACTATATTTAACTTATATAATAATAAAATACTTGTATTGAATAGAAATGAATATTATACAAATTTTGATGGTGAGAGGGTCCACGTAAGAGTTGGTGAGGCTAATAAAAGGGTTTAAGGTTTTTCATTCCATTTGTGTTGCCCATCTCTCTTCTCCTCTGTCCAACCATCTCTCTCAAACTTCTCTCTTTTTTGCTACTTTAAGATCGAATATTTTCTCCGCCATGGTTACCATCAAGTTTATCAAAGCTAGACAGATCTATGACAGTCGTGGTAATCCCACTGTCGAGGTATCTCTTCTTTTTTCTTTCTTCGTTTTCATCGAATATCGATCTTTTCATTAATGTTAGATTTCGCTTTTTATTGATGTTACTTTTATTCATCTTTTTGTATTTATGTCATTTTTACCTGATTTGTTTGATTGCATTGATCTGTGTTGATGATGATGATGATGATGACGATCTGTGTTGATGTTGAAATGAACGGTTATTTTTTTGTTTTTTATTTTTTAAATTCTTCGTTTTCATCGAATATCGATCTTTTCATTAACGCCAGATTTCGCTTTTTATTGATGTTACTTTTATTTTTTATTTTTTGATTAAATTTGATGTTGCTTTTATTCATCTTTTTGTATTTATGTCATTTTTACCTCGTTTGTTTAATTGTATTGTTCTGTATTGATGTTGAAATGAACTGTTATTTTTTTGTTTTTTATTTATATATATATTTTTCTGGATGATTGTTGAGATTGTTATTGGTTGAAGATTTATTTTGATTTCATTCTATTATGGTTTTTTATTATGTGCAATTTTCGTTATTCTCGTGCTGATTAATTTTGTATATTGAAAGTTTGGCTAGAGTCGTATACTCCTGAGGTTTTGTGCAGATTTGAAACATAGATCTTATAATAAGCTATAAAACTAATTCATAAGCTTACATTTTATCTTTTTCGTAACTCTAAATCTTATAAAAATGTTTTTCGACAGTTTGTTTAAATTTTAGTAAAAATGGCTGGAAAAACAATTACTAGTAAATTTTTAAAAATACTTAATAAAATTTTGGAAAAAATTACTTTGAATGGTGCAATCTGTTTGTGATTTGCTTACAATAATCTCACTTATTAATTAAACATGAATAATCCAAACTTTGGGTGTGTTCACCAAGAGTGCACCTAGGTAACCAGTTGCTTGTTGTTGGTCTTCTTACAAGTCACTTTGCAAATAAAAGAAAATTCATGTAAGTTTTATTTAAAAAAACCCCTGCTATTGCTACCAAGCAATTTCTGCCCAATCTCCAACTGCTGCCTAGATTATTAACCAAATCATCACATTTTCTTCTTCATCTTCTTTAAGTGTTCAATAATGTGTTCATCATCATATATTCATATTCAACCATATAATCAAGGCACAATAATATTCAGATAAATAAATGTCTTAAAATTCAACGGACCAAGCATCAAATTAAAGTATTCCACTGTCTTCCCTCCATTCCCTCACCCAAAAGCCCACTATAATAATCTTAAAAAAAAAGGAAATAAAACACAAAGTACTAAAAGAAATGAAGCTCTTTGTAAATCTTTGTAAAAAAACAAGTTATCAAAATCACCAGTCAAACTTTTAAAATTCAAGTGATTATAATTAAAAAATTCAACTCTTCAAAAATGTCAGAATAACATGGGTTTTGATAAAGGAGACGGAATTCAGGAAATTCTTGTCCAGGAAGGTCTAGCGTCTGACTAGTGTTTCTATTTGAGGGAGATGTTGATTTTGAGGGCTTTGTGATAATTTTAGCCGTTATTTTTTTATGATGAGATTATTACAGTATAGTGTTCTTTTGGGTGAGGGAAACAGAGAGCAGTCAGAAGTCGAGAGGGGCTGAGTGTGGAGACGGTGGTGGAAGGGCTCGGTGGTGGCTATGGTAGGGAGAGGGGCTAAGTGGGCACCCGATGATGTAGGGTTGGGACAGTTGGGTTTTATTTTATTTTTTATTTTTTGGCTAAATTACCTGTAATAGCAGGTTATCAATGAGTGAGTTATGTTCACCGCAAACACCTCTACAAGTTTGGATTATTAATGGTTAATCAATAGGTGAGATTATTGTACAAAAATCACAAAAATATTGGATTATTCAAGGTAAATTCATTTGTGTAACAAGGTCACTGTTGATATAAAATATTGCTATGTCCTTTTAAAATTGTTACCGTCAATATGTCGCAAAGGTTATTCAATAGCAATCAATAGCAACCCTTTCTCTGCCCTATGTTTAACTCATGTTAAATTCTATGCTTGTTGACAATGGTTATTTGGATGTTTGTCTTGAAGGCTGATGTTCATCTAGATGATGGAACTTACGCCAGAGCTGCTGTTCCTAGTGGTGCATCCACTGGTAAATTTTACTTTCTCAAAACAGCTGCGACACGAATATCTTTGTGGTTCTAGAATGAAATAGATTGTATTGTTACTTGTTAGGTTATTGGTTATATTCTTGGGTTAACTTGTTTATATTGGTAATATCAGGAATTTATGAAGCTCTTGAACTCAGAGATGGAGGGAAAGACTTCATGGGAAAAGGTGTCTACAAGGTTAGTTAGCGTTAAGTGGCGAGTGTAATTAGTTTCTATTCTTGTTCTTTGCTTATAGTTTTTGTTTCATGTGTGCAGGCTGTTCAGAATGTAAATGAGATTATTGGCCCTGCTTTGGTTGGCAAGGTACTTGTTCTTTTCCCTTGTCATCAATTTTCACAGGGATCAGTTAGCTATAGAATTTAATCTTACCATGTTTACTCTGCATCTATTTTCGGATTATAAACAAGCAGTAACAAAGGTTGCGTACACCCGACTCCCATCAAACCCCACTTTGGTGGGAGCAAATTAATGCCAATACGGTTATGTGATGTTGTATACAAGTAGTTTTGAAGCTCATTACATTTTGCAGGACCCAACTGAGCAAACTGCTATTGACAACTTCATGGTTCAACAACTCGATGGAACTGTCAATGAGTGGGGTTGGTGTAAGCAAAAGGTATTCATTTTACTTATCACTTTCAGTAAAGATATTGATGGATAGAATCGTATGACTATATTTCCGTGCACTTTTAGCATTATTTCCATTGATCTTGTTAATTTTGTTACTGATCTCCTATAATTAATGGAAGTTGGGAGCAAATGCTATCTTGGCCGTTTCACTTGCAGTCTGCAAAGCTGGAGCACAAGCCAAGAAAATTCCTTTGTATAAGGTATGGTGATTTTATCTCATCTAGAGTTGGTTCGTTCATTGTAATTTCACTGCTAACTGTGTTTGCTTTGATTCAGCACATTGCAGATCTTGCTGGAAACAAGAAGTTGGTATTGCCAGTTCCAGCTTTCAATGTCATCAATGGAGGATCTCATGCAGGAAACAAGCTTGCTATGCAAGAGTTCATGATTCTGCCAACTGGAGCTTCCTCATTCAAGGAGGCAATGAAGATGGGCAGTGAAGTATACCACAGCTTGAAGGTAGCCTTGCTATTTTCTCTTTCAGTTTAATAGTATGATGCAAATTCAATCCTGGTCAATTCTGTGGTTTACCGTTTCGTATCTAATTATACATGCAAAGTTGTTTTTCGGATATTAAATATTTCCAAGATAGATGCATGGCTATCTTCTCTTTTTGGGTTTACCTTGCAAATCTGTGTGTTTATTAGACATTTTCTGAAGTCTGATTTCTTTTTTTAGTCTTCATATTAGTTGCTTGTGAATGAGGTTGATGATATAGGAAGTAAGGTAAGTGAATTGGGTATAAGTGAGGATCAACAGACAGTTCAGCCATTAAAGAACCCAGAATATGAAAAACAGTGATTGCGGGACAGCTTCGAGTGCTGTCCAAACTCCCTCTCAACTTCGAGTGTTGAGAAAACTCCTTTCTATTCAATCTTTATTCAAATGACAAGATAATTCCCAAAAGTCTAATACATGATGGCCTTATATTTAGTTATTTACTAATGCCACCTAAGCCCAACAATTAAAATAAAAAGACACCTAAGCAAACAACACTATAAACTCAAAACAGAATCTAATTACAAATATTCCTAATAAACCCATATTAAACCGCCAACCCCTCCTTCTTCTTTCTTCTATGATAGATCTTAAGGACCCTCGGGACCGTGGGTGTTACACTTTCTAAGACAACTGTCCTCCTTTCAGCTTAATCTCTAAATAGTTATTCTTTTTTCTGATTCTGTAACCAGACTGTGATCAAGAAGAAATATGGTCAAGATGCAACCAACGTTGGTGATGAGGGTGGCTTTGCTCCTAACATCCAGGTAAACTATAGCATTTATTATGTCAATTGCCAGTGTTTGTGATTTAAGTTTATAGTGTCTTAATGCTTTTCGATTGAAACACCAGGAGAACAAGGAAGGTTTGGAGCTGCTAAAGACGGCCATCGAGAAGGCTGGATACACCGGCAAGGTTGTCATTGGTATGGATGTCGCTGCATCTGAGTTTTACAGAGATGACAAGACTTATGACTTAAACTTCAAGGAAGAGGTATCTTTGTTTTATGTTTTGACTTAATAAAATTTGATATGTAACATCCCCATACATGTATTCAACTGGGATTGTTTTTGGAAACAAACATATGGAGGAGGGTGTTCAAAGCTTGATTATTGATTCATCTACCATAATAATTTTGTAGAACAATGACGGATCTCAAAAGATCTCTGGTGATGCTCTTAAGGATTTGTACAAGTCTTTTGTCTCTGAGTACCCTATTGTGTCTATTGAGGATCCATTTGACCAAGATGATTGGGAGCACTACGGAAAGATGACCGCTGAAATTGGAGAGAAAGTACAGATCGTTGGAGATGATCTGTTGGTCACTAACCCAAAGGTTAGCATGAGATTACATTACTCTGAACTCTTGGGCAATAAATTTTGAATGTGTAGGACTTGTAACTGAGTTTTCCACTATAGACCTATTTTATGAATATTAAATTAATATTCATTCTTTGCAGAGAGTTGAAAAGGCTATCAACCAGAAAACTTGCAATGCCCTTCTTCTCAAGGTATATACTTTTTTTTTCTAGTATAATATATTTTCATCCATCAATGTATCATAGGGTGTTTTGACTGATGAATGTGTTTTATCATTGATCAGGTTAACCAAATTGGTTCCGTGACAGAGAGTATTGAAGCCGTAAAGATGTCCAAACGTGCTGGGTGGGGTGTGATGGCCAGCCACCGCAGGTTTGTGTCTCTACGTTTTTTACTGATTATTTGACTGCATTTGGATAGTTGTCCTTATGATTTGTATTCTATTCTGTAGTGGAGAAACCGAAGACACTTTCATTGCTGATCTTTCAGTTGGTCTTTCCACGGTAAGCCATATGTGGATTTGATTCTTAACACCCAACGGTCTCTTATTATCACATTAACATTTTGGTTTGGATTTTTTATCGACAGGGTCAAATCAAGACCGGAGCTCCATGCAGATCTGAGCGTCTCGCCAAATACAACCAGGTGAATTTTAGCCCTCCCTTGTAATTCTAGAATGGGGGCAAGTTAGCCAACTCAAGTTGAAATCAAATAAACCTTTACGTTCTTGTGCTCCCTCTACAACAATCCAAAATTTTAATTATATTTTTGCAAACTAACACATTTATCTCGTGTCTATATAGCTCTTGCGTATTGAAGAGGAGCTCGGTGCAGATGCTGTGTATGCCGGAGCTAACTTCCGTGTACCCGTTGAGCCCTACTAAGGAGGTTGACATTGAATCTTATATGAGCAACTAAGCTACTGGTTTTGCTAGAAGGCTTACCTTTATATTGGTCAATAAATAGATCAGACATAGTGTTGCGCAGCAACTTTCTTCAAAAGTTTTTGTGACAAATTGAACACTAATCATTACTATCAAAATATCTATGTGTTTTGGATTCTATCGGAAGATATTTTGATTTGAGCTCGTTTTTACGAAATGAATGAAAGTTGGTATTTTGATTTGAGCTTGTTATATATATTTGTGATTTTCTTATTGATGTTTGCATTAGGTGTTGTTTGGTAATTCTCTATTTCTGATTGGCTTTTTTTACTTTTTGGTTTGTTAAAAAGCCACAAAAAGTATTTGGTGGCTTCTAAGCCAATGAACAAGTTTTGTTGATTTTTTTTGAATGGCTTTTGGTTTGCTAGTTTACTTTTCCTTTCATAGACTATCAACATCTAATATTTAACTTTACCAAGCATGAATAAGATTGCACAAGTAACACATGTTAATGAGGCTTAGAGGGCGTCTTTGAGCATCGTCTCTGACGCCCAAA
Organism: Amaranthus palmeri; assembly: GCA_019776075.1. NCBI lineage: Eukaryota > Viridiplantae > Streptophyta > Magnoliopsida > Caryophyllales > Amaranthaceae > Amaranthus > Amaranthus palmeri. The sequence goes on along the minus strand of JAAKBH010000271.1, from coordinate 1,315,859 downwards.
TTACAATTTGAGTTAGGATTCTCTCCATTACCTAAAATGTAATGGAGGGTCCATTACTCAAATCTAATGGTTAGAATTGCTTGTTAAAGGAAAATTGAGAGAATTTTGAGATTTTATGTTTTAATTTAAAATAGGTGTCAAAATCTTAAAATGAGTAATCGAGAAAAGTAATGGAGAGGATCTAAATATTTAGAATTTATCAATGGTGGAGTTTCTAGATGATGTGATTTGACGTAATATGCTTGTTGATTTATAACTTAATTTTGAGAGTTAAATGTTTTAAAGTGACATAATGATGCGTACCCTGATATTGATGGGCATACATGTATTTTTAATAAGGAATTGAGTTAGAGGTTAGAGTAACATGTTCTCACGTTTCTCCTTACCGTTGGCGGTCATTCCATTACTGACTTTTCTAGTTTTCACTACTCTCTAAATTAATCGTTATTAAGTTCGTGTTAGTTGGGAAACTTTTCCTTGTATATTTAGTTTGGAACACAAAATAGCTAATGGGTTTCATGAGAATATTGTATATGATTTAGGCTCACACTCTGAATGATCATTGACACACGCTATTAATTTTGTATGACGTTCTAGGCCTAGCCCACATATAATATATTGGGCTAGATGCATACATTCTATATATTTTTTTTACTCTATACAAACGTACTAAAGAATAAGTATGTTTTGTTTCACTTGCCTTGTCCTTGATTATAATACAATTACTTGATGAATTAGTTAATGTTCCAAAAGTGATTTGAATTTGGAGAATGTCAATACTCAATATTGTTTGAGTTTGATAGAGTTCACTAATTGGAAAAAACTGATTGGAAGAATTTTGATTGGATTACCTTCTTTAATATGAAAGAATCGATAGAGAATTTAAAAGGAAATAAATTATAGGAAGAATTTTAATTATTGATAAAAAAAAATCAGAACTTAAGATTTCCAATTTTTGAAATTCAATTTTAGGGGATTATGAAATTTTTGTTTGATTCAAAAACGGTCAATAAAAAGTTGTTTTTGAAAGAGCTACTCCATATCATGTGAGCTACATCATTGGATGTTTTTGTAAGTAGGGCTTTTATGACAAATAAAAAAGTATTTTCTAGATACATTTTGATAAAAAAAATTATTAACAGCAAATTTTTTATTCGATACTTTTAGACAATTTCTCATGCATAGTTCGATGATTCATATTGCAACTTATCATAAAAGTATATATAGAATATAGATTATAAATAACTTAATGTAACAAGCAACCTTCTAAAAGCCCAAACACATAGGTTTATATTTTTGTCAGTAGTTATAAAGCCACAAAAATATGACAACTAATTCATACTCGAAAAAATATAGAATTAAAGTTTTTTGATTCCCGCTAATGAGAAAAATAAAAATAAAGGGACTAAAAGAAAAATATATTTCTGTTATTTATTATTTTAAATCAGTTATTTATTCTCATCTTTTTCTAAATAAATTCAAATTAACAAATTCTTTTGTGTGACGGTCTCTCTATGAAATGGTTATTATAAGCTAAAAAAGCCCAACAAATACAATTATTAGTGTATGAATTTTTTAATTTTAGTTGATTTAACCAAAAAAATATATACAAATTGGTGTGAGATATGATATCTTTGAGAAACGTTAGATATATGGGCTCAATAGCCCTATCAATACAAATTAAAGAAAAAAGAAGAATTTGAAATTCTTGCTATGCTAGAGGTCGTGTATTTGAAAGACGATCTATCACACGAGTAGCGGGAAAAAAATAACAATAAAAAATTTATTTATTTTTTTTTTTAAAAAAAAACTGTCTCACGAGAATAAACTTCACCCAAAAATCAAACCTAGGTTAGCTAGAATGAAAGTTAGGTCTTAAAGCCGAAGGCGTATGTTCTTACAGTCTGCAGATACTGAATATTGACCTAGGAATTCCAATATCAATGGCGGATAAGAGAAAGAGAGAAAGGGATAACGAGACAGCAGGAGCAGGTCATTTGGCTTCCATATTCGGAACAGAGAAGGATAGAGTTAATTGCCCTTTCTATTTTAAGATCGGAGCTTGCAGGCATGGCGATCGCTGTTCTAGGCTTCATACTAAACCCAGCATCAGTCCTACTTTGGTACTCGCTAATATGTATCAACGCCCTGATATGATCGCTCCTGCTGTTTCTGTTGATCCTCAAGTCCAGCCTCCTTCTGATCCTCGCAAAACGCAACAACACTTTGAGGTTCCTTTTATTTTTTTTAGTGTTTATTTGATTTTCGGATTTAATTAGATATATGTGATGTGATACTTAGGGTATTTTAATTTAAAATCTTGTTTTGTTGTTATTTAGGGTTTAATTGTTCGTGGATTTAGTTAGTTATATGTGGTGTGATATTTAGGGTTTTCATTTTTAGATGTTGATTTTTTGTTTTAGATGTTGATTTTTTGCTATTTGGGATTCACTTCATTTTTGTAAGACTTCTCCAGTTATATTGAGATCCAATTTAGGGTTTTTTTGGGTTCAATTATTTCAGGATTTAATTGCTAATTAGGTTCAATTTAAAATTTGAGACTAATATGGTTATTTTCGGATTTTTGACTGTTTTTTTTGGGTTCGAATGAATTTTGCTAATTGCTGGCTTTTCATGTTTATATCAGATTTCATTTCAAAAAAAACAAAGTATATCAGGTTTAGTTTTGACAGGATGAGATGATTGATTGTTTGATATGTATTTGTATGCAGGATTTCTATGAGGATTTATTTGAGGAACTGAGCAAGTATGGGGAGATTGAGAGTCTCAACATTTGTGACAACTTGGCTGACCACATGGTACTTTTCTTCATTACACAGTTGTAGGTATATGTTGTTTCGTTTCTATGGGAGCTCTAATCTTTGTTATCCATTGGATGTGCAGGTTGGCAATGTTTATGTGCAGTTTAGAGAGGAAGAACACGCTGCTGAGGCTTTCAAAAACTTGACAGGAAGATTTTATGCTGGTTTATCACCATAACCAATCCTTTTATTTTTTGTTAACCTTAGCTACCATTAACTATATATGATAGTTTTAAATAGTAAGGATCGTGCATCTGTTGGATTAGGCGTTTCTACTAAATTTATGCTAGGTATGTCTGATATTGCTCTATGCCGATGTAACAAGGGGTTGTGGTTTGAAGTATTGCATGGCCAATCACAAAAAAGTAGTTTAGTAGTTTTGATTTATTTTGCTTGATAAGATCCTGGAGTAGCGTGGAGTATTTATTTGATTGTATTGCTTCAAGTCTTTATATGTATAGTTATTCAACACTTGACATGGTTATTTAGAGTATCCTATACTTATTGAACAATAAACTCTGACAGCACTGTATATCTGATGTTGTAGGCCGTCCAATCATTGTCGATTTCTCTCCTGTTACGGATTTTAGAGAAGCAACATGTAGGCAGTATGAGGAAAATGTGTGCAATCGTGGAGGCTACTGCAATTTTATGCATTTGAAAAAAATTAGCAGGTGAGCTATCTTGTTATGACCGTTTCTGCTTATTATGTTGTATCGTTAGATCCATTGTAATATGTCTATTGTTTATGTCTATTTTAGGGAGCTCAGACGACAGCTGTTTGGAAGGTACAGGAGGAGGCGTAGCCGTAGTAGAAGTGCAAGTCCTCACAGACAATATGGGCATGGAGACCGACCCCGCAGTGGTCGTGGATATGGTGGCGGGAGAGATGATGATAGAAGTAGGCGATATGGTGATAGGGAAAGGAGGGGTAGAAGCCGGAGCCCTGGACGTAGGCGAAGTAGAAGTCCTGCAGGTAGGAGGGATAGGAGTCCTGTGCGGGAGAACAGTGAGGAGAGAAGAGCAAAAATTGAGCAGTGGAACAGGGAAAGAGAACAGGGAGAAACTGGAAATAATGATGCTAGTCATGATGCTGATGACAACCATAGAAATGGATCTGTAGTCGATGAAGAGAATTATTATGGTCATCCTCATCCTAACCAATAGATGGGTGAAGTGAACCGGCAGACGTGTCGTCAACCATTACTTTCAGTATGTAATCTTCCCTTGTTTGAATGATAGAAGTATATCTTTTCAAAGGACTAGAGAAAATTTGTTTCACCCTCTTCAACACAGCCCCATCAAAACTGTATCTTACCACCCGTTTTCCACTGTGCAGGTGGAGTACAGGTTCACTGCCTAATGATATTGAAAGTAAAATCTTTTTTCGAACTTTTGAAATAGTAGAGGAAAGATGTATTTGAAAACAAACAAAAAGCAGGACCACCATCCGTTCTTCAACCGAGTTTTGAGTCAAACCTGTGCATCACATGTTCCCCTGTCTTTTCTGGTCTCTTCTAGAATTTTTGTGAGTAGTAAGAGCTAGCCGTTTGCCGTGCCTGCCTGCCAGGTGGGATGGACAATCTTCTGGCCCAGGCATGGCACATCACTTCATTCACAACCCACTGTTTGATCTCATTGATTTTTATAGCATATGCAGTCAACCTGTAGTCACACTCTTGTTAATCAATGCATTTCTTCAGGGCATTACAGTTCTTTATCTAATGACTACTGTTTAAGCAGACTTTTTATCCTTGTCATTAGTCTTTTTGCATCAAAGATATTAGCTATATTCTAGTTTCTAGGTCTTTCAAAAGTGATTTCTAGAATCAGAGCCAATTCATTCATAGGACAGGAACCGCCGAATTATCTGTCAAAGTTAACCTAGAAAGACTATATTTAGTCATGCCAAAGTTATACTTTTCAACTTCATCATCAACCCACTACCTTTCGCTGTTTTTCCATGATTTATTTTGGGAGGAATCGGAAAATAAGAACTTGTAGCGTTGTAGGCATCCTAGAAATAACCTAATGAATTGATCTGTTCCCTTTGTCTTAGACCTTGTTGTCATTGTGTTTCTTAGATACCTAGGTAGTATGCTTCAGCTGGCATTAATCCTGTTAATTCCCTGAAGATGATATCTTGTTTACTTATCTCACCTGCTTGAAATGCAGTAGTTGAGCAGGTTTTTCTTGCTGTTTTTAGGAATGTAGTTTATTTGGCTGATACTTACGTAGTTTCTCAAGGTGTGCAGGTTCGAGTTTTTCCCTGCGAGAGTATCAGAGTCGCTTTCATAACATCTCATTGTGAAATTTCTATACAGGTTGGCTGTTATCAGAGTACGCTTTCTTGCAGGATCGTTCACAAATCGATGGAAGATTGAAGACTTTACGCTCCGTTGCTGATTCTTGTGTGCCAATATCCATATTTACTATGTCAAAAAGTTTATGGTTTATAGTTTGTTGGGCTATTGATGGACTATTTTGAGATTTCATGTTTGTTCAAAGACTTGCTAGAACTATTACTAGAAATTTGGAAAAATATTTGTTTGAGTGAGCACTTACATGTTTTTTTTTTTTTTTTTTTGAATTAGAATCCAATTGATTGATGAATAACGAACAATTTATGTTGTGTTATGTTTGGATAGAAGGAAATAAAGGAAAAATATGCCAACGAGGGAAGAGAGGAAAATCTTCACATTTTATTAAAAATATTTCCTCAACATTAAAGGATAATTTTCCCTTTCATTTGCCCTCCAAATTCTTTTTATTCAAAAATGTTAACGTATCTCATTTCTAATTTCATCCCCTCTTCAATCTTGTATACCTTTGGCATATAAATTGCTACTCTGAAACTCGAATTCTTCTATATTTTATTAGACTTGGTTTGTATTTGTAACCATATTGGTTTTTTTTTTCAAAGGATTTTACTAAACTTTTGATTTTCAAATAAATAATTTTCAGGTTTAACTAAATCAATATTTAAAATGAGATTATTTATTTTATTAATCTATTCAAAACATACTCCCTTTGTTTTCAAAGATATTTGTTTGTAAATAGCTTAAAACTTCCCTAGATGTTTATAAGAATCACCAATATTATTGTCAAATGGACTCTTTCGACCGCCCTCTCCTTATGGGTATGAGACGCCATCTACCCTCCCTCCCTTGACCTTGATCATAGATTTACCTATATTCGGGATACACTGGGTATAATGATGATGATGATCACGACGACCAATATTATTGTTAAATCATTTTATTATCACTGACTCAATGTGCAGTTGTGCACAATAATAGTAAACAAAAATACATTGTCACATTAGAATTGTTACACTTAATCTTTTAATATGAGATTTTAGGATCAAATGTAGCAATATCAAGAAGACGAAGTAACCCATTAAGATGATTACATGATTCATTCCAATACCATTTGCAGTTCGATCAAACTCTTTAGTACTCATTACCAAATTCATTCAATTCTTCACAATCATATATATAAGAATCACCAACACCAGTAAACCACAACTAGGTAGGCAGTGGTTCCATTTCTAAAGGGGTATTTGGCACCATGGATCCAGATCTAGACCCTAACGAATCTTAAGATCAACAATGGAGGATTCTGGAATCTTGGCGATGCAACTTCCATTTCATGCAACAACTAGGTAGGCAGTTTGATAGGTTATTCACACCCTATCATCCATATGCGCTCTCGAGGCACATTCACTTTCCAACAAACACGTATTCAAGAATTTGCGACAACAAAACAAAACGCTATGTGGACTGTAATCTCGACAAAATCAACATCAACAAGATCTAGACAATGTATAACATGTTTTAAGCTACTAAAAAGCTCCAATTTACAGCTTCAAGGACAAAAAAGGGGCAGAAAAGAGAATAATTGGCAGAACACTGCCGTTGCCGTGACTAATCCATCTTGAGACCCATTTGTCCAACTATGTCCCCATTCTAGAAAAATGGAGGTATCACAAAATTAGATGACGCGAAAACCACCCATTTAGTTAAGAAGAACAAATATCAACCAACTCTATTGTTAACGGTTTGATATAAAGACTTGAGCTGTGTGTTCCACTTGTCGATAGCTGTATACTTCTTCATTCCCTTAGACCTGTAATGTGTACGAATTCATGATAGTTCAGTTTGCAATAAGGATCGGGAACGTAATAATGCATCTCAACAAGGAGCACTGCTGTTTACCTGTCACTGCGCTCCAACAGTCTATTCACTTGGTCGATGTGCCCTTGAACTCGGTTATCCAAAATTAGCGACACTAACAGCTGCTCAACGTCAGCTTCTGGAACATTAAGCTCCTGAGGAATATCAGATTTAGAAATTAGCTCTCTATATAAAAGAGAAGGATGAATGGCAACATTATACATGCAGCAATCAAGAAAATTAAACGGATTGACTAAATAATAACCCTTCCTTTTGTAACCAATATTCCCAACCATATGACATCACTTGCAAATGTTGCATATTTATGAGAATGACAGAGATCTCTCTACTTGTTTAAATTCGAGGGGGCGAATAACTAAGTGGCGCTTGACTGACAAATATACCACCAAGGTAATCATACACAAGAGGAAGAAAACAACAGAGATGAAGTGTAACACCACATAGATGAGCTAAGTTGTGGAAATGCTTGGTATACCTTAGAAATAAAAGGAATCCTGATTCTTGTGTAAGGCTTGATTAACTTCAGTAAAACTTGTGTCCTTATATTTTTCAATAGATCTTCAATGTAATTCCTAATGAAAGGATCATCCATGATTGTTCTCCTGTTACTCTGCAACATTCATCAATTATTTCGTAGAGCATCACACAAGAGAAACCTACTTATTTCGGAAAGATAATAGGGACTTATCCAAACCTTCAAAATTTTCTCAAACTCAAGAATTTCATTGCGCTGATAAGCTGCTATTAAATTGGTCATTGCCAAAATTTCAGGATCATTTTTGTAACTGCGACAAAAAAAAATGGTGATCATGTAGCTCACAAGGTCATAGCTTTAATGGTAAAAGATAGAGTTCAAAAGCATACGGCTTTGCCTCTTGTCCATCAAATGGATTCACCTCAGATTCCATTAACATGTTTGCAAGAACCAAGTATCTGCCAGTAAGGAAAAACATGATTGTGAGAAAACGGGCACAAATCATGTTTAAATAACCACTTATCAGACCCAATATAATTGTACTTGCAACAAGGTCTCATGTATAACTAATAATATTATAAATCCCTAACCTGGGAGTTTAACAATAAAGAGACCTAATGTAAAGGCTGAAAGCTAGATGCCTAGGACAAAAGTAACGCTTTTCTCTGCTTTAGTTTCCAAGAAAAATACAAGTAACTATAAATTCCTCAAAATTTACAACATTTGAAATGGAAAGAAATGTTTTAGACACAAAAAATATTCCGTACAAATTCAAGACAGATATGAGAGTCAAAACTCATGATGTTCAGAAATGGATCAAAACCAGGGTTTCAAATCCACTAATGATGAGTAGGATATTGTTATTTGTCAAGAGATCCTCAAGTCTGATCACCATGTCAAAGCTAATCTTGGCACAAACAGTACAGTAATCAAGAGGCTTATTTTAGTCCGCAAAACAATGCAACAAAAACTTTCATAGTTGTTTCTAAAATCAATGGATGAAAGATAAAACACAAAATCTCACAAGAGACGGTCTATAGGATAGACCACGAAATTGGGCCAGCCCATTTCCCTTAACTGATTTTTTTTATTATAATATCAATTATATTATGTTATAATCCTAAATGTAATGTATAATAACCTCGAATATACTATTCTATAACCCCAAATATAAGTTATTATAACCCCAAATATACTATGTTATATTTTGGGTTGGGCTTCATGGATTCCGTCTATAGAATAGACCGTCTCCCATGAGACTTACTGAAGATAAAATGCATCGTTACATACTTCAAACATTGGATACGCCTTTGGTTTCCAGCCTCATCATAATTCTTGAATGCTTCAAAAAAGTCGGTGGCTGCTTCTGCCCACTGACGCTCAGCCATATGCATTTTCCCACCACATTCATGAATTATTCCCATTATTCTTGGATGTGGTATTGCTGACTTCACAGTGAGTGCCTTCTGGTATAGTTGCTGCAATTTAGTCCACAATGATTAATAAGACATACATGCATTCAAATACCAAGAGTTATAATACAGAAGAGTACACATCAATAAGAAAAAAATTCATGACAAAAAAGGGCAACTTACGGAAGATCACTATATATCAATTAAGAGTTTATAAACCAAACACAAAGAAAACTGTAGCATTAGCAAACATGGGCAGTCAAAGCGCTCACATCATATAATGTGTATTGTAAATGCAATAGATGAACGGTGACAAGTGACAACGATGATCAGCTAAAATATTCATATAACACGTTTTATAAATATATACTGTTTGTGTTGTTAAGTGATATAACAGTTCCGATACTGGGTTTTAGAGTGAGACACTTATACTGTGTATTTTCAGATTGCAAAGTAAGAAACTAAGAATTGTGTTACCTTATTGATTGAATGCATAAAGAAAACTGTACAAATTATGATTTCAACAAACTTAGTATAACACTATAAAGCTAAGAATATATTGATAAGAAACCTAAATAAAACCAGGAGCAATCACATGTAGAGGAGATAATCCGTATGAAACATTACAACTTCAAAAAGTAAATATTTCACAAAGGAAGCGATCAAGCCAGTTCATTCTCCCTCTCAAATTCCTCATTTTCAGGCCCTGATTACAATGAGATTTATGAGTGATAGGATTTACAAATAGCATCAGGCTTGTATCATTTCTGTCAAATAATGAAGTAACAAAACCAACTTTCATCAACACTTAACAGACATCATACCACAAAAACTGCCCTAATTGAAGTCATACAAGGATGATATAAAACAAAGTCATAAAAGTCCTACTGGATAAATCATTACCTTAAGTTTCTTGTTGTTCTTTGTTTCAGTGTACATCTGAATCTCAATTGCATACACTTCCAACAATTGAGTTCCTTTCTTCTGATCATCTGTACCATCTTCCTTTTGGCATGATTTATGCAGTTCCTTCAATATCTGTCAAATTCATATAAAAAGGTAAAATCAAAAACCTCATTTGCTATAATTTCCCAAAAGAATGTAAATTGATTCAAGAAACCTTGTTCATTCGCCCATATTCACCAATGTCAAACCAGATCTTGCAAAGCTTCAGATTTGTTTTAAACCATAGTCTCTGCACAAAGAAAAAACAATGCACAAGACAATGACATTCCCCACCAGACAAATGCCTAAAAAGCTAGACTAATACAGAAATAACTTCAAACCTCGTTTTTAGCCTCTTCAAGAGCTTTAAGAGTCGTTTGGTAGAACTCTTGGAGGAGATCAAAATTGTGGCCAGCTGAACCGGAAACAAAATCCATAATATTGTTTATACATTTCTCACTATAATTCCTTGTCACGGCTGATTTGATGTAAGTCAACATTTCCCTATATGCTTCCATCATCTCTTTATACTTCCCCAGCCGATAATAAAGCTTCACTGTTTGCTTTAAAGCCTTGAATCCCCTAAAAAAGTGGGTCAAATGTCAGAAAATAACATCATATATATTGGGGGCCTCCATGTATCCGTTAGGAGAGTCATAAGTAATTCAATGTGGAAAACTGATATGCATGCTAGTTACCACAACTGAACAAGCCTGCATCAGCCTAAAAAGTGAGATTTCAGGCTATCTAATTATCAATCTATATCCAAGAAGTTAACTAAAAATAAGTCCAGAATAGCCCATTTAGATTCCACATACGTGAATTTACCCTAGAAAGAAAATAGGAACTCGCAGTTCTCAATAATGTACCTTCACAGCATCTCATATGCATCTCTCTAGAGTTTTGGCCATCAAGACACAATATACAATACAAGTCAAATGAAGTATTTTTACTTTTTCTGAAGAAGGACCTATGCAAACTATACAAAATCTTGTCTCCTGTAAACGGAAAGTGTATAGCTCACCATTCTGCCTTTTCTGATTCCATGCCAACAACCTCAGAAAAACCAGCAAGAGCACCCTCAGGGTCAGTTTCAACCAATCCTGGAAGAAGAAATGAAAATCAGATGACAAAAAACGTTCCAGATACATCTCTAGATCTCTTTTTTTGGCAATACAGTTAAATTTACTGACAAATATATTCCAACATTTCAACGGCATAGCTAGAAACATATCACCACATTCTTAATCGTCTTCAAGCATACGGATAAGATGACAGGACAACAAATAGTTAACTAATCAGCAATTCACCTCAATCAAAACTGAAATGGTTGAAAAATGGAAAGAGTGGCATGCGTAATATACATTCACAAATTATACACAACCTATCTACATTGAGTCTGTTGTAATTAAATAATAGAAGGAAAACTGCAAGACACCTGGAACTAGCAGCTTCAAACATGTGGACTTCATATATAGTGCCCGAGACTAATACATAGATTTAGGCTCCCATTTTGTCTTATTAATATATTGCATCAATAGAAAAAAATATGCATGTGCAAAGTTCAACCCAATACAAGAGCAAGGAAGAAGCAAAAGGAAATGAGTACCAATACTCAAAACGTTAATCACATAAGTGGTTACATGAAGAAATATAATAGTACTATATATGCTCTTTCATCTCCGACTAATTCATAAGGTTTAGCTATATTCAAGGTTCTTCAAGATGCACATAAATGAACCATAATTGATGAAGAAAAATCTCAAGGCTTTCACTCAATATCACTATTACACAATCAAATATTTCCAATCATACTAGCTACTTTAATTGACAGCAATAATGTCAAAGTCTTAATCCTAGGTTGCACTACATGAACCCAAAAAAATAAAAAATAAAAAATAAAAAAAATAAAAAACTCAAACTCACCGCTAAAAGAATCATATTTTATTCAGCCCCATCTAATACTATTCTACAAAAGAAATATCATTTCAACAATAACATACATTCATTCATATCTATCGGTCATCCAAATCAAAAATCCATGTCACCCTGCACTTTTGTTATTCTAGGTAATATTTGAGCCTTAGGGCTACCTCTTCAAGTATTATTCACATATTCAAATGTGCATCTTAGATATCCCTATCTTCCGGCAATGATCATTTCTTAAGGCCAAGACTTGTATAGTAGTGTTGATCTAATAAAAGCTTGGTAGAATATATCCTATAATCTTAGCGGCACGTATATTCTGATAATGTGAATCTCCACCTGAGCCATCTCAACTTCTCAAGGTAAACCAAGCACTATTTTAAAATTAAGTATAGTAGTTTGAAACCCATTGTACAAGCAAACACCTTCACCATCTATTTGAGTTTAATGAGACAGACGCATTCACTGTTTGAGTGAATTTGTCTATTTACTTTGGTTTGCATTGTTTGCTCAAGTCACGTTTTTTCTTGATGATGTTATAAGCCCTGTTGAGTTGTTTATTCAAATACTCCTATGTTCATCAAATATTCTTTTTCTTACTCCCTTGGTTGATTTCACAACAATGAGACAGAATTTAATTCCTACAAGTTACCAAGGGAGAAACTCATCTCTGGCAAATCAACAATAACAGAATATTTGGACAAGCATAAAGGGAGTAAAAACTAGGAAGGTTAACCCTCTTCCCCCTTTCTGGGTATCAAAAAGGTTGCCAGACATATTTTCTCCTCCAAAGAATCCCAGTTCTTAACTCCCCTTCAAATGCATAAAGAATATCAAGAAAAAAACATTAAATTTAGGGTAATACTAATAGCCAACAGTAAAGAAAAGATTCAAGCAGCCATTATCTAATCAAACTTCTGCTGAACCAATCAATAACTGAATAAAAAAATATCAAAAAAGATCCAATAATCGACTAGATGTAAGCAACCTTTAGAATTATAATACTGATTCTCAATGTCCACATCTTGCTCATCTCCATCGTCGTCCGAGTACTCAAATCCGTAATCTTCCATATCAGCATCTGCAACCCAAATAATCAATAGAGTTAGAGCAAAAAAAATATCACTCGAACGGCAAGAAATCAAAATCGATATCATTTAATCTTCCTCACCGGAACCCATATCGATTTAAATAATCAAACTTCGAAATCACTGGTTGTTGTTTACAGTTGAGATTCGAGATTAGGGTTCATCCACCAAAATGATGAGAATTAACGAAAACCCTGGAGAAATGTTAAGAGCAGGAGAAAAAAAATAAAGGAAAAAGAAAGTAGTCTTACGCCTAGGCTAACTTCATTAGTATTTTGATAGTATAATAAGTTAAGAGATTAGAGATACTCTTATCTCAAAAAAAAAAAAAAAAAAAAAAAAAAAAAAGTTAAGATACTATATATTTTTTTTTTTGAAAAATGAGATACTAAATTTTATTTATTGTTTTAATATATATATTAATTATAATTTTTAAGTATAGATGATTAAAGAAACTAGAATTAAAATTATGCATTGATTAAAGTAAATAAGAAAATATTTAAAAAAAAAGTAAATAAGAAAAGGGTAATTAATAGGATATTACTTCTCCAACTTAATTTCATAGAAAGTGAATAATTTCTCTATTTTGTTTAGTTTTCATTTTTTTTTTCAATGTAAGCTTTTTCATTTAAATAATATAAAGTGAGTAGAATAAAAGAGTATACTATTTAGTTAATCATGATAATTATTAAATGACATATATTGCAGTTAATAGAAATATTATGGCTATTAAACTCTTACTTTTTTTTTGAAATTCTCATTTCTCGTTTTCATAAAAATAATAGCTTGTAACCAGATAACCTCTAAAAATTACTAGTACTTCCAAGTAACACTTAAATTAATTGACTTAGTTGATTAAAAAATCATTTCATATTAAAAAGTTGTGAAATTAATGTTCTCTTTTAGTGTAAAAACAACAATGCTGGTGTGATTTATAAAAATTTTAGTTATTAGTCTAAAAGTCTAGTTAAATTACCTGACTTTTTAAACAATTCGAATTGACCCTACTTAAAATTTGCATCCACACCCTTTGTCCACATGTTTCACTATCTTATAAGAGATAATTTATGTCTTTCACTTCCATTTTATAGAAAAGAAATCAATCTAAGTAGCTCATATGGTTTCCCTTTCTTCATTACTTTGTATTTTTATTAATATTTTATTACTTTATAGAACCACACAAATCCAACTTTTTTCGTCATTTGTTTTTATTAATATTATGTTTAATAATAAGCCCACAATTGCATGAAAAAAAGCTCTACAAAATTAAATGTGATTAAGATTGTGTTATCCCAACGTATAAGTGCAAAAATAACTGCAAAGATGTCGTTTAAGAATGGCAAAAGCGTGTACTTGCTTTTCAAAACTAGCTCTTTCATACCTTCAACCTACTCTATAGTGGTGCTTACTCCTTGAGGCAACAAGTCATAGGACCACTTCAACAAAGGCCGAAGAGTTGCTAATAGAAGAGATAACACAACCCAATAAAAAACGCAAAATATTAAGAATCAGATATTATTTCAATTGGATTAAGTATCACTTTCTTCCGATAAAAACCAAAGTTTAATCATCACCTAGCCCATAATTTAAAAAAACGCGCCTATCTCTGCTCATCATCATCACTACCACCACCACCATCATCATCATACCTAGTGTATCCCGCCCATAAAAACTATGAGCAGGGTATGAGAAGGAAAGAAAGGCGGCAACTGATACCCATAAAGGAGAGAGCGGCCAAAGAGTCCCTCAACTCAAGAAAAATCAAGAAAAAGCAAGCTTGTCTCTGCTATGCTCGACAAGTCGACATTCTTAAACTTTGACAACATCAATAAAAAACCACACCAAAACACATCTTACAAATGATGATGTTAAGTTCGACTACATGAGCCTATTCTTCAAGAAACTAGCAAGTTCAACAACAATGACATTAACACATCAATATGGATCTAAAGATAGCATTTGACAGTGATGTCTACAGCATTCCTACAAGCTAAGAGCTAAATCTAACCCCGGTAACACACTCAACAAGAATCGGAGCATCACAATACACGTGCTTAGATCCATAAAAGAAAACTTATGGCGTTGCGAATTCACAAGCTCATTAGCCACCATGCTTAGCCTTCGAGTGAGACTGCACAGCTTGTTCAGAGCCAAAGGACCTGCCACAAAAGTGTTGTCATGTTAGCATCAAGTAGATGAACTTCAGGGACGTATCAAGTATTCATTGACAAGTAAACGAAAATGAGTAAACAATCCTCACTTGTTGCAAGAAGAGCAAGTGAATGCTTTCGAGGGAGTCTGCTTGTTAGTCTTGTCAGCATTAGCAGGTGTTTTTCCAGCATGTTTTGCGGGATGTGGCGTTGCAACATGACCGCTAACCTTCTTACCCTCTGTTATGCACACAGTATAAGTTAGCAAAACTACAATTCAGGTGGAATCATGCATTGATTCCAGAAAAGAGCTCCTACTTCACAAGCTTTAAGAGCTTTCACATGAAATACCCGACTTACCACACAGTCCACACAAATACTCGAATGCATTAGAATACGTGACTGACAGGTTTATCGAATATTCTATGTCACCTTGATTTGAGTACAAATGTCTAGAATGAAGACATACATATCAAAGAGACTCCTCAAAGCTCAAAGTTTTAAAACATGGAAACTCTGGTTTATTCAGTGGTCTACATCCATGTCATACAGAAAAAGGGAAACGAAAACAAAAACCTAATTTCCTGGAAATGCAATGTGTGAAAACAGAAAAATCAAAGCAATAAATCACCAGCAATATTCCATTACCTAATGCTGCTAAGTGGCTCCCGCCTACGCAAAGATGTCGTACAGTTTCTAAAATTAATCCTTTATAACTAAAAATATGTTCTAAAAGAGGGTTAAATGGTTTTGAATTTGGATAACTTAAAAGAGATTTTAGAAGGTCGCTTCGTTGTTCCAAAGATCATGGCTCATTAGAAGGAACCTAGGGATATAGGGTAAGGAAGAAGCAGATAAGAGAAAGGCAATTCATAACCCCATTTCCTTAAGTGGGGCTGGGACTTGAAAATTCCCATAAATCACTCTACACAAACCATCGAGTTCCCTCACAATGAGGACCACTCAATCGAAAGACGAAACCTAACAAAAACCTAGTTGAAGTTCCATTGAGTTGATATAGGGGAAAAAGCCTTAACGAGTTTTCGTTGCGACATTGGAGTGAGTTAATACATTTAATATTATAACAGAAAAATTCACCCAAAATCAATTTTGTTCATTAAAATTCAGTTTTGAACTTATAAGAAAAACCACTTTCATTAATAATACTTCACCAACATTTTAAAACAAGAGAAAGAATAGGGTGTCTCACCATTGTTTTCCCTATCTACAAAAGTAGTACAAAGATGACTCAACAAAACCAAAAATGGTTGCCCTTAATTAACCAATTGATGCTTCCAAACCAAAGCTCCACCAATATCTATTCAATTAGAAGTTGTGAAACATCAAAGAGAAAACCAATGAACATATCCAGCAAAGAAAATAAATCGACTCGCTTAACTGGTTGATGTCATCCGCATTTAACTAATCAAGAGATTTAACTTAACTCTAGATCTAAAGATGTGCTTCTCATTTATGTGGAGTTGCGGCTGCTGTTTTCAATAAGGGTCAATCGTCAACAACCTATTACGTGGGTAAGGTGACGTACATACATGTAATCCTCCAAACCCTGCCTAGGCACTTCTGGACATTTGGGAAATGAAATGTTGTTGTGTAGATCTTAAAAATCAACTCGTCTATCATTACGCAAATCCAGCATTGTGTATACGTTAAGATTGTGTATTAAAGTAATCAACATGGATTTTGTAGGTTCTTTCACTTACACCATATTCATCCTGTATCTCAATGAAATAAAATTGAACCCAATCGAAACATGTCATGTCAATAAGATTAATCAGCTATACTTAGTAAGCCTATGCAGTAGTTGAATACTATAAACAGGAAAGTAGAAAACATTATGATACAAAAGAGCACAATAGACTCAACAAAACAAATAGGGAAATTTTAACACTAAATTTAAGTAAAGACAGAATCTATGAACTAAGTTTCTTTTCACCCCCCCCCCCCCCTCACCCACCCACCCACCCCTCGCCCCAAATTTTAAAGATCAGCATAGCCGTAGAATAATATTATCACACATATACATACCAGCTTTCTCTTGAGGAGTAGAAAATTTTGCCTTCTTTTCAGGAACAGGGGTCTTTGATGTAGATCCTATAGGTCTCTTTTTGACTTGTACCTGGTGAAACAGGGCATCCAGTAAGAATCACATTGCAAAAAATTCATAACAATATATTACCATTAAAACATTCAACAAAGAGCAACATTACCTTTATCGGTGTCTCCTCACCACTGTCCTCTTCCTCGTCATCTTCATCTTCGTCTTCATCTTCGTCTTCATCTTCACTTCCAGCATCATGAATCTCCATGCCCTACAACAAAAGAGATCATCCAATAAAATCGACACTTCAACTTTTGCATTGGCCAAATGGTTATCATCTTAATAAAAGCTCTTCAAATTGATTGCTACTCTTCGTGAATAATATGCATCATTTATCATTAAAATTTGAAAAACGCATTAGTAGAATAAAAACAAGAATGAGATACTTGACAAATACCTTAAAAAGTAGGCCAGTGCCATGGAACTATAGAGGACTATTTATACTCTTCCTATTCTAATCAAATGTCCCATTTGGTTTTGCTCACTTGCCATTGCACTGTTTCAATCCTAAATATCTCTAATTGTGTTTGGTTAACAATTATAAAAAGTTTATATTAATAATATTTACATTGAGACGAATCAAACAAAATCTTACTTGACTATGTTTAAACTCATAAATTGAGAATACAAACTAAGAGTGATTGGTTATAGAGCCAAAAAACAAATGGGACATTTGATTAGAATAGGAGGGGGGGGGGGGGGGGGGGGGGGGGGGGGATAACATACAATTTTGGAGTTATAAACATTAAAGAGTAACAACACAGTGTTTGTATTACTCTGTTTAAGTTACAGATTTAGTATTTTTTTTTCTAAAAGAAAAGTAAATTATGTTTTGGTGCATGCTTAAGGTCCAAAAGGTTTTAAATTGTTTTTATATTGAATATCAATCATTATCCTGGACTTGCAAACTAAAATTGATCAGTTGCCCATTAAGGTAACACAATATATGAGAACTTGCAAAATAGTTCACAAAAAAAGAAAACGATTACCTCTCCATCCTCATCATCGTCGTCATCATCATCATCATCATCCTCATTGTCATCTTCATCATCATCAGATTCATCCTCTAAGTTCTTGGCATCTTTTCCAGGTTCCACGATCTTCACCTTCGACTTGCTTTCAGCCTTATCTGGTCTCACTACAGAATTGACCTTGGAACTAGAAGGCTTTACATCTTTGTCTTCAGGCTTCCCTGAAAGGTTTAGAAGAAGCCGATTATTACAAAATCTAATGGGTGAACTAAAATTAGATTTTAAAAGTTTCCACCTTTAACTAATCTTCTAAAAAATATCAGAACTTTCACCTAACTAAGAAAAATCCCTCCTTACGGATACCATCTAACATTAAAACTACAATCAACAGATAAAAGGGGGGGGGGGGTCTTTTTAGACGAGCAAGTAAATTTAAAACTTTAAAACATTACCACTGTTCAAGCTATCAATTGGTACAAGCTCCTCATCGTCATCTGAAAAATGAAAAAAAAAACATAAGATAAAAATGAATAAAAAGCATAAAAAAAAAAATCATACTACAAGGAAATGCTTACCTGTTTCATCCTCATCAACGGCCGTAAATGACAGAGAAGGTCAAGGAAAAAGAAAACAAGATCAGAAATTGATGGCTATTTTGTGACAGTTACCATAAGAATTAAAATTGAAAGATTCATGGGAAAGAAATGGAAAAGGAATATGATGTTGAACTGAAAAACAGCAAAAGGATATGACACTGGATCATCAGCTTTATATCCAGCAAAGTGTACACTTCCTTGTTTCAGATCATGAGACAATTCAAATTCATCTTCAAATACGAGATCGAGATTTAAATGAGGCAATCTTTCAAGAGAAAGCATCCCAATAACGAATTTCTGACCATTTATCTGAACAAAAACGCGAACAAATTCATTTCCTTTGTCCTTCTTAATCTCCCCAAGACAAGCCTGACAAAAGGTTCAAACAAGAGATCATGAAAAGATATATAACAGAAAGGAAATAAATTAAACTCAACAAGGATCTATTTTACCTGGGATAGGTGCAAAACCTTCCCTTCACCAGGTTGCACCTTTAAAGACCCTCCATTCTTTATCTCAGCACCTATACATGGAACAAAAATGAAGTGACTAACAAGCAGAATATGCATAAGGGAGTAAGCACCACAGCACAAATTCTTGGCAACAAACATAAATAATTTAACAACAAACAAACTCCCTCAAAGAATATATCATTGCAATGCTTTTCTCTCGCATCACATCTTAGCCAGACATATGCAACTTTAGTTTATCCCAACTCTCATCTATACAATTTACGGCAGACACTTGTATCAGGAGCCACGGAATACAAGAAGTCTAGGACATTTACTGTTTGTCGATAGAACTTAAGTCCTATATTCTTAACTACTAAAATGCTTATAGGTTATTGAAATACAAGCTTCTCAAAATCATTTTTATTTTCTGAAGCATCGGAAAACTTTTCTAATTGACGGAAAACAGAAAACTCCTAACTGCCCGTTTGGTTAGTGGTACTAAACGGTGGTAATGGGAATGATTTACAGGGTAAAATTTCATCAAAAGTTCCCATGTCATTCCCATGGTAATGGAACTTTGATCACAAAAAAGTTTTTTTGTTTACAAATTTTCCATTACCACCTAATACCATTTCTCCCATCGGTAATGCATTGGAATGAAGTTTATGAAGAAAATGAGATGATTGAAGTTGGACAAGCATGGACATCAAGGTAGCAACAGATTTTTCAACTAAAATTATACTATTTTTCATTCACATTACCACTGTTTAATACCAGCTACCAAAGGGGCCGTAAATGCATAACACAATGACAGACATGAATTCTACTTAAAAAAGCAGGATAATGTAAAAAAAGCAACCTAGGGAGTTTAACAGTTACCATTTGCAATCACCCACGTTGTCAGAACTCCCAACAACATATGCATACTCAACTACATATCTCTTAGTAATGCTTCACAAAGCACGGTGAGGTATATACTCCACACTCTCGGATTAGAAAGGCATTCCAATTAACAATCTCAAAAGCCCACAATCCGAAAATTTTCACCAAAACCCCATAATGTTATTTCCAATTAAACTTTTCACCCATGGAGGCTTGGAGCAAGCATTTTCCCCTCATTTCAACAATAAATAAACGCAGATAATCAACAAAATGCGAAATTAGATTAAGATTACGCACAAAATTAGATTCAGCAACAGGCAAAATCGCAGAACGAACCCTAATCAAACAAATATATATATAAAAGCAGTCATCTAAGAAAATGGACATATAATCGGAAAATTAATATGTGTCAGCTCTAAAAAATCCAATCAAATGCAATAAAATAAATGTGGAATTCAAATAAAAACATGCAGATGAAAAAATAAGAGAAAAATAAGTAAAATTACCCCAGAATTCCATCATTGTTTCTCGAGTAGGCCTCTGATTCTTGCGGGGAAGATGATCAATTGATGGAGTGAAGATTATCGATGTAGCAAATAAAAACGGTTAGTGTGTATAAATGCGAAGGAAGATTTATTTTAATTTATTTTAGTTTATTTTGTAAATAAATGATTTAAACAAATAAATAATCCGCGTTGTCTTGTATATGACCGTCTTACCGTGAGACAACTGTATAAGCTAATAGTTTTTACTATTGGGTTATTTAATCCAAGTATGAGACAAGTCTTACAGTGAGACCGTCGTATACGAGAATTTGTAATAAATAATTGAACGGTCAAACAATCTTGTTTTGGCTTTTTGGGTATTTTGTAATTGGTTTTTTCTTTTTTTGAAATGTGGTAATTGGGGGTGTTTGGCAAACAGCTGATAGCTGGTAGCTGATTAAGACAGCTGCTTTGACTAGCTGATTTTATTAACTGATTTGATTAGTTGGTTCAAATAGCTGATAATTTAAGAGTGTTTGGTAAAATTTAGTTGATAGTTGAGAGCTGATTAATGTTAAAAGACATATAAGGGCATGATAAATTTATTGTTTACTAATTTGTGTAAAAGTACTTATAAGTAAATAATTGACAAACATTAATTATGAATTATAAATTATATAGTATTTCTTAGTTAAAATTATGTTATAGTTATATATCTTAATATAGATTGCATAAAAATTTAGAATGTCGCTAACCCGAGTGTCCGTTTCATCACTTGGCTAGCTATTCAGGACAGGTTGGCGACTAAAGACAGGATCAGCAAATGGATTGATCTTCCAGACGCCCAATGTTCCATTTGCGGGGATGCTAGGGAATCAGCCCAACACTTATTTTTTGACTGCACAAATGCTCGAAAGATCAGGGATCACATCTTCAATTTCCTCCCTCATGGTCTTGATTACCCAGATTTCCAAACTGAAATCCAGAGGATGAGTAAGATCAACAGAAAGAAGACCGACAGAGCTAAGTTGATGGTGGGTACTTGGACAGAGATGATATACGGCATCTGGATGCAGCGTAACAAATTGATTTTTGATAACCAAGCCTTCGCTATGAAGGAGGTTATAGATTGTATAGTTTTTAGAATTGCAGGGAGAGTTAACAGTAGAATGTCTGACATGCTGTAACTAGCTAGGTAGCTTTTTGGCTTTTTGGGCTTTCGCTCTCGTTTTTTGTTTGAGCGTTAGCGTGTTTGGGTTGCTTGGGGGGAGTTAATTTCCTTCCCGAGCTTTTATCTGTATGTTCTCTCTCGTATATAATACAAATCAATTGGCAAAAACAAAAAATAGATTGCATAAAAATATCTCTAATTATATTTAAACAAGTAAAATTTAAATTTAATTTTAAGTACATAATTGTTCATATTCAAACAAGTAAAATTAAAAACAAATTTAAAGTACATAATTGTTTAAGAATAGTTATAGATCTAAAATTACATAAAAAAATATGAAGTAAGTATTAAGAACCACAATGTTGTCTTCTAGCTGCCATTAAACTTGCAGTGATGTCATTTTAAAATTTGTTATATGTCTTGTTAATTAACTTTTTAGTTGAATTTTTCTTCATGTTGATTGGTCAATTAGGTTTAAAATTTGTTTGGTAAATGACTTTTTGGTTAAATTTTAATTTTAAAGTCAAAATCCAACTTGTTATATTTCTGTCTTGACTTTCGGCTTGTTGGATTACTTTTTTGCTAATAAATTTGCATCAATCAATACTTAATTTAATCAAACATCTTCTTGAGTAATTGACTTTTCCAGCTAACTTAAATTCCCAAATAAACATTCACGGCCTGTTTGGTTGGTGGTAATAAATCGTGGCAATGGGAATGAAAAACTAGTGTAATTTTAGTTAAAAAATCTTTTGGCTATCTTGATGGCCATGCTTGACAATCTTCAATCATCTCATTTTGTTCATAAAATTCATTCCAATGCATTACCAATGAGAGAGGTGATATTAAGAGGTAATGGAAATTTGTGAACAAAAAATTTTTTTTGTGATCAAAGTTTCATTACCATGGGAATAACATGAAAGTTTTGATGAAAATTTATACTATAAATCATTCCCATTACCACCATTTAGTACTACTAACCAAACGGGCCGTCAATACTTACAATTGGTAAAATAAGTCAATTGAAAAGGTCAAGCCTCACTTGTGCTCTACATACAGATGCTATTATAACATTTTTTTTTGAGATAAGATGCTATTATCATCATACAATATAGTAATTGAGAAACATCTTTGCCATTTGTCACTTCATGAATCCATTATGCCAATTGTCATCACATCATGAATCAATTGCAATTATTTTGCCATTTTTCACTTCATGAATTATTTATTTTGTCATTTATCCAATCAAATAAGTTTAGGAAGATGGAAAAGTATGTGGTTGATGCAATAAATAGAATAAAACTCTTCATTTTATGTTACTTACATGGAATGAAATCTGAGTATAAAGTAAGATAAAAGGCAAGCAATAAGCATAGTAGTCATTATCATTGGCTCAATTATCAGTTACCGACTTACATGTTGATTTTTAGCTTTAGTTAGATTATTTATAAAACATTACATTTCCCTCAAATTAATTACTTATTTTCATCATTCAAATATATAATGCTTAAATTTTTCATTATATTTACATATAATTCATGTGGGGCTAATATTGAATTATCTATCTTGATCGAGTATGTAATTTTTTTATATAATTATAAAATGCCTTTTTTACCTAAGTAATTAATAATATGCTGAGAATAAATTATCAAAATAATTAAATTACTATATATATGAAAATTAAAGAAATCTCGTGCATTGCACCTGCACGGGTATTATACTAGTAAGTAGTAACATAGTAATGCAAGAATTATGCATCACTAAATTGCAATTTATAAAAAAAAAATCAACAATATTATTATTATTATTAACATTAAAAAATCGATAAAACCTCCTAAAACATTGAGAAGTGTTGAATTATTGACGTGAAGATCAACAACGAAAGTCAGATTCAAACAATGGATCTACATTCACTTCTCTACTCCTCCATTCCTTCTTGGTCTTCTGTAAGCTTTTCTGATTAACCAATCGTCACTTAATCTTCATGCTTAATGTTGTGGGTTTATGTAATTCAATCTTATTCCATTGTTTTTCTGCTGAGATTTTAGGTGGGTTTATTGCTATCATATTTTGGGTACTTAGCAATATTTGGGTCTTTTCTTCCCGGAAAAATAATTCCCGGTGTCACTTTAGCTGATGGAAGTCGCCTCCATTACCGCTGCAATGGTTTGATTTTTTCCTTTTTGTTTCATAATTATATTTCTATAATGGACAGTTTTAGGAGGAATTATTGCTTTTGGAACTGAAATTTTAATAGTTTTTAATTTGTTTTTTGTTGGGTTTTTAGGTTTATTGTCATTGGTTTTGTTGGTTTTGCTTCTTGGTGGTGGAGTTGCTGCTGGATTGGTTTCACCTACAGTATGTGGTTTATCTTGGCATATAGTTATATTGCATTGATTTCTTATCATTCTATATTGTTCTACCTCTTTTGGGTTTCTGTAGCTGTGTTGTTTTGTACTTTTACGGCCCGTTTGGTAGGTGGTATTAAATGGTGGTAATGAGAATGAATTATAGTGTAAATTTTCATCAAAAGTTTTCATATCATTCCCATGGTAATGAAACTTTGATCACAAATTTTTTTTGTATATAAATTTTCATTACCACCTAATACCACCTCTCCCAACGGTAATGCACTGAAATGAATTTTATGAAGAAAATGAGATTATTGAAGTTGGAAAAACATGGACATCAAAGTAGCTAAGAGATTTTCAACCAAAATTACAGTACATTTTTCATTCCCATTAACATCGTTTATTACCACATACCAAATGGGCCGTTAATGACCTTTTGATCATGGTTCTTGTTGCTCAGTTGAAACTTACTGAGTTCATTGGGTCATTTTCTCAAAAACCTTCTGAAACTGTTGTAAGCAGGGAGGAGGTGTGGAGCAAAAATGAAACATAATTTTAAGCCCCTATTAATTTTCTTTTTGGTAATTTTGGGACCCGTAACAAGTAACTTAACTAATGTGAACTAATATTTGGGGCCGTCGATTTAGGGGCTTTGTGCGATGGGGCACCTTTCACGTGCCCAAAACTTCCCCTACGTAACATTGAAAAATAGTACGAAATTAATGATCATAGGCTTTTAGAGGTGTTCATTTGGGTTATCGGGTTGATTTCGGGTCAGTTGAAATCAGGTTTTGGGTCCATATTGTTTTTTACATGATTGTAAATCATTTTTGAAGTCGGTTTAAATCGGATTCGGTTACAAGTTCCGGTAATTTTCCGGTCATGGGGTCTATTTTGAACATTTATAGCTACTATTTGCTTTGATTAACCAAGTAGAAATAATGAAGTGTCAGCAATTCGACGGATTCTAAACTTTTAGAACGACAACAAACAAAAAGAGAATAAATGAGGTTGTATGAGGAACGCGAGGAAGGAGAACTGGACTTGACCACTCCATTGGTCTTTTTTTGTTTCATTGTCTATAATGGACCTTGATTTATATAACTATTTATTGGACTAGTGGTAATCCTCACTTGCTTACATACTCATCAGGGTGTTCAACTAATTTATTGTTGTGTAGTTTTGTTTGACTTGCATGTTGTAACTTTTCCATGTACTCGTATGCAGGCCATTGCAGACAGAGGACTTGAGCTTCTTTCTGCAACATTCATTTTCAGTTTTCTAGTAAGTGCTCGTTTTGTATGTTAAACTAAAGTAGTATTAAAGCCTTCTTCATGTGCACAATTATATATCTTTCCTTGTAATAACTTTTTCTATCATTTGATCTGTTGTGGTTCTCGCCCTTCCCCCATTATTTTGTCCTTTAAGTTTAATGTTTACTCATTGATGCAAGAAAGGGGAGGGAAATGGAGAGATTGAATTTCCCTCATTCAGATACCAATAAGGGAAAGGAGAGATGAAGGGAAGAGAATTGGAATAAAGAACTCCTTTACATTTTAAACAAAACAAATCTTTTCAACGCTGGAAAGATTTGGAAGTAAAACACACCAGTTTCCCGACCCTTCCCCCCTTCCTTTTCTTCCATATAATATTATCCAAACATAGTGCTAGTTACAATGTGATACTATGGTAGTCAATGTTCTTATGGTTACATGCAAAACTTGGCAATCATGTGTATCAATTAAAGTCTAGTTTTTTTTTTTTTTTCAATTTATTTTGTCAAGTTTGCTACTTTATTCTGAACACATGGCATTGCTCATGTACATCATGCTTTCTCTCTTGATTTGTTTGTTGATTACAAAATTGCTACTGTTCATATTTCTTCAATTACTCATGCTTTTGTATTGTTTGCTCTACATACTGCTTGCACATGTTCTTGCTTGGACATATCACATAGTCTACTAACATTCTATAGTTGTAAATGTCAGGTAACTTTGTATCTTTACATAGTGGGTAGCACTTCCCGCGACCAAAGTTCTTCTTTGAAGCCGCATATTTCCGGAAACATTATTCATGACTGGTAATTTTGATAGTCAACATTAATGCACTTTTGAGTTCGGTTATTCTATGAACTATTTTCCTTCATTATTAACTTAAAGGAAAAGTGAATTGTGGAATTTGGTGACGTGATGACTATAAATCGATGCTAATAAGTCGCAAACTGAAAATTATTCTGATTCTCTCTTACGCCTATGTTATGATAGTTGAAGTAGCCAAGTACGTAATAGAGAGAGAATGAAGTGGCTCCCATTCATGGCATTTTTACGCATGAACACCTGAATTTAGGAGTATCAGTCTTTTGGGTTTGTTTATGACCATCTAGAACTCATAGATTTATATTATATATAGATTTATGTTTCCAACATCAGCATTCATTACCCTCACTTATTAGTATCTCTATATCAGCATATCCGACTATTATAAAATTTAGAATTATCATTTCTTCATAGGTTGTGGTAAGGGGTACACTAGCTTTATAACCTTCCTTTTATAAACTCAGTTACGGAGGATGTTCTATTTTGATTTTTCATCCAACAAAAAACAACTGCATGTGATGCCATTTAAAATAAGAAGATTGACAATGCAATGTGCACTTCATTTATTCCTCTATAATTCAAAGCCAAAACTTCAAGAATAGGGCATTGGAAATGGGCAAAACTTTGCAACTTTAAGTACTGGATGGATGCATCTTTTCGTGATGTTAAGCTTTGTATTTAGGAACAATATTTAGTGTTCCGTGTGATTGGATCATTAGAGTTAAGATCGGAAATTTTCAAGATTGATCATACATTTGACATTAAGATGGGTTTTTTAAAATTTAGACTTAATATGCCAATTTCAAATATGGAGTGTCTGATTCTGTCTACTTATGCATGCTATTGGTTTCTGTGCTCTCTATAGGTGGTTTGGAATACAGCTAAATCCTCAATTTATGGGCATTGATCTCAAGTATGTCTCACAATTTTCGCTTGCTAATGCTCTTTGGATTAAGTCATATGATTTGCTCTTTTTATATTTGTAATGTTTTCATGTCATTGTGAACTCTTTAACATGCTACCCAAAACTTGTAATGTTGTTGGATTTTCTTTGGTTCAATTGTTTGTGGCCACAAAACTTGCGCACTAAAAGCCCTTCTCAACTGCTCATCTTGGTATATTGTCTAGTCTACTTTCTGTGCTTTTGTGACCTTCTTTTCCTATTCATTAACTTATTGAACATAGTTTAATTAGAATTGTCATCCTTAATCTTTATGCAAACATTATGGTATTTACGATATTGACTCTTGAATTTATACATATTACTTTTCATGCAATAAGCATTATTGCCAAAATCAAAGTTTTTATGCTTTTGACATTTCATATGCAGATTTTTCTTTGTGAGAGCTGGAATGCTAGGATGGTTGATTATTAATCTTTCAGTTCTTGCTAAAAGTATCCAAGATGGCGAATTGCATCGATCTATGGTTCTTTACCAGCTATTCTGTACTGTATGACATTTTCTTACCCTCAAACAAAATATATGGGATTAATGATAATTTCACTCTTAAATAATATACTAATACAATATCTAATATGTTGTTTCAGTTTTACATCCTTGACTACTTCTTTCACGAGGAATACATGACTTCCACGTGAGTACAATTTCTTCTATTTCCGCTTTAAAGTCCCATTGATACTTTTGATCCACCAAGGTTAGATGCCTTGTGGTTGCCGTGTTAATTAATCTTATGAGATGAGGACTTCCTACCCAAATTCTCCTGCTTTAGCTTGGGTTGGTAAATGAAGTTCCTTTGATCCCACATAAGCTTTTTTTGAACAACTTTGTTGTTTTTACCAATATTTAGGAACATGACATGATTTATCTCAATTTTCAAATGTTGTTTTTCCTATTGATTATCAATGCTTTATTTTTCTTTTTTTTTTCTAGGACCTTGCGCTTAAATGAAAAGAAAATAAGAGTGACCTTTTTGCTAATATAAGCTTATCAAAGTTCTTGAAAACGGGCTTTGTCTTAAACGTCAATTAAATTTGAGTATAATGAGCTGGTCTAGTTAATTTCTTTGTTTATGTTATGTGTTATTCTTCCAATTGTTTTAGTGATGGAACTTGAAACATGGACTTGACTGCTAATGTTACTTATTTTGATCAATTGTGAGCCGTAAAAAATTAGAGTACAAGTTTTGAATTGTGTCATCATCATCATACCCAGTGTTCATAGATAAGTTTTGAATTGTGTATCTTCATTTATTTATAGGTGGGACATAATCGCCGAGAGATTGGGCTTTATGTTGGTTTTTGGTGATTTAGTGTGGATTCCTTTTACATTTAGCATCCAGGTATGCTCTTAAGCAACTGCTTTGGAATTTATCGTTGGTTTGGTTTTGTGAAATCTTGTGACACTTCTCCCTTCATTTATCTGTTTAAATTTGCTAAGGTAGTTCACTTTAAAAATGTTGAACCCAATGAGCCAACCCAAATTCAGTCTTATCAAAAATTGATCTATAATAGAAAAAAAAAAAAAACAATTTCAATGATCACCTACGTATTTTCTCATTCTCCCTTAATTCCTATCTTGGCTATCTATTCTCGTTGTACTCTTCAAAATCCCGATTCTTCATGTCATTCTTCATAGTTGTTATCCAAGTCATCTCGTCGTACCTCCCCCTCTTCTAATCTCCTCAAAGTTTTACATTTCATTTCTCCAACCGGAGCTTTTCTAGGTCTTCATTGCATATGACAAGAGCAACTTAATGGTTTTACTCATTTCGTCTCTACGGCTTCTAGACCCTTTTTACATATTCATTTCAAATTTTATGCCTTAAGGTATGCACACTTAGTCACTTACCCATCTAATATATACTTGAACTTTGGATGTTAATTTTTTCCTCTATGTCATCTTATGTTCGGTAAATATGCATATATGAGTCTAACTTTGATGAGTTAAAACACTACAATTATAACATAAATTTACAAATACATGCCCAAGAGAAGTGTGTTATTTACAATGGTATTGAAATCGAGTTAGTTGTAAATGCAATTTTCACCGTTCCTATAAACTTTAGATAATTGATTCGTGAATGTGCAATTTGTCGCAGGGATGGTGGCTTTTGAGAAATAAAGTTGAGCTAACAACTGCCGCAGTAGTGGCAAACTGTATTACCTTCGTAATGGGGTAATTACATTGGATCTGCTCGACACTCTGGGCACAAGTTTTTTGTTTTTGCTTTGTTGCGACTGCAACCCATTTTTTATTTCCTGAATTTTGATCCTTATGTTTCCTTGGTTTTTGTATGTTCCAATCTGGACAGGTATGTCATATTCAGGGGTTCTAACAAGCAGAAACACGTGTTTAAGAAGAATCCTAAAGCACCCATATGGGGCAAAGCTCCAAAGGTCATTGGGGGCAAATTGCTCGTTTCTGGATATTGGTAAGTTTCCGTGAACCGAATCTTCTTATCTTAGTTGAATACCCAATCTAGAAAGATCCAAACATTTCCTCTTATCGATAGCTTGTTGACAGGGGTGTTCAATGGGCCCGATAAGGGCTGGGCCGGGCTTAAGTAAATCACGATCCGGCCCGTTTTTATTACTTAAAATTATTACAATCTCCATTGATTAATTTGTAATCATTGAATAGTAGAAATGTTAATAATCCTTATTGGCATTGTCGTTTATAATAATTAAACTATTCATCAGTTATGCCATTTAAAAAGGCCCATTTCTGACCCTTATTAAGCCCTTTTTTGGCCCGCTTCATTTTAATTATGATAGAGCCTATATTGGCCCGGCCTATTTTCAACCCGACCAGGCCCGATAAGGGCTCAAAATGGGGACCTGGCCCATTGAACACCTACTTGTTGCTTATGCTGCTTGTGTCATCCTGGACTATTTGATTCATTGTTATATGTACAATTCCAGGGGAATTGCTCGGCATTGTAACTATTTAGGAGACTTGTTATTGGCGCTATCATTCAGTCTACCGTGTGGAATAAGGTGAGCACCATGTTCTTAATTTTTGCGTTGATGCAAATGTGCATGCATCTGACATCGCTTTTCACCCGTTCCTCGTGCTTGCAGCTCCCCAATTCCTTACTTTTACCCCATCTATCTTCTTATTTTGTTGATATGGAGAGAGCGAAGGGATGAAGCTCGATGTGCAGAGAAGTATAAAGACATTTGGGCTGAATACTGTAAAGTTGTGCCCTGGAGAATATTGCCATATGTTTACTAGTGGTTTATCTATACCATCAACACCCTTCCATCTGTAATCGTTTTTGACTATCGACATATCGTCTCTCAAAGTCCGATTCAGTCGAGTAATGGTAGATGCAAACATGTTCCGATTTTTCGATGCACAGGCTCTCTTTTTGTTCTTCTGGTTTGATTAGTTTGGTCCGTGATGGTGTGCCTGAGACGTGCGTACATTACCAACAAAACCTTAAACATCTACGATAAAGTCTTATGAAGATTGTAAATCCGGGTAGCAAATATTCCCGACATTAGACATCTTTCCGGAAAACCAAGGATTATCGCTCCAATTAGGAAAGTCGAGTTTCTTTACGTAGATATTATTGTTACGTCGCCTCTTGTAATGTACTCTATTTGCTTCAATGGAATACCGAATAATCGAATATGGTGTCGCTTCAACTTTTAAGCTTAAATCAGGCTTATTCTTCTCATTTTTTTGCCTTCTAATTTGATGTTCAAGTCACTTTCTTAGTCTTTTTGCAAATAACATTGGCATTGTACTTTGATGATTTGTTGGTTGGAGAAGGTTGTTAAACCATCACTTTCAAAGCATTTGTCATATCATGAATTTGATGGCTCGCTTATGACTTAAATATGTAGCAAATTCAAAGAGACTGAGTAATATTTAGTGCCTATAAAACTGAAAACACACAATATGTTCAATGATGTCTTTGAGGAAACTCGTCTTTGATGCCTAAGTTAATACTTCCTCCCTTTTGAAATACTTATCACACTAAGGTTATTGGAATTATTCATCGTTTAAGTTTATTTTATGTATTGCAGCTAGTCTGTAAGAAAGAATTTAGTCGAGTGAGATGTTGTATGAATCATCTAATCGCACACTTTTATAAATTAAAATTTTTATAATTTTTAAATGTGCACAGTTCAATACACATACTTCTTAGATTGCGTAAAAAATCAAATCATCATCATCATCCTACCCAGTATATCCCGCACATAGAAAATCTATGGACAGGGTCCGGGGAGGGAAGGACGGCGGCAACTCATACCCGTGAAGGAGAGCACGGCCAAAGAAAGAAGTCCCCCGGCTCCGGAAAAAGACAAGGAAAGGTAGAGATTACGTACCTGCCACGTGATGTAAAAAATCAAATGTAGTAAGCATTTTTGGTCTATAAAGTGAACTTTTTTTATATATAATAATAAAGTGATACTTATTCTAGCGGAGATAAACAACAAATCGGTAATGGTATTTTTAACATTTATAACAACCTAACTAAAATTACTACTTTACCAAAATCAAGGAAACATAGAATAATTAGCATAGGGAAGATTGAATAATCGGATCCAATTTTTTCTCGATACACCTGCTTATGAATTATGATCACTCTGTTAATCAGAGAGAGAAATTGAGTTAGATTTGAGAGGGAAAATCTAAAGAGGATGAGATTGACGAAAATAGCGATTTTCTAGGGTTAGTGTCTGATTTTCTTCACCTAATTTTGTATAGTTTATTGAAATTATTCAAATTCAACTATTTTGAGTTAAATTTCCATGGAAATGCCTGGTAGAAGATCAAATTATACACTTCTAAGTCAAGTAGATGATCAAATTGCTACGCCGGTGAAATTTTCCGGCAGTGGAGGTGGAGAT
The DNA here is from genome assembly GCA_019776075.1 of Amaranthus palmeri. Lineage (NCBI taxonomy): Eukaryota > Viridiplantae > Streptophyta > Magnoliopsida > Caryophyllales > Amaranthaceae > Amaranthus > Amaranthus palmeri. Next base: position 1,283,899 of record JAAKBH010000271.1, on the reverse strand, counting down.
AGAAGCTTGTATCCATCTTCGATCGGATTGCAAAGGCAAAGTAGTGGGAGTAGTTTCGGGGAAAGTTCTATGTCGGATCATTACGTACCGTCGATCTCTATGCCGGCTAGTGATCTCGACGGTTTTGGTTACTTGCAAGAGGAGAGAGATTCGAGGAGGCGAGTAGCAGCTATTGATGGAGTTCCTGGCGGTGGCGGAGGGTCGTCGTCGAAGAGTTGGGCGCAGCAAACGGAAGAGAGTTATCAGTTACAATTGGCTTTGGCTTTGAGGTTATCTTCAGAAGCTGCTTGTGCTGATGATCCTAATTTCTTGGATTCAGTGCCTGATGAATCTTCTTCTAGGCTCGCTTCCTCTGCTTCTGCTGAATCCATTTCTCATCGATTTTGGGTAATCTTTTGCTTGTCTTACTTACTTTTTTTCTTTTTTTTTTTTTTTTGAGTTTTCTGGTGATTGGTGATTGGCGATTTTTCCGTTTTGCTTGCACTTAGAATGTGATCGAACATGAGGGCAGAGACTCGAGGCCGGGCTTGACTATGCTATGAGTTAAAAGCTTATTCTTATTGAACAGTGTCGCACAAAAGAAAGGTAGCCACTAGCCAGTTAGACATGCAAATGTGAGTGTTTGGCACACTTTGATAATATTCTGAATTTGCCACCACTCGAGGGGAGTTAATGTTTGTTCGGTGTGGAATTGTTATTAGAATTGAAAGATTTCTTTGAAGATTTCAAGGATTTGGGAATTAAGGGAATGGGAATTAAGTCTAATAGATTTCTGTTTACGGATAGTTTTCAGAGATAATCTTAAGGTGTATTTAAAGGTAGCATGGACTTATTTATAAAAAAGTAGCACGAACTCTATTGGTCTGGATATGGCCATTAGAGTTATCTTTCATTTTTATGTTTTTTTCTTAGGATGTCTCATGTACTTCTTTTTGCTTGAGTCGACTGGATTCCTTTATTATAGTTAGTGAAGTACTAAAGTTTGTTGGTCTCTGCACGAGCATGCTTGTTGGGTTGATTTGATATTGGCTATTTTCTATCCTCCTCTGGAATCAGTATTCATATTGTACTCTCCGTCTCTCTTGGTTTTCTCCACCTTGCATTTTAGCATGTCCCCTCCGTTTTGCACTCTTCTTTTCTTTTCTTTTTTCTTTTCTTTAATGGCGTTTGAAATGGTGAGTCGCATAAATAGGCGTACAACAGCCTTAAAGTTTCGAAATTAATGTTTGCCAACGTTTTTATGTGCAAAAAGGTCATTGTGGAATTATTATGTAAACCTCAAGGTTACTGCATGGATTTTTTAAAAGTTTTGGTTACCACGTGGAAAACCCAAAACCTCAGGGTTACCACGTGGAATTTCCCAACTTATTATTTGTTGTCCCTCAATGTTGAACTTGTATATGTTATAATCAAATGAAGTCGTGCTTGTTGATTTTACATTGGAAAGTTTCCACTTTGGTATCCTATGGTTACTGAAATTCCACTCTCTTGACTTTTATTGATTGTTCTTTTTTGTCATCCCAACTCCTTGGGAATTTTCAAAGAGAGCCTGACAGAACAGTATGTACATTACATGGGATCATTCATTAGCATATTTTTTTTTGAAAATCACATTCATTAACATATTTTGTTCTAAAATTTCTTTTTGTTGGCAATAGGATATGATGCTAGTATTTAGCACTGAGACTTTTAAAATTAATTCTACTTATATATTGACATACTTTTTTTGATTGTCATAGACTTAGCAATTTGATTTTCATCAGGTGAATGGCTGCCTCTCATATTCAGATAAAATTCCTGATGGATTTTATTTCATACATGGAATGGATCCTTATGTTTGGACGGTGTGTGCTGATTTACAAGAAAATGGTCGTATTCCATCTATTGAATCACTGAAGTTGGTAGATCCTGTAAATGAATCTTTACTTGAGGTAGTTTTGATTGATCGTTGCAGTGATTCCAACTTGAGGGAATTGCTGAACCGAGCTCTTGAAATATTCCATTTATGTATGAACCCTGATGATGTTGTTGACCAGCTGGCAAAGTTGGTATGTAACCGCATGGGGTGAGTTGTCATTCCGTCCTTTACTTGATGCTGGAATATTGTCCATAGTCTTGTAATCTTACTCTTTTTGTGACATTTTATGGTCTGTCACTAGGGGTGAAGTTTCAAACAAAGAGGAGGAATTGGTTCCCATCTGGAAGGAGTTCAGCAATGGTCTTAAGGGCTGTCTAGGGTCTGTCGTGCTTCCTATTGGTAGCTTATCTATTGGTCTTTGCAGGCATCGTGCTTTGCTATTCAAAGTATGTCTTGATGTTAAACTAATATTGTTATGTTTGATTTAAATAATAGAATGTGGTGTGGAAATGGCTGTAACTTTCTTTTCTTCCTTCTTCTGTTAATCATGTGGCGACAATTTTGCTTTTCTTAGTTCGCTGTTACGAGGCACTTTTTTTAACCTGTCAAACCTATGGGGTAGTTAAATGCAAATTGAGCTTCTAGAGTTGAGGTTTGGCAGAGAAGAGAGAGATGAGAGAGAGAGAGAGAGGGGGGGGGGGGGGGGAGGGTGTTGCTTTGAATGAATCTATGCTGCTTGTCATCTGCTTTCCTGTTACATACGTATTGTTTTCTTGAGGGTAAATTTTCTTCTCGGTCCACATGGTTGTGAGAAACTGAAATTCACCGATTACATTCTCTATGGCAGTTGTTATTCCATTTTAGTTCCGCTCTGCTTCATCAAATCAACTTAACATGCTACTTGATGCAGTTCTTTCTGAACTTATGTAGTATATGTTGCGGATATATCAAACCTTATGCTAATGTGCCCTGTACAATAACTTGTAACTTTTCACCTGCGACATGCTACTTGCTGCACTTTGGTATATTGTCATTCCAGTGACATGCAAAAGTTTTCATTTCTATTAATATCATGTCAAGTTATATGAAATTTTAGCTAATGGAAACCATTCAGCTGGGGTCTTTTAAAACATTTTACATCCTTGTTTACAGGTCCTTGCTGATTCAATTGAATTGCCATGTCGAATTGCCAAGGGCTGTAAATATTGCAATAGAAACGATGCTGCCTCTTGCCTAGTACCATTTGGGTTGGACAGGTGTGCTTATTTTTGGGTGCAACAAACTTCAAAATTCATTTGTAATAGAGTCACACATTTTCAATTCTTAAGCATTCTGCTCTTCTTATGTTGTATGAACTTTGAAGTTGTTGGCTTGTTATTGCATATGGCTTTAGGGTCTCTTAGAAACAGCCCCCTTTTTTCACAGGGGTAAGCTGTTCATGTACACCTGAGCCTTTGCTGTGCCTGGTATGGGAGTCTTTTTAGTTGGAATCTCAAAGACAATTCTCCAAAATACTTCTATAGGTGAAGCTTACATTCTTGCGCTAGACATAAATTACATTTGTAATTAAGGTTTTCTTCAAATGAACCATAGACCCTGTTCGGTAAGCGTTGTTGTGAACAGCAATCTAAGTCTAGGAAACTTTCTTATTTTCCAATTTTGTCAACGTGGCATTTCAAATTATTGGTTACTAAATATTAAGATGCGTTTCCAACTAGTAATTGCCCAGAGTTATGACGTCTTTGTTTTCTCTGAAGATCAGTAGAATTGGTTTACTTAATTGCCAAGTGGTTTTTGGTTTTGTACTTAATTTATATAGTCCTCATCATCAGTGATGTATTTATATACTTTGTAATGTCATTGTTGCTCATGTTAGCTCTGGACTTGACTACCTGTTTCAGAAGAGAAATTTCCCGTTGATACTTAATCATTAAAAAAAATCCTAAATGATTAAACAAAATCCTCCTTCATTTCTGCAAAAATTTCTTTTAAGTTTTTGAAGATAATTGAACTAGCTCTCTGGAATGTTTGTTAATACATAAGAAATCAGGGAGAGTGAACTTTTTCTTGGATCGACCTCCCTCACGCATAGTTGTTCTGGAATTTTGGTAATGAGCTGTTGAACGGATGTACATTCTAAGTATTTTTGCAGTATATTGGAACTCCTAAGTCGCTGTAGTCTGGAGTGTAGGCAACTGTCTTCATAATCAAACAACTCACTGGAAGCTTCCGTATCAGGGGCATCACATTTCTCTTAATAATATTCTCTTATAATTAGTTCTCAAAAAGTTAAAACAGTCATCTCCTCAGATCAACGGTGTCCTTTGCCAAATAACGAAGTCTCATCCATTTAAAACAAATTGCCTCAACATGGTACTATTGACCATTCCAATGAAAGCTGTTCTGAAAATTTTAAACTAATAACTGTTCTTAATATGATTGTATTTGTGACGAACTCTTGTTATGTTGTTTTTGTGTACTTAGTGAACACCTTTTGTGGGATAGCTGTAGCCTAGGTGGGCACTATTTGATGGCATTGAGCTAGTGAATTCTTAGAAAGTATCTGGTAGCATAGTTGGTATCCTAGGTGGGAGCTATTTAATGGCATAGGAGTAAAGAACACAAATTCTACTCTTTTTTTTCTGTATCTCTTGTCTGCATGTGTGTTTTTGAGGGTTGTTGATGGCTGTAGTTCAAAGTTAATAGTACTTGTGGGTAACTTCAAAAGGAGATAAATTTTGGTGGCTATTTTTGGCAGGAGAAGTAATCAATGTCAATGAGGAAAACCTCTATGCATTACTGCCTAGCATGACCATGATGTGTGTAAAGATTGGCGTACACACACTCACAGGCTGTTTATTTTCTATAATTCTATCAGGCATTGAAATTTAAGGGAAATTTTTTAGCAAACAAACAGGTGCAGCCTTGAGTTGGAAATGACCTATTTAATGTAACTTAAAATTGTAGGGTGTTTTAGACCTTATTTTCTCTGAATGCGTAGGACATATAATCTGTCTAGTTTATGCAAATGTGCCTTCTATGTGTTTGGAGCCGATGGAGTCTCTTTGTTTTGATTAATTCCACTGTTACATGATTCTAATTGCCTTGCGAATCGCGAATCGCGAATCAAAAAAAGCGAACTATGGTCGGTTTTAGGTTATTTTTGAACCATTTTGCGCGAATCGCGAATCCAACAGGCGGACTAACTAACGAATTATGTTTCACTGATTAATTCAGTCAGTTATGATAGATTTATTCCAAATTTTTGTACATCTTGTATCTTTATGATGAATTCATTTTTTATGGTTTCAGGGAGTATATGGTTGATTTGGTTGGGAAGCCAGGTTGCTTATGTGAGCCTGATTCCTTACTTAATGGTCCATCTTCCATCTCAATTTGTTCACCACTGCACTTTCCAAGATATAGATCAGTTGAACCTGCCATTGATTTCAGGTCACTGGCTAAGCAATATTTTTCAGATTGTCAATCTCTGAATCTTGTATTTGACAGGCCTTCTACAGGTAATCTTTATTTTCACGTGATACTTGCATTAAGTTGGTATGCTGTCTTAAATGTTTATACAGGCGCAAACCAAACAACTAAAAATCCTACTTAGGTTGAGATTCTAGTTTTTATTTGATATGATTTGACACTTTTCTATGCTTTTCTTTTTGCATTAATGTGCTCGTGCTACGTTATTCAAATGATGGTATTAATTTTTCTAATAGAGAGTACTTCGGACTCCACAAACCTACTAAAGTGAGATGGCCTGAGTACTTCTGACTGGTTGTTCCATCTTTAGTATTGCTGCTATCTTTATTATTGTCGATATTACCTTATATATGTTAGGTGCTATCTGGTTTATGCAAACATCATAGGTGTTGAACTTTCTTGGCAGGTACATCTGCGAATGAACAAGATGCAGAGAATTTGATGTATCATAAGCAATACATTCAGAAACTGACTGACAATAATCCTACATCAAATGACCAAGAGCATCCTCAGTTTGTTGGTCATGATAGAGACTCCCAGTTTTCTGAATCTAATAGTCCTCCACATAATATTGGAAGAGCACCTAATCCCATAAGAGAGTTCCTTCCATCTAGATTCTTACCACCTATTAGGCAAAGGGGGACCCAAACATTTGCTGATTCATTGAGAGTTGCATCGAGTGATGTGCGTTTTGAATCTAGTCAGCTAATATCAAGCAAAAGTGAAGCTTCTCTGGACTTGGAAGATTTGGTCATTCCATGGAGTGATCTTGTTCTGAGGGAGAGGATTGGATCAGGTTTTCCATAATAATATACATCCATGTTATAGATTTGGTTTTCATATGCAAATTTACTTATTTAGCTTGACAGTTAATTTATGTTTTCAGCAATATATTATTTCGCTCTCTGGTCTTTGCTATCATTGTCGTTTAAGTACACTGTTATCTGCAGGTTCTTTTGGAACTGTCCATCGAGCTGAATGGAATGGATCGGTAATCATCTCAGATCTCAGTATTTTCTACTGCTATAAAATTGCCCTAATGTGATGATGCTCCAGGCTGAAGAATTGAAATTTTTGTTGATGTCGTGTTTGATTTTGATCCTAAATGGTCCTATTTCGACTACTAGGAAACTTCATAGATATATGTTTCGAATCTTATTTTTTCAGTTTAGATTCACTAAACAAAAATTTAAGCTATTAAAGGTTACAAATCTTGAAACGTTTCGCACATTAAAGGAGGGAGGATGACTTGGAAACATGATTTTTCCCTGGTAATGCATTTCCCTAATTTGTAAAACCTTCTTGTCACCATCGCCTTTATTCTCATCCCTTTTTTTAAAAGATACTCCATCTCCTCCGTTGCTGAGATTCTTGTCAATTTAGTCATTTCCTGTCAAGAATTTGTCTCTGGTTACCTCTTACTACCAAATTACTTGCTCTGTACCCATCTAAAATTGTCTCAATATTCTACTCTATCATGTTCCTCTTTTTTCTTTCACATCTTAAGATCTGAAAAATGAATTTTTGATTGAAATGCTCTATCCTGTGAAAATTTAGCAAATAAAGAAATTGAGTTAGTAACCAGGATATGGATTGTGTAATCCAATAGTGGTTGTAAGTTTACATTGGATGGGTTTGTCCAGGCTTTAAAGTTTGCCGTTCTACGAGAATATGGTGAATGCCATATTGCATACCCCGTTCTCTTTCTCCCATCTTTATCTATTGTTGAGAAAACTCTCTGTGTTGAATGATTTTTCTGTTTTTACTTTTTTTTGCCTTACTCCCTTGTTGACTATGTGCATTGCTAGATCTACATTTGATATATTTGCTTTAGATGGAGCACTGATCATGAACACTATAAAATCATTTATTTTGTAGGAGGTTGCCGTCAAGATCCTCATGGAACATGATTTCCATCCAGAGCGCTGTAATGAATTCTTGAGGGAGGTAAGAATTAAGGAGGAAGCATCTATTGGTCCACAACATAGTCAACTATCTGACACTTCTCATGCTTGTGCCTCCTTTTAAATGAAATTTATTTTGGTGATTAGGTGGCAATAATGAAACGGTTACGGCATCCAAATATAGTTCTCTTCATGGGAGCAGTGACTGAGCCACCTAATCTAGCCATAGTGACTGAATACTTGTGCAGGTCTGCATCCTTGAATATCACATGAAATTTGTTTGGAGTCTTTTCTGTGTTGTTTATCTTTTTCCCCTCTTTGTACATTAGTGAAGTGAAATAATGATATAATTTATTTTAACTGCAGAGGAAGCTTGTACAGGCTTTTACATAAATCAGGTGGCAAGGAAGTGTTGGATGAGAGGCGGCGTCTTAGTATGGCCTATGATGTGGTACTTATGCTTAGTTTTCCTTGCTTCTTAACCATGTGACTTTTAACAGGCGCATAGAAACCTTTAAAGTTTAAACATGTTAAATAGTCTTTCTTGTTGCTGAAATTTTGTTGATTAATCAAGCAACTTATGATATGCAGGCAAAAGGAATGAATTATCTTCATAAGCGTAATCCTCCTATCGTTCATCGGGATCTCAAATCCCCTAACCTTTTGGTGGACAAAAAGTACACTGTAAAGGTAAGGTGGTCATTTTTTCGGATTGTAAGCAGATGACAAGATGCAGATAATAACCATCTTCATGTGCCAACTTCTGTACAATGACAAAGGGACCTGGGGGGAAAGGATAAAATGTTAGGGTATATATAGGTATCGGCGATATCAATCTTTATCTATGAAAACAGTTTGCAATCTGTTGAATGGCATTTAGCAGTTAAGGGTTTCCAATGTGACTTCCGCTCTCTGGTTGCTTTTTGATTAGATTTTAGAAGTCATCGTAGGGTGTTTGCTAATAATGTTATTCTTGATGGGTGACACTACGCCAATGTCTTGGTTCCCTCTTCTAACTCTGTCAATCGCTTTTAAGTTATCTATTTGTAGCCTGTATCACCTTTTAGTTTGCGCACTAAGAAATCTGCGGATTGCTTCCATCAATATGGCGACGATGCACAAGTGTCTTCTTTGTACTATTTTTTGTCTTGCATTCTAATTTCACTGTGTGATCCGTTGGGCATTATAACGTCATATTCTTTTATTAGCCACATTGACTCACTGCGAATTCCTTTACTTATTTAGGTTTGTGATTTTGGTCTTTCCCGTCTAAAGGCGAATACATTTTTGTCATCAAAATCTGCAGCTGGAACAGTAAGTTCTTTAAATGAGTGGCACAGAACCTGAATTTTTTCTCTGTTTGCCAGTTGCTTTGTTTTGGAATGAACTAAATAATTGTGAAAATGAATTGAACAGCCTGAATGGATGGCACCTGAAGTTCTTCGTGATGAGCCTTCAAATGAGAAGTCAGATCTCTACAGCTTTGGTGTGATATTGTGGGAGCTTGCAACACTACAACAACCATGGAGCAGTTTGAATCCAGCACAGGTTCGTGTATCTTCTGATGGGTTTCGTTTATTTTTAATCTTGTTTTTCATTTTTAAATTGTTCCTCCATTACTGAATTAGTGGAGATGAAAGATTCTCCAAGATTATTAAAGGCAATGTTTGGTACATCTTAGTTTTTCAGGTATCAGGTTCAGAATTATTGAAAGCCATTTAGTTTGTGCTTGCTTGTACTTGTATCTGCCTGCACTTCTGCAGCTCTGCTCTATGTGCCAGTGTCAGTAGTATTACTATCCTGGCACCCCTTCCCTCAAAAACTTGTGGATTCAAAATACTGGTTTTCTGATATAAGCCTCACTCATATTATACCATCAAATCTCAACCAGCTTCTTCCCATTCTGCCTACTCTCCCGCTTGCTGCTCCATTCCCCACTTCCTTTTTGTTGTTGTTTATCCTCCCCTTATGCGCAACAAGGAAATATATAGATAATTTGATTAGAACCCTATGTTACCATCCTAAAATCCAAAAAGTTTGTTGATAGGTCGCTCAAGCATCATCTTTGATGCAGACTGCTAATTGTTTTTGGCCATTGATTTGCCGTCAAAATTTTGGTAGCTGTGAAGTGTAAATGTTCATGGTGTTTTTGTAATGGAACTCCATCTTTTAATATGTGCTTTTCTTCATAAATTTCCATTATCACTCCATCGGAAACAACCTCTTTGCTATCACTAATAAGAGTAAGCTTACGTATATCCGCTCCCAATGCCCAAACCCCACCTTAGATCGGAGCTTGGCATTGGGGTGATGGAATGTTGTTTGTTGTAACTCTCGATACGAGTGTACGACCTCTATAGTGGGAATAGAAGTTTATGTAGAAAACGCAATTTCGTGGTGAACAAGCATTTCCGTGCACAAGTCTTCCCTTTAATTGCTTATAACTTTGATGCATTCCATGTATTTTTTGCAAAGAAGGCATGTAATGAATTGTTATTTTCCGTGGTGGTTGGCTGTGGTAGGGTGTTTATATGGGCTGAGGTGCGGGTTTGTGAAGATAACATTGCACATATTTGTAGTTTATAGCAGAATATTGAGTTGATAATGGAGATTCGTATTACGTAAAGAGGGTAGTGAGCTATTCTAGCTGCTCAGGGCTCTCTAATCTGTAAACACATTACTAGTTTATAGTCAATACAATTCATAATTTTCTCCTCCCCAACAAAGTTAATGACAAAATAATATATATTATTCCCTACAATATCTGGAGTATTCCAAGGCTTTTTTAAAGTCTATTGTGGCCTTATGTTATTTTTCATGCATGACAGATATTCTATGCAATGTCCATAGTCAAGGAATTCTATTATCCAGTCCATATATGTAATTGTTTGTGCTTTTTTAATTCCTCTTGTTGATATAGTGAAAACATGATTGAGAATTTTGTGGCAACATGAACATTTAATTAGCATGAATTACTTCTTACATTTGTAAGGGACTTCATTTGTAAATTTTGATACGATTTCGTTACCATTACCGTCATATATTGTTGCTTGTATGGCTGGCCACGAACCAAGCAGAGCCAAACTTTAACATAGCTCGGCTTGGCTCTGTTCCATAAAAGATCTCTAGGCTTAAACTTGAGCTTGGTTCAATAAAACATGATATTAAATACAGTATTTGTTGAGGATAGGCTCTATTATAGTTTTGAAAATCATGTTAAAAAGCCCTTATATTGGTACCCAATCTTTGTGTTTTCAAGTCAAGGCAAGGTACACAAGGCGCACAAGCAGTGTCTGGTGAGGCGCAAAATTCACAAAACGTTACTTGTTTTGGCGTGCACTTTTTTTTCAAAAGCACACCAAGGCGTCTGAGAGGCTCGAGCGCGACCCCTTCTGCCTTAGTGCTTCTTACACTTTTTAAAACTAAGTTTTCAATTTATACTCTAGACTTCAAATATAAGGATATGTTAGTACCTCATAAAAGACGTATGGAGCTACCAAGCTTTTGAGCTGAATGCTATAGAGTTTACCTTTAGTTCTTTTAATAGCCGAAGTAAAATTTCTGATCAAGCTTGGTTCATCAACAAAAAACGAAGTCCTATCTTTGTAGTGATTTACAAATCACATCTATGTTTAAGTAAACCACTTACTGTGTCAAGGTTTTGTGACCTTTTGTTTTATACTTAGTACTAGTACCTGGTACTAAATACATATCATACTTGCTTTGGCTTTATAAATAATGCACTATTGGTTTTAAGTTTATGTTCTACTCTTCTACAGGTTGTTGCAGCTGTTGGTTTCAAGGGCAAGAGACTTGAAATTCCACGTGACGTAAATCCTCAAGTAGCTGCTATTATAGAGGCATGCTGGGCAAAGTGAGTAGAAATTAGAATCCAATTCTCATGTAAATCTACCAGTGTTCAAACTATTCTACTGCTTATTTGAATTTTTGGTGTTTTAGTGAGCCTTGGAAGCGTCCATCTTTTGCCGACATTATGGATTCTTTGAGGTCACTTCTTAAGTCTCCCACACCTCAATAGTCGTGGAGATACACACCACATTACGTGACTTTAGGGAATGGAATTTGCTGTTTTGTCTCCTTTCAATTTGCAAGATTCTTTTCCTGGGAAGATCCTTTGAGATGGGGATCAGTGCTTCTTATAACTCAGGTTCTTCCCTACTTGTTTATTCTGTCATATTGGCATTCTTAATTTTATTCCAAATCAAGCTGAGATTCAAGAATGACTACTTTATACAGCTTAATCTTTTAGCATATGGGGTTGGCTAGATGAACCTTGGTCGTTGTAGTGACATAAAACTGAGCTCAGATTTGTGGTTCAGCGGAAAAGAGAGCTCTTACTATTAAGTGTAAATTGTTTATTACTTTATTGTAATCTGAAGATGAAGATTACTAATGTTCTTAAAGTCCTAAAGTACCTTTGTTGATGCAGGTCAAATGTTGTACATCTCTGTTACCTTGCCAATCGAGAAATGATTTTTCGACGTGAAATTATATACTCATACTACTATACTAGCTAATATGCACGGATACCAAATAGTCTTCCGGCGCCCGTATATTCTAATCATATCATTATCATGAAATTGTATGTAATTTTGTAAGAACAGATGCAGATCAGTTTCTGACAATTGAAAATATGCATATATTGACATAGGAACTAGATGGATAAAAACATTCTTTCTCTTTCATTCTCAACCGATTTTGCCAATTGCTAACGTTGTACTAGCTCTGACTCCTTTCGACGACTCTGTATAGTGGGAGTGTCGGATGTAAATCATGTTCCAGTCCGTATCAATTTCCCAATGGAATTCGGCTGAGCATTCCTGAATGTGATATAAGATCTTCTGGAAGCAAGTAATTTTTCGTTTTATTGTATTGTTGGCGACTTGGTGTTACATCTCATCGAAGTTCTGAAGCAGATTACAGTTACAGCAGTAAACACAGCTATTGAACTGCTACTCGGGAGTAAGTTACTGATGAACTTTCAGTCACAGGTTCCATGGCAATCCTTGAGGATAGAATTTGTTCCGGTCTGCAAGTACGAAGAACTGTACATTAATGTTCCCTGTAAAAGGTCATAAGAACTGTACTTTCATTAGAAATGAGGAAAATGAATGATTTTACTCTTATTATTTGCAGCTGATGTATTGCAATTTGCAAACCATGGAAGAGGAAGATGATTTCAAGAGCGATGTCGTAATGGGGAACTTGTCTTCAGTCTTTATAATTCTCTTTTAATCTCATTCATAAATATATTCTCTCTTTTATTTTGATCTTTTCATTTCTTTTCTCGTTTGATATTTTTTTTCTTCATCAACTATATATTAATACTTCATTTGTTATTCCTATGTATTAACGCTATTTATAGTTAGATCTTATTTTATATTATTACTCCAATATAAAAGTAAAACAAAGTATATATTCATATACATCTGCACAAGACAACCCATATAAAACTTTTCCTCTGAACCTATAAATGTTCAAGGTTGTTGCCTGTTGAACTATATGGGCTCGCAACTCGCAAGTCTAAGCATTCATTATCACTAACATTGAAGTGTATCGGTAAAACACCCTACATTTTCATCGAAACAAAAAAAACACCACTGAATATCTTATGTTCATCAGCATCCCATCAAAACTCCAACATGAGTACTATTCAAAGCCGTAGTGTCTCTAACAATACTCATCCTGTCCTCAAGAAATCTAGACGACATATAATGAGATTATATGAATTATATAGATGAAACTGCTATTAAAAAGAATTACGTGTCGATGAAAAAAAAATAAAACAATAAAAATATTTTTATTACTATATGGAAATTATAGGGAAGAAGCACAAGCTAAAAGAGTGATAGAGTTGTGACGAATGTAGTAGGGACAAATTGTATTTTTTCACAGGTTTTCAAAAAAAACAAAAAATAATTGTATTTTTTCATAGTAGAATTCAGATAATTGGAGACATATCTTCTTATGCAGGATTTTTCTATTTGGACTAATATCGACCGCTTTCCTCTAATTTTTTCTGTGAAGGGAGTACGGATATTGATTGTTCGTCACTTTCCTCACCCAAACTCTACTCTCGAGCGCGATATTGCCATATTGGGTATGATGATGAATTATTCAGATATTTGGAGTACAACAGAACAGTGGGTTACTGGGTCCCACCTTCATCTTTGTGCAACAATTTCCCTCACATAAACCCTATAAACCACAAAAAATCCCAGCAAACCAGCAACTAAATACCAGCCTGATTCTTAAATTTGATCCCACCCTTCAATTTTTTATTTGTATATTTAGTCTAGGAATTTTCCCAGAAGCAGAAATCCAGCAGAAATTCATCCTTTTTTGTATAATTGAATTGAATCAAATTGAACAAGAAAACCCTAATTTGAATTACCCAGATAAAATCTTCCTTCTTTTCTTCCACCGCCTTACTTTACCCAGATATTTTTCATTAATTTCTTAATCACCAAGTCACAATGATCATCTATAAATTCTCTTTTCTCCCCTATTTTCCCTCCATTTTCTTACCTTTTCTTTTTCATATTTCTTCTAAATTATGGATTCTGATGATAAATTGTTTTTTCCACCAATACCCACTTCATCTTCTACTCCAAATCCATCTGGGTCTTCCTCAATTAACCAATTTCCTGATCAATTTTACCCATCAGGGTCTTCCCCTCCCTTGAATTTCCCTATTTTTTCCGAGAATTTTAGTGGAGAATTCCATGGAAATGACCCAATTCCTCAACCATTAGATTGTTTACAAGGAAACCCAATTCCCCCATTTTTATCCAAAACTTATGATCTTGTTGAAGACCCAAATTTAGACCCAATAATTTCTTGGGGTTCTAATGGTCAAAGCTTTGTAGTTTGGGATCCTGTGGAATTTGCTCGTCTTGTTCTTCCAAGGAATTTCAAGCATAATAACTTTTCCAGTTTTGTTCGTCAGCTCAATACTTATGTGGGTACATTATCATCTTGCTGCTTTTAATTTCTTATATTCTGCTCTTTTAGTCTTTTTCTCTTTGTATCCATGATCATGTATGTAGAATCAAAAAAATTGTAATTTTGGTTGTAAAATGGATTAATCTTGATGTAAACACAAGATTAGGAAATGGGATTTTGATGTTGTAAATATTCACTTGATGTATAATTGTATACATGTATTTTTTTTTTTTTTTTTGTCACCACCAAAAAATTTTGTATGTATGATCAAGAGGAATGCTTCTGCCATGATTGGGATTGGACCTTGTTCTTCACATTTGCAGATAAATCAATGAATTTTCTGGAAGTTTCATCATTTGACAAGGTAGAATTTGGGTTCTTATGAAAATTTTCTTGCTTTTATTATTAAATTGATTCATTTTTTTCATCTTTGAATCATCTGTTGTGTTGTTTGCTTGATTTTCTATGTTTTAGCAATATGATTTCTGGGTATGTCAGAATTCAGATTATTGTTAAATACCAGGTTGTTCTACATACATTGGTTGGTAATCACTGAATCAGGTGCTTCTCTACTTGTTTTTATCATTAGAAGTTCATTTGTACTCCTATAATTTTGTGTTGTATGCTGAAAATTGTGTGTATGAACGGTATATACCGAGTATGATCGGGATATACTGAGTATGATGATGATAATGATGAAAATTATGTGCATGTTCTTGTCCTGTTAGTTTTAGTATTCTGAGAGATATTCTGAGCAACCATTAATTGTGGATTGTTTGGTATTCGATTTAGGGTTTTCGTAAGGTGGATCCTGATAAGTGGGAGTTTGCGAATGAGGGATTTTTACGCGGAAATAAACATTTGTTGAAGAACATTCATAGGCGGAAATCTCATCATTCTCAGCAGCTAACTTTGTTCGGAGGGTCTAGTTCTGAGTCTGAAATCGGGAGTGAGATAGAGAAGTTAAAGAAAGAGAAAAGTGAGTTGATGCAAGAAGTAATCGAACTGCAGCAACAGCAGCGTGGAACTGCGCAACGCGTAGAAAGGGTGAAGGATAGACTCCAGGCGTCCGAACGACGACAAAAACAAATGGTGTCGTTCTTGGCGAAAGTGATTCAAAACCCTGTGTTTGTCGATCGTTTGAAGGAAATGAAAGAACAGAAAACGCTTGTTTCTCCTCGAACGAAGAAGAAGTTTCTAAAGCAAAAACAGCATGAAGGAGGTACTTCAGTTGAGGGGGAAATTGTAAGATACGGAACGGATTTTGAGGACTTGAAGGATTTTCCATCTTCCGATATCCCAATGTCAAGTTGCCCGGATTATCTCTTGGAAGATGTGTTAGGAAAGAGTAGCGGTGCGCAACTTACGCCTTCTCCAATCGGAGATATTCCAATGGAGTACATGGAGATTCCGGGACCCATTGGAGCTTCAAGTTCTGGGGTCGGGGATCCCTTCTCGAAAGGTAAACAGGCGTTAACCTCTCAACCCGAACCTAATCCTGATTATCTCGTCTCATTCCCTGAGGAGTTGTCTAGAGATAGAACTTTCCCCGCATTTTCTTCTGGAATCGGAAACATGATCAAGCAAGAGGAAGTTTGGAGTATGGGTTTTGATCTTAGCACAGATATCTCGAGTTCAAGCCCTGCATTATGGGGCAATATTGCTGACTACGGGCTTCCAGAGATCGGAACGTCATGTCCAGGAGAGTTTTCAGATGTGTTGGACTTAGGTGCTCTTCAAGCGGGAAATCCCGGAGTCGAGAATTGGTCGGGTGATGACTCTCAACTTGGCCACCCCGAGTCCAAAGACGATGTTCCCAAGAACAAATAATTCTTAGGCTGCACTTCCTTAGTTAATCAAGTGCAGCCTCTATATAGTTTCTAGGCTTTGATTAGTATATAATTGATTGAACTATTGGCTTGATCATTGAATTTACATAATTTTTTTCGATTGATTTGAGCTTTCGTTTCGTCAATATACGTTCTTAATCTCATTGTTTTATCAGCTATCGAGTGAAAATAGGAGGCGTTTTGCTGCTTGCTCGATCGGTTTCTAATAATTTGATTTTTGTTAACAGCTAAAAGACTATGATTTTGAATGTTACTACTTATACTACAGGTTAGGATGTGCAGGTCCAGTATCAAAACCAGGCTATACATGGTGTATACTCGACATAACGAACACAATCTGGTAAGCGGCTTTTGTTGATTAGCTTACGATGTTTCTCGGTTATGGTTGTAATGTATTATCTACTTTCCTGTTTTAGAATACGCGTTGAACGGATGAACGACAGGCTCCAGGCTTCGGAGCAAGAACATAAACGAACGGAGGAAGAACTAGCGAGATACAGATCGGATTCGGAGGTCTTGGATTTCCATATTTGTTGTAAGATGTGTTAGAAAAGGTGAAAAGTGATGCACAAACTAAAATCAGAGATATTATAATGGAATTAGTAGCTCGACGGGTGAATTCAAAATCCGAATATGGAATTAGTCGATTATTCATCTTTGCATGTGTACAGAATCAACTCGACTGCAATTTTTTAGTAGGTTTTTGATTAATGACAGCCCCTTCAAGTTTTGGGGGCGGGTTTCTAATAATCTCATCTTCAATATGTATTTGGTCCCAGCAGACCGGTGTGGGAGGGGAAGGGCGGAGTTGTGGTAATTCAGGGTGTGGTGCTATGGTTTAAATCACAAGGTATATTAGAAGCGAATACGTAACAAAAGTTAGATTATTATATAATAATCTGAAGTTAAAAGTTAGAACTATTTGCAGAGAATAGCTAAAAAGTTAAATTATTTTCGATTATTTTTTCATCTCTTATTATCTCGGATGCTATCATTGTTTATGCAAGTGAAAATAAAATCAAAACTAAAATCAATAAATTAAAATAAGTATGCATGGCTAATTCCATTACATAATTTCTTATACATTAAATTATTTCTATAAACTATACTTATTTTATTAATAATTTTATTACTTTCTCTATGAATGGTGAATTTTACCAAACTGAATTATATTTACTAAAACAAATTTAGTTACTAAATTATTGTTAGGTGAAATAGAAACAAAATATTTCTTTCTCATTGGCAATTAGTAATAAGTAGTTGGGCCATTGCTATTAGACATTATTACTCCTTGTTATACACAATTTACCAAAATTTTTATTAAAATATGTCATAATAAATTTATCTCATTTTAATATTTATATAATCATATATCACTTTTACTCATAAATGGGATAAAATGAAGGATGGGTAGTGAGTAGTGACCAAATTGTGTCAAAGAAGTTGAATACAATTGGCAACAAACTAGTACAAGTTTTTAGAGTAGCAGAGGTATTCATTCGAGTGATTAATCGACTTCTGATTATGTGTTTTTAGTCGGTTAAAATCAAGTCTTATGTTAATATTAATTTTTACACAATTTTAAATTGATTTTACAGTCGAATCAAAGTCAAATTCCATCTATTATGCTACGTTTGGGAACGATGATATCATTTTGAAAATTCGGAATCGACTTAAATTTATATTATATAAGGTAGAGTTTTGCAAAAAATTGTATTGTATAAGATAGTTTTTTGTAAAAAATTTTATATAAGGTAGTTTTTTAAAAAAAGGTGTATAGATTAAATAGTATCTTATAATTTTTCCTTAAAAATAAAATATTTATTAGTACGTTAATAAATTATCGGGTCTGATTTAAAACCTAGAGTGAAATAGAAGGCATGTTAATTGTTATAGAAGTATGATGTAATTGTACATCACCGACAGTGTTATAACTGTGTGAGTGTGACTAAGAAAGGCTTGATTGCATGATCGTCGGTAATTGATTCCTTTTTTATTATTGATGCCATCATCATTTATACACCCTCCTAACTTTTTATTTAGATTTTTTATTTACTTTACACTTTTAATTTGTTAAAAAAAAACCAAATGTTTGATAAATTGTTTATGAAAAAATTGCTTTTTAGCCAAAAGAAAAAAAACTTAATTAGCTTTTTTTTATTATTGATTTTTGATTTATTAGCTTGTTTTTTTTACTAAATACTCCTTCCAATTCATTTCAGTTGTCTCATTTGCTTTTTAATATTAGATACTTATAATATGTTAAATGTTGAAAGATACAATGTTTGTCAATTTTAGATTACTTATAATATGTTAAATGTTGAAAGATACAATGTTAGAAAAATATCATAATTTTTAATATTTACATAGGGCTTTAATAAAATTTGTTAATTTTTACTCCGTCCCTGCTCCATTTCACTTTTAACTTGTTTTTCCATTTATGCCAATGCGTTATTTCGATCATTAATAACAGATTATACTTAACTACGCATTAACATTTAAATTTTATGAATAAAATAATTACACAAATTCTTGGGAGAGACGTTCTCTTTGAGAGCAATCTCTGATTGAGTCGGCCCATAAAAGAAAATGGATTGGGTCTAAAAAGTATCTCAAAAAGACAGTCTCTTAGAAGACTGGTTGAATGATGAAAATTTAAGATTATAATGAGCAGAGAAGCAGAACGTGAAGTGCCGGTAAAGGAAAGCAACATTTGAAGAAGATGCAATGTCATCAAAGATTAGGCCAACATAACCGACACTCTTTAAGTTCAAAATCAATCACAATATGGTGGAGTTTTCTTTTCTTCATTTCCACCTTTTTGTCAATAACTTAAATTGAAAAGGAAAATCATACCTAAAATTCAAAAGTAATACGGAATTGTTTGGTTAACGACTGGTAGTTTGTAATCAATAGTTTAATTAGAATATACCAATTGATTTGATGATCAGCTGATCTGTTCAAAAATAGCTAATTCATATCTCTGAGTTGTTTCAAAGAGCTAAGTTGGTTGGATCACTCAATCATTTTTATGTGCCAAAATAAATCAAAATTGAACTATAAAATAAAAATACAAAATTAAAATTTGCTAAAATAGACAAACTTAAAAAAATATTAAAAAGCTGAGCTGATTAATAAAAATATTATGGTAAACATCATAAAACAAATATTCTGACCGACCCTTTTAACTGCAAAAAGAATACCATAAAAAAGACTCGTACCTAATGACCATAATCATTATCATCATCATACCTAGTGTATCCCGCTTATAAAATTAAAATTTTACCTAACCTAGATCCTTAGGTTCTACAAACTTTGTATTTTGCTCCCTCAAGTCTTCCTGATTTTATCAATCTCCATTCCTTAATAACTCCTCTAATTAAGCTAAAAATAGTATAGTCACCTAAGCTGCTATTTTATCGCATTGCCCCCTCTCTGTACAAAAAAACCAATGAACCAAGATATATCTAAGCCACAAATCCACAATCATGGAGAAACAATAACAAATGACACTAAAACTCGAGGCTGACTGAAGAACGGAACTACTGGGCTTCGCCTCGACGATCAGATATATTCCGAGAGAAGGCTGCTCTTCAGGATCACATAAATGCTGGGGCAACACCGGGTTTTGGGGTGAGCTCGGGTTGTTGGCAGCTTCGTGGTGCTGATGAGGTTACTAAAGGTTGTTCCACAATGTTCTTGGTTCTCATCTCAAGGACTTTCTTGTGAGAATTCGAGTGTAATGATGGAACGAACGTTGGACTTGCTGCAGGCCGATACTCTGGAAAAAGACGGCCTGATTTGTATCGGACACCACACGCATTGCAAAGGGTTTTTGGACCCATTGGACCCGCCCTCCATTGTGGGGTTTTTGTAATCTCGCAGTGCAAGCACCTCCGTAATGATTGGGATGTGGGGGTTGCATTTGGATTCTCGTTCTGATTCTGGCTTAGTCCACGAGTGGGAGGTAGAACCTTGATCTTCGTTTTCTTCTTGGGGCGAGACTCAACAAACTTCTCCGTGTCTGAGAATGAAGCATTTGGTATGGATGATGTCGGAGAAATGAAATGAGCATGAGGGTTGAATGTAGCTGGACGAGGTCGCTTGCTGCGTGCTCGTTTTTCATAACCGGTTGAAAGAGTATTTACTTTATTAAAGTCGCTGCTGCTCTCAAGGACTGAAATAGGACTGGAAGTTTGAAACTGATTTCGCGGGGAGTCCTTGGTGGAAGACGTCGACTGACCTTCCTTCAAGCTACCGTTGGCAAATGAATCATTCATAAACATCGATACCCACTCGATAGGAACGATATCCTCATACTGCAACCATAACAAAATTCATTCATCAGGTTTGTAAAAACAATTTGTTCTCAATAACCAAATCATTCGTCAAAAAGTCAGAGTTAGCAACTCAGTATTCCGTACAAGCTAGGGTCTAAGGGGTCTTCCCTCAGATGTATAGACATAAAATAGGGGGGGGGGGGGGGGGGG
Source organism: Amaranthus palmeri (assembly GCA_019776075.1). Lineage (NCBI taxonomy): Eukaryota > Viridiplantae > Streptophyta > Magnoliopsida > Caryophyllales > Amaranthaceae > Amaranthus > Amaranthus palmeri. The sequence goes on along the minus strand of JAAKBH010000271.1, from coordinate 1,263,339 downwards.
ATTCATCCTTCAAAGTTAGACAATAAAAAAATAAAGTAAAGGTAACGTAAATAGTACATTCTCAATCGAAAGATAAATTAAGGTTATAACTTATAAGGTACAGTTCCTGCACCTGTATAAGAACGTTGTCAGACAAAACAGAATGAAGATTGACTATTAGAGGCACAAAGTTCTTAATTTTTCATTTATATAAAAAGCAAAAATATATTCATATTCTTCATCTATAAATTTTAATATATTATTTTTGTTATTGTATTTTTTATGAAATGTATATATATATAGATATTGCGGGTGTTTGGCAAAGTGACTTATTGAGAGTTAAGTGATCAAACCAACTAATTATAATATTTGTTGGACTTGCTGGTTGAAACTGTTGCTCATAGCAGCGAGTTTAAAATCAGTTGGTCAACCCAATTAGTAAAATCAGCTGATCAAATTAGTAATCAGTAATCTGCTACTAACTATCGGTTGTTTGCCAAAAACCCCAATTAAAATTAAATATATTAGACTTTGAAAAAGTCTTAATAAATAACGGTTATTTGTGAGATTAACAAATCACCCTTATGTGGTAGGATTTTGATTTATTTTTTTGGTTATGTTTATTTTATTATTATTATTTTTGTCTTTTTGTAAATTTACAAATCACCGGTTATTGATTAGGAGACTTCATAGTACATATTTTTTTAAAAAATAATATATGCCAGCTGGCAATGTATGCCATTGATCTAAATTCTTAAAGGTTTGAACAAAAACAGCACCACAACATGACAGCAATGTTGCAAATAATGCCGTCGGTGGATTAACATCCTCACATGATAGCACTAATAATATCTTCCTACCACGTGACCTCACTTAATACTCTAATTATTACTCTTTTTGGTTAGACATACATCAGTATTTTCATAAAAAAAGGAGTAGCTATTCAATACTCACTAACAAAAACGAAGCTCAATCCTCCTAATTGGAGTATTTCTTTCTTAATGGTGGTGCCAGGAATTCTCTGTTTTATGGGTTAAAATTAAAATGTAGTAAAGAAAAAAATGTATACAATTATATAAATTAGACTCTGGTTTTAAATTCACTTCTTGATAATAAACCAATATCTTAACAAAGAAAAACTCACAAAAATATAATTATGGGAGTATTTCTACCTTAAAATTGAATATACTTTCATACACAAAGCATTTTATTTGATTCACCATTTAATTTTCATGAAATTTTGAGTATATTATTTTGAGATCATCTCACTTATTTTTGTTCTACCAATGAATATTTCATAACACAGATAATATCAATCAATTTTAAAAAGCAAATAATGAATAGAATTGTATAAACATTGTTAATTGATATTGTTAACAAAAACAGTATCATAATATTAATATTTCCATTTTAAATTCAAATGATATCATTTGATTTTCATTTAATTGTCCCCAATATATTCTATGTGAAATTTAATAATCAAGCCCTAGGAAACATGCTAGCTGGTAAAATTTAAAAAAAGCAGACGTTTTATAATTCTTGACTTATGAAAATATTGGGCTACAATTAAGAAACAACAAAGGAATTAGAAATATATATTATTATAAACTGTTAAATTTTTTTTACATGGTAGTAAATGCTCTTGTTTACTTATGAAATGGCAAAGTTTTCTCAATATATAACTTTTAACATTAAACTTTAAGAAAAAATTCCATTCATTTTTTAAAACCTTAAGCAGCATGCTAACTGGTCAAGGGTTGAGCAATATCACTAATCACTAATTAACAAAGAATACCAAACTATCATTAAACTATTTTCCGGAAACATATACTAATACTAAGGCTAATTTTTTTTGAAGATAATAATAAGGCTAATTAGTCTCTCTTAAACTCCCTTTCCCTTTCCCTTCTTAGACCTAATTGATATATATTAGTAATTTTCAAAAATTACAAAATTGACGACTCGTGGTAAAGCCTTAAAGGTGTAGAAACTCACAGGAACAAAGAGTTCAGCCGAGAGGTCTGAAGCGCTCTTACTGGTGGCGGCAGAAAAAACCGGTGAATTTTCTGACCAATAAACCGGCGGAAAATCGTTGTATTCCACGTCAATTCCATTATTAACCAATCCTTTCTCAACGTCGTCGTTTGGGCATTCAAGCAGGTCATCAATTTGTTCGAAGAAATTGCAGCAATCAATCTCCTCCATTTTTGTACCACTCATTATTATTCTTCTCAATCTATTAAACTATTACCTCTGTTGTCTCTGTCGATTCAAGAAGAAAAAATTAAAAACGGAAAATGTATTATGTTTTACGTTTTAACTGACATTATAAAGATATATTTCCTCACCAAAATTAGAATTATGAAACTGAAGTGAGCAATGCACGCAAAGAAAATGGTGTATTTAATTTATTTATGAGTTTTAAAAGAGGAATGACGCAAAAATGCGCCGTTGGCACTAAAAGATAACTATAGAAGCATTGTGATTGGCTACTGTGACGTAGCAGTACTCAATCACGTTACTAACTTTAGGAATTCCTTTTTAAATGATACTCCCGGTCCAGTTTAGATGTCCCATTTGACTGGGCACGGAGATTAAGATAGTGGTGGGGTCCATGTAAAAGGTGGTAGTTGGGTATTTTAATTGATTAAATTAATTGTAAAGGTAGTAGTTGGGCATTGGGAATTGAAAAAGTGGGGGTATTTAGGTAAAAAAGAATATCCAAAAAAGGAAATGGGACAAGTAAAGAGGAATTGCCAAAAAAGAAAATGGGGGAAGTAAACTGGACCGGAGGGAGTAAGATAAATATAAATCAGAAAAAGTTCCGTAAAATTTCTTTAAATATGAACATTTGACCAAAATTTGACCCGCTAATTAATGTAATTACTATAGGTTTTCCAAAAAAAAAATTGAATTATTATATTTTATTTGAAGTTTAGAAACGTAACCATTTTGCAACAGTTTTCAGATTTTTGTTATAATTCAAGGATTATGACTTAGAAAAAAGATTAAAAAAAGGTAATTCGTCCAGTTTTAATTTCAATTTCATTTCAAAAAAGACAAAGCTACCTACTAAAATAATTATAATTATATTAAAAAAATTTAATTGAAATGAGTAACTTTTTAGTGTAGCTAAAATAAGAACATGACGAAACAGAGACCCTTCCGAATGTAACATTTGTATATATACAATTTCAATATTATAGTTTTTTATAATAAATGTAAGAAAATGTTGAAATAATTATAATTATATTCGAAGTATCATATTTTTCCGTATTAAAATTGGAACGAGAGAAGAGAAATTGAGCTAACCTTCGCTATATTCTTCTCAGCGAAATTGCAGCTAAATTAAGTATATCTGCCAAAAATACAGCAAAAATCTCATGAGTTGCAGCTAAAAAAAGAGAGCTGTGATAATGCGAAATGAACGTTGATTAGTAAATTTCACACGCTTTCTGGAAACATTTCCCCAAATTTGAGAATAACTTTGAAAATTCCACAAAAACCGACAAAATGGCTCAAACTTCGACAAAAATTGAAGATTACAAAACAAGCGCCAAAAATGACGAAATTTCACCTCTATTTCCAAATTAAGCATTAAATTCGCATTTCAATTGAATAAAAAATACAATGTCAAAATTGAAAAAAAATACTGAAAAATCCGAATAATTAATCAAGTCAATTATCATCAGTTCATCACCGACCTTTTGAATTCGCAATTGAATCAAAAATTAGCATTAAAATTGAAAAAAATACTGAAAAATTCAAACAATATAATCAATTTGTCATCATGCACTGACCTTATTCTGGTACTGCAAAGATGAGAGAGAAAAATGGAGGAAGAGTACTTAACAGTTAGAGAGTGAGGAGAGAGAGAGGGGGAAAAAGTTAGCTTAATAAGAGAATTAAAGAAAGGGAAGAAGAAGATGAAGTGATGCAGTGGGAAGGTAGGTGTGAGGCTTCCTTTCCTTTCTACTCACTCTATTATAATTGCTAGCTGTTTTTTTTATTAATTTTTTTTTTTTTACAATTTGTTTGCCTTCTCTTCTTCTTCTTGTCTTGATGTTGAAGTTTTATAATTTTTTTCTTTTTTAAGTTTGATTTTCATAATTACAATTAATGGTCTTTGAGTTCTTTTGAGAAAGTTATTAAAGAAAAAATGTTATTTACTCCATTTGCTTGGATAGTTATTAGGGGTGGTGTGGGACTGTGGGGTCTATTAAAAAGGCGGTAGTTGGGGTATATTAATTGATTGAATTAATTGTAAAGATGGTAGCTGGAGTATTGTAAGTAATAAAAGTGAGGGTATTTTAGTCTTTACTTGTGTGGACAAGGGGTATTTAGGTAAAAAAAGATTGACAAAAAAAGGAAATGTGACAATTGATATGAATTTGATAAATAAGGAAATGTGATAATTAAATTGGTTCGAAGGGATTATGTGGATATGGTAACCTTTGATAGTAAGAAATTGAATAATGCCTGTGCGATGTAGGGTTTATTAAATTTTTTGATATATTTATTTAAAAAAATAAAATATAATGCTTTTATGTTTTAATCATCTCAAAATATCTTATACTCAATTAATAAATAACATTATAAAGATTTTATAAATAATTGAAAGAAAATAAATAAATACATGATTTTCTCATATATTAAATAATATGACCAAAAAAGTATAAAATCAATTAATATTGGTAATATTAATCATAATCAGAAAATAAAAAAGTCAAAGCTACAAACATTAATAATAAATGTAATGACATCATCATTTTGTTTTAAAGGAAAAATAAAGTGACACATAAGCAATTTTAAAAAATAATGACATTAGCAGTGTTTTATTTTAGTAATAGCTATAGATAGATAGATTTATTGTTTGACGGGTTGTGATATTTACGGTCCTTATGGTTGTATATAAAATCAATAAATTTTCTTTATTATATAAAAATAATTATATAAAATATTAATGATTTTTTCAATTTCCGGAATCAAAATTAATATCATCATCATCATCATCCTAACCCAGTATATCCCTGCCCATAGTTTTCTATGAGCGGGATATACTGGGTTAGGATGATGATGATGATGATATTAATTTTGATTCCGAAAATTGAAAAATTATTAATATTTTATATAATTATTTTTACTCTTCAAGAAAAAATAAATTGTAAACTAAATTCTTATGTTTTCAAAGCAAAAATAATACTCTCTCATATTCATCTTAAATATCTCATTTACTTTATACATTATATTCAAAAAAAATTTACTAAATTATGTATAATCAAAAAATTTAAAAAGTTGCCTTCAAAAACAATTATAAAAACTTGATATTGATATATTCGAAAAAAAAAAAAAACTTGATAGTGATAAATTTTATATTAAAATAAATCAAATAATATCCTACATGAGTATATTTATGGGGCTGGTCTCATGGTGAGACCATCTCTATAGGGCTGGTTCAATATATACTTTTTGTCTTAAGGGATTACTTTGACATTAAAGCGATTACTTACACTTTAAAGTAACCACTTTTTATAGTTTTATAATAATAATTATCTATAATCTATAACCTTAAAATAATCACTTACGATCTTAAACTAATCAATTAAAAAATAAATTAATCATATAGACTCATCTCATGGTGAAACCGTTAATTACAGGACGAACTGATTTACTTAATCAAAGTCTAAACAAAAAATAAAGGTAGATCCAGCAGTGGGGTCCACGTCTCATGCGACCATCTTCCCCACCGCAATCTAATTTTATTTTATTTAATTTTTTAATAAAAGAGATTGGGGAACAAATTATTGTCACCGTCAACGGTAGTAGTAATGGATGGCTACCGTTTTCTTTTTATTTTTTCCTTTTTCGTTCAACCCTGCTGTTACTGCTTTCATACCGGAACCCACGTCTTTTGTCTTTATTGGGTCCAAATATCTTAACAGGTGATCTTTTGAGAGACCGTTTTTTATAAAGACGACTCACAAAAGTTCAGTCTAAATTTATATTTAGGATTGTAACGTTATGTATTTAGAATTGGACTGTGCTTTTGAGGGCCGTCTTTACAAAAGACGGTCTCAAGTAAGAATTTGTGATATATTATTGTATGAGATGGTTTTACTGTAAAATGTATTATATGTATAGGTTAAATAGTTTAACTAATAGAATTATAAATTTTGAGTTTTCTCTATCCTAAATTTTGGCTTAACAATGGAGAAATGAGGTAAGAAGGAGGAAGAAGATGGCAGCAATAAGAAGGAAGAGAACAGGTGATAAACGACTCTTTAACCTGCTGTAGTCGGTCAATTTTACGAAGGGGGTGCTGTGAGCAAATACGCTGAAAAGTTCGGGTTATTCATGAATAATTAAAAGTAGAGGTTATTCACAGGAAAATATAAAATGCAGGGATTATTCTTAACAATTTTCCTTATAAATTTTGAGATATTAAATCTATTTGGGAAATACTCCGTATCAAGTAGAATTGTTGTTTGAAAATATAAGATGGTTAACAAGTAAAAGTATTAGTTGATACAATAGTTTTTAAGCTAAATATTTGAGTCGATTGTAAAGATGATGATTACTGAAAAATTATATATTAATTGTTGAATGTTTATTATAAAATAGTCTGTCAAAAGCCAACACTCAATGAAAAAAGCTACTATAATTAACTACATAGTGACAATTATCGATCCACGAGTTTTATTGAAGAACAACATGATAGAGTGTTGGAATGACGCTTGGTTAGATCTCTACCCTTGTTCAAACGTGAAAAGATGTTTTGGGATAGCTCAAACCATTTTCTAATGCTCTATATGCAACCACATGATCAATGCATTGTCGGGTTATTTGATGTGAAAATCTTTCGTTTTGAAGTCAAATGGTTGCAAAGTGTGTACAAATGCTTTTCAATTTCGTGGCTAAGATTGGGAGAAGTAGGTACTTAAGTGTGGCGTTAGCTTGAAAAAATGGGAGTATGGGACTAAAATAAAGACCTAATCTATTGGATCATAAATGCAGACATTATTATACGTGGAAAAACCTTGACGCACAACTAATTGTTTTGCATGGACTCTTGTGTATTTTGTGTCAGAGTCGTGTTTTAACAACTTAAGTCAGATACTCCCCAGATTGTCGAATATGGCATGAAGGCACACTATTGGTTATCCAAAGGCTCATTGGTAATTTGGTAAAGTAGAACTAATGCAATTCATCAAGAAAAAGTTAGATTTGAAACTAAGTTTGAGAATGTAAAGGTTTTGGGTTTGAGGAGGTTTTCAAAGTGTTCTAAAAAAAAAAAGATGACCAACTTGGTCAAAATTGAGAAGAGCCGCGGGAGGCGCATTGATCTTTTAGCCGGATAGTCTAAAGAGACTTGAATTTTCAGCAAATATTTGAATTATTTTTAAAAATTATAATATTGCATGAAATTAATTCAAAAATATGTTTTATTTTAATGGTTAAATCTTAAAAGAATTACTCGCTGGAATTTCAAATTTTGATCTTCCAAATTTTTTATTTGGATCATTAATATTATTTATTAATGTAAGAAGTTAAAAATTGAATTTTTCTATATGAAAGACAATGGCCATTTGCTCATAAGTCACCACAAGCACATTGATTGTCAATGTAACTAAAAAACTATCAAATATAAAAAGGAAAAATTACCCAGAATAATACGACCTTTCACTGATTTTCCAAGAATAATACGAACTTTCAATTAACCACCAATAATACGAACTTTGACATGTATTTTCCGCTGGCATACATGACCTATTTATAACCGGTAGTAAGTCTTTTTTTTGACCGTTACTCGGCAAGTTTCAACCGGTAGTACGAACTTTTAATTAACCACCAATAGTACGATTCTACAAATAAACTTAAAAATAATAAAATATCTAGTTTCTTATCATTATTATCCAATTCAAAAGTATTTGAATTTATGAATTAAAGTTTCTTTGACTTTATTTTTAAAAACATAATGAAAACTTTTAATAATTAGTTTAAATCTACATACCGATTAAGAAATTTGTTTTTAAAAAGTTTTCATGATGGAAAATTTGAAATTTATGTGTTTACGTGAAAGAGATTAGTAAAATATGTTACATAAGAAAAATTAAAAATAATTCATACTATATTAGCAGAATCAGATCGTTAAATCGTAGAATCGTGTTATGATTCTACCTCTAAAAATTTTATTCCAACTAGAATCGTAAGATTCTACTTTAAGATTCTAACTGCGATTCAAATCGCTCGCTTGTTTTTGGATCGTAAAATTGTAAAATCATAGATTAGAATCACGATTTTAACAACCATGCACTCAGATACCCCAACTACCACTTTTACAATTATTATAATCACTTCAAATAACCCACTACTATTTTTCTTAATTTGCGTGCCACCCAAGAATGGACAATAAAAATGGGACGGGGAGAGTTTTTTTTTTTTTCTTGATTCATCCACTAATTTGTTTGAGGCAAAATTAGTAGGGGAAAGAGAGTTTAAAATAAACTTAAAATGCCCCAAATTGTTTGAAGAAAAATCAAAGATACGTAATAAATTACAAAATCGAGCTGCTTCGTTCCATCTTGCTCTCAATCTTCTCACTTCCGTCTTTCGCTCGATTCTCTCTACCTTCTTACACCATTCAAGATTCCTGTTCGTGGATCTGCTTTTACATGCTTGAAGCTGTTTTCGCGTTACGTCAATCGGTTTAGGGTTAGGGTTTGGGGTAAATTTCTTGGTGTAACAAATTTTCTTTTGGATTGCAATTTGATTTTGTTGTAATAGTATTTTAATTTTCAAATGTTGACCAAGATTCGATATTGTATTACTGTAATGAAAAAGATTGTATGTATGTAAAGTTAGGGTTAGGGTTAACGTTTTGAATTTTGATACATCTATTGATTTAGTACTGTAAATGGAGATGGAGAGTTCTCGTAGACCACAGTTTGATAGATCGAGAGATTTGATTGCAAAAAAGCCGCGATTAACAGAGGAATCAGCGACGCTTAGTGGCAGACAATTTCAACAGCCTTTGCTCCAACAAAGACCAGTGATTGGTTCTGGTTCGGGTGCATCTCGATTTCGGACTAATAATAATGAAAGAGATAGAGAATCGGATGATTCGAGTCGTGATTCAAGTCGAGGGTCTTTACAGCAGTTTCAGCAGCATCAGGAGCTGGTCAATCAGTATAAGACAGCTTTAGCTGAACTAACATTCAATTCAAAGCCAATTATTACGAATTTGACAATTATTGCGGGGGAGAATTTGCAGGCTGCCAAGGCCATTGCGGCCACCATTTGTGCTAACATTATTGAGGTGAATTTGCATTCGGTTTATTATCAATGGTTTAGTTAGTTGTAATTATTTGTATGTATAAGGTAGTCTTGAAATTAAATTTGCTGCTGCTAGTTTTCATTGTACTGTTGGGGTAGTCATCACGAGCCATTCTTGTTCTTGCCGATTCAATTCAATCGTTTTTGTAAAAATAAAGATGGGATTAATGAATTGGATGTATTTCTGGTTAATTTGGTATCCTTTAAATACACAAGCGCAGTTCAATTACAAGCAGCTGATTTAGATTATTGTAAATTCATTTGTGCACAAGTTTTTATCTTGATTACATAAGATAGTTTCAAGATTTCAAAGTTCGTTTTATATGTGCGAATGTGGATTTTATTACAATTTTGGGATCTAGAGCGTGAAACTATATCAATTAAACACATACATTGTTTGTTTTGTAAATAATCTATGAGGAACGATTCTAATTTTGTACTGTTCAAATGGTTGTATTGGGGCACTGTCAAATTTTTGTCTTCCATAATATTTAATATGTAACTGGTTGAGTGCAAACATTGGTGCTGATGAACTTAATTGTGTCTTGTCAAATCTTAATGAAAATCCGACTTTGTTGCCTACAGTTTGGTATAAGGTAAACTTGATTACAAAATGTTTCTATGTATTTGTTGAATGTTGCTCTAACATCCAGAGGACTGAAGACTGTTAACTCCTATCAGGCTATAGTACATTTAGAATGCTCAATTTGACAGGACATCAAAGGTTCTATTCATAATGATGATGGTGTTGCTTCTGTCTTGTATTTGTTGTAGTGATGATGGAAGTTTGAGATGCAACTATTGTTCAGAACTAAAAAGTTTGAGCTGGAAATCTTAACATAAAGTAGTTTGTCATCTTCATAGCCGCATATCAAAGATCAATGCTGGATGTATTGTTACATGGATTTTGTTAGGAGACATTTCGTGCATCTCACCATGGTTTAAAGTTCCACAAGAATTGCTGCTGAAATTTTGTCAGTTTGCTTCCTTAAGTGTTTTGTATGGAGTCCGTTGTTTTTTATTGATATAATAGAAATTATTTCCTAAGCGTGGACTTGGAAATCAAGACTGCTTTGAGTTCGGTCTTGGTTTTTGGATTTCTAGATGAGTTGCCTCCTGTTTGCTTGGAAGGACAAGTGTCATTTGAAGTTTAGAACAAATGTATCAATGCCTTTATATATATTAAACTTTTAGCTCTTTCTTGGAAGTAAGAAAAAACCCATGGTAGAAGAGTACTCATTTAAATTTAGTAAGAAGCTCTTGGGATTTAATTTTTGTATAAACTGGGCAATAGTATGATAACTAGGAAATGGTTGCCTTATTGTATTTTATGATGTTCTCATTGCCAAGGAATTTTCTTTGCATGCCAATGTCTGTTTTCTCATATCTTCTTAAGACGAACTGTTTCATAAATTGTTGGGGGGTTAGAAATCCTTAAAGAACTTTTGAGCATTTCGGTGACGTGTGGATTTACATTTGTGCTATATTATTTAAGAGCTTGCTATATTATTAGATGGATTTGTCTCTGTCCCTAGTAGACTAGTAGTCATTTTATTTGGTTATTTCATTTTATCTGTCTCAGTTTTCTTATTTTGATCAAATTTGGATTTGATTGTTATTGATATCTAATTGCAGGTTCCTCGTGACCAGAAGCTACCGTCTCTTTATCTGTTGGATAGCATTGTGAAGAATATTGGTAGAGATTACATCAAGCATTTTGCAGCAAGATTACCTGAGGTTAGAATTTGAATACTCTAGTTACTTCTGTTAGTTACTGTCATCTCCCCTAACTGCTTCAAGTTCAACAGTCTTGTGCTGGTCTGGTAAAGTATTGATATCAATTCCTTTAGGCTCTTAGGTTAGTTAGTCCGACCAGTGTGTCTAATTTCTCTGAAGTTACATCTGCAGTTCATAAAACCGTTAACCGCCACGTAAACCCCTGTAAAAATCTTTATTGAAAAGTTCGCTTCTTGTAAGAATTCCATATATTCTTTAAAAAATACTGTTTTGAACCTTTTTATCAAATATACGGCCATCATCTGCAATTCGCACATTGGCTACTGCAGTATCAATGTATTTTCGTGTATACTGCCTTCCTTCCAACACAAATGACATGACATGAGAAACCTTATATTTTTTTTGATGCGTGCTATGATCATCATACCATCAACTATTTCCTTTTCAATATTCTTTAAGCTTTTCAATTCCTCCCACTGGAATGTCTAGGTTTTTTGCAAGGCATACAGGCTAGTTGATCCTTCAATACATGCTGGTATGCGACATCTTTTTGGGACCTGGAAAGGTGTTTTTCCTGCTCAGTCACTGCAAATTATTGAGAAGGAACTTGGGTTCCCAACATCTGCCAATGGTCCCTCATCTGGGACTATTATGTCTAAGTCTGATTCACAGTCTCAGCGTCAGTCACATAGTATTCATGTGAATCCCAAATACCTGGAAGCAAGACAGCGTCTTCAGCAGTCTAGTAAGGTAATATCTACAGCTGGTTCTTATACAATTCAGTTTTTTGATTATATATGTATATTTTGAAAATAGGGTGATTCCGAAAACAAATGGAGGTACTTGTTATGTGAAATTGGACAATGTTGCTTATCTTAGATGTATGGAACCATTACAAAACATAGAGTAAAAATGCGGTAACAACTGATGCGGTTATCATAACGTAACGTCTAAATATTGCTTGAAACCATACTCTTTATACGACCAAAAACATTGTTTTTTCACACTTTTACAACATGGGAAATACCGGTTCATTGTTTTTTAAAACCTTTACAACGTGGCCGACGCGATGCGATGCAACTTTGTTTTTACACTATGTTGCAAAAGGCAATGTTCGAGTTCGAATTTCATTAGTAGTTGGGTCTTAGGAAGATGCTTGTATTTTTTGGTATCTGATGGCTGCTTTTACTCTGCTGGGCTGGAAACCCTTTTAAGTCGAGTTGCCTTTCACATGAATAAACAATTTGGACTTCAATAATCAATATTGGTTAAACTTGCGCCACAATATCATTTGTAATTTGTTGCCCAAGCTTTTTAACCTGATGAACATATGCTTTTTTTTTTTTTTGTGTTTCACGTGATACCCTCTGCAACTTTATAAATCCTATTTTTTTTGCTTAAAAATTCTCTTTTGAGGGTGTTTGGAATAGGGGCTGACTTCATCTCCATGTTTCAATGTGTGTAGATGAAAAGTACAGATGCTGGTCTCACAGATGCTGATTATACGGAAGATGTGGAGAGGCCAGATAGAACTACAGGTGTAGGAACGGAAAGGTCGTGGATGAATCCTTCTTTGAAGTTGCATGTAAGGGATACTACTCTTCTTATTTTCTTTTTAGATATTCAATTATTTAATTGCCATATTTGCTTTGATAGTCTACCTTTTAATTCCCTTGTTTAATTGACTGCATGTTCAATTTTAGAATATTCGTCCACAAAGGGAACCACTGAGAGAAGGCGGTTTACATAAGGAGGGAGGTGTATCATATGGAGATTATGAGTTTGTGCCTGGACTTTCAAGACCTGTAGGCACCTCAGGTGCTAAACCTAGTGAGAGGATTATTGGGCAAAGAAGGCTTGGTGATGACAGTGAGGGGGAAGAGTCAATTTCTGTCCAAAGGAATGGATATGATATTAAGCGTGGGATTCCAAACTATGTGGCAAGTAGTATTCCTTCTTTGCAGAATCAGCCAAGAAATGTTGCTGAGATGTCTAGGAGCTGGCGGAACTCTGAAGAAGAGGAGTACATGTGGGATGATTTGGGAACAAAGGCAACAGATCCTGGAGCTACAGCTATCACGAAGAAAGAAATTTGGTCTGATGATTTAGAGAGAGTGGTAAGATTTTCATTATTTAAATGTTATAGCTATATTACATTCATTTTTTTTTGTCGAATGAGCTATGTACTGACTGTTTGGAGAACAGCATGAGGCAGAAGGTTGACATCATCAATTATGTTTTTTCAACAGAAATTGGACATTTTTTATCAACTCATTTAATTTTTTTAGGCTTTTTGAAAATTTGGATTCCTTAAAAGTGGTGTATACCTTTGGTGGCTGCAATGATCTTACATTTTCGTGCTTATTGGTCTGCTTACAAAATGATTAAAAAAACTGTTTTATGTATTATGTCTCGCTTGTGAAGCCTAATATTCTGGTTTGACCTTGTCTTTTTATAGATTTTATGTGTATGCCTCACTATGATTGTGCTGCATCTTCGATTTGAATGAAATGGCCTTTTGATATTATCATTTGAGTTTGAAGGAGCCTTTTCTCTTATCTCTTCATTTTGCATGAATGGCCAATTGAGCAAAACTTTGCTGTACAACTTTTCTTTTTCTACCCTCATCTATGATTTTCTTTGAATTGTGGACTATTTCTCTTGTAATTTTTTCCGTGTTTCAGGTCTTTTTGTGCAAGATATGCATTCATCCTGCTAACTGATTGTGCATTACAAATATGTAGGAACTAGGTAGCCACCTTTCTAAATGGCAAAGCCAGACTGAAGTCAGGTCCAACACTGAGAGAGAACTTTCTGTCGATACTCTCTCATCTGAACAGAAAGAACAAGTGCCATTTGGACTTTTGAGGTCTACTCATCCATCTCCAGCTGGCGGCTCTAGTTATAAATTCCCAACTTCTGTTTCAGCATCTACCGTGCGTCATCCTTCTCCTGGGAAATCTGTTGTACACCAGCCTCTATCTTCTCCATCTATGTCGAAACGAGATCCTCGTCAAAATCTCGTTGAGAAAGAACATATGAGATCTCATCCCTTCAATCGATCTGATCCCAGGTTAGCTTCACTCCCGGGGCAGTTAAGCACAGGGGTTCGTGATAAAGGTTTTCAGGACACTGTACTTGCTCAGAATAAGAATCTTAATTTGCCAAAATCTCAAGGAAAGGCTTTGCAGAAACCACCCTCACCTTCTTTTCCGCAAAGTCATATCTCTTCGTCTGAGCAGCTCTCTAATTCAGAGACTGAGCTTTCAGGTGTTGCTCAGAAAGCTCAGCAGCTGCTTGGTTCCTCTTTGAAGGGAATTACTTCATTAGATAGTCCAAATCCCATTACTGGTAATCTGCAAGGTCAGTCGAATGTGAGCAGTTTATTGGCAGCTGTTATGAAAAGCGGGTTTCTTGCTGGTAATTCTGTTCCGGAGCAGATTGGGGTTCAATCTCCTTCGACTACTTTAATTTCAACTGCTACTGTCTCTCAGAGTAAAGTAGAAAAGCCCACTTTGGCACCAAACCTGAATGCAGCGGCTGCCAAGTCAAACCCGCTTTCAATCTTGAGCACATTGTTATCAAAAGGGTTGATAACTGCACCAAAAACTGAAGCCGCTCCTGCTGTTTCTGCGAAATCTGAGGATCAGCTTCTAGAGCAAAGCCCGACTGTTGAAACTACAACTACTGTTAAAGTTTCATCTGTTTCTGAAGTCTCTGATGCTTTACCTGAATCTTCTACTAAGATGGTTTCTTGCTCGGATTCTGAAGGAAAGACATTAAAGACAGTTGAAAGTACAAAAGAAGAGGTTGAAGATCTCATAGGATTTGAATTTAGGCCGCGTGTACTGCGGGATTTGCATCCTGCTGTGATCGATAAACTCTCTGATAACCTGCCACATAGGTGCGCTGAATGTGGTCTTCATTTTAAATTGCAAGAAAGACTAGCCAGACACTTGGAGTGGCATGCTTTGAAAAACTCGATACAAAATTGCTTGAATAAGCCAACCAGGAGATGGTATTCAACGTCTTCTGACTGGATTTCTGGGAAGGTTGGATTTCCTTTCGGCTACAGCTCTGCCTGTATCATGGATGATGCCGGTGAGATGAGAGAAGAGAATGAGAAAATGGTTCCTGCAGATGAAAGTCAATGTGTATGTCTTTTATGCGGTGAAGTTTTTGAAGATTTCTATAGTCAAGAAAGAAACGAGTGGATGTTCAAAGGAGTGGTTTACTTTTCTACAACATCCGAAAGTATGGGAGCAGGATCTTGCAGTGACAGCAGTTCACACAATTTGATTGTGCATGCCAACTGTATGTCAGACTACTCGGGTCATGACTTGAGACTTATAAGGGGTATTAAAAAGGTAAGTTTCGACCTTGTGAGTTACGTACATTTTATATCTTGGACTTGCTCGCTAAAAGGGCTTTTGCTTATCCTTTACTAGGTTGATCTTGGATAATTTTTATGTTTTATTGTATGGGTTTATCTAGTTTAAGTTGTTTACACAAGTCTACTTGCATAATTGTCTAAGTTGAAATTGTTTAACAGCAAGCATCTATTATAATGTCTTCAGGGATCAGTAAACTGTCATCAATTTGGTTAGGCTTTTGTTTATAGTACCTTTTAATGATTTTCTACTCTGATTGAATTGTCTGCGATATTCACGTTACAGGAAAAGGATACATGATTATGCGAGACAATCTTACCCACAGAAACTACTGGAAATCCTGCTGGGCTGAGGTTGAGGCAGCCGTTATGGTTTCTCGAAGCCGGTGCTACATCTTAGTGTCCTTTGCTCAATGTATCTTCATTCTATATTATTGCAGAGGAAACAAGAGATCATTCGATACAGGGCTTGTTATAGCTTCTACTGCCTTTCCCCTCTGCATATTTTTTTGGTTGAGAGTTCTATAATAGTAAATATGAAGTTAGATTGCATCTCATCAATTTGGATCGAGTTATCCGCTAGGATATATCAGCACAGATGAAGTGAATTTGCTACCTTGAGTACCGGCCAGAGTCGTGCACTTGCGAAGCTATTAGAAGGCATCTTCTCTGAACCGTTCAAGGGAGTTTGCGTGAAACATTTCAGTCGTTGATGAGCTAAATTTTGCCAGCATGCCTCCGAGGTCCTCCGTCCCACAAGTTTTTTTTTTCGGTTTTTCGTTTTTGTTTTCTGTTTTCTTTCCGTTTAGGGGTGTCGAGAATTGGGGGATGGTTTGCTGTTTGGCATCTCAGTATGTTTTGTATTCTAAGCTTTAAAGAGGATTTTCTTCTGGATAGTGTAGTCTAGTCTTTAGTAGAACTATGTAACAATGGGTCTCAATTCTCACATCCCCTTAAAAGGGTGGAAAAAATGGAACCAAAAAAAAAAAAAAAAAAAAGCAAAAAGAGAAGTGGTGAAAAAGCCTCCTAGACTTTAGAGAAGGAATTTGCTTATATTGATGAATGCTTTAGCCTCTAGTTCAATTTTGTTGAGGCTCCTCTTGTCTTGTTCTTACGTTATTCAATACACTATAAAAGTGTTAACAACTAATTTTGTTTATTGATTAATGACTAATAGTTATTATACAAATGTAATAACTAATTTGAATTAGAGGTAAATTATTTTGCTGATTTGTCTGTTTGATTTTATCGGTTGTTGTATTGAATAATGTAAAAAATAAGTGTAACACCATCGTTTGAACAAGAACTTCTAGCAAGACATAGCCCTCTTTGGCTCATGACCCAACCTTATGATTCCATGTAGGTCGAGTACGCCACTTGTGACACACTGCTATATAAAACGAATAGAAAATATATATTGAACTCTTTAATTTCGATATTAGTTGCTAATGAGGCAACATAATTGTAAAGAAAGATTTGATGAGCTACTCTTGTGAAATATCATATTTCGGTTAAACGATCTAAAAACAAGTTCATATGCGAATGATTTGTATTAATGGATTATTTAACTTTTGTATGAGACGCATCTCACAGTGTGAGATACATTTCACGGTGAGATCTTCTCATATAAAAATTTGAAACTCGTGCGTTTGGTGACGCAAAGAATGACGGCAATAATTTGCGGTTGTGAAAAATTGCTTCATGCTGCCCAACTTCTCTTCACGTTGGTTCCAAAGAAGATATTCATTTTGTAAGCAAGTTGACTTGATGCTAAGGATTAAAAATCCAACATTAAATATTGTATAAGAAATTGAAAAATTAATCTAGTAAAATTCTTAATAATTCATGCAATTTTAAGGGTTAAGTTTTAAATTCTAATTTAGAGTCCCAACTAATATAATTGGTCAATATTTTAAATATTTATTTCCTATAAAATGGACATTGATCATGAAATTTTGACTCAATTCTAACAACATAAGGATAAACAATTTTATAAATAGCTACACTTGTAAAAATTTGTGTTTATCTCTCTAAGACGACCTCTAAACAAGGAGCTTATATTCCCATGTTATGTATTAGATGGAATATTTTATTCGTGTGATGTGCGTGTGCATCCCGTAATGAGATTGTTTCATATAATTATATTTTTTGAAATCACAAATCAAAAATACAATCATACAAAGGGAAAAAAAATGACAATATCCATATTAATGAACAAGATTCAAGGCTTGAGCAAAAGTCCCAAATATGTGCATTAATGGGTAAGCAAAAGTAAAATAATTCTAAAAATATCGTTTCCGTTGAGTCATAAGTTTTTGTGTGAGATGGTTTTACCCTGAGAATTATCTCATACATAAGTAGAATAGTCTAATAAATACAATTATTAGCATATAATTCCTTGATATAAGATCATGTCACCAAAAGACAGTCTATCAGAAGAGTAACTCTTTTCGAGTTGATCTTGTGATTCATGGGTACTTATTGAACACTAGCTAACCTTCTTATCAATTCTCTTCTTTTGCTTCTTACTCAATGACTTGTGATTCACCAATACCCTTTGAAGTATTTGCCTCACATCTTTGCTTGCATAATCCCCTTTCCCAACATCATCATAAAATTGAGCATGAACATTTCTTATAATCTCTAAAACCCTAGCTAAAACCCCATTTTCCTCGCTTTCATCCCCATTCATTTGAGACCATGAATCCGTCGGAGGAGAAACATCGCGAACTTTATCTTCAGGGCTAAAATACGAAAAGAAATTATAAGGCTGTATTTTCAACAAATTCGACTTATGATCATCCCAAATTTCTCGATTATCGTCCATTATCAAAACAATCTTTTCATGTTCCAAAACAACATCTAGAAGCTTCTTATGCTTATCCAACACTACACAATCATCCCTAGAAATAACCCTCCAATTACCAAAATATTTCCCATATGGATCAAGCAATTTAACACAATTCCATGCATGACTTTTACACCCAAAAGTATAAATTGTCATATCAAACATTTTGCTAGCTTCTAGAAGAAAAGTTCTAACAAATGGTCTTAATTTTGTCCATGCACTAGACATCTTATACAAAGTACATAAATCCCCATGTACATTATAATCAACCCCATATTTTTTGGACCTAAGAAAAATTCTATCTTCCGGACTTAATTTATAAAACTTTCTCGTATGAACAAGGGTATGATCCAAATCAAGAACTAAGTGCAACTTTTTCTGGGTTATTAGGGTTTGAAAATTCGAATCTCGAATACGATTAATTTCATTTGAACTAAGATTCAACTTAGGGTAAATATACCAAAAGGGTATTGTAGAAATCATACCATTATTTTCTTGGCCACATTTTGTACAAATTTTTTCTAGAAAAACAGGATGTGGGCATGTTTGTTTGATGATTTCTTGATTGATTGAATTGCTATTGAGAAGTCCTAATGCAATTTCTTGCCCAAATAATGAAGAAAATAAATCTTCTTTGCATAATTTGCTTGTTTCTTGATTGTTTTGTTGTTGATTTTCCATAATTTTTGTGGGTTTTGTTGGTGAAAGAGATTTTGAATTAGGGTTTTGAATTAGAATTGATGGGAATACTTATATTATAATTATAGTATGAGTATTATTAGAGCTTAGTTGGAACTTGATCCCCAAGGAAAAAAAAATCGTTGACTTTTTGACATTATTATTATTATATATAATAATTTTTTTTACAAAAAAATACTCGTACTAAATTTAATGTCAATCATTAATTATTGAGTCTGTAAAAGTTTGTCTTTTGTATAATTTTTAAAATACATTTCAATCAACAATATCTTTAATTATTTATGAAGATTCGAATTTCGTCTCAATTAAAATATATATTGCCTTTTTTAGGTAAGATTGTGACACAATTTTCATCTAACCTCATTTTCCTCCTCAACTTATGTGTAATAAAAACATAAACAAAAACAAATCTTTTGAAGACTATGTCACCGTGAGATGGGCCCATACTAGCAGCCCATTAGCGAAATAACATTAAAAAAAACAATCCACACTTGTAAAAGAAATAGTTTTGTTTTTAAATAGATTAAGCTGACTCAATTAGGACCGTCTCACAATGATACGGTCTTATAAAGAATTAGTGATAAATTTTTGATCAATACTTTTGATGAAACAGGTGCTCTCTTGAGAGACCGTCTTTTGTAAAGACGACCCTCAAAAGCCCAGCTCAAATCTATATTTAGAGTTGTAAAAAATATATATTTAGAATTAGACTGGACTTTTAAGAGCCGTCTTTACAAAAGACGGTCTCAACTCTCAAGTAAGAATTTGTGTTGATGATATATAGTTTATGGAGCATCTGAATGCAAAAATGGACCTGAAGCATATCAAATTTGGGCTGAGCAAATGCACATAATGGGTACCTGGCCCAACCATTGTATTGTTAGAAAATTTGAAATAAATAAGATTATTTATCAAAAAAAAGCATACAATAAGATCAGAATCAAACTTATTTTAAAACTGAGCGTGTAATCCGCAAACCTTAGGTTCGGGCAACAGATTGAAAACCTGGAACAGGCTGTTAGCACTTATTAAGTGCTAACAGCCTGTTCCAGTTTTTCAAGCTGTTCGCACTTACTAAGTGCGAACAACTTCTTGTCTTAAAATCAACATGTTGACCCTGTTTGACCTGTTCGCAGTTACTAAGTGCGAACAGACACTTGATTTTTTTTTACCAGTTTATTACTGTTCGCACGTACTAAGTGCGAACAGACCCGAACCTGTGCTCTGGGGTATCAGACGCTTATATTTGGAATAAGTTTGATTTGGATCTTATTGCATGCTTTTTTTGATTAAGAATCTTATCTATTTCAAATTAGGTCTAGGAAATGACTGGGTCTTAGAATACATCTCACTATAAGACGACTATTTCAACTGGATTAGCCTAGACTATTTAAAAAAAAAACCACTTTTCAATACAAATGGAAAGTCAATTTTCATTTTCTTATTTTGTTTTTTTTTACTAATGGGCTATATAGTCGTCTTACAATGAGACGGTCTCATACAGAACTTGTTACTTTGAATATGAGGCCAAGCCTAACGGTGAACAAAAAATGAAGGAATGAATAAAATAACCTTTATAAAAAATTCCTAAAATAAATTTCAGAAAATTTTAATTACCAAAATAAACGTCTTCATGTACGAACCCAGCCAAACACACACGTTATTGAACTTTTTTTTTTTTTTTTAATGAAGTGTGATTTAAGAAGGGTAGTCTAGATTTAATTAAAGGAAAATATTGGGTAAATATCATATTCATTTTGCTACATATATAAAATTAACGTTAAGATTATATTTTTCTTTTGCATTTCATCCGTAAATACGTACACTCTCTTATTGATAATATCATTGGCATATTTTTCTTCTTTTTTTTTGGCATATTTTTCTTCACTACTGTATTGCTTATAAATTTTCTCACATTTACGTTTTTATATTATTAATGCCTTTGTCCATTTGAAATTACCAAACTTTCTTTTAGAGTTGTCTTTTTTATTTTGCCATATTTTCATTTTATGAAACTAATTCATCACTTATTAAAATTTTCTTTTACACCTTTATAATTTTCTAACTTAGTATCATCAACATAAATTAACTATCTTGTATTCATTAATCTTTATTTCATATATATATTTTAATCAATTTCAACCAAAAGTGCTTATGGCTCAATAAATAGCACATCTGCATGTGCAGCAGAAGGTTTGGGATTCGACCCCTACTGAGCGCAAGTATCAATTGGTGGGGCTTCTTGACAGCGCGCATCTCTCTTTACTCTCTTTTTGAAAAAATGGCTGAATGGGTATGATTTATCCGCATCTTTTCGAAAAAAAACATACCTTGACCCTGCCTTATGCAGGATACTGGGAGTGTCCTTTTATCGGTTATTTTATTTCAATTTCAAAAGTAATTAATAGGAGCCTCAATTTAAAAAGAAAAGGAGCGGCTAAATTGAAGAGTAGGAGGTAGATAAACATTCCTCTCCTCTCATTGAATAAATGATAAAATAGGATCCAAGTGGGGTCCATCTCCAAATTTTTTTGTTATCATAATTTTGATGAACCCACCATTCAATTATTTATAAAAATAGTGCAAAATCATAAAAATAGACTAAAATAGAAAATGAGTCAAACTGAAAGAGAACGAGAAAGATAGTATTACTTTCATTTCATTAAATATAAGTGACTAAAAGTTCTAAAAGGCATATATCGTAGGAAAGTACGATAAATGTAAGAACGAGATGAAAAGATTAATTAAATATAGGAAAAATTACAAAAAACTACCTTTTCTGAAGGGTGACTTGCAAAAAACTACCTTTTCTAATTTTTTTTGCAAAAAACTACCTTATATGATATTAACGTTTGCAAAACACTACCTATTGACGGATTCCATTAGTTGACCGTCAAAATTTGGTTTGACTTGTCACGTGACTTGCACGTGACCTTCTTCTTCAACCATTTTTCTTCCTTTTGCAGACAACCAAACACCCCAATTTGCAGATAATCAAAGATCATAAGTTTTTCAAATGAAATCCTTAATTCTTCTCAAATTTCAAATCTTTTCTTAAAACCCATCAAAAATAGATTTGAAAGTATGAAGAAAAGACCCAATAAATTTCAAATCTTGCTGGATCAAAAAAATTGAATCTTCATCATAATTTTTAAAAAAGCATGAAGAATTGGACCAACTTGCAATCCTTTAATTCATGCGCAGAAACCCAATAAATTTCATCAACCTGTGTTTGAAAGTATGAAGAATTGGACCAACTTGAAAGTATGAAGAATTGGACCAATTTGAAAGCATGAAGAATTGGACCAACTTGAAAGTATGAAGAAAAGACCCAATAAATTTCATCAACCTGTGTTTGAAAGAACGTATTTTAGACATTTAAAACCAGAAACCCAATAATCATGAGCAGACAACCAATTATACAAGCCCCAGGTGGGATTTTTAAAGGAAATTTCAGATTCTCACATCAAAGACCCAGGTGGGATTTTTAAAGGAAATTTCAGAGAAATAAAAATTGATTTCCCTTGTTGTGTTCTTCAAAAACTTCAGAGAAAAGAGAGGGTCTGCTTCGGATCCGAATGAATTGTTCTGGGTTTGTTGTGACTGGATCGATGAACTTGAACTAGCCATCAATAATCAATGGAAATCTGGAATTAGAAGAAGCAATAATGGAGATCAATAAAGAGAGCAAAAAAAAATAAAATTAGGAAAGAGAATTAGAAATTAGGTTGAAGTAATAAAATTAGGAATAAAAGAGAACAATTTTTTTTTTTAGTTATCTCACTCTAAACAATTCATGAATTGTTGATTTGAGCTTCAAGAACAATTCATGGATAAAAGGAGGGAAATGAAAAAAAAAAGAATAAAAAAATTCTGGGTTGAAGAAGAAGGTCACGTGCAAGTCACGTGACAAGTCAAACCAAATTTTGACGGTCAACTAACGGAATCCGTCAATAGGTAGTGTTTTGCAAACGTTAATATCATATAAGGTAGTTTTTTGCAAAAAAAATTAGAAAAGGTAGTTTTTTGCAAGTCACCCTTCAGAAAAGGTAGTTTTTTGTAATTTTTCCTTAAATATATTTAAATAAAAATCAACAAAAAGAGTGTGACTAAGGGGCGGATGTGGCCTTTAAATGTTGTCAACTAACAACATTTAACAGGTTAATACTATCTTTTGACTTTAATATTATCTAATATGTGTACTGTTTAACTTGATTAAAATATTAGTGTAATAATAATTTTCTATTTTTAAGTCTTACTATTAATATTTTTTAAAAACAATACTTGATATATTAACAATATTCTATTTTATTTTGTATCTACCCCGAAAATATAAAAGAAATCAATCGTGCACTCGTGCTTGGATCACGTTCATGCTATACGCATGGGACTTTGTATTCAATCTTTTTTGATTTTTGTTTCAATTAATTTAATGTTATAGTTAATTTAAATTCTTATTATTACTCATTTTTTAATCGTACCATCCACATTGATTATGTATGTGAGTTTTTTTTTTTTTTTTTTTTTTTTAATTCTAGTATAAAATTATTGATATTATCGACGATTTTACTGTTTTGGAAATTAGGTAACATATTTCACTTTAAAAATCTGTATTATTAGTTTAAACTGTAGTAATAAATGTTGAAGTCATTCTATATTTTTAATAAGAATTATTCGGTATTTTATCAGTTGTTCACCACACAAGTTAGGTTTTTCTGAGAAAAAGAGGAGGAAGAAGAGAACACTTGCCTACTATATCAAAATTCATCTAACTCAATTCTTTATGGCACCAATTATTTGCCTTATTCACCAACTACAAATTAATATTTAAAACTAAAAATAAAGTTAAAATCAAATACGATGGAAATTAAAAGTATTTAGTTTTACTTTGTTACTTAGCTATAAATTTCCAAAAAAAATAATCTCACATAAAAAATTTTAATGTCGCAAAATCAATAACTAATAGAATATATTCAAATAAAAAATAGAAATATTTGATTCCTTTCTCCACAAACATGCCCATCAGTTACTTTAAATAATACTTTTAACAACTACTACTTCTTGGGACCCAGTCTAGTACAATTTTTAACTCTCGGGAGCTAGTTTCTGTCTCATTAAATTTGCTACTTTATATTTTTTTTAATTTGTATTAAATAGAAAGAGAATAATTTTTTAAAATAGTGCTAAATGAAGAGAAAGAGGGTAATTTTTAAAAAAGTAGTGATAAATGAAGAGGATAAATGAATTATGTGGATGAAATTAAAAAAGAGTTAAAATGTATGGATGAGATAAAAAAGTGGTGGACCATTTGTCTAAAAATAGAAATGACACAAATTAAGTGGGACGGACCAAAATGAAAAACACTGCAAATTCAATAGAACAAAGGAGTATATATAAAGATTTTTTAGAGTTGGAATAAACTTGATTTATTACATTAATAATTTTTTTTATTTATGAGTTTCATCCATATAAAAATTTCTTATATATTTAAATCTTATAGTGTAAACTCAAAAGGACAAAATAAATAACTAGAGCTCTCTTGAGAGACCGTCTTTTGTAAAGACGACTCTCAAAAGTTTAACCCAAATCCATATTTAGAGCGTAACATTATATATTTAGAATTGAGTTGAGCTTCTAAGAGCCGTTTTTACAAAAGACAGTCTCAAGTAAGAATCTGTAAATAAATATATTTATTTGGCTAGTTGAGGGGTACGTGCAACTATAATTCAGTGCATTTCTAAAGAGACAAAATTAGTATCCTAAGCTATTGTACTATTTTTATTTGGTCAATTTATTGTTTTAAGCTTTGTCTTCTCATAGTCTCATTATTTAATTTAGCCACTCTTAAAATGAATACTTCTAATTTTCTTCTTTACAAAATGACCCTACTTGCTTAACTTTTGAAGGGGTGTTTGATAAGCCGTTTTTAGTTTATGAAAAGTTGACTCATCATCATACCCAGTTTAATTATCCCGCTTATAAATAATTATGGTCAGGATTTTGGAGAGAAGATAAACGGCTACTCATACCCATATAGGAGAGTGTGGTCAGAGAGTTCCTGGGCTCTAAAGGGTCTTCAATAAGCAAGGATATAACATTAGAGTATATAACATATCTTGGGGCCTCAACCATCAGCTTAAGCTTTTGGTTGAGTTGGTTCCTTGACATGGTATCAGAAGCCAGTGTGACAAGAGGTCATAGGTTCGAATCTCAACCACCCCTCATTTAAAAGTGGAATATTTAGCACTAGGTATGAGGAGGGCCTGTGTTGCATCCACACTTCTAGCCCAAAGAGCTCTCGTGTGAGGGGGCGTGTTAGAGTATATAACATATCTTGAGGCCTCAACCATCAGCTTAAGCTTTTGGTTGAGTTGGTTCCTTGACACCTGCAACTCTCTGAAAGCCACGGTCCAGTTAGAGGGTGTCAACTATCAAAAAGTTGACTCTAACTTTTAAATTTTATAAGATATAGTTAGAGGATGTCAAAATCGGCTACAATCTTTAAATTTTTAAATTTTTTAATATATACGTACTACTATATAAAACTTTATTATTTCTTCAAAAAAAATATATATAAAACTTTATTTATTTTAAATTTTAACCTAAATAATTATAATTTTATCTTTTAGCTCATCACAACTTAATTGAAAGAGAATATATGTACCTTGTAATACTATTGAATTTGTACAAAATATGAACTGCAATATTTATTTTGGGTAGCATGGTGTTTGCTGTATTATACAAGTACAAATGCTATCACATGATTGTATTAATAACAAAAATGTGAAAATATTTTTATTTTGTATGATATTTTCTCCGTCCCATTATATTTGCTACAAATACATATTTTGAATACCATTTAGAGATTCTGTTTATAATTTTTCTATGGGCAATATAGACTGAAAATGATGATGACGACATATTTGAATACCCATGAAAATGAGAAAAATTAAATTAAATATAAAAGTAAGATAAATGCGTCGATGAGATAAAAAAAATATATTAAAGAGATTTAAAGTAAAAATTTCATTAATCTTCAAAAAAAAAAAATTAAAAATATCATTATCATCATGATCCTACCCAATGTATTCCGCTCATAGAAAATCCGTATTATAGAAGGATTAACACCTTCATTATTCCATCCTTGTGTATGAATTTTTTAAATTTTATTATTATTCTCTCAATCTTCTTAATAAAGAAATAATTAATTCTTTGTGTAACTGATTTCTATTTAATGCAGTGGGATGGTCTAACTACAAGGTTCGTTTTCCTTTCATTTTCCTCCATATAGATATTCCTTCCTTTTTCCAATATTTTTAATAAACATAATTTATTTATTTAATAAGAAAACCCAATTTATCAAATATTCCAATTAACCCTTATTCTCCCCTTTATTATTATCCTTATCTTTTAGAAAACTCAATTTAAAATTCACCTATTGACAAAATTTAAGGTCATTTAGCCATTCAAAAGAAAGTATAATATAAAAATTAATTTTTTCTTAAATTAATAAAATACGAGATTTTTAAAAGCTGATCAGTCATTTAAATTAATAAATTAAGAAAGCATAATATAAATATTTTATTTTTCTTAAATTAATAAAATACGACATTTTTAAAAGCTGATGAGCTAAAGTTCGTAAATTTTCTTTTTTTCTATTTAATGTAGTGGGCTTGTCTAACTACAAGGTTTGTTTTCCTTTCATTTTCCTCCATAGATGCCCATGTTCTTCCTTTTGCTCAAACCTTCCTAAACTCAATCCCAAAAACCCTAATTTTTTCCCCCTTTTTGCATAATCAAATCCTATTGTTTTCAATCAAAATTGCTCAAAATCAATCAAACCCATTAATTTTCTAGGGTTTAATTTTTCTGGGTTTTGATCAAAAATGAGAAATATAGCAACATGTTACAGTGAACATGCTGTAAAAGTTTCAGATTCTTATTGTTCAGGACCATTAAACAAGTCTTATATATCCCCAAAATCACCATTTTCAATCCAAAATGTTGTCTCATGTACATACAAAACCCAGATTTCTACCCAAAAATGTCTTTACATCACAATTTCATGGTGTAATAAACTAATTTGTCAGGGTTTTTTCATCAAAATCAGTGAAAAAAATTCAGGGCAAAATCCAAATCATTTTCATGAAATTCCCAAAATGAAAGGAACCAAATCGTTTGAAGAATTTAGGGTTTATTGGGATGTTTCTTCAGCGATTTTCGAAGCCGGCCCGAAACCCATCAAAGGATTTTACATAATAATCATGGTAGATTCAAAATTCTCTGTTTTAATCGGAGATATGGAAGATGATCCAATCGTAAAAAACATGATCAAAGGTTTAATTTCTCCAAAACTTAGATTAATCTCTCAATGTGAGAATTTTAATGGGGATTTACTGAATCAAATATCAACCAAAGCAAGATTTAGTGATGCAGGTGAAGAACATGAAATCATGATCAAATCCGGGCCGGAAGAGGACGGGCCAAGAAGCCCGATAGTATCAATAATGATAGATAAAAAAAGGGTAATTAAGATAAAGAGATTAAAATGGAACTTTAGAGGAAATCAGGTGATATTTGTGGATGGGTTGTTGGTAGATGTAATGTGGGATTTTGATCAAACAGTTGGTGGGCATAATAATGGTGGAAATGGGATTTTCATGTTTAGAACAAGAAGTGGGTTGGATAGTAGACTTTGGTTAGAAGAAGAAGAAAGAAAATTAGGTGATAAAAATTATGAAAAATCTTTTTTTTCTTTGATTATTTGTGCATCTAATAAGAATCCTAGTTGAATATTGATCATACCCTGTTTTTTTTAAATTTTTTTGGTGTTTTTTTAGTATTTTTTTTAGTTTTTTAGATGAATTTTTCTTTGTAAATTATATACCAATTACCATGATATAATGAATGAAGTAATTATTTGTGAATTATAGTTTTTGGATTTCAAAAAGTTGAATTTTTTTGAATGGAAAATGTAAATGATAATATTACTATAATTTCTTGTGAATACGGTCTCTTTGAGAGATTATCTCTAATTAGGTTGGCTCATAAAGGAAAATGCAGAGTAAGAACATGTATTAAGCTTTAATGGGCTGGATCGGAGAGATGTCTCTTAAAGAGACGGTCTCTTAGGAGATGATAATATTACTTCTAGCTTTTGTATGTAAAGTGGATGAGCTTTTATTTTTTTGGGTTTGGGTCGCTTTTAATTTGATTTGCTTGATATTTGAAACGATGAAATTTTTAGTTCAATTTGGAGTAAGTTGTGTTAAAGTAGATTACTATTACAGCTTTGCAAGTCATAGTCGGGTAAGATTCGACTTCGGATTTGCATTTCTTGTTTAAATTGGGTTTAATATCGGTTTAAAATTGATTCGCTTAAAAATGAGCTCGATTGATAATCCATTAAGTGTCGTAATGATAAAAGTTTTGGTTACATGCAAGTTTATAAAGCATTTGATAAGAGGTTCAATGTCAGGCACTTACCTTTTTAATCAAGTCAAATATGGGCCGTTAAGTATAAACACTCGTGTTCTAATTTCAAAAAGTAAAAAAAAAATTGTATTTTCATATACGTTATAAACAGTGTCATTTTATTTGTTTTTTAGTGGGTTAGTGTTAATATAGGTCATTTAGTAGTTGAGTTGGTTATAATTCGATTAGAGATTAAAAATGTTAATTTTAATTTTAAGTTAGTGTCTGATCGGTTCAACTCGAGCTCAGTTAGCTTAATACTTTCATTAGATTTTGAGATTCCTATGACTCAGCATTGTAGAATAGGAATTGATCTCATTGCAGCCTATAGACAATGAGAATCAAATTTCTATCATAAAATTACAATTCTACAAGAAAAACGTTTAAATTTTCGATCATTAAGCCAACTCATAATTCCGCACTTTGATCATCAAGTGGAGAGTTATCCATTTTGTATGTTGAATGGTTCCATTTGAGTTGCTTTCAATCAATAACTTCTAGTTTTGCTGGCGTGAATGCTACGTATATTATCCTTGGTTTTGGGCTTAACTTGGAAAAGTTGTTAGTTAAAATTATTATATTTCCTCCGATTTATTTCAATTGTTCCATTTGAATTTTTACACTTGTCGAGATAACATTTTGACTCTTAATATTTCTAATTATGCTAAATAAAAATTATATGAATAATCTTTGCATTGAGACGAATCAAACAAGATCTCACCTGACTATGTTTTTAACTTATAGATTAAGAATAAAATACAAATTAAAATTGATGAAGAGTGTGAAAAAACAAATGATACTATTGAAATGAATTGGAGGGAGTATATAATAAATACTCTTCCGAATCATGTTAGATGTCTCATTTCCTTATTTGGCAAAATTATATCAATTGTCCCATTTCCTTTTTTGTCTATCTTTTTTTTACCTAAATACCCCCACTTTTCCAATTTCCAATACCCATCGACCACCTTTACAATTAATTTAATCAATTAAAATACCCAACTACCACCTTTTTAATGGACCCCACACCACCCTTAATAACCGTGAAAACCTAAATGGGACATCTAAAATAATTCGGAGAGAGTAATAAATAATAATTATAATCTTGTCTAATATTTTAAAGGCAATAAATAAAGGAATAAGCCAAATACGGAATTTTAGAAAATAAAGGCCAAATTTAGAAGGACAAATTAAATTTTCTTTAGGAATTGAATACGACAAATACTTAAATTATACAATAAATAATTTTAATGGTATTCTTATTACCCCATTTAAAACCTTATGAGAGAGACGAGAAGCCCATAAATTGGTCAGTTTTCGTATTTTAATAGTAATTTTGTTCACCCTAATTAAGGATATGAAAACGATCATTAAACAATAATTATTCTATTTATGTGCCATTTTTTTTATATAAAGGTATTTAATAGTCATTTAATTATTATAACTAATAACTCGATTTTGATCTGACGTTAAAAGTAGATTTATAATAAAGCCGACAATAATTTCAGTACAAAATTCAATTTTAACTTGATTTCAAATACCTAACCCAGAGTGACATTCATCTCAAAAAAATTTTAAAAACCCGAAATGACATAATAATCAGAATTAATACACATTCAGACAATTTTATAATGATGATTTTAAACTTGAGCGGATTTTTTTGAAGGAAAGGACCCAATACTCTTTAAATTTAAGCTTAGCTATATTTAGACGCCGAGTAAAGTACCCATAGGCCATAACTAATAATAAATATATTTTATTTGTCTATTAGTAATGAATGGTTTACTTACCAGATTAACTAAATTTTTCTTAATATATGTAGATTCTTATAGTTGGCTATATCACTATATGCGTATCATTGCCCACTTTTTTAACTCCCAAAAGAATTGACTTTTAAAATTTTATTTTCTTAAGGATGCTAGACATCATATTTCATTTTTTTTTAATTATTATTATTATTATTATTATTATTATTATTATTATTATTATTATTATTATATTATGTATTACTTATTTTTTTACTTGTTTATCATTGGATGTTATTTCTTTCTATGTATATATTTTGTGTAATTTTTAAGTCTTCATAACCTATGCCTATTTTTTTACTAATATAATTGGCCTCTTGCTTGGTTTCTAAATTTGATTTTTTCTCAATTAGATCCATTGACTTTGCCAGGTCAATACTAGCTAATATAGTGTGGTTATTTAACAAGTTGTCATAATATATTTTTCTCCGCTCTGAAATACTTGTTACATTACGATTAGGGGCACCATTTATCATTTAAGTTTATTTTATATTGGGGTTAATGTGTAAGAAAAAATATAGTCAAGTGAGATCTTGTTTTAATAGTTTAATTGCATACTTTAATTTTATTCATAGTAATTTTTAGATTTGTATAGTTCAATTTATAAATAATAAAAATAGTACATTGAATTGCATAAAAAGTCAAATTTTTAGCAAGTATAGTAGAACAAAAGCAGTGTTTTTTATATATGTCTTTGAATTTAAACTATATGATTCAAATATACGAGAGCTTTTTAATTCATGCAATTTACAAATTAAAAAGAAATAGTTAATTGAGAATATATTTAATTTTTAAGATCATGTCAAACAAATGTGGTAATGTTAGCAAGTTTTAGTAGAAAGCTGGAGTTCATAGAACTTTCCATTCTGACAAGATATCAAGTAATGAAGCCAGCAAGATATCATTGTGGATTGATCAATCCATTTAATTTAATAATAAAATATTCTCTTCTTGCAAATTTTTTTGCATTCTTTATTTTTTTTTTCAAAAATCAAAGTTTAATTCTACACATGTTTTAGTTTACATCATAAATTAATTTTATGGTGCAAATTAAATTAAGAAAAAAAAAACAGAGAAATTATATAAGTTGTAATTCCTAATTTGAGGTGTCCTGTTCGAACTATACCCTTATTTATTTATTTTTTTATATGAAACATGAACTATTATATGAAGGAGTTGAATCAGAGAAAACACCATAGAATTTTTAAATATATCACCATATTTTAAATAGTTGTTGCCGTCGGAGATTTAATGAGCCAGGTTGAGACACTACTTTATACAAAAAAAATCATTATTCGATTAATTAAGTATCAATAAGACATTACGACTTGTAAACCAAAGTAGCAATTCAGATTTTCTCGACATACTTCTCAACAAATTACATTTCAATAGCTATCATAAACTACTTTTACCAAACAACGTACGTGAATTTGCACATTAATTAGACGTTTAAACATCCTATAAATGTCAGAAACAACACTGTCTACAGATACTGTCCCCACAACTACAACAATTTAGATAACTAACAGTTACACAAATTACTATATATACAACTATCTTATGCCGAACATACAGATGCTTAGAAGTTGTGTCTAGAGGTGTTCAACGGGCCGGGGCGGGGCGGGTCAAGCCCATTTAAATTCGACCCACTTTGACTCTTTTTTAAAAAGTTCATAGAATAGCTTTTTTATTATACTTTATGGCCCATTGGGTCGACCTACTTATGTATATAATAATATTTTTTAAAAAAATAAAAAAAAAAGTGGTAAATTTTTTCCCGCAATTAATATTATAATTATCCGACCCGCCCCACCCCGACCCTTTACACCAAGGTCCGTTAATGACCCGACCCGATAATGACCCGTTAAAATGTTACCCGACCCTTGACCCGTTGGGTCGACCCGCCCCATTAAACGCCTCTAGTTGTGTCTATTAACAATACGACATGAAGGAATATTCTGACTTCATAGGTAGACTAACATTGGGGAAGTTGGGCACAAGCTACCGCCAAGCATGAGCATCTTTTAACGTATAGTTTTCATGCTTCCTCCCCATCACTTTTACATGAGCATTTGTACCACTTTTTTTTTTTTTTTTTTTTTTTTTGTTTGTTTATTTAAGGGTATGTTTGGTAGAAAAGTAAGTATTGGGAAGCATCATATTCCATAAATTACACTATATGATAATGGATACATCACCATGGAGAATAATTTTCTAGTCAAGTTATACTTTGTTTAAGATAAGAAAGTGTAACACCCGAGTTTCCTCCCATTCTTTGCGGTTTTGGTTTTGTATACGGGGTCGGAATTCAGAGGTGTTACAGAAAGTTTTTCTTTTTCTATGAGAATTCTTTTTCTTGATTACCATATAATACTTATAGTTTAAAATTTAAATAATTATTTGGGTGGTTTGATCAGATCGTGTCGTTTTTTAATTGATTTTTAAGTTGAGTTATTTATTTTTTTTTGTTTTTGTTTTGACTAAGGTTAGGTCATTTTTAGTTTTAATAGGTTTGGATCGACTGAATAAGTTAAGGGTTTAAAATTATTTTAATCTTATATGAAACTGTCTTATTGTGAGACTGATGATACAAAGAGTCAATATTTAAAAAGAAAATTGAAATATTTAGCTTAAACTAAGGCTGTTTTATAAGAAACCGCCTAAAAGGAAAATTTGTTAAGATTGATAGACTTTTTTTAGAAACTCTCATGTGAGACCGCCTTATCTGTGGAACCAGCCCAGGCCTAATAAGTTTTTTAAAATATTGATAGACTTTTCTTTTTCACTGTTGACTTGGACTACTTACTTGCTTTAAAACCCAGTACTTCAATGGGCCCAATAAATACTAGGGTTTTAGGCCCTATACTACAGGCCCATTTCATTAGTTAATCAAATAGGGTTTTGGGCCACCACTTTCCCAACAACCAACCCTTTAAAATTTACACTCATTTTCAAATGAGATAGTCTTATAGTGAGATTTTATCTATACTGGGTGGCATATGTACATTTAGTCGACTATTAGCCCATTTCTCTAATCAGCCCGTCTTGTATGAAATTGTCTAATAGTGAGACAACCTGAAAACAAGAAGCCTATAAGCTAAAAGTTTCTATTATTAGGATATCTAAGTCAAGTATGAGGCTTGTCTCACGATAAGACCATCTCATATTATTCACGTTGAAATTGTAAATGTTTACTTTAAGACTGTAAAAAGTTATCACTTTAAAAATAGTAAGTGACCATTATAAGTTTACAACTAGTCTCCTGAGATACCGTCTTTCTGAAAGACGTCTTTCAGGCCCAACCCATTAACGGACTGTCTCTCACAAGAAATTGTGAAAACTTTATAAGTGATCACTTTATGACAAATGATCTCACTGATATCGTCTTATTTGTAAATATATTTTTATTTTTATTTGAGCCCAACTCGATCCGTATCCAACCCATTTAAGGTAAAGGTTGAACCAATCCACTAAAAACATTTGGAAAGCCAAGGCACACCCAATTAATAAATGGTGAAGATAATTCAAAAAATTAAAAAACCATAAAAACCCACCATTTTTATAAAATTTATTTTCATATATTTGCTAACCACTAACAACAGATTACACATATGAGGCTGCCTGGCTGACTCGAAACACTTGAATTCCCAAATTTTAAGGGATATATCCTTAAATCCTAATTATTTCAAATGGGGCTCCAAAGAATTTGGATTCAACTTCTATCCATGCACTAATGTAAAATATCAACTTTGGATTTTATTTTGACATTTTTTATAATCCCGTCTTGTATGAGACGCTCACACGGTGAAACGACCTCAAGACAAGAAGTCCATAAGCTAAAAAATTCTACAGGTGTTCAGTCTTTTGTAAAGACGACTCTCAAAAGTACTGCCCAAATCTATATTTAGAGTTGTAACAATATATATTTACAATTAGACTGGGCTTTTGAGAGTTGTCTTTACAAAAGACGATCTCAAGTAAGATTTTGTAAAAATTCTATTATTTGACTATTTAACCCAAATATGAGGCATGTCTCACGATGAGAACGTCTCATACAAGAATTTGTGTATTTTAATTGGTTCCTAGTGGTAATATTTTTGTATTTTAGTGAGGATCAAATAAATTAAGTTTTTAATAAACGAGCTACGACTTTTGATCAATTGGGTATTTGCGTTTTTTTTCATTAACATAAATGTTTGTTATAATTTTTTATTTTAATACAATATACATATATATTATGTATTAAAATGGTGTTATACTTATAAGTTATAACTGAGGTATAGGACAAAAAACTACAATTCTATATTATGCAAATAATCAAAGATTCAAATATCTTAAAAAAAAAAAGATTCAAAGAGAATCCAATCTAATACTAGTACTAATGTCACTAAAACCCTAAATATGGTTACTTATATCCACTTTTTTTTTTTTTAAAAAAAATGAAATTACAAAAATTATATAAAAAGATTAAAAGGTACATACGCACACGCGCGTACACACACTATTTAAGAATTATAAACAAGAGCACAAATTCTTGTATAAGACGGTCTTACTGCGAGATGTAATCTATACTTGGGTTAAATAGTCTAATAATATAAACTTTTAGCATAATAGACCTTTTGTATAGACTCGTTAGTCGTCTCACGTATATTTATTTTATTTTATAAAATTATCATATAATGTTAAATGAAAATCACATTAATAACAATATAATAAATATTTATTTTTAACTAAATATCTATCATTTTCACATTAAAAATATCAACACAAATTCTTAATAAATTAAATAATTCTTAATGTGACAGTCTCATGGTGAGACCATTTTTATTGGGCTAGCCCGATGCTTATTTTGTGTCTTGGATTGATCACTTATAACCTTAAAACAATTACTTACGATCGTAAAATAATCAATTAGTAAAAAAATTGACTAATTATATAAATTCGTCTCATGGTGAGACGGTTTCATACAAGACAAGTTGAATACGATATGGGTTGGTAAAGTAAAAGCCCCTTAGAAAAGGGCTATCGTGGCCCGTGGTGAAAAACCCAAATACGGATCCAAAACCGGGTCTACCGGAAATTTTCTCTCTTATATAACTCCCCTTCCTCCATCGTTCTCTCGCTCTCCAACTTTACCATTTTCTCTCTCATTCGAATTTCTCGCAACCATGACTGCCTACAGAGGAAAGTACGCCGGTAATAATTTTTTCTCTTCTTCCTCTGTTTCTGTTCTTCCTTTTCAGATCTGCTCTTATTAGATGTCTTTGTTGTAAGTTTTTTGTTTTATGATCACTGTTTTTTTCTCTGAATTAGATCTGTTCTTGTTCGAAATTAGGTTAGATTTGTTTGCAGTTATAAAACTTGGAATTTATGATGTTTCGAGCTCAGATCGACGCTATTATTATAATGATTTGCATAACCTCTACAATTATCGCTGGAATGCTGATAAAAACTAACAGATAGATACTTTTATGTTTTTGATTATTCGGCTATATATCGTAATTTTTTGATTGTATTTATTTGTCGATAATGTTAAATTTTTGCTTATTACTGTTAGTTTTACGGCATGTAGATTGTATTAATCAGCGTGATTATAATCATGTGATTGTAATTGTTTGGTGTTTCATTGTTTGAGCTTCCGTATTTTTTTGCTAATTAGTGTTAATTTTTCGGCATATAGATTGTATTTAATCATTGTGAATTATCTCTTTAAAAAAATAAAAATATATCTTGATTAATTATAATTATTTGTTGTAAATGTTTGGTATGCCATTGCTTGAGCTTCTGTGAGATTTTGCTTATTAGTATTAATTTTTACACAGTAATTGTATTGAGTTTGTAAGCAATGATTATCACTGGAAGTTTAATTATCCTATTTAGCATCACTATATCAACTCTAGTTTCGTTTATAAACTTCTAGCTTGAAAATAAGAAGTGAAGCTCTGTTATGTGCATGCGAGGTTCGAAAAACGATTTATATGTTTTACTTTTCTATAGGTTGATTGATTGGTATCGTATGAAGATAAGTGTTCGCATTTTGATTGATCTTAGTCCATTCTCGTTGGAGTGAAAAAGTATATTCTTTGGTTTTGTATTTGTGATTTTTCGAATACGGCGTTAGTGGGATTTCAGGTGGAATCATGTGCGTTCTAGTTGTGAATATTGAAAATTTACGTCTCGTGTGTGAAATTGGTGTTCTCCTAATAAGGATTTGGAGGCCAAAGTTCTTTTATTCTTTGTGAAATACTAGAGCTACCAGTTTGATTTAATGTATTGGCGTAGTGTTCGAGTGAGGATGTGATTGAATACGTGTTTCATTGATCTCGTACGCATTGCTTGTTGGATGTCAATAATGGAGGGTCGACAAACTAGAAAGACAAGTGGTTGTAGGAATTTGATTTTTCAGGTCATTTGTATTTGGTAATGTTGAAGTGAGTGTTAGCAGGCTAACAGAAGTTGATTACAGTATATGTGCTCACTCTTTTTATGTTTGTGCAATATTAGATTGTATTTTTGTTTTTGAAACTTTTATGATCATTCAAAGTCTTTCATCTCTCGTTTGATGCTTCTTTTTGTTTATTTGCCTGTTGCGTGCATTGAGCTCTGTTTATCGAAGAAAGCTAGAACAAAAATCTCATAAAAGCTGTAATCTGAGCAAATTGAATCATTTTCAGATGAGCTCATTGCCAATGCTGCCCATATTGCTACCCCTGGCAAGGGTATCCTTGCTGCTGACGAGTCAACTGGAACCATTGGAAAGCGTTTTGCTAGCATCAATGTTGAGAATGTAGAGCCTAACAGGAGGGCTCTTCGTGAGCTTCTCTTCACCACTCCCGGTGCTCTTCAGTACCTCAGTGGGGTAATCCTCTTTGAGGAAACTCTTTACCAGAAAACCGCCTCAGGTAATTTTTGGTTTCATTTATTTTGATGTGTTCCAGAATTGCTGTTCAAAAAATTTTCTCATTTGTTCATTAATGCTGTCAAATATTTGTGACCCAGGTAAACCTTTTGTCGACGTCATGAAGGAAGGTAATGTTCTTCCCGGAATCAAGGTTGATAAGGGTGTCGTAGCACTTGCCGGAACCGATGGTGAGACAACTACTCAGGGTCTTGATGATCTTGGTAAACGCTGTGCCCAGTACTACGCTGCTGGAGCTCGTTTTGCCAAATGGCGTGCTGTCCTTAAAATTGGTCCAAATGAGCCATCCCCTCTCTCTATCTTGGAGAACGCCAATGGTCTTGCTCGCTACGCCATCATCTGCCAAGAGAATGGGTTGGTCCCCATTGTTGAACCCGAAATCTTGGTTGATGGTCCTCATGACATTGACAGGTGTGCTGAGGTGACTGAGCGTGTGCTCGCAGCTTGCTACAAGGCCCTCAATGACCACCATGTTCTCCTTGAGGGTACCCTCTTGAAGCCAAACATGGTTACCCCCGGGTCAGAAGCTAAGAAAGTTGCTCCCGAGGTGATTGCTGAGTACACCGTTCGTACTCTACAGAGAACCGTTCCTCCAGCTGTTCCTGGCGTCATGTTCTTGTCCGGTGGACAGAGTGAGGAGGAGGCTACCCTCAACCTCAACGCCATGAACAAGCTCCAGACCAAGAAGCCATGGACTTTGTCCTTCTCATATGGTCGTGCCCTTCAGCAAAGTACCCTTAAGGCATGGCAAGGCAAAGAGGAAAATGTTGCCAAGGCTCAGGAGGTCTTCCTTGCTAGGGCTAAGGCCAACTCTGAAGCTACTCTTGGAAAATACCAAGGTGGAGCTGGAGGAGCTGATGCTTCCGAAAGCCTTCACGTCAAGGACTACAAGTACTAAGCAGCGTTTTGTTCGTCTTCCCACCTTCGAAACTGCAGGAAATCTGTAAATCTGCTAGTTTTTCCCTGGGAAGTGCGCTCTAATCTGAGTAGTTGAGCTTTGTTATTAGAGACTTCTTTTCTTTTACTTGATTTCTTAGTTTTGATGATTAATAATGTTAATTAAAGGATTTATAAGATAAATTTGTCCTTGGGAAGTGAGGGCATTATTATTTTTTTCTTTTATGGAAAGTGTTAACTCTATAAAAGCATTGCGATTTTGCTTCTCTTTAATCGTTTTGTGCTCGATGTTCTTGGGCTTTAGCCTTCGACATAAACATTTTATCTCTCCGTAAATTGTTACACCTATAACTCTGTAAGTACTTAATTAGTC
The DNA here is from genome assembly GCA_019776075.1 of Amaranthus palmeri. Classification (NCBI taxonomy): domain Eukaryota; kingdom Viridiplantae; phylum Streptophyta; class Magnoliopsida; order Caryophyllales; family Amaranthaceae; genus Amaranthus; species Amaranthus palmeri. The sequence continues at coordinate 1,224,885 of JAAKBH010000271.1, read as the reverse complement.
TGAATCAAGTCTATACAAAACTTTTACCAATATAATGCGCGTTTTATGATTAAATTGTTTCGTACAACAATTTGGGAAGAAAATGTGGATGTTAGTGAGCGAATAATAGGCTTGTGTTCCCAACCAATTTCTGAAATTTGGGGCCTTCTTTATGTTGTGTTGCAAGAATTAGCTGTTAGGGCCCAGTCCACACTGGATCATTTTTGCACTGCAGGTCCACTGGACGTGGGCTTAAGTGCAATAGATTTTCTGGTGAGTACAGTGCAATTGTGTATAGAAATTTTGAGATCAATTATTCTTAACTCATGTTATGCTCAGCAAGTGTTGTAGTAAACTAGTTATTTGACAAATTTATGTATTAATTAATCTTTAAAGAGATGGGTATCAACGAATTGATAAAAAAAAGAAGATGTGAAAATTCGAAAAACTTTAAAGAGAGCTATAAAAACTGAAGATAACCTAAAGTGCAGGAGAAATGAAAAGAGAAAAAAAATTTATATGAACGATCATCGAATATGTTCTATTGGTCCATAATATATAGTTGATCTGAATATTTTGACTTTTCGACTTTGACATGAGTAAATTACTGACTTAGGCATCAAAGATGATATTTCTGATTACTTCGGGCTAAATTTGTTGCATTAAAGACAACGCAACCATTTTATAAGTCATTGGAGCACTCCCTACCGTTGCCATATGGTTTTGAGATGATATTTCCTTAACTCATAAAGCGTGCACCATGTATAACTGTCCGTTACATTCCCTCACCCAGACCCTATTTCGAGCGGGATATTGCGTTGTTAATGATGATGATGATAAAGTGTGTATCTAGTATTTCTCCGATAATATATACTGACATTCACAGTAAACCCATCAGTAATTTATCCCAAAAGGTCCTAGGAATGTGTGTGTACATACTATTGATGTCTCATAAAAAGTGAAATAGGCAAAGAGTAAAACTCAAAGTTTAAATTTTTCACTCATAAGTAATGGTTCCCAAAAGAGGGACTTAAGACTGAGACTGAAACTGATACTTAGACTCATATATTATTTTGTTTTTATGGTCAGAATTCAGAAGATCAGATGATAATACACATCAACAAACAATGTCATAAGCATGACAATATTTTTCCATTCTTAGCTTCATTCACCATTAATGTCTAAGAAAGCTTCACTATCCAGTCTCAACTCTTAGTTTATTACCTTCCTTTTTCTTACTTTTCAGTATTAATGCTCATCATATCATGGGTTCCATCATCCATCACTTTATTAGTGCCGTTGCTGGCAATGTATGGGTCCTAGGCAAAGCGTAAAAAGAAGGCCCTCTAATGAAGGGTCGATTCTAAACTTAAACGGATGTTTGGAAAAACAACAAAGATGACCTTATATGTTATAATTAGCATTGACTTCATATCATGGGTTCCATCATCCATCACTTCATCGAGGGGTTCAAAACAGATTCGACGACCTGATATATAATGTGGCCTTTGTGATGGAACTTGATTTGACTTGCTTTCAAAAATGTATTTACGGCTCGTTTCGTTTGTGGAACTGAATGGTGGTAATGAGAATGACTTATAGTGTATAAAATTTTATCTATTTAGAGATGTTTAAAATAGATTCAACGAACCAACATATACCTGGGATTTGTAACTGAACTTGATTTGACTCGCCTTCAAAAATGTATCTACGGCTCGTTTGGTTAGTGGTACTGAATGGTGGTAATGAGAATGATTTATAATGCAAAATTTTTTCAAAAATTCTGTATCATTCGCATGGTAATGAAACTTTGACTTCAAAAAGTTTTTTGTTTACAAATTTTCATTACGACCTAATACCACATCTCTCAATGGTGATGCATTGGAATGAATTTTATGAAGAAAATGAGATGATTGAAGTTGGACAAACATGACGACCTTCAAGGTAACCAAGAGATTTTTCAACCAATATTACACTTGTTTTTTATTCTCATTACTACCGTTATTACCACCTACCAAACGGGTCATTAAAGTTATGTAAAACCCACAACGGAAGCAAAACTCAATCTTAAACCGACCAATAATGCCTAATTCGAAATGAGTGCCACATCCATCTCTTCGTCCATCTAGAGGGGTTCAAAACAGATTCGACGATCCGCCGACATATATTTGATCTTGTAACGGAATTTGATTTGACTTGCCTTAACAATGTACTTAGAGTTATGTAAAATTGAATATGAAAGCAAAATTCGATTTTAAACTGACCAAAAATACCTAACTTGAAATCAAGACGATGACACGAATAAATACTTCCACAACTCTATTTATACATGCATGCATGCATGCTAAGCTTTCTATTAAATGTTTTTCCAGATTATTAGATCATCAGATATAAGAACAGAGCTAATGTTTTACTACAAACTTAAACCAAGGGTTTGGCATATTGCATTTAATTTGGTTTAGTTGTTGGTTTATTTGACTATATACTTTTTCTGTTATTTTAAGTCTGCTTTTTATAACTTAAAAAATTTATCATATATTTGAAATTTAAGGTGCAAATTCAGAGCGATAAAGGAATTAGTTTGCATTTTTTATTGGTTATTTATTTGATACTCTTTCTATTCTTTTAAGTTTGTCCATATTATTATAACGGGCAGTTTCATAAGTTTGTCCTATTTAGAATACTTTCCTATTTTGAAAAGTTTTTATCTTCCATATACTCTCTTTATCCCTCATTTAACCTTCATTTCTCTCTCATAATATCAAATATAAGATCAATTAGTGAACAACAACTGCTACAGTAACCGTAACAATCTTTTAATTTTTGTTATTGGTGATTTGTTACTTAAATTAAAATGAATGAGTGGAAAGTGTAGTGTGTAGGTTGTAGTTGTAGTTGTAGTTGTAGGGTTAGTTGGGATTTGGGTTTCTGAATGTTGTGTCCAATCAATACTCCTATTTCTGTATTACATCCAAAAACTGCACCTTTCTTTCTTTTCCGAACAAATTTTTGAGTTATACTTTATCCGTTATTTTTTACTTGCAACATTGTTGACTGCGGTACTATTTATTAAGCAAATTGACTTTTATATTGTCGGTAATCTAAATGTTAATACATAGTCATATGAGATCTTGTTTGAATCGTCTACATTCAAAGTTTATTAATATTGAGTTTATATAATTTTTCGATATGCATAATTAGAGATATTAATGATTCAATTTGTACATTGGGGAGTGTGAAAAAGTGAGTGGTGCAACTAATATGGAACGGAGGAAGTATATGCTTCCTCAATTTCGAAATATTTGTTACATTTTGTTTTTGGGCACTATTTCGAAATATAGTCAAGTGAGATTTTGTTTGAATCGTCTAATTGCAAACATTCATAATATAAATTTTTTATAATTTTTAAATGTGTATAATTCGACATATAAATGAACAAAACAGTATATTAAATTGCATAAAAAAATTAAATATAGCAAGTATTATGGAACGGAGGACTTCGTAGTTTACTTATTACTATTTATAAATTTAAAAGCATAAAATGAGTATTATTCTATTCAAATAAGAAAATAATATAAAATGAGTAAAACAATTTATAATAGAAAAAATTAATGCAAATTGAGAGTAAATAAACCAGTAAACTAACTCAGCTCGTCTTGTATGAGACCATCTTATCATAAGATAAGTGCATATAATTAGTCTAATTCTCTAAGTGCCCACTCTAATGTTGAATGATCACTTTGAAGCTATAGGTGATCATTTTAAAATTATAAAAAATGATTACTATAAGATTATAAGTAATTATTTTAAGACATAAAATTAGATTATTTTAAGACAATAAAAAAACATTAAATCAATTTAATAAAAATGGTGGTAACGGAAATAAAAAAACTAGCTAGTGTAATTTCGGTTGATGGCTATAGGTGAATCATGGTTACCTTGATGGCCATATTTGTCCAACTTTAATTATTTCATTGTCTTCTTAAAATTCATTCTGATACATTATCATTGGGAGAGGTAATATTAAATGACAATGGATATTTGTAAACAAAAAACTTTTTTTTTCTGTGATCAAAGTTTCATTATCATGAGAATGATATATGAATATTTTATACTATTAATTATTCTCATTACTACCATTTAATACTATTAACCAAACAAAATGTTAATGTCATGTCAACTGTAGTGACTAGTTCATGTAGACTACCCATCTCAAAAGTGATTAATAGGGCCTACAACTTAAAAATTCCTTTTTATAATGATGATTAACATATACTTTCTCCGTTCTATATTAGTTGCACAATTTGCTTTTTCACACTCCCTAATGTATGAATTGCATCATTAATATCTCTAATTATACATATCAAAAAATTATAAAAACTCAAAATTAATAAACTTTGAGTCGAGACGATTCAAACAAGATCTCATATGACTATGTTTTAACTTTTAGATTACCGACAATATAAAAGTCAATTTGCTTAATGAATAGTATCAAAGTCAACAATGTAGCAAGTAAAAAAGAACAGAGGAAGTACACTATTTCTTTTAAAATGAAGTACAACTTTTTTTAAGGCTATGGCATTGTAGTGAGACCCATCAAACAAGAACTCTTGATATTCGAAGTGAGACGTGTATAATTTAACGAATCGTTTAAATAATAAAAACATGTGTTTTAATGTTTAAAGTGTCAATTTTAACGTTTAAGATGACATTTTAAAAATTATATATACAATTAAAAGTGAATATTTTAAATATCACAAATTTTTAAATAAGACGGTTTCACCATGAAAGCGTTTTTATGGGGCTGGTCCAATGTACACTTATATCTTAAAGTCATGATATCACTTATAATCTAAAAGTCTTAATTAGAGAAATTGACTAATTATATAAGTTCGTATAATAATGAAACAATCTTAAAAACAATTTTTAACTAGAGGCACGCTATCCCCGATATGGATTTTACTATTTTTTTTACAGCCGAAATTTGAAGGGCATCCCGCGCACGTGCAACACACACGCCTATCATTGGGCTGGTCCATCTCCCGTCTCATAATGAGACCGTCTCGGCCAAGTTTTTGTGATTCTTTTAAATGTTATAGTTCTATGAATTTTGCTGTATTTTTGGGCTATGAGCCTATGATCTCACATAAATATGTTTTAAAAATCTTAATCAAATTTCTCTCTCAAAATAGAACATTCTAAATGAGAAGAATATTAGAAAACATTGAGAATATTCTTTAACGATGTCTGTAATAAATTTTAATAATTTATCATATGATGCGTGCATAGTCTAAAGCAACTCCATTTGTGTGAAAACATTGAGTATAGTTTATCATGATTTATATTTATTTTATATTTTTACCTATATATTAAATTTATATTTTTATTTCATCTATATAATTTCTTTAATTTTCTATAAATTAACTTTTCTATTATTTTAACTTATTTTTTTTAATTTTCACTTTATTAGCGCTTGAGACTATTTCTTTTGAAACGAGTATAAAATTAGTGTAAAACAAAGTAAAATAGTCAAAATTTAAGCTTATCACTTGTCAACATCATGCATTGGATAAGGATATAAAAATAATTTGTGGGTGGCGGAGAAATGTACAGATGAAATGAAAAGATAAATTATAAGTGTAATGTGATAAAAATATTAAAATGTGTATGTTATGACCCAAAATAATAGAACAAGATACAAAAAAAGTACCCAAATTTCGAGAGTGTTAGACACGTAGTTTCTTGTTGACTTTTTGGTTAGTTTTTATTTTTTGGATTTTTAGTTGGTTAAAAAGTCAAAATAAGTACTCGAGTAAAAGATTTTTAAGCCAACTATAAAGCTAATTTCTAAAATCAAAAAGTTGCTCAAAACATCTGCTTAGTCTACCTTTTATACTAATAAACAACCAACAATCAATAAATAATTTTACCAAATATCTTCATAAGAACTGATTTACATAACTTGCTCATAACAATTAGTTTTTTTAGCTAATACTTTGTATTGGTCAAACCAGCTAACAACTCTTACGACGGACGGAGGAAGTAATACTACCTTTTTGTTCCCATAAAACTAACATTTAATACTTAGTTTTCCAGATCATCATCATCATTATCCTACCCAGTATATCCCGCTCATAGAAATTAGAGACAAGGTCTAGGAAGGAAAGGACGGCAACAATTCATACCCGTAAAAAACGCTGTCAAAAGAAGCTTAGTCATCCGGCTCGAAAAAGATTAAGATACGTTCAGTGTATATATATGTCTTCAAAAAACCCAATTTAAATGATCAATCCTAGACCTAAATCATAGCCGTGTTTGAGGGAAATATGAGTATTACATTATAGAAGTAACAAAAAAAAAAAGTCTTAATTTTCCAATATTTTCTTGCTAATAATGATGACCTCTTAATAATTTTTAATTAAGCACATTATAAATATAACTAACAAATTATATACAATATCCATCAACTCAACATCATTAACTAATTAATTTCACATTTGTTAACTTAAATAATTCCGATTTAGAAATGAGATTTATGCAACTCTACCTTTTAAATAAACAATAATTTTGGAGCCTAAACGCTTCTAATTAAGTAAACTAAAGGAAAACGAATGTAAATTAATATTTGCAACCCTTTAATTTAAAGGGGCCTACGCAATCAAACATCATACACATGCTCAGATTTACCAGTATTAGCTGAATAGCTCTATTCATTTAATTACACCATAAAAATGTAATTAAGAAAATTGATTTCTTCCATTCTTGAGCTTCATCCAATACCAACATTAGCACTAGCCTACTACTACCACTACCAATACCAGCATTACCATTAATATTAACAATAACATGACAAACATTCTTTTTAATCGAGGTAAGTCTAGAAAATTCCTACAAACAAAAAAAATTAATAATTTTATAAGTAGTCAGAAACAAACTCATCTTTCAACCACTATTTATGCCAACCCATAATTCTCTGATCAACGTTCGAATTGTGAGAAGATGGGGAAGATGAACCCTCATTAAGTTGAACCCTTAGATTATTATTATCATTATTATTATGAATAAACTCACAATTAGTACTTAAACTCCCCAAATGATGATTCATATATAATCCTCTAATTCCACCACAACCTTCATTATAATAATCACTATTATTATTATTATTATAATCATTATTATTATTATTACTAACCTCTCCATAATTCTCCTTTCTCTTCTTCTTAACCTCATGATTAATATCCCTAATAATAAGATTATTATCTTTCTCTTGAAAATAGTAATTATTATTATTATTATTATTATTATTATTATTATTATTATTATTATTATTATTATTATTATTATTATTATTATTATTATTATTATTATTAATACTATCCCATTTTTCTTTGCACACTATCCCACTTTTATCATACCCAAAAAATGACATTTTTGCCCCAATATCTTCCCACAAAACATCCTCTAAAAACCCACATTGTTGAAACCTTGATTCCATACTACTCCGGAGTTGGATAAGCCGTGTGACCTCACTTTCCAACCATTGATTCTCATCATCATCATGATCATGATGATCATTGCTTATCTTTTCTAATGCAGATTTTATCACTAAATCTCGGGCTTCAACCCAAGCCCGTTCATGGGCCCAAAACTTATATTCTTTTTCCATTCTTTCCTTTTCTTGTTTCCTCCATTTTTCTTCCCTTTCTATCCTTTCTTTTTCTCTATTTTCCATCATTTTCATCATTTTTTCAACCCAATTTTCTTGTTTTTCCATTATTTTCCTCATTTGATAATCCAAAAATTCTTTTATTTTATTCTTCCAACTACCCTTTCCTCTTTTTTTCTTCTTTTTTCCTATAATATCATCTAAAGAAGATGTATCATAATTTGATGAATTTGAGAGGCTTACACTTGGAGGACAATTTAAGGGATTGTTTTCAAATGTTCCCAAATTAGTTGGGATTGTTGGGTTTTTGTTAAAAGATGGAATAATTTCAGAAATTTGGTGGGTATTTTCTGAATTATTTAATGGGTTATTTTCTCCAAAAAGTGCATCAAGTTGTTTGAAAAATCTATAGTGTTTTCCATCTTGTCTTCCTGCTTTACCTTCCTTAGTTTTCTTGTAGTATTTGTATAAATTTTCAAACTTTTCCCTGCATTTTTTGCCTGTTCTTTGATATCCATGCTCCTCCAACATTACCCTACAACATTAATTCAATCACCAAATTGATTAAAATTTGCCCGTAAAGTTTGTGTTAGAGTATATAACATATTCTGTGACTTTAACTATCAGCTTAAGTTTTTGGTTGAGTTGGTTCCAGATTTGGTATCAGAGCCAACGTAACAAGAGGTTACGGATTTAAAACTCAACCACCCCTCATTTAAGTGGAATGTTTAGCGCATATGCGCATCCACACTTTTAGCCCAAAGAGTTCTCGTGTGAGGGGACGTGTTAGAATATATAACATATTTAGGGCCCTCAACCATCAGCTTAAGCTTTTGGTTGAGTTGGTTCTTTGACAGAATGGGTCAAACGCTCATATTTGTGAGCAAATAAAACTGTCTTGTCTAGCTGTCGTTTGTATGTGTTATATATTACACAATTTAATATTAACAGAGTTTTTAATCATATAACAATATTGGTTATGGCCTAGGTAGATTCTGGCATAGATTCTCCCCTAAATGCAAAATAGCCATATTTTACATTGTAAGAGTTGAATTATGTCTATTATAAATTAATATATGAGACTGTTTCACGGTAAGATATTCTCTAAATATGAGTTAAATAACCCAATTAATACAATTATTAGAATATGATAAGCATATGGGCTACTTGCATTATTTTGAGGTTGTCTTAGCGAGAGATGGTTTTTCAGTGGCTTTATATCTATTTGTCAAGAATGGAGAAATAACATATGTGTAATTATCTGCAGTGAGATGTGTAGTTTATGATGGAAATAAACACTTAGCAATGTCATTCATAAAAGTATGTAAAAAACCCTAGATTGAATTTTGTGTAAAATTGACTAATAGGCTTCAAAAACTAAAACAAAATTCTTGCTATAAACCGTCTTTAGCATAGACGGATAAATATGGACCAACGCATTTGTTAAATGAGTAAATGGATAGTCATGTCAGCCATTGGGTCGGACTATTGAGAGAGCTGTCTATGCCATAGACGGTCTCTCAGAAGAACTTCTAAGTTAAAAAGAATAGTTAAGAAATATTGGAATTAAATGAACCCATTAGCAATTTTTTTTAATTAGAAGTATTATTAACAAATTCATAGTATAGTAGCTAATCATCTACTTGAATATAATTTTAGGAATGTTGAAAACCCTAGTTTTTTTTAGTGTAAAAAATCGAAAATAAAAATTAAACTAATAGTAATGTTGTTTGATTTCAAAATGATACTCAATAGTATCAAAATTAACTATTTAGGACAACCTTTTGAAAATTCTTTGTCCAAATTAGTAATTATCACTTTCAAATCAAAACACAATTATATTATAAAAACCATTAATTAGTAAATTTATAGAGACAAAGAGAATAATTAGTCGTCTAATTAAGTTGAAAAAATTGAGTATAATATAATAATATAGAAATTAAAGCCAACCTATAGAATTATACTCCGATATATAGTTCTTAATATTGTATTTCAATTAACTCAAAAAAAAATTATTGTATTTCAATTATAATACACTATACTAATAAAAACATTACCCACTTAATCATCTGCAATTCTTATGTATTATGTGAAGTTACACATGAAATTTGTTATAAAGGGTCAATCAGAAACTTAAATTTTTTGGTTTTATTATTTATTAACAAGGTAAGATTATGTACATCTGACCCAAACCCATCTAAAGTGAAAGTTGTTCTAGTGAAGTATAATCATATGTATTTGTTAATAATCCATTTTAGTATAATTTTATGTAAATAAAAAGGATGAAACTCATCATTATCATATTCAGTGTATCCTGCTCATAGAAAACTATGGTCAAGATTTAGGAAGAGAAGAACGACGACAACTCATATTCATAGAGAAGAGTGTGGTCAAAGAGACCCCGACAAAAATTATATAATAAAGTAATGTAAAAGGGTGTAGTTTGAGTATACCTAGCAACTTCATCCCAAAGAGGAGCTTTTTGATTAGCTTCTTTAAACTTATGGTCAAGTTTAGATCTAACTTCTAGAAGAGAAAGAGTTTCTTGTCTTGGCCACCTAACAACACCACCATCACCACCATGGGTATGGGTATGGGTACGAGTACGGGTACGGGTATGGGTATGGGACCCGGACCCACTAGAATTAGGGACAAAATCATCTATGATAATCTTTGTGGAATTATGAAGCAACATATGATGATCTAATCCTAAACCCATGTTCCGGGCCAACACCATGGTTTCATACCCATTTTGTGGTAGTTGATGGGTGGTTTCAACGGCGGAGGGTAAGATCCCACGGTGGTTGTAATGGGTGGATGAGAATAAGTCGGAGGAAGAAGGAGGAAGAAGGGGTGGTTGTAAGTGGGATAGGGTTGTTGGGAGGCTTATAAAGTGGCGTAGATCTGATATGGTGTATTGATCTTCCATTTCCATGGTGGATGAAATTGAAGAAGATAAAATGAGCGAAAATGGCGGATCGTGTTCTTTATAAGATAGGTAGATAAGGGAGAGTGAAGGGAGGATATGGTGGTGGGACTTAAAAGGGAGGAATAGTGGGGAATAGTAACTCTGTCGGTATGAGAAAGCATCATATGACTTAAATATATCAGGTTTTTTTTTTCGAATTCTATGGTGTATTTTTTATGGGCGGGGATAGAAAGTGATATTTTGAGTTTAACTTTAAAGTAATTGATAATATAATTAACTGTATTGGAAAAGTAACTCTGTTAGTGTGAGAAAGCATCATATGACTTAAATATATCAGGGTTTTTTTTTTCGAATTATATGGTGTATTTTTTATGTGCGAGGATAGAAAGTGATATTTTGAGTTTAACTTTAAAGGAATTGATAAAATAAGTGTATCAGAATAGTAACTCTGTTGGTATGAGAAAGCATCATATGACTTAAATATATTAGGGTTTTTTTTTTGAATTATATGGTGCATTTTTTATGGGATAGAAAGTGTTACTTTGAGTTTAACTTTAAAAGAATTGATAAAATAAGTGTATCGGGAAAGTAATTGTGTCGGTATGAGAAAATATCATATGACTTAAATATATCAGTTTTTTATTTTATGGTGTATTTTTATTAGGATAGAAAGTGATACTTTGAGTTTAACTTTAAAAGAATTGATAAAATAACTATATTGAGATAGTAACTCTGTCGGTATGAGAAAACATCATATGACTTAAATATATCAAGTATTTTTTTTGAATTTTATGGTGTATTTTTATTAGGATAGAAAGTGATACTTCGAGTTTAACTTTAAAAGAATTGATGAAATAACCATATCGGGATAGTAACTCTGTCGATATGAGAAAGCAAAGGAGAAGGTTCGCGGAAAACCTTTTCGGGCCTTCTAATCAATATTATTTGTGCAGGATATGTTGGTATTTGAAGTGATTTTATTGCAAGGTTGGCTAGATATCACGAACATATTTCCATGAAACCAACATTAATCTTCTTAAGATAAAATCCTAAAGATTAACTATGATTTAATCAATAAATTAATTGCATTCAGTTCTAGACATAAACACTCTATGTATTCTTTCTCTAATTCCTAAAAATATTCCACTATTTTAACACATACTCCTGTGTAGCAGAGAGAAATTAGTGTTTTAAAAATATAATTCAAAATAAATATTTTTTAAAAAGAACAAAAAATTTATTCAATTTTTATTTTACATACCAAAACTAATAAAGCTAAATGGGATTGGGACTTGGGGAGCATTATTAACAAGAAGTCTCGTTATAACAAAAATTATCGTTAAGAATAGAAACTTTTGTTGATATTTACGAAAATATATTGAGATGAATCTATGAAAATCTCATATGAATATGTTTTTTTTATATAGATCCGTAAAAAATCATAATCAAAATTTGAAAAAATTCGTAAATTCTATTTCAAAAAAACATAGGAAAAAAGGAGGGAGTATAAACTTATGTTAAACAATTAATTTTACCTTTTTTTTTATCTACTATAAACAAATATTTGTATTATTCTAGGAAACACCCCGTTAAATTACTACTCCCTCCAATTCTATTTAGTTGTCACATTTTCTTATCTAGCAAATTCATATTAATTGTCACAAATTTTTTGTCAATTTTTTTACCTAAATACTCCATGTTCACACGACTAATGTCCAAAATACCCCACTTTTAAGTTTTACTACTTACAATATATACTTTTGTCCTACTACCACCTTTACAATTAATATAATCATTTAAAATACCTTAACTTCTCACTTTTTAATGGACTTCACACCATTCTTAATAACTGTGCCTAAACAAATGGGACATTTAAATAGATTTGAAGGGAGTATTATTTACCGCAAATGAAAATTTGGTATTATTATAAAAAAATTAACGAATGAGTGGATGACAAATGGCGTGAAAAAGACGAATAAGTAGAAACAGTAAGTAAGTGGAGAAGTGACGCGTGTACAGTGCTTAGGATCCTGTCTTTTTGACCCGTACACAGACAACTTTTACAAAACGTATATCGGCCATTAACTGCTTCTTAATCCCAAATTATTTCCAACATTAAAAATATTCCATCTAATTTTTTTTAATTGTTCATTTCATTTTTTTAATATTAAAAATGCCTAATATTGCACGTGAGTCTACTACTTTATATGACCCCTCCTATTCTTAATATTAAAAACAATCAATATAACACATGAGTCTACTATTTTAAGTAGTCCCCTCATTTTCTTAATATTTGCGTTCAAACCAAATGGGATAACTAAATTAAATTGGAGGAAGTTAGTGACATTTTATTAGATTCGTCTCAATATAAAAATTATGAATATCAAACTTTTATTTTTTTTATCACATATAGTTAGATTTACTCCATTAAGAATTGAATTATTGCATTAGGCTGATTAAAATATTTTGAATAGAAGAAAGTATTATTTATTACACTTATTAGTCATTTTGCATAATTTTTATTTTTTAAAAAATGTTTATTAATTTTTTTAAACTTGTTTATTTACTCCATATTTTAACACTCAATTTTTTTTAATTTAAATATTCACCTTATTTCTTAAAAACATCGTATTTTATGTTTGATAGTACTTTATGTTTTACACTTTATATGCTATATTTTTCATTTTGTCCGTCTCAGTGAATTTACAATGTTTTTTCTAAATAATGTCACATATTTTTTCTCTAATTCTCATTTATATATTTAATTTATATTTGTCATCTCATCTATTATTCATATTAGTCACTTTTCCATAAATCAAATTTTTTTTACTCATTTTTTCTGAACGTGTTCATATTTTATCCTTGTAACAAATAATACTATTTATCGGACATAAATAATAATTAAAAGAGATATAGGAGTATCTCAAACCCACATTTATGAATTATGATGCCTCCTCTCACTTTCTTTCTTTCTTTCTTTTTTTTTGAAGTGCACTTTCTTTCTTCTTTGATCATCATTATTTAAACTTCTAATTGATCTCATTTAAAGGATTTTTTAAAAATAATCATGACTTTTTCTTCCAAATTATTTTAGAATAGAACCAATAAATTGAAAAGGTCTAATAATTAAGTTCATATAAAGAGCATAAGTTCAAGTACTACTCCCTTTATATTCAAAAAAACTACTCCCTTTGTTCTTTTACGTTTGTCCACCATATTATAACGGATAGTTTCAAATGTTTGTCCACTTTAAAATGCTTTTCATTTTTGAAAGTATTTCTTTTCCCAAATATGCCCTTATAATCCCTCCTATTTTTCCTAAATATACTCTCTCTATATTAATGACAATGATTATTTTTTTTTCTTTATTTTATCTTTAATTTAAATGTCTTTCTCACTTATAATACCAATACAATTTTTTGTGACAGTGAATTTAGTGGCATTAAAAAAATGCCACTAATTCATATTTTTAATTTAATAATTATTGGTATTCATCTAAAGTTTCACCATACAGTGGTTTAACGACACTTTATTTGGTCTTTAATGGCATCATATGTAATTGTTACTATAGTTCGTTGTGACATTTGTGAGAAATGTCACTAGATCCTATGTCGCAAAAAGCTTTTGTGTGATTTTTAATATGCTGTTAAAGGGTCTAACAAATGTCACGAAATCTTCTATAAACACTATTAGCAATTTGAAATAGCGACATTTAAATTAAATATCGCTAAATATATCCCCAAAAAGCAAATTATTTTGTAGTGCGAGACCAAGAGGCCTTTAATAGTCAGTATTAAATAGTGGAAATATCGATAGAAATTTGGTATAATATTGATAAGAAAATCACTTAACAAGTTTATTTCAATGTATTACTAGCATTACGTTCAATATTTCATTACCATGTAAATGAGTAAATGACAGTATATTTCAAAAAACAATACATTTCTTTTTTATTATGACCATTTAATATCAATAACTAAACAGACCAATACAATGTTCATGAAAGATTCAAATAAGTGGAGGTGGGGTGGGGTTAAGATGGTGGAACAAAAAGAATAGAGTAAGAAACAAGAGTACTATATACAAACTGGAGCACCGTTGTATTGGTTAATTGCTAGCAGTACGACGTACGTTTTTACTTTTAAATGCATCAAGCAGGTCTAAACTCTAACAGTCTGTTTTAATTTATAGGTGGTAATAAACGCTGGTAATGAGAATGAAAAATTAGTATAATTTTGGTTGAAAAATCTCTAAATTATCTTATGGCCGTACTTGTCTAACTTCAAGCGTCTCATTTTCTTCATAAAATTCATGCGTGCATTGCCATTGGGAGATGTGATATTATGTGGTATAATGAATATTTGTAAACAATTTTTTTTTTTTGTGATGAAAGTTTCATTACCATGGGAATGATATAGAACTTTTGATGAAATTTTGTACTAAAAATCATTCTCATTACCACCATTTATTACTACTAACCAAACGGACCGTTAATGTAATAGGTTTTCAACTATATCCAATAACGGATTTGCAACATTTCTAATAACCATCACTTTGATACTTCTCTAGCTAGCTCATAATACTTTGGTACTTATTGTTAAGAGCATATGTGCTTAATTAATATTTTGGTCGAGTTGGTTTCTTAATATGATATCAGAAATCAATGTTATAAAAGGTGGCGGGTTCGAATCTCAATCACCCTCATCTAGGGGTTGCTTGGATTGGTTATTGAATTAATTGTGATAAAGGTCGAATAAGAGTGAAATAAAAAAGATGAATAAAAAAAGAGTTTGATTTCCCTCATTTTGAGGTAAAGAATTCTCCCACCTGCCCCTTGGGTAAATTTATACCCCAAAATAAGAAAACTTATTACTATTATTTTCTCCATTTTTCATTATCGTTTAATTCATTATTCCACCTCTCTAACAATCAAATTTTTTTAATCATCTATCTATCAAACATTATTTTCCTAGTTTGACTTTTATACCCCTTAAATATTTGCTCTCAATCCAAGTGACCCCCTAGAGTGAAATATTCAGCGACAAATATGTGAAGAGTCTATGCTACCCAAAGAGCTAGTTCGTGTACATACAAGAGGCGTGTTAAAATATATAACAATGAGACCTCAATTAGAAAATTATATAATTATGAAGATTATGAAAGAAAAACACACTCTGACGCTCTAGTATGTTGGATACTCTAACACGCCCCTATGAGCTAAAAGTGTAGATAATGCAGCACACGCCCTCCTCATATTACTTGGTCTGTGATATCATATCCAAGTTAATGACCAAAACTTATCGCAAATTATATTTTTTTCCAATAAAATTAATACATATATATCTTTAATTTATATTTCAAATATCATCCATATACAAAATAAAATATGTAAACTCATCAATGGAACATATATATGTTTAGGAAACTGGTTCAGAATATGCATCATATCAGCATATGATATACTCCATATGTCTCTGCATATTCCAGTCTGAGTGCATGGCTTGGCCATGCCACTTTTGTAATTGTATCTTCCAACCCTTCTGTAGTAGGGTCCGTCTCAGGTTTTTAGGGGCCCGAGGCGAAAGATTATTTATGTGCACTTTAATTATTGTACACTTAGAAAAGTTCGAACCTTAGAACGAACTGAAAAGTAAAAACTAATTTATACATAGAAAAGTTCGAACCTTGACACTAATTGCAAACTAAAATTTTTGGGATTCTGAGCGTAGGCACGCCTTACCCTTGCTTAGAGCCAGCCCTGCTACTTTGTTTTGTAGCTTGTTTCTAATTAAATGTCTCATTTTTTAATATCGTAATTCAAAATGATGTAAAATAAATGCCATAATATGGCTCTTTAATTTACCATTAATATTAAGTTTATGCTAAATGATGTATACAATATTCTATTTTCTTAATGTTGTATATATACTTTACTACTTTATAATAATCAAAGTAGATAATCAGCATTTTCATACATAATTCAGCTATATTAATTTTGGAAATATATCCAACAAGTACTTGTATTATACTATTGTTTCATTTCCGTTACACGAGAGTCTTTTAAATTAGAAGTATGAAAGCAACACATATCCTTTTTTGTAACGTTAAATATTTCCTTAAACGAGATGAATGAGATTTTAAGTCATAATCTTTTACCAGGTATATATTCGTCAATAAAGGCAAAAAAGAAAACTCTTGGAAAGATCAGTTTTGAGTTAGGAGACTCTTTGACCGCATTCTCCTTTATGTATATGAGTTGCCGTCGTCCTTCCCTCCCCATACTCTGATCATAGTTTCCTATGAGCGGGATACACCGAGTATGATGATGATGATATTGTATAAAAGGTAAATGACCTTCTCGGTATTCCTGACAAGGCAGGGTTTGAGTGAGGGTTTTCTTTTTCTTTGAAAGATGCGGACAAATCATACCCGTACCCCCAAGGAGGGAGCAAAAAGAGATGCACACAGTCAAGAAACTACCCAATTGATACCTGCACCCAGAAACCAAACGTTTTACTCTACATGCAGATACTCTATCCATTAAGCCACAAGCGCTTTTGGTACCAGGCATATATTGTATGAATATATAAAATTAGAGGGGTTCAAAACAAACCCGATGACTCGATAGACACCCGACTTTATAACTCGATTTGACCCGACTTAAAAATGGATCTACAATTATGTAAAAACCAATGTGAACACTAAACCCAATTATGAACCGACCCGAAACACCTGACCCGAAATCAGCCCGATAACATGAATGAACACCTCTATACAAAATGATGAAGATAGTCAAAGAAGATACAAGTATAATAAGAGGTGGGTCTATAGTCTATAAAAAAAGGTGGTCAGACAGATGACAACAAATTAAAAAGCCAAAAGGGAAGGATTCTGATGGCTTGTATTGTAAGAAGTAATTAGTGTTACTTTGTTATTTTCTCAAGTTTTATGTAACTAACTGCCAACCTAATGTTACATCCATGCAATTGCTTATGCTCATTCTCTAACACTCATTTTATATTTTTTTTTATTTTTATAATAATTTAACATTTTTTTAGTCTTATCTATATATTTGAATTAGAGGTACTTATTATTCGGGTAGATTTCAAGTCAAGTATATCGAGCTGGTTCAAATTCGAGTATTGTGTCCTTATTGATTATTACGTTAATGTATACCATGGTCAAATCACCAAATGCGCTTGTGACTCAATGAATAACACATCTGCATGTTGAATAAAAGGTTTAGGTTTTTACTCCTACTGGGCGTAGGTATTAGCTGAGAAGTTTCTTGACTGCGTGCATTCGCTTTATACATATGTTTTTGCACATCTTTCTGGAAAAAACCACACCCAAACCCTGCCTTGTGCGGGATATTGGCCACTGGGAGCATCCTTTACTACCTTTTTGTAAAGTGTAAACCATGGTCAAATTGGTTCGTTTACAAGGTCGGGTAAATATGAGATCATTATAGGTCTGTTTGAACAGTTTTAATTTGAATTCTCTTTTAATTTCACCCAAAAAACCGAATCATTCTGTTTATTTATTATCAAATATTCATTTTCTTCTAAAAATTTAGTTATATTTTTTTATGATATAATTAATTTAAAAGGACAATTATTTTTGTTGTTTTATAGGTAGTAATTATAACGAGTAATGTATTTTACGTAGTTTGTTGGTTTTTAGTGTGTTGTCTGGACGATGTAGTCTTTACTGCACGAGCGGCCCAGAATCCACGCTGATCAGGTGCTGCTACTCTTCTCATATGGACCCTTCTTACTTTATAGCTTGAGGTCTTGACAAATCAATGATCTGATATTTACCGATTTTATAACCCAATTCGACTTGAATTGATTTTAAAATAAATTAGATATTATACAAAAATCAATGTGGACTCAAAGACCTGAAATTAGAGGTGTTTATAACAGACCTGATAGACACCCGACTTTATAACCGAACCCGATTTGATCATCCGACTTAAAAATGAATCTATAATAATGTAAAAACCAATGTGAACACAAAACCCGATTTTGAATCGACCCGAAACGTCTGACCTGAAATCAACCCGATGACCCGAATGAACACCTCTACCTGAAATCAAGCTGATAACCCGAACGAACACTTTTAATTATACTTGTGAGTTGTGACATTTCACTATACGCAATTCAATGCGTGATTTTGATAATATATATCTTAAATTGTCCATAATAAAATTATTAAAAGTTGATATTATATAATAAAAGTTTGCGATTAAACGATTCAAACAATGGACAAACCAATTTAAAAAAAAATAATGGGCAAACCAAAAATGGATGAAAGTGAATAAAAAAAAAGTTGATTTATGAGAAAGTAAAAGAAATATGTGAATAAAAGAAAATTAATAATTCAAATTGCGAGAACTGAAAATATAAATTAAAGAAGGGTCATACATCATGTTCAAATATAGAAATATATCAATTTTTATGAGACTTACAATTATCAAATTTTATTTCTATTAATATACAGAATATGATAATTTTATGGAAAAAAAATTTTGATTTGGAAATTTTTTTATATATAGTGTCAAAAATAATATGGATATAAATGATAATAATGCACAATTATGCCAACCACTATGTCTTTTCCTATGCTTAGAAAAATTCGTTTTTTCTTATTTAATTTTAATAAGAAGATTTAAAAAGTAACAAATAAATAAAAATTGTAAAATTCATAAAAGAGAATATGAAATAAACAGATGAAATCGAAAATATGGATGATTTATGGTTCGTAGATCCAACAATCAAGGCTTTTACATCGATTACTGATATGCATGTTTAGTAGCATGTGTGGGATTGTGACACAACACTAGCTCCAAAATCTAGGGCTCTCATATGGAAAATAAATCAATTAACAAAAAAAAAAAATTAAAATTGAATGAAATTTTTAAAATTTCTCGTTCTATTATATCTGCTATACTTGCCTTATTTAACCATTTTAAATTATTTGCTATATTATTATCTTTGGTAAAACATAACTATATAAAATATCTATTCTGCGGTTCTGCCTCTATTTTTTTCTGAATCATAAGCATACCCATTATCTTTTACGTCTATCTCTTTAAGGGTTATAATATTTCTGAATTCGTGTGCAAATAAACCGAGAAAACATACTAGGTTGTATAACATGCAGCCTGATCAGATATTTGATATCTAATTCAATCCGACTCAGATATCCAAATCCAAAAAATCCAAATTTGTCAAAATGATTTTTTTAATACTATCCAACTAAGCAAAAGGTCGAATATTCAGATACCCGAAATTTCAAAAGTGATATCCAATATCCCGATAATCGGATGTTGAATCGAATAATCAGATTTTCGAAATTTAGATAGCAGTTTAGCTCAGTTTCACTCAGAGCAATCACAATATTTTGAATCGATGGTGGAACTTTTATAAGATGAAAGATAGTGTCGTTTCGAACATTTTAAAGTACAAAACAAAAGATAGAAAGTGGAATTCTACCAATTGATGTATACATTAACTGCATTACTGCAATATGCAAAACTCATTGATTGATCACATATATATCACATATCAAGTGTATTTGTTACCTTTAATTTGATTAATCACATAATTTACTTCCTATACATTCTACCTTTCTTACAACATAAACATTATGGATGACAAAAGAATATCGAAAAGCTTTCGAGTTTCGATCTTCATCTCTTTTGGAAGTTAAGGAATTTGATTCCGTAGGCAAAGATAAAGAAGAAGAATAAGATCCAACCAAGATGTCCAACGACAACGATAGGGAGGAAGTCGTGGTCATAACCCAAGTATTCTTTGAGGTAATCCTTCACGGATTGACTGTTAGCGCCTGGTATTTCCAAAAGTGTGTTCTTATCGCCTACTTGTGAAGTCACGAGGCCGTACAATGTCCAAGAAACTGGTGAAGCCCAAAAGTACCATCTCCACCATATTGGTATTTGCTGCAACAGATACCGGAATAGTTACGTGTTTGTGCATCAATCACATACTATCTAGGTTCCTAACATATCGTTACAAAGGAAAATAACCCCCACGTAAGTACGTGACACAAGGGTAATGTATTGTTTGATAGAGTATAACATATCAAGGAGCTACAATCATTAGATTCAGCATTTTGTTGCGTTGGTTTCTTAATATGGTATCAGAGCTAATGTAGCGAAAGGTATAGTTCAAATTTCATCCACCTATCATTTAATTGGAGTATTTAGAACCAGTGTGAAGAGGGTTTACGTTGCATCCACACTTTTAGTTAAGTTGGTTATTTGACATTGATGTGTTATATCCTTAAGTTACAAATATATCAAATACGTGTCATGTGACACATAAGATAGTACACCATGGACCACGAAAATATAATGACAATCTACCACACATCCCATTACCCCAATGCCGTTAGCTTCAACATAGGCAGGACTAATTGCAGGATCAGATGTACACAACCTTACCCTTGCTTGTGATAACAAAGAGGTTGATCCTTAGTTGCAAACATCATCTGCAATTTCACATAAATAAAAAAGGCACACAATCGGTTGCAAGCCAAAAATAGGGCTTATTCTGAGTTGTAGATAGCATACCGGTCGAGGAATCAAAAAACCGGCGAATAAATTCCACAAGCTGAGAAAGAAGCCCATCAAAATCCCAGCAACTTCATGGCCGGGTGTAAGTGAGACGAGCATCATTCCATACATCGCAAAGTAGATGAAGCAAGCCGTTATGAAGTAGCAAAAATATACGAATTTTCCAATCTCCCACTCAAATCCGATCATGGAATAGAGGATAACAGCGTAAACCAATGTCTGAATCACAGTATAGATCGATTCTATAGCCACCTGTAGAATAGATTGAAGCAGATTTAAGTCGTTTAGAAGAAGTAAAAAAAACATTATCAAAAATTTTGTGTAGCTTTCGGGTTTGGTTACCTGAGCTAAGGCATAGGGTAACGCTGAGTACATCCCTGCTGCTTTTTCGCGGTAGAATACAGTTCTTTCGATGGCAACAACAGCTTGGACAGCTGAAGCGTTGGTTGCTCCAAGGAAAAGTACAGCCGAATACATAGCTCCTAAAAAGTTCATTAGGTCTTGTTCTTTCGATCTGTTTGACAAAGTGATTTATGTAAGATATCGATAGACCAGTGTAACATAATTTGCCAGTTTATTCGCTTTTTTAATTTGCGATTCACTCAAAATGACCCAAAATAGCCTAAAAACGACCATGATTCGCTTTTATTGATTCGCTATTCGCAATCAGATTAGTGAATCATGTGACTGGCGATGGACAAAGATATAACCTTGTATGGCCAAACTTGAAACTATACAAAGATTAAATTCCATAGAACGAAAATAAAAGTCGAAATGAAAAATGGGTCTTGGCGTAGACGAACAACAAGTTTCACTTGAGAATCACAAAGTTAGTTCCTTTTCGTATTAAAATTGCTAGAGAGAGCAACGATCAAAACTTACATTTTATGTCCCTTGTTCCAGAATATAACACCAAAGATAATGCCGATGGCTATGGTCAAAATGAAACGGACAACATTGTATTGTGGATTCCGCCAGTAAGACCAATACTGCTTCCAGAAGCAAGCCCGAAATTGAACATGGAACGGCTGCGAGTATTTAGTTGGAAAGTGGAGATCACTACAGCCAACTGTTGGAGTGCTGAGTTCATTGATCAGATCTTGATTCCTCCTATGTGTCAAAAATAGATTTCTCGGTAAACAAACGAACATTATTCGAGTAATTTTGAATGAGGAACGTGAGTTTATGAACAAAATTGCACATACTGGTAAAGAGAGGAATTAGCGTAATATTCTGCGAAATCCATATTCAATTGAGATTCTGCTTGAGACGTACTAATATCGAGCATCCATGTAGCAGGATTATAACCGTCCTTGATTTTTGGCACTCCAGGAATGGCCTGCAAATTTTAACAGATCAAAAAACAGGACTCGAACAAAGAAAAAACTGTTTTCGGCAATCTCAGTAGAATCCAACATTGGTAACATTTCTCATTACTAGCAAACGTCTAGATTCTAGATGGCATATCTTTCGGCTTTCTGTTTCCTTTCGCACTAACACTATGTTCGGATAACAAAGTCGAAGATAAACAATATTACAATACAATTCTGAGAGCCCCTTCTGATTCAAAGTAGAAGGCTAGAACCCAATATTGATAAACTTTGCATAGGGTTTTTTTTTTCTTCGTCAAAATACGCAAAAGTTCCAAATACTTAACCCTCGAAGTTGTATAAACTTATGCCAAAATACATGGCCTACTTCGGAAAGCCGAAGGTCTTTACTGATACATGGAACTATTTAGAATTTTATGTACGTATTTAAAACACAAAAATCGAAATATAAGAAATGACTTACTTCAAAGTATTCAATTAGTTCATTGGAATGGTCACCAAGGGGACCTGCATATATAACTTGACCTCCTCTCTTCATTAGCAGAAGCTGAAACATATATATTGCGAATTGCGATATTATTCATATGAAGAGAAAAGATTAACAGATTAAAAAAAATGATAATATGGAAAATATATCTTTTTACTTTACCTCATCAAAAGCCTCAAAGATATCTATGCTCGGCTGATGAATGGTGCAGACAACTGTTCGACCAGTGTCGACTGTGTTTCTCACGGTGCGCATGACAATGGCAGCGGCTCTAGCGTCTAGCCCTGATGTAGGCTCATCCATAAAGATAATGGAAGGATTAGCGACTAATTCTACTGCGATTGTCAATCTCTTCCTTTGTTCGGTTGAAAGACCGTGAATGCCAGGAAGGCCAACCAAAGCATCTCTTAGTGGTTTGAGCTCGATCAACTCCATTACTTCTTCGATAAACATCTATCATATAGTTGAATAAAGAGTCATAAGAAACTAAACACGTTCGAGGGATTCAGTAGGAACATAACAATTCAAACCTTTCGTGTGCTAGTGTCGACATCGGAAGAAAGACGAAGCCAGGCCGAGTACATGAGAGACTCATAGACAGTTACATGTGGTGAATGAATATCAGTTTGTTCACAATAACCACTAATACGAGCAAAGGTCGATTGGTTTTTTGGGTACCCAGATATGTTTATGCTGCCTTCGATATAGCCACCGGTCTTTCGTCCAGCCAGGACATCCATTAGTGTGGTCTTTCCCGCACCACTAACACCCACTAGGGCTGTCAATATGCCAGGCCTAAAAGCACCACTGACATCTCGTAGTAGTTGAAGGCGATCCTCGTAACCTTGGGTTTTCATTTCCTGGTGAAGAGCCAAGTCATCAATATTAAAAAGTACAAATTTAACCGTATTATCTACTCCCTCTTCCCCTTAGGATTTGCTCTAACACATACAAAAAGCATTCATTTCGATTTTTATGTTGTAGGAATGCAAAAGGACAAATGGAGTACTTTTAAATAGCCATTCTTTATGTACCGAAAGATTTATAGTTCTTTGGTTTACAATTTCAAAAGGCTATATTAAAACGGGTCATTAAATCATTTGCACTTCTTATTTATTTGACGCGGCAAATAATGTTGCAACCAAGGGTCAATCAAAAAAACCTCCATGGCTCTATGTTATTATGAGGGTAAGATTATGCACACCGGACACCCCCCGCCCCAAAACCAATGTCACATGATTCACTAACTGCCTCGCAAATCACGAATCGAAATAAGAGAATTATGGTCGGTATTAGGCTATTTTTTTAACCATTTTGAGCGAATTGCGAATTCATAAGGCAAACCAACTAGCAAATTATGTTTCACTACCCCAAACCAAGGCTATGCGGGAGCCACTAGCAAATTCGGGTAACAGCAGGTTGTTTTTAACTTATAATCTACTTTTTATTGTGAAGTTATAAGATGTTTTCGGAGGACAGAAAGCTTACAGCGGGCATATCCACATAGTAACTAACATGGCTGAATGCAAGTGAAAGCGGTTGGAAAGGCAAAACCATTCCCTTCCTGGGTGCATCGACATCCGAATTACTGCTCCTTGAATGCAAATTTAGAGCCGTGCTTAAATCTTTAAGTCTCTTCTCCGATGTCTTCTTTTTCTTTTCATCATCATCATCATCCATTACTACAGTTCTCGAATCACTATAAGCTGTAAAAAATATTTTTTAAAGAGATATATCAGCTTCCATCAAGTTCGTAAATCCCAGCACTAAAACGAACTAAGTGGATGCCTTACGATTCAAACACGTCAAGGACAGGATATATAACAGGTTGAAGAGGAGAGAAAACCCCATAAGAGCTCCAATACTGATCCAAAACCATGACTCTTGTTTAAAGAAGCCTCTCGACGCAAGGATGACTTTTCCAACGGTAGGTTCATCGATTCTGGGGTCTGTATTAGGCTGCATTAGTATATAGCATCATAAATATTCGTAATAACAAACATGACTACAATATAAACATGAATATCGAAAAAAATTTAGGGTCAAATGAGAGGCGGAAAGAGAATAGAATTACAGTGCTCCATCGTTGATCAAGAAACTCGTTAATGACTAGAGCATTTTGTCCGTACATCATTGGTGAAAGGTAATAACCCCAAATCATCCATGGACCAATATCATCTATACAAATTCAAAACAATAAGAGGTAATTAGAAAATGTTTAAGCACAAGATACAAAAGGTTGAAATCTTCAAATTATGTCGGGAGGTAAATAAACAAACCTTTTGCGATGATAAAACCACCGAGGACAAAGACTATCAACAATGCGAAAATACCAACATTGTTAGCAACCACAATGGTTCTTCCTGCAGCTCCAAGGAACCGAAAGAGGGATAACGCCATATTGTGAATTGAGAAGTACGCAAGTAACTGACAGAAAAACCTGATTGAAAGGAAAGTTTATTGAGATAAGAATAGGTGCAATAGTTAATAAAATGTTCGCAATTTCAGTAATGTGTATACTTTCAAGACGTCCATCATCTATGTTACTCGGACTCTTCATTTTGCTTCACGTACCCGTGTCCAATCCTTGATTGCTCGGACATTGGTATGGCACTTAGACACTTCATTTAAGGCGTAAAATTGAATATTTAGATGTATCCGACACTTGGACGCATACCAGTATCCTACATCAGTACCCGAGTCCAAGTAACATGGTCTATCATAACATTGAAAAACCGAATGCCAGTCTCACCTGCTTGCAGCTGGAGCAAAACCAACAGTGTAGTATGTTAGAATAGTCCATATTGCTGATTCCATGAACGATAGCGGAATCCTTAGAACCCAAACGGGTAGTGCATAAGCCCAAGCAGGGTAGAACAAAAAGTCCCTCTGTTTGTAGAACATCGGAAGGCGAACAACAGTCATGGAGAGTTCAGCAAAACCATTAAACATAATATTTATGAGACTGAAAAATAAGGCCCCCAAGTATTTTCCACCATCAGTTACTGATTTATGATGCATCGTGGTTCTCAGAAATACGGTCATTGTAATTAATGACATAATGGTTATTTGTGTCGTCTTAAAAATGTATACAAAAGAGCTCCGCTTCATTAACAACCATTCCCTCCAAAAACATGCCTTAAATAGCTCCCACTTGGAAATACCATATTTTTGTTTCACCAAAGCCGCTGGGTGAGCTTTGAATTTATCAAAAGGAATAACAAGATCGGATGCTAGCTTTTGTCCCGTTTGGAAAGATTGGAACCCCCGAGTGAAATCAGAAACCGAAACGTAGCTATAAGGTTGATCCTTCCTATACCAGTACTGTTCTTGATCTTTCTTAGAAGTAACCTCTTGGAGAAAATCGGCTATTCCTTTCCTCTCGGGACATTTAAACCCCATAAATTCAAAAAATTCAACGACCTCTTCACGTGGACCTTGATAAACAATCTTGCCTTCCGAGAGAAGGATAACATCGTCAAAGAGTTCATACGTCTCAGGAGCTGGCTGTAAGAGCGAGACAATCATTGTTACGTCCATTATGTGAACCATCTGCCTCATATACTTGCATATCTGGAAGGTGGTTGAACTATCCAACCCTGTCGAGATTTCGTCCATTAATAGGACTTTCGCCGGACCAACCAACATTTCACCTGAATTACGACAAAAATAACTAAATATCACCAAAAACAAAAGAATAGAAAGTTTTTTTCGAATTCATTAAAATGAGCTAATGCAAGGGAAATACCGGTAGTTACACGTTTCTTTTGGCCACCGGAGATACCCCTAGCCATTTCATTGCCAACTATGATATCAGCGCATATATCCAAGCCAAGTATCTATCGAAATTTAACTATGTTAGTTCTTCCTTCCTTGGTTATGATTCGGCAAAATAATAACCCATTTTGTACATTACAAACCTTGAGAACATAATCCGTGACCAGACTAGCTTCTTGGCCTGGCATTGCCGTGGCCTTCATGAAGGCGTCAATCTCAGGATCTGGCTTAATCCCTGCTTGTTTCTCTCTTCTAGAGAGCTCCGCCAACAACTCATAACGAGTTCCAACCCCTAAACATCGTCCTGAAAAATCTAGTGTCTCTCTTACAGTCATTTCTCCGTTATGAAGATCATTTTGACTAATGTACGCACATGTTCTCTGGGGAACAAATTCTGTCAACTCATGGCCGCAATATGTTATCTTCCCACTGACCTGTTTATTTACAATCAACAAGGACACATTAAGCTTTCTCTACTGCTTATATTCAGTTTTCTCGTAAGAGATGGTAATTTGCGGTCTATAAAAGGAACAGGAAAACTACAATACGCTAAAAAGCCGCTGAATTATAAACTAGTTCAAATGAAATATACGAAGTACAATGCGATCTCAAAGCTTAAATATTTATGTATTCTAGCAATTTATTAATAAATAAGCAAAATAGACGTAGTTTTTCTGATAAATAGTGCTTCAATATAAAGATTACCTTCAAGTCTTTATCCAACTTTCCTGCAAGTGCCAGTAACAATGTTGTTTTTCCTGCACCTGGAGGCCCCAAAAGTAATGTCATCCTGACATTGAACATATCACTTAACAGCGGAGTGGTAATTGTTCAATAACAATTTATTTATTACACATTCCTTCAAATATGTGTGCATATATATATATATATATATATACAAACACGCACGCACAATATGCACTGCTGATCCGCTTGCTGATCAACATACATGAAACTTGATGTTCTTTTTCTGCGAACACAAGATTTCTTCGACAAAGTAATTTAGACATGAAACAAAATGGTTTATAAAACCATGAATTTCGCTTGGGTATTAGCACTAACTTCATCAATTTTCAATGAGATTTAGAATGATAAATAAATCAAGGTGAACTACATATTAGAAATCCCCCTCTCAGGCTCTCACATAGTAAACATTATACTGTGTCTTACGCCTCATTTTCAAGTTGCGAAGCTAATCGACACTCTACTACGAGTATTCATTACAAACACTCTCACTTACTTGTGAGAAATATTACAAGTATAAAATAGACCATTGAAATACAACATGCTCAGTTGCTCACTTCGTCCCCAAGAGTATAACTTTTACCAATCAAAAAGCTATCACATAAAAAGGGTACATAGAAAAACATAGGACTATGCAAAAAAAATCGACTCGACTCATCATCAAATTTCACTCCTCTTAACTAAAAAAACCCAATCCGAACAAGATGAAAGCAAACCTAATTCACACCTCTAACAACACCTAGTTGCACCCTAACTACTTAAATTCCTAGCTTCACCCCTCATTCTAAAACAATTTTGATTGATGCAAGTGATTAAAGTGAGTGTAGTATGTATTTTTAGATTGTACTTTTATGTCCAATGTTATGACTTTTCATACATACCAAATATTGATTGGACGAGCTTTTATGATTATCCAAAGCATTGTTGTGATCTAAGACTGATGCCCCTACCTTAACAATACTAGCTCTAAGCATCAATTACATTCTTAATCAACATCATTATAGCTTTGATGTTTAGTATTTCCTAATGGAGCATATTGACCCGTGTCACATAATTCGTTAATCTCCTAATCAACGTCATTATAGCTTTGATGTTTAATATTCCTATGACCAGTGTCACATAATTCGTCAAAATTGAAAAAAGCGAATTATGGTCGGTTTTGGGTTGTTCTTGGGCAAATTTGAGTGAAAAGCAAAATTTGAATTTGCTAGCGAATTACGTTACACTGATATTAATTAATGATCAATGAGACCATATATCCGTTCAACCCAATTGATTGGAACAAAAGATAATGTCATGATCCCTATGTTAATCATACATGATCACAAGAAAAGGAGAACACTATTTGCATCATTATTGGTTCCTTTAAATTTGCTCCATAATCCAGATCAAAGTTAGAGTTTTTCATATTGTGCACAAATTCTTAGAGATAATGGGTGTAATTATTCCAAATACCCTTCAGTTAAATTATAAAAAACAGTCCAAAAAATGCTAAATATTAAGCACATTTAGCAGGATAATAGAAATCAAACCCAGAAAAAAGATGCAATTTTAGTAAGATTTCAATACCTGGAAGGCTTCACAATTCCACTGACATCTTGGAGTATTTTGAGGGTTTTCTTCTTTGATGGGGTTAATCCCACTAACCCTAAAATTGCCTGCCATTGTTGAACCAAAATCACTTTCAAAAATAGAGAATTTCATGAATTTTCAGGCTACTCACTGAACAAAAGCTCAGAAATTCAATCCCTAGTTTGAGATTATTTGGGCAATGATCAATTTCATCAATTTAGTGAGGGAATTGGTATTCAAATGGGTAAATAAGTTTAAATCATTTTTTAGTCATTTGGGTATAAGAGGTTGGAATTTTGCCCTAAACGTAAATGGTGAATTAAATATTTGAGAGCATAAAAATAGTTTAGAGTAAATTATAAATACAAAAATCAACACTTAAAGATAAAAACGTCAAAATGGTAAATTAAATGGAAATCGACAACAATTTAATGAAAGATGCTACGACACTTAGATAAGGCGTAAATTAGATGCTACCATGTGGAAAAATCTTATAAAAGTGCTAACACTGGCATTTTATGAAAATTCTACCATGTGGAATTTTCCATTATTTTAAAATAGAAAAATGAGTTTATTTTCAAGAACCGAGCAATAGAGTATATTATCAATTCAAACTTTCTTAATTTATATTATTTTCGCGAACTTTCTTAATTTAGGAAGTGGGCAACTTTTTACATTCAAACTCTCTTTAAACTTTGTCATATTTTTTTTGTTGGGTAATAATCTCATCAGTCATCACTTTCTTAAATTCTCATCTACACATCTTCTCATATTTCTAATTTTATCCACACAATTTAATTATCTACAGTATTTTTATGATATAACGTGTCGTGAAATATCATATAGTTGTAATCTCGAAGAAACAGAGAGAGTAATGATCAAATATTTTAAAATTTTGGTGTAAAAAAATAAAAAAAAATAAAAAAAAATACCTCAATAGAGTTGATGGTAGAATTAAGCAAGGTTGGCAAAGCTCTATTACCCACATGCACATCTCCTTCCACAGATAGATGCTCGTATCTTACTTCAATTGTTGGTATATCAAGTCCCACTCTATATTATTCACCCATTTTATTTTTTATATATTTAATAATAATATAATCAAATCAAATCAAATCAAATCTCAGTTAACATAATACGATTAACCTATAATCAATGCAAAATTTTTTTATTTCAAAATCGGCTTACCAGAAAATAGTATTAATTTGAGTTTAATATTGCAATTATTTTAATTTAACCATGTATTGTAAAAATAAAAATTCAATCAATTATTCTCGTAAGAAACAGTTTCTTGGTGAGACAACTTCAAACAAAAGCTTATATTCCCAAAATATAAATTAGATGAAATTTGTAACTCATATGTAAGACTCGTCTCTTAATAAGAACGTATCATACAATTTGCTTGGAAATATTAAAAGGTCTTAAAGCTTATGAAATAACGTAACATAACTTCTGTTGATCAGCGTTTTCTATATAAATAAAAAAAATTTAAAGTTGTTTTAGCTATTTAATAAAATTAATTTAGATAACAAATGCGAGACAAAATTACTAAAGATTAAAAAGAACCAAAAGATAATTCATGGATTCTTCTGAATTTGCTACATTATACTTAAAAAACTTTTGAAAATGACTTTAATCACTAGACTAAATTTAACAAGACTGACAAATAAAATTAAGGTAATAACAAACAGTCAAAGATTAAATTAAATAAATATTGATGAATCAGAAATAATCTAATTAATCACACTTTACTAAAAAAAATCACATATTTTGATCAAATGTTACAAATTTTATTATATATAAAATTAAATAATTAATAATAATAATAATAATAATAATAATAATAATAATAATAATAATAATAACAATAACAATAATAAACTTACTTATCAATCCTGTCCCTTAATCTTCTAAGAAAATTTTCGTTATCTTCATCAACAACTTTCAAAATTGCTTCCACTAAAATTTTTCTATCTTGTCTTCCCATTTTATGAATATCAATTTCGTTTTCCACCATTTTTCCATCTTCATTTACTCTTCTTAATACTCCTTTTCTTAATCTTTCAAATGTCGGCAATCGTTCAATTGCTGCCCATTTTAGCTCTTCTTCCTCCTTCGCCTCCTCTTCCCATCTCCGGCTGCTGAACACGTCAGCATGACCGGTTGATATAACGTCCCGGAAACTTGGGGCGGGCGGGCCAGGCCAACTTCTTCTGCTGCTATTGCCCGCGCTCCCCAAGTCATCCGGGCCCATCAAAAAGAAAAATAAAATAAAAAAATGAAAGTATTGATTGAATAAAAGTGGTATAAAAAGTAGTATTTGAAAGTTATATATACATGGAATGTATATATGAAACGGCTACGTACAAAGTATATTTGGTTAGAGAAACCTTTCTTAAGATGATGGAAAAGGGAAAAATAACATTGGAGAAGTATTTATAGTGTACTAGCTACTTATTCTTATACTCTTGAGTCTTTTGTACTATTGAATATTATATATAATATTATTATATTATTATCTTATGTGGTTTCGCTGTAAAACGCGTTTTATACATTAGTTGAATAGTATAACTAATATAATTATCAGCAGATATGTTTCTTATTTTGAGGTTGTTTCACCGAAAGACAATCTCTCACAAGAGTAGTTCTTGAGACTTACTACTATATTCCAGTAGATTAGTATTTTTGATTTTGACACAGAGACTAAGAAATTGAGTTTAACAATAGTGAAAAATTGAAAATAAGAGAGAAAAAAAAATTGAAATAGTGGAGAATTTAGAAGTATTTAATATATTAACATTATCACTTTATAATTTTTTTTGTTATAAAAATACTCAATTTAATTTGACGTTTTAGGTTTTTTGTATATACTCCCTCGATCTCATATAAAATGACCGCTTAATAATGATAAATATGAAAATAGTATCATTTATGTTATTTTTTTTCCATACGTATCATATTAAATTATTTTATATTTCATACAATTAGAAATATATAAGAACTATTTTGAAATTCCTACAAATAGAGTATGTTTTAATCAACTCATAATTGACAAATTAACAAAAATAAAAGAAGATATATAAATTCATGTTTCTAGGAAGGGCTGAAAATGAACTGGCTAATTTTCAAGGCATGGAATCTACAGCAATGCGTACATTGATTAATTAATTAATTAATTAATTAATTAATTAATTAATATAATAATTAATTAAGTTTGAAGAAAGAGATGAAATGGTGTAGTTTCCCAAAAGAAAGAGAACATTATCTAATTATGGAAATAAGATGATCATGTGCTTATGATTGCCATTTTGCCAACTTGTATTAACATAACATTATTAATTATTAATAATAATGTCTAAATCCGTTTTATGTTGAAATTCTAATAGCAAATTATTATCATACAATTTACTAAATTATATAAAAAGACTAAACAAGAAATTTTTAATTAACCTTAATAACATTGATTCATTATATTTCATTGTTATAATACACAAATTCTTACTTGAGACCGTCTTTACAAGAGACGCGTCTCAAATAGGCCGGACCCATCATAACTTAGAAAAAAAAACTTAAAAAAAACGTGCGTTGTATAATCTTATTTGGAGTTGATGTTATAACCTATTGAAGTTGGTATTATCTCTTGTAAGTAAAAATTATAACTAAATAGACTGGACCCATTATAACGCGTCTCAAATCCTATTCACTTACAAATAGGCCGCCGGACCCATTATAACGCGTCTGAAATAGGTCGAACCTATTATAACTAAATCACTAATACGTTGAAATTTGGACGTATAAACTAATACCTCAGATCATTTCTGTTTTTTTTTTTTTTTGAAGTTTTACCTCAGATTATTTCTCTGTCTCTTTGTATATTGTCAATTAGTATTTGGACGTATCAATAGAATTAAAAGTGCGAAAATATGTATAAATAAGAATCGAAAATAATAAAAATATTTTCAAAATAAAAATAATAAAAGTAAAAAAAAAAGATAGAGTTTACTAATATAGAGTTAAAGGGTATCCCACAAACAAAGGAGCACTTTCGGGATTTGAAGCAACCGACCAACTGCAATATTATCTTTCAAAATCTGGATTTTGATTTTGTTCTTTTCTTACATTTTCATTTTTCAACCTTTTTTTTATTTCTTTTTTCCGTATGTTTTTGGATCCGTGTGCGGTGGGATTTCTCTAATCTCTATTTTCAAAAAAAAAATCTTTTAATTAATAAAAAAAAAAGGATCTTTTAATCTTCAAACAAGAGGATTTTTTACATTTATATTATACTAGATAATCTCCGTGCGATGCACAACTTTAATAAAATTTTTGACATATTTGTATAAATATATAATACAAAAATGTATGGCTATATGTTTTAACCATATCAAAATATTTATACTTATTTAAAACATAATAAAGATTTTATAAAATAACTTGAAAAAAATAAAATAAAATATACTTCTATGACTTCCTAATAGAGAAGGTCTTAGTAAATAGGAGTAACAGTTATTTATGAAGTTATCAAATTACCCTTATGTGGTAGGATTTGATAAGGGTGAGAGTTTTGTTATTTTCTTTATCTTTTTTGGTTTTTTTTTATTTAATTGTTATTTTTTTGTGGTGATTAATTAATTATGTTTTTCCTAATCAATCACCGTGATTAATTAATCAAGAGTATTAATTAATTAGCTTAATATCAGTGACAAGAAATAAATATGTACTCCCTCCAGTTTAGCACTAAGGTCTTAATTCAATATTACGTCAGTTTACAACTAATGTCTCATTTTCTCTTTATTAATGGTTTTTTTTCTCATTTTAACCTTACTAAAGTCTCTCCTAGTGTTTATTTTTGGTTTATTTTTGCCTAATTATATCTACTCACTACTCTTTTAATGGTCTCCATAACCTTTCTTAATATTTCTGCAAAATTTATTATAGACAGAACAAAAGGCGGTCTGAATCAGACACAAGCCTAACTCAACTTTTGAATTTTTCACTTTCACCATATTAGAAATTTTTAGCCTCTTAACTAGGAATAGAAGTAATTAAAGGCCTCATAACTATATTTTAAGTGTTTGGCTTCAGCATTAACTATTTGGCCATAGTTATTGTATGAATAATAATAGATGGAAGTATTAAATAGTTTAGTTGAAATTATTTAAGGAAGGTATACATGGTATTCTCTTTGTTTTTATTTAATAATATTCTCATCCTTCATTTTAGGCAGCATTATTTGCTGTTTCTCAACAATTTTTCTGTTTATATCATATTTTTGAAATAATTAGCCTTAGTCATTTTACTTTTAATATTTTTGATGTATATGGTCCGTACCTATTTTTTTCACTGACTTTATATTAATATTTTTATAATGCCTATATGGTCACGATTTATTTTTTCTGAAGTATATTTTAATATTTATATGTTCTTCACTTTTTCTAGTCCATTAATTTTAGTATTCTATTAAATGATATTTTCACTCTCTGAATAATTCAATTTTTCTCAATTTACATAAACTTTTTTATAATAATATCAAATAGCTAGTATAAAATAAAATTTAGATTCACCCCTTCTAAACCTTGTACCGTTGTACACTTGTACTTGTACAATGTAAGACACGTCTTATACATAATTAAATAACTCAATTTATATAAAAATTGAAAAATATATATTTTATTTTTAAACCGTTTCATATTAAAATGTTTTCTCAAAAGAGTAGAAGTTATCATTTTCGGTTATCTAAGAAGTATTTATTTTGTGACAAATTCTTTATTATAAGACCATCTCATAATGATAGTGAGACAGTTTAATATGGACTGATCCAAAAACTAAAAGTGTTAGTTATCTTTTTAGTTTCATTATTTTTTGTTTAAAATTATTCTAGCAGTTTATTATTTTGGGTTGCTTGTTCATCTCACGATAAAACGGTCTCATACAAGACTTGCTGTTTATTTATTATGTCATGGGTGACGAAATAATATCAAAAAAACAATGACAAATTAAAAATGTAAAAGAGGCATGCATGATCTAATCTTTGGACGATGCTGCTGTTGAATGTGAAAGCTGGCGACCTTAGTGTAGTAATCTTTACTTTTTGCTCCACTTTATATTCAATAGTTGTTGAATAAGAAAAAAATATAAGTTGCTTAAATATATAGATCATCATTATCATATTCAGTGTATTCCGCTCATAGACAAACTATGGTTAGGGTCTGGGGAGGGAAGATAGACGACGGCGGCAACTCATACCCATATAGG
Source organism: Amaranthus palmeri (assembly GCA_019776075.1). Taxonomy (NCBI): domain Eukaryota; kingdom Viridiplantae; phylum Streptophyta; class Magnoliopsida; order Caryophyllales; family Amaranthaceae; genus Amaranthus; species Amaranthus palmeri. The sequence goes on along the minus strand of JAAKBH010000271.1, from coordinate 1,189,545 downwards.
AGAGTGTGGTCAAGAGTCCCCCGGCTCAAAACGGTCTTCATAGAGAGACACCTGCAACTATCTGAAAGCCTGCTTAAATATATAGATAAGATTTGAAAATAAGATAAATTTGTTATTGATAAGATTAAAAGATATAAAATTAATTTCAAATAAAGAAAAATAGTGAAAAAGAAGTAAGCTAAAATAAAATAAAAAGAGGTGCAAAATCATATCGACACTAGAATATACGATAATAATAAGGTATATTATTGCTTGCAAATTAGGAGTAAATAATTGCTTAATGAGTAAGTACTTCATTTATTTCAATTTGTTGATTATACCTTAAACAAAAAATTCTATAAAATTGATTAAATTGTAACCAATAAACTGAAATCGAGAGTAATATATTAAAATAATGGATTGAGATTGAAAAAAAAAATTTTTTTTTTTTGCTATGCGTTGACCCATAACATTTATGAAGCCAAATTGAAGGGGTTAGGTTTGATAACATATAATTTTAAAATAGGATTGTCTTTAAATATTATAAAAAGATATGGCTATGAAGATTTGGGTTGGCCCTTCTATGTAAGCAATGAGTTCAAATTTTATTAATAAATAAGTTGATTATATCAATGAGTGATTTGTCTTAACATTTTTTGTTTGATATATGTGTTAGTTTATACTTTTTTTTTTGTCAAGGCAAAGCAATTTTAAAAGGTCAAAATAATTTGGTGCCTTTTTTTTTAAATCATACTAATTTTCTTGAACAATTTCATCATTATCATCATCAATCTAATATACTGCTCGAAAACAGAGTTTGGGTGAGGGAGTGTGACGCCCTGCATAGTGAGGAATTGATTAGTATATAATATTGTTGCTTGGAGATAAAAACTATATGCAAAAGAAATACAATAGCTAAAATCAAGATGGAATAACATAAAAAATCGAATGAGTAAAAAGAAGAAATACTATTTTGATTCATTTCTTTTATAAATCATATTATTTTTCTTAAATAATTCGATTGTGCAAAAATATATTGTCCACTAATATATAATTACCTTTTATATATGATTATAAAATTATCTTTTTATTACTAAAATACATTCCTTTGTTAAAAAATACTTGCTAAAATACGTTAATTATTTCAAAAACTACATACTAGCTAAATATCATTTGTTTGACAAAAATTACATTTTTTAAAATAATTTTTGACAAATTTTCCATAAAAATATACATTACATTCATATGATTTTAATCTCATTTGACCTTATAAAAATTCACAATAATATTTTTATATAATAGAATCCATCCCTTGAAGGTATATTATGACTTAATTATGAGAGACAATTTTCATTATTTTCTGTCGTGAACCTTTGTTACAACCCCATATGTGGGACACCCTAAATGATTTTTAATGATTTGATTTTATATTCGGTCATTCTAAATTTTTAAAAGTTCTTCCCGTTTAAAATTTTTCTAATTTAATAACCAATAGAATTTAAGAAAATTATTACACTTACACTATAATCTATAGAAATTAATTTACATGTTAATTCCTAATGTATTTACTTTACATACACACAATAAAATTTAATGATATTATTACACCTACACTTTAATCAATAAAATCTTTATTTTTTATATTATTTTACTCAATTCTCATAATATCTATTTTGTAATTATAATTTATCTTGATTTCTTTCCAGATTCCAAATGGAAAGATAAAAAAACGAAGGGAGTACTAAAATTGTAAATTTTTTTACTTCATAAGTATAATCAAGTATAACAATCGAAAAATACTTGTTAATTATAGATTATACATACTAAAACAGTATAGAACAAGACAATACAAAATTTATACTAAAGGTTTACTCCCTCCGTCCGGATGAATTAATAGCATAGAGAAAATGGATGAGAATTAAGAAAGTGATAATAAATGAAGAAAGAGAATGAATTGTGTAGATGAAATTAAAGGAGAGTTAAAATGTATGGATGAGATTAAAAAGAAAGTGGTGGGCCATAGTCCAAAAATAAAAATATTGCAATTTGAATGGGACGGACAAAATTAAAAAATGCTGCAAATTATAAGGAACCGAGTAAGTACTTATATTGATGTAGTGGTATGTATAGTTAGTGGTTGCTAGGGAGGTTCCATGAATCTCAGTGGACAGACTGTACGGATGCAACACCCCGAAATTTTAGGGATCCTCCACAAGATTTGTCATTTTTCACCCTTAATCATTATCATAATATTTTTTTATATTTTTATATTTTATTTTATATTTTCATATACGTATTTTATAGTATGAGCCCTATGAGGTAATATAAGATACTATTAACAGGTGTATAACAAGAGTAATATTGCCGTATCTTCATTTGCAACACTCGGGTTCGGCCCTAGATTTTTAGGGGTCTTGAGCGAAAGATTATTTATAAGCCCCTAAACTATTGTATACATACAAAAATTTCGATTCTTAGTTTTAATTGAAAACTAATATTTTTGGGGCACTGGCAACACCTTACACATAACATTTAAGACTATGAATATCGTTTTTCAAATAAATATACGAGCAAATAATTAAAAAAAAAAAAAACAGACTCTTAAATGAAGATCACCATCACCCATGTAGTTTTCTTAAAATAGACTAGAAAATGTACTTTTATTGATCAGAAATCCTTAAATGAAGATGAGCTGCATACAGTATTGGAGCACATGATATTACTATTTGGCTTGCAAGTGAAATATTAGGGTCTCAAAAATACATAAAATAAGATGATTTATAAATTATTATTGTCAAAAAAAAAAATGGTACAAAATGATCTCCATGGGCATTACTAGATGAGAAATTTCTAACAATAGTACTGTATACAGTAGTATGTCCTTGGTCCTTATTTGTATTTATGTATATCATCGTACCCAGTGTATCCCGTCCATAGAAAACCATGATCAGAGTCTGGAGAAGGAAGGAAGACGACAACCTATACTCAGAATATTTGTGTATATGTAGAGATGTGCTTATATGTAGGACTCGGATCGACCGACACTCGCATCTTGATCCAAATACAGCTCTGGACCGCATCGTCAGCTAACCAAAAACCAAGCGAAGACGTACATTTAAGTATAGCTACGTGATTCTCTCTTTCACGACTGTCCTTTGGAGTCTCGTGCTGTTCCACTCGAGTACTAGAGTCTCGTTGTGCACTGGCCTTTTCTGAGCCTTTATGTACTGGAGGTCTAGGGTGCATTTCCGGAGCTTGCATTTTGAGATCTTCACACTGCTAAGTGAATACTTGTTCGTAAACTACATCAAACAAAAAGAAGTCGCATGAAATCCCAACCTCTCTAACATTTGATTAAAAAGAGAGGAAATTTAACAAAGTCAAATCCTTAATCCGAACAATGAGGAGACGGTTTTATGAACCAAAAAAGGGGAAAAAAAAGAGTCGAAACAGCGTTCAGGCATCACAATTCAGAACGAACAAACTGCATTTTTTTTGGCCAACAAAACAGTAGTTTTACTTGATCGAGTGAATTGTACGTGAGGCAGAAGTCACAACACTAAAGAGAGCACAGAAAAGAATGTAAATCTTTTATATAGATCACAGAAACAGAAGTATCAGACTCTAAATCTCAAATCAGACACGAGTAGAAATCGGAGGATCTGATGCGCATTAACATCCTGAAACTAAGTTTTGTAAGCTGTTTTAGAGAATCATGTTGGGTAATATGGGAGGATTCGATAAGCAATACAGCCTAAATTTATGTTTCGAAAGCTATCTTAGCGTCATATTATGTCGTAATGGAGGATCAAAGAGTCTGACATGTGACACTTGAAGCGAGTAGGAATATCAGAGTTACATAGCATACTAGACGGCTAGACCGTTTCTGGCTTTAGGGAAGACAAGATCCAAAACTTTAGTGCTCATGACAATGGCCTAGAGTGGTACAACTCAACAAAAATCCTCTGGAGATCCATAGAAAGTACATACATCAAGTCGAGATTTAAACCAGGAAATATAGCCACGGTTAATGAAAAACATAAAAAAAGAAAAACAAATTTACGCCTACGTAACTATAGAACAGTATCCAGTATATCGAAGAGGGGAAATTAATTCATTTAACAGGAGGATTCTTTCTAAACTGATTGCTAAACGCTAACTAATTTGATCAGTCTTGCAGAGCACATATTCAGAATGGCTAACAGATACATTTTATGTTGTAATGTGGAAAACGTATGAAGTAGTCTAATAACAAGACTACAACTAGCCAATTAGGTAAGGGAGTCGAGATTTCCGGTATTCAATTCATATTGCAAAACTTATCACGTCTAGCAGAATACTGTTTAGACAAAAACAGAGAAACGGGGTTGGCCACTCACATTTGGTAAGTCGAAGTCACCTTCGCTTGCATCACACCAATCTAATGATATACTTCGAAGCATTGGCAGCTGTTTCAACCAAAAATAATGATAATAATGACTCCGATTTTAAAATAATTATTTCCTGCAGGGAAATTTGAGAAACATTACAGGGCTCTAACAGTAAATAAATGAACTCACTCTTGAGGCAGCTTCGAGTACAAAGCTCTTCCGGATTCCAGGGCCCTGAAACAGTTCATAGAACAATTTTCTTTCAGCAGAATATTTTTCATGTAACTTCCACAAAGTCTTTTATCCTAACATGTTTCTCAAATTGTGTATGAAAAATTAATAGCAGCCCACGAAGAACATTCAAAACTAGATCATAACAGAATGTAAATTGAAAGAAACCTAACCTATGTAGAAAAGAAAATGTGAAGCAGACTTTCACACTAAAAAGGCAAATCAAAATAACGGTACTTATCTACAAAAACAAGGGACATTAGGAGATACTAATGATAGAGATTGAACGAAATCTTACATTGTGGCGGAGCAGGAGGTCTTCCAAAGCCTTTAAGTCAAAAAGATGATTAGTCCCATTAGCTGTCACGGCTCCACAGTCCTAATTTATGTTAGACGCAATGTCAGCCACTAAAATCATGAATTAGGGACAAGCGGATTCTGATGTAGCCTCGGGCAGCAGTAATATATCAGAAGGGAAGAATAAAGTAATTTTTAAAAAGGAAAATATGAAAGAATGCCCCAGTAATTATAAGAACTGTAGCTTCAGCACCTCACTACACAAGCAGTCAGAGTTTTTCTTTTAACTAGAAGAATTACCACAAGATTATGGAAAAAAAATATCAAGTAAAAAAATTTCTTTAACAAAAAACCTCCAAGTTGGGCCAATATATCAGTCTGATGGAGGTAGTGCTTCTATTTATATCCTCACCGAGACCATCGCACAGGTAGTTAACATTAATTATAGTGAACATTAATTTTATAAAATTCCTAAACACCAACAAAGGTTTTTCAACAAAAAGTATCCTAAACAAGATGTAAAATATGTAATTAACGCAAATTAGTACTCAACTCTACATGTTTATTTTGCGGTGATCTACGCAAAATGGTGGCAAGAAGATGGAACAATGTTTAGAAAAGTTCAGTTTTAATTTGTTCATTTGGTAAGCTATAAAAGATATTCCAGTAGTATTACCAACTTTTTGTAAGCAGAAAACAATTTAGAATGTTTCTGGTCTTTGTCCACTTACTTTATATGACTTCCCTATGGTCAACTGATACCAAAATTGAATCCATGAACCATTACATGAAATCCAGATAAGCATCACTACGTTCACCACCTAATTAAAGGGACAGAAATCCTTGGACATGACTTTAGTAAGTTTGCCCGTCAAAATTGAAGTATGCATAGCACAACCTCTCATTGCTTCAATAAATGGCATATTATACCCTTAATACGTAGCAGCTATTGAGTAATAACCTTCCTGATTCAACCAATCGCGGCTTATCAAGATTGACGACGTCATATATATATAACCACAGAGGGTGCCTTTTTTATGTCAATGACTTAATTGAAGATTCAGTGACAAATTTGGACTGGTTTATCCAAGCAAAGCGATAAAATAGTAACTCCCATGCCAATACCTCTAGATGAAGAGAAATCAGGCCCGGCCAACCAGATGAGATAATTTGTTGTGAATCTACAAGAGAGAATAAATAAAGCCAGTTTAAAAATCAAAATTTAGCTCCATTACTGTAGACTGTAGAACAAAAGGACGATGTGATGCCATGGGAAAACTATCAAAAAATAAATAAAAATTCATGAGTAATAATAAATTTTACTTAAGACCCAAAAAATCAATTAGTAGTGGGAATTGGGCTATTCAGTAATTAGTGTAATCAAATATAGTTTTTATGCAGAACAAAGCAAAAATTTCAACCCCCAACAAGCCATAATTGTATCAATCAAAGTGCTTTTTGCTTCTTTGTCAAAAATGCATACTGACCTGCACCAAGATGCATGCAGCCAATCAATGACAGCTCAATTAAATTCGAAAAATTCTGCGTCAACAAAGCTAAGTCGTCATTGGTCATCCAAGGTGTCACCCTTTCTAGTTTTAATTTCCTTAAATTTGGTACACTATGCTTCCAACTCAATGGAGATACATCTCCAATACAATAGCAGAGAGACAATGCCTGAAGGTTTCTCATTGTTCCCAAGAGATTCACGATGACGGTATCAGATATCACCTGCAAAAGGCAGCTCCCAATAGTTATATCTACAATCAAAGAAATCGATAAAAGGCAAGGAAAAATACATTCGTTACAAGCTTTGCCCTTCTCTCTTCATTGATAATTAAATAGAAGTCGTCGCTTTTCATTTTTGAAAGAGAAGATTCATGGTTACAAAAACTAATACTTATCTTTATAATATCTCAAATCCACAGAATAGTCCTCAGCTTATTGATATAAAATAAAAGGCTAACACATAAGGATATAAACAACCTATTAATATTAGTAAAAGAAAAACGAAACAAAATTTTATCAGATTTAAGAACAAGGACTATTAGATTCTCTATATTGATACTGTATCGTTTTTTCCATTCCCTTATTAGCAACACTGCATCACTATGTTCACACAAAACTTTGCTTAACACTCCAAAACTTTAATTAGTCAAGCTCAATCTTCAGTTCAGCCTCTTTCATTCTCTTAAAGGAAGATCAGAAATTCAGAACTTAACTTATGCTTCATTCCTCCCCCTTCAACCTCAGTACCCTCTCTAGTTTTGACTTATGGATAAAAAAATTGATAGTAAATTGACTAAATATTAATCAAATTATGTTGAAATTTACAACAGATAAAAAAAAAGAGAAGAGAACAAGTTCCAAATTCATTCTATGTAAGCCAAAATTACTGAAATTGAGATTGTTAGGATTCCTTTAATAGCAAATTTAATTTATATAGTTGATACACCATACCTGAAACAAAATGGTGACAGATTCCAGCAATGGACATGATGTGCAAAGAAGAGTCAGCCCTTCTGGACCTAATGATCCACCTAAACCCACATTTATGGATTTTAATGACCTTAATATAGGAAGTAGATTATACAAAGAGAGAAACGAAAATCCCCATCCAAGGGAAAGCTTTTCCAAATTGCACTCTTGCCCCAGAAAAAAATTATCACAAGGATGAAAAGATGAATCTTCATGTTCCATTTGGTTTGAACAAAATTTTTTGCATCCCCTTGCTTCTAAATATCTAAGGCCAGGATTTTTCACAACTATATGCGACAAAGCATCTCTTGAAACCTACAAGAACGCAAAAAAAACATATTAAATGACTATTCACAACATAAATAATACTTTTTCCAAAATAATTAATACTTTTTTGAGTTTAGCAGAGAAACAGACGGATGCAAAATCAGATTTTGCACAATTGTGAGCAAATATAAATTTAGCATATGTGTCAAGGCACACCAGTGTCACACTTACACATTTGTCAATTCTTAAGATAAGCATGTGGTATAGACTATGCCTGTCTCTCAAACAAATGTACATACATCTGTACCCAAAAAGAATTGACAAATGTGTTGGATGATATTTGCAAACTTCAAAAATTGTTGGATAATCTTAGCAAGCTTCAACTGTCATTTCAGTTATATAAGAAAGAAAAAAAAATCGCCATGTACAATAATGCTACACTTATTTTTCAATGTAGACCTTCAAAATAACAGATATTCCACAGATTTTACAATCTTATTACATTTAAATCAATGTGAATGTTCAAAACATCAAATTCTCATAATATTTACAAATACTTCATTGAATGTACTTCAAAGGTTCAACTCATGGCTGTGAAGAAAAGAAGCTGCACTCTCTGGAGTCCAGAGGGTGGTACCTTTTTTCACATTCCAACAAAACAAAACATAGTCCTCTACAGTCCCAAAAGTCTTATTTACTCTCTTTAAGTAGGCTAAATGGTGAATGTTTTACCAGTATTACTAGTGAAGAACAAACCATAATGGGCTTGTTAGGCTCACAATGTTTAAAAATGGTAATGGTAATGGTAACAGTAATGAAACTTCAGTGTATTTTGTTAGAAAAATTATATGTGAAGGTTTATGTTATTGTCCGAATCCAAAGATTTCTTTTTCTTCACAAAATTCACTTCCTTTCATTACCATTTGAATGAAAGGTATTTGGTAGTAGTGAAATTATGTTAAAAACAACCCGTTAGAGGATGAATTTCATTCCCATAAGAACGACATGCTACTTTTCATGAAAATTTAAACTGCTATGGGTAATGCAAGTATTGATACTAGGATTCCTCTTTCAGAATTCATGCTATTCTTCCGAAAAAATTAATTGCTAATTTTTTCTGTGAAAAAATAGGTCAGTAAAATGAAATTAAATTCTGCCTCCACATCTCTGATTATAGGCCACTTTATGTCACAAGCTTTAGGTTAATATAAACCAAAAAAAATTGGAACAGGCTCTCATGTCCTGAAAAAACAATATCAACTTCAAGATTGCAGACTAACCAGAGTGTTTGAAACATCAAGAAACTCAAGCGAGGATCCAGGAAATCTGTACAGTGCTCGGTCAACCAGGGAGGTATCTCTCAAGCAAAGATTCTTGAGCATCTGTCCCCGAGACAAAATATCAGCAAGGGAATTTTCATTAAGACCTGAAATGTTGAGAATTAGGGATGTGAAGTACTTATTCAGCAATTGTCACTTTTATCTTTCTGTAAGAGAATAGAGAAGAGCAGAAAAGCATAACATAAGCTTATGACAGTTCTTCAAAGAAGACACAGGGAAGTACTCGCCAGCGGATGGCCTGTCTGATTCCGAAGCCATTTGGCAGGGTTTTCAGACTATCAACCACTTATGAAGGTGGATCTTCCACAAATATTCCACAAACATCATACGTCCTATTCTCTTGTTAATGTATTATATTAGAAAACATATTCAAGTAGAATCCATTTGAGTAAGAGTTCCACTCACCCTTACAGCTGCCTATATGCAGCACTTGTAAATAAATGATATCTGATAGCTCTGTATGTTTATTATCTATCTCCATCTGCGGGTAGTCAATATCTACAACTCTGGAACAAAGAGCAGAAGCTGAACGTCTACCGAATGAGGTTTCGGTTGCTATAATTGAGTGTAATTTCCTGCATTTAAGTATGAGATTTGCAATGCCATCATCTGTCACAGATATGCAACCTCTAATGTTCAAGTAGCACAAGGAGAAGCAAAATTCTGCAATGTGATGGAGCTCTTCATCTGGTACCAATTTTTACATAAGTCAGTATATGAAGCTAATTAACTAAAGGCCATCAATGGAAACCTCGAAAAAATAGACAAAACTCTTAGATGGTAAAGCTCAGTGATATTCAAGACAATAAGCCCTTGCATAGAGTTGTGAAAAGACTACACTAATTCAAAATATAATGTATAAAATGCTATTAGACTTTGTTGCGCTATATCAGATATTGTTTCAAATTTAGAAGTTCGAAAAAGCAGAACATAATCAGTTCACTTCACTTGAAGCCATAGAGAGTGCAGATGTGCTTCCCTACCAGTATTGCTACCTTCTTTGAAGATGACTGGATGACCATGAAGCCACTTTTATATGAGTGATTGAATTGAAAAGCATGTTCAAATGGGATTTGTCTTTCTTAAACATATGTGGCTATTAACAATCCTTTTAATTTGGAGATTTTTCAAAACATGGGTTTGTTTAGCTATGAACTGTGTTTATTGGGTAGAATACAGATTTGTACATAGGATATTATGTTGCATTTTCCTATAGTACTAACAATCACTGATTCTCTCTACTCCATTTCCATCACTCCCTTGCTCTGCCATCTCCTCTAGCTTCTGCAACCCCTCTCTGATTGAGCTCCTATAAATTTCAAAATATATATTTTAAGTGCAAACTATATAATACATAGAAGTACCACTCACCTGAAAAATCATTACGCCCTTCCAATGTAAGTTTTGTTATATTCGATACATGTGGTCTTCTTTCACGACATGGAGACACATCAAAATACTTTTTTAGTGCAGGACTACTTACAGAATCAGAATATAAAACAGATACATTCGAAAATAGTAGTGGACTAACATCAACAGTCAAGTCAACTTCCAAGACCGAAGAGTAATTATCCATCAGCTGACACAAGCTTTTTGTTTCAAAATCCAAAAAATACGCCATACGTAGAGTCCTTAAGAACGGAAATGACTTCTGAAAGCATTTTGTCACAGCACCAAGATGCAGCAGGGAACACTGGGAGATATCTATTTCCATCATTGCCTTGAAAGACATGGTAGGCAAGCGCGAAAGCCACTTTGAACACACACGATCAATGGATTTTTTTCCCATATCCTCCGAAAATAGGGAACCCACTGAAGTTTTGTGAAGCACAGAAAGAAACAAATCTTCTGAGGTTATTTGACGGCATCCAGAAAGATCAAGTTTCTACATAAACCAAAAAAATTATTATAGCCCGTCACTGAGAAGAACAAGAATTTCCTAGCAAGGCTTCATGCTTTTCTATAAGCAAAACAGAAGGTATAAATTGTCCGCATATTTGAAGAATGGGTTAGCAATTCAAATCCAAAAGTAAATGAACATATTTGAAAATAAGTTTGTTCATCCAAAAGTAAATCAACAGATGTGGAAATAAGTTTGTTTATTCAAATCCAAAAGCAAATAAATAGATCTTTGAGACAAGTCCATCAAGATACTTGTTTGACTGTGTTGCTAAATTTTCTATATTGCATTTCAGATCCTGCCAAACTCAAACAGAAAGATCAATGCAAGCAGACTACCTTTGAATACTCTGTCAATCTAATCTTCCTTTTTCTCTGGTCACTGGCATCAACAATAGAATTTCGATCCTTCGACAATTCCGTCAACCGCTTCATTATTGCAGCAACACTTTGATTCGCGATTATGGAAAAATAGCAACACCTGAAATTCCCTGGAGACATTCAAATTACACGTTAGTAGTAATTTTACTAAAATACCACGTATGATAAGCAAAGAGATAAGCAAATCATAGGCAGCTCAAACTGCCAAGAAAACCTAACATACCCATAATGAACCAAAGTGGTAAAAGGCTGACACGTACCTGTTAAAAAGAGGATATTAAATTCAAAACACATATACGTTACATAAATAAAGGTATTTAATAATAGATGGCCTGTAGATCCAGTGTTATGTTAGTCATGTATCAATTAGCCAATAAAAGCTGAGGAGGATCCAAGATGGTTGCCTCTAGGAAAAACAGAGAAAGCATTCAAAACAATTCATCTTCTACTAACTTATATTTTTCTGATAGCGATCCAGCAAAAAGGTATACATGGGGTCTAGGGGGAAAAGTTTGTTCAAAACAAAGGGATTACACCTTTAGGCTTCCACATTCTAAGCTACATTTGACTAAACATTGCGCCAAATCTTGCCCACACCACTGTACCAAGACCATACCCTATTGTAAAGGTTTTTAAAGCTACCGTGATCAAAATAAAAGCCGAAACCACGAAAACCATATTGTGATTTTGTGACCGTCACAAACCGCATTTTTACACTATGCTAAACAAATTCAGGCTGTGAATTTTTATTACAATGCAGTACTAGAGCTACTTGCATATAAGTAATAAAACTAAAAGAAGCCGAGATCAAAAATAATTTACCTTCAAGAACAACACATATTTTCAAGTCTTCGAAATATAATGGTTAAACTTACTCAAGAGTAAAGAAACAACTTCCTGGAAAATAAGATACCAATGAGTTGTTTGGTAGTAAAAAGGTAAAATTGCAACTTCACCCAAAATCAACTTCACTAAAAACAGGAGAAGGACGCTTCTCTAGACTCATATTACTAAATTTCCCATCAAAAGTTCTACTTCCTAGAGTCATCAATCAATTTAACAGTTTTTGATAATTTCCATTTCCCAGGATACAGGCCCACAAAAGAAATGCAAGTTCTTGTGAAGTGCATCAAGAAACAACCTTAAAAAAAGGACTAACAAAACAAGCTAAAGGAAAGTGAAAAAAATTCAAAAGCAGACAAGCATATTAGTCAATATAACTACCTCTTCAAGGATGCTAGTCCACTCATGTGTTATGTTTTTCATCTGCTCAGAGTCGTCACTCTCACCATCATAGGCCTTTCTTGTTTGTTCCAGTAATTTCATGTTTGCACGAAGCCAATATAGTATTCCATCACAGAGATGCCTCTCACTGTCAAATATTAGGGGGAGTTTTACATAACAAATTTAAGATATATAATGGCCTCAATGACATATCTAACTAACCTGTCCACCGTCAAATGAGGATGCTTCACACATGAAACAAGGAATCTGTATGGAAGATCAACAAATGTGTGACAGGATAAAGCCCACATCTGCAATAGAAAATGTATCATATGTATTATTATTACACCAAATGAATGCAGAAGACTAAATGATAAGCAGCATTAAATAATTAAGAAAAGATTATTTGAACGGTGCTTCAACAGACACAGGAACACATAATGCTCTCTATATATATAAGATCGAAGAAAGCTTTTTGCAAGTAATGGACTGAGTGCCACATACGAGATTTTTCAAAACTAAATCAAACATGGCACTCTTGGGACATCCTCATGGAGAACATACATTAGTATATTTGGAGGATTAGTAACTCAGATAATGTATCTTGACAATCTGATATCAAAAAGCACATTTAAAAGTAATAACTTAGTAAGGGACAAGAGCTACGCGAAGAAAATGTTTAAGGTATAGACGCATACAAAATTCCTGGCCACATGGTCAGTACACAGCCCTGAGATCCAGTCGATTGCTGCAACGTCAAATGACGTTCTCAAAATCAATATCTAAACCAAAAGATGAAAATCAAAGAGAAGCTTTTAAATAAAGGCAGCAGATCCTACCATGTTCCACACCAAATTCCCAAAAATTTGTGATATCATCCAATTTTAGTTGAGAGGAAAGCTCGTCGTTCATGATGTTATCAGAAAGCCAATTTTTACACTCTAAGGCAAGCCTTTCCAATCCAAAATACAGTGCAGCCTAAATATGAAAGAGAAGGAAAATCAAGTTCATAAAACAAAATCATGGGAAATAAATTTTAGTGAGTGAGAAAATCATGGGTGGTGATGCTCTAACATCCTCAGAAGACAACAAACATAAAAGTCAATATTTTATGACAGTATGAAGGTTGTCAAACATATCACTTAGAATTTAAGAGGGTAATGGATGAATGTACAAGGTTGGCTGGATTCTCTTCCAGACAGCAGGGAAAAGATGTTTGCTTCACTCAAAATCTTGGTTTACTATGTCGATCATAGATGAAAAACCGGATTATTTACCAGGCAGCAGGAGTGGCTGCAGATATGTCTTCTCAGATTAGTGACAGATAGACAAAACATTAAGGGAGTGTTTGATAAATGGCTTTTTAGTTGGTTTTTGAATCTCTTTTGGCTTTTGATTTATGAACAATGAAACAGCATTTTCCCCTCTAAAAAACAGAGAGAAAATAAACTTACTTGACAAAGAGGAATAAAACTACAAACTGTAACTTCCGTGTGGCATCCATGTATAAACCTCAAAATATGCAGAAATGTCTTAAGGTCCCATTGAATGGAAGCACAAAACATTGACGATTCACTACAAGACAAAGAAAATCACAAGGATAATAAACAAAACAATAAAACAAAATCAATTCATATTGAAAGTAAATTAAGAGATCGTTAACTATTAAACTTCCAAAAAAAATCATGTTATAGAACAGTCATCCCATGTGATTTATTCCTGTATACCTGACTGCATATAGTTCTCGTCTTCTCAGGTTAACTGAAGAGATAACAGCCCACAAAACAACGGTGCAAGTATAACATAACAAAGGTGATTAATAACTCGGCTATAGGCTTGCAGAACATTAAACAATGTTTGTGGGTAACTTGTCAAGCTGGCAATCAACATGGATTTTAGTTGTGTATACTGTGATTCACTCACCGATTCGCAAAAGTCAAAACAAGTCTAAGCAATGCGATCGATTAGATGAGCGGTGAACTTGCTATGCAAGTGAGCCAAATGCATTGCTTGGCATGAGAAACTACAAATTCAAATCTTAAGAATTTGGCCACATGCTCAAATTTATATGTACCCATGTTTTCACACTGAGCTACTAGCTAAAACATACTTATAAGTGAGAAATACCCAAAATGGTTAACAACACTAAAAATTTTCAGCTATTGGAGGGTTTGAACTTCAGTAGAATCTGTAACTCTAATTTAGAGTTTGCAATATTAACAAGCATTGTAAAAACCCAAAATCAAATAGGAGTACAATTAAGGACAAGCAAATGAACAGATTAAGCACAAATTATGTCAAAAGCATTAGCAATTACTTTAATTACCTAAAATTTCCACTGAGTAAGCTCCGGAAATAAGAAGACTGTTCAATTAACCTGAAATTAAACCCAACAAAAAGGATTAGACTGAATTGAAACCAATCATTCGTATTCAAAAACCCTAAAATGGGTGTAAATGAGTAAAATACAACTTGCCTTGTACGATTGATCTTGACTCTTACAACATGATGAGTGAGTATGGTTTGTAAGTCCCAGAAAGAAATCTCTGCGGTTGAAATCAAGATGATTTGATTGGAATCATCTGGTAATTCTTCGTGGTCAACCAAATTTGGGTCTTTGCATTCAATCACCACCCAATCATCTTCTCCTTCCATGCTGGTATTCACAATTGCGACTCATAAACATAGATGTCAAACTCTGATCATCACTTATATATACATTGGCGAATCATGTAGAACAATTTGATTGGGGGGTTTTGGTATTTTAGTTTGTCTTTTTTTTTAATTTATTGGTGTTTGGTTCGTCTTTCATGGTGATTTGCAAAATACGGTGATGGATTACAAATTTATGTATCTGTAATGGGTAGATAATTATTTGATGATAACATGTGTATATACCGTCGATAAAAAGGACTAATTTTCTTGTATTCAAAATTTCAAATCCTGATAACCATGCCTAATAACCTGGTCGTATCCTTCATCAACAACAATGACTAATTTTCTCGTTGTATTCAACTCTCTCGAAGGAATAAACGCAATCATGAAATAGTTTTATTTTCAGTCCATCCTTTTAGATTTGCGAATAAACTTTCAATTCCAATTTATTTGATGCAATTCAAAGCAAACGATGCCGAAATAATTCATTGTTGTACTTCTCTCAAACAAAAATGTTTTTAAGACTCCTCAAACTCTTGTGTAGTGTAATGTTGTCGTTATCCTTGTTTGATTTTCAACTTTATCGTTTAAACTCAAAAATGCGTTTAAACTCAAAAACGCAAGTAATTTTTAATGTAAGAAGCATCTTATGTATAACTCGGGCTATTAAACATGCACCATAGGGTGTTTAACTGTTCAACGAAGTACATATAGTGATATACGACATACGTCTTGTATTGTATTGCGTATGATACTTTCGTGATGTTCGAGTGCAGCTGATATTTGTGTTGGTGCACAAAAGTTCCGACATATTATTGACCTATACTATTTGCAACATCGTATCCGTACTCCTTATACAACCAAATGAGTCGAAAGGATGAGAAAGGAGCAACTATCGCTTGTTAGCAATCGTTATAACATTAGGTCTCAAATCCGAGACTTGGATGAGAATGGTTTGTAGATGGCTTCAAGAACTCGTCGACTTAACAATTTTTATTACCGACTTTTCAAGTAATTTGTGAGTTTTTAACAGGGTCAAGACGACGACCCAGAACCACCACCTCCCAGTATAAATGAAGACTAACATGTAACAAAATTTACATTATGAGTAGACTTAGATACAAACATCACGGGAAAGGATACCCGCTAAAACACCTCGAACTCTAAATGCTCGGCAGAACCAGAACCAGAACCAGAACCCGAACCCGAACTATAGTCGATATATTTATTGTTCTTTTCAAGGGACGCTGGTTTTGGCATTTCATAGCTCCGATACTCGGGAAGCTCTGGAGGTAGAGCACATCGGATCAATGCCCAATTTAATCCCTCGAAGAACGGGTGTTGTTTTATCTCAGCAGCGCCTCGTTCAGTCCCCAAGCGATTATCCGGCTCTTTTACAAGAAGGGCGGATATCAAATCCCTCGCTTGAAGGCTAACCAGAGGACTGTCCGGGAATTTCAGGTTCTGTAATACTACATTAGCCAGGGTTTCCTCATTCCCAGCTCCCTTAAACGGTGTTCTACCGTACAGCAGTTCATAAAGAAAAATACCGAACGTCCACCAATCAACGGCACTTCCATGACCCTCTCCTTTGATGATTTCCGGGGCTAAATATTCGTGGGTACCCACGAAAGAATTGGAACGTGCTGTAGTGGGCTCAGCTACTAACTGCAGTAATGGTCTCATCTCAGCAGCAACATCAGATTTCATCTTCCTCAATTTCGAGGATTTGTTGGAAGAGGCTAAAAGTCTAGGAGTAAAGCATGTTACTTGGAAGGAAGGTTCAATGCAGAGAGGCTGTACACAACGTGTTTCTACGCAAGGGTGAGAGACCTTTCGTGAGGTGGTCACTGACATCGATGCTGAGACAAGAAGAGTCGGACTAACAGCACATCGGAGTGAGAGGTCAAAGTCAGAGAGCATGATATGCCCGTCTTCTCGTACTAGAATGTTTTCTGGCTTCAAGTCTCGATAGATAACTCCCAGCATGTGTAAGTACTCCAATGCGAGAAGGACTTCAGCAACATAGAATCTGCACGACAAATGGAACATTTAACGACATATAGTTTGTCCAAAGCTTAACTTTTTGATAAAATGACGCCACGTGGAATAATAAGTTGGTACAAAGGGAAAGAAACTTTTCCAAATATTAATTATTCGGGAGAATAAATAAGAGTAATCATACTAAGGGTGGAATTTCTATGATAATCTGATCATGGATCATTCCATAATAATCCCAACTTTGCAACTTTTTATTGGGGTAAATTATGATGAGACAATGATTCGGACGTACGCATTGCCAATACCAAGTAGCTCTTGCCTAGGCATGTTTTTGGGGTCGACTGTGCGCAACCATCTTCACATATATAAGAGTTGCAAACAATTGAACGAGTATTTTTACTATAAACCATTATAATCTGAAGGACTGAAACTAAGAACAATAAAACTTTGGTTCCATCGAGTCGGGACAATGAGACATAATGTAGATGGCAACAAGAAAAGATACCAATACATGTCGCATTTCAAGGAATTGCCAAATCACGAATACGTTCCAACCTATGTTACTTGATCTCGGGTACAGGCATCGGATATGGGTGCAGATCCTAGGATCCGGTACGACAATTTTGGAATTATAAGATACGCAGATATGTTTTTCAGAGATGTATATGTTCACGCGTTTGCATCTTAAAAAACAAACGAGCCATACAAATAAAAATGATAAGTTACCTTGCAGCTTGTTCGATAAAACACCGGCCAGGCTGTCTCTGACGGAGAACATGTAAATCACCGCCAGGACAATACTCCATAACTAAACACGATAAGTTATCTGATGTAAACTGACAGTATAAAGTCGGGAGAAACGGATGATCGAGCATCCTCAATATCTCTTTCTCCGTTTGTGCCCTCGATATCTTATTCCTCCTAGCCAAAAATTCATTGTCCATTACTTTAATAGCAAATAGACAGTTTGTACCAATGAGCTCAGCGAGATATACGGTTCCGATGTCTCCACATCCAAGCTTCTTCAAAAGATTAAAATTTCTTAGTCCTATAGTTCCGTTCTGAAACTTCACACAACGAATCGCTTCCCATCTTACATCTTTAGACATGTGCGGCCTATCACAAAAACTGGGTCTGCTCAAATTAGTTTCTTCACTAATGCTTGTGCTACTGCTACATTCACCCGGGCTATCTTTTGAGCTCTGAGTGAAATCCCCCATGAACTTCAGCTTTAAATTGCCACTAGATTCGGGAACAACAAACTTGGATTTATTTGAGCTACCAGAACTTGGCCCAAGTGTGCTGACATCGGTAATAACATTGCAAGAACTGACTTCAGCACTGAGACTAACAAAAGGAGATACCGGTGAATCCTGAAACAACACAAGAGACTCGTGATGGGGCGGAGGAGATTCTTGATGGGAAAGTCGAGACTCTTGTTGGGATACCGGAGATTCCAAACAAGATACAGAAGATTCTTCATTGGCTTCTCTCCAGGCTTCGGTTTCAGTCACTACACACTGGCATCTCGGACACACTATTGGATTTTGTCCTGAATATAAGTCGTTATTAAATTCACATTGCACATTTTTCGAGCTATTATCGGCATCCGTCTTCTTTTTGTGTTTCCTCCTAACAAAATTCTTAGTCTTGATAAGAGGTTTCACCAAATGCTTAGCATTTCTAGAAGATTTGCTTGCTTTTTTCCCCTTTGGAGAGCCAATTGAGGGTATAATCTTCGAACTGGTCTTTTTTTCGGTTCTTATGCCCAAGACTTTTGCTTCTACTTTTGCTAGCTTTTCGGCAGATTCTTTGCTTACCAACTTGTTGCTGTCACCCAAAGCTTTAACACCAACATCAGGACGACGTGGGGAACAATTGGGTACATGCTCATCCTCACACATTGCATGTAACTTTCGATTGTCAGCTACAATCGAAACACTAGCCATTTCCTTTTCCTCCGC
The DNA here is from genome assembly GCA_019776075.1 of Amaranthus palmeri. Lineage (NCBI taxonomy): Eukaryota > Viridiplantae > Streptophyta > Magnoliopsida > Caryophyllales > Amaranthaceae > Amaranthus > Amaranthus palmeri. The sequence goes on along the minus strand of JAAKBH010000271.1, from coordinate 1,170,459 downwards.
CATTTTCCTCGCAAATTCCCGTTCATTTTGCAACGATTCTGCCAAAGGGGTTCGACTACCAAGCTCTTTTGGCACAATGACTTTTCCATTCTCCGTCATGCTGCTTCCGGTATGCTCTTGACGTGATAAGAATGTATTCTCCGCCTTATGCCCTCTATCGAGCTTTTGGTTGCATACACCTTCTGAAACTGTAAATATTTCCTTAGGCGCGGAAAATTTTGGGGAATGCTCCACAGAATTCTTCCCATAGCTAGAAGATGAATGCTTGGGTGATGAATGCTTCTCTTTCTGCAATGATTTTTTCAAGGATTCATCGCCAACTATATGATCAAAGGCTGAGAAATTTCTGGATGAAGCTGGCATAAGCATCTGCTTTTGTTGTATTATATCAGTGACTGATGTTTGATCCTTCATTTCATTTGACGATGTGTTAAGACCCCTGCCAGGAATCCTATCATCGCCATGAGGATAAGACGTAGAGAATTTAGATGGAGGTTTGCCGGGATTTGATACTAGTTTTCCACTGTCCTTTGACCCAAAACCCCTTTGATTAGAGCTCGGAGAACAGCCAGCTACTCTTTTAGAAAAAGAACTTTGGTCTGAAAGCCATATATCTGATGACGGATACTTTTGAGATACATTTCCAAAAGCGTCGAAAATTGTTTCCTCGGGAACAAGAGATATTTCAAGCATGCCTTCTCGATCATCATCTTGGGATTGATCAGATACACTCTTTTTAACAACATTTCGGTGCATTGTAATTACCCTCCCAGCTTCTGAAGAACCAGCTAGCTTTGATGAACGTTTCATCGCTGCCATTTCTGATGCCTGAGAAAGGCACAACCCCCTAAGCGCCTGCTTAATATTAACACGCTCGGAAATTCCATGTCCAGGTGAATAGGACCCAATTGCCTTAACCGGCTTTTTCGAAGCATTCTTCCTTGAAGTGCTGGCTTGGCTTCGACGAGAGTACTCGTGAGATGAAGCTCTGCGATTGAACATCTCAAAGAGCTGGTTCAGATCATCCTCTAAAGAGCTTATGTTCCCATTGTTTGAGGCAAGAGATCTCTGGTTCTTGTCCCCTCTTTTCGACTCCGATTCCATATAGTTTTTACCTTTTGATTCCTCCTCTATTTCGACGATTTCACAATTTCCGGGAAACATAGTCATGTGCGCCATACCGAATAAGAATTATGGTATGGGAAATGAGCACAAGACACAAGTAGGTGTCACATACCGATCTACTTTATAGGAAACATCAAAAAGCTTAAATCAGAAGAGATCTGTTCAAACCCGCTTCGGTATCCAAATTTCAAAAGAGTAGAATGGTGCAGAATCACCTACATACGTCTCACTGCAACATAATAATCCTGTGGGAAATGCACAAAATCGATAAATAAGTGTCAAGTTCAACTAACTCATATCGAACTGTTGAAATATATTTATACATTTGATGTTTTAGATGGGTGTAAAAAGTTCGAAACAATAAAATTAGGAAAATAATCCTATAAAACAAAAGAAAAATCACTAAATCCTTCAATTGTTCAACACTCCACTCATTGCCCAAGTTCAACTAACTCATATCGATCTGTCGAGACATATCTATGTATTTGAAGCTTTGGATGAAAGTAATTTTTTCTAAATGATCAAGATTAGTCAAAGAGCTACTTTTATGAGAGACTGTCTCTCAGTGAGACGGCCTCAAACAAGGAGCCTACGTTCTCGTAATGTGTATGAGACATGTATGAGGCGCATCTCTCGGTGAGACAGTCTCATACAACAATTTGTGTTAGTCAAATAATCCTTCAAAAATCAAAACAATAGAAAGATATCTAAATCCATCAGTTATAACCCACTCCATTCATTCTTAAGAATCGATTCACTGACCAAGAAAGATACATCAACAAAGATAAAACCATTTACATTTCTCAAATTAATTCCCTATCTAGTACATTTCATTTGTGAATTTTGTTGGGATAGTTTGTCCCACATAGATGAATTAAAGACGATGAGCATACTTTATAAGTCATTGGAACACATCCTCTCACTGTCATATGGTTTTGGGATAGTATCTCATTTGCTTATGAAGTGTGTGCTCTGAGCAACTTGGGTTTTTCGATTATATGCAGGCGTTGACAATAAGTCCAGCTAAACTTAACAAATTTTTCTATTTTCCTAGAGCCTCAAGGCAATGATATTATGATAACATGTGGGATGCTTTGAATTTCAACATTCATCCTTCCATTCAAAACACATCTTAAGATATAGTAAAAGTCCTTAATCCTCATATTTGAAGTAATTTACAAGAAAATGTCTTATCATGTAAATCAAATTTTGAGGCAATTATGCCAATAATTGAGCAACCAATTTTCCAATATTTGTAATATTTGAGTAAATTATGAGAAAATGTCAAGCTTAGGTAGGAAGCATATAGAGTCAACAGAAACTCCCCAACCACCAAGCATGTCTAAATACACAGTAATGGCATTTCAATTCTAAACCAATCATAACTATAATTGCCAAACATAAAGAAACAAAAAAAATCCAGCTCTAATTCCTACACTTAATATAATCAAACAAACAATAAGAAAAACAAACAAAAAAATGCAAAAAAAATTACAAAATTTGTAAATAAAAAAATTATCCCATATAATGAGCTCAATTAGTAATTATACTTTGTTATAGACAAAAAGATACTAATTTAGTGCAAAAAATAGTATTTTACTAAATCCAAACTCAGGAAACTAGGTATAAAAATTTAAAAGCTCAAAAAAAAAGCTCCCAAAACAAAAATGCATCAAAATCACAGAAACCCATCTCAGATCTTCATACCCAATTAAATTTCCAAAAATCAATCCAATTTAAAACAAATAAAACACCAAATTAGGGTAAAAAATTAGCAACCCAGTTCAAGAAAATGCAATTATCATAATTTTATAACAAAAGATGAATACTATGATGAAAAAATATACAAATAACAATATTCCATGCAGTAAAGCTGATAAGTTTCAAGATTTTAAATTTAAACCCACCAAATATAAACAGAAATGGAAATTCAAAATGTAAGTACCTGAAAGAGTACAAAGAAGAGGAAAAATCCAGCTTGATAATTAATGGGTATATCATATATTCATATGTTGGCAGTAATGAAAGAAGGGTATCAACCAAAGAGAATGTAAATGTTTAAAACCCTAATCCCAAAAACAAAAATTAGATTTTCAGAGAGAGGGGATTTGAAGAAATGGAAAATGGTGAAATGAAGGAATGGGGGGATTTGGGATACACTAAAATTTCAGTGAGTTTCCATACTATTTTGTAGAGTGGGTCCCACACCACTATGATGTTTAGTGGGACTCACATAGTCACATATACTCCCTACCTCCAAAGTCCCACCCCTTTACAAATTAGTGTTAATGAGAGACTGTCTATCGGTAAGACGACTTTAAAATAAAGGGCATACTTCGTCCGTTTCATAATACTTGCTACATTTTATTTTTTTATGCAATCCAATGCATAATTTGATCATTAATATCTTAAACTACACTTATCTAAAAATTATAAAAATGTAATATTATGAAAGTATGCGATTAGAGTTTAGACGATTCAAACAAGATCCCACTTGACTATATTTTTACTTACACATTAGTCGCAATATGTAAAATAAGCTTGAACAATGAATAGTGCACAAAATCGATATGTAGCGAGTATTTCGGAACAGGGGAAGTATTTAATAATTGCTTAGTTTGGTTATTCAAACTAGATATAAAGAGCGTCTTATGATAAACTGTTTCATATAAGAATTTATGTTTACATATCTATGTTTTAAGATTATATTATACTCTCTCCAACACAATTCAATTGTTTCATTTGAGTTGGGCACGGATATTAAGAGTGAGATGAGGTCCACCAAAAAGGTGGTAGTTGGGTATTGGGAATTGGAAAAGTTGGGGTATTTAGATAAAATAAAATAGACAAAAAAGTAAATAAGACAATTGAAGTGAATTGCCCAAATGGGACAATTAAATTATATTGGAGGGAGTATTATTTTATTTTAATACTAACTCTAAAATATTATCTGCGCAAGTTAATTTTTCTTTGGAATTGTAACACCCCGAGATTTTCTGACTTCATTAATTAATATTTTAATAGCTTTTAGGGATTTTATAATTATATTATATTAATTTTAAAGTAGTTTAATAACTTTCGTTTGTAAACGAATTTAAATATTAACGTATGGATATATTAAAGATACAACTACGACTTCTAAAATAAAGAGGTTTAAATCAAATTATTATTTTATTAAAATGTGTGGGCTCATGAAAACGAGTTTTATAAGTGTCCATTTCAAGAAACTGAATCTAGGAATAATAATAATAATAATAATAATAATAATAATAATAAAATTAATATTAATAGTTATAGCCATGATAAGAGTACTCATAAACCCTAGCTAGAGCCGTCACTCCATTTTCTATGAGAAAAACCCATTTCCTTCTCCCTTCTCTTTCTTCCTCCTTTCCTCTCTTCTCCCTTTCCCCACCAGCTACTGGCGGCACCGCCAGGGCCCAGACAGCAGCCGGCGGCCACCTCCCTCCTTCCCTTTCTTTCACGTCAGACAGCCGCCACACCCGGGTGGCCTGACCTCGCGCGCCGCCCCCGACAGCAGCCATGGCAGCTTCATCTCCCTCTTCTCTTATTTCTTCTCATTGTAAGCTATATTCTTCCCTCTTTATGAGAAATTCTTTACCCAATTTAAGTTTGTATGTTTTTGATGTTTAATTTCTTATTATTTAGAGTTTGTATTTGTTAAATTTGAGTATGTTATCTTGATTTTTATTATGGGTTTGATGATTATGGTGATTTGAAAATAGAGATTTAGGGTTTATATTATAATGAATTTAAATGTAGTATTTTGGGTAAATTCATGAATCTTAGTTTAGATTAAGTTATAGCTTGATATAATTTAAAGTGAGTAGATATTAGAAAGTGTAATTTGATCTTGAATTAGTTAGAGTTGAATGAATTTAAAAGTAGTATGTACTACTTTTGTGGTTTGAATGGTGTTTTATTGATTTAAAACCTTGTGTGAGCCTTGTTTATGTGACATGGTTGATGAATGGTGGCTAGTTATTGTTTGTATGACTTTACTCATGGTGGTGTGACTAGTGTTGTTGATACCCATTGCTGTAGAGTAAATGATAATAATAATTACTAAGAAAGACTAAGGTCGCGATTGTCGTTAATGAAAGTATTGTCGTGGTTATAGTCGTTTGATGAGTTGGTTAGTTTGAGCTTGGTTATTATATTGATATGTTCAATTGTGATGCTAAATTATACGACTTTGACCCAAGTTATACGAATCGTTATTAATTCGTCAAACTACAAAATTAATTTATTCTTAATCGTCTTGCTTTAAAAACCTTGGAAAGATAGTAAATCACTACCACCATAAGTAATATGATTGATGATTTGGTGTAATATCATATATTATGCGTCCCTAAACTTTCCCATTAGTAGTTTGATTAAAGCATAAGCATAGAGTCGCGTTGGTTCATTTGAACACATCTTTGTGTAGAATTCATTGGACTCTAATGTTATGGTTTGATTGGAACTGATGACGTAGTTCATGTGTGAACATGGGTTGAATTTATTACATGAGTGTGTTTAGAATGCGCATTAGTTTGAATTGAAACTTGTTCGGCTAATAGTGTAGTTTGAATGGAGTCAGTGCTTCTTGAATGATGTGAAGTAAGCTTATTAGTCTTACTCTTAACGTGTATAGGTGCCCGGTTCATAAGAGGGGCGTAAGAACCTCCTTCGAAGTGATTTTTGCGACTTGTTATCTTGCAGCTGTAGGTAAGTACACGCAGTAGCTAATTCTTGTATCTTGCATATGTTTTCTCTGCGTAGCAATATTATATGAGCTATGTTGGATGTGAACTGCTATTAATTATTATTAAGTTAGTGCTACAAGTGGGAATCAGTCGTAGAGATAGTAGAGGATGAGTTCGGATATCGCAAGATTAGAATGTTGGATCGTATGAGATTGGAATGGGAATGAGTCCCCTTATTTGATGAGATATTAAGTTGGATATTTACTGTGACTCCACTGGATTGGTACCCCAGATGGATTAGTTCCCGGAGGCATTGACCGTCTATATATGGTCGCTGTACGGGGGTATGATCATACTTTGCCATTGGGCGCCGGCATGGCCGTCACCGTCCTTGGCTGAGGTGTTGCCATGTGGGTCTTGCAAACCCCAATATGGTGGCCTCTAGTCACATAAGAGGATATATAAGAGTAATTGAAGAAATAGAAGACGGTGAAGATTTTGAGAAGTATATTGAATTTGAGAAATAGGTGGAGTAGAGGCTTACACGTTTGGATACCTTCCTCACCTTGCTTTGTCGAAATTGTTTATTGGTTACGTATGCATAATTTGTTGTTAGTTACTGACGTGTACTGTTTGTTTCCTTGTTGATGGCTTGTCTTTGATGGCCCTGCTATGACACGTTGGTCTATGACTTTACGTTGAGCAGTAGGGGTATCATAGATTGCACTTGCAGGTTTTTGGAGTTTATTTGCATTGCATACGGGGGGATTGAGTGAGAATCTTGACACGTGCCATGTTCTAACTATTTTTGACGCTTCATGTGTTTTGAATTGTAATTGAGTATGTTTTTAGTTTGAGGCGTGCCCTCCTTTTGATGTAATTTGTTCCGCTGCAATGATTTATTTCGTTTTATATTTCACTAAAGTATTTTGTATGGCTCGTATAGCTAGTTATGTTTTTGGAAAACCCAAGTGTTTACATGGGAACCACGATCCATGCTCAGCATGTCGACAGAGGTTTTGGCGATGATCATTCCGCCGTGATTTTGTTACAAGGCTATTAATGCCTCTTCTCATGATGGTTTGATGTTTGTTTGATTCTTTTGGCGCGTTAAAATTCAAGGAAGATGCTGCCGAAATTTTTCATAGAATTTTGTTTGAAAGTTTTTCTGAAACCTCTTTAATCAAACTTTATTTGTCTTTTTATTTTCTTTTATGTTTTAAATGTAACACCCGAATTTCCTCCGTTCTCTTTCGGTTTTGGTTCCGTTCAGAGGGTTGGAAATTCTGGGGTGTTACAGGAATTATTATCAAATAATCATTTAAAAAAAGTTCGATCTTTTGTTTTTTTTTAATGCTAATTCAAAAGACTATAACAGTGGAAATTTAAATGTATAATAAATATTGAAAACAACAAGTTGATGAGTTTTTCAAGACCAACTTTTGCTTTCAAAATAAAAATGTCATTTTTCTTGGGGTCTATTTTTGAACTAGCTTACTATTATTATTTTTTTATTACTTTGTAAAATGCCCAAAAACTTATGGTGAAAAAGACACTACAAATACTTTTATGATCTCTTCTTATTAGGAAGTGAAAAGGGTTGCAATGCAAAAGAAGAAGATTAGAGGAGTAACTTTTTTTGGTCAATAAAGTGATTCATATAAATTATAATTATATACTATCTCCTATTCATAGAGAACGGGGATATTCATTTTTTGACACTATTCACTTATTACTTTTAATTTGTATTTATTCTTAATTTATAGAGTAGAACATAGTCAAGTGAGATCTTGTTTGATTAGTCTCAATGCAAAGATTATTAATATTCACTTTTTATAATATTTTGTTATGTATAATAAGAGATATTAAGCATTGAATAAGTACATTGGATAGCGTAAAAAAATAAATATCTCGTTCTCTGTGAATAGGAGGGAGTATATTTTAAGGTCATGATTAGAGCATATGTATTTCATTATTTTTGTGTACTTTGTCATTAGAATTTGTATGAAGTTCAACTCTTAATGAGTTAATAATGCTAGGAGTGCTTAGTACCTACTTTTGTAATTAATGGCCTTTGTAAATAGTTTTTGGACCCACTTTTTAATTGGTATATATGGTTTTGTAATTGGTTTTTTATATTAGTTGAAAAGCAAATTTTTACATGAAAGAAAAAATTGCAAAATGATTTATTGTGTAAAATTTCATCAAAATTTTCAAATTATTTCCACGGTAATGAAACTTTGATCATAAAAAAGTTTTTTTTATACAAAATCCATTACCACTGAATATCACTCCTTCCAATGGTAATGCATTGAAATGAACTTTATGAAGAAAATGATATGATTGGATTTAGACAAGCATGACCATCAAGGTAGCTAAGAGATTTTTCAACTAAAATTACACTAGTTTTTCATTCTCATTACCATCGTTTATTACCACCTACTAAACAGGCAGTTAATGTCAATGTGACTTTGATAGATTAGCTATTAGAGGATAATTTGGCAAGATTAGGAAGAAAGATATAAGTAACTATCATCTTGACAAATTTCATTCTTGATCCATATATATTTTTCTCTGAGATAAAAAAATATTCTAATATTATTTAAATATATTTTTATCTACTATTTTACCTATTTACTTTTAAAAGTCAATATTAAAGATAATGATTGCAAATTAAGACGAGCTAGAATGTTTCATATTATAAAAGTTTATGGCTTACTACTACTAATCATATATATGTGATATGTGGGGAGCAAACTTAGTGCTATGACTTATTGAATTATGGTTAATTATCTCAATTATCTCAATATTGACTACATCATGAAAGATTTAATTATAATAATAATATAAATAATTTAAAATCGAGTCTTTTTCAGATGGAATAAATGCCATTTCTCACAAATCATGGGGTTAATTTTCGTTTAATGCTTTCTGTTAGAGTATATAACAATATATTACGTATCTGGCATCAACCATCAGCTTAAATTTTTAGTAGAGTTGCTTCCTTAACATTAGAAATCAATGTGATAAGAGATGATAGATTCAAATTTCAACCAATTATCCCTTAAAAGAGGAATATTCAGCGCCAGGTATAACGATGGCATCCACACTTCTAATACAAAAAACACTCGTATAAGAAGGCGTATTTGAACATATAACATATCTTGAGGCTTCAACCATCAAGTTAAACTTTTAGCTGAGTAGTTCCTTCATACTTTCTTCAAGTGCTCTCTTGAGAGACCGTCTTTTGTAAAGACGACTTTCAAAAACGCAGCTCAAATCTAATTTATGTTAATTTTAAAAAAAAAACTGCTGGTGAAATATATTATAATTCCATATACAAATCATTATATACCCAACTATGTAATATTATAACCCCAAATACAGATCATTATATATCCAACTATATGCGAGTGTTTAGAAAGTTTAATTAATTTTTTTTAAAATTTAAAATTGAGCCGGCCCAAACTTGAGACCGTCTCTAACGTCTCTTGTAGAGACGGTCTCAAGTAAGAATTTGTGTACTTTTTGCAGTGTCGTTCCTAGCATTGTATGGGCCCTAGGCAAGCTGAAAGAAGTGGGCCCTCTCCGAAGGGTCGATTCTGAATTTAAATGGGTGTTTGGAAAAATAATAAAGATAGATCCTATATATTATAATTAGCATTAAAAATGTGGATGTATTATATAATTCTTAAATGATAAAAAAACTACTCATAAATTACGAATTTTGAAGTGTGTACTTCCATTAACTAACATTTTCTAATTTTTAAGGCCCCTTTCAACTCTAGACCTAAGGCAAATGCCTACTTTACTTATGGTCAGGAACGGCCCTGACTTTTTGATAAAAAATGGAGTATTAGAAATAATTGTTCTATTATTACGTACGTGCATAATGTTACGTAAAAATTGTAGGCACGACTAGCCCCAATCCCCATCATTAGAATAAGTTGATCTGTTCATTTTCCAGCAATCTTCATAATAATAATTGCATTTTATTATATTTATCATTATTTCAAAAGAAAAAAAAATTAGGAAACTGATAAATACAAAAGGGATCCTAGGTTCTAAAATATAATATAGAGTATTTTAATATATCTGAAATACATTATTTATTTATTAATACCCACTAAAATACAAACATTTTTTTAAAAAGTTAAAAGAGGTATCCTAAGAAGTATTACAATTAATATATTGCGTTTTATCTGTTTTTTAAGTTTGCTATCAAAAATTATATTCAGTAATAACAATTCTTTACTATTGAATTTGCTTATGTATAAACATGCAATCCAAGAAGCAAACGTTAAATAAATACATATACGTTAATTATTGTATTTGATTGTACTTATCATGTAAAAATATTTACTATTTTTTAATATTTTTTAAGATTGATGCACGCTAAAATAATATAGATTAAATTTATAAAGACTTTTTCAATTTTTAGTAGCAAATTTAAAATCAAGAGGAATAATATTGGATAGATACTAGATTCCTTCTACTATTCAATTTGCTTATGTACAAACATATAAAGTCATCCAAGAAGCAAACATTAATTAAATATAAAAAATACAAGTAAATTATAGGCCCATAATATTCCCTCTATGCTTATTTCATTTACAAAAATGTCTTAGACCTCTTTATATTTATATATTTACATTATAAAAGAATACACTTAGCTTTAACACAAAGCTGATTTAAAGGCCGCAATAAAATACTAATAGGTCAAATGTTACACAAACACAAATTTAAAAATCGGTCAATTGAGTGTTCTGTCAGCTTCAATTTCAAAAATTATGATCTTACAAATATGTATCGCATCTTCATATATCAGGAAACTCAATTATACTTTTATCATTAAACTTAATAAAAATTTAAGGAAAATTTGATTTCAAACATATGAACTTTGCCTCATTTGCTTCTAAACGTTCGAACTTTTGATTAATATTTAGAGGCATGAACTTTGGGGGTGTCCGCCAAAAAAGATACAGCCGATTTTAGTAACCCTCTTTGTAACAGGTAAGTTGTATCTTTTTTGGCGGACACCCCCCAAAGTTCATGCCTCTAAATATTAATCAAAAGTTCGAATGTTTAAAAGCAAATGAGGCAAAGTTCAGATATTTGAAATCAAATTTCCAAAATTTAATCTTAAAAAACATATGATAATTAATTCATTTTTAAGGTACAATCTTAAAATAATAATGATGATATTGTTATCTAATTACCAAAATGATGTCACAAATTCCATATTTAGTGATGAGATTAGTACCAAACTATAAGTCTACAATTGCTATAAAAAGAAAACAAATTTGTGGATTGTGGATAGAAAAGGGAGCATGAAAAAGTTGTATAAAAACCATATGAATGTGTGGATAAAGATAGATTGTAACGTACTACCTAACATCCTAACAATAGTTAGGCTAGCGGATCAAAAATATACAATAATATTTAGGAAGGATTTTCAAGTGTATGAGTGATGACAGAGTGTCGTGTTGATCTATGAGGTCGGTCTACTACTTCTATGTGTAGTGTTGCCGACTAGGACGAGATCATGGTGTTACACATTGTTTAGATTGCAAATGTGACTGATTTGAAAAGGGTCAGTCGTTTAACTAGTGGGGATAAAGTATTGAAGATGGATAGAGATAGATCGACTTGGGCGTAGAAAGGACGTTGCGATCCTAAGTGGGATTGGATGCATACTTTCGGTTGCGAAATCAAGAAGGTAAAAGGTGTGTTTTGAAAAATAAATGTATTGTCATATTAAAAAGGTGCATCTTCTATTGAGAAAAATATGTTTGCTAATAAGAACATATTTAATATGTTTGGTGTGGAATACTCTTATTATGAGAAGGTTCAAAAGAGATTTGAATACACTTAGGAAGACGAAGGGGTAATTTATTACTCATAAAATGAATAAATTTGTTACATCTGTTTAGAGTTGATATGCTATTTATTTCAGTCTATTATAAACTTTGTAACATTTTCATTATAATTTGTAATTTTATTCTTTTTATAACATGTAGAAACTCATTAATTCTCTTCATATAATCCATATATTTCTTTTAATCATTTTTTTGTTTTACCCTCCAACAAAAAGTTAATAATGTACCTCACACAACCAATGAAAGGAACCACTAATTTTTTTTTATTCGCAAATAGGCTAATAAAGAATCTCAATTGTTTTTGTAGGTGATGAGAATGAAGTAATATAACAAAAGTAAAAAAGAAAAGCTCTCAATCATAGGATTAATTAATAATTCGCTAAAATCGATTATACTTCCTTCGTCTCTATCAATTCGCCTCATTTTTATTTTTGGTTGTAACACTTCTTTACACTAATAAAATCGAAGGAATGGTATTTAATTTGCACAAAAACTTGGACGAGACAATCTCATTATGAAACTGTTAAATTGGGTTGGCCCAATTCGCGCGTGTAACAATATTTCAATTTTCTGAACATTTATCAATTTTGAAAATTGATACCTTTAAGATCAAAATTAAAAATGCCCAAAAAATTAAAAAAAAAAATGCTCAAATTGTTACACATGTGAATTGGGCCGGACCAATTTAATGAGGTCGTCTCGTTTAAGACCAGGTGTTTAATTTGCACAAAATGACACCCAAAAAATTTGTGGACCATCTAATTTGTTAGTTGTTAAATCAATAAAGTAACATTATATGTTCATCAAAGTCAGGATGGCCGAGTGGTCTAAGGCGCCAGACTCAAGTTCTGGTCCTCTAACGAGGGCGTGGGTTCAAATCCCACTTCTGACATTTTTTTTTCTTTTTCTTCTTTTTTTTTCTTATTCTTTTCCTTCAATTTTTTCTGAAATCCTACTTATTATCGTGAATAAAAATATTTTTTAGATTAAAAAACTGCATTCTATATTTGTGAATTGTGATATTCCATTTGTATCATTAAAATAAAATGGATTTGAGTTACATTTTATAAGATCATGTTATTTTTATTTAAATTATTTTTAATTTATCGAATTTTAGAAGACTCAAAAGGAAGAAGATTTAATGTTTTCTTTATATTACTAAATTGTTTCAAAATCGTATAATAGGTATACTATAACTTTTATATTTTATAAAGGAAATATTTTTATTTTAATAAGGTGTTGTTTAAGCCTGATTATTTATAATTTATTTAAATATTAATTATAATTTGTATATTATTTATTTAAATATTCTTGGTGTATATGTGGTTGGGCCACCATTACAATGAAAATGTATTGTGATATGAGAAGAGTTGAACTAGTTGATCATTCCCATAGATTTGTTGTGAAGATGCAAAATTTAATATATCTTATCAAATTACATTACTCAATAACCGAAAATAACCTAGTTCATCTTCAAAAAAAAAAAAAAAAAAAAAAAACCTAGTTCAAATAATATACTTTAAATCTACCCGAACACCCGAATGAAAAAGCTTTTTGACGATAAGCTTTATCCCTCCTTGTGAGTGACGTTTATATCATTCTACAACAATTTCTAATAATCAGTAACAAAATGTAATAAGAAAAAACTAAAAATGTAATAGTGGAGTCAAAAGAGTTTATTCGAATCATCGGATCGATTTAAAATCAGATTTTGTCCATTAATTTTCACATATTTTAAATTTATTTTAAAGTCGAATTTGATTTTAAAGTCGGGTAGATATCATCTCATCAGATTTGTTTTGAACACCTTTAGTTAGAGCTTATAAGATTTGTTTTGAACACCACCTCTAGTTAGAGCTTAATAGCTTAAAGGTATATTTGTTAATTGTCATCATACCAACATCAACATCTTTGCATATGAATCTCTAATGCAAAGCTTAATAACATAATTATGAACGTGAATCATTTAAGGTTAGCCGATCCAAAATTCATCCTTTCTGTAATTTAATGAGTTTACCAAAACCTGCACCCTCTCGACTAACATCAAACTCTACCTACACCTCGGAGTAAAGAGATAGAATTAACAGCGAAGTTCTAAATACGTTTTAACTTATGGCACCGTAAAAGTAGCGAGCTTCCAGACCCTTAGTCGTCAAAGAGACTGAAACCCATTTCCTGCAGAAATATACAAAACTCGGTAAGCGCTAGAAAATAGGAATACAACTATAGAACGGGACACACAAACACGAAAAAATGAGACTTTATAGTTGTGCATTGTGCCATATAAGATTTAAGAAGCTGTGGACACCGTGTATGGCTAAATCGATTGGCTAAGATGATACCCCAAGAGTTTGACATAGAAAAGTAAGTATTGAACAAAGAAAGAGAACTCAATATAAATGAATTGAAAGGATGGAAATATTACTTCATCTGATTCCTCTTGTTCTACTTTCTCCTCCTTTTTAGATTCAGCTGCAGCTGGAGCAGCTCCGCCAGCACCGCCAGTAGCAGCAACGGCAACAGCAACACCACCACCAGCAGGAACAGAGGCCAACTTTTCCCGTCCAGCAGCAATCAGCTCGGTAATGTCCTTGTCATTTACTTGGGACATGAAAAGCTCAATCCTGTCATCGTCAGCTTCGATCCCAACTGCACGATATTCGATAAGCCAAATTAACAAAGTCACACAGCCATTACAAAATACTTGCTCAAAGACATTGTATCCAGTACATGCACATCCAGCATAGGAGCATTTAAGCCACAATGAACATATAAACCGACATGGAAACCAGCAAACTCGAACAACAGAAGCAAAGAATCATGGAAACTCAAACAAAGTCACACACCCATTCCTTAAATTACTTTATCTAATAAGTGTTTCTTTAAATTCAAATATGCACACGCCATAAACCAGCATGATTAATCAAAATTCAAATGAACAAGTCCATCCTCAGACCTCTACAAAAATTGCTTCATCATACTGTACCCAAAAATCAAATTTCTTTATCATATCATATTCTTGAAAAGTCACATGTACACCATTCACTAGCATGATGGATCAAAATTCAAATCAAAAACTTCATCCTTGGACCTCCACATAAATTGCTTCATCATTCTTGTACCAAATAACAAATTCCTTTATCATTCTCCATTGATCAGAGTGAATTGGAAATATCAAATAAGTGATGATTACAACAGACCTAGGACAAAATTTACTATACTCAAGTTGCTAACCGATATGGAACAGATCACCCCAAATCAAAACTACAGCAATAGATTTCAAAATAAGCTCGCTTCAACCTTTGCTAACAGTGAAAATATATTGTACCATCAACACGCAGGGGAGGACCTACTAGAGGGAAGGCCAAATCAGTGAAGATGTAGTATGAATGGGGTTTTGGCATAACTATTTTAACACATGTTGGTGTCGTTGTTAACATAATAGAACAGCACAATTCACAAATATCCTGAACTCTTGAAAATCTTCGATCCAGCTCAGTTATAAGACTTTTTCTGATGTTAACATGAAAATTAACAGCCACCTCTACCTAAAGTCACAGTTTTGCTTCAGTAAACCCCAGATTCAAACTTTTTCCCATCAAAAACCAATCAAGTGTATATGAATTTAGCTATATCATTTTCATCATCTACAAAATCATAAACGATAATATCAAAAGAAATTACAATAAAATTGACAAAAAAAAAATCCAAATTCGAGAAACACCAAAGAAAAACTACTTGATCAAATTCAAACACTACAGATCATTGTACTTGATCAAATCAACACACAATTTTCACACAATCGATCAAAAAAAGTACAAATTCAATAGTCTACAACACAGATGGAGGATCGTGCCAACCTGAATTGAAGATGGCTTTAACATCGTCCGAAGAGGGGTTGGCATTGCCACCCAAACAAGCAAGTAAGTAAGCAGCGATCACCTTCATTGTCTTCAAGGAATTTGCGAAGAATGAACAGAAACTTAGGAAGTGCGAAATACGGAGATTTATGTAAACCCTAAATTGATTTGCAGGAGAGATCATATATACTTATGCTTGGGCTTCTTCCCCTTTTGTAAATGGGCTTATCTTATTTGTTCTGACAGTCTTACCGTGAGATATGTCTATTGATTAAATAGTCCAACAATAGAAAATTTTAGCCTCTAGGTTTTTTTGTGGTCGTGTCACTGTGAGACGGTCTCATGCAAGACAAATTGTTTTTCAACCGGTCTTGTATGAGACCGTCTCACGGTGAGACGACATCAAAGCAAGAAGCTCATAAGCTAAAAGTTTTCATTATTAGGCTATTTAACCTAAGTATGAAGCATGTCTTACGTTGAAACATCTCATAAAAAATTTGTGGAGAATATAAGTAATCACTTTGAAATAGTTGATAATATTGAGTCAGCCCAATAAAGATGGACTCATCGTGTGATCATCTCGTTTAAAAAATTTCATGTTCTTCATTTTCCTTTCCTAGCGGCTAATCTTGTAACTTGTGAGAGATCGTCTCTTAGTAAGATCCGCAAAATAAGAAATTCATATTTTCATAACTTGTAAAGCACGTCTCGCTTGAAAATGTTTGGTAAAATAGCTTATACGTAATTTTAGTTTTTTTTTCTGTCTAATAATCTACAAATTACAATAAGTTGCTCCCACCAACTTGCTCGAAAATCAACTGATGAAATTAATCACTTTAATCAGCTATCATATATGTAAATTTGAATATACACATACAGCACTACATATTAATAATTTGTGAAGCAATCGTTCTCAGAAAAACAAATGTCTACCGGTTCATTAATTAAATTTAAGATCGAATTCCGAATTAGCTTAAATAAGCATTCCAAATCTGTAAGATCACAAAAAAATTTGTATTGAAACATAAAATAACAATTGGGTTCTATACTTCTATTCTGTGAAGAAGCAAAAAATCGGCAGCACGCCTTTTCGAATTAGTCGCGGAATTTACCCATTTCGTCAAAGGCTTGCAAACTTATATTCCAATGACAATCAACAATCGAGGACGTATAACACAGCCGCAAGGTCAGGTGAGCTAATCGACTAGACGACAATACTCAATTAAGTTTCAACGATGCGAAGTCCATTGCCAATTTTAAGGCCTCGTCGACTTGTGATGCATCGGTACCCTGAAGAGTGCAAGAAATTTCCGTAAATTTCAGTAAGAGTGAAAAAAAGGGCTTGTCTATGGTTGTCGAGAGAATTTACGCTAACCTGGCCTTGAGCGAGTCCGCCTTTTCCCTTACCGCATCGTCCCTTAAGTGGGCCCAAAGCGACTGTCAACCACTCGGACACTTCTAAGCCCTTCCATGTATTTCCCTTGTCGGGTACTCCAGCGTAAACAATAGCCTTATTGGCTGTTTCATCCACGCTGAAAACCATGACCGATATTTTCTGATCACGACGAAAAGATTAGTTTAGAGAACACTCATTTGAAGTACAAAAGTTCGTAAAATAAAGAAATCATCGAGAACCTTTTGCTGTATCACTTTTTGTACGGCTTCTCTGACGGCAGTAGCATCTAAACCGACATCTACACGACAAATGCAAAATGTCTTTCCTTCGGAAACAGCAGCCTCTGCCTTCTCGTTGGCAGTATTTACGGCTTTTTTCAGGTTCTCTTCGGCCAATTTTTTCTGCGCCTTCCGCACTTGATCCTGTGGATTTTATCGAGCAAGTAAATACATAATGATTTCCTAGGTGGGTACTAATGAGCTATGAATAAGCAAGGGAGCAGACACAATACCTGGAGCGAAGAAATCTTCAACCTAATGTCGTTTTTCTTGGCTGCTGGGATTGGTGCTGCGTCAACACGGCTTCTTAGAGAAGCTACTTTCTAAACCAAAAGAACACGTATTTAAGTTATTAGTAAGTATTAACGGTGAATTCCCGTGTAGCATGAGGCTATGACATGACAGCTACATACAACACACCTATGACCTATGTTACTAGGACTCGGGTACTCATGTTGGATACTGGTATGTTCCAAGTGTCGGATACATCTAAATATTAAATTCTATACCTAAAATGAAGTGTCTAAGTGTCATACCGTTGTCCGAGGATCGAGGATCGGATACGGGTAACTGAAGCAAAATGAAAAGTCCAAGTAACATATATTTACACCCTAAAGGCCAGTGTTACATACACAACCAAGAAAGATGGCAAGAACTAAATTCCCAAATAACCTTTTCTAGCAAGCTCGTTTCGATGTTTGATGCATCAATCACTTCTTGCTCAAGGGAGCATGCCAATTGCTCAGCCTCCAATGCACAGTCAGATGTAACAGCCGTCACTCGACGAATACCTTTGGCAATTCCTTCCTCGGACAGAAGAGCAAATAATTTAGCTTCTCGTGTATTAGCTATATGGGTTCCTGCAAGCCCACAAAGCAAGTCTTGGTACAAATTTACGCAACTAAGCTTAAAAATAAACACTTGGGAAAATCAAGGAGACATGAACCTCCACAAAGCTCAGCGGAGTATTGCGACCATTCTTCTTTGTCTGGGTATGCCAAAAGATCTTCCACCTTTTTTCCGATTGATACTATTCTCACGGGATCAGGATATATCTGAAGCAACGAAAAATTTCTCGCTAGTCAACAACAATGAAAGAGCATAATGTAACGTCTAGCCGAAGAACCTAGAAGCCTACCTCCCCAAACACGGCCCTCAGACCATTTACACGTTTGGCATCGGCAAGTGTTGCCTCTTTTGAATATACATTGAGTTCGGCTTTGATTTGTTCATTGACAATACTTTCGATTTTTCTCAACTCTTCGCTTTGAACAGGCTTGCCTGAGAAAAGAATTGCTTTCGGTCAAAAAACATTCGGCAAAATGGTAAACCATTAAAGAACTTTGGTTGAAATATATACCATGAGAAAAATCAAATCTTAGTTTCTCGGGAAGGACAATAGATCCCTTTTGATCAACATGAGTTCCAAGAACTTCCTGTAAAACAAAATCGCATAATATTCAGCAACCATACGAAGCCACGGATATATGAAAAAAATTGTCATTTTGCCTGGGTTGGTGCCTACCCTGAGGGCGAAATTTAACATGTGTGTACAAGTGTGGTTGGGGGCAATAAGTTGACGCCGGTTGTAGTCCACCTATTATTAAAACAGTGAGAAAGATTAAACAAAAGCGTCGAGAATATACTTCCTAATCAAAATTCGAACATTAAAGTGCAAAACGCTACCTTGCAAGTGACTTTGTCTCCAACGGAAAATCTACCGGTTCCACTCGTAAAGCAACCAATATGTAGAACAAAACCACCAAAGACCTGAACATTACAAACTTCGAAACTTCCATGTGAGCCTTCGAGAGATCCAGTGTCAAAGATCTGAACAATATAAGTCGTTCAAAACCAGAACATTAGATGCAAATAGTGCAATAAAACCAGAAAATAGCAAGGACAATAAGAGTAACTGAACCAACAAGTCTGGTATGAGACCGTCTCACCCTAAGTCGAGCCTGTATAGTTAGCCCATTTTTCTATTCGACTATTTTAACATTATAACTGATCACTTTACAATTGTAGGTGATGACTTTAAGGTTATAACTGATCACTTTAGAGCAGTAAGTGTACATTGGCCCAACCCAATAGAGATGGTCTCACCGTGAGATCGTCTCATTTGAGAAATTGTGAAACTGAAAAGCTTGCAAGAAATTCAGATAACATAGCATAAGACACCATTGTACCCGAAAGAAAGTTTACAGCCACATAGTTTTCTTTTTTCAAAAAAGAAAGAGGGTAGACAAACAATATAATGAATCGGAATAAGAGCATTCAATGCCAGATCAAGATCGAAATGATTTAGACATCAAATTGTGAAAAGACCAGAACTCAATGCCCAGTTCACAAGCAGAGTAACGGTAAAGATTTTAGTACCTGACCACCTTGTTCTGCATAGAAACTTGTAGACTCAAGAACAACACCAATTTCCTGGCCCACTTCCGCAGTATCCAAGAAATCAGATCCCGTATATATAGCTCTTATAACGCTATCGTGATCCTGAAATATATCAAGAAAAGACATAAAAATCCAGAGTTCAGGCTAAAATAATATCTACTCGTCTAATTAAATATATACAACAAGTACACATACCTGGTTCCAGATATACTTGCTAGAGTCATCAGTGGTAGGAACTTTTTTGCTGTGTAACAGGGCTGTAGCATTAGCATCCATTGTAATTGCACCGCCACCTTGCTACAAAATTAAGCAAAAATTTACCAATATATACCCGAAAATTAGAGATAAGATTGATACTTACTGCAGCAAAATTATCGCTCAACTGAACACACTGTTAGAAAATAACTCACATGTGATCCCACATCGAAGAATTAGAAGGAGCTTGACTAACATATAAGCTTGATGGGCTAGACCTCCTATTACCAATTGGTTTTAGGATGAACCTATCGGGTTTACGTACAACCAACTCTCCCTTCTTATGCGGGTTTTGTAGTGTACAAACCCAAGCCCAAGCCCAAGACCAAATTTAACCCACACCTTGTTCAGAGCAATTAAAAAAAAGGCATCATGGATGTTATAGCTCTAGCTAGAATTTGCAAAATACCTTGTTCTGAGCACTTCTAGATCTTTCCCTTGCCTCTTCCATAGCGTCGGCGAATCCTTTTGTATCAACCGTTAGACCTCTTTCCTCTGCCATTAACTATCCACACAATAATCAGAAATCAAAGAATACAAAAAGACAAGATCAGATTTGTTTACAAGGGTTAAATACTTAAATTCACATTGAATACCTGAGTCAAATCTAATGGGAACCCATATGTGTCCCACAATACAAAAGCGTCCTACAACAAACAGATTAGCAGTAATTAGGAAGATATTGATAAAGACATGAACGTCTGAGGGTGTGATCCATGACCTAATGGCACAAAGGAAAGGACACTGAAAGTGTTAGATATTAGCATGAATACAAGACACTCGCCGTATTCTCGTTGATTAGAGTCCGCAAGAGTTTCAGTTTCCAACAAAAACTCAAAAGTTTCAGTACCACAAAAACGGTACGGATCAAATTACAAAAGGAAAGCAAAGTTTCACCTGACCACTCAATGTCTTCCCTTTAACATCCTGAGCAGCCTTCTTAAATTTCTCGATTCCCTGTTTACAAATTAAACATGGAATGTGAGAACCAAAGCATTGTCTAAACGCACAGAGCTTACAATAGAATTCAATTAAACATAATTGATTAGGAAATTAAAATGTTCTTTTTAATCTTGCACTTTCCTGAAGTTTTCTACATTGTGGTCTGATTTGATCATCTAAAGCTCTTTGGTCTAAGCTGAAAGTTTCTGGTGTGACCCAAGTCTGGTCCAATGTTACATAATTCGCTCGCTAAATCACTTTTCGAATTCACGATTCACTCAAAATGACAAAAAAAATAGCCTAAAACCGACCATAATTCGTTTTTTTCAATCCGTGATTCGAGAGAAAATTAACGAATTATGTAACACTAGTTTGGTCTAATATGTTTCTAAAATGTGTCTAATATGTGTATAATCTGTCCTGGTGTGTATGAATCTAATAGAAGTTTAGTCATTCAAAAAAAGGAAAGCAAAGATAAACAACCCAAAGGGAAGTATATATAGACATCACATAGTTTTTCCAATAGGCACAAACACATGAAATTGATGAAAGCTAAACGCCTCACCTTGAGTAGTGTTTTCCCAAAACTGGTCTCCTCGGCTGCAATAATATCTTTGATATGTTTCTCGTGCTGCTTTAGCTCTGGGAAAACATTACCCATAAAATCCACAAGTGTAGGTACCAATCTGCAGAAATCGTGCAATTTAATATGCAATCAGCACCACACGGATAACAGATATACACAACATTAATTAACGAGAAACCGACCATATATATCAAAAACATATATATTACTCACCCACTAAAAAACCCTTCCTTGGCATTCAGTACTTCACTTCCATAACGAACAGCTCGACGAAGAATGCGCCTCAGAACATATTCACGACCTTCATTACCTGCACTAGAAGAGAAGATATAAATTACCAACATCAATGTGAGAGGTACTCATGATCATAAAGCAATGAGCATTAATTATTCCAACTATACCGGGGCAAGCACCATCCGCAATTGCAAAAGAGAGAGTTCTTATATGATCAGCAACAACTCTATAGGCCATATCAACGTTGTCTACATCTTCGGCTCCAACTTTTCCCGAGTAAGGACGAGCTCCAGTTGCCTACATGAACATTTGACAATGTAATTTAGAGCCTCAACTATGTCCGATTATCGGTCGGGAGTTTTTCATGATATACAAAGAACACCGGAGCGGAAGAATCATAATAGTATTTCAACCAATAAACTTAGGGAATCAAAATAAATTGAATCCATCTAGAAGAGTGGCACATCGAATTTGAATCTTAGAGTCCTAATATATAGGGAAAGTACAATAGAAAAGCATTAGTGGCATATGATTACCTTTTGAATAGCATCAAACAAGGGCAAGAAGACATCTGTATCATAATTACTCATCTTATTCTGAAGAATAGATGTCAATCTTTCAAAACCCATTCCTGTATCAACATGTTTGGCAGGAAGGGTTCTTAAAGAACCATCACTTTCCCGGTTAAACTGCAAAAAAATAAAAAATAAAATAAAAGATCATGTATTAGCAACAACAAAGAACTAGAAAATTGAGCAGACAAAATATAATTTCTGGTGTGCTAAGGCTTATATTCGCCCACCCCCCTTCCCCCCAAAAAAAAATTCGTTTTCCCACTACTTGAAGGGAAACATACTCCAGTTCAACAAAATATAATCAACAAAAGCATACCTGAATGAAGACAAGATTCCAAATCTCTATACAAGTAGGGTCATCATTATTGACAAGTGATGCAGCATCCCGATTACCAATTCTATCAAAATGAATCTCAGTACAAGGTCCACAAGGACCAGTATCACCCATCTCCCAAAAGTTATCCTATTACAAAAAAAAAAAAAAAAAAAAAAAAAAACAATGAGCCACAAGTTAAATTTAAACTGCATAAGTATGCAATAATAATCAACAAAACAACCCATCTCAAATGCATGGCATCTGCAGTAGAATAAAAATGATGAATTTGTCATTGGACATGTACACAACAGGGACTGTACACAAGATCGATGAGATTTCATCCTAAAACTGATTGGTTAATAGGAGGAGTAGCCCATCAAGCTTAGATGTAAGTCAACCTCTCTATAATTCTTTGATGTGGGATAACATCAGGGTAATTTTTCCAACAGAAAAGGCTTTATACTCAAAACTCCTTCCTTTCGGACATTGGGGACAAAATTTCCATTTAGAAACATCTTCAGCTATATGCAAAACGTAACATCACTCAAAGGTCAAAATTCTCATAACTCTGCGAATCAGAAAGTGCATTATTACAAATGAAAACATATACATAAACTCCCTCTAACTTGTTTTGTTCTTTGTGAGTCGACGTGCACATCTTTCCAGGAAAAAAACAAATGGGTATAGAAAACGTATACACTATGTGCATAATATGTAATAATGAGGGACATACTAGGCGCTGTAAAAGGAGTATAATGAAGAACTCCCACAAACAAAAGTTGTCAACCTTAGAGTGGCTTAGACTATCTATCAAGCTAGCATAAATCTTAATAGCATCAGGTGTACATATCCTGGTAGTAGCTTAAGTAGTGAAATGTTTTATACTGCTATTGTATCTGAAAGCAAAATATATGTTTGACACATTATAATTACATGTTTAATAAGAAAGCGAAAAGAGGAGCAAAAAGAAACCTTGCAACCAAAAGGTAATACACGTTCAGGAGGCAAGAAGTTGAGCCAAATGTCCTTGGCCTCCGTGTCAGCAGCAAGTCCAGCATTCTCATCACCACCAAAATAGGTAGCATATATTCGATCAGCAGGTAGCTTGTAAACCTGTCAACGAGAGAATAATGCAACTCATATCCAAAACCCATACACAAAAGTGTACACAAACACCCTCGACATGGTGAGCTCCAAAACATTTTCTCAATAAGTTGAAAATTAGAAATTAAAAAACATAAAGTAGACTAACTACAACTACAAGCCAAATGACCCACTTGCCTTAGTCAAGAGTTCCCAAGCCCATTCAATGGCCTCTTTCTTAAAATAATTTCCAAAAGACCAATTTCCAAGCATTTCAAAGAATGTATGATGGTAAGTATCTTTCCCAACATCATCAAGATCATTGTGCTTCCCACCAGCTCGAATACATTTTTGGGTGTTGCAGGCACGCTTCAATCCACTCAAAGGATTGTTAGGATCGACATTCCCAAGAAAAATCGGCTTAAACTGATTCATACCTGCTCAATCAGTCCAAAATGAAGTCCCTTATAAGTAACATGCTCACTATCAGAAACAGAATCCGTCCCTCGACGATTAATCACATTCATAGCATAATCTAACCAAGAAATGTCACAACCCAAATGAAGATTTGCAATGGAAATTACAAGAGTATTAACTTTAGCAACATAAAATCACAGAGCAATCTTAAAATTATTTAAATATGTAAAACCAAAACCCATTTCATAAACATATTACAAACAAAAGCTTCCAAATTCAAATCAATTAACATCCAAATTTTTTTAAAAAAAAATCACAACACAATGAAGCAAAACTCCAAAAATATGTCAAAATACCAACAAAATCAAACCACACTCTAACACTAGAATCCGATAGTAACCATAGTGCAAAAACAAGGTCGCATCATATCGTATTACATATAACCCACATAGCAAATGTGTAAAAAGGCCGATTTGGGGTTAGTATAACCGCATCACTCCTATAACCGCATCAGTCATCACATCACATGTGTCCGTTATCGCATTTTTGCACTATATTCAATTGTTCATGAATCATGACAGTACTCATACATTTCCTTCCATTTTAATACATGTAACCGAAATTCTTATAATTATCTATGTAATAAAAATTAAAAACCATTATAAACTAACAAAAAAAAAAACAAGGAAAACCCACTAACCAGCATTAGCAAAAAGCAAAGTGGGATCATTGACAGGGACAACAGGGCTAGATTTCCAAAACGTATGATCTTTTCCTTGAAAAAACTTGACAAAAGTATCTCTAACTTTTGATGCTGACCATTCCAATCCATTTTCATTAAACCCATCAACAGATTCCGATTGAGGCCCCATAACTGAATCAGATGATGAACAGATTCCGATTTTGCTTGAGATTAAGAATCTGGGACTGGGAGAAGAGGGGAGAAATGGGAATGAGGAAGAAAAGAGGGAGGGGGCTGGAATTGGTTGATGGGTAGATGGAGAGGAGAAGAACAAGCTAAACCCTCTTGCATAAGCCCTCATCCATTTGATATTATTTTAGGTTTTTTGTATGAACTATGAACTACTACTCACATTAGGTATACTTACTTCGTTCCAATATAGTCGCAACTAGGGATGGCAATGGGTATTGGACCCGACCCGGATCCGTGGACCCGGATCCGTTTTCATGGATCTGGGTCCTTAAAAAATGGACCCGTCGGATCCGGGTCCGGATCCGGGTCCATTTACATTTCACGGGTCTGGATCCGGGTCTGAGCAAAATACCCAGATCCGGACCCGCGGATCTAAAAGACCCGTTTTATTTTTTATATATCGAATATATATTTTTTTGTTATTTGCCTAGATGAAAAAATGGGGATTATTTATTTAATTTTATGGAATCCCACATCCACAAAACACATCATTTGAAGTTATTTACACCTTCATTATTTGATTGTGAATAAATTGTTTGTTTGGGATTCATTAACTCAATTCCCAATTTTTGGGAAATATAGGATCCCACTGTCTCAATTCATTAACTCAATTGTTTGTTTGGGATTCATTAACTCAATTCATTAATGAATAAATTGTTGTCTATTTGAGTTAGTGCATACAATGATTGTCAACCTTGCTTATATTTTCTTGTTGTCTATATATTTATTTTATGTTTTTTTTTATCGATTGTGACATTAAATATATTATTATCATTAATCTATGAATATAGCTTTATGACAATCTCAATACGATGCAAAAATACAATAGAAAAAGCAAAAAAAGCTAGACCCGTTTTGGACCCGGATCCGGTACTGGATCCGCAGTATCCACGGATCCGGATATGGGTCTTCCAAAACTGGACCCGCGGATCCGGGTCCGGATCTGGACCCTGCACTCGAAAACGGATCTGGATCCGGGTCCACCTAGACCCGGTCCAGATCCGACCCGTTGCCATCCCTAGTCGCAACTCGCAAACAACATATGAAAAATAAATTAAAATGCAGTCATGTGAGTTGTTTGAGTCGTCTCGACGTAAAGATTATTAACATTAAATTTTATAATTTTATATATTATACATAATTATAGATATTTTTGTACTTATATTATGTTCAAGTATGTTGGAAGGGAGGTAGTATTTTTGTACTTATATTATGTTCAACCTCAACAAATGATGTGTTGATGAAGTGCCAATTGGTATTTGGTAGGAAACTAGGAATCATCATCACCACCCTCGGTTCGATATTTTGGTTTAAATACGCGTTGTGTCATTAATCAAGTTCATTTTTGAACATACTCTTACATATAAATTATGAATATTTTTGCCCCAAATTATAAAATTATAGTCGTATCTAAGACGAGTATAAGGCCGATCTAATAAAATTATGGATTTATGACAGCAATTCCTAAAACCTATTTATTTCTTGAATTGAATTAAATTTTTTTAAAAATTAATTTATATTAATATGATATTATTATATTACGTGATATATTTGAAATAATTATATGATGTTGATACACCACAAACTCATTAGATTGAAAAATATGTATTAGGATTTAGGAGTAACGTCAAACTGCTATTAAAAGCTTAGATTAATAGGAACACGAATAAAATAGATCAAACTGTCTAATCAAATTAATTAAAACAACTTTCATATTTAAAATACTCATTTTTTAATTTAACCTCTTTATATACCAATTTCACCATAAGACGATCTCTTGCAAAATTTGTTCTTTGTAATCATTTAATAAAAAGATAAATTCATAATATAATATTCAGAAGGTTTCCTGAGAGACCGTCTATGGCATAGACGACACTCTCAGCAGCCCAGGCCATTCCCAAAATAAGTTTTCTATTTTTGAAAAGTGTAAAAAAAGAAAAAAAAAATAATGCAAGAGTAACTGCTATTGACTATTCTAATACTTATTTATGGTTTGACCCATTTACACCCGTCTATACATATAGACGGTCTATAGCAAGATTTTAGAATTCACCGTGAGACGAAATTATATAATTAGAATCTGTGTTAGGCATTGGGCTACCATTTAAGGGTTAGAGATGGCCACGGCCCACTAGGAAAACATTAGAGAAGAAGCTAGCGCACAACAAATTTTCTCATCGTCTCGCCATAAAACGAATTTATATAATCAGCTCATTACTCTAATTATTCATCTTAAGGTATTAATTTCTTGCTTTAAAACCATAAGCGATTAGTTTATAGTTATAATTGGTCACTTTGAGATTACAAGTGATCATTTTAGGTCACTAGTGATTACCTTGACACTATAAATGTACATTGAGTCAGCCCAATAAAAGTGGTTTTCACCATGGAACTGTATCATTTGAGAATTTATGTAATTATAAATTAATATGAAATTATAACATTACAATTTTAGTACTCCAAGCTTTTTTCAAGCGACAAGTTAGTTTTGTATAGATATAGTGCATACTAAAATAGGTGCATCAACTTTAGATTTTGGGTACGTTTTAGAGAGTGAGGGTTAGTAAAGCGGTGAGTGAATAATGTGACAACTAAGGAGTGATACAATAATAATATTGTGCAGTAAGACCATATTAGATTTATTCTAGATTAATAACTAATAAGATAGATACTAGAATAATTAACATTGTATATATTACTTGTATAATTTCAATAGTATACATTAATTATTTAATATTCATCACTCAATTTATGCAAAGAATAAATAAAATAATTGTTGTAACACGTGAATATAGATATTTATGCAAAGAATAGATTAAAGGACTTCGAGTAGGGTCATACTTTTCAAAAAAAATTAATACATATTTTTATTTTATTTTACAAAAAAATGAATTTCATTTTGATTGTGTCTCTTCTTCCTTAAGCTTGTCGTATGAAATATCACAAATTGTTGAGAGAGACGGTCTCTCCGGAAGACACATTATATTTATGGGCTAAATAACCCACTTATATAAATTAAAGATAAAATAAGAATATGAGCTTATTATTTTAAATTCATCTCTCTAAGAGACGATCTCTCATAAGGATAGCTAATGAAATATTTAATATTAAGCCACTAATTCTCAACCTTTTTGCAGTTGACCTTTTGTCTCATCATCATCATATCCAGTATATCCCGTTCATAGACTATATCTATGATCGGGGTCTGGGGAGGGAAGATAGATGGCATATCATACCCATAGGGAGAGGGCGGTCAAAAGAATTCCCCGACTCAAAGATCTTCAAAGAGAGGAACCTGCAGATATCTGAAATCCTGCAATTGACCTTTTGTCTCTCTCTTTATATCTCATTTTCATAATCATAAAATCTTAACGTTTTTTGTTATGCAATGTATAGTAGGGTCCATAAATATGACAATAACAATTAAAAATTAAAAAAAAAAGAAAAAAAGTAGTCCCATTTCTTGAATAGATGAACCTTGATCATAATGTTGGAATGTAAAATGGACATGCATTAGTGGGTTGTACATGAGTACTACATAGCATGTCCTTTTGTGAATGGAGTATATTTGTTCATAACTTGAACTACACTTCATCATCTAAGGAAAGAAAAAAAATAAAAAAATATTTTACAAGGTTCTTCATTTGGCATTAGTACAAAAATGACCTGTTATGGTGACCTTGTATTGTCGATTCCTAAAAAATGACGACTTATGTATGATAATTCGAAATAGCAACTTGCAGAAAGCTTATGGCATCAAGCGCCGCTTGCGAAAAATTGACGCGGTCATAAAGTATGTTTGGTGTTGGTTCTTCAAAAAACAATTCAACATTGTTGATGCAAAAAATAACGCTACAATATTGATGTTATGACACCTTTCCCCTCTTCTATCTCAAGCACATTTTTCCCTCCACTTTCAATCTCTAAGCTTCATTCATCTGATCAATTATTTAAAGTTATTACTTTCACAACAAATAAATTTATTTTCGTAGACACAACTTCAATTAAGTCCAAACACTTCGTGAAAACCTAATTTCAAATGGATTTATAAAATTGATTTTTGCGATTTTTTGTTTTTCTTGTTTATGGCTTTTACATAAACATTTTCTTTTGTTCTTGGTGGCCTCCAAACATATATGACATTTTTTTGTATGCTCGAAGTATATTATTTTTAAAAAAATATTTTCAGAATTTGATATTCAATTTGTTTATTTTTAAACATCTTATTTGCTTTTGGGTACTATTTTCAATCATTTTTATTTTGTATGTGATTCTTAATCCAACAATAAAACATAATCAAATGATACCATGTTTAATTCATCTCAACTAAATATTTATTAAAAAATATTTTTTATAATTCTAATTTATGCACAATTAGAATTCTTATTTAAAGTATAAAATTAGTATATTGACAAACGTGCAAAAAAACAAATGAGATGTTTAAAATAAAATAAAGGGACTAAGGTTGTCCATTTGTAACACTCCTGAATTTCCAACTTATTATACGGAATCAAAACCGCAAAGGACGAAAAGAAATTCGAGTATTACAAAGAAGTACAAATCTAATCTAGAAAAACTTATACTCCTTTGAAAGGGTTGATTTTTGATTTATTATACTCCATCCGTCTTGATGAGTTAGTAGCAAAGAGAGAATGAGTTAATAATATTAAGAAAGTAGTAATAAATGAAGAGAGAGAATAAATTATGTGGATGAAATTAAGAGAGAGTTAAAATGTGTGGATGAAATAAAAATTTTACAAATCAAGTAGAATATACTGCAATTTCAATGAAACAGAGAGAATACATTACTTTTATTAGGAGTTGGTGATATAATTAGGTTGATGACATGTTAACGTGAATTTCGTTTTAAGCAGTAATCCTCCAATATTGACCGAGTATGTCTTGAATTCCAAGTCAATAATATTCCATAAATTCCAACTATTTCATTCCTTTAACGTTTTTTTTTTAAAAAAAAATAATTTGAAAGATCATTCCTTTAAGTTAGTAGCAAAAGAAATGTTGATTTTATTAAAAAAAATTAAATATTTGCATTGATAATAAATAAAGATATAGAGTAAATTGCGTGAATGAAATTTTTAAAAAATTTTAAATATATGGATGAAATTAAAAGAAAATGGCGAACATCATCATCATCATAGCCAGTGTATCCCTCTCATAGAAAATTATGATAAGGGTCTGGGGAGTGGGGAGGGAAATTTTAAAAAAT
This sequence comes from Amaranthus palmeri, assembly GCA_019776075.1. NCBI lineage: Eukaryota > Viridiplantae > Streptophyta > Magnoliopsida > Caryophyllales > Amaranthaceae > Amaranthus > Amaranthus palmeri. Next base: position 1,140,243 of record JAAKBH010000271.1, on the reverse strand, counting down.
TAAAATATATGGATGAAATCAAAAAAATAATTGTTAGAGTATATAATATATCAAAAGAAAATGGTGGACAACTATCTAAAAATTAAAGTGACGCAAAACGAGTGAAATGAATTAAAATAATTGTTAGAGTATATATACTTCAAAAAAAATGTTAGAGTATATAACATATTATGGAGTTTCAAAAATCAGCTTAAACTTTTAATTGAATTGATTTCTTGATACGGAATCAGAGCGAATGAGACAAGAGGTCACGAGTGAGAATCTCAACCATCCCTCATTCAGAGTAGAATATTTAACGCTAGGTACGAGGATTGAGAAGAGTTTGTGTTGCATCCATACTTCTAAGTTCTAACCCAAAAAATTCTCATAAGAAGAAGCGTGTTAGAGGCTAGAGCATATAATATATTATGGGGCTTTCATCGTCAGTTTAAACTTTCCTTGAAAACAAAAAATGTTAAATGGGTGGCACAAAGAAAGTAACGTAATAATTGCTTTAAAGACAAAAAATGAATAAAATAAGACCAAATAAACAATTACTACACTTCAAACAAAATACCAAGTCAACATGAAAAATACAATTGAGTGATGAGTCAACCTCACCTTAACCCAACTACTAGATTAAGTTTTTTTTTTTTCCATCTTTGATAAAGAAATACCAAGTTGCACTCCCAAGTCCAAAGGTACAATAGGGAATTAGGGATCTTTCAAAAATTAAAAAATTAAAAAATTATTTCAAAAAAAAAAATAAATTAATAAAAAGTAGGGAGTATATATCATTTTAACCACTTATGGAAAAATATATAGGCGATTCTAGACAGATGGAATCGGTCTAGTCTCCGGTCATAGACTAAGATAAAATACACTTTTTTATTCACTTTTATTTCATTTACTTCATCTGTTTCATTATATTTGTTACATTTGACTTTTAACGTAAATCAATGCCATATTTTAATCTTTTATATATTAAATTACATATAATTAAAAACTATAGAAATTAATGTTACAAAAAAATTCAAATATGTAATTCAAACAACAATAAGACTATATTTTTCTTACACAAAAACCATAATATACAAAATAAGTTTGCTGAATAATACCAACAATCATAATATAACGAGTATTTTAGACCAAATGAGTATTATTAGAGGTGTTTATTCGGGTCAGGTGTTTCAGGTCGGTTTAGAATCGGGTTTTGTGTTCACATTGGTTTTTACATAATTGTAAATCCATTTTTAAGTCGGGTCAAATCAAATTCGATTATAAAGTCGAATGTCTATTAAGTTATCGGGTCTGTTTTAAACCGCTCTAAGTGTTAATTACTCCGATTTTGTATACAAATGAAAATAGAATGACCTACTCATCATTTCCTCCATAAGAAATGAAAATAAATTATCTTTTTCACTAAAATAAAATATCCAGCTAAGTCTTCCCGGGAAAAGTAGTCAATAAATTCTCTCTCTTCCGTTTCTCCATACATTCCGATCATCTTCTTCATCTCCCATCAACTGAAAACTAAAACCCTAATTCCAATGGAGATTGACACTCTTTCGTCTTCGAATACACCGCCATTTTCGTTTCCAGACCTCTTACAATGCAATGGTCAAGCTTCGACCGAGTCACCGACGACTCAGTGCTGTTTCAACTCAGTAAGTGAAGGCTCGCTCATGAGTCCCGGTGCTGTTGCTGCGCTTAGAGTCCAGAAAGTGTACAGAAGTTACCGCACTCGGCGTAAGTTAGCAGATACCGCCGTCGTCGCCGAAGAACTCTGGTATGAAGTTTAATGGTGTTCTTTCAGTTGTTTCATGATTTTTTTTGAAGTATTTAGTGAAGTATAAGTGTTAATGGCGGATGGTGTGGTCTGTGGTAGGTGGCAAGCGATCGATTATGCTAGGTTGAGTCGCAGCACTATCTCCTTTTTCAATTTACCTGAAACGGCGGCGTCTCGTTGGAATAGAGTCAGCTTAATTGCTTCGAAGGTAATACACGTATAAACGTTAATTGTATTAAATTAACATTACTTGTGAGTTTATCATCAAATTATGTGTCAATATAGACTATATGTAGTATTAGCTTACTATATTCAATATTGTGTTCTTTAATTTGGAATATCGTGAATTTTAGAGCAAAAATCGATCCTAGTAAATTCATTTTAATGTATATTTTTTATATATTAACTTTTTATAATTTTTAGAAATTCAAAACTAAAGTTAGTTGAGTTTTAAATTTGTATTAGAATCTTTAGAAAAAAGTAAATGGTTTGTATTTCTGTTTTTATCTAGTGATGAATATCATTTTCATTTTTTCCCTATGTGATGGAAGTTGTTCCTAACTGTTGGAATTTGTAAATTATTCTATGATGAATATTATTGGTACAGGTAGGCAAAGGTCTTTCTCAAGATTCAAAAGCGCAGAAGTTAGCTTTTCAGCATTGGATTGAGGCTGTACTGTTCTCTTTTTCTGGTTCCCTTTTCACTTTTTGGTTGTTGTGTTTGATTTGATTGTTTTATTATGATGAATTTTTTTGGTTTTATAGTATTTTGAGCGAATTGGTGAATTTTGATACTGGTTAACAGATAGATCCTCGACATCGTTATGGTCATAACTTGCAAATTTATTATGATGAATGGTGTCAAACAAGTTCTGGCCAACCCTTTTTTTACTGGTAAGTCTTTGAGTTTGTTTTCAGTGTTACTTGTTATTGTCTGACCAATGTTTTGAGCTCTGGATTTGGAATATGATGTTTTGGTATTACCTTAATGTGCGTGGTTTTTTTTATAGTAAGTAAATAAGTAATCAGCTCAATCTCAACCAAAGATTGAGCATAAGCTTATGGTTAAAATCCATGATATAATATTCTATCTTGTCCTCTCGCAAGAGAGTCCTCTAGGCTAGAAGTGTGGATGTAGCACACTTCGATGCTAAATATTCCACTTGAAAGGAGTGGTCTATAGAATTTGAATTCATACATTTTTGATACCATGTCAAAGAATCATCTAACCCAAACCCAAAGTTTCTTTTGATTAAGATAATTCCTTGACAACTAAATGGCATGGGATCTGAGGAACTCAAGTCAGAGATTGTCTTGTGAAGGGCTCATTAGTTGAGGTTGGAAATTTTTTCTCAGTAGGAGCAGAGCCAACCATTGATCAATCATTAGTGACCTTAAAGCTGTGATCAATCATGACTGACCTTATTAACCTGCAGAAAAGTTGTGATCAATCACCAGCGACCTTATTACTATCTACAGAAAGTTAGGGATACACTATATTTCTGTGAGGTGTTGTCTTATTGAATACTTTAATAAAATGAGCCTTTATGTATGTTAACTTTCAGATGTGTGGGGCATTGTGTTTTGTAGGCTGGATGTTGAAGATGGCAAAGATTTAGATCTCAAAGTATGCCCAAGACTGAAGTTACGCGAGCAATGCATCAAGTATCTTGGACCTGTATAAATTTCTACTTATAAAGTCTACCAGTGAAACCGTATCTATAATTTTTTTTCAGGGGCATTGTTTTATGTCAATAAAGTACCCTTGATGTTTGCAGCAAGAGAGAGAGCATTACGAGTACATTGTTTCAGAGGGAAAAATTATCCACAAGCTAACTGGGGATTTGCTCAATACTAAGAAAGCATCAGGAGTGGTCAAATGGATATTTGTCATGAGCACTTGCAAGAAACTCTATGCTGGTGAGGTAAGACTTTTAGGAGAATGAGATAGCAAGGGTATTCTTATTCGATCTTATTCCTTCAATTGTTTGTGGTAGCCATTTTCATAAAACTGATCCCTTCCAATTTTAATGCAGAAAAAGAAAGGAAAATTCCATCATTCAAGCTTCTTAGCTGGAGGAGCTACCTTAGCTGCTGGAAGACTTGATGTAGACCATGGTACTTTGAAGGTAAGGTTGAGTTATTCTGCTGCCTCTAATATTTTCTTATCTTATCACTGCTTGTAGTTCATGTTGCAACAAATAGATGAAGTTTCGAGTCTTAAGTTCCTTGTTTTCTTGGATTTTATTAGTTCAAATGGATATTCAAGAAATTTTCAACTTACTTCTGAGGAATAGTGACTTGTTTTGTACGCTTAAACATCACCCTGCATTCCACACCAATCTAAAGAAAAAATGCGGATAGTTACACTTGGTCATGATTAGTTTGGAGAAATCTACCATCATGTTTTTTATACAGAAAAAAAAAATCCAGAAATCAATCTCATAAAACTGATGAAGTTCTTAATGCTTGTTGCCTTGTGTTGGATTGTTTTTCAACATGACCTTGCCATTGCAATCTTTTACTGGTGTTATTCGTTTGTTTTTTGGTTAATATGAATATGAAAACAATATTGATCAATAAATAGAATCTAAGAATGACGATATAATTGGTATTCCCATGTCACCCCAATAGAGTCTTTAACTTAACCCCTTGAGCTATCCCACAACTGCAACACATCCAGCAAAGTTGACATTTTTGAGTAAATAACCTTTTATCCTTGTTGAATGTTCAGTGTTGAGAGTATAGTCGGTAATGGTTCTACTCAGAGTTGGTTATTTGGTTTTTAAAGGAAGCTTTGAAGAATCTGATAGACTGCTACTAAGCTTGTACCAAATTCATGTTGGGATCAAGTCTTTGGCATTGCATAAAACCAATTTACGTTACAGAAACGTTGTCCGAATTTGTGAAGTGGTTTTCTCATTTGCTTCAAACTTGGGACTTGTGTTGAGCACAAGGAGGAGTCCACCGAGTTGTGAAGCCAAACTTAAGATAGTTTCCATTAGTGAGGCTGAGAAACCATATTACTGTTCAGATTCAAGCTTTACAGATTCACAATGTTCTTGTAGAGAATCTTAATCTAATTTAAGTTCTTCCATGGTTTTCTGTACAAAATGCTGAACTGGCAGCTTGCATTCCGTGTCAGCATTGTTTTCTTTGCAGTGGTTTTGCAAATATTCTTTTGGCGCCTGATTTTCTGTCAATTTTATTTTGCAGTCCATCTCTGCATATAGTGGACATTATCGTCCTACGGATGACCGTCTTGATGCCTTTGTTTCATTCCTAAAGGAGAATGGTGTAGACCTTGACCAAGTTGAGGTAAGTCAGTAGTTCTTTTGTGTGGATAACTAGCTCATGTTCTGTGTAGAGAGCTAGCTTACGCCTCACATCTTGGCTTGAAGAATCATGATATTTTGAAATTCCTTACATTTGCATACTTTTACTTCCAGATCCACCGACCAAATGAAGGCTATTCTACCTACGAGGACACCCTATCTAGTACTGTGACCATAAATGAAGCGTCCAACTGTTATAAATCCCTCCAAGCCAAAGGAGAAAGCGAGGCAGAACAACCTCTTTCCGAGCAAGCTGAATCCCGGAGTGAGTACAAGAGAACTTTGTCTGGTGGTCTACAAAGTCCAAGACCCGAGGTACCCAAAGAAGCAATACTTCAAAGAATCAATTCGAAAAAGGCGGATTCATATGAACTGGGACATCAACTCGCAAGGACATGGTCGACTGGTGCTGGCCCTAGAATCGGATGTGTTGCCGACTACCCTTTAGAACTCAGGTCTCAAGCTTTAGAGTTCACCGAACTTTCTCCCAGAAATCTAGCTTCACCATCACCATTCAAACATATTGCTGATTCTGTTCCGCCGTCTCCTGCTCGTCCTGCTCCTCCTATACTGTCATTAACATCTAAGAAATTCTTCAACTCATGAATATAAGTATCGCTCGAGTACATTTCTGTTTCTAGTCTATCGCACCGAATTTTACGCTGAAATGTAAGCTTTGAATTATTAGCAAACTTTAACCTTCATATTTCAAAATGATCAACCTCGTAGTAAAATTGCCCTGCGTGTTACTTGTTAGTAGTTGCCGCTTTAAATGTTCGCAACAAACTAATCAAATATTACGTTTAGGGGAATCTAGGCCCAGACTTTCCTAGGCTACGGTCTAGGTCATTTAATTAAAAACAATTTGAATTTGTTCATACATGTAGAGGTGAATGTTCTATGTATTCTACACGGTTGCTCTTGAGTTGGCATTACAACACTTTGAAGATGATGCATTGATGCATATCAAAGCAGATTTCCAACACGAAATTTTATGCATTTCAAACCTGTTCTTGTGTTTCAAATCAATATGCCTCTTTTTCCTACCATCATTTGTTGTGTTTCAATCATAATATTCCTATTTTGAGATATTAAAAGTTGGATATTAGTCTCATTAATTAAATTTATAAAATTAAAATGTATGTCCTTTTTTGTACACCTTCCCAACTTGACTTTATCAATTTAACTAGTTGAATAAATTGCTTACTACTTGATCCTCGTAAAATTTTTTGAAAAGTTTCATATCAGCATGACTTCCTTAGTCGCTGACCTCTGGTGTTGCAAGTGTAATACCTCTAGGAGTGATGCTAATGTTGTATAGTCTCATAGTCAAAGATCATAGTTGTAACTACGGATACATGATCCAATTGTAATAAGGATCCATCCACCTCCGGTGCAAGAGCACCGTGATCTCACAACTCCCCAAGTATATATTATGAGAAAAAATAATTTTACTTTTTTTTGCGAAATTTCAGGCGGTGACCTTGGGTTTTTGGTTTTTTCACAAATATTTTTTTTAAATTCATGTGGTGACCTTGAGCTTCCAATTTTTTCATGTGGTAGACAAAATGTTAAATTTTTGGCTAAATTAAATACTTATTTCAACTGAATATCGAAATATGTGGTCAATTATGGTGATTACAATGTTTGTTTTTTTGAACAAAAGTCATTAAATTTGGGTAAAAATAATGTAAAGTTAACAAAAAAACTCCCCTTTTATCCATCAGGTGAAATAATTGAATTTAAAGGTTAAGATCATCACGGATTAAAAAAAATTTAGCTACCACATAATAAAGCGGAAATTCCTGGATTACGATATGAAATTACCCTAATTTTTTTAATGGTAAAGATAAATGTAAAATCCATAATTTATTGAATTAAATAAAAAAAAAAACCAACCTAGAAATAGAAATATAGTGTACTCCTACTAGTGAAGCAAGAAGGACCCCACAACGCTACCGATTGGTATATAAATCTCACTACTTCTCTGATTCATCCAAAAACCCCAAACTAAAACCCTAATTTGAGAATCCTCACTTGTCTTCTTCCTCTAATTTTAATGGAGAATTCTGCAATTCCATCTTCCACTACCTCATCAAAACCTTCTACTGCACCACTTTCTACTCAAAATTTACAATATCAATCTCAACAACCGCAAACAATTTCACGTTCTTCCCCAATTTCAATCCCAAACCCTAATTCCAATACCACAAATTTCCCTCAACGACCAAGTCAAAGTGTAAAAAACATTAGTGGGTCTCCAATTAATTCAGAATGGACTCAACCCACTCACCAATATTCTAGTTACCTTTCTGAATTTTACTCTTCTTCTTTTGCTGCTCATTCTGCTGCTGCATCTTGTCCCTCCCGTTCTTCGGTTACTTTCTTCTAATGATTTATTTTTTAGTGATTATTGTATTGTTGTGTGATTTTGTGACTTGGGTCCGTTTTAAATTGACGGGTTGATGTGGTTTTTTTCAATTGATTCCCATCGTTATTTCGGTTTAAACCCTCATAATTCTTGAAAAAAATTGGTTATATTTCAGTTTTAGTTTAGTATAGCTCTTTGTTATTTGAATGATGCTGACTTCAGGTTGAAAAAAGATTAGGGGTTTTAAGTCAATTATGCTTTTCTTAGTTTTAATCTTGCAGCCCACCAGTTATCATGTAATCGACTCCAATCATAATATTGAGGCATTGGCATTGTTGTGGTCGTTGTTGTTAGATTTAATCTTGTGTTTGTGGCATGTAGGCGGGTCCTGCAACACATGGAATGCCGAACATGGAGATGCGACGTACTGGGGTTTCTTCTTCTGCTCCTCATCAGCCACAACCACTTCAGGCAACATCTGGGGTTAGAGCTCTGTTTACCTGCTATAGTTTACCTTTTGTTCACCATGTTAATATCTAATTTATTTGAATCTTAAATTACATTGAAAATTGCATTTGCCATTGTAGATGTAAGAGACAATTATTTCTTCGTATGAATTTGAATTTTGAGTTGGTGGAATGTTGTGTAATTCTTATCTTCATCAAATTAGTTAGGATAAGACATTGGAATCTAAGTTTTGAAGCTGTTTATGATGTAACTGGGTGCATAGTTTAGAGGAAAGAAGAAAATTATTACCTTTTAATGGTTGTACAAACGTGCGGTATGACCTTATAGGAGTGTTTGTGTTAAGTGCTACCTTTACAATTTATTATCCTCTCCAAACTTGGGGAGCCTTTAAAGGCAGTTTGATACAATAGTACATGTATGTCTATCATGTCTATAAATGATGTTTTAGTGGGTTTATGGTAGCCATTCCTCTATGGAAATAGGCGCCGGAGAATGAATTATTTATGATTAGTTGATCTATTGAAATACATTGAAAAAATTCTAATGATTTTGCTTGAATAAATTTTTATACCAGTTTTAACATACTTGCCTGTCCCCTTGAGGTTATTACACTTGGACTAGTTTTTTTTAGTTAATAGTATGAATATGACAAAAAACAATTGGATGAAAGGAATATGTAGATGAGATTTAAGGAGAGAGTGAGTTAGTGGATGGGATTAAAAACAATGTGGACTTTTCCTATAAAGAAATGATTCAAAATCATAGGGAGTGAATAAAATGGAAAGTGTGTGAAACGCAAGGGGATGGAGGGAATCAATGTTAATAATCCATTGTTCAATTTCTAGGGATAAAAATAGCAACATTAAGACATGTAGTATTTATTTTTAATTTGGTACCGCAGAATTTTCAAAGACATGACATGTTGAGAGCTTCCTCTGCTACTCCCTCAAGTTCGTCAACATCCAGTACATCACAAAGCCTACTGTCTCCATCTCACCCATGGTTATCTTCTGAACAGAGGCGTCCATCTCAATCCGCCAAGCCCCTGCTAAATCCCCAATCATTACAACAACGATCTTGTATCCCTCAGAAATCACTCCAGCTGTTGCAAGCTGCTGCACCGCCACCAATGAAATCTTTGCCTCTTCCACAACAGCGACGTTTCCCAGTACCAAATCAGTCCCAAGATATTCATGGACAGCTGGGCCCATCATCTAGAGTTTCACAACCTTCAGCAAACCAACAAAATGTCAGGGTTCAGGGATCAGCAAATCAGGGCCCTCCACGCCCTGCAATGGGGCAAGCAAACATTGCCCGTTCGGGCGCACTTGACGGCTCAAATACTGCTGAGATATCTAAAGCTTGTAGCACAATCCTCGGCAAGAGAAACATCAAGGAAATCTTGAACCAGGTGAATGATTTCTATCTTGTTCTTGTCCCTTGCTCCTCGAATGCTCTTCTATTCTTTTCAAAACCACAAATTTAGTCTTGGCTTGTCATCAGATTGATCCATCAAGGAAACTACATCCTGAAGCTGAAGATGCTTTGATCGATATTGCTGAAGATTTTATTGACTCAGTGAGTTTGAACTTCCTCTTGCATTTTTAGTAATCGCTGAAATCTGAATACACATCATCCCACAAATTTTCAAATTTTCTGTAGTCATTTCTTGATGCTGTAATACTACCTTGATTGTACTTTGAAGGTAAATATAAGTATGGTAAAGTAATGGTGTACAATGCGATAAGTCGTGTTGTAAGGTCTCAACTGTCAAGTAGTTACTAGTTAGATAAAAATGGTGAATTTCATTTATTGTATATTTGACATTGCTGTGTTTGATACATCGTTGGCTGCAGTATATTTGACTAAAAGCCTTTATGCTAGCCCAGTGTAGCATAATTCGCTAGCTGATTCGTTTTTTGAATTCACGATTGCTCAAATTTTCTCAAGAATAGCCCAAAATCGACCATAATTTGGTTTTTTCGATTCGCGATTCGAGGAGATTGGCAAATCATGTGTATTGTGCTGGCCTTGTTGTATCTCTCAATCCTGAAATAACTATCTTGTGTCCCAACCCCTTGTAATTGAGGATATAACACAATTTTGCTTAGAGGTAACTATAGGTGTTCCTTTGTCTTCCTCCCTGCCACTTTAATTAGAATTTTTTAGGAAGATTTTTTAAGAATAAGTTGATATCTTTTGAACTTCCTAAAATATTATCTGTGAGTCTAACTATGGACGGATGGAGGAACGACTATACTTACTACCTTGGATGTAGGAGTGATTATACTTGAATTGCTTATTCTTATTAGTTTTGGGGTGGCAAGAGCTTGTGTGTAATGTGTACCCAGTTTTAGAGCAATCAATTTTTTATAATCGTCATTCGTTTGTTTTTTTTCTTGTTAAATTCTGTCAGCTGTACAGCTGATTGCGACATACGCCCTCCAAAATGGGTTGCAATTAGAATGTTACTGAAACAATTACTGCGCTTTACACCCACATTTTGTGTTTTTTCCCAAGCATTTTTACGCTCGTTCTTTGAAGCATGGAGCCTTTTTGCTAAAGCATATAGAAGTAAGAATCATGTTTACTGCTGCTTTATTTGATTTTGTTGCATCAATCTAATAAATTTCTGTGATCTGTCGATTTCTTGAGCAGATTACATCATTTGCTTGTTTGATGGCGAAGCATAGGCAGTCGAATATGCTAGAAGCAAAAGACATACTGCTTCATATAGGTTAGTGATTGGCAGTGATGATTGATAGTGCATGATCCAGCATTTCAAATGTCGATCAAGATCGATATGCCCTTTTACTAATTTCCAAACTTGTGTATGTTTCATATACAGATCAAGGTTGGAACATGGCGCTTCCTGGATTTGGTGGAGATGAAGTCAGGACTTACAAAAAACCAGTAAGTATCTGAGATATACTGAAGAACGAGATATATAACTTGTCGCTATCTAATTCGATGTTGAGATCATAGTGGTTATTTGTTTTGTTCAATACAGGTTGCTAATGACATTCACAGTGCGCGCCTAGCTCTGGTATGTGACTATTTTTCTTTGTGCATATGTATTTCCCGATGTTTTTCCTTTTCGACATACTTTCACGGCCTATTTAGTTGTTGGTATTAAATGGCGAGCAAGGTTGTTAGGACCGGTGAAGGGGTAGGATTAAAATCGGTAGAATTTGATGTAGCGTTGCATGATCCTATTAATATGAATTATTGTACTTTGGATAACTAAATATCAATTGTTCTTTAAGTTTTGAGGTGTAAATAAACACTAACTTGACTAATTGACTTAATCTATTAAGGTTTGAAAAGAATACTTTTAATAATCATTGAATAAAAAAACTTAAATTTAAACTATGAATAGACACTTACATGACTAATTTGATGTAGGGTTTCACGATTCTACCTACATTAAGATCCTACCTACGATTTGGATCAATCGCCTATGCTTGGACTGTAGGATCGTAGAATCGTAGATTAGAATCGGAATTCTAATAAAAATGATTGTGAGAACGAACTTGTAATGTAACTTGGCTAAGAAAGTTGAAGTAAAACATATGTTTCAGGTCTTGAGGATGAGACTTTTATTACTACGGAAATGACACCGTTCATTAATGCTAAAACTCATTTCAATTACAATTTAAAACCAACAACCAAACTGGCGGTGAATTGTTTTCCAATGTTTTAGTTCCGTAACTTTTTTGTGCCTTCTGGTAGATAAATAAATCTTTTGCCGGAGAAAAGACCGGAATCAAAATCTCCCCGGACCTAGTACAGAAAATGTGAAAGGGCATTTGGGTAAAGCAACTACCGATGTTGTGATATCTTGATGAGTTTACAACTCCAGGCGATACACCGGAGGTGCATCAACGTACATTCTACTTTTCTAAACAGGCGATACGATTCCAGGCGATGTACTGAAGGAAAACAAGTCTAATTGACAAAAGCAAGCAAGATTTTGGTTACATTCTAGATTAGTCAATGGTTAAGTGATGATTATTTGGTGATGTTTCTTTGTCGCGATGCTCTTGGCCTCTGGCGATATCCTATATTATTGGGTATGATGATGATGATCGTTGTAAATTGGGGTGACTTTGGGGTTGATTATGAATTTTTTGTAGATGATTCTTATTACTCAACTAGTTTAAAGAGTAGTTATGGTTTTTAAGATACTTTTGTGTTTGATATTGGGTTTTCATCTTATTAAATAATCAAAAATTTAATTTTGCAAATGTGTTTAAAATTTAAACAAAAATATGTTTTTAAATTGACTTTTTGTTGGTTTGTGGCTTATGTTTTTTTTCCTAAAAAGCAATTTTAATGTATATACGTAGTATAGTCGTTATTATCTCTATCTTTAAAGCTACACTACGATTAAAATTAACTTTATTTCAAATTATAAAATATAACAAATTTAAAAACACAAAAAATCAGTTTTTGGATCGTGACTCTTATAATGTAATTAGCTATCTTACTAGTAACAATTTGAGATATGCAATATACAGATAAAAAAAACCTAATATGAAAGATAGTGAAATTCACATAAACTTAAAATTAACCTAATTCAGAATAAATAGAATTAGATTTAATCTAATGATCTAAATCAATAATTCTATCGCTTAAATAGACATGAACAATGGCCAGACCAAAATAAACATGACTCACTCATGGTTCGGTATGACAGCCAGGCAGTGGCGGATCCAGGGTCCAGAGTCTCAGGGGGCACCAACTATTGGACGAGATTTCAGCAGAGTTTTATTTGCAAAATTAACAACTATTTTACTCTTATTTGCTAAAATTTTAAATACGAGATTACCACAAAATGATATTGAACAAATTAAATTAACTGACCTAATTTAAAAAATATGATAAAATAAATAAATAAAACAAAATTACTAAAATAAGGGACACTTTTACTTTTACCAATAGAAAAGGTTGCTTTAAATATTTTTTTTAAAAAAACACCTAGGGGCACATGACCCCGGGGGACCTAATATAGGTCCACCACTGCAGCCAGGCACAACATCCCGCTATAGCACAACCCACAAATACACGATCAACTTTGATACGACTCAAAACGACATAAATTTCATATCTATAAAATACAATAATTTTATCAAAACTCTTTTTCGAGCCGGGAGATTCTTTGTCTGTGCTCTCCTTTATGGGTATAAGTTACCGCTGTCTTTTCTTCTCCAAACCCTGTTTATAGTTTTCTGTAAACGAGATATATTAAATATAATAATAGAGTAATAATTATCATTTCCAAAAAAATAGAGTAATAATTATCAAAACTCAACAAATTTTACCCGCCTGTTATTCCTATATTACACACCAACAACCACACACTCTTCCTAGGATACATAGAATTGTGTGCTAATAAGAGTTGCGTTCACCTCAACCAAACAAACACCCTTTTATTTAAATTATAAAATAAAATGATATTAAAAAAAAAACTCTTAGGCTATTTATTAGACAGCTGTGCTGAACCCTGTCCCCATATAATACCTGGTTTTGACACGTGTATTTTTATAGCCCTTCATGCAAAAAGAAAAAAAATAAAATTCTTTTTAGAGAAAAGCCTTGTAAGCTTGTATTATTACTTGCACCAACTTCCTCTTCTACACTATTACAACAACAAACATTTTCGAGTCTTAAATTTTTTTTTTTTTTTGGATATTTTGATTTTGATATCTTCACTTTAAGGTTAGCTTCTTTCCATTACTCATGTTGTAAATTTCTTATGTGTGCTGAATCAACTCGGCTATATTTTATATATTTTATGATCAGGGCTGAGACGAATCTAAGATATTAGTATAGGGTGAGTCGAAGACATTATTAAGTTTTAGTAAGTTTAGCGGGATTTATTGTCAATATCAGCATATAATCGAGAAATATGTGATGCACATAGTTTATAAGCCGAGGAGATAACTATATGTGGAAGGAATGACTCGAGTCTAGATTTATGATCATAATCATAATGATGTATTTTTTGTTGGAATTTGATGAACTTAAATTTAGTAGTTAATTCATTGGGATAATAAGGTTCATGTGTATTATAATTTAATTACTATGAAAATCCATGTTTAGTGTGATTTGATACATGGTAAATTAAGTGCTTTATATGAATTAGAAGGTCTCCTGAGAGCCGCTGCTTTTTCAATAGCCTAGTCTAATGATTGACTATTCAGTTACTCGTTAATTAGGCTGGCCCATATTTACTCGTCTATGTTATAGACCGGTGTATATGAATAAGTGGGAGTGAGAGTATAGCTTAGTTATTAATTATTATGTGGATTAGTGAAAATATGATCTGCGTCAAAATTATGTTTTTATGCACTTCTATATAGGGTGATTAAGTAATAGTTTATGTTTTGAATATGAACATATATTAACACTAAATGGTTGAAATGAAACTTTTTTGCACCAAATTTGAGGTAAATTTTCCCAAAATAGCGAGTCAGATTGTGCACTTCTATCGAGCGAGGTGTTTATTCGGGTTATCGGATTGATGTTTAGGTCAAATTGGACCAGTGCAAAATCAGGTTTTGTGTCGATATTGGTTTTTACATTATTATAAACCAATTTTTTAAGTTGGGTCAAATAGGGTTCGGCTATAAGGTTAGGTGAATATTAGGTTATTGAGTCTGTTTTGAACACCTGTATTTGCTCTTCATATGTCCCCTGAGTTTGTTACAAAGGGCAAAGATTAAGAAGTAGAACGGTCAAAATTATAAAATATAGCAAATTTAATGGACGAACGACGAGCGACATGTTAGATTTTTTGTACAGCAATATATACAATTAGTATTGTTCTTGATAAATTTATTGAAATTAAGTTTGTTTTTTTTTCAGTTAGCCGGCCGCGGATCGTAAATTAAAGCCATTACTATTGATGTTAGCAATACAAAGGAAGATAGATCGAAGTATTTTTCTCAATTTTGAAGCTAGAATTTGCCAATACTTGGTTATAACAAGAAACAACATCTAATCCTCTTTTGCCTAAGGTAGCTAGGGTTTCTCTCTATAGCTAGACTTTTTAGTTATACTATACATATATTATGTCTGTCTCATTGATTTTGCAGCATTTTTATTTTGGGTTTTCGTTTCAATTTGCAATAATTGTTTTCTATTTTGTTAAATACCCGAAAATATAGGAGTATTTTTCTTATAAACATATACTACTTGTATACTTAAGTGTAGTTTATTTTTCAAATAGACATAATATTCTTGAAAAGGATTCAAAAATTGGTATATTCTTATGGGTGTAAGGAGATCTCTTTTTGTGAGAGCTTTCAAATATGACGTCTAAGGATGTCCATGTCATGACTTAGATTTAAAAACCTATTAATATTGAATTGTATAACATATATCGTGTCTATCAATCGAGTTGGTTCAGCATAAATACATAGATTGGATGTGTGATTAGCCCATTTTATATCAATATTCTGGATTCGCGACTGAATGCCGAAATCGATCTATTAAACTTAATAAATTGAGATATGGACAAAAGTTTGGCAAAAATATCAAAAGGCCAACTATTTGTTGTTTATCTATAGTGGGTTTTTAGATTTTGCAATATAGACAAAAGGGAAAGAATTTTCTTTTTTTAGTCTTTTATTTCCTTATTTTGTCCTTTTACTCAAGTTGGAACTTATGCCAACATACTCCAAAATCTGGTTTACAATTCCAAAATCATCAAACCAAATTCAAGGGCGAGCCCGATGGGCGGACCCAGGTGCCCTGTGCCCGCACTTGAGGGCACAAAATGCAAAAAAAAATAATTTTTGTTAAAGTTATATGATAATTTTGTATATGCTCTCACTAACTTTTTTCCAGGTACGCCACTATATTCAGCTATCAGGATTGCAATTTGCAAATGGTAGCGGCCGAATCAGATATGATGGCTCAACCGGAAGTTAATTCACCCGCGATGACGAGCAACTTAGATCCTCATATCAACACCAAAAACAACCAGACTACACAAGAACATAATCAAAATCACAATGACGGTAATAGCAATTACGTGTTCCCGAATTTGGGGCGACAGTCTTCGATATATTCCCTTACGTTGGACGAGTTTCAACACACACTTAGCGAGAACGGAAAGAATTTTGGGTCGATGAATATGGATGAGTTTCTGAACAGTATTTGGACCGCGGAAGAAAATCAAGCACATCATCATCATGATAATATGAATGGAATACATGTGCAGCCGAATCAAACTCATAATAATGTCGGAGTGGACCGTGTGATAGCGTCTTCGGTTAGTAGAGGGACGATATCTAAGCAGCCGAGTTTGCCTAGGCAAGGGTCGCTTACGTTACCGGCTCCGCTATGCAGCAAGACTGTTGATGAAGTTTGGACCGAGATTCAGAGGAGTCATCGGCCTGATGAGGATGAGCAGCAGCCGAATCAGCAGCAACCACCGGTGGGGACGACTTCTACGTCAACTCAACGACAACCGACATTTGGAGAGATGACTCTAGAGGATTTTTTGATTAAGGCCGGTGTGGTACGAGAACAATGTGGGTCCGTGACAGCAATCCCATTGGCAACGCTTCCCCCTGCGCCATCCGCTCAGCACGCGCCTCCTCATCAGTACGGGTTTAGCGCTCCACAGATTGGTCCTGCATTTGTGTCTCGGCCCATGATGGGGATTGCACCAGGAGGGCCCTACCAAACTATACCGCCGACTGCAGGAGAGGGAACCGGGTATACAACGAATGGGAAGAGAAATAATGGGTATCCAGCTCCGGTGGTGGGGCCCTCAGTGGCATGTTATGGCGGTAGGATGACTAATGGAGGGGCTTCTGGAGGAGGATTTGCCCCTGGGCCTGGGCTGTCTCCGGTTAGTCCGGTTTTGCCCGAAGGTATGTGTGGTGGACCTGGCCAGGTGGACAATTCGGGTGGTCAGTTTGGGCTCGACATGTCGACGTTGCGTGGGCGGAAGAGGATTATTGATGGACCGGTTGAGAAGGTCGTAGAACGAAGGCAAAGGAGGATGATCAAGAATCGGGAGTCAGCCGCAAGGTCTAGAGCAAGAAAACAGGTACATTTTATCATCCTAGTGATCATACAACTCATCGAATTAATTTATTATCGGAGTTGTCTTCCACCGATTCTAGCGATTTATAGTATTTACATATTCGTCTGTCCCAATTAGATTGCTACCGGTGAAACATAATTCGCTAGTTAGTTTGCCTTCGCTCAAAATGGTTCATAATTTGCTTTTTTGCATTCTCGATCACAAGATAGCGAACCATGCGACACCGATTGCTACACAATCTTCTAACAAAATTACGTTCTTGATCCACAGGCGTATACGGTAGAGTTGGAAGCAGAATTAAACCAATTAAGGGAGGAAAATGCACAATTAAAGCAGGCCTTGGTAATTTTCTTATTTTCTACCATACTCCTTTTTAATTTGCTACAAAAAAATCAAATTAAAGGTGCTCTCTTTTCGATTTTCCGATTTGCGTAATGTAGCAAATTCAAAAACTCGAGGAGTATTGTTATGTTTTTAAGCACCCAAGTATGAATTACGTCTCACTATTAGCACTCATCATTGCAGGCAGAAATCGAGGCACAAAGGAAGCAGCAGGTATAAATATTAATCCTTTTCTCTTGACTAGAGTTGTTCAACGGGCCATATTCAAGGCAGGACAAAATTCAAATGGGTCGTATTGGGCTAGACGGGTCAAAGCCCGTTCACACTTGACCCACCTTGACCCGTTTTTTTAAGTTCCAATAATAGTTTTTAATCTACTTTATGGCCCATTGGGTCGACCCGCCCCGTTAAACACCTCTCGACTCTTAAGAAAAACTCTTGATATTGTTTTCCTGTCCTCATACTTATTTGCTATTAATCTGCAGTGTAACGAGGAGCAGAACGTACAAATAGCTCTAAGCAGGGCGCGGCGAGCTCAAGAAAAATTGAGAGCGATGAGAAGGAGCGGGAGCTGCAATCTTTAGGTTAGAACACGACAAACCCGAGTCCAGATAAGTAACTAGTATTTCAATGTATGCTTATCTTTGGAGATTAATAACGTAGTTATCGTTCGTTTAGATTATATTATACATAGCAAAACAACATACTTCATTCCGAGCACTACTCTTATGTTGTTGTATTTGATCTTCGAGACGATGTAAATATTTTTTTCCGCCAATAGTCGTAAAAATTTGTTTACGATGTTCGTTGATAGTCCTCGTATAAAGGTCTAAATGAGACCTATGTAGAATAAGTATTTGAGAGGAATAAGATGAAGATGCAAGTCAAGTTATAAGGTGATTGCTACTGTTTTTATCATTTTGTGTTGAATATACAAGTTATTCGATTTTGGTTAAATACATGTTGATAGTTTTAAACACAAATAGTGTATTTTTGCGGGTTCGTATTTGGCATCTTTCAAGCCGAGAAGTTTGAGGCAATAACAGGTCTTTCTAGCCGAGAAGTTTGAGGCAATAACAGGTTTGTATGCCCTTAAATGTTTAGGCCGTACACTCACTTTATTGACCCGTGCATTCTTAGAGTGGTATAACGCATGCATTTTATGAGGGTATTTCAGTCGATTTGATGGTTGGTTTTGTTGTCGGGTTTTTTTCAGGTCATAAAATTTCGGTCATGATTAAATATTAGCTAAAGAGAATCAGATCTTTTTTTAGTTTATTCTGTAATCTTTTTTTTAAGTCTATTCTGTAATTTTAGTAAAAGAATACCAATCTTTGAATATATTCAAAATAACACTTGTAATCAAATTAGCCTATATGATGAATATTATAGAAAATTAAATTGGTTCATAATTCACACATAAATGTGTTGAAAGAAGACTTCAAAATAAAATTCATGTCTACTATTCTTGACAAATTCTACGTGCAATTGGGGACGACTTTGGTAGCCTAAGCCTAATATGGGTCCGATTTTAGTTAACCTCCTTTGACCAAAACTTTTAAGATTTTTATTATTTTTTTTTTCAGGCATTATTCTGAGAGATCGTCTTTTTGATAGACGTCTCTGAATTTATTAAAGCTTATTTTCTATATTTACTCTATATTTTTCCTAATTGGGCCAAATCCAATTAGAGATGGTCTCTCAAAGAGATCGTCTCTCACAAGAATTCGTGTTTTTTTTTTATTGGAGTAAGATCGGGAAATGTGTTATTACGTGCCCATTATAGGGAATTTGAGAATTTATTCTTGCTAGAGGAGATGAGAATTAAACTCTTGTCGTAAGGTAAAGCGGAAAATTTACAACTGTTAAGTTAACCCATGATTCTCTTTTAATACTCCTATTGTTTTCAAAAGTTGTCATATACCATATCCTACTCTCTAATACAAGAACTCTTTGTCATATACATACCCTAAGTTTAGATGGAATAATAGTAAATGATACGATAATCAAGAAAACAATGAGCGATGATATTGAAATTAATTTTATGAATAGAATTAAAAGAAAAAATAAAAAATATGTGAATATGAATGGAAAAAAGATGGTTTGAAAATTACATAAAATAAAAATATTACAAAGTAAAAAATGACAAATCAATATAAAAATATTGCTCTTTATATATAACGACAAAGATTGTAGTTAATTTTTAAAAAGTACTCTATCCGTTCTTTTTTATTTTTTTCAATTTAAGTTTGTTCACTTTAAGAAAGAGAAATTTAAATTAAATTTTTGAAGTATATACTGATCAAGATAAAGTATATTCATATGAGATCTTATTAGATTTGTCTTGATGTAAAGTTTTTTAATATATAATTGTTATGATTTTTATGATGTGTACTTAAAGATATTAAGGCTTATAATTTGCTAAAAAATACGTGCAAGAGGTAGAGTAGAGAAACAAAAAGGAAATGTCATGTCATTTTTCCTAACAATCATAATTTAATGTGACAATTTGCAAAGAAAAAACGTAGCAAATTTCGTGGTATAAAAAGAGTATATTGGAATTCTTCTCTTTTGCAATTTATAACTTATTGGAATTCTTTTGCAATTTATAACTTATATGGACTTTTACCCTAAGCAAAATAGCATATTGGAATTCTTTTCTTTTGCAATTTATAACTTATATGGACTTTTTACAACTATTAATTTTGCTTTTTTGACATAGGACCCTGGCCTCGGCCCCTGGGCGACGGCCCCTTTTGCCCACCCTTAGTACCGGCCCTGGAATGGAGAAGTTGTTTGTGCTCTCTATTTTTCTGTAACGTTGTATTTTTTGTATTTTTGGATCTAAAAATCAAATTAAAATTAAGGGGAGAGAAATAGTTGCTCTTGATTTTTACATAAATATTCAAAATTCAAAATTTGATATCCAAAAATTTGAAATTACATTATTAACGCATAAAAAAGATATTAAAAAATACCACGTAATGTATGTATGTATATATTACTTTTATAGGAGTACTAATTAATACTTTCATTTAAAGTTTTTAATATTTAAAGATTATACCATATTTTAGTATTAAAAATTAATTATAATCACTTTATTTTTACTTCCCTTAACTCTAATATTTCAAATTATTTTTATCACTTCTTATAAAAATAATCATTTTTTTTTATTTTTATAAATAATTCATATGCTTAACTAACAAACTTTATAACACCAAAAGCCTTATAAGCATAATTTCTGTAACTTTTTAATGTGTATAAAGTAAAAATTAAATATTTATACAAGAATAAAGACTAAAAGGAATCGTTCAAAAAAAAAAGACTAAAAGGAAAAAGAAGTTAACCACCATCAGTTAGTCTCTTGAGAAACCATCTTTTTGAGATCGTATTTCAAGTCCAACACATTAAAAATTAATGTCTATATACTATATTCTTAATGCTTACTTAATTACCATATTCTTGATGTCTACTTTTAATATCTTAAAATGTCTACCTACACGGCTACACCATTCTTGATGCCTACTTACAATATTGTACAAAATGTGTAATGGTCTGGCCTAAAGGTGTTCATTCGGGTCATCGGGTTGATTTCGGGTCAGGTGTTTCGGGTCGGTTAAAAATCAGGTTTTGTGTTCACATTGGCTTTTACATGATTGTAGATCCATTTTTATGTCGGGTCAAATCGGGTTCGGTTATAAAGTCGGGTGTTTATATATCGGGTCATCGAGTCTGTTTTGAACGCCTCTAGTCTGGCTCAATCAAAGATGGTCTCTCAAAAAAACCGTCTCTTAAAAATTTGTTAACCACCAAATAAAAAAGATGGAGATGATGGCATAGGACCCACCCCCACTAGAATGATAAAGTATAGACAAGAGGGAAGTGCGTGTAGCCGTCTACACTTGGTCATATAATACTCATATTTATCAAAACATAAAATAATACCGTTGAAAGTTTTTCACATTTCATATATTTTCACTTCACATTTTGTATTTCTTCTAGCCAATTTTGAAATTTTCATAAAGAAAAGCAATATATATAAAGAGAAGCCCCCTCTAAAGATTTCAAAGTATTTTACAAAAAAAATTCATTTTAAGGCTCAACATATTTTCCATCTATCATCCTTCTTCTAATACTTGTATTTCTTCTAATACTTGATTATAATGTGGCAAATTCAAAACCACTTATTCACCTTTTTCTTTGTTTGCTCCTTCATTTTTCTTCTCATAGGTATGTATATTATATCTACTTTTTATCTATTTTTTTTTAGTTTTGTTATCGAATATGAGGATTGAGTTTTGTCTTAGTTGGAGCGTAAATATTATCGTCTAAAAAATTTCAAAGAACATCAATTCTTACGTAGCTCTTCTTTCAGCCTACCCTCTAATCAAACAAAGTAGGTTCAACCTTATTAATATTCAGTTTTAATGCATTTTTAAAGCAAAAGTTTAAACTAATGATTCGATGAGTTACTTAATTAAAAAAATCCTATATTTAATAAGGATTTTTTTCAAGAATTCTACTAAAATGAGTTGCGCTATTTAAATCTATTAAAAAATTGGAAAACTGTTTAAAAAATACTTATGAATCAAGGGTTGGCCTGATTCATTATCATCAACCTAATATTCCACCTGAATTAAAATTTGAGCAAGAAAAGTGTTGAGCAATTCATACATGTACTCGCTTCAAAGAGAGAACTAGAGAAATATAGTCAATTTTACCTGTAGTAACTAATGAGGGTTCGATTGTCACTCCTGATACCGTCTGGTCTACTCCCAATAAAAATATAAAAACCGATTCAAACAAATTATTTTAATGCGGTTGTAACCCCAGATATGTTATATACTTTATAAAATTCAATGTGTTGGTTGATCATGCAAATTAAACAAAATTCTAAAATGGTTTTCAATTAATTTATTTATTTGTTTAAAATTTCTAGGGATAAAAGTAGTAGAATGTGGAGCAAATCAGCATGATGATGATGATCGAACGGTTAAAAAGCTGTTTGTATTTGGAGATTCATATGCAGACACAGGGAATACAAGAATAGCAATTGGACAAGCATGGAAACAACCTTATGGTTTCACTTTTCCCGGGAAACCCTCTGGCCGTTTTTCTGATGGACGTGTTTTAACCGATTTCTTAGGTATGTTTTTCGTCCCGTTTTTTTCATTTATTTTTTGCACAGTTTTTATAATATTTATCATTATTTATTAGTTATCAACATTTTTAAAGTTTATTTACACAGGTAATTCTATTTTGTAATTTAAGTAGGATATATACTCTAACATGTCCATTTCTACTTCCTTTGTGAAATACTTCTACCAAATTGGGAATTGTGAGTTTGTGACCAGAGGTGTTCATTCGGGTCATCGGGTTGATTTCGGGTCAGGTGTTTCGTGTCGGTTTAAAATCGAATTTTGTGTCCATATTGGTTTTTACATAATTGTACATTCATTTTAAGTCGGGTCAAATCGAATTCGATTATAAATTCGGATTATCGGGCCTGTTTACTGTGACAACAAAGAGATTACTAGTAAAGATATTATAAATGGATTTAATTTTTAAAGGCTGCAAAATATGGCATTTTTTGGGGTCCTTTGTATACTTTAGGGTACATCTTTACAGATGGTATACCGTATACGTATACTCACTTTAGTACTTTTTCTTTACATATGTATACATAATTCAGTGAAGTAAGTATATTGTGACTTTAGTACAAGTATACTTTTAGGATTACTTGAATTAAAGTTGTAACATCCTGTATTAATATACATTGTACCTACAATAATTTTAGTTCACACATCCTGATAGGCGAAGTTAGAAAATAAAAGTTAAAAATACTGAGAAAAAATAAAACAATTATTTTAGTATAATACTTTCTCCGTATTTGGTTATTTGCAACTTTTACCAAAAATGGCGTATTCTATTATTTGCAACATTCTTTTTTTTTTCCATTTATAGAAAGTTTTTTATTACTTTTTTATTATCTCTCTCTTACTTTTTTATACTCTCTCTTACTTTTTAATACTCTCTCATACTTTTTAATACTCTCTCTTACTTTTTAATATTATAATACTATAATCCCACCCCATTAACTTCATTAATCTATTTTAATACACTACTAAAAGTTTTGCCTAGGAGTCCGTGAAGGACCCCAAAGTTGCAAATAATTAAATACGGAGGAAGTATATAATCTAAAAATTTATAAGGGCCAAGTAAATCTCAATTGTTAGACCTTTTAGATCAAAAGTTAGTCGAGAATATATCAACGATTTTTAATACATGTAAACACATTTTTGTGGTGATTACCTTTGTTTGTTACTTTTAGGTGTGCATATCTTTTTTATGGTTTTTTTCTTATTTATGCTAATTCTAAATACAACATTTATTATGAATTGGATGAAGTATACATTATTATTTGTCAATAAAAGTCTTGGTCTATATTTTGTAAAATTCTTAGGTCAATTTGGAGGGCTATTGGTCAACAACTCCCATAAAATATAAATTTCTTAATCAAATTATTAATATTAAGTCATAATCAATTTTGAAAGTTGGTAATAATTTACATCATTATTAATGCATTAGTGACCTTGTCAATCTCTTAATTATGATCGAGATAATAGATGTAAAATGTCATTGTGTAAATGCATAAGATAATAATGTATGGTAAGTTAATAAGATATGATAATATATGTTTTTATATAAAGTCATTTTTACCAAAATATTGTTTTTTGAGATAAATAGGTTAATAACACATTTATAACATGATTGATTAAAATTTTTACAAATTTAACTTAATAGTAATTAAAGGTCTAATAAATGTCTCAATTAAAACATACTTCCTCCGTTTTGAGATACTCGCCACATTTTGATTATGTCTACTATTCATCATTCAAGCTAATTTTGTATATTGCGACTAATTTGCAAGTAAAATATAGTCAAGTGAGATCTTGTTTGAATCGTCTAATCACATACTTTCATAATATTAACTTTTTATAGTTTTTAGATTGGTATAATTCAATATGTAAATAAACAAAATAACGCCTTGAAATGCGTAAAAAGTGAAATGTAGCAAGTATAATAGGATGGAGAAAATATATTACTTTTTAAGGAGGAATCTGAGTTTAATTTTCACTACCCATAATTTAATTGAAAAATACTTTAAAAAAATATATCTTTGAAAAAGAGAGTTGATATTCTAGCTTATAGGTGTCCATGTTCCTATGTAAATTTTTTATTCTAGCTAGGTTTCAATCTCATGCAAAATTAGTTCAAGAAAAAGAAATATTCGAATTCCCTATTAATTCATTCTTTCAATATTCTTCCACAAATTTGCAAATTGCAATGCACTTTTTATGGGATTATTTTTATAATGACCTTTAATTTTTTTTTTCTAGATTTCTTCGTTTGCAAGAAAAGTTAGTGATGCTTGTTAAAGTTTTAGTAAATTCAACCAGGGCCGGCCCTAAGGGTGAGCAAGAGGGACCGTCGTCCAGGACCCCATGTTAAAAATATAAAATTAATGGTTGTAGAAGATTCATATAGGTTTAGATTCCAAAGAAAAAGGGCCCAAATGTGCTATTTTGCCCAGGTCTCTATTCTCTAAATTATCTAGGGTCGGCCCTAAATTCAACTAACTAATATAGTCTAATTAAGATCAGTGTCCAGTTTATAGGGGCAGTTAGCAACACAATTAACAATAATGCATCTAAAAAAACCTTAATTCGAAGAAATCTTTATGATTGAAATAACATGAATGTTTTTCAATCTGTATGTATAAATTTATCAGCCCTCAATACTCAGTCAAAAATAACACGACATTCTATTTGAATTCAATTTATTTTGATTAATAATGTTTGTGATTAGATTTTTATATGGTATATATGCATGCAGCTAGATCTTTGGGAACAAGAACTCCAATAGCATACAAATTTAGAAAATTTGCAAGACAAAACCTTAAATATGGAATGAACTTTGCATATGGAGGGACAGGAGTGTTTGATACAAAAGCACCTTACCCAAATATCACTACACAAATTGATCTCTTCCAAACCCTTCTCCATGAAAATGCTTTTGATCTTCAAAACTCCATTGCTCATTTTAGTCTTGTTGGTAATGACTACTCATTTTACCTTGCTAAGGGTGGTTCTGCGCAGGTACATAACTTAAATTATCGCTGATATTTCATCTTTTCTTATTAATACGAATTATTCCCTTTTGTTAGTATTAGAGTATATAGTAGTACGTATCATGGGGTTCTAACTATCATGTAGTACTTTGTGGTTGAGTTGATTTATTATTTTGGTGTCAGAGCTAATGCTATAAAAGATCTAATAAAACTTTGTTAATTAAAATGTTTTTCATTATTATGGTATCAGAGCTAATGCGATCAAAGATCTAATAAATTTTGTTGATTAAAAAGTTTTTCATTAATCAATATTTGCAACGCTGACTCAACAATCTTGATTCAAACGTAAGTTATATATTGACACGATATTTTACCCTAAATATGATAGGAGAGTATATCGTGTATTTGACTTATCATTAATCATTTCGAGATACAAAATCATTTTTCTAAATATAGGATATCTAACTTGTTCCAATCTGATCTCTATTCATTATAATTTGAATAGACTCATAAAATAAGGCGATTTGATAAAAATTTGAAAAAACGTTTTTATTCAAGTATGCCAGTGAGAAGGATTCGACTCTCACTGCTTACATGCTACAAGAATGATTAATATTCTCTTCTTTCTTATCTGTAAAGATGTCTCTAATCTTACCCCGATTTAAAAGCTAATTATATTATTGTTTATATATCGAACTAACTAATGATCTTTAAATTTGAAATTAGGGTTTGCAAGCATTTATCCCAAAAGTGGTAAATGAGCTAGTGGTGGATATTGTACGTGTATACAATTTAGGAGTGAAGAAAATATCCGTTACATCCTTACAACCATTAGGATGTGTACCAAGTATTGTACATTTTCCATTCCAACAATGTAATGATACTTACAACCAAGCTGTTTCTTTCCATAATCTCTTATTACAACAAGCTATTACAAAGTTCAACAATCAAACAAACTCTTCAATTGTTGTTATTGATTTATATAACTCCTTTTTCTCGGTTTTTCGCGACAAAGGATCTCAATCAGGTCAGTCATTTTTGTCTTTGTTTGTAGTATATGTGTAATATAATGTATTTCGATTGTTAAGTAATAGTGTGTTTGACAAATAACAAGAACGTGCTTGTTAGTAGACGACTTTAAAGCTAGTTGAAAAACGTTTTTGTTAGTCAAAACCAAAAGGTTACGATCAGTAGCTTTTTCGTTATCTTCAGGATTTTAAACCCACGTTTCTCAAGTAAACTATCAACTAAACACTGGATAATTTGTCAGTACTTCCGCCTGGTCAAACAACCAACAACTTTCTCATATAAACTCACTATTTAAATATATTAAAATGTAGAGAATGATGTCTTATCCCATATGGAGCATGTAACGTTTTCCCCAAGAGTAACCTAAGTTCAATTTTCGTTAATCCTTTTCTTTTTCTCAGCTTACTTTATAACCAAAATACATAAAATATGAATAGAGAATTTGTAGGTTGTAAAATTTAACATGCATGTAAGCCCAATTCGACTCAAAACCCGACCCAAATCAACCTACATAGAACTTCAATCTAGTTCAAATAAGTTACATATAAGTTCATCTGAAAGCTTGACCTGACCTGAACAAGTGAGAAAACTGTGAATTTCGCTCTAAGGGCTTAATAATTAGTTGTAGCATAAATTGTGTAAAAGAATTATATGGAATGTTATACTCCTATATATTATAGAACAAAGAAAGTATGTACATAATAACACGTATAATACGTATTGACTGTTGCTAAAGTTTACATATCAATTAATTTTTTTATTACTCCCTTGTCTAAATTTCTTGTTTGTTATTAATATAGGAAATATAAAATTTGAGAATCCATTGGAGCCATGTTGCAAAGGTATAAACCAAACATACAATTGTGGAAGTGTAGATGCAATGGGTAACAAAATGTATAAAGTATGCCAACATCCCAACTCTTATTTCTTTTGGGATGAAGTTCATCCTACTCAAGCTGGTTGGAAAGCTGTTATCTCTAATTTAAAAAATAACCTTCAACAACTTCAATTTAATTGAGCCGAGGGACTCTTTGACCGTATTCTCCTGTATTGGTATGTGTTGCCGTCTATCTTTCCTTCCCATACCCTGACCATAGTTTCCTATAAGCGGGATACACTGAGTATGCTAATGATGATGAAGAAGAACAATCTTCAATTTAATTAGTTAAAAAGATCAATATTTTTTTAAGAGTAAAATTGTTTAGTTAAGCTATTGTTTGTAAGAAATTTAACAAAATATATTGTTTGTTTTTTGATTTGTTTTGTATTTACATTTATTACATTATTGTACTGGGTCAAAAACAGAATATACTATTTCAGTAGTTCAATTCTGAAATATTTGCTATAGAAGGAGTTTTGTTACTATTTATCAGTCGAGCTTATTTTATGAATAGGTTAATTTAAAAGGTTTTGTATAATCAATCTTAAAATTTTCATGAACGGGTAATTTATAATAAAATTTTAGCCTCCTTAATTTATAATAAAATGACATTAGATTGAGAGAACAAAAACTGCACTACAGAAGAATTTCCTTTTACAAGTATTTCATCTACCAGGGTCGACCCGAGGGGCAAGAAGGGCCTACGTCCCGGGCCTATCCCAAAAAACTAGAACAAGTTTAATCCGAATTAATATATATCTAATCTTGATACTCCTACTCTTTCACTTCTATATAATAATTAAGCGCCTACAATTGTTATCCTGCCTTGGGACTCTTAAAATTCAGGGCCGACCCTGTCACCTACCAAGTTAAACAAAGTTTTCCTTTTTCTTCGCTTGTTGACGTTAATCAGCACATTATATCGAAAACAAGTTATGTACACGACAACTTGAAGTCGAGACTTCTTTTCCCGTCCCAATCATAACTTTGGCCCGACACGTCTCATTATCCTACGCTCATGCTATTAATGTGCCATCTCTCGGTATTGAGCTATCTTCACCTAGGGCTTCATACTGTACACCTGCGTGCTCATCCACAACAGTTGGCACTGGTGCGGGTTTTGTCTCGCTATGAAACAAAACACAAGTAACATTGTACTTCATTACGGTTATGTGCTTGATGTATGTAAGGTTAAATATGATCTTTTACGTGCATTACGATCCAAGGGGGTGCTAGGATCATCGGATCGCAGATTCATAAGGACTAAAACTGAAAAAAAATGATTCAAGAGAGGTCAGCGCATACGTTTTTAAATAGATGACAAGTCCCGCAACCACGATTGCAAAGGAAACGTAGTATAACCCGTCAACCTGTACAACAAAATTGCGTCTCAACCATCACCTCGACAAAGCAAATGAAAGAACAAAAGTTTTATCCGTACATAAAGTGTGGAAACGATACCTTGTGGTGATAGAATAGTACGCGAGCGAGAACAGCCCACATATCAGACGTGAGAAGCGATAGATTAAGCAATGCGGCTCCACTTAGCTACACCCAAAAGTGTGTCAGTTTTGGGTTATTTGTGGGTCATTTTGAGCGACTCGCGAATTGTAAATTATGTTACACCAGAGTTTAACAAACAAACGCCTAGAGATAGGTTACTCCCGATACCTTTAAGAGAAAAGGAACGAGGGTGTAGAATAAACAAGCTGCCACGGCATATCCAACGAATCCTAATATCTGAAAATAATACACCGAGTCAATCACACATGATCAAATAGAACAAAATGAAGACAGACAGGCACGAATAAACAAGC
This sequence comes from Amaranthus palmeri, assembly GCA_019776075.1. Classification (NCBI taxonomy): domain Eukaryota; kingdom Viridiplantae; phylum Streptophyta; class Magnoliopsida; order Caryophyllales; family Amaranthaceae; genus Amaranthus; species Amaranthus palmeri. The sequence continues at coordinate 1,111,038 of JAAKBH010000271.1, read as the reverse complement.
CAAGCTGCATTATTAGCAGTCTCGACCTGCTTGTATAGGACATTGATTGAGCCATTACATTGACATCTGAAAAAACTTTACGAGTTGTGTAAAAACGTTATACTCACAACATCAGAAGACCACTCGATTGCCTCCAGGTTGTGTCGTTCTAGCAGAGCGCTGATATAAAGTTACGGAATAGATCAATAGCGAATACTACTGGTATGTAACTAGATGTTTGAAAAGCATCATATAGTCATAAAATGGAATAAAACTATCAGCTAGTAAAAGGATACATCTCACATATGGTCATCATTGATCCGAAAACACCTATCATCGAGATAAATTCAACGAGATCCTTTTGTTTGACACAGAACTCCTGAATGCAAACTCAACAATATTGGTATGAATCAGGGGATTCAGTTCGAACCATAGATCCACCACTTTGCACCATGCATAGCTAAATTTAGTAATCACCTATTGTTGGACTAATGGACTATGATGACTTGGAAATGACAAATGAACTCATATCCGACATGGGTACATGTCCGAATACCCTGATAAATTATTAAAAAAATACAACATTTTTGTTCCAGAATAGTGTCCAACTGTCATACCCATGTCTAAGTGTCGAGAATCCTAATAAATTTGTTATTGGGATTTGGGCTTATACACAACAAGACCCGCATAGAGGAGAATTGACTGCTCACATACCCAATAAGCTTCCATCCTAAAACCTGATCAGGTTTATAAGCGGCCAACTCTCCTATTATGTGGGTTTTGTTGAGATCCAAGAGCATAGTTAGTAACTTACTTCACCAACGTTTGTTACGGCATAGAACATAGTTCCAACAATTACAAGAAAATCGCCGAGAAGAGGTCTAGATCCACCTGAAATATAGTAAGTGAGACTATATTTGTATGCCTTGTACAAAAATGAGATCATATAGCCAAAGAAACTCTAACCTTCACCACCAATCCCAGCATCAGAGAGGAGGACCAAGCCAAGGCCGAAAATACATATGGCAGCGCCAATGTACTGCCATACGGTGTATCGTGTGCCTATGAAGAACCACGTCAAAACCATCACCCATGGTATAGTCCAACAGTCTAATAGGGTCACACTCGTGATGGATGTAAATTGAAAAGCCTTAGTAACTGCATAGAAATGATATACATTGTCAAAACTCGAAAGAATCGTGACAAACAAAACTAGAACCTCATCGGTAATCAGTGTCTCGTCTACACAACCTTACGTTATACTATAGGATAATCAAGAAAGTACATAAGAACTGTATTGAAGAAACAACTTGTCTTGCATCAGACCGTCTCATTGTGAGACGAACCAATATAATTAGCCCTTTTCTTTAATTGATCAGTTTAACATAATAAATGCACATGGGTCAGGTCAATAGAGATGATGCCAGCTACACTCTGCCAATGATATCTACAAAAACAATTGGAATATTCTAGTTTACAATCCATCATGTTTTCAAATCCTTAATAATCTAACATATGCAACATTAAGAACCCAAAACCACAAAAGACTACATTTTTAAGGAATCCAAGTTTAAGACATGCCAACAAGAATCAATCAACCCAAGTATAGTACATTCATGATTCGATAATCTCCTTGCAATCGCCAAACAAAAGAACAAAGTATGGTCATAGGGAGCAAAACGCGAATTCAAAAGGCGAATTAGAAATTCGCCCATCGAGTAAAACTCACTAAGGTAACTCCCTTGTAGATCAACAAAGGCTAGAACAACATAATAATACCAAGGAACCTACAAATTATGAATATTACCCACATTAATTAATCATCCAAATTTTACAAAATTTAACATCCAATAACAAAACCCAAATGATAAAAAATAAAAATAAAAAATACCAGCAATTTCCTACGCCTAAACAGCATTATAGTCCCATAAATCGAAGCTAACCCAAAATAACTGAAAAAAGACTGTGTTATTGGGGCATTTACACCTGCGACGAATCAAAACCGAATAGAAAACCCAGATTGAAGTAAGTGTTGATCAATGTTTTAGATGATAATTGATGAAAAGGGCAGAAAATTAGGGATTTGATTGATTACCTCGACTGGCCAAATAAGAAGATGAAAAGCTGGTAATTGACAAGATGAATGAAACAAGTTGACCTAGAAACAAGATGATGAAAACTCGATACAAAGATCCATGGCTTTTGAACCAATTACAGATACCTTTGCCTTCCATAACCATTTCAGAGTGTAAAAATTGTTTCTGTTGACTGAGTAAGCAGTACTCAGTGGCCGTGGGTCGACAATTTAGGGGTGTTCAATGGGCCGGGCCCAATTTTGAGCCCTTAACCGGCCCGTTTTAAAATGGCTTTGTAAGGGTAGGGCTGAAAATGGGTCGGGCTGAAAACAGGTTATATTATTATAATTAAAATAAAGCGGACTATAAAAAGGACTCAATAAAGGCCGAAAATGGCCTTGTAAATGTTTAATTTAACTGTTATAAATGACAGTGTCAATGAAATTATTAATATTTTTTCAATCTAATTATTGTAAATGATAATTTAATTGTTGTAAATTGATAAATGGGGATTAAATAATTTTTAGTAGTAAAAATGAGCTGGGTTGGGCCTAACCAGGCTTTGAAAGCCCGGCCCATTAGAAGCTCATATTAGTTTTAAATGCCCCTTATCCGGTTCGATCCATATTTACTTAAGCTTAACTCGACCTTTTATTCGGCCCATTGTACACCCCTGGTCGACATCGGTTAGAGTAGATGTGGGTTAGGAGCGCAAGGCACTAGATCATACAAATTTCTAACCGTCCCTTTGATTTGCATCATTGTGCATTGGAATGGCCAAATAGGTGGACAATATGGATATTCCTGTCCTCCATATTCAGAGACAAACGACACGTTTGATAGGCGGTAATTAACGGTATTAATAGGAATGAAAAACTAGTGTAATTTTGGTTGAAAAATATCTTGGCTGCTTTAATGGTCATACTCGTCCAACTTCAATGATCTCATTTTCTTCATAAAATTTATTCCGACCATTGGGAGAGGTAGTATTAAATAGTAATAGAAATTTGTAAATAAAATCTTACCCTTCTAATTTACAAAAATTGTCATATAATAAAGTTTTATTATTAAAACGCACTTTTATAAGTCTAATCAATGTAAACTATGAGAATATTTGCTTTTAACTTTGAAACAATCCCTTTAAAAATTATATCTTAATAAGAGTCACTACCTAATTTTTATGCTTATGAATGTAATTTTTACCCTAATAACTTTTGGATCACCATTTTACCATCACCCATTCACTCTTGTTAGTAATTAAAAAAAGGACATATAAGTAAATAATAGTTATTAAAGAAAGCACTCCGTTCGTTTTTTTGTTCTTTCAGTTTAGAATATTTCATTTTGGAGAGAGAAAATTTGATTAAGATTTTAAAGGTATTTATAGATGATAAAATATATCCATATCAGATCTCCTTAGATTCGTCTTAATGTATACTTTTTTTATTATATATTTTTTATATGGCGTATTAAGAGATAATTAGGCTTAAAAGTTGCTTTGAAAATTGTGCAAAAAGTAAATGGCGACAACAAAAAAGAACAGAGGGAGTACTAAATCACACTTAAGTGTTCTAATTTTCTAAAAGGTATTTTGAGAATTTAATTTATCTTTTTCTTAATTTATTTATTTTAATAATATATATTTTATTTTTATATTGTGTAATTATTTACAAATAACCATTATAATTTAGAATTTTCTAAATTAAAAAAGGTGGCCGATATGAATTCTAGTTTAAATGAATTCATGATGATCACTTAATAACAACATCTTACCACCTAACCCCAAAAAGTTGATGGGCATATTTAGACCACTTGTAAGTTGTAAGTTGTAAGTTTTGATTCTAATTTCTAAAGTACCCTTATATATTTATTCATTCAAAATTTCGGGTTGATTTCGAATCATATATTTTCGATAAGAATAAATTCAATATTGAGTTCAGATTAGATTTTACATAATTATAAATTCATTTTAACTGTTGTGTCAGTTAAATTGTATTATAAAGTCGGATAAATATCAGATCGTTGAGTCTATTTCAAAGCTATTAGTTCCACGTCAAACCACAATAATAATACCGCGTGTCCCAAACATAATCCTGTTCGTCGGCTATAATCAGTATCACCCAATCCAATCCAAACACATTCCCCCTTTTTTAATGTTTCTTTCCATTTGCTTTCTTTTCCCATTTCCAGCCTGTTTTTTTTCTTTTTACCCACATAAAATATTCATTAGAAATACAAATCCATCATAATAATATTAATTTATTTACGGCCCGTTTGGTAGGTGATATTAAACGGTTAGGGTAGTAATGAAATGAAATACGAATGTAATTTTGGTTGAAAAATCTTTTGCTTACTTTGATGGTCAAATTTTATATTATAAGTCATTCTCATTACCACCATTTAATACCACTAACCAAACAGGTCGTTTAGCTACTTTTTTTCCCTACTTTTTAATTTTCATAATTTTTTTATTTTAAGTTGAATTATGTATTTTGCTTGATTTTCGTAATCGGAAATATATCCTTTATTTTTTAACTCATTCATATGTTTTAACTTTTAAGTCTCTTCTAATATCTTCCACATAATATAAGCTATGTCTTCATTTATCACCAAATATCTACTTTTTTCTTAATATCAAGGGAAAATTATATTAAAAACTCTCAATTATTTGCGGTTTAAATATAAAACTCCCAATAATTTATTATTATTTAAAAATCTCAACTTTGGACCCGTTTTATATTAAAGTCCAAGATGACTTATAAATTGGTTTTAGTTGAGAAGTAGCGAGACCCAATTGAATTTATCAATTACCTCACCCCCTTTGACCTTACACGACCCTTCACGTACCCTCTCATTTTAACAAAATAGTTAATTGTTTAAACAAGTTATAATATTGTATCGTTGCTTTAAATTTAAAATGAGCCTAAAGTTGAGTGTTTTGAATAATAATCAATAGTTAAGAGTTTTATATTTAAACCACAAATAATTTAGAGTTTTAAAATTAATTTTCCCTAAAATCAATTCATTTTCTTTCAAATAGTACAACCGTACAAGTATACAACTAAAAATTAATCTTACCCTAAAAAGGTTATTTTCTTTGTTTTATTATATGTATCTAATAAAAATGTCGCCGTTAATAACAAGTATTTTTTATGAGGAGTTATAAAATGAAGTATTTTATGAGGAATTGGGGGATAAAGAGCAATAATTACAATTTAATTTACTTACATTATTTAGCTTTTAATTTATTCCCTTCGTTTTTTTTGTTCTTTCCATTTAATTTTTGCACAATTTTCAAAGCAATTTTCGAGCCTAAATATCTCTAAATACGCATTATAAAAAATTATAAAAAACATATGATAAAAAACTATATGTTAAGACAAATCTAAGTAGATCTCATATTGATATATTTTATTAATCTATAAATGTCTTAAAAATCTTAATGAGATGAAAGTATTTTATGAGGAATTGGGGGATAGAGAGTAATAATTACAATTTAATTTACTAAATATATATATATTCACATTATTTAGCTTTTCATTTATTAAAAATTCATTTTCTTTTATTGATTGATTAATTCAATCCCATCATCATTTTCTCTCTCCCATTTCCTCGTTGTTTCTCCATTTCCTCTCTCTTTATCTTCCCCACCACCTTCTTTCTCCATTATTTCCTCCATTTTTCTTCTCTCTCTATTAATCTCCCTTTCTCTCACTCATCTCTTCTCCAGATTTCTTCTTCCTCCACCCTTTTTTACAATTCAGGTATACTTTTTTCTCTATTATCATTTTTTTTCATTAATTCTTACATAATTTCAAAAACCCATTTTAATTTTATGTTCTAATCTGTTTGTAAACTTGTAGATCTGTTGAAAATCTGTAATTAAACCCCAAAAATGGCTGAAGAACATGAATTCCAAGCACAAGATCAAGGTCACAGATTATGTGCGAATAATTGTGGGTTTTTTGGAAGCCCAGCTACTTTAAATTTATGCTCAAAATGTTTCAGAGATTTACGATTGAAGGAAGAACAAGGAGCTCTTGCAAAAGCCGCTTTAGATAACACCAAAATCCCTGTTTACCCGAGTCCGAGCCCGAACCCAAGCCCGGGTCCATCTCAGCCGTTAAAGCTACCCGAATCGGTGGAGGTAGGTTTGATCTCAACCGTTAAGGCTTCAATCAATGAAGCCCAAGTTGCTACACCCTCGACCCGACCCAATAGGTGTTTAACATGTAACAAACGGGTCGGGTTAACGGGCTTTAAGTGTCGGTGCGGGTTGATGTTTTGTGGGTCCCATAGATACCCAGAACATCATGGGTGTACGTTTGATTACAAATCGGTGGGTAAAGAAGCAATTGCAAAGGCTAATCCAGTGATTAAGGCAGAGAAATTGGAGAAAATTTAATGGGTTTTAATTTTAGAATTGTATTATGAATTTGTACTCCTTTTATAAAAAAATTGTGATTTTAATGAATGTATTTTAATGAATATTTGTGGGTTATGAAAGGATTTGTGATGGTGGTTAATTATCAAATCAAAAAAAAAAATGGGAATTTATTTTTTTCTTCCCTTTTTTGCATTAATTAATGTTAATAATTACATATTTCTACTTTTCTTCCCTTTTTAGCATTAATCAAGAAGTTTAAATATTTAATCTATGTAAATAAATAATGTTTCTTTCTCTTTGAAGACCCTCCTCGAGCCGAGTCGTGAGACTCTTCAGACCCTAATAATCATAGTTTTCTATGAGCGGAATATTCTGAGTATGGTGATGATGATGATGAATAACGTTTTATTTTATTTATGTGTTGATATGAAGGCTATGAGTTTGATTTTCAATTTTTATTGATAAAAAAAAGGTTTTTATATCTTCTAATAGTTTATATTCTTTTGCTTATGTATAAAGAAAATTTTTATTTTCTAATTACATGGAGATAAAGAATTGATTCTAGCTTAAGTATAAAGAAATTTTCAAAGTATAAAGAAATTGGATGTTAATTTAATGGTTGATTAGAAAACACGAATGTTTATCATCTTTAGCGTGTTGACGTTAGTTAATTTTATTTAATTAAAGTGTATTTTTGTCAGGCTTGCGGAGTTCGCTATAGTAGCTCTCGATCTCATTAGCTGCAGATTCAAAATCTTACCTTATTTTTCTCGAGTTGGAAGACTCTTTGACCGTGCTCTTCTTTATGGGTATGAGTTGTCGCCGTCATTCCCTCTTCATACTCTGACCATAATTTTGTATGAGCGGAATATACTGGATATGATGATGATGTATTTTTGTCAGGCTAAAAATCAATTGCTCATTAGTTTGAAAAAAAAAGAATTGAAAAGAAAAAAGAGTTGCGTAAGTACATGCGTATGCGAAACTGCCAAGACAAGTTGATTTGGATTAGCTGACGGAATTGATATACCATATGTTGGCTTTTGGGATTGCTATAATAGATTTATTAAAATTTGATCCGACTCGAAAATTGATATAAAATTAATCGGTTATATTTGAAAATTTTGACTAATGAATTGAAAATGATCTACTATAAAATATATCGAAAAAATAAGGTGAAATTAGACTGAAAATTTGAATCTGACCCTTTTGAGTTTTGACCCAATTTGGTTTTTTGTCGTCATTTTTAGTCACATACTCCCTCCGTTCTTATATGTGTGTCCTATTTGAAGATTTCACACATATTAAGATAGTGGGAATCTTTGTTGATTGTAGGTATTATTTTATTATAATAGTGGTGTAAATTAATGATTATATTGGTATTATAAAAGAGAAAATATAAATTAATTATTATAAATGGGATATTAGAAGAGAGAGAGGGGATATTTTATTATAATAATGGTGTGAATTAATGATTGTATTGGTATTATGAGAGAGAAAATATAAATTAATTATTATAAATGGGATATTAGAAGAGAGAGGGGGTGAAAAGAGGGTATCAAAACTTTCCATTTTAGGAAATGGGACAAACATATGAAACTACTCGTTATAGTAATGTGGACAATCAAAAAAGAACGGAGGGAGTATCATCATTTTCAATTTCACATCATATTTATATTAGTCGTGATCCGCTATACTAATAAAATATTTTTATATTTTAAGTTAAAATTAAATATGTTTTATCCTAAAAATAGGTGTATTGATTATTTTTATAAAAAACATCCCTTCAAAAAAATATTTTTCTTGAAAAAAAATAGATAATAGTATTTGTTAACGGGAATTCTGACCACATCCCTTCACTCATCTTCTCTCACTGTAAGTATGTGTGACTTTCTCAGTAGAGGGAATTCTGACCACATCTTCCTTTATGAATATGCATTGTCTTCTGTCTATCCCTACAATTTGATTATAGTATTTGTTAACGGAATATATTCAATACGAAAAAATAAATAATCTTGTATATAGTTTTAATTCAACCCTCTTGACAAAGAGTACATTACCAATTTGGAATGTTTTTTCCATCATATATATATTTTTTATATTATTCAAAAAAGTGTTGTTTGCTCTATAATTAGTAATTCATTGCATTTCACAACTATTCGTATTTGGCACACTAGAATAATAATAATATCTAGAGTTTTCTATATTTTTTTTGTCAAAGCATGGAAAGCGCTTATGGTTCAATGAACAGAGCATCTATATATGGAGCAGAAATTGGGATTCGACTTCTACTGGGCGCAAGTATCAATTGGGTCGGGAGTTTTTTGATTGCGCGCATCTATCTTTACTCCGCTGCCTTATGCGGGATATTGAGAGTGTCCTTTACCTTTTTGTCAAGAAAGCGATGGATGAACTTATATTATTATATGTTGAAAATGATAGCTTAATTAGCTAAATAAACGCTTAAAATTGAAACTCGAAAGTATTTGGAAGTTAATTATTATATACTTTACTTAGCGTTTACTTCTCTTTTTGGTTGTTTAATTGGTTGGTATGATAAATTATTTATTTAATTAATTTAGTTATTTTAGTCGATAAAAATACTCCTAATTAATTGTATTTGTCCATATTATAACAATACTAACCAAAAAGTCTTTCAATACATTTTCAACCAATTATACTAATATTATGACTAAATAAAAGATACCCAAAAAAAAAAACCACAACTTGCTTGGGTATGCCCAAAAACAATATAAATTGCTCTTCCATCTAGGACCCATATGAGATTTATGAGGTACGGGACGAAATATTAATTATAGACTGATAACAATTAAATATATTATTATAGATCTTTTATTATTTTCTTTTTTTCTAATATTTTTGGATGGGGCCGGCACGCTTACCCCTTTTGCCCCCCTATAGAGTCGGCCATGCTTCTATCGCTTTCAATTTGCATTACTTTTCATTTTATTTTGTGTTACTGATGTTCCTTTTTTTTCTAGTGGTCTTACTCTCCTTTTAATTTCATCTACAAACTTATACAGTTATATCATTTCTTTATCTTAAACATTTATTTATATCATCTAATTGTTTTTAGTCTCATTTGTAAACTCAATTTTCATTTTCATTAAATTTCACTTATTTTTTATAACTTGTTCAAATTTAGATGGATAAGAGAATATAAAATTATAAATTTTTTATAATTTGAATAATACTAAAAGTTGGAATAAGTCTCTTTCTTAAAATGAATGGCATAACATGATTATATAATCTTTTGTTCTTGTTTTATATGTTTGCTGAAATGCAGTTATATGATTAAATATTCTATGATTTGTAGATTCGTTTTATTGTTCATTGCTTTTATTTATCGCTCTTTACCTTTTTTTACTTTTATCTTATTTTAGTTATCTGTGCGTATTCTATTTATTCGGTTTATAAACTGCATGTTCCTCGCTCTCTGAAGACCTTTGTCGAGCCGAGGGACTCTTTGACCGCACTCTTCTCTATGGGTGTGAGTTGCTGTCGTTCTTCTCTCCCCAAATTCTGACCATAGTTTTTTATGAGCAGGATACACTGAGTATGATGATGAAGAAATAATTTAAAATTAATCAATGAATATTATAAAAAAAATAAATAAATGAGCTCTTTTTTAGTGGTGAAAGGGAGGGGTATCTTTCTATGGGCCTTACCCTTACCCCTAACTGAACATGGTACCAGTATTCGGATCCGGATATGCAAATGTTCCTCTATTGGGCCATTAGAGGTTGCTTTACCAGTAAATCTTGTACGAGATCGTATCATTGTGTGATTAGACGTTTTTACAAGTGCGAGGTGGGCCACGGGTCAAATATTTTTAAAGCGGATTGTTATGAGATTATTTATTATAATTATTATTTTACCTAGTTAATTGATGTTATAACATTATTATACTACTATTTTAATATTATTATACCTAGTTAACCGAGTCAGTGTAGGAAATTTGAATATTTCATAAATATATTATAGGAAATGTATAGTATTTTATTTTATTACTTTTTCCTTTTTCACATCACTAATGCGTGTATATATATATAAACCGATGTAATTCTCATTATTATTCAATACAAAGAGTATTTGAAACTCAAACCAAGTCCAATTCCGCATAATTAAATCCTCAGTCCGGAGGATAATCTTCACCTTATCCATTGATGACCAAATATAAAATAAAATACAAGCTTTATGTCTAATACACAAAATCAAACATACAACATAGGCATATATAGCTCTCTCTCCATGTGTTTGATAACTTATTAAGGAACAAAAGTCCTAGAATCTCCAATTATCCATCAAAAAAGATGGTTGGAAGATTTATAAATTTGAGATAACTAAGACTCACACAAAACATCTCAAAGATTCATCTCTCACATTTTCCAATTTACTTCAAATTAGTTAAAGTTCATTATGGTGAGCTTTTCTTGAGAATTTTTTGCAAGTGCAAAGCTCCATACATGTCTCCGATGACATTAAACTTGTAATCCAAACTTCGTCACTAGGGTTTCCATAATCGGAGTCATCTTCGGTCCTATACCATGCAAAATGAGCCTTTTTGTCGTCGTATATTCTCAAACGTCCGTGTCCAAATGATAGTTCTCTGTGCAATGAGGTAGAAAGAGCGTTTTGCTCAAACCTATAAATCACAATATTATGTGATTAACAAATTTTGGTAATGAATTCTTTGTTAGTGTTATAAACTAACAAAGATATATAAGGTTGCGCACATCAGACCTTCAAACTACATCTAGTTGGGTTATATTGATATATTTGAAATTTTCACTTACTCGAAGGTGGGTTTGAAGCCTGCATCCCCTAGAGTTATGTAGATTGGTGCACAAGAGTCAGGGCTATTGTCATATGTCCTTGCCTGTTGTCACAAAAAACCAATAATGTCATCTCAACAATTACATATAAAACGTGCTTTCTCAAACGAACAAAGAAAGAATAACTTACGAATCGTTCATAAGCACCAACACGAGAGGCAAAAACAACATCAACTCTAGCCATATATAAAAGCTTCTCCATGGCTTTCCTCATAGACTCACCTTCACCTTTGTAAGCAACATTAGAAGTATACCAAGGAGTATTAACCACGACGATAACCCAAGGGGTCTTAACCCTATCGATGCCAGCCAAATCAGCCTTAAGCCACTCGTATTGATCAGAGCTAGAATCGAAGTCAGCATACGAGCCTAAACTTATAAAATGTGCACCCGCGACATCATACGAGTAGTAAAGGTTAGATATTGAGCCACTTTCATGATAAGGCATGAGCCATCTAGCATTAAAAGCCTTAAAAGGTTGAGGTCCTTTAGAAAGTGTACAAACACCCTCAATTTCATATTTCCCTGCGGTGACCATCCATGGTCTTTTGCTAGCATATGGCTCAATTAGTCGCCCAAAAGAGTCCCACAATGATTGGTGCCCATCTGCGTAGGATAGCCCTCCAACTACTATTAGTGTGTCATAGCATTTTTCATTGATGCGACTTAGTGTTGCTTTTGTCCATTGTGTTTGTCCAAGTCCACCTATTTAAGATTAGATCATTAGAATTTGTTAGAATATATAATATATCTGGGGACTCAACCATCAGCTTAAGCTTATAGTTGAGTTGGTTTCTTGAAATGGTATCAGAGCCCACGTGATAAGAGGTCACGAGTTCGAATCTCAACCACCCCTCATTCAAGTGGAATATTCAGCGTCACTTCTAGCCATATATGGGCTCTCGTGTGAAGGGACGTATTAGAGTAGATAACATATCATGGGGCCTCAACCATCAACTTAATTTTTTTGTTGAGTTGATTTTTTGACATAATTGTTACAAGGAGAGATGCATGGTGTAATAACGGTAGTTCAGCAAAATAGCTTATTATACGACTCTAGCTTATTTAGATATAGATAGAGGGTTGAGTGGTCATTGGTCAAACTATCTAATACTAGTGTTACCTGGTTGAAACAATTTATTATTATGAATTTGCTGTTTTTGAATAAGTTGCTTAAAGCAGCGAGTTCAAAATCAGCTAAGTCAAACCAATCAATAAAATCAGCTAATCAAATCAGTCATTTTAATTTAGCTACTTCTATTTGCCAAACACAGAAGAACATTTTGTGTCACTCAAACTTTATCTAATGTGAGTAGTTTTGGCTTGTTGCCCTTAAATAAGCCCAAAAAATAAAGAGACAAAAGGGTTGGCTAACAATAGTCATTATTCTTAGCTCATTTCACAAAATTTTTCCGTGTTTGATTTGACCTTTTAGCTAATTTATTGATTTATTTTGAGCTTATAATATTTGGCTTATTATTAGTCAAACAAACAAACAAATGATATTCCAAATGATTATTTAGCTAATAGAATTAAAATTTGTATTTTAAGTCCTCAAAATTAATACAGCCTGTCTTTTGAGACAGTGTTTATTTGTGAGACGTTTCTCAAGCCAAATCTATTAAAGCTTTATTAAACTAAAAGGTATTAAGAAATTTACCAAATTAAAAATGGACTTTCAAAGAGACCGTTTTTCACAAGAACATGTGAAATAAAAATTTATTATGGGCAACTACTTACATTGATTTTAGGCTTGTTAATTAAACAATTTTTCTCTAATAAACATTTATTACTAATGACTAATTTTACCATACATCTCAATTATCTATTAACATATACATCTAGCATACAACATTAAAAACCGCAGCTATGTTAGCCAATCAAATAAGCTAACTCAACTAGCTAACAACAAATAACTAATCGTAAAAACCCACAAAAAGGTAGAGAATAATAATGAGGGTGTGTAGCAAATTAGCTTACTCCCTCCGAATCATTTTAGATGTCCCATTTGGGTTTTCACGGTTATTAAGGGTGGTGTGGGGTCCATTAAAAAGTGGTAGTTGGATATTTTAATTGATTAAATTAATTGTAAATGTGGTAGTTGGATATTGAAAATAGTAAAAGTAGGGGTTTTTAGGTTAAAAAAAATAGACAAAAAAAGAAAATGGGACAATTAATATGATTTTGCCAAATAAGAAAATGGGACAACTAAAATGATTCAGAGGGAGTATTAAGCAATTTTAGCTCATTTTGATGTAAAAAAAATTGAGTGGTCAAACCAGCTAATACTAGTCTTTGATGAAGTAGCTGGTTGACACGACTTATTGACATATATAAGTTGTTTTTGAACAAACTGCTCATAGCAACAAGTTCAAATTCAGTTGGTAAAATCAGTTAATAAAATTTTCCAGTCAAATCAACCACTATAATCAGCTATCAGCCATTTGCCAAACACCATCAAGAATATAGTATATAGATGTAAGAATAAAAACTTACCAACAAAGACAAATTCAGAAGAGAAGGAAGCAGGAGGAGTACGAAAAGAGAATTCTTGAGAAGAACCACCAACACGATAGTAATAAGTAGTACTTGGTGTTAAGGGACCCACCGTAACATAATGTATTTTACCAGAAATATATGAATAATAATGGTAACTAAAATTATCACCAAGTACATATTCATTGTAGCTTCCTGATTTTGTTCCATACTCTACTACTGATGTTGCCATTTTGTATGTTGTTATCCATGATATTCTCATGTACCCATCTCCCGCTAATGATATATGTACCTACACACATACGTATCGTCTTGTTATTGGACTTGTACACAGTAATGTAATACTGACACGTATAGGGCAAGCCCTGGAGGTGTGCAAGAGGAAAAGGGAAAATTAACGGTTGTAAAAGGGTCTATACAGGTGATAAATTGCAAAGAAAAGAGTCCCAATGCGCTATTTCGCCCAGGGCTCAAAATATCTAGGGTCGGCCCTGAACACGTATTAGAGGGGAATTGATTCTGACAAGGTCACTTCTTGAAACCAATTGGTTTAATAATAGAGGAGAAATAGTTAGTATTAGATCATTATTGTTCTACTCGGTGTATCCCGCTTATAGAATGTTATGGTCAGAATTTGGGGAGGGGAGATAGACGACAGCTCAGAGAGTCCCCCTGGGCTCTAAAGGATTTTCAAAGAGATATTCGAAAGCTTAACCTAAGTTACCTAACCAACATGCTATGAAAACTTCCTTTTATGGAGTAGTTGTACTTCTTGTAGTCCCATGTGAAGAGTTTAAAGATCATTATCATACAAATGTTAAAAGTTAGGGATGTTTGACACACGACTATTAGTTAAAGAGTTGGATAAGCTTATTAGGTGGAAGTATTGGATGATAAGTTAGCAGTCATAAAGTTAATTGGTAAAAATCGTTTGTAAGCCGTTGACTGATTATTAGAAAATATAAGCGTCAATAAGTCAAAACTCAACAAAAAAACTATCACCAATATCCTTTTAATTTTGGCTAAAAGATTGCCAACTAAAACTCCAAAAGCTAAATACTAGTCAATCAAAGAAAAAAATTATTTGTCAAACGATGAACTATATTACCAAAAACAATCTGTCATATAAAATAGTCGCTAAAAGCGTCAAAACCTTAATCTTAACCTTTTCTCTTAATCCTTGATAACCATAAATCAAATAAGTCAGTATTTTACGCATGATATATTTACCTTCAATTTTTAAATATGACTATTAATAATCTATAATGAAGCTAATTGGTAGGATAAGTATATTCTATATTATTAATTATGTTGGCTAATGTAAAACAAAATTACTACTAAAAAGATAAATATCAAAAAAAAAAAATCAAATAGAGTACTAAATTAATTAAAAGAGAAAGAGACAACGAGAATCAAATTCATATTCTTCTAAAAAAAATAATATATATTTCAACTGGATTCACTTCAATTTAAATGCTTAGATAGTTAGATTTAGTTTTTTTTTTTCTTTTTTTTTTATGTTGGATTTAGAGTGTTTTTTTTTTTTTTTTTTTTTTTTTTTTTTTTTTTTTTTTGTGAAGAATGTTAGATTTAGAGTTTGGTATTGGCTTGATGACAAAAAGGACAAATCATAAACCTTTTTTATTGACAGTGGGCCCATGGGCCTTATACAGTCTTGACCAGCTGGCAATTATTTGACCTTTTAGTGGTAGTCTTCATTACAATTAGTACTAGTACAGAGATTCCATCTCCTTCATTAATTTATTTTTAAAAACAGGCCCTTTCACATGTTTAAGGTTCATAAACATTTTTTTTTCTTTAGCAGGGTACTTTTTGATCGCACTTTCCTTAATAGATAGGAGTTACCGCTGTTTTTTTCCTTTTCAAACCCTAAACACGATTTTCTATGAGCGGAATACACTAGGTATGATGATGATGATGATCAAACAATTTTTATCTTTTCCTCGAGCTATCCTGTAATCTAAAAAAAAAGTTTCTAAAACTCAAATAGCTTTGATTAGTTTCTAAAATATTTTAATTGACTTTTTATTTTGAGATAGAGTAGGAGTTTCTAATAGCAATGGCAAAATAAAATTAATCTTTTATATAGGTGGTGAAAATTAAACCTTTGTTACAAAAATGAAAGAAAAATACTTCAACTACTAAACTAACATATTATTTTGTCAATATAATTGTATGTAATTTAGCAAAAGCTTTTCTACTATAAAGTGTGTCGAACACTTATTTATGTAAGTATAATAAATCAATGGTTGCTAATTACTATTTTATGCTATGTTATACAATTCAATGTTTATTAGGATTATATCAATTGACAAGTTCAAATTTAGATACTGCCCTATCATAGCATCATTAATAATTTAATGTTTTCTGCTTTTGACTTCTACAATTAATATCTTAAGGCTAAAAAAATAATTTTTCTAAATTATAAAATTATCTTTCATTATAAATTAAGATTTTTTGATATTTGAGATTCTTAAATTAGCCTAATAATTAAATTTTTTTATTTTATGATAGAAATTCAATTATCATCATCTATATAAAAATAAATTTGATTTTCCTCATTTACCTAACCTTACCCATTTTTTTTTTTAGAATTTACTCCATATAAATAATTAGTCAATGACCAAAAGTTCATTTCAAATGACATTAATCATTTCAAGTTCATACCTTTTAATAAAGTATATTTTATTGCACTAATGCTACTTGATCAACTAATTGATTAATGCTATAGTTTTAGTCCATCATATATACTTACAATTTTATGGCACTTTTCATAATTGTCCACTATTTTAGTAGGCAAAAGATCGGTGGCTTTTTTGACTTTTTACAAAAATTATTATCAGTACACAAATTGAAATATTTCATTACTTTTTTGAAATAAAATGAAATTTTAAATACATAATTATAAGGAGCTTATTTGGAGGCATTAGCTATACAGCATAATTTGAAACAGAAGGTTTGAGGTTTGACTTTTATTGGGCGTAGGTATCAGTTAGAGGGTTTTTTGACTGCCCGCATCTCTCTCATTACTCCCTTCTTGGAAAACGGATATGTTTTGTCCGCATCTTTTACGAAAAAGAAAAATCATACACTCGAACCCTACTTTATGCGTAAAACTGAGAATGTCATTTTATTTGATCCAACAAACAAACTATTACTTCCTTCCCATATTTGTCGTCACGTATATTATTTACTAAGATTGATTGGCATTTATTTGTTTTGATACATCAATAATTAATGATTAACTAATTTTAATCTTTTGGAGATTAAGATCTAAAATTGTCTATGCGATATTTAAAGAGTCGAACTTATGAGCCTTATCCTTGTCATAATGATCTTGTTCCCCAAGATCCACAAGAAAAAAAAATAAAATAAAATAAAAAATTTATATTTAAAAAATAATGTAACAAAAAAACATGGACGAAAGTAACGGCGACCACAATCAAACAACATTATTGCACAAAAAATCAATAAGATTATCCCATCTTTCTAAATCAAAATAAAAAAGACATCAAATGATTTATTATATATCGATAAATTAAATTTGGTTTGCAAACTATATAAATTACTAAAGTCTTTTTATTTTGGATGTATCTCATTGGCTTAAAAAGTGTATGCAAATAACTTAAATTAATTCATCAATATGAGACAAATCATCTGATCCCGGAGTATATATATTATTGATCACCTTGAGTTGATATTATAGCAATAATAATAATAACAATAAATACCATGCATACATTTCAAATCAACAATGTTATTTCAATCTTAAAAATCTAAGATTTACATCATCATATCTCAGTCACATTTTATGGTAAGTGTTTTTCTAAAAATGGTTCTTATTTAAAATAAAAAAATATTTTATTAATTAACAATGTATGATTAAACATGGGCGAATTTAGGATGTTAATATAAAGTGATGAATCGTATACTTATTTACATGTATACTTCATTTCTTATATGTTGCGCAATTCAATATAGATATCCATAGAGTTGTTAATCAATTAATCAGGATTTTGGGATCATTGCCTAAGCAGACCCGAACAGGGGCGATCCTAAAAAAATTTATTACCTAGACCAATATTATATGATCTCTTATTATGCGAAAATAATAAATAAAAATTCATTACTTTTATAATATCGAACACTGAACATGTTAGAGTATATACCATATCCTGGGGCTCTGATACCATGTCAAGAACCAGCTCAACCAAAAGCTTAAACTTATAGTTGAAACCTCAGAATATGTTATATACTCTAACAGAACATCATTTGACATGCTATATCATTTTCATGACCAGGGTCGTAGCCCATGCTAGCCCGGATCTAGGTACGGCCCGAGACCCGAATCTAGATTCTCTCCTATGATCAAAAAAAGAGAGGAGAAAGATGAAAAACCTGTTGGGGAATTGAATCACAGGTGGATTGTTTAGGATGAGAAAGACTTCCATTAGATGCAATTACTTGGTGTTGTAATAACAGCAACTGTGGGAGAACTAACAAAACAATTAAACAACCAGATTTACTCATTTTTTTTTTTATTATTATGGGAAGTGTTTTTTTGTTTAGCTAAGTGTTTCATCTCATGTATTATATATAGTGTATAGATCATGAGAAAAAATCATGGTTGTACATTTTTCTGTCCCGCTTATTTTACATCATTTAAATGAAAAAACTTACATATTATAATCATTGTGATAAATGTCTCTCAGGCTCAACCCATTATAGCTTAATTAAACTTAAAAGTGATAATGAGTTCACTATATTAAAAATGGTATTAAAGAGACCGTCTCTCACAAAAATTTCTGTATTATAATTCGTAATGATACAAACTGAGTAAGTTTGAGCGCTATATATATTATTACTATTTACATGTGTTTTTTCTTTTAATTTGATTACTAATTTTTTATTATTGGATTATTTACCAACTATAGCCTCTAAGTTTACTCAATTTCAAATGAACAGCCGCAAACTTTGTTTTTTTTACCAACTACAGCCTCTAAGTTACTCAATTTCAAATAAACAGCCGCAAACTTTGTTTTTTTTTTTTTACCAACTATAGCCTCCAAATTACCAAACATGACATCGAGACAGCCAAAACAACAAAAAAAAAAGGTAAAAAATGGGGTTAAAATTAAGTGTTTTGGCTGTCTTGATGTCATGTTTGTTAAGTTGGAGGTTGTAGTTGGTAAAAAAACATAATTTGCGGCTATTTATTTGAAATTAAGTAAACTTAGAGGCTGTAATTGGTAAAATTCATATTATAATTTTTATACATTAATAATTTAAATTTTGTATTGGTAAGCATAAAAAGTGTGGAGTAAGTGTGTACCAAATAAATAAAAACGGAGGATAATATATTTATTTGGACAATATTGAATAATAAAATTATGAATTTTGTTATTTTAAAAAATGATTATAAATTTTAAATGACTCATATATTATAGTCTTATTCAATTCAATGAAATCAAGTTTCCCCCTACCTTATCACATTATTGCATGTGTGGACAAATGTCATTCATATGCACCAAATATTTTATTTGATTGGGTACTTAATTATTAATTAGTGGAATAATAATAGTAGATACACAAATTCTTACATGAGACCGTCTTTTGTAAAGATGGCTATCAAAAGCCCAGTTTAAATCTAAATATACATTGTTACAACATTAAATGTAGACTTGAGCTGGACTTTTAAGAGTCGTCTTTACAAAAGACGATCCTAATAATAGTATGAGGAGTATAGATCATGTATACCTTTTTGTCCCATGAAATTTGTTTAACTTTTTTTGTTTTAGTTGATCTAAAAAATTTGACATATTTATTTATTTTTTTTGTTATGAATCACCAATTCAACCAAAAGTTTAAACTGATGGTTGAGGCGTTAAGATTTGTTATATACTCTAGCATATCTCCTCACACGAGAGCCTTTGGGCTTGAAGTGTGGATGCGACATAGGTCCTCCTCATACCTAGCGCTGAACATTTCACTTTAAATGAGGGGTAGTTGAGATGCGAACCCGTGACCTCTTGTTTCACTGGCTTCTGATACAATATCAAGTAACTAACTCAACCAAAAACTTAAGCTGATGGTCGAGGCCCCAAAAATTTTAATATACTCTAAGTCTCTAACAAGAGGGAGTATCTATAAACAAAAAGAAAAATAGTGAGAATCGAAATCATGTATGTATATTCTATAGTATAGTAGATTATAAATTTATAATATTAAAAAAAGGTTATAGAAATATATATTTTGTTAAGTGCTTATTACCAGCTCCAAATTGTCATTTTCTGTTCAGACTTTTATTATTCTTATTCTCTAATTTCAGATTAGATCAAATAAATGAGGTTTTGAATCAGTGGTCTGATTAATTAATTTCATATTTGTACCATAATGTCATTTAACTAAATACTCCTACTCGTTTCTATTTGATGTTTCTATTTTTAATTTTAGACAGTTTCATTTGTTATTCACCACAATATTTTTCGATTTATATTATTTTTTAACATAATAATTAGCCTTAGTTACCTTAATTATAATATATTTAATTTAATGCTTATGTTTCCTACATATTTATTACTAATTTTATTTTTACATTTTTATAGTCCTCACGTCATTTTTAAATGTTTGTAGTCCTCATATTTGTACCACTAACTTTATTTTATACTCCCTCTGGTCCAGTTTACTAGTCCCATTTGACTGGGCACGGATTTTAAGATAGTAATGGGGTCCATGTAAAAGGTGGTAGTTGGGTATTTTAATTGATTAAATTAATTGTAAAAGTGGTAGTTGGGTATTGGGAATTAGAAAAGTGGGAGTATTTAGGTAAAAAAAGGATATCCAAAAGAGGAAATGGGACAAGTAAAGAGGAATTGCCAAAAAAGGAAATGGAACTAGTAAACTGGACCGAAGGGAGTATTTTCTTTAGTTCTTATAGTCTTTGTTTTTTCTCTGTTAAATTTATTACTCCCTCCGTTCAGAGGGGTCTTTGAGGGTGTGCGAGGTGATCGACCGCACAGGGCCTCTCTTTCTCCCGTATATGAAAAAGTTAATCAAAAAAAGAAATATATTAAATTTATTAATAAAATATATTATATTTACTATAAATAAGACTCACAACAAAATTTAGCACAGGGCCCCCAAATTTTCCAAGACGGCTCTGCCTCCGTTCATTTAAGTTCTTCCATCTTACTATAATATGTAGTTTCAAAAGTTCTTCCACTTTAGAATAATTTCTATTTTTGAAAAGTTTTCATTCCACTTTTACCCCTTAAAACCCCATTTTCCTTACTTCACACTATATTGTTAAATTATTTTCTCTCTTATACTTCACTACCAATACAATTAATACTTCACAGTTCTCACTATTATGTTTTCTCTCATAATTCCAATACAATCAATATTTCCCACTACTATATAATTAAAATAATACCCACTACCACCAAAGATTCCATCTTTCTTAATATTTGTGAAAATCCTAAAGTGGAACATCAAAAAAGAACGGAGGATGTATTTAATAAAATAATAATTTTATCATTTGGGAGATTCAATATTTTTTAATTATCAAAAATATTTCTTAGGAAGTAACGGATTGTAATTGTCTTTGTCAATCAATGCTGTATTCCTACAAGTTGAAAATATCTATACATATCTATCTACTCCCTCCTAATTATTATTCATATATATTGAATGATAATAATACTGAAAAAAAGAAAGTTGGTATATATATTTGGCTCTTCGTACATTTTTATGGCTTGTCAACTTGATATTCGATTAAATAATTGAACACATTATAATAAATTATTCTTATTAGAAAAATTTGCTCAAAATAATCCCAACTATCATTTGTTGGTCAAAAATAATCTCAACTATCAAATATTTTTTAATAATCCCAACTATTTTCATAATTTGTTGAAAACATACTCACCTCTCTTTTAACCGGCTGCAACATGTAACTTTTCCACTTTTTTTTTTCTTTTTTGATTAATAAATGTAGGGGAAAGGTCAATTTTGAACAGTTAAAAAGGAAAAAAATAATTGAAAAAATTAAATGTTTCAGTCAGTAACAAGGGGGTGGGTATGTTTTCAATATATTATGAGAATAGTTGGGATCATTAAAAAATAATTGATATAGTTAGGATTATTTTTGGCTAACGGGTGATAGTTGGGATTATTTTGAACAAGTTTTCCTTCTTATAATTAAAATTATAATAAAGTTATATTTATTTGATATGCAATCGATTAGACGATTCAATAAAAATTCTTATGTCTATATTTTTCCTTATATAGTATCTGAAATATATAAAATAATCTTAAACGATGAATATTATAAATAACTATAATGTACTCCCTTCGTTCTCTAATATTCTTCCCGTTTGGAATATTTTATCATATTTAAAAGATAAAATATATACATGTGAGATCTTTTTAGATACATTTTAATGTATACTAATATATTTTGTGAGATCATGTGAGATCTTGTTAGATAAAATATATACGATGAATATATTATGTACTTTTTTTTTGAGATATTATTATTATTATGTACTTTTTATAAAATATATTATGTACTTTTTATAATTTTTAATATGCATATTTAGAGATATTTGGACTTAAAACTTACTTTGAAAATTGCGCAAAAAATAAATGATAAGAAAAAAAAAGATCGAAAAGAGTAATAACTGTTATGAATGGTGTGACTTGAGTCCACCAAATTAATCAAGTGTGACTCTTACTCTTAGGATGGAATCCTATGAGAGTAAGTTAATGGGTAAGGTAAATGTGTGGTTTAAATGGTGTTTAAAAGTGATTAAATACAATAAGTTATGAAGGTATTGAATCAAGACTTAAACACAATAATTAAGTGGTTCATGAATGAGGTATATGAAGGAGTAACCCAAACAAAATCAGGCAGAAGCTTCAGACTCCAAGTGCTCGAACGAGCGGTTTGCTGCCTCGAACGAGCGTGTGCCACTGTACAGATCAGAAGGTAGAATTTGGAGCTGCTCGAACGAGCTTCAATAATGCTCGAACGAGCATACCTGTATGAGTGCTTGGAATTCAGTCAGTGCGTGGCTTTTGATATTCTCTGACATTTCATTGAAGCTTGGGTCAGTTTCTTTTGTAGTGGAGCAATTACCTCATGAATTATTATGCTAAGCCTTAATAATGTATTAAAGAGTATAATGACATTTAAGTTTTGTACTCTATAAATAATGGGATAATTAGCAAGACTAAAGACATCCACAAAAATCAAACACATACCCATAGCCAAACACTTAGCCTAATCTCTTCTCTAATTGTAATTTCTCAATTTGTTATAATATAAGAGAGATACTATACCACGGGGGACGTAGCCAATATTGGGTGAACCTCCTTAAACATTTGTGTCATTTTATTATTGCATTTTACTCTTACAAACATCGAGTTATAGTTTGCGTAATTTGTAAACACAAGACTTCACATATTTCGGTCTTGGTGGTGTTAGTGGTTGAAACTCGTCGTTCGATCGCTAATATGTCATCGTTTTCAATAACTAATAAGTATTCTCTCTGTTCTACTTGATTTGTATTAAAAAAAAGGAAAGTTTTTAAGAATGTGTTAATAAATAAGGAGAGAAAATGAATTGCGTGGATGAAATTAAAAGGGAGTTAAAATGTATGGATAAGATTAAAATAAAGTGGTAGGTCATCATCCAAAAATAAAAATGATACGAATTAAGTAAGATAAGTAGTAAAGTGAAAAATGCTGCAAATTCAATAGAATAAAGGAGTTTTTTAAAATGGAGGAAGTAGAGGTGTTCAAAACAGACTCGATGACCTGATAGACACTCGACTTTATAACCGAACCCGATTTGACTCGACTTAAAAATGGATCTACAATTATGTAAAAACCAATGTGAACACAAAACCCAAATTTAAGCTGACCCGAAACATCTGACCCGAAATCAACCTAATGATCCGACGAGGTATGGATAATAAATCCGAACATTATGCAGAAATTGATGTAGGATTCCTGACCAAAGGAAATAAGAATTAATATGTCCACAGTCCACTGTTTAATGTCTACAACTAGTGGAATTTATTTATTTATGCAATTTATTTCACCTTCTTTTAGGGTAGGTGTTATATATATTAATGAATATTTTTTTTATTTCGAATTTTACTTTTGGACTATTTATATATTTTAAAGTTAAAAATAATTTGGATCTGATTGAACCTCAACAAAATAAAAATTAACATTTTATTGTTGAAACTAAGATTAATTTATGATAAATGAGTCATTCGATCTCTAAACTAGTCGTCTTTATAAAAGACGGTCTCTCAAGAGAGCACCTGTTTTCATTAAGCTGATCCATATATATTTAAACTATTAAATTAAAACAAGAATAAGATAAGATGCAGACGGGGACTCTTTTGCCGTTCTCTTCTTTATGGGCATGAGTTGTCGTTGCCCTTCCCTCCTCAGACCCTGACTATAGTTTTTTATGGGAAGGATATACTGGATATGATGATAATAATAACGACTTATAATCTTAAAGCGATTAATTAGAAAAATGAGTTAATTATATGAATTTGTATACTAGACGAATTGATCTCTTATGCAAGGAGTATAATTTTTTTAAAAGTTCACATGTTTTCACATGCTTTTCTTTTTTATATTATCTTTTTATGTTAATACCTTCCATTTTTATTGCCTATTGACTATTGAGAGGCCTTTTTATCTATAAATCTTTGCTTTTTAAAACAACATGATGTTCTCCTAACTTTGTTGGATCATTCTCAATTTTGCTTGCTAGCTGTTACCTATGCTCTTTTTTAAAATATTGTAATTTATGATGTTAGATATCATCATCCTACCCGTTGTATTTCGTTTATATAAAATTATAGACAGGGTCTTGGAAGGGAAGGACGACGACAACTCAAATCTAACAAAAAGAGCACGGCCAAAAGAGTTCCCAGGCTCGAGAAAGATTAGGAGAAGTTTCTGCAACGAGAAAGATAAATAAAATGCGTATAGATAAAATAAATAAGTAAATAGAACTATTAAAAAAAATGAGAGCAATAACACTAATAATAATGATGTTAGATAATGATGATTAATTAAGTTATGGGAGTATGATGGATGAGAAGGGCCCAATAAAGATAGTACTTAGGATTGACCATTTGTGAAATATCTCATGATTTGGAATAATAAACACATTTAATATTAGTGCAAAAACATGTGTAATAAATGGATGGAACAACTCTTTGAATAAGTGAAATTCGTATTTAATTTTAATATATTAGAGCAAGTGCTAACTTGCTTGTTCGAGCATATGCGATGGTCGAACAAGCAAGCTAATTTTGTTGGTATCAGTATGTTTTTAGTATTGTTGTGCATTTAAATATGTTGGATTCAGTGCTAAATTACTTTCGATGTTGATCACGAAATGACTCAAGCTAAGACACACCACGTTAATCATAAGCGGGTGGAATGGGGTTTTGTGGATAATCAATGGTGGGGCTTCGAGGAAGCAATAAAGAAGAGAGTCTTGGGTGTGTCGTGGTGATGAAGCAATGAAGAACAAGGGTACAAGGGTTGCCTTGAAAACCGCAACAATGTGCTCGAACAAGGCAAAAGCTAGCACAAGATAGTAAGATATTCTCTATTCTATGAGAGCACCTTGAATGAGACTGTATCACTATGAGATAAACTCATGTAATTTGCTCATTTCTCTAATAGATTACTTAAAGATTATAAGTGACCACTCTAAAACTATAAAAAGTTATCATTTTAAAATTGTAATTATAAATATCATTTAAAGACATAAATTGTATATTGAATCAGTCTAATAAACATGATTTTATCGTAAAACCGCCTCATAAGAGAATTTGTGTAAATTACTATATTTTGATAACCAAATATTAAGCTAAATATCATTTGGTATTTACTTAATATATAAAATATTTTTGGTTATATAGCCTTTCCCATTACACTTGTTAAAAAAGTCACTAGTATATAGTTCTATATATGGAAATCAAAACTCAATTTCCTCCTATAAATCTAATATGTTCTGTTCATCAAATTTTTAAATACAGGATAAGTTAACAGTTTAAAAAGAGTATATGAAAATCAAACTCAACCAACACCTTATCTTGAGAAAGCAATTTTTGCTCCAACCGAAATAACACTTAATTTCGGTTCTTACAAATAGCTAAATATATACATATTTAATATTAAATATATATAATTTTCAAAATTCATCATGGGAAAATTTTGGGCCATTTGAGGAGCAAGAGGAGGACGTACTTAAGTTCTCTAGCCATACTTCATCGGCAAATGTTGTGGCATTTGAATCTTTGTTACGGTACCATGACCAATGAGCTTTTTTACTATCATGCAATCTCAACCGTCCATGTCCAAAACTCGGCTCTCTATACATTGAAATCGATGGAGCTGGATCTTCGAACCTTCAATCAAATCATAAATCATATTTTATTTAGAATAGTAGATAATATTTGCTGATCACAAAATAAAACCATTTATTTCTTCATTTATCCTACAGTAATTAAGGATGATCTCTCGTATTAATATACTTTAATTTATGTAGCTGAACTTATATTCTTTGTATTAAGAATTTGTCATTCTATCAAGTAAGCGAGGAAGATTTTATTCATTTATGTTCAAATATCTTTTGAAAACAAAAATTGAATTTGAATTAATACAGATATATTTTTTTATTTTGTAATATTTTTAATCAACAATTATGAATTAAATTTAGAAAGAACATTGTTTAATTAACATAAATAATAGTGAAGATAATTATGAATTAAATTTAGATAAATGCATGAAAAAGAATACTTACATCAAAGCAAGACCTTCTCTATTCCCTCCATCACCAATGGTAATGTAAATAGGTCCACATGGATCAACTTGATTATTATAAACTCTTGTCTAGCATCCAAAAAATAATTATAGCTTGGTTTAAGGAGATTTATGTATATGCATTAAATATTATATTGAAAAAATTATCAAAAATAAATCAGCATTTACTTGATCGGCTTAATATACTTACACATTGTTTATTTTTAAAAAAATTCACGTATTGTTTAAAATCATCTTTATATTTAAATTAAGAACAAACAATAATTCTGTGTATATTTTCAGCAATTATATCGAAAAATTGAATTTATTTAAAAATAAATAATTAAGCAAACAAACAATAAGTGAACTTACAAATCGCTCATAGGCATGAACATGACCAGCAAATACCACATCAACTTTAGCCTTATACAATAAATCTTCCATTGCTCGTCTCATACTTTCCCCTTCGCCCTTGTGAGCAGTATTCGAGTTATACCATGGTGCATGTAACAACACTATGATCCAAGGTGTATTTGACCTATCGATTTTTGCCAAATCATTTCGAAGCCAGGTATACTGAGCTGAGTCAACATCGTAGTCCGTGTAGGACCCAAGCATTATGATGTGGGCCCCATATACATCAAATGAGTAATAGAGGTTTGAGGTGGACCCACTTTGCTCATAGGGCATGCCCCATCTTGCATTGTATGCCCTAAAAGAGTCACTAATAAAGGGAAGAAACTCAACCTCATGGTTACCTTGTGTAACCATCCATGGTCTTTGACTTGCATATGGCTCAACTAAACGTCCAAAACTATCCCAAAGTGGTTGTTGGGTATCCGCGTAAGAAAGGTCTCCCGGTAATAGGAACACATCATAATCTTTTTGTCCAACGTGCTCTAAGGTTGATTTAGTCCATTCTGTTTGGCCTAGATCTCCTATTTACATTATAAAAAAAGGTTAAAAATTCCAATTAAAAATTGGTATGAGTTGATAAATAGATACTTTGACAATCTAAAATCACAAAAAGGTTCATCACAATGATAATTTATCGATATTTAAAAGGCGATATTGACGAAAATTAGATTTTAGTCTTCATTTGTAATCATAGTTAAAAAAGACTTATCTATCTGCATCATTGGCGATAGATTGATTTAACATAAATATTTTAGAATAAGTTCACAATTTAAAGAAAATGACTTTCTTCTTATTTTTTGGTTAGTCATTTTAGTTGGGTAAATGATATTTAAGCCAAACTGCCAAAACTCATATCAATTTCATTGGTCTTTGTTTTATTTTCTCTAATAATATAATTCACATTGAACAACTACCTTTTATCAAACATCTTTTTAATAAATAACTTAAATGCTGACAAAATAGCCAATATTACATATCGGTAAAACAAGCTAATTAAACCAATTAACAATTAATAACCAAAACCTAATTGCCAAATGCTATTTTTTATTAGTCATTTTGGGTTTAAAATTGTTCAAAATGGGTTAGTTGTTTAGATATGTTTTGGCTAATACTCTGGTAGAAAGTTTCATACATTGTTATATGAGGCAGTTTTACAGTGAGATCACCGTATGTATGAGTTAAATAACCTAACTTAAATAAATTATTAAAAATATAAATTTTTTATTTTAGATCGTAGAGAAAGTTTTGGTGATAAACAAAGAAAGCCTACAATTTTCATAGTGGGCCGATACGTTCACGCTTGGTCGGGCCTTAAGAGAATAAACAACAACTTTTGGGCTTTTACTAATTAAGTTCATCTTAAGTCAATAATATACGCATAAGTAAGTATTTATTATAACAAAAACTTGAGCAGCCAGTCTCCTGAGAGACTGTCTTTCTGAGAGACTGTCTTTCTGAGAGACGTCTTTTAGGTCCAATCTATTAAAGCTATTTGCCTACATTTACTTTATATTTACCCTAATGGGTCAACCCAATTATAGATGGTCTCTCAAAGAAACCTTTTCTCACAAGAATTTGTGAAACTTGAGATTGTATCACTTATGAGACGCGTCTTATTGGGCCGGCCCAATTTCATATATTTATTTACCAATTTTACAAATTTAAATGTTAATTTTAAGATTTAAAGACCAATTTCAAAGATTTAAAATTAACATTTTAAATTATGAAATTTGACAATTTCAAGACTTAAAAGTTCAATTTTAATACTTAAAAAACCAATCTTAAGACTCATTTCAACTTTAATGTAGGATGACTCAAACATTAATGTTAATATTAAAAACTTTGAAATTGACCTTTTAAGTCTTAAAATTAAATTTTTAAGTCTTGAAGTTTTTCTATTAAGTCTTAAAATTAGTATGTCAGAATTATCTGAAAAATTTACTGAACCTGAACCGATTGTACGAATAAGGCAATTTCACATAAAAGTCGTGATTATTATTCTATTAAGCTTACCAAATACAAAAGCTAAGCTTTAACGAATTTGCTAACGTCTATACATACGAAATACGAATCAATTAACGTATGAACTTCACCAAAAGGCCTACGTCTATACAGGCGCTGGAAAATCTTTCCGGGTCACATTAAATTTAACTTTTTCACGCTTTTACACATACTAAACTCACTTTTTTCCTATTAAAATTTTAATTTTCTTTCATATGTGATTTCATTTGACCTCCTAAAAATAGTAAAAAGTCAATGAGATACATTGTGTGAATAGGAGAGAGTATAATTTAAATATTGTTTAACTGCTTCAAATTATGCGGTTCATTAGTTAAGAGTAAACTTTAAACATTTCAAAAAACAAACAGAGTAAACTTTAAAGTTTACGACTTTCGAATTACAACCTTAATATTTATATTTTGCGAATTACAGAATTACAGCAACCAAAATATAAGAGTCTACGACATTCAGATCATATCATAGAATTACAACCACTTAACCTAAAATTACAAATTGACAAATAAAATGGTCGGAATTGACCTGACCGCTGTAGACTTTGATGCTTTGATGATTGTAATTCGCAAAACAACAATCATCTAAAAATCGCAAAATTTTTGAACATTTAAAGCTATAATTTACAATTATTTAAATCACAAATTCTTGTGAGGGACATTCTCTTTGAGAGACCATCTCTAATTTGATCAACCTATTATCATCTTTTAGTTTGGCGTGCTGAGCTTAAAAAATATCTCTAAAAAAACAGTTTCTCAAAAAATCGATTGTATTTAAATTTAACTATTTCTAATTTACCATCTAAGATAGATCCGAACTCTAATAACGTAACATAATTCAAAAGCTTTTTTTGACATGAAAATAAACACGTAACGTGCCGTCTCCACAACTAATTAAATTCATTCTACTTTTTATGGAGTAGACGAAATCAAAAATTTATTATGCTTTAAGCTTTAACTCCAATTTGGTTATTCACCTTGTATTCTAAGTAACAACCCTAATACATAAAATTTTTTTTTTTTAAATTTGGATCAAATCATGTGGTATATATATAACACCTAACAATAACAGTCGAATCGACTCAATATATATACATATATATAGAAATGAGTATTCGACCCATCTTACGCCATTCCATAAGATCAACATTTTTTCTATCGATAAGTCCACTCTACTAACCAAACCTTTTTCTGGTAGTAGATTAAGATTGGTGCATACTATTTTATTATGCACTTAACAAGGGTTAGATCTCCTCGATGAAAACAACATAAATAATGATTTCAAAGAATGTGTTGAAAAACATCTTATATATGATCTCACATCAAAAAATTAGAGATATGTTGACTATTGACTAACATATAAACTTGACCACTAATCTTAATACCAATTGGTTTTAGGACGAAACCTCATCGAATTTACTTTCAGCCAACTTTGTACTTACGCAGATTTTGTTACGTACAAGCTCAACAATAAATTTAACAGAGAAAAAGTAAAAGAAAAAAATAATAAATGACTTACCAACAATGGCAAATTCAATTGGAAAAGAAGAAGGAGGTGTTCTCAAGGAAAATTGAGGGCCTTTGTTGCTACATCTATAATAATATGTAGTGTTTGGTTTCAAAGGTCCAATGACAACATTATGTATTCGTCCGGAACTATACATAAAATAATGGTACTTCTTGTGATCACCTTTTGCAAATGTATCATACTCTCTTGAATTTGTCCCATACTCTACTATTGAGGGTTCCATTCCTTGGGTAATCCATGTTATTCTCATTTCATCCTTTCCCACTAAGGATACATGTACCTATATTATAACCAATGTAATCATCATCATCATACCCAATAATCCCGCTCAAAGGCAGGGTCTGGATGCTCAAAGATAGGGTCTGGATGCTCAAAGGCAGGGTCTGGGTGAGGTAACGTGACAAACAATTCATACTTGTACTTCCTTTAAGGGGGGACTAGAGGAAAGTGATTTATAATTACCTCTAAAGGAAAAGAGTCTGTAAAAGAGGAAATGAGTGACGACTGACTATGTTATCTAAAGAGAGAAAACCTATAACCAATGTGATCATGCATCTTAAATAAGAAATGGGAAATGCATGATCATTTTAAGTTGGGTCAAGTCACATTATGATTACCAAAAATGTAATCATCATCATCATACTCAATAATTCTGCTCAAAGGCAGGGTCTGGGTGAGGTTAGGTGATAAACAATCCATATCCGTACTCTCTTTAAGGGAGGACAGGAAAGTGGTCTATGATTACCCAAAAAGAAAAGAATTCTGCATAGACGAAATGAGTGACATCTGAGGATGCTATCTAAAGAGAGAAAACCTATAACCAATGTTATCATGCATCATAAAGGAGAAATGTATGAATGATCATAGTTAATTATACGATGCCCGTTCACACGTGTGGGGTGGAATTGTAAATGCAGCATATAAACTCCTTATATTTGGAGTAAAATATTTCACTAGCTCGAAAGAGGTGGATTAGGTTTGAATTGTGATATTATGTTACTTTGACTTCTAATATTATGATTACGAGAAACCAACTACTACAAATTCAAAATTTTGGTATTAGACTTGCATTAAGTTTTATAGCCGCTAAAATAATAAGTTTAAATTAATTTATTTTAAAAATTTAAGTTTATTATTAGAAACATACGATATATTTTATATACTCTATCAGGCGATACTTATTCAAACAAGAAAAGGGTGTGATACCTGTTGAGGATCCGAAGCGGAACGGTTGTGCGGCGTGACAACGACACTTCGAGCCGGTGGCCGGACGAAATCGACGGAGGATGAAGCAAGTGATTGAAAAGGAAATGTAGTGAAAATCAAAGAGTTGATGAGGAATATCATGAGTAAATTTGCACAAGTCTTGGGTTTTTCCATTTTTTCTATCAAACTAAAATAACAAAAGAAATATTACATTAGATGAGCAAATATATGTATATATATGTTAGTTGATTGATTCTTGTAACTTTGAAGGAATGTGTTTGTTTATATAAATATTTACTACATTTTATATATTTGTGGTGGGATTTTAGTGGCGTGAAGCAAGTCTAAGTATGTGTATATGAAAATGATGTTGTACATGCTTTTGATCATATGAACATGTACATGAACGGCGAATTCAGAATACTGGTATAAGGTGGGCTGAACATTCATCTGATTGATTAGTATGTTTACTGCATCAGTTTTATTGTCATTTTAATGTTATATGTTACAGAATTCAATATTGATAGATTTTTAGTCAGCCGATCCAGATCATTATATAGATTTAAAGACTCGAGTTTAAGTTCTTCCATGATAATACCTAGAAATGGGCTCTTTTTAGTGCAAATTTTCAATGTGTTTGATCATTTTGTATAAGCTTTTTAAAGATATGGGTATTTCAACATCAAGCAAAAGAAGACTAAACTTAAAGATAATGATAAGCATTGTATATTGTATAGTATACATCAAATAAAGTGTTCAATACATGGAGAGTATAAAGATTGTATATATTTCCACTACATGTGATTTTTCAAAAAAAAATAAATATTATGTAGGAATTATTCATGAGCTAAAATTAACATGGACTGAAACATCAAACGTGGGTTAACTAATTTCAAAGATAAGTTATCGGATTTCATATCATTACATATTATTAACTTGCTGTCATTATGTGTATATCTTTCACCTGGACTCCCACCTAAACAAAATTAATGCATATATATAACTTTTATCAGTGTAAAATTAAATAGATTATTTTCAATGCACGTAATCTTACTACACATATAAAAAAAAGAGTAATAAAAATATTTAAAATCTTTATTGAAAGTTCTATCATCAATTTTATATATTTAGGAATATGGTATTATTATTAAAAAAAAAAGCATATTCTCATTTAAAATAAAATACTAATTAGAAAATGGAATATTCCTCATGTACTTGGGGCAATTTTTGCTTTATCCCATCAACTTTCCATGTTACATCTAATAATCATGGATAGATTGCTTCAACAAACCAAATTGCCTCTAAATAATTGGTTGTACCAATGAATATTTACTCAAAATTAAATTCAACTATTATCTATTTTCGGTTTATTTATTCAAATTTGTTATATTTGTTATTTTCGTTCGTTAAATTTACTACATTTTTTACGACCTAAACCTACTCTCTCAAATCATTATCTCGCAAATTCATGGCAAATCTGGCCAATTAACGTATTAAACTAATTCTACCGTTATTTTCTATGTTATACTTCTGTGTTACACAACTTAAATTAATGATATGTTTAATCAAAATGACTGACAAATTCAAATCTAAATTATCTTATACAAAAAATATATTTAATTGTACGTAGAATTGTAGCAAATTAAGTAAAACATACCTGTTATAGAATGACATAAGAAATATGTTGCCAAATGTGGAAAGCCCATGACAGCTAAAATACTGACCATATGAATGATATTCCTTAGAGACTATTCCTATTATTTTGCCATGTCTCTCATACTTAGAGCATACAGAATACCGATTTTGACCGATTTTACACCGACCCAAAAATCGAGCCACTTCACTTAGACACGGGTCCGATCCGAACCAGTCAACAGACCTAAGTATCAACTTCCAAGAACAAATTAGGCTTCCTTGTAAGCTGTATGAGGCAGTGGCTGTAGTTTTGTGGCTAGATGGTGTAAATGGGCTGCCCAGACTTGGTATAATATTGAAATTTGTAGCCTTCATTTTTGTTTATTTATTGATTTTTTAGATTATAAATACGCCGAAAGAATGAATGAGCTAAATATAATTAAACTCGATAAACATTATCAGAATAAAATAGAATTTTACTTTAATTGAGATAAGACTCGATAATCTCACTGGTGAAGTAGTGTTTGTTTCCATTTTGCTCCTCTTTAAACTCTTGCTTTGTTCGTTGTACGTGTATCAATTTGGATAAGATGTCTTTTTCAAAATAAAATAAGGAATTAATTATGAGTTCAAGATACAAAATATCTTACACTTAATTTCCTTGATATTTTTGGTTTTTTAGATATTATCTTTGTTTCACTTATTTTTATTACATTTAACTTGTAAGTTTTCACATAAAAGATATAAATAATAAAACAAAAATATAGCAAGTTATAAATAAATAAGAAATATATATCACAAAATAAACTCAAAAGTTATTTAAAATGGTTCTATTTGTATTGTACTCCACCACGCTTTCTTATATAAAAACTCTTTGGGTTGTAAAGGCTAAAAATATTGATTCAAATGATAAAAATCAACCGAAAAAAGAAGATTATAATGTAAAATAAAAATATATATATTTCTAAAAAAATAATATATAAATTCTAGAAAATGGTTTGAATCAGCAATTAACTTGTTTAATTAGCCGTTTTCAAGATTATAAGAGCAATTTGACAAGAAAATGTTATTCAAATATGCATTTACTTAAAATTAATTATAAATGATTTTAAAAAAAATCTGCATATAGAGCAGAAGGTTCAGGGTTCAACCCCTACTGGGCACATGTATCTGTTGGGGGTTTTTTGACTGCATGTATTTCTTTTTACTCCCTCCTTGGAGGAATGGGTATAATTTGTCCGCATCTTACCTTGCCTTGTGCAGGATACTGATAACGTCCTTCACCTTTACCTCATTTATTAAAAAATAAATATTTAATCAGAATAAAAAATATTATTAATAAATTTTTTTTTCAAATAACCTGATTAAATATTTATTAAAAAAATAAATATATAATCAGAATAAAAAAATATCTATAAGCGGGATATGCTGGGAATGATGATCATGATAAATCAGAATAAAAAATATTATTAATAAATTTTTTTATCAAATAACCTGATCCATAATCTAGTCGGACTACTCAACCTTAAATTCTTGTCATATGTGACACATGCAAACACCGTAAATTGCTGCGTCAAGAAGTTGCCAAACATGTAGCAAACTCAAAAACTATAATAGTCGGTCTAATACGTTCATAACAAATTAACAACCATTTATTACTTTTGCATCATAATACATATTTCATACATTGTACCCAAATTCCTTATCTCAAATTTTTTTTTTTTTTTTGGAAATAAAGCAACGTATTATAAAAGAAGATAAAGAACAGTTAAGGTACATGAAAGAAAACTTTGTTATTATAATATTTTGATATTTTTGGATTAATATCATTTCAAATACTTGTGTTCATACATATAATACTATATATAGTTTTATTTACTTCTATATATATATACATATGTATTATACAAATTAATTTCCCATATCTTATTGATCAACCAAATAAAATAGGAGTATATTTTATTTGATATATATATATATATAATAAAAATAAAATGATGCATTATAGTAGAAAAATAGTATCTTTAGTTATGATGGTGAATTCTAGTCTTGTGTTGCTTATCTTGGCTGTTATTTGGGCGGCATTTCCTGCAAAAATGGCGTTGCACCACCGTGTACCACCGTTGGAGCCGCCATCGATTCTCGAAAATTCACTAGGATCAACCGTTCCTCAGCAGGTAACTACCAATTCTAGCTTTTCATTTTTTTGTTAGGCCTACTTAATTTTATAGAGTAACAGAATCTTCATATTCGGAGTAGTATAAATAATTTATTTTTGTTTTATTTGATGGAGCTGAAAGAGTATTAGAAAAAAATTAATTTTGAGTTTAAATTTCTTGTCAAATTATAAATATTGAAAAATAAGAAAAAGATTTTTTTAAAAAAAATAAAAACATTTTCTCCAAAACTAACAATGCCAAATGCACCCAAAAGTTGTTTGAAATATAGTTTGAAATACTTGTAGAATTATGGCGAATCACTTACGTAATGCCATAGAAATTTCATTCTTGATGAAGCTTTTTGTAGGCATACTTTAAAATAAACAAATCATAAATAATTAATATGACAAATTTATTTTAATTAATCGCCAAAAACACAGTTTACTATAATAAATTTAATTTAATCATAATTAGTGCTTTTGTTAATACAAGTTAGGTTGAGAAGAAGGAAGGGTTAATTAGAACAGAAACGAAAAAAGAACTCAGATCATTCATGGAAAAATACATGCTCCAATAGATTAAATTCAATTCTTTTAATTTAGTGATCCAAAAATTTTAGAATATCTATAAATAAGTTTAATTTTACAATGTTAAATTTTTTATGAAATAAAATAATAATATATTATTAGTTGAACGAAAATAAAATAGAATAAATCCCTATTTGGAATTAATAATAGGCTCAAAATCTTAAACCTAGGAGAATATGAGAATCATTTCTAAGCATATGCTTTGTAGTTCACATGAGGCTTTTTGTTTAATTAATTAATTTAATCCCTATTTCAATGTAAAATATTTATAAATAATTAAATTTTACATTGAATTTAATTCCTTGAAGTTAATGCCAAATGCGTATTTTTCGCCATTTGCATGTTGTTTGTATTATTCGTTGTCACGTAATAATTCCTTTGTCTCACAATTTTTGCTCAATTTTTTTAGTCTATTTTATAAGTTTTGTTATATTCTCTTTTCATTTTGACTATATACATTTTTTTTTATTTTTTCAATTCTTTATAAACGAATGTTTTTAACCCAATTTTATCTTTTTTTTATTTGTTAATTCTATCTCACTACAACAAATTTAGCTATTTGCGACATTGGATTTAGTGGCATTAAAAAAATGTCATTGATCCATATTTTTAGTGTAATAATTATTGATTTTTATTTTTAGTTTCACCATAAAGTTATTTAGCGACACTTAATTTGATCTTTAGTGGCATATATAATTGTCACTATAGTTTATAGTGGCATTTGTGAGAAATGTCACTAAATTCTATGTCGCTAAAAGCTTTAGTGTGAATTTTTAATATGTTTTTAAAGGATCTAATAATTGTCACTAAATCCTCTATATACACTATAAGAAATTGGAAGTAGCAACATTTAAATTAAATATCGCTAAATATATTCCACTAAAAGCCAATTATATTGTAGTATCTATGTAGGAAATACTAAAAGACAGATGGGATTATTAAATATGCCAAGACATGTTCTTATATAAGTATATGACACTATTTTGACATTTTCTATTTGGAATCTTTATTGCTTATTTGAAATAAAAGATTAAATAACCAGTCTCTTGAGAGACCGTCTCTTTAACAGACGTTTTCTAAATTTAATTTTTTAAAGTTTAATGCCTATTTTTATTCTACATTTTTTTATATGAACCGACCTAATAAAAGATAGTTTCTCAAAAAGACCGTCTGTCACAGAAAATTTGTGAAGATTAATTTTTTTATATGACCATAGTAATAAGGAGCAACACCAAGTAGTTTTGATGGTAAAGTTTGTACGCAAGAATCAACCATGTCATTAATTTGCTAAAAAACTCAACATTTATGTCATGGTGTGTTTGTTCAACAGATGTATTTAAGACATGAAATACATCTAAAATATATATAAAAAAAAAAATCAATATTGATTTTAAGCTTTTTAGCTTATTTGTTGTTCAACAAGCAAAAAATAGCATTCAATAAATAACTTTTTAGTTAGCTGAAAATGATTTTAAAGTTAAAATGAGAAAGCTACTCAAATAAGATTCTTTTATTGCCTTTTGGTCTGATGACCCTTTTTTCTATAATAAACGACCACTAATCAAAATTTAGTTTTTCCAAACATCGTCTCCACAACAATTTACTTATCCAACTAACTTTAAAACAGCTCTCCCTTAATTTACTTTTTCCAGAATCACGACGACATATAGAGGTGTTTAAAATAAACCTTTCAATTCGACATTTACCCAATCGAACATTATTATGAACTTATAATTATGTAAAAATCAACGTGGAGACAAACTCATTTTTAAACCAACCCAAAACAAATCTGAAATACCCAATGACCCAAATAAACACATGTCGCACTCTTTGAAGACCTTTCTCGAGCGCACTCTCCTCTATGGATATGAGTTGTCGTCGTTCTTCCCTCCTCGAACCCTGCACATAGTTTCTATGAGCGGAATACACTGAGTATGATGATGATGATTATTGACATGTTAACTTTGTATTCTTTCTTAAACAATAGGTGCATATTTCAATGGTGGGAAAAGATCAAATGAGAATATCATGGATCACTCAAGATCCATCTCCTTCTATAATAGAGTATGGTTTGTCATCAAAAACATATGATACTACAATTAATGGAAGTTCTACAACTTATAAGTATGTCTTGTACAAATCGGGCCAAATTCATGAGGTAGTTATTGGGCCTCTTAAGCCCAATACTATTTATTATTACCGTTGTGGTGGAGATACTTCTCGTGAGTTCACTTTCAAGACTACACCATCTCAATTGCCCATTAAATTTGTTGTCATAGGTAACACATTTTATCGAGTAATTTGCAAATTACAGTCTTAGATTTTAGGATTTGTGTAAATTATAGTCGTAGTGTATAAGTTTTACAAATTACAGCCGCCAAAGTATCAAAGCCTATGACGTTTAGGCCATATTGAAGTTTAGGACTTTTGTAATTTGGTCTGAATGTTGTGAACTTTGATATTTTGATGGTTGTAATTTGGGAAAAAATTATTTAGACTATAATTCACAAAAATCCTAAAAATTATTCTGTTTATATGTATGAAGGTTAATAAAATTAGTGAGGAATATAGGTGATTTAGGTCAAACAAATTGGACGAAGTCAACACTTGAACATATATCACAAGCCAGCTACGACATGTTGTTACTACCAGGAGACTTGTCCTACGCGGATTATTGGCAGCCGAGTTGGGACTTATTTGGTCGCCTTGTAGAACCCTTGGCTAGCCGGAGGCCTTGGATGGTGACTCAAGGGAACCACGAGGTTGAAAAGATACCGATTGTTCATACTACACCATTTACTTCTTACAATGCTCGATGGCACATGCCTTTCGAGGAGAGTGGTTCTCAATCGAACTTATATTACTCCTTCGATGTGGCTAGTCAAGTTCACGTCATTATGCTTGGTTCCTACACCGACTTTAGCCCAGGCTCAAGCCAGTATAGTTGGCTTGAGCGTGATCTAAAGAAGATTGATAGGGCGAAGACTCCATGGGTTGTGGTCGTATTCCATGCACCTTGGTACAATTCTAACGTAGCTCATGTAGGCGAGTTTGAATCCATCGATATGAAACAATCCATGGAGAAATTATTGTTTGACGCAAAAGTTGATGTGATTTTTACTGGCCATGTCCATGCTTATGAACGTTTCGTAAGTCAATACTCATCATTTTATTAATTAAATTTCATACAACATCTTTGATTATTGATCTAACATAAATACAAAATTCAATTTGAATTACTGAACAGACTCGAGTATATGATGGAAAACCTAACAAGTGTGGCGCTATACATATCACCATTGGGGACGGAGGCAATCGTGAAGGCCTAGCTACAAGGTATACCTTTTTAGGATTTTTCGAATAAAACAGAACAAACAAAAGAAAACTGATTAGTCGTTTTTACTTCCCATTTTTTCGAAATCTTGGGTTACCTAACTCATATAGTAGTTCGAAATGATTTTTCGTCGCAGTTTTGTAGATCCGAAACCCGAGATCTCTATATTTAGAGAAGCAAGTTTTGGGCATGGACAATTTGAAGTTGTAAACTCAACTCATGCTCAATGGACATGGCACAAGAATGTAGATGATATATCTATAGCAGGGGATTCAGTTTGGTTAACTACCCTTATTTCTGATCCAAATTGTAAGCCACAATACTTGGGTTAGGCCCAAGCATTCTAGACAAGTATTTCCTCCGTTCCATAATACCTGCTACTGATTGTGATATTTTTTCACATAACATGTCACACTCAGTAGTAAGTATTATGAAACAGGAAAAGTATGTTAGTACACATTTGATTATAGTAAATACATTACCATTTGATGGAAAATTTAATATGTGTACTTGTTGGTAGAGTTGTTTAAATATGATTTGGTTAACAGAAATTGAGAGGATCCCATCTGACTTGAAATTAACCTATATAAAAAGTAAATTTAGATTCTCAATATATTTTTATAACTGAAATCGAAATGACTTGTGATATCATATTCGAAATCCTTACGAACATCTGAATAGACATCTTTTAGTTAATATTTTTGAAACAAAGAAAGACATATCATTGTTTAAATCTTTTCTCCATGATTTAGTTCTCTTGAATCATCTTTGAAGTTGTAACATTTGGATACTAAAATTTTGATGAGAGTTAAAAGAAATTAAAGAGTAAGAGTTGTTAGAAATAGAATAAAATTTGACCCTAAAGATTTAACTGGTAGTTGAGACCTTAAAATATGTTATACATTCTAACACGTCGTCACAGTACATGAGAGCCTTTCCAATCCTCATACTTAGCACGAAACAATCTATTTTGAAACATGGTGTCGATGAAATTTGAACACGTAACCTTGCCGTATATAGCTTTTGATACTATGTTGAAAAACGAGTTGAATTAAAAATTTAAATTGATGGTTAAGAATTTAAAATATACTCCCTCCGTCCCACTTTTATTGTCCACATTTCCTTTTTGGGTCATCCCACTTTAATGGTCCACTTTCTATTTTTGGCAAAGACTTTTTACTTAAATACCCCAACT
The DNA here is from genome assembly GCA_019776075.1 of Amaranthus palmeri. Taxonomy (NCBI): domain Eukaryota; kingdom Viridiplantae; phylum Streptophyta; class Magnoliopsida; order Caryophyllales; family Amaranthaceae; genus Amaranthus; species Amaranthus palmeri. The sequence continues at coordinate 1,070,305 of JAAKBH010000271.1, read as the reverse complement.
ACCCCAAGTTATATTATTTAAAATACCCCACCCACCACCTTTTCAATTATTATAATCACTTAAAATACCCCACTACCACTTTTTCAATTATTATAATCACTTAAAATACTCCACTACCACCCCTTTCTTATTTTGCGTGTCCACATCAAAGTGGACAATATAAGTGAGACGGAGGGAGTATTATTATGTAATTAGATACCAAAAAAAATGAAAGCAAATGGGTAACAAAAGGTCAGAAAATGGGGCATAGGATTGTAGAAGTAAAACACGGTGCTCCGTAAAGTAAAACTCCATAAAATCTAATTTGATGGTTTATCAATCATGAATTGGGAAGCCTATATTCACGTGTATAGGTCTTAATTACTATACTACTAACATCATTAGCCATGCAATCCACACTTTGCAAATTTATTTTTTTTTTATTTTTTATTTTTTTTAAATCATTTAGACAGCGTTTGGTAACATAGAATTCATTTGAAAATAGGAATTTGATTTTGATATTTGGATTCAAGAACACAAATTCTTGTGAGAGATAGTCTATTTGAAAGACCATCTCTGATTGGGCAGGCCCATTATGTATTTTTTTTAAATATTGTAAGTAGGTAGGTATTAAGAATACGATAAGTAGGCATTAAACTTTAATGGGTTGGGCTTGAGATACGTTTCTCAAAGAGACGGTCTCTGAAGAGACTAGCTGATTCAAGAATTGTAAATGACACTAGTATACTTGAAATTTTGAAATTTTAATACTTAACCCAATTAAATGGAATTCTATGAAATTCACCCAATCCCACATTTTCAAATTCAAAATTTGTCAAACATATTATTTAAACCAATTTAACATTTAGAAATGAATTCCAAATTGCAAAACATATCATTAAAGTATTTCCCATAATTTCTTCCACCATAATAATATCAAACATTACTAAAGTGCAAAAGGTAAATACTTTTCTTTGCTCAAAGTTATACTCTCTCTGTTTATAATTTTTATTATATTTATTTTTTTCACATTTTTACACATTTAAATATATTTATATACATTCTTAATATCTATAAATACACTTTACGTCAAAACAAAAATATAACAATAAAAATTAAACAGCCCCTCAAAAAAAAACTTTGTTTTAACGAGTAGGACCGAGTGAAGCTGAAGTGATGTTTTCAGAAAAGATTAAGATTATTGCATACTAGTATAATATTGGAAAATTACCCAGAATAATACGACCTTTTACTGATTTTCCAAGAATAATACGAACTTTCAATTAACCACCAATAATACGAACTTTGACATGCATTTTCCGCTGGCATACATGACCAGTTTATAACCGGTAGTACAGGTCTTTTTTCGACTGTTGCTCAGCAGGTTTCAACCGGTAGTACGAACTTTCAATTAACCACCAATAATACGAGATGAAACCTGCTGAGCAACGGTCAAAAAAAGAACTGTACTACTGGTTTTAAACAGGTCATGTATGCCAGCGGAAAATGCATGTCAAAGTTCGTATTATTGGTGGTTAATTGAAAGTTCGTATTATTCTCGGGAAATCAGTAAAAAGTCGTATTATTTTGGGTAATTTTTCCTATAATATTTGGTATTGGACTATTGTTGTTCTAGACCCAATCATAAATAATTAGAAATGCACCAATAAATAAATTCAAAGACATGCCAACTCATATGTCTCATAAAGGCATGGCCAAGTAAAAAGGTTGTGTAAACTTCGTCATTATCAAATTAAGAATACTAGTATTTAAGATGTTAACTTAGTAAGTGATTAATAAGCTATTTTTTTTTGTTCCTTTGAGTAAATTAACTCCAAAATTGTTAAATGATGTAAGTTTAAAGGAAAAAAAATGATTATTATCAATTATATACTATACATTTTTTTTATTGTTAATATTTAAACTAATTTATATAAAAAGCACTAAGAACCCATGTTACATAGCAAAAAATTATAAGCTACATATAAATTTGATTCAAATTATTATCAATTATATACATAATAAAAATAAGTTTCTTGAGCCCTAAAAAAATTTAGGGTCTTGAGCGGTAGCCCACTTTGCTTTGCTAATCGACGCTTTCAGGGCCCTGAGCTAAATAACCTATTGGGGCCCTTTTTCTTTACAATTTACTCCCTCCGAATCAGTTTAGATATCCCATATCCTTATTTGGAAAAACCATACCAATTGTTCCATTTCCTTTTTTGTCTATCTTTTTTTTACCTAAATACCCCACTTTTCCAATTCCCAATACCCAACTACCACCTTTACAATTAATTTAATCAATTAAAATATCCAACCACCACCTTTTTAATGGACTCCACTCAACCCTTAAAATCCGTGAAATCCCAAATGGGACATCTAAACTGATTCGGAGGGAGTATAATTTATATGGATCTTCTACAATTATTAATTTTACTTTTTTGACATGAGACCCTGAGCGATAGCTTCTATTGCCCACCCTTAAGACCAGCGCTGGACGCCTTGGTCAAATTACATGTATACCCCCAAGAAGTGAAGGAATGATGAGTCTTTAGATGTTGTTAATGGTGGGTATTAAAATGGGTAGAGGAAAATGAGTGGGTACATAAAATTAGGCAGTTTGCTGAGGTATAAAACATAATGGTGATCAGTGGGTAAATGCAAGATGATCATGAATCATGATGATGATGATGAAGGGGTACTCAATTCATTTGAATTAATGTTCTTCCTGTCCCTATATAATCAATTTTATCCTTCTAATTTATTTTAATTTCTTGACTATTCTCAACTACATTTATGATTTGTGTTAAAAAGGCACCTTTCCCAACTAATTTAATCATGAAAAAACTTCTATCTAATTTATTTTTATATTTATTAGAGGGTCACCATGTAGTAACTTGTCACAAACAAATACATATATATATGGGTAGGATTAAGTGAAAATACTTAAAGTAGTGAAAAGTGAAAAACAGACTGAGGTATACATATTATTGTAGCAAAAGGGTTACATAATATCTTATAGGGTATACCTACTTTTTGTGAAAGAAAAATGTTCATATTATTTACAAAAATGTCATCTGAATATTATTAGGCCGTGACAATTCGTCACATAATCTCACCGTGGCCCACTCGTGGGGACACGGGACACCCGCGGGCTCGGGCCCACAAACCCATGGGTTACGAGTGTTGTGCAGAGCGTTGACTTGCATAACACTCAGTGAGGTTCATTGTTTCCCAAAACCATATGGCAATAGGAAGATTAGTTCACCAACTATATATGCAAGATTGCAAGTCAACAACCCACTATTTTATCGATGTGGGATCTTGTCTCACATGTGAAGTATTTCCAACAAATATGTACCCTTATAAGCATATATGTAGCTTTTTTTAGCAAATATTTAATATTACAAAACTGTCACCCAATAATGTACTCCATTTTTTAGTTTTTATGTACCATTATTTTCAAATTTCACTATTTTAATAGGTTTTCACATGATCAAAATCATATATATGTGTGTGTAATATAACTTAGTTATCCAATTTTTTGATGTTTTTTTTATAATAGGATAGACTGGAGGAAAGAAATGACTAGTTGAGAATCAAACTTAAAACCTTGTATAAGGAAGGTGATACTTACTGTAACAAAGATAAAAGCTAAGTCTTTTTGTTGTAAATTATGGAATAAATGGTGATTTAATTATGTACTTGCTCTGTTCCTTAGAATTTGACCTATTTAATTAAAAAAGCACTCAACTTTGAGAAAAAGTTTGGATTATAAGATCTAAGATGGATTCTATGTATGACAATCATGTCTAGAAACAAATCAACTTGCTTAAAGGTTGTCAAATAATTCAGTGGAAACAAATCCTAAGATCAAAGCTGACATTTATATCTTTTGACTACAATAATCATCATTTTAAACTTTTGGTAAGCTGATTCTTTAACATGATTTCAGAAGCCAGTCAAACAAAAAAAATTAACGATTCAAAGTTCACTCCTGAGTCATAACAAACAGAATATTAAGCTACATATATGAAAAAGACGTACATTACATTTACATCTATATATACATCATATCATCATACTATAACCCTCAGCTTTAACTAGCAATAGGGCAATGATAAAAATTATTTAGTTGAATAAGAGTAATAGAGTAATATTAAGCACACGAATAAAAGGAGGAGCCCTATGAAAAAGCACAAATTCTTACTTGAGACCGTCTTTATAAAAGACGTCTCAAGATTGAGCCAACCCAATGTTTAAATTTAGAAAAAAATAACTATATTTACTAAAAAAAGAAAGTGGGTTGGGCTTTTGAGAGCCGTCTTTAGAAAAGACGGTCTCTCAAGAGAGTACCTAATGAAAAAGGGGACATTGTAATATGTAACTTCAAGAAGCCCATCAAATTAAAGACAAAGTTGTCAAGTATGATGTTCCACGTTAAAGCCACTCATCTAACCCATCAAGTCTCCAAATTTTTCATATATATAGAAAGGTAAAGGTAAAGGACCTTCTTGGTATCCCGCGCAAAACAACGTTCGAGTGGGGGGTTTTTCTTTTTCTTGTAAGATGCGGACAAATCATACCCATACCCCCAATGAGGGAGTAAAGAGAGATGCGCGCAGTCAAGAAATCCCCTAATTGAAACCTGCGCCTAGTGTTGTGATACCCCTAACCTTCTACTCCACATGCAGATGCTCTATCCATTGAGCCACAAGCGCTTTTGGACTTATGTTGTGATACCCCTGATTTAGATTGAAAAGGGATTGATAGACTACTCATATCAACAAGGTGCTTTAGATTGAAAAGGGATTGATAGACTACTCATATCAACAAGGTGCATCTTCTTTTCTAGGGAGCCCATTTGCTAAGAACTCCACAGTTAAGCGTGCTTGGTGGGGAGCAATCTTAGAATGGGTGACCTCCTGGGAAGTTTTCCGGGTACGCACGAGTGAGGCCAAAGTGCGCTGGAAAGATTTGTGTTGGTTTGTGGGGCCAGTCTACAGTCTCCATGAGTAGTCACCGGTGGTCCGTTGGGTCGGGGTGTTACATGTGTACCCCAAATTTTTCATATATATATATATATATATATATATATATATATATATATATATATATATATATATATATATATATATATATATATATATATATATATATATATATTTGTGTGTATTATCGAATATGTAGTTTGACTTGTGGAAAAATTTTTGATGAGTTGGAGTTTTCTTTCTAGAAATGCTTAGAATTGGCCATCATTCTTCCTTTACCTTTTTGCCATCATGCCAATGAGTAACCTAATATTGGAATAATAGCAAATCCTTTTGTTAGCTTTTCACTCAAAAATTTTAAAGTTTTGAATTTTATAAACATGTTTATTGTTGCTAATCCTCTATTTGAATTTATAAAATAAAAAGAAATATGATATTATTATCAATGTAAATAAAAGCTAATTTATTTGATAAAGTAATGTATAGAGGTGCATATATATCTATAAAAATAAAATTATATTTCATATATATAATGATTGTGATTTCTATTTTTAAAAAATTGAGAATCTATTGCATATTGTTAGTTAGATACATTTTTAGATCTTTATTCAAAATCAAGACAATATATATATAAGAAACTTTAATCATGTGGAAAATATGATTATGTTGCATCTCATTTGTGCATGATAATTAATTGGATATGCATCCATAAATTTTTATGATGATGGTAAGGTTTGAAAAAATATTGTAAACTCAACAAAAATAATAAAAAACTAACTTACCTTCCAAAAGAAAATACACACTAGAGAAGAGACAAGTTTCTTATTTATAATATCCAATTTAACACATTTATTTAACGTTCTTACGATATAGTTCTGAATTTTCAATATGATCGGATGAAAGCATAGTTATTAAGGTTTAATCAATGTAAACGATATTAAAATACCTTTTTAAAATTCAAACCATTTAATATTTGATCCTAATAGTTGCAATATAAATAATATTACGTACAGCTCGTCGTGTGTGAGATCGTTTCACGATAAGACGACTTTAAGAAAGCCATAAGCCAAAAGTCTCTATTATTGAGCTATTTAACTTATGTATGAGATGTATCTCATGATGAGACCGAAAAAATAGGAGACTTTTATAGTTTTATTATTAGTTGTACCAAATAAATTGCACCCATGCTAGTTTGTTGAAAGCTCTATGAATTATCTAGTTAACATTTGCATGTATGATTTCTCCACCCAATATGACTTAAATGATACTCTTTAAACCCTCTTTGTAACCTTTTAAATCACTTCCTAGTCCAACTACCCATATAATTATTATGAAACACCCATTTGGTACATTCTTATAGATTGTAAACAATTGATAAAATTAAATGACCTATTACCAAGTTATGGTGAAGTACCATTAGATCTTATAAGTCATGATTCTACATTGAAGGAATCCATCATTTCCTCCTCTTTTCACCATGACTCTAAAGAGCATAGAGATACATTTTCCAAACCTATCATAATTCATGGTGTAAGTTGCAGGTTTCTCTCACTTGAAAGATCTTTCACGAGTTAGGAGATTCTTTGACCGCATTTTTCTTTATGGGTATGAACTGTCGTCGCTCTTTCCTCCCCAGACCCTGATTATAGTTTTCTATGAACGGAATACACTGGATATGATGATGATGATATCATAATTTATTGGTAAATTTAGGACTTATACCACACTCTCGTAGTTTGTAAGGGATGGAGATGATAGTGTCAACTTACAATGCGTAGGTATCAATTGGGGTTTTTTTACTATACGCAATTCTTTTTAGTCACTTCTTAGGAAAACATGTATGATTTGTCCACATCTTTCGAGAAAAAAAAACGATACTAAAAGTGTCCTTTACCTTTACCTTTAGTGTCGTTCATTTTTTTTACAATGTATAATCCATTTTATATATCTTTATTCAATTGATAAGAACTTTTCCATATTACATCCCACCATTTCTCAACAAATTTGTTTAAACTAACTCCACCTTTACAAACAAACACACTCACAACAAACATTACAATATAAAGGTAAAAGACACTTACAGTATCCCGCACAAGATAGGGTCTAGAACAAACATTACAATATACTAAATAAAAAAGGAAATCTTATCTTGAAACACATTCCACATTTGTGGCACAAGAAATTTTTAAATTTTTGAAAAGGAAATCATCATTAAGTGAAGAAAACACATTGGATATTTGGGTTTCTTTTAGTGGTTAAGATGATGTTGTGAATAGTGAGAATACATAAACAAACAAGAGAAAATAATAAGTTAAATAGATAAGTATGATGATGATGATAGTATGTGATGATGAATATTTATATAGGATATGGAGATCATGATGATACATAAAAATAAAGGGCAAAGGTTAACTAGAGAGACCCAAATTGTAATGAATTCTAATATGTCTTCATTCTTTTACTAGTAATCCATTATCTTTTAATATTATTACTGATAGTGACATTTTTTATATAACTAAATCAGTTTTATAAATTTTGAGACCCTTGTGTTAATTTTATCTTAAAAAATCTTAGAATTTAAGTAAAGAATATTTGACTCTCTATTACTTAGTTACTATCGTTTAAGATAGTATGCATGTGTTTGCGGTAATCCAATATGCATTGCAGACCACTTTACACATACTAATCGGCAATCATACATACAACATATATTACTATCAGTAGCAATCTGAAAAAAAAAATTACTCTCTTCGATTCATCTTAGGTGTCCCATTTACTTTTGAGACACTATTCATCTATCACTCTTAAATTACATTTTATTATTAATCTATAAGTTAAAATATTGTCATGTAGGATCTTACTTGATTCGTTTTGATGTAAAGATTATTAATATCAACTTTTTATAATTTTCAATTATGCATAACTTGATATATTAAGAATCGAATAAGTGTATTGGATAGAGTGCATAAAGTAAATGGAACACTTAAGATGAATAGGAGGGAGTATTAAATACTTAGTTTCAAAAACAATCCAAACCATCATTGCGAATCTTGGGATGGCTTTAGGTACTTCATCATTTGGGACCCCTATTCAACAATTGTTTTTACCTTACCAATTTGCCTTCTTCTAAATCTATCATCATTCAACATGACGCCATCTCTTTATCTTCTCTCCTTTTACTTTTTTTTCTGTTTTAAAATATTCGCTATATTTCGATTATGTGCATTATTTATCGTTTAAGTTTATTTTTTACATTTATTCAAAAAAAAAAAATTTTATTTTTTACATTGTGACTAATGTGTAACTAAAAATATAGTCAAATGGGATCTTGTTTGAATCATCTAACCGCATACTTTCGTAATGTTAACGTTTTATAATTTCTAGATTTATATAATTTAGTATATAAATAAAAAAATAGCTCATTAAAATACATAAAATGAAATGTTACAAGTATAATGAAATGGAAGAAGTATTAATTTATGATAAAAAAATCACCAGGTTACATAACCTGCTACACTTTTCATTTTTAATCGTTTTAAATTACTTGACAAAAAATAACAAATAAAAGTGTTCTTTACCCTTACTTTTTCTTTACCTTAAATTTTCTCTTATTTTTCACTCAAAATCATCTCAATACCGAGTTATTTAAAATTATAGAAGAAATTTAAAATTTACATAAAAAATTCTAAATCATAATTTTTTTTAACACTATACTATCATTCTTTTCAATATTTTATTTTAATTTATCTTCTTTTTAAAAAAATAAACTTACAAAGTTACAATAACAAGTCATCCGATCACTGGATTTATTCTAGCTCAAAGTTGAAATTATTCATAGTTAATCAATAAGTAAAATTATCATAGACAAATTACAAATAAATTGGATTATTTTAGATAATTTTTCAATATTTAAATAAAATTGGGACACAAACATAGTACAATTTTTATAAACCCTTAAAAAAAAAAAAAAAAGTGTAATTAAGGAAGGAAAATGATGATGATCATAAATCCTGACCCCTAAACCGGCCGCCTTTGATGCTTAAACTTACACATGCATGATTGTTACGCCAGAGAAGGTAATGCCCATGTCCTCTTTTTTCTTTTTTCTTTTTTTTTAATTTTTTTTATAATTTTTTAAAATATTATAATTATTATAATTATAATAATTACCCCTATTTTATCTCTTTTTCTTTGTCTATATAAATAACCATCCATTCTTCCTTTTTCCCCTCACAAAATTCTCTTTCTTTCTTTCTTTGTTTTTGCTTACAAAATCACTTCTTGGACAGAGCTCCCCTGTTTCCTCCTCCTGCCTCATACTTCTACTTCTTCATAAAAGGTAATCTTTTTTGAAAATATAAAGTAGGCCCCACTTTCTCGTTTATTCTTTTTGTCAAACGATTTTCTATTAACACTAAACAGAAGAATCTGTTTAGATAGAATATAAAATTAGATATTCAGGGTTTTACGCGAGGCCCACCTTTTAGGAAGAGTTTTTCCACCTCACTTTTCATATGCACGGGAAAACTCCTATGTTTGTTCTACAATTTTCTTTATTCTCTTGTCAATTGGGTTTTTCAATCAAGTTCCTAACTAACTAATTTCCTATGTTTTTTTGAAAAAAATATTATATTTATTTATATTTATATGAATAAAATGAAAAGTCTAATTCTTTATGAGTCTATGTTGCTTGAGAATTACTTAGCTTGTTTAAGAGGAAAATGTTTTAATGTTTCATTATCTTGCATGCCCAAACACCCCTCAAAAAAATAATCTTTTACTTCACATTTTCATCTTTTTCCATTTTTTTTCCTATTGGGTATTCTCAAATTTTCATATTTCTCAAAAAGTGTTGTTTTTTTAAAAAAAATTTTATATAATGGGCATTATAATATTGTATTACATGGTGTATATTTTTGTCTTCCTACAACAAACTTGTTCTTTTCTTGTCAATATAGTTCGTCCCCTTATACATGATGTATGTACATTTTTTTCACACAAATTCTTATATGTAACGAGCTGACTCTAAGGGTGGGCAAGAGGGGTCGTCGTCCAAGACCCCTTGTCAAAAAAGTAAAATTAATAGTTGTAAAAAGTCCATATAAATTATAAACTGCAAAGAAAAAAGCTCCATTGTGCTATTTTGCCTAGGGCTGCAAATATTTAGGGCCGGCCCTGCTAATCGTGAAACATTCTTAAAATATAAATTGAATAATTTTATTAATATAAGATTGAGTACAAGTTAAGATATCACATTATTCTCATTCTCCTTATTAAAATTTAAATAAGGATCATATTCTTAACATATTTTGTTTTATATATGTATTTTTGCAGGGTTATACATACATACATAAATACGTACAAGAATGGAAAGATTGAACTCAGAATTGTACTTACAAAACTGTTACATAATGCAAGAAAATGAAAGGCTAAGGAAGAAAGCACAACTACTTAATCAAGAAAACCAACAACTTTTATCAGAATTAAAACAGAGACTTGCAAACAAAGGAAAACAGACTAACAATTCCTCTGTTTCTAACCCTTCCAAATCCATGTCTTAGAACCTTCTAGAATCTTCTACAAACTTCTAGAACCTTCCAATACTAGTTTGGTATTTTGGGTATTTTTATTTTGTTTCTGCCTTTTAATGTAAGAAGATTTAGTCATAAAATTTTATAGGAAAAAAAAGGCAGAATAGTGGGTAGATAATATTTTATTTTTATTTTGATGTTATGGGGGGTTTTAAACTAATTTAATGGTGTATTAATTAACTTAGTTATTGCTTATTATAATTACTATATATTAGAAAATATTTATTACTATTTAATTGTTAGTTTAATGGTTTTTGAGCTTCTTATGTTCTTACTTAATTTAAGTTTGTAAATTTGCTTTCGTGGAATTGGGATAATGGAATGTTGTCGGTAAATTTGCTATATTTGATTTTTTACGCAAGAGCGTTTAGTCTAGTATTTATTACATGTAGCACTTTTGTTACCTTTTATTTTATCGGTTTGTTTGGTAGTTGATACTTAGTAATAATGAAAACGGTGATGTAATAAAAGTTAGTGTAATTTTACTTGTTTAAGGAGTAATTTTTTTTTCAAAATTCATTTCAAATTATTACCATATGAAAATGAGATATTAGATTATAATGAAAAAAAAATTTTAATCAAAATTTCATTACAATAAAGGTAAAGGTAAAAGACCTTTTCGGTATCCCGCACAAGGCAGGGTTCGAGTGGGGGTTTTCTTTTTCTTGAAAAATGCGGACAAATCATACCCATACCCTCAAGGAGGGAGTAAAGAGAGATGCGCGCAGTCAAAAAACCCCCTAATTGATACCTGCGCCTAGCAGGATTCGAACCCCAAACCTTCCGCTCCAAAATTTCATTACAATGTGAATGACAAAATGCATATAATAAACATTTACACTATAAATTAGTTTCATTAAATTTATTATTATTAGTAGTAGGTGTATTGAATGCGATTATTGATATATTTAGGAAGTAATGTGGGTATTTGGCAAAATAACTTGTTGGATATTTTAGCTTATTTAGGTTTAAATAGATTATTATTACATTAAGTGATAGATTAGTTGATTGAAACAAAAAATAAACTAGTCAAATTAGATATGATAAAACTACCTGACAAAATTCGTTACTACAATCAGATATTGGCTATCAGTCATTTGCCAAACATCAATACTTCCTCTGTTTCATAATACTTGCTATATTTCACTTTTTTAAGCAATCAAATGCACAATTTTGATCATTAATATCTTAACTACACTTATCTAAAATTTATAAATATTTAATATTATGAAAGTATGCGATTAGACGATTCAAACAAGATCCCACTTGACTAAATTTTTACTTACACATTACTCGCACTATGTAAAATAAGCTTAAACGATGAATAGTGCACAAAATCGAAATGTAACGAGTATTTTGGAACGGAAGAAGTATTTAAATTCAGAAATCAATTTTATTTTATTTATCATTTGGCTCCAAAAGACAAATACAACTTTATTACTTTTAAAACCATGAATATGTCTCCTAATGCTTGAAGGCATGTATTGCTAAAGTAAGCTGGTAATTAGGCTTTATAATAATAACATTACCTAAAATAAATTTATTACATTTATCAATAAAAACAATGTCATTTTCATTTTTTATTTTTACATGGCTTTGGATTTGGAGTTAATCATTGAAACTAAACTTTTTTCTACTACACCACTACCACCAAATTAAAGCTTGTCTTTAGCATTATTGGAAATTAGGAATAATGAAAAGACTCATAACAAAAAAAATAAATTAATATTTGCCCGAAATCTCTATAATACTTGCTTAAATAACCGACTTAAATAGCTGATTTCAAACAGCTTAAAAAGTCAATGTTACGCGCTGATCAAACAAACAAACCAACAACCAATGGAAAAATAACAAGCAATTGCTAAATGCCATTTTGTTAGAGCCAAAAAAAAACTTTTTCATACGTATAATCATACATATATTAATTCAGAAACATGTTTTGACATGTGGCAACTTTAGAATCAAAGTTAAAAATGCATACTTTTTTGCCACGTGTCACTTTAAATAAAATTTCTTAATTAAATGTTGTATTCTTATTTGCTTATTATTATTATTATTATTATTATTATTATTATTATTATTATTATTATTATTATTATTATTATTGTTATTATTGTTATTATTATTTTGGAAGATGATAAACAATAAAAAAATGTATGAATATCTAAATTAATTATTATTAATTAATAGTAAAAATAAATTAATAAAAAATTAGACCTTTCAATTATCTCTAGGTTGTTTAGAAAGGATGAACTCTTTCATTTCATATTCTCAATTAATTTTCCTAATTGAACATAATAATATCTAAATTAATTATTATTAATTAATAATAAAAATAAATCAATAAAAAATTAAACCTTTTAATTATCTCTAGGTTGTTTAGAAAAGGAAATTGGATGTAATATACAAGTATAAATATACACTCATTGCTTGATAATATTTGATATCACTGAAAAATTTTGGTTAAATTATAAAGCATTATTTATTTGTTGATGCAAAAATGAGTTTACCATCTAAAAAACTTTCAAAATTAAAGAATCAAAGGGTTTATTCAAAATTAAGGCTAAAGTCATATATACTACATGGTAATCAATGAAAAATATGGGTAATGGACAAAGTAAAAGAACTGCGTTACACATGATCTTGATTAATGGTGCGGTAAATTATTTTGTTAATCTGCAATAAACTGTTTTGATTCTTACATCAATTCTAATTTAATTTCGCATGAACTGTACACATGATCAACTTTGTACGTAATTCAATAAATGAAAATGTTTGGATTCCACTACACCATACCGCTAACATTTAGTAAATACTAAAGTTTCAATTTCACACCTCTAATTCAACCATAACACAATAATATTACTGCTAACATTAAAAAAAATTAAACGTAATCCGTGCATAGCACGGGTATAATACTAGTTGATATTAATTTGAATTAAATTTAGATACTCCCTTCATTCACCAGTAATGTCCTATTAACGCTATTTATTTCTTACTCTTAATTTGTATTCTATTATTAATCTATAGTTAAAACATAATTAAGTGAGATCTTGCTTAATTTGTCGCATATATATACTAGTATTTCCATAATTTTTAATTATGCATAACTAGAGATATTAAAGATTGAATAGGTGCATTGGATAGAGTGGGTTAAAAAAACATTATTTATTACGCTTTAAATTTTTATAGGTGTTTTATATCTTTTGCTTTAAAGCCTGAAAATAGACGAGATGACCCTGTTAGAGCATCAAATCAGAGGTAACATCATCCACTCATTAGAGAAAGAAAAAAAGAGTTGAGGTTCAGATAATCAAATTAGAATTCAGAAGAAACTGCTAAGAGTAAAGTCAATATAGTTTGATTAACTTTGAAATTTGTTAATGGTGAAGAGGTAAGGTAACTAGGTAAAGTTAAGGATACCCCACAAAATCAAGGTTCATGACATAGGCCTTATGTCAATATGCTAATTTACTAGGTTGACCAACTATAACTTATTTTCGCCCTTCCATAATACTTGCTACTGAATGTGGCATATTATGTGGAAAAATATCACTATCAAGTATTATAAAACGAAGGAAGTATATAAGATTATACTGACTATACTCCTTTTGTCCCATAATACATAATGTCTTATCAGCTTTATATTAAATAGCATAAATAACTAAATAAATAATAGTGTTTGTATATAGGAATAATAATAATAATAATAATAATAATAATAATATTACCTCCGATTTAGCCTAAATGTCCAATTTACTTTTTTGGCACTATTTACTCATCACTCTTAATTTGTATTTTATTCTTAATCTATAAGTTAAAATATAGCCACGTGGGATCTTGTTTGATTTGTTTCAATACAAGGATTATTAATATCAAATTTAATTAAGAATAGTTTGAGATATTAAGGGTTAAAATGTTATCTCGGCAAATATGAAAAAATAAATAGAACATTTAGGCTGAGTAGGAGAAAGTAATAAATAAGACTGACTAATAATGAGAAATCCTGAGTGAATAAATCCCCATCTTTATATCTGCCAGCTACTCCACAAGCAACACCCTAAGCTGCTTGAACTAGTAACCTTTTTAGGCTTTACAATCATTTGCATGTCCTTCCAGTAGTCCGTCTGTTCCATCAAATTTGCACTACTGTTTTAAATTTATCCAATTTATTTTGTCTTATTTTTATTTTTATTATGACTATTATTTTATTATTTATTTCTCAATTTCTATATAAATTTGATTTTTTTAATCATATATACATATTTTTCTTATTTTTTCATAATACCAAAATTTCCATTTTTCTTGATTTTTCCCACAATTCCCTTCACGTCTTTGCTTTGGATTACTTCTCCTTTGAAATTACTTAATCTTATTAATACTATATTTAACTGTCTTTAATTTCACCTACGCATTTCATTTTCCCTCTTTATTACCAAATATTCACCTTTTTAAAAATAATTTCTCATTTCCTTTCTGATGCTAAATAAAAAAAACAAAAATAAATATCAATTGGATAAATTTGGTGAGATCCAAGGAGTAAAAAAAATTACAAGTTTGTTAGTTGCTCGCCCAAGCACCAACTACGCTTGCTTTGGGCACTTGTACTTGGCCGAGCATTTAATTGGCTTGTTTAACCAGTCGAACTCCAATCTTTTTACCTTCTTTTGAAGCTAACATGCTTTAACGACATACGTATAATAATCTCCACCTTGATTTAAATTTCTTTGATGATTAGGATGTTCATGAAAAGCACAAATGCCATTTCTGTATTGCCCTACGTTTTGACCACAAAAAAATCATTTATTATCATTATTAAGTTTTTTCCTTATTTAATTTGCAACTTCATTATAGAATCAAATAATTCATCAAGCTTGTATAATTAAGAATAATTCCAGAAATTTTGACTTGACCATGTATACTTGTTGCCGAGTCGAGGTTACATCAAACCGACCAACGGCTCACCGGTCACACAAGCATTCAACAGAACCTCCTTCTCACCAACCCACCATTGCCAACTATCGGCTAAATCATTGGCTCGCAAAGTCAAGACGCTGAAATACGGCCCTAGCTCACGACTCACGGGTCATAACCTACCATTGAGAAGCCGAGTTACGGCTCAAACTCACAACCTACCATTGAGACACTAAGTTACGGCCCTAGCTCACGACCTACCATTACCAACTATCGGCTGCATCATTGTCAAACGAATAAGACGGAAGTATCATTGTAGCATTGCCAATATTCGCAGCTTCACGGAGACCATCTTTCACAAGGAATACTTTGCAAATCCCATGCCGAATCAATTTCACAATACTAGATACCGGCTATTCTGTGCGCTATTTTCATGCTGCGGTATTTGAAAATTGTATATATTCATGAATAAGGGTGCACGGAACAGCGAGAACAACACCTTCAAGCACCGAGATAATTACAAACGAAAACCGAAAATTCTAAAAATAAGAGAGGAAAATCGATACACCGACCTGTCAATGGCAACGATCTTCATGTTTTCTCATTAAACAGTCTCAAACACAGTTCGTCTTTCTACGAGCTCGGACAGAACATTTCTCATTTTATCAACCGATACAGGCTTTAATATGAAACCATCCATACCCACCCGGATACAACTTTCTCGGGCTATCCTGTCTGTGCTCGCAGTGAGTGCCACAATGATCGGTCTCTCGTGACGCTTTGAAAATCTTTTTCGTATTTGAACAGCAACTTCTAAGCCATCCGCTGTAGACACACTCAAATCAAGGAAGATTAACTTGTGTTCTCGAGACACCACGGACAAACATTCCTCGTTTGATGCAACGGTTGTGACATCACACCCGAGATGCATCAGAAGACCTTTCGTCACTGTTCGGCTGACACTGAAGAAAATACCATAAGATACTTTAGAACGCAATGAATTAGCAAATACGGGTATTTAGTTACTTGATCATACATTATATCAAGAACCAGCTCAACGAAAACAAAACAATAGACAAAAAACCAGCAAAATTATTAATCCAATTAAAGTAAACCCACTTTTTCACTCTTTAAGCAAGCCAAATTAGAGACATAGAAAAAAGAAAACGTTTCACTTCGTCGTGAAAACATCTATCGGGGCTGAGGAAATGGGTAAAATCGTAAATCAAACTATAAAGAATTAATGAGTCAAAATTCGGGGTCAATGTAAGACACGAAAAATTTCGAATCACCATGAGGCGGGAAAGTTTTCATGAGATGAGGAAAGTTGGAGAAGATACAATGCCAAATATGGTATTGGTATGAATCGTTTATTTTACAACAACCCGAATATGCAAACGTACATGCCAAAACTATAAGTCAAGTGCACACAAAATGGACAGTTAAAGAACCAGAATTGAAGGGTGCTACATAGCCGGTACGTTTACTTGCTCCATTTGACCAAACACGTGTTAGTCCCGCACTCTATTTCACCATATGCAATTCAGAAGCCAGTCAGATGAACATATGATAGATTTCAATCAACATGCATATGGTACGACAACGAATCAGTATGCATTAAACATCAACGCAGAAGACTACATACAATAAGCGCATCATATGATGCTGTTGGAAAGTATAACTGAAAATACCGAGCAAAAAAGGAAGTCATGAACACGAAGCAACATAGCCATTATGGAAAAATTAGATATAGAGTTGTCGTACGTTCAACGTTAATACGGAGAAAGGTACGCTAGTCATTTATTGGCACGCTAACGTCTATGATGACCAAATTAAGAAATAGCAAGAAACATCAGCTAAGATGCTCAACATTTACAATAAGGAGGAAATCCTTTCCTAAATACATACTAGGGCTCCTGAAACCCCAACCTATAGCCAATAGCCTACGACTTCTCAAGAGTCACAATCCCACCACGACATTGTACGGAAAGTAATTCAGAGATTCGTTAATAAAGGCAAGATATTTCATCAAAAAGGATACACAAATACTTATTCGTCTCAATGGAAAAATCTTATATAAACAAACTTTCCACCTCGGTTGCTTTTATTCCAAATATGGATGCTTTAATACGGAATTGACAGCTTGTTCTTAAAAAAGAAATGCTATAATCTAAAAAAAATTTCCTTAAATAGAACATACACCTAGCTATTAGTTTCCCTCAAGGTTTGCCTCATTCCCAAAAGCTCTAACGGATTTGGGTAAGGTGGGAAAACATCAAGGGACACATATTAAGCACTTGAACTTTCCAACAATTGGGAAAATCAATTTGTCCACTGACAAGCATTGTACACGACATTTATTTACTCCAATGCATTAAGTGACACTCATCAGGCAAGATTTGTGGAATCACAACATGTAACCTTACCCTTGTAATAACAAAGGTGATTTCCTTAAATAGCAAACTTCATATAAAATCAAAGTGCACACAAAATAATGAGCCATTTTACCATAGATTATCTAAATAGGTTTTCTTTTATAAAGCTTGGATTCTTCACCACTTCAAACCCCCTTACGCATAGAGAGAATGAATGATAGGGGTAGATCACAAAATAATTAACCTTATCCATTCTTTAAATTTAGGAGTCACTTATGCATCAAGTTTCTTGCATGTGCTTTTGTTCCTATATGAGACCGTTTAACCTAGACTTTTAGCTTCAAAAAGGTTTACATAAACAATATATCTCGGGGATTCTTTGACCATTATGCACTCAAACTAGGCTATTTCAGCTTTCTATTTCGGACGAGAGAAAAATTCCACATGTAGGGAATCTATTTCAAGGATTAAATCTCTAGAAATCCCCATAAAGCTTCTATGTGGATTGTTGTCTTGATCTTTCTCTGAAGAAGTCTATTTGGCTATTCTAAATATTTTTCACAGTTTTGAGAATTTCCATTTGGATCTTGTTTAACAATTGCCTATTATCTTGTAACATAATTTTTCTAATGGAATAATCTAATATCCATAGAGGCGTTTTTGGGAGTAGATGACGCACTACATAGTTAGAGAAAATCATACTTCTATAGAAAAAAATATTTCTTAATTGATGATTTACACATCCTATTTGCTATAGAAATCATAAATTTTTGGATACACTAATGTAGAATACAACATTTTATTATTATTTTTCCAACTAACATACTACAAGAGACATTGTCTATCATAGTTGACCATTGTATGTGTACAAGTTACTCCACAGGATTCAATGATCATAGTACAATGGATGCAAACATGATACAAGGGGCAGTAGATAACTAGCACTGATGGTGATGTGGAGGTTGTGATGATAGGAACAAGGACCGATTCAAATGGGATAATTATTTAAGAGATGAGGGCATTAACTTGATTTTCTTGGTCTTTGCGACTTTTTTTATTGCTTCATTAAGCTAGCTATTCTTTATCATTTTTATCATATGTTTGGTTTTTGTCCGATTGATTCAAGATTTAAGATATTCTATATTTTATTGGTTGTTGCATTAATTATATATTTATGTTTATGCATGCACGCGTGGGTCTATGTCCGTTTTTCTACTTAAATTTAAATGTAATTCTAACATAATGTTTTAGAAGACAAGTTTTGACGAATTTGATAAGTAAACAGGTTAAAAACTTCAAATGAGGAAAAAAGCTACAAGACCGCAGTAGTGTTACACAAAAAACAATATAATCGGCTCCGAGTGTGTTTTATTCACCTTAACATCCACATTGTTTAGTTTAGTTCAGAGCTATAGCTCAATTCAGCTCAACAGTGTTCCCGTAAGTTTGGTATTGGTCTATTCGGCAGTTCAATGTATTTCAGCGCTGAGGCTATTATCTATCCAATTTTAGGGTTATTTAGTGCAATTCAACCATGTTCCTTTCAGTTTGGCTAGAGTGATCTTTCAATTATGTTCTTTTTAGGTCGAGAGAATTTAAGTGAAGGAGCATAGTTTCATCCAGTTTAATCACATGTAATGACAACATAAGATTGACAATAGGCAAAGAAGACATTTTATAAGGGTAAGCTGAATGTCAATTATAGTGAAACGGCTCACTAAATTAAGTGAAGTTCTAGATGATTTTTGCAAACAAGGGTCAATCATAAACAATCTCTCTGTTAACACTAATAAGGTTAAAGCTATGACCCTTCCCCCTCAAAATAATTCCCGCCTGGGTGGAACCGTGGAAGCCTCATAATGGCATTGGGGTGATGAAAATATTTTTATCTCCCGTGTATTGTCTCCTACCAAACATGCACGTGAATTATTAAAAATATACATAAATCAACATTATGTGATTTTCGTGTATTAGATGGGTATTTCATGCACCCACCATAATGCAAACCCATAAATGAGTACCCATATAGTATACTCCAAAAGATACCATCAATGGCAACTAGGGCAAAACAACACAATTATAGATTACTTTTGCCAAAGATCTCCAAAGTATTAATTTTTCCAAGCTCCTTTTTTGCAGCTACGACCGATGTGCATTAAGCATAAATTGGACGGGTCATCCTCATCATTTCATGGCAGTCGAACCAGGGTTTGGCACATTTAATGGTTTATGTAAAGATTATAGCTTATCAACTAGTAGTTTAGAAAGAAAAATAACTTATATCACAAGTACAAAGTAGCCTATGGAGAACCCTCGCTCTTGTTCCTACTCAACATCAAATCAATAGCTCCATAGAACATACATATGTACGATTTCACGGACATGAAACACGCTAATGAATTTAAAATCGGGACATAATTAAGACCATGACTTGATCATAAAGAAAGCCAGAATAAATAGCCTGGTAATAACGCTAACTGGTAGTGATGAGCAGCCAAAATACAGTGAGACCAATACAAACATCACATACAATAAGATCCAACATCCAATCATATATAGTCATTTATTGCAAGAAAGTTAATCAAGAGTACTGTTTGATCAGCAAAAACACCTCTCTCGGAACATCTTTCTCTCGAGTTTATTTAAAGGATAAAGACAACAAGAAACGAGAACTAACAGTAACTTACCCACTCTCATCCATTAGAAGAACATTAAGGCCGCCAAAGCTTGATTGATTATGATTCAACAAAGGTTTGGGCACAAATGGGGCTATGGCTCCATTGGACCGGTCAGCACTTCCAAGTTTAACAACAAAAATAGCAGTACATCCCTTGCCAAGGCCTTCACTTTCGATCCAGATGTTTCCTTCCATAAGACTTACAAACCTATAAATTATCACATAAAGAATAAATTGAAAAATAAAAACAAATTAGTAAAGAACAGGTTTAAATGAAACAAAAAGGTTAACCTAAGACCATCATAAAACAAGAGCTCGTTGGGATATGACAGTAGGGATGGTAATGGATTTTAAAACCATACCGGATTCATGGATCAAGATCCGTTTTCACGAGACTGGTTCCTCTAATTTTGGACCCGTCGGATCCAGGTCGGATTTGGACCGGGTTCTTTGGAATCGTTTATATTATGAAATACCTTTTAAAAGATCAATATGTTACCTTTTGCAAATAGCAAGCCCCAGGCCACCACCACCATTTCGATTAGCGGGAGTTTGAGTTTGGACAAACTTTGTGAAAAGTTTTGGAAGATCTTGTGGGTTGATACCAGGTCCCGAGTCCTTTACCTAAACCCGGTGCAAATCAGTGCAGTCAATGAAAGGAAGACCCTCGAAAGAGAATGATCCATTTTTTTTCAGGAAAAAAAAGAAAGAAAAGAAATCAACCTGCACTCGCAGATAGAAGCGATCATCTGTAGCCACTGGATTGAAATCAGGAGTTCGAGGATCCCTTAAAGACTCTGGTTTAGCAACTAGAGCACTAATTACGACGCTTCCTTCTTTTGTAAACTTCACAGCATTGCCAACAATATTCAAGAGAACTTGCATTAGACGTTTTTCATCACCGACAGCAACTTCAGGTACATCAGCTGCCAAAGACAATGTTATCATCAACTTCTTGACGGACGCTACGGGCTTGATCAGATTAAGAACCTGCATTGATAGTCATACATCTTACAAACGCCACAACGCCAAATACCGTGTAAAGAACAAATAAATAAAGGGAACAATCAAAAGTCAAAACCCCAAATGCAGCTTGGGAAACAAAAATGATTTGAATAGAAATTTCCAAAAAAATTGAATGTATAACGGATTGTTATGAACACAAAATACAAGATAATCAGTTTCCTTTACCTCTCTAAACATAGAATGGAGATTGAATACTCCCTCATCAAGCTTAAGACTACCATCTTCAAGTCTTGAAAGGTCCAACACATCATTTATCAAGGTTGCCAATAGGTTACTGCTTTTTAATATTGTCTCGACCATTAATCGTTGTTCAGGAGTTAACTCGGTTTCTTGCAATAAAGAAGAAAGAGCTATTATGGCATGCATAGGAGTCCTCATTTCATGATTCATCACAGCCAAAAAGTCATTTCGGGCACGGATGGCAGTCTCGGCTTCTCTTCGAGCCAAATCAAGAGCAACATTTTGCTCCATGAGTTGCTGCTGAGCTCTCATTGATTCCTCCAAAATTGCTGCATGGGACAGAGCAACTGCTACCTGAATCATTGAAAACAATATAATGAGACTCTCTAAAGCAAAGATGAAAAAATGAAGAACATAGTCGATGTACTAAATTACATTTTCAGCCATATATTTATCATTTCTTATCATCTTTTATCCTTTTTTTAGTGTTATGGACATAATTTTAAGTGTTACGAATATCAACTCGCGGCTTCTAAAATAGAGGGTGATATTAAGACTTTGCAAATTTTCCTTTGCCAAACACCAAGTATGGACATGACTTCAACGAGAAATTTGTACACAAGTACATCTCGCACAGATGCTAAAAATAGACATTTGAGATGTCTCAATTTAATCTCGTATATTAGTTATTACAACATTGAAAATGTAACCTAACCAAGAGTTTATACCAGACTCAATAGGAACTTACCTCAAAACCCAGAAGCTAAGGAATTTTTGACACTTTATATACAATATCGGAGTACATAAAAAATGTCATAATATAGAGCTTTGAAAAATATCATACAAATAATATCAGAGCAACTAAGATGCATATACTAAGATGGATCTATGGATAGATGTATGGACATACAATAAAGAAAAATATTAAAGATTAAGGGACTAAAATTGTTTTAGCCGACCTCATATTGCTGAAAATGGTTTAAGTAGTAAAATTTTGACATAAATAAGGGCTGCGGACAAACCTGATCCGCAACAACTTCAACAAGGTCCAACTCATGAGCATGCCATTGCCTGGCACTGTCCGAAGGAAGCATCAAAACCATCAATGCATATCGTTTTGTTGATAACTCTGGCCAATCATTTATTTGGAAATTGGAAAGATGAAGAAGAGGAACGCGAACAGCAACCACCTCTCCAGGCATGTACTTCCCGGTGATAGGCCGGATTCTAGCCACAGGACAGTTTGGTGAGATTTTTACGGCACGATTAGTACTAAATACTTGATTGATTACAGGAAGTTGAGTAGGCACAGTAAATCCAACAGGGTTTTGTTGGCGGAGTGTGTATGCAAGCTGAAGTTCTAACCCGGTTCGGGTTGGCATCCATAAAGCACACTCTTCGAGAGCTAAAGTCCTCCCTAGCTCAACAAGAGTGGTTTTAAGGATTGTATGCCTGTCGAGTGTACTTCTGATCTCATGAGTCAACATCCTAACATGCCGCCCCGTTTCTTCTTGAGTACGGATGATGCCCATCTCTCGGTCAAGCTCTGCAGCCTTATTTTTTAAAAACAACTCCCTAGTTTTAACACTCAATAAATCAGGAATTATATGCACAAGCATGAGGGCAGTTACACATGAGACAGCAGCAGTCGAAATCTTGGCAACGGTCATAACGGCTTCAACTGTTTTAGTATGTATTCTAAAAGTCCATAAATTAATTAGATGAGTTGCTCCACAAAGAACGATAAAAGCTCCAAACTGCACAAGCACCCATCTGTATGGAAAAACAGCCGATTTCTTAACAAAGTAAATTAATTCCAATGGGATCGAAAAATAGGCAAGCGCAATGAAAAAATCAGATAAATACTGATATTTCATCAACAGATCATCAGGATGCCCCTGTGGCTCAATGCAATTACACGACTCCATCTAGCTCAATAGTCTAACAATGTCAGCTAATTGTGGCTTCTAATGCCTGCCAAAACACAGAAACACATCCAAGCAGTTATTAATATCCAAAATTGTGCACAAGAAATCTTCTAGACACCCCATCGACACAGCTAAATCAATAGTAATAGACCATATTGAAAGTGTCAACTTAGAAATATTCTAACTTAGTTATTGTATGAAAAAGCTTATATTTCGGTCCAAAATGAAGCACGGATGTGACATAGCCATGTCCAAGTGATAAATATTAGAGGTAATATGATAAAGTTATGTACACATTACTACAAAACCTGTATAACAACAAAAGCATTTACAAAAGGGAAAATGGTTGATGGTTGGACCGACTCACCTGATTTTATTTTAAACATGGTGATATTTTAACCAGCTAATTCACCAAACACTAGCATAAGATAATTTGACTACTCAATAATCTATTTGAACATAAATAAGCTAAAATTGTCCAACAAGCTATTTTGCCAAACACTCCCACAACCTAAATTGCTAGCATGAAGTCATTGAAGCATCACACACATGTTATCGCGCATATAAACTTCTTAGATTGTTGAATATAACTAAGAACCAAAATGAAAAATAACTAAAAATACGAATTTTGTTAAGTGTGGCAAACAAGAACCTCTTTTCCGACTGCCTAAGATCTCAGAATCAATCAACACATTCACTTTAATCCCAATTGAAAAAGGGTGTATCATTTATAAACCCAAGAGATAAATTTTCCAAACAACAAACTTACCGAGCCAAAATGATGTACAAAAGAGAAATCATAGGTTAGGCATATCATAAAACCCACTAGTATGAAAATCAAAATCAGCACACATACATAAAAGAATAGCCATTTGGCCGCAACCTCCTTAGATAAGGGTATGGTATATCGTCTTTCACCCCTCCCTAAACCCTGGTCATAGTTTCTATGATCGGGATATATAGGGTATGATGGTGACAACGATATAAAAGAATAGCCATTTTTTTGATCTAATGATTAGCCAATCATTAGAAGTACTTAACTCGGGGACAATTTGATAGCAATAGTGAGCTAATGCACTCAATCAAAAAGCATAACAGTGCACTTTTTATTCATAATTATTCCCAAACTATTTTCTACCAGAAAACAGTAATCTTCAATCAACACCAAATTAAGATCAAAAGCACAAAATTACTACATAATCAGAATCTTAGATGTTAGAATCAATCCAAAAAGGGGGAAAAGAATGATTAACCTCAGTAACTATGATTGAAACACAAAACCCTAATGAAAAATAAGAACTGAATTGAATTCAAGATAGCCAATCATTAAAATCACTTAAATTGGGTAGAATTTGATAGTAATAGTGTCTCAAACCCCTCAATTGTAGAACCACAAAAACCCAAAAATCAAAAGTGATCTTAGAATCAACACCAAATCAAAATCAAAAGCAGAAAATCACAAATTAATCAAAATCTTCAAATCAATCAAAAAAAAGGGGGAAAAACAGAAGAACAATCAACTTCATTAACTAAGATTGAAACACAAAAAACCCAACTAAAAACTTGAATAAAAACAATTGAAATGAATTCAAAAAGATGAAATTGAAATGATCAAAAGAACAAAATTGAAATGGGGTTGAAGATAATCAACTAAAATCACATACCCACAACAAATTTTGCACTTAAAAGAGGTGATAAACAGGATCAGCAGCAAATGAAGGGCTATAAGGCTGAACCCAAGACAAGCATTTGCAGGGGAGATTCAGACAATTTGGGAATGGTTTTGACTTTTGACTATTGGGTTTTATATGTAGAGAAAAGGGTGAAGTGGGTTATGTTAACGTGGCTTTCATAATCATAAATCATAATTGTGATGAATTATGAGCCATTGGATTGGGGAAAAGTGTGGATGTGAAACCCCAATCTAGTGGGTGCTAGCAATTTTGCGAATATCTTGGTAGATCAATGACACAAATTTCGGATATGATAATCAGATTTTGTTTCAGTTGGAGTAAATACTGTTTTTTCCAAATATTGTCAGAGGATTTGATGAGGAATAAAATATCCTAATGATAAATCTACCCTTAGTCAAAAAGTCAAAGTCAAGGTTAAAGTCAAACGTGATTATGGACATTTTTAAGGTCTAGGTTAGATTTACCCATAGCTTTCGCACAAATACTTTGTCAAAATCACATGTCTATTTTGATCGTGATTCTCAGTGTAACTTAAGCATCAGAGAGGCTTTTCGGGAAATCAGCCCTTGACTAGTCTTTCTTTGTGGTAGAGGTAGTCGTTTTCAAGCGATTGAATTACTATCCACCTTAAACTCTTTGATATTTAATATTTTTAATTCTCTTATAAATTCGACAGTTTCTACATGAAAATAGATTTGATTCTCATCTAACCGTTAAACATCATGTTATTATTAGAAATATAATTATTAAATCATTAATTTAGTGTGTCATTGTTTTGTGATTTCTTTAGAAATGGATACGAGTCTGGTTGGCACACTAGCAACCTACTCATAGTTTTGCATGGCACGACCCATAGCCAAACACAGCCTGCTAATCGTCATAATTGATCACGACATGACATATATATATATATATATATATATATATATATATATATATATATATATATATATATATATATATATATATATATATATATATATATATATATATATATATATATATATATATATATATATATATATATATATCAATAAATTTGTGTTGTAGTCTAAGACACGCACGTCGAGCCATTAAGCCAATAACCCACTCATAGGTAAAAATATTGGGTAATGTCTTGCATAATTGATAAATTAAAACACTTACATTACCTAATAAACAACAGTTAGCGTTACATGTCAAGGAACCAATTTAACCAAAAGCTTAAGCTGATGGTTGAGGCCCCAGGATATGTTACATACTCTAACATTACAACTAAGGGCATCTATTTAGTGTTACATGATTTGTTCATCTCTTGGCTTTGCAACATCGGAAAACGGTGTGTGAGCTCCCCCGAAACAACCGGAACAGCACTCGAGAGATCGCTTACAGGCAACAGACAGTTAGCAAGAAGTGCACTCCTAGTTGACAATACGTGATCCCAATCATAATATGGTGGCGGGATGTTGTCGACAACCCCTAAATCGATGTCGAATAGCTCTTCATCGTCTTGGATATCGACTTCTAACATTACGTGATCGTGTTTTTCGTCGTATATAATTGTAAAATCCATTTGTACATTGAGGAAATTGAAAATTTTGAAGGGTTATATAGTGTGCAAAGAGGGTAGGAGAAATGGGTAAGTAGACCTATTTTCAACTAATCCTTAGGGAAGCAAATGTTAGTTGAGTTTAAGTTAGTTTTAGTGTTAATAATAATGGTTAAGGATTGTACTTTTCAATGTGTAGTTATGCCAAATCCAATCTAATATTTTCTAACTTTAGTTATGATGGTATGATTAAGGTCAAAAGATTAGAAGGAAAAATGGCATGTAATGATGTAAAAGATGAGTAATTTTGTAGTTAAGTTAGAATTATATTAATATAATAGATGCAGTGGCGGCAGGGCCGTTTCTGACTATAGGTAAAGTAGGCACTTGCTTAGGGCCCAGAGTCAGAAATGGCCATAAAATTAGAAAATGCTAGTTGATAAAAATACACATTTAAAAATTTACAATTTATGAATAGTTCTTTTATCATTTGAGAATTATATTATACGAATACAATTTTAATGCTAATTATAATATATAGGGTCATCTTTGTTATTTTTCCAAACATTGCCAGGAATGACTTTTCATCAGTGGGCCTTCTTCTTACAGTTTGCCTAGGGCCCATACATTGCCAGGAACGGCACTAAGTGGCGGACCTATAAAGAGGTATGAGATGTTATGGTTATACTAAAATATTAGAAAATGGTGACATTCATGAGCAAGAAATTTTAAGATAACTACAAATTGCTATATAAAAGTCAAAAAAATATCAAATAGTCCATAATATGTCAGTTTCAGCTATGAGCCTCCAAGATAAATATTCATATTTCTAAAAGTTTTGTATGAACTTAATCTATGTTAATTAGACTGCACATTTGTATTTAAAAAGTTGAATTGAGTGATAAAGCAGAGCATGAGAAAATATTAATAAAGGTACATATTGTTTTAATGTAGATTAAATCTAATCGAGTATAATTGTACTCCGAAATACTAATATTTGCTATTTTAATATAGTGGTAAGTGGGTAAGTAAAAGTCGAGTATTACATTACATATTTTAAATAGATATGAACAAAAGATACATCTATTCACTCATTTTACCATCTTTATTAAAAAACGTGCACTTTTTATGAAACACGTGCGATTATGTAACTAAAGAGCTCCAGTGCTCCCACTAGCTTCTCCATGTTAGAGTATATAACATATCCTGGGGCCTCAACCATCAGCTTAAGCTGATGGTTGAGGCCCCAGAAGATGGTTGAGGTCCCAAGATATGTTATATACTCTAGCAGTCCAAGCCTCAACTCCACACATACATACTCTTAATTTTTTGCGAAAAACTTTATATTGTAGCAAATTTAATAAGACAGACCGATAAGCAGGTCATTATAAACGTAGCCCTATACACAGTAATTTGTCAGGTGCTTTTAACGAGTTGGGACGAAGACTTTTGAATAAGTGTCCTCCACTTTGGCTTAGCAATTATGTTGCACATACTATTCAATTTTGGAGTACTTTTGAGAAATCAACCACATCTCCTAGCTTATTATATATGTCAGTTAGTGGTGTTTAATGGGGCGGGTCGACCTAACTGGTTAAAAGTTTTGTCGTATTTTAACGGGTTATTAGTGAGTCGGGTCAATAATAGGCGGGTCATTAACGGGCCTTGGTGTAAAGGGTCAAGTCGGATTATTATAACTATAAGTATTAATTGCGAGAAAAAATTTGGCACTTTTTTTAATATTTTGAAAAGATATTATTATATACATAAGTGGGTCGACCCAATGGGCCATAAAGCATAATAAAAAACTATTTTATGAACTTTTTTAAAGGGTCAAATTGGGTCGGATTTAATTGGGCTTGGCGTGGCCCGCCATGCCCCAGCCCATTTAAATTTTAACCCGCCCCGTTGAACACCTATAAAAAACTTGATTAACTGAAATTGAACATGACTCGATTAGAGGTGTTCAATGGGTCGGGGCGGGTCAAGTCAAAATTTAAATGGGTCTGGTCGGGTCATGTCAAATATTAAACGGGTCAAGGTGGGTCAAACCCGTTTAAATACGACCCATTTTGACCTGTTTTTTAAAAGTTCATAAAATATTTTTTTATTATATTTTATGACCCAGTAGGTCATGGGTCATTTCAACTATGAACATAAATAAAATATTTTTTACAATCAATTTCTATAACTATCCGACCCGACCCTTTACACTAAGGTCCGTTAATGACCCAACCAGTGACTGACCCGACCCTAATAACCCGTTAAAATATAACTCGACCCGCAACCGTTGAACACCTCTACCCTCGACTAGATAACTTATCATATAAAAATCAAATAAAATAGTCAATATATTTACGTACACATAAAAATTGAAACTTAGCGGACATATACTATTATACTCGCTAAACACTCAAACTTACCCTTATTGGATTTGGGAAGTAGTCAATTTTGGTTGTGTTTTAATTAGTTGTTCATCGTCTTATATGTCATCATTTTGAAAAAACATTTCGTAAACTATAGTAATAGGAGACAGCCCGTTTGGTAGCTAAATGGTTATAAACGATGGTAATGAGAATAAAAAATTAGTACTTCTATAATTTTGGTTGAAAAATCTCTTGATTACCTTGAAAGTCGTGTTTGTCCATCTTCAATCATCTCATTTTCTTCATAAAATTTATTCCAATGCATAAAAATTGAGAGAAATGGTATGAGGTGGTAATGGAAATTTGCAAACAAATTTGTTTTGTGAACGAAGATTCATTACCATGGGAATGATATGAAACTTTTAATGAATTTAGACACTATAAATCATTCTCGTTACCACCATTTAGTATCACTGACCAAACGGACGGTAAGTCTAATTATGTGACTTATTTTCGTTGAATGATGGTAGTGTGTAAAATTTGCAAAATAAGGTGACGATTGACAAAGAATATGTAGTAGTAGAAGTAATAAATGGTTGTCTCTAAACAAATTTAAATACTGCATACAAATTTAGATTATCTATATAAAATGATTCTTGATAAATTTTCTTCCTCCTAAATTTATAATTGGGTATAACGCATGGATCCTAAAAAAAAAAAAAAAAAAAAAAAAAAAAAAAGTCAAACCACATGGCATATGGCAATTGACTATGAACATCCCATTTTCAAGTTACTTAATGGCCCCTTTTATTTGACAAACTATTGTTCGCCTGGTTGTTTGTTGAAGTTGTTGGCCGTAAAAATATTGGTTGATTTGTTAGTTGATAAGTCAATTATCTAAGCTAGTTATTAAGAAGATATTTGATAAAAAATTATTGACGGTTGTTAGTTGTTTTTTTGAGAAAAAGTGAATTTAAAAACCAAAGAGAAAATGTTATTCACAGTATTTTTTAGGTTATAGCTCAAAAACCATTTTTTTATTTTCAGCTCTTTTACTAGTCAATTACCTTAATTTTTAAATAGCTTAGCCAATAAAAAACCAATAGTCATTAATCAAACAAATATAATGTTAATGTTTTGTTAGTACATCAATTTTATTGGAATCCAGTTTTGTTAAGTTTATGTTAAGGAACCAATTTAACCAAGAGCGTTTAATATAATGGCTGACGTCCCAATATCCATTATATATTATACATGCCCCTTACATGAGAGTCCGTTGAGTTAGAAGTGTGGATGCAAACACAAGTTCTCCTTATTCCTGGCGCTAAATATTCACTTCTAATGAGAGGTGGTTGAGAATCGAACACATGACCTTTTATTTGCGTTGATTACTAATAAGTAATATACCATGTCAAAAAATTAACTCAACCAAATTGATAGTTGAGGCTTGAGCAGGATATATGCGAGAAAATCTTGATAAATAACGGTTATTTGTGAGGTTAATAAATCACTCTTATGTAATTGGATGTGATATAGTAAGTGTTTGTTATTTTAATTTATTTTTTAACTTTGTTTATTTTAATATTATTCTTTTTGTCTTTTCATAGTGATTTATGAATTACAGTTATTGATTAGGAATTTTTGGGATATACACGTCTATTACTTCAATTGAATTTTTTTTTTTTTTTTTTTTTGAGTTAACTTCAATTGAATATTGGTTTAAGGTGAGACATTGTACTGTGTGCGGTTGCAGACTTATAGACTGTATAATATAAATATTTTTTTCAAAAGTAAATTTAAAAGATTTGATAAAATAATTTTTTTACTTGGGGTGCGAATGGTCAAATGTGGATTGCAAACTTGTGGTCAATCACCAGTTCACCACTCAAAACTTCTACTTAATTTATTTATTTTAACTTGATTAAGTGTTTAATATTTAGTTGTAGAATATTTTAGGTCGTGCTCTTCTTTATGGGTATGAGTTGTTGCCGTCTTTCTTTCTCCAGATCCTGCCTATAGTTTTTTATGTGTAGGATACGCTGGGTAGGATGATGATGATGACTAATGAGATTAAATACTGTGTTTATTTATACTTCCTCCGTTCCATATTAGTTATATCATTTGTTTTTTCACATTTTTCAATGTACGAATTCAATTTTTAATATTTCTAATCAATATCATACATATCGAATAATGATAACAACTCAAAAATAAATTTTTATTAATATTAATAAAAGATAAGATGACGCCCATTTTTAAAATAAATAAATTATTTATTTATTTATTTGTTTATTTGTATAAAAAACACGGCAAGCATTAAATACTCGGCGTCTATAAGACTACGACATCCCCTAGCTACGACAAGTTGAATAGTTGATACCATTATTCAATACTTCCTCCGTTCTTATTTAGTTGCTACCGTTGCATGGGCATAAATATTAAGGAGTAACTGTGCAATGATGAACAATAGGTGAAAAGTTGCTTTTTGGAATTTTTTAATATTATTTGTTGAAAAATGAAAAAGAAAAATAGGAGTAATTAGATATAGAGTAGGATAAAAGTAGGAGTAGGTATAACTTTAAATGATTGGTTTGTTACCAAATAAGGAAATGTAGCAAGTAATAAGAAATTTCCCAAAATGGAATATGTAGCAAGTATTATGGAACGGAGGAAGTACTATCTACTTGATACATGCCATTTTTCATGGGTGATTGGCTATTTGGTTGACTTCTAACATGTGTTTAAATTAGAGTCGATGATTCATATTTGTTCGATTATGTAACTAAATACAGTTTGACCTAATATAAATATATGAATTAACAACAAAAACCAACATGAATACATGACATAATTTTTTATGAGCGAAAGACCTTTTTCGAGTCGGGGGACTCTTTGACTACACTTTCATCTATAGGTATGAGTTGCCGTCGTTCTTCTCTCTCCAGATCGGCAGACCCTGACCATATAGTTTTCTATGAGCGAGATACACATATACTGGTTATGATGATGATGATGAACACATGACATAATTTTAAACTGATTTCAAAACATTTAACCCAAAATCTAACCGTTAATTTGAATTAGAGGTGTTCATTTGGGTCATCGATTTGATTTCGAGTCAGGTTTTTCGGGTCGATTCAAAATCGGGTTTTGAGTTCACATTGGTTTTTACATAATTGTAGATCCATTTTTAAGTCGGGTCAAATCGGATTCGGTTATAAAGTAGGATGTCGATCGTGTTATCGGATTTGTTTTGAACACCTGAATGAAAACTTCCAAAACTCACTGCTCACTCGTCATTGCAAATGCAAAACTACTGATTATTTCATCTATATTTTATTAGCTAGATTCGATAAGCAACTGTTTTAATTTAAATAAAAATAAAATTGGCCTTACTCAAAAAAAAAATATCATGAACAGTTTCTTTTATTATTAGAGTAGGCCCACATAATATGAAACGGAAAGACTAGTTGAGAATTAAATCGACAAATTCTTTAAAAAGTGATATTTACTCTCCAACCGAACAAGATCCAATTTCAGTTCCTCAATACTATAAAAAGGCGTAAAAACGAATCCATTTCCACAAAATCAGAAAGAATCATAAATCAGAATGGGAGAAGAAGCGAAAATTAAGAAAATATCAGCATCATCCGCAAGATCTCATACTCGCAAATCGAATCTCAAATCATCTTCTCCATTTTCTTTAGGTTTGTCGTCATTAATTCCTCTTTTCATTTCCAAATTTTTCCAGATTGATCTGAAAATTTCAAATCTGGTGTTGAAATTTTGAAAAGATTTGAATATTTTTAGGTTTTTGTGATTTGACTATGGATTTTCAAATCTGGTGTTGAATATTTTTAGGTTTTTGTGATTTGAATATGGATTTTGCCTTTAATGGAAATGTGTGGGACCTCAATGTGATGATTTCGATTGTGATTGTAATTGGAGATTTTGAATTTATGCTAATTTTTTATTAATCCTTTTTCGAATCTTAAGCTTGTACTACTTTCCATTATACTCCTGTTTGATTGATTTGTTTTGTTTTATGCAATTTTTAACTGTATTTTTAGTCATTGGATGCGAAAAATGTGATTAAAATGATAAAATAAGTTTGTTTGATGATTAAAATCACAATATAAAAGTCTATCCATTTCATATAATTTCTTATATTTGATCAAAAAAGTTCTTACAATTTTGGAAAATTACATGTAATCCGAATAGTTGCCATATGGATGAATGTTTTTTCCCTTTTTGCTAATACGGTTTCATGCATCTTTTCACTACATCAGCTTTTGTATTATAATTTTTCATTATATGTAACTCAACGTATTAAAGATCAAAACGATGTATTGAATAACGTAAAAATAAGAAGTAAATCAACTAATTTGAACCGGATAAATTATACTTTTTCATATTCGTCCGATATTTTTTATTTGACTTTTCACTACTTTTAAGTGGTTAAATAGAACCAAATATAAAAAGAAAAAATACAGTATTTTTTAAATTTTAGTAGGTGTAAAGATATGAAAAAAATAAGTTTAATAAGAGTAAATTGGTAAAATTAACATATATCTAAAATAAATATGAAACATTTACGGTGACTTGTCCAAAAAAGTAAATGAGATATTTATGGTGGATAGGATGGAGTAACATTCTAATCCGTTTTATTATATTTGCTACTAATAGTGATATTTTCCTACAAAATATATCACATCCAAATGTGAGTATTTTAAAATAGAGAAATAATATAGTGTTTGTTTTATTGCTGAGCATAAAATTTATAAAATTGAAAACGATGACAACTCATATCATATGGGCATGGCAAACGTCTTGTAGTTGTAAGAATAATGACTTAAAATGACCAATTAGGGTATAATGAACTTTCTTTTAGTAGTATTATTGATGACTAACGGCAAGAGCTGGACCACCATATGGGCCTCTGTCTTTGATTACGTGCTAGAAAGGTTGATGAACAATAAATAATCGTTCCGTTTTCATAAGTTTATCAACTTTTTTAATCTGAGTACTTTGTTATACTCCCTTCGTTCTTTTTTGTTCTTTCCGTTTAGAATATTCCATTTTTGGAGAGAGAAATTTGATTAAGATTTTTAATACATTTATAGATGATAAAATATATCCATATGAGATCTCCTTAGATTCTTCTTAATGTATACTTTTTTATCATATATTTTTTACAATTTTTTATAATGCGTATTTAGAGATATTTAGGCTCGAAAGTTGCTTTGAAAACTGTGCAAAAAGTAAATGGGAAGAACAAAAAGGAACGGAGGGAGTATTTTATTTTAGGTAATTTTTTAATTATAAATTATATTTTATCTATTTTTTGATTTTCTTTACTTTTAATATTTTTCATATATTTTTAATGTTTTACTCTTAATATTTGTGTTATTACTATTATTTGAGTTTAATAGTAGAAAAATTAAATCTTATTAATTTTATCTTTATTTCTTATTTTAGAATATCTTTAAAAAATTTCTCTTACAAAATTAAAATGTTAATTAGTGATGAAAATTAAGAGTTAAAAGGCTGAAAGTCCATACAGAGTTAAACCTATCAATTATTAATTACTCCCTCCGTTCTTTTTTGATTGTCCACATTACTATAACGGGTAGTTTCATATGTTTGTCCTATTTTCTAAAATGGAAAGTTTTGATACCCTTTTTTCACCCCCTCTCTCTTCTAATATCCCATTTATAATAATTAATTTATATTTTCTCTCTCATAATACCAATACAATCATTAATTTACACCACTACTATAATAAAATATTCTCATCTCTCTTCTAATATACCATTTATAATAATTAATTTATATTTTCTCTCTCATAATACCAATACAATCATTAATTCACACCACTATTATAATAAAATAATACCCACAATCAACAAAGATTCCCACTATCTTAATATGTGTGAAATCTTCAAATAGGACACACATATAAGAACGGAGGGAGTAAAATTTTATATTTTTTAGCAAATAAAAATCCTTAAATGTGCAACTTCATATGAAGAATTATGTAGAATCTTATTCGTCCTTAGAGTTCTATTGTATTATGAAGTATAAGTTAAATAATGTCATATAAGATTAATAAGTACGAAAAAATTTCATTAGATAACAAAATAATAATCCACCTTTTCAGGCTTATATGGAAAAATTAGTGTGGTTGTGCTCGTGGCTAGCTTGGCATTGGCGGAGAGGGCTCTCCGCCCACCACCACCAAAACTCGCAGGGTCGCCTGGCGGCCCTCCGATAACAGCTCCTAGAATAAGGCTTAGAGATGGTAGGCATTTGGCCTACAAACAATACGGTGTCCCTATACATGAAGCCAATCACAAATTCATCTTTATTCATGGCTTTGACTCTTGTAGGCTTCATGCTTTCATTGCTACTGAAGTTTCTCCTGTAAGTTGCTTTAACGTGTTTATTCATATGAGTCTATTATTTTATTTTAATTAAACTGAAATATATTTTTAAGACGAGCGCGTACAAGATTATGTTTTTAACACTATATTTTATTAGGATACAATTGAAAGCTTAAAGTTGCATATTGTGGGATTTGATAGACCCGGGTATGGAGAAAGTGACCCGGACCCGAAACGAACACCAAAGAGTCTAGCATTAGATGTGGAAGAGCTAGCTGATCAACTTGGGTTCGGGCCTAAATTTTATGTAGTTGGCTATTCTATGGGTGGAGAAGCTACTTGGGGCGTGCTCAAGTACATTTCACATAGGTACACTTGGTTATTTCTAAAAATTGAAAAAAATTATCTATAATTATCCAATCTATTCATGATTCTCTTACAATAATCTCACCTATTGATTAATGAATAATCAAAACTTTAGGAGGAATTTTCCTAGAGTAAACCCAATAACCGGATTTTTTTAATTTTAGGAGCAATTGAAGTAACATGTCGAAAAAAAATGTAAAAAAATGTAATTTTTTTCTGACTTTTTTCTATTCAAGATTTTTAATGTAAATTTTCAAAATTTTTCTTTAATTTTACTTTAATTTTCAGTTTAATTTTTTGGTAAATTAACGAATTTAGCAGGTCATCTGGTTATCCGAGTTTACTTAAGACAAATACCCATAAAGTTAAAATTATTCATAATTAACAATTATGAGATTATTATAGAAAAATCAAAAAAATATTGAATTATTATTATATATAATTTTTTTAAAATAATCTATAATATAATTAAAATTTGAAATTTGGTGTTGGAAAAAGTATGACTATAAATATGATTTTACTTGTAATAGGTTAGCAGGAGCAACGTTGGTAGCACCGGTAATAAATTATTGGTGGTCAAATTTACCAAAGAATATGTCAAGAGAAGCATACTACAAATCACAACTTCCACAAGATCAATGGTCATTAAGAGTGGCACATTACACACCATGGCTAACTTATTGGTGGCAAACTCAAAAATTGTTCCCTCCTTCCAGTGTTATTGCTCATAGTCCCAAAGTTTTGTCTCGTCAAGACAAGGAATTAATGCACAAATTTGAGAAACCAGAAAACACTGTAAGTTTTTTTTATAAATATTTTCCCATAAAAATACCAACTTTGATTATTTATGAATAATATCAATTTTGGGGTGTATTTCTAGATTATACCTAACATGTTAAAAATCAAACTATAGTCTATGAACGGGATATACTGGGTATGATAATGATGATGATGATGTTAAAAATCAAACTATAGGAGATTATATGACAAAAATATTTGGTAAATCAAGTAATAAACTAAAGTTGGTACTATTATTTTAGGAGAAAATCCTGCTAATTTGGTAGAAGTATTATTTGTGATTAATCAATAATTGTATTATTGTAGGAAAATTAACAAATATTATATTATTCACAATAATTTTTCCTTTAATAAATGCACATATATGAGAAACAAGTCGTGTTGTGCTTTGTCTAGGCAAGTTTGTGTCGTATCGTACTCATATGCGTGTCAGAATATTAAAAATATGCCCCTTTTCATGAAATAGTTCTTTTACACTTTGTTTAAATAAAAGGAAGAAAAAATTACCTCTCAATCTAACTCGTTCATTTTAGGTTGTCGAGCTCATTTTGTTTTATTTTCTTTTTTAGAGATAGTCATTCTACTTTCTTTTAATCTGATCTGAACATTTTAATTATTTTTTAATATATATCCACAAAATTAATATCTTTCATTCATGATGAAATTTCCACCCACCTTTAAAGCAAATTTAAAGTACAAATTAGCAAGTGCCAACTTGATAATTATAAATCTAGAAAATTGTTATGTTGACTTTAAAAAGGTAAAGTAAACCGATGGGATGTCACTTGATCAACTAAAGGGAAACAAGGACTAGTTCTAGATTTCTAGTTCTAGTATCTTGTATGTGAGGTCACTTTAGAGTAACCAACTAGCCAATGCTTTTGAAATAATTGTATATTTGAATATTCTATTTAGACGTGTTCAAAATAGATCTGACAATTCGATATTAAATTGATCTTGTAATTGAATTTGATTTAATCTGACTACAAAATGAATTGACAGTTATTTAACAATTAATGTGGACTCAAGACCTGATTTTAAATTGACATCAAAATCGATCCGATAATTTAAATAGACATATATTATTTATATGAATACTTTTTTATTTTTTATCTTGATTAAAAATCTGTTTAAAGTGATATGTCAACTTTATATTGTTGCCTCCATAACTAATTAACTACACTTGTTTACTATTTTGTAAAAGTGATCTTAACAAATTAGACCAATTAACAATTTTTGGTATTTACAAAATTTGATGCATTCCATCCAACTATATTTTTATTTAAATTATAAGAATATAAGATTAAGATCGTTAACATTATATTTGATGTTTAAAATTGTGTGTAATTGGTGTAAACTAATTAATACTAATACTCTTTTTGTCTTATGAAAGTTGTAACCTTTTAAGCTAGCTCGTTTCATAAATTTATTATTAATCGTGTTTCCTAAGCTCCTACTTTATTTCATTTATATATCTATCTGTTTTATATGAGACCGTCTCATCATGAGACGAGTCCATATAAGTGAGCTCAATCATCAATTTAAAATAAATGTATATTGGGCCAATCCAATTGAAATGATCTGACCATAAAAGTATAAAACCGTCTTATATAAAAATTTATTTTCATATATTTAATTATCTTTTTATCTCATTTACATTTTTGGAAATTGTTTAAAAAAGTGAACTTGTACTACGTATAGGAAGTATCCAAAACAAATTTACATGATTGTCATGATCAACTTGTCGTTGCCAACTTGCCATTACAATGGGATAGATTAATAAATGAATTTTAAATACTTGCTAGCTAATAATGTTAATATTTATTTTTGTCTTTGAATCTAGTTTGATATTGTTGTCTTAATCAAATAATCTATTTGTTAATCCAAAAATAATATTAAAAAATATTAACTTCAATAAAATAATTCTATTCACAATAATTTCCTTATCTTCAAGTCTTCAACTTCAAGTATACTACTATAAACTTATTGGTTTGACTAAAATACAACTTTCACATGATGCTAGGAGCTGTTTAAGCAAAGTCTTATATGAATTTTTTCACAATAGTAAATATTTGTCCATGATTATATTTTATTGCACTTGTCAAGGGAGAAAATGGTGGGATGGTTCATCCCATATCGACAAATTAAAGATGGTGTGCACGCTTTATAAGCTTTAAGAGGTATTCTTCCCATAGCCATATGGTTTTGGGATATTAAATATTTTCTTGGCTTATAAAGTGTATGCACCTTGTGTCTCCCCATTAAGCTGGCATTCACAATAAGTTCAAGCTAATTTAACATGGTATCAGAGTTGATGGTTCGATCAAAAATTAAAAATGGTAGGTCCGAAAAGAATGACGTTCCTACCCTAATTGATTACTCCCACATGCGAACTTGATATGTATTTTCTTTTTTTTTTTTTGCTATGGTGTTGCTTTGCAAATAGAAATAGTTTTTTGGGTTGATTTTTTTAGCTTCTTTTATTAGTTAGAAACAATAAAGACAAAAATTATATTTGATAAATGAATTTTAAACCAGTTAAATGAAGACTATTTTAAGCCGCTTTTTCATTGTTTTAGGTTTGTTGGCCTACTTTTTTCTTCAATAAGCCGTTAACAACTGAGAAAAAGTAATCAACTACATATTAAAATTTGAATAAAAAATGATGTGTTGAATTGAACTGAATCCAAAACAAATAAAGTAATTTAAATTGAATTTTAGTATTGTCACAAGAGTGATGTATCTATGCATTGTAGAGACATTAGAGTTGCTACTTGCCTATACTAAATGCATAATGCATGTAAGGATTGGGTCTAGGGTGGTGATTTTGAAGGTCAAATTGATGCTTATATATGATTTAAGAAGTCATTTTATTGATTACCCGTTATTGAAATTCTGTTTTATTCTGTATTCGAAATCTCAGTATCCTGTACGACAACAAGGAGTATACGAATGCATCCACCGAGACATGATTGTTGGATTCGGTAAGTGGGATTTCGACCCAATCGACTTGGAGAATCCATTTCCGAACAATGAAGGAACCGTACACTTATGGCATGGTGATGAAGATATGCTTGTTCCGGTTTCATTGCAAAGATATATAGCTCAAAGGTTACCATGGATTCACTATCATGAGCTTCCTGGTGCAGGCCATTTGTTCCCTTATGCTACTGGCATGAGTGATGCTATTGTTAAAGCTCAATTGTCTATTGATAATTAGAATTAGAATTAACTATAAATCATTTATAAATATGTACTTTTTGGGTTCATTTTTAGTTAATCACCATATTGTTTGGTGTTTGTGATAATATTAATTAAGTTGGGTTTTTCTAGGGTTTATTTTTGTATCAATACAATAAATATGTACTTCATTAGTTGTTTGTCTCAATTAGATAACTTTTAAGTGGGTAGCAAAGTTTTTGCATAAAAAAGAAAAATATAGCAATATGATCAGATCTAGACTAGAGGTGTTCAACGGGCCGGGTCAGGGTGAGTCGGGTTAAAATTTAAATGGGCCGGGGCGGGTCAAGTTCAAGCCCATTTAAATTCGATCCACTTTGACCCTTTTTTAAAAAGTTCATAGAATAGTTTTTTTTATTATACTTTATGGCCCGTTGGGTCGACCCACTTATGTATATAATAATATCATTTTAAAAAATTAAAAAAAATGGTAAATTTTTTTCCGAAATTAATACTTATAATTATCCGACCCGGCCGGCCCTTTACACCAAGGCCCGTTAATGATCCGCCCCATTATTGACCCAACCCGTTAAAGACCCGTTAAAATGTGACCTGATTCTTAACCCATTGAGTCGACCCGCCCCATTGAACACCTCTAATCTAGACTAAATGATAAATTGACCCCCAACATGGCCTGGCTCGGCATGTTGGCTCATAGTATCGTTTCAGAAGCCTAGCTTTAACTTGATTAGCCAGTCTCCTAAGAGACCTTTTTTTGAGAGACGTATCCCAGACCCAATTGATTAAAGCCTATTTCCTACATTTACTCTATATTTCTAATAGGCCAACTTAATTAGAGATAGTCTATCAAAGAGACCGTCTCATAAGAATTTGTGTAACTTGATTAGACACAACTAGGGGTGTTCAATGGGCTAGATTTAAGTAAATATGGGCCGGGCCAAAATATGGGCCCTTTAAAATTAATATTCACAAATTCTTACTTGAGACCGTCTACACAATAGACGTTTCAAGTTTTGGGGCTAGCCCAATTTATAAATTAAAAAAAACTGATTGGTAGTTTTGTAGGTTAAACGGGAGATATGAGCTGGGCTCTTAAGAGACGTCTATACTATAGACGGTTTCTCAAGAGAGGACCTGAATATATATGGGCTTTTTTTTTTAAGGGAATATATATGGGCTTTAAATTGGATTATTCTTGCAATTTTCTCTATTTTTTAACACAAAATCTTATTTGAGACCGTCTTTTATAAAGAAAATTCTCAAAAATCCAGTCCAATTCTAAATATATATTATTACAAATCTAAATATAGATTTGGATTTGACTTTTCATATTCGTCTTACTGTCTAATAATATTTTTTTTTTGGCTAAATTAACCACGTAAGTACGTAACGCGAGGTGGTGCAATTATATAGGGGCTTTAAGGATTAAGAATTTTCAAATTCGGCGGTTTTCCATGACTTTTCTTCACTTCATTTTCCCTACTTGTACAGACTACAGTGGAGCATCCTGATCGAAATCGAATGATCAATAATGGCTGGAGGAGGTGCAAACAAGAGGGTTTCTGCTGCTTCTGCCAGAGCTCACACTCGAAAATCTAAACCTAAGCCGTCTTATTCCGGTAATTCTCAAGTATTTGGAATCATGAGTTGTTACTTGTTTGTTGTGTTGATATTGGAGAATGTTTCTTTAGTTCTTTGTTCTGAATTCAATTTTGTGCTGTGATTTTAAATGATTTGAAGTATTGGTTAGAGATTGAGTAATTAATTAGGAAAACGGAAGCTATTTGATGATTGATTCGTGGCTGTACTGAAGTGTTTATGATTCAAGTTTGATTGTACCATCTGGATGTATCGAAACAGGAAAAAGGCAAATTTCCATGTTTCTTTCTAAATTTCAATCTTTTTAGGTTTAGTATTTGTTTCTTTGTTTATTTATTTATTTAATTGTTCATTTATTTGTTATAAAGGTAAGGCTAGAGAAAATCTTCTGGGCCGAACTTTAAAAGAATGGACCGCGAGGGTGAGCGGTCGAGGCCGGGCGTATGCCAGCTTCCTTTGTGCCTTCTCCCATGTCAGTCTTAGTCCTTCAATGTGGAAGAACTGAATTTCTTTTAGATGCTTGTGATTTGTGAACTAGAGGACAAAAAAGTAAGATGTTTCACTTAGTCAATTGGTTTTACATGTGTTGAAAATGGAGCAATAACTTAGATGATTTTAGGCAAACCTTAGGGTACTGTTAACAATGTAGCACAAGATGAATCTGCTGAAGGAAAGAATCTTAGTATCTGACTACACAAACATGAAGATTTTATTAATTCATTATCTAGTATAATAACTTAGATGATTTTAGGCAAACCTTAGGGTATTGTTAACAACGTTACCAAGAAAACATGAAGATTTTATCAGTTCATTATCTTGTATGATGACATTCTTTACTCCTATTTGTATAGAATTAATTAGAATGGTCTGTTTAAACTAGAAAATTTGCAAGTCCATTGAAGACACCAACACAAACACATAAGATTTATCTTTTTTTAAAAAAATTAAATTTGTCCTCTTTAATCTTCTTTCCATGAGGCTATGACATGACAAAATTCGATACTAGTGATGATTAGATGTAATGAACTGAAAAAAGCAGTTTTTTTGTTCTTGTTTACTCTAAATTTGCTGAATTGATGAGGTCTACTGTTTTAGGCTTGTTCAAGAATCTTCTTCTAGTAGGTTTTCTCGGTTTTTTGACATTGGCTTATCAAGCTACACATCCGCTTCCTCCCAAAATTTGTGGAGCTCCAGATGGTCCTCCTATTACTGCACCAAGAATTAAGCTGAGTGATGGAAGGTATCTAGCCTACAAAGAGCACGGTTTACCTATAGAGGAAGCACAATACAAATTTGTTTATGTCCATGGCTTTGACTCCTGTCGAAATCATGCTGTGGTTGCGAACCTTCTTTCTCCGGTAAACAATAAGAGCTTAAGCTTTCTTACCTTTTTGAATTTTGTACGAAGATTTACAACTAAAATTTATTTTAATATTTCACTCCCTTTTTTTGATCGATATTTCTAGGAACTAGTTAAAACTTTGGGAATATATATTGTGGCAATTGACCGACCTGGATATGGTGAAAGTGATCCAAATCCAAATCAGACCTTGAAAAGTATTGCACTGGATATAGAAGAGCTTGCCGATAAGTTGGGACTTGGAGAAAAGTTCTATTTGATTGGATTTTCCATGGGTGGGCAAGTGGCTTGGAGATGTCTCAAGTATATTCCACACAGGTACTGTTAGATTACTGCAGGAATATGAAGTATATTAGTCTCTTCTTCTGTTAAATTTCATAAAGCTCTTACGGCCCGTTTGGTTAGTGGTACTAAACGGTGGTAATGGGAATGATTTATAGTGTAAAATTTCATCAAAACTTTCATGTCATTCCCATGGTAATGAAACTTTGATCACAAAAAAGTTTTTTTGTTCACAAATTTCCATTACCTCTTAATACCACCTCTCTCATTGGTAATGCATTGGAATGAATTTTATGAACAAAATGAGATGATTGAAGGTTGTCAAGCATGGCCATCAAGATAGCCAAAAGATTTTTTAACTAAAATTACACTAATTTTTTATTCCCATTGCCACGATTTATTACCAGCTACCAAACGGGCCGTTACTGTTCATGAACTAACTTATGGAAATTTGCACGCACACGCTCATAGATTAGCAGGAGCAACATTAATAGCTCCAGTTATCAACTTTTGGTGGCCT
The DNA here is from genome assembly GCA_019776075.1 of Amaranthus palmeri. Classification (NCBI taxonomy): domain Eukaryota; kingdom Viridiplantae; phylum Streptophyta; class Magnoliopsida; order Caryophyllales; family Amaranthaceae; genus Amaranthus; species Amaranthus palmeri. The sequence goes on along the minus strand of JAAKBH010000271.1, from coordinate 1,026,547 downwards.
GGTTTACCCGCTAACCTTTCTGCTGAAGTCTACAACGAACAACTTCAACGAGATAGGTGGGCATTACGTGTTACTCACCATGCACCATGGTTAACTTATTGGTGGAATACGCAAAAGTTTTTTCCTGTTATGAGTGTGATTGATCATAATCCAGAAGTCTTTTCACGGCAAGACAAAATACTTGTTGCACAACATGCTGGGAAGGAAGATTCGGTATGACTCTTTGATTGTGGGATAACTTCCCTATTTCATTCTTCTATCACAATCATTTACAGGCATGTCTATCAGTGTGTGCATGTCTGAGTATCCATTCTAGGAGAAATTTAACTTTTTTTTGACATAGCTTCTGATTTTCGTGGAACAACATAATGAACGTATAACAACAACTACATTTCAATGCCATTTGATAGCTCTCATCTATGTGGGTTTTGGGGGTGGTCAGATGTACGCAACCTTACTCTTGTGTGAAACGAAATTAAAATAGGGAAAGGAAAAATGAAAGCCGGGAAAGGTGAAAAGGAGACAAGCACACTAATTCAATTTTGTGTGAATAAAATCAAAGAAAAAAGTGATATGATGTGTCACTCTAGCATTACTTGAAAATTTTGTGTTTTTCATTACTTAGTATAAAGAATCTCTTGATAGAAACACAAACCCAAAAACTATGAGACTCAATACATCATACCCAAAATCCAACGAAACTTCCAAATGAATACCTCTAGGGAGATCGTATTCATGTTATGGTTTTATGTTTCATGCAGACTGCAGATCACATTCAACCTTATTACTTAGCTAACATTTTCAATTGAAATTTACTGACTGGGAAATCAATGCTAATTCTTGTTTATGAAATATTATGAACTGATCATGATGTGGCACTTGAGATGCTTAAGTTTCTTCTCTTAGCCTTTGTGACTTATAATCTGTTATATCTTGTGTTCCTAATTCTTGTCAACGTTTTTGTATGGTTTTCCATCAGACTCCTGTTAGACAACAAGGAGAATTTGAATCCATCCACCGAGACTTGATCATGGGATTTGGCAAATGGGAATTTGATCCAACTGAACTGACAAATCCCTTCCCAAACAATGAAGGGACTGTTCACCTCTGGCAAGGTGATGAAGATATACTTGTGCCTGCCATATTGCAGCGTTACATAGTCGGAAAACTTCCATGGATTCACTATCATGAATTACCAGGTTCTGGACATATGTTTCCTTATCTTGAGGGGATGAGCGACACCATCATTAAGACACAGCTATCTGTAGAGAAGTAGTGTAGTTACTGCAGTTGAACTATTAAAGATGATACTCCACGGTTCTTCACTCTCTTATGTAATGTACTCTACAGTTTTCCAAACTTTTATGTAATTTTATTTGCTCTTGTTATGTGAGGATCTGGGCATTTGCAATATGTCCGATCTTACAAAGCCCACAAAAATAAAGGGGTTTAAATATTAAGTGATGCATAATATGCTCGAGTATATTATAACATTTCTAGTTTTTGCTCCGCCCTTGGGTTTGCTAAGTTTACACATTGTGAACGATGAATTATTGAGCTTATTTGGTTTAAGTACTCTGGTTGTTTTAGCTCCTGGTTTTTAATTCTCTTACGTTCTGAATTTGTTGTTCTTCTATGGAATAGTCGAATTTAAGTAATTCAAACAACCCAAATTGTAGGCTTGAAGAAGATGAATAGTTGATTCATAGTAACTTGATTTGGGTTTCACTTTTTACTTAATATGTGCAGATCTAATCGCTTAGTCTTACACCTTCATATTGTCAGGGAATACAACCTACAACTCCATTGGCTCCCATCTAAACGAGGTAAGGATTCATATCATCTAGAATGTTTGAATTGTTTTTCTATTTTTGTATGGCTGCTTAAGGGGGCAAATGGTTATATAATTGTTACATATGAACAAGATTGCATCATATGCCCCTTATTTCAATGGGCCAATGATTTATAATGGAGTGTATTAATATGATTCTTTAATTAATGTACACGTCTTATTTATTTGAAGTTGTAGATTATATTTACTACCAAGGCTCAATCAGAAATAATTTTTTGACTCTTTCTTATCACTAACAAGGTTAAGCTTGTGCACATTCGACCTCTCAAACCTTGCTTAGGTGGAAGCCACTTAATTATCAGATTGCATCATGATAATGAATATATCAACATGTTTGAATTCAAAACAATGAAACAAATTGGAAGAGTTGTTGAAAGTTAAAAGGAAAAAATATATAAGAATAGTAATAATATTGAAGGGGAGTGGCCGAGTAGTAGGTATAGAAAAGCTAGTAGAGTTTGGAATCATCACTCAACATGTATTAGGTAAAAGGGAATAAGATAAAGAAATACCAACTAAAAGGTGAATGTTTTTGAATGGTTTTCTCAAAGTCATGTTATAATTGTCATAATTCATAAAGAATAATGTTCAAATTAGTTAGCATTATAACCAGTCAAACATTAGTTGGATAAGCATGATGAAGGAGAAATATCATGTAAGGTGCTACCTAGTTTTAGCTGTCAATTTTAGACTATAGTTTATATATTTTCTATATATATATACTATAACATACATTCCTGCATCTTGCATTATAGTGTCTAGTACTATTAACAAATCAGTCATCTTCTTCCTTTGTTCTTGTTCTTATTTTGATCAATGAAAATGGTGTTTGCAGCAGCTTGTCTTGTTGTTCTTTTGAGCGTGTCGGCGGTGTTGGCGGCAGATTTCCCGGTTACTTGGAACTTAGGCACCAACTATGGATCTTATACCAACAGAGCTTTTAATGTTAATGATACACTTAGTAAGTCTTCTTCCATATTATTACATGCTTCTATATTGTTAGCATGATCCATCTGTCTTACTCATTTTGCTATTACTATATACTTGCTTGCTCTTATATGCTCTTCATTGCAAAAGTGAGTGTAGCAAACTGAGTGCAATGAAGGAAATATATACTCTATTGGCTTAGACCCTTACTGAAAAACGTTATATATAACACGAAAATTTTCACAAAATTATCTCTTTTAACATTATTTTTTCAGAAGTTTTTTACAATATTTCCTCCATCTCATTTGCAAGTTTCTATTCCATCGCTATTATGCTCCATCTATCTCGCATACTTTGCTAATATATACATTTGTTTGATCATAAAAGCTCTTATATTGAAAAGCGAATGTAGCGAGCTAAAACTTCTTTCAACAAAAATTCACCTTATAAATTTAATTTTTTTAAAAAAATTACCTTACTTTACCATATACTTTCACAAGCTTATCATCTAATGTAACAACTAAGGCCTCTCATCAAAATCCATTTGTGTCTCTTTTATCATTTTTTTTCTTTTCATCATCTTTCCACTTAATTTTTTTACTACTATCTATGCATGCCCCCTCATCTTTTTCAACCCACTACCAATTATGAGATAAGACCAATTATAACTCATAAATTCTCATTTAAAACGATGTTATTGTAAAACAGTCGTTAAGTGAGCTAAATAGTTCAACTAAACTGATTAAAAATATTTACTTACATACTTAAAATACTCGTTTTGTGAATTTGAGCTTTTTATGTAGACATGTCTCATCATGATATGATTTCATATTAAACTTGCTTGTACAACCCTATTCATTTGACAAAAGAACTCTAAGTAGATCAAAATCACCACGTATTTAATTTTATCTACTTTTTATATAGAGTATCAAGTGTTTCTATAATTTATGTTTTTTCTTTTGTTTTTTTGACAACTATAATACTTATATTACTCTTAAAACAAAAAAAGTGTTATAAACTTAAAATAGAAGGAAAGATGGAGTAAAAGAACAACCTCATAAAAGGGGTAATAACTACCTAACAAATTTATACTCCCTCCTATTCAAATTAAGTGTCCACTTTACCTTTTTCATACATGCCGAGACAACATTTTAACCTTTAATATCTTTAATTGTGTATAATTAAAAATTATAAAAATTTGATATTAATAATCTTTGCATTGAGACGAACAAAATAAGATCCTATATAACTATATATAACCTTATAGATTAAGAAAAAAATACAAATTAAGAGTGATTAGTGAATAGTAACCAAAAAGTAAAGTGGACAAATAATTTGAATAGGAGGGAGTATATTATATTATTTTGATATATACGGATAGATACAAACATTAGAAATTGGGTCTAGTTTTATTTACATTATTTTTGGATAACAATTTTGAAGAGAAAAGAAAAGGAGGTAAGAGGAAGAAACAGAAGGTAAAGGAAAGGAAAAGAAGTAGAAGGGAAATAATTCTTGTTTGTATAGGAGTGAATGAAAGGGAAAGGAAGAGAGATGAGTATTTTTCCTTCAAATCTTTTCAATTTTAGCCTACCCCTGTAATTTTAAAAAATTATCTCTCTACTCACTTGAAGATAAAACTTTCAATCATCTTTATTTACTTTAATTAATTGTATTTTATAATATCATAATACATTGCTAATATAACATTCATCTTTTTTTACTTCAATCATCTTTAATTTGAGCTGATTGGAGTTATAAATACTCAAATTGTGTTCATTTTGTCTATATATAGTTTTACTTTTTATTATGTTTTTCTATTCCTTAATTTGCTACTTTTGTAGGTCTGATTTATTTGAATACACTTTTATCTCTCTTTATCTGATTAAACTACACATTTTCTTTCACTAGTTTTTATCTTCTTCTCTCACTAATTTTTATTAACAATTTAATATACTAAGAAAGGTGTCTTTAATTGGTCGGTGGTTTTTTAATCATTTACCTTGATTAAACTACTATTTATTAAAAAAAACTTTGAATACCTAATTTTGTATGATCCTTGACAATGTCAAAGCTCAGTGCATCAGTTGGGTTTTGAGTTAAATGTAATTAGATCATTTTTAAGTATATTGTGTTAATTGTTAAGTGTAGGAGTGGGTTTATTAATATAATTTTATTTTTACGTTTATAATACAGTACCAACAATCAAACGAGTCATTAAAAAGAATGATGGTCTTTCCTTCCATTCCAACCCTCTTACATCATTGGCCTCAATACCATCATTGACTTCAACTTTTTAAATCTTCCTCAAATCTCATCTTATGACCATTGAAGTAGAAAATTAATTAATTAAGTCATCTTAGATCCAAACATTATTTAAAAATATTATCTCTCTAACTTCAAAAATATGATGAATTGAAAAATTCAAATTGAACATATAAGTTAATCATTACTTTACTAAAGTTTTGGGTTGGTGAGTATTGAATAGGATATATTATGAAGGATGAATAGCCTAAAGACAAGACCTAGAATTTTAATCCTAAAATTCAATACTTTATTATTACTTCTAAAATATGTTGAAACCATTCACAATATCATTTAGCATCCCTATGTCGTTAAATGACTTTCACTTAGGAGTTGAATTTACACGATCAAAATCTTGTTAACCTAGGAGATTGTTTCCGATTCTATCAAACATCGCCTGCAATGCACATAAGTGTATAGTATATATAGTTTAATATCAAAGAATTGTAAATCTTTATTTGTAAAAATCAAACAATTGTAGTATACTATTAGAGTTTGGTTTATTGTTGGGCCTTAAATTGGATGTACATCTCCAATGAGGTTTGTAACTCTTCTAATAGGGTAAAATTCTAAGAACACTCACATGTGAGGAAAAGTGTTAAAGTGTCCATTATTACATATGAGTTGTCCCACATTAGACAAAAAAAATAGCATTGTAGTGAACCTCCTTTGTATTTGTATGTGGGTTACCTCTTCTTTTCCTTATTTGGGTTGTCCAAGTCCATATTTTGAATTCTAACACGAACCTAAATTCTCTTTAATGTCTAATCAAAATTGTATGGTGTTGAAATTTGAAGATACTATTATAGGATACAATATACACTCAATTCTACATCTGCATGTGAACTACATCAATTCATCTGTCAATTTTTGTGTTACATGTTATACAATTTAATTTTAATAGAATTTTTTAATCAAAAGATCCGACAGACCGAACCTAGATTATCCCATATTTGATATTTCTAATCAAACTTGTTTGTTGTTGAAATGTACATAACAGCATTCACCTACGACAACACCCACACAGTCGATGTTGTAACCAAAACCAACTATGAAAACTGCAACTCAGCAAATCCAATCAGCTCAGACAGCAGTGGAAAAACCACCATTACTTTGGGCGAGGGAACAACCTACATCATTTGTGGCACCCCCGGCCATTGCAATGGAGGTATGAAGCTTCAAGTAACAACATCCAAAGCTTCAACCCCCAGTGGCAGCACACCACCTCCAACGACGTCGCCAACAACCCCGTCAACAACCCCATCTACTACTACTCCTGCAGGCTCAGGAACTGAACCAGTTTCTTCTCCTCCACCAAACAATGATAATGGAGTAATGGCACTTTCAACTAGTCATTTTGTGTTTGGTTTGCCTCTTGTTTTGGGAACTTTATTTGCTTTCATGGGCTAGGAAAGAGGCAGTGCCGATAGACTCTTTGGTCGCATCCTTCTTTGTAAGTATGGTTACCGTCTTCGTCTTCCATCCCTTCTCAGAGCCTGATCATTATTTCTATGAGCGGGATATATTAGTTACGATCATGATGTTATATTGTCATTTCATTGTTGTAATGTTGGTTGTTGAATAAATTTTCATTGGTCTTTTTCTTTAACTAGTTTTTATTTTTTTAAGGGTTGTGAATTTGAAGAGACTTTTTCATGTGGGTTTGTAATTATTTATGTTTATCATATTGGTAGGGCAATTGATTATTATATTATATTCTTGTGATGTGTTGAATTACAAATTTTTAATTATCTAAATAAATTTAGGTTGACAATTTGATTTGGACATAAAAGATAATAAATTTTTTTATGTTGAATCAGATTTTCGGTCAAGTTTGGTGGTATAATGTTTAAATTTAGACTTAATAAAGTATACGATTAATTTAGAGACTTAATCATAATTTTAGACTTTTGATTAAAATATTTCATTGACATTGTTTCTTGATAATAAGATGCTCATTGCGTATTAATATTTAGTTTGTAACTTGATCTATATATTCTATTTTTTTTCTTCAATTAACTTTTTACACATATTTTAAAGTGAATTTTAAATCTTAATGTCTCTAAATAATACCTTAAAGAATAACAAAAATGTAAATTATGCATTAAGAGTCACAAATCTAATTAGATCTCATATAAATATATATAAACTCCTCATATACTAATTAAAATGAAGTAAATACAATACTTTATGTACTTTATGTACACTTAATTATCAAAACATTCTAAACAATTTTTCTTTTGAAGTAAATTTCATCCAAATGCTTTTTTGCTCTCACTTCTCTGTAAAATTATGCTTAATTTTATCCAAATTCATCACTCTACGTTTAAATGTGTAAAGGAATGATCACAAGTCACAACTAAAATTTTAGGCCGATAGTTAAGCCTTAAGATATGTTATCGTTTGGACTAGAAGACGGATAGTCGGATATAGGCTATTGAACAAATTCTTTTTCATACCTAATGGGAAATAAACCAAAATCATAAATTAATAGTCGACGTATTAAGATATTTTATATAGTCAATTAAATTGCTTCGATATTTGTGATGATTTCAAAAAGTAAATAAGTAAAATTGCACATTATTTATACAATGTAAAATACCCTCATATCTTATTAAATAAGCCTAATTCACATTAGACTTGTTTGGTAAAAGAATTTTTATTCTAATTTTTTTTTAGCTTTTGACTTTAGCTTAATTAAAAAATTTGTTTGTTAAATGACATTCAAGCTGGTTTTTAAGTTAAATTGAAAAAAATTGTTTTTAACAGTTTTTTAATTGACTTTTAACTCATTAATCAAATACCTAATTACATTATATATCCTCCTAAACAACTTATTAATTCAACTAACTTAAATACAAAAATACAACAAAATCAACTCTTTCCGCTAATCAATCAATCCAAATTCCCAAAAATTATCTACTTCCATTGTCATATCATCATCATCATCATTACCCAATATTACGCTCAAAAGGCAGGATCTGAGTGAGATAGCGTGACAAATAATTCATACTCGTACTCCTTTTAAGAAAGGACTACGGAAAAAGGGTTTATTTTTAATCCAAAAGGAAACTCCCTCTATCAGCATAATGATATATATAAATTCCAAATTCCATAAACTTAATTTTTGCAATTCACCCGGCCCTGTAACGGCCCAAATAATTGGGCCTCATTTCTTAGAAACCAAATTCTCAAATATGAGACTATCATACCTAAAACCGTTTCTATTAGATTGACCCAATGTATATCTATTATCTTGAAACGTCCAGTTAAAAATTTAAGAGTAATGACTCTCAATTTTAAAGTGATTAATGACAAAAATTGATTAATCATATGCCTCCGTTTCATGATGAGACGGTCTTATATAAATTTTGCTGCTCTAATAATAGCAATTCTTCTGAGATCGCCTTTCGCCATTTTTAGTCAAAAGACGCCAAAATAAAAAGCTCATATTCAAATAATTTATATACTCCCTCCTATTTAGCCCAATTGTCTCATATTTTTTTGGGTACTATTCACTTATCCCTCTTAATTTATATTACCTCCGGTCCAGTTTACTTGTCCCACTTGACCAAACACGGATATTAAGGTAGTAGTGGGGTCCATTGGAAAATGTGGTAGTTGGGTATTTTAATTGATTAAATTAATTGTAAAGGTGGTTGTGGTGTATTGGGAATTGGAAAAGTGGGGGTATTTAGGTAAAAAGGGATAGCCAAAAAAGGAAATGGGACAAGTAATGAGGAATTGCCAAAAAAGGAAATGGGACAAGTAAACTGGAACGGAGGGAGTATTTTACTCTTAATCTATAATTTGAAACATAGTTATATGAGATCTTCTTTGATTCGTCTCAATACAAGGATTATTAAAATATAATTTTAAATTTAGAAAATTTGAGATATTAAGGGTTAAACTGTTATCTCGTCAAGTGTGAAAAACTAAATGGGACAATTAGGCTGAATATGTATTTAGTTATTACATATTTAACATATATAAAAAAATATGTAACGGTGAAACTGTCTCATACAATAAATTGTATTATCAAACACCCCCATATTTTAAGCAACCCCTTGTCTTCTTCTTCCCTTTCTCCAACTTTTTCCCCATTTTTCCAGCACTCTCTTTTTTTTCATACTTCTACAAGCCTTCATTGATGGGTTTTCATTTTTCTTTTATATTGTAAAATTGCAACACTCAATTTTGAAGATTTGGATTCATATTTATCCTTCAAATCAGGTTTTGTAAGCTTTTCTTTTCTTTTTATTAATTAATTAATAATCTAGTATATATATCTATAAATTTAAAAAATACCCATAATTATATTTTTATTATAAGAACATGTAGTAAATCACTTTTTTATTAATATTAAAAAGTTTATTCATGTTTTAGAATGAACTTCAAATTAACTCATGAAAAAAAGTTACTACTAGCTAAAAATAATTTATCAAAAGCCCGTATTTATACTATAGACGTCTCTCAAAAGCTCAGTCTATATCTCCCTTTTAACTTACAAAACCATCAATTATTTTTTTTATTTTATCAATTAGGCCAGCCCCAAAACTTGAGACTAATAGACGGTCTCAAGTAAGAATTTGGGTTTATCAAAAACTTATAATATTTATAATTTTTTTAACCCAAGTGAATATAAAGTAATTTTTGGTATTAATAAATTTAACACTATGGAGGGGTATAATACTAATACTAATTTATCAAAAGCTTATACATAAACTTTTATTTATAAGAACTTCAAAGGAGATTTTTACTACTTCAACTAGCATTTACCACTTTCTACCTCTTAAAAGTGAGTTAATACTTGGGGTAAATTCTTATCGTAGTGGCAGCAAGTATTATATTTTTCTGGTAAAATTTATGTTCGAACCCATCAACCTATTTTTAAACCCAAAAAGACGAGTTAAGTACTAGTGCAAAACTATTCATCAAAATTTTTATAAGGAAATATTTCCAAATTAGGGAAGTATCTCTTTGTTTTAAGTTTGAGAACGCAATGTAGCATCCATCCACTTTTTATTTAGAATTGTTAAAAACTTGTATACGAAATTGGCCCGAGATGGATACATGGGTTGCCTAGGCTAGACCTACGATTTAGCATGAGGTTATGATAGGCACGTTACATAGACGATCCAACACTATATAGTTTTCATAATTAGTTTCCATTGTAATTGGGTGGTCAAACACGCCGCAATACTGTTCACAGCACGATTTAACATATTACGACACTATTTCTATGATTTTTCAACTTTTCTATCAATCTCCGTACATAGTACGGGAATTTATCTAGTATCAACTACTAGACATATCATTTAAGAAAACGAGTAACGTGACACTTTCACCTTCTTTCTCTTCTCTTTTTAGCCGCAAATCCGTCACATTTTTGACTAATTAGAGCATTTGAAGCATATCTCTATTCTCATCATTGGGACCTACATGACCCCAATGGACATCACATGGGAGTAGAGCTATGCAAAATGGGACCAACTTGACCCGAACTCGATTATGACGACCTGATCCAAGTCGAACGTAAAATATCACCCTAGTTCACAAAACCAACTTGAACTCGATTGTGACGACCTGATCCGATCCAAGTCGAACGTAAAATGTTACTCCGGTTCACAAAACGTCTTTTCAGAAAAAATTGCTTTTAGGTTTTGAACCTCTGACTTTTCAATCGTGCAGCGATAACTGCATTTGTGATCTTTATCGACGATGTTGATAAAGATAATACATGCAAAATTCAAAAACGATCTAACACAAAAGTGGTGACAGAAAACTCAATCTGGTATCATAAATTTTTATTATATTATCACAAATTCTTGTGAGAGACGGTCTCTTTGAGATACCATCTCTAATTGAACTGGCCCATAAAGGAAAATGTAGAGTAAAAGTAGATATTAAGCTTTAATGGATTGGGTCTGAACGACGTCTTTCAGAAAGACGGTCTATCAGGTTACTAGCTATATTATTTTCTCTTTTTCTTTGTTTGATTTGATGATGGTATTTCAAGTTGTGGCGTGGACTAAAAGAGAAGAATTTCATGTCTTAAGTATCTTTTCTTCCCCCACTTTCTTATGTCTATGGTCTAGGAATCCTTATACTTTGAAGGTTATTCTAATACTGTTTTATGTTGTGCTTAGCTCTATTACAGCATCAGACACCAAAACCAGCTAAATCCATCGGCCAACAAGATTTCGGGTTTTAGGGAAGTACCCGTCACTAATGGTTGCAACCGAAACAAATAAGATCGATCATGTTGAACCCGATTCACTAGCAATGACAACAAGCATAGATCCTCGAAACGATCATGAAACCGATGAACACAACATCAATTACATGTTTTCGGGCTTGGGGCGTCAGTCATCGATTTATTCTCTTACGTTGGAGGAGTTTCAACACGCACTTAGCGAGAATGGCAAGAATTTCGGGTCAATGAACATGGATGAGTTTCTAAACAGTATCTGGACTGCAGAAGAGAATCAAGCTCCTAATGATACTATGGCAGCTTGTTCGACTAGTAGGGGGATGATCGATAAGCAGCCGAGCTTGCCTAGACAAGGCTCACTTACTCTCCCTTCCCCGCTTTGTAGGAAGACCGTCGATGAAGTTTGGACTCAGATTCAGAGGACCCATCAGTCTGAGGATGTGCAGCAGCAGAATCAGCAGCAACAGATGGGATATTCTACATCTGGTTCGACTCAACGCCAACCTACATTCGGAGAGATGACTCTAGAGGACTTTTTGATTAAGGCGGGTGTTGTCAGGGAACATCCGAACTTAGCAACAACACAAACTCCGCTACCTCCACATCAGTTCGGGTTTAGTGCTCCTGAAACGAATGCCATGTTTGCCACACGACCCATGTTTGCGAAGACTTCAGCAGGTGTGGCCTACCAGCCTATGTCGGCTACTGCAGGAGAGAGGTCTAGGATAGGGAACCGAAAGAGCGATGACGGATACGCAACTGTAATGATGAGACCGTCAGTTGGATTCTATGGTTCAGGTACGAGGTTGTCACCAGTTAGCCCAGTTTCACCAGAGGAAATGTGTGGTCGAGGGCAGTACGAGGCCGACATGCCAATTTTCCGGGGGAGGAAGGGGATTATTGATGGCCCGGTTGAGAAGGTTGTGGAAAGGAGGCAACGGAGGATGATCAAGAACCGAGAGTCTGCAGCTAGGTCTAGAGCACGGAAACAGGTATCCCTTTCTGCATCATTTAACAACATTACATTTTCCCAACGCTAATATAAGTAATAAGCGACTTTTATCTAGTCGGGGAAAGGAGAAGTCAGGTGTATGCAGTCTTATCCTTATAAAAACAAAGAGATTGTTCTTGATTATTTATTTCACCCATCATCTGCAATAACAAGTGCACATGATTCTCGCTATACAAATCCAAAAACAAAAAAAATAGACATTGTAACACAATAAAGATCATAATCTCGCTACAAGTCTCGTTCAAATTTGTCTTGTGTTTCCGCAGGCGTATACAGTAGAGCTAGAAGCAGAACTAAATCAGTTAAGAGAAGAGAATGCACAATTAAAGCAAGCCCTGGTAATATACACTCACATTTGTTAAATCCCTTATTCCTCCGTCCCCTTAAATTTGCTACATAATGCAGATCGAAGTGTAGCGAATTCAAAGGGATGGAGTGAACAGTCTTGAATACATCTCACAATTGTTACTCGTCATTACAGGCACAAATCGAACGACAAAGAAAACAGCAGGTATTCATCTCTATACCTTTAAGAAAACCTTTGCTACCTTATATGAGTGATAATAGTTCGTTTTCTGGTGGTTTGCAGAATCGGAAGGAACAGAGCTCAACAGCAGGATTAAACAGGGCACAAAGAGCTCATGATAAACTGAGAGCGATGAGGAGGAGTCGTAGCTGTACTCTTTAGATTGAAAGGAAAAACCCGAGCCAAGATATAAGTATGCTGTTGGTAATAGTATTAGGATTCTTTTAGATATAACTATAGACAAAGCAAAAACAATCAAATTTAGTGTTCTGTGTTTCTGTTGTACAAAGTAAATACAATCTAGTATCAGAAAAGCTGTTAACGGATATTCCCAAACGCTTACGAATTGTAAAATAAGTTGCTAGTTATGTTAGCGTTTTCACGAAAGTGCGTAAATGTTTCACTCGTTTGTGATCTGCTCGAGTTTACTTGCAGCTTGACCTGATCTTGGCCTCTTAATTTCATCAAACCCAACAAAATAAAAGTATTTAGTATGTGCTTTTCTATTGGAAAGTACTTATCGATTAACGATGTTTCATTAATGAAATCGATACAAATATAATGCTTTCAGCATAGACGAAGAACAGCTGGTTTCAAAGAATACCCGAAATCTGTTCCAAGTCGTGCCCTGTCCTTTTACTCAAGGACATAGTTACATTATGTTTAGTTTACAGAACATACTCAGCCAGAAAACATGCTCAACATCTGACTACGCACATATGAACATTCGGAAGGAGAACTCTTGACGGGCTTTTAGAATCTGTCTGAAGAAACAAGTCCGTTTTCATGCTTTCGTGATTTAGCAATGAGCTAGAAAGTGTCAATCGAAACTGAATACAACATCTACATGAGAATAAAGTCTCATGAGTTCTACAACGGAAGAGGTAAATCGAGCTAGAACATTGCACTCCTCGTGTGCTGTGACCCTTGACAAAGCTCCGTAGATGACCAACTTCTCGAGTCTAGGGCATCTTTCCACAAGCATAGACAGCCATTCGGTGAAGAGATCATTGATTTCTGTCCACCCCAATTCCAACACAACCACATTTTTTAGAGGAGATTGCTTCGGAAAGCCATAGTGAAGCACAATGTCTCTTGAATCATAGCTTAAAGATTGCGGCTGAAAGCCATAGTGAAGCATAGTGTCTCTTAAATCATAGCTCAAAGATAGATATCGCAATCGTAGAAAGCAAGTAGCAATAGTCTCCAAATCTACAACTTCATCTTCAAACTCAACACGCCATAGTCGGAGCTTCCTCAAGTTTTGTGCCCTCGAAATCATGCGATAGAATTCCACCCATAAAATAGTGAAGTTGCTTACATCAACCACCTCAAGATTTTCAGTGTTCTCACCGAAATCAAAATGAAAAGCACTGACATCGTCGATCTCAAGTATCCTCAAACCCCCTTTCCCAACAGACAAAAACCATTCAAAGGTACAATCCTTCAAGTGCAATTTCTCAATATTATCAGCCATTAACATAACTTTGTCCATGCGCATGTCCTCGATATAAACATCTGTTAATGAACTACTAACAAGCTCCAATGATGAATGAGCATCCGATATGGAAATATCATTGTTAACGAGTCTTAACACCTCGAGCTTAGGACAAACAACAAGAAGCAAACTCAAGTCCAATGCCGAGATGCTAACATAACTCAATGAAAGTGACCTCAATAGAGGAAACTTCATGTAACTAGGCTCAACACCAACAATAAAGTTATGAGCTAACGTCAAAATCTCAAGCTTATGTCGACCACATCGCTCTAAAACATTCACATTTGGGGTTGTCTTAATATTATAGCAGAGTTCACTCAACGAGTTTCGGGTGTACAACAGCCAAGCAATCACAGGGGCGGCTGAAAACTCGTCAGCATCATCCATAACAATCGATAGACATCGAAGACCTAGTGTTTGAAAGACAATTTGAGTGATAATGATTTCTAGCCTTTCAGGCAATCTATCATGGTAAACAGGCCAATCATTCGAATTGAACGAGAGCGAATGCATATGATTCCTCCAAGCCTCTAGCCATTTTCTACATGTAGCAGATGCAAGCACCACATCTCTAACAGCCCCAAGTTTAGACAATATGTTACCAATTACTTCAACAGGAAGATCATCCATTCACAAGAACAGCCCACAAAGGCACAGATCCTAGCAAACTCTAAGCTTCAGCTATTGAATTGGGTAATTAAGCAACAAAACTCACAAACTAACAAAACCCATCTCAACTTACAATCCAAATAGCAAATAAATCATAAAATTCCAGAAATAACTGGTTTTTCTAATGAGTTTTAATTGCTTTGAGTTCAACAAGAAATTGCTTAAATCCCAGAAACAAACTACTTCAAAAAAAGAGAATCATGGGTTTTTGCACAATACTTTACCAAAAACAATTGAATAAATTTGTTCCTAAAGCATTGAATGATAAAGATTCAATACAATATACCGAAATTATACAGAATAGCATGTCATGATTAGAGTAAAAAGCAGATAAGAAAGAGTAAGATTCAATACAATACTTCCATTTTTGCAGCACTTTACCTTCTTCCCGGCGGCAAGAATTGGGGCAATTGCTACTTTTACTTTACTCTAATTTGAGAGTCTTTTTGGGCAATTTGATGCATCTATGGAAAAGGGGAGCGATTATTATAAGCTGTCCATTGTAGAATTGTTAGTGTATTATGTATTGTAAAGTAATGGATATAATATAATTATATAAATAACTTCAAATGTATTTTTACCAAATTTTGGGACATACTCACTTAACAACGATAGACGGTAAAATTTTATCGAATATACATTTTTTTTCTTTTGCTTTATGTGGGATAGATATTCGAGTAGTCGGTGTATTTGAAGTCTGATCGCACCATATCAACCTATAACGTTGTATATCCAAATCAGTTGGTCTCTTTAGAGATGTCTCTTAAGTTTAGTCTATCTAGATGCCTACTTATTGTATCCTTAATGCATATTTACAATCTTACATCGTTTTACTAATATCATTTTTAATGGCTATTAAGCATATGTTTAAAGCCTATTTACAATATTCTTAATGCATATTTAGTATATCGTTAAATGCCTACTTATAATATCCTTAATGCCTACTTACATCACCTTTAAATGTCTACCTACTATATCTACTCTTAATGCCTAAAGAGTAAACGTGTAGCATAATTATAATTATACTAGTATAAGATCCCGTACAATGCACGGATTTCTTAGTATGAAAATTATATAAAAATATAATTTCAAAGAAATGTAATAATAAACACATTATATATTAAATATGAAATAATAATTGCTAAAATATATATGACGTTGTTTATATTATTTGATGCAACAAAATGTTGTAGCCGGTTAGTTTTATAAAAATATTTAAATTATTTATTTTTGTAAATGGTAAATTTACAGAATCCGATAAAATTTAATCAATAATTTATTTTTTATATCTCAATATAAGCAAGAATAATTAAACATCAACCAATGAAATTTTTTCATATAGCGAGACTTTTATAAGGATGACATGCATAATTTTCTTGTATGATTTTAATTAATGCAAGTGTTCATCAATTATCAATCAGTTTGTGCAAATTCGTCTCAGCCAGTAAATATTAGTCAACAAAACAATCAGACCAAATTTTTCTCAACCAGTAAAAAAGGAAATATAAATGGCAATCATGTTTTAGATGTGCAAATTGATTATATTGCTAAAATCATAGTCAATCATCCTTTTGTGCGAAATTATATTAGACAATAAATAACAAATAATGCAAAATCTCTACCAATAAACATTCGGCCAATAAAAAAATTACACATGGCAACATCCTATTAAACTGCCATTTTTATAATTTACATCAAAATTATTAAATTGTATGATTATAATATTTTATAATTTATAATAATTTTATACATTATGTATTAGATGTTTTTTTTGAA
Source organism: Amaranthus palmeri (assembly GCA_019776075.1). Lineage (NCBI taxonomy): Eukaryota > Viridiplantae > Streptophyta > Magnoliopsida > Caryophyllales > Amaranthaceae > Amaranthus > Amaranthus palmeri. The sequence continues at coordinate 1,009,769 of JAAKBH010000271.1, read as the reverse complement.
AGATACATTATCTATTAGATAGGATCATAGGAAACAAAACTAAAAGATGACAAATTTTCTAAAATAATCTAAATTAAAACATATTCAGAAGTAATCTTTTTAATTGTCCAATTTAAATTTTATTAATACAATTAATTTTTTTTATCTATATACAATTAAAAATATTTAGATTTTAATTTGTACATTGATAAAGTATAACAAATAATTATGGGTATGACAAAAACTCCATTAAACCCTTATAGATGCTTGTTATTATGATAATGAATATGCAATTCTTTTCCTAATGCAATCCTATTGTATGCCCCACATGGTATGCATTTTGTTCTTTATCCTTCAACCATTTTTGTAAGATTGAAGATTTCTCATAAAAAAAGGTAGATTAGCTGATATTTTCCTCTCTTTTCCCTTTCTTTGTTGGAATTTCTTGGTTAATGCAAATCCCAAAACACAATAAAGAACAAAGCTAGGAGAGAGATAGAATCATGCTCATACCTCACCCAAAAACAGCCTCATTTTCAACACCCACCTTCCAAATGCCATGGAAACCTTAGCAATCTAGCTCTGCAGCTCTGCAATTTACAAAGGTGCAATCTTTTAATCTTTTACTCTCTTATTTTTTCAGTATTTATCATATAGTTATGGGCTTTTTTTGCTGTATAATGTAATGGGTTTAGGGTTCTATTGTTGTCTTGATATGTAGTCAAATCTTCAACCTTAGTGAAACATATCTGTGTTTGTGTTTGTAAGTAATGTGGTTTAGGGTTTAGGGTTTAGGGTTCTATTGTTGTCTTTGACTGTTTGTTTATCACTTTGTCAAACATTTTTTGGGTCTTTGTGATTGATTAAGATGCAGCATTTTGTTTTGGGTTTGCTGTGAATTTGATTTGTACCCTTGTTGTTTTTTTGATTTTTCAGGATTATCTGAATTAGAGACTAAAAATTGTTGTTTGAGCATATATTTGTGTGAGGAATTGTTGTAGAATAGTACTTGGTTTAGTGGGTTAGTTAAAATTTCATATGGCAACTTGTGAATTGAAAATTCTTACTTCTGATGCTGGAAACTCGAGGGGTGTATTGACCGTTCTTGGAAGAAGACTCCCGTTAGCGAGTCAATTGAGTAGAGTGACCTCCCTCAAATTTTTTGATGAAAGGAACAGTTCGTGGACCAATAGCCAAAAAACGGCATTATCATGTTCGGCCAAGTTCAAGTGTTCTTCGAATTCACACAGCATAAGTAAATCTAATGACAATGATCCGTTTCTCAATCTCCACCCTGAAATTTCATTGCTTAGAGGAGTTGATGTGAACAGCCCGAGAAATGATGGCCCAAGTGGAAGTGTGACGGATAGCTTGAGAGAACCATCTAAGGCTAATAATTACAATGAAGCTACAATCAAAGTTATTGGGGTAGGGGGTGGTGGTTCAAATGCTGTTAATCGAATGATTGAGAGCTCCATGCAAGGTGTTGAGTTTTGGATTGTCAATACTGATATTCAAGCTATGAGAATGTCTCCTGTTTTCCCAGAGAAACGGTTACAGATTGGTCAAGAGCTCACTCGAGGTCTAGGAGCTGGTGGAAACCCCGAAATAGGAATGAATGCAGCTAATGAAAGCAAAGAATCAATTGAAGAGGCCCTTCGTGGCTCAGATATGGTCTTTGTGACGGTGCGTTTATGATCCATTTTGTTAGAGTATATAATATATCCTGAGGCCTTAACCATTAGCTTAAGCTTTTGGTTAAGTTAGTTCCTTTGACATGGTATCTGAAGCCAACGTGACAAGAGGTCATGGGTTTGAAACTTTGAATCTCAATCATCCCTCATTTAAAGTGGAATATTTAGCTCTAGGTATGTGAAGGGCTTGTGCTGCATCCACACTTCTAGCCCAAAAGACTAACATGTGAGAGGGCGTATTAGAATCATCAGCTTAAGTTTTTGGTTGAGTTGGTTCCTTGACACCATTTGCTTGTAAACTTTAATGAAGAAACTATATCTAACTATCATTGTTGATTTAGCCTTAACTAATGTCTGCGTAACTGTTTCATTGCTATGAGTGTTGATTTAGCCTTAACTAATGTTTCTTAAGACTTATGGCCGTTTTATAGTCTTTTAATTCTGAGCTAATAACCTTTGTACACTCGTTTCAATTCGTCGTGATAAAATTAAGTCGTATACACTCCCTGCAGTCCTCTTGGCAGTTGGCAGGTAGAATTGAACTTAGAAAATCACTTTTTTCTTTACATTATTCTTGCCCTCGGTCCTCAAACGGTCACACCGTTTCCCCCTTGCACTCGGTCCTACGCTTGTTTAGCAGTCTCACTGATATTACCATATTGCTATCTGCAGGCTGGAATGGGTGGTGGCACCGGAACTGGTGCAGCACCTGTGATTGCAGGGATTGCAAAGTCAATGGGTATCTTGACAGTCGGTATTGTGACAACCCCGTTCTCTTTTGAGGGAAGGAAGAGAGCAGTTCAAGCACAAGAAGGAACTGCGGCGTTGAGAGAGAACGTTGACACTCTCATTGTCATTCCAAATGACAAATTATTGACTGCAGTTACCCCAAATACACCTGTTACTGAAGCATTTAACCTTGCTGATGATATTCTACGTCAGGGTGTTCGCGGCATCTCAGATATAATCACGGTATGTTTCATTCAGAAGGCTTCTTGTACCATTACCTTCTTTGGTTGATGAACAAATCATATTGAAGTAACGTAATTTTCATTTTTCTTTCTGGATCCTCTTCTCTGTTAAAATGAACTCTGGAGTTAATCTTATTAAAAGAAGACTACACAGCCATAGACCGTAGCTTTCACTTAGGCTTTAAAATCCAGTATTAGGGAAACACGTCAAGCACCCAGCCATACTTGCAAAAATGAGGAAACAAATTTTTTTTGATTTTGTAACAAGAGGTATGTATTAATGCAGCAGTAGCGCCCAGCCGCCCATGGATATTACTTCTTTTGTTATTCATGCTATAGCAAATGTGTTTACAATGGAAACTTTTATGCTCTGTATCAAGTCTTAATCCTTAAATATAATGCAAATCGTAGCATATAGCCAGTGTAATATAATTTACCAGTTAATTTGTTTTTTGGATTCAAGATTTGCTCAAAATGACCCTAAAATAGCCCAAATTCTACCATAATTTGCTTTTTTTTTTTTTATTCGCAATTCCCAAGGAGATTAGTGAATCGTGTGACAGTGACATAACAGTATCTTGGGCTTCATCGAGGAAGTATTCCATACTGAGGTGAGCTGTTTTGCTGAGCAATATTGCAAGATAAATTGCTTATCTATGATCATCCATTACAGATGCTTCCTAAACCTTCATTATTGAAAATTTATTATTTTTATGCTATGGGAATCCATGGTTTATGCTGTGAGCCAAAATCTTCTATACAACTTGCGCTATGATAAATAAATTTTGGGCATTTTATGCTTGTGCAGATTGGCTATCTTATGAATTTTAAATGATCTTTCTAACTTTTCTGTTCGAAAATTACAAATTGGTCTCATAAGAAAAGTAAACATTTGTCTAGATGTTTGATCTATAACCTTTTTGTACAGATTCCCGGTCTTGTGAATGTGGACTTTGCGGATGTTCGGGCAATTATGGCAGATGCTGGCTCTTCATTGATGGGGATTGGAACTGCTACTGGTAAACTCTTCATAGAATAGTATAATGTTATTATTTTAAAAAGTGGGCAATTTTTTGGATGTCCCAAAGTAGTATAACGTTGGTGAGCGTCAAAAACCTGGCTCAGTAGTTATATGCAATGCAACATTACTTGTATTATTCGTGTTACCTGCACCAGCAATATCTATGTTAGATCTTTTTCACTTTGGTATGGGTATAGAGTATAGACACTATTAAATCTTCATTTTGGAACCATATCATGAAAAAGTGCCGAGTCTTACACTGATTTCCCAATTGTAATATTATTATTTGCTGTTTACTGTTGTATAGGTAAGACCCGAGCAAGAGATGCTGCCCTTAATGCTATCCAATCACCATTGCTTGATATTGGCATAGAAAGAGCCACTGGCATTGTGTGGAATATAACCGGTGGAACTGATTTAACTTTATTCGAGGTACTTGCTTTTTGTCGATAAGGCTTTGATTTTAATATTAATATATGTTTGGATCATTGTGCAAAAAAAAAATTCATATCACCGTATCGCAACCTTATTGTAATAAAAGTTTTTTAGTTTACTGCAAAATTGACCGCCAAATCCGCATTGACCGTCAACTCCGTTTGCGTCCTTTACCATTACCGTGACCGAAACTGTATATTATTTGCACTGTGGTTTGGATTTGTCAGACTTCAAAATGCTTCGTTTGTTTATCTTTCCATGTGAAAGGTCTACTCTGCTTACTCTTAAAATTTTGTGCTTATGTAATATCACTTTCTACCTATCTTCTTAAATTTAAACTGCTCATTGACCATTCTCCAAAGGATTTTTTTTTTTTTTTTTTTTTTGAATTTTAGAATATAGACTTAAATTGCCTTAACTCAGTTCTGCCATTTCCATATCTTTCTTTATTATTAGTATTTCACTAAAAGCAGTTTATGTTTCTCTTGAGAATAGTTTTACAATCTTTATACTTGTATATCTTAATCAGCCGTTTAGGCGTATTTACTAGCCTCGGCCTAGGTATCATCACCCTTTGAGGAGATGTAAACATTCATAATTTGGAGACGAAGACATTTTAAGGTTCTACTTGTTTCTTAGTCTAGAAAAGTGGTAGAACAGAACCTTAGCATTTTGCCTCACAAACAGCACTGAAATGTATTTTTTCTGAATCCTAGCCAGTTGCCAAATAGGCTCATAGCCACATTCAGCGGCCCTGAAAAGTCCGACTCCGTCCCAAATCACCATGAAACGTGAACTGAATCACTACTGTGTTAGTCCCCATTTCAGCGGACCTAATGTATCTCATACCCAATCGTTCCCGAGCCAATCTAAGTTGCATTTCTTGTTCTTGTTCCCGTCCCTCGTACCGACCGAATGTTGTTCCGGGCAACAATGCTGGAAAAAAAATCTGTGATGGATGGACGTTTTGTTCAGTAAATAGTCTATTGGTCAATCTGAAGTAAAATATTTCATGTTGTTTACTGTGTCTCGACATGAAATTTTTTATGGGGATTGATGTCCAATTTGTAATCTTTGACAGGTGAATGCTGCAGCAGAAGTTATATATGATCTAGTCGATCCAACGGCCAATCTGATATTTGGAGCAGTGATAGATCCGTCACTTAGTGGTCAGGTAAGTATGCAACAGATAGTGCATTATACAGGCTATTTAGCGCTCTCCATGAAATCTTACCTTAACGTGTGTGTTGCCTATATGGATTTATTAGCCACACTTGCTTTACCCTTGTACATACATACCGTTACTCCAACGCCACGATGGCGTCCACTTAGGAGGGGTTTTGGGGGCATGTACTATGTACTATTTACACAACCTTACCCTTGTTAGTGCTAACAGAGAGGTTGTTTCCAAATAAGTCGTTCACGCCATTTTAATATAGACCATTATAATTTAAAACCAAAGAACTACTCCGAGTACGTTGGAATTTCAGAGGTCAGAGTATGCTACTAAGCCTTGGGATTTGTTAGCGGAATTCTAAAGATCGTTGGATGTAAGAACCGAGTCTTTACTTGCAAGTCATATCTTAGTTGCCTGGTCTTATGACAGCCTGAGTCTGTTGATGGAGAATGTATGCTTCTGAAATCTGAAATACTCGGAATGTGCCTTATGAGTTCCGACCAAGTTTCACAATTTTGGGCTTACGTAATCATTTTTAATATTTCATGTTTTCTTCGTTATAGGTCAGTATAACTTTAATAGCAACTGGGTTCAAACGCCAGGAAGATGGTGAGAGCCGGCCTGTCCAGGTAATCCTCCCACCCTACACCCAAAGCTGATTTTTTATTATGGAAACAAAGTGTTCAGAAACCAGATAACGACATTCGATAATCGATCTGTCATGGTAGACCGTTAACCAAAATTTAATTTTTCTTTTCTTCGACGATGCCAGGCAACTCAGCAAGCACAAGGAGACGTTGGCTATGGTTTCAACCGACGGCCTTCGTTTAGTGAAAGTAGCTCAGTCGAAATCCCCGAGTTTTTAAGGAAGAAAGGGCGTTCACGTTATCCTAGAGCATGATTCATCTGTAAGCACCGAGAACCCTCTATTCAACCCGATATATAGTTTCCGTCTGCAGGTAAAATTATCACTCCGATATCTAGCTCGTACATAACAGCCTTTTACTTGTTTGAGATATAGGATCTTAAAATAAAAAGTAGCTTGCTTTACATTTCTCTTGTATACCATGAAATGTTCAAAACACTGCACTTGCTTTGAACTGTGATACAGAAAAAGCCATAATTTCTGCTTGAATTTTTGTTTTTCGGTTTTCCGATTAGCTTTATGAAGTTCGCTTTCGCTCTACTATCGACCATATTCATATTGCACGTTGAGTTTTTGTCCGAAGTTATAGTGTATTTAAATTTTCAACCTCCAAACTCATCCGGGACTAAGGTTTTGGCGTTGTTATGCCATCAGAGCCTCGTTCTGGTGCAATAACAAGGCCACATCGCATCGAATCGGCTGCATCGTGAAGGTTTTCGTTAAAAAAATAATAAATAAGATAAAAATATGTATAATCCCACGTATAAGTGTAAAAAAATCGCATTTTTGACCATTTTGGCCGATATTTGACATTAAGACACTTGTATCACTCCCCTCACCACATCACTATCTTCTTACCGCGATCACGACAATTATCGCATCTTTGCACTGTCTAGTATTGATTTATTTAAATTGTGTTAGCCCTTGCTTATTAGAAATGGTTAAATATTGAGATTTTTTCTTCTAATTTTATTGATTTCAGTTATTTTCATATTGGTTAATAAGTCAAATTTTAGTTTGTGGTTCGAAAAAATTAGAAATTTATATTATCCACATCATTTTCTATATTTATTTTCTATATTTATATATACTCAAAAATGTGACCCTTTTTATGTCAAAAAAGTAGTTGTAAATTAAATTTGTGATTGATTACTTATTTTGGTAGCTAACTTGTGGTTTAATTGAATCCATAGCTTTAGTGGATCTTCCCTACGATATTTTCTAGCTTTAATTTTTATGCGTCTACTCGTATTTCCTTTGAATTTATGCATAAATAATGCTTACTTATCGTATTCTTAATGCGAAAATTTTAAATTGATAAGATTATTTATTAAAATAAAGCACAAAATAAGAGTGAAATGAACTTATTTCTATTTCTACAACCCAGAGATCAGGATCGACACTGTTTATAATTACTAACTGCGAATAAAGGGTTGAACAAGGCAAAAAAGTCAAACAGGCTATTCCCACTTACTAAGTGCGAACAGAGAACCTGGTCAAATAGGGTCAACCCTTTGTTCGTAGTGACAACATGTTTGACTTTTTTGACCAGTTACTCTCTTTTCGCAGTTAGTAACTGCGAAAAGTGCCGAACCTGTGCTTTGGGGTTGTAGGCACTTATAAATGGAAATAAGTTCATTTCACTCTTATTTTGCGTTTTATTTTATAATTAATCTTATCTATTTCAAATTTCTCATAATGCATATTTACATATTTTTAAAAATATATAGGAAGCCGCCCCAATTAGAGATGATCACTCAAAGAGACCGTCTCTCTCACAAGAATTTGTGTTTACAATCATGTAAATTACAATATGGACGCAAAACTTGATATCAAACTGACCTAAAACACCTAACTCGATAACCCGAATAAATACTCGTACTTAAAATGCTCATTTTTTAAACCTAGACTCTATATAAACTTGTCTTATTCTATATTCTATAAGATTTGGTCTTAAATGAAAAGAGAATATTTAGGTTGACAATAGCCCAAATGTTTGGACATGAAAAAAAGTTCGTGGGAAATCATGAGCCAGTTAAGCAAATTTTTGAATTTTCTGCTCACAAAAAAACAAGTTAAATATATAAAAGGAAACCTAGGCACCATGAGGATATTTTTCAGCCCCAAAAATAATAAACATGTGGTGTAAGGCAAAGCAATAGAAAAAAAAATCCCGAGTTTTTTCGGTCGGTCTGTTAAATTTTTAACTTTTAACCTTATAGTTCTTATTCTATAACTTTTACGATTTTAGATCTAATTGGTGTAATATATGAGTTCATAAGTCGAATTTAAGTCTAACATAAACACAAATCAATCTGGACTATGTCTAAAATTGGTAATGACTTAGGTATAGATAAGGTCAAAGGGATCGTGGTTTATGAATCTAAATAAACGCTATGAAATATTTATAGATTTCTAGCAAACATCTACCCGGGAGAGTTTTTCAATGCGTGCATTTCTCTTCGCTCTCTCCTTAGACTTTAATATGTTAGGGATAATGAGTTGATGCTATGACTATGATTATGACATGGAGAGAGCACGGCATAGAGAAGAGAATATATTAGACCTTATACGGGATATTGGGTTGATGACTCTAACTCAGAGTGAAATAATACATAATTTAAAAGGAAGCTTCAGTGAAAAGTAGAAAAACTGTAAGATTTGTAAAGCAACTTTTTCTTTAATTTGTCATCTTATAACCCTAATCATTCAAATATATGAAATTATAACTAAAACCCCTTTTCCATTTTTCTAATCCTACCATGCAATGAATCATACATCTATCACCATATTTTCCCTATCCTTTGTTAAACTCAAATAAAAAGACGCAATTATTGGTAATGTTAGCGATTCTACTAGTAAGAGTAAACAAGTTTACCCTTATATCGTTATATACTTTAATTTGTCAAATATTTACAAATCTACATAACATTACTTTAGAAAATTGTATTTTTAAAGGCGATATTTTAATTTAGAATTACGAGTACATATTTATTTTGGGAATTACTTCAAACTTATGTCTAATCTCACTATTCTCTTGGTCCCTCATCTAGTCACCACTAGGCCTAAGAACATCAAATTCCAAATCACATTTATTCTAAAATGGAACCATGAAAAATTCTCAAGTTAAAAAGTTCCCAAAGTACCCTTAACAAAATCAAATCATGCCATCTCATTGGAAGAAAAGCCTTAGAAAATTCATTCCTTACTTGGAATACTTCCTCACATTCAAAATCAACATCAACCTCACAATCCCAACAAAAATCTAAATACTCCTTCTGTCTCTCTTATTTTGCAACACTTATTATAAACAGTCTTTTCGTATTATTTATTGGATTCTGACTTTTGACTTATTGGTTAAAATGTCTAATTTGGTAAATAACTTTTTAATTAGTTTTCAACAAAAATGAAAAACTGCTGTGATTGACTTTTGTCTTGTCGGTCTATTTTTTTTTTCTCTATTAAACATCCAAGAGGTTATACTTGTTTTTGTTAAATGTTTTTTAAACAACCGATTTATCGAGCTAGATTGAAAGTCAACACAAAAATCTAACACTTCAGATGTTTGAAGTAACTATCAGCCAACAATTACCAAACAGTCATTTGCCAAACACTCCTTATATCTTTTTCCAACACACTCTCCTTATATCCATTTTATTTTGCACCACATTTATTTTGATTTGTCTGACTGATTTTGCATTATCTTTTGACAATGGTCCCACTCATTTTCTTTTAATCATATTCACAAACTTATACTCTTTCGATCATTTTCCATCTTAATCACCCATTTCCATCCTTCACTTGCTTTTTTGTCTTATTCGACAGTCAAATTTTCTTTCCTCTAAATTTCACTCATTACACACCAAATACAAACTAAGAGGGACATAGCCACATAAGATTTTTATAATTTTTAGTTGAGTATAATTCTAGATATAAGCAACCCGACAAATGCATTGGACTGCGTAAAAGTATGTCTGGGTGCAAGTAAAAAAAAAACGGAGGAAGTACTTACTTCAAGCTAGAGGTGTTCAAAACAGACCCGATGACCCGATCGACACCCGACATTATAACTGAATTCGATTTGACCCGACTTAAAAATGAATCTACAATTATGTAAAAACCAATGCGAACACAAAACCCGATTTTAAACCGATCTGAAACACCTGACTCGAAATCAACCCGATTATCCGAATGAACACCTCTATTTCAAGCAAATTAAAAAAAACAAAAAATACCAAGCAATCCCCTCTTTATCTTGATGACTCTAAAATTAATTTCATTATTAGGGTTTATTTTCGAATTTGTATCATTTGGGTTCTTTTGATAGAAATAAACCACACAAAATAAAATCCCACAAATCCAAAACAAGACACGTAAATTTGTCACTTGCCATACAAAAAAAGAACAATACTTTGAAATGACGTGTTAATAAACACCCCCAACCATTCTTCTCCCTCCATAGCTTTTATTCATCCACACACCTTTCATTTCATTCTTCTCTTTCATTCTTCATCATAAAAATCACAAAAACCCACAAGTTTTCTCATTGAAAAACATCATTTTTCTTCATGGATTCCATCAAAGAAAAGGAACCCACAATGCAAATTCATGTTAAAACCCAAGAAATTCATCCAAACCCCACTTTGAATCAACATCAAACAAGTGGGTATGAAGCTTTTCATGTTAAAACCCTAGAAATTGATCCAAAACCCACTTTGAATCAACAAGGAACAAATGGGTATGAAGCTTTTCATGTTAAAACCCTAGAAATTCATCCAAAACCCACTTTGAATCAACAAAAACCAAATGGGTATGAAGTTTTTCAAGTTAAAACCCAAGAAATACACCCAAAACCCACTTTGAATCAACAAAAAACAAATGGGTATGAAGCTTTTCAAGTTAAAACCCAAGAAATTCATCCAAAACCCACTTTGAATCAACAAAAAACAAATGGGTATGAAGTTTTTCAAGTTAAAACCCAAGAAATTCATCCAAAACCCACTTTGAATCAAGAAAGAACAAATGGGTATGAAGTTTTACAAAGTGAAAATCATGATCATGATCATCAAAATCAACAACAAGAACAACCCATTGATAGTAAGATTGAAGAACCCATGAACACCATAGAAACCCATCAAAGTTTTGATGGTGGGAAAGAAGAAGAACAAAAAATGGAGATCAATGGAGGAATTTTAGGGCCAAGAGAAAGATTGAAGAGACATAGAACAGAAGTAGCAGGACAAGTATGGATTCCTGATATGTGGGGGCAAGAAGATTTTCTCAAGGATTGGATTGATTGCACTTCATTTGATTCTTCTTTGGTACCTCAAAACATCATGCTAGCTCGAGCTTCATTAATGGAGGAAGGAAGAAGATCAAGTTCAAATACTTTGAGAGTAGAAAATAGTTGTTAGATTATTGTTTTGTTCTTCATTTTCCCATTTTTTGGGAGCTCATTTGAGGTGTTAATATGAAGTTATTGTTTGAATTTGAAGAACAAGAAGCAAATCAAAGGGCTATTACTACAACAATTAACAATCTCTTTTGTAAAGGCTATAGAAAAATCGATCTGAACGACCGCTGAAAATGATTTATTGGTTTATAATGCCGACTTTAATCGTGCGAGTTGAGCTTTGATATTGTTATTGTTGTTTAATACGGGCTATGATTTAATTGCCCTACAAATTGAGATTATTTATGTTAATTATTGTTTCCATTTATGCATAAGTATATACTTAATAGAAGTATTTATTTATATGTTCTTCATTTGCTTGAGATTAAGATGTGACAAGATCTTTTATACCTTCAATGTTCTTATTGGGGTGTTTGGTACCTTTCATGCAAAAGGAATTTGATGTTGTAATTTGGTCAATGATGGTTGATTTTTTTCTTCTATTTTATTCAAGATTATGACTTGAATTTTGTGAATTAATTACAATTATATTTGGATTTTAAATTATTTTTTGTGGTGATAAGATGAATGATTTACTAAATGATGCAATAAGTTCATGTAACTATTGCTTGATAGTTGATGTAATATGGGCGAAGGTTGTAGGCTTTCTGATAGTTGTAGGAGCTACTCTCTTTGAAGATTTTTTAGAGCCGAGGGATTCTCTGACCGCACTCTTCTATATGAGTATGAGATGTCGTCTATCTTTCCTCCCCAGACCCTGACCTTAGTTTGTTTATCAACGGGATACACTGGTCACTGGGTATGATGATGATGAGCTATTCCTTGATAGTGATTAAGAGTTTTTAATTTTCGTACACTCCCATTTTCAATGGATTTTTTTGTTGCAAAGTTGTAGTAACTATTCATCAACTGATTTCGTTATGTAGCAACTATTTATCAATTGACCTTATTTTATATCTACTATTTTATATATAATGTAAAATATAAATAATGAGACTTGTGTTATTCGTTTTAATACATATTTTCACAATATTAACTATTTATAATTTTCAATCATATGTAATGTAAGATGTTAAGCATTAAATAATGCATTAAATAGCCTAAAAACAAAAATATAGCAACTAAAAAACGAAAGATAAATATATCAAATGAGTTGATGACTTGTGTGACCACAAGGTAATACTATTATTTATCTTTTTAAAATGCTTATAATGCTCGAGTCATTAATTACATTAATATAGGTACGTCTTATACTAAATAAAAAATAGTCAACTTAAAATTAATAAAAAAAACACAGATTTTGTATAAAACGGTCTTACGGTGAGATATATCTCATACTATGGTAAAATAGCCCGATCATAGAAATTTTAGCTTATGGAATTCTCGTTTTAAGGTCGTCTTATACAAGACAGATTGTCAAAAAACTAATTTTCATTTTTTTATTTAGGTTTGAAAAAAATTAAAATTAAAAATATAAAAAAAACGATATAAAATAATTAATAAAGTTTAATTCATTTTATGCTTCTCCTTTCTCACTAAGAAACTTCAGAAAGAGCCAGCCTATCTTACTACGAAGAGGAGGAAGAAAGGAACCAAATTACATTTTCATCTTTTTTGATTTCTTTTTTCTCCTCTTTTCTCATCATAATTTCCCCCTTTTTATACACAAATTTTGATCTGTTCATATATTTCAATCAATCGATCAATTGGTACCTTGATCAATCGCTTGATTTTGTCAAGTTTTTATACGATCACAATTCGTGGAGATGTCATACGCTTATCTTTTCAAATACATCATTATTGGAGATACCGGTAATTGTTTCTTATTTCGCTTCATCATTTTGTGTATTTTTGTTTAAGAATTGTTTTGAGTAATCAAGCTATGGTGTTTTGATTGTTGAAGGGAAATGTCTCGATTTTTAGGGGTTTGATTCAGTTTGTTGAATCAAATTTGGGTTTAGGTTTTTCCACGTGAACTGCATGACTCGATTAATTGTTAATTGTTTTTGATTAGTTTAAACAGTAAATCAAGGGGATCTTGAATTACTTGGTTATTTTTTTACCATTGCGAAATTAGTGAAGGGTTATGGTGCGATTCGACGTTGGCTAACATTCGGTTAATACTCATGCTCAGAAATTGTATGGCTGGATCAGCTGGTTTCCTAATATAGTTGGGCATGGCCGTTCCATACAACTTTAGGGAAGAAGTATAAAAAAATTGTGCATTTACTAAGAATGATTTTATGCTGAATGTTGAAAAGTATGTTGTTGAGGATACTTTGTTTAATGAGTAATTGAGCGTTGATGTGGGTGATTGAATTGGTCTTTTTTGTGATGTAGTGAGAATGAGGTGTGGAAGTGTGCTGAATTTGATGTGATGTTGATTCAAGGATTAGAGTGGCATCCTCTAAAAGTAGAGGGATTTCTTTGTTTAGAAAAGGGTAAAAAGGGAAGGTAGAGGTCAGGAGGGGTTCTAATTGAGGTGTTTTTTTAGGGTCCCTGTAATATGGTGGTGAGTGGGTGGTTTGGTTTGACATGTAGAGTTAGGAGTTCAACAGAAAGTTTTAGTTGGTACCCATCTCTCCTCTGTATGTGATTGTTAAATGGATGCTATGATGCTGCATTTGCTTTTTTTGTTCCCAGCCTCATGTTCCAGTGATTGCTATGGATACTAGTTGATTGCTTGTTGAAACGTTATGCAATAGGATTGTTTCTAAATTTATCTCATAATGACCATTTTGGTCATAGTTTGTTCTTGCTGGGGTGTATGCCTAGATTTTTTTAGGGGTGTATGGCTAAATAGTTCTTCCAATTTTTATTGTTGGGTGGCAGCCCGTTCCTGCCCATCCGTCCGTTGTTCTTGCTGCTAATGGATATAAATACATAATTATGTTGCTCTCATGCAATAGAAAAAGGACGGCAAAATTATGTAATTTGGCTATGATCGAGATTTGTGACTAAATTTTTGTTTTATTATTTGAGCGAACAATGGAGATTAGTTTTGTATCTTAAGTTCATGATGCATGAGTCTCCCATATATGTCTTGCGCCTTGGATTTGAGTAGTTTTAGTTTCCTTGATGAATGCAGACTTTACTTTGTCAACAAATCATTATCTGCTTAAATTTTTTTAAAGAAGAATTTAGCTGGCTGTGATTTGTGAAGTTGCCCAATTCATTAACTTTTATGCATCTTGAGAGCAAATCTGCCCTAGCATGTCCATCAAAAATCTGTCTTATTTGGGAAAACACCTTCAACTAATGCTGAAAAAAAAATACATTTGGAGTTTGGCATTACAGTTGAGATTGAAGAAGCTTGATTTCACAGTTTATTTGGATTCGAGGATGCAGAGGAAAGGAAAGAAAAGTCAATGGGTTAGGTTTTGTTCATTTAGATTACAAATACAGACGGAGGGGATTGGAGGCATGATTTATATTTTTGTAAGAAACTAATTCCTCCAACAACGGAGATAATTAGATGGAAAGCTCATCACTCCCCTACACTCCATTTCCCTTCCTCTCCCTTTGTTTTCATTCATCTGGTGTTCTCCAAATAAGTTGCTAAAATGTATATTTGGGTCTGGTTAGAAGGCTTCTGATAAGAAAAAAAAGTTAAAAACTCCTAACTACGTAGGATAACATATCTATTTGGTCTACTCTTATCTCAAGCCTAAACTTAGATTGTGAGTAAATTTCTGGTGCAGTTGTCTGATGAATTTTGGATTACTATACAGTTGAGAAAGTTTGATTGTAATCATCAGGGCTTTTGGACTTAGATAGAGATTTGTGAAAACTTAGAGGATGGAATACTTTATGTTTACTCAAAGGAATTAGAGTTTCTCTTATTTGTCAATAAATAAACATTTTGTATATGAATTTTTATTCTTTAATGTAAAATTTTCAACCATAATTAGTTATTCTTTTTAATTTTTTGTTTTTCATATTAGTTTTTAGAGGGAACTTAAAATATTTAGTATAATCAAATTTTATTCCACAGGAGTGGGGAAATCATGTCTTCTTCTGCAGTTTACGGACAAAAGGTTTCAGCCTGTGCATGACTTGACCATTGGTGTTGAATTTGGGGCTAGAATGATTACGATTGATAACAAACCCATTAAGTTGCAAATTTGGGACACGGTTGGTATTTGTTAAGTTCTTCAAATAGTGGGTTATGTTCATTTACATGATTCTTTAGCAGTTTGTCTTCTCCTTTAGGCTGGTCAAGAATCGTTTAGATCTATCACACGGTCCTACTACCGAGGAGCTGCAGGTGCACTTCTGGTCTATGATATTACCAGGTAACAGTGCAGCTAAGACTACCTTAGTCCTTATTATGTTATCCTGATTTTCACAGCATGCTTTACTATTACTCTGGTCATTTATGATCCCCACTCCTTAATTCAGATAAGGTCATCAAAGTTCTCTGATATGAATGTTTAGCTATGAAGGATAACATGTGAAAAGTTAAAGGGTTGTAATATTAGCTCAAAAGAGTTGCATGTAGTGATAAAGTGGACATGTATTGCTTGGATCAGTATAGACTATAAAGGTTGAAAGAAGTTAGTTTCGTGACTTGCGTCTTGCGTGTATGATTTATTTTGGAGGTGGGTTATGGTTGGTTCTGTATATGGTGTAGAATTATTAGGGGGTGACAGTCGAAATACGGGGTTCTTTTCTTCACTAGTTTTTTCATATGGGGACACATCTGTAGCCTGCAAGTCATAATGTCTAAATCTTGCTGGTGTTTTATGCAGGAGGGAGACTTTTAATCATCTTGCAAGTTGGCTGGAGGATGCAAGGCAACATGCTAATGCAAACATGACAATCATGCTTATTGGTAACAAATCTGACCTTGCACATAGGAGGGCAGTAAGCACGGAGGAAGGCGAGCAGTTTGCCAAGGAACATGGATTAATATTTCTGGAGTGTTCTGCTAAGACAGCTCAAAACGTCGAGGAGGTATGAAATGCCTCCCTCCTTAACATTGCACCTTATTTTGATCATGAATCATGTGAATTTTATCTCTCAAAGCCGTTCATGTTTTAATAATCTACCATCTGAACATGTTTTTTTGAAGGCATTCATAAAAACTGCTGCTACAATCTACAAGAAGATCCAGGATGGTGTTTTTGATGTATCAAATGAGGTTAGCTTATTCTTTTACTCTCCTTTCTAAAACAGCTTAGGTACAAATCACTTGATGGCATTGGAATGATGTTTCATATCTTTCTAGTGTATTTTACATTATAAATTTATAATCTCATGATTCTCGTTAAATGTCAGTTTTATTTACCGCTTTTCGGTTTGTATTACTCATTAGTACCTGAGTACTTGAGCTTTTTTTTTTTGTATGTGTAGTCTTATGGCATCAAAGTTGGATATGGAGGCATACAAGGGAATGCCGGTGGTAGAGACGCCTCGACTTCTCAAAGTGGAGCATGTTGTGGTTGAATATGATGATGTACGAATTCAATTCATTATCCATACCCGTCTCTTCTTCAGTTTGATACTTTGATCGTTAAGTGGTTTAGGATGTCAAATCCATAAAACGCCTTCGAATCGTGCACATATTTTCTTTTCACCATCTTTGTCAAACGTAAACATACGGAATTAATCATGGAACTCTAAATATGTTGGTTTGTTATTTTCTTAAATGTCTCCCCTTTTGTGATATGATTTGTTTAGTTGTGTGAAATCTATTGCCTAGTGTTGTTTGCTAGCATTACGGAATTATCTATAATCTATCAACGGTTGCAGTCGATGTATTCACGAGAAGGAAGAGAATAGATGTCGGGGGAGAACGATGTGAATCTGTTCGACTAGAGCTTGAATCGAATTTGTTAATCTTCGATGAGAGTTTAGCTCCACAATGTCATTGAGCTCTTCCTTTACGGTTTTGTGCTTTTGGCTGAGAGTTCGATATTTTAATTACTTTTTACCTCGTTTTTCCTTTGCATTTGTGAAAAAATATTTTCGGATTCTCCGTTAAGATCTGTCACATTATTTAAGTTCGATTGAATTGCTTTTTGAGCTTGGATTTTTATTTTTTGATTTAAATTTGACCTTTTTAATTTCAGATTTGTTTTGAACTGAATTAAATTTCAATTAGTTTCGAATTAAAACACCGGTAAAACAAAAAATATAAAATATAAAAGTTTAAAACATAAAAGTTTAAACATTAAATGCTAAACATAAAATATAAAATATAAAACATTAAATATCAAACATTAAATACAAAACATAAAACGTAAAATATGAAACATTAACTATTAAATATAAAAAAATAAAACATAAATATAATACTAAACATAAATTATTATAACATTATACATTAAACAATAAACATTAAACATAAAATTCTAAAAAAAAATATAAAACATAAAATGTACAATATAAATGTCTACTTACTTAATTTTTTATTTTTTTTTTTGAGCAACTACATACATAATTTTTAATGACTAGTTATGGTATCTGTGATTGTCTACTTACAATATCTTTAATATCTCCTTACATCATCTTTAATACCTATTTACCGTATTATTAATGCCTATTTACAATATTCATAATACGTACTTATATTATTCCTAAATGCATCTTTAATACCTACTTACATTATCTTTATTACCTACCTATCATATATATAATGCTTGCTTAGAATATCTTAAATGCTTAATTATACTACTCTCAGTTTCTTTTTGTTCTTCCCATTTATTTTTTGCACAATTTTCAATGCAAATTTTAAACGTTAATATCTCTAAATATACATAATAAAAAATTATAAAAAATACATAATAAAAAATACATTAGGACAAATTTAATGAGGCCTCACATGAGTCTATTTTGTCTTCTAAATATGCGTCAAAAACACAATTATAGAAGTCTTCACGAGAATTTGTGCTAATTTTTTTATTAAAATAAAGTTCATTGTTTATTTTTATTTTTATTAAAAAACAAGTACGGCCCTAATTAGATTGAAGCATTCGGTCTCCTCCATTCTCAAAATTCTAATCTCCATAATTTCTGTAACCTAATTTGATTGAAGAGAGAAAAAAGAATCGCCATGGATGCAGCAGCAAGAAGATCTGGCGGAGGACTATGGGAAGGCCTTTACCGTGTTGTTATGCGCCGCAACTCCATCTATGTCACCTTCGTCATCGCCGGTGCTTTCGTCGGTGAACGGGTACGCTTTTTTTTTTCCAATCAGTATTTCTCCTTTTGATTTTTTGATATAATTTCATTATTATTTGATTAGAGATTTACTGTTCTTCAATGTTTTAATCATAACCATTTTTCGTAATTCAAATCATTGGGGTTTTCCAACATAGCATGGGATTTCGTTAACTTGATATACAGATGATTATAACGATTTATGATAATTTTTACTGGGATTAGAAGATACTCCAATTGTAAAATGATAGAAATTGTGACAATTGAACTGTTCACCCGAGTTGGTGTTTTCTTTGATGCACCCACGTACCCGGCAAGTTATTGATGAATACGCTGTACCAAGTTTATACATAACTTTTTAGTTCATTGTATCGGTTCTTAGATCATCCAAAAAATACCTTTTTGGAATCTCAATGGATTCTCTTGTCCTCTTTTTTTGATCTATATCCATATGCAGAAAATGGGATTTGATTCTACCTTGGTTAAGTTTCCATGTCAAAACAAGGGAAATTTTACATTTGAGTGTTATGGGCATTGAGTGATATTAAGTTAACAAGTTTATAACCGAACCAGACAAAGTCCCAACTGTCTAAAACAAAACCTTTTACAGGGAAAAAAATTATCATAGAAGAGAATATCAAATTAGAAAATGGGAATGCCTGTAAAAGTCATAGAGGAAGGGAAGGAGCTGAAAGGGAATTTTTTTTGTCTATAAGCCAAAAGGAAAATTGTTTCAACCTTTAGGAGATTATTTACATCCATACAGACCAAAGCAAAGGAAAAGGGTTTCACAAGAATACCCATTTGTTGACCTGATAACCTCATGGTGTATTCTCCCCAAGTATCATTTTTGATGATTATTTGATTGAAAAAATTTATGATAGTAGCTTCATGGCATTGCAGGTAGTGGATTATGGAGTTCATAGGCTGTGGGAGTACAACAACCAAGGGGTAAGTTCATCTCTCACCACAGACTTCACGCTGTCCTTGATTTTCGTGTTGTTAGTACTAATTTAGCTTGTTTATGTATGCTTAGCGTTGATGCTTAAAGAATTATATTAGTTTTTTCTTTAAGGACGGAAAATAATATAATGAATATACTTAACGGGTTTTCTTAAATTGTTCTTGAATTTTCGTTATATTTTGGTCTCTAAATTTTTTGCTACCTTGTTAGATGGGGAAGGTTGGAAATGAAAACATTAGCCTAAAGTATTGACGGTCCGTTTGGTTAGTGGTACTAAATGGTGGTAATGGGAATGAATTATAGTGTAAAATTCTGTCATGGATGGCTGAGAAGGGGTATTATAGGAATTAAGTAATAAATAATATGGAGTAATTAGTTAAGTGGGAGAATATTATGTGGGCATAATTAGTATAAATAGAGGGGAAGGGAGGGGAATTAGGAATCATCCAAGTATTAGAATTAAGAGGAGTATTATACTCATTGGGAGAGAACAAGCCTCTCGAAAGCTTGTAATTCTATCTTTTGTAATTGTTCGTTTATTACATTCAATCTTCCATATACATATCCATTTTACATTCAAATTATTACATTCTCTTTACATTTTCTGTTTAATCTTTAGCAATTACATCCATGGCATATCCAGTCCATAACAATTGGTATCAGAGCCGTTCGATTCGTTTTGCTCGAAGATACGCCGAAGACCGTGATATCCAGAATCTACATTCTGATGGTGTTCGTGAGTTCAAGAACAGCAGCATTCGAGGTTCCCTTACAGCTGAAACACATCAAGACCTCCAAACTGGTTTAAACAGAATAGTGATTCAACTGGAGGAGATGATTGCAAAAATTGACAAAAACACAGCACAACATGTTGTGCATAAGGAGGAGATTTCCAGACAGCACACCGCAGAACAGATTCAAAAACGGCATTTCGAGAGTAAGAGAAAATCAGATGCTCGTTTCGACGCTATACTCAAAAGAATCTCTGAGAAAGCTTCAAAGATAGTTCATCATGAAAAGGAAGCTGTAGATCTTGATGACTGTGATGAAGTCGAGGAGCAGGAAGAAGCATGTACGGATTCTGCAGAAACAGAGGTTGACGAAGTGGAGACGACAGAGCAGGAAGAGTGTGATGCTGCGACTGTTTTTTCGGTTGCAGATGCAGATTTAGGGTTTGTGAAAGAGCAAAACAACGAGAAGGAAGAAGAGCGTGAGGATTCGACTGAAATTGAGGGTGCAGGATGTGAAATGGTAGAGCAGACTGTTGCAACCGACATTTTAGTGAACCTTGAAGGAAGCGACAACAAACTCTCGGTCACTGGACTAGTTGTAGATACAGTGGACAATTTGGTGAATATTGAAGGAGGAGAAAACAAAAGCTCGGTTGGAAAATGGCAGCGGATGACAACATGTTGGAAGAAGAAACACAAAAGGAAAGAAAGAATGAGGAGACGCACGAATAGGTCGAAGAATTTACCGATTCGTTTTCCGGTGGGGAACCATGATGGTAAGGCTGTGCCGGCAAAGTTGCAGAGGCGACGGAGGAGGAAACGTCGACATCGTTGGGAGGAGGATTGGGCGTCCATGTATGGCGAAGGGTTAGGGTTTCAAACTGTGTTTTCTGGAAATAGGGATCTTAGAGTAATTGGTGTAAGAAATTGTGACGGCAAAGTTGGAGACAGTGGCGGCGACCGGAGAAGGCGACGGGAAATGAGGTGTTGGAAGTGGCGGTATGGTGATGAGCAGTTTCGTGGTTATGGAGTAGAAATTAGGAGGAGTGTTGAGGGAATGAGTAGTAAGACAACTTTAGTGGCAGTAACTTTTAATAAAGAAGGTAAGGGTAAAGAGGGCAATAGAGAAAATTGTGGGAGGTTCAAAAAAGTGACCCACTCACTCATGCTTTTTACTGACACACGCAAAGCTTCACATCTTCTTTTAATTTTTTCTATGACCACATATTCTACCCTGACATATCAGATCAAGCTACCATTCTTATTTAAAATTGACAACCAATTCAATTTTTACCCACCTTGAGGACAAGGTGGATTTTTTAGGGGCCGGTATGTCATGGATGGCTGAGAAGGGGTATTATAGGAATTAAGTAATAAATAATATGGAGTAATTAGTTAAGTGGGAGAATATTATGTGGGCATAATTAGTATAAATAGAGGGGAAGGGAGGGGAATTAGGAATCATCCAAGTATTAGAATTAAGAGGAGTATTATACTCATTGGGAGAGAACAAGCCTCTCGAAAGCTTGTAATTCTATCTTTTGTAATTGTTCGTTTATTACATTCAATCTTCCATATACATATCCATTTTACATTCAAATTATTACATTCTCTTTACATTTTCTGTTTAATCTTTAGCAATTACATCCATGGCATATCCAGTCCATAACAAATTCCATCAAAACTTTCATTTCATTCTCATGGTAATGAAACTTTGATCACAAAAAAAAATTTTTGTTCACAAATTTCCATTACCATCCAATACCATCTCTCCCATTGGTAATGCATTGGAATGAATTTTATGAACAAAATGAGATGATTGGAAGTTGTCATACATGGCAATCAAGGTAGCCAAGAGATTTTTCAACCCAAATTACACTAAATTTTCATTCCCATTACCATGATTTATTACCATCTACCAAACGGGCCGTGAGGATTCTAGATTTTTTTCATCATATGTGTATTCAAGTTTGATAAATATGAAAGACATGGCTCAGTTTGGAAGACATAGCTCAGTTGTTCTACCCGATTTTTACCTCATGATTTGCTAATTGATGAGTTTTTGAGATAGGCCACGTGAACCTGTGATGAGCTAGTAAAATTAACTGAGTGTGTTCCGAATCACAAATTATGTTATTGGCTATTGCCATAGTGAGAAGAGTCGACTAAGGATTACTACTAAAGATAGAAAGCATGAACATTATTTGGCGTCAAGAATATCTTGCTTTGGAGCTGGTTTCTCGGTATTTCTCTATGGATTAGTTGACTAGCGGGGAGATGGATGGTCATGACGTTTTTCGAAAGGAGTGGCTAATTATATTTGAACTTGATCCTTGTTTGGGACTCGATTTATTTGGGAACTTTTGAAACCTATTGGTAGCAAACCTTCAATCTTTGTAGGACAACTTGCAGCATAGAATTCTGCGGGATTAGTACCCGTAATTGTCTGTAGTCTTAGACTCGATCTGTCCAATTTTCCTTTGGTTTTAGATTTTCTCTCCCTTGGATTTTGCGTGGTCTTCTTGTAGCGTTTTAACATATTTTAATTGTCATGCAGAAACGATACGAAGACATCCCTGTGCTTGGACAAAGACAATCAGAAGAATAACTCCTGTTTTCATTCTCTGACGGGTTAAATCATGCGGAAGTTTGTTGCATTTTGAATTTAGAATGGGATATTGAAGCCAATTGGGCATATTCATTTTTTTAATAACGAATGCTGTTTCGTTTTTGTATTTGACAATCTGAAGCTTGTTAACGGCTCAGATCGCAATCTTATATAACCGGAAACTCGGAATATATCCTTGCTGTTGCATTCAATCATTTTCGATGTAATGCTAGACCAAAATCTGTGTTCAATGTATGATTGATCTGTTTGAGCTTCTTTTGTCTTTCGTCTACGTATAAGCGAACAAATGCACTTGTTTGCAGGTAGCAAACAAATGCTAGACCGATATCATCGTTGGCGACTTCCTTCAACCAGGCAAAAACATGCATCAACTACTTCATTCTTTTCCTTCCGTTTACACGACAATTAAACTCAAATCATTCGTCTGATAACAGAAATCAATTTCAGAATCAAAACTTAAAACATTATATCTGTTTCTTTATATATCATGAAGCAATTCAGACTAGCACATCCCATTCATTGCATATTCATTCCACATTAACACTTCATGTCATCTACATTCCTAAAACACCAATGGAGCTTCATCCGACATTTATCAAAGATCGTCCGAGTAATAGATACTTCAACCTCGGAAATAAGGTAATAAACTCCCATCTACAGGTGTCGATCTCAAAGTTCAAACATAATATTGGAATTTGTTCAAAATGATTATATAAAATACATCGTTGAATGAACAACTTATTTCAGACATTGTACAAACAATACAAATTACAAGTTCGTCTTTATGAATGGCATTGCGGTTATTTCAACATAAATACAAGAGAATAACATTCGTAACCAACATCTTCAACGTGATATCCATAAATATGGTTAACCTAGCCAAAAGAATGTGTGAATCTGCCATTACTGAATGTATATATGAAGTATTCTTACTCAAAATTGGACTACTGCTTCACCATGAAAGAACTTTTACAACTGCAACCACCCACAGCGCTCGGATTTTCTACAACCTGCATATCAAACTTACACTTTAAGCAATCAAAAACTTCATAACAGCCCAAGAGTTGAATACTGTATCTCACTTAATTCAACTTTAACCATCAAATAAAATGAGTTGCTTTTGGCATGCATGTTAAAGGTGAAGAGTCCATGTATCAACGTGGATAATGAATGGAAGAAGTTTGAGTAAGAATTTCAACAACGTATAGCAAATTTTGCAGCTACGAGAAGCAAAAACGGAAGAAATATGTTCTTTCAAACTTGATCATAGGCCAAAAACAAACAAACTCACAATGGGCCCACAATTTACGATGTTTAGAGAGTCTCAACTCAATGACTACAACCTTACCCCAAACAAGCCTTTGTTATCATAGGTACGGCTTGGATTAAGGTAAGCCAGAAAATGATCAGAAGAGTTGATGTCCAAAACATTGCAAGCATTAACAAATGGCATGAACCAATTTCTATAAATCATAAGGTTTTTTTTGAATGATCATAGGTTGATTTCCACGAAAATTGTATTATATAGCAGCACCACATACCTGAAAAGCTGAACGAATAAGCTCCTCAACATAATCAACACTCGCACCCTTTACAAAGTCGTAAGAAATTTTATCAACTACCAATTTGACGCCATCTTTTTCGAAGACTCTGTAATATCAAATTTGCAGTTGATACCATCAATATTTAGTACAATAAAAGGTAAAATACATGAGATACATCATAAAGCTAACTACAGAACAAATCATCTAAGAAACAAATTCTATGTTTGAGAGATTGAATAAAGAAGAAACATTTCATGAAAAAAGAAAACTATATTTTACTACCTGTCATCATTGTTTTTCTTATCGTCTAGTGCAAATGCATATTGAAATCCAGAACATCCTCCAGCTTCTACACTCAAGCGAAGCATCTTATTTCCATTCTCAGTAGCTTGCAGTTCTTTCATCCTCTGCAAAGAATCATCCTTAAATTCATTCAATATGCCCATGCAAATCATACAATATTTCTCAAATGACATACTAAAACAGTTGTTTATATAGTCTCAGGACACAAACAATCCAATAGCACTGTGCAGTATGATCAATGATGAGTAGAATAATATGGTTCCCAAATGACATACTATAACAGCTGTTTATATCATCTCAGGATACAAACAATCCAATAGCACTGTGCAGTATAATCAATGATGACTAGAATAATATGCTTCCCCCTCACCACACCTTCCCCCAAAAGAAAAGAGATCGCTGCAGTAGGAATCTTTTAATTCAGTTTGTAGCATCCAGGGAAACTGGTCATAAGAGAGTTCAAGTTTTCCAATGGCACAAATTGCTGGAATTTGGACCAATGAATATGATAATTTGTAAACTAGACTACTACAGGCGCCAGACTGGAAAAACGAATCTTTAGAAAGTCCCTATTTTCCTGCTAGTTACATGCTCACAACTCACAAGTGAGAAGATACGACGTCCCCTCCCTAATAAAATGCAAAACAGATATATCCCCATATATGTGCTAAATAGAAGACCTCCTTAGATTAAGTATCCAAGTGGCAAGCAGAGCAACAGGACATTTTTTAATATAATGCCACCTTTCTCGTCATCCAAAGATAATATAGTTGGCTTTGGTGTCCATAGCCAACCATTTTATGACGAGTAATCCCAACAGGCGAAAAGTGCATAGAATTGTTCACCTCAACATGCTTAAATTCAAGACAACTAATCATCCCATTCAGGTGACTGCTTATCTACTTCATCTAACAGCAATATATATGCTTCTTTCTTTCACTTATCTAACTATCTAACGAAATAGAATCCTGTTAGTGATGTCCAAAATAATAATTTCTTTATGAAACACTGTTCAATACTACTAGGAAACCTAAAACGAGATGGGTGAAACCTGTGCAGGTTAAGACCAATGTCTAGACTGTACACAAATAAAAATTTTCAAGAGTTAGGAGCACAAAGAATGTGAAGCACACAAAAATACTCATACAAAGTCTCTTTAAGAGTTATATAATCATCCTAAAGAAAATGACTAATCATCAACCATTTTTAGTTAGCTATCAATAAAGATCCAAACGTCAAGCACCTCAAAAGACATAGTCCACATTCCACAAGCAAGCCCAAGATTAGCACTAATAGAAGATGAAGCAAATTTGCCCAAAATAAATTGACTTCATGCCATTTTTCTATTTGAAAGCTAACTGATTGTCCATTATGGTATTATACAATATACACTCAAACTGCCTCACTATATCTTCCCATATAAAAACATACATTTAAAAGCAAAAACGATGCCTCATCCTTTTTCATGCTTTCCCATCCACCAAGATGACTATTATATACAAATTAAAAGGTCCCATATCCAAATAATCATTCTACAGTTTTACAAATTTCAGAACCCTAGCTAATGTGCACCATAGCATCATCAATGGATAAATAATCACATTTAGCATGTAAAATGGATCAAATAGAAATACACACCCTTGAATAAAGAAATAAATGCCTGTATTACTTCACTATTCATAACAAACACTAGAAAAACCCAACTTAATTGATATCATAACAAACACCAAATTACTAAAAATGGTTACAAAAATCCAAAGCTAAAAACCATTGGCATCCGGCACCACATCAATAACAGCACAAAAAAATGATAATAACTTCACATGAAAATCAAGAGAAAGAGGAAAAATTAAATAATTTGAAGGCATGCCCAATTATTACAAACTACTCCAAATTCATTGGCTTGAAGGACAAAATTAAGCAATGAAAAAATTGACGAGGTGCAGCAATTAGAATTAATTAAAAGAAAACGGGGGGAGAGAGAGAGAGTACCCGAACACAAGAGTCAGTGATATGTATGTTATCGGAGGACGAAGAAGAAGGTGAAGGAGAAGAATCTGAAATAATAGCGGCAGATGCAGAAGATGAAGAAGAAAAGTAATGAAAAGTAGATAAATTCAAGAGCTTTTGGTTATGGCGGATTCGAAGAGCGAAATTGGAAGAAATTCGAGAAATTAACGATCTTGTTCCCATTGCTTCACAGTTTTCCTCAGAGATGGGACGATTAAGCTGATTTTGGTTGAAGTTTATTTGTCAAGTGTATAATTAGATACGCAAAAAAAAAAAAAAAAAAAAAAGAAGGAGAAAAAAAAAGGAAAAAAAAAGTATATTCTTACTTGGTCAATTAGACATGGACACATACCGAGTCGAGATACGAGCGGTACAGACACAACCTATATAACTAGTCATTTTACAATCAAGTATAATCCGTTTAATATAAAGACATGTTTCAGTTTAACACGTATGCTTATGTCGTATTATGAATCATTGTTTGAAGATGGTTGAAACTGCATGATACATCAAGCATGTTGCTCGGTTCGGCACGTGCCACATGCTGAGCCTCAACATGTTACAAATTTAATTTTAAAAAAAAGTTAATGAATTCTAAAAACTTAGATATGCTTAAATAAGGTCGTAAATAAAATTTTTTTAAAAACTTTCAAAATAACTCTAAGATTAAATGGGTTACAATTTTTTTTCATTTTGGGTAAATCTCAAGGCATATGAATCTTGAAACATATATTGTATAGCATAGTCCTTTTAATTTTTGTTAAATTTTCAATTTCGGAATTATAAATACTCGATATTTCTATAGTTGTTGATTGAATTGTAGATGAAAGCTAACACGCATCATTTGCCTTCTTTTGTGTCGACAAGTGCAACTTCTTAGGGCAGGCTCAAGAGTTTGAATGTACGCATTTGCCTTTGCAATAATATTTTTGACTAATAATTAAAAACAAACATTATCTGCAACTTTACTTAAAATATGTTTATGTTGACAAACAATAAAATTGATATCAAAAAGTGTATCCATAACAGGATTTGACATTGCTAGAAAATCCCCAAAAGAATGAAAATCTAAAAATATGTAGTTTAGATAAAATTATAAGTTAAAACGAGTAAATATAATGAGTTTGCCGGAAGGCACAAAATGAATACCCGAAAGCCCATACACTTCTACATTCTCTTTTAATTTACAGGACCGCAACTTCTTATTTGGCAAACCACGTCAACAAGGGTTGATTCAACGGAAATGTCTCGAACATCACGTTCAACTCCCCAGCACTGAACTTTGCCTTTTGTATCGTAAACCGTATTATACAGACTTGCCATGTCGAAATGTGTCGAAATGTACAAAGACAACCCATGTATTTGGGATTCGGTCCTAACCAATCTCAACAAGTAGTGAACTACAAGTGATACTATAACATTGCCCAACACCTCCGGCTAGGAAAATAAGGAATTTACAAAAGGTAAAAATTGCGTCTCAATCTGACCTCTCAAGTTCTTCGAATCTCCTCTCCCATTCACGGGCTTCATAGTCTTGCTCGTCTAGATCCTTTTCTGTGCTGTATACGATCCTCTCCTTACCAATAACTGTTCTCTGTGCCATGTCCCTAGCACTCAAAAGCTGAACAACATTTTCAAGTTAGCTTTTCGCGCTGTTCGTTAAGACATGGTACATTATAGTGGGCCATGAACAACTAGTGAAATGCTAAAGCATGCAAGAGGGAAATCGGAGTATTAGAGAACCAATTCAAATACAATAAACCAAAAAACAACAAATACTACAAAATCATAAAGTCGCAGAAATAAAGGAGAGGGAAGAGAAATGGAGGGATGATGCTTCCTTCATTTGGATAACAATCGGGGAGGAGAGGGGAATGAAGGGTAGAAAATTGGGGATCCTTTGCATTTCAATGAAAATCAAATCACTTCAAAGATGGAGAGAGTTGGGTGATATTCAGAAGTAAAACTCGTCATTCTTCCCTCTCCTCCCGTCCCTCAAGCTCTTGAATGTTGTCTTTCGCCTCCTGGTCCAGAAGTCGATCAATCAATTACTAACGAAACCCACTTGGGTCTTGATCTAAAGACCATCAAATTCCAAAATTAATGGTCCGCATCAGGACAGAGGTTCCCCAAGGTAGCAACCAAACCACACCACCTCACTTCAACCTATCCCCTCCCTCTATAAATGCGTAAGTCACAATTCTAGTTCAAGCAACATACTTTATCGTTTCTTGGGTCAGAGTTATAACTCGGTGGGTCTTTGTACTTTTAGCAGCAATAGATTCTTGCAAGCTTTCAGATGGAAAGGCGTCTTTTCTCCAGTTTGCCAAAACTGACTCATTTGCTGAAACTTGATGTATATAAGAGCACAATAGAGCTTAAAGCTCTGGAGAGATAAGTGGCCCGGTTATGACAGTAGTCTAGTACTCACGGGCTCATGGCTTAGGACAACAATAAAACTTACTAAGAAAAATCAAGATGTTGACACCTCCATCATGGGCATCATCATCTGGAAATCAAAAGCTCCACTTCTGAATCAGGAGATATCCCTTGCCCGTTTTACCTTTTGAATTTGATATGAAGCCATTTAAATCTCAGATAATCCTAGTCCATTTCTTGCTTTTTCTACCTGGAAGTAAAGCCTCTCAATTATCCCCATGGTCTATTGCCTATTGCAGCGGGATCTCATCCGACTAAATACAGTTCCTAAGGATAAGTGGCAGCTTTATTTGTTAGTCCGCTCCTCTGAAAATTAGGAAACCTTAAAATAATCAACAATTTTACCATGCCAACTACTTTCCAGCTATCATAGTCATCCCGTTCCGTAAATCCTAACGAAAAAGCAAGCTAAGCTATAAGAACTTCTCACCTCTCAAAAAGATAATTAAACAGAGATGTGCGGGCTTCCAGATTAGGATGTCGAGGAAAAAAAAGACCAAGCCGTTCACACAGGCATGGCATGGCATCACGTGAGATAACTACGTAATAGTACAAAAAAGTGTGAACTTCCATGTTTATTGACAGATTCAGAAAAGCCATCAAAGTGTATCTCTATTTAAGATAATGACGTAGCTCATGCAATGAATGAGGCTTCAGGAAAGTGAAACCTTGTCTTACCCCGATCTTGAAGTGGATTATTAAATGACATAGCACATGCAATGACAAACTAACCTTGCGCCTTAGTGAAAAATCAGGTGATTCAAGTGCCTGAGCTCGTAGTTTTCTTGCTTGATTCCTTTTCCCTATTTCAGAGTTTTTCTTGCGAACAAGAAACCACCGAGCCAATGGTATAGCAAAGAAAGAACCAGCATAGACCTACAAAAATTACTTCAATTTCAAACACATGCTATAATAAATTGATAACCACTCAAAATCATACCACATATCCCACTGATCAACTAGTTTAAGGCACAGAAAGGATCGCTCGAAGTTGGTAATCCAAGAATATGCTAATGTTTGATCATGAATGCTTCTCTTTTGCATTGTACGATACGGCATGGTAGAGACACTAGTGTGAACATGTAAAGGTACGGCAGAGGACAGTTCAGCAAGCAGAAGCAATTTATCAATTAGCTGATTAGCTTAAGTTTACAAGAGGAATAGACCCTACAGCAGTTAGATATCATGTAAAAAAACAGATTTCACAATACAGCCACATGAAAAACTTAAAAAGCAAATTTACTTTTTCCTTTTTTAACAAAAGGTGCATTTACTTGCACATAACTTTCTTTTATTTTTCTTCGGGCACTTAACTAGAGACTTGATACTTCATCAGTTCATCTGAAGCTCATTTAGGTTCCCAAGAAAGAGATATGGAAATGACTTCTAATATATTTATGTTGAGAAGAGCTTAAAACGTGCTGTTTTTTTGCCCCCTCCCTCCCAAGACATCTGTGGCCATTAACAAGCAATACCATATTAAGACCAACCTGAAGCAAAGGGAGCAACGTTGAAACAAATGAGAGGAACCCACTTGGCCGTACCGTCATTTCCCTGAAATTAAAGTATAAAAAGAGAAGGTATTAGAGTATGAAGTAAGACAATTTGCAAAAAAAGAAGTTCAACAGAGCCATACTTCAACATAGTACCAAGAACAACCACTCCAAACAAATTTAGTGCACCCAGTCCAATGACCATAGCTCTCTCTGAAGCGTTAGTTTTACTGCAAGAAGCCATAATAAGAAATATGTGGACTGCTGAAAATGATGAGGCATTAATTCCTCGATGCTACAAAGACATACCTGAATTGCCATTTGTTCTCTTTAAAGAACTTTTGTACTCCATCCCAATCAGTCCACCGTTTCCCAACATATTCTTTTCTTCCTGTCCTAGTCGAGGAAGCAGTTCGTTGAAGTGAAGGAAATCTGTATAAGATATTTCCCTACAAACCAATCATGAACGTCACAAAAAATTGGCATTATGTGTCATACTATTAGAATGATTCAATGAGTCATTGATTCTGTATAAAATAAAATCAGTGAAGCCCCTGCCTAAGAGGAGCTAAATGAGAACTTAAATGTACTCAACCTTTTTGTACAATTAATCTACAAAGTACCTGGGTGAGCCTTAATGCAAAAAGATAGTTTTCAATAATCTGAAATATACTTTCCTAGGGTAGGCCTACAGAATTTTTGAGGCAAGAGAACTTCTAGTAATGCTAGCAAAATAAATGTGAACAATGACCAATCACATATTTCAGAACTCAGATTTCAGACTATCAAGACAGTTGAAAATCAGAGTGCAAATCAAGGCTGCATCACATACGAGTCCTCACTCTGAAAAGACAATGAATGGACAATTGTGCAGCTTCAAAGTCAACTATTTGAAAACAAAAATCACAACTAAAATGCCATTCAACAAGGAAATCAAGGACGATGACGACAACATAGAATTCAAAACTTACAATGGAGAATTAAATGTAAATTAAACAGACCTCTTCATCTACTTCTGGCTGACCATCAAACCGTAGAAGCACAGGCAATATATATGAATCATCACTCTGCAAAGACAAGAATGATAGCCATGTTATCCACAATGCGGTATGTGGCCTAAAATGGTTTAGCCAGAACAAATGCTCTTCGGCAAGCTAGCAAATTTAATATAGGAACTCAGAGGCTGGCAGCATCAATAATATGCATATAAATAACTCAGGTGCCTATGTGGAAACCCAAAGACAAAACTCAGCTGAACCATCCAAAACTTTTTTTTTTCCAATCTAACAGAAAGGGAAGGTGAGAATCAAACTCAAGTCCTTACCAATTAATTTTCACGGAATCCAGCAAGCATCCTTGAAAGTTGATCTTAAATTGGGTAATTATGGGGAAAGGCTAGAGAATCCCCCAAATGCAATGAGGGAAAGGGGAATTAATCCTTCAATGGTGAAAGTAAGATCCTTCAATCACTAGGCTAACCATGATTCTCTCATCAAATTCTTTTTTAGAAAGCAAATATTGAGATAAGTTTAAAAGAACATACTTGACTATATTTTTCATTATACCCAATAATACAATATGATGGAGAGATAATAAAGTCAAAGTTGATCAACGAATATTGCCTTTTTTCTCTATTAAAAGCAGTTTAGAACAGAGAATTTCAACACAAAGCAATATCAAGAAAAAATAAATAATGAACGAAACAACTGGCTAAAGCAACAAGGAATTGACCTCTTTTTCGGTTTGTACATCCAAGTATGGTGCAAGTTCTTCAGCTGTTATCACACCACCATTTGACACTATATATTGTCCTATCTGCCAAAATCATCAAAATGCAACATATTAACGTAGTTATAGAATGATAGCACACACACCATATGATATCCAGATTGACATCATTTCAAGCCAAGGCGACTGAAGCTAAATTCACACTAATTAAGATATTTGACATGACCATCATAAGAATTAAGAAATAATGTTCATCATCTATTCATTTAAAAACTTATATCATTCAGTGAATAAAACTTAAATCATTCACTCTTGCAAAGTTGCACTAAAGTTCTTGCTTCATTACTCATGTTGCTAGATGAACCTTCTAATGAGAGTATGAAACTAGACGTAAAAATTAACAGGAACAAACTCCTCCAAGTTTCATCTTTTTTTCTTCAAATTCCAAGATTAGTAGTTGGATAATACTACATAAAACATAGAAAGCCAACCACTAATTTTAATGCTCAAACATTACCAGCTTCCACCTCTTCTCTTCAATTCCTTGATTTGGATCACCGTCTCCAAAAACAAATGAGAAGACCTACAGCAACGCAATCATATCAAATAGTTTCAATGCTCAATCCCCCCAAAAAATTTTAATCAACATCTTCATGATTGGAACATTGTCAAGCAGCATCAAAATGATAATTTCACTCACAGACTCAATGAAGTTTATGCCTTCATTATCTTCTCGTCTTCGTGTCCTCCTATAGTAGTCTCTATCCCAATACCTAAAAGGAATGATGGAAATAAATTTTTAAGCTCCATAAGTTTTCCCCAATAGTAGTATGCTCCATAAGTTTTCCCCAATGGATATGCCCACGTGAGAGCTTAAGAGTTAAGATGGTCAACAGGGAAAACTTATCAGGATGAGCACAGTATATCTCCAAAGGAAAGTATAACGAATTTAGAAAAATCAGAAGTTGAAAAAAATGGGGAGATGCAAAAAATTCATAAATAAAAACATGTTGACCCTAGGATTTAAATATTCTAGTTATATAACGATAAGTTAGGAAATTAAAAGAAAAAAAAAGGACTGATTATGCAAAACAGAACATTACCAAAATAAATCAAATGGGTTAATGTAGAAGTTGATATTTGAACCATAAGACCTGCCCCCTCCTCGCCTCTTACGACTATCATCATCACTGTCAAAACCCCAAGAATAAAACTTCAACAAATTAAAATACTGGATTCAATCAAGAGAGGATATGACAATGCCATAGGCAACAGCATTCAAAACATACCTTCCACTCGAGGAAGCTACAATAATTGCTGTAAACACCAAAACAATTGAAGCAACTAATGTTGTCCCAAAAGTGACCCTTATTAGATACTCAGCTGCAGACTGCCAAAAAGTTAGTAGAAGTGTTGACAAGAGAACAGATCAAACCAAAGCTATTATCCATTGCCAACAACAAAAATACAAAATAAACGATACCTTTGCCTTTTCAGCCCAGGGTTCAATTTTCATCCTAAAGGATTTACTAGTAAGCCTTGAACGATAATCCTTAGGAAAAACATAGAGAACATCACCTTCATCTGAAACCTGTAAATAAACATCAATGACAACACTTACAAAAAGAGATAATTAGTGCAAATGACATAGATGCCAATGTATAACCATGAATCTTCAATTGATTGAATTACCTTTTTTATAAGGCACTTGATTATGTCCATTAATTCGATGGGCCAAAAGATTTATAGTTATTTGGTTTTGGATTATAATGGACTGAAATAAAATAACTCATTAAATCATGTACACTTTTAATTTATGTGAACTTGCACATGACGTTTGCTATCAAAGGTCAATCGGATACAACCTCTTTGTTAGTTATATCATTAACAAGGTAAGCTTGTGTACATTCGACCCTCCTGAATCCCACTTTAGGTGAGAGTCACTAAATGACATTAGGACAATGGAATGTTATTGTTATAAGATACTTGACTAAATTAACTTAGTACGCAAAAGTGCAAGACACTAATGCTTTATTTGGATAACAATTTAGGAAGGAACAGAAAGGAAAATGAAGGGAGGGGAAAGGATGGAATCAAAAGAAAAAGGAGGGAATAATAGGAAAAATCTCCATTGTTTGTTTAGGAGGGAAATGAAAAGGAGAGGAAGAAAAATAGCATTTTCCTTCCAAATCTTTCCACATTTGGAGATATTCGGTTACTAAATTAATTAAAGGATCATCAAATTCATTTCCTCCGAAATTAGCATCCAAACAAGCGAAATTATATGTCTCCAATCTCTCCCCTTATTTCCCCTCTAATTCCCTCAATGCAAACAAAGTATAATAGAAGTTACACTTAATTATCATAGAACGCGTTTCAGCAATGTTGATCAAAGAAACCAAAAACTTCTAGCCATCTTATAATAACCAATTAAAAGTACTCCATATTTTACATATCATGTAAGTAAGTCATTCGTAATTCATGTGATCAACACAAATATTAATGTCTAGACATCTAATGATATCACTAAACTAAACTAAACAACAATACTTATTCCATGTATTTGAAAAAACTCCAAAGCAAATCATCAAAAAGTAGATTTCTATCATCCATGATTTACTTGACATTCCAAAAAAAGGGAAGCAAATTAATGATACATAGAACATGTATCATTAATAAATACTTTCTAATTGCTAACAACATTCAACATTCTAAAATCAAAAGTAGGGTTTTATGACTTTCTTCAAATCCTTTTCGATAAACTATAGTCCAACATCTATCATAACACCTACTTTAATCGAAAAATAATGCTTTATGCAGCTAATTAGAAAGCTAATACGGCTAACCTAACGGCTACTAAGACAGCTAATAGCTACTTTACACTACCTTGAATAAACCTATAATCATACCTCTAAGAATCCATCAGCATCAGCAGCAAGTGCTTGTAAAGCTTTTTGAGCAAGGTCCAATTTCAACCCAGCTTTACTAGCAACATCCCCAATAGTCACCCTACCACCATAAGAATCAATAGCTTCCATTGTTCGATTCCTAACATCAGACGGAAGTTTATCGCTCTCCACCAATTTCCCGGGTTTAATTGATGTAACGACATCGAAACTACTACTACTAGCTTTGATAACCCTAACCCTAGAATTTTTCAATTTAATAGAAGAGATCCGAGGAACTGAAATAGGTAAGTGAAATTGTTGATGATGAGTGTGGGAATGGTTGAGGACGACATTAATGGTGGAATTTGAACAGAAGTTTCTGGAGATAGAAAAATGGCGGGATTTTGGTATTGAAGAGAAACAAATTGAAATCATGGAGATGGAATTCATTCGAATTGAATTGGGGAATTATGTTGAAGGAGGAAGTTGAGATTACTCCATTGAAGACAAGCGAGTTTCTCTTGTGTACTTTGAATCGAGGTGAGTGGTTCACAAAGAGAAGAGTAGCCACTTTCAATCGTTTGGAACTTGGAAGTATTCTTTTTTTTTTATTTTAATTACCTAAAATAATCCAACATATTCGTAACATATTCGTAATTTTTCTATAATAATCTCACTTATCGATTAATCATAAATAATTTCAACTTTAAGGAATATTTTCCTATAGTAAACCCGATGATCGGATACTTACTATAACAAGGTTTTTTTTTTAAAAAAAAAAAGATGAATCAAAATAAAATATCGAAAAAAATATTTAAAAATTGTTAAAAAAAATTATGATTTTTTTATTATTTAGAATTTTTATGTAAATTTTTAATTTTTTTCTAATTTTAAATTAATTTTTAGTTTATTTTTGTTGGTGAATAACCTACTATAGCCGGTTATCGAGTTATCCAAGTTTACTCTAAGCACATACCCCTTAAAGTTGGGATTATTCATGGTTAATCAATAGGTGGAATTATTGTAGTAAAATCACAAATAGGTTGGATCATTCTAAGTAAATGTGCTTTTTTTTTCTCTTATTTTTTCTTTGTACTATTTTTTTAAATAGTATATATATTGGTATGAACTAGGTAGAATGTAACAAGAAAAAACTAGTATATTTGTACAAGTATATTTACTTTATGACATGGTCTCATAGTGAGACGTGCCTCATACTTAAGTTAAATGATCTAATAATAGAAATTTTTAACATAGATGTTTTATATGTACTTGTCTCACAATCGGACGGTCTCATACAAGAAGAGTTGAAATACATAAGATCTTATTACTTCACATTTTGTGCTACGCTACATTTGACTGCTTCTTCTCTACTTCCTAGCTAGCCTTTATAACGAGTCGTAATAAGTCATCATTATTGTAAATTTATGCCTAGCTATAGTATGTTCCACTTATAGAAGTTATGATCAGCGTCTGGAGAGTGGATGGTAGTAGACCAACCCTCATAAAAGAGATAGGAGACGTGGCTAGTGAGACCATCGGCCCTAGAATACCTGTAAATGCAAGCAAAATAACTAGAACAAGCAAAGACCATATGGATTTCAACTTTGCCAACATCATTCAGGTATATTTGAGATTATCATATATTGAAAATATTTCACATGTGAGAAAGATCCTATATCACTAAAATAGTGTATTATAGACTTGTATACTATGCTTTGTGGGTAATCCTTCTAATACCATATCGTTTTGGGAAATAGTGAGCCTAATCACCTATGTAAGTAAATCAACGTTAATTCTCGTGGATTTGTGAGCCTGATCCCACGAGTGCCCCATAGGTGTATCCACACGAGTGGACCCATGTGACAAATTATCATTGTCTAACATCATAATCGTAATACAGACTTGTTAACCGCAAAATCATCAGCATCGACTATAATCGTAATACAGACTTGTTAACCGCAAAATCATCAGCATCGACTACAAAAGTAATTTTGCAACCATTACTATAACCACATTTGCATCCTACATTATGCACTATGCTTAGAATTGTTCACTACTAACTTTTTTTCCATATATTGTGAAATTTTTTCTCTATACAAATTTGTTAATCTCCTAATTTACAAACACATAGTACTAATCTACTTCAGAAATGCTCTGCATAGCAGGAATCCATGTACTTCTCCCACATCTATATTCGTCGACATTCTCTAACCCACCTGCAACATGTCGCTTCGCTACAAGTTCATCTATCGAAACACCACCACGTTCTAGCATCTCCTTTAGCTCTTGTTTCCTAATCACCAACTTAACAGTCAATCTGGAGTCTTGCCCTTTCCTTTCCTCGTCCTTCTCAGGCTCCGCAAATCTCACTTTCTTGTTCTTAATCTTTCGAGTCAGACTAGGAACCGGAATAAGATAGTATAATCGCCCAGCGAGTAATGTCACATTCGGGCTCATATACTGCAGCACTGGCAACTTATCGGATAGCTCATGGTTGGGAAATTCGGATAGCACCTCGCACACTGTTGTCGATGGCTTGTATTCGAGGATTTTGCCATCGGGTTTTACTACTTGTACTGGTTTTGGTTGTGATGTTATGCAATTTCCCATGGTTATGGTTAGTAAGGATTAGAGATTGGTATGTAAAGGAATGAGTGTTTTGAGTGAACTATGAAATGGTAATGGTATGGTATGTGCAAGTTTTTATAAGGGTATGTAGTGGCCTAAGTAAGTGGCTTTTGTGCAAATCAGATTTCTTCTTGCCCCACTTGTGGATTTGGGTGGGTTTGTGTTGGACTATAATATTGTTTTTTTTAATTCACTTTTTATAAAATGGGTCTTATTAAAATGATTCTTTTAATTCTAATGTATTGTGGGGTTTTGTCAAACCAAAGATAACCCATAGCCAAGTAAAGTGATTGATTTAACCCGATGATTTTTAACACGCTGATGGAATTACTGTTAGAGTATATAACATATTTTGGGACCTTAACCAACTTTTTAAACTTTTGGTTGAGTTGGTTTCTTGAAAAAGTATCAAAATCCAACGTGAGAAGTGGTCACGGGTTCGAATCTCAACCACCCCTTATTTAAGAGGATTATTCAACGTTTGCGTAATGGGCTCTCGTATAAAAGACGTGTTAGAATATATAATATAGTCTCAACAAATGGGTTTAAGTTTAAGAACACTAATATTCTTGTCATAAAGCATTAAAATACCAACAAAATGCTCTATTGTCGTTATCATGAAAGTAACGGTCTATGTTTTTCCAATTTCCGGCTTCTTGTGGGTTGTAACTTCTAAGAGTGAATTTCGGTTTGGTAAATAATTTTTAAGTTATCTTTTTAACTGACTTTTAGCTTTTTGCGAATCAAAAAGTAAAAATACGTAGTTGATAAATGACTTTTTAAGTTGATTATTAATTTTTGTTGGCTTTTTTAATGACTTTTAGCTTATTAACCATTTTGTCTTAAATTTTACTAAAGGTCTCCATAAATAAATGACTTATCTATCTATTTAGCTTAAAATCTCACAAAACAGCTGCACTTTTAGCTGGTCAAACAAACTAATTAGAAAAACCTACAACCAACAACCAATAATTATTTGCTAAACACCATCTTATGTTAGTTGTGGCTATTTTCATAATATAAATTTATACTCCATAATTATTGAAATAATAACATTTTAAAAGTCCGAAATAATTCTCATTCGTACTGTTTTGATCCATAAAATACCCTCATACCAAAATATAAAACCTTGGAGATATTCAATGCTCTATTGTAGTCTCCATTGTTAATGGGTTCTTAAACTCCATTGTTATTCATCAATCAGTAAAAACAATATATCTTCTACATAAAATTTAACCCACATCGAATTAACCTCAATAAATCTTGGATTAATCAGTTTATACTATATAGCAATGTGAATGAACCAACTCAACCAAAACTTTAAGCTGATGTTAAAGCCCCATGATAGTTTATATACTCTAACACGTTCCCTCACACGAGAGCCCTTTGGGCTAGAAGTATGGATGCGCACATACCATCCTCGTATATGGCGCTTAATATTCCACTTTAAATGAGGGGTGATTAAGATTCGAACCTGCAATCTACAGTCACTCTGGCTCTGATACCATATCAAGAAACCAACTCAACCAAAAGCTTAAGTGTAACACCCGAATTGCAAAGGACGGGAGGAAATTCGGGTGTTACATTAAGTTAATGGTTGAAACCCAGGATAGTAGTTTATACAACTAACAAAACTACCTATGCAACTAACAGTGTAAACCCACTTAATTTTATTAGTAATATAATTATAAATGAATATTTTATTTTTATTTTTATTTTTATTTTTATATTTATATTTCCAGAAGCACTAAGGTGAATTTAGTAAGTGGTCGGTTACATCTATGTGCATTATAGCCTGCTTAGCTTGACTATAATTTTGACAATGTAAAATGGGCGTGCTATTTTTTTTGGTTAGGAATTCCTGTTCAATGCATCCACTTAAGAGCATGCTTAAAGGATTTCTTTCTTCTACAAGGTCGGTTTAAAGAATCATAATCATGTTTAATTAGTGGATGTCAATTACCCTTAATTTCTCTTTTGCTTAATTATTAATTTAACTCTTCATTTTGAGGTAAAGGTAAAGGTAGGACGCCCCCAGTGTCCCGTACAAGGCAGAATTTGGGTGGGGTTTTCTTTTTCTTGAACGCCCGTTCCTTCAAGGAGGGGGTAATGAGATATGCGCGCAGTCAAGAAACCCTCCAACTGATACCTGTGCGACTGTGCCTAGTAGGGATCGAATCCCGAACCTTCTGGTCCACGTGCAGATGCTCTTTCCATTGAGCCACAAACGCTTTTGGTTTCATTTTTGAGAGTATTAGGCAAATTGACCATATGATTTTAGTTAATGACTAAAAGATGATGTTATGGTGATTGTGATGCCAAATCTTAGAGTAGGCAGTGGCGGATCTATACTCAGACATGAGTGCTACGGCCTCATTAAGTTTTTTAACATTGTTAAAATGTTTTAGCGAAAAGAGGTCCCACCAAATAGAGACCATACAAGTTTAGCACAGTAATAAAATGTTGGATAAGTATTTATAGTTATAACTCCATAATAGTAAGAATCCTAAATCTGTCTTTGTAAATGGCTAGATAGTCAAGTAATCATATATCCGATACAATGAATAGAGAATAATATATGAATATGAATGAATAAAATATTAAAATGGAAACTAAAAGCATTGAAAAAAAGTCTCAATAAGTTACCGTGATCCATCTCATTATTACTCTCGCCTAAAAACGTTTAACTACATAATTGTAATACGACCGTATATTAATATATAATCACTCATATAATGGGAAATTAATTACTTAATAAGAAAAATGTAAGAAATCATAAAATAATTATACAATCACAAATTTAAGGAGAAAAGTAATGCTTAGGTGTACACTTGAAGTCTTTTTTGCCTTTGTCATTGCTGAGCTCATATTGTGCTATGTTCCCCTTTTTCGGTGACCAATGGTTTTTCGTTTTTGATCGTAAAAATAAAAAGTTTATTATGAGATTTATTTAATTTCTATATGAAACAAATTTATTAAGAGATTGTTTTATATAAATATTTGCATAGAATTTTATGTTTTTTCAAGTCTATCTACTATTCCTAGTTACTTTATGTATTACAACAAAATCAATTCAAAAAAAATATATTACAACAAAATTATTTTTTTACGACATAGGATTTAATAACATTAAAAAAAATGTCGTTGATCTATATTTCTAGCATAATAATTATTGATTTTTATTTAAGTTTTACTACAAAGTGATTCAGTGACACTTTATTTGGCCTTTTGTGACATATAATTATTACCATATTTTATAGTGGCATTTATGTGACATGTCACTAGATCCTATGTCTTGAAAAAATTTAGTATGATTTTATTATTATGCTGCTAAATGGTCTAATAAATGTCATCAAATCCATTGTATATACTATAAGATATTTAAAGTAGTGATATTTAAATTCAATGTCACTAAATATATCTCACTAAAATCATATTATGTTGTAGCGATATTGCATAACTATTTCACTCGATATTTCAATTTATATTAGGCAAGGCTTCATAAAAAGAATAATATTGTTAAGGGAAGACCTCAAACAAGTAACATATATTCTCATAATATGTATGAGATTAGCTATCTAATTTATCTATGAGGTGCATCTCTCGATGCGACAACCTTAAACAAAGAGTATATATTCTCATGATATTTATGATGAGCTATTTAATCCATCTATAAGACAGTCTCTCGATGACATGACCTTAAACAAGGAGTGTATATGTTTTCATGATATTTAGGAGATGACTATGAGCTATTTAATTCATATATAAAGTGTATCTTTCAATACCGTTTAATATAACAATTTGTGTATCATTAATATAGGATGTAGAATGTAACTCAAAAAAAAAAAATAAAAAAAAAATATAGGATGTAGAATGTTGACATAGCTTCAAAACAAGTAGGCTTTAAATATAAGGGTAGGTCTAAGGTACAATGGTCTAGGCCCAAGTTTAATAGGGGTTCAAAATTGATAATGCTCCATATAAACATGATTTTTGTCTCACATGTAACAATTGTTAAGTGATGCGGTCTTAATATGAGATATGTTTTATATAAATATGAAATATAATTCAACTAATACAAATTATGTAATATAATTTTTTATTTTCAGGTTATCTCTCTGAAAAAACTCTCTTACAAAATTTTACGTAGATTTTTCTATAGGTCTTTGTGTGTGTGTGGCTCTCAAATATTTATTCTTGTGAGAAAATCAATAATGCTTTGTTTAAATTGAAGGAAAATAAAGGGAAATAAGCAAATGCATTTTCCTTCATTAAATAACAATCGTAGGGAGGAAAAGAAATTAGAGGGTTGATACTTTTCACATTTTGGGAGAAATAATATTTTTTTTACAATGAAAAGATTTAAAAGAGAGAGAAGTAGTTCTTTTTATCATTTTGGATCCTTAGCCAAGCGAGGTCGTAGTTCTTCTAGTTTCTAGGATGACTCTTCCTTTTTTGGAGTTGACTTCCCAGACTAGCGAATGACGAGGGGCCTGTCCCTTAGAAGCTTCGTTTGGGTCGTCTTCTCAGTCTGTTGGAACTTTGTAAGCTTCGGCTATTTTTTCTGGCATTTTATAATACTTACCTTGCCAAAAAAAAAAAAAAAAAAAAAGATTTAAAAGAAAAATTATTCATATCTTTTCACCCTTCACCTTAATTCCCTCCAATTCCTTTTTATCCTTTCTTTTCTCGTATCCAAACACACTTCTTAATGTTCAACTTTCCAACATCTAGGGATTTTTCCTCTTGTTGTTGATTCAACTAAGAGCTTTCATACTTCCTCGTTTAGAAATACTTGTAAGTTGTAACTGATTGTGACAAATTATACAAGAAAATACTCCTATCAGTTGTAAATATAATAAAACAGAGGAAGTATTTAGCTATGGCAACATCTATATATAGTTGATAATTTATTGAGCGTATTACTAAATTTTATTCTTGTCGATTTTTTCTCACCTTGTCATGTATATATGAATATGATGTAGGTAAATGAGAATGATCTTGAAAGTTCCATTTCCATATAGCATTGAATATCTACATGATCATATAATGGTTTGAAGTCCTTGATAGCATGAACCATTGAGGCACACACATGATTAACACAAAAAATCTATGTTTGGGCTTGCTTTGGTTAGAATCCGATTAATTTGATTTGAAATCCTATTAATATTAAATTACGTACAATATAACATAAAACAACAACGATTTAATTCTGCAAAGATGCCTAAATAAGGGTTCAACCCAATATATGCTAGTAACATGTTTCGTTCAATTATTTTGGATTTGTGCAAATAGTTGGGAATTTGGGATACGATTTGGACAATATAAGTAATGCTATTGTATGTTCTACAAGGTTTCATTTTGATCCTCTAAAGGCCCGTCTTTTGTATGGGCGCCTTGAACAGTGGATAAGCAAATTAGTATTCTGTCTTTTCGAATAAATAGATAACTTTAAAATAACAAAACGTGTCTTTATGTTTTAGCAAGAACCTAAAATCTTTTAAAAAATCTCGATCTATCAAGTAACATCATAATTCATAAATATCTCAATCCTAAACCCTAGAAAAGATTCAAACACACAATTGTCATGAGCTTCAAAAACCTAAGAAAAATTTTCTTTTTACAAAACAATTTACAAATTACACAATATTAGCAAAATTCTTCTATTTAACAAAAATAACAATAGAAAAAAGAAAAATCTAACACCTAAGAAAATTATGAACATTTCAAAAACCCAAACTTGTAGTGGAAAAACATTAATACAAGACATTGACATATCCAAAACACACTTAGGTCAAAAAAGACCAACAAAATTAAAAATCTAAGCTTATTTTCTTTTTTTTACTAACAATTCTAAGCTTGACATTTTTGACATTGTATGTATAAGCATGAAGTCACCTAAAATAGTATCAAAGTGGGACCCACTTACCTTCTCCCACATCATACAGAAACGGGCCCCACCGTCCGCCAATCCCGATCGATCCTAATCTCTACAGGTGGGCCCACCTCTCTCCGCCGCCAGATTGGACCACCACCAGGACCTAACGGCTCTGATTGTGCACCGTCAACCTCCACATCGCCGGCCCAAGCATCAGATTTCCGACCGGATGCGAAACGCTTCATTGCTCCTAAACCGGGCGGTTCAACCGGACTTATTTCACATGAACCGTCATAATTCAAATTATTATTTGTACTA
Organism: Amaranthus palmeri; assembly: GCA_019776075.1. Taxonomy (NCBI): domain Eukaryota; kingdom Viridiplantae; phylum Streptophyta; class Magnoliopsida; order Caryophyllales; family Amaranthaceae; genus Amaranthus; species Amaranthus palmeri. The sequence continues at coordinate 965,713 of JAAKBH010000271.1, read as the reverse complement.
AACCCTCGTTTTTTCTTTAGACTCGAATTTTTTTTCTTTACAGCCGTGACACAATCTTCTTCAGTTTGATTCTCTCTACACTCTAATTTATTCCCTTTAGACCGGAAAATAGACCGGACATTTTTCCAAAAACCATTTTTCCTTTCTTTTACACTCTTAACCCGAACCAAGCCCGGTTCAGTAACCTTCTTCCGATTCTTCCCTCTTCGACTTCTATCCTTCCTTGACCTCACTCTACCCATACACGAAACCTTAGGCGATCCCGGTTCAGTCAACGCCACAACCGGTTTACCACCAACCGGTTCAGACCGTTTCGGAAACAGCCGTACACTAGAAGGCCGGCAATGTCTCCGACTCTTAACCTCAGCATAATTCTGCTTCTGTGGTTTAGGCAACGCAATTAACGACGCCTTCGATTTCAAATTACCAGAATACCGCTGAGAACCAACAGAAACATGAATCGGATTCAAATTCGTCGAAGATCCTTTTCCAGAATCTCTTCTATCAAGAAAAGCATTACGATCAAGCCAATCAAGCTCAGCATCTTTAGAAAGCCAAAACGATTCAGGTGCATAATCAGGATGCGAATTCGTCGGAACTTCTTTTTCCGGCGTCGGAAAATCATCATCATCATCAACAACCGCTTGAGATTCACACGCGACTTTCGGATCTCCAGCACAAACTGAAGTAAGATCAACTTGAGGCATTGTTGATGATCAAGATGAGAGAAGATGAAGAAATTTGAATTTAGGTTTTAGAGAGATGATGGAGATGATAGTAGGAATGAAAAAAAGAGGGATAAAAAAGGGGAAAAAGAGTGTGGGGCCCTTGTGTGTAGGGTTTTTGGTTTGGTTTGGTTATGATTTTTTTTTAAAAAAGGAATTATTATTTCAACCTTATTGACTTTAGGTTGTGAATTTGTGATAATTATTTGTTTTTATGTGATTATTTATGTTTTAAATAATTGTATTAATAATAATAATATTGTATTATTGTGGGATAATGATAGCACACTGGTTTCCTTTTTATTTCCAAATGGAATTGATTTTTTCTAACAAATTGGTATAACAAAATTGGATTTGTTTTTTGTGACGTAAGCGAAAGAGAGGTGGATAATTAAAATCGAATTTAAGTTGATGTCGTGATATGCTGATATAAGACTTAATTCTCGATTTTAATTATATTCTAAATATATAGTACTATATTAGTATACACTTTTTATCGTTTAATAATTAATAAAGTTTCGAATTAAATGGGAAAATGAGGTAATAAGAGGAATTGGTTATATGAGATTAGATATGTGCAACAGACTAGAGGCATATTGGGGTTTGAATACGACTTTTAAATATGTAAGTTTAAACGGATCGGGATTAAGCAAGAGATACGATCGAAAAAGCGTAGGCAATATAAATGAGGAAGAAGGCGCATAATCGACTTGGGACTCTGCATAGAAGAGGCATGATAAAACTCATAATTTTACGGAAAATAAATACTAATTATTTTAATTGAGATAAAATCCAATTCTCGACATACTGATTGTACATTAAATTTAGGTTTATTGAATACAAGGGTGCATTAAAGCCATGAAGTATAGTATTATATACTAATCATTGATCATTAATTAATCACTTGACTACTGTCACTGGTAGTCATTGCTAATTTAATACTTGAACAATTAGGTTTAAAGTTGGTAAAATTGGCTTGATTTCTTGATCCAATATTAAAACAGTATCGTTTCTGATATTGTATGGGCCTTAGGCAAACTAAATGAAATGGTCCTCTATATAGAAAGTCGGTTTTAACAGGTGTTTAGCAGAATAACAAAGATAGATTGAATATATTATAAATTTATTACTATAAATGTAGCTTAAGCGTGTCATATCTTCTTAATCGATAAAAAAACAAATAATAAATTGCAAATTATTTTTAAGTGTCTACTTTATCAACCAAAATTTCATATATTGGACTCTTTCTTACTCTCGGCCCTAGACAAATGTCTATCTTACCTAGGGCCAGAAACAACCCTGTCTTAAAAAATTTCTATCATAAAAGTTTAATCATTATAAAAGTTATACTCCTTCCGAATCATTTTAGATGTCCCATTTTCTATTTGGCAAATTCATATCAGTTGTCCCATTTCCTTTTTTGTCTATTTTTTTACTTAATACCCATACTTTTACTACTCCCAATACAAAACTACTACCTTTATCCCACTTTTCCAATTCCCAATACCCTAACTATATAACCTTTATAATTAATTTAATCAATTAAAATATCCAACTACCATATTTTTAATGAACCCTACACCACCCTTAATAACCGTGAAAACCCAAATGATTCATCTAAAATGATTCGGAGGGAATATCAACTTAGAATTGGTAGTTTAAAGACAATGGCGAAGCTACTAAAACTATTTTTAAGGCTCCTTAGTTAAGTCGTATTTTTTTACAAGTTGTGTTATGTCGTATCGTGTTTATCGATATGTGTCATTCTTAGGTGTAGATTCAATGCTTGACACAATGCCACACGCCTCACGTGAGATAGATATAGATTTGTAGATCATTATGCCATACTTAGAGAAACAAGGTCATCAATTGCTTTGCATGGCTTTAAAGATGGTGTGGGTGTGGGACAAGATACATCATTTCCTTTATTTCTTTTATTTTTGAAGTAAGTATTTAGATGTGTCTAAATAGTACTTTAAACTATAATAGTAACTATTCTTTTATGTATATTAAATTATCAGAGTTGTTATTTGAATGATCGAAAATTGAATTTAAATTCTCCTCTATTACTATTGTGACGATATATTATAAGTATTGTGTCTATTTTTGGAAAAGTTTATATCTTTGATGATTTCATTATACAAAATTAAGTTGCGAAAACCTCTGCATAGGTATCTTACATTTGAACCAAATTCCTTTTGGTTTAATATTCTCTTTTCGATCACTTTGGAACAATTAGGATACTATAGGATTCTATTGTGGAAACTACGGATTTAACTTGAAAAAGGATTGATAAACTATGCAAATTAACAAGGTGCATTTTCTTTTTATGGAAGCCTATTTGCTAAGAACTCCATAGTTAATTAAGCGTTCTTGGTGGGGAGTAATCTTAGGATGGATAACCTCCTGGAAAGTTGTCCCGAGCGTGCACGAGTGAGGGCAAAGTACGCTGGAAAGACTTGTGTTGGTCGGGGTGTTACATCTGTTTCTGGCGATAACATGCTATTGGGTAGTGGTCCCGCATATGATTTCACATCAATATGTTCTAGGAAAAAATGTTTTAATATTAATCTATTCGATATACCAAATCCCATTAATCATTTTTTAATCATGGTAATTTTTAATAAAAATATACCCAAAATATTTTAGTTTCTATAATTGTATTCAAGCTAATTATCTAGAAGAACATTTTCTTATTAAAAAGTAGGCACCTTAGTAAACATGTACTCTACTACTATAGCTTATGTGACAACCTATCCTTATCAAGAGATCATGAACATTCATTCATATCTTCTATAGTAGTTTCTAGAAAATAATTTTCAAACTAAGTCAAGTGTGCTTTGATCTTCTATTTGGATTTGTTTATCTCAAATACTAGTCCCAATTAAATTCTAGAAAGTAAATAAATTCAAATAAAGTAAAATGGCTTTTGGTATATAAGTGGATTATATCATTGAGTATCTAGAAATCATTGAGTAAACATATGTTTCAAAACTTCTAGACAAAATAATCAATGGGCATAACATATTGCTTCTCCAACTCATCATCATACCCGGTATATCCCGCTCATAGATAAACTATGGTCAAAGTCTGAGGAGGGAAGATAGACGACAGTTCATACCTATATAGGAGTGTGTAGTCAAAGAGTCCTCCAGCTCAAAAGAGTCTTTAAAGAGAGGCGCCTGCAACTATCCAAAAGCATTAAGAATTATTAATACTTATTTATATAACAAAAATCTCACATCTTATAAGCAAAAATGATACAAATTTTACAACCAAGGTGATTCATCATCATATATACTCGGTGTATTCTACTCATAAAAATTATAATCAAATTCTAAAAAGGGATGAAAGACGACAATTCATACCCATAAGAGATCATATGGGCAAAGAGTCCATCAATTCGAGAAAGACGCTCAGATAGAAAGATTGTAGTATATAGCAAATTACTTAGACTAGAGTAAGATCATTTTGAGTGTTGAATATGATACAATAGTGTCAAGATTCATCCAATTATGAGCTCAAATTAAATAATTATCCTGAAAATGGAGAACATAATTTTGAAAAAACTTAGACAAAGATTTATGTATAAGTAACAGAAAAAACTTTAAAGATTCAAATGAAGATATAAAAAATAATATTTGTATAATATATATACTATTTTATTCATATTAATAATTGACATTAATATACATTACTTTTGGGTTGCCGATTCCTTGAGAGTTCTTCTCTTTATCTTTTCTCGAGTCAGGGGACTCCTTTTGGTCGTACTCTCCTTTATGGGTATGAGTTGTCGCCGTCCTTTCCTTCCCAGACCCTGTCTATAGTTCTCTATGAACGGGAAACACTGGGTATGATGATGATGATACATTACTTTTAATCTAGTTTAATTACATGCTAAAATTTTCGATAACTTAATTATAAAATTAAATTATTTTAAATATTATTATATATTTTTAGTCGATGGGTCGTTGATAATTTTAAGCTAAGGCCGTCATCAACGACTTAAAATGCTCAAACTACTAAATACTACTACTATGTTGGACTCATATATGATAATCATGACTTTTATCAAAGTTGAGAAAACAAATTACAATTTGTACACCTCAATTTGTCCGATCTCCTTTATGGGTATAAGTTATCGTCGTTCTTCCATTCCGAAATCCTGATCATAGTTTGCTATGAGCGGAATACACTTTGTATGATGATGATAATGAATTTGGCCGCGCTCTTATTTATGAATATGAGTTGCTTTCATCTTTTCCTATTCAGCCCTGCACATGATTTTTCTATAGGCGTAATACACTACTGAATCCTCTGTCCCACTCAATTTACATAACTTATCACTTTATTACATTTTATTTTAATTTTGGATATAATTCCAGTAATTTGACCATATATTTTTACTCTCTTATTTATAATGCCTCACTATTTTAACTGAATATATTAAAAATTTTTAAACAATATTTAATTTTTTAAGTCTGTGTCATAACATATCCTCCAGTATCTCTAAGTTTCCACTTTCAACACAAAAATAACAAAAGCTATTAAAGGGATCAACTCATTTAACATTATTTTTTATTTTAAATTATCTTTTTTATTTTACACGTATTTTTATTTTAGAAATAAACTTATTACTTTCTTTTAATTTTATACATAACTTTCAACTATCTTTTAATATCATCTGCATAATAAAATCTCAATTATCTTTAATATCAAATATCTATTTTTTCTCTAAAATCAGCTTACTTTTTCTTTAATACTCCTATCTTTAAGTCTTCTTCCTAATCTTAATGAAGTTTTATCAAAACTCATTAAAATAGAAAAACTTGCCCCTATCTTCATGGCTCATGCTAATCTTAATGAATTCATCATCATCATTATACATAGTGCATCCCGCTCATAGAAAACTATGATCAGGATTTGGAAAGGGAATAGCAACGACAGTTCATACTTCATACCCATAAAAAAGAGTGCGGTCAAACAGTCTCTCGACTTAACTTAATGAATTATACTCCATACATTCCAAAAAATAGGAAAATTGGAAGGGGAATTAAAAGTCCTTAGTTCTTCCTTTGTTCCCTTACCTTTTCTTTAGGAAGGCCACAAGATTGTTTTCCTAATCTTATTCTTCATTGCTCCTAATAAAAAAATTTAGTTATAATTCAATAAAAGAAACATATACTCTGTTTTTTAAATACTTCCTCCGTTTTGATTTACTTGCTACCATTGCATGGGCACAAAGATTAAGAAGTTACTGTGCAATGATGAGTAGTAGATGGAAAGTTGCTTTTTAGAATTTTTTAATATTATTTGTTGAAAAATGAAAAAGAAAAATAGGAGTAATTAGATATTGAGTAGGATAAAAATAGTAGTAGGTGTAACTTTAAATGATTGATTTTTTTTTCTAAAAAGGGAAATTTAGCATGTAATATGAAATTTCCCAAAATGGAAAATGTAGTGAGTATTATGGAACGGAGGAAGTATTTGACTACATAACTAACTTTCATATTTGAACTAACTATTCATGCTCTATGCAAGACAAAAATCAACTATTTGATAACTATTTATCAAGAAAAATTAAAAATTACAAAAAATGAAACACATCGAAACATAAGAATGATTGATAATTCAGTTTTCAAAAAATAATCTCGAATTCGAGAATCAACATATTTGATGACACATGCTAAACAATTTCACTTCAAACTACAAAAAATATGTTCTTTGTCTTTGATCCAACCCTTAAACAATTACATAATCACTATAAACTATCAACACTTTCCAACATGAACAATTCTATAAGATGATTCTCTTAAATACTATACACAAAATCAATTCATCCTTTCATAATTTGAATTTGTATTTTGAACATAGATTAATTTTCTAACCGCTCGAAAATTATGATTTGCTTTGATGATAAAAAATTCTTCCTTACATTCTTGCGATAAAAGTTCGATTCTCACCACCTATAGAATGATTAATTCCCCTACTCCTCTTGGCTGTAGTTATAGTAATTATTATTTTTATGATAAAGATTCGATTTTCATGATATCAGATAGTTTCTCAACACCTTAAAATCATTAGTTAAAACTTAACAAAAAATTATCAAAATTTTTTTTTTGAAAATATTGATTTAAACCCAAAAGCCTAGGTTATTAGACAGGTAGAATTCTGGTTGCTGGGCTTATTTCTGATTTAACTACTCTTTTTCTCTTACCCTTCAACTTAACTGTCTTATCTCCAATTCCCCTCAATTTGTTCTCTAATCATGGCAGGTAACAAGAGAAAAAGGATCAAATTGTAAGTTTCTGATTATTTTCTTTATATAGTGTTAGATTTATTGGTGATTTATTCTCTGTTAGTTTGATAAATTATATGATAACGGTAGTTATTTTAGGGTTCTACAAATTTGGGGTTTTCTTGTTTTCTTGATATTTGGACCAAGTTGTAGTCTTCTTTCATTTTCTGATATTGGGTTGACTGGAATTTTAAATTTGAATTAGTGCTAATCTAGGATCTGTAATTCAATTGTATTATTTTTCATGTTCACTGATCCGTTAGGGTTTTGAATTACGCAAGGAAATTGAATATGGGAATTTGAAATGGTTGATTTTTCATGATTTGTGATGAAGAAATTTGTGTTTTGGTGTTTGAATGATCACCTAGGGTTTGGAATTGTAATGTATAAGATGAATATGTTTGACTTGGGTTGTTACATTTTGAGATACTATGTACCAGATGTTTACAGAATTAGGTTTTTAATAGATTTGGTAGTAAGAAGAATAATTTAGAAAGTTTATTCTTAGATTGAATTCATGGGCTGTTTTTTGCTGTGAATTTTGTTGGTTTATTTTTGGTTTGATGTTCAAAATGGGAGATTTATGAGTATTTTCTGGATAGGTTGTCGGCGGCTATCAGAGATGAGAGAATCGCAGCTCCTGTTGATCACCCAACCTGGTCTGATCTTCCTGCTGAGCTCTTAGAATTGGTTCTTTCTCATTTGAACCTTCGGGAGAATATCCGTTTTTCCGCAGTTTGTAAGAGATGGCACTCGATAGCTGTTTCGGTACGCATAGTGAACCAGCCTCCTTGGATTATGTATTTTCCGAAATTTGGCAATCTGTATGAATTTTATGACCCTCTATGCCGTAAGACTTATTCTATTGAATTGCCAAAGTTGAGTAAATCTAGAGTTTGTTATACAAAGGGTAGTTGGCTACTGTCGTACAAACCTCGAACTCACCGGCTTTTCTTTTTTAATCCCTTTTCCGGGGAATTAATTAAGTTGCCTAGATTTGAAATTAGTTGCCAAATAGTTGCATTCTCTTGTGACCCGAAATCTCCTGATTGCGTAGTCTTCACAGTGAAGCATGTAAGCCCTACTGTTGTTGCCATAAGTACTTGTTCTCCCGGGGCAACAGTATGGACCACCGCCAATTACCAAAATCGTCTGCCTTTTGTTAGTAGTATTTGGAACAAATTGGTTTTCTCCAACGGGCAATTTTATTGTCTTAGTCTAACTGGATGGCTTGGGGTTTTTGACCCAAAAGAGCTTACCTGGAATGTTCTTGTGGTGCCTCCTCCTAGATGTCCTGCAAACTTCTTTACTAAAAACTGGTGGAAAGGAAAATTTTTGGCGGAACATGATGGGGAAATTTTGGTAATCTATACTTGTTGTAGTGATTACCCCATCATTTTTAAACTCGATCAGGCGAATATGGTATGGGAAGAAGTAAAAACCTTAGACGGAATTACTCTCTTTGCAAATTTTCTTTCATCACATTCTAGAACCGATCTCCCTGGAATAATGAGGAACAGTGTTTATTTTTCTAAAGTTCGTTTCTATGGTAAACGATGTATATCATACTCCCTCAAGGATTGTAGATACTATCCTCGCAAGCAATTCCATGATTGGGGAGAGCAGGATCCTTTTGAAAGCGTTTGGATTGACCCGCCCGAGGATCTTTCAATCTTCTCGTGATGCATGACATATCCTGTAAGTGAGTTTACACTTTCGATATCTTTGGTTGTTATGCATTATCTTGAGACATTTGAAACTACAGTTTTATTTTTGTTGTATACTGATTAGAAAAATACATTTAAGGCATTTCCGTCTTGAGTATTTGTTGAGATTTGACGTATATCTCGTGAAAATGGAGTACTTATGCAATGCTATCTTTGTTTTAGTCGACTGTTTCGTTTACTTGAGTTCTGCTGACATAGCCATGGCTGCAAGGGGTATTCTTTCAGCAACGTTTTTTTTTTGTATAACCCATCTACCTTATTACATTTTTGTTGTCTCGTACAAATCCGTTTAGATTTAGCTAATCTGTCCATTTAATGTTCTCTTTGTTCATAGTTTTGACTTGAAATTCGATCTATATCAGTGCTCGTTATTGTAAGGAGATAAGATTTCTCTGCATTGGAAGCTGCTTATATCTTCTGAGCTCACTCTTTAGTCCATAGCCATTCTTTTGAAGTTAAAATGTTTGAACTTGTCTTAGGTTCAAGTCTTTGTGGGTTCATTCTTTATGGTACAACTGCGAGCGCTCGAGTTGTTGGTTGATTTCATTTGACAAGCAAACAGTGTCGACTACTCGACTTTCATGGATGGAAATGGGAAAAAGTACTACTATAGTTTTGTTTAGCCTAGGCGCACCTAGGTGTAGCTGTGTGACTTCACAGATTCGAGTCCTGGGTGCAACCTCTTGCAAAAACGCAGGGTAATGTTTGCCTCTTTTATACACCCATGTGTTGAGACCCCTCTGCGGACCCTTGCTTTTCGTGGATGCTTTGAGCAACTAGCTGCACTTTTTTCGTATGATGTGTGTGGTTTATTGGGGATTTATTAGCTGGGTGAGAAGTATCTTTTTTTTCATCTTTGATTTTCTCAAGTGAATCAGATCTAATTGTTGTGGTATGAAAATATTTCGTTCACCAGGACTAAAGGTGTTCAAAACAGACCCGACAACCCGATATTTAAACCAAACCCGACTCTACCCGACTTTAAAACGTCATCAGTAGCTGAATTTCTTCATTCCTCCCTTCTCCACCCTTGTTTTTCCCACCAATACCAACAAGAATGTCTAGACCTTTCAACTTTAATTGCAACATGCCATTATCCCAATCGCCAAATGACTCTACCTACCCGGCCTTCCCCCTGTAATAACAAGATTGTTATTTCTGATTAACCCTTGATTGCAAACTATCATATGCAACTTCACGTTAATTTTTTTTTGAGCTTATGCAACTTCACGTTAATAAGAAGTCCAAATGAGATAACGAGTAACTTCACTATAGTTCATCAGTTCATACAAACCCTAACCAAAGATTTATAATTCTCCGGCTCCCGCTAAGAATAAATGAATCTCTTCGAACGAAAACATCGGGAATGAAATCCATCTGACGATCTTCCTTTTGGCTTCTGTGCAGGTAAATTAAGTCTCAGTTAAATTTGCAAATTTGTGGAATTCACAAATGGCCTGTGCCCCAAGTTGTCTGGAATAGGAGCAACTGTAAGAGATTCAGACCCTTTAGATGTTGGATCTGAATAAAAGTACGACAGACGACGCGCTTACGAGTCATAGATGTTTATTTCTCATAGATGGTTTAACAGTGAATAAAACATTTTGAACAAGTGGTTTAGAAGAATACTAGTACAGACAATAGTAGCACAGCTCAGTTTTTTTTTTGGTTTGTGTAAATTTAAGAGATAGCTTACCATATGGTCATGGTGTTTTTAGTATATTGATTTAGAGGACTTGTGTCTATTTTTCTAGACAATTAGAAGTGTATTTTCATATAATGCATTGTATGGGAACACTTTTAAGATCACAACTTGATCTAACTTTCTTTATAGTTTTTTTATCCGATTGTCAAGAATTCTAACCTGTTAATTTTTTATCCGATTCAAAATTGATCCAAAAACGATGGAATTTTAGCCGGTTGTGACTAAATTCTTTTGACCTATAACATGAAAATGAGATGACCAAAAATATGGATATAATGGGGATGAATTTGATTGAAATTCGAACTTAAGTTTCACGTGGCATCATAATTTTCATACGAGATCTATTTTGTCTAGTCGAATTTTGTATTTTGAGTCGGTATGATTCAATTTCAAAAATTATGTGATTTTTCCGGAATTTTTTATGATAAGATCTGAAACCATATCGAGAACAATCAAACTTGGCCAAGCAAAACATCATTGCCGGTACATAATGACTATTAAAACCTCAATCCCAACAATATAAAAAAAATGAATGTTGATAAACAAAAACCGTAGACTAGAAAATTAAGACGAAACGAAGTGAAGAAAAATTGTATTAGCTAATTCCATCGACCAACCGTGAGCCCAGCCAGCCAACAACTAAACACTAGAGCAAAATTAAACGAATAAATTCTCCTTATATGTTCTACATTTTCGAATTTCTACAGAATTTGATGCAGTTGTCGAGCACAGAATTCGAGTGAATAGAAAGTATGACTTAAAGCATTGCCATTGTACAGCATAAAATTCACGTCACAACATCCAGATTAAACGGCAGATGTCGCAGCATATTCCTCAATATGGGTTGTAACGGCTTCGTCCACGGCCACCATCGTTACCACGTTTCCAGGTATTGGAGCCACTCCTACCTCCGCCCCCTCTACCACCACCTCTATGCTGCTGAGGAGGTGGGGTCTGTGCATGCATTCCAGGTTGTTGCCTGCAGCAAGAGAACACAACATTTTTACATGTCAGAACAAATATACTATACAATTGTCTATGTAGTAAAAAACAGGACGATACACAACATTTCATTGCCCCAATATCATCAAGTGGCTCCCGCAAAGGGGCTTGGAAGGTATGACGTTTTTGATCGACTCTTGATAGCAAACATCATTTGCAACTTTATATAAATATAAGGTTGCTGACGATTTAATGAAACTTTACTATAGTCCAATACAATCACTTAGGTGAACCTCAACTTAAGAAGTTCGATAGGTGTACCTCTTACAGCACAAATAATCAAACCTTTAAACATGAGTTATCACCACTTCTATCTAGATATTTTTATAAAAAACACTAGAAATCAAGTCTAGCCCACGCCCTTGTACGAATTGTAATCCAAATTTACACAATTTAGTACCAGCTAGCAGAGCTCAAAAATGCATGCAAGACAAAAAAATGTTCACCAAACTTACATTAACATATTTTTAACAGCCTCAATTTAAGCTAGCAAGTTGTTGAAAGGACACCTCAAATCTACCAGAATCACTTTTGAAAATCCTTTCTCTAAAGTGATACCCAAGTTTAAGACTTGGCTTGCTTCAAAGTTTAACAGTAAGTAATACATCAAATGACTCCTAAAATTTTTCCTTCTTCCAACTGCCTAATAATCCAAAACTTGGAAGTTTGCAGAGCTATCCTCAAAACATCCACATTCCATAATAATCACTAGGAGCAAACTAGAATTACACCCCAAAAGTCAAAGGCACAAGGCAGAACACCAAAATGTACAATGGATTCTGGACAGTTGCAGAGGCTCAGAATCTACAAATTGAATAATGAGTAGTGCAACAACAGTATAATTTGCAAGACTTGCACATGGGGTTTACAACATTTAGTAAAGACCTTGCCATTTGAAGCAGCAGAAAGAAATTGAGAAGCTGTAACGATGTATTAATGTGAACCAAGAAGGCTACATAACCATATAAGGGGGAGAAATTAACAAGTGCGGAAAAACAACCTTAGAAACATCACACATGAGAAAACAAAGGAAACAAATATAAACATAAAGACATTAATTATTAGCTGACTTACAATACGTATCCAATCCTTCCATCAGGTAAAAGCATTGGCATCATAGCCATACCAGCAGAACCTGAACCTGAACCTCTGCCACCGTAAAGTAGTGGCTGAAAGAAACCATTACAAGGGTGAGAACTGAGCTAGGGTGATGAAAGAACAAATATGTAAACAAGACTTCAATAGAAGAGAAGAACAAAAAATAACAACTTTCACTAACTTAACAAAATAAAAGAGCATAACAAATACGACATAGCGCCTGCGAAATATAAGGCAACATATGATAGAATAATTCAACAAAAAACCTTCTCAAGAATGATTCTGGAAAGCTTTAAATTCTAGCTATGGCCCAAGAACTAAAGCAGTAACCCAGATACTTGGTATACACTTTCACACCTCAAATGGCTAGATTTTAGAGATTCGAACAGACGCCATAACAAGCCCAAAAATGAAGAGTGAAGTGTCAAACCCATACGGGGCAGGCATTTAAGGTGAAATAAAGAATTTGTGCAAAATAAAATAAAAATAAACTCAAAGACATCAATATACAAGTTCTTACTTGTGCTAGGCCTGGAGCACCATATCCTGCTCCAACAGCTCCATATGGTCCACCAATCATACCATATCCAACACCAGGTCCAAAACCAGGAAGCAAAACAGATGTTTGAGGAGTGGCCGCTGATGATGACTTCTGGTCAGCTTGCGGCTTTGCCAAAGAGCAATCCAGAACTTGACCTGTGACCCCCAATTTTATTTAGTTTTTTTTAACAAAAAAGCATCCAGAGCCAAGCAATTAGCACCATGCATAAAAAATCAAAACTATTGAGCGCATAGTGCAATATCTCAGATGTGGTCACAGTTGTAGTTACAGTCGCAATACCACTTGCAGAGTCGATGGAAATAGTTTTTTGGTTAGCCAGCCTCTATTGCAGTAGCCTCAAAGACCTTTACTATGAGGTATGCTGTATTGCTGTGATAGTGCTCATATTTTGCACTATAATAAGAACGCATTTAGAATAAACTAGCAGAGTAAAATCTTACCTTCAAGTTCATATCTCTCAGTTTTTTGTAGAGCCTTCATAGCACTTGTCCTTTCGGAAAAGTGCACAAAGCCAAATCTGCTGTTCTCCTGCCCTTCTTTTGCAGGCGGCAAAACAACTTTTGTTATTTTCCCATGGTGGCTAAAAAGCTCCTTGAGCGTATCTTGTGTGACATTTTTTGGCAGATTCTTGACATAAACAGCCTTGACCTATCAAGGGAACCCAAAAATTAGATTTAGTCAATCACAAAAATACTTGATACCACAAACAAATTCAGATAAACAAAATTACATACACATAAAATCCAAGATGGCTAATAAAGACGTTTCAAAAGTCTAAAGATAACAAAAATGTATTTGGAAATCACGAAGAGCAATATTCAGTGCTACGAGACAAACATATGCTTGCAAGTTGCAACCATACCAATCAGATAAGTACTAGGAAATTAGGCATTCGAAAACCAATAAAAGTTTTTTGAAGAATCTCCACAATCCTATCAAGTAGGTATGAAGTAGATTAACCATCTCCATGCATGTGAAGCAATCAATAAAGCACTCATGCATTATCGCTTCTAAGAAATATAAGATTGTGAGAGTGCCTTTTACAGTGTTTTGAAAGGTAGAAAGCACAAGGCATAAGGATCCTAGAGTCTAGACAAGAAGCGCCAGAAAAAGTGAATGCCTTTCAACCTGAAGAGAAACCGAACACTATCTAATAAAAATGTAATTGGTTGTTATTTAATAACGTTGCACAAAATAGAATACAACATAGATATTGAAGATATTTTCATACTGACATATGACATGCATAGTCTAAAACAAGCTTCTAAAGGCGTATCAAATTCAAGCAACTCCATGTTCTCTCAATCTCAAAACTTCATAAACAAAATTTTTCAGCTTAATGCTTTGGGACATGTTTATTCTGCCTACATACTTTCATAATCAACAAGACACGGACCATTGCCATTCACTAGTAGCAAAACACTTGTAGCTACTCTTCAACAGTAAGATATCAGCCACTATAAATCACGCTGTTATTAGGTCGCCCAGAATATATATGCATGCCTCTAACTGGCTTGAACAAGTAATATAAACAGACAAGTCAGGATATGGATACCTGGGATGCTGCAGTAGAATCTGCATTCTTAGAGTCAGCCCAATTGATTGTTGGAGAATTATCACCGAGCCTAAAATCTGGATTTGACATCTTTTCTTTTGAATACTCAGCACATGCATGATTGTAGTACTCAATAAAAGCAAATCCACGGTTGCGACTGGAATTTTGTGGGTCCTGCAATCATAATTTGAAGGCCAATTTATAACAAAAATCTGAATCAATAAAACACAACTATTCAAGAAACACAAAGAAATATAATAAGCGAATAAAACAAGATAAACCTTTATAAGTTCAATTTTAGTCACTCCAGGCCCAACATCTGAAACTGCATTCCTCAATTCTTGTTCTCCCCACGTTCTAGGAAGGTTACCAACAAAGAGCTTATGTCTGGCTTGCGATGAGGAGCATTTAACTTTCTTACCCTGAAAAAAGCATCGAATACCATTAGTCCTTATAAAACCAAATCAATCCTTCTTTCTGGACAAGAGTGATCCAAAGGAAAGCCTTACAAAATATACCAATAGTGTTTTAATTATAACTAAATCAAGTACATATAAGGAGGGGAAATTTAGCAAATAGTATTTGTGACCTTGAATTCAGCTGCACCCAGTTTATCCATTGCTTTAGCCGCCAAATCCTTTGTCCTGTACATAACAAAAGCATAGCCCTTGTTTCCAGTTAGATCTTTTTTCTTCATTATCCTCACCTACAATTTTTTTTCCAAATATCAAAAACATTCCTCGGTCAAAATCTAAAACAAAGAACATAATGAAACAATAGAAGCATACCTCCACAACTTCGCCTATAGTTTCACAAAATTCCCTCAATTCCTCCTCAGTAGTATCATTGGGTATACCACCAACAAAAACTTCTGAACCATGAGGGGGAAGTGCAAGCAGCTCGGCATGCTTTTTCTTGTCATCCCCATCTTTCATATCAACATCAGCATCACCCCCTTTTTCAGAACCATCTGCTTCATCTTCTTCCTCCTCCTCCTCTTCTTCTTCCACTTCCTCTTCTACCTCCTCCTCTTCTTCCACCTCTTCCTCCACTTCTTCCTCCACTTCTTCATACTCAACCTCTTCCTCTATATTTTCTTCATGATCATTCTCCCCATCCAAATCTACCTTCTCCTCATGTTCAATGGCCTTTTCTTGTTCACTGGACTCTTCATGTGTATCAGGAACTGAAGCTGCAGCTACAGCTGACCTTGTCCTTGGCATTTTGTATGTCTAATCTGGTAAACTTGATGAATAACTGTGGAGGAAGCACGGAAACCAGGTGCATCCAAAAAAGAAAGAAGATAATGACAGAAAGGAGGAGCAATAGAAAGGCCAAAAGGAGTAGCACAGTAAGAATCTAAAATGAATCTGTGCCATGAGTCAGGGCACCGAGGAGATTAAAATTTGAATGAACAATAGAACTAAAAAAGACAGGCAAGAAGAATATAGAATGATAATGAAGAAGATGAGACGGTGCCCAACAGTTGCAAACAATGAAGTCAACAAATATTTTTGACAATTAGATAAGGGCTTCAACCCAAACAAGCAAAAAGCAGGTTTTAAGTTAATATCTAGTCATTATAACAACGGACATAGCTCAAGCGAAACAGAAACTGAAAAAAAAATAAATAATGAGAAATGGGTAATTGAAATCAAATCAGCTTAAAGCCATAGACAATCATAATAGTTATACAATGTCCCAAGTTGATAAACCTGAAATGACCATAAAAGAATAATATGCAGATGTCACTTCTCACAGTTACTGTATATTGCTTAAATCCACACACACACACAAAAAAAAAAAAGATGACGACCTAATCCCCAATAATATATACCTCAAGTTCTCAACTCCAGAATCTCTACTCATTCGAATCTGTCAAAACTTAATCACAATGTGAACACCCCAAAGTGTCTTGTGTAATCCAAAATGCCCCAATTACAATAACCAGTATACTCCATTTGCAAAATAAAACTCACAAGTGTAACTAACATTCAATACCATTGCTGATAGCAATATAGATTAGATTCATAGAATCAAAATAAATGAACTAAACATTAGTTCAACAATAAATATTTAGGGTTTTACAAAATAATAGACAAGTGCCAAAACCAAAAAAAGTCCAACTCAAATGATATCCTCGGTACACTTTTATCTTATCACCTCAATATTCAAAACTACCTAGAGGCTAGATTTAACTATAACTTCATTATCACAAAATCACATAAATTAAGGTTCTTGAAGTCAATTATAGGTCCAGTTATTATCGTAATTATATAAAATACTCAATATTTGTTCAAATTCCCCAAAGCATCATCAATTTGATTTCAAGATTTCAACAAGACACTGATAAATATTAGGTCTAAAAACAAAAAACAACCAAAACAAAAGTTAAGCATAAAAATTCAGATCTAAAGATATGAGAAAGAAAGAGGTTATTTACCAGAGATTAGCAAGAACCGGAAGAAATTGATGGACCAGTGGTTGTTCCGACAGTTTTTGGCGGTGGTTCGTCACCGGCAGCAAGAAACAAAAGAAAAACGACGGAGCTAGGGCAAAATGAGCGAGCTGTTCAAACCAGCAATAAGTACAGTACTGATTTGCTTGGTAGAGTTGCCCATTTGCGTGCACAAGTTGAACATGGTTCGGGCCCACACCAAAATTTGATCTAAATCGCAAATTAAATCGGATCAAATTAAAATTTTATTATTTGGTCTGTTTTACGATTTAGACGATCTAATCCGTTTTGCTCAATAAAAAATTACCTTTTGCGGTGTAGTCTTAGTTTTATTTTTCAAATCAGACCCGACTTCCGTACGGCCGTACTATAACCAAAAACTTTTTTTTTCCAAAAAAAGTTGCTACCTAGTTGTTTCGATATGTATTTATTTTGTAGTAATAAATAGTTAAATTATATTGATGTAATCAACTAATTACTTCTACAAATTACTCCTATTATATTTGCCTATTTGGTGTATCTCAAACCCTTACTTGACAGTTGACCCTACCTACCAACTAGTATACTTTAAATTCCTACTTGATATACCTCAAATACCTATTTGATATATATCAATCTCTACTTGGTATATATCCTAAATCTCCAAAACCATAAAGATAATCAATAATAAGCGTTTTTTTAATTAATCAACTTTTGTAGGCTAGGCCTACTAAGTGTCGTCTCACAGAGATGGTCTATAAGGGGAGTTAGTGTTAACTTTTTCTTTTTTTTTTGATTTTTTTTTTTTGAATTTTAGTGTTAACTTTTTCTATCCTAAAGATTAATAGTCCGAACCTTTTTTTAACAACCAAAGATTCCAAAATCAACAAAAAAAAACCAATGAAAAAGCTAGATAACTCAGTCTTAGTCTTAGTTTTAGTCATCAACATAATTTGCTTATGCAATGTTTGAACGATAATTTTTTTTGGAAATATATTCATTGTCTTAGATTTGGTTTTTGACAAAACAAAATTCAAATTTAAATTTGAGTCGATTCCTCTACTATTTCAAAAGTTAATTAACATTGAGAATGCGGAAAATAACTTATTAAACCTTATCATTCATAAATTCTTCATTAATACTCCTTATATCATATAGTTATTCCCAAACACAATTTGTACATGTTAAATGAACAAGCATGCTTAATGTTAACATGGTCTCTTGATTCTTAAAAACTCCTTATATCATATAGTTTTTCGTTCTTTCCTAATATCATATAGTTTTCCTAGTCCAATTAACGGGTAACAATAATATCCTCTATCTTTTTTCCTCACTAATGCAAATAAATTGGGCTGAGTTTCTTTTGCCTAATGTATTTTGGTTCGCGGAGGAAAACGAGCATGACCATCTTCATTAACAAGATCATTTAAGGGTTTAAGAATAATTTTCTCCTTAAGTGGTTCACAAACAATCTAATCCACAACTTAACTAATTATTTAACATTAAACTCGAACATTATACATCAACATCTTCAAGTCACACATGAATTCATCATGAAAACAAATCACAAATATCTCAAAACACAATAAGTTTGTGTATTTATATATCATATATAGTAAAACCTTAAAATACAACACTAAATCAACTTAAAAACACCCATTACATATCTCAAAGAGAAACTCTTCCTTCACATATAGATCATCATCATCATCATTATCTTTCAGCCGACTAGGGCAGATCTGGCATCGTCATTACAGTTTCCAGTTCTTGAGTCTTCCTAAAGAGCTTATACTGAACATGCTGATCGAAAGTTCTCGGAGGAAAACGAGCATGACCATCTTCATTCACAAGATCATTTAAGGGTTTAAGAATAATTTTCTCCTTAGGAGGTTCACAAAACACAACCCAAGAAATCCTAACCTTTTCCTTATTAACTAACCCTCTATGAAGAATACTTTTATATTTCCCATTACTAAGAATCTCAATTGTGTCACCAATATGTAAGATAATGGAATTAGGGACACATTTGGCAGTGACCCATTTGTTTTGGTAGTGTAATTGTAGGCCAGGGACCATATTATGGAGTATAAAAGTAAGGGCACTTACATCAGTATGTGCCTCTACTCCTAGGGCTAATTCAGGTTGAGGACATGTAGGGTAGTAATTAATCTTAAGTTGAAGATTAAGGTCTTGTAATCCTCCTACTTCTTGTTCTAATCTTCCTTCTTGTAAACCTAATGCTAGTGATAATGCTGAGAAGATCTTTGTTGCTAACACTCTTAGTTCCTTTGAGTATTCCGATACCGCTGGACTGTCAATTAAAAAAAGTTAATATTATTGTTAATATAGTGTTAACAGTATATACTTGCAATTGATAGTAATACTTAGTCACATAATATGTTACAACGGGTGGGAGTATTTTTAAATGATGGTAGATAAGTGGCAAATTAAGAAATTTAAAGGGCAGGGCAAAATGTCATGTATATAATTTTAAATGGGATTGTAATTTTTACCCCACCTAATATATATAATTTATTGAAATCAAAAGATTTTCTTAAGGTAAGGTGATAGAGTTATAGTTGAAAGTTCAAGATTAGTTACATGATAATAGCTAGTATTTGTCATATTTTAAAGCCTCAACCGTCAATTAAAAGTTTTAGTTAAATTGGTTTGGTTTAGATATGGATACATGTAGAAGTGTATGTTCGGGTCGATTTGAAATTGGATCTCATGTCCATATTTGTTGTAGCATAATTGTAAATTCATTTAAAAGTCAGATTAAAGTCAAGTGCAATTACAAGGTTGGTAAATATCGGGTTGTGGGTCTGATTTGAAAGTTTTTCCTTAAATTCTTTGTGACAAAGGTTTAATTTTCACCACAACAAGATTAATTCCATTTTAGCTTCTTAAATCTTACCGGTATGGAATTCTCCTTACCCTTTAAAAAAGTTATTGACAAATCTAATAGTAAGAAAGTGAAAGTGAATACTTTCTGTCCCTTTGAATTTGCACCATATAACTTAATAAACTCTTATACATTTGAGTTATGTGGTGCAAATTCAAGATGACAGAGAGATCATCATCATCAAACCCAGTGTATTCCGCACATAGACAAACTATGATCAGGGTCTAAGAAGGACAGATAAACGACAACTCATATCCATATAGGAGACGACAGTGAAATAATTATAGAAAATTAGCTTACATGTAGTCAATAGGATGCTTAGGCCAAATGGACAAGTCCCTTTTGTTCTCAGGGAAAATAAGGTGAAAAAAATAGTCCTCCCATTCAAGTTGACCACTAGCATTATTAGCTAGCTTACTTCCATACCCTTGTACATTTCCTGAGGCTTGATCATTTGCATACTTTTCCTTCTCTTCTATTGGGAGCTCAAAGAAGGTTTCTCCGGCCGCCCTAACGCGATCGATAAGTTCATCAGAGATTCCATGATTGACAAGATGCATAACACCCCACTCCATTGCGGCCTTTTTAAGGTCCTGAATCGCCTTTTCTCGAACCTCTTGATCTTCTGACGCGATATCTTTAATATCTATTGTAGGAACTTGAGGTCCATTATCATTTTTTTCTTCCTCAAAGACATTCCCAATAGAAGTAAGCTCTTCTTTTGGCCTTACATACTCCGTTGGGATGGATTGTATGCCACTACTTGCTAGGGTTTCAACCCTAGAGGAAGATATTGTAGGTCCCATTAGGGCTTTTTTATACTAAATTAATTAACAATTAT
The DNA here is from genome assembly GCA_019776075.1 of Amaranthus palmeri. Classification (NCBI taxonomy): domain Eukaryota; kingdom Viridiplantae; phylum Streptophyta; class Magnoliopsida; order Caryophyllales; family Amaranthaceae; genus Amaranthus; species Amaranthus palmeri. Next base: position 944,858 of record JAAKBH010000271.1, on the reverse strand, counting down.
TGATGATAATTAAGGTTTGGAAGAGATTAGTGAGAAGAATTAAGTGCTTATGGAATAAAAATGTTTGATATGAAATCAATTTGGAAGTAATATATATAGGCAGTGGCAGACGTACAATAAAGTCTAATAGCGTTCAGGTTCCACCATAAATTATAAATTGCATTGAATCTCTGGTCTCTAATAGTTGCTACAGTTATTGTAGCAAATATTGTTCATTAATTGATCTTATTTGGCATATATTTCTCTATGTTTAATGTAAAACAAAATCAACTGAAATCTTGTTCGATTCATTTTAATGCATATTTTCATATTAACTTTTTAAAACTTTTTATTTATATGAAATTAAAAAATTAATAGATTAAAATTGTGCAATAGATAGAATAAAAAACAGATTTTGATCTTATATATTTTAGAATAGGAGTAATTTTTTAGGTGTAACAAACACCTAATGCTTTTGTAAGAGGGGAAATTACGTAAGGCTAAAGGGACACTTCCAATATCCCGCGTAATGTAGAGTTTGTGTGGGGTTTTTTTTCCTGAAAGATGCGGACAAATCATACCCGTTTCCCCAAGGAGGGAGTAAAGAGAGATGCTCACAGTCAAAAAACCCCATAACTGATACCTACGCTCAATATGTGTTGAACCTCAAACCTTTTACTGCACATGCAAATGCTCAGTACAGAAAATTACGTCTAAAATATTATTTGGACGCAAATATAGATTGTGAAAGCTAGTTCATCACGTGAATTTGTGTGACTAACGGCTAGTCAATGAATAATTTTATGTTGTTGTAGAGTGGAATGGTGGTTAAGGCATGCACACCAAGGTTTTGCTTCTCTAACATTCATATGGAAGTGAATTAGAAGTGCAACCAATAAGAACTAAGTAAAAAAAAAAATTTAATTATAGATAATTTTTTTGGAAAATTTACGTTGAATCCAAACTATTCATGATGTTCCTACAATAATCCCACTTATTGATTAATCATGAATAATTCCAACTTTGAGGGGTATTTTCTGAGACTAAACTTAGGTAATTCGATAACATGCTATAATAAATCAAAACAACTCATAACCCTTCAAGATGTCAAATTTAAACTCATAACTCTCTATAATAAATCAAAACAACTCACCATTAAGAGGGTCTGACCCTATTAAATTTGCCTCTAATTTTAGTTAGAAATAAGAATGATCATGATTCCAAGACTCTATAAAACTCGCCTAAATTCGCCCTTAATTTAGGGTCTGAGTCTGACTCTATCAAACTTACCTAAACTTGCCTAAACTTGCCTCTAATTTTAGGGTTTGGATTTAATTTTAGAAAACTAATGGACTTGAGTACGATGCAAGCCTAAAAAAATAAATAGGTTTTGGTCTAGGGTCATTAGACCCTGACCCAGACCTGACTCATAGTCTTTCTCTAAATTATTTAAAATCAAGACCCAATACATTACATGTCTCAAAATCAATTTAGATTCATTTTAAACCTCTTTTTTTATTTGGACTTGATTAGACTTATAAACAACCTATACACCTATTTTGGTACTACTTAAATCTTTAAAATATAAAAAAACTTCAATATAGATAATTAAATTAAGGCCCATTTAGTATTCTAGACCCATCAGACAAAATGGGTTTTGGTGTGGGTCTAAAATTTTCTAATACTAAGAGTACGAGTCTACCAAAAATTAAAGGGTCTTAATTCGGATCTGACTAAAGCCCATTCAAATCCGGCCTATGACCATCCCTAGTTGGAAGATTTAATATTCATCAAAAACATCTAATTTTTTTTTATTTTTGTTTCTTCATATTCATTTTAGCGTAAAGTTACAATACACGAATTTTATAGAGGAATCATGATGTAGTGAGTAGTGACTAGTGACTAGTGACTAGTGACTAGTGACTAGTGACTAGTGAGATAATTCTTGGTAACGCCTTGCTAATTTTTTTTCATTTAGTTTAATTTTGCACAGTTTTAAAGTAATTTTTAAATCTTAATATTTATTTCTAAATACTTATTATAAAAATTTTTAAAAAATACTCACAAAAATCGTTGTCAAACTTCTTCTCCTTAAAGTGGAATATTCTAAATGAGAAGAACATTAGAAAATGAAAGGAGTATAACATTTCGATCTACATTATTCGGTATTATTTGAAAATAAAATAATTTATTCATTCTTGAAAATTAAATATTTCAAATCAAATATTTGAATTTTGAGGTAGATATCTAATTCGAATCCAGATCCAGATTTGAGTTTTCTAGAATTGAATTTTTAATTTTGATATCCAAAAGAAAATTTCATAGTAAGTAGTTTTACAAAACATAAAAAATAATTTTGTTTGAAGAAAGATTTGATTGATTTAGGCTTTAAAAATTCTAAATATAAAATTACTGAATATGGCGATAAAAAATTGGATGGAGTATTACTTATGCTCTCACGGAGTTCTCACTAACTTTATAAAAATTATTTTTATTAGTTATGGTTTTTATATTTTTTCACTAATTTTTTTAATATTTTTTAATATTCATAGTCCTCTTTTTTCTTCAATCAAATTTATATTTATTTAATAAAATAATATGTTTATTATTTAAATATTTAATTTTTTAATTTATGTGACCATTATTTTTGAGAATTTCCTGACATAACGGGATTATAATAATGATGTATAGCTCGTGGAACACGCATCTCGGCATCTGTACTAGGTAACAGTGTGGCACTTTATCTAAAACATGTCTTTGTCTCATTTTCATCAAATAATTTTAATTTTCACAATTAATTTATATTTGGAAAAATTATAAAAAACTACATAACTATACTATACCTTTTTTTAAAAAAAACTACCTTATATAAACTTCTTTCAAAAAACTACCTTATATATACAATTCTTTGCAAAACACTACCTTTTATTGATTTTCGTCAGTTGACTGTTAACATTAACGTTGACCTACACAGAATTGTATTATATAAAGTAGTATTTTGCAAAGAATTGTATTATATAATGTAGTGTTTTGCAAAGAATTTTATTATATAAGGTAGTGTTTTGCAAAAAATTGTATTATATAAGATAGTTTTTTGTGCAGGTCAATGTTAATGTTAACAGCCAACTGACGAAAATCAGTATAAGGTAGAGTTTTGCAAAGAATTGTATTATATAAGGTAGTTTTTTGCAAATTTTTTTATATAAAGTAGTTTTTTTTAAAAAAAGTGTATAGCCCAGCAAAAAAAAAAGTGTATAGATTACGTAGTTTCTTATAATTTTTTCTTTATATTTTATATATTTCTAGTCTCTCCGATACTGTTTTATTTGGCTTTTGCACGTTTGCTAATATACATATTTAATCGTAAATATTTTGAACTATGTTTAATGAAAAATCATATGCCTAAAATATTGATACTAATAACATTTACATCGAAATGAAACAAACAAGGTCCTACTTGACTATGTTTTAACTTATAAATTAAGAATAAAATAATAGTAGTTGATGAATAGTATCAAAAAATCAAATGGAACAATAATAGTAAATAGAAGGAAGTGTCATTTATATATTTTTTTCATTCTCTCGTAAAACATAATTTTAGATACCGTGTATATGCTTATTTTCTTGAATTTTAAGAAGGTTTATAAACCTTTTAATAGAGCTTTGATAAATTGATTACATTATAGGACCATATTATTGTAAAATTTTGTACGTGCTCATTTATCTATATATGTAGGGAGTATATTTCTATTTGGCCGTTTTACTAGGTTTAGGATGTAATCAAAAAGAGACGAGACAACTAGAAAAATGAAAGCAATTAAATTAACTTATTCTGTTTTATTGTAATATGCAACATTGAGCTTGGATTGATGAAATGTATTTGGTTATGTATTTATGTTTTTGGTTAAGTGTCATTTTGAGACTTATGTTTGTAAGCCTAATTTGGATGCTTGATCTATGTAGTACTTCTAAATCATAATTATTAATAAAATGGAGTGCGAAAATTATGATGAATAACGTTAATAATGGAACGACTTAAATTGACAAATAGGATCATCATTAAGAAATGGAGGGAGTATTTGATAACTCGGCATCGTTACTTAAGTCTGAGCAGTCAAAAATAATCCCAAAAGGAAGATATTTGATATTTATCATTTTATTAAGGGGGTGTTTGGCAATTGGCTGTTGCCGTTGGCGATAAGCTTTTTTAGTTGGCTTGTTTGATCAGCTGGAAATATTGGCTGTTTTTGTTGGCTTTTAAGCTAGCTTAAAAAGCTAGCTGTTTGTGGAGATGTTTGGTAAATTTGAATATTGGCTGTTGGCTGTTTATTAGAGTAAAAGTGGGCCAACAAGCCAAAAGCCAACCCAAAAAGCTAGCTGGAGTAACTTTTTCATTTTGGCTTAAAAGCCAGCTTTTCAGCTGCTTTAAAAGCCATGTACCAAACACTTTTTTTGGCTGTTTGACCAACCAACAAGCCAAAAGCCAAAAACCACTCAAAAAGCTAACCCAAAAGCCGATTGCTAAACAATCCCTAAATCAATTCGTATAATCCTCGATCCTGTTCAAATTGTTATATTTTTTTATAAAATGTAGAAAATTGAATGAGGTAAATGATGTGTATATTTTTAACGGTTGGAAATTATTGTTCATTATGATGAATTCACGTGTAGATATTTCTTCATTGGTGTCCTATATGGGAGAAAATCTTGAAGCAATATGTTGTGAAATAACCTTTCATATACACCTTTTGAGATTACATTATCAAGAATTGTAATCTTTGTTGGACAAGCTGTTTTTTTGAGAGACGTACTTTAAGTCTAGCCCATTAAAAAGTAATGCCTATTTACCGTATTCCTAATTTTGTTAGACAAGCTGTCGTCGTTCTTCCCTCCCAAACTATAATCATAATTTTTTATGACCGTAATCACTGGGTATAATGCTGATGACCAAATTGTGATTTTTTTGGGTGGGCCAAAGTATACGGTGTCAATAACAATGACTAGTCTTAGCTACAATTGGTTATGAAGTACGCTCTATTCTTATGGATAACATGAATCCTTGACCTTATAATAATAAACGTGCTATTATTATGCATCTTACATTTTTGAAATTTGAAAAAATTAAATAATTCTAAATAAAAAAATATATTACAAATTCTTGTGAAAGATGGTCTCTTTTGAAAGACCATCTCTAATTGGGTTGGCCTATTAGGGAAAATGTAGAGTAAATGTAGGCAATAAGCTTTAATGAATTGGCCCTGAAAGACATCTCTCAGAAAGACGGTCTCTCAGGAGACTAGCTGAAAATATATCCATATCTCTTACTCTTTCCCTTAATAGGGGTATAGGTATGATGTGTTTGATATACCTCTCCTTTTAAACCCTAATTTTTTGCCAAACGCTGAGTTGATGACCATGAATCCATGACTGTCCCAACATAAAATATAGCCTTGGATTTCCGAATGGCATGATTCAAACCTTAAGAATCAAATCTTTGTGAAAAGAATCATATTCTATCATATTTTAATTAAATGTCTTATTTTAATTTTAGGGAAATTATCAATGATATCTCTAAATTTTCGCACTTTGTTAATGATACGTCAAATTTTCTCGATTATCAATGGTATCCTTGTGTTATTGACCGTCTTACAAGTTACAACTGTAACCCTTTTTAGTTTTTTCTGTCCAAAATCATTCAAAACCATGAACTTTTAATTGTGTTTGATTAAAAGTTATAAAATCTTTTGATTAATCAAACACAATTAATATTCAATTCAAAATTATCATTTATCAAATTTACGTTCAGACAAATTAAAAAACACAAATTCTTGTAAGAGACAGTCTCTAATTGAATTGGCCCATTAAAAAAATGTAGAGTAAATATAGACAATAAGTTTTAATAAATTGAACCTGGAAAACGTCTCTCAGAAAGACGGTCTCTCAGGAGTCTACCTCATTAAAAAAATCTTACTACTAAACTTGGAAATAAATTACAAATTCTTATGCCCAAAAAAACATGTGACAAAGCATAAATATCTTTTGTGGCCAACTCACCGTTTCACTAACTTAGTCATAATAATTTATTCAAAAAAAAAAACTTAGTCATAATAATAATAATAATAATTGGTGGACCGCATATGCTCTAATAATTTTAAGAGTAGGTAGTTAGCTCGCTATTTGGGCATTTGTTTTAAGCTGAGTGACTATTTGACTGTATTATTTTTTATGGGTATGAATTATTGATATTCTCCTCAGAACTTGACTATAATTTCTATGAGCAAAAAATATTAAGTACGATAATAATGATTAATAGTAGATAATTTTTCTTTTTCTTTTTCTTTTTATATCCACTCACATTTTTCTTCTTCGGTAAATTTTAATCTCTCTCTTATGTATTACATTATTTAATATTTTGGAATTAGGTGTGACAAGTGAAGTACAAAAATGATAAAATTATTATATTTTTCTAATAATATTATATTTTTTATATGCTTAATATGTATTATATTATTTAACATTGAGACTTCTAACTTTTTAAGACTTTATACAGTTAAATATGTTGAATATGCTCAGAACCTCTCAAGATATGATTCAAATAACGTTAGAGTTGGATTTTTTATGTTCTTTATGACTATGTCAAGAATAAAGGTTGCTCGCCTTTATATAAAAAAAACACCTCTGCACCAATGTTCTTTATGGGATTTAAATTAAATAATGGTATGCAATATACTTCCTCCGTTCCATAATACTTGCTACATATTCCATTTTGAGAAATTTCTTATTACTTGCTACATTTCCTTATTTGGTAACAAACCAATCATTTAAAGTTATACCTACTTCTACTTTTATCCTACTCTATATCTAATTATTCCTATTTTTCTTTTTCATTTTTCAACAAATAATATTAAAAAATTTCAAAAGCAACTTTTCACCTATTGCTAATCATTGCACAGTTACTCCTTAATATTTGTGCCCATGCAACGGTAGCAACTAAATAAGAACGGAGGAAGTACATATTAATGACTTTTAGAATATACTTTCTCCGTCTGAAATACTCAATACATTTTCATTACGTGCGCTATTCATTATTCAAGTTTATTATATTGCTACTAAAGTGCAAGTAAAAATATAGTCAAAAGGGATGTTGTTGAATCGTCTAATCGTATACTTTTATAATATTAACTTTTTATAATTTTTAGATTTCTATAATTCAACATATAAATAAATTAAATAATGCATTGAAATGCGTAAAAAGTGAAATGTAGCAAGTATAATGGAACGGAGGAAGTATAAGATATCTTCAGATTTCCGTTTAAAATTATAGTTTAAGATTTTGATTGAGTTGGTTCTTTAACATAGTATTAGAATCCAACTTTACAGAAAGATTACGAGTTCGAATCTCATATTTCTCTTATTTTAAGTATAAAGTAATATTTAAAGTCATGTATTAAATGACCTAATCTGCATCCACACTTTTAGCTTTAAATTAGTTGGTCCTGAGGGCTGGGTAGGTCAAAGAAATCGTCGCTTAAGGCTCATGGCGTCACTCCTAATGATTAAAATATTGGTTTAGTAAGGGGTCTATTGTTATGAATAAAAAGGCCATAAAAATATTTAAGAAGTAATAATGTAGTATCAGTAAATTCCTCATAAGTGAACGACTTCTACTTCTCATTCTTTGTACACAAAATTAATCATCTTTTTGCTAGTCAACCTCAAATAAGGAATATATTTCTTTATAATATATATAAAATAGACTATTTAACCCATATATAAAATACATCTGACAGATATTATTTTAGCTTAAAATAGTCTCATTAGTGATTAGCAAGCTCATAATTATATGAGGGACAGAACATACGAGACATTTTAGTGCAATTAAGGTCCACATCTTTCTACCTAAAATGGACCCAACTCCAATTGTTTTACTATAAAGTCACTTTCTCATTTTCCAAATTTATCGAATATTCTAGTTAAAAAATAATTTATATATTCCCTCCGTTCCATCGAAATTGCAGCATTTTTCATTTTGGTCTGTCCAATATAATTTGCATCGTTTCTATTTTTGGATAATGGCCCACCACTTTCTTTTAATCTTATCCACACATTTTCACTCTCTTTTAATTTTATCCACACAATTTATTCTCTCTCTTCATTTATTACCACGTTCTTAAATTCTACCATCTTTCTCTTTGATGCAAATCAAAGAGAACAGAGGAAATAATAATTTATACGTGATCAAATATTAAAGAAATAAACTCCAATTGATTAACATATATATTAATTTGATGGATCTGATATTTTTTTGATATTAATTAGTTTTAAAATGAAACCTTATCGGATTAGTGCGCAACCAATTTTTTTCTTATGCGAGTCTTGTTGTGTACAATCCAGTAAGAAATTTATGAATTATATGTCCTTATGAATTTGTCATTATTTATATTTTAATTTGTCACTTTTACTTTTCAATATTTCTATTCAAAATACTGAAAAGTAAAAGTAAAATATTAAAAAGTAAAAATGACAAATACTTTCAATCACTCTTTAATACTTTATTTTAATTTTTGAAAATATTTAAAAATATTTTACTTTTTGAATACTTTATTATAGTTCTTATGAGTGGGTTACATTATTGGGTATGATAATGATGATATTTCAATTTTCAAATACTTCCAATCACTTTTGACCTTCTTCATATTACTCCATAACTTATATAGATTAAAAACAAAACACATATAAGAATGATTAATAAATAGTGTAAAAAAAAAGAAACAGAATAATAATACTCCCTCAAGTTCTTTTTAGCTGTCCCATTTCATTATTTGGGCAATTCACCACTATTGTCCCATTTCTCTTTAAACCTACATTTATAAGCGGTCCTCTCATTTTCTTAATATTACAAATACCCAATATTGCACATGAGTCAACTATTTTACGTGGCCCCCCCTCTAATTTTTAATATTAAAAATACCCAATATTGCACATGAGTCTACTATTTTAAATAGTCCCCTTATTTTTTTAATATTTATGCCCAAACCAAATGGAACAGCTAAATTAAATTGGACGGAGTATATATTGAATAGGAGAGGTATATGCATATGTTGTTGCAACATGTGATTGATGTACAAACTTATTATATAACAACCATTTTTAAAAAAAATATCAAAAAAATATAGTCCACAAAAATCTTTTGCCCCATTTGTTTGGTGCCTACAAATAGTCAAATAAGCATAGAAAATCATTCAACTTCCATAGATTGATACACAAATCAAACATGAGGAACACCAAAAGAAAGTTTGTTTATGTAAAAATTGTGGTGTTGCAAATAATTTTGCTACTAAATTTAGTGTCATCTTACAATGATAAGACAAGTAAACATGGAGTTCAACCTCTTTCACTCATCAATATTCTCTCTACTAAAATTGCTCTTCATCCTAAAGCTTCCATTCAAGTTTCCCCCATTTTGAAGCCTACTTCTAAGGTAAACATCATATTTCCTTTGTTTTTATATATTTCGAGGTAAAGATAATCTCTTACAGGCAATAGCGGTTGGATATGGGAATTTGATTGACGTGTAGGTAGTGAATATCAAACCCCTGTTAAAAACCTTCAAGTATACGTAATATATGGTTGTTAATTAGAGAATCGCAAATTTTTGTGAGATACGGTTACTTTGAGAGACCATCTCTAATTGGGTTGACCCATTAGAGAAAATATAGAGTAAATGTAGAAAATAAGCTTTAATGGATTGAGTCTGAGAGACGTCTCTTAGAATGGCTGGTCTCTCATAAGACTGGAAGTTAGAGAATATAACATATTTTGGGGCCTCAACCATAAGGTTCAGCTTTTGGTTGAGTTGGTTTCTTGACATGCTATCACAAGTCAACGTAACAAGAGGTCATGGGTTTGAATCCCAACCACCCCTCAAATTTAAGTTGAATATTTGCACTAGATATGAGGAGTGACTGTGCTGCATCCACACTTCTGGCCCAATGGACTCTTGTTTGATAGCATATGTTAGAGTATATAACTATTTAGTGACGTCAACCATTAGCTTAAATTTTTGATTGAGTTGGTTTCTCCTATTCTAATCATATGTGCGTTTTGACACTGTTCATCGGTTACTTGTAGTTTGTGTTTTACTATTAATTTACTCTCTCCGTTCTAGTGACTTTGTCCTATTTGATTTTTTTGACACAATTCACAGTTTATTTTTAATTCATATATATTTTATTCTTAAGTTAAAATATAATATAATGAAATCTTATTTGATTTATCTTTTAACGCATTTATAATTTTATATGTATAATTTAATTGTTAATTACGATGATTTATTCCGCAGGTTTATGACTATATTCGGCCCATAACAATAACAGCTACGAATGCCAATCCATCTATTGATGATTGGGTTGGAATATTCTCCCCTTCTATTTTCAAGTACGTTTTTTTTATCCATTTTAACACTAATAACTTATTTGATTGTCGATATTAATGTTTGTTATCAAGGGTCAATTGAAAACAATTTTTCAAGTACATTGACTTAACGTCATTGAAGTAATAGAATTTGTAACAAAAAAAAAAAGTATGATTTGACTTGACCCGAATAACCCGCTTATCAAAATCAAATCAGATCGTCAATATATTTACATACACTAAAACCGAAATTAGCCTGATCAAAATATAATATCTAATTTTAACCGTACTCTCCTTTATGGGTATGAGTTGTCGTCATCTACTCTTTCCGGCCAGACTCTGATCATAGTCCTATAGCAGAATACACTAAATATGATGAAAGTGATAAAGTATCATATTTAAAACCCAACTGAATACTCGAATATACACCTCTAGTATGGTCAAAACTCACAAAAGATTGAGCATATGTTGACAATGTTGATTTTTGTGTTGTGATTAGTGCATCAGCTGATTGCGCAGTAGTTGGTGATTGGCATGTTGAGGAACCAACTATATGCACAGCTCCTATCAAGGTTAGTACACATTACACCAACTCCTTATTTGCACTATCAAGTTAAAATCTAACCAACGTCACATAATTCACTAATTTGCTCAGAAAAAACCAATTGTGGTCATTTTGAGCGAATCGCGAATTCAAAACGAATTATGTAACATTGGATCTATGATAAATAAGGTTGGCCTTATTGTAAATGCCAACATATTAACGAGGAGAGACGAGGTGCACACACTTCATAAGCCAAAAATATATTAACATCCCTAAACCATATGACAACAGGAAAAAGTGTTCCAATAACTTATAAAGTGTGCACACCATCTTTAATTTATCGATATGGGAATCCCAACAATCTAACATTAGACTAATAATATACAAATTACTAATATGTTTACAAATTTTTATACACATTTACAGTACAAATACACAAATTACTCCAATCCTAACTATCTCCAAAGTGGAACAGCTGTATTGGAGTTCCAGGTTATCAATCAACGTGCTGATTTTGCTTTCGCCTTGTTTACTGGCGGAATCTCTAATGTGAGTTCATATTTTCATTTGCTCTATTAATTTATGTTACTCGAACTCTTATATTCATATTTGACTCATATGTGTGGGTAAGTTACTCGAACTCTTATATACATATCTGACTCATATGTGTGGTTAAGTTACCGTTTAATGCTTCTTGTCGTTGTGATTATAGCCAACACTGGTAGCAATTTCAGAACCTATGTCTGTCTTTCCGAACCCAAAAGCACCCCTTTATCCTCGACTTGCTATGGGCGAAACCTCGGACGTGGTAAGTTATTTGCTTATGTCTATTCTATTAGCTTAAAAATTGTAAGAATGAACATGTATTAGATGTCATCAATCGGGTTTAGTAACGTACGATTTTCTTGATATTGGACTGTACTTTTGTGGCTCACAGATGACAGTAACATGGACTAGCGGCTACAACATTGGTGAAGCTGTTCCTTTTGTCGAGTGGGGAGCTATCGATGGGGAAGGGGTCATTGTCCGATCACCAGCAGGAACCTTTACATATACTCGCAACCAAATGTGTGGTATGAATGAATCTAGAATGGTAGTTCGAAATTTCATTCGATGTCTGACCAACTAATTGAGTTTGTTTCGTTATTATGAAGATAAACCCGCACGAACAGTTGGCTGGCGAGACCCTGGATTCATACACACTAGCTTTCTGAAAGATTTGTGGCCCAATACAAAGTATGATAATACTCTTATAGAACATATCTCATTTCGCGCTACTTATGCCCAATCGCCTAGCGTCTTACTTGTGATCGATGTATGTCATGCAGGTACGCTTACAGGATGGGTCATAAGTTACCAAACGGTTCCATTGTTTGGAGTAGAAAGTACGTATTCAAGTCGCCTCCAGTTCCCGGAGAAAGTTCTTTGCAACGCGTTGTGATTTTCGGAGACATGGGAAAGGTACATACAACATTTCCTGTGAATACACCAACTACATGTTAAATATCATCGCCCCAAGGTCAAGGGCTTCCGACTTCCCTTTTAGGGGAGTTTAAAGGTCACATGTACAAAAACTACCCTTATAAAGAAATTCCTCCCGATTTACCTTAACCAACTTCACATAAATAAGAAGTGTAATTTATTGTAAATGACATTTCGGTTTCTGATTGAATATGAAGGGTGAACGCGACGGATCAAACGAGTATGCTGACTATCAACCAGGAGCATTGAACACTACCGACCAACTCATTAAAGATCTAGATAACATTGATGCAGTTTACCTTATAGGAGATCTACCTTATTCCAATGGTTATATTTCACAATGGGACCAATTTACTGCCCAAGTCGAGCCTATTGCCTCGGTTAAACCCTTCATGGTTGCAAGGTTTGCGCTCTGTAATATCACTTATTTTTGTTAAAACCTTTAGTTATAGGTTTTTGACTACTGAGGTTTTTTTTGATGATTCATCTGTGCATCTTTCTCAAGCCAAGATACTCTTTGGCTGCACTCTTCTTTATGGCAATGAGTTATCGCCTTTATTCCTTTCCCAGACCCTAATCATAGTTTCTATGAGCGGGATGCACTGGGTATGATGATGGTGATGATGCTAAAGATTATTAAACTGTATTAAGTCGATAAATCTAAGATATGATACGTATCTAACAATCGCATTCTTCAGTGGTAATCATGAACGTGATGCACCAGACTCGGGATCTTTCTACACATCAAATGACTCTGGTGGCGAATGTGGTGTTCCTGCGGAGACAACATTCTATGTTCCTGCTAAAAACCGAGCAAAGTTTTGGTACGCGTCTGATTATGGAATGTTCCATTTTTGCATAGCGGATACAGAACATGATTGGAGAGCTGGAAGTGAACAATACAAGTTCTTAGAAAAGTGTCTTGCATCAGCAAATAGACATAAGCAACCTTGGTTAATCTTCGCGGGTCATCGCCCTCTCGGTTACTCCTCGAACAATTGGTTTGGTATAGAGGGTTCATTTGATGAGCCTATGGGAAGAGATGACCTTCAAAAACTCTGGCAAAAATACAGAGTTGACATTGCATTTTATGGTCATGTTCATAATTATGAAAGAACATGTCCTGTTTATCAGGTATATTTTTCATCTTTAACTACCAACCTTGCTTAGAGTAGGTTGTATATTGATGAACTTTGTAAGTCATTAGATCCCTTCATCCCATTGCATACGGTTTTGGGATGATATTTTCTTTGTTGATGAATGCGCTTCATATTTTCCCGATTATATACTGGCATTGACCATTTATCCAACTAAACTTACCAGTATTAATCCCATCTCGTGACTCGGGTCACGGGTTTCAGGGAGTCGAGATTCTTTAAAAGCTAGTTAGTGTAACCTATACGAGATCCCAGTCCAGTATGACAAGTTCACCTTTACAAAAAAAGCTTATCATGCTAATATGCAAATGTAAAGTTTGAAATTTTTTTTGTGGGTGCAGAACCAATGTGTGAAAAAAGGGACATCTCACTTCTCAGGAGTGGTGAATGGTACCATTCATGTAGTCGCTGGTGGTGGTGGTGCTCATTTGAACGATTTTAGTCCTATTAAAACTAGTTGGAGTATATACCAAGACCATGATTTTGGATACGTTAAGCTCACCGCATATAATCACTCGTCGCTCAAGTTCGAGTACATGAAAAGTAGTGATGGTAAAGTTTATGATTCATTCACAATCTCTAGGGATTACAAAGACGTCTTGGCATGTGTCCATGATAGTTGCGAACCGTATACTTTGGCTTCGTAAGATGCAGGACCGAGCTTCGATTGATCAAATGTACCGATTAGGCGATGAATAAGCTTGTGCATGACTAGATTTAGCGGTTATTTTGAGACTTCCATTGTTATGTTTGTAACTTGTAAGGCTAATTTAGCTTCTATGAAGCTAGATTGGATGCTTGATCTATGTAGTACTTCTTCTAAATCAAAAAAATTAATAAAATGAAGTACTAAAATTATGATGAAACTCAAATTTTTTGAGATGATTAGTGACACTCATTTGACCTTTTTCGATGTATTTTTAGACAATTTTTTGGAAAATGCAGTTATTGGTGAAAGTTCATGAAGACAAGTGATTTGATCCAGATCAAGTAGGCAAATACTCTGTTATTATTGAGTTTCAAATACAAAATCGGTACAGTAGAAATAATTCAAGAGTTGTCACACGCACACAGAATTTGTCTTATACAAAAGAAAATTACATTTCTACAATGCTAACGTCTATCAAGATACAACCAAAAAATTGTAATTCATACACCAACTTTTACCAAAACTAATCTAATCATCTTAATTTATACTCATTTCTCCCTTTTCAGGTACATCTAATTTTTCAAGCTAAAAGATAATGAAAGAAGTAACCAAAAAAACAACTTCCACTCACCAAATTCCACACCTTAAGGCAAAAACAAAGAGATTTTACATTTTACCAACAAAATCGTAACATAATTAAGCTAAGATCAAATTATTAATCTGAATCTTCCAAAATTAGTCAAGAAAACCTGTTTGGCGCCATACAGCGTTACGGACTTGTCGCAGATCTCTTCCTTTAAGCGTCCTTCCTACACCTTCCAGCACCGACGATGTCGATTTTAGCTTCATCGCAACGATTTCATGTGGCGGAAGCGTCTCTTCATCGTCACCATCATCATCCCTACTCTCTCTCCCCTCCAATTGTCCAAATTTCTTCGGTTTCTTCCTCGTCATTATCGTCGACGGAACATTCACTGGAGCAGAGTGCTGAAATTTCTGACATGGACTTGACTGAGTCAACTCACCAGATACACGCTGAGGAGCCTTCGGAATCGCACGCAACGGCGTCTTAAATCCGTTCACGCAATCATCAGGAAGCGCAGCAAGGATTCCAGACTTCTCCCTTCGGCGAAACCCTAAGTTTCGATGTGAATGAGAAGAGTACGGATACCTAGTCGAGTCGTCCGAGTCAGTAATTTCATTTTCACCGCTCCAGAAGAGGTCGGCTTCGGTGAACTCATCGCCGGAGTGATCGTCGGAGGAAGAGGTAGAGAAAGTGAAATGTCCGAGGAAGTGATCGGAACCGGAGTGAGAAGATTTCCGATGACGAAAATTTCTGACGCCATTGATGTCCATTTTGGAGTGAGATAATGGTGGGGGTAGGTGACGCCCGTGAATCGTGATGGTGGATTGAATTTATAGGGAGAAAATAATGGGGAAATTAAAAGTGGATAAAGACGAAAGGAAGAAAAGACGTGGCGGAGAGACGCTGTACTAGTATATAAGAGCAAGAAGTCTTTGGATGTCGTCATTATACTGATATTATTATTTTTTTTTTTTTTTGAAGAAACTGATATTATTATTATTATTATTATTATTATTATTATTATTTGTTGTGCGACAGCGGAAGCCGAGATCGAGAAACAATAATAAAACAATAAAGATTCAAACAAACAATAAAGAAAATCACACCGAGAAATTTAACGTGGTTCACTATCAATGTGATAGCTACGTCCACCGGCACCGAGAATAAACTTTCACTATAAACTGGGAGATTACAAGATGAATACGAGACACCACGACAATGGCTCTCAAATTTTCTCTCTTAATTAGATCCTCACTTTGTGTATTTGCACCTCACGCCAAATGCTATGAATTCATCTTCTAATACAAAATGTTGAGAATTTATAATAGAATTTGGGTAAATAAAACCCACTAAACCCACAACCAAAACGTTTGGCACACAAGAAACTGCTCCACTAATTAATTCTAAGAAGTAACCGCCAAAAACATCACGTAAAGAGCAAGGATGCAAAACGGCACCCGTGCACTCGCGGGCCGTACATCATGTCGCGAGCCGCGACTGTAGGAAACTCCCAGGCAGAAACTTTGCTCACTGTTTTCGCGAGCCGCGAACCAGCTCGCGTGCCGCGAGCTTCATCTTCTCCAAAACAGTAACTTAGCTTCCCGTACTTGCGCCCCGCGAGTCCATACGCGATCCGTGACCTCATGATTCATCTTCAACCCGATCTTAGACTCGGTTCGAGTCACAAAATCCCAACAATCTCCACCTTGACGAGAACCCGTAGTCAACCACTACCTCATCAAACCATAGTGAACAAAACCATTCTCAAGCCAAAACCGATGCAAAGCTTAAGCTAAAGCCATACATCCTGACAAGTCTCCAACTAAGACCCATCCCGATAAGTCTCCAACTAAGACCCATCAACATACTCGTTTCCAAGTATAACCACTCATAATGCTCAACTAACATCACAAGTCACTCATAATGCTCCACCTGCATCACGAGTCCACGAGGCAAGCTCCACCTTGAGGTTGTGCACACCTCTACCTGTGAGCTCCCTCACACCGCCCCTAAGGGCCTATGCCAATGAACCAAGCATAGTAAAGAATCTACTAGGACTGTCAGAACATCCTACCTTCTTTACCTCTATCTTCATGTACGTGCATTCCGAATGAAATCTGACCACACCGTGCTTTTCCCGAACATCAAGTACCCAATCAATAATCACACAATCGTAGTACACAAAAGCTAACCAAGGTTGATCACAAAGAACCATCACCAAGATCATAACACAATCAAACTCAGCGAACACAACCCAAGCTTTAACCGATGTAACTAAGCACCTAACATCATTCCCGTACATAAGAAACACAACAACTGATCCAAGCAAACCGTAGAGAGAACAAATCTCTACCTGCCAGTGCCCCCACCCAGGTTGAGTCACAAACCTGCAAATGGCACTTCTAGCATGCGCAAAACAAGTACACATCACAGCATACTTCAAACACCGAACCATAACTCTAGACATGTAGACCGACTTAGCCTCAAAATGAAGTGATATAATGGAGCTAAGTAACACTACCAGCCTATACAACAGTTCCCACACCCGTAAAGTAATAGCAAACAACTGCGCCCGCTCACTATACTCTACAACATGCTCATAAGTTGGAGGTCCAAGTGACTCCACAAAAACGGCTACCAACCTTGCCAATCCCACAAGGTTCAATGCATAACCTACCACACTTATAGCAACCAAAACAACAACCAGAGAGATACCTGGGGTAGCATCAAAACCATCGATCCAAGGTCGAACAGAAATGGATGAGGGGTTAACCTCATACTCCACCTCAAACTCGGTACCACTATCATAAACCATCATCTCCCGGTGACTAGTAGAAGCACTAACAGCAGAGCTAAGCAGCGTAACACCCTGAAAGACATACAGGGACTTCACCTTGACACCCTTAAATATCAAATTCGAACCCTTAAAGATACTCACCTCCCCATTGCTGAACTCACCCTTGGACCCCAAATCATCTAAGGTCCCAAGCGATATCAAGTTCTTCCCCAATGCAGGAACATGTCTCACCTTAGTCAAAGTAACCCTTCTTCCATCTCTAGTCCGTAGTCTCATGGAACCAATACCTACTACTTCACATGGAGTACCGTTAGCAATCGTAACCGAACCCCCAAAACAAGACTCATAAGTATCAAACCAATCCCGACGAGGACTCATATGGAACGAACTACCAGAATCAAGAACCCAGCTATCAAACAAATCATTAGACTCCACACAACTAATCAATGCCAAGTCTTCCTCCGAATCATAGCTCTTATTCTGTTTACTTTCGACTACTGTAGCCTGAGGTTTATTCTTTAATTCTGGACATTTAGACCTAAAATGTCCTGGTTCCCTACAATGATAACATATTATGGTCCTAGTGTTGCTAGATCCATCTGTACTAGCACCGTTACTGTTGTTAGACCCCTTTTTCTTTCTAAAATTTTTACCCGACCTAACAACTAACCCACTGCCATAATTCTCATTACCACCAGCCGCCTTTTGACGCAACTCCCTAGTATAAAGTGCTGCCTTCACTTCTTCTAGGGTCAATGAGTCTTTGCCAACCACAAAAGACTCCACAAAGTTCTCATAACTATTCGGTAGAGAAACAAGCAATATTAAAGCTGCATCCTCATCATCTATCTTAACATCTAAATTACGCAAATCTAGTAAAATAGAATTAAGATTTTCTAGATGATCCCTTAATGGCGTACCTGACTGCATCCTGAGGCTAAACAACCGCTGTTTCAGTAGCAATTTGTTGGTTAAAGATTTCGTCATGTACAACGACTCCAATTTTAACCATAATTCTGCAGCCGTCTCCTGATCAGCAACCTCCGTAATAATATGATCATCAAGACTTAGCAAGATGGTAGAATGAGCCTTCTCTTCCATCACTACTAATTGTTCATCAGTCCATCCGTCTCCAGATCCCGATGTCGACGCTGCACTTTTCGGGATCAACGGACGCCAAATCTGCAACTGCTTTAATAATGCCTTCATCTTAATCTGCCATAGCCCAAAGCTATTCTTTCCATTAAATTTCTCAATCCTTATTGTAGAATCTCCTACCATTGTTTCACACAAAAAACTCTTCCTAGGATTAAACCCGAGCTCTGATACCAATTGTTGTGCGACAGCGGAAGCCGAGATCGAGAAACAATAATAAAACAATAAAGATTCAAACAAACAATAAAGAAAATCACACCGAGAAATTTAACGTGGTTCACTATCAATGTGATAGCTACGTCCACCGGCACCGAGAATAAACTTTCACTATAAACTGGGAGATTACAAGATGAATACGAGACACCACGACAATGGCTCTCAAATTTTCTCTCTTAATTAGATCCTCACTTTGTGTATTTGCACCTCACGCCAAATGCTATGAATTCATCTTCTAATACAAAATGTTGAGAATTTATAATAGAATTTGGGTAAATAAAACCCACTAAACCCACAACCAAAACGTTTGGCACACAAGAAACTGCTCCACTAATTAATTCTAAGAAGTAACCGCCAAAAACATCACGTAAAGAGCAAGGATGCAAAACGGCACCCGTGCACTCGCGGGCCGTACATCATGTCGCGAGCCGCGACTGTAGGAAACTCCCAGGCAGAAACTTTGCTCACTGTTTTCGCGAGCCGCGAACCAGCTCGCGTGCCGCGAGCTTCATCTTCTCCAAAACAGTAACTTAGCTTCCCGTACTTGCGCCCCGCGAGTCCATACGCGATCCGTGACCTCATGATTCATCTTCAACCCGATCTTAGACTCGGTTCGAGTCACAAAATCCCAACATTATTATTATTATTATTTGATATTTAGATAAAAACAAAATTTTGGGTTTTCGAAATAATACTCCCATGTCCGGATTAATTAGTAGCATAGAGAAAATAAATAAGATTTGAAAAGTAGTTATAAGTGAAGAAAGAATATGAATTGTGTGGATGAAATTAAAAAAGAATTAAAATGTATAAATGAGATTAAAAGAAAATAAAAAATGCTCAAATTATAAGCGACGGAGGGAGTATTTCCTTCATTCAGCCAAGTGTCGTAGAAATTTCCTCATATATTAGCAAAATCTATGTTTATTTTACAAATCCACCAAAAAGACGGTATCTTAAAAGAGGATCTCTTTAAGAGACGTGTAATGTGAATAGATCAAATGTTTTATTAGCAAAAAACAAATTTAAATTGAAAACAAACACGTGCTTTTTAATTAACCTATTGAAATTGGCGTTTTAAATTATCAAAGTTGGTATTTAAATTATTAAGTGTTAGTGTTTGAACATGTTAAGTTGTTAATCTATTAGAGTTGGTATTTTATCTGTTGAAATTGATATTTTTAACTATTTAAGTTGGTACTAAAATATTAAACTTGGTTTTTGAACATGTTAAAAATGATATTTTAACCTGTTAAGTTCGTACGTTAAATTACAATTAATTTTTTTTGTTTTTAATATAATGTTTGTATTAATGTATGGATTAATAACTGAAGAATGCTCCTTTGAAATTAAAATTACAATATACATCATATTAAAACACCAATTTTACCATAACTCAAAAAAAAAAAAAAAAAAAAAAAACCAATTTTACCATGTATCATAACACAAATTTCATTAAGATACCAACTTTAAGCATATAAAAAACCAACTTTATTATACTCCCTCCTATTCATCTAAAATGTCTCATTTACTTTTGGGACATTATTCATCTATTACTCTTAAATTGCATTTTATAATTAATCTATAAGTTAAAATATAGTCATGTGTGATCTTATTTGATTCGTTTTGATGTAAAGATTATTAATATCTAATTTTTATAATTTTTAATTATTCATAACTCGATATATTAAGGATCGAATAAGTACATTGGATAGAGTGCATAAAATAAATGGAACATTTTAGATGAATAGGAGGGAGTATTAAAATACCAACTACAACATGTTAAAATACTAACTACAATGAAAATATCAATTCCAATAAGTTAAAACACCAATTTAAACCGGTTAAAATGCTTCAAGCATCATATAACACCAACTTAAACATATTAAAATACGAACTTTAACTGATTAAAACAACAACTTAAAATTGATAAAAATACCAACTTAAGTAACATAGACACCAACTTAAACAGGTTAAAACACCAACTTAGGACGTAGGTTAAATAAAAACTTGATGAAGTTAAAATACCAACTAAAAAGATTTTCGAAAACCATTATATACATGCTTAAATATTTTTTTTTTATAAATAAATTATATTTAAGGAGAATAGCTGTATTTATTTTGGTACATTTCTTTTTAAATAATTATAGGAGTAATAATCTCTATCTAATCTCCTCTCAATGTGGTTGCCTCCACCAATTTATCCTTGTCTTGTAAAAATAATTGAAACCTAGTATAGCAAAATCATACCAACAAGAAAAAATATATGTTTGTTAGGAAATTGTAAACATAAATTAACCTTAACTTGATTTTGTTGAAAATTAATTTAATATATATTGTTTATTTTTGAGTAAATCAGCCTTTTTAATTAGTAGAATTGCTGAAAATAAACTCAACTATTATTTTATTTTTTTTTAAAAAAACTATTATTTATTTATAATTGTTTGACTTATAAAGAAATATCAAAGATGATTATAAATAATAGGTGAACTTATTTTTAGCAAATATACCTAGCTAATAGGTGAGTTTATTCAAAAACAAACAATCAAAAAATTAATTTTCAGCGAATCAAATAATAAATGTTGTTCTATTAGACATAAATTTTCATTTTTTTATTACAACTTAGACCGAAAGAAGGAAATGGCTAAGTGACAATTGAACACATAATCTTATATAGAAAAATTAATACTTACTAGTATAAAACCCCGTGCAATATGCAGTAATAATTTATAATTAAATATACCTTATAAAGCTGAAATAATAAATAATAATTGTTAAAATAGGATAATATGAAATTTTATATGTGCTATAAATTGAAATAGTTTGTAGATGAAAAAAATAAACAACTGGTTGATTAATTAATTTTATTAATCCCTTAAGCCAATATCAACAAATAAATTTTTTTTAATCTAGCGTGGCACCAAAAGAATGAACGTGTGATTTTGAGTCTTTTTTCAAATTGTATGATGATTAGTTGAAATAATTTCTATAACTAAATCAGTCTAAATTTTAATAAATTATTTAATATTATCTAAATACTTCTTACTTTATTTTGTTTTAAAATTTCTCTAGTAGTAATTTATTAAGATATATAATAATATGATTAATATTTTATGCCCTAATTTGTAATTTTAACTTTGTTAATATCATCTTAATGATTCAAATTTAATGTTTACATTCTCTTATTCAATCTTTAAATTAGAGTATTAATTGATTGTCAAATCTTTGATTGAATTAAATTGGTCAACTATTTAATTCATTTAATTTAAATACCCCAATAGAAAAATTACATATGGCAAGTGCTCTAAAAATTTGACACTTGACTTTTTACAACTCTTTTAATAGATGTTATGATTATGATTCTGACGAAGACAAAACTCGATAATCAGGAGGAAATATACCTTAGTTTGTTATGATTTTATTTCTAAATCAAAACCCAATTCACATGAAATAACTTACCAATAAAACCTTTGTGTGGTACTATATACTCTTATATTTCAGCTGAACAAGAGATTCTAATTGATATTTTTGCTCTTAATAGCATAATATTGTAAATTATTGCTTAATTGACTTTTCTTTGTATCAATTTTTCCTTAATATTGTTTTCATTTAATTTTTTAATTATACTAAACTTGGTAATTTTTGTTTAAAAATAACAAGGTTTATGATAGTATTTTGATTTTCCATGATTAAATCTAGAAACACATTGTTTAATTGATAGTAACTTGTACTGATTTCCTCTACTAAGAAAATTTTCTTTTTAACGTCCTAACTTGTATAAGTTGTAATGGGATTATATAAATTAAGTAGTTATTATTTCAAAAAAAAAATCTTGTATGAAATGGTTTCACCATGACACATGTCTTTGAGTTAAATAGTCTAATAATAAAAATTTTAGCTTATGAGATTTTTGTTTTGAAGTCATCTCACCGTGAGACAGTCTCACACAAAAAAGACTGTTATTTTTTTAAAAATATAGTTTGCATAGAAAATATTATCTCCCAATAAAATATTTTAATAAAAATCAACGTAAAAAAGGAGAAGATTTGGTGAGAATCTAATTTAGAAACTTTTCACGAAAAAATTTGAGAATATTATGTTTTCCTATAAATACACTAGTAATATATTACTAAAATATATTCATTCATCTTAATACATAGCATATAATGGCTAATTTTTATACTAATAACTTATATGCTTCATTTTATGCATTAATTTTTGCCCTTGTTGTTAATAATTCTAATTGTTACAACACAAAAAATTTTAATGTGTCCAATTCTAGTTGGTCTGCCGGTGGTGCTACATGGTATGGAAGCCCGACGGGCGCCGGAAGCGCGGGTATGGATATCGGATATTCTCTTCTTCCGATTGAATTTACTACATTATATTTCTCTAGCATAATGTTGTGGATTGATTTATGAATTGAATTTTCATGAAATAAATAATTTTGATCTCTATTTTAAAAATATATTCATATTTGATTAAAATAATATAGAGTAGACTGATATGAATAAAAAAGTCGACTATATATTTGTCGCCATTGAGTATTTGACTTTTTTTTTGAAGTATAGAGTATTTGACTTTAATTTGTTAATTGATCATGTGAATTCTCTTTAGACTTTAAATTTATGTACTTAATTACACGCCGTTGAATATGCTCAGTAAACATTGTTACATAGACACTTAAAACAATTAACATTGATTCGAACTTTTATTTCGAGTCAAAAATAACACTAATTTTTATTAAATTAATTTCAAAATTTAAATAATATAATTTGTTATGAGCCAATACGATTTTATTTGAATCAAAAATGTCAAAATTTTAATTCCAATATATTTAATGCGAATATATTATGTAGGGGGAGCATGTGGGTATACAGATGCAGTGGAAAGGCCTCCATATTCAGGCATGGTATCAGCCGGTGGATCTTCAATTTACCAAAAGGGCGTAGGATGTGGAGTTTGCTATCAGGTCTTCATTTTTAATTTATTTTAAATATATATTTGATTTACATATAATTGGTTGTTTTTAGCTTTCATAATTTTTGATAAAATGCATTATTATATTAAAATTTGTCTCCATAAGAACATCAAAAAGGAACGGAGGAAGTACCTATTTTGTAAATCATAATTAATGTTTTATAAGTAAGAGGTTGCATTTCGTTACAAGTTTAATCTTTTCGCCTCCATTTTTAAATTTAATTTTAAAGGCCTGTATCTGAATCTTTGTCCGTCTCAACTTTTGATTCAAGTTTCGCCACTATAATATAATAATATATGGGTATGTATTGATTGACATAATAGGTAAAATGTAAGGAGAATGAAGCATGTTCAGGAAATCCAGTGACAGTTACAATAACAGATGAATGCCCAGGATGTGCCACGGATAAACCTCATTTTGATTTAAGTGGAACATCTTTTGGAGCCATGGCTAAACCTGGCCTTGCTAACCAACTACGTAATGCTGGTCTTCTTAACATTCTATTTCAAAGGTACCAAATTAACATGCCGTATTCGGGTATTGTCTCAGTCGGAGTTTTGGAGACTAAGTATAATAAATAAATAAAGGAAAATGATAAAGGCTGTATATAAGAAAGAATCTTGCATTTAATTTGCTTTGGAAACATAAACATTTAATTAGGTTTTAGAAGATTTTCATTTATTATGGCTCAAAAGCATGACATGAGTATGTTTTATTCAAATACTAAGATTTAAGGTTCGAGTCTGCTTAGGTTATGATCTGAATTATTTAATCAAAAATTACATCAATAAATTGGTTCTCTATTTTAGTAAAATAAAATAAATGTTCGGCTAACCCTAATTAGTAACTTTCTAATTCTTTTTTTTCCACAATAATTAATGGAATCTTATTCTATATTATTCAAAATTATGATTATGATTCAAATTATTGTTATGTTTGAGAATAATGATTTCATTTGAAAATCTTTTAAAGTTAATGTTTGGTAAATCAAGAAATTCAATTTTGAATTAGAGTCAATTCCACAATTTTTTTAAAAGTACGAAAAATTGAAAATGACTCCTCAAAACCTTGTCATTCTCATACTCTTATGATTTCATAATTGAAATCTACTAAATTACTTATTTTCAAACACAATCTTAACGAATACAAATATTTGTATGTGCAGAGTAAAATGCAACTATCCCGGAGTAACAATCGCAGTAAAAACGGATCCGGGTTCGAACCCATATTACATTGCAATTGCAATAGAATATGTAAATGGAGAAGGATTACAAGGTGTAAACCTAAAACAAAGTAATGGAAATGGAGGATGGATGAATATGGAAAGATCATGGGGTGGACTATGGAAAATAAATGCAGGATATATTCTTCAACCTCCTTTATCTTTACAATTAATTGAAGCTCAAACAAAACATATTCTTACTTTAAATAATATTATCCCTAGAAATTGGATCCCTGGCCATATTTATAGATCTCTTGTTAATTTTCATTAATACAATAATTAATTATGTTTTTTTGGGGTCTTGTTCGATGTTACGATGGATTAAAGATTTGTAGTTTTGGGTTTTGATTGAATTATAATGGATTATGTTGAATTGAGTATTAAATTATGTAACTGTTTGTTTATGTGAACAATAAAGTGTAGATGTTGTTTGTTACAGAGTAATAAAGGTTGATTGGAAATAGTTTTTTATTATTAATGTTTCTCATCGATCTTGTATTTTTAATTCATTTTTGCATTGTTGTTTCTCATTGTAAAAACTACGTTAAATAGTCATACGGGCTTATACTTCACTTCAAACAACTAAGAAATATAGTATAACAAAATACACCCTATAACAGTATGGCCCTATCACACGTTCCTCTTGTCACATACGCAATTTGTTACATTTTTCTTTAATATTGTCATATACTTCAGTCCAAACAACTAGCAAATATCTTTTATTTTGTTCGTTTTACACAATTCGTTATATTTTTTTATAGAAATAGTTTCCACTATATTCATATCTTTCAAAAATTTTAAACTAACCCCCATATTCTGTCAAACCTTTTGTAGCAAACTCAAAAACATAAATGAATATATTTTTCTACTCATCAAGCTTCAAATTTTTTAAAATTCGCGAAGTATAGCCTTGAAATTTGACACTTTTGTAAATTACAGCTTTAGTGTTTATTTTTGCAAATCACATTCACCAAAGTATAAACCCTATAGTGCGGCTGAATCGCAGAATTTCAACCAATTCTGTGCTCAGCATTTAAGGTAGTGTGTTCGAAATTCTGCAATTTAGCTTGAACATTGTAAACTTTTATACTTTATAGCTATAATTCAAAATAAAACAACATTAAACTTATAATTTACAAAAGTCTAAATTTTAAGGTGTAATTCGTAAAATATCTTTTTAAATGGCGGAATATTTAATATTTTAATTTTTAACAACGAAAAAACGTGTACAAATTCCTGAAGAACAACAAACGACTCACTAGTATTTCCAATTTCACCACTCAATTCCGATTTTCCCACGAAAATTTGAAGAAATCCAAAGAAAAACAAAAATGGATCAAAATCAGAGAAGTTTATCTTCAGAATTCTCACAAAACCCTAATTCTCCTCAATATCAAGCACCTTTTCTTTCAGTTTCAGTCTCTGATCCTGTCAAATTGGGCAATGGTGTCCAATCTTATATCTCGTACAAGGTCCACACTAAGGTATTGTTTACTCAATTTCTTAATTAGGGTTTGTGTTTATTACTTTTGATTATTCTCTCATTTAATTTTAATTTTGAATGGTGTTATTCAATAATTTTGTTAGAGCAATGCTCTATCTTTGAAGATTCTAAAATAAAGAATAAGAAAGATTGCAAAATGTAAAGAAATCAAATACACACCAAGAAGAAGGTGAGGAAAATACTAATTTCAAATTGATATTGGATTATAGAACCCCTTCCAGTGGAATGAGGACAATTTAATGATTAGAGTTCTTGATTACATGCACTAATCCAACTCTAACTATGGAGAATGAAGACAATTTAATGATTAGAGTTCTTGATTACAAGTTATGCTCATATATGAAATATGTCTCCAGGTGATTTAGTATCTTTGTGACATTGAGTATGAATGGCTATGTATTTTCTTCATTCTTGTGATGGATGCATTTTTATATAAACTTATGGCCTGTAGATTCCTGCTTTTAACATGGCCCTATTTGATTTTCATGTTTGGTAGACAAATTTGCCGGATTATCAAGGACCTGAAAAAACTGTTATTCGACGATACAGCGATTTTGTTTGGTTACGAGATTGCCTTTTTGAGAGATACAAAGGCATCTTTATACCCCCTCTTCCAGAGAAAAGTGCTGTTGGTGAGGTTTCTTTTAAATTATTTCTAGCTTTAGTTCATTTTTGTAACGGTGTTGTTTACATCCTCATCATGATAAAAATTGTTGGCCTCTGGGTGGACTAGCTGATAGGTAGAAATATATCTGAACTATTCAGGCTAAAAAACTTTTTGTTATGATTTTTTACTGTCTGTAGAGAAATTTCGATTCAGTACTGAATTTATTGAAATGAGACGACAAGGACTGGATATTTTTATTAACAGAATTGCATCGCACCCTCAACTTCGCCAGAGTGATGATCTGAGGTTGTTCTTGCAAGCACGGGAAGAGGTCAGTTCCCTATCTTGCTAATTGACATAAATAACATTTAATCAATGCATATGTTAGTCATGAATCATGATGCTGGATGTTGGATTTATTCACTAGAAACATCTGATTTTATCTGTGCAACATAGATGCTAAAGTGCTTTTTTTTTTTTGCTTCTACACCCTCTAAATAGCTCATTTCACAGATAAGAAGAGCACTTATAGTTCACACGGCTGGAAATTTACAATTTTGAGGTTTTAGACAATATCACATATGTTCAACTTTTAGTTTAGATCTGCTTTGGGCTGGAAAAAGACATCTTTGAGTGTGGGGTAGCTTTCATTCTATAGCTTTTTCTGATGAAAATTTTGACTCTTAATTGTCTATGCGTTTGCACCGCCAACACTGGCTTTTCACTCTTACACTGGTACACCCCTTTATCAAAAGCTGCAGACTTTTAAAACTCTGTATAAGCTTCTGTAGTTTTGTCGTGGGGATATTCGATGCAAGCTTCTCTCTTTTTATATTGTTTGATGGCCTTCTACTCGAGGTTGTTTCAATCAATCATGGGGCCATCTTCCAATTTTCATGTTCAAGCATTGTATGGGAGTCATTTACAAACAACCTCTTTAGCATCACTAATAAGTTTTAACAAGGGTAAGGTTGCGTACATTTCACCCTTGAAATCCCACCATAGGTGGGAGTAACTTAATGACATTAAGGCAATGAAATGTTGCATTATTTTGAAGTTGCAAATGATATTTGCAATCAAGGGGCAAGGGTCATCTGGAAATAATTGCTTTGTGATCCTACCCCTAAACTCCGCCTAGGTGATAGCGTAATGGCATGGTATTTTTGATGATTATGTTTGGCTTTCCTGTTTCTCAGACGATGGAATTAGTGAGGGCTAAAGAGCTTAGTATTTTCAAGAAGCCTGCTGATCTGATGCAAATATTCAAGGTAAAACGACTTGGTAAGGTGTATGGTATTCCGTATTAATTACTCAAACTTAGAATTTTTAATGAAATGATGGTCTATTGTTTGTGTTATATTTCTACCTTAGTAAATATATTTGGTGCTTGAAGGGGCATTTTCTATCAAGAGAATGTATTTATGGTATCATTCAGCAGGAAATCCGATGAGTGAACTGAATTTTAATTTGGTGATATCATTGAATAGGAGTCCCATATCCTTTAAGTTGGTTACCACATGATGCTAATTGGCCTAATATTTGTTTTTTTGAGAAAATGATATGTCGAATTATACCGGTCACTCTATATTCGCCCTTATTGTAACCAAGTCCAACAAATTTTTTGTTTTTGTTAGGACATGCAATCCAAAGTAAGTGATGTTGTTTTGGGCAAGGAGAAGCCTGTTGAAGAATCAACTCCTGAGTATGAGAAGATGAAATACTATATCTTTGAGCTTGAGGAGCGCTTGGCAGAAGCACAGAAGCATGCCTTTTGTCTTGTTAAGAGGCATAAAGGTGACAGGATGCCTTTTTGCAGTCTTACTATGTTTGCTACTACACGTCTACCTCTGTTGGGATTTTGAAATTCTTGTCACATAAACACGATCCAATGTTGAATTTCAGAGCTGGGACAATCACTGTCAGATTTCGGTAAAGCAGTCAAGCTCTTAGGTGAATGTGAAGGAGATTCTCTTGGAAAGGCATTTTCTGAACTTGGCACTAAGTCAGAAGCATTGTCAATCAAGCTGCAAGCAGAGGCAGGTTTTATCATTATAATGTCTACTAGATTTTTATGAATGGTATTGCACACATAGTGCAAAAACAAGGCCACATCGCATCGCACCGGTCGTGTTGTGAAGGTTCCTGAAAAACAAACTAATATTTTGCGTTTTGTAAAGGTGAAAAAATCGAGTTTGTGCCGTTTCGAGGAATATCTCATGCTTTCGTGTGAATTGTGATATTCAGCGTTTGATAATCGCATCACTCACATTACCGCATCGCCATGTCGTTACCACGATTTGTGAACATTAAAAGACTTTTGCGGTATTGTTGCGCATGAGCTAGTTGTTTTCGGCATTTCATAAATTGAAGATCTGATTGATGTGCAGGCACACCATCTGTTAATGAGCTTTGAGGAACCTCTCAAAGATTATGTTCGTGCTGTGCAGTCTATCAAGGTCGTAAACTGGCTATTTACCATAAGATGCACTTGATATTTCTTTAGAATGGTTTGGCATTGGACTGTATGCTGGATTTTATGAATTATATTTTTATCCAGCGCGGCAGCGCGTACTCTGGTATAGAGTGTGAAGTAATTTTATCCCGATTTAGTTTTGTGTGAGACTTTTTTTGGTTGAAATTGTTGCGAGCTAACTTTAGGCTCTTACTAAACAGGCTACTATAGCAGAAAGAGCTTCTGCCTTTAAGCAGCATTGTGAGCTTGCGGAAACAGCGAAGCTGAAGGAGATAAATTTGTATGATATTTATACGTTTTCGTGAAACTATAAGCACGATGCATAAATAGCCAGTTAACTACCCCTTAACGTTGCTGATATTCATAAATGTGTTCAATATCTTCCAGAGACAAGATGACGCTTACTAGTTCGGACAAGTATGCAGATGCTGACGCTGAATATCGGCAGGTAAAGTCAGCATTAAAACCGGTTCTGATTGATTTCTCATTTAACGACCATTATTTCTGCAGAGTGTGTGTTTTTGTCGCTGCAGTTAAAAGAAGACAGTGAGGAAGCAACGAGAAGGTTTGAAACCATTGTTCGATTAATGAAAGAAGAGATGGAACGCTTTCAAGAACAGAAAACGGAAGATATGGGGATAGCGTTGCACGAATTTGCCAAAGGGCAAGCACGCTTGGCGAAAAGCATTGCAGAAGCCTGGGGAGGTTTGCTTCCAATGCTTGAAGCCTGCTCGTCTTGATGATCGTGGATTAAGGTAATACAACCAGAGCCGAAAATGAATGGGGTTGTTGGATCACCTAGAGGAGTCTCGTCTGTTTCTCTTGTAAAGAATTTTTCGGCTTTTGCTTTGCAAAGTTTGCGGGGATGAACTAACTTTTTCATGTGTTACGTACTCAGATTTTTCTAGTTTCTTGTAATAATATGCACATAAAGATTAAGACTAAGAAAATCTTATTTGTATTTTAGCCACATTTGCAGAAAATGTATACTCAATGAATTGCTGCATATCAACCTTTTTATCCTTCCTTCTCCATTTAAAATAGTGCTCTATATTGAAGAAAAATCAATAATAAGACTAAATTTGTTTGGTAAAATGCAAACTTGCAGATGCAGTTTCACTCAGGCATTTTCATTGCAAGAACCTCTCTTTTTGAGAATCTTTCTCGCGCCGAGGGACTCTTCAGTCTTTGGTATCGAGAGAGCACAAACTTGCGGATAACATGTTATCGCTTTTCTTCCCTCCTCGGACACTGACCGTCGTTTTCTATAAGCGGAACACACTGATTACGATGATTATGATATCGAGAGAGCACAAACTTTAAATTCTAAGCATATGACCAAAACCCTATCCACTTCAAACATATGATCCTCTCATCATCACATAAATTATCCCCACCCCAACCCTTAAAAAAATAAAATAAAATAAAATCCCCAAAAAAATTTGGGAAATTTCAGTTCTTTCACTCCAAAAAATGGCATCAGCAACAGCTAATCAAATAATAATCAATCCAAAAACATCGTTTCCTTCCAATAAACCATTCTTTTCAGCTCAAAAACCCATTTCCAATTCAATCTCATTCATTTCTAGCTTTAATGGCAATCACAAAATCATTCCAAAATTTTGTTGTTCGTTTTCCAGTACCAGAAATCTGAGTGTTACTGTGAAATCATCAGCAGATAAAGATGGTAATGTTTCTAATGATGATGAAGAGGGAGTTTCTCTTGGAACTATGAAGTTACCTATTAATACTAATATTCCTCGGTTTGAGATTTTACTCTTTCAGGTAATGTAATGCATTGTAATCCTGTTCTTTTCTACTTTGTTTGCAGTTTTCTTACCATTTTTTGATGTAATTTCTCGTTAATTATCCTTGTTTGCATTCGACATCTAAATCTCGATTTCAAGCCATTGATAACGAAATTGTATGATAACGCAATTCGAAACCCTAAATTAACACTTTGATACGACTTTTGCTTTATGATTAATTTATGTTATGGTCATATTTTCTAATTCTGGTAAATGTATTTGAACAAACCTATCACGCTATTGCAATCTTATTGGATTAAATTTCGTAACCTAAGTTTGCAAATTACTTTATTAACGTTAATTGTTTCTTGTTTCGTTTTTGTATTGACTTGAATATTGTTTTGTGTAATGTTGTATTGGGGTAATTGAATATCGTTGTTGCATTAAGATATAATGAGGATTCACTTGTCTAACTAGTTGAGGATTGAATGAACAGTGGGCTAACAGTTTGAACCAAGGAGCTCAGTTGCCACTTCCTCTGCCTATGAAGGTTAGTACTATCAACTTTGTATGTTAAAATATGAGCACTTCTTATTTAGGTAAGGCTGCATTTAATGTTTGCTACCATAGGTCGATCAAAAGGAATCGTTGTGTTATAACCAATAAGGATAAGCTTGTGTCGTGCATACGACCCCAAAACTCAACATACGTGGAAGTCATTTTATGGCGTTGGGAAATGAAACGTTGGTTGTAAAGTTATTTTATGATATTGGAATCTTAAAGAGTGTGTAGTCTACACACTGTGTTTGTTTAATTTGTTGCATCTAGACTATTAGCCCATTGACCTTTCATGCAAGAGGTTTTATAGAGCATAAACAAGTCTTAGGGCTCAACCATCAGCGTAACCTTCTAGTTAAGTTGGTCTCATGACGATTATATATTATATCGGCTGAGGAAAGTTGTAATCTTAGATGCGAGAGCTTTCCACAACACAACTGGTTTGAACACATTCACTTTGATTATTTAGAATCATAAAGAGAGTGTAGTCTGCCTACCGTGCTTGGTATTTTGTTGCATACAGACTATTAGTATCGTGCTAGAGGTGTGATAGAGCACAAACCAGTCTTAGGGCTCAACCATCAGCGTAACCTTCTAGTTAAAGTTGGTCTAAAGACGATTATATATTATGTCAGCTGAGGAAAGTCGTAATCTTAGATGCCAGAGCTTTGCACAACACATCTAGCCTGGTTTGACACATTCACTTTGATTATTTAGAATCTTAAAGAGTGTGTAGTGTGCACACTGTGCTTGGTTAATTACGTTGCATCCAGACAATTAGCTCAATGAGCTCTCGTGCAAGAGGTGTGATTGAGCATAAACTAGTCTTAGGGCTCAACCGTCAGCGTGACCTTCTAATCATAGACGATTATGTTTTGTATCAGCTGAGGGAAGTCATAATCTTAGATGCAAAAGCTTTAGCACAACACAACTGATTTGAACGTATTCACTTTGAATGGAACAGGTAGACAAGATCGATGGAGGGGTAAGATTAGGCTTCGTTGAAATTGACGATGGAAAGACACAAGTCAATGTGTACATTGATTGTCAAGTAATTTTAGGAAGCAAAGAATCTGATCCTCCATTGTTCAGAGCTACAAGAAAAGGAGTTCAGAAAAATAAAGTGCCTCCTGGTGAGCCCAGAATCATGAAGAGCCTTCTTGCTGCCCTTAAGAAATCTGTTGAAATTGCAGTTTGATGTTTTCTTTTTGTCAAATTTGTAATAACTCTATTTTTGTAATGTTAATATTGGATCTGCATATATGGAATGAAATTTTCTTTGTCCTGTGTTATATAAATTGACACTAACCAACTAGAGGACTGCTTAATCACAATTCATTATAAAATTATCATCATTATACCCAATATCCCGCTTGAGAGCGGGGTCTGGATAAGGGAAGTTGTAATTCATTATATAAATATATGGTTCTTATTTCTTAATTTACCAAACAATAATGTAGAATGGTTTGAACACGCTTGTGGGGTTAACTTATTGTAAATTAGTTGATTCAAAACAGGTTTTTAACCAACAATTATTTTACTAAACATCAACATTAGATTGTTTGATCACTCAATTATCTATGTATATCTAAATACTTACATGATGTTAAAAGTGTCCAACACGCTATATATCTTGCCAAAAAACCTCTATAACAAAAACAATGGTAATAATATTGAGTTTTTCTAACCTATAAACCTAATACATAGATTTAATTATCCTATTTTTCACACTATAATTATAACAAGATCAATTATAGAATAAACATAAATGGTAGAAAACAATAAAATGAAATCAATCAAGGATTAAAAAAGTACTCTATATAAATAACTTTTAGGGATAATTGACATCATACTTTGTACTTTATCAAATTTGTTGTGAAATGAACAAATTCATTAATACTTCCTCCGTTTCATAATACTTGCTACTGAATGTAATATGTTACGTGAAAAAATGTCACTATCAGTAACAAGTATTATAATACGTAAATAAATGTAAAGTATCACGGTAAGGAGGGAGTATATCTCCAGACTCCAAAGTGGATCAGACACTAACACAACACAGTAGACAAGCGGTTACAGCAGATAAGCTTTTAGCTTTTTGAAGTGATGATTTTCATGTGAAAAATAATGGAGTCTTGTCTTTCTCTTCAACCTTCTCCTTTGTTCATCATCCCTTCTAATCCAAACCCTAAATTTAAACTAAAACACCATCTTTTTTCTTATTCTTTCAAGCATCAAAGATGTATATGTTCTTCTTCAAAAGATTCTTCCAATTCTATACCTGTTGGGGACAATTCTTCTGGGTACTTCTTTCTTTCCCTCTAATTGTGCTAAAAAA
This sequence comes from Amaranthus palmeri, assembly GCA_019776075.1. Lineage (NCBI taxonomy): Eukaryota > Viridiplantae > Streptophyta > Magnoliopsida > Caryophyllales > Amaranthaceae > Amaranthus > Amaranthus palmeri. Next base: position 910,449 of record JAAKBH010000271.1, on the reverse strand, counting down.
ACACTTTTTTTTGGTCAATTTGGTAAAAGATTGTATCTTTTTGTAGATATATATCATAATTTGAATTATTTTGGAAAAGGGTAGATTTTTTTTTGGTTTATAATTTTATTATATGATGAGAATTTCTAGTGGGTTTATTTCATAGAGATTTCCTCCATTTTCTAGGTACTTCATTCTTTCCCTCTTAATTTAAAGCTACTAAACAACACTTATAATGGTCAATTTTGGCAAAAGATTGTATCTTTTTGTAGATATATATCATAATTTGAATTATTTTGGAAAAGGGTAGATTTTTTTTTGGTTTATAATTTTATTATATGATGAGAATTTCTAGTGGGTTTATTTCATAGAGATTTCATCCAATTTCTAGGTACTTCATTCTTTCCCTCTTAATTTAAAGCTACTAAACAACACTTATAATGGTCAATTTTGGCAAAACATTGCATCTTTTGTAGATGTATATACTTCCTATGATAATCTAGATTGTTTTGGAAAAGGGTAGATTGTTTTTTGTTTATAACTTTTATAATGTGATGAGAATTTAGAGTGGGTTTTCCTTATTGTTTCTGTTCCTTCATTTATTTTTGTGAATTCTATGTTTGCTACACAATTATGGTTGATTGGAGCTCTGATTTCATTATATGGGTTGTCAAAAGTTTTAATGTATGTTCAAATTGTCATTTGGTTGTAAGATGATTGGTTCAACGTAATTTGGTTTCAGATTATAAAGAACTATATTAAAATGATTCATTAAACCATTGTAAAGTTGCAAATTATGTTTGAAATGTTATATCGAAACGACCTCTTTTTTATTATACGGGTAGTGGTGTCCTAGATAATGGTATATCGAAACAACCTCCGTTCCTAAAATTTTATGGGCCTAGGCAAATTGAAAGAAATGGCCCTTCTCAATGGAGGGTCGATTGTAAACTTAAACAAGTGTTTGGAAAAATAACAGAGAGAGACCCTATATATTATAATTATCATTATAAATGTAGATGTGTCATATACTTCTTAATTGATAAAAGAACTAATCATAAATTAAGTTCTACTTCATTAACCATAAGTTATTCGGGCTCAGAGCCCTAGGCAAATGCCTCCTTGCCTATGGTCGGGAACAACCTAGGACGAAAACTGTGCTAAATCAACTCGTCTATCATCATGTATTATATGTTACCCAATTTAGTATTGATAGGATTTTCAATCAATGCCTGGTGCCATGGCAGGACTCACTTGGCATTGGGGTGATGATGTGTTGTTCGATTCTTTATAATGTTGAAACCTTGTTGTGCAGCAACTTTTGCATCATAGAGGGACCCGAAACAGTTCAGAACTTTGTTCAAATGCAAGCACAGGAGATTCAAGATAATATAAGGAGTAGGCGTAATAAGATATTTCTTCTTATGGAAGAGGTGAAGTTTAAGACAATTTATGATGTTATTATTTCAATGATGTTACAAATTGAACCCTGTTCCTTTGTTGAATGAAGATGTGCCATCTTATTGTTTTCCGTTCGAACTTTTTTGTGTTAATTCTAGGTAAGGAGACTACGGATACAACAACGCCTCAAGGGAATGAAAGCTGCACATGATGAATCATCCGACGAGGCAAATGAAATGCCTGAAATTCCTTCATCAATTCCCTTCCTTCCTCATGTGGTAATTGAGTATTGGCTTATTGCTAATTTGTTAGTAATTGTAGTCACCTTGTGAGTATAAATCAATCTTTCGTAGACTAGGAAATTGAATTTAACATTTATGTTTTAGACAAACCCGATTCCGCTAAAGTGAAGGAAGAAACATGCATATAATTCATTGCATTATATTTTGATGAAGCATGTATGGACGTTGATGATTTCGTCGAGGTTCTATAGTTTCATTATGTCACCAAATTAAACGAATCAACATGAACTAATAAAATAGTTTTTGAGCGCTTCTTCGGCAAAATTTTGAGCTTCTTATGTTTTCTTTCTACTGCAGACTCCAATGTCATTGAAGAAGCTATACTTGACAAGCTTTTCGTTTATCACGGGGATCATTGTCTTTGGAGGCCTCATTGCTCCAACTGTAAGCTATTCACTTGTGCTTTATGGAAGAGTTCAATGATTTTGATAAATATGTGTTATTCTCCTAATAGTCGTGATCAAATACTTGTTTTGAGCCGTATTAAAGGATATCTTATGGTTTTGACTGTTATATAGGCGTTATGATATCACATCACTCTCGTTACCACATCAACGTTTCGTTACCGCATTTTTAGTCTATGATTTGAATCACTTTAGTGTTGTCGAGAACTTGCTAGAAGTGTTGGTGCTGAATCTTAACCTTCTTTATTTTGCAGCTGGAACTGAAATTAGGTATTGGGGGCACGTCATATAAGGATTTTATTCTCAGCTTGCATTTGCCTCTACAACTGAGGTAGGGTCCGAAAATCAATCTTATTTTTATGTTTAGATAAATAAGTTTCCGAAATGATTTTCATGATTTACCTTGTAAAGTGGGTTGTTTTCGAAGCCAAGCTTTGTTAACTCTAGCTGTTTAAGTATCAGTGACAAATGAAATTTTATTTTGATAACCAAATTCAGTCAAGTTGATCCCATAGTGGCGTCTTTCTCCGGTGGAGCTGTGGGAGTTATTTCAGCTTTGATGCTCATTGAAGTTAACAATGTCGAACAACAAGAGAAGAAACGATGCAAATATTGCCATGGATCTGGTACATGTCGTCTTCTTCATTCAACTTATCTATTTGTGCATATTCGCTCTTGTGTGCTTTGCTACTTCGACTAATTCTGATAACTAGTTTTCTAACTTGGGAAGGCCTTGATATCGTTAGCTTGTGACCGAGTTTTTGACTCCTTTTTATCTTGTTGCTCCACTACTTTTGAAGTTTAGACTACACGACTAGTTGTTTACAAAAGTCATTTTCTATTTTGTAGCTCATGTTTGCTATAGTAAATAATTTTTCCTTTACGAGAATCATGGTTTGGCCTAGTGGTTAAAGTCTATAAGGTTTTCCCTGGTAATAGGGGTTTGATTCTCGCCACGTACATGATATCAATTCCCCCTCCCCCTCTTGACGTAGGGGCAGGGGTGGAGCAAAGATTTTGGAGGTCCTATTTATTTTTGCAATGTCTTTCAAAATGGGGCCCTTCATTATATGAAAAATAAAAATCTTTTCACTTCAAGTAAAATAATTCAAGACAAAATGTATTGTAATACTATGTTCTAAAATGACTTCAAATATAAAAAAAAGTTTACAAACAAATCACTTAAAAAGTGTTGCTCAGAACCGGACTTCAATGATAACATTTAATATTTGAGGCCCCTTATTTCTGGGGGCCATAGGCAGTCGGGTAGTTAGAATAGCCTTAGAACCGACCATGCGTTGGAGATTCTCCTTAATCTAGCAGTTTGTATGATGATTGTGGAAAGTCTTAAATTAGCATTGTGTATCATCGTTATCAGTCTACGACTCTATATCATGGGTCTTGTTGCTGCTGGGTGTTGCATAGGATCTCTGTTTTTGTATCCTTTTGCTGCCGTTTCTCATTGATGGATTTCTGATACAGGCTATTTGGCTTGTGCTCGGTGTTCTTCTAGCGGTGTGTGCTTGAGGACAGAACCAATTTCAATATCCGGTGATTTTGATCGCCCCTTGCGAGTGCCAACTACACAAAGGTGTTCGAATTGTTCAGGAGTCGGAAAAGTATGCACTTCTCTCGATTAAAAATGCTTTATTCAAATGTTACATCTCGGATTTGCCAACTATCAATCCAAACCCATCTATTTCGGGTTAGGTTCTGGTCGGATTTGCAACCCGAGTTGGCTTTTGCCGGTCCTAATTACACCCAATCCCCCCACCTTTTAACTATTGGTTAGGGTACATAATTCGTCGATAGCGATAAAGCTAGTTATGACTCTAGTTTCTACTCCGAACGTGAGGATTTGGTTTCATTTGGTCGGACTATGGGGCTCTTTGCCAGGCATGTTTGTCCATCGGTAAAAAGCCCCATGATGAACTTAAGTTTTCTGCGGCATTTTAGACATCTATATTTTTAGTTACCTCGTTGAACATTTAAACATCAAAATGGAATTGATTTCTTTTCTCGTATTGATCAACAATACTACATAGTACATGTCTTCTACTCTCGGTGCTTGTTCGGATAGAGACTATACGTAACGTACCCAATCTAGTTCATCATTCGGTTAATAACTAACGCCTTTGGTTTCAGGTAATGTGTCCAACATGCCTTTGCACTGGGATGATAATGGCTAGCGAACATGATCTGCGAATAGATCCATTCGATTAAGATGATTATCGATATAACAATGTAGCTGGTGCTTACGGGTTTTCTTCCTTGATTACTCCGAGAAATCGATTCTAATATTTGGGAAATCTCAAAGAAAGTGTATTCTTGTTAATCTTTTTGTATGAAATGATTTTGTATTTATGTAATTAATCCTTGTTTTTGATTTATACAAGTACCTTTTGTAAAAATTTCAATAGTGTTTTTTATCCGTTTTAAATTAGTTGCGACATAAGCCATTGTGCTATTTTTTTTTGGACTTCGGATAAGGCGGTTTCACTCATACACCCTAATATATAGATTTTATAGCTCAATTATGATTATATGAGCCTTTTGTTTGAGAATATCTTATTGAGAAACGATCTCTTATAAAATAGTTGATAAATCGGTGTATATTATTGTCTTAAATATATACACATCTATCTATCTATACATCTATACATTATACTAAAACAAAATACGGATGACATAAGCAAATTCAAAAAGTGATGAGTTGTCAACTTCTCAAGAGATTTTTTCCCTCCATTTATCAATGGTGATGTCATTATTTGCTAATAAATTTTTTTTGAACAATTATTATATGTTAATAAAAGTGTATGGGAAATATGTGAATTATCATTATATTAGCTTTCATTGATTTGTTTGAATAAGATGTGTGTAACTTTTCATTGTTCAATACACAATAATAATTTGATAGCTTGGATTTAAACAAAAAAATTTGTTATTTGAAATAATAATTTGCTAATTTTCATTTTGAAAACAAAAAAAAAATTTATCACTTACAATCTTTTTTTTTTTTTTTGAAAATTATCACTTACAATCTTATTTAGTGATCAATAAAATTTAAATAATATTAAATATTAGCTATTATATGCTATTAATAATTCATTGAAAATCAATAATCAATAATTTACAAATTATTTTCTTTATATTTTTAAAATAATATAAAACAATAAAATAAAAAAAAATCGTGCATCGAGCATTATCTAGTTTTGTATAAAATTAAAACATGGGCATTATGAACGCAAACCTGATTTGAATGACAGAAGACTTTGCGCAGTTAGATCATAATTATGTAAATTACATGTTAACAAAAACAATACATTTAAATTACATGTTAGAATATCTTTAAAAATGTATTTTAAAGATTTTTTATTTTAGCCTTGTAATTACATACATTAATTTATGAAAAATGATATATACAGTCCTAAGGGCTATATATAAAAAAAAATTGGATATTTTTTATGTGATTTATTATTGCTTTTGCTTTGAATACATAAGATAAAATTTTCGAATCACATGAAAAATGATATATACAGTCCTAAGGGCTATATATTAGATTCTTTTGGAAACCTAAGATTATTGATGATAAATATAATTTACAAACTTTTATATACAACCTTGAGGGCTGTAAATATCATTATTTGATTCAAATTAATTCTAAATCGAATGAAAATTATTAGATCGTATTTTGACATGTAATTCGAAAATAAGTCAATCTGAAAAAATCAAAATAAAACTAATTTGTAATTATCCTAAGTCAATTTTAAAAAATTTCAATTTTCTTAGATTTACATAACTCACCATATTTCTAAATTAATTTGTGTATAACTCGTCATTTTCCTTGAGAAGATATGTCTTGTTTTTTAATAAGAAAATATTTCATATAAAAAAATATTCAAATTATCCTGAAAAAAAGTCAAATTTGTAATAAGAACATTAACTTATAAACAATTTATATTAATGTAATATCAACACAAGACGGTTTGGCCGAGTGGTCTAAGGCGCCAGATTTAGGCTCTGGTCCGAAAGGGCGTGGGTTCAAATCCCACAGCCGTCAATTTTTCATCTTTTTAATTTTTCGAAACGACGTCGTTTTAATATCCTCTCCTTCAGCATAATTGCAATTTTCTGAACGACGTCGTTTTAATATCCTCTCCTTCAGCATAATTGCAATTTTCTGAACGACGTCGTTTTATTTCAATCTATTTGCAATTCTTAAAAGCGGCAAAAAAGAGAGAAATACTTCAATCAAATATGGCGAGGACGATTCGATACAAACTCGGATTAACTCGGCTATTAACTCAGTCGAATATTTTGGGATTCAATCTAGGGTTTAATTCGTGTTCTGGTAGTAAAAGATGGTTGGAAACCCTAGCTTTTGAAGAAATTAGAGCTTCCAATTCAGTCGATAAAGCTTATGATTCAACTGTTTTTGTTGTTCATGGCCTTTTGGGTTCCGCTAGAAATTGGCGTTCTTTTGCTCGCAATCTTGTATCTTATCTCTCCTCTAATTCATCTTCTGGTAATTTTCTTTCTTTTTCCGTGCTTTTTTTAGTTTCTGAAAAAATGATGTCAATATTAGATAACTATTTTTAATTTTATTACAAGATATTTGAAAAAGAAAATTATTAGAGATTTGAATCTATAATTGATTATGGGAATTGATATATGGAGATAAAAATGAATATTTGAAATATTGATTAAACCAATTGATGCGTAAATTGGTGATAAATTATGAAATATTTTGGGGCTTTTGAGCTGTTGAATGAGCTGAATTATAATATATAATATAAATACAAGCTCTCAGTTCCTTGATTTATTGGATGATGATGATAAGCAAATCAAGTTGGAAGTTCAATTTTGATTTGTTTGATCTTGATTACAAGAATTGCAGAATTATATGATGTGTGGGGGTTTTGACCATTTTGCAGAATGGAGGATGGTGCTTGTTGATTTGAGAAACCATGGAAATTCAGCTGGGGTACAAAGTCTTGAACCGCCTCATGATCTCGATAATGCTGCTGCTGATTTGGCTAATTTGGTGAAATCTCAAGGTTGGGATTGGCCTGATGTTGTTATGGGGCATTCTTTAGGTGGGAAGGTTGCTTTGCAGTTTGCTCAAAGTGGTGCTCGTGGAGATTATGGGGATTCTATTGAGTTACCGAAGCAGGTATTAATTTGCTACAGCCTTGTTGTAATGCTTCACATGGAGATATTTTTACCTTTCTATTATGGCTCCGTTGCTTGTCTACTAGGTTGTTTTGGTAGTTGATAATTCTCCTACTGTTATAATGCCTTGCCTTTATATTGCTTAATCTCTCGCAGCATTAGTTTCTAAATTTTGAATGGTCCTCTTCTCCGTTTTGTTGTGTGTATCGTGCTGTGTAAAAATGGTGAGCTATGTTACTTGCACAATCTAACTCACGTATTGTATTACATGTCAGAGTGTTGGGGAAAAAACACTTATGGGAACTCTATATTATTGCCTGCCAAATAGTTTTCAGATGTATATGATGTGTAAGATTTTCTGATCTTACCCATGTTGACACTTTCAGACAAGTTTGATTAACATATATGTGAACGTCAGCTGCAGCAGATTATATGTCATCACTCATCGGAATTGTGGCAGTGCCAGTTGATAATAGATGTAAGGATTGAAAAGGATTTAGGTTGATAGGCTAAAGTAATGTCTTTGTTATACTTCAAATCGACATCATTTAAACCACATTACACTGTTCCTGAGTTAGTTACACTAGATAAATTCATGAACTCTGGTTGTTGCACATTTCATATGATGAGGATTTGAACTGAGAGTTGAGACGTTTAGAAGCTAAATGGCTTAGTTTTATTGCTTGGCATCTGTGTAAATGTATATTGTAGGCAAAATATAGTACCCCCCAAAATCAGTTTCCCGGAGTTCTATTTTCAACATGCTTTCTTAACCCGTGAACTAAATTTCTTGAAATCATTGTTGATGGAAGGCTTTGGTGTTTTTCAACTTTTTTCTGAAGACAAGGATAATCTAAATTCTTAAATGGTCAAAATTTTTGCATAAAAGTAACTGAAAGGTGTTAGAGGGGATTGAACTTAGAAATAGAATTATGCTTGTTTTTTAGTCTTATAATATAATGTCTTGTCTACATCATCAAGTCTACTGTCAAACAACATAGGAACGAGAATTATGTGAGATAGTTACATGCAAAGTATTGGCTAGGGCTTTAACTATCATGGCTTTCAGATATCCACATAATTTGTCATTGTGAGTATTTGATGTCGTATGATTTATTTTATTTTAGCAGCACTTTTCTGCCTTGATTTTGCTTTTCTATCTAAGTTGTATGTTACTTGATAATGAGAAGACTATTTAGCTTCAGTTTACATGATGCAGAACAGTTATGGGTTCTGGACTCAGTGCCTGGAGTTGTAAGTCCCGAAGATAGTAGTGGAGAAGTGGAGCAAGTTTTGGAAACCTTGCAAAGTCTTCCATCACCTATTCCTTCTCGAAAGTGAGTACACTTAAAACTTTCTTCCGAGAACTTTCTTATGTCAACATCTCATCAATGTGAACAAGCTCATATGTTCCTTTATCACTCTTAAATGTTTTGTACAAAACTCGGGACTTGTACTTGATAAGTGTGTTTTGAACGTTGACTACTTTTACCTCTATGAGAAGATAGCTGAAAACCTTATCACTTGAATTTTGTTTGGTCTTAAACTCTAGTAGCAAATATGCATGACTGGGTGAGAAGTTAAATTAGGTTAGCCTCAATTGATCCTCATTAGACTGCAGTTCTTCCGCCACATCTTGATATCTAGACTTGTTCGTATTTGAATATTATGAGATTGATCAGCATGATGAAATGTCATCCTTAATTATAGCGAACCTAAATAGTTTTTAACACCATTTGGTTCTAGTAATTTATTTTATATGAATCAATCTGTTATGATCTCCAGATGGCTCGTGGAACACATGATGAAGCTAGGGTTTTCAAAGTCATTGTCCGAATGGCTTGGCACCAATCTAAAGAAGTCTAATGACCATGAGACATGGACCTTCAACCTTGAAGGTGCATTTCAGATGTTCAATTCTTACAGGTTATCCCTCATGGTTTATGATTTTTCCACTTTTTGGTAATTATAATTTTTTGAATTTTCTTTTTTTTATCATTACATGGGTAAGGTTGTGTACATCCAACCACCTATACCCCCCACCTAGTCGGATGTCACTAATGGCGTCGGGATAATAGATTGTTGTCGCTATTGTTATTTTTTTTTTTTTTGTATTTGCTTGAATTATCCTGTAATGTCATGAATAATTTGTGGTTCCGAATTTCTTCAGGGAGAAAGATTATTGGTCTCTCCTAGAGCACCCTCCGAAAGGAATGGAAATCAACATTGTGCAAGCTGAGAAGAGTGATCGGTGGCAACCACATGTCGTACAGAGGCTAAAAGCTCTCTCTAACAAGGAAAAAGATAGATCTGAGGGGACATTTTCTCTTCATGTCCTCCCTAAAGCTGGGCATTGGGTTCATGTTGATAATCCAAAGGGACTCTTGGACATTGTTGCTCCCAGGATTGCGTCCATGGGGTGAGGAAGTCGGGAAGATTTCCGGATATAATAATATAATAGCCCTTTGCGTCTTCAACAGAAGTGGATCACGAGGAATTCAGATTTAATCAAGTTCGCCAACAATTGAACAATGTAACTCTATTCTAAGCCTTCATTTATTAAAGAAGCTTATTTTACATTTGTTTTTCAATTCATTTCCAATTCACTGAGTTCTACTGCTCAGAATTCTGCAAACTTGGCCGGATAAGAGACCGTGTACGAAAGCACATAATAGTATTTGATCTTATTTCATGAATGAATATTGAATACCCTTCTGTGAAGGGAATAATAGACGATGCGTGCATTGCTTTATGAGCCGACACTTGTTTTCTTTACTTGAATCGAATTTGTAGAGACTCCCCCGAGATGGAGAGTGATGCATCTGGAGAGACTGTTTACGTTAATCTCTATGATGGAGGTGACGATGGCTGCTATTATGATATTGTTGATGGTGACGCCACCTCTTTTTGGTGATGTAGAGTCGTCACAGAAGATTCCAATAAAAATTGAGGAAACTCTTCTTTTTCTCTTCATTGTTTTATAGTGTTTTTTTATGTCTAGCTCTTGCAAAGGCAAAAGTCAGGGGATGAGTACCACCACTATGTTGCAACTCTATCCTACGTTTCTTTTCAGTATTTAGGACTCAAAACTCATTACCTTTCGGTCACAACAAATCCACGACGAAGATTTTATATATCTAGATACACAAGGATTTTATTTATAGACAACAACGTCCCAAAATGATTAGAAATAATAACATGAAATAAGAGATCAAAACCAAGCAACGTCTATGCGATTTATAATTATCAAAGAAAAATCATGGTGCAATACAATCAAATGATCTAGTAACAATCTAAAAGTTCTATATGCTATCTAATAGCATCAAAATTGCTTTTTAAACCTCGTGCATACAGGGCAATCAAAACTCAAAACGGGTTTTGACTTCCTAAATAAACGACAAAGGTTCCAACAAAACTCCATACATGACTAAGCCATATGATCCATTGTCGAAAGAACATTCACAGCCTCCTTCCCCTTCTTCCTCCCTTTCTGCGGGTACTATCAGTTGGGATTGGTGTCACGTCCTCTGAAAAAACAACTAATGAATCAATACAAGAGAAGTCTTGTTCAAGAAACATTCAAAAACAATAAAGAACGACGTTGCAAAATGCTACTCCTTTTGTCCTGGTGAATTAGAATCATTTTCCATTTTAGTTTGTTCTACTCAATTTGCACCTTTTTTGTCAATGATCTCACCTTTTTCTTTTATTCTCATTTACAAAGTTATTTTCGCTATACATTTTAGTCACTCATTTACAGAATTCACTTGTATTTTGAAATATTCTCCAACTCAATTCTCCTTTCTACTATAAACAATTTCATTTGGGTACTTTCTAATATGGGCAGATGTAGTATTACATAGGTAGTAGGATCACAGATAAGCTTTCGAAAAATTAAAGATGTAAACTAAACGTCAACATATTGATTGGAAAGACAACAGAATATTAGCAAGTGTGCATGCACACATGAAATCAGTAGACAGTAAATTCTAAAAAAACCTTCAGCAACAAAATATGACATAGTATTTCAAAGATCATCAAGGAACCGCATTCAATATTTTATAATTATGTGGTTTAAAAGAGGAAACTCTTAACAATAATTTTAACAAACAAAGGAGTAGATTGTGATATGTAGAGCACTTCGTTATAGACATCTTTATGCAGTACAGAATCAAAAAATAAAAGGTACGAGTCTCATACCAATACGGCCAATTTTCATGCCTGAACGAGCAAGGGCCCTAAGAGCAGACTGAGCACCTGGTCCAGGAGTCTTTGTTTTGTTGCCTCCAGTAGCACGGAGCTTGATATGGAGAGCAGTTATACCAAGTTCCTATAATATGGATAGCACCGTTACATTAACAAACATCAAAAGAATGATATAAATCTTACCACGGCAAAGAAATAAGATTAGACACATACCTTGCATCGCTGTGAAACATCTTGGGCTGCAAGCATAGCAGCATAGGGAGATGATTCATCCCTATCAGCTTTGACTTTCATCCCACCTTCAACCAACCAGCTCAAACAATCAGAGGAAGCAAGCCAGACGTCACAAGACAGAGAACGGGAGATGCAAGGGACTCCAAACAATATTCAATATCACAAATAAAGCAGGAAGCAAAGACAGAAGTTTATATCTAAGCTATTTGTACAATATCTGATAAGAAGTTACTCGTCTTTGTCATGAAAATAGTACGGAACTTATTTTACATCAGCGTAGCTGTATAAAAATCAGATAATTGATTAAAAATCAGTTAGCTAGGAAATAAATTCACTACAAATCAATTTAATGATTTAGTTTAAATGCAGATCTAAGGCCATACCCATGGGTGGGAGATGGGTTGGGCACCTTGATAAGGCTAGGCAACGTAATTCCTTAAGATGAGTATCTTACAATATGTTATGTGTAGGGCTTGTGCAGGTGAAATTCCACAATAAAAAAATAGACAAAGTGCTGCAAGTATATTTCTTACTCGTGTTTGAAGACAAGAGAACAAGAGAACAATAGCGTACAAAAAATTTCAATTACTAACTAGTTCAAAACACAATTTACAACGAGGCAACTCATTCATACTCCCAAGTCCCAAGTATAGTCATTAAAACTCATGAACAATATAACAACAACGAAATCCATAGACCCATCCGTCAACAATAGACATAGTTCTTTCTATGTAAAGCACACTATAATCAAACCTCATGATCACAAATTGATAAGATAAAACACTTAAGTAATGCACAAGACCAATGCTTCCCTAAACAAAATCATTGCCATACTCGAAGCAATACAGAAAACATCCTCGATAATTTAATCAAACCCCATGATAACATATCGACATAACAATACACTCAAATATTACTAAAGACCAACACTTTCTCAAACACTGGCATGCTCAGGCAATACTCTTGGTATTAGGATTCTCTCCATTACTTTTCTCAATTACCCATTCTAAGATTTTGACACCTATTTTAGAATAAAAAATAAAATCTCCAAATTTCCCTTATTTTCCTCTATCAAGCAATTATAAGCATTAGATTTGAGTAATGGACCCTCCATTATAATTTTAGTAATGGAGACAGAGGATCCTAACTCATACTCTTGAGTCTTGACAACCTCAACAAACTAATCAACATCCCAAATGCTACCAAATTCTTATCTTCTAAAAAAATAAAATCAAACAATAAAAAAAAAAAGAGATTCAATTACCAGTAATACGAACAAGCGTTTCTCTTCCAGACAAATCAGTCACATGCTGTATTCAATTCAACAAAAAAAACATATAAATCAATTTAATCAGTTCAAATATACAGATTTAACCAACAACATTAAATATGCGTTACACATTTATCACTTCAAATACAAATTTAAAACATAAAAATCAACTCAATCACTTAAAATACAGATTTTATCATCAAAATTACAAATATTACGATAAGAATTTTTAAAAAATAAAAACTTCACTTACAATGAAAGTGTCATTGAAGGATGCGAAAATATGAGCAACGCCAAAAACATGCTCTCCTTCTCTCACGGCAGGGCCTAGAGTGACGGTCTCTTCCTTCGGCTCTCTGGTCTTTCTCCTCGACTATAATCACAACTCAGATACATAACACAAAATTAGTCGAATAATTACGTACAAGTGTTGAATGCTGGAGAATCAGAAAGCATAAAAGTCGCATTAAGGATATTGAAAATTGAAGGAAAATGCTTACCATGGCTGCTACGAAGGATGCGAGAGAAAAATTGGGAATTAGGGTTTTGGAATAAGGTAAAGTATCAAAATTCAGCGATAACTGTAAACCGTGAAACTCGATTCGATTGTTTCTGACGGGCCAAACAAAAACTGATTAGATCTAACCCATGTACTTTATCGGGTCAACCCATCCAACTAGATTATTAAAGGTGTTCCAAACATACTCGATGACCTGATTTTGACCTGATTTTATAATTGAACTCGATTTGACTTGACTTAAAAATAGATTTACAATTATGTAAAAACCAATGTGAACACAAAACTCGATTTTAAACCGACCCAAAATCAACCCGATGACCCGAATGAACACCTCTACATCCAACTAATTAAGTTAACATAATTGGACGTAAATTGAGAAATTTGACTTCATTAGTTGAATGGGTGAACTCGATTTGATCTGTTTATTAAATAAGTTTAATTAAAGTAAAATTTAAAATCTTAGTTGTTTTTGAGTCTATCGATCAGTATCACTATAGTTTATCTAATTAATTTAATATTTAATATTATCTTATTTTTCATAGTAGATAAAATATAAAATAACTCACAAACTAGGTTGTAAACAATGGTAAAGACCTTGAAATAAAAATAAGATATAAGGCCTAAACAATAAGATGTAAACAATGGTACACCTTGAAATAAAAATAGAAACAATAAATCGCTTAAGTGGATCAAAATCAATATGACTTGATTTGTTACTAATCAGGTTGGTTTTGTGATTTTCGATTTTAATATAAAGGGATTTAGATTTAGCTCAAGCGATTTGGATAACTTTTTAAATTTTTTTAAAAAATATACGTATTTTTTCTATGCATATTTAACGGTAAGAGTAACCAAAAATTTGATATCAAATTGTTAAATACGATACAACTATCAGACTTATCTATAATCTTTCGAAATTCATTATAATTGATCTAAGTTATTTGTAGTTTTTGTTCTTTACAAAAAGACATTTATTTTTCTATAATTAGCTTGATAGTTTTTGTATAACCAGATAGATCGTGATGTAATTACTCATTTATTTATACTTAATAAAAAATCAATATTCATAATCCAAAACCCGAATTTTCATGAATGTTGTTTGACATTTAAAAAAAGGAAAACGCAAATTCTTGTGAGAGACGGTCTTTATAAAAGACCATCCATATTTAAACTGACCCATAAAGAAAATGTATAGTGAAAGTACAGTAACTCTCATTGAGACGGCCTTAGCCGTGCAACTAGCCCAGGCCCAATAACTTTTTAAAAAATATTTTGGCTTACTAATTTAGAGACTTAAAAGGACAATTTTAAAGCTTAAAATTCCTATTTTAAGACTTAAAAGGTCCATTTTAATATTTTTAATATCAACTTTAATGTTTGAAAAATCATATTATAAAGCTGAAATGACAATTTAATGTCCTGCAATTGCTCTTTTTAGTCTTCAAAATGGTTTTTTAAGTATTAAAATGGACCTTTTAAGTCTTAAAATTGTCAAATTGCATGTCTTAAAATGCCAATAACAAATTCTTGAAATTTGGTCCTTTAAGTCTTAAAATTGGTCTTTTAACTCTTGAAATTGACATTTTGATTTGTGAAATTGGTAAAAAAAAAGTATAATTGGGCCGACCCAATAAGATGCGTTTCACAAGTGAGGCGGTCTCACCCAAGTTTTTGTGAACGTAAATATTAAGCTTTAATAGGTTGGGCCTAAAAGGCGTCTTTCAGAAAGACAAGACTAGCGGGGATGAAAAATGTTAACTTTGGTTATTTGTGTGAAAAAAAAATGAACTTTGGTTATTTTTACCCCATTATTACGTCATTAGGGATGGTTTATAAATTACGTTTTTTCAATCTTCAAAAAAAAAATTAAATAAAAAATACAATACGTATTTTCGAAAGCAGTAAAGTTTACAAAACCCTAATTGACGCCTGACTATATATACTGCCTATCTACTCTATTTGCATTGCCGTCGTCGTGCAAAAGAAGAACCCTAGAAAAAACTCAGAAGAATCGAAGATGCAGATCTTCGTGAAAACCCTAACTGGCAAGACCATCACCCTTGAGGTTGAAAGCAGCGACACAATCGACAATGTCAAAACTAAGATCCAAGACAAGGAAGGTTTATATTCCTTTCCCCTTTCTTCTTTCTACCTCTCAAATTCAATTTTTCAATTGTATTTAGTGTGTTTTTTTGTTTGAAATTTGCAGGAATTCCACCAGACCAGCAACGTTTGATCTTCGCTGGAAAACAGCTTGAAGATGGCCGTACTCTTGCTGATTACAACATTCAGAAAGGTTTTCTTTTTAAGATTTAATTTTTTAGTTAATTTTTTGGCGTAATTTTATTAATTTGCTCTGTGAAATGTGTTCAAATTTGTTTGTGTAGAATCAACTCTTCATTTGGTGTTGAGGCTTAGAGGAGGAATTATTGAGCCTTCATTGATGGCTTTGGCCCGTAAATTCAACCAAGACAAGATGATTTGCCGCAAGTATGTCTTTATTTTTCGTTTTTATTTAAATTCTGATTGAGATTGTGAATTGGATTAGCTATGTAGACTTGATATCATACTATGTAGGACCTCAAATTTTGAAAAAGGCTAAAGTAGTTTTTGTTCTGCTCCTGTACTGTTCTATGTGTTGTAGACTTTGTAATGTAGGGGATCACTCAACTTAACCTCTTGGGCTATTCCAATGCTGATGAGGATATACTAGATCCCTAAAGAAAATTTCCATTCGTTACTTTGTCAGCTGTCAAATTTTTCTTACAGTTGATTTTCATGAGTGGTACATTACTTGTGTGTTTGGCGTTTATGCTAAGTTGCTCTTATTATGAACTTGATTTGTTTCATGTCATGTGTTTCTAATGTGGTAAAGAAGATTTGATCTTTGATTAGTAACAATTGAGTTACCTTTGAAATGTATCTGTTTGCAAGTTGATTGTTGCTATTCGTCTATTCATTCAAACCATGTAATGCGTCATTTGATGAAGAGATGCTTGTTTGTGTTTTTTTAATGTTTTGATAAGTGTGGCTTTTTCATTCTTGGGGGATGTATTGAAGTTGGTTTTGTTTCAATTGCATTACTGTTTATTGTGTATTGCTATTGCTCAAGCAAAGCAGTTTAAAAGATCTTAACATTGTGGCCAGTGATGCAAGAAAGATATTTGCTACTCTTGATTGGATACATTTATCATCCATATGATGATCATTTTCCACCAAGATCTCTGAGGCCAATCCAAATTAAATACTGTCATTTCTTTAGTGTAGAATTTGGTTTTGGTACTAGTACATATTACCTGTTTCAATCTAAACCAGTTGCTATTCTGTTAACTTTTATTGTTGGTCCCTTTTGAGAATTTGAATATTGCAATACTGGTCTAGTTTTACATTTCTTTTTCATATGTCATCCTTGAATATGATCTAAATACATATTATCTGGTTTAATCTCAACCAGGTGCTATGCTCGTTTACACCCCAGGGCTGTGAATTGCCGTAAGAAGAAGTGTGGTCACAGTAACCAGGTATGTTTGAGTTTCCTTGTCTCTTATCACCATGAAGCGAGTTTACACTGTTTAAATAATGAAACACACAATTGTCGGTTGCTGCTTAGTAACTTATTTGTGTCTGCGTTTTATCTTCCACAGCTGAGGCCCAAGAAGAAGATCAAGTAAGCTCGTGCAAATTTCTGTATCATTATTCGATGTGGCTCTCATGATGGTTTCCAAGTTTTTGCTAGGTTATATCTTGTTGTTCCTCGATCATGTTGGAGAACTACCGATCATGTTTAGTCATAGGATGTGATACTCTGTTGTATGTTGTTTTAATGTTGTGCCTTGAGAATGACTGATTGTATTTGTGTTTTTGTACTCAAACCATTTTGAAATTTGATGATAATTAGTGACCTTTTGTTAATGGAGTTTTCCTTTAGTTTTGGTATGATCGATCAAATAATGAACAGTAAATGTGTTTAAAACAAATTCAATTCGACATCAAGGATGAAAAATCCGATTTAATGTAAATCTATTGTTACAGGCAATATACAAACATGAAGAACAAAAAAAAAACCATTTTTAGAATCGGGTTTTGTCTTTGTTGGACAAATATCATCTTACCCTATAAATTAAGAAAAAAAACAAAAACAAAAACAACCCATAAAATAAAACTCAATTACAGTCAAGAACTTCAAGATTGAGATAAAGATTTGGAAAGGGTTTTAAAGTGTCATTAATATAATAGAAACTATCTTATTTACATCTTTCTTTGTTGTATTCTGCCATTAAATTAGCTGCAAGTTTTCTTGAAGATGACAATGGAAGATATCAAAAAACTCATTTTCTTGTGTTAAATACGATCACTAAAAATACAATTGATGTGATGATGATGAAGATTGATCGTGAATTAATCTTTTTTTGATGATGGATTAAAATCTTCATCTTGATACTTCAATGATAAAAGAATGGATGCAATTTTGTACATTTCATTGCATTTTGATGGTCTTTTTGTTTCAAGAATTTTTGGTTGTATTTTGTTTTCAATGTACCATTATTTTCATCCTTCATATTTAGAAGAATTAAAGCAGCTTCTCGTACTTCTTAGTGTTCTCCCATTCTTGAAGAAATCAATGGATTATATTTAATGATGGGGAGTGAATTTGATGTAATTTAAGGAACAAAGTTAATATAATAGGAGTACTAATTCATATATGGAATTTATTTCTTTTTTACTATTTTCCACTTAAATTCGATATAGCATTTAATCAAACAATACTATCATTCGATATATTTTATCAAAACAATACTGTCATTCGATATATTTTATTAAAACAATATTGTCATTCAATATAGCATTTAATCAAACAATATTGTCATTCCATATTCATTTAATCAATAATTCGATATATTGTTTCAAATTTTTGATGTGAAATGAGTGAAAAGAGAAGTATATTTTATTCATAAAGTATTTTGTCATTCGATATAGCTTTTAATCAAAATAGTGATTTGAGATTTTTATTCCTCACATATTTTCTCAATAATATTAAATTTCAACTATCATAACTACTATTTTTAAATTTTACCGAGCAATAATCATAAATTAGTACTCTTATTATATTAACTTTGTTCTTACAATTACATCAAATTCACTAAATGTGAAAATGCAAAATTTACATAAAAATGTAAAAAAAAATATAAAAATTTATCACTTTATAATTCAAAATAATGCAAATTTATTAAAATAAAATAATTTAAAATTTGTATAACAGAAAATAATGCAAAAGCAAAATTATTAGAGTCCAATTTCAAGTGAAAAAATATTATAAAAGAAACAATGCATTGAAAACAAAATACAACCCAAAAATTAGTGCTCTGTACTCTTATCATTAATTAAAACAGAGCACTAAAATACATCAAATTCATTTCCCATCATCAAATATAATCCATTCTTTTCTTCAACAATGGAAGAACACAAAGAAGTTCAAGAAGCTGCTTTGATTCTTCTAAGTATGGAGAATGAAAATAACTGTACAGTGAAAACAAAATACAACCAGAAAATTCTTGAAACAATTGTAATGAAATGGACGAAGTTGCGTCCATTCTTTTATCTCTGAAGTATCACGATCAAGATTTTAATCCATCATCAAAAGGATTAATTCAAGATCAACCTTCATCATCACGTAACTTTTGGTGATCATATTTAACACAGAAAATGGGTTTTTTTGATATCTTCCATTGTCATCTTCAAGAAAGCTTACAACTGCTTTAATGTAAATAAGGTAATTTCTATCATATTAATGGCACTTCAAAACCCTTTTCAAATCTTTATCCCAATCTTAAAGTTCTTGACTGTAATTTATAGAGTTTTATAATATGGGTTTCGTTTTATTTCTTTTTTTTTAATTTATAGGGTAGGTAGAGGAAAATGGCGATGTTTGACAAGCCACAACTAAATGGTAATTTTGTATTACCTTTAATAAATTACTTAACCCCAATACCTCAATTCATGACAAAATCCCATGACCCAAACCCAACCCATTTAATTAATTGGGTCGAAAATCACAACCTTGACCCAACCTGCAACAGATCAGGTTGACCTGATTTCGACCCAATTAACCCGTTTATAATAGGAGTACAGAGTACTTAGAAAAATCAAAGCAGCTTCTTGTACTTCTTTGTGTTCTTCCATTTTCTGTATTCCTATCATTAAAACAGAGCACTATAATTACATTAATTTCACCCCTAATCATCAAACAATCCATTCTTTTCTTCAACAATGGAAGAACACAAAGAAGTCCGAGAAGCTGCTTTGATTCGTATGAAGAATGAAAATAAACATACATTGAAAACAAAATACTACCCAAAAATTCTTAAAACAAAAAGACCATCAGAATGCAATGAAATGTACAAAGTTGCATTCATTCTTTTATCATTAAAATATCGAGATGAAGCCACATTCATGGTGAAAAATCATCAAGATTTTAGTCTATCATCAAAAAAGATTAATTCATGATCAACATTTATGATCATCAACTGTAGGAGAATTTGGAGATGAAAATAGTAAATTGATTTTGTTAGGAGAGGAAGGGAAGAAAATATGTGAAATGGCTATTATTTTCATTGTATAAAAATAATTACATGATTAGTATTTATAGGGATTAATCTACTAAAATATCTTAGATATTTTAATTTTTTTAATTACATTAATCTAGGACCTCCTAACATAAAATCTTAGATATTTTTAATTTTTTAATTCTCTCGAACTTCTCCAATAATATCCTAGACATTTTATTTTTTAATTAAAATCCTAAATTTTTCTAGATTATTTTAACACTCTCCCTAATTTGAAAAATCTTGGACTCCGAGTTGTCGTCGTAATTGGAAGAATTTGTCTGTTGAAAGTTCCTTTGTAAATATTTCCACGAGTTGTTCCCTCGTCCTGCAGAATTGTAGCTCGATCTCCTTTTTCTCGACCAATTCTCGAATGAAGTGATGTTGTATCTCAATATGCTTCGTGCGACTATGGAAGACTGGATTTTTTGTCATAGCTATGGCTGACATATTGTCACAATAGATGGTAGTTGGTTCTTCTATCTCTTGTTGCAAATCTTTTAGAATTCTTCTTAGCCATATTGCTTCACATGCCGAGCTTGTAGCTGTAATGTATTCTGCTTCCGATGATGATAGTACTTGCCCTTGCTGCACAGTTCAAGTTAACAGTTTATCAAATAGATGTCAAGTCTGCATTTTTCAACGGGGAGCTAGAAGAAGAGGTATATGTTGAATAACCACAAGGATATGTAATTAAAGGTAAAGAAGACAAAGTCTATAGCCTTCGGAAAGCCCTATATGGGCTCAAGCAAGCCCCTCGAGCATGGAATAGCAAAATCGATGGTTATCTTCTCCAAAATGGGTTTACAAAAAGCCCAAGTGAGCCATCACTCTATATCAAAACTCAAGGCTCAGATTTTCTCATCTTATGCTTATATGTAGATGATCTTATCTACATAGGCACCACACCGAGGATGATAGAAGAGTTCAAGAAATCAATGATGTGATCAGAATATGAAATGACAGACCTCGAAGCTATGAAATACTTCCTTGGCATGCAAGTAAAGTAAAGTCCAGGGAAAATATTTCTGTCACAAGAAAAGTATGTCGAAGATATGCTCAAAAAATTCAACATGAGCGATTGTAAGCCAATGGCTACACCAATGGCTACAACTGAAAAGCTCTCCAAGAATGATGGCAAAGAAAAAGTGAATGCATCACTCTACCGAAGTTTGGTCGGATCTCTCATTTACTTACAAATACGAGACCCGGCATTGTTCATGCAGTCAACATCATTTCAAGGTTTATGAGTGAGCCAAGCAAACTCACATAGCAGCTGCAAAAAGGATTCTCAGGTATATCAAAGGAACGAAGAGTTATGGAATAATGTACGTGTCCAAGATTGACTACAAACTCACAGGCTACACAAACAACGATTGGGCCGGAAGCATCGATGATCGAAAAAGTACAAGCGGATACGTGTTGTAGTTGGGATCCATCATCCAAGTCTATCTCATGGTCATCGAAGAAGCAAATAACGGTAGCACAATTAAAAATATCTAAGCTAAACAATTTAAAAATAAAAATATCCAAGATACTAAAATAGAAATTGCTAGAAGAGTAATTAAAAAATAAAAGTATCTAAAGATATTAGTTTAGAACTTCCTAGAGAAGATAATTAAAAATTAAAAATATCTAAGATATTTAGTAAAGATGTACCAAATTGAGTCCTATAAATAGGCATATCATATACTTCTCCATTTAAGGGTTTGTTTGGTTACCCTCTATTACCCTTGAAATTTTAATTTTCTAGAAATAGTATTATTTTCATTTGTTTGATTGCAAAACATCTAAAATTCCAAGGAATTGTAAAATCCAAGGGAAGTTAATTCCTATCATACATCGGAATTAGATTACCATATACCCCGTTGGTTATTAACAATTCCCATATAGTCCCTCCTATTCAGCCTAAATGTCCCATTTAGTTTTTCACACTTGCCGAGTCAACATTTGAACCATTAATATCTCAAATTATTCTTAATTAAAAATTATTAAAATTTGATATTAATAATCCTTGTATTGAGACGAATCAAACAAGATCTCACTGATTAAGAGTAAAATACAAACCAAGAGTGATGAGTAAATAGTGCCAAAAAAATATGGGACATTTAGGCTGGATAGGAGGTAGTATCATTTTAAGTGAAATTATAATAATACTCTTTAATATTTGGTGTAACCGTCATTTTTTCTATTTCCCACCTCTATCACCTCGTTAACCAAACCACTCATAAAAAATTACTCCAAGGAAATGAAAATACCTATTGTCAAACAAACAACTTTAAGTAATTTCTAGGAAATTGACAAAAGAAGTAAATTCCAATGAATTACACCTTTCCATAGCAATTTAATTCCTATTCAACCAAATGAACTCTGAGCAATACAAGAAATCAATTTACTCAATCCCACATCTCCCTTAAACTAATATTTCCTATCTAAATTTTTCTACATCAATATCAATTATAATTTTTGGTGATCGTATTTAACACAGAAAATGGGTTTTTTTGATATCTTTTATTGTCATCTTCAAGAAAGTTTACAGTTGTTTTAATGGCAGAATAGTAAATAAGGTAATTTCTATCATATTAATGGCACTTCAAAACCCTTTTCAAATCTTTATCCCAATCTTGAAATTCTTAACTGTAATTTATAGGGTTTTATTTTATGGGTTTCTTTTTCTTTCTTTTTTTCTTTTAAATTTATAGGGTAGGCAGAAGAAAATGGCGATATTTGATTCAAGAAAGAAAAGACCCATTTTCAGAATTGGATTTTTTTTGTTTTTATGGTTGATTTTTGGATTTCAATTTGATGCAATGTATGTATATTTCCTGTAAATGATTTTGTTTTTTAATACATTTACTAATTTCTAGATCCTTGATTACCCTTAATTAATATCTTAACCCCAATACCTCAATTCATGACAAAATCCCATGACCAAACCCAACCCATTTAATTAATTTGGTCGAAAATCACAACCTTAACCCGACCTGCAACAGATCAGGTTGACCTGATTTCGACCGAATTAACCCATTTATAATATTTTTATTTTCGTTTTAAGGTTATGTACGTTGATTAAATCTAATTTTTTAAGCTGTAATTTTAACTTAATGTTTTTTGTTGTTTATTTTGTTTTTAATACGAAAAATAACAAAATATTAAATGAATTGTATTATATAAGTTAGTTTTTTGCGGTAGTTTTTTAAGAAAAGGTATATAGATTAGGTAAATCTCTAACATGTGAATATTAAGGTAGTACAAACGAGCATAGCACCTGGTTGAGATTAAACTAGATAATATGTATTTAGATCATATTCAAGGGTGACCTATGAAAAATTTTATATAAGGTAGTTTTTTGCGATATTCAGATTTTCAAAAGGGATCAAAGGCCAAAGCATAAAAGTTAACTGAACCAAATTCTTCACTAAAGAAATGACTGTATTTAATTTGGACTCAAATATAAACCAGAAAGAGTAACAACTACACCAATAATGATACACCATATTACTATTTTCAGTAAGTCAAAAGCAGAATGTACAATACAACTATCGAACGTATCATTCGATATTAATCTGTTGAGGAGCTTCCTCTTCTACGGTGTTTGCTCCTTGAGCCTCGATTTCTTCTTCTGTAATTCCGGAAGCTTCAACTGTCCTATTTATCCACTCCTTAAGGGGCTCTTCATTTAAGTCGAGCTTGAGAAGGCCTGCGAACATTCCGCCCATGAATGCCACCGGTTCCTGATAAAATTAAAACATAACATTGAAGCTTAGATTCCTCGTAATAGATAACCATACAAATATGATTACCGCTTAACGAATGAAGACCTTCGGTTGGTGTACAAGAATAGCCATAAAGTCTAAACACCACCAGCTAACAATACAACATACCATAATACATAGTACATACAACTACTATTGTGAGAGACCGTCTCTCAAAGGGACGACCTCAAAACAAAAGAAACCCACATTCCTATTTCTCTTTGATTTGAATTAATCGGGCTATTTAGCCTATATATCTAATGCATCTCTCGGAGAGACCGTCTCTCATAACGATTTGTGTAATACATTTATAATTTATACATGTAGAGAAGTTTTCGAACACTTCTATAACTCACTGATCAATGCAAACACACATAGTTTTTCGCGGGTGTGGGTGGAAACATTGCAGAGGCAGTATCTCCTGAGATAACTACGAATGTTAATCCCTCCGTCTCTTCGAGTTTGCTCCATAAAACCCAAAATGTTGTCTTATATATTTGGTTCAAATGGAGTAAAACATAAGGAATGAAGTGAGTAATTGATTAATGAACCGGTGTGATCAATGATATACAGAATTCTAGGTCTGCTAGGTCATTTTTTTGGAAGGCAAGATAGAAGACCATGTTAGGAAACCATCATCATCATATACCCAGAGGCCAGAATATCCCGCTCATAAAAAAAACTTTGACCAGGGTCTGGGGAGGGAAGACAGACGGCAACTCATACTCATAAAAGAGGATGCGACCAAAGAGTCGCTCGAAAGATCCTTAGAAAGAGAGGTTCTTGAGGGCAAATCCCGTTACACAATGAGGTGTGGTGTTGCTCAACTCACCCGCATAGTTTCAACATTTTTCTCTTCATAGCATCATCCACTTAACCAAGGGCTGAAGAATATTACAAACACTATCAAGGTCACTTAAACAAGACCAGATAACTTAACAAGCTTTGTCTAGGGAGCACGTATCAAGGAAATCATGCTTGAATGCTCTACTATGACTAAAGTTACTCAACACTACATTTTGAAGCATTCTAAACTAGGAAAAACCAACATGGTAAATCAAATTTACTCATAACAACTCAAAATCATGTTTATCTCATCACAATTTACAAACTAAATCTGGCTTTGCATTATCAATCCTTAATACGTTACAATCCATGCGCTACAATCGACTCGAGATAGCTTGGATGATCGTTATCTACTGAAAGAAACCAATTGAGCTAAAGTACTTTAGGTGTGCCAAAATCATAGTAGTACACAATCTCACGCTTTCAATTGTACAAAATTATCGATTTTTAATCAGGAAGGAAAATATATCTTCAATCTATAGCTATAACCCTCGTGAGGAGGGTATTGGTTTGCCTTCTATCCTGCCCTCTTCAGACCCTACCTTGGACGAGACTCATTGGAATGACGATGAAGAACCTATAACTATAATGGGTTAAACTTAAACTTCATCTAGCTGAGCCATTCCACCTAAGTCATTTGCAACATCATATAACAAATCCTCGGGCTGAGCCATAAAGTTTTGGTTGAGTTGGTTCCTCGACAATACTACTAAAACATGGAGTATGCACAATCAATTTAAAAATAAGCTAAAAAAAACATTACCCAATAAATAAAATGAATTTTTAAGAATTTAACCCAATAACTAAATGAATTTAGAATTTGAACCCAATGAATAAAATTGAATAAACACTAAAACTATATGAATAATTAAGTGAAAAAATTCAAGCAAATACAAATCATAATCCAAAACCCAATAAATGAAATGAATTTAAAATCTAAACCTTAATTGCTTCCTTGAGAATTCGTTCATCAGATGGGTTGAAGAAGAAAGCTTTAACAGAATCTCTTCTGGGCAATCTTCGATTAATTAGTACTCTGTGAGTGTTTTTGGCAACAGATTTGGGATTCCACTGCAATTACAAAGTAATTAAGCATCGTTTTACATAAGATTTGAAGTAAAAATTAATAAAAATGGCGTAAAAGTGAATCGGATTACCAGTGGGGAAATAGGATGAGGAATGAGAAGAAGATTTGACATATTTTGCTAACAATCCACAGCCACTAAACCTGGTGATTGCAATTAGAAGTTGCTATCTACTAGATAAGAACCCTAATTTGATGAAAAATTGAATGACTAATTTTCGTATATTCTACATACTCCTAAATCCAAACAGTTTTATTGATTATAGGAACGGGATAAATGATAATGTTATTATTTACATAATTGGTATATCATATTAATTCGATAGTTCAGTCGCACTTGGTCTCATCAGTTGTAAAATTAGAAAGTTATCTTATTTATTCTCGAGCCGAGGTATTCTTTGGTCATGCTCCTTTGTGGGTAAGAGTTGTCGCCGTCCTTCCCTCTCTAGACTTTGTCCATAATTTTCTATAGGCGGGATATACTGGGTATGATGATGATGATATTAACTCGATAATAATTAAAACATTAATTGATAAGTGGTAATTAGTATATTAAAAAGATGGATAAGATTGAAGTGGTGAATGAATTTTAAGTGAATTTAAAGAAAATTGTGGAGAACAAGTGAGACAATTTAAAATAAATTAGATGTAAATTAAATGGACAAAATTAGTCAAGTATAAATTGCAATATTGATTTAATTCGATTATAAATTAGTAGATGATTTAACTCAAAATTTTCCATCATTCTTTTTATATAAAAATATTTGTACTTTATAAACAAAAAACGTTGGCTTGTACATTATTTTTCAAATATTTGAACAATAAAACTATTGTGTAAAATTTTTTTACTTTGGTGACCCAAACGCAATCAAATATACATCCGATTAAAAATTGACTTAAAATTAATCTGACTCAAAAAGATTCAACCCAAATTTGCTCATATAACCGTATTCAGAAGCCTAGATATTTTAGGGTCAAATAAAGCTATTCAAATTTTTTTGTTTCATATTCATTTCCGTTTGAGTCTTGAATCCGATAAAGTTTAACTATACTAAAAGGCTTAAATTTTTTCAATGATGTACTAATTTATAAATGATATTTTTCATCATACAATATGAATTTTATAACAAAATATACCTTATTCATATTCATATACTTCTATGAATAAGTAAATAAATTATTCAATATTCTCATAAATAGCGAACACGATTTTATATTTTATCCATAAAAGGTTGTCAATTACTTCCTTTGTTTCCGTTATACTTGCTACAATTTCACTTTTTACGCATTTCAACGTACTATTTTGTTTATTTATATGTTGAATCATACAAATCTAAAAATTATGAAAAACTAATATTATGAAAATATGCGATTAGACGATCAAATAAGATCTCACTTGACTATATTTTTACTTATACATTGTCATCACTCATCGCCATCTAATATATAAAATAGACTTAAACAATGAATAGCGCACATAATCAAAATGTAGCGAGTATTTAAGAACGTATCACATATAAGATCAAGATGTAAAGAAGATTATAACAAGGATCAAGATGAACTTTATTATTTTATGAGTGAATTTTCCATCTTTTACAACCAAAATGAGAAACTAAAAATAGAAATATAAAAGTCTAAAAATATAAAATTAATTAGGAACAAGAATACAACAACAAACAGGAGCAGTTCCTGGAGTTCTAGGATGACATTCACCAGGCTTATTATATTGTTGTTTACACTCATTATTACAAATTGTAACATCACAATGTCCACTTTTTGGGTCATGGCATAACCATTGTGTTGATGGACTATTAATTTCCCACCTATTGCCTTGTGCTTGGACTTCCATTACTAGACATCAATCATGAAAAAAAATTAATTAGATTAATAATACAAAATTATATAAAAAGCGCTTATGGCTGAATGGATAGAGCATCTGCATTTGGTGCAGAAGGTTTGAGGTTCGACCCCTATTAGGCGCAGGTATCAATTGGAGGGTTTTTTGACTATGAGCATCTCTCTTTACTCCCTCCTTGGGGTATGGATATGATTTGTCCGCATTTTTCAAGAAAAAGCAACCCCTACTTGGACCCTGCCTTGTGCAGGATACCGAGAAGGTCTTTTACCTTTTTTGTTGATACAAAATAATTAAAAAAATAAATTACACATGGCTTAAAGTTAATTATACATTAGTGTTCATAGTCTTTAAGCAATTTTTTATAAGGTTTTTTGATAGATCGGATCGTAGTGATCAGTATAGAAAATTAGAAATTATGACCAGAGTTTGAGAAATAACAGAGATCGACATAATATACTATTATCAAAAGAAGTTGCAAGCTTGCGACCATATAGAACCCTCGGTTCGAAATGAAAACAAAGACCAGACAAATAGCCAAGTAAGACAAGATACGTACAAAACAATGTATGCAAATTAATGATTTTGACAATTGGGTTTTGGCTATAAGGCGGTTTAGATGACCTATTTAACTGACTAGTAATATTCAAATTCAAAAGACAATAAAAAATTATATAGCGAAATTTTTTTAATTTAATTAAGTTTTCAACTGATTTAAAAGCGATATATATGATAGTAAATTAATAATTCATTAGTTCAACAAAATGAAACAACAACCCACAACAAAAATTAAATAACACAAAAGTAATTGGGTGAAATATAGTATTTTACCTGAACCCAAAATTAGAGCAATGCATAAAATGCCCAAAATTATGCATTTGTTAATTTGGACAACATTTTTGGTTCTCATTTTCAGAAATAATTTTGTATATTTAATTTGTTTTCTAAAAATCAATTAACTCCAAATTTTTTTAAGAAAACAAGATGAAAAAACTATGCTTTTATAGGCAAAGAAAAAATATTAAAAAATAAGTATTTTGATGATAATCATAATTTTTTTCCAAAAAGAAATAAAATCAAAAAAGATAAGCAAGTATGAACAAATTCTCTATACAAAGATTCCATACAAAAAAGTGAGCTATTTTGATAATTATATATCTTTTCTTTCCTTATTATCAATAAAGATCAACAATACATTAATTAATAAATCTTTTATACTAGGAATACATGCTAAAAATATGAATCACTTTGATTCATATTAGTCATTGTACATATTATTGTTTTTTTCCAAAAAAGAAATAATATCAAAAAGATAATATCAAAATTAAATAAAATCAAATATAAATCATATAAAAGAGGAAGCAATAATTAAAAATGACAATCTATCATGATTTGTTTTTATGGATAATATTTGTTAGCAATTAATATACTGGGTATGACGATGATGATGATTTTTAGCAATTAAACGTCTTATGTGACATTTTATAAGTACTACTATATATGATTATCATAATTAAAGTGATAATTAAATATTAATTATATAAATATTACATTTACTCATTTCCTTTGATAATAATTGACACCTAAAGGAAATTGGCATTATATAAGTAGTACTATTGCATTTATTATTTTCATAATTCAAGCAATAATTAATACTAATTGATATAAATGTGGCATTATGCATTTTCTTTGCATTTAAATATTATTAGCTAGGGTAATCACTTATAATTTTACAGCGTGATAAATTAGAAAAATAAACTAATTATATGGGTTCAGGGGTGAGACGGTCCCATAAAGGAAGAGTTTAAAAGATAAGCAATTATGAATTAATTCTCTATACAAAGATCCATAAAAATAAATTGAGCTATAATTAATACTTTTATCTTTTTTTCCTTATCAAAAATAATCAACATTATATTAACAAATCTTTTATCCTAGGATTACATGCTAACAAAAAGAATCACTTTGATTCATACTCCCTCCAAATCATTTTAGATGTCTCATTTCCTTATTTGGCAAAATCATATTAATTGTCTCATTTCCTTTTTTGTCTATTTTTTTACCTAAATACCCCCACTTTTCCAATTTCCAATACCCAACTACCACCCTTACAATTAATTTAATCAATTAAAATACTCAACTACCACATTTTTAATGAACCCCACACCACCCTTAATAACCGTGAAAACTCAAATGGGACATCTAAAATGATTCGGACGGAAATTTATTTTTGACAATATTGGCAAATACTAAGCATAATACTACACAAATATCCGTGCAATATAAAAATGCATTAATTAGGTTAATTTTTATTTTGTATTTTTTTCAT
Organism: Amaranthus palmeri; assembly: GCA_019776075.1. Classification (NCBI taxonomy): domain Eukaryota; kingdom Viridiplantae; phylum Streptophyta; class Magnoliopsida; order Caryophyllales; family Amaranthaceae; genus Amaranthus; species Amaranthus palmeri. Next base: position 880,490 of record JAAKBH010000271.1, on the reverse strand, counting down.
TAGCTAGTCATAACTAATACACCATATTTCTTAAAAAAAAAAAAAGCTTTTAAAATTCAGTAGTTTATCATGTTCTTGATCATACTGATGTCAATGATAACGTCAAGAAATCAATTTAATAAAAAAAAAAATTTAATTAATAATCAAGACTTTAATTAAGATATATTTTATACTCTAACATTATTTATTATTGTTTCGTTTGAATAGTAAGAAAGAGTGAAAATTTATATTTTATAGATACATTAGGTTGTAACAAATTGTTAAAAATAAAATTTGTAATGTATATCACTAACACCTAATACACTCAATAAGATTTTATTATGTCCCTTTACCTAAAAAGAACAATCAAATGAAATTTAGAGTTGGTAAATGTTCATATCAAGAAAAGTACACATACATTTTCCTAGAGATAATAATGAACAAACATGTAGTAAAAATAAGAAGATAAGAGAAAACATATAGTAAAAGTTTTGAAAAAAAATACCTAATAAAATTCTTTCTTTTTCAAAGAGTACCAAGTAACGAGTTCCTTCAGTTAAATATAGCGGTTGACTGGTCAAAATCAAAAATTCTCCCTTCATATCTTCGAAGAATTTTTGATTTTGACCAGACAACTAAAGAAAAACGTTGTTACTTGGAACTCTTTGGAAAAGAATAAATTGTGTTAGGTATTTTGTGGCAAAAAAATTTTATCAGGTACTTTTTTAAAAAAATAAATATATTAAGTACTTTTTGACACTTTTTCCATATTCGTCTTCTCTATTAAATAAAATAGTTTATACTAATGACAAATATATACCTACCACATAAATAATGTTATCAATACAATGGACATTCTCGTACGTCAAATTTAATTGTATATGAATGAACTATGAAGTATTTATATATCATATTCCTACTTATTTCTAAGGACACATATCAACAAATATCACCTATCTTTCTTTCAAATTATCAATATTTGAAAAATATTTTTATATTTTTCTTAACTTTATATAATTTTTAAAAATTTGTGACAAAAATTATTTGAATTTTGTGTGCATTAAGGTTTCAAATCCGTGAAAAAATTACTAAAAAAAAGTATCGATAATGTTTGCTACTCATTTGCCTGTGCAAGAAATATTCGAATGTGGCGCGGTCGTACCCAAAGAATATATTCAACCTAAAGATGAAAACCTAATTAGTGATGGGCTTTCTACTTTGGTAATGAATGATGAAACAATTGATTGTTCACTTTTATCAATATCAAACCATGAAGAACTTGCTAAGCTTCATTATGCCCTTAGTACTTGGGGATGTGCTCAGGTTTGCCCTATATATTGACTTTTCAAACTATTTATTTGGTGTACATTTGTACTCCCTCCGAACCAATTTAGTGGACGCACTTGTCGAGGTAACATTTTGACGCTGTTTTAACTTATGGATAAGAGTAATCTTTGCATTGAGACGAATCAACCAAGGTCTCACATGACTATGCTTTAACTTATGGATCAAGAATAAAATGTAAATTAAACGGGATTGATGAATAGTGTAAAACACCAAATGGGATAACTAAATTGGTTAAGAGGAAGTAGTATTTTACTGATTTTTCACTTTTTTTTTTGAATAATAGTGATTTTTCACTTAAAAACATGATCATATAGAATTTTATTATGCTTATATTTATAATTTTATATATATTTTTTTATCTATCAACCTATATTAATATATTTACTGTGCACTAAGTTTATAGGAAAAATTACCGTGAATAATGTAACCTTTTGTTAATTTCCTTACAATAATACAAACTTTTGATTAATAATGAATAATACCAACTTTAGTTTTATTAACTAATTTACTAAATTTTTTTGTCACATAATCACCTATAGTTTAATTTTTAACATATTAGGTATATTGTAGGAAAACACCCCCATATTTTGGTATTATTCATGGTTAATCAAAAGTTGGTATTATTGTAGGGAAATAAACAAAATGTTGTATTATTCATGATAATTTTTCCAAGTTTATATTAGACTTATTTAATGTTAGTTCTTCATAATACATTAATTAAATTGCACCCTGCGAAATATATAATTAGAAATGATATACTATAATATACTTACATTGATTAAATTAATGATGTTTTTGCATTTGTAGGGGAAGTTAAACTAGTTATTTCTAGTTAGAACCATATGAATTAAATATATTAAGTTAGGATCGATCCTGCTAGCTAGATTAATGTTTTATCGAACTAAAACCATAAAAAGTACTCATTTATTAGTTTCAGATAAGGATAATCACCTACAGATAACAGCATCGAGCCATAAATCAATTATTAGTACATATTTTTCTATGTGACACTAATTACAAGGTGTGCTAATATTACATAATAATAGTTAGTGAATCATGGTATGCCAATTACATTACTTGATGAAGTACAAGAAATGAGCAAGCAATTCTTTAAGTTACCAATGGAAGAAAAACAAAAATATTCATCAAAAGGAAATGAGCTAGAAGGTTATGGAAATACTAATGCTATTCAACAAGGAAGTCTTAATTGGAATGATAAATTACATCTCCAAGTTTATCCTCAAGAAAAATGCCAATTACAATTTTGGCCTCAAAATCCCCATTAATTTAGGTAATTTTGTTACAATTATTGACTATCATGTTTAGTTTTTTCAATATGTACATCTAGATTGTCAACACAGAGTCTTAATCGTAAAAGATTGCGATCAACTATATGAATTAATATACAGACCGACCCTATATATTTTGGGGTCCTCTGCGAAGTAGCATATTAAAGCCCTTTTTCTTTGCAATTTATTACCTATATAGACCCTTCTAAAATCATTAATTTTGGTTTTTTTACATGGGGCCCTGGGCGACACCCTATTTTGCCCACCTTAGGACTGGCCCTGTTAATATATCAATTTTAATGGTTGTTAAAATGGATTTTTCTTCTCTATTCAATCTGATTTTATGTCATTTCATTTAGTTAACATATATTTGTCAATTTTCAGATTGATCTTTGATAACAAGCATCGAGTAAAACTTTGACATGTGTTTTTCAATTATAGGGCAACCTTACAAGAATATTCAAAGCAAAACAAAAAGATACTAGAAATACTCCTAAAAGCCATGGCATGTTCTTTGAATATAAAAGAAGAAAAATTTCTAGAATTATGGAAAGATGAAGAAAAGGATAATTTACATGCAAGATTTAACTATTATCCACCATGTCCAATGTATGATCAAGTTGTTGGGCTTAAACCCCATGAAGATGGAACCCTAATTACTATTCTCTTGCAAGATAAACAAATTGAAGGCCTTCAAATTCTTAAAGATAATCAATGGTTTCAAGTTCCTATCATCCCTCAAGCTCTCATCATCTTAGTTGGTGATCAAATGGAGGTAATATTAATGCTAATTAAATAAATGATACATTTTAATTCTTATTATTGTATTTATTATGATGTCATTTATAATTTGGTTAATGATAATCTAACCTTTATCAAGCTAGAAGGTCTCCAGAGAGACCGTCTATGGCATAGACGACTTTTTTAATAGCCCAGCCCAATGGCTGACATGACTATTCAGTTACTCATTTAACAAATGGGTTGACCCATATTTTTCCGTCTATGCTATAGACGGTCTATAGCAAGAATTTGTGTTATCAAGTATGAGGAGTGAATGTGCAATATTTACACTTCTAGTCTTAAGTTATACTCTCGTGTGAGAAGGTACAATAGAGTATATAATATCATCGGTTTTTAAACTTTAATATGGGAAGTTACTTTTGACCCAAAACTCGACCAGTAATCTGAAGATGCATCAACATGATCAAACCTAAAATTGGATTAAGCTTGACCGTTATGATCCTTTTTTCAAAAAATTTCAACTTTTCAGTTTCACGTCATCGGTTTTTATTAGAACCCACTATAATTCTAATTATTTTGTGTTTGTTTTCATTTCTAAAAATGTCTTAAAAGTGGCATATATACAAGTCTTTTTTAAGAAAATGTTTTACTTAAAATCTTCTTAGAAGAAAAAAAGTTAAATCGATTGTATCAGAAACGAAAATAACTCGGCTTAATGTTTTTCTAATCTTAAAAGTACCACGAATGAAAATGACACATCGTTTAGCAAAGAGTAGATAGTCTCTTTGCATGCCTTAACTAGTATATTAACAACATACCAATTGTTTTGTAGATAATTAGCAATGGCATATTCAAAAGTCCTACACACAAGGCTATTGTAAATCCCCAAAGTGAGAGAATTTCCTTGGCTATGCTTTTTATTCCTAGCAAAGACAAAGAAATTGGCCCAATACATGAACTAATCAATGAAGAGAATCCTCAATTATACAAGAGGTTTAAGGACTATGGCCAATACTACAAACAAAACATTCCTTCAGGGAAAAGACAAATTGATGTTGTTAAGATTCACAACTAGTTATGTTCCGTTAGAGGTGTACATTCAGGTGTTTGAGTGGGTTACAGGTATAATATCTCAATTTGGGGTATTTTTGATTCTTGTATGTATGTAAATATCTTGACAATCTGATTTTATTTTATACACTAGTGTGAGTGAGAAATAAGACTTTCTATGTATTATGAATGTTACATGAGTTTTGTAAATATACTAAATATTTGGATAAAGTCAGAGTCGATCTTATATGAGATCAAAATTCCGTTCAAATCCAATTCAAAGTTGGACCGCATAACGAACTCAACGTGAGATTTTTTTGGGACTCGAGTCATTTAATTTTCAACGTTCCCATTTCAATTTTCTACTAGACATATTTCCTCCGTTTCATAATACTTGCTACATTTAACCTTTTTTACACAATCCAATGCACTATTTTGTTAATTTATATGTCAAATTATACACATTTAAAAATCATAAAAAGTTTTTATTATGAAAGTATGCGATTAGATGATTCAAACAAGATCCCACTTGATTATATTATTACTTGCATATTAGCCGCAATATATAAAAATAAGCTTAAACGATGAATAGTGCCCAAAAACGAAATATAGCAAGTATTATGGAATGGATGAACTATTAGCTAAAAAATTTAACTAATTAAATGAATTAGACCCAAATTTTCGTATCATACAATACCTTCATATTCAGCAATTAAGCTATAAATTGATAAATTCCAAGGTGGAATTTATTCAACCCAATGCATTACAGCCCCCATGGAAACAAGAACTAGAAAATAAAAGTGTATTTCCCTATACTCTAAAACATAACAATAACTGCATACATGGAAGCTATAATATGTGAAATGTGCATTGTGCACCATACCATTTTTCCAAACTTTTCAGTTACGTTCTACTAAGGGTGATCGTGGTATGAGCGACGGTTTTAGTGCCTTGTCATCGACTGAGTCGAAAGGATGGTTCCCTCGGTATTCCTCTAGAAGAGTTTCCATTGGCACTGTACACAATGCTTCGATTGCCCCCTTGGTAGGTACATCAGTTTCACATCTTACTGGTGTTGCTCCTGTTGGTTCATATTCCTGTAAATCAGAACGGGTTTTATTAGGCATGTTCGCCATCTGAGTGCACGTCAGATCGAAATGGATACATTTCATTACAACAATGTCATTAAATGGCTCCGGCTTGTAGGGGTTTGGGGGTATCGGATGTTGAAATATTTTGAATAAGTAAACATAAAATATGATTAATCAGACAGCAACTTCTACCTTAAGGTCATCTTTTTGTATGACTATATATTTTGTTTCACCATAGACCCACCATTTTGTACGAGAAAATGGTGGGTTTGCGGTGCAAGTATTAAGATTCAGAGGAAGTATAGTACTTATATAGGGTTGAAAGAGAATTGAAAGAGCGAATGACGATCAATGAATTGATTTCGATATATTTCAATCTAAGCCTTACCATGTATCTTTGTTGGAAAGTGGCCTGTGCCTCATTTTCAATGCATGCCACCTGATCAGCGTGATCCTCTCGGAAAGCTTGAAGGTTGTCTGCCTGTGTTTTGACAGAAGAGAAGATTCCAGATACTTCTCCCTGTTGTCTCTCCGATAATCCTGTGGAACAACCACCAGAAAACAAGAAATGTTATGATCCCATTTATTAAAAGCACTGGATGGTGGATTGTCTATATGTTTACTGGTAGAAACAGACAATTTAGAACTACAGCTTTAACTCCGATCAACACAAGATACAGTTGAACATCTAATTAAATTTTAAATAAACCGTCTTGCTAGTTGCTACTATGACATTAGGAGACAAGACTTGGTTTAAGCAACTCCGATCTAACGCCCCATTAAAAACACACGATAGTGACAGAAAACTTACTATCAAGGTCGTGCACAATATCTTCACTGCAATTTACAGTATCTTGCTCAGCTGCAGCCCTTGCAGAATCAATTTCAGAAGCGTGCTGACCATGGCTTTCCGACAAATTCCTGTGCGTCAAAAACAGAAGATAGGCAACAGATTTTCACAGTTAATAGATAGTAAACTCCACAATGGACACTTCATGAAAATGAAGCATTATATAAATAATTTGCCTGCATATGTTCTTAATGCTTTTTTATAAAAGGAAGCTTCTGAGATGATTGATCACTGACCTCACTAATGAAACCATTGCTGAGGTTTGATTATTGCACATAACGTTTACGGATTCATGAGTTGTCTTCAAATGCTTGGAAGCTGTCTCGGCAGTACTCACACTAAAATATTAACACAAGCAACCAAAGGTGTCAAAGAAATATTTTTGTGACAATCATAAACAATAGAGCAAGTGCAATTTCAGAAAAGCAAATCTACAGTAGTATCATTTTTGTTGATCAGGACCAACCATTTCTGTAAAAGCAACTCCATGTTGCAATGCTTAGCTGCTGAGTAATCGGCATTATCATTTGCATTACTCTCTGCCTGCATCGAAAATGCTTGCCATTTTCGTTTTGCATCTGTTGTGAAACCCACCACAGAGGAAATATGCTCATTCAAGAATGATTTGTTTGCAGCAGCGGAAACTCTAAGATCGATTAGTCTTGCATCAACCTGAAAATTCATTTTCAATAATTAAAATGAACTTAAAGTACAAAAAACGCATATTTGTTATATAATATAGTACAGACCATATCCTGCTGACGGCGTATCTGACTGGTTATCATATCGGTCATAACAGCAAGAAGCTTTTCAGCATCAGATTCTGATTGTTCCTATTAACAATCACCATAAGAATCGTTAGTATTAGCAAAAAACTTAATACAACACTTCCACACACACACACTGATAGAAAAGCAACATACTTTGAATGCTTTCTGGAATTCAGAGATACTCTTCATTTGAATCTCTTCACTCTGAGATGCATGACTACCAAGCTTACTGGACTCGTCCATCATATTTTGAAGATAAATATTCACAAATTCTGAAGTATCTTTCAGGTGTTTAATACAATCATGAAACCTCTGCATTTCAATTCATGAAACAACCGGGTTCTATATCAAGTCTTCAATCACAAATTTTAAATGCATTTAAGTACAAGAGTTTTGCACATAAAGCACTGAAATTAAATTTGTCTATGAAAGTAAAGATGATAGCTTTTGCAAAGAAAACACATACCTCACGCAGTTCCCGGGCAAAAAGAGCCATTTCCCCTTGGTGGCTTGATAGAGTTGCTTGAAGATCATCATAAATAGACATTGCTGTAACATCCTCAGCTTCTAGAAACTAAAACCAAAAAGAATTAGAGGCACAAAATCTAGGTGTATGCAAGCATGGAAATCTCTATTAATTACTCGTAAAAAAGACTTGAAGCGGGAATCAGAAGGGAAAATTAGCTCCCAAATGCTCTCTAGCAGATCATTCGCACTCAATCCTCTAACCCATTAAAAACCAGTATGTTGAGGACAAAACAATGAAAAACAACAATAGGGAAAAGGGCATAATAAACCTAACAGAAGAGATTTCTGAACTTCAAAGATGTGAACATTAGTTTTTAAAGATCTGAAAATTAGTTGCATGAGCACACCTCCTTAACAGATCGACTGCTCGCAGAAGCTTGAGAAGACATCTCCTCCAAGCTAGCATCGGTGTTCGCCTTGTGCAAACGAACAACATTTTGTAGAGCATCAACATGGGAAATATACAAAGTCTTTGAAGCCATCAATTTCTTCTTCAATTCAGACACAGCCTGTGGCCAGAAATTGAAAATAAGATAGAGATGTGTATATTTAAGAAAAGGCAGACACAATCCTATATAAGAAAGCCAAATTTCCTCCATCACATGCACGCAATACATCCAATACAATATGGTACCATTTATGGATAGGCTAAACTCTACCTCATTATGGATATCAAGCAATGTGTGGCATAGCTTATCAATACATTGCAGATTCTCGTTCTGTTGAGACATTGAAGTAGCCACTGTGCTGCAAAGCGAACGAAGTCGCTTTGCAAGCTCATCCTGGTAATTTACCACCACAGACTTGTTATCAGCACTCAACTTGTCCTCTCGATCTGTACCATACAACAAAATAGATGCCAGATATCAAACACAATTCTTGAGTAGAAGTGGAAATCAAAAAAGTAGCTAGAGCTGCATACCAATTTTGGAATGAAGTGAGGCATTATCTTGAAGGGCTTTCTCCAAGTCTGAACGTAACTGACAGGCTTGATCAGTCAAAGCTTTCTCTGTTCAAACCATGACATTCAAATGTTAAAAAACTCGGTGGCATAAATCCTACAAGATATCATAAAAAAATTCTAGAAAGCAGCTCAACCTGCTTTTCTTTGCTCTGATATTATGAAATCTTTTTCATTTAGGGCGTATTTGCATTTCTTTAGTTCCTCCTCGGTACCAGATAACAATTTTCTAGTGAGACTTAAGTCTTTCTGCATGCATGAGATGGTTGTCAAAAGAATGTTTACATGAAAAATAAACAAATGGATACAGTCTTAACTTGCATTACCTGCGTTGAATCAAGCTTTTTGCTCAAATTAGAACATTCTTGAACCTGAGAATTATATCTGCCTTGCAATTCTTCATGTTGCTGTCCCAATGAAAAAATATGCTTGAGATGGCACAGTAATATAAAAATGCCAAATCTCAAAAAAAAAAAAAAAAAAAAAAAAAAAGAAAAACAAACACACACACACACACACTAAGTGTCACCATACCTTTTGTTGGCTTTCAATTGTAACGCCCATCTGCTCAATCTGATCAGCCATTGCCTTGATTGAAGCCAAAACACAAATTAGCATTGACTTGTTTTATGAGTCACTGAAGCTAAGTAAAGAAAAAAACACTAAGCTGTCAAGCTGTAAGAGATGGAGAATGGCAATACCTTCCTTTCACTTTCTTCCTGGTAGTAACGGTCTTTTGGAATGTACACTCCATTCTTCTCCCGTGCCGCATAAACCTCTAAAAGTAGGTTCTCAAATTAGCTAGCTATAGTTTTGAGAATTACATAGCCGAAATAAATGAAGACATGGGTATCTCACCTGATTTTAGTCTCTCAATTTCACCATAGAGATCCTTTATCAAAGTTGATTTCATCATTTTTTGGTTTACCTGTATCATAGTCGAAGATGAATAACAACTTATAGTGTGATTTGTGAAGAGCAGAGAAAATAAAAGGCCAGAACTACAGACTATAGCTTACAACAAGATGTGACAATAAAATCAGTCACAGGCTCACAACATATTTTAAACCAGACGTTTCATATTTAGGATATGCAAACAAGATAAACCACAATAAATATAAGAAAACAGTTCCAAAACAAAGATCATACAACATTAAAAGTTATGACAGGTACATTGGAGAACCAACCTCTGGCTTATTTTTAATATGCTTAGCCCTGTGTGCATAATCTAGAGTGCTCAGGGTCTCTTCCAGACAGTGGACAGCAGGTGAGACTGTTGCAATGATGCATGTCTTTGTTCTTCCTCCCAGTGAATCGCGCAACAACCGTGTGAGCTTGCTATCCCTGTATGTTCCAAATTTGAAAAGTTAGCTGGAATCAACAATATTTCTTAGCTCTATCATGAGCCCGGCAAAACACCAACTAACCTATACGGAACGTGTCCAAGATGCTCTACAAGAGCATTTATAACTCTTCCTAATGTGAGCAAACTTTTGTTGATCTCTCCAGCTTCCCTGGCTCGTCCCTGATAAGTTTAAGAGAGAAAGTGGGTTTGATCAATTGTGCTCATTCAAAAACATGTTCAGAGGTGCAAGAGCCAAAACGTTGAATTGCGTAAAGAAAAGGAATGAACATTTTCTCAAAAAAGTATCAGACCTCACGAGCCCCAGACCGAGAAATGTTCTCTGATCCTGCTAAATCTACCAAATTGAGTTTTCCACATTTGATGAGCTCTTCTCCTTCTGGGGTTGACTCTTTAATGTGTATGGTTATGGAAAACAAAGAATGTGATCGACTGGAATATAAAAAAAGAAACAGCCAACAAGATTTACCATCAATTTTTTCATTCTTTTCTTGGAAGAAGTATCACTAAAAATACATTTCAAAGTAAATAGTATTACCTTGATTGTTTGTTCAAAAGAGTTTCAGCAGTGCGACGCTTTGCAGATCCTCTTTCAAGAAGTGTAAAAATCTCACTGGCACTAGTGACAATCTCCTCTTCCAGCCCTCTAACAAGGACACCTCCTTTACCATCCTCCATGAGAGGCAACTGCTTCTTCTGCCTGTCTTCCACAGCAACCTTTGAGATTTCTTCAGGTGCCAGTAAATCAGTAATCTCTTCGTTATAAAGTTCCAAAAAAGTGACTTTTACACTATACTCAGCATTCTGACTCTCCAGTGTATCAAATATCTGTTTAATAGCTCTAGGTATGACTCCTGCTCCAACAGGTAGCTCTCCACTCTGACCATTTTGCTGTAATTTGGAAGGCGGATAACAATCAGTAACCAACAAAATATATTAATCAAAACACAGCATTTAACACAAGGTAACATTTTAAGTACCTTGGCTCTTTTACAATCACCTTCCATTGTGTATGTTTTACCGGTACCAGTTTGACCATATGCGAAAATGGTACAGTTAAATCCTTCTAGAACTTCATTCACGATTGGAATAATTGCTTGATCATAAAGATCCTTTTGCTGTGAAGATGGACCAAAAACCTGCAATCTTCAACTAATTAATTCTAATGTAGACACAAATTCACGACTTCATGTGTATTCCTTTAGTCCTAGTGTTTGACTACTTTGCACTAGTACAAAAAAAAAACCCAAATTTATAATTGAAAAATGTGTACACTGCAATTGTAAATTATTGTTTAGTCAATATAAGTTTATATTAGATAGAGAATTTCGAAATAATAGCAAAACACATGAATGGTAAACAATCCCGTTTGGCTGATGGTATTTAATGGTGGAAACTGGAAATGGTGATAGAAAAATTGACGTGGCAATGTTTATGACTATGATCATCCCACTCTAATCAATTTTTTTTCTTCAAAAAATGCTTTATCATCCATTACGGCTTAGAAAAGTAGTATTAGATGGTGATGGAAACTTGTGAGAAAAAGCAGATGAAGCTTCATTACCATGGAAATATTATCATAACACATCTTGTGAAATTAACAGTATTAAAGTATACGCCTCTACTCATTAGTGAATTAAATTGCAAATCAAAATTTTTCATAACACACCAAAAGGCGGAGCATTTGTTTTGTTCTTCAAGTTAGTGTGTCATCTGGATTTTCAATTAAACACATCATATGAAAAATAAAATTTTGACAGCAAACGATTCTAATTATATTTAGTCCTTCATTTAGCACCTGTATGTACTAGATAGAGCAAGCAATTTGTCGCAAGAAAACAAAACAAATTTAGAAATGCGAATTAAAATTAACAGTTCACAATTTTAACCAAATTTTGAAAATTAACAGTAATCAAGTAAACAACTGAAACAAATTGACTGTTACACCATTGATAAATACCTTATCAAAAACAAACACTCTGTCGAAATGTTTCCCAGCTATATTCTGAGAAACCGCAACTTCTCTCTGATAATCGTTACAGGTAACAACTTGCGGAGCGTTATTCCGCAGTTCCTCGTCGCTAAACGGCCTGCAATCAATTCAAACCCTAATTTCAAATTTCCAAAACTACAATAACAATCATCTCCATTCACCATTTCAACTCAAACCCACAAAAATAATTCAATTAAAACATTAAACTCAACCCTGATTACCTGCAACGAAGAATTACTTGCACATTAACACCTTTTTCTTTATTCGACATTTTTGATAATTTCTTCGTCGAATTAAACTTCGATGATTTGCAACAAATTACTGGATTCCAATCTGTTGCTTGTTTGAGAATCGAGTACTACTATGAATCTCACTGATTCCCTCTCTAGAGTTTCTCTCTCTAGAGTTTTTCTGTGTGTGTTGTTGAGGCGATGTGAAGAAGGGAAAGCGGGTTGTTTAAAGAATTTGAAATTTGAATTGCGCTCCTCGTTAACAGTAAAGTAGATTAAGAGATCTTGAGCGTTGATTTGTCTTGGGTTGTAATGATCCGACGGTGATTGAGGGTTTTAAAGAAAACGAATCATTTTGAGGAGATGAGAAAAGACTAAAGAGTGTGTTTAAATTTTTATTTTTTACTATTGTTTTAAATTTTAATGTTTTTTTATGTTTGCCCATAGCCATGAACAAATACGACTTAAGATGAAAGTGGGTCAAAGTGACATGTAATACTAAATTACATTGGCACGTATGAAGCATGGCATGATCCAACCCATGTCATGGATCAGCTGCATATGACACGAAAATGTTAAGGTTTTTATATTTGTGTGAAACTATATAACAAATCGAATATGTTGGCACAACAACATGGTCAATGACATGAAAATGGCTCACGTGTTAGACATGTGGGTTGATCCATTTCGGTATGGTATGTATAAGTTTTGATATTATTTAATATTCATTTAGATGGAAAAAACTAATTAAGATATTTTTATAAATATTGTTTCTTATTCATTATTAGTAATTATTTGTTAAATTGCTTAAATTATTAATTATAAAATAATTATAAATACATATTGTATACAAGCTATATAAGTATTGATATTTTGAAATGCAAATGGAAAATCCACTAACTAAATGAATAATACTAATTCACAAATGATTACATAAACAAATAATATGTATACATTACAACAACTATAACAAAACAACATCAATTAGACAACTATTTGCTGGCTATTTGAGATTGACTTGCTTGAACGATTCCACATTCACTTGTCAGTTTGAATCCCTGTAGGTCAGGATTTTGAAATAATTAAGAAGCATAATCAATAGACAATTACATACATACACACAAATACTCACATTTAACAAGTTTACATGACTTTCAACAATCAAAACACTATATCCTTATGACATTGTTTTACTCTCTTAGGATTCATTTTTAGTTGTTTTAAATGCTTTTATGTTTAACATTTTTCCATTTCTTCAAAGTCTGTTAGATGTTGTAGTTATTATGTTTTACTTGGGCATACTAGGTCCAATCTTAATATTTGGAAGGCCTAAGTATGTGTCCGCAATAGTCAAAACCTTTCACCTCTTAACATTTGCATGATGGGATGTTATTAGTATAGGTTGTCAAATATGAATCCCTACTACAAAATTCACTGATGTATTTATCGGCATTATGATTCACAAATGATATTGTTGACGAGGTATGTAAACAAGGAATAACAATCATATCTTACTTGGTACATGTGCATGTTTTAGCATTCACTTTCATATAATTAGCATTTAGATTTTCATAGTTATCTTGAAAATTCTATTGGGTGATGATGCACAACAGCACAAGCTATATATCATTATAATAAGTAAATAAGCAATATTGTACGTAAATGCAACTAATAACAATCACATCTATATATTCAAAAAAAAAAAAAAAACAATCACATTTATTTGTTAATTTGTACTCATAAATGCCCAATAAAATACTCTAAGATGATGATGCACGAGCAATGCATCATTGTAATAAGCAATATATTGTATGCAAATGCAACTAATAACACATGTACCATCATCATCATTATTATATCCAGTGTATCCCGTCCATAGAAAACAATGACCAGGGTTTGGGGAGTAAAGGACGGCAACAACTCATACCCAGAAAAAAAGGGCACGATTAAAGAGTCTCTCGACTCAAAAAAGAAAAAGATAAGATTTTGCAGCTGATGGGACCGAGTGTGGCTGAATCGAACTCCGCAAGTCTCCGTCTTATCACACCCTTAGACATCATATGGTCTAAGTCTGCGTCTTAAGGTTGCTCTCCACCAAGCACACTTAATTTGGAGTTTTTATTTTTTCTAATTGGGCTCCATTGAAAAGAATATACACCTTATTGATATGAGTAGTCTATCAATCTTTTCTTTCAATTCAATATTATCACACTCACCTTCACTTAAGAATCCATATAGGTATAGTGAACACGCTATTTGCTATGGTTATAGAGTTGCTCTAATGTCACTCGTAACACCCCGTTCGAATTAGACTATCATTGACCACCCATGAAGACTGTAAACCGACCCCACAAACCAACACAAATCTTTTCGACAGACTTTAGCACATCTGGTGTATGGGGAAGAAATTTGCTATAAGGGGTGGTGCTAAAAAAGGGATTTTATTTTTACATATTTTTACTCCAAAATTTTTTTTGATTTTTTTTTGATTTTTTTTGTTTTAAATTTTATTTTAATCCTTTTGAATATAAAAGAACAACCAATAATGTTAATTGTTAAAATGTGTGGCACTTTTTTTGTGTGAATAGTTTGGTGTAACAAACTAACAATTTGAGGAAACCAACAAGATATTTGAAGAAAATTTAAGGCAAAAATAATTTTTTTTATTTAAGAATAAATGAAATGTCAAATCTAATCATTTAATTAGCCTTCAAAATTATACTTCATTTTTTTTAATTAATTAAACATAACTCAAAAAATGTGATTGCAAATTGCATTTTGCAACAAATGGAAACCAAAACAAAATAAAACAATAATTCAAAAAAAAAAAAATTCAAAAAAAAAAAAAACAAAATAAAACAAAACTTATCTTATCTTATTTAACTAAATAAATCATCATCCAATTATATCACCCTAAACAAACCACCCAAGCAATCATTCCATATTTTTCCCACACCCTTTCCAATCTTTTATTCTTCCCATGGCGGACACCGGCGGTTCTCCGGCGAAAATCCGACCAGTCGGTGGTACAGAAAACAGCTGGTGTAAAGCCGCGTCGGGTGGCACAGGCATTACAGTATTATTCATCCTTGTGACCCGAAAACCCGATTTCAATCTCCTCCAAAACTCCATTACCAAACTCCAGAATACCCACCCAATTCTCCGGGCTAAACTGAATTATGATCCATCAACCTCCACATTCACATTTCTCATCCCTTGTGTTTCTTCCCTCGATTTACACTCCGTTGATCTTCAATCAACGAATTCAATAATCCAATCTCATTTCGGAGGTGGTGGGTCTAATATAGATTCTTTCCAGATCCTTCTAGAACACGAGCTCAACAACAATCCATGGTTGAATCTCGATCGTTCAGTTTCATCGAGATCTGTTGATGTGATGCATGCGAGTGTTTATGAAATGGAAGGTGAGAAATGGGCGGTGATGTTGAAGGTTCATACGGGGGTGTGTGATCGTGCGGCTGCTGTTGCTTTGATGAAGGAATTGACGGTGTTGATGAAGAATGATGGGGTGGGCAATGATGATGAGGCGAGAGAAGTGAGTTTGGGGGTTGAAGAATGTATTCCTAATGGAAAAATGAGTAAACCCTTTTGGGCTCGTGGGGTAGATATGCTGGGTTATTCGTTGAATTCCTTTCGGTTGAGTAATTTGGAGTTTGTTGACCCGAATTCGGAAAGGTGTTCCCGGGTTGTTAGATTGTTGTTGGATTCTGATCATACCACCAAGTTATTAGAGGTATTGCAAACCACCTTTTATCATGTTATTTGTATTGTATTGGAGTATTGAAGTTCAATGTTCTTCTTGGTTGTTTTTCAATTGTTAATGTGCATGTGGGAAAGGCAAGGCTAAAAATGTGAATACAACATACCTAGCGCTGAATATTCAACTTGATAATTACACAAATTCTTGTGAGAGACGGTCTTTTTGAGAGACCATCTCTAATTGGGTTGGCCCATTAGGGAAAATGTAGAGTAAATGTAGGCAATAAGCTTTAATGGATTGGCCTGATTGGGCCTGAGACACGTCTCTGTCTCTCAGGAGACTAGCTGTGAAAATTAAGTGCAATGAGATTTGAACCTTGAACTTTCACCAGTTGTTTTCTAATACCATGTCAAAAACGTAAGCCACATTAGATGTTATATAGTCTATAATCATTAGTTTGTCATGACTCATGTGGATTATATATTGGGTTTATTAGGTAATTGAAGGAAACCTTTTAGTTGATAAAACTGAATAAGCACCGTTTGACTCAAAACGCTCTCACATTCTTTGGTCAAAAGGTGCTATTTTAGAGGGACAGAGGGAGTAACTGGCATAAGGTTTTGGTTGTTAATTGGTAGTAGATTGTAGATGTTGTTTCTTTGAAGAAAATATCTTAGGGTGTGCATTCGATATGAAAGAGAGGTAATAATGGTTATTAGTGCCTTAATTTCTTTCATTTGAGTGTGTAGTAAATGGAGAATTCTTTAACAGTAGAATCAAATGAGTAAACGACAAAAATGACGAGTGGCACTAACTGATGATTTTCATGAACATCAAAGTTATATATGGTTGAGCTTAGCATGCTGAATTGTCAATCATTAGGGAGGAAATGCATTCAACATTCCAATGGGTTGATTGAGTTGTTTTTATGCTTGTATAAATTGGAAGGAAGTTGTAGCAAGAGTTGTAGGCGGTAGATATTTTTTAAGACACAGTCATACAATGGTATTCAAGCAAATTTTACTAGATGGACTAAACATCATTATGTGTTGTGGGCATTTTGTTGGTTCGTTGTACTGATAAGCGATAATCTCCTTAGGGAGGACAACAAATTGGTGAAGTTGGTATTTGGTTTTCCTTACACTCTTTTCGCTACGAATTGAGCCTAGTTTATATGAAGCTTGTGTGGTAGGCGTGCTTTGAGTAAAGTTTTACTGGAATAATGGTTTAGGTTAGAATTTTGATGGTATCTAATGAAGGTGCATTGCTCAAGCTACGCAGGGAGTGATGTATATGGCACTGTTTAACGGGATTTTGTTGATTAGGCAAGTTACGCTGGGACTTTATGTATCATTGAAAACGAAGATGCTCATAACATACTCCATTCGACATGCGTTGAACTGCAACATGTATTAGAAAGTGGAAACAGCGAAATTTTATTTCAGAGTACATCCTTAGGCTAGTGCCGTTGATTTGTTTCTGTATCATCGAGTTTATTGAATAAATTTAACTTTGATTCATGTTTGTTTGATATATCATTTTAGAACGAAAGAACCATAAACTTGAACGTGTCCAAAATTTTTAGATACATTACTGACTCAATTTTGCAGGGATGCAAGACTAGAGGGATAAAATTATGTGGAGTCCTTTCAGCAGCGGCTTTGATTGCTGCACGACTGTCCAAATCCCTTCTTGATGGTGAATGGGAGAAGTATGCTGTGGTGACTCTAATTGATTGCCGAAAACTTCTTGATCCGGTTCTTTCTAACCATCATATCGGTAAGCCTACACATTTTCTTCTTTGCTGTGCATTCGGAGGTTTGCAGAGAAATACAAATATTATCATTCTTAGAATCTGGTTTCGGACTATTATGGGCTATTATAAAATGACTTATTAAATCATGTGTATTTCTAAGTTATGTGAAGTTTCACGTGATTTTTGGTACAAAGCGTCAATCGGAAACAACCGTTTTGTTAGTGTTATTCTTAACAAAGGGTAAGGTTGCGTAACCCTAGGTGAGAGTCACTTTATGGATATGAACAATAAGCTGTTTTAACCAGATATTTTACCAAACATTAGCATTAGCTGGTTTGACCATGCAACTCTCTATTTGTATCAAAATAAGCTAAAATTGAGCAGTAAGCTATTTTGCGAAGCACTCTCTATATTTAAATACATTGTTAGCGATGGACAAACTTTGTTGTTTGTAACTTGTAAGTAACGACCTGCTTCACCATACATGATGCAGGATTCTACCATTCCGCCATCCTCAATACCCACGACCTGAAGGGGGGCGAGGAGCTGTGGGAACTCGCAAGAAGAACATACACATCTTTTGCAGACGCCAAGAACTCAAACAAGCATTTTTCAGACATGGCCGACCTTACCTTTCTCATGTGCCGAGCCATTGAAAACCCAGGTTTGACTCCATCATCATCATTAAGAACTTCCTTCATCTCAGTGTTTGAAGATCCAGTGATCGACGAAGATGAAGCAAACGAGAAGAATAAGGAACTCGGGATAGAAGACTACTTAGGCTGTGCTTCGACTCATGGCGTGGGCCCAACCATCGCCATATTTGATACAATTAGGCATGGCAAACTTGATTGTGCATGTGTGTACCCATTTCCCTTGCATTCAAGAGAACAAATGCAATCCTTGATTGATGATATGAAGAGAATTCTTATTGAGTGCTAAGTTAATAAGTTGTATTGAGTAGCCATGGAAATAATGTAAATGATTTAACACTTCATCTTTGTTTTTGATGTCTCTACACTTTGTAAAGCCAATTGCCACAAGGGCAATGTAATAGATGGGATTTTATTTTCACAAATTCTTTAAAAACAGTCTTACAGTGAAACTATCTTTATAGGATTGACCCATGTATATTTAGTGTGTTAAAATGACCACTTATAATTTTAAAATGATCAATTAAAGAAATGAATCGATCTTTGTAATATCTTTATACAATCGATAATCAACCGATTTGAAATCCGACTGAATCGAAGGACACTTGTGTGGCTATGAATATTATTTTCTTTTAATTTGTTATGATATAAAATCAAATGTATCATCAAAATGGCATCGAGTTTGAAATTTATAATAATAAAACAATCGATTATTTTAACAGTTAGTATTTTCATATTTAACTTTTTATACATATATTCTTTTTAATAATTTAAGTCAAATATATTTTTAATAAAATCATTTTCTTTTTATACATATATTCTCACATTTTTATTTACATGAATTAATTAATTTATAATAATAATTGAGTTTAGAAGTCATAGCATTGTTAAATTAGTAAGTACGGGAGTTACGGTCGTTGGTGTTGAGTCGAAGTCTGTACAACTATCAAAATGTTATGCTTTGACATAGACACATTACTAAATCCATGCCCAACAGTCAATAATTCTTTTATTCTTTAATTAAGTCTAATTACTCAACTTAATGATGTACAAGTAATTAGGTAGAGGATAATCATCATAATTTCCGAAATTTATCAAATTTTATTACATGGCAGACATAGAAAAGAAATAGAATTATGTGAAAATCAAATACGAAATATATTCGGAGATGTACTTTTTTGGATTAACTATGTAGCATCATTACATTAAGTCAAGCGAAGTCAAGGTAGTTATTAGCGATCTGAGTAGTTGTTAGCGATCTGAATAGCTGTGAGGTAGCAATATATACGTGTATAGGTTGTTGTGGGCTGTGGGTAACAATAGGTAGAGGAAAATTCAATTGTGAAATACTATGTAGAGATTTTTTAAATCTATTAAAAAAGAGACGCAACAATAAATTTATTTTTTTATCTTATAAAATTAGGGATCTTGACTAATAAAATTGTTTGCTGTTAAGAAATTATGGACTTTTTTTTTTAATTTTTATTTTTGAAATTTGTATATTTATTTTCGTGAATGTCACTTTGTTTTCTACTGCTACTTCAAATGCTACAATAATCAACGTTGTGTAAATAGTTGTCAAATCCGCTAATCGCTACTTTGTCGAACACTAATTTTTTTTAAGTAGCGTTTTAAGTAAAATAAGTAGCTAAATGCTAATTAAAACGCTAATCCGAACACACTCAAAATTGATATTTTAGAATAAGATGTCTCTAAAAATTAAAAGTTTAAATAATATCTCAAAGTTGAAATATTTAGAATTGAAAAACCAAAAATTTTTAATTTCAATTTTTTCTTTTAAAGAAGATGGGTAACATGTTTCTAGCGTTCTTTGTCACGTTGAACAAGTCTAATTAGTAATTACATCCTCTAATAACAATTAGCATACACAAATCCATGGGAGATTCATTTTCATTCTCCATTTTAAATTGCTCTCAACATATAATTCCTATATATACAAGCATTATAGAGACTTAATTAATTGCAAAAATTGACATCATTCATCATCATCATCATCTTACCCGGTATATTCCGCCCTTAAAACTATGAGCAGGGTCTGGGGAGGGAAGAACGACGACAATTCATACCCATAAGGAGAGCGCGACCAGTGAGTCCCCCAACTCGAGAAAGATCATGAGAATATCCTGCAAAGAACAAGATTGAGTGAAGCTAACGTTAACTCCACAAGCCTGTATCTTACCATTTTAGTTGACACAATTGTTCAAAATCCTAGATTCTAATCTTAGCCTTGTGCTAACAAATAGGTTGTTTAGTACGTATATTTGTCGTTCAGGCGATTAAATAAATTCTTCAAAGAGTTTCTTCATGTCAAACCTTCCATGGTTACTCTCCACAGCATTGACTATTTGTTGAAAAGTCGAAACACTGCATGGAACAATGAGACCATTTTGTTGCTCAAATCCAAACTCATCATACGACTTTTCTAACAAAATCTTAAATAGAGGATGTGAAAGAAAGTTTGTTGGAACGACAAATCTTTCTCTCTCCTTTCCAACATATACCGCGAAAAACCCAGTTGGAGTTTTCGCAGGGGTTGACCCATCATCCGATGATCCTTTGACTAACAAAAATTGACGATGATCAAATTCTTGGATGGTTGTCTTGTTTTTCTTGGCAAGACTAGTGAAAGGTTTTACTCTAATTTTCTTCAACATGTTTAGAAAAGAGAGGGAAAAAATTGTTGATTGAGTTTGTTGAATGTTAAGATAGAGGAAAAGAGAATGCAAGTTGGAGAGGTATATATTGCAATTTGTGAATTGGGAAACATACAAGAATAAGGGGTATTTATGTCTTTTTCAAGGGCATTTTGTTGACTTGAAACAATATAGAAAATGGAAAATATTGTCTAATCAGGTTTCTCTCGTGGAAGGTCATTTTCGAGCTGGAAACTTTTTGATTGCACTCTTCTTCATGGGTATGAGTTGCCGTCGTTCTTTCCTTCTCAGGCCCTGATAATAGTTTTCCATGTGAGCGGGATACACTGGGTATTATGATGATGAAAATGTTGTCTATCTATATTCAATCATTATGGTTGTTTTATTTGGTCTTTGTTGATTCTTTAAGGGGAATTAGTTAGTTCATTTCTTTTAGATTGTGCCAATTATGTTAATATAGGTTAGGTGGAGCCGAAATAAGGATTATGTGAGAATCAAACTCAAGATTTTACTTGAGAAAAGTGATATTTATTTCAATTGAGATAAGATTTGATTTTTTTATTTGCGTCATTTTCATTATTCTATTCAATTAGAGAATCAATTGCTATTATTTTAAGTTCTCCCAATTAATATGAAAAATATAAAATTAAAAATAAAATGGTTAGGTGAATATTCCTTATTTCCTTGGATTTAATTGAGTTTAGGTCAAAACTTTGCTAATTTGAACTAATTAGGCTTGATTACGTATATATGTTAATTAGTTAAGACTTGTAATGTTTGTAGGTGCATCACTAAATTGTTATATTTATTTTTAGCTTTCTTAAATTTGAAGTATACCATATGAAATATTCATAGATAATTAACGTATGTTAAAACTTAAGGGCCTGTTTGTCATCGTCTGACTTTAAAATTATAAATACAGTAATATTAAATGTACCCTAAGCCATTAAAATAACTAAATTTTTTAATTAAATTGGTTCGTTTTAAGTATCATTGTACTCCACCCACCTCAACACTCTTGAATAGGCAGGTTCGACACTAAGGTTGAGCAAGAGGGGCCGTCGCCAGGACCCCATGTCAAAAAAGTAAAATTAATGGTTGTAGAAAATTCATATATGTTATTAATTGCAAAGAAAAATGATCCAAATGTACTATTTCGCCCAGACCCCAAAATATCTAGGGTCAGCCTTGTGAATAGGCACATGGATTATTAATTAGTACATACTTGTCAACTAATAATATACTCCATCAAACTCAAAGCTTGACATAAATATTTGGTACAAAATAGTACTCTTTAGGGGGAAATGGAAGTATAGTCCTTAAGACTTAGGACATTGATGTATCACCAACTACTCATATAACTTATAACATCCTTCAATCATGGAATAAGTTATCAATAATCAAAGATAATTACAATACTATAATTACTAATTAGTCTTATGCGGCTATATGCCTATATCCTCTTGGTTATTACTTAATTATAGTATTAATTAGGGGCCAACTTTCTTATAGCAAAGTTAGTAAGGTCAATGGTATAAGTGAGATAGATACTCAGATCTTATTTTAGTTAGAAATATGTATCACTTTTATTATGAAGAAATTATGCATTACATCCATGTATTCACATTTCTAACCTAAATGACTCCCGCATAAATAACATCATAGAGTATATAACATGTCGCTAACATTTCGCTCTGATACCACATTAAGGAATCATCCCAAGTAACAAGCTACAAACTTAAGATAATTGTTGTAGCCCCAAATATGTTATATAATTCAAACTTTTGGTGGAACGTAGAATGGGTGTGAGGGAGCTTCGTCCCTCAACCTTTCTTCTAGAATATAATAAATATGTAAAATGGCACCATCAAAAACCATAAAATAATAATTGAATTAATTATAAAATTAAAATTTTTTATAATTGTAGAGGGTACAATAGTCAAACCAGCTAATGCTAGTGTTTGGCAAATTGGCTGGTTGAAACAGCTTATTGATACTAATAAACTGTTTTTGAACAAGCTGTTTATAGCAGCGGGGTTATAATCAGTTGATCAAACTAGTTAATAAAATCAGCTGGTTAAATCAGCTATCAACCATTTGCCAAATACCCTCATTGTCAGGTAGGAAGCAAAACAAAGATAGTGATAAGACAGAATATTGTTGGGTAGTTGGTTGTTGCCGGCGGTTTACATAAATATAAGAGGGAGGCAATCACCAAGATTTGAAAGCAAAGCTTTAAATCACTTCAAAAAGCCAAACATGGTACAATACTTGAACCCCACAACGTGTGACCTCAAAGTATACGACCAAGTACGGCTACCCAAAATTTAAGAGACCATGTTCATATCATTAATCATTATGCATAGCTAATATGGGTATGTATTGTAGCGTAGGCTTTTGGATAGTTGCAGATAGAGCTGTTCAAAACAGATCCGATAATCCGATAGACACCCGACTTTATAACTGAATCCGGTTTGACCCGACTTAAAAACAAATCTACATTTATGTAAAAACTAATGTGAACACAAAACCCGATTTTAAACCGACCCGAAACACCTGACTCGAAACCAACCTAATGACCCGAATGAACACCTCTAGTTGCAGATGTCTCTCTCTTTGAAAACCTTTTTGAGCCGAGAGACTCTTTTACAGCACTCTCCTGTATGGGTATGAGCTGTCGTCTATCTTCCATCCTTAGACTCTGACCATAGTTTGTTTATAAGCAGAATATATTGGGTACGATGACAATAATGACGTTCAGAGTTAAGCATTACGTTTTGCTTTGTCTCGATGAATTTGTCTCACTTTCTAAGTTCATTTCAATATATTTTATCTCATTTATAATTTTAGCATCATCTAAACACTTTTAAACTTTATATATTCTTTTTGTTTTTAAATATTTTCTGCTTTAACCTACTGTATATAATTTATTAGTTTTCGTGTCAAAAGCAAATGAGACAAAACAGTGAATTTAGGTCTTAGGGTCACCATTAATGACATATCACAACTAATATTATCCCCATATTAAATAATTAATAGTGATACATATGAGTTGGCTTGGCATTAGTTGAAATTTTTCATTTTACTCTTATGATAGGGATTTGATTCTCATTACATATAGTAGTATATAAATTATTTTTTTTGTTTTTTTGTCTGTAGAGGATTGTCCTAAACTCTAAACATTACACACTTTCAAAATAGTACATAAATAAATATTTAGGAAAAATTGACATTAATGATTCAACCTTTTCTCGTCCGCTGTAAATAATCCCGTTTTAAAATTATTGTTTAATAATCCAACATTTGCCCTTAGTTCGCTATGAATAATCCAACCTTTGTTTTAGTTTGTTGACAACATACCCTATTTGTACCTATTATTAGTAATTTGGTATGTTAGGCAAATCTGCAAATGTATAACATAGATTAGATTATTAAAAATAATTCGAAGATGAGATTATTCACAATTAATTGTTGAATTATTGATGTCAATTTTTCCTTTTATTATTTGAGAATAGAGACAAATAATCCGAGCAGCACAAATTAGAAGAAATTGAATTGGACTAAATGAGTCAGTTTGATTCCAAACCAATCAAGCCCAAATCGTTCAATCCATTCTGATACTAGTCCAATCTAGTTTTGGGTAGGTGCACAATGCTACTCGATGTGTGTTGTGATTGATTGGATCATATGTACAACAACTACACAATAATCAATGTCGTTCCTGACAAATTTTAGCTCCAAGGCGAAAAATAAAAAAAAAAACGCTAAAGTTTCAATTATTTTCTCATTAACTATGTAGTTTAGTAAATATGCGTTTAACTGAGAAACCTAATGCTGCTAGTTTGATCCATGCTAGGGATGGTCATGGGGCGGGTCTGGAGCGGGTCCAACTAGACCCAGACCCGGACCCGGACTCTTCTAATTTTTTTAGATTCAGACCCGGATCTGGACCCTAAGGGTCCAAAATTTTCAGACCCAAACCCGGACCCTCCGAATCTGATGGGTCTAGGGTCCTTAATGGGTCCTTAGTGGGTCTAAAATAAGTCTCTTTGATTTGTCAAATTTGAAACATTTGTAAGTCATTGTATTTTTCGTATATTTGTAAGAGAGTTATTATCGTATTTTACAAATATTTAATACTAATTTAACATCTAAACTCGCATAACGTCACCAATATATGTTTAAATTTTATTATAAACACTAGTTCGAGTCCATGAAATAAGGATAACTGGGTTAACACTTAGCAAATAACATATATATTATTTATATATATTATGATTATATGAAAATAAAATAAGTGTTGAAGGCATAATTCATACGTAGAAGACAAATAAAAATGAACAATTTAATATTTATAAGGATCCAAGGGGCGGGTCCAGGGTCCGCATATTGGACCCGGACCCGGACCCGCCAAATATTTTTTAGATCCAGATCCGACCCGGATCCGATGAGTCTCAAAAAATAAGACCCAGACCCTTAAAAAAGGGGCGGGTCTGGGGCGGGTCTCACAGGGTCTTGGACCCGTGATCATCCCTAATCCATGCTATAAGCTACTTATGCAAATACTAATTTTTAATTATAAGAATTAACTCAATTTGGACCCCTTCAGTTGAACCCTAGGCGGTTGCATCTCAAAATTACTCTTAGGAACGACCCCACCACAGACATACATGAACATGACAGTATGCTGTCTACTTATGCAATTTTTTTAATATTAAATTAATTTTTTTTTAAAAAAATCTTTAAAATATGATGAAATGACTTTGAGACATTCACGCTTCCGATTGCCTAAACCCCAAAGAAATCCACCCCCAATTGCCTTGTCTCTACCGTTTTAGGGTTTAAGGATGAGTAGATCAGGCCAACCTCCAGATCTCAAGAAGTTAGTATTCTTTCTATACGCCAATTCCTTTCTCTTTTTTTTGTCTCTCTTTTCTGCTATATTTTGATTATTATTTATCATCTCATTGCTAATTTTTCTCGTTTTTGGGTGGGTTTCCAGATACATGGACAAGAAGCTCCAAAGTAAGTTTCTTTCTCCATTTTTACTTGTTAATTTTTCTGGGTGTTGTTTGTAATCATGCTTTTTTACAACTTTGGATTATTGTTGCGCTATGATACTTGATGGAGGATTTTTGTTAAGAGTTACAATTTGATGCCCAAAATTTGAATTTGTAGCAGTTACGGGATTTCGTTTAGTGAATTATTAGTTTACTGAAGTGGTGGGTGGGAATTATTGAGTATTTTGGACATTTAATTTTGAATTTGGTTTTTTAGACCTAATTTGCATCTAGGGTTTGTCTAGGTAGTTATGTTAGCATTGTTTGGAAATTGGGGGTGATAGAAGACAAGATTTCACATCGATAAAATAGATAAAATAGTGGGTTGTGGACTTGCATATATATTGGGTAAGCTACCATATGGTTTTTGGAAACATTGAACTTCACCAAGTGTATGTGGAAGTCGACGCTCTTGAACCGTGGGTTTGTGGGCCGAGCCCACAGGTGTTCCGTGTCCACACGAGTGGACCACGGTGAGATTATGTGACAAATAGTCACTGCCTAATAGTTGTTACAGTGTCACCTCTGGACAGTCTCAAACTTTTCTGTATGTGATTGAGAAGCATGATAACCCATTACAAGTCATCAAACGAAACAAGATTAGCTTTGCAAATCCAAGAGTCAGTGTAGGATGGACCGAACACTTATCTTTGCATGTGTTAAAACAAACATATTAACCGTTCTTTTGTGTTATATATGTTATACAATTCATTATTAGTAAAGTTTTTAATCAAATAATCTGCGCTGCGGGCATATTCTAGACATGGGTGGGGCTTTTAGTGAAGCGACTGTTATTTTTTTGACTTAATTGCATACATCTATGTGTTTGATTAGCAATAATTCAACTTTTAGCATTACACGATGGATAATATGATTTATTGCTTTCGGTCATTAAGTTCCTGTTAAGCAAGGGATGAGATATGTTTCCTATTCTCCAGTCATGATTCGTGTAGAAAACCAAACACAAATTCTTGCTTACAGAAAGGGACTACCCTCAATCCTCATAGGGAAGTGCTGGTTAGGCTAACCGACAACCAACACCTATTGTGATTCCGATTTGTGTCAAACTCCTGCTGCATAACGAACAACTTTCTTTTGGGAATAAGATTTCGTGTCTTTTGAAGATCGAGGTTTTAGTTTGAGCAGAATTGGGCGCATGAAAAGTTTTTGTATGCAAATTCTTTTTGTTTCTGAAGGAACAATTTTCCATTTTTCTTCTACAATGATTTTATGACTCGATTTTTGTTCCTGGCTTACCTAGCGTTCAACACTGTCCCCTAAAAACTAAACCCGATACCTCAAATAACAGAAATTAGTCTGTATGTTAATTGTTACCGTTATTTGTGTCTATATCCTTTTCTTTTCTCTTGCAGTCAAACTGAATGCAAATAGGATGGTAGTGGGCACACTTCGCGGTTTTGATCAGTTTATGAATCTCGTGGTTGACAACACTGTGGAAGTTAACGGCAATGAGAATAACGAGATAGGCATGGTGGTAAGTTGAATGATTCCGACCTCTTACTTCTGGTGACTTACGTCTCTTTGAGCGTCAAAACTCACTTAACTCCATGTTCTTTTTTCACGTAGGTTATCAGAGGAAATAGCGTTGTGACCGTTGAAGCGCTCGAGCCAGTAGCTAAGAACTTGTAACTTTTACAAGCATTGGTTTATGCTTTCTTATTGTAGACATCAACTGGTTTATTTGATACCTTGTGGGAATAGTTGGGTTTTGGTGAGAAAACTTGAAACTTGTTTGTTTGTATTCTGTTATTAGTTCTTGGTAATATGTTTTAAATTTGGGTTTTGTTTAATTATTTCATTGCTTTCACCTCGATTTTCGTAATGTAGCAAATTCAAAGGCACAAAGAAGTATGCTATTGCCATTCGACTATAAATCCTTTCTATTTAATTGCTATCTATCCTTTATGTAGAAGTTTTTGACTTGTAGCTACTAAAAAGAAACAAATATTGTTAGTTGTCTACGTAGTTGTTGTACAATTGTACCTGTTAATTAACATTCTAATTAGTTGTGACTAATTAGTAGTGTAATCTATTATAATTAGATAAAAGTAGTTGTTATAGTAGCAGATGGAATATAATTTATTTAGAAAAATAATAAGAAAATCGTAAGACATTAATTTTGTTTTGAAACGTACTTGCATTATTAGATGATATGCTATTAACTTGTCATCAATCTATATCGAATGCTAAAACAAACACCTCCAAACGACATGTGTCAATCTCTCAGCAATAAAAATATCATACCTAAGAGGTTATACATATATATTTTACAGTCTTAATCAAATTGTTATATTTTTCGTTTTCACATGAATTTTTTTAAAAGAAATATGATAATATAATCAAACAATGTCGTAAAAGAGGTAGGGATAATAAATCATAATTTATGTTGGAATTGACCTAATTGATAAGAACTTAATTTCATTAAAAAAATTACAAAGGGTGGTAGTGAGTAGTGATGGTTGGTTTGCATAGGTAACCAAAAACTTAATAATGGTATTAAACACATTACTTACTACTTGATTAGCCATGTATCTTATCTTTCCTAATTTATCCAAAATTGGGGTACTCTCTAATCTATTTTTATTGAACTTTTTTTTGAAGATTATTTTTATTGAACTTTGCTTACATTTATTAAATGTAACTTATTTTTAGTAAACATAAATTGTCACCTTTCTTTATTTAAAAATTAAAATTAATACTTACTAGTATAAGTTAAAAGAATGAATAAACTCCACTATATTAATAGCACATTACTTATTTCTTAATTCATCTTTATCTCCTATATGACTATGGCACAAACATTAACAACACCATTCTTTCTCTGTTTTCAGCACACTAAATCCCTATAAATTCCCTAATTATGGTACCAATTAAGGCTCAAAGCAAAATAAATCCATAACTCAATATAAAGCCGGGCTACTCTTTGATCGCACTATTTTATATGGGTATAAATTGCCGTCGTTATTTTATTTTCAGACTCTAATCATAGTTTTCTATAAGCGGGATATACCGGGTAAGGTGATAATGGTGAGATGATGAACCCAATATAAATTTCAAAAAAGAAATAAATTGTTTGATGATGTATTAGTCCCACTTTCCTTACCATTACCATTTCTTCAATCCAACTCAACTTCTTCAACATTAAAATTTTCACTCAAAAATCCCACCTTTCTTTCTTTATATGCACTCAATTTCCCAAAAGATCATTTTTTTTTTCCAAAAATAGATTGAAAATTAGTGGGTATTTTTTATTTTGTAAGGTAAAATGAGTATAGAAGTAATACAATCTTCAAGTATAAGTTCTATACAATATGACCCCACAAGAAATGATGGTTTATACCAACACAATTTCCTCAAGACTACTCCTTTGTCTTCTTTAGTTGCTGTTTTAGATACCAACAACAATACCCAAATTCAAGAAAAAAGAGATTTTTATGAGTTTAAGTTTATTGGGTTGTTTGTAAGAGCTTTTAGGAGATCTGTTTTTGGGTGTTCTTATTGTGAGATTAAAACAGGTTTTTTTGATTCATCATCATCTTCTTCTGTTGCTGCTTCTTGGGGTGGAATGGAAATTGGATTACCTTCAAATGTAAGGCATGTTGTCCATGTCACTTTTGATAGATTCAATGGCTTTCTTGGTCTTCCTGTTGAATTTGAGCCTGATGTTCCTAGAAGAGCTCCTAGTGCTAGGTAATTTCTTTTAGCCCGTTTTGTATGAGACCATCTCAGTGTAAGACGGCCTCAAAACAAGGAGCCCATTAGTTAAAAGTTGTTATTATTAGGCTATTTAACCTAAGTATGAGGCATGTTTCACGAGACTGTCTCATACAAGAATTTGTGAATTTCTGTACATTTTTTTGATGATTTGGTTGTTTGGATTGGATTTGTTCTCAACAACTTATTCTTTCTGAATTTTAGTTGAATATGGTTAGAGTTGTTCAAATCAGACCAGATGATATAAAATTTACACGACACTATAACCGAACTTGATTTAATCCAACCCGATGACCTGAATGAACAATGATCAACATTTAACTTAGTTTTGAGTGACAACAACATCCCATAGTCCATCATTCATAATATATTAACATAATTTGGCTACATGCTTGGATCATTTCATTTTAAGATGCTTATGGTTGTGGACTTGTGGTAGTTTAGCTATTAATATGAGTATATAACATAAGGTTTTTAAAACTAGGGTGTTTCTTGAAACTTACATCAGATTTATGTATACCCTTTGTTGGTTTTTGTTAGTCTTTATTGTATTCTTTGAATCCTTGGCTATAATTTGAGTTACTGTGTTAGCCTTTATTGGTTTTTAAAACAAGGTTGTAACGTGTCGCACCAGCCGCGTTGTAAAGGTTTTTAATAAACTGAACCGATAATTCTCACGTTATAAAGGTGTTAAAAGAACTGCATTTTTAGGCGTTTTGAGGTATATCTCATGCTTTTGACCGATATTTATCGTTACAATAACCATACCATTCTTGTTATGACATTACCATGTCCGAAACTGCGAACACGAAATGAAATAAAGGTGGCTCCCCAGTCTTCCCCTTGGGTTCTCAAAATTGATTTGCTGGGGTGAAACTTGAAAGTGTTTCTTTTGTAGGTCAACAATCAATAAGTCGAATGTGTACACCCCAAGACCAATACTCGAGTTTGGTACTTGCGATTGATGGTCATTACATAGTGTAAAAATGCGATAACAGTCGATCACGGTAACAAAACAGTGATTCGGTCATCATAACACCTAAATTTGCTCAAATCCATAAGATATCCCTTGATACGGCCCTAAATGCGGTCTCTTTACACCTTTACATCGCAGGAAATATCGATTCTTTTATTTTGAAAACCTTTACAACGCAGTTGATGCGATGCGATGCAGCCTTATTTTTACAATACGAGTCATTATAATTAACCTTATAGGGTCTCCAACTTTCCAAAATGCACAAATATATTGCTAACAAGGGTGATTTATAGCTGATTTTTGCATAATGGTTGAAGTTATGAAGTAAAGTATGATCTTTGATTCTTTATGAAGACTGTTTGGATTTATGATTTAAGTATTCATTATACTATTATTCTTCTTGTTATAGTACCAAGGTGTTCGGAGTTTCGACCAATTCCATGCAACTTTCCTTTGACGCTAGAGGAAATAGTGTGCCTACTATTCTCTTACTAATGCAACATCGATTGTATGCTTTAGGAGGTCTTCAAGTAAGTACCTTAGTACTATTTTTTTTCTTTACGGTTTCTAGCCATTTTCGAGATTTGTTCCTTGATCTTTACATGTGTGTTAAACCAGCTCAACTGCTATTCTTCGGTGTTATATGCTACACGATTCAATATTTGCAGGGTTTTTAATCTAATAACCCGGGTCATGCTCTAGATTCCCCTGTAAATGGCCTTGCTGATTAAGTGTTTGAATGTAAATGATATGTGTTTTTAGGCAGAAGGAATTTTCCGAATCAATCCTGATAATGGGCAAGAAGAATTTGTTAGAGATCAACTAAACCGAGGGCTAATTCCCGATGATGTCGATGTTCATTGCTTAGCCGGTTTAATAAAGGTAATGCTAAAGACATCATCACGAGCAATCGAATAAAATTGTTTTCCGTTTTGCTGAGGCAACGCCTTCTGGTCTGCATTAAGAACAGTGATTTGTAGCCACTCTATTTTATGTTTATGATGTTTAGGCATGGTTCAGAGAACTCCCGACTGGTATATTGGACTGTCTTTCCCCTGAGCAAGTCATGGAATCTCAAACAGAAGAGGAGTGCTTTCAGCTTGCGAGGCTTCTTCCGCCTACGGAAGCTGCGCTCTTGGATTGGGCTGTAAATCTAATGGCTGATGTTGCGGAGTTTGAATATCTGAACAAGATGAATGCGCGTAATGTTGCTATGGTATTTGCTCCGAACATGACCCATGTAAGTTCAATTGAATGTTTTTATATCGTGTGCGCACCCTTGATTTTGTTGAATATGATTATGAGGTGTTTGGAAAACAACTGATAGCTGATAGCTGATTCAACCGGTTGATTTGAATCATTTGACTATCCGATTTTAAACACGCTGGTGGGACTTGGGAGCTGCTTGTTGTAGATCACATGGTTCATAACAACAAGATGCTTTAACCAACTATCAGCTATCAGACACTCGAACTATTTTGCCAAATACCGTATATGATTATTGTTTGGTTGACTATGTTCTACTAAATCATATTCTACTCGATTTGTGCTTTATTTTGATAAAAAAACTCTGTATTTGTCGTCACTGCAGATGGCAGACCCTTTGACAGCGCTAATGCACGCAGTGCAAGTGATGAATTTCTTAAAAACACTCGTCGAAAGGACACTGAAAGAAAGGGAAGATTCGTTATTAGATTCCGATCTTGAATCTTACAGCAGGGATCTTTCAGGTGAAAACGACTGTCGCACCTGCTTGCACACCATCTGCGAGGAGAATAATGAAAACGAGCCAGATCTTGCACAAGTCCGCACTTCTGAACCCATGAATCGAACCACTTCAGTCGAGAGAGAAGAGGATTCCGCTAAAAACAAGAGTGTTCAGCCTGAAGACAACACCGAAACTAAGCCATCCAACAAACCGCTGAATAGTAAAAGTGTTCGGACTTCAACTAAAAAGGGACCTAAAAAGATCAGTAACGAAAAGCTTCTGATTCAGGTGCCTAATAAGTCAGCCGAGAAAACCAAACGAAGAATTGTTGCTACGAGTGTGAAACTAAGCAACGTGAGAATTGAAGCTCGACAATAAATTTAGTCGACTTCATTAGCTCCGCCTCCTTATTTTGGGGTCGATTTCATAGGGTGTATTACTCTCGAGTCAAGGGTCTCACTGGCCACGAACTCTTCATCTTCTTCGATATGGGCATCTGGGTATGTTGATCATATCTTCTATGAGCAGAATATATTGGGTATGATGATGACGACTTATACAAGTGAGTTGTGGATTTGCTGCGCGTTTTTGACTTGTTCGGAAGTTATAACCCTAGAAAACTGAAGTGATTGTTGTATCTTATACAAACATAGGCCTCATGTGTATACTTGCAAGTTGCAAAATAACTTTGTATAGATGGAAATTTGACATATACTAATAACAAAGTTTGTATGTAACTTATTTATGTAGTTTCTCATCATCAAAATTTTGGTGCAAAATGAGCTTGTAAGTTGTGAACATCCTTGAAATTAATGAATGGTAAAATAAAAGCAAAGTGAATTTCTTCATGATTTATTTATATGTAAATTATATATGGTAAACTATTAGGGATGATTTGTCTTGAATCTTGATCGATAATTTGTAGAAAATACTGATAATATTTACACACAAGCTAGTTTTTTCCTTTTCTCAGTCTATTATATAATTATAAAAAATCACATAATACTTATGAATCTTTCATTAAAAAGTGTGACATGCTTTTATTATATTTATAGGTTACGAGCAAGTGTTATTATTTCTAGATTTTTACAAAGATTATTAAAACTTCAATTTGTAAATTTTTTTTGTTTTTTCACTTAGTTTAGTTTAATGTTACGAAAATTAGTTCAATTAAATTCTTATTTTTAATAATGCTTAATTAGTTATGGATCCCACATATCTTCTAATAACTTTATTTTAACATTATTATAACTATGATCTCTGGATTTTTTCCATCAACTTTTTTTTAATATTTTTTAATAATTATGATCCGTACTTTTTCTCCATTAAATTCATTATTCAATAAAATAATATAATCATCATCTAAAAAGTTTGATTTTTTTTATCCCCATGAAATGAGAATATAACTTTAAAGAGCAAATGAACACTCAGAGGTGGAGCAAAAATTGACAAATTCTACGAAGGCTTTGTGCAATTTTAAAAATTATGATATTTTTCTAATAATTTTATATCTTTAAACACTTAACATATACCAAGTAATCTAATATTGAGGCCCCTAATTTTTCAGGGCCCTGTATAGTCGAACATATTGAACATGCTCAGATTTTTCTATGAATGAAGTACAATTTCATTTTATTTTTTCCACAGTAAAAAAAAAAGAAAAAATCTGCATAGGATTAGATATATGGCAGATCACAATAGTGAGAGCAAGATAAGATGATCTTCTCTTGCTTGTTTTCCATTACCATAACTACCTAACCTATTTTCATACTCAAATTTCTCCTGAAATTCCAATATCCATGGAAGCTGCTCTACATTTCACTGCCCTAACTCCATTTCCCCGCCAAATTTCCCCCCTTTCTTCCTCTACAATACCCACTAATTCTTTTTCTTCATGGACTGGTTCAACTCTTGCAATTGGGTTTTCTTCTAGAAACTCATTTACTGTAAGAACCCATCTTTTTTTTGTAATAAAAAGACATTTTTTTTTTTGTTGAATTTGCTTTAATTTCTGTATTTTATGATTGTATTATTGTATAATTGATTTGGGTTAATTTTACAGAGAGAGTTATGGAAAGCTGTGAATTCAAAGGGTAACACAACAAGTGTTCCAAGAGATATGAGAGGGGTTATTAGGGCTGAGATGTTTGGGCAGCTCACTTCTGGGCTTGAAGCTGCTTGGACTAAACTCAGAGGCCAAGGTATCATTTTTTTCAATGTTATAGCCAAAAATTATGATTCTTTAGCTATTTTAGACTCTGTTACCTGGATTTGGGAACGTGCTCGAGTGTTCGACTCTGCTAAATTATAGAAAAGTAGTGTTGTTGGAGACACTTATCTTACGGCCTGTTTGGTTAATGGTAACAATTGGTGGTAGTGAACATGATTTTATAGTGTAGATGTTCATGATATGTATATGTAATTCACATGGTAATGAAAAGTTTGATCCTTTTCTTTGCACAATTTTCCATTATAACCTAACCACATGTTCAAATGGTGTTGCATTGAAATGAATTTTGGGAAGAAAATTTGATTCTTGAAGGAGAATAGGCAAGTTTGTCAAGAGATATTCATACCAAAATTACAATAATTTTCCCATTATTAATTTCATCATTTAGTACTGATTACCAAATGGGCCGTTAGGTAAAATGAAGAGTTCTGGTGATAAAGATTTTAGGTGTAAGTGTTCTCGACCCTAGGATAGGTTATATATATTGTTTCACGCCCTCTCAAACGAGAGCCTTTGGTGTAGGAACTTGGATGCAACAAAAATCATTTTCATACATGACGCTATTTATTTTGTTTAGAATTTGTGAAACTAGTCTTAATGATATGGTGTATGTTTGAAGGTTCAAAGCGATATTTTTTGTTTGATATGTGTTTTAAAAGGCTGCAAAATGAATAAAGCAAAAACGGGGTTTTGAAAGTTTAGCATTTGTGTGCCATTTGTGTATACCTGTATTCAATATCGGTTATTGGTATGTACTGATTTAGTGTACACAACCAAGGAGGGATCGGATATGGAGTTGAAGATATTCCAAAGTTTGATTTTAGACGAAAGATTATAGAAAGTTAGAATGCATTAGTGAATTATTGAGATTTTCGATTTGATTTTAGGAAGCTACCGAACAATATTTGAAATTTTTCGTGGGGCATCGCTAATAGTTTTGGGTTGACTAATAGTACAAGAGCGGTGTTTTTTCTTCCTTAATATTGAAAGTTTTCTACATTAGCTCAAGGCTCGCTTTGTCATCGTTTAGCAGTGTCGTTCCTGGTATTTTATGGGCCCTAGGTAAACTGAATGAAATGGTGCCACTTCTATAGAAAGTCGATTCTGAACTTTAACGTTCGTTTGCTAAAAGATTTGAAGTTTATGTCTTCATACACACATCGCCCATCGGATGGTTAATTTGCACAACTATCGGGTGCTTGTTTGGCTAGTTTCTTTTGGCATTACTTAGTCCCTTAGCAATTGGAAATTAGTTTTGAAAAGTAATTGAGTGGCTAAGACAAAGTTAATGCGGCCCTTGTTCTCATTTCATTTCTCAGAAGTTCTGACCAAAGAAAATATTGCGGAACCTATGCGAGACATCAGAAGAGCCCTGTTGGAAGCAGATGTGAGTCTCTAGCTAGTTGTGTAACTATTGACCAATAGCATTATAAGTTCTATAAAATTTATTCGTTTTTGTTGCTTCGTATGATGACAGGTGAGCCTTCCCGTTGTAAGAAGGTTTGTTCAATCTGTAAGTGATCAGGCTGTTGGAGTTGGAGTGATCCGAGGAGTGCAACCTGATCAGCAATTAGTCAAAGTATGATTTTCTTAAGTTGTCATAAGTATAGTGCATCAGTTTTTATCATGCATTCTACATGAAATGATTAGACCAATGTTACAGGAAACGGAACTTGATTTGATGCGAGAAACTAAGTTAGAAATGAGAAACGCCATTTTAGTGTTTGGAAACTTAAAAAAAGTAATTTGATCTATAAGAAGTTAAGAAAGGGCCATTGGCTCTAATTTATGTTACTTGGAGTCGAGTACTAATGTCGGATATTGGTACGTGTCCAAGTGTCGAATACGTCTAAATGTTCAATTTTACGCCTAAAATGAAATGTCTTAGTGTCATACCAATGTCCTAGCATAAAGAATCGGACACGAGTACGTGAAGCAAAATGAAGAGTCCCAGTCACATAGGTCCCAAAATTTGATTATAAGTAAGAAATGCACCATAACACTAATCATAAATAAAAAGTCTTTTATCACAAAACTAGAACATAATATAACCACGACTGTAAAAAGAAATTAAAAAAATAAAAGACAAGTTTTTTCATCTTAATGCTAACGAGAAACTGAAAAAACGTTAATTTAGTGGTTTGATCAACTCATGCTGAATAATTACTGCTGCAGATTGTGCGTGATGAACTTGTAAAACTAATGGGCGGAGAGGTTTCTGAGCTTGTTTTTTCAAAATCTGGTCCCACTGTCATATTGTTGGCTGGATTACAAGGGGTCGGGAAAACAACTGTTTCAGCGAAATTGGCGTTTTACCTTAAGAAGCTGGTATGTTAATAGTTCTTCACTTATTTCTCGAGCTATTTCGGTGTGAAAATTTGAAATTTTTATTATTTATTTATAATCTTTCAGGGAAAGAGCTGCATGCTTGTTGCCGGAGATGTTTACAGGCCTGCTGCAATCGACCAACTTGTAATTCTCGGCCAGCAGGTACCTACAATACCCTGAGCTATTAGCGACTCTTTTATGTTTTTGGATGAGTTTCAGTTCAACCCTTCGTTTTACGTATTCTTTAGTATCGAAATAATCATTACTCCAAATGTCGTGAAAAACATCAGTAAATCAAATAAATTCACTCTCATGTTTATCGTCAAGCTTGTGACAGGTGAATGTGCCTGTCTATACCGCAGGTACGGATGTCAAACCTTCAGATATCGCTAAGCAAGGTTTAGCTGAGGCCAAAAAAAAGAATATCGATGTAGTTATTGTCGATACTGCTGGTAGACTTCAGGTATGTTTAATTTATACGATTCTACGATCTGATTTGTGTTACTCTGTCCATCTCAATGCGCTCCTTTTTCAATACCAACCCATGTGGAAGTGGCCTTGAAGATGTTAGGAGAGAAATGGAGAAGTGAGAAAAGTTTTCACAAGAGGATCGTCACATAATCACCCCGTGGCCCACTTGTGTGGATACACCCACGAGGCACCCGTGGGCTCAAGCCCACAAACCCACGGGTAGTGAGCGTTGAGTTGCACACACACTTTTTGAGATTCACTCTTTCCCAAAACTATATGATATGAAGAGGATTATCCACCAAGCATTAAATACAAGTCCACGATCCACTATCTTAGTGATGTCGGATCTTCCTCACATGTGAAGTATTTCTAACAGAGGAAATGGTGCCAAGTCATATCGACACCTCAAAATGGAAAGTGGGGCAAGTTGAGATGGACAATAGACGAAGTAATACATTGTTTACTTCATAAACTGGACTTATCTTTTAATTTGATGTTGGTAGATTGACAAGGCTATGATGGACGAGTTAAAAGAAGTTAAACGAGCAGTAAATCCGACTGAAATTTTGCTAGTTGTAGATGCAATGACGGGTCAAGAAGCTGCAGGTTCGAAAATATCTGTTTCGTGCTTATATGTATTCGTTTTATATGCTTTGTATCAAGTTTCCTGCTTTAGATAATTTTGCGCGTTTATTTTCCGCTTTTAAATCTTTATTTTCTAATTACAATTATTCCTTTTTTTGTAATTGGTTTGAAAATGCAGCTTTAGTCACAACTTTTAATTTAGAGATCGGTATTACCGGTGCTATCTTGACAAAGCTCGATGGAGATTCTCGAGGTGGGGCAGCTCTCAGTGTCAAGGAGGTATTCATTTATACAATACCAATTGATCGAGTCCCTTTAACCTTACCATTCATACTCCCTTCATTTTTCTGTAAATGTCTTATTTGGTTCTGCACACCATCCAATGCACTAATTTAACGCCTGATATCTCAAATTGATCATAACTAGAGGTGTTCAATGGGGCGGGTCGATCCAACGGGTCAAGGGTCGGGTCACATTTTAACGGGTCATTAACGGGCCTGGGTATAAAGGGTCGGGCCGGGTCGGGTCGGATTATTATAAGTATTAATTGCGGAAAAAAAATTACCACTTTTTTTTTTTTTTTTTTTAAATAATATTATTATGTACATAAGTAGGTTGACTCAATGGGCCATAAAGTATAATAAAAAAGCTATTCTATGAACTTTTTTAAAAAGGGTCAAAGTGGGTCGAATTTAAATGGGTATGACCCGCACAGGCCCGTTTATCATTTGACATGACCTGCCCCGCCCCGGCCCATTTAAATTTTGACCCGACCCGCCCCGCCCCGGCCCGTTGAACACCTCTAATCATAACTAAACATTATAAAATGTTAATATTAATAAAATTTGAATTATTATGAATCAAATATCTTACCCAGACTTTGTTTTACCTTATAGATCAAGAATATAATCAAATTTTCATTGAATTTAGGTGTCCGGAAAGCCAATCAAGCTCGTAGGACGAGGGGAGCGCATGGAGGATCTTGAGCCTTTTTACCCAGATCGTATGGCCGGTCGCATATTAGGGATGGGAGATGTTCTTTCATTTGTAGAGAAAGCACAAGAAGTAGTAAGTGTCATACATGTTGGTTTTATTAACTTTCGGAAGATTGTTAACATTGTTTTCCAAATCGTCTTTAGATGCAACAAGAAGATGCCGAAGCACTTCAAAAGAAGATAATGAGTGCAAAATTTGACTTCAATGACTTCCTAAAGCAAACTCGTGCAGTCGCACAGATGGGTTCTGTGAGCCGTGTTATTGGAATGATTCCAGGCATGGCTAAGGTAAGTTGATGCATCCATACAAAATGATCGTGTTTATTCTCTTTACTTAGGACACGAATAATAAAGCTAACCTTTTCTATTGCCTTTCCCATTCTGTTGGTTCACTGTATGATTTCAGGTTACGCCTGCGCAAATTCGTGAAGCCGAAAAGAACTTGAAGATCATGGAAGCCATGATTGAAGTAATGACCCCAGGTATGTCAAATTAAGTGTTTTATATGCATGATGTAAATGTTTTTCTCGTCTTAGCATCATCCCAATGACTCCCGTCCAAGGCAGAGTAGGGTGGGAAAGAAGACAGACTAATACCCTCATCTCGAGGAGGTCGTGATCGAAGGGAGCCCCTCAACTCGATTTTCGCAAAAGTTGATCAAAGGGAGCCCCGTCCAAGGGAACCCCTTTCGTCCATAATTTCACTTTTTATTAGCATGTTGTTGCAATTAGGTATTCTTTGTCGGCTTTGAAATGTTTGAAGTGGCCGAAAACATTTTACCGGAAAGGTTTAGTTTTTCCGTCTAACAAAGATCTCATTAGAAGCCTATAAAACCGATCCCTTCTTATTCATTGATTATTCTGTGTTTGATGCGATGTTTCCATTTTCCTTGTGTTGTTTTTCTCAAGAGGAAAGAGAAAAACCGGAACTCTTGGCCGAATCTTCAACAAGAAGAAAAAGGGTTGCTCAGGATTCAGGGAAAACAGAACAGCAGGTTTTGCTCACGCACTCCTATTAATATCGACACGTAAAAACGTTGCACGAGAGCAATATATTCGCCTGACTTATTTAAACGGGATTTATTACATTTTCCAGGTCAGTCAGCTAGTCGCTCAACTATTCCAAATGCGCGTCCGCATGAAAAATTTGATGGGTGTAATGGAAGGAAAAGGAGGATCTATACCCGCCCTTAGCAACCTTGAAGAGTCGCTTAAAATGGAGGAAAAGGTTTGGAAATATTCTTAACCCAACGCGTCTGTTTTTTCATATACAAAAGTTTCCCTTTTTGGCTTCTCGAGTCTCGACCTGTCGACCATCTCATTTGACAAGGCCATGAGAGGTTCGGTGTACTTAATGTGCTTTTTTCTCAAACAGGCCCCACCTGGTACCGCAAGGAGAAGACGAAGAGCAGTGTCAAGAAAGCAATATGCGGATTCAGGTACGGCTAGACCAAGTCCTAGAGGTTTCGGGTCAAGTAACTAACACAAAATCTAGCTCCTAGGAACTGAATACACAAGAAATGGCCAAATCGTACACCACTATTTGTCTCTTAAGGGCTCGATTTATAAATTTTTGGTCGAGATTTTCAACTCGAACCCACCATGAATTGCCCGCTGAACCCTGCTTATTGATGTAATATGTACAATGCTCTGTATTGTAAACAAAATCATGTAAGTTTTGACTGTTAAAATACTAGTTGAAAGCGTTCTCCGTATTCGTCGATATTAATGTTCGGGGATAAGTAGCCATCCCGTTATCATTGGGACTAAGACTCTGGCGTTGTGTATGAAGGTCGAGGTTGATTAGGGGGGCGTAGGGTCATGGTCTAGGACTACTCGAATCCTTTTGAGCCGAGCAGGAATTTTTAGTTGGGAGCTCATTCAGCACCATAGTGCAAAGATAGTTTTCATTAATGTTCGTTGTACAAAACGAGTTTATCCCATCAATATATATAGTATTGCGATTATTACGACCTATTTTAGTTATGGTAAGCTTAAAATTTAAAACCTTCATGGTATTTTCAAATGATTGTTTTGAGTATTCAGGTAAATAACTGGGGGTTTGAGAATAATGTAAAAATAAAAGAAAATATTATTTTATAAAAAAAATAAACTAACAAATAATATATGATATATAAGGTTTCTATACTCATGTCTAAGATGGATATACATCTCAAAATATTGCATACACATTCTAAAAAATTATTTCATATTTCAAAATCTACCAATACTTACTCATAAAATTTAGGGTGAAATTACATTTGATTTCTTTCTCTAATTTGACAATAAATAAATTCCATAAAATTCCATATACAACCTCAAAAATCATAATCAATGAATAAATAATTAATTAAAATAAATTTTTAATTTTTTTTTTTGTGATTAGTAAAAATGTGTATTAAATTTATTTTTCTCTCAAGTTTTTAGTGATTGCAAAGATAGCACCAGCTACAGCCAAGACAATCCCTGATACAATCATTGTTGTTTTGAATGCTTGCATTGGATCATTCCTTGGACATTGCTTCTTTGCTTTTGGTAACCTTCCTTTTGTTGCTCCCTTCACATTATAAAACAAATCAAAAATTTAATATTTAAATATTAATATATGAGACGATATTCCACTCAGGGAAGGGTCTGAGTGAGGTAAGGTGACAAACAATTCATACCCGTACTCCTTTTAAAGGAGGACTAAAGGAAAGTGGTCCATATCATCAATCTAATATCTCGCTCGAAAATAGGGTTTGGTTGAGGAAAAATAACGGACGATCCATACTCATTCTCCCTTAATAATGCAAATTAAAAAAGTTAGAACATTAGCTTTTTGTTTTGATATTGTCTCACATAAACACAACATTAATTAAGTAATCTGAAATTGCCTTAATATTGTAATTTATTACCAGATCACGCGTTAGTCAATGCATTTATAATATATAATTCCAAATTAATTATTTTCTTTTATTATGTGTTTTAAAATTTACTAACATCAAACGTTTATGACATAATTTGCAATGATAGGCCGAGGAAAAAAGTAGGTAATAAAAATTAAACTTACATTGTTTTTTAACAAATACTCCTTCCGTTCTTTTTTATTTGTCCACTTTAAGTTTGTCCCCTTTTAGAAAGAGAAAATTAAATTAGATTTTTGAAGTATATATTAATGATAAAATATATTCATGTGAGATCTTGTTAGAATTGTCTTGATGTAAAGGTTTTTGATATGTAATTTTTATAATTTTTTATTATGCGTACTTAGCGATATTAAGGCTTAAAATTTGCTAAAAAATGCGTGCAAAAGATAAAGTGGACAAATAAAAAGGAACGAAGAGGGTAGTAGTATATAATTCAACTAAAACAAATTAAATTCTCCTAATGTCAAAAAACTAATGGGAAATTATTCTTATTTGTCAAATAAATATGAATAAATAATAAATAGTATATATATAAATAAAATCCATATTTTTTTACCTTATCTAATTGTGAAGATACAGAATCAATATGAAATTCAGTATTATTGCCTGGATTTAATTCTCCATCAATTTCAACTGCTGGAAATGTTGTGTCATTGGTTGCATCAACTAATGTTACTTCGTCTGCCATTTTTGATTCTTTTATTCAAATTATATTTATGATATTTAAATTTTAATTTTTATGATTTTATTATAAATTAATTGTATGAAAAATATGTAATTCTATATCTTAGTTTAATTTATATTTATTAATTTTAAGAAAATAAAATACCAAAAAGACAAATTACAACAATATGCAATTTTATAAGTTCTTTTGGTTTGCAAATCAATGTTTCAACGAAATTATCTCTAACACCATTACCAAAATACATTACTTAAGAGATGTTTTCTATTCTTGATGCTTTTATTTTTAGCAATTATTTCAGGGTCTATATTTATATCTCTTATATATAGAATCTTGAATATGAATAAAATTAATTTGCAACATTTCTATTTTAATATGTTCCACTTAATTTACATTATTTGTATTTTTAGATAATTTAACACTTATATTTTAACTCTTTTAATTTCATCTATACAATTCATTATCTATCTTCATTTATTACCACTATTCATTTTTTGCTTCAAAAACAATTTTCTCGATGGAGATAGTATAAACTTAATTATAGTCCCTATATCATAAAATTGAAAACTTATCACAAAATGAAGCATTAAATTACATTATATTGTTTTTATCTTCTACTATTGTGATTTAGTCTATTATAATCAAATATAAAAATATATAATATTAAGTATATTATAATCTGGAGTCGGGGGACTCCTTTCTTTGCCCGTGCTCTCCTTACGGGTATGAGTGGCCGCCGTTCTTCCCTCCTCAGACCCTGCCCATAGTGTTCTATGAACGGAAAATACCGGGTAGGATGAATTGATGATGAAGTATATTATAATCCATGCAACAATGGTACAAAAGAAAGGTCTTAATCAAATAACAATGGTACAACCGTACAAGCTTAATAATCATCAGCACAAAGCAAATGGAATTGTCATGTACAAAGAGAACAAGGGGTCGAAACACAAAACTCGAAACCCGAAACATAACATGGTTAATCATAGTCGGAATGCTCGGCCTACATAGCACCGTAACAGATGATCAAGCAACCTAGCCATCGGAGACGACATAAACCTACAATCTCGAGGAGCGCAGACGAAGGCTTAAACCTTCACACATATAAAAGAATGAGATTAGTATCATCTTTCAAGTTAAGTTGGCAAGTCAGAATATAAATATGCCTCAAAAAATTTGAGTTCATCAGGAAGCAAGTCCTTCACACATCTAATTGAATCATCATTCTTGCCCACGTCACAAGTAGATCTTACACTAAACATAACATTTTCAATTGGAATGTCATTATCTGGTACTAAATGGTAGTAATTGAAACGATTTATAGTGTAAAATTTCATCAAAACCTTCATGTCATTACCCTAACAAAAATTACACCAACTTTTTCATTCCCATTGCCGCAGTTTATTACCATCTACCAAACAGGCTGTAAATGACTCTTGCCAATTGGGGCTCTAATATCACTTATTACAATCAATATTAGCATAAGATGGTTTAAAGCTAACATGGCAAGTCAGGAATGGAATATGCCTCAAATTTGTTGTGTTCATTAGGAAGTAATTCCTTCACACATCTAATTGAATCATCATTATTGCCAATGTCTTCACCAAAGTGTAATGGAACGGATTTGAAGCGGGCTCTCTCACCTACTAGGCTAGCCTTTTGGGTGAGTTCTCTCGTCTATTCTATAACATCTCTGCTAAGCAGTCTTCCAATATTGGCAGTGCAACAACATTTCATTACCCTAAACGACTCACCCATTGGGGATTCAGAGGATTGAAAGTACAAAACTTTAAGACCGTTACGTGCTAGTTAGTAATAGCAAAAAGGTTGTTTCCGATTGACACATAAAAGAACTTCACATAAGGGCACTCATCTCACTCATTGCAATCCAATAACAGCACAAGATTGTTCAAATCTAAATTGGCAAGTCAGGAATGGAAAATGCCTCAAATTTTTTGTGTTCATCAGGAAGCAAGTCCTTCACACATCTAATTGAATCATCATTCTTGCCAATGTCTCACCAAACTAGAACATCTTCATACCAACTCAAACAGACAAAAAACAGCACACACATGACAACCAACACCTCAAAGTTCTTA
Organism: Amaranthus palmeri; assembly: GCA_019776075.1. Lineage (NCBI taxonomy): Eukaryota > Viridiplantae > Streptophyta > Magnoliopsida > Caryophyllales > Amaranthaceae > Amaranthus > Amaranthus palmeri. Next base: position 835,716 of record JAAKBH010000271.1, on the reverse strand, counting down.
TCATTTTATTTTTAAAGATACATAAAAAGATATAATTATAAAAGAACACTGTTATTTGGACTCGGATATTGAAGTCAGATACTGATATGTATCAATGTCCGAGTATCAAGGAACAGACACAGGTATATGATGCAAAATGAAGAGTCTAAGTAAGAAGTACCCAGATCAAAAAGATTAGAGCATTCAGAATGAGTAGGAGGTTTGTAATCCAATCATGAATTATCGGATTAATACAAATACATCCTCATTATGCTCAAACAAAATCAATTAAAATGAATCAAATTAATGTTTTACAATCCAAAAGAGGTTAGAAATGGAAGAATAATTTAAATCATAACAATTTATGAAGCATTCAGAATGAGTAGGAGGTTTAGTATTCCATTCATGAACTTTTCGGTTCAATACAAAATCATCCTCATTATGCTCAAACAAAACAGAGTAAAACCAGCAATATTACAAGAAAACAAAATTGAAAATGACTTTTCCAAGGATGTTATGACAATCATATATGAATGTGAATGGAAAAATTCAGAGATCATCAGAAAATTGGATTCTTAACATCAGAAAGAACACTAATTAGTGTCTCAGACGACCGTCGTGAGAATAATTAATCCAAGATCATCACTTGAGCTCATGAAATTTCCATAGAACAAAAATTGATCAATAAATAGCACAAGCAAGAAAATAATTAGTGATTTGAAGAATCTGGCATGTCAGAATATCAATAAGCATAAAGTTTAGAAGTTCACAAGGAGATATATCCTTCATACTGATAAAAGTATCATCATTCTTGCCAGATCGATGTATCCTTCGAAATTTCGATAAAAAAATAAATGTTTCCCCGTCAAAAAGAGAAGCCATTTACATCCCCTCATTTGGATCTTAAACCACCCATTTACTGGAATAAGCCAGAAACATATGTTAGCAAGCTATTTCAGCAAATTAAGGAAGAGCTTAAAGACCCAAATTGTGAAATTAGGGTAAAATGACAACAAGTTTTAAGGGGCGAAAAATTAGGGTTCATCTCTTTAAGAAAACCCTAAAGAGAAAAACCCAGAAAAGATTCAATTTCGCGCAGCTATGACTCGACACGCTTCCATTTCTGATACTTGGAAGGCGATCTTAAGGGTTGCGCTTTCATATCAACCATGAATTAAAACAAAAATATCAAATTTTGCAAGAAATTAAGGCTATTATATTTCAAAAAATTGCAAGTAGTTAAATGTAATGAAATTCTGGGTGGATTTAAAGGGAGGAGGAGAAGAAAAGCAAGATTTGAAATGAATCTCCGAAAGACGATTGATTGGAGAAAAGAATGGGGGTGTGAAGAAATGAAATCTCATCCTAGGGTTTTGTACAGAAATTCTAGGGTTTTGGAATACTAATTGGGCTTAAGACGCTAGAGATTAAAGAGAGTATGTTTATGATAGTTTGGGCTATGGTTTTATGATAGAGGTAAGCCCAAATAAACACGTTTATGTATCACCGATTTTTGTGAGAGACCGTCTTTTAAATATATGAACTCAAAACATAAAGTTTATGTTTTTCACAAATTCTTGTGAGAGACGATCTCTTTGAGAGACCGTCTTTTATTGGGTTGGCCCATAAAAGAAAAAGTGAAGTAAGAGTAGAAGTAAGCTTTGATGAACTAGGCTTGAGAGACGTCTCTTAGATAGACGGTCTCTCAGGAGACTAGCTGTATATTTTTTTCTCTTTAGTTTGTATTAATTGGGCTATTTAGCTCAAATATAATGCATATTTTTGGAGAGACTGACTCTCACACTAATTTGTGTTTATACACCTACTTTTGTTAGAGTCTTGTGACTTGCGAGAGACTGCCCTAGCCCTTATCGTGATTCGTGAGATTTTTTTTTTTTTTTTTTTTTTTTTTTTTTGAATAATTACCTGATTCATTAATAAAGAGTCATACGACATCTACATCAGAGATAAAAATTAGCAAGTACATAGCAACTAAAATCAAATATAATTCAAAAATAACAAAACTATGATCGTTGTGTATGAGATCTGACAATTTAAATTCAAAATTGATACTTTTAAGGTTAAAATCGATTTCTTTTAGTTATAATTTATCACTTTAAGATTATAAACTTGTAAATAGAATTCAATCACTTTAATGTCAAAATCAAGCACTTTTAGGGCAAATTGATTTTTTTTTTATTTTAGTTAATTCATTTAAAGTTTAGTTTAAGTTAAAATTAATCACTTTAATATCAGAATTGATACCTTTAAGGTTAAAATTAAATTTTTTATCTTTGAGCTAGCACATTAATATCCGCCCTCATAATAAGGCAATCTCTTATAAATTTTTTCTATGTTTTGTTTTACTTCTAATCCACAATGTTTATTTGAGTATGTGATGTACATAATTCATCATCTCCAATTCTTTAACCTCATCAAAATGAAAGCATACTACTTCATAATACCGTTATACCGCTACAAAGTTACCATTGTTGTCAATATCAATAATTAATTTCTTACAAATAAAAAAAAGAAAATTTTAAATGAGAGGGTTTCGCATTGAATATTTTTTATTGTACTGATTCAATATATATTTATAGTCATAAAATGATCAATCATAAACTCAGAACCTTAAAGTGATCGATACACGTGGCAAATCATAGCAATTCCTCAACCCTCATTCTAAAGTCGCCACTTGTCAAAGTGATTGTTGAATTTGATTCCAACTATCAAACAAACCATCACTAATTCACAATCTTAAAATAAACAATCTGATTGTATGTGTCTCTCTCATATCGCTCTCCTAATGAGACAATCTCATACCTAAAAGACTCTTATAATAAAAAATTTACTAAAATACTCCCTCCGAACCAATTTAGTTGTCTCATTTTCTTATTTGGCAAATTCATATCAATTGTCTCATTTTCTTTTTTGTCAATTACCTAATAAAGACCAAAATACCCCCACTTAAACTACTTATAATACTCCAACTACCACCTTTACAATTAATTTAATCAATTAAAATACTCCAACTACCACCTTTTTAATAAACCTCATACCACCCTTAATAATCGTATCCAAACAAATGTGACAGCTAAATTGATTATGAGAGAGTAATTTTCAATATTCATACATGCATGTTCCAACAAGTTTTGGGTCAATTTCACATCACCTTCATGTATAAAAGAATGATGATGCCCGCCCCGGTATATTAGATGCCCTAAGGAAAAGGGTAGGTACCCAAAATTAATGATGGATAACATTATATATTAAGGAAAGCAAAGAGAAATTGCCCTTTTAAAGAGAAGGAAAACAACAAATATATTGACTCATTCGTCACCAAGTCAATTGACTATGATTGAGTTCTATAATTTCTAATTTCAATCATATTATTCTATTCATACCTTTTTCCTATCTTTGTCAGCGCGTGACATGTTATGTGGAAAAATTTTACTATCAGTAGCAAGTATTATAGAACGGAGAAAATATATTATAATCATGAAGTTTTTAGATAATGTAGCAAATTTAATAAGATATTCCATAATTTTTAGTGGTGTTAACTTGAATCATTACATAAATAAAAAGAACATACCTAGATTAGTTAAAAGAATTGGTTAAGCTTACAAAATTTGTCCCAGTTTCAAAAGATTATGATCAACTATATGAATTAATATATCATGTCATTCATATTCTTATCCTTCGAGTCTTTTAAATATCTCAAGCTTCAACTTTTTATCTTTTTAACGATTTGCTAATACACTGTGTGATTGTGCTATATACCCTGTATGATTGTGCTATATACCTGTTAATGTCTAATTTTTTTTCAAAATTAATAAACTCAAATAAAGACTAAAATTTGTATAATTTAATATATAAAGCAAATACATTTTAGTTTTACTTTTACATAAAAAAATTACCTTTGAACAAAAAAAAAGTTTATTTAAAGTAAACTCAATTTAAATAATAGTAAGACCAACCAAGCAACTTCCACTAAATTTACTAATTAATTAATCAGTTAGTCTTCTGAGAGACCGTCTTTTTGAGAGACGTCTCTCATGCCCAGTCCATCAAATCTTACTTCCAACTGTTACTTCACATTTTTTTTATGGGTCAACCCAATAAGAGATGGTCTATCAAAAAGACCGTTTCTCACAAGAATTTGTGTTAATCTTTTACCTTTTATAGCTGTAAAATGTTTTTTTTTTTAATTTAATTTTTGTTTTAACTTTTTAGTATAGATGGGGGCAAACGTCCTGTTGGAGAGACTATGAACGTGCTAGCCTGCTCGGTACATGAGCCAAATAAATATAAATACTTTTGGCCCTTAATTTAAGGGGCTTTGATTAATTATGAGTATTTTAAATAAAAGAAAAATATTATATTAAATTATTATAATATTATAATTTTTTGTTTGTTATTTTCATTATTTATTTTAAACTGTAGCAGTGAGTTTATTTAAAATATCACAAAATTTAAAAATAACGACACGTTCAAAGCAATTTTATTAAAAATGGAGCTATAAATATGTGAATATTGGTTATAAGTATAATATAACCCACCCTAAAAATCACTAAAAATGCATATATATATATATATATATATATATATATATATATATATATATATATATATATATATATATATATATATATATATATATATATATATATATATATATATATATATATATATGAGGTAATTAATCAACAAATGATCTAATACTTTTTATTTTTACGTCACATACTAAATCAATCTGTTTATTAGTCTTACTTTCTAACAGAAGAAATTATTCAAATATTCTATATTCAAAATGATGTTCAACCCTTTCATTTAATAATAGTTTTTCAACGTTAAAATAAAAAGTAATATCTATTTAAAATTTCGACTTCGTATGTAAACTCTAACATAATCTTATATTCCTACTTCCTTCGTTCATACTACTCGTCATATTTGTATAGTAGTACTATTTATCTTCAGTCTTATTTGGTAAATCCGACTCAAACCTAATAAATAATATATTCATATGGGATCTTGTTTTTGTTCGACTTGAAATGTATTTTTTTGATATGTAAATTTTATAATTTTTCGTTTTGTGAAAAAAAATATTTAATATTAAATAGACATTAAATTATATACAAAAAAATATAGCAAATATTAGAGAACGAACAAAGTATTATATTCAAGAATCAAGATGGTTTTGCTTCCCAATAGATAAGGCTAATTAATCTTGACTCAATGTCTCACCGTATAAAAAAGTCTTCCGAGTACGGACACACCACACACGTAAAAGCAATATTCTTCTTCATTACTTGATTACTTCCTAGTATTTCTTTAAAATATGCTCTATTCGTTCTGTTTTTGTTTGTTCACTTTAAATTTTTCTATTTTGTATGAGTAAAATTTAAATTTGATTTTTGAAGTATATATTCAAGACAAAATATATTTATGTAGGATCTTGTTAGAATGTCTTTATGCAGATTGCAGAATATTTTAATATATAATTTTTAAAATTTTTATTATGTGTACTATGAGATATCGAGGCACAAAAATCGCGTTGAAATACGTGAAAAATAAGTAAAGTGGACAAACATAAATGAACGGAGGGAGTATATTGTTTTTTAAAGTTGTTTTATTTGTCATTTTGAGTTGTTTTATTTGTTTTTTTTATAAAGAAAATTTTGATTTATATCATAAATTTTGGATAAAATTTAACCTTGTTCATCCCAATTTTAATATTTATTCTTATGATCCCAACATATATTTTACTAACTTCATTTTAACATTTATATATTACTTACGGTCTCACATGTTATATCCAATAATTTATGTTTCATTAATTCTACCGTATATTGTATAAAGATTTAAAAATTGTGAAATTACTTAAATTGTGTTTACGATATTAATGAAAAATTAAAATGTATGAATGAAAATAAAAAATAGCTAAAAAAATAAATTTAAATGAAAAATATGACAATCTCTTAGAGACAGAGAGACGGAGCGAGTACCATTTAATATTTATGAATTTCCACAAAACGTGTATGAATGCTACATTACATTGTGTTTTTTTATCATGATTCTTCCTTGAAAATTCCACACCATTTCTTAAGTCTTTGCAATTGTTTTTTCTATTTATTTATAGCCATCAATCAATTTGGACAAAATAGTATTTTTATAAAATCTTAAAAAATAAAAGTAAGAAAGAAAAAAATGGCTAATAATAAAGAAAATGAAGATAATGAAATAATAGAAATTCCAGGGTTTAGATTTTATCCAACAGAAGAAGAATTAATCTCGTTTTATCTTCAACAAAAGCTTCATGGAGGAAGACCCGATATTGATCGGGTTATACCCGTGGTTTATATCTATGATTATAATCCATGGGATCTACCAAGTATGTTACATTTTCCTCATCTTAATTAAAATATACATTTTTTTAATTTTATGGTTTAAATTATTATACATTTTTAAAGTTTAATTGGTATATTAATATCTAATGACTAATATATCTATGCAAGTATAACATATTGAGAGGTGGCCTATAATTAATTATCAGTGATTATAATTAACTATCGGTCTTATTATATGAAGTATCATAAATATAAATATAAATAAATAAATTCTACTAAAGCAGAAGAATGTGACAAATGTTATAATTTTAAGAGTTATTTTCCCACTTAATTCTACTTAAGTTATTTCAGGTAGTTTTTTGATTTTATATTCCATTGTTTTGCTTAATTAATTTAACCCATATTTGATTTTGCCCCATAAGTTTTTCCATTGATATTTCTTTTCACCTCTACGTATAATAGTCTTTAATAATCAATTTCTTTCTCATATGTTTTTCCAAAATTTTTTATGATTTCGTGGTTAGCACGGGTATGTACCTAGTATATTACTCCTTCCGATTCGACCTAAATGTCCCATTTAGTTTTTCACACTTGCCGAGGTAACATTTTAACCATTAATATCTCAAATTATTCTTAATTAAAGATTATAAAAATTTGATATTAATAATTCTTGTATTGAGACGAATTAAAACAAGATTCCATACGACTATGTTTTAACGTATATATTAAAAGTAAAATATAAATTAAGAGTGATGAGTGAATAGTGTCAAAAAAAATATGGGACATTTAGGCTGAATAGAAGGTAGTATATTATTATGAATAAAGTTCTATTTTACTTTAGTGCATATAATGTATTTGAAACTCACAATCCCACATATTTTTTGATACTATTTATCGTCATTGTTATCTATTTTATTCTTAATTAACATATACTCCATAAAACATGAGAAGTTAAATGAGATTTATTCATTTGGTTTATATTAATGTAAATTTTATTAATATAAATTTTTTATGATTTTTTATAATTTTATTTGATTTATAACTTCTTATTTTATTTATGGTATGTTAATGAGATTTTCTTATAATTTTATTATGTGCAATTTGAGCTATTTAGGATTGATTTAATGATGCAGTGATTAGTGCGAGAAATAAAATGAGACTATTACGAGGAATATTAGTAGATCAAGAAAAAGTATTCACTCCCATTCTAATCAAATGACTTAATTGATTTGGCACACTTGTCAATGCGTTATTTGATTCCTATATATCGCTAGATGTGCTTGCTAAAATTATAAAAAAATTAATATTAATAAAATTTACATTAAAACAAATTAAATAAGGACCAACTAATCATATTTAACTTACAAATTAAAAATAAAATATAATCTGAGAGTAATTAATGAATAATACTAGAAAACAATATAATCAAAATATAGGGAAATACAATATAATTCACCGTACAATCCAAAATTGATGCTGATTGCATGAACCCTAATTTCCTTAATTTTTTTGGTTAATTATACGAAATTACAACTATTATTTTAAGCTTTAAGTTGAGTTGAAAGTCTTGAAACCTTAATATTAAGGCCGTACTTGTTACACAAACAAATATTCAAAAGAATTATTCTTATGTGAAAGAGTGTGAAAGCGTATAAATTTATCATGTAATTAATTAAATTTGGTTAACCATAATTTCATACATTCTCTTTTGCTTAATAATATTATTGCTCATGGGCGCTAAACCTATGTAACATATTGTAGTCATTGAGTTTAATTTACATCACTTAAATTTAAAATAAAATTAAATAATACTCCCTCCGTTTCCAAATGTTCTTCCCATACTTTTTGCACAGTTTTCAAAGTAAATTTTGAGTCTAAATATCTCTAAATACACATTATAAAAAATTACAAAAATATATAATGAACAAGTATACATTAAGACGAATCTAACGAGATCTCACATGGATATATTTTGTCTTCTACATATGTCTTAAACATCTTAATCAAATTTCTCTTTCCAAAACTGAATATTCTAAATGGGAAGAACATTAGGAAACAGAGGGAGTACATCTGTACATGTAAATATGAAGTATTTAAACAAATTAATTACTATATTGTCTTCCATATGACTGAACCGAGTTTGAAAGTTGAAACTCATAAAATGTGTTTCAATTATTTCAAGAACCCTGATTTTACATGCATGTTTCATTCTAAAAAAATAGTAATCCATAATTATATTGTCACTTTCTCTTTTGAGAGATCGTCTATATTTAAATTCAGCAAAAATCTATATTTAAAATTGTAATAATATATATATATATATATATATATATATATATATATATATATATATATATATATATATATATATATATATATATATATATATATATATATATATATATATATATATATATATATATATATATATATATATATTTAGAATTGGACTGCGCTTTTAAGAATTGTTTTTACAAAAGACGGTCTAAAGTAAGAATTTGTGTTATATTATTACAGAATTATCAGGAGTTGGATGCAAGAGTGACCCACAACTACAAGAATGGTTTTTCTTCATACCAAAACACAAGAAAGAAGCAGCAGGCGGACGTCCGAACCGACTAACGGGAAACGGGTACTGGAAAGCAACCGGGTCACCCGGATACGTTTATTCTTCAAGTGATAATAAAATAATAGGATTAAAGAGAACTATGGTTTACTACAATGGACGCGCACGTAGTAGATCAGGATCTAAAACTGAATGGAAGATGAATGAATATATTGCTACTTCTTCAACTAATCCTCCTTCTTCTGTAAGTATTATTACGCGCTATTATTACAATCTTTTAGAATTAAGATTCTGACATTATTATTATTAATTGTCGTTCTCTATTATAAAGTTTTACATATAGCCAATGGCAAATCGAGGAGAAAATGTTACATGATCGATTTCAATCTTTATTATAAATTGTCTGTTATTTTATAAGCAGTGTTCTACATTATATATACTTACAACATCACTAAATTGAGCAAGGCCGACCCTTAGTATTCAGGGGCCCGTTGCTACAAGTCCTAATTATCCGTGAAAAGTCCTAGGTAATAATTATCATTATAGTCAAATTGTGTATTTTTTCGTGGACCCTAGGCATAGACCCTTCTTGCGTGGGGCCAACCCTGAAATTGAGCTATTATATCCATTTTAATTCTGAACCCTAGCTAGCCTCCTAGACAAGATCAGGAATGATCCTTTTTTAAAGCTGGCACAAAAACAAGAAATGTAGACTTAGAAAGTCAAATGGTCAATTATAGTCAAATGAATTAAAGATATAGTAAGAGTAAAATTATATACTACCTCTGTTAATTGTTTTCTGCAACTTTTGCCATTTTTGTCCGCTCAAGGTTATTTGCAACTTTCCTTTTTTAGTAAAAAATAACCAATCTAATTACCTATCCCATCATTTTCTCTCTCCTTTAATCACCTATCCCATCATTTTCTCTCTCCTTCTTTTTCCTAAATTACCTATCCCTACTTCCTCTCTCTTTCTTTCTCTTACTTACCTATTCCTACTTCCATTATTTCTCTCTCCTATTTTACCTTTAATTACATTACCCCACTTTCTCTAATTTTGATTTAAGAAAAATTGCATTGGCAACCGCAATTTGTACTGCGGTTGCACAAAACAATTAACGGAGGTAGTATCTTATTTGGAAATGGAAAAGTTTTTTGAGATTTGAATAATTATTGCAAAATTAAAATCATAACTCGTACAAAAATTTGAACTTGAGACTTCAAATTTAACTTATGTTAATGTTGTGATATTTAATTATTAATATTAGAAAAATCATCTGAAATAATATACTCCCTCTGTTCTTTTTTGTTCTTCCCATTTACTTTTTGCACAGTTTTCGAAGCAACTTTCGAGCCTAAATATCTCTAAATACGCATTATAAAAAATTATAAAAAATATATGATAAAAATGTACACATTAAGATGAATCTAAGGAGATCTCATATGGATATATTTTATCATCTATAAATGTCTTAAAAATCTTAATCAAAAAACTCTCTCCAAAAATGGAATATTCTAAATGGGAAGAACAAAAAAGAACGGAGGGAGTAATTATTTGTTTGTTTTCTTAAAATATTCTTAATATGTTAAAAATTAAGTTATAGAAAATTATATGACAAAAAATTAGTAGCTGATAAACTAAAGTGAATCTTATTTGAGGATAAATCCTTTTAAGTTGAAATTATTCATGATTAATCACAAATTAATATTATTTTTTAAAGTAATTTAACTTGACGACTAAAGTGAATTTGTCCTGACAACCCAACATTTTTTGTACGCCACTTTTTCTAATGTTTGATTTGAATTGAATTTCAACCTGACTCAAAAGTTAGACACCAATAAACCTTCGAATTTGGCTCAAGAAATGTTTGTCATTTCTGAAAGGCGTCTTTCAGAAAGACGGTCTCTCAGGAGACTAGCTGGATTGGATATTGGGATTAACGCGTGGATAAAATAAAAATGTAAGTTAAATGTGTGAATGTAAATTAAAAATATGTGTTTCATCACAAAAATAAAAAGACTAAATTCAGTGGGAGAGACTAAAAATGAAAATAAGTAAATTTTCCTTAACTCATTATATTATTAGACGTTATTTTATGTAAATGCATGCAAGTATTAATCGAGTGCATAAGCTGATTATCAGGTTGATTTTGGATCAGCTTTTTTTGGATTAGTTTAAAATCAAATCTTGTGTGGTCATTGTAATTTTACGTAATGGTACAATCACAAATTCTTGTATGTGATGGTCTCACCGTGAAACATGTCTCATACTAGAGTTAAATAGCCCAATATTAAAAACTTTTAGCTTATGAGCATCTTATTTTGAGTTCGATTCATCATGAGACAGTGTCATATAAGACGGATCGATGTATTGCAAATATGTGACCTAGCTAAAAATATTGAGTAATAATTAAAGATAGATTAACTAATTGTTGTTTTTTTTTATCTTCTTTTTTTTTTAAATTTTTTTATCTTCTTAATATAAAATCAATAAATAATTACACTCTAAAACCTTGGGATTTTTTTTATGAAATTTATTTTTTAACAACTTCATTTTAAATTTTGCAGCAAAAAGGAGAATTTACAGTATGTAGAGTTTACAAGAAATCAAAATGTTTAAGAGCATTTGATAGAAGACCAGCTGCACCACCACTCATCATCGGACGGCCTGTATTAAATCATCAACTTGATCATCATGATCATCATGATCATCAGCCATCCTCATCAACTGATCATCATCTCACATCAAGGGTTGAGATCTTAAGGTTCATCTCAAGTGAAAGTTCTTCCTCATCTGGGGATCTATATAATAATAATAATAATAATAATAATAATAATAATAATAATAATAATAATAATAATAATATATTATACCAGGGATATAATTATATTAATAATAATTATGAGCAAGAAAATGATAATATTATGAACATGGAAATTGATGAGCAGCAAAGTGTAACTGATTGGGATGACTGTGACTGGGATTGGACGATGATGAACTGGAATTTTTGATGATTTTGACTAAATTTTCTAACCTTAATTTAACGATAAGATCGAAAGACTGTTCGTTTAAAGTTGTATTAAACAACGATGTGAAGGAAAGTATGCCAAAATGTTAGATATCTCCTACAATGGTCGTAGTTTTTATTAATTTGAATTAGATTTAGATCATTGTTTTGTTTTGAGGATAAATTTAGATCATTGTTATTTGATCGAAATGTAATATTAATTAATTATGATGTAAATATCGTATGACTTTTTTTAATTAATGAATTAATTTTAGTATTAAAAAATACTATTACTTTAACTTGCATTAGTTGAATAATATAAGATTGATTTATGTAATTAAAACCCAATAGATGTACCAAATTACTCCCCAACCTATGTCAATCAAAATTTTGTTTATGTCCGTGAATAAAAATTATAAATAAACTTACAACGTATTAAGTGATAAATTATCGACACACCAGCGACCAATTAACCCATAAGTGTTATGAAACAACGATCAATAAATGTACGAGCGTTCTCGTCAAGTAAAGATCTGAGGAAGGGTATGGCGGCCAATTAGTTCAATAATAATAATAGTTGATTTTATTATAGAAAATAGACTTAAGGGCATTTTAGTAATTTAAATAAAAAATGACGACACCATGAAAAGGGTGACGACACAATGAAAAGAATGACGATTTTTAAGGATTGAGTTTTCTAAATGTGGTTTAGTGATAGGGAGAAAAGGGCAATAGTCAAAAGTTTAGAAATCTAAGGAAAAACTAGTGTGAAACTGAAGACAGAAAAAATTCCGCAACACTACTCGCGAAGACACGAAAGCTCCAAGAATGTAGTCAACAACCGATCGATTAAATGAGTGTCTATACAAGAATTACTCTGTTATCTTATGTCACATATCATCACCAAATCAACACAAAATATACTTCACATTTGCAGGGCATGAAAGTGTATATTCCTCAGTTTTAGACACCATTTACTGATAATATTACATCATTTCCTATAAGAAGCTATAGATAGAGTCCGAACGCGTCCTGATGCAATCAATTTTTGAGCTACCTCAACCCTTTTTACCATTCATCATCAAGCGTAGCACGGTGAAAGCACAAGACCGTACAAGCGAATAAGAAGAATGAAAATAGTTCAATGACTAGAGCTCCTGTCTCGATAAGATTAGCGTGTCGTAGAATTATAGGAATTGCAATGCTTCCTACTGAAGATGCTCCTGTCAAGAATTTAGCCGCGTCTATCCAACTGCATACATAACACATGATAAAATGAACGTCTAGAGCAGAGTGATATAATTGCAATCGAGTATTTGAAACATTAGAAATACCCCATGTATATAATTTTATGAAGTACCATATGCCAAATCCTATAATTTCCTAGTCATCTGTGACACATATTCGACATCAGACGTTAGATCATTGTTATCAGTTGAGTTCTTAAAGTAGAAACATCATAGAAATACGATGGTCCGAAATATATTCTTATAACGGAGCATGTGGATGTGGTACTGAGGTCGGATACTAGTACGTATCCAAGTGTCGGATACGTTTAAATTTTCATTTTTAGGCCTAAAATCAAGTGTCTAAGTGTCATAGCAATGTCCGAGCATCAAGGATCGGACACGGTTACGTGGAGCAAAATTAAGAGTCCGAGTAACATAGCTTACATGTTACTAAGGTTTTAAGGTAAACTTTCAAAGAATAAACCCTACAAATCAAGATATATGCTCTTAAGCAGGAGCTTAACTACAGAGATAATCTTGGGATTTTGATGCAGTCAGATTAACAGTCACAAACCAGTGGCATTGTAACAATCGATGCCTAAGCAGGCATATATTACTATATTAGGCAAAATTATGGCAAAATGACAGTATATATATTGATTGTTTATTTAAAATGGATTAGTAATCTTACCCTCCACCATCTCGGCTTACTAAAAATTGTGTGGATCCACCTCCAAAGAACAAGCAGGGCATGGGGACAACCACATACATGAGAGCTACAAGAAACATAGCAACCACAATCATCAGAATACAACTTACAGTTATCAGATGTCTTTTTCGACATATAGATGCTAGAAACTAGAATATACCTGACAATAGCGGCCACCAGTTACTATAAATTGCACAGGCCTGCAACAAACAAAACAGAGATCAAAAATTACGATAACAGGGTATAAGCAAATAATTCATCAATCATCAATAATTTCTGGGAATATCGAGGAAAATACCATCAATGGACTTCGACATCAGAATCTACTGGGAAAATTAAGTAGCCTTATCAAAGAGAAGATACGTCTCTCATGACTACCTTTATTGGAATAGTATCTAATCAGGAAGTTCTCAACTTTGAATTATAATAGAACAAAACAAAGAATCGACAAACTCATAAAGCTTCTCTTCAACAAGGAAAGACTTCTAAAAATTTTGGGTGCAGGTTAAATTTCAATTTCATAACAGGTAATCTTGCAACGGGGTACGACCATTTTGGGAACATTGCTAAAATCATATCCTTTCAACATGAACTATAGACTACAGTACACGAGCACAAGTTTAGACTTTAGACTAAAACGAAAGATTCAATCAAGGGTACATCACAACACTAACCAAGAAACGAATAAACTCTCCCAAGTAACATAGCACTAACTAGAAAGTGTTAAATTCACCTTGACGATAACTTCTAAGAAAGTATGTTCTATATGAATCTATTAGCTCCAATTTTGAACAAGAACCATACCTCCTCTTCTTCACCACTAAATCTGAGAAAAAAGGTACGAATGTAGGTTTCTGACTTATGTGAGCATAAGGATGAAATCGGAAAACTCAATACGCTTTTCTTCATCAAGAAAAATCACTTCAAAAATTTGAGGTTAGGGATCCGTTGAAGCGGGTGCAAACCTTTTGTGAATCGGGTCATATTTCAAATCCTCTGGGCATGCTTATCAAAACTCTTAAGACCCCAAATAACAAATATCGAATTTCACAATTAAAAAAAAGCTAATTAAGTCCTCAAGCCTAAAATGTACATGAAAACCCAAACCTCAGCCACTGCTAATCAAAAAGTAATTCTGCTTAAGAGAAACCTAAGTTGTCAAGCAAGATTGGTCAAGTAAATCAAAAAATGCATATGTTCAAAAATCTAAAGAGCAACAAATTCAAACATGAAAACTTGCCAGTATCTGCAGCATGATGCTGACGGACGATGTAAATGCAAGAACACAAAGCCTGTAAATCATTCAAATCAAGTTAAATACTCCATAACAATGAAAAAAAAAAGATAATTTAAGCATAAAACAAGTTCCATACAGACTAAAGTATAGTGGTACTTACACTGAAAGTGAATCCAATCATCAATTGACATCAAGCCCCAAATGCATCAAACAAATAACAATCAGCCAAAGAATAATTTTAATAAATAATTACTTACTAAACCCAAAAGTAGATGCTTAATTATTTGTTTTATAGGATTATTACCAGGCAACAATCAAAAGGTAAAAAATTTCCAATTTCACTATTTAGGTTTTTCTCAATTGCAAAAAAATCTAAAATTGATGAAGAATTAGAAACCCTAACTTCCTAAACCACTAAATTAAGAACAATTCCAAATTTTTAACATCTGAGGTTTACATATATAGTTGGAATTAATTATAATTCTTTAAAAATCAAGGAATTGTAGTGATAAGATATATCAGGATCAATTCAAAACAAGAATCAATATGAGATCAAAAAGAAAATAAAATTGAAAAAGAGAGGAATTGAACCTTCTACTGTCATAGCCATGATTGCGGAAGATGAAATTCCGAGGACGAATCTGAACGAGAGATTGAGAGTTCGTGATCAACAAGCTGCAATTGGAATCGTGGGAAGGAGAAAGCAAATGTTGTAGAGTTGTAGTCTTGTAGACTATTAGGGGATTTTTTTTTTCCTTTTTTTCCTCTTTCTTTTTTATTTAAGTTAAATACAGAACTATAAGAACAATTAAATGAGAATCGAACTCATAATTTCTTCACCAATCTACTCCTACAAACTAACATTAATTCTCTAATGGAAAAATATTTTTCTAACCGATATTTCCGTCTATTCATATTAAATATCTCATTTGAATTTTCATTAACTTTAAGAAAACAAAAATAAAGATCGTATGAGAGTATGGACAATTAATTAGGAAATTTGATAATATAATGATATTTGTGTAAATAAGTTTGCTAAAGGATGTCCATGGGTGTTTATTAATAAGGATAACTTCTTTTTTTTAACTTTTGAAATAATAATAAGGATAACTTATTTTAATATAGAATAGATTAGAATAAAGTTTACATTTTAAATTTTGTAAAAAATATATAGAAGACTAGAATATATTATAAATTATTAATTTATATAATAGACTAGAATATATTTTAATTCTTGAAAAAATTATGCGTTAAAATGTATATATTATTTCAATTTATTTTTTATTTTCTAATTTACTTTGTCAAATAAGTATATTACTACCTCCTATTCAGCCCAAATGTCTCATTTTTTTCGGCACTATTCACTCATTACTCTTAATTTGTATTTTACTCTTAATCTATAAGTTAAACTATAGTCATGTGTGATTATGTTTGATTCGTCTCAATACAAGGATTATTAATATCGAATTTTTATAATTTTTAATTAAGAATAATTTGAGATTTTAAGAGTTAAAATGTTGTCTCGGCAAATGTGAAAAACTAAATGAGACATTTAAGCTAAATAGGAGAAAGTATTATTCTTAACAATGGTGGGGTTATAGACTTATAGTAGTTTGTCCAACATATAGGAGTTGAATTGAGTACTCGTAATAATTTTTGTGTGGTATTATTTTGTACGAATACAAATTTCTTTTTGTGGGGCCTTTCACTTTTATTTTTTGATTTTTTCCACTCAAAAATTTTAACACGTTTAAAAGGTTTGATGGGACTCTAACACTCTCATGCTCCTTTTTAAGTATGTCACTAAATTTAAGTCAACACTAGAATTTCAAAAAAAAAAAAAAAAAAAAAAAAACTCACAATATTCATTATATAATAGCCACAAATAATCAAATTACACAATAATGATCTTAATTCTTACAACACCATAAAGATGATACAAGTCTCAAACACATACTAGTATACATATATAGAACAAACATATTTATTTTAGAACAAAACTCATAATTAAGTCAAATTAAACCTTTAAAAATAAAACATAATCTTAATTATTATACATAAACCATGTATAAATATGATTTTTAATCATAATTAATTTTGACAAACTCGATTTGTCTTTTCTCAGAAGCCATATATTTAAAGTAAACTTGACCGTAATCCTTGAGTCTTTTGAATAATTGGGGCCTATCTTGAGTGATTAGTTCCTTAAATGGTCCAATCTCTTTCTCTTTGTTAGGAAGAGGGAGCATTGCCAAAGAGATCCTATCCCATTGTGGGTTTATCACCACTTTGTGTATAGGACTCTTAAATATCCCATTGCTTGCTATCTGCAACACAAACAGAGGTGTTCAAAACAGATTTGATTAACACTTATCCGATATTGCATAAATGAACTCGACATTGTGTAACCGAAACTAATATTGATTCGACAAAAAAATTGAATTTGCAATGGTGTAAAAATAAATGTGAACATAAGACTCGATTGAAAGCTATTTTTTACTTAACAGAAAGTTACCAATAATATTATTCCATTGAAAGTTGGTTTAAGCTTAACCAAAAGTTGATATTGAATGAATATTATTCCATTGAAAGTTGGTTTATGCTTAACCAAAAGTTGATATTGACTGAATACTTTTTACTTTTAGTTCGTTAGAGAATCATGGTGATGTCAAACTAAACTAATCTAAATAGTTTATATACTTCCTTCGAATCATTTTAGATATCCCATTTCCTTATTTGGCAAAATCATATCAATTTCTCATTTCCTTTTTTGTCTATCTTGTTTTTACGTAAAGTAAATACCCCAAAATTTTCAATTCCTAATACCCAACTATCACCTTTATAATTAATTTAATCAATTAAAATACCCAACTACTACCTTTTTAATGGACCCCACACCACCCTTAATAACCATAAAAACCCAAATGAGACATCTAAAATGATTCGGAGGGAGTAATATTTTAGCGCATATGAATTTTATAGTAGATCATTTTCAACGCCATCTACATATATCAAACCTTATTTCCCCTTCATTTAAAATTCTTATCATCTCAATCAGTAAATCTAAACAATATTTATCCGATTCAGCGAACTAAAGATGTAAGTTAAGATAAAAAAATTACCTCTAATTGATCACCAACATGGATAACAAGGGCATGAGGAATGATAGGAACCCTAAACCATTGATTATCTTTTAAGACTTGGAGTCCTTCAATATCTTTGTCTTGCAATAAAATGGTAATGGCAGATCCATCAGTATGTGCTTTTAAACCAACAACTTGACTAGCATTTGGACATCTTGGATAAAAATTGAATCTTGCATGCATTTCATCTTCTTTATCATCTCCCCATAGCTCATAAAATCTATTCTCATCTAGCTTTAATGAGCTTGACATGGCTTTTAGGAGTGTATTGGTTACTAATTTTGTCTTGGATGAATATTCATGCAAAGTTTCCCTATCATAATTAAGAAGGAATTAATTAGCCAAATTATTAAGTGCAGTGTACAAGAATGTTAGAGTATATAACATATGCTGGGGTTCTTTGACATGGTATTAGAAGTGAACGTGATAAGAGGTGATGGGTTTAAATCTAAACATCCCTCATTTAAGTGGAATATTAAGCGCATATGTGCATCCACATTTCTAGCCTAATGGGCTGTCAGGTGAGGAGGCCCGTAATTCATTGAAAAAAAGTTGTCTCTCAAAATGTAGAAAAATATTCTTTTGTCAGCAAAACCTTTATTTTATATGATTATGAAACTCAAAACCTTTTTGTTTTCAATTACAGGGTAGACGTATAAAGAATATGACACTTATCGTTGATGATGAGACATGACTGATGAATTCTCAACTCAAAACTTAATACATATTCATTTGATCGAGAGCGAGATATCATAATCATTATTGTTATTTAATTTTTTTTATTATAAAACCATATTTAGTTTCCTATAGATAAACTTTACAAGAAATTGATGGGAATTTAAACAGCAAATTGAGCACCCACACCCTTTTAAATTACCTGAAATTTTGAGGATATTGAGGCCAAAAAGGGAGTTGACGTTTATGTTGAGGGTAGACTTGAAGATGTAGCTTATCATTCCAATTGAAATTGGCTTGACGAATAGAATTGTCATTTCCATAACCTTCAAGACTACCATCTTTTGAAGAGTACTTTTCCTTTTGTTCTAAGGGCAATTTGAAGAACTCTTTCCCCATTTCTCTTACCTCATCTAGGAATTCACTTTTCATTCCATGGTTCACAAGCTAATCAATTCAATTATCATTGCACAAAGGTTAGTTTATAACTAATAAAACATTTGTAACATAAAAAGCAAAATATGAATTGCTAAATTAGGCTGGACTTATTGTGAATGCCAGCAATTATCGGGGAAAACACGAGGTGCATACACTTCACAAGCCAATGAGATATATGTCATCCCAAAACCATATGGCAATGGGAAGAAGGTCTCCAATAGCTTATAAAGTGTGCACAGCATTTTCAATTTGTCGATGTGGGATAACTCATCCTAACAAATAACAATAACTAAATTTAAACCCATTATGAACTCATTTGAGACCCTAGACCATCAGACCCGACAAGTTTGTGTTCTGACCCACAATTTTCAGACTCAAGGGATCTGAGTTCGGGTCTGATCCACGTAGATCCGGGTCTAATCAGACCAGATATCCAAACCTAACCCATGCTACACCTTAATCAAGCAATTATACATTTTTTATTATTTTTATGTAGTAGGATTTGATAAAAGAGAGTTTTGTTATCTTAAGTTTATTTTTTTGATTTTATTTATTTTATTATTATTATTCATTTGTATTTACGTACATATCACTGTTAATGATTAGTAATTTTTGTATTTTTATTATCAAAAATTTCTAACCAATTATATTCCCTTCAATTCATTACTAATGTCCCTTTTACTCTTTAGATATACTATTTGATTTTTACTTTTAATTTGTATTTTATTATTAATCTATAAGTTAAAATATAGTCAAGTGAGATCTTGTTTGATTCGTCTCAATGTAAAGATTATTTATATCACATTTCTATAATTTTTAATTATGCAAAATTTTTTTTGGCAATTAAGCATATCAATATATAGCAAGAGGAGCAAAACTAGCAAGAGCCCAAAATTAACTCAGGCCCAAGAATTATGCATAATTAAAAATATCAAAAATTAAATAAATATATTGAATAAAGTGTATAAAACAAATAGCATATTAATACTTCATAGTGAATTGGAAGAAGTATTTATGAGTATTAATAATTAAATAAATGTGTTTAATTCGTACTCCAATATAGACAAGGGGTCAATTTTTATTTTTGTACAATTTTTTGTCGCTTTGTCAATGGATTTTTCTTCCAAGGCACTCTCACTATTCAGGGGCGGAGTAAAAATTCACATATTTATAAAGGTCCAGTGCAATTTTATAAATTATGATATTTTTTTTAACAATTATATATATATATATATATATATAAACACTTAACATATACTAAATAATTCAATATTAAGGCTCCTAATATTTCAGAACATGTGCGATCGAACATGTTGAACATGCTCAAAATAATTAAATAGTGTTTAATTCGTACTCCAATATAGACAAGGGGTCAAGGAGTTTTTGTACAATTTTTTGTCGCTTTGTCAATGGATTTTGCTTCCAAGGCACTCTCACTATTCAGGGCGAGTAAAAATTTACATATTTTATAAAGGTTCAGTGCAATTTTATAAATTATGATATTTTTTTTTATTAATTATATGTATATATATATATAAACACTTAACATATACTAAATAATTCAATTTTAAGGCCTTTAATTTTTTTGAGGTTTTGTGCAATCAAACATGTTGAACATGCTCAGAAACTCGTCACTATTACTACAACACTAGTCACTACTATAACGTGTGAGGATGTGAGCAAATCTCGCATCAAAAGTTTGGTAGAGTATGTATACTAATTACTCCTACTAAGTAAGTTTAATTATTTTAGTAAATTTTAAGAACCCGTATCGTACGCTTCATATTATTCTATGATTTATTTTCTCCATTTCACTAATTATGTTTAATTTTTCTAATTATGTATAATTTTGTATTGAGATGAATCAAATAAAATTTCACTTAATTATATTTTAATTTATAAACTAAAAATAAACAAATTAAATCATACCAACCCTTATTAAAAGTGAAGTATTTCGTACTAAATATAAGAAGGGTATATATATGCTGCATTCATATTTTTTTTCAGATAGTGTTTAAAATAGACTCAATGACCCGTTTCAATTTAAAACATATATATCCGACTTGTTTATTCAAAATGAATTTCAATCATATAAATAAACCAATATAGACACAAGACCTGACCAACTGAAAACCTGACTCGAACAAAACACGATAACTCGAATAAACACTGCTACTTCTAAACCAAAGACTCTAATATGAAAAGACGTACTATCAGATCACTATATAACATATCATGCGCCTCAATCATGTACTAGAAGAGATGATAGGCATATAACAAACCTGAAAACAACCCCAAGAACTAAGGGCAGATCGAAGCTTGGCAAGTTCATCAGAATTAGATGAAATAAGTAGGGTATAATCTATGATTGGAATGTCCATCAAAGGAACACAAAGTTGATCATGATCATGATCATGATCATGATGTTGGATGATGTAATTTTCAGGCACAATGCCTCCTTCAAGTAGTTCTTGAACCGGTTTTAAAGACGCTGTAGGAGGAGCCATTAGGTTCAGGTCGAGTTAGCAGTCGGAAACTGAAATGTTATAAACTTGTTGGTGAATGTTTTAGAAAGTTGATGGTGCAATGGATATGGGATAAAAGGATCACATATTTATATTGTTGGATTATCTCACTATTCTTATAGTTACGTTTTGTAGTTGAATTTATTTATTTATTTATTTATTTTCTAGAAAGTATATTTAGGTATAATATATTTCACCAAACTTTAAGGGTGTTGGTGTGTTTGAGAAAGGAGTTTTTTGTTAAGTTTGAATTGATTTTTGATTTTTGGTCGGTTAAAGAACGAAATATGTGTTTGATTATTAGCTTAAATCAGCTAAAGAGTTAGCTTTTTAGTTAAAAGTTTTTACTAAATATCAATTTAACATGTGGCTTAAACAAAAACGTAACAAGTAGCATATTAATTAGTGTTTTTATCTCATAAAGACAACTAAAAGCTTAAATAACCATTTGTCAACTGAACTCCAATAAAAAATCAAATGCTAATTATTTTTCTTTAAAATTGCCTTAAGAGTTAACTTAATCGTCGTTAACAAAAAAGTCAATACTATAAGCTGGTGAAAAATCCAAAAGACAACTACTTATGTTTTTACTCCAATGTTATTAAAATACTGACACCTATGCTTTAACGTTATAGGTAAAATTTTAAAGGGTTGGATAACTAAATCATTTATTATTATTGCAAATAGAGCTGTTCATGGGCGGGCGGGCGCGGGTAACGGGGCGGGTAGTTGCTACAAAATCTACCCGCGGGCAGAAAAATTCAAATGCCCGCCCGCGACTGCGGGCATATTTTTTTGTCGCTACCCGCCCATTTTTAAAGCGGGCGGGTGCCGCGGGCGCCGCGGGTATTTTCTCATAAATACCAAAAATACAATACAAAATATAAAATTAAGTTTTAATAATAATTAAAATACAATACATAGTCCAAAATACTACAAATACATAAAACGTCTCAAATATAATCAAATTACATATATATTAAAATACTTAAAAGTCTCAAAATAATCAAATTACATATATATTAAAATACTTAATATTAATATATTACTTTTCATAAAAAAAATATTAATATATTAAAATAAGCGGGCGGGTGGGTATACCCGCGGGTATTTTTTTTATTGTCGCTACCCGCCCATTTATCTTGGCGGGCGGGTATTACCCGCCCAAACTTCTAATTTTTTTTAAAAATGCTACCCGCACCCGCCCGTTTTTCGAGCCGAGCGGGCCGGGCCTGGCGGGTAGCCCGCCCATGAACAGCTCTAATTGCAAAACAAGTATATTATTTGTAAGTGACCTTTGTTAGCAAACAATAATACAAGTAAAAGCACAACTTTAAAAAAATAAGAAATACATACATATAATTCTACAAACAATTTTAATGCAATTCCTTATAATATCAAAACTAAATTTGAAATCTTAATAGTATATACTAGACTAGTCAAAATAGTGGGTTAAGTTTCAAATCGAATCACTTTTAGTCAAGTCATTTTTGGATTGGGCTATTTTTTGGAGGTCAATTAATATGGTCGTGTCAGGTTGGGATCAGATTTTAAAGCTACAACAAAGAAATGTTCACTTCAAATACAGAACATGACTACAAAACAATTAGTCCCTAGTTCCCTACTAAAAATAATGATGTAGAAATGATCAAAATGTTAACAAAACTAAAAAATAGGTCAAAACAATCAAGTTTAAATTTCAATCTAATTTGACGAGTTTTTTTTTCTGACACCTTCAAAACTAGTCATTTTCAAATTACTGATCTATCTTTTCGAATTATGACCCTCTAATTTTACAACTAATATATTAAAGTGAGGAAGGCTCGTTGAATACTTGAATGAACAAGTGTCGATAGGTGATCCAAGAAAACTGGTGCCGATTTAGTTGAAGTATTTGAGTAAGAGTTTACAAGTACGTACGTAATATGCAACTTGCAACAAGTTGTTTAAGAGTAGGTAAACCAAGACCAAAGTATTATTTTTTTGTTCTAAATAATTAAGGGTCCGAGTGGGTTTTTTTTTTCTTGAAAGATGCGAATAAATCATATCAGTACCTTTAAAAGAGAGTAAGAGAGATACGCGCAGTCAAGAAATCTCTCAATTGATACCTGCGCCCAGTAGGGGTCGAACCCGAACCCCTTCTGCTCCACATGCAGATACTTTATCCATTGACCCACAAGCGCTTTTGGTACACATAATTCTAAGAGACCGTCTTTCTGAAAGACGTCTTTCAAGCCCAACCCATTGAAGCTTAGTATCTACTTTTACTTTATATTTTCCTTTATGGGTCAGTTCAATTAGAGATGGTCTTTCATAAAGACCGTCTCTCACAAGAATTTGTGTTAAAAATATTATGAATTAATGTATTAGACTGCGTTAGGGTCGTTCCTGACTATAGACAAAGTAGGCATTTGCCTAGGGCCCAGAGTTAAAAAGGGCCCTAAAATTAGAAAATGTTAGTTAATGAAATAGACATTTAAAAATTGCAATTCATGAGTAGTTTTTTTATCATTTAAGAATTATATGACACGCTTATGTTTTTAATGCTAATTATAATCTATAGGGTCCATCTCTGCTATTTTTCCAAATACTCGTTAAAATTCAAAATCGACCTTCCATAAAGAGGGTCCATTTCTTTCAATTTGCCTAGGCCCATATATATAATACCAGAAACGACACTAGACTGCGTGAAAAAATAAACGTTACAAGTAAATTGAAATAGAAGCAGTGTATCATAAGAGATGTCGTATGATAGTCATTCTAAAGTATTTGTCTGTGATTAGGGGCACATGTCATAATCTATATTGCATGAAAAGCTGACCAGAGTTATGGGCTAAATTTGTTAATTATAGATAATTTGTTGTTGAAAATACAATTGATAAATCAATTATTGAACTCACCTTCATATTATGCGTTGGCTTTGTCATCGTATATAATCCTAATAAATTAATTAATGAAAAATTATTTAGAATAATTTAATATTTTCTTTAGAATAATTTTTCTTTAATAATATCACCAATGATCATCTTAATTTTAAGGGGTTTATAATAGAATAAATTCAATAATTGGATGACTTGTGACAACAAGTCTTATTTAACTAAACGATAAATTAAAATAAAATGTCGAAAAAATGTTTAACTTTTTTGATTTAGAATTTTATGCAATTTTTCAAAATTTTGCTTTAATTTACATTAATTTTTAGTTTACTATTTTACCTAATGTCATATGTCATTCAGTTACTCAAGTTTATTCTAGGCAAATACCTTTTAAAATTGAGATTATTTATGGTTAATTGCGGAATTATTGTAGGAAAATCATGAAAAATCGAATTATTCTAAGTAAAAGAATAAAAAAATTACTTAACAGTTAACAATTGATGGTTAGATTAGATTGTAAAAGTTTCACTTTTTAATTATTATAGGGAAATTATCGATTATCAATAGGACGTTTCTAAATTTTTCCGTCCAAAATCGTCCAAAGCTGTTAACTTTTATTCTTTTTCTTTTATTTTTGAATTTAAAACATTAAAAAATAAAAGAAAAAGAAAAAAAGTTAACGTTCTTGGACGATTTTGAACGAAAAAAATTGAAAAATGTTACAGTTATAAGACGCTCAATAACACGAGGATAGCATTGATAATCAAAAAACTTAAGGATACTATTGATAAAGTGCAAAAACTTAAACTGATAATTAATTTCCTATTTTTATAAAATTAATCTCTATCTTTTCACCATCCGTACTTTTGAAAACATAAGTACTATAGAGCTTTAATAAGCACGTTGCAAAAGGTTTAGATTTCAAACTTTTCAAGTTACAAATCTAAAATCATTTATTATTTTATTTTTTTTAAATTATATTAACATGATATTTTACATTTCCACTTATTTAAATTTTTAGGTTCTCCGCTGATTAAAATTTGACTAACCAAAATATTTTCCACATAAATATAATTTTTGTCAAAAATGTATAGATAAATCCGCAACAGATCGGACGGATCATATATATTAGCAAATGAGTACAACAAGAAACAAAAAGGAAAACACTCTGATAGTAGATCCATAAAAGGATCATATAATTTGTAGACGAGATTACAACAATGAAGAACAAAAAAGAAAACCTAGGTCGTATAATATCCATAAATATGGGTATTATATCTTATTGAGATTGCTACAATTGACATAAAAACTGCACTCAAACATAACGACAATTATAACAACTTTGATGGGATAAAATAATATTTTAATAAGCGATTTTGACCAAGTCAATAGGCCTTTTCCCAGAAGGAATGGATTGTGTGTAAACTTGGCCATAGTCCTTGAAACTCTTGTATAATTGTGGTTTATCTTCGGTAATTAGGGCATTTAGAGGACCAATTTCCTTTTCTAGGCTTGGAATGAATAGCATGGCTAAGGAAAAACGATCATATTTTGGGTTTACAACGGCTTTATGTGTTGGACTCTTGAAGATCCCATTACTTGCTACCTGAAAATATATACACTGTATCAGTGGCGGACTTATAAAAAGGCATATAACGTTTTAATTCTTTATGTAATTCAATTATTGTGGTTTGGTTGGTTCACTATAATTAGAATGTGGGACCACCTCTGTAGACTGTAGTTGTACCAACGACGTAATTTTGGACGTCGTTGAGGTTTTTCTGAACAAGTGTTATTTTTGTTTCGCGTTATTTGGTTTAATAAGTTAATTAAATAGAAAATACATTAAAAACAAAAAAAAAAAAAAGAAAATACATTGATAATAGTTTTTCCATCAATTTCAAATAAAATTTTTGAGATACGAAGTTTTAATGTACTAAAATCGAGGTAATTAATTATATTTAATGCATGCATGACATACTATACTAAAAATAGATGTATATGTTACGTTAATTCTTATGTTTTATATGTTATAGTAATAGTAATTAGTAAATGTTTATATGAAAAACGATCAGTCGACATAAAAATTAAAAATTCAGAATTTCGCGTGGATCATTGATGTGAACTATTTAGCATATAAATAAAATATAACACTAAATGCTAGAATGAGAGCGGCACTGTGGATAATATTAATATCTTAGATTCGCCCAACTCAATCAAAAGTTTAAGCTGATGGTTGAAGCCTCAAGATATGTTCAGGGCCGTTCCTGAGGGTAGTTGTGAGGTGCAACCGCCTAGGGCCAAGCTTATAGAGGGGCCCACATCGAGTTGACCCTTATTAATAAAAATTAGTTTGTGCATAAGTACCTTATTATTATATGATCTTAAATTTGTACATTTATTTGACATTAAAGTTGTAAAAAAAAGAAATTATATGATGTATAGTTGGAGACAAAAAGAAACGAAACAAAACCTATATGAGGGCCCTTTTTCAAAGTTTCGCCTAGGGCCCAAAAATAGTCAGGAACGGCATACGTTATATATTCTAACACGCCCCTTCAGATCACACGAGAGCCCTTTAGGCTAGAAGTGTGGATGCAACATAGGCCCTCCTCATACCTAGTGCTAAATATTCCACTTTTAAATGAGGGGTGGTTGAGATTCGAACCTGCGACCTCTTGTCACACTGGCTTCTAAAGCTTAAGCTGATGGTTAAGGCCCCAAGATATATTATATACTCTAACACCACTGACGCCGAATATCAATCATATTATAATTTAAAAATAAACTTATTAATAAAAAAATAAAATACCTCCATTTGATCACCAACAAGTATAGTAAGGGCATGAGGGATAACAGGAACACGAAACCAACGATCATTCTTAAGAACTTGTAGACCTTCAACATGTTGATCTTGTAAGAGAATAGTTAAGACAGTTCCATCTCCATGGGGTTTAAGTCCAACAACATTATCGGACATTGGACATCTTGGATAATAATTAAATCTTGCATGTAAATTATCTTCTTTTTCATTTTCCCATAATAATTCCATAAAACTTTCTTCCTTTATTTTTAGGGTACGTGCCATTGATTTTAGTAGCATTTCTAGTATCATATGATTCTTCTTTGAGTATTCATCTAAGCTTGCCCTGAAAATGTAAGTACACAACTCATAAAGTTATCACTCGGGAATTTAGGACTAGACCTGCCTATGCTACGACTAGAGGTGTTTAATGGGCCGGGGCGGGGCGGGTCAAGTCCGTTTAAATACGACCCACTTTGATCCTTTTTAAAAAAAGTTCATAAAATAAATAATTTTTTTTATTATACTTTATGTCTCGTTAGGTTAATTCAACTGTAAATATAACAATCACATATAAAAATATATAAAAAAAAAGTGGTAAAATATTTTTTACACCCAATTAATATAATTTTCCGACCCGTCCCTTTACACAAAGGCCCATTAATGACCCGCCCCTTTATTTACCCAACCCGTTAATGACCCATTAAAATGAGAAGTGACCCTTGACCCATTGGGTCGACCCGCCCCGATGAACACCTCTAGCTATGACCCGCGTTATCTGATCTTCGTTATGTTCTAATCAAATAAATTTAATTTTCCGGAAATCTTGTATGAGACCTTCGAGCACTCGAGCTCATATAATTAGCTAATTGAACATTTTAGTATTGTAAGTGATTACTTTAAGGCTACCAGCAAGTCTTGTATGAGTTCGTCTGACGAATCCATATAATTAGTTCATTTTTCTAATTGATCACTTGTAATTACCTTATGATTACGAGTAATCACTCTAAAGCTATAAAAAGTGATCACTTTTAAAATTGTAAGTGTTTACTTTAAGGTTATAAGTGATCACTTTAAGATAATAAATATATATTATGCAAGTTAGATAATAATCTCACAGTAAAACTATCTCATGATTTTGAGAATTTGTGACAAAATATCCTTATCAATGTATTAGTCAAATAAAAATGATATAAGTATAAAGGACTATTATTGAAGTAGAGAGTAGATATCTTGACTTTTAGTTAAGCATTTAAAAGTCAAAGTAGCATTAGTTTTATTTTTATGTACACGACATTTTATGATAAATGCATAAGACAAAAACGTTGAAATAGTTGAAAGATATTAAGTTTTTACCAGAACAAAACAAATTATTCAATTGCCTCGTTTTTTTCGATTTATTTGACTTTAAAATTATAAAAAGTCAAAAATTTAGATTTTAATTGTAAAAAGTGACTTAACAGAATTATAAAATTGATTTACTATTTTAAATATACTATTTTGTTATCACACACCAACAAAAGTTTACTGAATATTGGGTTATCACTTATGATCAATTTTCACCCAACAAAAAATGTTTTTTGTTACATTGTTTCTCAACCAATAAAAAATAGCTTACATAATTTATTTTTTTGTTTTCTATCCCATTAGGGGTCATCCCGACCCCATAGGAGTGTGTTGGCAAAAGACAGTTAGATAAAGTTGTTGATTGATTCGACCAGCTAAAAGTATGGTTGATTAGCTATTATTTAAGTGAACTGTTTTGTTGGTTTATTTTTAGATGTTTATTAAAGCTAATAGATTAAAAATAGTACTTTTTTTTAATCGTATTTTGCTTAAAATCTAAATTTTTGACTGAGTTAAAGTAATTTAACGTAAACAATATTTTTAACCTACCAATTAATCAAAATTCAAACAATCAATCGCCAAACATCCCTAATCTGCTACATTTAATCAAAAAATGTTGGCAAAAGATATTATTATAAATAAAAATACCTAAAATGATGGGGATTTTGAGGCCAAAATTGTAATAGCCGTTTTTCTTGAGGATAAACATGGAGATGTAATTTATCATTCCAATTAAGACTTCCTTGTTGAATAGCATTAGTATTTCCATAACCTTCTAGCTCATTTCCTTTTGATGAATATTTTTGTTTTTCTTCCATTGGTAACTTGAAGAATTCCTTGCTCATTTCACGTATCTCGTCTAATTCTGATTCTGGTATTCCATGGTTCACAATCTGTATAACACATTAAATTATACGTATACGTACGTATCGTATCAAATCACCATATCTGTTTAATTTTACCTCTTAGAATAATCAAAGAACGATAAAAGTGTAAAAGAAAAAATTAGTTTAAATCAGCCAAAAGTTTAAGTTTATAATTACGACGTTAAGATAGATAGTATATGATCAAGTACGCCCCCTCATTAAACTGAAAGTCATGAGCATGTAAGAATCAAGTATCCAACTCAACAAAAAAATGTTAAACTATTATGTAGGGCCGACCCTATAAGAAAACAAGTAGGGCATGCACTTCAGGCCTATCTAGAAAAATTAGAAAAACGACGCTTTAATATTTAATAGTTAGAGGCTTATAATAGTATATTTAGTAATTAGAGGTTCATAATTAATGTATCACCCCAAACCACTCAAATTTTAAGGTAGGCCATGCTATTATGATGTATTTTCATATGTTATATAGAGTATAGATAACATACATAAAGATACTAAGTTTTATAATATGGTATCAAAGCTAATATGACAAAAAGTCACGAATTCAAGTAGTATGCAATTCTTATTTTAATCGTCAGATATATTTGATTGTAAAAGGGTTAGTGTTACATCCACACTTTTAGCCAAAAAAGGCTTCTAGTGTGATGAGCATTAGGGTCGACCCTAGATATTTTAAGGCCCTGGGCGCAAAATAGCATATTGGGGCCTTTTTCCTTTTCAATTTATAATATATGGACCTTCTACCATCATTAATTTTGCTTTTTTGATATGGACCCCAGGGCAACACCCACTATTTCCCACCCTTAGGGGTCGGCCCTGAGCATGATGGAGAATCCAACATATTCTGAATTCAACCATAACCTTAAGTTTTTAGTTGAGTTGGTTTCTTGACAGAATACTCGATCGCTCGAGTTTGCTAACCTGAACACAACCCCAAGTACTTAGAGCACAATAAAGGTTAGTAAGCTCTTTAGGGGAAGATGAAAGAAGAGAAAAGTCAATTGTAGGAGTGTCCATCAAAGTAGGAGGAACAGCACCAAATTGATAATCCTCCTTAGTTTGAAGGTAATCTTTGGGCACAACACCTCCTTGGACTATTTCTTGTACTGGCAAAAGGGTAGGAGCCATTTCTTAGATTAAGAACAAAAAATTTCTTAATTAAGTTTAGAAGCTTAATTAGATATTAATGAGAAATTAAAACAAAGGTTAGTTGTATGCAAATTAGATGTGACATGTTGAGTATATATAACGTTTATGCAACGCGGACTAAGTCAAGGGTTTGAAAGTGTCACCCCACCTTAAATTATAAAATAATATTTATATTTTGAGAAATTAAATCTTATGTGGTGACTCTGAACTTTCGGCTTTTTCATGTGGTAGATACATATTTTTCAATTCACGTGGTGACTTTGAATTTCCAACTTTTCCACAGGTAGGCAAAGGAGAAGTTTTTTGTTAACTTTACGTTAAGTCTACCAAACTTAATAATATTTTTTCAAAAAACAAACGTCGTAATCACTATAATTGACCACCTATTTCGAAATTCAGTTGAAATAAATATTTAATTTAACAAAAATTTAATATTTTGTCTACACATGGAAAACTTGGTAGCTCAAGTTCCCCATGCGGAATAAAAAAATATTTGTGTAAAAGCCAAAAACTCAGGATCACCACATGAAATTTTCTTAATATATATTTTTACAAAAATTGAAAGGTAATATATATTGAATATCTCATGTAAAATTCGTCAATATCCAACTCAATCAAAAATTTAAGTTGATTGTTGAGGCGCTCCTCACACCTAGTGAGAAACATATCGCTTGAATCTGAAGGGTGGTTGAGATTCGAACTCGTAACCTTTTGTCACATTGATACCATGTTAAGAAATCAACTGAATCGAAAAATTAAACTAATGATTGAGTAATGAGGCCCTAAAATGTATTTTGTATTCTAAAAAATTCTATTATGTTCTCTTTAATTATTTGCTTTTGTCTAAATATATACTAAATTTTAAAGACTTCCATAATTAAATTTTTTCGTACACTAATGCAATTATGGTTACCATCATACCATGCACTTCGGCCACTTGAATATATTTATTAAATTATGGGAGGTTCTGAGCATGTTCAGCATGTTCTACCGCACAGTTCTGAGCAGGTTCAGCATGTTCTACTGCACAGGGCCCCAAAAATTCAAGCCCTCAATGTTAGATTACTTAATAAATGTTAAATGTTTAAAGATATTTAAAAATTGCACAGGACCTTTATAAATTTTTTCAATATTTACTCTGCCCATGTCATAGAATTAAGAGTAAAAAAAGGCGGAAAGTTCTAGATGATCTGAACTTTCTTCTGGAAAAAGAGAAGAGTTGTTAGTTCTTTTAGTTATAAAATTCAACACAAGGAAAATTATTATACTTTCTTACGCAAAAAATGGAATGTGTTTGTCACAATACAAATAAAATGAATTTATTTAAGTATTGGGGGGTTAACGAAAAGTATGTGAAATGTATCTAATATTTATTGGTCTAAAACTAACTCAATGGAAAATGACAAATCCTTAGTAACGATTTGTCATGATCACATTTGTTGCAAAGTCATTTCTTAACAAATCTTTCAATGGAAGATCATGGTGATTGTTTTCACCGAGAATTAGATAAGCCAACTGTTTAGGAAGTTGATCGGTATAAGTATTAATATCGAAAAAGATAAGCCAGCAGTTTAGGAAGTTGATCGGTATAAGTAAGTATTAATATCGAAAAAAATAAGCCAACAAGCTAATAACAATGTAGTATATACTCTCTCCGTTCTTTTCAATTTGCATATTTTTCCATTTTAGGTTGTCCCACTCATTTTGCACTCTTCCCTTTTATGGCAATGACGCTACCTTATTTCTTTAAATCTAATCCACAAACTTATTTTCTCTCTTCATCATAACCGCTCATTCTTGTCATCCACTTGTTTTTTTATCTTATCACCAATCAAATTTCACTTTCCACAATACAAAATAGGTTCAATTTCAAAGGGACAGAAAGAGTAAAATTCAACTAACGAATTTTGTCTTTGTAACTTTTTGGTTTGCTTACTAGAGAATAAAATAAAAGTCAAAAGTCAATTAAAAAACTGATTTAAAATCATTTACCTTATGTCTCAATTACTTACATTTGTATTTTGCATTAAATATAAACTCATAAAAATGATTTCACACAACAAACACGATTGATTATTGATAGAGTAGATAAGAATGATATACAAATACGTACATTAGTACTTATTAGGTTGGTCATGGCCATAATATTGCAAAAGTTTTCAATTATTATTCTTTTTATGATTTAACTTTATCTTTGTTTGCAAGTTTTAAATGTAATTTATATATTAGAATAAGCTCTAAGCATAAACTCTTTGCTTTATTGATTTAAAAAATAATGGTACTAATAGGTTGTTGTAATTATTGTTTGAATTCATTTGATAATACAAGGTTACATTGGTTATCACTTTATGTAACAACAGTATAAAAGGGTAGTCGTATGACTGTCGATTAGCACGTATAAACTACAAAGCGGTCTATAGCACAGGATACTGGTATTAGAGAGACCGCAAAAATCTATCTTTATACTATTTTACACGAGAATAAGTAAGCATTAAAAAGTCAAATATTAATATTTTAATACATAGAAAAACTTTATTATATATATTTTATTTTATTTTAAACAGTTAAACCCTACAAATATTTGAAAATAGAATTTCACAAGAACCCCATAATTTACGAGACAGCTCTGGTTATATCATGAATTATTCATGATGTATTGGTTGTACTCTAGACTATCTATGAGCCCAACATCTTAAGTACACACTAACTCGTCTATTAATTATGCGTAAATAACCCAATTACAAATTAGAGAGAAAATAAAAATATGGGTCTTTTATTTTAAGGTCGTCTCTTTGAAGCTGAAATTGAATTTGTCTTAATGGCTACTCTCTATTATCTTTCATGATAATGACTACTCAACTTTTGATTAAAAATTAATACTCCTTTTTATTAATCAAATAATGTCCCATTTGATTTTACACACTTATTGATTCAAAATTTTATTTATAAAATTCTCTAATAGTGTTCTATTTAAATTATAAAAAGTTGATGCTAATAAAATCTAAGTTGAAACGAATCAAACAAGATTTCACTTGACTATATTTTAATCTATACACTGTGAAAATAAATACAAATTAAACGTGATGGGCGAAAAACGCAGAAAAACAAAAGAGACGTTTAATTAAAGTAAGAAGACGTAAATTTTAAGTCTCTTCTTTTAATCTTGATAAATCTAATTTTAATAGAAGTAAATGTTAAACAACAAACAATTTCTACTTTTTCGATTCATCAGGGGCAGAGCAAAAATTGATAAATTTTATGAAGGTCCTATGCAAATTTACAAATTATGATGTTTTTCTAATAATTTTGTATCTTTAAACATCTAATATATGTTAAGTAATTTAATATTAAGGCCTCTAATTTTTCAGGACCATATGCAATCAAACATGCTGAACATGCTCAGAACCTTCAATATATAATTCACTTGAAATCTGATGTCTTATTTTGACAAGTCTCATACCTTGCTAATTCAAATCCCACCAAAAGCATTCTCGTGATTTTGACTTGAAAATTTATTGAATGAATCAATTAATAAGAGAAAAATGGTACTTTTCAAGATTACGGCATGCAAACTACACCATGCAAGGCTTCCTAGCAAATTACTCACTATGTCTCGATAAATTAGTTAAAATATAAGCCAATAACAAAAATGAGTGACTAAGAAAGAGAGAAAAAAATTTACGAATAAGAATAAAAGAAAAAGTGTAAGACTGCTGTCAAAGAAAAAAAAGTAAATTACATCATATGGGACAAAATAAAATGAAAAAAGCACTAGTTTACAGAGAGTTAGGGACATAGGGTAACAAATCATAAATTTGGGTTAAAGTTATTGTCCATATCTGCTACGGGGTGCACATATTTCACAAGCCAAAGAAATACCGTCCCAAAATCATATGACATTATAAAAATGGAAAGGATTTCAATGCCTTAGCTTGTAAAATGTGCATATCATTTTTAATTCATCGAAGTGTGATAAATTAATTATCCCAACACCCCTCACACATGAACCCCGTCAAGTTCGCATTCGACTTAGAATTAAGCCATGAAGAATTGTACTAGTCTTATTGTCAGCGTCAACACATAATAGGAGAAACATAAGATGAGTGCTGACATAATTCACAAGCCAAAGATAATGCCAACTCAAAAGGCTAAAATCATATAACAACGGAATAAAGAACTCCAATAACTTAATTATAAATAAAGTGTCAAAATCATCTTTTATTTTATCGATTAGAACAAACTTTATCGATATGAAATAAACAATTTATATAAAAAAAAAAAGTCAAATGGAGTGGCTTATTTACAAAATTACTCTATCAACCTCTATGTTAAGGTCTCATGACGTTGGTAAAGACTAAATATCGTAGCCGGAATATGGGAAATTAAAGGTCGTTCACCTAATATGTTTGACTTACGACTTCATTTGTTTTAGAGCTTGATATCATAAAGTTGTCCCTTCTTAAATTGTCAAACGTTTTACTTCACTTTATTTTATTTTCCCTTTAGTAAATAGGAATTTAAATTGATTTTTAAAATATATATATCGAATTTAAAATATAGAAAAAAATAATATTAATAATAAAATATTTCACTTATCTGCTATATGAATAATACTACTTTTGGATTATTTCTAAATTGAACCTTTTCGATAAATTTGTCCCTTAAATACCATATTACTAATAATAGGTAATAATAGGATATGTTGCTAGCAAACAAAAATAAAGATTGGATTATTTACAGCGAACTAAGGGCAAACATTGGATTATTAGAAAAATAATCAAAAGGTTGGATTATTCATGGCGGATAAGCAAAAATGTTGGATTATTAATGACTGTTTTTCCTAAAATATATTCATACGAAATCTTGTTGAATTTGTCCTGACGCAAAATTTGCTTTGAAATGGTAAAAAAAATAAATGTACAAATAAAAATGAATAGAATTAGTATTGCTCAATTCGTACTTTAACTTTACATTATTTTTATTTAAGGTAATATCCTTATCACTTTCTTAAATTCTTATTTACATGTTTTCTTTTAATTTCTCTCAAACCCACACATTTTTGTGATCCCGACTAATTTGATCTAATACTAATGTCAATTATTAGTGATGCAATTGCTTGGAGAGGTTCTATGTGTTGTGTTCTAAAAATGCAATCATGCAATATGAAAATATACGATACAAGAAACGAAATCAAAACTTCCTTTTGTACGAACTTGTCAAATAATGAAGCGGTCTCATACGAGAGGGATATTTTATAAAAACGAAGAAATGAATCACAAGGTCAAACTTAACGGGTTTATTTTATTTGTCAATCTATCCAGGATCCTTGGTGATTGACTATTTTATGGTTTTTTTAATTAAATATTTGCATTTAAATTGGTGCAACAATTAAAATATATTTGGTAAATAATATTTAATCAACTTAAATTCAGATTTTTAAGCTAAAATTAAAAACTATTTGAAGTTTTTTTTTTAATATATATCTCATTTTCTTTTTTGGCATATTTACGTAAAAATTCAAACATATAATCGAGACAAATACTATAAATTGTTGCTAATTATTTTATTATTACTCATAAATTCATTATCAAACCTAGGTGACATAGGCTTACATATTCATCCTTCTTATAAGTCCAAGAGATGCATGAAAATGGAATATTATGAAAAATTTTCTACTACTACTATTATTTTCACCTAATTTTTTTAAAGAACTAGATATAATCTTTCAATGAATGCTTTTTCTTTTTCCTTATATGTATATTGAGTTATAATATTATTCCTTTCTAATATGAACTATTTTATGAGTGTTTTTTCACCTAAATTAAATACAAATAGATTATAGGTTATTTTAACTCAACATAATTAAAATGATGTATATATATATATATGATCATAGTCAAAAGGAAAATATAACAAAGTTAAAAGAATAATTAATGTAAATATAATGTGTATCAATTCAAATTAAATATTAGTATATTCATTTAAACCCTTCATAGAAGGTGGGCCTCGTTTTCACACTAATGCAAATAAGAAATTTCGAGTTTTCCTTGCCTTTGATGTATTTTGTGTTTTTCTGGTAAATGAATAAAAATTTTATTTGCCAAAATAAACGATACTTCTTTAAAACTAAATCTGTCTCTTTTACCAATCGTTTGGTAGTGTTCTTTGCCTTTAATTATCACTCTTTAATTCCTTATTTACTTTTCTCTTTATTTTGGTTATTTGTACGTATTCTACTAACTCTATTTGTAAATTGCAGATTTC
Source organism: Amaranthus palmeri (assembly GCA_019776075.1). NCBI lineage: Eukaryota > Viridiplantae > Streptophyta > Magnoliopsida > Caryophyllales > Amaranthaceae > Amaranthus > Amaranthus palmeri. The sequence goes on along the minus strand of JAAKBH010000271.1, from coordinate 798,531 downwards.
ACGCTCTTTGAAGACCTTTCTCGAGCCAGAGGACTCTTTGACTGCACTCTTTTTTATGGGTATGAAATGGCGTTGCTCTTTCCTCCCCATACCCTGATCATAGTTTTCTATCAGCAGGATATACACTGGGTATGATGATTATGTTTTTTTAAACTATTGTAATCACTTGATAGTAGCATGAAGGAAAATGTCACTCTAGAAAAGTAATCTCCTAACGTCAAACATGTGATATGAGCCTATAATTCAAAAAATGACAATTGGGCGGTATGAATTTCAATACTCCATCCACCACTCTAACATAGGACTAGTACTACACAATAATAGTCAATATCTTTTTTTTCAAATAAATTATTAAGGTCGATACTAATTTAAATATTAATCATTTCTTATCTTAAACTTACTCTGTTATAAAAAAATTACAAATTTTGTATTTATACGTGTTCAAATGGATACCACTCTAAACTCAGGATTAACTTCGTCATTCAACACTCAACAAGATAATTAATCATTAATTAGAGTGGAAAGAAGATACATTTAGGAAGCTATATATGATCAGTCACCTTACACATGCCCAAAATTACCCTTGTTATATTCCACTATTTATACATAAATATTGTAGGAAAATAATAAAATTTGATAAAGTGATCTTGATTTGTTTATTGATAAGTTTAATTAGGGCACTACACAATCTTATATTGACATTTTTGTTAGAGTATATAACATATCCTAGGTCCTCAACCATCAGCTTAAGCTTTTGGTTGAGTTGGTTCCTTGACATGGTATCAGAAGCCAGTGTGACAAGAGGTCACAGGTTCGAATCTCAACCACCCCTCATTTAAAGTGGAAAATTTAGCGCCATGTATGAGGAGGGCATGCTGCATCCACACTTCTAGCCCAAAGGGCTCTCGTGTGAGGGGGCGTGTTAGAGTATATAACATATCCTAGGGCCTCAACCATCAGCTTAAGCTTTTGGTTGAGTTGGTTCTTTGACAATTTTGTTTGGATAAAAATATAGGGGAAAAGTAAAGGAAGAGAAAAGGAATACTTTAAAAAAATAAATAATATATAGATGACATTTTTGTAAATTAGTTAAAATATGAGATTTTTATTATCAAATAAAAGGTGAGATTTTTAATTTTTTAAATTTTTATAAATATCTTGATTTGTTAATTAAGTGAGTCAAAGTTTCTTTTGATTACTTTTGTATGCTTTTTCTTTTTGTTAGAAAACTTTTCATTTTTCAATATTAACTTAGCCATGTCGTGAGACATGAATCATATTGAACCTATTGTCATTTTCTAATTTTTTATATTTTTGAATCACAAATTCTTGTTGGGTTGATTCATAAAAAATGTAAAATAAGAATATAAAGTAAGTTTTGATGGACTGGGCCTGAGAGAACGTCTCTCAGAAAGACGATCTCTCAGAAGACTAGTGGTATATCGCAAGGTAGGGCGAGAACTTTTAATTTGTAAAGTGAAAATTGGTAGGTAAACGCAAAATGTTGTGAGCAAGAACATCTCTAATTGGGTCGGTCTAAATCAAAAAAAATACAAAATGATAACTAATGTGTAACCATACGCCTAGTCGATAGGGTTTTAGAATACCTAAAGTAGACATTTTGAATAAGTCAAGTAGGGGTTCACGGTATGTTAAATAGACATTTAGTATACCTCAATTAGGCATTTAGGTTACATTTAACAGTTATCAGCAAGTCTTGTATGAGACCGTTTCACCACGAGATGTGCCTGTATAATCACTCAATTTTTCCAAATTGATCACTTGAAAATTGTAAGTGATCCCTTTAAGGTAATAAGTGATCACATTAAACTAAAAAAAGTGATCATTTTAAAAAATTGTAAATAACCATTTTAAGATCATGAGCTATCACTTTAAAACATATGTGTACATTGGCTCAGCCCAATAGAAATGGTCTGACGGTAAAACTATCTCATTTGAATATTTACCAATAGGCATTTAAAAGTACCTAAAGTTCGGGTTTTACAATGTATATAAGGAGGGTTTTTCAGCATATAAAGTAGGATTTTACACTATGCTAAGTTGAGGTTTTGAGTATAGAAGTTTGTACGACATGTTAATGCTTAATGTGTTGAAGCTATGGCTTTCAGATACCCAGAAACTTAAAAAGAGTCTCCTTTTCATTTGGGTTCCTCTTCAAATGAAAATCTATGCAATACTGTTACTTGGATTCGAAAAATTGTTCAGTATATGTTATTCCAATCTTTGTTTTACATATTGTAGTTCTTCTACAGGTAGTTTTTGATATCCAAGCAACAGTGCTAATAAATTTCTCTCTAAGGGCTCTCATTTTCTGGGATAAAATTAACTGCTTTCCTCTAATATTCCCTCTCAAGAGAGTACGAGTATATATTGTCCGTCACCTTTCTTCACCCAGACCTTATTTTCGAGCGGAATATTGGATTGATGATGTTGACAAGTCTCCGACTCGGTTATTTAAAATAAATTGTTATTTAATCCATGTCATGTTGGAGTAACGAGGAACTAACACATAATAGGTGAAAAACAGAACGTCCGAATAGCATAGATGCACAGTAAAAATAAACTACAAGCTTCAAAATTATTATTATTATGCTTAATATTTGGAAATTTTCTTGTATTATTTTTTTTCAAAGCATTTCGTTGTATTTCCTTATCCTTAAAATGCAAACAAAATTGTAATTGAACATAATGTCATTCCTAAAGAGGTTGTATCACCATTTGCTTCCTTTTCTAACTACTATTTTTAATTATGCATTATTTTAATTATGCAAACAAAATTGTAGTTGAATTAATTATTTATATTTTTAATTATGCAAATGAAGATCAATCAATCAATATTTTTTCTTTTGTATTTGTGTCAATCCCCCAAGTAGCAAACACGGCAGATGGAGTATGTAGATTCATCAGGAACTAGAAGGTATTTTAGTTAAGATTCTACAAGGAATTAAAAAAACACAAACATTTTTGAAAAGAAATACCGATTAAAACACCAACTCAAATGCTTTTACTATTACCAAAATGTGCTAGCAAAATCTTCATACCTAGAGTTTTAGATATGCATAATTAAATGTTCATCATAATTTAGTCTAATGCATCGAAACGAGAAATAAACTCCATTACGAAATGGAACACAACATGAAGGATCCAAAAGGAAGCCGGATACTTAAGCCACGAGAGTGCTTGCTGTCGTAGACTCGCTGCAAGTAGAGAATTTAAACACCCATTAGCATTCCAAACAGAACTATCTCGAAACAATCAGTAAATTGAAGATTTAGAGATTCATCCGAACAGAATTGCAAGTGAAAGTTGAAGACGCATCAAGGGAACTAATGTCAACTTACTATTTCCAGACAGGTGGGAGCTTCTTGGTCTTCTTGTAGTAACGAGCAAGTCGGTGAATCCTGCTCTCTACCAAAATCAACCTGAATTTGGAGTCCTTGTCCTTTCTGTTCCTCTCCAAATGCTTCCTGATTGCCACTGCCTTCTTGATCAGATGGTAGAGATCCTCGGGAATTTCAGGAGCCAGACCTATGCAACGTAGTATATGATGAGAAAAGGTTCAACATAATATGCCGGAAAAATTAGACTAGTGAAGCATTTGCAACAGGATCAAAATGTAGAGTACAAAATATTGCATATAAACAACATTTCATAAGAAAGTTTTAGGACGACTTAAATACCATGGAATCAAAGAAATCACATAAAAATTCTTTAAAACTTGAAGTCTAAAACTAAAAATAGGTTGAAAAAGATCTTTTTAATCATGCATACTTAGATTTTTAAAAAATGAGTTCATTAGTAAAAAATGTTGGGACTTGTACAAGCACTTAATTTTATTGAAATCAAATTCAATTTAGATTAGGATGAACTTCAACTCCATTATAAAAATCAACCATTTGCTTTCAACAAATGAGATTCAATGCTAACATTCATAAATGCCCTAGCAAAAATTTTCCTGCTACTCTACCTCATTAGGCCTAGCTATATAGCATCACTAATACTGCTTACTGCTTCAAAACTCATCGATCCGAACCCAAAAAATTAACCATCTTAATATCATTATACGTCAATACATAATCACGCACCCAACCAAAGCTTAGTAAAAAGCAATCAACAAACAATGCAATCAGATAAGTGGGTTACAAAACCAATCTACAAAATCTAACATTACTCTATATAACCATTTCAACAAGAAGCATCATTTCATACAATCTTCAACCACTAAGAAGCATTCATCAAACTAAATTACAAGTTCCAATACAATTTAATTAAAGATTTAGCCTAAAGGACACACAAAAGCTTGTTTTATAAGTGGAAGTTTTAAGAAGACTTGAATACCTTTGGAAAAAATCATAAATACAAAAACCGATCAAATTTTCAAAGTCTAAACTCAAGGATTATCTATAGGCTGATGGAGATCCCTTAAGAATGTATATATCGAAGGCTGAGTTCATTAGAAGCTAATACTGGACATGGACTCATACAAGCACAAAAAATTACTGAAATCAAATACAATTTTCTATACAATCATAATATTATATTTCAACTTAATTCAAAAAATGAACCATTTCCTTTCAACAAATAGAGATTCAATTCTAAAACTAGTAAAACCGATCAACCATTTAGCCAAAACCAAAAATTAAGCCTCTTGAATTTGATAGCATTATATCACAATAATCTACCATACGAGCAATCAAAAGCAATCTAAATGATAAACAAGAGTGACCAATTTATACTAGTTACAAAAAACCAGCTTCAAAAGCACACATAACTCTTTATGAGCGTTGCAAGAATCAACCTTTTACACAATCTTGAAACACAAAGCAGCATTCATCAAACTTCATAAATTTTCAACACACAATCAAATAAAAAATAAAAAAATCAGTATTAGATTACCATGAGCCTTGAGGATACGCAGGATCTTGTTACCAGTAACATTCTTAACCTGAGCAATACCATGCGAATCCCTCAGAATAACACCAATCTGGGAAGGTGTAAGACCCTTCTTTGCAAACTTGCAAATGCTTTCATCAACCTATCAAACATATAGACAATTAGGGAAAATTCAATCAATCCCCAATAAACCCAATAATATCAAAAATAATGAATAACAGATCGAAATAAAACGAGAATTACTTCTTGAGATGAAATCTTAAGCCAGGAAGGTGCAGTCCGCTTGTAAGGAAGGGCAGAAGCAGATATACCCTTACTGAAACAAAATCAAACAGAAAAATTAGGGTTTTTCCTTTGACGAAAAAGGATAAAGAGAAAGAGAAGAAGACATACCCTCTACTGTGCATACGACCCATGATTGGACGGCGTAAATCTGATGAAACCGGTCTGTATTCAGGTGATGGTTAGGGTTCTTCGAGCTCGCTGCTATGGAGATAAAACCCTAATATGTTCTCTGTTCTTCGCTCATCAGCCGTTTTAACCTAGAGTGTGGCTTTTATATTCAAGTGTTTTCATATTTAGGGTTTTTGGGCTTGAGTTTCAAAGAGGTGTTGAAAACTTGTAGGAAGGCCCATATCCTAAACACAAAAAACTTGGACGTGATGAGATCGTTAATTTGGGCCGGCTCAATTCGCGCGTGTAATAATATTTTAATCACAAAATCTTACAAGAGACGGTCTATAGGATAGACCACAAAATTGGGCCAGCCCATTTTCCTTAACTGATTTTTTTTATTATAATATCAATTATATTATGTTATAATCCTAAATGTAAGGTATTATAACCTCGAATATACTATTCTATAACCCCAAATATAAGTTATTATAACCCAAAATAATTTATTATAACCCCAAATATACTATGTTATATTTTGGGCTCGGCTTCATGGATTCCGTCTATAGAATAGACCGTCTCCCATGAGACTTACTGTATTTTAATTTATTGAAATTTTATTAATTTTGACCTTAAAAAATGATATCTTTAAGATTAAAATTAAAAAATACCCTGAAAATGAAAAATGTCCAAATTGTTACATGTGCGAATTTGGATGGGACAATACAAGTTGTATCCTAAAATATTCTAGAGAAATGCATGAGAACATCATAGACGGACTCGATCAAATAACGTATTAGTAAAATAACCATTAAGAAATTGTGAAATTTGAATACACACTTGTACAGATGCAGTTTTTTTAAAATAATTTGGGCTGACTCATTTGACGTCGGTTATGATGAGACGGTCTCAATAAAGAATTAGTATTTTGCAAATTAAACTAAAACTACAACCTTAGAGCTTTCACTTATTCTTGTATGAGACTTCCCCATGAGTCGAGCTCATATATTTAAATTAGGTCTTTCACAAATTCTTGTGAAAAACAATCTTTTTGAGAGACTATTTTTAATTGGGTTAGCCCATTAGAGAAAATATAGAACAAATATAGACAATAAACTTTAATGGATTGGACATGAGACATCTATCAGAAAGACGATATCTTAGGAGACTAACCGTAGGTCTTTTATTAATCACTTTAAAAATTATGAGGATGAGTGTACAATAAATTAGTCCAATAAATATTAGTATTTTCATCCTAAGACGTTTCATTTGATAATTTGTATCAAATTTTATTTTTGGAATTTCGACCATCAAATTAGTAAACTTTACAATATTCAAACTAATCATTAGCATCAGATTACAAAGTCTTCACTTCATTTCTATGTATTTGAATTTCTGATTTTTGAGCAACCCAGGTTAGTTTATCCTCTATTAATATAAATTTCCTCCCAAATTTGATCATTACACTACTATTATTTCGTCATCAGTTAGTTATTACTACAAATTCCATTATCAATGTGCTATTTTAGCTTCCACTCGTTGTACAAGTTTAGATAAAATGAATATAGTGATATAAAGTTGTTTTAGTTTTTGGATTTTTCGTGGTTGTTATTGTTGGGTAGTTTTTTGGTGGCAGAATTGAGGGTTAATCTGGGCTGAAGTATAATAAATAATATTGGTATAAGTATGCACACCAGGTGTTTGATGTATTGCCTCTTTGAGATTCTGGCCTTGCTTTCTTTCACCTCTCCCTAAACCTATGGGATATGATATGTTGAAAGAGTGTGTGATTTGAGGCTTGTTATTTTGTTCATTGTATCGAATGACATGTTAGTGTAGAACTTTGGACCCCTAAACATGGTGTAAAGTTTTGGTGACATGCTTTGATTGGTTGATGATGGAATGGGATTAGCTTTGGTGATCAAGGCAAAATAGGCAATATTACACTAATTATAGCTATTGGGATATGCTTGGATGAAGTAGGGACCAAAGGATCACGTCGCAACAAGCAAGAATGAACCAACTGGCGCTAAGTGGACACTGTAGGAACGAGCACGAGAACTGCTTGAACAAGAAGGTCGAGCAGCATCTTCTTCGAGTTGTTCTGCCGTGTTGCTGTGCCATTCAACTCATGTCCTAACTTTACCTATATAATGGCACTACTTCTCATTGTTATATCTATATGTAGAGCCCTCTCTTACCTTATGATTAATTCTCTATTCCATTAATAGTTTCTCACAAACACTCATATTGCTGCATTGATGTAATTCCTTCAAGTTGTGTTGAGCTTTAGCTCTTCTATCCTTTAAACACATAATGAATGCACAAGCCCAGGATGATCGATATAGTCTTATTAATGGTGATCCACCTTAAATCTTTGTCTTTGTGTTAGTTTTTGCATTAGTTTTTCATGTTTAAAATCATCTTATTGCTTGCAAATGGTTTTAATACACCTTTAAGCCATGATATTCAATCTTTCTTGCCATCTTTAAGCTTCACTTCCACTCCCGCTGTGTCTTACCTTGTCCTTTAGGAGCTTATTCCAGTTGTGTATTATATTTCCATGTTTCCTTGCTCTTTTCTTGATCTTGATGGCTAGTTGGTACATGTGTGTCCTAATGACTTATGACGCTATGAGGATTTAATTATCTAACAGAAACGTGGGTATCTTTTTTTATGCATAATTGCAATATATTGAATTATTTTCTCATTTTCTGTGAACACTTATGTTGTTTTTTCATGCTTGCTTTTCTTGAATGATCTATTGATTTGATCAGAAAAGTTCTACACACTATATTAGGGGCAGACATTTAAAGCAAAGCCAACACATTGTGACTTTATTTAGCTCACTTGGACGGACGAAGGATGGTAGTTGTTATGAAGAGATATGCTTTGAAGTTGTTTATATCCTTGAAGTACATCACATCAAATGTAGTTGATCGGAATAACGGGAAGATTGTTGCCACAGCTTCTACAGTTGAGCATGCTCTCAAAAGCACATTTGAGTGTGGACGGTCTTGCAATGCTAAGGCTGCGACAGTTGTGGGTGAAGTTTTGGCAAGGCGGTTGAAAGTGGAAGGTCTTGAAGATGGACAAGGAAGAGGGATACATATTGATATGAATAAGGAGGTAGGAAAAAAAGGGTTGAAGAATCACACTAAGGTGTGGGCTGTTGTTAATGCACTGAAAGACAATGGTGTTAAGATCATACTTGAAGACAGAGATGATGACATTTGAGTGAATTGTTTAATGCTTCCCATCTATCGTTGATGGCTAGGTAAGCGTACGAACAAACATTTCTTTGTATGGTTTCCTGTGAGTGTATGTTTGACTTTAGCTGTACAATTAAAATTGATTCATAATTAAGTCTGTTAACCAAATGAAGAAACAAGAGTATCTATGAGGAATTTTAAAGTGATGGAAGGGCTAGGATATAGAATATCACAAGTTTAATATCCATTATAAATATGATCAATAGACGCTTAATTATAAAATCAATTCTACTGTTTGAACATGTGCATAATAGGTAGATAGCTTTTAACAATCACTTAGACTATTGCTATATAACTCTCAATTTCTCTTTTGGTGGATTATTGCTAAACATATGCAAATTTCTAGTATTATGTGATAAATAAATTCTTAAATAAGACTGTTTCACCATGAAACCATCTCTATTGGACCGGGCCATGTACTTTTAGTCTGTTAAAGTGATCACTTGCAAGATTAAAGTGATCTATTATAAAAATGGGCTAATTATAAAGGTATATCTCATGGTGAGATGGTCTTACAAGAAGAATCAATGATACTTTCTAACTTCATCTTTATTATATTTGCAGAGATTAGGAGTTCGTATGGGCCTTGCCAACTACTTTTTGGATACATCCGTTTAAGAAAAACTGAGTTGGCAGAACACTTTCGAATTGCCGTAAAAATGCAGATATCTTGCTGCAAGCTAGATAATGATTGCCTGAGTTTAAGAAATGATCGCTACGGTCGGTTCTGTCACTTTCATCTTGATATTGCAGTTATGATTAGAATAGATATCGAGATTTCGATTAGTTTGTAGGTATTACCTATTATGTACATCTCTGATATTGTTAAAAACTGTGTATCACTGAGTTGCAGTTGAGATTGTTAGATACTTTTTATATCACTTTCATCTTGATAAAGGTATTACCTATTATGGTGAATTCTGTGATTGTTAGAACTTAGAAATCTTTATCTATAATATTGGAGATAATTAATGAGCAACTTAATTGTTGATCTTGAGTTTTGATCTGAAGCTAAGCAATAAAAAGGTCAAAACCGTAATTCCGAAAGATAAAGGTCGGCTACATGAACCAATAGATCATTTCCAATGTTCGTTGACATGGATTCCTCTCCACGGCTTTTGACCTGAAGCAAGGGGTTAGTGGGTTATTCTTATAATCTATGTCATTTTTTGTTATCGTATATTATTTGTCGTGGTTAAGAATTTACAGCTTTTATTTTTCATTAGCATTTGACATGCGAGATACATTATGTTAATAGTAATTAGTGTTTGGCAGGATGTTTGGCAAGACACTCAACTTCTAGCTTCTCGGAATATCAATAATCGGAGATGAACTATGGGACGAAAAGACAGAGAAGTTTCTTCACAGAGCCCCTACAAACATGGTTTGGTGGATCCTGTTGGAGATCTCATGCTTCTTCCGGTGAGTCAAAGAATTGAATTTTCTGGTTTTACCATAAATCGTCACTTGAAAGAACATAAGGATTTTGTTTCTGCTAAAAAGTGCATTGAAACAATACAAGGGTAAGGGTTAACCTAGACAAATGGACTAAGCTAACAGAATTTCATACCAAACTACAAATACAGGGCTGAGTTATACCAATCCACTTCCAAGGTCTAAAAATATACCAAACAGGCCCTTAAGAGTTCTTGCTGCCATTCAAAGATATGTGCTCACCATGGCGTGCTTCTATGGATCCTTGTTCCGAATTCCTGCATATACCACCTCCAAATGGATCAGAAAGGCTAGATCTGCTGAGGCAGCTAGAGAAAGTGAAGCAGACAGATACCAATGATCCAACCCTCGAGGAGAATGCCAAGGAATTCAGTTGAACTTGACCCCAAACAAATGAAGCTATCTTTCTGACCACCGATGTAAGAGCCAGTTGCACATCACCGAACTGAACCTTAGTTTCTCGTGGTCCTAAAATTTTCCGCCAGTAGCCAAGCGTAAAGAAGCTCGTTCCACGTGTCAGGAACTCCCGGAAGACACCAATGACTACAATCTTCTACTTCTACATCGGGATTTTTAATAGATTTTTTAAACGTTGGTTCAAGATGGATCGATGGATGGCCATCGTTTCTGAATTCAGACAGATACGTAATATTCAGAAAACCGACCTTCATTTTATCGGCTTCCATTTCTTTAACCACATCTAGAGTGTACTGGTTGAGCAGCGGATCTGTCTGCACCCTTTTCCTGTTCGTCTCAGGTGCCTGATTATCTCTACAAGTACCCCCTGTATCCCACGTTCCGTTCCTGCAAATATTCACAACCTTGTAAGTTGTAAGTTCTAATACACCCTCAATCTTATGTTTATCAATTTTATACTTCAATTGTGGAAAGCATCAATACTGTAAGGTGCTATGCTGAGAATCATATGTTGACTTAGTGATTCGATTCTCACCGTCTGCTGGAAGATTAATTCCGCTCCCCTTCCCCTTCTTACATGTACGGGATTAACATTAACCCCAAATCAAAGGAAAAGCTAAATGTAAGGTACGATACCTGTAATGAACAGATGAATAGCTTCGAAGGACAATCCGGCTTCTTTGTGGGTTTAAGTGTTGTTCAGCCCATGTTTTTAATGTCCTCATTGATCTCCTAAATGCTTCTGTATAATCCATTGTCATATTTACAACTCCCTTTTCCTCAAAGTAAAGGCCCCTGAAATACATGAAGATTTAGTGCTTCTGTTTAAGTAGCGTTTAGTGATGGATGCAGCTCTTTTCAGATCGTAATAATGTTAAATATTCTTTGTAACAACTTATTTGTGCAACTAATGTTTAAATATTAATTCTAACATTGAACATTAATAGTTTCACGGTACACATAACTAATTGCTACTCAAATCGCTAACAGCTACGTTCATAATTATCTTGTGCCAAACGGAATCAAGAAGGAAGAATGATTGCTTACGAAGCGATAGTTTTGGCATGATTCCACCAATGACCATTATTGAAGACGTAGACATGAGCTCCGGGCCATTTTCGTGACCACCAATGGAGTTCATCAATCTTGATGACTCCACGTACTTGCGTAGGCGACTTCGGAGGAGGACGAGCAACAACAACGAGGAAAGGAAGTCGATAATACTCGATACTTGCATTGAACTCTTGAAAAAAGATTGATAAATAGGTTTTGTGCTTGCTTATAGGAACTCCATTTACTTCATATATTGAAGATTGGTTTGAGACTCCTTTTGATAACATGCATAACAATGACTCCCATTGGTTTCTTCCTATTGAATCTCCTGCAAATACTATTCTTCCATTTCTTATTCTCTCTAAAAAATCACTTGCATTGAACCTGAACCGAGACAACAAGGGCGAAATAAGAAGTCGTTTGTTTGACATAGGCACTATAATGATATAAGAAGTCATAACACAATTAGGAATTAAAACATTTTATTGCTCCAGTGTCATTAAGTAACTATTCAAGGTTAAGCATTTAATGACCCATTTGATTGTTGGTATTAAACGATGGTAATAAAATGCACCATGTCATTAACTTTGATAATAAAAAACTTTATTTTTGTTCATAATTTTTCATTACCAGATAATACCCATATTTACATGGTAATGCTTTGAAATATATTCTGTGAAAAAAATGAGATAATTGAAGGAGAACAAGTATGACCATATAACTTATCAATAAATTTTCCCAGTATAAAACACTAATCTTTCATTATCATTATCAAACAGGTCGTATGTGCACCTTAACCTTTTTTCGTGATAACAAAGACTTTGTTTCCCGATTAACTCTTATCATCGTCATCATCAAGCCAAAATACCACTCGAAAGCAGGATCTAGGTGAAAGAAGGTAACAGACAATGCATACATGTACTTCCTCCAAATAGAGGATTAGGGGATTCTGGTCGACTAACTCTTAGTACATAGCAAACAATATAAGTGTATACATGATTTAATGAGTCATTTTACTGTAGTCGACAATAATGAAAAAACAATATAATACATTAAAGAGAATAGTACCTAGGAAGATGACATCCATGAGGTTGCCATCGCCAATGTCGAAAGCTTTGATTGACACGTCCATTTTCATGGCATCGAAAACCCGGATCCAAAAACCTACAACTCTCATTGTATCCATCAAATGGGTACTTTTCATCCCATACCCATTCCCCATTAGAGTAATCACAACCTTGTTTTTCATTATTTTTTGTACTAGGAAACTCAATATTATAATGGAAATTATTAGGGTTTTTTATACTAAATATTGTGATGATAATAATAATAATGAAAATGATAAGTGACAATATATATGAATGTTTTTTTATGGAGATATTTAATTTTTTTGATGTATAAAGGCTAAACAATGATCGCTTTGTTTGAGTTTGGAGATCCATTTGAAGAGCTATTAGAGCCTTAATTCCTAGGAAGGTGAAGGGTAAAAATAATTTTGATGAGTTCTATTTTATTTAATTTTTCATTTATTAGGGTTTGGAGAATCTGTTCTTATCTCAGTTCGAGAGCATGTATTAATTATTTCTAGCTACTAAAAATCACTTGTTCATATTTTATTTAATTTCTCGTTTTCTTGGCTTATCCTTTAATAATTATTTTAAGATTAATGAAATTTAAAAAAATTGTTGTAATTAATTAAATTTAATGGTTGAATTTAATTTGATTCCATTCTATACATAAAATAAGTATTTATTAGTAGTGGCGTGTAGTATCAAGTGTTAGATTAAATTTTTTATTTTTTATATATGTACATTTATCTATGCCCTAAAATATTCATGATTGAGTATTTCTCAAGCTATATAAGATTAGGTTAATTGAAATTGAAATTGAATTTGAATAATTTTTGTATAATAAGGTTATATGTTACAAATCCCAAAAATGCATCACTTTGAAATTAAATTCTCACAAATTTGATTGTATAGGCTTAGTATATTTGCATATTATATTTTTAAGTAAGGTATGATTTCTGAAATTAAAGTATTTAGTAGATCAGTTCAGTCTAAAATGAAAATGGACTATAAAATGATTTTTATAAATTCATCCTATACAGGTATATTATACTACTTCCTCTGTTTTTTTTTACTTGCATCCAAGGTCAGTTTCACACGCTCAATGCATTAATTCAATCATTAATATCTTTAATTATACTTATCGAATAATTATAGAAAATAAAAATCAATAAAATTCACATCAAGACGATTCTAACAAGATCTACATGACAATATTTTAACCGATAGATTGACGACAATATAAAAATTAAGTAACATTGATAAATTATGTCAAATCATCTTTTGGTAGAGTACAACTAAATAAAAACAGAGAAAGTACAATATACATACGCATTACGACCATTTTACACCACCATTTTAGGTTTATGCGAGTTGCACTGTATTCTACTCCTATAGTCAAATAATAGTGATTTTTGCTGTTGGCTAATGGCAAATTTGGCTGCTTTCATTCTTTCATTCAGTTATACTTCTACAAGGTAATATATCTTTCTTCCATCTTAGCTATCTCTCATGCACTCTCTACTTTGTACTCCAACATTTGATTTAATTTAGCAATATTAAAGGGCAATTCATTGATTTCATCTTGCTTTAACAACAACCCACCAAGTACGTTTTTAATTTTCTGGGCTAAGATTGTTGGTGTTATTAATGTTTATGTAATCAATAATGATCATCACATGTTCGTTGAAATGCTTCTGAGAGTGTATGGATTTGTGGGGTTTTCCTCTTTTCTTATGGGGCTTAATTGTTGACATTTTTATGAAATTTTCTAATTCGTGAGAATGGTTTTCCATATTTTGAATGTTGAGAATGCCAAGCAACAGCATTCCATGTAATTTGTACAACATTAGGAAATTTGTCATTTTTGGTTTATCTAATGACCATCACCTGTTTGTTAAAATGCTTGTGAGAGTTCATAAATTATTGGGTTTCTTTTCTTACTCCTTATGGAGGGCTAGGGCTTAATTATTGTTGATTGAACTTGTTATCAATTTCAATTAGAATTTATTTTTGAAAAAAAATCCATGAGAATGGTTTTTATTTGGATTGTTCAGAAGGGCTAGCTAGTTAGATGGAGTAATCTATATTGTGATCTTAATCTTTATACTATGGAGATCATATGCTATACTGCTTATTGGAATGTGTTTGTAATGGAATTTCATGAAATCTTAATGGAGGTATTGGTTTTGATGGTTTGATGATTATGCAACACACAATCTTGTAAAGTTCTTCAATGCACAAGTTCGCGAATAGATACTACAAATATGTCATACTATTTTGATTTCTACCAGTACCGAGAGTAATTGTACCATTAGGTTTGGTTGTTTTGATTCAAATTGAAAGTTAGTATTTGGCAGAAGTCGATATTGCTTTTATCAACTCATGATTCATGACTCATGAGGTACTTTTTTTGCTAGGTCAATGTGTTAATGTTTGAGTTTGAATATGAAGTTTAAGGTCGTCTGCCGAAAGGTTTATGATTATGTTCGCTATGATTTGAAAGAAATAGCTTTTCCTTCCTCTTTGCCTGATCCACCTCACATTAAAAAGCGGCGTAAATTGACGTTGAAGGAATCATATTATGTAAGGCTGATTCTGCACCTGTTTTATTTACATCCTGCAGTTTAATTATCAATGTTTATCAATTGCTCTCGTTTTTCCTCATGTAAGCAATTGGTATGAGTTCCTCCATGAAACACTTGCATTGTCTGATCTTGAATCTTTGTTTATATGTCCAGGTGGTAAAGGAGGCTTCCCGCCTTTATGCTGCAAGCTGGGTGCGGGACATTGGTCCTGAACTCCGTCCAAATGATTATAAAAAGGATAAAGAACATGAAGATAATGGCGGGGTAGATACAAATAAGGATAAAGAACCAACTACACTAGAGGATCTTGGTAAATAAATAAACTTTTTTCGATGTCTTCTATTGCACATCTTTTCATTTGTGAAGTGCTCTAAATTCAACATAAAGCTGTTCATTGTTTCAAGGTGACCATCTACATTATATCTAGGCAAGTGATTATGTGTTCAATTAGATGGCCTAGAAGATCTTGGATGAATGATAACAAAATATGGCAAATGAAATTTCAGCTTATGCTTCTCTTACACAATGTCGAATGACGAGTAATCTCGTCTTATAGAGGTGGTGTAATATACATGAAACTTCGCAAGAAATAATTATTCTCTGCTCGATAATTTGTTTCACCAGTTCTCAGTTCTAAATATTGAGAAATTTATCTTGTGAAGTACATATATATGTTCTACAAAACATAGATAAGACATTTTTTTTTTCTTTCATGGGATTTTTCAAATGAAGAAAGAATAGACTCCGTATAATATAATACAAAAACAACATTCCATTATACCAAATGACATTAAGTGACTCCTACCTAGGCAGAGTTCAGGAAGTCGAATGTGCACATCCTTACATTTATAATGACAAAGAATTTGTTCTCTTGATGGACCCTTATGTTCCGTTCGGTTATTGGTTTATATGATTTGAATGGTTATGGAAATTTAATGTGATGCTTTTCATACTCTAAATTTTTCTTTTTTCTTCAAATGATTCAATCTTAATCCATTACCACTAGGAAAGATGTATTAGGTGGCAATGAAAAATTGTGTAGAAAAAAACATGTTCAAGGATAAGATCTTAGCTACCATGAGAACTGACATAAACATTTCACCAAAATTAAAACCGATATTAGAAATCATCAATACGATCCCCTGAAATGCTTTGTGGTACTTTGCCAAATGCTATGAAAAACTATTGCATTTGTTTCTTCTTTTGACGCATTGTGCTTCTGGGTTGTATGTGTTGATATTTGTGGTAATAGCTGTTGCTGCTAGAGGAGGGATGGAGACCTTAAGGCCTGCCCTGCAGCGGCTGTATATGACACGAGCGTCAGCTTACAAGGATGCACTAAAGAGCTTTATTCAGGGTTATCAGGAAGGTGTCCAACAAGTTCGGGATAAGAAAGACGAGTTTGAATCTCCCAAACCAGATAATGATTCGAGAAAGCCCTCCTAATATTTGTCGGAAGAAACGAGCATGAATTCTGGTATCTTTTACTTGGTTTCCAACTTTTGATGTCGTACATCGTAATCGAGTTTTATCTTGATCATTATGCTAGCCGCTAGGCACGCATATCTTAAGCGTCAAGCACAAATTCGACTTCAGCCTTCAAACTTGTTTGTATAAACTTTACGTTAGTCTGTTTGGATCAAGGATATCAATAGAAAATATTTGTTAACAAACTCTGGTTCCTGATCATAGACTTTATGGGCGGGATATACTGAATATGATGATGATGATTGTTAACCTTTTAATATCGTTATTCTCCTATAGTTGTACAAACCTCAAGTTCCCCTTAGAAAAAGATCATCTACATAAAGCCAAATAAGATTGTTCTTAATCCCACAAGCATACTTGTATAGTAACTAATACTATATATCAATTCGTATCGAATTATTATTATTTTTTTTATTTATCTATATGGATATACTAATGTCAAATTGTTAAGTATTACATGTTGTCGCCACAACAGCAACAACAAAAATGCTAGAGCCTTCAATCTCAAAAGAGTTGGATCAACTACATGTTGTGACCTCCTTGATAGTTTTGCCGCATAAAGAATAAAATAATATTGGTAATCGACTAAATATACATTTATGTTTATCTACACATTCGTAACAAAATAGACTTGCACTATTAGTTAGTCTACGTTTTTCACTTTCGTCATTGTTGTATCAAGACTGCTTACAAAGTTGCTACAATTTTTCTATGCATCGGCCTCTTTCGTCTATATGGTTCGTGTGTGTTCGTCATTCTCATATCATTTGACTGCTCGCTTTTGCCTCTAGGGATATTATATAGTTCGAGCAGCGATGGTGATGATATTAGTACTCCGCCCATGTTATAAATACTCTTGCATTGCTTTATCTCGTCATACTTTCGTATGGTGGTGGAACCATCGTTGATTGTCGATTTCGATTTTCCATATTGGCATGCCATCCTAAATTCATTCATCATACTCGCACAGAACATAATAAAAAGTTAGTAATACATCGTCTTAACAATTTCTTTTTTTTGTGTGTGTAGACAAACGTGGAGATTTATTTTAACGTACCTAAACCCATATCGAAACCTCGTAATTTGAGCTCGCGATACTCTTGGCAAAGAGAACAAAGCTCACAACAAAAATGAGTACAAAAATCGGTACAAGAATTGCCATTTAAATTGAACTCATTCCTTAGTCTCCGGCGATAGAAACATGAATATATGCATGGAATTCCGGCAATTACTGCTAATAATGTGTATATTGCTCCATTGATTGCACAAGCTGTTTCAAACCCAAAACAACAAAATTTCCATAAACTAAATCAATCCTTTCAATTGTTGGAAATACTTTGACGGTGTTCGGTAGAATAGTTTGCTTATTTTGTGTTAATCAGCTATTCATTCGTCTTTTGGAACGACCGTCTCTCACAACTATTTGTGTTGATGCAAATAGAGGGTTGGATGGTTAAACTAATGAATGCTAATGTTTGATACACTACTTGGATGAGATAGATTATTGGTATGAACAAGTTGTTTTTGAACAAGTTGCTCATAATGGTAAGCTCAAAATTAGCTGGTCAAATTAGTTAATAAAATTAAATAGTTAAATTTCCAAAAAAAAAAAAATTAAATAGTTAAATTAGTTACTATAATTAACTATTACCTACCAACTATCAGTCATGTGCCGAACACTTCCTTCATATATGAGAGATATTTCAAAATGATAAAATAGTAAGGAATGAACTCAGGGCCAACCCTGAGTAAGGGCAAACTAGGCCTATGCTTAGAGCCCATGAAAACATTAACCAAAAATTGTCATTATAGATGATAAAACTTGAGAGTTGAGACCATGTACCATCACAAATTTTTGTAAGAGACGTCTTTTTGAGAGACCATCTCTTATTAGGTTGGCCCATAAAAAATTGTGAAGTAAGAATTGAAAGTAAGTTTTAATGGATTAAGCCTGAGAAACATCTCTCACGTGACTAGCTGATGTACAATTAATGTTTTTAAACATAACCAATAATATAAAATAAGGAAGTTTTTTACGCATTACTTACATGATGTACCTCTATCAACAATCTCTGAAATCTGTCCAAATGTGATGCATGGACATAAGCACGTGATGAAACCTGCCATGGAGCTTTAACTTTTTATTTGAAATTTTTATTTAGTTTTTATAAAAAGTCAAAAGCTAACCAATGTTCTAATGGTGTTTATTAACAAGAATAATAATATATTTAAAAGAGTAAATTAGAACATAAATCGAATGTAGAATAATACAATATATATGTTTTGAAGCGTGATTTGAGAATAGATTTTAAATTTTATATTGTATAAATATAGATAATATATTCTTATGGGTACGAGTTATCGTCTTTCTTCCTCATCAATCCTAAATTCCTAATCATAATTTTTCTATGAATGAGGTATACTAAGTATGATTATAATGATGAATAATAAAATGATGTCAATTCCTTGAAAAATCGCCTTCCTTTCTTTCTCGATCAATTTGCATTCAATTTAAAATGAATTTTTTCTTTCACTTTTATGTCCTATTTCTTATTCTAAATAAATATTTCTTAATAATTTTCATTCTTTTTTCTCCCCTTTCTCTCATTTTTGAATTGCTATCCAATTAAAATGTAAATATATTCTATTTTTCTATCATTAAAATAAAAGAAAAAAACGGAGAAAGTATATAATTACGCCATAGATGGTGTATGGAACTTACAATTTGAGATGTCGGAATGACACTCGCAAAGTCCGGTAGACCATTGACCGGAAGCCGTTGGAACTTTCCAAGTTGACTTTACCTCTTCATTGGGGGTTGTGTGCGGTGGTGCTGACGGTGGTGCTGACGGTGGTGGCATTTCAGTAGTTTCTAGGGTTTCTAGGGGCGGTTTGATTTCCGCTGTTGGAGGCTGCATTATTGTAAAGTTGGTCGCAACAACATCAAAATCTTATCTTAATTTAAAAAATATAAAAATTTAGTACATAAATAATTAAAACAAAATCAAATGTATGATAACAATCTAGTTTTATGATGATCAAACCAAATCTAATTTTATATTAATTTATATGATTAATCTTAATTGTCAACAGGAAAAAAGGGTTGTCAATAATATTTTGAGGCCCTTATATGCAAACACAAAATAATTAGATTTTTTCTAGACTTTCCACAATTTAATTGGCTTAGCGAATAAATAGTATAATTATATAGAAGTATATATAATCCGAAAATGGGGTTTTAATTATCTTACTTGGCAATTTTTCATTGTGTTATCAATTTTTCTTCGCCTAATAAAAATTTTCACGACACTCTACAATACTTTATCCGCTCTAAAACATCACTAAAATTTACCCTCAATAAAGCATAGGAACAACAAATTAACCACGCAAATGATAATTTGAGCTGATTTCTTGCCGTATATTTTGTGAATTTAAATTTTTAAATAAATTCGAAATATGCACCAATCGCACTTTTCTGCAACTGCGCACGTAAATTTTTTTACTTTAAATTCTAAAGTTATAATTTTCTTAAAAAAATAAATATTTAAGTAGTTTATTTATTTTATTAATATAAAATTTAAGTTTTTTATTAAGTAATTAAAAAATCTACAATGTAAAATAAAATATATTTACAATTATATTATTATAGCACATTTAAGATGGGTTAGTTTGAAGTGTTGAAAAGAGAAAAAAACAAGTTGCAAGTCCAATTGATTATTAGCGTATAATTCAGATTTCAGAATGCCAGAATAGCAATTGCTATAAGTATCACGGTAAGGCCCTATGGCCACGTGAAATTACTTACACTTCACAAGTAATTTATTTATTGGCCGGTCTGTCAAGAGACGTCTCTCTGACCTAATCCAGCAAGCTTAACACATATTCATATTTTATATTTTTTTATAGGCCGATTAAATTAGAGATTGTCTCTTGAAGAATCATCTCTTATAAGAATTTGTGTTTATTTATGTGTTACTACTATATGTACTATGTGTGTAGAATTATCGGAGTATCAACATTGTCATTTATTCAATTTTTTGACAACTAGTCTTGTATGAGACTATCTACATGGTTATATAATTATTTAATTTCTCTAAATAATTTAATCATATTAATTTTATAAGTGATTAGACTATAATAATTGATTACTTTAAGATTATAAACAATTATTTTAAGATTATAATAAGTAATCACTTTATTAATGATTACACTTCAGGCCTCAGGGTTATAACTAATTACTTTAAAACAGTAAGTGTACATTGGACCAACACAATAGAAATGTGACCATTTCATTTGAGAAAATATTTCTTTTAATCTATGATTATGAAATATTCATGAAATTAATAGATTCTTTTTAATTTTAATATTTTAAAACTTATTTAAACTCTAAAATTATGAAAAATTAAAAAGAGAGTGGCCAATTAATCGATTCTTTTTCTTGATAAGTGATCACTTTATTAATGATTTCCGATGCATTTTTAGTCCTCCTATTCCAGATTTCCCTCAGTCTAACTATCCAATTTCCATATACTTTCTCCGTTGCATAATATTTGCTACCGAATTTGACATATTATGTGGGAAAGTGTCACTATCAGCAGCAAGTATTATGAAACGGGGAAAGTATTAAAAAAATTAAAATGTGAATCCAATCCATCCATATAAATCTATGGAGCCTGATGATAATTCATGAATTATGATAGGTGAGTAGCCTGTTATATATTCTGACGTATATTAAATATATATACAACTACTAGACATATTCCTGCCCTAAATTTATTCAGCTATATACTTGCATTTATTCAAGACTTTTCACCTTTCATCACCCAAAATTATGGAATCAACTTGAGCCTAAAGGGTTCATTAGAGTTATTGGATCCATTTAATTCGAGTTAGATTTTTCGACCAAAGTTGAACTCAACTATAAGGTTTAATAAAAGTCAGATTGTTGAGTCTGTTTTGAAGAGTACAAATATAAACAGGAGCATTATTATGTCTAGATTAAGTATAGCTTTTTTTTTTTTTTTGTCTTAGAACCATTTTCTTGAAAAGGTCCTAAATTAGACCAGAAGTCTTTAAAACAGGCCTAATGATCTAATATTCATCCGACCTTGTAATCGAATCTGACTCGACCCGACTTCAAAATGAATTTAAAACTATACTATAAAAATCAATGTGGACACAAGACTCGATTTTAAACTGATCCCTAGGTGGTTTTGTAATAATAATTTTCACTCGTGTTTTGTCGATCTTTTTAATAATTTAATTGTATTATGAGTTATGACAATATGTGGAATTAATGCAGGAGATTACGTAGAGCAAGTATATCATGATTATATTAACATTTCAACTACACACATGCCAATGGATCACAAATTAGTTTGATTATTATTGACTTTAATTATCAACAAACTCGATGATGTTTTTATTCAAATCATATGAAATATAAACTTTAAAGTTATTTTGTAAAATATATTTTGAAATAAATTGATCAAATTCACTGCACTAAATTTATCAAAAGGAAAGCGTAAAAAATATGGCAAGTAGATGTACTAGAAAGGTAGGTTGGAGTTGTATGTAATTAAGTGCAGGAAGAAACTCAGATGTATCTCAGTTAGAGCAAATACTACTTTCTTCAGATAATTTTGTGTTTGATTCTAACTTGACTATTCTTTCTTTCCTACAGCTTACCTTACAATAAAAAAATACACGTTAATTGTATTGCCTGAAGTATTAATATTCCGTCTTTTTGAATTTGTCCTATTTAACAATTTCGTATGTAAACTTCAATAATTAAATGAGACAAACTCGAGAGAAGAGCAGTGGCGGTTCCTATGTTAGAGCACACGAAGTCATTTGCCTCTAGGCATTTTTTTTAAAAAAAAAAATTCAAAGTAGACCTTTTTACAGTAAGAGTAAAAGTGTAAAATTAATACTGAAGTCTTTTGATGATAAATAATTCCTCATTATAGTAATTTTGTCTTATTTATTTATTTTATCTCATTTTTTAATTAGGTCAATTAATTTATTTTGTTCCATTTCCTTTTATGGTATGTTATATTTAAAATTTTAGCAAGTAAAGGTAAAATAGTTCTTAATTTTACAAATGAAACTCTGCTGAAATTTCGTCCATTAGTTAGTACCTTCCAAGACTCCAAATCCTAGATCCGCCAGTACAGAAGAGGGATTAAATTATGCTATAAAAGTAGACCTTCAATTCACTTCTCTAGGAAGTACCACACCTTAGAAAATTTGCAACCCTACTTTGAGTGCCTTCCTTCAATAATAGAGCAAAATGAACGGCACATCATCAAATTCTCCTATTGCCAAAAGGTGTGTTTAATCTTATTAATTCTAACTTTCTTTTGTTTCTTGTGTTTGTCTTTGTAAATAATACTTGCAATTTTTTTTACTTAATCGTGACACTTATTTTTCAATATTTTATTTTTTTAATCTTAATCGAATGGTATAAATATAGAAAATAAATTAAAATAAATAGTATATAAAAAGAGTATCATGTTTGATGATTTTATAGAATGTATTTTAATTTTTTAATTACTTTCGTTTAAATGACTTAAAATGTTTATAAATAAACCAAAAATATACTTTTATAAATTTCATCTTTATTTATTTATTTATTTTATTTTAGAACACGCCATTCATTTATATTTTGAGTTACTTAATTGATTGATGAGCGATATCTCTGACATTCACAAATGTTCATGCCTTCATGGCGTAAATTTTGTCAATATTTATTTTTAACCTAATTTTTATATAATTATGACAATTTAATGATTTAAATATGGAGATTTTAGATAATATTATGGTCCAATTAAAAATTGTAGAATTATAGAGTAAATATAATTATTTAGTCAAATATGCACATCATTATATAAATGGAACTAGGTTTAATATAATTCGGCCAATATTTCTTTAATTCTTTGGTTTTCTAGATATATTTGGCACCAATTTAATGTCTAGCGAATCAGAATGCTCGGACCATAATATTGTGTACGGATGATGCTATCAAGTCTTTTTTCCATTTCCCTTTCCAAAACCTGCTTATAGTCCCTATAAGTAGTATAAACTGAGTATGATGATGATGACGATACATTATTACAATACATTATTACAACTTGTTGATTTCAATTTATCAACATTAAACATATTTTATTTATATTTTAGTATTGGGTAGTCTACACACAGAGTCAACCAAGTTTTTTCTATAATTTAGTTGAATGTCTTTATCAAATATATCGAACAATATTATGACACTCCCAGTATCTTGCACAAAGTAGGGTACGGATGGGGTTTTTTTTTCCTGAAAGATGCGGACAAATCATACTCGTTCCTCCAAGGAAGGAGTAAAGAGAGATACACGCAGTCAAGAAACCCTCAATTGATACCTGTGCCAAGTAGGGGTCGAACCCATACTTTCTGCTCCACATGTAGATGCTCCACATGTCAATTTATGTATATAATTCTCTAAAAATATTTTCTTTAAAGCTCTCCTTATGAGACCGTCTCATCTCATCATGAGATAAGTCTATATAATTGGTCTGTTTATCTAATTGATCAGTTTAAAATTATAATAATCACTTTAACACACTATGTATACATGGACTAACGCACTATAAATAATTTCAGTATAAAATTGTCTTATTTAAGAATTTGTAAACCTACATCGAAATGGTATAACATAAGTATATAAATGTAGCTATAAACATAATTTAATGTCAATAGATGTACTTATTATTAACACATTTCATATAATGTTGTAGCTCACACCTAACTCTTTAATTGTATACATACCCCTATTAAATATCGCATGCCAAATATGTGAGCATACATTATTGTTCTAGAGATGTTTATATTAGTGCATCTTTTCATTAAAAAGGTAAAATCAATCAAGTGACTAAATTGGAATATAAGAAAATATTAAAATTGATAATAAAATTATTTTAATATAAACTAAATTCATACAAAACTTATAATTTAAAATAACTTCGTAGTTATTAAGTATAGTCACTAGTCACTCTCAAAATTCCACATCCACATATACATAGATATTTATCATGTAATTTCTCTAATTTTTTTTATTTATACATAAAATATAAAGTAAAATTAGACGTGAAGCTAAAACTTTAGATAAGAGGTCATAAATTTTCGTATCAACATTATTAAAGAATTTTAAAGTGAGCAAAGTCGAAGTTCAGGATATTCTTACACTTTTACGATGTTAACAATGATAGCTAAACTATCGTAATTAAAAATTTTAAACATAGAGTCAGTATAATTTTACGTCAAACACTCCATATTACATAGTACATTTTCAATGATTTTTAAGGGTGTATAAACAATGGCTCAATTTTCGAATATATTTCACTAATAGCCAGGACCGGTTCTAGGGGTGGACAAGAGGGGAAGTCGCCCAGGGCCCCATGTCAACGAAGTAAAATTAATGGTCCTAGAAGGATCTATAAGGTGATAAGTTGCAAAGAGAAAGGGTCAAAGGGCTCCAATATGTTATTTTGCCCTAAGCTCCAAAACATCTAGGGTCAGCCCTGCTAATAGCTCCACCACTAAAAAAATTATACGCTCATTTTTCAAGTATTATATGTTACGCAGGTTGAAAGGAAAAGTTGCAATAATAACGGGAGGTGCAAGTGGGTTTGGAGAAGCCACGGCAAGATTGTTCGTTCAACATGGAGCAAAGGTTGTAATTGCTGATATGCAAGACGAGAAAGGCCTTGCATTATGTAACGAAATTATTGCTTGCAACAATCATGCACACGTGGGAGACATAATCTCGTACGTGCATTGCAACGTCTCCGATGAAACAGACGTAAAAAACCTCATCGATCAAACCATATCCAAGCACAAAAAACTCGATATTATGTTCAACAACGCTGGAATCACTGGCGATATTGAACCTGCAATAGTTGGTTCGACAAGTGAGAATTTCAAAAAAGTGTTTAATATTAATGTTTTGGGTGGTTTCTTAGGAGCTAAGCATGCTGCTAGGGTTATGATCCCGAAAAAATCAGGAGTCATTCTTTTTTCGGCCAGTATAGCATCGCTAATAGCTGGGGAATCCCCACATGCGTACACAGTTTCTAAACATGCAATAGTTGGTTTAATGAAAAACTTGTGTGTAGAAATGGGACCACACGGTATAAGGGTCAATTCTATTTCACCGTGCGGTATTTCTACGCCATTGCTAAGTAATGCATTAGGAGTTGATAAAGAAATAGTTAATGGATTAATTTGTGAATCATCTGTGCTAAAAGGAGTTAAACCCGAGGCTTTAGATGTTGCAAATGCTGCATTGTTTTTGGCTAGTGATGAGGCTAAATTTGTAAGTGGGGTTAATTTTGTGGTTGATGGTGGGTATAGTGTTACCAACCCATCTTTCTCAATGGCCCTAAAAACATTATTTATGGGTTAATTGAATTTTTTCATCGAGGTTAAGGATAAAATTTTCCTACAAGTTAAGAATAAAGGAAAATTAATTTTTTCTGTAGGTGGTGAAAATTGAAATCTTGTTATAAGGGTGAAAAGAAAAAACTTTAAATCATTTAGCCAGCCCATAATTCTCATTGTTATCTTTAATTAAGTGCAATTAGGCAATTTAATTATTGAGGTAAGTCTTATTATATATACTACAACAAAAAGAAAAGAAATCAGGCCTTGGGTATATTTCCTACTTTGTTTTGGGTTGTGTTTTTCTTTTATCTAAGCATTTTTTTTTTTTTGGAAATTTTTATCTAAGCATTTAGTTCTTGACAATTGACATTTATATTGTTTGTATTATTATTTATCAGAAATTTTGTAATGGTTGTCAAAGAAATATTATATTGATATATATATATTTATATAGTTTTGTTTAGTAGAAGTTTCTTATTCATGGGTACATATTACAATACATTTTTAATTTTCTATATGTGTTTATTATATATGAAAATACAAAATTTTAATTTTAAATCATAAAATATATATATATATATATATATATATATATATATATATATATATATATATATATATATATATATATATATATATATATATATATATATATATATATATATATATATATATATATATATATATATATATATATATATATATATATATATATATATATATATATATATATATATATAAATACTTTAAAAGAGTATTGAAATGGATGTTGTGATTTGTGAGGATCGGAATAGGTGTTACAAATAAAATTAAGTTTTTAGAGAAGAAAATTATTTTTTTTTAAAGTATTTATACTTGCATTTTGAATTTGATGGGTTTGAAAAAATATATTTCCTCCGTATTTGGTTATTTGCAACTTTTACTAAAAATGGCGTATTCTATTATTTGCAACTTTCTTTTTTTTTCCATTTATAGAAAGTTTTTTATTACTTTTTTATTAACTCTCTCTTACTTTTTTATACTCTCTCATACTTTTTAATACTCTCTCTCATACTTTTTAATACTCTCTCTTACTTTTTAATATTATAATACTATAATCCCACCCCATTAACCTCATTAATCTATTTTAATACACTACTAAAAGTTTTGCCTAGGAGTCCGTGAAGGACCCCAAAGTTGCAAATAATTGAATACGGAGGAAGTATAAGATCATTCATATGATTACATTATTTAGTCGCTAATATTATCAAATGAGACCATCTCATGCTTAGACGTTCAAAATATGTGCTTGGTTGTTTGATATTTAACACATCTTTTTGAATATATAAAATATTAGAATATTTACTTTACTTGTTTAAGTTCAACTTTTTAAATAGGCATGCCTCATCATTAAAACGAGTCTCATACAAGAGTCAACATCTCTTGTGGAGAGACAATAATTCAATGGATAACCTTAAAACAAAGAGCTTAAATTTTCATAATTTGTATTTATTGAACTATTTAGTCCATCATACAATCTATTAATTTTAATGTATTTTAGAAAAAGGCAAGTTGAATGTGAGCATGCCCTTTGTCATTTTTTCATTGGATGATATTAATGGAATTGATTTATTTGCATTTTTTAGACTTTCCATATTTACACGTTTGCATTTAATTTTAACATATTTTGGGTTTGTTTATATTTAATTCTTTTAATTACAATATATATGTTAAAATACTTACTACCCACCTAATTCATTTAATATTAGTATTAGTCTAAAATTAGTCTAAAATTTTATTAAAATATTAACATATTTAAAAATACGTGCATTGCACGGGTTTTTATACTAGTATATATATAAAGCGCATTTTACAATGAAACTGTATCACACAATAATCACAAATTGGATCTCACCAAAAGATTTTCTTTATACAAAGGTTGAATTTCCAACCAATCCAATTATTAACATATGAACTTCTTATTTTATCGTCTCACCAAAAGACAATCAGACTCTCTCTTAGGAGACTGTCTATAGTATAAACGTCTCTCAAAAGCCCAGCATATATCTCCCTTTTAACTTACAAAATTACTAATCAGTTTTTTTTAATTTATAGACGTCTCTCAAAACTTGAGACGTCTGTTATATAGACGGTCTCAAGTAAGAATTTGTGAAAGACGATTTTTAACAAGAGTTGATGTTCATCAAGTTGGGCTTAACCTAAGACACTAGACATGTAAACGGGTCCGCCGATTATCCAACCCAGGCCCATTTACATAACCCATTACCATTTAGGCATTTGCCTCTATACACAACCCCAACCATCTAAAACCCTAATTTATTCTCACTCTTCCCCAATATCATCAGCAGCTTTTGATTTTCGTTTCCTCTTCTCTTTCGATCTGAAACCCTAATTTCCTCCATAACCAAATTTCCTGAACCAAAATGGGTCGTGTTCGCACCAAAACAGTGAAGAAATCATCCCGTCAAGTAATCGAAAAGTACTACTCAAAAATGACTCTCGATTTCCACACAAACAAGAAGGTTCTAGAAGAAGTTGCTATTATCCCATCCAAAAGGCTTCGCAACAAGATCGCAGGGTTCTCGACTCATCTTATGAAAAGAATTCAAAAAGGTCCAGTTCGTGGAATTTCGCTGAAATTGCAAGAGGAAGAGAGAGAAAGGCGTATGGATTTTGTTCCAGATGAATCCTCCATTAAAGTCGATCGCATTGAGGTTGATAAAGAGACTATGGATATGTTGGCTTCTCTTGGTATGAGTGATTTGCCTGGTCTCGTTGAAGCTGCTGCTGAACCTGCTCCTATTCCTGCTATTGGTTTTGGTCGTGGTGCTGGAGGTCCTAGGAGGTTCTAAAATGAATTTTGATTTTATGAATTATTGTTATGGCGTTTTAATGTTTTCTAAGAATACTTTGTTCTAATTATTTTCTGGAAAGTAGGGAAATTTTTGGGTTATTTGGATAAGTAATGTTTTTTGTGGGTGTTTGGCACTTTTTTACTGGTTAAAATTGTTCTAGTAAATTTGGTTAAGTAATGGCGTTTTTTTAGGTTTTTGGCAGTAGTATATGTTACTGTTGTTTGTTTTATACTGAATTTCTTGGTTTGATGGTGGAATTCTGCTATTCTGGTAGTTAGATTGTTAGATCTTAGATGTGAGCAATGGCGGATTGAGAATACTAGAATAGAGCGGATCAACCACTTATGTTTGCTTGTGTGCTGATTGCTAAACCAAGAGACCACTATTTGTCTGTTATATGTCACACAATTCAATATTAATATGGATTTACGTCAATTAACCTGGGTCATGATTTTGTCGACACTGGCTTAAAATCCCTTTGGATGTGAGGATTTGGCTTGCTTTGGGCTAGTAGTTGATTTGATTGAAGTAGTTTACTTCTAGTTTCGAGCTTAAAGGATTGAATTTTGTGGGATACTTAGAGAAAATGACATTTTTGCCGGCTTGGAAATCTCAAGTAATGAGTATAACTTGCTATTCCTATTAAGTTTACATTTCTAGTGTAGAATATTAGGCCATGACAATTCGTCACATAATCTCACCGTGGCCCATTCATGTGGACACGGGAAACCCGTGGGCTCGGGCCCACAAACCCACGGGTCAAGAGCGTTGACTTGCACATACACTCGGTGAGATTCATTGTTTCCCAAAACCATATGGCTATAGGAGGATTAGCTCACCAAGTATATATGCAAGTCCACAACCCACTTTTTTATCGATGTGGAATTTTGTCTCACATGTGAAGTATTTCCAACATAGAATGCTTCCAAGTATTTGCGTAAGGGACTGTTTGCTATGTAGTGGTAGATGAAAGAAGCATTTTGGGGCTGACATTTACTAATTCACTGGTTAAAAATTAAGATAGCATGCTAGCAAACATTTGATTAGTACATTGTGATAATTTTTAAAGGTGGATTGTAGATGCTAATGGTAAAGGAGGTACACATTTATTCATTTCTCATCAAGAGTTAGGTTGTCGATCCTTAAGCGTGCGGCCGTGCGCTTGATGATACATTAGAGGATTTACTGCTAATGGTATGGTCTCAGTTTATTGTATGTTCCCCGTCTTATACTTCAAATATAACCCTTGTTTTTTTTTATGTTCGCCTTATAAAATGATGATGGAGGTATCATCATATCTTGTTTTTCTTGTTTCATCTGTTAGACGATTTACTGCTACTATAGAGTTGTAGCTGACTACGATTAACTGCTACGATTTACTGCTACTAACTGTGTTGAAAGAGCTCGTTTGTGCAATGTCGTTTAGGTGGGAACCTTACGGAAATGTTTTACCTCTGATACGATATGTTGATCAATTGAGTTTATGAAGGATTAGTTTTCTTGAGTAGTTATTATAATCAATGGGCTTAAATTCTGAGCAATTATAGTGATGTGTATTATGGAAAATGGTTTTGGAATCGAATATTGGGAAGTTTAATACTTTCTAATTTGTATTGGGTTCTTGATTATGTATTTTTCATTTCATGTTGTCTAATAAATAATGTATTTTCATTATAGAGTTCCATGGGAGATTTTTTCTTGTGCAAGATGTCCTTATGATATCAATGAAGCTTTGATTTCATCGAATAAGTGGACAAAAGTAGGGTTTATATGACTAATTCGGCTTTTAAATAAAGGAACATAGAAAGAGTTTTGGTTCATTTTAAGTTGGGGTGTCTAATAAGTCATGAGGATCCATTTAAAATGTTGTAGATTACGTTTTTAGGGCATTTTAAAAGTTTTTGTGGATTAAGTGAGAAGGCAATGTGAGAAGTCTTGTTGCGTCATTATAGACCCGATTAAAAGCCTTAGATTATCACATAACGGTATCGTCTAAATAGACACACCCATTAGGTTTTTTGTATGATCAATTTGGCTCGAGTAAGAAGGGTTCCATTAATTCAAATAGTCGTTCTTAGACATGTAAAAAGCGTGTTAAAATTTTCGGTTAAAATTTGACCCAAGGCTTGAGATAAGTCCTAGAGATCTCATTTTAAAGGCCATGGTCATGTTTTGGGGACAATTCAAGAGTTTATGGGATGTAGTGGGAAGTCTTCTTGGGTTATCACACCCGCCAATGAACGAAAAAACGACCCAAAATACACCATTTAATGATCACAGAAAACTTACGAAGTTACGAGGTTGTAAGGAACATAGTAATAGTTTTAGAAAAACATATCGAAATGGCAATATCCACTTGTAAAGATCATTATAAATCAAACAAAATGTTATCAATTTGTCTACAATTTCACGAAACACAGCATGATGCATGAAATATCTCATACGTAAATGGGCGCTCCTTGTAAAAAAATAGTTCGGGACGTTCGTAAAACCTGACTTCACACAGTGATAGTTGTTTATATTTTTGCACTTCATCAAACGTATTAACATGGGTAACAACAATAACCAATATGTTCCAATTGATGAAAAATTTCCCGGTATGAGGATGGTTACTCACTCGAATTGGCAAGGCCAACCAAGTTCAGCATATTTCGGTCTTCTTTGAACCTTTCCAGCACCGTACCTTTGAGTGCATTGCTTCCTTTCTGTTGCACTTCTTTCGGAAAAACACTCCAACATTCAATTACTTCCGGGCATATCCTATTGGACTTCGAGAGAGGAGGGCTCCCGAAAGTAGTACACTCGAATGTTTGTCCAGCATCGAAGTTGGCTGATATAAAGAGGCCAAAGTGATTGACTCGTCCTCCGAAACCAATGCCGTTTGGGATTGAATCAGAAGTAAAATTATAAGCACACTGCAAATGTTAAACATCAACCAAAGAATCATAAATTAAAAACTTTTTGGGGAGATCAAAACAAAAATTGAAAGCACATCGATAGTGAAACAGGATAAACTACACGAACTTAGTAATCCAAAACGAGTCCAAAACAGCTATGCATTGTACTAAAATTGTAAGATCACATTCATCCATAGCACTCAAAAATGTCCTCGGTTATGGATCACGGGTTACTGGGTCCTTGGGAGATCTCAAACGAGGACGAGAAAAACCAAAGATGGGTAAGATAGATAATGATATGAAAGCTTCATATTTAGAGGTCGAGATGGTAAAAAATCGAAATTAATTGTGAAAGAGAATCCATGTGGACGACCAGATCCCAATCTTTTGAGAAAAAGACTGACATTATTTGTTGTAACAAGTTATGAACAACTAATTTTGTTTGTGAACTACATGAATGATTATGCAGAAACGCCATGCCGTAAATCATATAAACAATAAGTTCATTACGTACCCATTGTAAATTGTTATTTGCTCCGGTTGGCCTGAAAATGGACACCTTTGGATGCAACTGAAACAGAAAACACTTTAAATCTCCATAAAAATCACTGTGCTTTTCCCATGATTGGGAAGCATAACCTCCATATATGTACCCTTCCGTATCCTTGACTATAAACATTGTTGGACCTTCATCGTTTCTGCAGTTGAAACGACATCAAATTAATAAAGGTAAAGTATTTACGCCATAAACATGAAATGTGATATGGGTAACAAACATTGCATCATCCACATCAACTCGCAAAAATTTAAAGCCATAGCCCTAAGCATAGTTACCAGAAACCGAAAACTTCCTATTTTCAGAACTCTTTCCGAAACTACATTTCCTCAAATGTTTTTTTCCTAGCCTAGAACCATATAATACCACAAGCCCTTCTTTTCTTTCTTTTTTTTTAACTCGTTAAAATTTTTGTCATAAAACATAAGTGTACCTACTTTTTCCAAAACTCTATTCATTTGGTTTTCGTTTCTCGTATCGGATTGAATTTCGTTTTAGGTAACATTGGCTCTTCAAAATTTAAAAGGCTGACATCAAATTACAAAGACCCTCATCAACCTAATAAAAAAAATTGAAGCTTGGATTGTCTTCTAAGTTCTAACACACGAGTAAATGATCGACAGAGAAACTTACGAGATATTTCCCAGAAACGTGTTGAAACTCTGACCGTGATATGAACTATGGTATAGAAGTTTCCATTCCTCTAGCTCTGGCTGGGTCAAAAGGCCGCCTAGTAGCCAAGCATATTCCTCCCTTAATATAAGGTTGGAACTATAAGTTTCAGGGTATAATAGGCTAGGAACTTGAGAGCCCATTCTACCTACACAGAAAAAGTAGTAGTAGTGCCCATTACAAAAGAGAAACGGGAGCAAGCAATAAATTGATCACGGGAGCAAGCAACAACTTGAGAGCTCAAATTCCCGATTGACTAAAATAAAAATAAGTTTAAACTTGGGACTACATGATGCTAAATTGACGGAACAGTGAAACATAATTTGCTACTTAGTTCGCCTTTTGGATTTGCGATTCGTTCAAAATGGTTCAAAAATAGTATAAAACCGACCATAATTTGCTTTTTTCCGATTTGCGACTCGCAAAGGCAATTAAAGAGTCATGTGACACTGGACGGAAATATAGGAGTCAACTCTGAGAAAATAATGTCTGAAATTGTTCAAAAGGTTCAATAGATATAATATAAGTGATAAAACTATCATTGAAAATAGCATATGAAACTCTAATTTAACCCACAATACTTAACTTCTTAATCTCCATGCCAGAAGCAAATGGGGCTAATTCATTGGGATGGAGCAGTATTTAGCATAAGAAAAAGAGTGAACCTGATTCAGGTGGCATCATCAACCCTTTGAGGTACCTCCTGAGAGATGGAATATGGGCACACATATCTTTGAAGTCCTCAAATGACATACTTTTTGTATCACCTCCTCCATCATCCTTCGAAAACGTAGCAGCATTCAAGATCTCATCCATGATGCACTCATGTGATCTCATCCCAGATTCGGCATCCTTGAGAGGAAACAAGTCATCGAGAATAGCAGCTAAAACAGCTTGCAAATCAGACCTGTTAAACTGTGAGATCAAGTTGACTGTCATAAAGACCAACGCCACAAGGAAAAGGTACGAAACTACATAGTTTACATACACATGGATTACTGCACACTATGTTACTCGGACTAATCATTTTGCTTCATGTACCCGTGTCCAATCTGGATGCTCAGACATTGGTGCGGTACATAAATGCTTCATTTTAGCCGTAAAATTGGGTATCTAGACGTATCCGACACTTGGACACGTACCAGTATCCAACATCAGCACCAATCCAAGTAACATAGACTGCACATAACCAAAAATGTCCTACTCTATAAAAGAAGTAAGCATTCAGAAAAATGGGAGAAAAACACTCATCACTAACTACATTTTTCATGTTTATCGTCGTTTACTAAATCCAAAGCATCTTCGACCAACAAAGCTATGATCAATATATAATTGATAGCTTTAAGCAAATGTAATTTGGGTATGAGTTCTGAGGGGTCACATTTCCTCATATAAGAACTGATATTAACTCCTTTTGTTGGTTAAAGGCTTTGCTTTTGAGAAGTTTGATTCTCAGCACCTATGGAAGAATTAATTATCCTCCCTCTTTACATGTATTCTCCGGTCTTACCCCCGAATCAACTCCTTTCTTAATCGAGAAACTTCACTTCGAATTAAATCGGTATACTAATGCAAGAAACAACTAAAACAATTTCTTCAACCAAAACACAACAATCTCCCCAGGAAAATAACAATTATATTGACATAGAGTTCTTAAAATTAATATTCAAAAAGGTATAAAAACAATACCTATCAACTTTCCCATCATCAGAAACATCTAACAACTGGTACATAAACTCTTCAATTTCATCTCTGGTTCCTTTCTCATAAGTCCCCTATAACCAGCAATTTCACAATTAATCAATACAAATTTCCATTACCCATTTTAAGAAACTTAAAAAGATTAAAACCTTCTCAAAAACCCACAACAAAATTAATCATAACATCAACTATAACAACATAATTAGTTCTTAATCATCACCTTAGCTATAACAAGATCTTCAAATGTAAGCTTTTGATCATGGCGTTTTTGGGTGACCAAATCAAACATTCTATCTCCAAGAGACCCAGGAATTTTGAAATAAGCCTAAAAATTATAACCCATGAAAGAAAAAACAAGTTATAACAAAATACTTATGGAATTAATATGAAATCATTTAGGGATTTTAACCTTGAAAATTGGGGCAGAAATGAATTGATTGTTGCTTTGAGATTGAGATGCAAGTGACCCATATAATGATTTGAGTTCTTCCAATTCATGTTGAGAGAAAGATCTACAAAGTATACACAAAATTTAATGAATCTGATGAACAATATACAAAATTAAAAGAGGGAAAAGGAGTGAGGTTTGAGAAGGAGAACCTGGAAGCAGAAACGAAACGTGGGTTCGTTGAAGATGCTTGAGAATTGCCCATTCCAGAAAATTGTGGATGTTTGGAGGATCAAATTCCAATCATTAAGAAATGAAATTGAATCAATCTATTTTATGAGATTTCAATTTAAATTTTTTTTTTTTGAAATTTTATGAGATTTCAATTGCCCAAATTGTCATTGAATTGGTTTACTCTTACTTCTAGAGGTGGATTATGTGTTTTAACGCCACGAGGCAGGTACAAATCTTTATCTTTATTATCTTGGAGTCGTGGAACTCCTTTTGGCCGTGCTCTCTTTTACGGGTATGAGTTGCCGCCGTCCTTCCCTCCCCAGACCCTGCTCACAGTTTTCTATGAGCGAGATATACTGGGTAGTGGGTAGGATGATGATGATGATACTTCTAGAGATGGAAATATGAATCGGTGATCATTTGATTAAAAAATTATTTGATATTGATAGTTGATTTATGCAATATTAAAGAATACACAATAGTTAAAGTTGGTTCAGCAAATACGTTACGAAGAGTTTTTGTTCACTTTATATTAGTATTTAGGTTTCGTGCATGCTTTTTGATTCTCGTCAAAGAATAATTCTTTCTATGTTCAATGCATTTATCAGATCGTTTATATTAAGAGTTATATATAACTAAAAATAATAAACTTTTTTCCACCAGCATGATGTTCTTCATAACAATTTAAAATAAATAGCAATATTGTCACCAATATAAAAGTTTAACATGAACTTTAAATATGTCGAATTTCATTTAGGAAAACCAATTTTAATATGTTCAAAGACAGTAACTTATACTCTATTTTTTACAAAGTTAATCTCATAGTATTCTGTTATGATTTGAACTCAATTTTATAACAATTTAAGTTGTCTCAAAAATTGTTCGAAAAATATATTTAATTCAAATCCGATAAACTTAACTAAAATATGTTAATAACAATATACCTATTTATCATATTATACAATGATGTAGGATTAAATAAGAAGATTCAAAAATAAAAATAAAAAGCGCTTGTGGCTTAATGGATAGAGCATCTGCAGTGGAGCAGAAGGTTTGGGGTTCGACCCCTATTAAGCGCATGTATCAATTGGGGGTTTCTTGACTGCGCGCATCTCTCTTTATTTCCTCCTTGGGGGTACGGGAAGGTCCTTTTTTTACTCACTATATATACAAAAAATGATACTATATTAAGAATTTTTTTTCAAACTTATGTCATAGTTACTTTCCTGTGTAGTAATATAGTGACTTTAACAATTAAATGTTTTTGGCTAAATTGTGACTTAGATTTTTTTTTTTATCTTATTGAAACCAAGGGTGTAGATGCTTCTTATCCTTCTCATTTTCAATACTCTTCTCATTGGATCCCTCGCCATATAACAATTAACAATAATATAAAAAGATCATTCAATTAAGAACACAAATTCTTACTTGAGACCGTCTATACAATAGACGTCTCAAGTTTTGGGGCAGACCCAATTAATAAATAAAAAAAACTGATTAGTGGTTTTGTAAGTTCAAAGGGAGATATAGGCTGAGCTCTTAAGAAACATCTATAGTATAGACGATCTCTCAATAGACGGTTAAATTAATTGAAATTAAACCAACTATCACAAGTAGCTATAAAAGCAACATGAATTCCAAATTAAAATATTATTATAAAATTATTTAACCACCAAAATATTAATTAGGTTTTAAAGATGTAAGTTAATATATATAGGGTATATAGTTAGATAAAGAGGACATAAATGTGTGCTCAAACTATAAGGGAGGTCATTAATATATTAGCAGAAGATAGAGACAGAGACTTTAATTTTTATGGTTGATCTTCATTTAAATGTTTTCTGTTTTTTCTTCTTCTATACACTATTTTTTTTCAAAATATAAAATAAGATCATTGTTTAATAAGCTATATCTAGGAAGAATTTTGATTGAAAGAAAAATTAGCTGTCGTTTGGTTGTTGGTATTAAATGTTGTTAATAGGAATTATATTTTGTAGTATAAATTTTCATAAAAAGCATGTTTCTGGGCTTTGGAAGCCTGTGAGAGTTTTGGATGGGATAAAATAATTGTAGAAGGAGATTGCTCATGTGTTATCGAGGCTCTTCAAGGCAAAGGCAAAAGACGTTTTCACATTCAAACGATTATTGATAATTGTAGGCTTTTAGCTTTGCGATTTCCTTCTATTGATTTTTTGTATTGCCCTCGTGTTTTTAATGAGGTGGCCCATCGATTAGCCAAATGGGCTAAGTGTAGTTGGTGCGACAAGGTTTGGGTTGATAATGTCCCGCCTTGGTTAGGTGATGCTTTGTATGTCGATTCTATCATTAATAAAGCATAGCCACCTTTATCGCTCAAAAAAAAAAAATAAATTTTCATAAAATGTATCCCATCATTTCTATGATAATGAAAAAATTATTTTAAAAAGATTTTATTTACAATTTGTCATTATCACATAAAACCACCTCTTTATTGATAGTACATTAAATAAATAATTTTGTAAAGAAAAATAAAATGATCGAAATAAAAAAATATGATCATTAAACTTTTTAAGTGTTTTTCCTACCAAACTACAATAAATTTTCATCGCCATTTGTACCAATTAATATCGCCATCCAACGTGCTAAATGAAAGCGTATGATCAATTATATATTACGAAAAAATTAATTGTTATTTGTAATTCTGACATTTTATAATAAAAGTATTTTTCGTCAAATCAAACATCTTTAAAAAAATTTATTGTATACTTCTAATACTCTTTCTCATAAGTCTAATGAGTAATGAATACATATGAAGTTTTGTTATGCGGAGAGAAGTTATATCAACATAATGTATGTGACACTTTAAATGTATTTCATCACTATTTATATGAAAAATAAAATAAATAAATTTTTATTAATTATTAATATATTAATATATTATTTCTTTTTATTAAATGGGAGCCTTGACATGTTTAGGTTTCGTGTATTTTGTATATTAATCGCAGATTCAAATTATAGAAATCACTTGTAAAATTTCTTAGTAAAGTTGACACTACAACATAATTTTTGCTTTTAGTGGGATATATTTAACGACATATATATATATATAGAATTTAGTGACATTTATTAGACTCTTTAGAAGCATATTAAAAAGTCACACTAAAGCTTTTAGTGTTTAGTGACATAGGATCTAGCGACATTTCTCACAAATGTCACTATAGACTATAGTGACAATTACATATGCCACAAAAGACCAAATTAAATATCGCTAAATCACTTTACGGTGGAACTTAAAATAAAAACCAATA
Source organism: Amaranthus palmeri (assembly GCA_019776075.1). Classification (NCBI taxonomy): domain Eukaryota; kingdom Viridiplantae; phylum Streptophyta; class Magnoliopsida; order Caryophyllales; family Amaranthaceae; genus Amaranthus; species Amaranthus palmeri. The sequence continues at coordinate 759,871 of JAAKBH010000271.1, read as the reverse complement.
ATTATTACACTAAAAATATGAATCAGTGACATTTTTTAATGCCACTAAATCAAATATCGCAAAAAGTTAAATTTACTGTTGTGTATGAGCGCTTTTGTTGAACGTCATTCTAAGTGGATGGTTTGTGCACAATTGCCCTATTCATTTTTTGAATAAACGTACAATATCATATATCCTGTCCAATAAAAAAAAATAAACCTCTTATTGCTGAAAATGTAGCAAATTGTTATGGCTTAAAAAGCCATTGATTTAATTATAGTATATAAGTAGATTTTCAGCCTCTTACAAAAATATAAGGCAAATATTAGCTTACATGAAACTCTCTTTGTGTGGGTATTGTTTATTTTTTAATTTTTTTTTGAGTTAGTTTATTTTTTAATAGTGACACTTCTTTCTTACATAGACAAACTTTTTTTAAAGGAAAAATTACAGTGAATAATACAATTTTTCGTTAATTTTCCTACTATAATACCAACTATTGATTAATCATGGTCAACTTAAGGGGGTTTTTTCCTAGAATAATACCAACTTTAGTATATTAGCTAACTTACCAAAATTTTTTTTGTCATATAATCTCTTGTAGTTTGATTTTTAACATGTTAGGTATTATTCAATAGAAACACCCCCAAAGTTGGTATTTTTCATGGTTAATCAAAAGTTAATTATTATTGTAGAGAAATAAGTAAAAGATTGTATTATTCCTAGTAATTTATTTTTTTAAAAAATGTTTTTATTCAATAAAAAAACAAATATAATATATTGAATATTCATAAAATTTTTCTTTTATTGTTGGGGAGTGTAGTAAATTGTTGTGGCTTTAAAAGCCGTTGGGTTAAAGTAGTTGTAGATTTTCTAGTACTAAGCTATATTGTGAGTTAAGTTACACCGACTATTCTAGGCAATCAATGACATGAATTCAAGCCTAAGACTTTACTTCTTCCTTCTCTTATAATTAATTTTTCTTCTATTCTTACCGTCTCTCTGAATTTACACCATATAAAGTAAAAAATTTATACATATTTATATCACATAAAACTTTCTCATTCCGTGCTTAGAGTTTAATTTGATCATGTGCATGTCTCCTGTTCTCTCCCTTTAGGGTGTATGAGTATCATTTGTCTACTATCTCTCCCCTTTAAACCCTAATTTTATACAGAATGCTTGGCTGATGACCAAGATCAAAACCGAATGCTTTCTCATTGATAAAAATGAAATACTACTCAAGTTATAAATTCCATTAAATACTTTTCTTCCTCTCTCATTTTCTTGGAATTTTTCCTACATTTAATACATTTATTATTATTATTATCATTTTTATTATTATAAAATTATTATTATTTGTCACCCTTCAAAGTATATCTATTCTTTCTCTTCTTATTCAAACCTCATTTTCCTATTCTATTACTTTCTCTCTCATCACCACTCTTTCTCTCTCTTCTTTATACATAATTAAATTAAGCTTTAAAGAGAACCCTTATCAAATCCTTCTATATAATGTCCTTTCAATTTGAAAACCCAAATCATCAAACAAAAAATAAACCCTTTGGAGTTCATCATCAATATCATGATCATGATCATGATGATGATGTTATAATCACTAGGGTTATTCCTATTACTCTTGATCTTTTACGTATCAAACAATCTCCACCTCGTCAAAATTTTAAAAATTTGTGTTCCGTTTTTTCAAAAGATACGTCCCTTGACTTTAAGGTAATTATCTTCAAACTCAACTTATACTTTTTTATTCTAAAAGTATATATTCATGTTGATCAAAAAATAAATTTATTCAATTAAATAAAAAGGTCGAATATATATATTTTTTAAACAAAGCTATTCTTTTTATTAGTCTTTCCCTATATTTTTATCACGTCCCACAATTGTTTCCTTTAATGGTACGTTATAGTTTTTCAAAAATTTTGGTTTATAAAATTTTACTTTTGAATCCTTAATTTGATATAATGAATTAAGTTTCAATCATAAAAAGGTGATCATATTCAATTTCAATAATTTAAAATTTTATTTTTTAAAATTTTGAATTATTTAAATATAATTCTAATAAAATAAATTATTAAATTATGCATAATTATTTCTAATTTAAGTAAAATGAAAGTATAACATATTTTTGTATAATAATAAAAATTATGTGTTCGACCGTTCAATTCTACATAATTAGGTAGGAGCCAATTAATAGCATAGTGATAAATATGGTTGTAATATTGTTGCAAAAAGGTGATCATTTTTTTAGCTAAATGTTGAACTTGTTTATAAATACTTTTTAAATTTAAAGATGTGTAACGGAAGCTAGTTTTAACTAACAATACATATATATTTATTTATATATATGACATAAAAATTTAATGTGTATTTGTTGGTAATAATTGCTTTTTTCTTTATTATTGAATACTAACGTTATTTATTTATATATTTTTTAATAGAATAAACAAAAAAGGAGCTTAGAGGATCCCATAATAAGCGAGGAAATCATGAGTAGAAGGAATGGAGATAACAACATGCAAAAGTTGGACTTAAAATTGAATTTGTCACCACCAAGTGGGGCGAACCCGAGGACCGAATCGCCTAGTCGATCAGCCTCGGTTTCGCCCCTTAGCTCATGTGTATCGTCGGATTTGTCGATGAGTAGCCCCGAATCGAGCTTGATGGTGTTGGTAGGGTGCCCAAGATGCCTAATGTATGTCATGTTATCGGAAGATGATCCTAAGTGCCCTAAATGCAAGAGTACCGTCTTGCTCGATTTCGTGCATGATAAGAATAACAATAATAATAACAATAACAATCACAACCACAACAACAACAACAATAATTGGAGCAATTGTGGTGGTAGCTCTAAGAAGACAAGGAGGAATTAAACAAAAAGTTTTTTATTATTATTAGTTAATTAATTAATTGATAAACTTTCTTAATCTAGATTACCCTATTTTTAGCAAGTGGAATTATAATTATGATGTTAAATTTGTAGTAGGAATTTTATGTTTGTATCTTATTTTAGTCATGTATCAATATATATATATTATCTCCATGAATTATGAATTATTATTCTATTAGTTTAAAGCAATCTCTTTTACGTGTGATAATAGTGGTTTAATTATATATTGGTTTTATTTTTAACTATTAGGATTCTTTATGTTTGTATCATATTATAGCCATGCGTGCATGAATATAATATAAGTGTTCGAGAATTTTGAGTTGTCCTAATAGTTAAAAACTTCAGATATTTAATTTCTTATAGCGAGATAAATTCACCTTTCCTCGTGCTTGTAGAGAATTATATAACCTTATGATCTCGATTGATCGAAAAATAAAATATATTAGCACCCAATACAAAATATACTTTTTGTACAATTTTCAAAGTAAATTTTGATCCTTAGTATCTCTAATGCGCATCATAAAAGATTATAAAAAAATATATAATAAAAAATATACATTAAGACGAATCTAACAATATCTCACATAAATATATTTTATCATCTATATATGTCTTAAAAATCTTAGTCAAATTTCTCACTTTAAAATAGAATATTCTAAACGGGGAGAACATTAGAAAACGGAGGGAGTATTAGAAATAATCTTATATATATATTAACTGATACTTTATGTAGTAATTAATGAATTTGTACATCTATGAGCAACTATATATTAATTAATAATTTTAGGTTATGAATTGTGACTTGATGAGGTGACCCATCATTTAATTTGTTTAGTAGTTTTCTTGCTTATAATATGGAATTTAAGTGTGGTAGATGAACTGCATGAAAGACTTGAATACTCTATATGTAGGAAAATGGTGTTTTCAAAGGAAAAAAAAATTGTTGATTTTCCTTAAAATTTATTATCATATTATATGCACACTATTAATTAAGCTAGCCCTCATTAAAAGTCCTTAGACCTTACATGGCACAAGTGGGGCCCTTAAGTTTTATGAGAAGCTTAACAATCTATTTTGTGGATATGTATCATATTGATCAGAAAGTCTTAGTAAATAACGTTTATTTGTGAGGTTAATAAATCACGCTTATGTGGTAGAATGTGATAGGGTAAGAGGTTTGTTATTTTAATTTATCTTTTTTTGATTTTGTTTATTTTAGTATTATTCTTTTTGTCTTTTTGTAGTTATTTACAAATCACGGTTATTGATTAAGAATTTTTGGTATCATATTCTTTTTACTATATGTTTATTTTTAGATGGATTAATTGAAATTGAAATATATATTATTTTATTAATTTTAAATCATAAGAATTTATAACATAACTTGTTAAATTATATACATTTTTTATTTATGTCAACTTGTGAATAATTTTTGTTATCAAAAGTGTATTGAAATACAGTTTTTGGATTATAATAAATCGTATAAAAATGACAAGTTAAATGAATGCAGTTAATTCTGGTATATAAATTAAGTATTATATTATATTTTCACATCCCTCCCGCAATCCTTTTGGAGTGGATCGGATATAAGGGTATGTACTGTATGGATTGTTTTTCTTCCACCACCAAACGATAATTACTATATGCAGGATTTACTAGATATGAATGATGATGTTGTTTGTTATCAAGACTAAGTCGAAAATGATCTTTTCTTAAGTAGGGTAAAATAATGAGAAAGTCAGTCTCCTGAGAGACCGTTTCTCAGGCCCAATCCATTAAAGCTTATTGACTACATGTACTTTACGTTTTCTCTAATGGGTCAACCCAATTAAAGATAGTCTCTCAAAAAGACTGTCTCTTACAAGAATTTGTGAACAATTAATTAGCTTAGACCTTGCAATATGCATGGTATAAAGTGGGGCCTCAAGTTATGAGAAGCTCTTATTACCATCTATTTCTTGATATGGGTCGTATTCTTTAATAAAATCAACAACTATATATTTTTTAGTTGGACTTATCACCTATTTGATTTGTATAATTAGACCTACCTACTGTATTCGGCTATCCATCTATTAATTTTGTTGGTATGGTTTCATGGTGTATAGGATTTGATCAACCAAATTTAGGATATTAATATAAAATGAGTTAATAATTATATTTATTCTTCCTATTTTTCTATAAAAATATACTCTCTCCTATTTATAGAGAATGAGACATTTATTTTTTCACACTATCCAATACACTTATTCAATTCTTGATATCTCTTATTATAAATAACGAAATATTATAAAAAGTAGATATTAATAATCTTTGAGTTGAGACGAATCAAACAAGATCTCACTTGACTATGTTCTAATCTATAGATTAAGAATAAAATACTCCCTCCTATTCACACAAGTTCTCCCATTTCCTTTTATGGGCAATTCACTTAAGTTGTCTCATTTTCTTTTCTGTCTATCATTTTTACCTAAATACTCTCACCTTTTCAATTCTCAATACCCGATTACCACCTTTATAATTAATTTAATCAATTAAAATACTCCACTACCATCTTTCTGGTAGACCCCATCCCACTCTTAATATTCCAGCCCAACTCAAATGGGACAATTTGAGTGAATAAGAGGGAGTACAAATTAAGAGTACTAAGAAGTAAATACTGTTAAAAAACAAATGTCTCATTCTCTATAAATAGGAGGTAGTATATTATAAGATTAATATTAATAAAAAATTTGATTTTAAAAAGCTAAATCACGTCTAGACCCAAACTTGAATTTTTATTACATGGTGGAAGGAATGAAAGGTTGCGTACTTCTTGTACGGACAAACACTTGTTAATGTTAGCAAGCATTGGGATCGGCATCATTGATTATAGTAGGTGTAAATTTAACATTTACGTTTTCAATTCCTAACGAGTAGAAAAAATCATACAACTATAAAATAAAGTCAACGTCTTATAATATTGAAAAGAATAATGCATTTCATAAAAAATAGGTAAAATTTTGAAAAATTATATATCATAAATAATCAATATTAATTATAATCTCACACATCGATTATTTTCAATGATTTTATATTTAATTCAGCATACTCGGTGTGAGGGGAGGGGCTAGGTCAAGGTGTGACTATGGTGGTTCATATCACGATGAATAGGCTGAGAGCAAATACATAGCAAAGATTAGACTATTAGATAATAATTCAATTTGGTAATATTCCTAGCGAATTACTAAAATGCTAAATTTTTTCAATAATTTTTCTTAATTTTTATCCTAAATATTATTTTTATATTTAATAAGAATTTGATAGAAACATGTTATGGTACTATGAGGCTCCAACAGTCACCTAGAGCTTATTATTGACGATTAAAATCCTTAAATAAGTGATTCAATTATACTTAACAACAATAATATTTTATAAAGAATTTGTATGGAAAAGGCTATATATAGGCCATTTAAATCTCTTATTATAAAAAGTATAAATATTTTTATAATATTTATTTTTTATTTTTTTAATTATTTAATACGTATAAACAAAAAATTATTGCGGTTAATATGAAGCAAAATGTAGTTTGGTATTTTATGACGTTGAACATTGACCACTAAAAATCCACACGTTTGGCTTAAACAAAAGGAGAGAAAGGGCTTTGTGTGGGCACAGTCCACATATTCAGGAGCAGACAATTTTGAGCACTCCATAGTCTAAACTAAAAGTCACCTAAATTGGAGTACACTTTATTATGTGTGCCGATTTTTAGAGTATATAACATATTTTGGAGTCTCAACCATCAGCTTTTTGGTTGAGTTGGTTCTTGAAATGGTATCAGAAGCCAACATGACAAGAGGTCAAATCACGGGTTCGAATTTCAACTACCCCTCCACTAAAGTGGAATATTTAACGTCAGGTATGAGGAGAGCCTATGTTGCATCCACACTTCTAACCCAATGGGCTTTTGTGTGAGGGGGCGTGTTAGAGTAATATGACCCTCACGAGGCAAGGATAATCCCCTACGAACAGGAGAGGGAGGGGTATTGGTATTCCTAAAGGTTTACAGTTGGATGATTAGGCGAGTTTTAGATATGAATTTTAGGGCAGGTTTATTTTGATTTTTGTATGCATGTATGTAACTATCTTGACAATAAAATTTAATTTTTATATGCAAGTTATTTCGGATATCTGAGTCGTATTCAGTTCCACTTAATTATGTCCATTTTGGAGAACTCTGATCTAGATATTATTGTGGTTAGTCCGAGTCAAAACATGTATCACCTCTCCTAATCTACTAAGAGAATTTTAAATTACAAAACATACGTCAAACAAGGTAAGATATAAACCAAACTATCTTAACAATCAAAATTTATATTTTAATTATATGCGGTTATTTTGAGTCAGGTCGAGTCATACTCTATACAAATAAGACTTTCATTACACAAATTGGGCGGGTTGAAAACAAACCTGTCATCATCCTACCCAGTGAATCCCGCTCACAGAAAATTATGGATAACGTCTAGGGTGAAAACAAACCTATGACATACTCAAAAGAAGAACGGGCCTTAAACGGGCCTTAAACGGGCCTCATTGAATTTATAGAAGGTGGAAAAAGAACAGGTAGGGGTGGTTCAAAGCATTGAATTAAATTGAAAGAAAAACACAAATTTGATTGAAATTCAATAAAAATGGAATTAAATGCAAAATTAATTGAGACAGTTGAGAATTGGGAAAAATTATGAGAATTGCATCAGGACAGATGAAGCTGATTATAAATACAAATATTAATTTCATTTCTTCCTCTTCACACTAATCACTTTTATATTTTTTGTCCTTCCTTTTATTATCAATTAAGGAAACTTCTACTTTTTTTTCAATTCCTTTATCATATTTATTATTTTCTTTTTTATTCAAAAATAAATTATTATATTTTCTTCAAAGTCTTTACTCACCCACCCCCTACTTTCTTTAACCCATCCATAAATTGCATCATTAAAAGCCCAACATATTTTTGGGAATTTAAATGTTCAAAAAATATCTAATGAAAATATAAGATAATGGTGTAGACATTTTTATATAAAAAAATTATAGTAAAGTAGAAGGAATGAACTAAAAAGAAAACAGCTAAAACTTGAGTTGACAGACTGTCTTGTTGAGAGACGTATTTCGAATCCAATCCATAAAGATTAATGTTTATTTATCGTATTTTTAATCCTTATTACCAACTGTATATTTAATGCCTACTTTCAATATCGTAAATGTCTACTTAGCTTCCATCATTTTTAATTCTTACTTAGAAAATTTTAAGAAAATATATAATGAGCCGACCCAATTAGAGATGGTTTCTCACAAAAATTTATGAAAAAAAATACTCCATCCTATTCACACAAAAGGGCACATTTCTATTTTGGGCCAATTCACACAAAAAGTCCCATTTCTATTTTTACTCTCACCTTTACAATTAATTTAATCAATTAAAATATCCAACTACCCCACTTTTACTACTCTCAATACCCAATTACTACCTTTACAATTAATTTAATCAATTAAAATACCTCACAATTCCACTCTTAAAAAGCGTGCCCAACTCAAGTGTGCCATTTTGTGTGAATAGGAGGGAGTATGATAATTTGTAAGGAATTAACAAAAGGACCGGGGAGTATTAACTTTAACAAAGTCGAAAATTTTGTTAGCATCGAATATTTTCCATATCCTATAATATATGGAGTAATATATAATCCCTTTTATTTAACAAAATTGGATCACTAACAAATTAAGACTATTTCGAGACCTTGAAATTAGAAGGCGATATATAGAATCAACAGGCGAGATTATCTTGTATATATGAAAATAACAATTATTTTAGTCGCTGAAGAGACCATTGTAAAATAGAGGAAGTAAAATATAAATACGCCTAATCATCTGAGAAATAATTTTCGAGATTTCAAGAATATAAATATTGACTGTGCAACAAGGTTATTATGAGACAACTCAACCTATAATTATGAAATTTATGACTTTGTAACAAGTTTATTATTGAGACATCTCTACTTATCATACATAATAGTATTTCAAAAACAAGTTTGCCATTTGGCATCTCCATATTCATTTTTGCCAAATGGCACTAATGCAAAAGAAGTCTTTTCATATTCATTCATTTTGGCATCTACGTTAAATTTGATATATATATGATGATGATGTGAAGTAAATGTGAATGAAGTTGTTCTTATCAAAAGATGGTTGTAAAAATTAATAAAAAATTAAACCTTTCAAATATCTCTATTAATATAATTGATTCTCCTAATTGCACATAATAATATCTTAATTAATAATTAAAATAAATCAATAAAAACTTAGACCTTTCAAATCAAAAGATGGTTGTAAAAATTAATAAAAATAAATCAATAAAAAATTAAACCTTTCAAATATCTCTATTAATAATTGATTCTCCTAATTGCACATAATAATATCTTAATTAATAATTAAAATAAATCAATAAAAACTTAGACCTTTCAATTTTCTCTAGATTGTTAAGAAAAAAGATATTAGATGAAATATACTCATTCCTTGATAATATAAATATACACTCATTCCTTGATAATATTTGATATCACTTCAAAGTTTTGGATTTATAAAACATTATTATTTATTTGTTGATGTAAAAATGAGTTTACCATTCAAAAAACTTTCAGAAATTAAAGAATCAAAGGGTTTATTCGAAATTAAGGGTAAAGTCATTTATACATGGAAATCAATGGAAGATATGGGTAAGAGACAAGGTAAAGGAACTGCGTTACACATGATCTTGATGGATGATGAGGTAAATTATTTTGTTATATAATAAAAGGAATTATGTAATTTCTAAAATAACTGTATACCCGTCTACATGTCTCACAATTGTTAATCTGCAATAAACTATTTTTATTCTTACACCAATTTTAATTTAATTTCTATTACTATCCATAACACATCAATATTACTCCTAACATTATTAAAATAAGTATTATCAATCCGTGCATAGCACGGGTATAATACTAGTAATTAATTATTTGTCATCCAAATCATAATTAGAATGCTTGACCATCAATCAATACATAACCACATGTCCAAAATACACAAAACACTCAAAACTACATTAAACTCATGTATTGGTCTTGCTATGACCTAACAAACAGATTTTTTTATTGGGGGTTGGTATACAAGGCTATCAAAAAATAAAATTTTCAGGAATTCTAAGAATATAAAACTCATTTAGTATTTGACTTTTTGCTTTTTTCGGTTGGTCAAAAATGGAAAATATGTTTGTTAAATGACTTTTAAACTAAGTAAAAAGTATGTTTAAGATAAAACTAGAAGACTATTATGAGTAGCTGACTTTTTGGCTTTTTTGGTCTGTGTTTTCTCTAATGCGCTTGTGGCTCAATGGATAGAGCAACTGCAAGCGGAGCAAAAGGTTTTGGGTTCCTCCTCTACTGGGTGTAGGTATCAGTTGGAGGTTTTCTTGACTGAGCGCATCTCTCTTTACTCCCTACTTGGGAAAAGAGTATGATTTGTCCGCATCTTTCAGGAAAAAGAAAAACTCTTCACCCGAACCCTGCCTTGTGCGAGATACTAGGAGTGTCCTTCACCCTTTTCTTAAAAAAAATCATTATATTAGTCGATCAAATAAAGTAGGTAAACCAGCCAATAAACAACAACCAATTACCAAAACCGACCCTCGGTCCATTTCAACATTAATAAATTATATGTTCAATCATTCATGCCATATTGGCCCCAGAAATCCTAGAAATGCATTCTGTTACACAAGGAAGCTGACTCATATAAGACCCCAAATCTAGCTCTTGGGTCTACAACACAAAAATGTAGTCCTAACAAGTACTACTCTGTTCTAATTAAGAGTTTGCAACATTAACAATTAACATAAGTATTACGAAATTTATAAAGGTTACTGAATTTCATATTGTGAGTTTGCAACACTAACAATTAACATAAGTATTTAGAAATTTACAAATATGTAGACCCCAAATTTTCGAGACATTTGCTGTTAAAGCATCTCGTATTTCATATAAAGATAGTGATGACGTGATGTAATAAAAAAATTACGACAAATAATACACGAGTTTTTTAGGTCATAAGAAATATCATGACATGTAAGATGGATTGGCAATTTTCTCGCTAATATCTCTTCTATAGTTTGTTATTTTAGTCTGCTTTAATCGTTTTGATTGATTTTATTTTTTGAACAATATATAATCTATCACTCTCTTGTATTTTATCGATATATTTTAACTTTTTTTAATACATCTATACAATTTACACTATATCTTCATTTTTTTATATAGTTACTTTTTCTTAAACACTTACACATCATTTCCAATAGATATCAAATCAAAACGACGAGTGGCATTTTGTAAATATCCTAGTGCCAAAAAGTGTTAAAGACCATCTTAAAATATGTAAATATCTTAAAATATGTATAATAGTCAAAGATAAATATGGTTGTAAACTAAATAAAAACAAGTGGAATTTTAAATTCAAAAAAAAAAAAGAACAAGTGGAATTTTAAATTCAAAAAAAAAAACAAGTGGAATTTTTTGAGCCACATCTTTAGGTGGTTAGTATGCTTATACAATTAGGAAATTTTAGTCTAATAGGCCTATAAATACCCTTATGATTGTTTCACAAACCACTTCAAATATTTATACATTCTTATTTTTTAAGTTAGTCAATTTTATTTTCATTATTCACAATCACAATGAATTTTCTATTTGATTTTGTAAGTTTTGTGATATAATAAATTCATTTAAAAATACTATCTTATCATATGTCTATACAAATAATTCTATAAATTAGTATAAATTTAATCGTTAAATAACGATATCAATATTAAAAATTGAATTATATGCATATAATAAATTATATATTCGAGATTAAATTCAAAAAGTTAAAACTTAATCAATCTATCTTTACCAAATAAATTTAGATAATATTTATTTTGAGTGTTAGCATAAATAAATATTTGAGATTTGATTTAATAAATATAAAAGATTTTATGATATTTTATATTTTAAAGTTTAAACAATTATGGATCAGTGTTGAAGTCATTCACAAAGTATCTACAATTTAACCCATTGAGAACCTATTATTAGGGGTGTTTAAAACCGGGTACTGGGTCGACCCAGATCCGTAAATTCGGGTACTCGGTTTTTTCGGGTATATAAAAATGCAACCCGGTTTAGATCGAGTATCCGAATACTCAGTTTAAACCGGGTCAGGAAACAGATATCCAGTTTTGTTTATTTCCTTAAACATGTGTTTTTTATGTAAATACTAAAAGACAAATCATTAAAATATAAAAGACTTAACTTAATTAGTCATAATTCATAAAGACAAATACACACGACACGTTATTTCCCGGGCATCAAAGGATTAATCACAATTACAGGTTATAAGCAAAACTCACAGCTTGCTGTAAAACCAAGAATGCTGCAAAAACTCCCCCTCACAAGCTTTAAGCACTCGGCACACATCTCCACACCAACAAAAGTTCACAAGACTCGAAAAATTGGCGGGTAATGTATTTATGTTGAAATATCAGCAGCTGGCTTCCCTCGACCCATAGAGAAAAGACTCCCAAGTTACTTTGTATTAGAATTTTTATTTTTCAAAACAAGTATAAAAATACTAAAAAGTAGATCTGGGATCCAAGCTTGCAAATTATAGTTTTGAAGTCAATATAAAGTATGAGATTGTGTTAATTGTAGTTGGATTATGTTAATTCCATGTAGCTTTTTGGTTTTTGGATCCTTATCAAGACAACAGTACTACGTTCTTCAAACTGTTTTCACTTTCCTTGGATCCTTATTAGTCCGATCCGCAGAATCAACAGGATATTGAATGACAGTCATTTTGTAATATATCCAAACGTCTAAAATAAAACGTGTAATAGTATATCCAAAACACTTAATTTTACTCCAAACTTAATTTTAATATATTTTGACCTATTATAATATTTGAAAGTTAATTTTAATAAACCTCGAGGTATTAAAATATTTCAAAGTTAATTTTAAATGTAGGTGGAAACTTTTAAAAAATTTATAAAGGGTTAAATCATCTTTCTTCGAATAAAGTAAACTAAATAAGCTAAAGTAAACTAAATAAAAAGAATAATAAATATATAAAAGTGATAATGATGTATATTGAACTGTTTTATCATATCTTCTTCTGAGTTTTAATTCAGCTTTCTTTGAATATTAATCATCTTTCTCTAATAATTAATTATCTTTGTATATGTTTATACAACTATACATTAATATTGTCTGTCTTCACCTATTCTAATTTTACCTCACTTTGATAATTAGTTTCCCTTAGGCCTTAATTTTGTCGCTCAAATGTTGTTTTTAGTTAATTTCCGGAGCAGCACAGTTTTTACCCCGGGAAAATTGTGAATGACGTTCTTGATAATGATAATGAAGAGATTATGACACCTCGAGCGGGTGGAGAGGTTCCTTCCACTACTCCGAGGAAGGAACCATCGCCTACGGTGCAATCCACAAGCATTGCACAAAGAAGACTAAACGACAAAATTTTCAGGAGGCGACTCCTTGCTCTCTTTTGCTGCCTCAGTTAGCGTTGTTTGTAGTGGCGACTTAACTGAGGTTGCATATGGCATGGCGCAACCAACCCAAGCAAAAATAAATGGAAGAAAAGAAATGAACCAAGTTGGAGGCAAGTTTGGACACTAACAAGAAAAAATGAATGGAGGAGGGGAAATGAACCAAGTTGGAAAAAGAAATTAAAAAAATTTATTAAGAAATTTAAGAAATTGATTATGAAATCTAAGGCACACAGTTAATTCCACAAATTCTGTTTTTTCATAATTCAAAAATAATTTGAACATTACTATTTTTGGAATTAATTCATCATTTATCTATTACTTCCTTACTAAAAACCCTTTTAGACTTCTAGTTATTATTTTATACTACCTCCTAATCAGCCCATTAGTCCTATTTGATTTTTCACACTTGTCGAGACAACATTTTAACCCTTAATATCTCTAATTGTTTTCAGTTAAAAATTATAAAAACTAAATATTAATAATCTTTGTATTGAGACGAATCAAATAAGATCTCACACGACTATATTTTAACTTATAGATTAAGAATAAAATACAAATTAAGTGTGATAAGTGAATAGTGAAAAAAAATCAATGGGACTAATGGGTAGAATAGGAGGGAGTATTTCATTTCTATAATTGTTGATCTCACAAGCACACTAACCAAATTGATATGTACACATGTATGATGATTTTGCACATTTCCAACTAAAAATGGTATTGCCTTCTAGTGTACAAATAGTATATAGCTCTTTATTAAGTAATTAGAGATTTAAATCACATTGTATTATAAAAAGATACATTTAGATATGTTATGATAAAAATGTTGAAAAAGAAATGTTAAGAATATAAGTGAAAAAAGTGTTTTTCTTCTGATTTGTAGAGTAAAACACTCTAAAATTTCATTCTTAAATAGAAAATTGTTGATGATTTTTCAATATTTTATTCATCCGACTTTTATAATTTTACTTTTGGATTTATATCTAACAATTTAATATTTATTATGTATTAGCTCCTAACATACCCAGTAATTCGAATCACCTCAATCCGACCCACTGAATCACCAAAACTCTCCCCTCCCCTCCCAACCGGGTAAGTTAGAAGCAATTACATATCAAAGATAGGATTATTAAAAAATAATCAATAGTTGTGATTATTCATAGCGGATAAGTAAAAGGTAACGTTGGATTATTTTCGACAATTATTCCTATTTACGATCTTTGTCAAAACAAATGATATATAGAAATTTGAAAAATCACAAATTCTTGTGAGAAATTATCTCTAATTGGGCTGGCCCAAAAAGGAAAATATTGAGTAAGTTTCTCGATAGGCATTAAGAATATTGTAGGCACGCATTCTGAATATCGTAAATACTTAGGTTCTTAATCGGTGGGCATTAAGTATATTGTAAGTAGGCATTAAGGATATGCTAAATAGGCTAACTTTTACGGTAGGATTTAAGAATATTATAATTTATAAGTAGGCATTTTAAGTACTTTTTCTATGGGCATTAAGTATATCGTAAGTTTCTCTCAGGAGACCGACTGTTAGAAAATTTCAAATGGGAACCAAACACCCCTACTCTTACATTGTTTCCTACATAAAAAATTCATCCATGGCCTTGATTTCTAAGTAAAATTTGTAAAAAAAAAAAGATTCCAAAGTTCCTACACAAATTCTTGGTAGAGACGATCTCTGAGAGACCAATTACAATTGGGTCAGCCCATAAAGAAAATATATAATAAGAGTAAGAATTAAACTCTAATGAATTGGGTCTGAAAAGCGTCTATTAAAAAAACGGTCTCTCAGGAGACTTGCTGAAGTTCCTATCAACTTTTGAATTTTTTTTGAAAAAGAAACAAGTTTGAGCCCATGTGAGAAAGTGGGCATGGATATCTGAATAAAGATTAGATCCTTTGTTTGGGAAACTATAGTCCAAAGGCTATCAACATCTTTGTTTCACATCATATATACTTGGTAATACTAATTGACACTTGAGACCATGGTCCATACCCTTTTCTTTTTCTGTTTTTTTGGGATACTTTACTTGGATGGTCCCTTTACTTTGAGCCTCACTTTCCAACTCAAAACCCAACTTATCAACCAATTTGGTTTGGTGGTAAACAAATAATCTTCATATTTTAAGGTTGGTTTTTCATTTTCTATTAAGGGGCATTTGAACTTTTGAAGGTGGATAATATCCCTTTAATCTTCTATCGCTCTCAAGTCTCGACCATAGTTTTAGGGTTTGAATCTAATTTTTTTTGACTTATGGGTTCAAGTTTGGGTATAGATCAAAGTACAAGGTTTTCATGAGTAAACTTGACCCAACTCTCAGATTGGCCTTAAATCCAACCAGTGACCTAACTTAGAATTGATTGTGTGCAATTTTAGATCGATTTTATAGTAGTAACCTATATTTGACATATAAACCTACTATAAACGTTTTGTTGTATCTGAAAAATTGGTGCTTGCTCTCATTGAGACAAAACATGTTTTTCTACTTTAAACTTAATTATATCTAAAAATTTAAAAATAGTAAAATATAAATAGTTATGTTATACTAATTTATTTAAGACCCCTTAGAAACCCATATGAGTAAACTTTCAATAATCCTCTAAATGCCAATATTATACTTAAATTTGGGTATTTTGCCCCCCTAACAATATGTTTAATTAGAGGAAAAAAACACCTTTTTTAATAGTTTGATAAAGATTGTTAATAACAACAAAAAGGGGAGGAGACCGGTCGGCTATGCTATGCTACGTAACGCACCACGAGGTTCGAGAAGGGAGATAAAAGACATAGAGGGTGCGATGCACCATATTAATATATTTTAAGATGAATGTCTATGATGACCTGATAGACACCTGACTTTATAACCGAATTCGATTTGATTCGACTTAAAATAAAATGGATCTAGAATTATGTGAAAATCAATGTGAACACAAAATCTGATTTTGAACTGACCCGAAATACCTGATCCAAAATCAACCTGATGACCCGAATAAACATCTCTACGTGAAACACTTAGAGCGAAAAAAGCATTAAAAAAAAGCGTTTGCCAATAAGATCAATGTCTTTCCAAAAATTTAAATAGTGTAGATTTATTTTAACAGACTCAAATGAAAAATAAAGCAATTTAATTGGGATTATTAGCACATGTTTTTGAAATCTCTAATCAAAATAATAAACTAAGATCAAATTGATCCATCTTGATAATGATCTATAATTGTTTCTCAATTATATGATTTAAGGTTGGTTTTAATTAGTTTTCGTTTTAGTGTTTAGGATTGTGATTTGTGTGAGAGAACAACTTTTTTTTAAAGGTCTTTAAAAAATAAAAAAAAAACTTTTTCATGTTAATTTATGGTAGAGATTGGTTTGGTGGAAGCTAGGTTAATTCATACCATAATATTGGTCAAGAGAAAGATTTTTATTTTATTAGTGAACCTAAATGAATTTATTAGGTATGAAAGTAAGTCAAATTGAATATAATACACCTAATTTATAAATTTAATACCTTGTGTTCATATAAAAAAGCAAGCATAAATGAATTATATTTACAATACTTTGATCATGTTCTATACTTTTCTGTTCCAATTATTTAGACTTATATTGATTTTGGCACAGAGACTAAAAATTAGGTATCGTGTTATAGTAGGTTAAAATAGTAGAATATTTAGAATAAGAGAGAACAAAGAGAGTAAAAGGCGTAGCATGGTCATGTTTACAAATAGCAATGAGACAAATTGAGTAAAACGACAGACCAAAATAAAAAATTGGACAAATTAAGTAGAAAAAAAATAAATTTATTTTCACATATTTATGAATAATAAGTTTAAATTAGTTTTTTAAGGTAGTTTCCCTATAACATTATAGCAATAGTAAGATGTATTTTAATCCCTATATATATAGTGAGGGCTTCCACATTAAATTAAAGCCGTTGATTGTTACTCCTCAAACCCCAACCCTTAGATTTGATCAACCCTTTTGTGATGTACAATTCCACCATTCTACAAGAGGTAATAAATGTGATGTTATGATCTAAGGACAGAAGTTGAGAGGAGTTCAACAACAAACATTTTAATACTCTAATGACATTAAATGGGTATAATGTGTTCTACGCAATCTTACCCATGTCAGTGATAACATTAACAGAGACCTTTTTTGTTGGTTTTTATTAGACTACTGGCTTATTGATTTGTCAAAAAAGCCAAAAAAAATATTTGATAAATGATTTTTTCAACATGTTGAAAAGTTGACTATTATTACAAAATGAAAGATCTAGTCTAATTAGCCTTGTTTATTGGCTTATTGATCTACATTTTCTCTAATAAACAACTATCTAACAATATCTAATTTATCGTACATATTCCTAAACAACTGACTTATCGCTATCGATTAAAAGCCAACAAACAAGTAAAATTAACAACTGGTTTTACCAAAATCTCAAATAATAACAATTTTCAAACAAGTCAATTTAAAACGCCAACAACTTTCAAACAAGTCAACTAAACACACTAACAATTAATTTTAAAAAAATCTCAAATATCAGCAAATATAACAACTTTTAAACAAGTCAACTAAAACTACCAACAGCCAACTACCAATTGTCAAAAACCGATAATATTAAACACTTGTACTCTTATCATCATTTATTATAAGCTATCAACCCACCTATTAATTAATGCTATCTATAGCCGTTTAAAACTTGCTCAAAAATGGGCGGGTTAAACCATTTGAGACTTGAGTGTCCAACCATAAATGACACACTTGCTATACCTTACAAAAGTACAACACAAATTCAATAAGGGCAACTAATAACCCAATTCCTCAACATTAAAATTGCATAAAATTTTCCATTCAATAACAAAAATCACCTAAACCTTATAAGTTATACCCATTAAATTTACTCTTAAGACCCCACTTTTTTCTTCTCAAAAATAAAACTCCCTCCATTATCTTACCAATTTTCTCTTTCTTTTTGAATCACCATTAATACCCATGTAATGAATTTCATGCAATCTTCCCAAAGATTCAAACTTTTTCATTAAAACATTGAAAAGCTTTCAACTTTCATTAATGGGTAAGAAAATGAAGCTACCATTTTTATGTCAATCAAAAAGTTTAGACTCTAAGCTATCATCATCATCTTCCCCACAATGGTCTTTTCCTTCTTGTGGGAACATAAAGACCCTTTCTTTTAGGGCTAAAGATGATGCCTTTAGGACTTTTAATTCTTCTTTTCTTGATGTTGAACTAACCCCACCTGAATCTTTCTTCACTTCTTCTTCTAGAAGCTTCTCCACATTGTTTGAAGAAGATAATGGGGGTGAGGGTGATCCTCTTGAGAGTGTTATTCATGGGTTGAGGTCTAATAGATTGTTTTTTGAGCCTGAGCAGAGCAGCTCGTTGCTGCTCTGCGAACCCAAACAAGAAAGAGAAGAAGTAAAAGAACAAGAATTCGAACAAGAAGAAAAAGATGTAATATACAAAGAAAGTGAGATATTATCCATGGATTCTAATAACCCATGTGAGGATTTTAGAAGGTCAATGGAAGAAATGGTTGAAGCTCATGGTTTGAAGGATTGGCATGGATTAGAAGAACTTTTGGAGTGTTATTTGAAGATTAATGGCAAAAATAATCATGGGTATATTGTGGGTGCTTTTATTGATTTATTGGTTAGTCTTTCTTTTGCTTCTTTTGATGCTTCTACTTCTACATCAACTACAACTACAACTACAACTTCTTATTCTAATTATTCCTCTCCTTCTTCTCCTCTTTCTTTGCCTTCTTCTTCTCTTACTACCCCTTGTCTTTCTTCAATTTTGGATCATAATGATGATGATGGTCATGATGAAGATAATGATGAACATCATAATGATGATCATGATGATGATTCATCTTGATATAGTTCACATTATACTCCTTTTGTTCTTTTGAAATTGCATCGAGAAAATCAGGTGACACAAAGATCAAGAAATTCTACGATTATCAAATCATGATTTTACGAATTGATTTCGGAAGTTACTTCAAATCCAAAGTAAAATCTCGATTCTAACAACTCTGGTGTAGATGATATTGAAAGAGGAAATAAATATGCACGTGGATTAGAATTAATAAGGCGATGGGAAAAGTTTGATAAAAAAAAGTTGTGGCAAAGTAAAAAAAAAACGAATTATAATGAAAAATGTCGCAATTTCAGAGAAATGGGTATTAGTTTAGGTTTTTTTGGGTGTTCAATTAGATTCTATGGTTTATTATTTAGGGTCAAAATCAATGCTAACTTGATTATTAATTAAGAAAAAAATATTTTTCAATGTATTATTGAATGTATTGTACAATCTATCTCACTATACATAATACATTTCTCTAGTTTGTTATAGTAGGGTTCAATTTTTCCTTACTAGCTTGTTCTTGGAAATTTGTGATGAGTGCTTGTAAAGGAAGTAGCACATGTCATCACATGAATTGGAAATCAAAGATGAGATTTTGAGATTAGAAAAAAATTGTGTGCTTCAATTTTGTTATGTTGTTAATTATTTTTTAATTTTGTTATTTGTTTTTGGCTAAGTGAGATTTGGTGTTTTGTATTTGCTAGTTTAGGAGTTGCCCTTTGTCTTGTCTAATGGCTAGGCAACCATACATATATATTTATTAATTTAACTTCCATTTATTATTGTTAGGTATTCAAATTTATTAGACAAGATTGTAAAAGAAACACCTAGGAAAATTTGGAATTATATGACCTATTATGAAATAGTAGCAATTATAATCTATCATGGTGAGTGTAGTATGTCTCATTGTCTCTTATGGTTTTGCCATTCTTCTAATAATAATGTACAATATAAAACAATGTAAACAAACTACTTTTACATAATTAAGAATTTAAATTGATAGATGAAGCTTCAATATATGTTATATACTTTATTACGTTCCTCACAAAAAAGTCATTTGAGCAAAATTGTGAATGTAAAACAAGTCTCTTGTAAATTTGGCGCTAATAATTTGACTTGATAGGTAAGAGAATGAGATTTGAACCCGTGATCTAGGCTTTGATAGTTGGAATCTCAGTATATCTTATAGGGTCGAGTCGACAAATGGTTGTTAGATGTAGTTGTTGGTTGGCTTGACTAACTAAAAGTGTTGACTGATTTAGAATAAACTAACTACTTAAGCTAGCTTGCTATCTTTAAGCCAAATATATTATGAAGATATTTGGTAAAAGTTAATTGTATCCTCAGTGTATCTCGATCATAAAAGCTATAATTAAGGTCTTAGGAGGGAATTAAGACGACATTCATAACCTTATACAAGAAGATTACGACTAATGAGACTCCTAATTTCAAAAACCCCATCAAATAAAAATAACAATCAAGACAAGAAAAGTAGCAAAACAAGCAAAACAAGATATCATCTATTATAAACAAAAGAAGTTATCATATAAGTAATTACTTTTCTGTCCCTTTAAATTTGCTACTGATAATAATATCTTTTCTTCCAATATATAGATTGATAGTAATCTGGAGCAAATGAAGGGTGCATTTACTAAATTAGTAATAAGATTGTGTTCATGGATATCTTATTACTCTAAATTTATTAGCTAGCATTTACAATACATGTTACCTAGCTATAGATACTACACTAGTCCTTTTTGTAACCATTACTATAGAGTGGTTGGAGTATTAGTGTGATGAAAATTATATACTTAATATCAATGAATTTGCTAGTCTATATGACATTAGTTCATGTCCTATTTTTCTACACCTCACTGCTATTTATGGCCTGTTTGGTAGGTGGCCGGTAATAAACGGTGACAGTAGAAATGAAAAACTAGTGTAATTTTGGTTGAAAGATCTTTTGGTTCCCTTGATGACTATGCTTGTTCAACTTTAATCATCTCATTTTCTTCATAAAATTCATTCCAATGCATTACCATTGGAGATGTGATATTAAATGGTAATGGAATTTTGTAAACAAAAAAAAAAATTGTGATCAAAGTTTCGATCATTACCATGGAAATGATATGAAACTTTTGATAAAATTTTTACGATATAAATCAATCTCATTATCACCATTTAATACCACTGGGTCATTACTACTCCATACAAACAAAAATATCATTTTCAACAAAATTTAAATTTACATTTTCCCAAAATATCAGTTTTTGCATAAATAAGCACCAAATTTGACACTGTTTAACCAACTTATAGATGACATAGACTTAATCTCAATTCTCAAACACTTTATATGTTTTGTCCCCCTGTTATGTCACTACTCACTAATAAAGACAACCCAATTCATCCATTTTAATTAAATCATGCATATCGACCACAAATCACAAGACCACCAAAAATATTCTTGATATAAATATTAGGAACATAATAATAGAAAAAAAAAGAAGTTAATTTGGTGGGTAAAATAATTATTATTTATCGAAGTAGATAAGTTACATATTGTTATTAATGACTATTATTAATGAGTTGTTTATCTGTGGGTAGATAAAGCAATATTCACAATATTATAACAATACTCAAGCTAAATATAGTAGTAATAATAGAGTATTATATAACATATATTAGGGTTTTAATCATCAACTCAACCTTTTAGTTAAATTGATTTTTCTTAATGTAAAATGTGAAATTTAGGTCATGTGTTTAATCATCAACTCATGTTTATTGTATATTTATATAACACAGGTCTTTCAATATCATGTTTCTTTTCAAATATTATTACTGTTATTATTTAATAATAATGGCAAAATAGGCGACAACATTTTTTTATGCGACAAACATTTTAGCGAGAAAGAGTTTTATCCCCTAACACCTTATATGACAAAATAAACAACAAAAATGCTTTGTCGCATATTGCTTTTATATTTGCTGTGTACCATTGTGATAAAAATTTGGTGTGACGATGGTTCGATTTGGATCACTAACATTGTTGTTGTTGATTTAGCTATTTAATTCATTATTATATTCCTAAAAACTATACTCATATATTATATAAATTATATAATAGATAAGATTTTATAAACAAATACTCCCTCTGTTCCTTTTTATTTGTCCACTTTACTTTATGCACGCATTTTTTAGCAAATTTTGAGTCTTAATATTGCAAAATACGCATCATAAAAATTATATATATTAAAAAACTTTTGATTAAGACAAATCTAACAAGATCTCACATGAATATATTTTATCATCAATATATACTTCTAAAATCTAATTTAAATTTCTCTCTCTAAAAGTAGACAAACTTAAAGTGGACAAACAAAAAGAAACTGAGAGAGTATTACTTTGAAAATTGAAAATGATATTTCAAAAATAAACCCATAAGATAAGAGAAGGAATTTCTTCAACGGCATTCTGCCATGATATTTATGAGCATAATCAATTCATAGTTCCAAAGGTGGGCATTACTATATGATTATATGGTGTATCCCTCTTATCATGGACTTCATGAACCCTCAGATCACAACCATTGAAATTTGATAGGGAGATTTTAATATAATCTTGTCCGTTCATTTTAAATTTGGATGGTCATTTTCTTGTGATAGCAACAATTCTTGATTTCTTGCTCAGAATTTTGGATTCACCTTTGCACTTGTATCCTTGCACCTGCAAAAAAATAATGAAAAATAAGATGCCCATTTTTTGAATTTTTATTTTTAGTAATTTACTATGAAATTCTGAAATATCTCATTTTTTTAGTCTTTATATGTAGTTAGTACTATAAATTATTCGTTCAAAAAAAAGTTAGTATAAATATACTCCTTCCGTTTCAGTTGACTCGTCCCATTTGACTTTTCACAGATTTTAAAGGTTGAGTGGGGTCCATTAAAAAGGTGGTAGTTGGGTATTTTAATTGATTAAATTAATTGTAAAGGTGGTAGTGGAGTATTGAGAATTGGAAAAGTAGGGGTATTTAGGTAAGAAAAGGTTAGCCAAAAAAGGAAATGGGACAAGTAGTATGAAAATGCCAAATAAGGAAATGGGACAAGTAAACTGAAACGGAGGGAGTATTTGTTTGCGTAAATTAAAATTGATTTTGTGTTTGAAGGGTGGATGCGACACAGGTCCTTCTCATATCCGGCGCTGAATATTACACTTTAAATGAGGGGTGATTGAGATTTGAGTCTGTGACATCTTGTTTCACTGGCTTTTAATACCATGTTAAAGAACCAACTCAACCAAAAGCTTAAGCTGATGGTTGTAGCCCCAAGATATGTTATACACTCTAACATGATTAACAAATAGTGAGGTACTAATAATTAAAATTTCTATATTCAAAAAAAATAATTAAAATTTCTATATTCAAAAAAAATAATTAAAATTTCTAGCTCGATCGAAATAGAAAAATAAATGAGATTTTCTTGTACAATTAAAACTTACATTACATCATTTTAAAGTAGAAAAAAGGCCTCTAACCAAACTAAATGCTAGATATTATATTGAATTGGACCTAAAACATAATACAAGTAAAAATTTGATGTTATTTATGATAAATTATTGAATACAAATTTAAAAATAATTTTGAAAGTCTAATTGGTGAAGGATTTAGTCAGATTAGCAAGAGGACGCAAATAGTACGACTTTTGGCATGAATATGGCCCGAATTAAGCCACGATAAGTTTTTATTAATATATAACATATTTTTCTGTGTTCTTAAACTTGCTACTAAAAATAATAATTTATTAACAAAAATATTATATTTAGTAGCGAATTTAACCAATCAAAAGGGGTTTGTTTTAATTATATGATCTAGTATACCTCTATTTGAGATGGTAGGCCAATATAAAGATGTTCAAGACTTCAAGCTGACATGCACGGTGTCATTATAAACATACTCGCTCCTATTCTCTTTACTTGTTTCATTTGATTTTGACACATTTATCAATGTATATTTTCAATCTTAAATATCTCTAATTATGCATAAGTAAAAATTTTAAAAATTAGATATATTAATAAAATTTACAACAAGTCGAATGGAACAAAATACCACATAACTATGTTATAACTAATAGATTAAGAACAAATCACATGATAAGACTGATTGATAAATAGCGTTGAATAGTTAAATAAGATAAGTAAAGCGAATAAAAGAAAGTATGTGATGACACAAGGTCAAATGGGTCATATATATACCTAAGGGCTAAGGCCTTCATATAAAACACAATAACATAGTAAGTATAATATATGGAACCAAGTTTAATTAACTTAAAATCCAAATTTCATTCTTGAGTACCTTTCCCATATGGAACATTTAGTTGGTGGGTAAACATAGCTATGTTTTAAATATTGGTTTATCTCAAAAAATTTTTAAAATTTATATTATTTACACCTCACCTCTATATATTGCACAAAATACAAATAGCCCACAAGGAATTTAATTTTTCCTCTATAATAAAAATTTATTTTTCACTTTACTTCCTTTCTTATAAAATTTTTAAAAGTTGAATATAGAATCAAAATCTAGCATGAGACAAAAGTAACATTTGGATTTCAAAATTAAATGGCCTAGAATATTTCATGCAAAAAAAACAAGAGATAGTAGAAAAAACAAAAAAATGTATTATAAATTATTAAATGGTTCATTGATTGTGGGCACCCCTAATTAATAATTATTATGCTTAGAATAGATAGATAGAAGAATAAAATTTAAATTAATAAATGGATGAGAAAATGTTGAATAATAAAACAAAAATGAAGGACATTTCTTGCTTTTTAGTGGTTGCAAAATCTATCCTTGCCACTACAGAGAACATTTGTCTTGGATGACCATTTTGCCTGCCAAGTCAGAAATTAAACATTTTACATATTAGTTTGTGTAAATATTTATATTTATCACAAAAAATTATATTTTATTTAAATGCTATTATAAATTATTACATATATATGATTTTATACATATGAACTATCATGGTTGAAATTAGGGATGGACACGGGTCCAGGACCCTGTTGGACCCGCCCCAGACCCGCCCCTTTTTTAAGGGTCTGGGTCTCATTTTTTGAGACCCATCGGATCCGGGTCGGATCTGGATCTAAAAAATATTTGGCGGGTCCGGGTCCGGGTCCAATATCCGGACCCTGGACCCACCCCTTGGACCCTTATAAATATTAAATTGTCTATTTTATTAGTCTTCTACGTATGAATTATGCCCTCAATACTTATTTTCTTTTCATATAATCATAATATATATAATTAATGTATATGCTACTTGCGAAGTGTTAACCCAATTACCCTTATTTCATGCACTCGAACTAGTGTTTATAATAAAATTTAAGCGTATATTGGAGACATATGCGAGTTTAGATGTTAAATTAGTATTAAATATTTGTAAAATACGATAATAACTCTCTTACTAAAATACGAAAAATACAATGACTTACAAATGTTTCAAATTTGACAAATCAAAGAGATTTATTTTAGACCCACTAAGGATCCATTAAAGACCCTAGACCCATCAGATTCGGAGGGTCCGGGTCCGGGTCTGAAAATTTTGGACCCTTAGGATCCGAATCCGGGTCTGGATCTCAAAAAGCTAAAAGGGTCCGTGTCCGGGTCTAGATGGACCCGCTCCAGACCCGCCCCATGACCATCCCTAGTTGAAATGTTTATTACTCCCTCTTTACAATAGGTTGCAAGTTGCAAGACAAAATTTTTTAAAATTTTTTTAAATATTGTTTTTTATATTACGAGGGAGGGCAAAAACAGCAGAGCGCTAAATAAGAATTAAATATATAATTTTATTAGAAAAATTAATATTTGTTCTTCAATTAAGATAATATTTAATTCTCACAAGCATCACTGATTGTTAGTGAAAGCATATAAAATCGGTTGAGATTGCAGGAGTAAAAGTTAAAAATATTTAATTTATAGATGAGATTGAAGGAGCCATAAAAAAGTATTCCTCCAAAAACTAAGACAACAAATACTTAATAAGGGTAGAAACATCAAAATGGTAAATTTAAAGAATAATTGACAATAATTTAACGGAAAATGCTATAACTATTTGATAAGGTATAAAGTGGATGCTACAATGTGAAAAAATTTTACTAAAGTGCTAACACTTACGTTTCATGAAAGTTCGATGCTATCATGTAGAATTTCCCTATAAATAAAATTGCTTTTTTGTTTATGGAAACTTAATTTTTTTATTGATGGAATATCATATATGTGTATATATAGTAATAAAAAAATTCTTAATTTGTTAAATTATCAAGACATGTAATAAAACTTTATTCGTAATTTCTTTAAGAGTTTATCAGTTTAAAGATTTTTAGTCAATGCATAATAACAAAAAGCATTTACAATTTCACAAATTATTACTTGAAACCGTCTTTTGTAAAGACGGCTCCCAAAAGCCCAGTCCAATTCTAAATATATATTATTACAACTCTAAATATAGATTACTTTTAAGAGTCGTCTTTACAAAAGATGGTCTCTTAAGAGAACACCTGAATAAGTTTCTTACTTTATAAATTTATTCGTAATTTCAATGAATTTTAACATGAGAATATTATTTATCTGTTTTTTTTTCTTTACTTAATTTTAAAAATCAACAATAAATGAGCCGTTGTCCCATTAATTTAATAATTAAAATTCAGCTCCATATTCGAAAAGTTGGAACAAAAAGATTCTGAATATATCTGAACGGCGAAGCTTCTAAATCATGTGAAATCTTCTCCTTTTAATAATATTTTTTCTTAATCTTGATTAACTATGTGCTAATGTTTCTAAACAGTGAGCTAGTTGAGTTAGCTCATATGTCAATATTTTTTTAGTTGTTTTATAGAATTTACTTTATTTATGTTTTTTATTGTCTATTTATTGTATTCTTAATGCCTAGTTACATTATTTTTAATGCTTACTCACTGTATCCTTAATGTCTACTTTCAATATTTTAATTGTCTACTTACATCATTCTTAGTGCCTATTAACAATATTTTAAAAAATATATTATGAATCGGCCCAATTAAGATGGTCTCTCTAAAAGACAGTCACTCACAAAAATTTTTGATTTTTTATTAGAATTATAGTTTTTTTGATTCACAGGCTTATATTTTTCGTCACATCACTAAAAAAATTTTCATCACCGTATCCTTTATTAGTATTACTCCGCTTTATTCAATTTATTTGAAATATTTTTCTTTAGAGTAGCTCCACACTATAAACTTTCCAAATGCACAAATAATAAAGTTGGTGTCAATAGACTAACACAAATGGAAAAGGGCGGAGTAAAAATTAATATACAATTTTAAGGCTTAAAAATAAATAGTTAACTAAAATAAAAATAATATAAATTAATATCAATTATATCTGAAGCTCCCATTTGGGGGTTTATGCAGT
This sequence comes from Amaranthus palmeri, assembly GCA_019776075.1. Classification (NCBI taxonomy): domain Eukaryota; kingdom Viridiplantae; phylum Streptophyta; class Magnoliopsida; order Caryophyllales; family Amaranthaceae; genus Amaranthus; species Amaranthus palmeri. The sequence goes on along the minus strand of JAAKBH010000271.1, from coordinate 732,034 downwards.
CAGACACTTTACACATGCTCATAACCATCGTCCCTGTACATAAGTCAATTGTTGACCAAAACACAATGGTCACATAAAAACTCCATCCCTAAAATTAATAAAGGAAGAAATTTCAATTAATGTTGCGAAAATGAATGTGAAAATATTGTGACTATTGATAGTTATATGAAAAAGAAATTAATTTTGATATATTCGGTCACAAGTGACTGCTCAGTTTATGCTTTTGAAATTCCTTAGTAGAAAACATAAATTCTTAAAGAAAGAATAAAATAATGTATGGACAAATGGCAAAAAAAAACACAAAAAATAGCATTATCAAGTAATTTGGCAAGTACCTTGTAAAAGATTTTGTTATAAATTTTCAAATTTTGAATTGTAGATGATCTCATATTGCAATCTTCATATCATAATATTGGTTATATATAACTTTTTTACACATTTGTTTACATAGAATTCAAGCCTTAATATTTATAAATATACAGAATAAAAAATTATAATATATGTTAAAAAGATCTTATATAGATATATTTTAACTTCTTTATTACCAATTTATCGCTTTGGTCGCGCTTTCTTTTATGGGTATGAGTTGCCGCCTTTCTTCTTCACCGGACCCTAATCATAGTTTCTATGAGCAGGATATATTATATTCAATGATCACAGGGGTCTATGAAGGTGTGCAAGGTGATCGATCCCACAGGGCTTCATCTTTCTCCGATAGATGAAAAAGATAATCAAATACAGAAATATGTAAGATTTATTAATAAAATAAATATATTTACTATAAATAAGGCCCAAACCCCACTATGGATATCAGTTGCCGCCGCTCGTCCCTCCCTATACCCTGTCCATAGTTTTCTATGAGCGGGATATACTGGGTAGGATAATGATGATGATGACTATAAATAAGGCCCAAAACAAAAATTTTACACAGGACCTTCAAATTTTTCAAGACAACTCTGTCAATCATGATATCCAATTCATATTAAAAAAAATTCTCTATATAAAAGGAAAATATTATTTCCATTGCATAACATCAAAGTCCTATTAAGAATTATTGTACAATTGTATTAATAGAGTAGTCAAATTCAGACCAACAAACTGCAGGCTTATATATGTCAAAATGCCTTTGGTAAACAAATTATGTTGGCTATTTGGTTGGATAAATAGTGTCCAATAGCTTGGTAATTAGAGATATTAGCTCTTTAATCAAAATATATAAAAAACTAATTTACACTTTTCAATAAAATTATAAGTACAAAATTATAAAAATATGTAAATAATAATATTATTAGTTCCAAGAAAACAAAAACTTTTAAAGAGGTGCATTAATTATCATCCGTGAACCAAGGTCCAAGACAAGTTGTAAATAGTTCTACCATTCCTAGGCCATGTTTTACCATTTTCGTATTTATTAGATTTAAAAAATAATATATATAGATTTTATGACTGTAAATAGGCATTGAATTTATTTTCTTATTATATAATTATTTATAATTTTAATGCCAATTTCAATGCTAATTACATAACATATAAGCATTAAATTTATTTTTTACTTTTATCATTAAAACTAAATTTATGTTTAGATATACCACTCTTAGTTTGTCCCTTTAAATTAGTTTCTAAGAAAATGTCATCTTTTTAAGAAAAAGGTAAGTAAATAGTAATCGATGGAGAGAAATATTAAATTGTATGAATAAAATTGTAAAATAGTTAAAAAATATATATAAACGAGTATAGACGTCTCTTAAGTGTCCAGCCCATATCTCCTTTTAACTTACAAAACCACTAATTAGTTTTTTTTTTTAACTTTTAAATTGGGCCATACCCAAAACTTAAGACGTCTATCGTATAGACCGTCTCTTATGAGATTTTGTGTAAAAATGTGGTTCATTGTATTAAACTATTAATTTAGTTGAACTATTAATACTACTTTTATTATAATTCACGGTGAGACTGTCTTAAGTGAGGACGACAGGACGTACATAGTCTTAAAAGGTATGAATTAGTATTTGGGAGCAGCATGGCAATCTTCATTTCAAGTTTTTATTATTGGCCCATTTCCTGAAGCCCAAAAACTGAATGTCCTTTATATGGGCCGAGTTGTCCAATTTTAAAAAGTATACCAGTTCAATCAAATCGGCCCAACAGTTGCTTTTCAACCCAATACACAACATCCTCCAACTCCCATTTGGCCCATGCATTAACCACCATCTATGCGCAAGGCCCAAGTCCCAAGGCCCAACTCTTAAGGTAGCCCATCTCACTACCTCCCCCTTCTTACTAAATCCCCAAACAAGTCTTGTATGAGACCGTCTTTCCGTGAGATATGCCCATACAAACTATTCAAATTATTTATATTAAAAAGATTCAAAGTACCTTTATTCTTTTTTTTTCAATAAATTAGAAATAGGTCAACCCATATTAATTTGTCTTAATCTCACGTTGATACGGTCTTAATACGTAATTTTTCATCCCCAAATACAATTCTTGTTTTATGCTTTTGTTTAGAGCGTGTATACAGTTCTTGTTTTATGCTTTTGTCAAGATAATTCGAAAACTCGAGTTTTCTTTAGAGGTGGATAAAAGTGTCTTTCAGCAGAAATATAAGAGGACACTGACATAAGAAAAAACATTATCTTTCATTGAGATATTGTTATGAAAAATTGTATATGTATTTTTTTTTTTTTTTGAAATATTGTATATGTGATTTTGTATTGTACCATTTCTATAAAAAGTTTTCACAATTTTCACATTGATGATATGAATAGATCTAACAAGCTACATGTTTAAAACTTATAGGTCTTTTAATGCATGCGATGGAGTATCGAAGTAATATATTTTCAGCATTTAGTACTAAGCGCAAGTGAGTCATACAGACAGATTCATAAAGGGGCCCTGTTAGCCCTGTTAGAAAAAACACAAATTCTCGTATGATCAGACAGTGGTACCATGAGACATGTCTTATATTTAGGTTAAATAGCTTAATAATCGAACTTTTTGAGTTAAGGGCCTTTTGTTTCAAAATTGTTACAATTTTCATCATGGAACGGTCTCATACAAGAAGGGGCCAAACAAAATATTAAGAGCAAAAGAGAGAAAATAAAAATAAAGTTAAAGGGCCCATCAATGAGAATTACTAATTGTACACATAGCTGTCTAAACCAGGCCTAATACAAAACCAAACATGACTCGACTCAATTTAAAATAAACTATATATAAAAATCAAATTCAAGTGATGAAGAGTGTTCCCAATAATGAAAATTTTAAAATTTGTCCAACAATGACATTGCTCACCATTCTCAAAATATGAAAAATCATTGAGGAAAATTCTCATATTTAAAATCCAGTAATTGTAATTTTGTCTTTATTTATTTTAAATTGTTGACTTGACATTACTAGTCCTTTTTTCTGTATCTACCAGGGCCAGTCTTAGCTTATTTCTAAGAGCCCAAAACGATAGATTATTTATAGCTCCTGAACTATTGTTATTCGTATTAGTAGCCAGTAATACGAATAACAATCCATATCTACAATAACTCCTTCATAGTTAGAATCTTGAATGCGCCTCTAAACGACTACATCAATATAATGATTAATGTCAATTCTATCCATGCATTATAATAAGTACTTCATATTTGCAGTAACACATTATATAGAAGTATAAATATTGTCATTGTTTAAGACTGGGTTCTGAGAATGAGACAATCAAAAAATATTTGTATAGAGCCTAAAATTCAGTATCATTATTCAATTTTGGGCTATCATCATTTAATTACTGAATAATAAATTGATCTGATGGACATAAATTTGACATCTCAAGTACCCAACATTTATATAGTCCACTTCTTAAATTATGGTTGTGCCTCAATTCATTGCCATTGCAGTGTTAGTATGTATGACTTTGTGAATTGTGAGTCATTAAATCATACTTCTGAAGCACTCAATACTTTGGCTTCTAACATGGGTAACTTTACTATCCACATTTTATTTTAATTAAATAAAGGCAGGGTCTGTTGGGATGAGTTATCCCACATCGACAAAAAGAAATATGGTGTGCACACTTTATAAGCTGTTGGAGACCTTCTTCCCGTTGTCATATGGTTTTTGATGTTATATATCTCCTTGGTTTATGAAGTGTGTACACCTCGTGTCTCCCCATCAATGTGCTGGCATTGACAATAAGTCTAAGTCCAACCTAATTTAACAGGGCCGGTCATGAAATTTGAGAGGCACGAGGCAAAATATTAATTATTGCCCCTAATTACTAAATATCCTTAAACTTTTAGATATCAAAACGTTATTTTTCTAATTTTTTAGATGTGCGGTGTGCCTAAGGCACAGATTCCTCATGCCCCTTATAGGGCTGGCTCTGATTATATGATAGATTGAAGAAAAAAAAAGTGATTAGAATCAAAGTAAGACTTGACATGAAAAAGCAGTACTTACTCCATTATTGTCCACAAATTAAGTAATACTTCATATATACTTGTATAGTTGTATTAAATACTAATAATTCAATGCTTATCCAACTTTCATTAATTTCTATCTTTTCTTTTGATTATAATATAAGTTCGGATGATTTTAGGTAAAGATATGCTTCTATTAGAATTTCAAAGGTGAGTTTGGTATTTTGATTATGTTGTTATTTGACATGATATTAAATATTTAGATCACGGATTATAATCTCATTCATTCGTTCAAGTTATAACTTTTAGCCTCGTTTGTATATGAGGGGGATAGAGTATCAAATAGCTGGAGCATTTGAAAGAGAATGCAAATCAAGATGAATATTTAACAGGGTGGGCCGAGAGAAGGGGATTGCTAAGCAAGAATAAAATTTAAATTTTTTCTGAAAAGTTATTGACTAACTGACACAAAATTCGATTATTTTTAGTATAAATTCAATAGATCTAGACATTAACGTCGCTTTTGCTTTAAGCCAATTGAAAAGCTAACTTTTTAAGTCGAAACCAAGCAATAAATAATAGCTTTTGACATTTAGCCTACTTTTTCTTTAACAAATAAACGACAGGAAATAATTTTTACCAAACATCTCTATAACCGCTAACTTAAATTTCCAACAAGTCCTGCTAACATTCATTTGCCAACAGAGTTATTATTTTTGACTTTTTAACCCGCTTTTATTTCTGACAAAAAATCAACATTTAATATCTTCAAAAAAAAAAAAAAAAAATCTAGTTTTACCAAATATTAAGCTAATTAAACAACCAACATTACAATTAGTTTAACAAACCAATCCAAAAGGTAACTAAAAAACCTAACAAATAACGGTGAAACACTCAAATAAATTTATTATTATAAAAACACTTTAAGGGGACAAAAGGCTAATTAGCACCATGTTGTTCAGCCACAAAAGAAAACATCATCTTCGGGTTCATAGATTGACTACTCTAACTTGTCAAAAAGTAAAAGCTACTTTCTACCATGGGTAGTGCACTTTTATTTGTGCTCTATGCATATACTTTTTCAGTTCCATAATATTCCGTCTATTCCTTTGAAATAGCACTTTTTGATAAAAAAAATGAGAGATTTTTGAGTCAAACAGTGTTAATTTAAAGGGACAGAGGGAGTACTTGCTATTAAATATGAAATATTGTGTGGAAAAATGTCACTATAGTTAGCAAGTATTATAAAACGAAGAAAATAGTGGGCAATTAGGGATTATAATAGTAATTTATTGTTATTTTTTAATTTTAATCGTCCTATAAAATTTGCTACATGTTCATTTTAGTTCTTATCTATATACGTATAGATTTTGCGATCTTGTGTGAGCTTAGCGTACACCAAGTAATATTTTAGGACTATGAGTATAGATGTTAGGAAGTGTGACTAAGTGAAGTAGAGAATAAAAAATATGAGTTTGTGAACAGAAAATTCAGAAATGATACTTACTCTTTGTTTTCTAATATTGTTCTCATTCAAAATACTCTATTTAAAGGAGAAAGAAGTTTGACTTCAGTTGTTGAGAGATATATGAAAGAAATAATATATCCATTTGAATTCTCGTTAATTCATCTTAATATATATTTTATCATAATATATTTTTGATAATTTTTTATGATGCATAATTACTAATCAGACATAATAAGGCTTAAAATAAAATTGCTTTAAAAACTGTGAAAAAGTAAACATGAAGAACAAAAAAAACAAAAGGAATATTAAAAATAACATGAAACAAGTCCATATTAAACTTTTATCACATTTAAAATTTATCATCTTATCCACGCATTTCTCCCCCGATTTACAATAAATCAATAAATTTTTATTATTTCTCAATATTTTTTTATTTTCAAAAAATTTTTTAGTTAGTTGCCCCATAGCCCATAAGAGTGTAGTATTACCTTTGTCTTTTCCCTTCCTTTATCTGACATCTTAACATCATTGTGTTTAGCATAAGTACAGTTTAATGGGAGAAATTTGGTTGATTGTTGCAAGGAGTGCCTATGTAGATTAAGGGGTTTTGACCAATGGTTTTAACTTTTAATGGGTTATTCACTCCTTTTCTTTAATTCATTTTTTTTACATATTAGTTGATTAAATACTTTCTCCGTTCTATAATACTTTCTACTGATTGAATGTGACATATTGTGTGAGAAAATGTCATTATCAGTAACAAGTATTATAAAACAGAGAAAGTACATAAAAATTGAAGTATTTGATAACTAACTTTCGAATTTATATGATACTTTTGATTCATTAACGCACTTTTATCTAATAAACAATTAAAATGTAATGTTAATTTGTTAGTTTAATATAATGAACAACAAATATATTTAACTGTTCAAACAAGTTAATTAAACAGCTCACCAAATGACCAACAACCATTGATTGAAAATCTAACTAACACTTTTTATTTAAAATCGACTTTGTTATGAACGAATCTCACCTTGCCTCCAGTTCCTTAGCCTAGCCTATAATCCCAAAAATTCACACAAAAGCAACACCCTTTTTTGGACAGATGATAAACCAAGAGAGGAAAAAATTCATGTGAGAGTCGAACTTGGAACTTTCCTGAAAAATAATATTTAATCTTCAAATGAGACAACATTCGACTCTTCAATAACACTTTTTTTAAATTAATAACTCAGTAAAACTAATTTTTGTACTTTTTATAACTTATATTTTTCAATAAAAATTAATTTTTACTTTTTAAAATTGATTTTTAATCAATCTTATTTATTAGAGATCATGCAAACACCGGCTATATAGTTTTTTTTTTTTTAAAAAAAAAAATACTCACATACACAAATTGGACAAAGTTACTTATTTAATTGCACTTGTATTTCTGACCTTAAAGACCCTACACATTAACTATGGAGTCTACGATCATTAACTCACATACATAAAATCTTCATTTAATAGGGATCTAAATCAATATTTGGGACCTTATATGTCTTTATATAATTTTATAATAAATAAAATTTATATTTATCAAAAATATTTCTATCGTTTTGATTTACGTACAATAAGTCATTTGTCATTCTCTTAATTCATCTTAAAACATTAAGATTAAGTTGAAAAAGTTAAGCTCGTAAAAAATTAGTATTAATTATAACATAAAAATTATTTTAAAATTATATAAAAATATTTACTTATTAGGGTCGGATTCGGACTAAATTGCCATACTTCAACAAAAATATTTTGATATAAATAAATAAATAAATAAAAATAAAAAACGAAAATGATAGCTGCGCCTAGGGTGTTAAAACTTTTAATGTTAACTCAAAAAAAAATTGCTCTTTAATGAACTCATCACATTAATATATTAGAAATGATATTAGAACTTTAAAAGTATCTAATAACTAGGCGGATGTATTAAATTTGTGCAAATAATTTTAGAATAGACTAAAAAAAATTACCTAGATAAAATTAAAAAACGTAAAGGATATCTAAAATAAAAATATTAAAAAATAGAAGTTATTGTACAAATATTACCTCAGTCCCATTCTCTTTCTTTTAATCGCATCCACAATCCTATATTATCTCTCTATTTTAACCATTCGTTTATATTCTCCATAACTTTTCTTGTTTAATTCTCTAATTTAACTTTTTTTCATAAAATTTTTCCTATACTAGGGAGTATTTGGCAATTGACTGATGGTTTGTTTAATCAACAGAAAATATTGGTTGTTTTGTTGGGCTTTAAGTTAGCCGAAAAAGCTAGTTGTTTATAGCTTGGTAAATTTGAGTGTTTGATGTAGGCTGTTTATCAGAGAAAAAGTGGGTCAACAAGCCAAAAGTCAACTAAAAAAACCAGCTAAAGCAGCTTTTTCATTTAGGCTTAAAAGCCAATTTTTCAGCTGATTTATAAGTCATTTATCAAACTTTTTTTTTACTGCTAAAAGCCAAAAATCAACCAAAACAGATTAATAAGAAAAGATGGAATTGTGGAGTTGTGGTCAACAAGTGAATCTAGGGAGATGGGCTAAGTATAAATAGTCCTCCAACTTTAATTAAATGAGTCATTAAACCCAACTGAACTTCACCATTTCTATCCCACTTCTAATGTTTCATACCAATTAATTGTTGTAATTACAAATCCCAGTGTCATTATTTCATAAACAACATAATTAACAATACTTTAAGCTGCTTCTTTTTGATACAAGGGCTCCTAGGGACCCACCTTCTTTTACCCATAAAAAAGCCATTTATAAAAATATAAAAAATATGATTTCACTTTTGACCAAAAACCCCATGGTAAGTCCAAAAAGATTTTCTTAATGACCTACAAATATTAAAAGATACTACATGCCAGAAGGGAGATACACTTTTGTCTTTTGCTTTGAAAAGCACTCAAATTTGAGTATTTGTTGTTTGGCTAATGCTCGTATATGCAGTGCCGTTTCTGAGGGTAAATTTGAAGCGCAATTTTCTAGGGTCAAGTTTATAATGGGGCCCACATTGAGTTGACTCTTATTAATAAAAATTAGTTTGTGCATAAGTACCTTATTATTATATGATCTTAAATTTGTATATTTATTTGACATTTTAAAAAAAAGAAATTATATGATGTATAGTTGGAGAAAAAAAGAAACGAAACAAAACCTATATGAGGGCCCTTTTTTAAAGTTTCGCCCAGGGCCAAAAAATAGTCGGGAACGGCACTGCGTATATGGGGAGAGAGTCTTGGTAAATAACGGTTATTTGTGAGATTAATAAATCACCCTTATGTGGTAAGATGTGATAAGGTGAGAGTTCTGTTGTTTTAATTTTTCTTTTTAAATTTTGTTTATTTTAATATTATTTTTTTTTTTGTATTTTTGTGGTGATTTACAAATCACGTTTATTGATTAGGAATTTTTGTATATGAGGGGATAGGCAATACACTTTTGACTATAGAAAATATATAGTATTAAGTATTACTGTTGGTTGTTTACGTGAAAATTGTGGATTAAAAGTTAAAATCTAATTAAAATAAATTTGTTAATTGACTAAAGAGTCATTTCTTAAATACTGTACGACTTTTTTAATAATTAACAAGCCAAAACTCAGCTAAATTTATAAGCTAAACCCCAAACTTAATTTATAAACCAGGGTAGATAAAGGAAAAAAAAGTTCATTTTAATTTTTACAATGTACCAAAATCAAAAAGAACATGGAGTAAAAATAAATTTAAGGTGAACTTAACAAAGGAAAAAAGTATAATAGGATCCTAGATGTGTTTTTTTTTTTTTTTTTGAATATATCCTAGATGTGTTTCATTGAATTCAATAGAATTAATCTTAATTAACTAAATGAGTTTAACTTGTTATAACTTAATTGTATAATTGTTCACGTGGATGTGCCTGGCAGACTTTCTTATAATTACAGGTACCTCTTTCTTTGAAGATCACATGGAGCCGAGGGACTCTCTGATCGTACTCTCCTGCATGGGTATGAGTTGCCGTCTATCTTCCCTCTCTAGACTCTGACCATAGTTTATCTATGAGCGGGATACACTGAGTATGATGATAATGTTGTAAAGAAAATGAATTTACCTCAATAACAATCCTTTCATTCATCTTATTTAGCATTATTTTTTACTCTTATTATTTCATAAATCAAGAGATTAACTTTGGGAAATGACGTTAATAAAATAAGTAGAAGACAAAGCGTGAATCCTAGTGTCATTCATAAACCTTAAAAAGGAAAGCTACAATCCCAAATCCTATATTAAAATTTGCTTAAAATTCTTCAATCTTGAAGTCAAAAAAAGGACAAAAATGCTACATAAAATTGAAAAAGAGAATTTAGGCACAATATTCTAGCTAACAAATAAAAATAGTACTTCATCCGTTCCATAATACTTGCTACATTTAACTTTTTTACGCAATCTAATATACTATTTGTTCATTTATATGTCGAATTATACACATTAAAAAAATTATTAAAAGTTTATATTATGAAAGTATGCGATTGGACTATTCAAATAAAATCTCACTTGACTATATTATTACTTACATATTAACCGCAATATACAAAATAAGCTTAAACGATAAATAATGCCAAAAACAAAATATAGCAAGTATTGCGGAACCGAGGAAGTACTAGAACTAAAATAGGATAAACTTCATACACAATTACATAAGGGAATAAAAAAAAAACCATTCCATAAATTCATACTAAATGGTAAAGCATTTTTACAATTGCTAATCACATCCCATGATTATGACTTACAAATACAACCAAGTCAAAGTTCTTTTTTCCTTCAAAAAAAGGGAAAAAAAAAACACTTTGATCAAACTAAAATCCAATAAAACTAATCCAAAATACTCTCTAATCTATTAAATTTCTTACCAAAAAAAAAAAAATTCCTAACTTCGATTTGCATTAACATTATGTAGCAAAATCAAAAACCCGAAAAAAATAACTACTCTATTATCACACCACTTAATTAAATGTACGCAATCTTACCCTAAAATAAACTCTAAAATACTTAAAACCTATCATAGTGATCGAGATGTAGGCAATTTTACTCTTGTCGATCTAAATTTGATCAATTTAGACCTAAAAATTCAGTAAAATTAACTCAAAACCAAACCACTTATCTAGGTCACACTACATTAGTCATACGTCAGATGTACGCAATTTTACTCTAATTCGACTAAACTTCATATGATTTAGGTCGAACATAAAACCTAGGGGGAGCAAATTCATCTCTTTTAGAGAAGAAAAAAGTATTCCAAATCTCAGTAAAAACTCTAATAATAATCCCATGAAGAGAAGGAGAATTCAATTGCAAGAAACAATTAAGAAGTTGCTTAAGATCATCCTTAGTATAAATCTCATTCTCCACAATCATTTGTAGCATAGATTGCCTAAAATCCACATATGGGTCATTTGAATCCTTCTCAATAGCAATAGATTTAGGCCCGGCCCGACCGAACCCATCAACCATTGATGAAGATGGGTTAGAGTAGGAAGAATAGGAAGTTGTAGTATCCATATAAGGTGAGAAAGTAGTTGTTGTAATGCTTGAAGTAGAGGAATAATTTGAGTAAGAATAGTTATTATGGTATTTTTGGTATTTGGGTGTTTTAGATTTTGGTTTAGGGTTGAAAATTGATGAAAGTTTTGGCCTCCTACAACTACAACCTAAGTTTATTGAGATTGTGTTGAGAATAACCTTTCTTTTGGAAGTGGACATTCTAGAGAGAGAAGGTAAAATTTAGAGAGAAAATGTGAAATTTAGAGAGAGAGTGGAGTTGGGTATGTGGGAATTTTTAGAAGAGTGGATTTGAGTCATTTGACTATAGGATATAAGAGGAAGGAAATGTAGAAATACTCTTAGAAAAAGAGTGTATAGGTATTAGGTATAATTTGTGTGCATGTGTGGAACTAGTGGGCATGGGAGTCATAAATCTAGGATTACATGTGGGTGTTTGGAGGAAGATAACAACCAAGCTAAAAAAATACACAAATTCTTGTGAGGGATGGTTTTTTTGGAAAACCATATCTAATTGAACTGACCTATAAAGGAAAATATAGAGTAAAAGTAGAAATTAAGTTTTAATGGGCTAGGCCTGAAAGACGTCTTTCAGAAAGACGGTCTCTTAGGAGAATAACTGAAAAAAATAATGGAACTAGTCTCTCCAATTCAATTTAGTTGTCTTATTTGGTTTAGTTACAAATGTTATGAAAATGAGGAGACCACCTAAAATAGTAGACTCATGTGTAATATTGAGCGTTTTTAATACTAAGGATTGGAAAGGACCACCTAAAATATAGTAGACTCACGTGTAATATTGGGTATTTTAATTAAGAAAATGAGGGGACCACCTATAAATGTAGCCTTAAAATAAAATTAGAACAAGTAGGATGAATTTACCCAATAAAAAATAGGACAAGTAAAAAGAATCAAAAGAAATATTATTCTGACTATAAATTTGTTGCATTTGTTTGAAAAAATTGTTACATTAACAAGTTAAAAAATTAGAAGTACAATTTTTATGTGACCGGTAAGGCGGTAACTACTTGACAACCCGTCTTCTAAGTTCGCCACAATTCACATTAGCGTTCGTCCGTCTAAAGCAATTCCCATTCACAATTTCTTAGTTGTCGGTTAATTGATTTCTATACTTGGCTAATATAGGTGTAAGATGTAAGATGCAGGATTTCGATTTTCTTGCAGGTTTCTCTCTTGAAGGTCCTTCTTGAGCCAGGGAACTCTTTCGACCGCCCTCTCCTTGTGGGTATGAGATGCCGTCTATCTTTCCTCAGACCCTGAACATAGATCTATCTATGTTCGGGATACACTGGGTATGATGATGATGAATTTAAATATTATTTTAATCTCTACAAATTTTAAAACATTTCTACTAAACTCTATATTCAAGTCATTTTTTATTTTCCCTACACCTATATTAAAATACTACTTTTCGACCTTTTAAATCTGCTACAGCATTCGAAATACTCACATTCAATTATGGCATGTTGTGTGAGATAATGTTACTATTAATTAGAGGTTTTCAAAACAGATCCGATGACCCGATAAACACCCGACTTTATAACCGAACCCGATTTGACCCGACTTAAAAATGGATCTACAATTATGTAAAAACCAATGTGAACACAAAACTCGATTTTAAACCAACCCAAAACGTATGACCCGAAATCAACTCGATAACCTAAATGAACATCTCTGCTAATGTCATGATATATAACAAATTTAAGAAGACCGGAAATAATAATAATAATAATAATAATAATAATAATAATAATAATAATAGGAAAAATGTGATTGGACTATCTCTGCAGCTCTTCTAAGACTACACATACATGAGTCTGCAGTCTGTAGCATTACCTCAAAATCTTCTAACGCTACAATGCTACTCAACCATTTCCCACATTTATATACTCCCACTGTCTCACTGAAATTGCAGTATTTTTCATTTTGGTCTGTTCCACTTAATTTGTAATATTTCTATTTTTGTATAATGGCCCACCACTTTTTTTTATCCCATCCATACATTTTAACTCTCTTTTAACTTAATCCACACAATTCATTCTCTCTTTTCATTTATTACCACTTTCTTAATATTCACCTATTTTCTCTTTGCTACTAACTCATCAGGACGGAGGGAGTAGAGTACAACTCTAAGCGGTTTATTTTAGGTTCGGCGTTTGGATGGATTTAAAATTAGATTTTGCGTCAATATTAGTTTTTGCATAAGTTTAATCTTATTTCAAAGTTGAGTTAAAGTAGAGTTTTGTTACAAAATTGGATAAATATCGAATCGTCGAATTTGTTTTAACAAGGACCGTTTGTCCCATTATTTGCTACAAGTTTATTTGTTCAAAAACCCAGGCAAATGCAATCATTTACTAAAATTAGAGAAATGAGCTACGCCTATAAGAGACCGTCACTCAATGAGACAACCTCAAGAAAGGAGCTCATATACTGATATACTAATAATTATATTAGTTGGGCTTTTTAGCCCATATATGAAAAACATAAACGTCTTATGATGAGACAGTCTCACGATCAGACCACATTTCACGGTGATACAGTCTCACATAAGAATTACAAGAAAATCGTTGTTAGTCAACTATCCTGTTTGGGGAAGTTAATTCAACTTTAAAAAGTGGGCCTTCAAGCCCAATCCATCCAGAACTAAGGCTTGCAATTGAAGTACTGGGCTCCAGGCATACAGTGGGCCCTGAAATTTTGACCCAAATAGTCCCTCATATCAAACAGAACCCATACAGCATTCCGCAACTGAACTTTAGAAAATCTTTTTATTAAAACCGTCTCATTGTGAAATTACTTAATATGAGTTGGCGAAATGTTAATTTCTAAATATTTAACGAAAAATACTGTTTTTATTTAGTTAACTACTCTGTAAGATTAACATTGGGTTGCTTGTATGGGCCCACATTGGCATAGACACCCCTCTCAAAGAATGGTATTCATGCTTTTTACTTGCAGTTATTTTTCTTACACCATTCAATATACCAATTTAATTGTTAATTTCTCTAATTATATATATCAACAAAGTATACATATCTAATTAGAGATGATCAAATATGGTGTTGCTCACAAGTTTCATCAGATTTGATTAAGATTATTTATTTAGCTAAAAATAATATAAAGTTTTTTCAATCTGAAATATTTTTATGTTTCGTTGGATATAGAACGAGTCCAATAAGTTCGTATTTGATTGTATACATGGACATTCTTGAGAATGACCATGGATGTTCCCAAAAGCACCATTTCTTAACTCATTCGTTTGAGCATTCGGAGTAAACTTTAATTTTAGAGTGAATGTAACATTTGTGCAAACCACAGCCTGAGCCTTAGAGTGCTCAAAAAGGCGTGTCAAAAACGAGTTAAGTAAACTTTTGAACAGGTTTTATCGAGCAAATTTGTCTCTCACTTTGAGCTTATGGCTGGAATAAAGAACGTAGTGTTTATATTTTTCAAAAGAATAATTTTACTTCTCAAAGTGTTTATTTTTATTGTCCCTTAATTAAACCAGTAACTTTTTCATGATTAGAAATAAAAAAAAATATACACTTTTAATATCTCATCAATTTTTGAAAGTTATAATTATACTTTGCACATTCTATACTTTCTAAAATAATTTACTTTATAGAAATACTGTCATGTATTTTGTCCTATTTATTTTACATCATTTGAATAAAAATTTCTAATATCATAATCTAAAATCTGCCTCTTACCTGTTTCATTTATAATTTTTAAATGATCCCTATGCTTGGCTAACGTGGGTGTAAGATGTAGGTTTTCGGATATTTGCAGGTCCTATCCTTGAAGACTCCTCTAGAGCCGAAGGACTCTTGTGACCGCCCTCTCCTTATGGATATGAGACGCCGTCGACCTTCCTTCCCTGGACCCTGACCATAGATTTTTATCTATGTGCGGGAACACTGGGTATGATGATGATGATAATCTAAAATGAGTGAGATTAATGAATTTGTAGTAAATATTAATATTAAATGGATTGATTAACTTTGAAGCAAAGTCAAGGTATGCGACTATAATAGTGTACTCAAGCACGCAACTAATAGGAGTATTATTATATAAATGTATTCTTTTCATGTTATTTTTATGTAATTAATCCTGATCAATTATCAAACACATGTCATTATCTTTAACTTTATGGTTGATTATTTTTTATTATTAATTATAATTTATAAATTGTAGCAACTAGCACTTATATTAGCTAATTAAACGTGAATGGGTTCAAACTCTAGGTTGCATAGTGGATTTTACATCATACATTTAGATTTTAATTTTTATATTTTATATGATAAAAAATAGCTAGATTAACTTTATTAAACTTTAAGCACTACTATTAGGTGTCAAAAAGCATCTAATGTTAACCAATTAGTAGATTACTAGTATTATACCCGTGCTATGCACGGATTTTGTTAAGAATACTTTTTTAAATGTTAGCAATAATATTATTGTGTTCTGGTTTAATTGTACATCCATATAGTTATGTTAAAAACTTTTAATTAAAATAAAATATTAGTATTAATATCCATATTGAATTATTATTATTATTATTATTATTATTATTATTATTATTATTATTATTATCATTATTATTATTGGAAAGAGAAGAAATTTTCATTACTCAAAATATTAGTATTAATATCCATATTAAATTATTATTATTATTATAATTATTATTATTATTATTATTATTATTATTATTATTATTGGAAAGAGAAGAAATTTTCATTACTCAAAATATTAGTATTAATATCCATATTAAATTATTATTATTATTATTATTATTATTATTATTATTATTATTATTATTATTATTATTATTGCTTGCTTTTTATCTTACTCTATGTTTAGATTTCATTTCATATAAGTTACATAAAATGAAGAGTTTCATTCTATTATTGTATTAACCACATAATTCCCCATCTTCCTAAATTGATTTTATTGGATAGAAGGCAAATAAATTAATCATCATGAAGGATAAATTGACAAATGGCAAAACAATTAAAATGTGATTCATGAGGTGATGACAATTGGCACAATTGAATTACACATTGACAAATGGCAAAGATGTTTATCAATTAGTATATTGTATGATAATTTCTCTCTTTTATATTAATGGTTACACTTTGATTAAAATTACAGTGTCATTTTTTGATAAATGATCAACATTTCCATCTTAACTAATCCTTTTGTTTTCAAATGTTCTTTCTATTTATTTTTTTTTTCTAAATTTTAAAATCAATAATTTCAGTTATGAGTTCTTAAAAATTCTAAAAAGTTGATATTTAGAAAGTATATATTGAGACGAATCAAACAAAATTACGCATAAATATGTTTTTTTCTTATAAACCAATGAGATTTCGTAGTTAAAGTTAAACACTAAGATTTTTAAATTCTATATGAAATAAACATATGAGATCAAAGAGTAAAATATTTAAATAAAATTTAATCACATCGAGTCATTGAGATATACTTCCTCCGTTCCATAATACTTGCTACATTTCACTTTTTTACGCAATCCAATGCACAATTTTGATCATTAATATCGTAAACTACACTTATCTAAAAATTATAAAAATTTAATATAATGAAAGCATGCGATTAGACGATTCAAACAAGATCCCACATGACTATATTTTTACTTACACATTAGTCGCAATATGTAAATAAGCTTGAACGATGAATAGTGTACAAAATCGATATGTAGCGAGTATTTTAGAATGGAGGAAGTAAGTGATCTAAGAGTCAACTACTACCAACATAGTGGTTCAAGAGTTCACCAAAAACATAACTAATGTTTTGTTGTGCTTCATGCACCAACTTACGGTCAAATATGGTAAGAAGACACTTTAAGTATCTCGCACAACTGCACAAGGTAGGGTTTAGGTGGAGGGTTTATTTTTTCTGAAAGAAGCAGACAAGTAGCCCATTAGTAAAAAAACATTAAAAATAAAACAATAGATGAAATATGAATTTATACTTGTACAAGATACATTTTTTTAATAGTTTGGGATGACTCAATTAAATTCGTTTCACGGTAAGATGACCTCAATAAAAATTAGTGTAAGTTAATTAACATAGGCTGGAAAATACTCCATGTGAGACAAGATCTCACATCAATAAAATAGTGGGTTGTTGACTTGCATGTATAGTGGGTGAGCAGTGAACTAATCTTCCTACTACAATATGGTTTGGGAAACAATGAACCTCACCGAGTGTATGTGCAAGTCAACGCTCTTAACCCGTGGGTTTGTGAGCCCGAGCCCATAGGCGTCTCGTGTCCACACGAGTGGGTCACGGTGAGATTATATGACGAATTATCACAGCCTAATAACATATATATACAACTAAAAAACAAATTAAAAATAATTGATAGATATTAGAAGATAATAATTGATCAATTTCCGAATATAAAATAATACAAAAAAAGGAATAATCTAATCACAAATTCTTATGAGAGACGGTATTTATGAAAGACTATCTCTATTTGAACTGGCCCATATAGAAAATATAGAGTAAAAGTAGTAGATGTTAAGCTTTAATGAGTTGGACATGAAAAACGTCTTTCAGAAAGACGATCCATCAGGAGACTAGCTGTAATCTAATATACTTCACGAGTAGAGTGCGTTCCGCAGGCATCCCCCGCAAGTTAAAAACCTCTTCAGTCTTTCTTTATTCTTTCACGAGTGCTCTACTTTTATGCATATCATAATCATCATCCCACTTTTCTTGTGTTGAGTATATTATCTTTGATTTGGAAAAAAAATATTTTTTTGAAAAAAATTACTTTTGTGAAAAATTAATGTTTTTATTATAAATATTAAAACCACAATTAAATCATATAAAAAATTAAATAAAAGATTAATTGATGTTTTTAATTTATTTATGTTTTACTTAGCTGGCCTGTAAAAATCGGTCATTATTTGGGTAACAATATCTCTAGATACGTAATTCTACTATTCATAGTTAATCACAATTATATTGTAGTAAAATCAATAAACTAAAGTATTAGATTATTCTAGATAATTTTTACAAATTTTTAACAGCTAATCTCTTTAAAGACGAATCTCAAGCCTAACCCATTAATGATTAACATCTACTTACCGTATTCTTAATACCTATTTTCAATATCTTAAATACTATTCACATTATTTTTAATACCTACTTACAATATTTTAAAAACCACATTCGCGTCATCGGGTTGATTTCGGGTCAGAATATTTCGAGTCGGTTCAAAATCGAATTTTGTATTCACATTGGTTTTTACATAATTGTAGATCTATTTTTAAGTCGGTCAAATCGGATTCGGTTATAAAAGCGGATGTCTATCAGGTCATCGTATCTGTTTATTTGTAAATTTTTAATCTTTCCTCACGTTCGTATCCCTTTCTCTCTTTCTTGTACTACGCATAAAATATACACTCTTACCCTATAATCTTCAGTTTCCTCCCTTTCCAAGTTTCTCATATTTAACCATTTTCTTGACCAAATTTCTCTCTTAAAATTCAAACAAATACACACTCATTAATTCATCATTCTTCAATTTTCACTTTCTTTGAAATTTCATAAAACCAATTCAATTTATTTTAATCCATTTGACCTCTGCTTTCTTGTTTTCTTCTCGATGTTTATTTTTACATGTTTTGACTTCTTCCAATCTCCACCATTTCTTCCCCTATATAAAACCCCCAAATCCTAATTTCTTCCTTAATCTATTTTCATAATTTTGTGGGTTTTTTTTATAAATTTTAATTAATCAAACCCATTTTTAATTTCCTCTGTTTTCCTTTTATTAAATTAAATTAAATTAAACCCATAATATAATCATTAATTTTTTTAAAATTTTGGATTTAGTATTTGATTTCGTAACGTAACCGTTTAGGGTTGTTTCATTATTTTGATTATCGAAAATGTTGGGGGAGTTCATCAGCAGAGGACTTTTGTAAGTATTTTTTTAGTATTATTTTTTAAATTTATTCTTTATTTTAATTTTTTGATGTGAAATTGATTAAATTATGAGATTTTTTGATTAATTAATTGAAATATTGGGTTTTTTTGGATGATTTAGTATGATATTGGGGTTTGCATACCCAGCATTTGAGTGTTTCAAGACATTGGAAAGAAACAGAGTTACCATTGAAGAATTAAGATTTTGGTGTCAATATTGGTACGTTTTTATTTTTATTATGTTTTTTTTTGGAATATTTTGATTATTATTCAATTTCGTTTCATATTGTCGATTATGTTTAGAATATTTTGAAAGTATATTTTTATTTATAACAACTATAAATAAAATTTAGTTATATAGAATTGTGTTATAGATTCATGTTCTAGAGATGATGGACGTATTAATTGATTGATGATAATGAAGTATTTTTGTGTTATTTAGAATTTCCTCACTTCGTTCTATAATATTATTCCCATTTGAAATATGATTTATAACTTATTAGTTTTGATCATCTTAATTTTTGGAATGCAAAAGCATATAATTTGTACTTTACAATAATAATAATGATGAGATTCTCTCATTTGTTTCTTGGATGCTTTAATATGTAATATGTATACTAGTTATCATTTATGACTTCATACTTATAATACATACATTAATGATCTATTTAGAATTTGGGAGACAAACTTATAATACATACATTAATATTTTTTTTCATGAGATATGGATAAGAGGAAAAATTAGTCGTTTATAGCCGCTGAAGAGTGAGAATTCAATACATATTATAAAGCTGCTTTAATTATTACGTTAATTTTGATACCAGTCTTTTTTTTTTTTTTGCAAAGGATACCAGTCTTTAATAAACCATTTTAGTATAAATGGGTCTAATATGAAATTAAAACAATAATTTATGACTTCATTAAAAATAGATATAATAATAATAATAATAATAATAATAATAATAATAATAATAATAATAATAATAATAATTAATTATAAGCTTTAAATAATTTAGTGGGAGAGTAGGGGAATGTGGGAGATTGTTTATGGTGATCATGTGAGTGGAGATTGGGTGTTATAGTTGGGTACCCTAAACTTCTAGGTGGTTGAGGAGGTCAATGCTTTTGGACAACTCATACTTAAAACTTACAATTATTTCCTAAATAGATCAATCTCTAGGCATTTTGTGCCAACTTTTTTGAGGAATTTTATACCTACCTCTTTTTTTAGGACTATTTCTTTGGATAGACTTTATGTTAAAGAATTTTTTTTGGAAAAAGATAGAGTTCATTTGTCTCCATTATTGATAAATAATAAGAACTCCTATGCAGCCTAAATGTCTTAATTTCTTCTTGACACTATTTACTCATTACTCTTAATTTGTATTTTACTCTTAATTTATAAGTTAAATTATAGTCATGTGGGATCTTGTTTGATTCGTTTCAATACAAGGAATATTAATATCAAAGATATTAAATGTTAAAATGTTGTCTCGGCAAGTGTGAAAAAACTAAATGGGATATTTAAACTGAATAGGAGGAAATATTTTTTTTAAAGACTTCAAAGAAAAGAAATTTTGTATTTAAAGATATGAGGATTTGTGAGTTTGTTTAATTCTTTTGATCTTTCATCCCAACCATCTATTCATCTTCATTTCCTCTTTTATTTTAACAATTTTTATTTTACCTTAAATTAAGCATTTATTAAAGATTAATAGTAAATTCGAATATATATATTTTCGTTTAAGATAGTAATTATAAGTAGACATTACACAATGAGTTGGTGGTGGGTTTAAGGTCAGATCACTTTCGGTTCGAGTTTGGGTCAAGTTCAGATCAACCAACATACCCATTTTAGGAATAATATGGAATTGAATAGTTTGAAAAAAAATTGAAAATGATGACATGGAATCGAAAAGGTTGACAAAACTAAGAAAATGGCTCAAATAGTCGAGTTTGATCTAGTTTATTCTGGTATTTTCCGGTCATGTTATTTTTGGGCTACGAGTCGAACTTTTGGGTTATGGTCGGATTAAATTTTGACAGGTCTGATCATAGGGATTGTTAAGACTGATTTGTACATAAGCTTGTATTAATACAAGCTACGGAGTAGCTTTTTTTTGAGATAACTTTATTTTTGATTACTAATATGCCTATTTCTTATGTTTATGTAGGATTATTATTGCTGTACTTTCAGTTGGTGAGAGGTTTGGAGATATATTCATTTCATGGTTAGTAAAAGTCTCATTGTACATGAATCTTGTTATATGTTACATTCAATAAATTTATTCATTAATTTACCTGTTTTTTAAATTACACGTGTAATCTTTTGATTTATTTTTTTGCATTAGGGTTCCACTTTATGGAGAGTTCAAGTTGGCTTTTATCATTTACCTATGGTATCCACAAACAAGGGTAAACTTCTTTCTTTGTCGAGTCACAAAATTAAAATGATATTTTGTTTGTCCTTATAAATTTGAAAATTATACTCGTATATACATTATTGTTAGTAACACACTTATAAATTTGAAAATTATACTCGTATATACATTATTGTTAGTAACACATTCATTAGGACGGAAAGAGTATTAATCTACGACTTGTGATGTAGGGAACTTCGTACGTGTATGAAAGTATGTTGAGGCCATTCGTGTCGAAACACGAAACGGACATTGACAAGAATTTAAAGGAATTGAGGTTGAGAATATGGGATTTAGCCATTTACTACTACCAAAATTGGACAGAGTTGGGTTCTTCTGCATTTTTCAATGTCATTCAATATGTTGCTAATCAATCTTCCAAGCTTAAGGGTGGTGGCTCTGAGGTACTTATATCAATAGCTACTTAATCCCTCCGTTTTAAAGGATTTACTACTGATAATGACATTTAATTAGTCGATAATATCACAATCTAGACATTTTTTTAAGTTCACAAATTCTTAAAAGAGACGATCCTATAGTGTGACTATCTCTTTTGGGCTGACCCATGTACATTTAGGAGCTATAGTGTGAACAAAATAAGATGATTGAAGATTGTCAAGCATGGTCATCAAGATAGCCAAAAGATTTTTCAACTAAAATTACACTAATTTTTCATTCCCATTACTACGGTTTATTACCACTTACCAAACGGGCCGTTAATGCGTTAAAGTAATTACTTACAATTTTAAAGTGATCAATTAGAATTTAGAGCCTTTAGCTAATTATATGCGTCAGTCTCATACGAGATGAACTGTTTTTCGGTTATTTGAATTTTTACTGATTTAACTGATTTTTATCGACTATGTATTGTTATGATTTCAGAATCAAAGACCGAGGGGCAGCCCACCACCCTCGTCTGGTGGTTCAAGCTTCCTCTGGCCCCTACGACAACGCAAGCCGAAATCCTCGCAAAGTCACCCCAACCAAAGTTGGCCACCACCACCAAGGGAAGAGCAACCAGCACCATCGGCACCCCCACTCCCAAACGCATTTCCCTCTGTGTTCTAAGCAGAGGCCCAAAATACAAAGTCCAAACGGGTCCAAATGAAACCCAATAAGGCCCATACTCAATACATACACAGAGAGGATTTTCAAGATGAGGCCCAGTTAAGAAGCCCAAAATACAAAAATTCAAGATAGGGTTTAAACCCTTCCAAATTATCATTAAACCCATCAAATTGTTACATAGTTATATGGGTGAACACTATGGTTCGATACGGTTTGATACCTAAGTCGGATTAGGCTACAAGGTACGGTGTAAAAATTTTTAAAGTTGTACAAGATTGTTTAACGTCTCAATTTCAATGAGACCAAACCGTTTTAGAGTTTTTTTTAATTATATTTATCGAGTCATTTAGATACATGTAATGATGTAAATATTTAGAAAAGTTGTATATTTAAAAAAAATAGCAAGAAAAACTTGTATAAGAAAGTTGAGCATAGATGGTTTGACATGTAATTTATCTATGTTGAAAATATATGATTAGTTGATTACAAACATGTATAATTGTGATTTATGGTTAGAATGATTTTAACACAATTTTAATCGTGTATTCCACTAAATTTGTTCCATTTTTCTTTATTTCGATTATAATCTATATTATTCTTTTAGTTCAACCATACATTACTTTGATCGACATCGTATGAGTTTGAACCTTAACTTTAGGACGTGTGGCAATGATTAATGACTATTGATTATTGGTTGATTTAGTTTAATTATACGACTAACTTTAGTAATGATTGGGTATCGACAAATGAGTGCTTGTACAGACTAATCGTCAACTGCCAACACACTTACTCACGGTGGTAGCGCTTATGTACATTTTATAGATGTGTTTGGTAAAAATAACATATATGTAATTTTAGCTTATTTTGACATAAATAGATAGTTGGATTATTAATTCTTTAATGTTAATGAATCATCCAATATTAGTGTTTGCTAAGCATGCATAAAAATCAACTGGTCAAATTAGCTGAAAAAATCCAATTACAAATCAGTCACTCCAATCGACTATATTTTTAAGTATCAATTATTTGCAAATAAAAGGTCTCCTGAGAGACCGTCTATGGCATAGACGACTCTCTTAATAGCCCAGCCTAATGGTTGACATGACTATTAAGTTACTTATTTAACAAATGAGTTGACTCATATTTACCCGTGCAAGAATTTATGCTAAAATAATTGCGGGACACTTGACAAATGAGCAAGAACACGCGCATAGATTATGTGGAACGATGGGCTTCTCATAGCCGCCCAATAAGAGTTCACATGGTCAGGCCCATTTTAAGTTGGCCTAATACAATGTGTCTTCTAGTTCAATTCTCTAGTCCTTCGAAATTATCAAAATATGATTCATCATCATCATCATCATCATCATCATATCCAGTGTTCCCGCACCTAGATAAATTTATGGTCAGGGTCCGAGGAAGGAAGATCGACGACGTCTCATACCCATAAGGAGAGGGCGGTCATAAGAGTCCTTCGGCTCAAGAGGAGTCTTCAAGGATAGGACCTGCAAATATCCGAAAATCTGTATCTTACATCCATGTTAGCCAAGCATAGGGATCATTTAACTGCAAGCAAAGAGAGTGACTATCACACAGGGAACTAACAAACGATACAGGTAAAAGAGGTATTAAAGAGAGAAGACGAAAAACACAGAACAGTAACAAACAAGTATAAATAATAATATGATTCTAAAAAGTATTTAAGCAAGTTTATTCCGGATGAATAATTTTATAAAACACTTATTCTTACAAATACTCTGAAACTTTTAAGTAGGGCTTGTTTGGCAAATGATTTTGCATGTTAGCTAGAATTGTTGACTCGTATAAATCAATTGTTAAAGTGAACTGTTAACTGTTAAGGAGATATTTGGTAATAATTATTTGCTAATTGTTAGATGTTTATTAGACAAAATATAGACCAAAAGCCAAAAACAACTGAAAAAAAAACTATTGCGGTGTTTATCCAAAAGGCTAATAGCTATTGGTTGTTGATTATTTGGCCAACTGAAAATGTTATCTATGTTGGTTTTTAAGCTAGTTGGATAAGTCAATTATTTTAGCGAGATATTTGACAAAACTAGCATTAATTATTGACCGATTATTAGAAGAAAAAACTAACAACACTAAAAATTTCTTTTTGGCTTAGGACTTAGTTTTTAGCTGATTGAAAAGTCATTTAAAAAATATTTTTTTGGTTTTTCAAAACCAACCAACAAACTAAAAGTCAAATGTCAATCTTATCTAAAATCCACTTATCAAACATCCCTGTAAATAGCCTTTGAAAGTCAATCAAAAAGTCAAAACCAATTAAAAACCGATTAAAATAGTAATTTATCAAACACCCAATAATATTATGCTTCCTTTCTAGTCTTTACCAAGAACCATCCAATCCAATTCCAAAAGTCTTCTTGAACTTGTTTGATAAATACATTGTCCTTTATCCAAAATTATAGCCTAGATTCTCGAATATATTGGATTTGCCTTGTATTTACTTCTAATTATATCAAATCTTCTACAAACTAGCTACTCAAAGTGGGTAGTTAATAACTAAATTAATTAATTAATCCCTAATTTTTTTATTATCTAATTTTCTTTTATTTTTGGTTAGATTATTTGTTGTTAGCCATATGACAACTATACATATATATTAAATAATTGGTACAAAAAGGATTAGATTGTTGTTCATAAATTTCAACGACGAAAAACTATATAAATAAATCATGATGCAACTATGACTAACTGCAAAATCAAAACCAAGATCTTAATAAATCTTATTTTTGTGATTCATAAATCTTGCTTAATTTTAATATAATCCAAGAATCTCTCTCACCTTAAATGTTCTAAGCTCTACTATTAATATTCTCTCTGTCCCACAACATTTGTTACAAGTACCTTTTTGGTATCCAGCACAAGGCAGGGTCCGAGTGAGGGATTTTTTTTCTTGAAAGATGCGGACAAATAATAATCGTAACCCCAAGGAGGGAGTAAGGAGAGATGCGCGTAGTTAAAAACCCCCGATTGATACTTGCAGCCAAAAAAGTAAAAAAAAATGGAAAAAATGTTACAAGTACATGTTATAATATTAAGAAAAGGGAAAAAATATTCTATATAAAAGTGGGAGAAATGTATAGAAGAAGTGGAAATGTAAATTAATTGTGTGAATAAGAATTATAGTTAGAGTTAAGATCGTGTCTAAAAATAAAAATAGAGTAATTGCAATTTTTCTACACATTATTATAATCCATGAGAGATACCCATAACGTGACAATAAGGTCTTGTACTAATACTATAGTTAAGGACAAGATTATTATTAGTTAAAACTAATGTATTAGGAGTTATTGAAATATAATTATAATATTGTAATGTTATGATTAATTAATCTTAATCGAGTAAAATTGAATTGGATTAATAATAAGTTAAAAAGAATAGACGCTGATCTGATTGCTCATAAATGCATGAAGTATCTGTGATGATTTTAAAAAGCACAGTATTTACTATTTACTACTTTTAGATAATATCTTTCTTATTGAGATTAAACTATTATAATTTATTGTCTCTTTAAATTTATATCATATAACTTAGGTTTTTGGAAGTTTCATATTACTTGCAACATTACTATTTTTGGCAAATGGAACTGAGATAGTATTTGTCAATATGCTTCCTCCGTTCCATTTTACTTGAATACTTACCGTTTTTGGAAGTTTCATATTACTTGCAACATTACTATTTTTGGCAAAAATAATCTACTTATTTTATCCTCGCTTTATTCCTACCACATATCACCATCAATCATACATCATCCCATTAATTATTTAATATACCCACAAGTCACAACCACTATCTATTTATAATAATTTTTTTATTTCTACCCCGCATACTACCATCAAACATACATCATCCCTACTTATATCATACTGATTTGACAGCCCTTAAATATTGTGTCAAATCCAATGGTGTAACTAAAATGGAACAGAGGAAGTATGTATTTACTCCCATTATAGAAAGCCAAGAAAGCAAAACATTCTATTCCAAAGATGTGGTAAGCCAAGAATTTAGTGAAGAAGGTGATAAGAGTAGACATAAGACAATATAGGAAGAAGAAGCAAAGGTGAAAATTGATTTGAAAGATGTAAGGGTATGTATGGGATGACTTGTTTCCCACCAAAGTTGAGGTTGTATAAGAATGCACAACTTGCTTACACTTTGTAGTATTGGTCATTGGGCCATGTGTGTTAGTAATTGGATCCTAACTTAGTGTTGTTTTGCCTTGTCAAACCTACTAGGCACTTACAATTATCAATTATCATCCCTATTCCCTAACTTGTACTTTAGATGCTTCTACAATTTCATACTTCCACTTGTGACTTGTAGCTTACCATCAAGTGGACTTCTTATGCTTGGAAAATTCCTACTTTGTTCTTGTTCTTGTTCTTGATTAGACGATTCAGAAAAGACGACTGGGTTTCACGATTGAAAGTCGAGGTTAACGAAGTCTTGAAAGCTTGTACAAAGTGAATATTTGTTTGGTGCCTCAATTTCAAAGAATGTTGACTACAATGTATCAATACGTGATAATCAACGATCAAGGTATAACTAATTTGAAATGCTCCCCTCCAAATATATATTACAGCTAATTTAAGATGAAAAGAGGCTACGATGTACCATAATTTGCCCCTAGGGCATCAATATGGTATACGATTCTTTCTATTGATATATATTCCTTTCATTTTTATGATTTTGCTTTATATTTACTGTTTTGGTATGTCTCATGTAATTTACCTAATCATCCCTTTTTGCCCATAAGTTCTTTGATAGCTACTGAAACTTACAATTTATTTTGATTATTAAAATTTGTATTTACTCCACTAAAGACATGAAGTCACCAACATACGTACAATATTTTCTTGTCCCATTCATTTTGCATCATTTTATATTGTTATGTGAGCATTGTCAATTAAATGGAGCAAAGTAAGCGAGAAATAAGGGTATTGACCTTCGGCCTTTTATCTTTATTTTTATGAATAGCAAACTCACGAGATCAAAAAGCGAATTATATCAATTCTTAATAAATTAGACATATATGCTCAGTTAATTTATAAGCATGATACACTGGGTATAATTATGATGATAATGCTCAGTCTATTTATGCCCCAATCGAAAATTTAATTTTAACTCAATCGGAGCAAATACCACTTATCCTATATAAGTTTTTTCGATTCTCACACAGCCTTTCTCTTCACTCAACTTACTAAAAAAAAATATTAAGCCCCAATCAATTTAAAACTAATCATCTAAAGATCTAAACCCACAAATTAAAATTAAAAATCAACATCATTTAGTAAAAAAGCAATTACCCCATAACATAACATCATGTGCTCTCTTGAGAGACCGTCTTTTGTAAATACGACTCTCAAAAGTCCAACCCAAATCTATATTTAGATTTGTAACAATAAATATGTAAAATTGAATTGGGCTTTTGAGAGTCGTCTTTACAAAAGATATCTCAGGTAGGAATTTATGTAAGACATAATATTTGTATTATTTATGAACCAAAAAAAAATGGTTACTTGATAGAGGCGTTACCCAGATGGGCCGGTGGGTTTATATTTATACAACATTTTCATATGCAACATATCCTCACTTTTGTTCTCATCTGAATTTCTTAATTCTCCAACCTTTTTCTCCCAATTTCTCTGAAATTAATATTCTTTTTATACAAAAAAATAATAATAATAAAAATAATAATAATAATAATGGAAGAGATAAAGCCGTCAAAATTCAAAAAAGTTTGTGTATTTTGTGGAAGCAGTTCTGGCAAGAAATCTAGCTACCAAGAAGCTGCTCTTGAATTGGCCAATGAATTGGTAAATTTTATCACCCATTTTTTTTCATGCATTATTATAATTTTTAGAAATATTTAATAATTACTAAAAATATATACTAAATTTGAGAAATATCATAATAAAAGATTGCTCCTTTTAGCTAGATTTTTTTTGCAATGTAGTTGAAAATGAATAGTTTTTATGGGTTTTTCATTTGTGCTCTGTATTTTACTCCATTTGCATAAAAATTTATTAAAAAGCAATAAAATGACATTTTAATATTTGATTTTTTATGGGTTTTGTGTTATAAGAGTGATTTTTCACTTATTATCTAAATATATGATGAAATTTCCATAAATAGATGATTAAAATGAGTTAAAAATCAAAACTTTCCTGGTTTACCTACTTCAAAACCCTCCATTTTTTGTTGGGTTTTTTTAAAAATGTGATCTTTTTTCATTATAATGAAACAAATTAGTAATTTTTCATTGATTTTTTGTAAAAATTTGGTAAAATTAATTTGGGTATGAGAGAGAAATTGATTGCTAGCTGTAATCTGTCTGTCAGTATAGCATCCTTCTTGCATGATGCTTCTTTCCACCATTTCTTTCCCTCTTCATTTTCTTGGGTTTTTGATATTATAATTATAATTATATTATTCATTAATACAGAGTTAATTAAGTGAGAAAACAAAAAAAAAAAAATCTAATTGAAATAAAAAAAAAAGATTAAATTTTTATAAAATTTTTCTTGTGCTCTCAAGGGAAACAAACGTGCTTGTTGGATATCATGACCCATAAAAGCGTGGGGTGGAAACATATGGGGTTTCAATTAATTCCATTTCCACCAACAATGGAAGAAATAAATTATTTTTTAAAAGATGAATAATAAATAATGAAAAACTCCATTATTTTCATGTATGGGTTTGAAATCAAATACTTCCTCCGTTTAGAAATAGTCGCACCCGATTACGATATATTATGTTGGAAAACGTCATCATCAGTATCAAGTATAATGAAACAGTGAAAAATACTGACCATCAATTTACCTTTTGATCGAGTTGATACTTATAGCTTAAGAGCCCCTTAAACACAATTTATTGCAATAGATCATCTATAGCATAGATGGGTAAATATGAGCCAACCCATTTGTTAAATGAGTAACTGAATAGTCATGTCAGCCATTGGGCTGGGCTATTAAGAGAGCCGTCTATGCCATAAAATCGCTATTAATAATGATATACAGTGATAAGAAATGTTATTATCAAATATCAGTAGTAATTTCAAAGAGACAACATAATATTTATATGAATAATTTAATGAAACTTCACTGACTAGACTTCTTGTTAGAATACTAGCAAAAGCATATGGTTCACAATCATCAATATTTTAATAAAAAATTGTCATTGTTTCTTGTTCTAGTTTTTTGTTGTTAGATCATTGATGATGTGGGTTTTTGACACGTGTCCATGAAGTTTTCTCTATTTTTATTTATGATTATGAATTAATAAAATTAAAAATAATTTTTTCCTCTGAATATGTGTTGGAAGGTGGATAGAAGGATTGATTTGGTGTATGGAGGTGGCAGCGTGGGTTTAATGGGTATTGTTTCTCAGGCAGTTCATGATGGTGGGCGCCATGTTCTAGGGTATGTTCTATTATATCCCTAGTCCTATACCCTTAGGAGTGTAGGACTATGCTCCTACATGACCTATATTTTTAATGTTTTTTACTATGTTTAAATGTATGTGTCAACTAATTATGTTAAAGTTATGATGCTAATTAAGTTTCCTAAGTGTAGCAAAATCATTACTTTGGCTTGTCCATCATAATAATGATCCCTTTTTATTTAGGCTTCTTTGAAGTGGGAATGTCCCTAAAATTTCTCTTAACCCTAGACCATGAAAAACAAATTTTATGTAGCTCTCCTAGGAAGTGCATGTAGAAGTGAAAAGTGACATATACTCTCTATGTTATTTTGTAAATGTTTTGTTTTATGGTTTGCGGGTTTAAGATAGTAATATAAATTTGTCTCGTAAAAATAACTATTTCCATATGTATATAATTCTACACTATTAAGATTGTTTTGGTGGAGTTTAGTTAGTAATACTTGACATGCGTGGGCGAAAATTTGTGAAGAGTTTTCTTAAAGAAAAGAAATCTTTGCTTTATTACAAATCATAAAATTGAGAATTATAGATTATCCTAGTAGTTGAAGACTTTTTCTTTTGCTATTGTGATATAGTTTCATTCTCATTACCAAAAAAGGATTAATTCTCTCACCCTCTCAGCCAGTAGGCAGTAGGGATTCTCCGGCCTATCACGAAACTTAAAAAAAAAAAAAGGAAAAGAAAAGATTAATTTGCAAATGAAAAGGTTTTACACTTTCAATCAATAGTTCTACTGTTCTAGAGCAACAATTTCTAATCAATAACCGTAATTTGTAAATCACCACAAAAAGATAAAAAGAATATTATTAAAATAAATAAAATTAAAAAAGATAAATTAAAATAACAAAACACCCACCCAGTCACCCTATCACATCCTACCACATAAGTAAGTACATAACATAAGGGTGATTTATGAACCTCACAAATAAGTGAATAACCGTTATTTACTAAGACGTTCTCGTTCTAGAGGTAAGTGTACCCCAGTCCCAAGTGGGGTGTTTTGTCAGGCAAATTTAGAGGAACATCCATGTTGCCATACATTTTGTAGACATGAAAAGGTTTGGTAGAAGGATTAACTTTTCACTCTGCAAAACTACATGTCATTCTATTGTATGTAGAGTCCTACCATCTTTTTTGGGCCCTAGATTTCTTGGAGTATGTCATTTGCCACTGTTTCATCCTCATTCTACTCTCTACATTTCTTGAAAGGACAAACTACTATTCCTACATGTCTCTACACCATCATTTTGCCAACCTACTTATATCTACCTTTATCTTAATCATCTTAATTTATTATTATCACTAGCTTAGGGATCATGATTAATTTTAAGTTTTTAACCCATCTTGGAATCTTCGATAGTCAATTTTTTATTCCATTTTCGAGTTTTTTCCACGATACTACTTTTTTTTTAAATTTCTTTATCGAAAGTAAATCCTTGTTTACGTCTTATGATGGTAGATACTATAGCCAAAAAGTTCCATTTTTATTATTGGGATTAATGTTACGTGCCCAAGTGTTGGATATGTCTAGATATTCAATTTTATGCCTAAAATGAAGTGTCTAAGTGCACTACTAATGTCTAAGGATTGAGGATTGGACACGAGTACGTGAAGCAAAATGAAGAGTCCGAGTAGCGTAGATTGGGATTTAGGTTGAAGCGTACATATAGGCAGTGCACAAGATTTAACAACCCATTCGACTGATCTGAAACCAAAAAAAAATTTGAACCCCTCGACGATAGACTTCTAAAGCTTTATCTATTTATGAAACATAGAAGTATAAAAACAAAAGTGCTTTTATGCTTATTGTTCCCACTTTGTGGTCTAAGTTGATGTACTTCTCTACTATCTTTATGAAATGCAATCAATTGCTTTGACATATAGGCTATTTGAATGTTTGAATGGCTTTGTTGAAATTCCTATTAAAGCTAATTACATCATTATGATTTTGTTTAGAAGTTTGACAAGCCTCAATTTAGTTAACATGCCTTTTGCTTTTGGTGGTTGTTTTCACTTTCAGGGTCATCCCAAAGAGCCTCGTTTCTAAAGAGGTAAAAATCCGATTCTCATTGATTAGCTTGTAGACGTAAGTTGGTCATAGTCGCCTAGATGATGATATAAAATGACACATTAAATCATCTGTGTTTCTTATCATGTAAAATCGTAGATGATTTTCATTGTAGAGAGTTGATCAAATGTTGTATTAACTTCGGTATTACCAAAATTAATGTATGACTTTGTAAATGACATGTGATTTGGAACGGTGAAAATTACTCTCTCGGAGCATATTGGATATATGTGATTGAGTATTGACTATCGTTACATATAAGGCTATAAGCGATTCCCTAACAAATATTTTGATGGAGCAGATAACCGGTGTAACTGTTGGGGAAGTGAAAACTGTATCGAACATGCATCAAAGGAAGGCGGAAATGGCGAAACAAGCTGATGCATTCATCGCGTTACCTGGTATGTAATTCATACTAACATCGATCAATAACGAAAAATCACATGCATAATTAGGCTCATATTCGTTTCCTTATGATCTTAGGTGGATATGGAACTCTTGAAGAGCTACTAGAAGTGATCACATATGCTCAACTCGGAATCCACCGAAAGCCTGTAAGTATAATATATGTTTTGTTTCCTTACATGTTCTTTCTCTAGCCGAGAGTCTCACTGCTCGCAAGTCGCAACCTCCTTATCTCCTTAAATAAGGGTATGGTATGTCGTCTTCCACCCCTCCCCATGCCCTGATCATACTGGTTATAATGATGATGACGACAATGATGATAATCTTACTATACAAAAACATGGAGTGTTGATTTATCCAATCTTTTTGCAAGTAAAACCAATAAGAAAAACACCCAAAAGAGGTAGGCCAAAGTTTAATAATTTAATTAAAGATGGCATAATTATAATTATATGCATGGATTATGGAAAGACCAACTACCAATCAAACTTTTTATGTGAAAATTGTCCCAAGAGTTTGAAACAACCAACAAGTGTGTAATGGATTAAGATGGTTGGATTGTTGGCTTTCTGTTAAAACAATGATTCCTTTCTCTTCTTTTGACTATGCTTTTTTTTTTCTCTTATTGTTTTTGAATCATTGTTGTGGACTGTCGTCACAAATTTTTGTACTAGAGTATGGTAGTCAACATCTTCCTTTCCCTTGCCGACTATTCGCCTTAATATGAAGTCGGTTACATAAATCAAAAGGCCGCTAAGCTTTAACAGAATAATTTAAAAACCCCACCGTATGTTCAAA
The DNA here is from genome assembly GCA_019776075.1 of Amaranthus palmeri. Lineage (NCBI taxonomy): Eukaryota > Viridiplantae > Streptophyta > Magnoliopsida > Caryophyllales > Amaranthaceae > Amaranthus > Amaranthus palmeri. The sequence continues at coordinate 698,358 of JAAKBH010000271.1, read as the reverse complement.
TAAGGAATAATAAGTGAAATTCAAACCTATGACCATAGTGCGAAAATGCGGTGATGGTTGCCAAACGGATATTGCAGTCAGTATGGATAATTTCACGATCCATGCAGTACGCTCGCGGTATAAACTAAAAAGCTTTTACAATACAGTCGTGAAACAATGATGTAGCGTTGTTTTTGCACTATACCAAAAAAATCAGAAGCTTAAGCTGATGGTCGACTTGTTATGTTATACTTAAATGATTAATGTCTATTTTCCTTATTCTTTCATCCATATCTATTGAATATTAATATATAATTTTTATGATTTTCTAAAACATAATTAAAAAAATAGTAGATTTGATGAAGCAAATTTGTAGCTTAGTGAGATTTGATGAGGAAAGATGGTTGAAAATGCATGTGATTTCTTGTTTGATATCACATGGAAACATGCAAGAAGATTCATGGTGTATTCTAATAATTGTATAACTTTCTCCTCAACATAAGGGTATCTTAATATACCTTTTGAATCAGATTTTTTGAACATTTTATTTTATTTTAATTGCGTGTCAACGAAGAACTTCCATGTTTTTAAAGACATATCAAACATTTTCATTGATGTATGTCATGACAACATCTTTTTTCTAATATTCAACCATATAGAATGATTGAAAAAGGTCGGGGTGAATTCATGATACTAGTATAGGATGGGCTGAACATTTACCTCTATATGTGTGCTGAATTAATGTTTTTAATCAACAGAATTGAGAGACTGTCTATGGCAAAGACGACTCTTTCAACAACCCAGCCCAATAATTTTAAATTTAAAAATAAGGCTGATGACTAATCAGTTACTTATTTTGCAAAATGGGTTGGTCCATATTTACCCGTCTATACTATAGACGGTCTATAGCAAGAATTTGTGTTAATCAGATAATCTGACCATAGTGCAAAAATGCAGTTACAGTCGCGATTGTGGTATCATGTGTGATGGAGTTATCGTACCATCAAATACCGGCCCAAGTCGAGAAATATTGCTTTGAAATCGATTTTTTACGCCTCTATGATGTGAATAATACCCGTATGGTAAATTTGAACCGATACGATGATGCGACCTTGTTTTTTCAGTATGAGTCTGTGTCGAGCCGTATAGTCTAGGCAAAACCCGAACCTAGATTCCCTTTTATTGAAGGCATGGTTATTAATTAGTATCTTCTCATTGAAGTTATTTTAAATTAAAAATAAAAAATTTGCAGGTGGGTCTTTTGAATGTGGATGGGTACTACAATTGCTTATTGTCTTTTATCGATAAGGCCGTTGATGAAGGCTTTGTCTCTCCAACTGCTCGTGGGATCATTGTGTCAGCTCCAACAGCCAAAGAATTGTTTAGAAAGCTTGAGGTTAATTAATCCATACTCTTCTGTTCTTTTGAATTTCTTTTAAATTCGTTACATTGTGCCTAAAACGTTCTCTCGTTGGAAACCGCAAAGTAATAAAGTCAAACAAACGAAATAAAAATAATAGTCTTAAGTAAGGCAAGGCCTGTTAGAGTATACCGTAAGCTTAAGGTTTTGGTTGAGTTGGTTTTTTAACATGATATCAGAAACCAGCATGGTGGTTCGAATCTCAACCCTCTTAAATTCGGCTGGAATATATCGCACCAGGTATGGGGAAGGCACACTTCTAGCCCAAAGAGCTCTTGTGTGACAGCTGCGTTAAAGTAAATAAAATATTTTGGAGTTTCAATCATCAGTTTAAGTTTAACTCATAAGTCATAACTTCGAATAAGTTCTTACTATTGAAATGAACGAGTTCTTTATCTGGCTATCTGCTAAATTACCGCATCTCTAAAATGTTAAAAACCAAACTATATACGAATTAAGACAATTTTATAAGACAAAAAACATGGCTTATTAAAAAACATATTTAGATACTTATAAACTCGAAGCTGTCTGGTAGCAGGGCTACATGAAAGTATGCATCATGTACATAAAATATGAAGGAAGAATGTATGGAAGATATAGGGATTGATGCATTATTCATGACTTAGTCTAGAAATGTATATTAATTAATATATAGATTAGTGATTAAATTATGGAACTAATCAATCTTGCTAATTACTCTTAATAATACTAATCGATGTTTCGGATGAACAGGAGTATGTCCCAGAGATCGATGAATTGTCGTCGAAGTTGATTTGGGAAGAAGTGGAGAGGCCTAATTATGTCCAAGAATCAGGCGTTACGACATAACCAGACACGTGTGGTGCTAGTACTGATGGTGGAAATGATAATCGAAAGTTTTTGGCATACACAAAAGTACAGTAATATGTGATGCTGGTATATGGGAATTGGGATAATGTTTAGTAGTATAGGAAGGAAGGATGTTGGAAGGGGGCCTTGGTTTTTTTGGGTACTTAAATAGACAAATTTTATTGACCACCCCATTTTGGTTGTATACATGACTTGGAAAAAAAATGAATGGTTTTTAACATCAAGCTTAATGAAAGAAGAAAGAAATTTAGCCCAACTCGTATATTTAACGGATTTCATTTTCTGTCATAGTGCAAAATAAGTAGAGTTTTTGAACGAGAATGTGAGAATGTAACGATATAAGTAGAATCTTGTTCTTAGCCACTCTTTAACCCATAATGCAAAATGTGGCAACAACAGCGGATTGTTGTAACTATAATGTAATGCGATGAGAATGACATTGTTATCTTAATGGTAAGTATTAGATAAAGCATGAGATATTCTTCAAAATGCTACAAAAATGGTTTTTTTACAATGCAAAAAAAATATCATTTTAATTTTTTGAAACTTTTACCATGCAATCGATGCGCTACAACTACAATATTATTTTTGTCAACTTGCAACCTATTTGAAATGTAAGTTGTACTATGAAGAGATATGTAAATGAAGTATACACTTGACAACTTGGTGCTTTTCAATCTCTATATTCATACAATTATATTTAGGGTTGTCATCACTAATTACCATTTTACAACTATATACTATATACTAAACACTCAGTCTCATGGGAGACGTTTCTCAAGTCCAGTCTATTAAAGCTTAATCAAACTAAAAGATGATAATGAGCTGATTAATTAAGGATAATCTCTCAAAGAAACTGTCTCTCACAAGAATTTTTATAGAAAAATATGATAAAGGATTTAATTGAACCAGGTGAGGCTTTAAAAGATTGTGTAGAAACTTTAAGGAAATTCACAATTTATAAATCTATCTTTTAAAACGTTACGATTTTTAGATTGTCATTTAATGTCTCTGTATTCGTTTTTATTTTCATATACTTAACCAAGTGCAATCTAAACCAGACTAGTTCATCATCACCATCGTATCAAGTCTATCTCACTCATAAAATCTATAATCCTGGTGTAGATAAGGATAAACAACAACTGACCCATCCTTGTGATTTAACGTTACAACCAATAAGACCTTCGGATCGAGAAGTAGTTCTTGAATCACTATTGAAAGAAGAGGGTGTGTGAAGTGTGAACATGCTAGTTTCCTATTGACAATATTGATAATGAATAATAGATTTAGAAGAAAAAGAAGGATGAAATTCCAAACTTGGTGTAGTCTCATAAGTCACATGACAAGACTAGGAGACAATATTAAGGGAAATAATGTATGATGTCTTCTAAAATTGGGACGTTTGGGGAAGGGGCAGCGTGGATGACCATTTTTAAGGGATACTTCAAGTATGCTTGTCTTATCAACCTATTTTGTTCCTTCACATGACTATCTATAAATGAAAACAATGCTACTTTTAGCAAGATTGTGATGGGTGTTCATCATACAATTCTATACTTTTCCTTATCACTATGATTCAATTTCTTACCCTTGTGGGGTATTTGGTTGATAGGGATAAGTGTTTGACAACAACTAGTGGGATATAGCACATTAATTTGCTAATTGTGAGTATATGCTATGGTTGGAGGTGGTCACAATGGGCCGGTTCGAATTGGGTTGTGAATCGATTCAACTGAATATGATCTGATTTGACTTAAATTTGAAGATTTGGCTAATTAGATTGTTTTAGAGTGGGCTCGGGTTGATTTTTGATTATGAGGGCTGATCATATCAAATTCAGCTACTCTTGTGAGAGACTATCTTTTAAAGAGACAATCTCAAAACAAAAGGCTCATATCTTTATTTTCTCTCTATTTGTGTTAATTAGGCTATTTAGCCCATATATCTAATGCGTCTCTAGGGAAGACCGTCTATTTGTGTATCAAATTTGACTTTTACTATTACATTTTAACTATATATCAAGCTTTTCATTTAGTTCGATTTCATTTAGTACATTTCAATTCAATTGTGTACTAAAGAGTCATAACTCTCTCCCTCTTGATAGTAATTAACATGTAATCTATAATATTTTAACTAAGAAATTAGATTTAAGTTTCCACAAATTTCTTTATTATGGGACATCATGTTTTTCCTTCCTTTTTAAATAAAAGTTTTACTTCTTATGGTATTATGATGTGTTTAAATCAACTTGAGAATGAAATCCTTTTGAAGGAGAAACAATAGAAGATGAAGGTGAAGAGAGGAAAAAAGACGCAAAAAAAGAGAAGTTTTGTTTCCGATTATATAAGAAGAATTTAACACATCGTAGATTTCACCCCTTTAATTCTCTCTACTTTATTTTTTCATTTTTTTATCCAAATCCAAATATAGTATAATTTTCCACGTCATAATTAATAAATCGTTACTTTCATTTCAAAGCTCAGTATAAAGTTGATTATGGACAAGTCTAGTTCTATACCTTGAAAATGGGCGAACATGAACAATTTCTAAAATTATACTCCTAAGTCGTACCAAATAGGCAAATACCAATGGACTGATGGGCCAACTTATCTATATTAGCCTTTTTGTGAAATACACACATCTACTATAGAATCTATTGGCAAACTATGCAATTTAAACCCTGATATCTATTTTCGTGAGGCCCAAAACATTTTCCATCCGACATGCCTATGTAGGGCTCAATTATGCTACTAGAGGTGTTCAAAACAAATCTGACCCGAAATCGTTTAGATGATACATGACGAAGTTCTTGGTTTGACATTATAGAATTAGCTTTGCCATAGAACATAATCCGAGTAGCTCAATCAGATTAGTATACACCATCGAAATTGCATCTGCCTTAAGCAATAAATAGAGATATGCTCATTGCACTTATTCCTCAGAATCAGCTCAAAATTCGAAAAAACAGATCACGATACAGGAATAAAAATCGGGAACTTCTATAGGATATTACTCAAATCCTCCCTTAAATAGCAGAAAAGTACTCCTTGCTAAGCTTGGGGTCGGGTTTCATGGATTTCTCCCCTGGCTTCCACCCAGCAGGGCACACTTCGTCGGGGTTCTCCTGCACGTACTGCAATGCCTGCGAAGCAAAGCCGGGAGAAAAACGAGTCACCCACTGCTTAAGATTTCAGTACGAACACGTGAATGAAAACGCAAGAATTTCTTCATACCTGAAGTGTTCTCAAAGTCTCATCAACGCTACGACCAATAGCAAGGTTGTTTATGGTTGAATGTTGAATGACTCCCTCCTTGTCAATGATGAATAATCCTCTCAATGCAATCCCCTGGTAAAAATGAACCGAAAAATGAAGTCCCAAACTAAAATATCGTCCAGAATCATTAATGATTGAGAGCCGAGGGCAAACTCAAGTATGTTACAACATCCACAACATTTGCATTGTCTCACATGCATTTAACGAATCAGTTTGTTTTACAATAAAAAGAACTTCAACAGTCTATGGACCTGTTTATACTAGTTCACATATACTGTGTATTGATGGCAATTCATATAAGATATGCGCCCAAAGTGAATGTTAAAATGGGGGTTTAATGATCCAATGAGAGTCAAACATGAAATTAAGTGAGTGTGAAGAAGCGGGTTTATGCTCAGACGAGATTCAAGAAGTGAGACATGCGTACCTGGTCTGGGATCAGAACGTTGTAAGCCTTTGCAATAGACTTAGTGACATCAGAAACCAAGGGGTAGCTGAGATCACCCAAACCGCCAGACTTCCTATCGGTTTGGACCCAAGCAAGGTGCGAGAACTGCACAATAAAGAAGTACATTAACGATTGCTTAAAACAGACTACCACAACGCCAGGAATAAGATATCAAAACACGGCCATCAAATAAAGACTCTGAAAAGTGAAAAGGCAGTGTATCCACAATCGACAGGATTTTTTGGGAAAAGCTGGTTTAGCAGCATTTTCTGTGCAAGACATATAACGTTAATCAAGGCACTGTTTTAATACAAGAACCTTAAAAGTTAAAACAGAACATTGTACCACAGTTGTACAACATTAAGTATACACTAAGCACCAGAAAATAGTGCTCTTGAATCACTTTAGTCGAACATCCACTATGCACACAGAAAGCAAACACAAACAAAAATCTGAACTTCCTAAAATGACATTCATATAAAAACCAAATTCAAGGTCTGTGTATAAAACAAGAGGAAATGAAAAAGTTGAAACTTTTAGCTCCAATACTCATGCTATTTGCAAGATAAAAACAATATCAACCTTAACCCCAAAAATTAAATGAAAGACTCATAATCAAAGATCTAAATTTAGGAACGAGGCAATTAATTTGTAGGAACTCCACTATGAATATAGTTCTCACATCAAAAAAATTGCATTACAGTATAAACCACAACCCCAAGTGCTGCAAAATGACCCCAGTGCCAAGAAAGGTCAACAAGACAACAACCATTGACAAAATGGCTAACATAATTGCCTCGTTTGAAGTTGATATTAATTGAAAATTAGCTAGGAAAAGGGTTATCACAAATTAGTGATCCAATTGGTGATTTATCTGGTTCACATGCTCACTTGCTCAACTAGATAAAAGAAAGCCCTTGGGGTACACTCCTTCAGGCTTTGAGGCACTCAACCTGCAATCATTTCAAGTTCTTAAAGATAAGATCACCCAACAAATTACAATAAGTAATTCAACTAGCTTAAACGAAGACATAATATATATCATAAGAAAGGTCTTCTTTCTCTTGTAATTTTTCTCTTTTCCTCCTAATTACAAATGTGGCGCAAAAAGATGAAAGTAGAATAAGCTTAAAGAGTGCAACTTAAAAGCAATTTCTCAACCAAATGCATAGCTCCTAGAAACAGGAGCATTACCCTCTCTTAACTACCACCACCTTTCTAGTACTACACAAAATAAGTTGTGAGATTCAAACAATACTATTGACTCCAGATCTTTATTAGTAAAATTTAGCACATCACATGGAGAGGAGCACAGAAGATGAATCAACTAAAAATCCTAGAATAGAACTTGCCTACATCAGTATCATGTGTTCAATAAGATTATATTATTCAAAAGAACAGCTTCAAGAGGCTTCAGAAAGACATTTTCAGTGCAGCATACAAAAAAGCACACTGAGATTTTGCAACATCATACTAGCCAACTTCAATAAGGTACAAACATCATCATGAGGTTGTTATGTTCCAGCATTAATAGCCAAAATCATAGGGTAAGAAACCAAGTACTTAACTAACACGCTCAACACAAGCTAAGCAACTTTGCAAACACTCCTATTGGAGTATGGATGGTTATGTTATTGCTACTCTAGCACTGTTACGCTGATCTCGAATATAATTTTCTACAAGATTAGCAATGTTCAACCCAAGGTCTCCATTTGACCCGTTTTTTCAGAATATCACTCGTAAAATAAGCCATAGATGGTCAGCTTGACATCATGTCATCAGGCAATAAATATGAAAACGTTAGGCTTCCTTATAAGATCCAGCTAAGCAAACAACATATATACAAATGGAAGCAATGTGAAATTACAACAAGCGACAACCAAGCCATTGGTACAAGACACATTCTAAGTTGGTAGCAACTTAAGAAACGAAAGATAAACGAAATACTTACAACACTGTCAATGGAAACACCAAGGATTTCAGTGTTCAACTTCTCAAATTCTGCATAACGGTCACTGAAAGCAGTGATTTCTACATCAAGGAAGAAGCGGAAATGAGTAAATGATTATTTGATTATAAATCTGAAAGTATTAATTTTAGTTTCAGCATACTAACCAGTAGGGCAAACAAATGTGAAGTCCAAAGGATAGAAAAACAATATTACATATTTCTTTCCCCTGTAGTCAGAAAGTTTGACCTGCACAAGACAAATAAGCAATTAGCTCTAGACCTCTTTCACTTCCACATCAACCCTGACCTTCCCATAAAGAAAAAGGGCTACATGGTCAAGGCAAGAATGCTCATCATTAGCTTGATACGTCTATTCATTATTCCCTATACTCCTTTAAGTTTGCCCCATTTGACCAACAATATGGAGCTTTCACGGTCATCTGGAGCAAATACTAAGAATTGGTGGCAGCCACATGAATTAAAGTAGGTTAATTTCTAAATGCAACAGGAGTAATCATGTCTAAAACAAAGCAATCCAATTATTAACAATTGTGATTGCATGTTTCTCAAGTAAAGCAATATTACTTTTATGTTAAAAGAGAACGAACGACACTCTTATCATTTAAGGTAGAAAAAAGAACAGAGATTACATTAATAAATTCTTGGTCAAAAACAGCCTCCGCTTCAAAGTCTGGTGCAACATTTCCAACTAAAGGAACATCACTCTGCAAAGGTAAAACAACAAATTTATTTAGAAAAGATACCACATTTAGCTCAAAATGATTAGTGTCACATTATGACAATGGTACAGTCATAAGTTCATAACTAATTGTTTAATCATAATTACCAACACCAACCAAGCAACAGAATGTGAATTATATAAAATTCAGAAAAAGGAACTAACACTAGTAACTGCTTACAACACAAAATAGTCCACAATGGACTTTACTCATCATCAATTTAAATAATTTTAATTTTTATGAAGATGGTGAAAAAATCAGCATTTTTAGATTTCTATTTTCAATATATTAGTACTCCCTCTACCTCCTTTCGGTTCACCACAAGTGTTAAGAAAGCTATCTATGGTTCACATTTGTCGACCATCACAAAGTTCCCTACTTCAAATTACATTCATCAACTTAAATTGTCGTCGAATTTGGGCAAAACGTAAAGGAAATACATGTTGAGAAGGAGGAAGTGCAGTGAGGAGTACAACTAATGGTCAAAATTTACCACAAAGATCAAATATTGGAAAAAGTACAACAAAAGCTTCCATTTAAATCACCAATAAATCGATATATAAGCAAGATAAAATCGAAAATATACAGAAATCACGAACCACAGCATACAATTTTAGCCTTTTACTTGTATAGTTATGTCCAATTCACATTTCTATCAGCCAGTTGAAATTCAAGTTCAAAATATTAAAAATTTACGAAAGAACTAAAAAAATCATATCACCGTAGTTCCAATTGAAAAATGAAGGAAAGAGAAGATACATACAGAAGCGCAAACGGTGAAGCTGCGTTTGGAAGAGGGAGAGCGGCGAGAAGAGAGAGAACGAGGAGGTTGGAAAGATTTGGTAAAATTGGAAGAAAGATTTAGGGTTTGAGGAAAGGGTTTAAGAGATGCAACTGCCATTGGAGCAGAGGATTTCGAGGAGAAAGCTCTAGCGTTTGGAGAGAGAACAGCAGATGAAGATGCCATGGAAGCCATTGTTGGTCGTCTCTGTTCTTCTTCGCGTTTGGAGTTGAGAATTTATGGTGAGGATGAGCTAACTGAGTGGGATGGGAATGGATAAGTAGAGTGTTGATACTTGAGTGAGTGAAATGTGAAATGGGTGGGTAATAATGGTTAGGTATGTCCTTTGCCCAAACAACATTTTCTTTTCGACATGAAATTTGTGACGTGCTGATGTTAATATATGTCACTTATTTAGTAAAATTATGTGGTGGTTAAGTCCTGTGGCTATATACGGTAATGAGATATACCTTATTGTGTCTGTTCTTTTTAAGAATTGTCGTACCAAACAATGGTGGGAGTCATAATAAAACATTTCCATCTTAAAATTGGTTATGAATGAAGGGTTTGAGGAACCATAAGCACGAGCCATTAACATGAAGTAGATAAGATATGTGTACAGAACATGTAAATATGGAGTGAGCAGGTATGGAGTGAATGTTAATAGGGTAGATAAAAATAAAGCCCTCGAAATTTACTCGTTTGCCTTCTTTAAGCATTTTAACACATAAATATCATTAAATAACTCTCATCTAAATCTGAAGGCACGATTTAGAGATCAAATGATAAGAATCTCTATCATTCTAATGATGGAAGGATTCAATTTGATTGACTATCCATAATAAAACATTAAACTTTCATTTAATGAAGTATCATTTTATGACAAAAATATAGAATAATTCATGTTAAATGGTTGATATGTCATCATTATTGTCATCTTCATACCCACTTACCCAGTGCATCCCGCTCATAGATTACTATGATCAGGGTATGGAGAGGAACAATAGCATGCTCATACCCATAAAAAAAGAGTGCGATCAAAGAGTCTCCGACGCAAGAACGGTCTTCAAAAAAGAGAAACATGCAATTGATATGTACTTCTATGAATTGTAAAAGTAACCACTAATAGGGACCATAACAAGAAAAACCCAAGTAGAAGTCATATAGGACTATAGGAGAGTATACATGGTTCTAGGGTTCTAGCAAACTCCATAGATTACATAGATATCCTTTGTAATCTTCCAAACCCCTTATCCTCCACTCTCTCTCAATCTCCATCTACAAGACAAAACAAGCATTCCCATTCCCACACTCCTTTACTCTCTCCCTTTCCTAGCCATGTAAATTATTTTCCCCTTCAAACAATGCAAGACACCCTCAATCTCACCACAACCTCCACCTCCACCACCACTTCCACCACCACAAAACCACTTATTCCTCCCTCAAAATTCAATTTCCCACCAAAACCCCACAAATTTCCACCCCTCAAAACCCTTAAATTCCCAACCTTTTCCTCCAAAACCACCATTATTCACCCTCTAAAACCTTCCAAGATCCAACCTTTACCCAAAACCCACCCCAAAAAACTCATTCCTTCTTCACCCCACCCTGAATTCCAAGAAAAAACCCTCTTTTTAGACTCTCTTGGATTGGATTCTCTTTCAATACTCCCCCATTCCTCCATTGTTGCATCTCCTCCTCTTTCAGACCTCAAATGCTTCTTTGATTACCTCATTTCCCTTGGCTTTACACCTCCTCAACTCCGCCGTATTCTCTCAATGTGCCCTTCAATCCTTTCTCTACAATTCCATCAAGCTGCCTCAGTTTTTGCTTTCCTTTTAAGGGAAGTTAAAGTACCTGCCCCAAATCTCCCTAAAGTCATCTGCAATCGCCCACATATCCTTGTTTCCGACGTCGAAACCCGGCTTAGACCCACCTTATATTTCCTTCAAAGCATTGGAATTCATGAGGTAAATAAGCATACTAATCTTCTTTCAGCTTCAGTTGAGGATAAATTCATGCCTAAAATTGATTACTTTGAGAAAGTGGGTTTTGCATATCATGATTCTATTTCTATGTTTAGGAGGTTTCCTCCTTTGTTTTGTTATAGTGTGAAGGATAATTTTGAGCCTAAATATAATTACTTTGTGGTGGAAATGGGGAGAGATTTGAAGGAATTGAAGGAATTTCCTCAATATTTTTCTTTTAGTTTAGAAAAGAGGATAAAACCTAGACATCAAATTTGTGTAGAAAGTGGGGTTTGTTTTCCTCTTCCTTTAATGTTGAAGATGAAGGAACATGAATTTAGAAAGAGATTGGATGTTTGTTGTAATTCTTCTATGCCTAAGAGCAATTCCCCTTTGTGGGTTTCTAAGATTTGTGAATTGTAATTGACAATATAGAGAAATTTTCATTGTTTTAGCTATTATAACATATATGAATATGATCAATTGGATGTATATGAATGTTGATAGATTATCAATCAATAATACTTGATGTTTGAGATCTTTTTTTGGTTTGTTGATCAATCTATTGCCTTGATGTTGTATGATGTTTATTGGGATGGGCTTGGAATGCCAGTCTTATAAGTGTTGTTGGCTTCGAAACGAAATTGATATGCTCATTACTTAATCTTGGACTCTTGGTAGATGTGTGTGTATGCATCCATCCGCACTAATGTCACATGATTTGCTGATTTCATGCGAATCGGAAAAGGTGAGTTATGGTCGTGTTCCAGGGTCTTTTTTTTTGTCATTGCGAATTTGAAAACCGAATTAGCCATCGAATTATGTAACACCGATCAGAAATAGTTTAAACACCATAGCTTTATTGTGTATTTGTATCCAAGGCTGTAACTGTGTATAGGACTAGGAGGACATCAAGGCATTGTTTAGACCCTTATGGTATGTATCATTAGAAGGAGATTGATGGAAAATAAGGGGAGGGGAGGGAAATGATGGATTGTATTTTCTTCATTTGGATAATAAAAGATGAGGGAAGGAAAGGAAGTTGGAGGGAGACTACCTTCATATTTGTACAAAACAAATTCTTCCGATATTGGAAAGATTTGAAAGGAAACACCAATCTTTCCTACCTTATCCCACCCTCCGTTCCCCCTTCCTTTCCCTTCTATAATGGTTTCCAAACACAGTGTTAGGCTGTTAGCTGTGATGTATCTAACACTATGATGGAAAATAAGGGGAGGGAAGGGGAGGGGAGGGAAGGGAAATCGAGAGATTGTAATTCCTTCATTTGGATAATAAAAGATGAGGGAAGAGAAGGAAACGAAATTTGAGGGGAGAATTCCTTCGTATCTTGTACAAAACAAATTCTTCAAATATTGGAATGATTTGAAAGGAAACATACTAATCTTTCATCCCTTTTCCTGCCCTCCCTTCCTCTTCCTTTCCCTCATAAAAGTATATCCAAACATAGTGTTCGTTGTGTTGTACCCAACTTTGAGATGATCAATGTATGCCTGTGATTTCTCTATCAATTTTGTACTATTTTGGGAACAAAATTTTGGCTGAGTAGTGAGTTATGCTAGCGAGTCATACCTGAAGGCTGGAGTCAGAGTTAACAATTCAGTATCCCTCACAAGTCAGGATAATATGAATGCCAACCCGTCATACCTTGCTGCCTTTGGTGCAGATTTTTGTGTGTCATTCGCAATCGTTGGAAGCTCATGTTAACCTATGTAGTCTCTTGGTTGGAATACTGGAATGAAATGTACCATAAGAGTTTGTACTGCAAGTACCTTTCACTTTTGTTCCTAACTCAAGATATAATAAGAGAGTTGGGTGTGCTAGTTCTAGCCTGAGAAGGTATTTTTAAGCATATTAGATTCTGATTTCATATTCAATCTTGGTACAAATACATTCCGTTATCCCAATATCACTCGATATTTTAGCCAGATTGGATTTCGATTGTGTTGTACATAACATCGGAAAGATCCATGTGTATCAATGTGCTCATAGAATTTTGAACACTTTTGGGTGCTAGAGTTGTCGTGGAGCGGTGAATTATGCTAGCAACTAGCAAGTAGCAAGTCACACGAACCTAAAGGCGTGTTATGGTTAAAATTCTTTCGGTCTTTGGCTCGTGTTTTTGAGTGTCATTGGTCGTAGTTGGAATTCGACGTTTACCTTCAAACTTTTGCTTGGTATACTAGTAGAATAGAAGGTGCCATGATAAGATTTCATTAAGTTGATTCATAGAGTTGGGTGTGCTAGTTCCAAAGTGAAAAGGTTTCTTTAGGGGCTCAGCATTGTCTATGTTGTCTATTGGGTTCTGATTTCTTGTTAAATTTTAGTAGTACAAAAACATTTCGTTACTCCAATGCCACTAACGACCCTTGCTCTATGTGCCATATTCATTTTTGCCCTTGTTCAATTTTTTCGACTGACAGTATTTAACAAGTTATATCTCTAAATATGTTAATAACTATACTGGTAAGTTGGTTAAAATAATAGTGTGACAACATTATCACATGTTAAAGGCTTACTATCAACATTTTTCATAAACAATACTTTACATGTTAAAGGCTTACTATCAACATTTTTTATAAACAATACTTTATATATTGACTTTATTTGTTACTTGCAACCGCACAAGATGTTGTGTATTCTTAGGCGGCTACTAGAATGGGATATATTGTATTGGCCGTATTGTAAATGTTTTCAAATTCATCGAAATGATATTACCCTCATTGTCAAGGCCAAAATAGAATTCTAGGCCGGTTCATGGGATGTATCATAATTTCGACTGATATTTGACAATACGAACACTTCATCACTTCTGTTACGGTCGATGGCATTGTCTCTTCTTTTTTTCAAGATTGTGTGCTTCAACCCTAGCATGCTTCTAGTTTGTAGATGGAAACTATGGCTAGAGAATGAGTTATATAATTATTCATATAAAATCACATAACAAAAGTCGAAACTACAGTAATTATAGGATGCGAAAGTACAATATAATTTAGTGCGTGTTTGGTGTAGTAGTTTAAGTGTTAGTGGTATAATGTGCTATTAGTAAGTTATAATTTCTAGTGTTTTAATGAATTATATTTCAAAAGCTATCATAACTGTTATTTTTACCAAAACGGTAATATTTCACGCGACTAATTACATAGTTAAATTGAAGAAAAAGATCATTAATGGAAAGTGAAAAAAATAAGAAACAATCAAATACACCCAAAAAAAAAAGAGCAACTTTTGTTATTCACATTTGTGCTTCTTAAAACCCAACCTTTGATTCTCCAAATCATACTCCATGTAGAAATTTTGTTGCTGAAAATTACCCAATATGATAGCCGGCCCGATGGGCCCACCACTTGGTGCTGCCGGGCTTGTGTCAGTGACTATAGTTAAGCACCATGCACCCAAATCACTCATAAATGAAAAATAGTTGGCTAATGGCATTAGCATCTTTGCCCCACCCTTAAAATGAAAAACCAATTTAGGGAATGAAACATTTGTTACATTTTTAATATCAAAACAAAGGCCAAAACCCGATTGGGCCTCTATGTCGTTGGCCCGTTTATAATGAGTGATTTGTGCTACTAACTCTTTTACAACCGGTTCGAACAACGGCCTCTCCATAAAAGTCAATGAAGTCCCCGAGTCTACTATTGTGCCCCCATCTCCATTCAGGTCTGGGGTAAGAAATTTATAGGGTAATTTTATATGCTTTTTACCTACGGTAATTTTTCTTAGACTAACATAATAATACTCATTATAAGGTGGTGTGGTCGGGTTTTTGTAAAGCGGAGTGTATTCCACTTTACTTCTTGATCCTACGTAGGCGGTAGAGATCTTTTCTCCACTGTCTGAAAGAATTAGTTTACTACTTCTAGGACTCTCATCGAATTTATGAGGCAATAAACAATACGAAAACTTTCCAAGCCTAAGCTGGCTTGGGAGTGATGTAGGGGCTCGCCCGAACCCAGCAATCCCCTCAGGTTGTCGAATCGATGAAACAGAACACCCTAATAGGAAGTCCTTAACAACAACACCAGGCAAGTCAAGTGACTCAGATATAGCCAACCCTGAAGTGGATCCTAACCCATATTCAAGCATATATCTCGGGCAAGCCCGTCTACATTTCGACCCACAATCCGTTCCACACCTAGATTCAACGTCATCCGACCCGAAAACCCACCCACATTTCGGGTTTTCACACCCAATCACACGTGTAGAAGAAGATAACTTAGGCTTGAAGGTAGTGATGTTAAAAGGGTCTACATTAGGAAACGTACAATTCACGCAACCATACCGTGAAGTACAAGGAACCCAAAGAAGACTACTTCCGGTGTCGAAAACGAGGGGGATCGTCTGAGCCGGCGTCCCAAAGGCAAGCGAGACGGTATAACCTCCGTAACTACGAGCATATAGAGAAGTACTAGTAGTTCCATGTAAAATAGTAGAGGAAGTGTGATTTTTCTTAGGGTTTTTGAGATGATGAGCTCTTTTAATGGAGGTTTTTATGATGTTTGATCTAATTTGCCATGGATTTGATGAAGATTGTGGTTTAGAAAGTGGTGAGAGAGTTAGAGTTATGGTGGTTGAAGATGAAGAGGAGATTGAAGAAAGGCAAAGGATTAAAGAGAGGAAAATAATTGCCATGGTTGGATTTTGTTTTGTTTGTGAGGTTTAGTAGTTGTATTATTATAGGGGTGTTTGACTGTCACTTTAAAAGTCAACCACTGTAGTAGAAGTGATTTTTTCACGAAAGTAATCAAACACTTCTTTCACATAGTTGCAATCAGGTTAATTAAATATAACAATGTTTTCTTCGTGGAAGAATTACTTTCCCCCTATAATTATGCAATAAAATGTTGATTATACTATAAATGCAATTGTTTTTTTTATTTAAAGTAATTATAGTGTATATAGGTTTTAAGAAAGTAAAACATTATTTTAGAGAAAACACTCATGGACAGAGCAACTTTAGAATGAAGGCTATATAAATTCATAAAAATAACTTTTTTTAGCTATACGTATAAGTTATTTTTAAATTCACAAATAATATAAAAGAACGATTGATTAAACATCTTAAAGTTTATATATTTCACTCATCTTCTCTTAAAATATAAATTTTTTAAAATCTTTCAATCTGAATTTTGACTTTACCTCTATAGATAGACAACAAGTCCCCTGAGATACCGTCTTTTTGATAAACGCCTCTCAGGTCCAATCTATTAGAGTTTAATTCTTACTCTTATTCTATATTTTTCTTTATGGGCCGATCTTATTAGAGTTGTTCTTTCAAAGAGACCGACTCTCACAAGAATTTGTGTAGATAGATATATAATTTTTCTATAATATTATTAAAAATTTTTTGATCTAATTATTTTTGTTAGAGGATTATGAGTGAGATTTGTTTGTTTGTGTACGTTTGGTTTGGTTTGCATTGGGGGGCCCTAGACCTAAAAATCAAAGCTCTTTTCGGTGGAACATGATTGCATGAGAGTTAGTAAGTTACAAGATTTTAGTGTTCAAATACAATTAATTATTTAAGGCAATATTAAATACTTTTTAATTAGTTGTAGATCAAAAAATTATAACTTATCCCACTTATTTGTTCCACTTTTCTTTTTGTATGTCCTATTAAATTTATTTTAATTTTTATTTTAATTGGCCAGTTTTTCTTTTATTAAAGGTCACATCAAGTCAAATAACTAATATTTATCAAACATTTTCTTACAAATGCATCAAGTCAAATAACTAATATTTATCAAACATTTTCTTACAAATGCATATGAATCTATTAAAAAAATACAAACTATTAGGCTACCGGCTAATCAGAGCTAACAACTAATAATCAACGATCAATTATCAAACACTCGATAAATCAATCTAGAATATGGATAAAGCCTCTTGGGTTATTTGAGATGAACTCTTGAGTTAGTATAAGACGTTTTAATATGCACAAATTGGTGTATGAGATGATCTCACATATCGAGAGACGTGTCTGATATTTGGGTTAAATAGTCTATCTAATATGTATTTTGAAATTATTGATTTAGAGGTCGTCTTACCGAAGTACATTTTCTCATAAGAGTAACTCTTTAAAATAATAGTGACTTTCATCACATAATTTCAAAGTTGGTTAGTTTTGAATGAAAAAAATGTAAATTTAGAGTTGGATTCAGATGTATATGTATATAAAGATTATTTTATATAATTATTTTTGAACTATGGTAGACTTAGAGAATGAAAATAACTAGAAAAAACCGAATCCAATTTTTTTCTTGCAACTACAATTTAGACAAAATCCAATTTTGCTCTCTTTTTTTAGTCAAAAATAAAGATAGACTTTAAAAATAAGAAATACGAATAAATAAAAAATTCAATATGTATTGTTACTTTGTTAGTTGTCTGAAATATTTTAAATCTCACAATCTACAAATAGTCCTTACATTAAAAGAGATAATAAAGCGAAGAGCCTCACAATCATGTGGTAATGGTTTTGAACTTTTCCTTTTACCTATTTAATCGGAGTTCAATTTTTACTTTTTAATTTATTTTTTTCTTTTTTTTGGGAAGAATTTATTTTTTCTTTAATCTCAAATAAAAAATAGGAAAATTTGCCAAGAATAATTCCAACTATCACTCGTTGGACAGAAATAATCCCAATTATTGATTTTTTTTAATAATCCCAACTATTGATAAAGTTTGCTGAAAACAGTCCCACTGATCCATTTTCAACCGGCTGTAGCAGGTTTTTTGAGTTTTTTTTACCTTTTTTTTAACTTTCCTTCATCAAATTAGGTAAACCTATATTAAAGTTTAAAAAAAAAGGTAAAAAATACTCAAAAAACCTGCTACAGCCGATTGAAAATAGAGTGGGACTGTTTTCAGCAAACTTCATCAATAGTTGGGATTATTAAAAAATAATCAATAATTGGGATTATTTCTGGCCAATGAGTGATAGTTGGGATTATTCTTGGCAAATTTTCCTAAAAAATATTATTTTTTAATTGCATGTAGGCATTCTCAAGCCTACTCGAATTCGATAAGAGTCAATGCAACCGTTAAAGCGATGGAAATGTTTGGTCCCTACTACAATGATTTGATTGTATTTTTTTGTTGTTTGAGTTGATAATAGCTGTAATGAATATTATTGTTCGCAATAATCTTAGGGAGAAAATATGGCCCAAATTAAATAGTGATAATTAAATTAGGTCCATAAATGATGAAAATAAGCTACGTGAATGGGGGGAATCATTCTAATCTCTAGATTTGATGCATGTATACGTCTTGTCTTGTATGAAATTGTCTTACAGTAAGATAGATTTATACGATTTGTTAATTTCTCTGAAATTGTAAGTGATTACGTTATTAAACTAAATGTACATTGATCAGCTTAATAGTCAATAGAGATAGTCTCACCAATAATACCGTATGTCTGTATCGTTTAAGAATTTGTGAAATAAGAGTCTAACTTCTTTATTGGGTCAATTCACTTTTTTTTTTTGAATATGGGTCAATTCACCTTAAATGTCGCATTTCTATTATTTTACCAATTTACTCTTAGTAAACTTAGCCTTTTTACACCTTTACACCGACTAACCTCAGTTTACCCCTATTACAATTTATAAACACTACACTCTTCTTTTTCACGTGTTGTCACATTTAATCATCTAAAAAAATAATAAAAAGTCAAATGAGAAACTTAGGATGAATAGTGAAAAATATTATTTTTATTTTCAAATATGACAGAGCAATTGGATTTGGACATTAGCTACTTAAAAATTTGTAAAAATATTATTGTTTTTTTAAACAAAAAAATTTTATTTTTTTTTAAAAAAATCTTAAGTTTGGACCAACTTATTAGTGTCGTTTCATGATGAGACCGCTGTGTACAAATTTTTTTATTAACAACTACTCTTGTGAGAGACCATCTTTCAAAGAGCCTACTTCAAAATAAGAAGCAAACATTTTAATTTTCTCTTTAATTTGTATTAATTGGGCTATTTAGCCCATACATCTAATATGTCTCTTAGAACACAAATTGTTGTGAGAGACCATCTTTCCTAAAGACGCATTAGATATATGGGCTAAATAGCCTAATTAATATAAATTAGAGAGAAATAAAAATATGGGCCTTTTAATATGACTATATGAGGTCGTCTCTTTGAAAGACGGTCTCTCACAAGAGTAGCTGAGATTAGAAAAATCGTCTTTCACAACAATTTGTGTTTTATTAATTAGTTAAGATTATGGGTTTGGACATTTTGGGTTTTTAATCCCAAGACCTCTATGTCGTACGATTTTGTTTGGGCCAGTTCATTTGGATCAGAAATTGGGCCTAATCGAGCTTACGAGATGGGTCAAATTTAATTAAAATGTAGAAGGATCTATTGAAAGAGTTGGTATTCCCTTATGGCCCTATCCTTTCATATTGCTATCACAAATTATTATTGTGGACAGTCCTTACCATAGACCACTTGTCTTGGATTAGGAAAATTATCAAATCAATTTCTAATTTTTAATATTTTAAATAAAAAAATAAAAATTGCATTTAAACATTGGATTGGGTTTTCATGGGTAAAAAACCCATAATCAACCAAGAATCAACCCAACAAATAAGCAAAGTTCGAACCTTTAAAATCAAATTTTCCTACTAGATATAATATAAACCCCAATTTAACATACCTTAAACACTTATTTTACGCATCTTTTTTTTTTTTTCGCATCTTAAATATCTACTTGACATATTACAAACAACTATTTAACACATCCTATTCACCTACTTGACAATTGATATACCGTAAAAGTAGTCGCTTACAGGAGTCGTTCATACCATTGACCAAAGTCAAGTCTTTAAATACAATTTACAAAAATCAAGTCTTTATATATTTCAAAAAAAAAAATCAAGTCTTTATATAGCATTGTAATAGAGTATCAAAGACGTCTTGATAATCCTACCCAAAAAGGTTTGATATATGCCTAACAATGATAGTCCGTCTCAAACGACGAACACTTTTGGAGTCAAAAGCAGGCATTGGCTTAACGTCACCTTCGTGTCTCTATTTTTCTAGCTGCATTATACTCCCTTTTAAGTTTATTTAGTTATCCTATTTATTTGGGCACGGCCATTAAAAGTGATATGGGTCCATTAAAAAGGTGATAGTTAGAGTATTTTAATTGATTAAATTAATTATAAACGTGATAGTTGGGGGTCTTGTAAGTAGTAAAAGTGGGATATTTTGGTCTTTACTTTTGTGAACATAGGGTGTTTGGGTAAAAAAAATTTAACAAAAAAAGAAAATGTGACATATACCCCCCACTTATATAGGGTTTTAAAGTGTTCGAATACGCAATTATATCTTTATTATATAAATGTTATTAACTATAGCAAAGAGTTTATTTTCAAATTGACACCTGGCAAGTCAAATGGAGAGGAACTAGAAATAAGCAAAAATTTCATTTGTCCCTCTCAATTTGCACCATAAAGCTTTAGTTTTGCACCCTTTTTTTGGTAATTGTTTCTTTCTTTTTCATTTAAATCTCATCCACAAATTATTTATTTTTCTACATATTAATCACTCAATTGTATAATTTACTTATTTTTTGTTTTATTCTCCAACTCAAATTTCTTCTTATTAAGTTTCACCCAAAAATATTGGATTCATCTCCAAAGGAACATATGGTGCATGATTTATATATACCCTTTATCCCTTTCAATTTGCACCCTGAAATTTTAAAAAAACTCTCACATAATTGAATTTTAAGTAGTAAATTTAAAGCAACAGAGAAAGTACAAGACAGTGCAATATGAACTACTTATTCCGTTCTATTATACTTGCTCAATTTGATTTTTTACGCAATTCAATACATTATTTTGATCTCTTATTTATTGAACTATAAACGTCTAAAAATTTTAAAAAAATTAATATTATGAAAGAATACAATTAGACAATTTAAACAATATCTCACATGATTATATTTTCTCTTACACATAAACCACAACATATAAAATAAACTTTAATGATGAATAATCTAATAACCATAGAGGAAGCATTTGAAGTACAACTAGTCTCTTGAGAGACCGTCTCTTTGAGAGACGTATCTCAAGTCCAGTCCATTAAAGATTAATGCCTACTTATCCTATTCTTAATGCATGTTTTCATTGTCCTTAATGTTTACTTACCATATTCATAATACCTATTTTCAATATCTTAAATGTCTACTTACATTATCCATTATACCCTCTTACGATATTTTAAAGTAACATTTCGTTTTTCACAAATTCTTGCTATAGACGGTCTATAGCATAGACGGGTGTAATAGTCCAGTCCATTTTTACACTTTCCATTGGGCTGGGCCACTGAGAGTGCTGTCTATACCATAAACAGTCTCTCAAGGGAC
The DNA here is from genome assembly GCA_019776075.1 of Amaranthus palmeri. NCBI lineage: Eukaryota > Viridiplantae > Streptophyta > Magnoliopsida > Caryophyllales > Amaranthaceae > Amaranthus > Amaranthus palmeri. The sequence continues at coordinate 676,542 of JAAKBH010000271.1, read as the reverse complement.
CTTCTGTCTTTTTTTTCTTCATAATGATAGTGATACTAATAATAATATTCCATTTCCTTTCCCAATTCCCATATCCAAATAGACCCACCCAAACTCCAATTCCCCCTTCTTACACTTAACACTCACTCACAAAAAAACACTCCCAAAAACCTCCAAAACCCACCAACAAAACCTCCCAAAACCCACCATGAAAAACTTAAGCAAACTTGGCATAATCCTCACCTCAATCTTCTCCTTCCTCCTCTTAGCTCTCATATCCCAACTCTTCTACCTCTTATGGCGTCGCCGCCGACAATCCCGCCGCAAAATCAACCAAATCAAACCCACAAACACCACAATCCCTATCCCTTCAACCCCAACAAATTTCTCATCTACCCACTCAGAATCTTATAAATTAGAGGGATCTTACAGTCCTCCTTCAAGGGTTCTTTTCACCATTAAAGAAGAAGAAAAAGAAGACGATCTTGTTTCTTCTGATGATAGAAAATCTGGGGTTTGTTTAAATCAACATTTTGGTGATGATTTTGATTTTAGGACTCAACTCGGTGGTGTTGACTCAGTTGAGGTTATTATTATGGTGAATGACTCGGATTTTGATGTTGAACCGCCATTTTTAACACCTTGTGATTCTCCTCCTTATTTTACTCCGTCGCCATCTCCGACGAGGGAGGGTGGTTAAGTGGGTAGTGTTTGCCGAGTATGTTTGGACTGGTGTCGATAAGATTCGAACCCGAGACGTCGTGTGGGTTTGATTGTTTTGTAGTTTTGTTTAACAATTTATTTGTATTTTGTAAGAAATTATTAGATAAATAGGTAGGGTGATGTTCTCTTGGGAGACGGTTTTTTATTGAGACGACTCTTAAAAATTCAGCTTATTTAGAATTGTAACAATATTTGTTTAAGATCGGAATGTGCTTTTGAAAGTCGTCTTTACAAAAGATTTTCTTATAATTAGATGGGTGGTTGGTGATTGTATAGGAAAAATAGAAATGTAGTTGAATAATTAATGTGCTTTAAATTTCAAGATATTAATGAAAGTGCACCATCTAGAAATTTTTTCATTTTTTATATGGTTCTTATTATTTTTAATTTTTTGATTAAATTTAAGGTCAATAAACCCTAAGAGAGTGAGGAGTAGAGGAAGTAATTTTTAATAGGTGGCAGAAATAAAAAAATAATCATAAAACTAAATCAACTTATAATTTTCTAGTATTATTATCGTTCGAATTATACTTTTACTAGATTTTAACAATTTCATATAAAATTTAATCTATCATCAAAATTAATTTTATAGAATTTTTTCATATTAAGTTTGATCAATATAATACCTCTTCCAGTCTTCTGTTTCATAATATTTGTTATTGATAATGATATTTTTCCACACAATATGTCACACTAAATAGCAAATATTATAGCTACTATTTAGTATATACTTTTTAGCTTTTTAATAATGATATTTCCTTATTATTAATTATTATCGTTATTATTATTTTAATATAATAGAATGTTGATACAATATCGGTAAGTGGTTATAAGAAGTTAGGAGAGGACTAACCAACACTATTAAATTGATAAAATCGTTAAAATTGATCTTTAGAATGTTAATTAGGGTCTTTGAAAATGACATTAATTAATTCTCTTATTCACTGAATATGTAATTTAAAAACCACTGAAATATGAACCTCATATTATCTCTATTTTTAAGTTTCACCACTTTAATTAATTTGTTTAATCTTTTTGTTAAAAGTTAAACTACAATATAAAAATTAGTATTATTATTTGAGAATTAAAGCCTCAAAATTTAGGACTTTTTCGAATTACTTTCTTAATATTTATTTTGTGAAGTACAGACGTCAAAATATTAAAGTTTATGGCGTTCACACCAAATTAGAAGAATTACCCGGACCATTTAAACTAAAGGACCCAACCAAGGCACTAGCTAAAATGGTCGGATCGGAATCATGTGATTTGGCCTCAACATTGTAGACTTTGATACTTAAAAAAACATTGAAACTATAAATAACAAAAGTGTTAAACTTTAATGTTGTAATTCGCAAATATTAAAAATTTATAAAGCTGAACATTAAATAAATTATATATTATGCGAATGAATTTTCTTCAAATTAAAGAGTTTATTACGTTTTACAAAAAGTATATATATTTAATATTTATATACAAATACAATAATACAACTTTAAGGTTGATGATTAGTACTATGGATCAATTTGATTTAGTGCATTCATTTGGGTCCAGGGAGTTTCCAACGTTCGTATTATTTACTCCAATGTCATTATAGTCTATAAGTACACTTTTTTATAGATTGTCAACTTGCTGATAATGAAGTAAATACACTATCAGAACAAGCTTACTGAAAATCGAATTTTATCTCAATTGAAATAAGTATTGCATTTTTCAAATAAGGAAATTAGATGGAATCATATCGGATTTTAGTATATATATATATATATATATATATATATATATATATATATATATATATATATATATACACGTAAGATGTATTTTTTTGTTTGGGAAATTCCACGTGGTAACCCTGAGGTTTTGGGTTTTCCACGTGGTAACCAAAACTTTTAAAAAATCCACGCGGTAACCTTGAGGTTTACGTAAATGTTCCATCATGACCTTTTTGCACATGAAAACGTTAGCAACCATTAATTTTGAAGCTTGGCTGTTGTATGCATATTTATGCGATTCACCATTTCAAATGCCATCAGTTTGAACATTTTTTCCCCAAAGTATAACCCTCAAATCAACCATTTATCATCCAAATCATATTTTTTCCCCCAAATCCAAAGATGGTAGAGTTTGGGTTTATATTTTGGGGAAAATAGTTGAAACTGATGGCATTTATAATGGTGAGTCGCATATATAGGCGTACAACAACCTTAAAGCTTCGAAATTAATGTTTAATAACGTTTTGCTAACGTTTTATGTGCAAAAAGGTCATGGTGGAACAATTTAGTAAACCTCAGGGTTACCATGTGGATTTTTTAAAAGTTTTGGTTACCACATGGAAAACCCCAAACCTCAGGGTTACCACGTGGAATTTCCCTTTTTGTTTTGTTTATTTTGTAATATTAGTCATCCTAGTATAACATTTTGATTTTGCAACAAATGTACATTATATAGCACAGAATAACTTGTAAGGAATTATCTAATATACTTCTTCTGTTCCATAAAAGTTGCTAATGATAGTGACATTTTCCCACACAACATGTTACACTCGATAGTGGAGGAAGTATCAGTCTAGTGGACTAGAGATTTTTTATTTCACTTTTATGATAGGGGTTTAATTTTCGTCATCAGTAAGAATAATTCTTTCACTCATCTTCTCTCAACAAAAAATTTTACACCGCTAAACTTTTTCTTACTTATAAAATAAATGTTTTTAATGAGTGAATAACTTTTTAAATATACAAATTATGATCTATATATAGACAAACATTTTAAAGTTCTATAGCTTTCACAATAATTTTGTAAGTGCAATTATTTCCTTTGAGCAATAATTAGAATTTAGAATATGAATCATAGTTATCAATTAGATTTATACGTGTGATTAAGAAAAGTATATGGATTATAGTAATTATTGATAGTAATTACCAAATTTTATTTCATGAATGTATAATAAGGGTTATGATGATTTTTTTTTATTTTTTTATTTTTAAGGGTTATGATGATAATTGATAACGTATCAACTTTAAATTTAAAATAAATGTCAAGTTTATTTTTTTGTGTATGTATGTTTGTTTTCTATTTTCAAGTGGTTTATTTGTAGAATTGTAGTCTATGATAGTTTTGTATTGTTTTTTTTTTGTCTCATTTTTCATTTAATTTGTTGAGTTAATATAGTCTTCTAACTGTAACTTTTCTATTAAAATCATTGTTTTTTGTCTTTCATCGCATCTTAGATGTTGATTATATATAGTTGTTATGAGTGAACAAATCTACTGAACATTATAATAACAAAGATGCCTATTTTTTGAGACTAACGTGTACTATTTCACAATTGATAATGTCATACTAACAACATTTTCCCTAATTTTATTTTATTATTGGTAACAAGTATATTTGAATGTGGTATTATGAGGTGAAATAAATAAAAGCACTAATTGACGATTTATTAATTACTTTGATCTTGGACGATTTAGAATTAATAAAAATAAAATAAAACAATTTGATTGAGATGTTTTGGTATTGGCCTGTCATACTCGCATTTTATCTAACCTATTTTTTGTTTTATTATGTCTAGAATCTAGATAAATTTTTTCTAAATTATTTTATTATATATATGCTCTTATTAGCATTTGATTATAATATTCTCTTTTATTTTTATATATTTTATTATTTTACTCTATTATATTTAATTTTATAATCATTGTACCAAAAATAAATTAAGCTAAATGATCAGAACAGAGAAGTACGTTTTTTTTATACATTGATTACTCCCTGATATTTAATTTCTCTTGCACCACATTTAATTTTATATAGTTGTCATTATTATTGAAATAAGAGAAAATTTATTATTATGAAAATAATAAATAATAAAATATTATTTTGACGTTGGAGTGGGGGAAGGACATGATTTGAGGGCAGTGACAAAATATTAATGCTGAATTTATTATGTTTGGATTATGAACATCACTACTAAAGTAATCTAGGCGTGTCTGTTTTAGTTTCAATGCGTGATTTCTACTCAATTATCATCTGCCAAGCGTGGGATTTTTTGATTATTTTATAATTAACTTTTGTGATAAATCGTCTCTATCTGAAACAGCGTCAAAATAAAAATTATCATCATCATCATACCCAGTGTTCCCGCAAATAGATAAATCTATGGTCAGGGTCCAGGGAAGAAAGGTCGACGGCGTCTCATACCCATAAGGAGAGGGCGGTCACAAGAGTCCTTCGGCTCTAGAGGAGTCTTCAAGGATTTTCTCGGTAGTTTGGGGATTTCTGGACTCTGCCTTGTGCGGGATACCGAGAAGGTCCTTTTTTTATAATTTTCTCGACAGTTTGTATTTGTTATATAGTTATAGTCATAGTTATAGACATAACCATAGTCATTAACTCAGTATCCTACACAAATGAGGGTTTAATAGATGGATGGTAGTTGACAGATCATACCCGTGCCCCCTTAAAGAAGAGGACAAGGAGAAATATGCCCATGCAAATAATCTTCGATCAAAAAGATAGGTTCCTGCAAAGATTAGGGAGAGTGACACATAACGCACCTAGAAAGACACATGCAGATTATAGCACGCAGTAAAACAATAACTAAGCCATGATAGCAAAAGAAAATAAGGGGCACAAAAACAAAAAAAACACCTTTAATATTGAAGCTCTACTCTTATGAAAGATCGTCTCTTTAAAAACAGAACTCAAACAAGAAATTTTTAATCTGATAATATATATCATGTATGAGATAAATTATTTAAGTCATGAATAAAATTGTCTTTTGAAAGAAACATCTCATACAATAATTCATATACATTAAACATACAACAACTTGTATTTTTTCCACAAATTTTTTTCTCATAATAAATGAGATTTCACTAGTTGGGTAAAATCATAAACTAGATGACTAGTATAACTTTGACGAAATGGGCCCTTGCTACTTGCAATATTGATCACACCTAGCCCATTAGTTGCATTTTTAGTTTTTTACTTGAAGTAAATTTTACCTGTGAAATTGATCCGTACAATCGGTTAAGATGTGAGATAGATTTGGTGGGTCTTACAATTATCGTAGTTACTCTTACGAGAGATCATTTTTTAAAGAGACGATCTTAAAATAAAAGGCCCATATTTTTATTTTCTAATTTGTATTAATTGGATTATTTAGTCCATATATCTAATGTGTCTCTAGAAAAGACGGTCTCTCAAAACCTAAATTGTAATATATTGTTTTTTCTAGTACAATGTGTCGACAGGTGGGTGGGGTTCATGAGAATCAATTTCAAGTTTCGCTTGAAAAATATGATACTCACTGCTACCGAGATAAGACCTGAATCTTTAAAGTATTATATTATTGCCTCATATAACTAGAAATTGACAACAATACTGATAAGTTATAACTCAAAAGATTGTCATAGAAAGTTCACTAATTAAGGAAAATAGATCTTGATCTAATTAGGTTTGATTGGATCGAGCTTGATCTGGTTTTCAGGTTGGGTAAATATTAATAGTTCTAGTTATAGTTGTTGAGAATTAAAATTTCTAAAATACACCCCATTAATTTTTGGTATATTTTATAGTATTTTAAAGAGAATAGCATGGTTCCCTTTCGCCTCATTTTCTTTTTAAATGATGGTTTTTTTCCCCTTATTTTTCTTGCCCACGATTATCATATTAGTGCCTCTACTTACGGTAAGTCTTATGGGAGATGGTCTATTCTATAGACGGAATCCATGAAGCCCAGCCCAAAATATAACATAATATATTTGGGGTTATAATAAATTATTTGGGTTATAATAACTTATATTTGGGGTTATAGAATAGTATATTCGAGATTATAAAACCTTACATTTAGGATTATAACATAATATAATTGATATTGTAATAAAAAAAATCAGTTAAGGGAAATGGGCTGACCCAATTTTATGGTTTATCCTATAGACCGTCTCTTGTGAGATTTTGTGCTCTACTTATCGTTTCCTCTTAATTGATTATAAAGGCTGGTGCCTGGTGGAGTATGCTAACCAGATATATGAGCCCAACTCTATTTTTATAAGGCCCAATATGAACCGATTCATTTTTAAATGAAATAACTTCATATCATAATTCATGCTGTACAACCAGTCTTGTATAAGATCATTTTACTGTGAGACGACATTAAAACATAAAGCTTATAAGCTTAAAATTTCTATTGTTGGACTACTTAACTCAAATATATGACATATCTCACTGTAAAATCGTCTCATACAAGAATTTGTGCAAAGCTTTAAGGTTATGATATCGATATAGACATTACTCCCTCCCTTTGTCAATTGACTTAAATTTATTTTTGGAAAATCAAAAGTTTTCAAATTTGAATTTAGTTAAAGTTGAGATTTTGAGATTGACTACCCAAACCTTGTCATTCACAAATTTTTAATTTATGATTTCATGATTGAAATTCATACTTTAAAATGAAATAGTTGTTCCCAAACACACATAACGAAAATATTAGGCCGTGACATTTCGTCACATAATCTCATTGTGGCCCACTCGTGGGGTCACGGGACACCCGTGGGTTCGGGCCCACAAACCCACAGGTCAGGTGTGTTGACTTGCGCATACACTCGGTGAAGCTCATTGTTTCCCAAAACCATATGGCAATGGAAAGATTAGTTCACCCACTATATATGCAAGTCAACAACCCACTATTTTATCGACGTGAAATCTTGTCTCACATGTAAAGTATTTCCAACAGAAAACGATGCAACGGCTCCCACAAATAGCATAACAAGTTACTTTTACGTAGATTAATTATGATTTTTTTATCATATGTTACAATTAACACAATTCAATATTAGTAAAATTATAACCAAAATGACTCAAATAATACAAAGATTATGTCATGTAATGTTTTCCTAAATGTAAATACAAAATTATAATGACTTTGAGGGCATGGAGTTAACTTTCTTAACTAAAAATAAAGTTGAAGATTCAAACTTCATAATTTCTCATTTTTTTTTTTTTTTTTGAAAATATATAATTTCTCATTTTAATATAATAATATGGAGTAATAATTAACTTAAATATGACTTTGGGCTTACGCTATCTAAGTTGAAAAAGAAGGTAACGTCTGAATTTTCAACAATTCGCCATAGCTAATTAAGTCATAGAAACTTCCAAGAAGAAACCATATTAAAAAGTAATTCATTATCCAATTTAATTTACCTTATCTTTTACTACCTCCTATTCAGCCTATTAGTCACATTTAATTTTTCACGTTTGCCGAGACAACATTTTAACCCTCTGTATCTCTAATTATTTTAATTAAAAATTATAAAAAGTAAATATTAATAATCTTTGTATTGAAACGAATCAAACAGGATCCTACATGATTATGTTTTAACTTATAGATTAAGAATAAAATACAATTTAACAGTGATAAGTAAATAGTGAAAAAAAATCAATGGAACTAATGAGTGCAATAGGAGAGAATATTTTAATTCGCTCTAATTAATTTACCTCATAGCATGACTTTTACTTTCTATACTCATTCCTTTCAATTTAAATACTCATTATTTTAATCTATTATACTTAATTTTTTAATATCAAGTAAATAAAGCTAAATGACCGAGACTGTAAAGAATATATATACTTCAAAATCACCAAATTTAGAACTTACAAGCAACCTCTTGTCTATATTTGATGATTTCGCGCCGTGTATAGTTATTCTATGTGAACTCAAAACGTTGAGGAATTTTATTAGGCTAAGCATCATTTTTATAGTTATTACTCCCTCCGGTCCAGTTTACTTGTCCCATTTGACCAAACACGGATATTAAGGTAATAGTGGGGTCCATCGGAAAAGGTGGTAGTTGGGTATTTTAATTGATTAAATTAATTGTAAAAGTGGTAGTGGAGTATTGGGAATTGGAAAAGTGGGGGTATTTAGGTAAAAAAAGAATAGCCAAAAAAGGAAATGAGACAAGTAATGAGGAATTGCCAAAAAAGGAAATGGGACAAGTAAACTGGAACGGAGGGAGTATTATTATATTTGATATATCCACTCTTAAGAACAAGTACAACTATTTTTAATTCCTTGTGGGCTTATAATATTATACTCCCTCCTATTCACAAGTATTGTCCACTTTGGGTTTGGATCGGATTTTAAGAAAAAATGATAGTGGAATATTTTAAGTGATTATAATAATTGAAAAGGTGGTAGTGGGGTATTTTAAGTGATTATAATAATTGAAAAGGTGATAGTGGGGTATTTTAAGTGATTATAATAATTGAAAAGGTGGTAGGTGGGGTATTATTAAATAATATAAGTTGGGATAGTTGGGGGTATTTAGGTAAAAAGTTTTGCCAAAAATAGAAAGTGGACAAGTGAAGTGACTTTACCAAATAAGGAAAGTGGACAATACTTGTGAATAGGAGGGAGTATTTGAATAGCAATAATTTTAATAATTTTCATCTAATATTCTTTAAGATTATGCTAGTGTATGCTCTTATTAATTTTAAACAGTAATCTAAAATCAGTATATTTTAAACTTTTAATATATTCAATACTCATATAACATAAAATCAGAAATTATCACAAAATTACATGTCAAACTAATATTTTTAACATTTTTTGTTTTCTGATTTATACTTGGCCAATTGTAAGTTTGTTTGGTTGCTGACTTTTTAGTTCACTTTTGACTTTTAACTTTTAAGTGAAAATGTAAAACAACTCAAATTGAGTTTTTTTTAATTAACTTCTAACTCATTGATCTCTAATAAACAGTAAACAACTAATTCATAAACAAATAAATTAACTAAATAACTAAAAAATCAACAAAAACAAGTCATTTTTAAATATCAAATAAATAAAAAATCAACAATCAACAATCGACAACCAACAACCAACGACATACTGCCAAGTGCCAAATGTCAATAGTGGTAACGATTTGCCAACTGATCCATATACGCGTACGAGTACGACCATAAAGCGAGTCTTCTCTTTGCCGTCTTAAAAAAACTACGCTTAATCTTTCTTTCCTTTCACTTTCCCTCTCTAAATTTCAAAACCAACCAAACCCATTAACAAACCATTCTATAAATATATAACCGCCATTAACACCATTTCCAGTTCCACCTCCATTTTCTTCCCTTCAAATTCAAAATCCAACCATAACCTATTCTTAAACTTCATCTTCAATGTCATACCAAAAACAACCCGAATTAAATGGGGCATACTACGGCCCATCAATCCCACCCCAACCCCGATCCTACAACCGACCCGGCCGCCGTTCCCGTTCCGGTTGCGGTTGTTGTCTCTTCGACTGTTTATGCGACTGTATAATGAGCTGCATCTGTACAATCCTATGCACAATCTTAGTCGTTCTGGGTTTAGCTGTACTAATCTTCTGGCTAATTGTTCGTCCTCACGAAGTTAAATTCTACGCATCTAATGCATCCCTAACCACCTTCAATTTCACCCAAAACGACAATCTCAACTACAATCTTGCTGTTAATTTTTCAATCAGAAACCCTAATAAACACATCGGAGTATACTACGATAAAATCGAAGCGAACGCGATTTATGCTGGGCAAAGATTTAGTACCATTGATGGGCCGGTGTTCTACCAGGGTAAGAAGAATACCACTGATTTTGGACCTATTGTGTTTAAAGGTAATCATCTAGTTAAACTTGGTAGTGGGGATAAGGATGATTTTAATAAGCAGAATGATAATGGGGTTTTTGAAATTCAAATTAAAATGTATTTGAGGGTTAGATTTAAGCTTGGATTGTTCAAAACTGGTACATGGAAACCTAAGATTAAGTGTGATTTGGAAGTTCCTATTGAGGGGAAATCTTCTATTAATCAGGGTTTTGAAAGGACTAGATGTCATTATGATCTTTGATTTTGATTGGGATTTGGGGGGTTTTGTGTTCTTGGATCTATCTTGTATTTGATCTTTGAGAGGATTATTACTTGATTTATTACTTGTATTTAGAGTGATTTTTAGAGATGGATAGTTATATTTTGGTGATGTTTATATGAATAAAATGATTTTATGGGATTATAATTTGGGCTTTCCCTCATTTTCATGTAACTTTTGCTTTATGTTAATAGTTTTGTTATAATGGATACGATATTCATAAATTATTACTCGAGACCGTCTATATAATATACGTCACAAGTTTTTGGGCTGAGTTAATTGATAAATTTTAAAAAAAAAAAACTGATTGGTAGGTTTGTAAGTTAAAAGAGAGATATGGGCTAGTCTTTTGAGAGACGCCTATAGTATAGACGGTCTCTCAAGAGAGGGTCTATATAATATTTTGTAAACACAAATTCTTACTGTAGACGGTCTTTGTCATATACCACTCGTCTTAGATCAGCTCAATCATAAAATTAGTTTCTAATTTCCAATATTTTAAATAAAATAAGTAAAAACTGCATTTAAACATTGGGCTGGGCTGTTTTAGAAAGTCGTCTTTGTTATAGACGGTTTCTCAGGAGACCTTCAGGTTTGTAAATTACAACCTTAAAATTTAGTTTTTTTTTTTTTTTCGAAATACATTCTAAATAAAGGATTTAGTCCAATATTATGAATGAATTGAGTTTTATTATAAAATTATGGGTTTATCAATGCAATAAATATTTTATATTTCAATATGGTGAATTTTAGTTCTTTAGGGCTTAGCGTTAGAAGTATTTTTTTTCTTCTGATTTTTCAGAAAAACATTTATGTCAAATTGAGAAGGGGTAAAATGTGGATTATTTGTGGTATTTTAATGATTTGGTATGTCTTGTTGCTCAAAATTGATGATTGATTGCGTGAATTAGAATTAAAGAGGTTACTTAATCAACTTAAAATTTGAATTCATCAAATTGTTGACTGATTCTCAATTTTTGACTTAGCTCTAACAATCTAAACAAATGTTTAGACTAAGTCCCACATAACAAATACCACAAATTATTGTGAGAGACGGTTTTTTCGTTAGACACATTATATGTATAGACTAAATAGTCCAATTAATGCAAATTAAAGAGAAAATAAAAATGTGGGTCTTTTGTTTTGAGGTCCTCTCTTTAAGAGACGGTCTCTCACAGGAATAGCTGAGCAAATATATTTTTTTAAAAAAATAACATTTCCAAATATGTTATAGGGGAGAATCTAATAAAAATCATCTGAATTGGTGAAAATAGTATCATGGGCTTATAAGTTTAGTAATTAAAAAATGTATATAATTCTATCACACACAGGAGTAAAAATTAAGGGAAGGAAGCAGACAATAATATTGTGACCAATTAAAATTCGGGGTCCAAATGATCAATTATCTCACAAGAGATTAGCTGTAATAAATTAAGTTTTAATTGATTGAGCTTGAGAGATGTCTATTAAAAAGAGGTCCCTCAGGAGACCAATTGTTTTTAATTTTATCTACTTAATTCATTATTTCTCTTCATATACTATTACTATTTTTTTAATTCAAAACAATTTCTCTTTGTTTCAAATCTATTAGGCCAGAGAAAGTATGAGTCAGTTTAATCAAAAAGTGTCACCATATCTCATTAAAGAATTTATGAAAGTCTAAACAACTAGTGCTTATAAATTTGACAAATTCTTTATTAAGGTCGTTTTTTTTTGAGACAACAGACAAGTTAAAATGGACTGGCCTAATTCTAATTTATTAAAAAAAAAATTCAGATTCAATTTTGAATTAAATTTTTTGATATAAATTATTTGGGCTGTATGGTCTTACAAGAATTGCTGGTCCAATAGTACACGAAATTGGGCATGGATATGGGCCAAAATGATAAATTAGCTTCAAGAAAATGCAAAGGAGTGTGTTTGAAACCACAGATGTTGAATGGGCTGTTATTCACTTAACTGTGACTCGGCCCGTTATGGAACTTTCTTAGATCGAAAATAACATTATATTCACACAAAAACATGGGTGAGACCATCTCAATTGTGAGACGACGCGTCTTATTAGATCTGTCCAATTATATATATTTTTTAATACTAATTTTACAAATTAAAATGTCAATTTCAAAAGTTAAAAATACCAATTTAAAGGCTTAAAAGATTAATGACGTTTTAAGTCATGAAATCTGAAAGTTTTAAGATTTAAACAGTCAATTTTAATACTCCCTCCGTTTTCAAATGTTCTTTCCATATTTTTTGCACAATTTTCAAAGTAAATTTTGAGCCTAAATATCTCTAAATACACATCATAAAAATATATAATAAAAAAGTATATATTAAGACGAATCTAACGAGATTTCACATTAGCATGGATATATTTTGTCTTCTATATATGTCTTAAAAATCTTATTCAAATTTCTATTTCCAAAATAGAATATTCTAAATGGGAAGAACATTAGGAAACGGAAGGAGTACTTAAAAATCAATCTTAAGACTTAAAAGACCAATTGCAGGACATTAAATACTCATTTTCCCACTTTAAAGTAAAATGATTCAATTATTACAAATTCTTGTGAGAGACAATCTTTATGAGAGACCATCAATAATTCAACTGGCCAATAAAAGAAAATGTAGAATAAGTTCAATTATTAAAGTTGATATTAAAAGCTTTGAAATTGACCTTTTAAGTCTTAGAATTGTATTTTTAAGTCTTGAAATTGCCTCTTTAAGTCTTAAAATTAATATGTTAGAATATTTTTTAAAAAATTATTAAACCTGAGCAAATTACACGGCTAACGCCGTCTCACAGATGAGTAACTGTTTAGTTAATTGAATGAATGTAAATGATATTGGAAGGCAAAGCACATGAAAACTACGCCCTTGCTTCTTCTTTATGACCTCGTAATAAGTCCCAAGTCAACAAGTCACGGAAAGGTGTATGAATGGGGTATAAATTCCACCAAAAAAATGTAAAAAGTACATTTCTTCTAACATTTTTGGTCCATTATTTGTTGGTCATTTTATAAGATTTCTTTCTTTTTTAATTAAGACTTTTTGTTAGGTGTATCTACACGAAAAGGTTCATTCCTTTCCAATTTCATTTCTCGAATTCATGTAATAGCTTTCACATAGAAGATTTGGAGGTCAAATACTATATAATTTTATCTTTATTAGTGTGATAATTAAGAGATTATTTTCGATTGATTTTTATTAGAGAACATAATTAGCAACTCCACATTGATTTGATGTACTCATGATTTCACGAACTTTTTTTAAATAATTATTTATGGATTATTTTGTCCATGAATAAAAAATAATGTGATAAAGTATATGACATATTATTATTGGGTTTCAACTTGTATCATCTTGAGTTTTTGGTTGATAATTTTTTAATCATAAAAATTCAAAAGTTTGAATTTCATCCATTTCATTATTTTGAGTAGAATATTTAGCCTTATGCATAAGGAAGACATATACTACCTCCTATTCAGGCTGATTGTCCCATTTAGTTTTTCACACTTGTTGAGACAACATTTTAACCTTAATAATTCAAATTATAAAAATTTAATATTAATAATCCTTATATTGAGACGAATCAAACAAGATTCCACATGACTATTAACTTATAAATTAAAAATAAAATACAAATTAAGTGTGATAAGTGAACAATGCCAAAAAATGTGGCATTTAAGCTGAATAAAAATAATTAATATTTTTACATTTCTCGTTACAAAGGGATTTCATATATGTATAGATTCTCTTACTATATAATACACAATACTCCCTCCTATTCAAAATAAATGTCCACTTTCCTTATTTGGTAAAGTCTCTTCACTTGTCCACTTTCTATTTTTGGCAAAACTTTTTACCTAAATACCCCCAACTATCCCAACTTATATTATTTAATAATACCCCACCTACCACCTTTTCAATTATTATATTCATTTAAAATACCCCACTACCACCTTTTCAATTATTATAATCACTTAAAATACCCCACTACCACCTTTTTAATTATTATAATCACTTAAAATACCCCACTACCATTTTTTCTTAAAATCCAATCCAAATCCAAAGTGGACACTTTAATTGAATAGGAGGGAGTATTATATTTCAAGTAACATCAATCAACAGTTCTAATAATTGCTATCTTAAAAAAAATGTTCCTAATTGCAAATCAATAAACCCAAAAATCTTTTTCCTTTCATTATTATTCATAAAAAATTCTACAATATAATTTATACTTATAAGACAACAACAATAAAAAGAAAAGATGAACAAAAAGAAAAATATAATACTTCATAATAGTAGTTTAACCACCATAACGACATTCAGTCAAAACAGACCAACTCAATTAAAAGTTTACGCTTATTCTACAGACTTCATTCATATATACTTGATTATACCTTTAAATCCTTAATTAATGCTGCAACGTTGAGTAAGCTGATACTTAACGGCGTTATTCCCCACTTTAATCCCAATACTAGGATTCCCTAACGGAATATACGCCGGACAGTTAACGTGTATATGATAAGATCTAACGATCATACTTCCAACTTTCCATCTCACCCGTCCATCAATTTTGATCACAATATAAACACTTCCTGATTGGATCTCCCCATCAATTTGGGTCCCAATAAATGAAGCAATAGGTACATTTTCACCTTGTAGAAAAGGTGACCAAATAGTAATTTCATTACTATCTTGATAAGTAGGTGGAATTAAAGTTGATAAGCTAATTGGTTGATCATGATAATTAGCATAAACATGAAGATTATCATAATATATCCCTATTTTATTATTCGGGTTTCGAGCCACAATTGTTGTTTGAAAGACGGAAGTGAGCTGAACTGGGCTGGTTAAGTTAAAGCTGTACAAGGTTGCATCTTGTAAAGTGAAAATTGGTTTTGAGGGCTTTAAAACGGCCCATATGATGAGAATTATCAAGCCAATAACGACTACTAAAGCGAGAATACCATACCCAATTCTCTTGTAAAGGATCTTCTTCTTGTCTTTGTGATGACCACAATCTTTAATTGACATGACGACCTGATAGATATATATATATAATAATTTTTTTAATTTAACCCGAAATTATGAAATTTATGAATGTATTATATATGTAAGTTTGTATGAGATTGTAGAAGTGATGAAAAAATATATTTTTTTGCTAAGGAATTTTGTGTAGGAGAAAATAAAATTGGGTGAAGTTAACATCAATAAAATGTATAAATAGAGAGAAGGGAATATTGGGTTGTTATGGGAAGGTGACTACGTTGACGCATAAGACTAAGACTTGCGTGTGTATGGTGTGTTACTTCGTGGAAAACTCTTGTGTTTTTATAATTAATGAATAATAATGATGAATGGGAGACTTTTAAATAGTACTCCAAGTCTCCCTTTTTACGATGAAAATTATCTACGCAGTATATATCATCATCAGATTCAGTGTATTCTACCCATAGAAAATTAGGGCTAAAGTCTGGGAAGGGAAGGACGACAACAACTCATACCCATAAAGGAGAGTGCGGCCAAAGAGCCCCTTAACTCGAGAAAGATTAATAAGAATAGTTTTTGCAACGGCTAAGGCCGAGTGAGGCTGAAGCTAACTCTACAAATGTAGATATCATCTATGCAGTATATAACGGTTATAGTTTCTTAGACATGTAGGGAGTACTTGTCAATTATTATTAGGTGTGAATTTATAATAATAAATGGTTGGTAAGAAAATATGAACATGTGTAATAAACTAATAGCCAGGAACGTACTAACTAGGAACCAATATCATGCAAATGCTACCCTTAATTAAACAAAGGATGGTCCCATATTAGTAGTGGCCGTTGCATTGGTATAAAATGGTGGGTCCACCAAGGCTTACCATCTTTATAAAATTAGCAAAGCGGTCTTGGAAAATTTGGGGCTCTGTGCTAAATTTTGTTGCTCGGTTAAAACCAACAGCGACATTTAGCGGGCTTGTTCGGGTTGGTCATGACTATGTGCGGCCGAGCGGGAAAGAAAAATATTGATGTAAAACAATATCTATTATTTTTATTTACTGATAATAATATTATTTCTTGGAGTAGGTTTTATATGAACTTAGTGCATACATATCAATTAATATGTATCACATTAAATTTAACAAGTATGATTAGGAAAATATGACTAAAGAAGTAAAGAATTAGCAATACAAGCTTGTAAATAAAAGATTAATGACGGATAGGAGGAACAATAATAAATTAATTGTTATTTCAGAAGGTTTTCTGAGAGATCGTCTATGGCAAAGACGACTCTCCCAACAGCCCAACCCAATGATTTTAAATTTAAAAATACAGTAAGTCTCATGGGAGACGGACTATTCTATAGACGGAATCCATGAAGCCTAGCACAAAATATAACATAGTATATTTGGGGTTATAATAAATTATTTGGGGTTATAATAACTTATATTTGGGGTTATAGAATAGTATATTCGAGGTTATAATACCTTACATTTAGGATTATAACATAATATGATTGATATTATAATAAAAAAAATCAGTTAAGGGAAATGGGCTGGCCCAATTTTGTGGTCTATCCTATAGACCGTCTCTTGTGAGATTTTGTGTTAAAAATAAGGTTGATGACTAATCAGTTTCTTATTTGGCAAAATGGGCTGACCCGTCTATGCTATAGACGGTTTATAACAAGAATTTGTGTTGTTATTAGGATGAACCTATAATAATACAAAGAATATTGTGAAATCAAGGTGGTTTATGACCCATCATCAATCATCATATAATATACTAATTGATAAACATCTTTGCCATTTGTCAATGTGTAATTCAATTGTGCCAAATGTCATCACCTCATGAATCACATTTTAATTGTTTTGCCATTTGTCAATTTATCCTTCATGATTAATTTATTTGCCTTCTATCCAATAAAATCAATTTAGGAAGATGGGGAATTATGTGGTTAATACAATAATAGAATGAAACTCTTCATTTTATGTAACTTATATGAAATGAAATCTAAGCATAGAGTAAGATAAAAAGCAAGCAATAATAATAATAATAATAATAATAATAATAATAATAATAATAATAATAATAATAATTCAATATGGATATTAATACTAATATTTTATTTTAATTAAAAGTTTTTAACATAACCGTATGGATGTACAATTAAACCAGAACACAATAATATTATTGCTAACATTAAAAAAAGTATTTTTAACAAAATCCGTGCATAGCACGGGTATAATACTAGTCATAATAAAAAGACAATGAATTAATAAAATCAAGTTGTATAATTGATCGTTAACTACCGGTTTAAACTATGCAATGTAATTAGGTGCTTTTTGTCACGTAGTAGTCTAGTAGATAGTTCATAATGACAAATTGACAACACTAGTCAACATTTTATTTAGGGACTATTAGATGTTAATGTAATCATTAGATAATACTACCTCCGTTCCATTTTAGTTGCACCATTGGGTTTGGGCACAGGAATTTAGGCAAGTCAAATCAGTATGGTAAAAGTAGAGATGATGTATGATTGATGGTGATATGTAGAATAAAAATAAAAAAAATTATTATAAGTAGATAGTGGTTGTGACTTGTGGGTATATTAAATAATTAATTGGATGATGTATGATTGATGGTGATAGTGGGGTAGGAATAAAGTGAGGATAAAATAAGTAGATTATTTTAGCCAAAAATAGTAATGGTGCAAGTAATTTGAAACTTCCTAATATGGTAAGTGTTGCAAGTATTTTGGAACGGAGGTAGTACTTTTTTTTTTTATTTTCTCATTTATTTTTTTGCACAATTTTTAATATAAATTTTAAATCTCGATATCTCTAAATACATATAGTAAAAAATTATAAAAAATACATAATAAAAAAATTATATACATTAAGATCATGAATCTATGAGATCTCATATGGATATAATTTATCTTCTATATATGTGTCGAAAACATTAATTAAATTTCTATATATGTGAGATCTCACATGGATATTTCTATATATATATATATATATATATATATATATATATATATATATGTATATATATATATATATATATATATATATATATATATATATATATATATATATATATATATATATATATATATATATATATATATATATATATATATATATATATATATATATATATATATATATTATCACATTGATGTTATTATTTAGTAAATGTAATAATAATAATAACAATAATAAAAATAATACCAATAATAATAATAATAATAATAATAATAATAATAATAATAAGAATAATAATAATAATAATAATAATAATAATAATATATTGTCTTGGTTTTGGTGAAATGATATTTCTCAATTTCCAAAAAATAATAATAGTAAACTGTGAGCAAGAAAATCATCGTACATTGTTTTATTGTATTTGTATGGATTTTCAGTAATTCAATTATTTATTTATTAAACTAAATTTCAAATAAAGAAAAGAAAGTTCAATTTACAAATTACAATATAAAACAATCCTTCATAACCTTCAAATGTGGACTATAAGCTTAAATTTATTTTGTCGATTTCTCCTAATCTATTTCCTCCTTTTTCATTTTTTTGATCAGTTGTTAAATAATAATTTCATTCCTAAGTTGATACTCTATTATTACTTATAAGATTTTTTAAAATTTTTATTTAAAATATTTATTCTCTTCCTTTAAATTGTGTTGCTTTTGATTGTTGGCGTGAAATTTTAAAAAATGCAAAATGATAATTGTGTGCAATTCTATCTCAAGACAACAAGTCTACAACAGAAGGAAATATCCTCTCGTAAAATGCTGTGTCAAACATCGATGAGGAAAAGACTATTCATAATTTTAATATCACATATAAAACGATTGTAGTTTTGTTAATTTTGAATTATCTTTGGTTAAAGTTAATTTTTATCTCTGATGTAGACATCATATGACTTTTTATCGATGAATCAGGTATTATTAAAAATAATGTGTGTCCAAATCCATTATGCTGCTGCAAATTCATACTACAAACTAAAAACATTACTCGTAATGTTAATCAAATTTTTAGGGTGAAGTTTTAAAGTATTTGTTAAAATAATCTAAAAAAATTTAGGATTTTAATTAAAAATAAAAATATCTAAACAAAAGAATTAAAAAATAAAAATATCCACGATAATGTAATAGAAATTGCTAGAAAATATAATTAAAAATATCTAAATATTTAGTAAGGATGGCATATCATGTATTTTTACTCAAGGGAGCACCTTATAAATAAAAGGCGCAAACGCGTCCGCAAAATAAATGAATTAAGTAAGAGTAAAAGAAATTACTATGACTATGAGACAAAGATTAAAGAAAACTTAATACAATAAATTTCACAAAACAATTCAACAATAGGAGCAATAAAAACAAATTAATTAGTTGATTAAAATGCGATTGCATAACCCTTCTTTGTTCTAATTAACGTACTATTTAATCAGGGTGAAGTTTTAAAGTATTTGTTAAAATAATCTAGAAAAATCTAGGATTTTAATTAAAAATAAAAATATATAAACAAAAGAATTAAAAAATAAAAATATCCTAGATATTAGTTTAGAACTTCCTCGAAAATATAATTAAAAATATCTAAGATATTTAGTAATCAAGGATGTACCAAATTGTGTCCTATAAATAGGCATATCATATACTCCTCCATTCAAGCAATACAACCAATCATTCTACTCAAGAGTCAAGACACACCTGATAAATAAAAAGCCCAAACGCGTCCGCAAAACAAATGGATTAAGTTTGGGTAAAAAAATTATTATGACTACGAGACAAAGAGTAAAGAAAAACTAATACAATAAATTTCACAAAAACAATTAAACAATAATAAAAACAAATTAATTAATTTGCATAACCTTTATTTGTTATAATTAACCTACAAGAAATAAAAAAGCATTAATTAGGAATAACTTCACCTGTAAGACTGTAATTTTATTTTTTATCGTTGTAAAAATGAATTCATTGATTGGGATTGTGATTTCATGATCATATCATCGATCACCATTAACTAATAATAAGAGCAATTACTTTCCACAAATTCAAAATAGAGGTTTTATATATTATTAATCGAAAAAAGAGGGAGAATTAACAGGAAAAGAAGGGAGTATTATTCGGAATATTGTACTTCATGTCTTACAAATTCAAAAATGAAAAAAAGGCTTTGATTAGTTTTTGGACAGTTAACAAGATAAAATGGAAATTAGTAATCTAACTATGCCTATTTATATTTAGATTACTAATTTCCATTCTAGCAATACAAAGTATGTATATTTAGATTACTAATTTCCATTTCAAAAAAAATACTAACTTTACACAAAATAAAATTAAAACAAGAAAATATAAAGAAAATTATAGACAATCTACTAGTTGCTACTTATAATACTTTCCACGAAAAAATACTAATTTCCATTTATTGATAGTAATACTAATATGCAATTGCATACCATTTATTTGATCTAGCCTACAAAAAATTAAATTGATAAAAAAAGGCATTATTTTGAAGCAAATGAAACTAGACTATATATTACGGCTTCTTAGCTTTGACGGAGGAGCAATGGGGCCCAAGGTGGTTCGAAAATCTCGTACAACGACATCGTTTGAACACAAATGAAACAACATCGTTTCGTCTGATCCATTAATAGTATTGTTGATCTTGAAGCAAATATCACATTTTATTCGTCTATGAACATCATCATCAATACTACTATTACTTCTTTCATCACTAGTAGAATGAGAACCATGGTTATGATTCGATTTCGATGGATAGAAAAAATCTATTGAATTCAATCTCAAAGAATTATTATTCCAATCTATCTCTTCCGCTTCTACCATTTTTGTCGTATTCCTTTCACGAAACAAAAAATTAGGAAACATTTCACCTGTAACTTCATTTTTTATCGTTGAGAAAAAAAAAAATCATTGATTGTGATTGTAGTTTGATGATTATTTTGATCATTGTGCTTCAAATAAACTATTATTTCAAGAGGTATATATTAATTCATACAAATCAGGGTTTATTCCAATCGGAAATGAACCGCAATCTAAAACTGTTTGGTCATCTAAGAATTTCACTCTAACAAGAGTACTTACAAAATTGATCGACGCCATTATAACTATTCTTAATTCAAACTGAAAAGGTAATAAAGAAGGGTTTTTAGGATTGAATAGCTAATTGTAAGAAAATTTTTTAAGGGATTTTATATTTATTTTCAGAAAATAATAAGGGAGGATTATTATTGGGAAGTATATGTTGTTTTAGGGAATTGATAGCCAATTATATAGCCTGCCTGTAGGGTTTTATATATTTTTTTAAGAGAAAAAAAGGAGAATTATTTGGAAATAGGGTTTTAGTAGTACAAAAACAAAAGGTAATTTTGATATTTTCAGAGTAATATTCGGAAAATATTATAGGAATTTGTTTTTTAATTCAAACTTAAATCCTATTCATGATTGTATATTTAGTAGGCGGTTATCAAATTAAAAAAAATGTTTTTATTTGTTCTATATTTAGTAGGCGGTTATCGATAGAAATTGTAGGGATCATGTATTTTTTGTCTTGAAGAAACTTTATAATAGGAATTACTTCTCACCGGTTATTTCGCTGTTTTATGGTGGTTATTGTGATTATTTTAATAACACAAATTCTTATTTGAGACCGTGTTTTTTGTAAAGACTTTTTCTCAAAAGCCCAATTTAATTCTAAATGTATATAGTTACATAGCTAGTTTTGTCTGAGACCGTCTCATTTAAGAATTAGTGATAGTTACAACTCTAAATATAGATTTGGGCTGGACTTTTGAGAGTCGTCTTTACAAAAGACGGTCACTCAAAAGATCACCTGTTTTAATAAGGTTAAGTTATGATTAATGGGCCAGATCCCATTTTGATCTCTTATATGGCCCGTTTTTAGAAGGGTTTTATAAGGGCCAGGCCAAAAATGGGTAAGGCCGAAAACGGATTATACTATAATTAAAATGAATCGGGCTATAAAAGGGCTTAATATGGGCCGAGAACGGATTATTGTAAATTGTATAATTAATGTATAATTTAAATGTTATAAATGACACCGTCAATAAAATTATTCAGATTTTTTCAATCTAATTAAATTATTATAAATGATAATTTAATTGTTATAAATTGATAAAGAAGGTCTCCTAAGAAACCGTCTATGGTAAAGACGACTCTCCCAACAGCACAGTCCAATGACTTTGAATTCAAAAATAAGACTAATGACTAATTAGTTACTTATTTTGCAAAATGGACTGACCTATTTTTTAGCTGTATTATGCTATAGACGGTCTATAGCAAGAATTTGTGTTTTATTTTTGCGTTTGAACGCGTAGTATTCGAAACTCATTAATTTCAAGTAGACTAGGTTATCAATTATTTGAATCATTGTTTACTCCCTTTTTAAACAAATCATACCAGTTTTCCTAAGTAGAAGTAAAGAGAAATACGCGCAATCAAAAAACTCCTTACTGATAATATAGATTACATGGACAATTCGAAGGTAGTTAAGATTTACAATTTAACATCACATTCAAGTGAGGACTATTTTGACTAAGCTGAGCCCTTTATAAAAGCTAAACAAATGACATGAACTTTCGACCTAATTACAAGTTTACATGGATATTAACATAATATAGATTATTGTCATGATAATATATGTCACTATTGTAATAATTATATAAGATCTAGTGACATTTTTCGTAGAAGGCTGTATCAAACGGCGATGTGGAAGAATATTGGATTGGTACAATCTTGAGACGTCTTTTTTAAAGACGGTCTCAAGTAAGAATTTGTGTACTTTTAGAAATAAAAATGCCAATATGGCCCATATTTACTTAAGCCCGTCTCGCCCTTATCCAATCCGACCCATTGCACATCCTTAATATTCATCTTGGTATTTAATTTAAAAAATCTCAACTTCAAGTTAATATTATAAACTCCCAATTTTAAGGATTATCTAATTCTATAGCATCAAATTACCTATTATCTAAGATGATTCTTTTATCGACCCACTGACAATAAACCACTAAAATCGGTGAATCAAAATTGCAACACTTTTGATTTAAAATAAAAAATAAAAAACAATATTAATGAATATAAGTGTTTAATAATGAATACAACTGTAACAACTAAATTAAATTAAAAATATTCTAATGATTTTAAAAAAATAATATTCTACTGACTAGGAGAACAAAAGAAAAATCAATAATATTGATAAAAAAATTAAAGAATTAATTATATAAAATCAAAATTACAATTTTATTGATAGTGATAGTGGTATGCAATTGCATAATCTTTATTTGATCTAACCTACAAAAAATTAAATTCTCAAAAAAAAACATTATTTATTTCCTAAACTAAAAATAAAATCAACCATGAACAAATTAAACTATACTATACTCCATTATTGATTACGGCTTCTTAGCTTTGACGGAGGAGCAATGGGGCCCGCGGTGGTTCGAAAATCTTGTACAACGACATCGTTTGGACACAAATGAAACAACATCGTTTCGTCTGATCCATTGGTAGTATTGTTGATCTTGAAGCAATTATCACATTTTGGTTGTCTATGAACCTCATCATCAATACTACTAATATTACTTCTTCCATCATTAGTAGGATAAGAAGCATGATTACTACTAAACTGCCTTAACCCTCTATGATTCGAATTCGATGGATAGTAAATATCTATTGAATTCAATCTCAAAGAATTATTATTCCAACATATCTCTTCCGCTTCTACCATTTCTGTCATATTCCTTTTACGAAACAAAAAATTAGGAAACATTTCACCAGTAACCTCATTTTTGATCGTTGAGAAAAAAAAATCATTGATTGCGATTGTAGTTTCATGATTATTTTGATCATTGTGCTCCAAATAAACTGTTATTTCATGAGGTATTAATTCATACAAATCATGGTTTATTTCAATCGGAAATGAACCCCACTCTGATTCTGTTTTGCCATCTAAGAATTTCACTTTAACAAGAGTACTTACAAAATTGATCGACGCCATTAGAACTATTCTTAATTCAAACTGAAAAGGTAATAAAGAAGGGTTTTTAGGATTGAATAGCTAATTGTAAGAAAAATTTTTAGGGGGTTTTATATTTATTTTCAGAAAATAATAAGGGAGAATTATTATTGGGAAGTATATATTGTTTTAGGGAATTGATAGCCAATTACATAGCCTGCCTGTAGGGTTTTATATATTTTTTTAAGAGAAAAAAAAAGGAGAATTATTCGGAAATAGGGTTTTAGTAGTACAAAAACAAAAGGTAATTTTGATATTTTCAGAGTAATATTCGGAAAATATTGTATTTTATCAAATTAAAAAAAAAAGATTTTTATTTGTTCCATATTTAGTGGGCGGGCGGTTATCAATAGAAATTGTAGGAAGTAGTTAGTAGTTATCATGGATCAGCGGTTATTATCAATAGAAATTATAGGATTTTTTTTAAAGAAACTTTATAATAGGAATTAATTCTTATTATTTTTAATTATTTACAAGTAAAAATTAAAAAAAAAACACAAATTCTTGTGAGAGACCGTCTATAATTGAACTGGCCATAAAGGAAAATGTAGAGTAAAATTAGATATTAAGTTTTAATGGGCTGGGCCTGAAAGACGTCTTTCAGAAAGACGGTCTAGAAACCAGCTGAAAGAAAAATTATTTCGCTGTGTTTATGGTGGTTATTGTTATTATTCTAATAATGTTAAGTTATGATTAATGGGCCGCATCTACATTTTGATCCCTTATCTGGCCCGTTTCCATAAGGGTTTTGTAAGGGTTAGGCCAAAAATGGGTAGGGCCGAAAACGAGTTATACTACAATTAAAATGAATCGGGCTATAAAACGGCTTAATAATGACCGAAAACGGGTCATTGTAAATTGTATAATTAATGTATAACTTAATTTTTTTTTTTTTGAAACAGTATAATTTAAATTTTATAAATGACATAGTCAATGAAATTAGATAATTTAATTGTTATAATCTTATAAATGGGGATTAAAATAAATTTTAGTTGTAAAATAGGTCGGGTTGGGCCAGATTGGGCTTTGAAAACCCGGCACATTTAAAACCCATATTAATTTTAAAGGGACCTTATCCAGCATGATCCAAATTTGCTTAAACCCGGCCCGACCTTTATACGGTCCACAGTTTTTGTGACACTTATTCTTTAAATTTCTGTGACTATATTGTGACACTTATTCAACAAAATTTTTGTGACACTTATTCTAAAAATTATTGTGACACTTATTTTTTAAACTTTGTGACACTTAGTCTTTAAATTTTATGACACTTATTCTTAAAATTTTTTGAAACTTATTCTTAAAAAATTTTGTGACACTTTTTCTTTAAATTTTGTGACACTTTTTCTTAAAACTTTGTGACACTTATTTATAAAATTTTTATCATTTTATGACACTTATTCTTTAAACTTTGAGACACTTATTTATAAAATTTTTATGACACTTATTCTGTGACACTTATTTATAAAATTTTTGTGACACTTTTTCTTAAAATTTTGTGACACTTATTTATAAATTTTTTGTGACACTTTTTCTTTAAACTTTGTGACACTTATGTATAAAATTTTTTTGACACTTTTTCTTTAAACTTTGTGACACTTATATATAAAATTTTTGTTACATTTTTCTTTAAATTTTGTGACACTTATTTGTAAAATTTTTGTGACACTTTTTCTTTAAATTTTGTGACACTTATTTATAAAACTTTTATGACACTTTTGCTTTAAACATTGTGACACTTATTTATAAAACTTTTGTGACACTTTTTCTTTAAATTTTGTGACACTTATGTATAAAATTTTTGTGACACTTTTTCATTAAATTTTGTGACACTTATGTATAAAATTTTTGTGACACTTATTCTTTAAACTTTTTGACTCTTTTTTATAAAATTTTTGTAACACTTTTTCTTCTAACTTTGTGACACTTATTTATAAATTTATTGTGACACTTTTTCTTTTAACTTTGTGACACTTTTTAGTATATTTTTGTGACACTTTTTCTATAAACTTTGTGACACTTATTTATAAAATTTTTGTGACACATATTCATTAAACTTTGTGACACTTATATATAAATTTTTTTTGACTCTTTTTCTTTTAACTTTTGTTACACTTTTTCTTTAAATTTTGGGACTTTTATTTATAAAATTTTTGTGACACTTTTTTTAAACTTTGTGACATTTATGTATAAAATTTTGCTTACAGTTTTACTTTAAACTTTGTGACTCTAATTTATAAAATTTTTGTTACACTTTTTCTTCTAACTTTGTGACACTTATAAAATTTTTGTGACACTTTTTCTTTTAACTTTGTGACACTTATTTAGAATATTTTGTGACACTTTTCCTATAAACTTTGAGATATTTATTTATAAAATTTTTGTGACAATTTTTCATTTAAATTTTTGGGACACTTTATTTTTGAACTTTGTGACACTTATTCTTAAAATTTTTTGAAACTTGTTCCTAAAAATTTTTGAGACATTTTTTTGTTAAACTTTGTGACATTTATTTATAGAATTTTTGTGACACTTTTTCTTTAAACTTTGTGACACTTATTTATAAAATTTTTGTGACACTTTTTCTTTAAAATTTGTGACACTTATGTATAAATTTTTTGTGACTCTTTTTCTTTAAACTTTGTGACACTTATATAGAATTTTGTGACACTTATTTATAAAAATTTTTGTGACACTTTTTCTTTAAACATTGTGACACTTATTTATAAAACTTTTGTGACACTTTTTCTTTAAACTTTTTGACTCTTTTTTATAAAATTTTTGTAACACTTTTTCTTCTAACTTTGTGACACTTATTTATAAAAAAATTGTGACACTTTTTCTTTTAACTTTGTGACACTTTTTTAGTATATTTTTGTGACACTTTTTCTATAAACTTTGTGACACGTATTTATAAAATTTTTGTGACACATATTCATTAAACTTTGTGATACTTATATATAAATTTTTTTTGACTCTTTTTCTTTTAACTTTTGTCACACTTTTTCTTTAAATTTTGGGACTTTTATTTATAAAATTTTTGTGACACTTTTTTTTAAACTTTGTGACATTTATGTATAAAATTTTGCTTACAGTTTTACTTTAAACTTTGTGACTCTAATTTATAAAATTTTTGTTACACTTTTTCTTCTAACTTTGTGACACTTATAAAATTTTTGTGACACTTTTTCTTTTAACTTTGTGACACTTATTTAGAATATTTTGTGACACTTTTCTTATAAACTTTGAGATATTTATTTATAAAATTTTTGTGACAATTTTTCATTTAAATTATTGGGACACTTTATTTTTGAACTTTTTGACACTTATTCTTAAAATTTTTTGAAACTTGTTCCTAAAAATTTTTGAGACATTTTTTTGTTAAACTTTGTGACATTTATTTATAGAATTTTTGTGACACTTTTTCTTTAAACTTTGTGACACTAATTTATAAAATTTTTGTGACACTTTTTCTTTAAAATTTGTGACACTTATGTATAAATTTTTTGTGACTCTTTTTCTTTAAACTTTGTGACACTTATATAGAATTTTTGTGACACTTTTTCTGTAAACTTTGTGACACTTATGTATAAAATTTTTTAACACTTTTTCTTTAAACTTGTGACACTTATTCTTAAAAAATTTCTAAACTTGTTCTTAAAAATTTTTGTGACACTTTTCATTAAATTTTGTGACACTTATTTATAAAATTTTTGTGTCACTTTTTCTTTAAACTTTGTGACACTTATGTATAAAATTTTTTTGACACTTTTTTTTAAACTTTGTGACACTTATATTTAAAATTTTTGTCAAACTATATCTTTAAACTTTGTGACACTTATTTGTAAAATTTTTGTGACACTTTTTCTTTAAATTTTGTGACACTTATTTATAAAAATTTTTGTGACACTTTTTCTTTAAACATTGTGACACTTATTTATAAAACTTTTGTGACACTTTTTCTTTAAACTTTGTGACATTTATTTATAAAATTTTTGTGACACTTTTTCTTTAAATTTTGTGACACTTATGTATAAAATTTTTGTGACACTTTTTCTTTAAACTTTGTGACTCTTATTTATAAAATTTTTGTGACACTTTTTCTTCTAACTTTGTGACACTTATGTATATAATTTTTGTGACTCTTATTCTTTAAACTTTATGACTCTTATTTTTAAAATTTTTGTGACACTTTTTCTTCTAACTTTGTCACTACACATTTCTCATTAACTTTATCAATAAAATTTATTTCTTAATTTGTATGTAGATTTTTTTTGGGAAACTTCATAGGGAAACGTAAAAGGTATTTAATATGGTTATGTTAAGATACTATTTTATATTGTTTAGTGCTATCAAAACGATTTTATAGCTTTAGGAATAATAGTGCATGCTTTTGATATTACAGGCCTACAACTATTTACTAGTATCATTTTACCTAAAAAAACTTTACAAAACTAATCAAACCGTTAATATCAAACGACTACCATTATAATTATAATATAGTAGTATAAAAACTCGTGTAATAAATGGAAATGCAAATACATGCTATCAGTACAAAAGTAATATAATATTAAATTCTTATAAAATAGATCGTATTTTAGAATATATAATGCCTTTATTTAAAAAAAATATGGTTCTTAATAATTATTAATTAACGCTCTCATACTTTTTAAGGAAAATATGAGAAATCTTTTTTTAATGTAATCATAATGACTATTTGTCATCCTCAAAACATTTTTTGATTATCATGTAACTTTGTTTAATTTCTTGATGAAATTTTTTGAAATTAAAATTTTAAGGAAGAAACTTTATTAATTTGTTTATACTATAAATAAAAAACAAATATATTTTAGGAAACTCTAATTTGAAATTTATGTAGCTTTTAAATTCAAAAATATAATATTTCAAGCAAATTTATAAGAACATATTTTCTTGTGAGAAGTACAACTCAAATATTAAGGAACAATTTGATTTCGATTTTGGTAAAAAAAAATTTATATGGCAAATCAATGTGGGAATGACACGTGGAATTTCATATTCTTTTTATTAAATTGTATGATTAAATTGTATGATATGATCGATGATTGATTTACAGCTAGTCTCTTGAGAGACGACCATCTCTTTGAGAGACGTCTCCTAGGCCCAACCCATTAAAACTGAATGCCTGTCCATTGTATTTTTTAATGTCTACTTACATTATTTTTTTTTTTCTTTGCAACATACTTACATTATTTTTGATGTTGTCTGCATACATTGTTTTTAGTGTCTAGTTACAATATTTCAATAAATATGTAATGGATTGGCCCATTTAGAGATGGTTTTTCAAGGAGACCGTCTCACACAAGAATTTTTGTAATTTATAAAAGTGTTCAAAACATATAGATCATGATTTTAGCCTTTTAAGCATCAAGATATTACTAATAATTAATATCAAACTTAACAATTTTTTTTATACAATAATAATAATAATAATAATAATAATAATAATAATAATAATAATAATAATAATAATAATAATAATAATAGAAAATCGCTTGACAAAAAAAAAAAAAAAAAAAAAAAAAATAATAATAATAATAATAATAATAATAATAATAATAATAATAATAATAATAATAATAATAATAATACAAGTAAGAGTTGAAAAAGTTATTATAACTATGAGACAAAGATTATAGAAAAACTAATACAATAAATAAATAAAAGTATAGTTGTAATAGTATGCAATTGCATAATCTTTATTTGATCTAAACTAAAAAAAATTGAATTACGAGAAGAAAGACATTATTAATTTTCTAAGCTAAAAAATAAAATCAACGATGAACGAATTAAACCATACTATACTCCATTATTAATGACTGCATCTTAATTTTGACGGGGAGCAATGGGGCCCGCAGTGGTTCGAAAATCCCGAACAACAACGTCGTTTGGACACAAATGAAACGGCATTGATTCGTCTGATTCATCGATAGAATTATTGAATTTGAAGCAAGTATTACATTTTGGTCGTCGATGGACATCATCATCCATGATACTATTACTTCTCCCATGATTCGAATTCAATGGATAGTAAATATATATTGAATTCAATCTCAAAGAATTATTATCCCAATCGATATCTTCCACTTCCACCAATTCTGTCATATAATCCGAATTATTCCTTTTAGGAAACAAAAAATTAGGAAAATTTTCACCTGTAACTTTATTTTTTATTGTTGAGAAAAAGAATTCATGGATTGGGATTTTAGTTTGATGATGGTTTTGATCATTGTGCTCCACATAGACTGTAATTTCATGAGGTATTAATTCATATAAATCAGGGTTGATTGTAATCGGGAATGTACCCCAATCTGATTCTGTTTTGTCATTTAAGAATTTCACTTTGACAAGAGTCGTTACAAAATTGGTCGACGCCATTAGAGCTTGCTAGTATTCTTAATTCAAACTTGAAAGGTGATGAAGAAGGGTTTTAGGAATGAATAGCTAAGTGTAAGAAAATTTTTTAGGGGATTTATATTTATTTTCAGAAAATAATAAAGTAGAATTATTGAGGAGTATATATTGTTTCAGGGAATCAATAGGCAATTATATAACATGCCTCCCGGGGGTTTATATAGTGTTTTAGTAGTACAAACAAAAAAGATAATTTTGATATTTTCAGAATATTATTCGGAAAATATTGTATGCTATCACATTATTTTTGGAATTTGTTTTTTAATTCAAACTTTTTTTTTTGAGATATTTTAGTAGGCGGTTATCAAATAAAGAAAAGGTTTTTATTTGTTCCATATTTAGTAGTCAATAGAAATTGTAGGGAGTAGTTACTGGTTATCACGTTTTTATAGGATTTTTTTTTAAGAATCTTTACAGTAGGAATTAATTCTCATTACTTTTAATTATTTACAAGTAAAAATTAAAAAGAAAAATTATTTCGCTGTTTTTATGGGAGGTGCTCTCTTGAGAGACCATCGTTTGTGAAGACGACTATTAAAATATTTAGCCCAAATCTATATTTAGAGTTATAACAATATATGTTTAGAATTGGATTGGACTTTTAAGAGCCGTCTTTACAAAAGACGGTCTCAAGTAAGAATTTGTGTTTGTATGGTGGTTATTGTGATTATTTTAATAAGGTTAAGTTATGATTATTGGGCCGGATTCCCATTTTGATCACTTATCTGGCCCGTTTCTAGAAGGATTTTGTAAGGGCCAGACCGAAAATGGGTAGGTCCGAAAACGGGTTATATAATAATTAAAATGAATCGAGCTATAAAATGGCTTAATAAGTGCCGAAAATGGGTCGTTGTAAATTGTATAATTTATTAATGTGTAATTTAAATGTTATAAATGACATATTCAATGAAATTATTCACATTTTTTCAATCTAATTATTATAAATAATAATATAATTGTTATAAATTGATAAATGGGGATTAAAATAATTTAAGTTGTAAAAATGGGTTGGGTTGGGCCAGATTGGGCTTTGAAAACCCTGCCTAATTATAGCCCATATTAATTTTAAAGGGCCCTTATTCGGCCTGATCCATACTTGCTTAAGCCCGACCCGGCCTTTATACGGCCTATTGAACACCCCTAGTCCCAAGGTATTTAATATGGTTATGTTAAGATACTATTTTATATTGTTTAGAAAATGAGCAATTTAACTAATACTCCCTCCTATTCATTAGTTTTGTCCACTTTCCTTATTTGGTAAAGTCACTTCACTTGTCCACTTTCTATTTTTGGCAAAACTTTTTACCTAAATACCCCCAACTATCCCAACTTATATTATTTAATAATACCCCACCTACCACCTTTTCAATTATTATAATCACTTAAAATACCCCACTATCACCTTTTCAATTATTATAATCACTTAAAATACCCCACTACCACCTTTTCAATTATTATAATCACTTAAAATACCCCACTATCATTTTTTCTTAAAATCCGATCCAAACCCAAAGTGGACAAAACTAATGAATAGGAGGGAGTATTTATTATTTAGTGGTATCAAAATGATTTTATAGCTTTAGGAATAATAGAGCTTTTGATATTACAGCTACAAGCCCACACCTATTTACTAGTATCATTTTATCTAATAATACTTTACAAAACTAATCAAATCGTTAATATACGACGACTACCATTATATCAACTATTTGAATCATTGTTTACTCCCTTTTTCTAATGAATTTGCTAGACTATAATCTTAAAATTAAATTATACATTATATTAAATTAAATATATTAAGTTCAACGTATCAAAGGAAGTAGTGTTAATAAAACCCTACATCAACAAGATTGCCAAAGGGGTCTTTGAGGTGTGCGAGGTAATCGACCGCATAAGCCCCTCTATTGTCCGGTATATAAAAAAGTTATTTTTAAAAAAATATGTTAAGTTTATTAATAGAATAATTATATTTATTATAAATAAAACGTAAAATAAAAATTTTGCACATGTTCCTAAACTTTTAAAGACGGCCCTAATGAGATGGCTAGCTAGGAAATTCAAGGGAATCCATTGTGGGTTGTTTGACCAGGTCGGAGCTTGTGAAATGATTCAACGTATATACCACAACAACATTTCATTATTCTAATAATATACTTTCTCCGTTTCATAATACTTGCTACATTTCACTTTTTAACGCAATTTAATGTACAATTTTGATCATTAATATCTTAAGCTACACTTAGCTAAACATTATAAAAATTAAATATTATAAAAGTATGCAATTAGACGGTTCAAACAAGATCCCATTTGACTATATTTCTTTTTACACATTAGTCGTTATATATAAAATAAGCTCGAACAATGAATAATACTCATAAGTCAAATATAGCGAGTATTTCAGAACGGAGGAAGTAATTAATTAGCTTTCACTAATATAAATTTTGAATGATGCTATAGT
This sequence comes from Amaranthus palmeri, assembly GCA_019776075.1. Taxonomy (NCBI): domain Eukaryota; kingdom Viridiplantae; phylum Streptophyta; class Magnoliopsida; order Caryophyllales; family Amaranthaceae; genus Amaranthus; species Amaranthus palmeri. The sequence continues at coordinate 642,952 of JAAKBH010000271.1, read as the reverse complement.
ATTTATTCTTCTTAAGATTATTGAATACATCCATTAAAATGATCAAATCGAAGGTAGTTAAGATTTACAATTCAACATCACATTCAAGTGATGACTATTTTGACTAAGCTAAGCCCTTTATAAAAGCTAAACAAATGACATGAGCTTTAGAGCTAATTACAAGTTTACATGGATATTCACATAATTAATTGGTTACTTAAGGCCAAGTGTAAAGGTACAAAATAGTTTATCAGACAATTTTAATTTATTTTGGACATTTTAATTATCAAACCATTTAATATTAGCATTTAGTAAATTACTTATTAAAAGCGTGTTCAAAATTATTAATCGTTCAAGCTTAAAAAAAATCTAAAAACCAATTCAACTTTCATATAAGTGAAAGTTTGAATGGGAAAATTTTGACTTTTGTCAACTTTCAAAGGAAAGGCAAAACTTAATTTTGGAAATCACATGTCATATCTAGCTTTTTCTAGAAAGATAGATTACAATTAAGGAGTTCAATTCAATAAATCATTAAATTAAACTTTAGTTAAGGGATTTTTAATGACTAATTCAACAAGTATCCTTCCTTTTTTAACTTATATTTTTATCGATATAATAATAATAAATATAGCCAAGATTTTCAATCCACAAATGCAACACAACAATATCATACTAGCAAAAGTATGCATAGTTAGATTACTAACTTTCTACAAAATAAAATTAAATACACAATCTATTTTAGATTTTTTGCTAAATACACTTATGATTTAAAATAAAAGAAAAAAAAACAATATGTACACTTTTGATTTAAAATAAAAGGAAAAAAACAATATTAATGAATATAAGTGTATAGTTGATTAGTTGTAAATACCCCTCACTAATGCAATTCCCTTTTTATACACTTTTACGTCTGGGATCGAACTTGTACCATTGATCAGGTGCTCTTTTGAGAGACTGTTTTTTGTAAAGACGACTCTCAAAATTTCAGTCCAAATCTATATTTGAGTTGTAACAATATATATTAGAACTGGACTGGGCTTTTGAGAGTCGTCTTTACAAAAAACGGCCTCAACTCTCAAGTAAGAATTCGTATTCATTGATTTGATACTAATAGAAACTGAACCATTATGACAAGAAAAAATTTGATCTAGGGGGAGAAAAAATGACAAAAATTAGAACAAAAATATCATTTGATGCACAAAATATTATACTATGAGACAAAGATTAAAAGAAAAACTAATAAAATTAATAAAATAATTATAGAATCAAACAAATTAATTACCTAAAAATAAAAATATAATTTTATTAATAGTAATAGTAGTTTGCAATTCCATAACCTTTCCATATGAGGAAATTGTCAAAGGCTAACCTCCAAAAAATTCACAAAAAGAGGGCCTCAACCAAAATTAAAATTATCCATCAAAAAACCCAAAAATAAACCCATAATTGATTGATTACATTCAATCTCATAAACCCTAAATCATATTATAATCTTAAACTATTGGGATTTGGGGATTTATCAAAATCACACCCAAATTAAACCCTAATTTTGTATAATTCACTATTTAATCCCACTCCTCTGTTTTCCCCTGTTCATATTAAGACCATAACTATACTCCATTACGCCGTCTTTGAAGGAGGAGCGATGGGGCCCGCAGTCGACCGGAAATCAGAAACGACGATGTCGTTTGTACAGAAATGAAACGGCGTCGTTTCACCTCCATAGATAGCATTGTGGAAGCAAATGTCACATTGTCTATGAACATCAATACTACTTCCATTACCAGAAGAAGAAGCACCATCATCACTCAACCTTAAACCTCCATAACCATAAAAATGATTTAAATCATAGTAAACATTTGAATTCAAACTTAATGACATCAAATACTCCTCCCTTTCTCTCTCTTCTAACATTTTCATATAATCAAATTCTTCAAAATTCCTTCTAAGAAGCACAAAATTAGGAAGAACATCACCTGGAGAAGGAAAATCATTAATAATCCTGGAATTTCTTCTTCGAGTTCGGCGAGAACGTTTTTTAACGACCCAGAAAAAGGACGACTCAGAATCGGCCATTATCGATGAGAAATTGAATTTTCTTGTAACAGGATGACGACGATGATGATGGTTTTGATGAAAATTAGGGTTTTCATCATTGCGTTCGAAATAGATTGTGATTTGATGAGGTGAAATTTTGAGTTGTTGACTGATTAAAGATTGAAATGATTTGAAAGTGAGTGATGGATTGATTGAAATTGTACCCTCATCGGATTCTGTTTTTCCATCGAAGAATTTTACTGGAAAACGAGTAGAAAAATTGATCTCCATTAGAGTATTCTTCAAACTGCAGAACAAGGGTTTTAAGGAATGGTTTCTCATTCTAGGGGCTTTTTATAAGGCGGTTATTTTACCTTGCGGAGCAAGTCTTATTGGAAAAAAAATTGTTATTAGAAAAAAAATATATATTTGTCCATACATTTTATTCTTCAGATCCTAATTATAGTTCCACAAGCGATCTATATATATACCCCCGAATAAAATACAATGATAATTAAAAATTATCGTTCAAAAAATTAATAGTTTAACTAGTATTTATAATTTAATGGTATTGGGACGATTTTACAGTCACAAGTCTACAATTATTTACTGGTATCGTACTCCTAATATTTACATATTTATTCATAAACATTAGTAATTTACGAGTGATATTTATACAAAATTACTTAGACAGTTAATATCTAACGACTAGCTATGATTAACTTGTACAAAACAAACACATTATGATTTTAGGTATTAAGATAATATTAATGAGATCATACTTAACTATATTTATTCAATACATTAGTAATTATTTGCGTTAAAAATTTGTTTGAATAAATGGGACTAGTAATAAGAGGGAGGTATAATTATATTCATATTTTTTAAATTTATTTGAAAATTTTTCATCAAATTGCATCTTGATTAGTTTAATTAATATGTTAATTATTAATTTTATATATGGATCGATTTAAGAGGTATAAATATTATTTTATTTTAGTTTTTAATTTTTAAAATATGAAAATAATAAGGTTATGAATAAAAATAAAGTGGAAAACTTAGGTAATTTCTTTGAAGAAGGGGGGAAGAGTAATGGAATATTTCTATGAGTAGTTTTTCATAAGTGAATTATTTGTTTAGCTTTAAGATTATTAACTAAGGAAACTTTCTTGGATGATGTTAGGAAAAAGAAATGAAGTTTGATAGGAAGAACAAAAGAAGTTTCCTCATTGCTATTTAGATGACTAAATTTTCTTCCCTTTTGGTAAAGATAATATTTTGTAAAAATAATTTTTATTTGGTAATAACAAGGTAACAAATAATATTTTCTTATTTACTTGTAATAACTGCCTTTTGGCACAAGTATTAGAAATGTCATTGTCAAGTGCTTAACGTCTATAATGCCTCGACACTGATAGATAAAAAGTTAATGATGTATATAGTGAGATATCCAAAAGAAAGAAGTGTTACAAGTAATTTGAATCAGAGAAAGTATACGTAAACACAATAAACAAAAGACTTTCTACTATAAATTCTTTTTATCACAGGGTAACTTAAGCGAACATAATTACTTTGTACGTGAGAATCGATTTCAAGATCCTGCGTAAGAAATATGGTATTTAGACTAACTCGACAAAACCTAATTCTCTCTTAACATATAATAATTTAGTGCAAATAATATATTGTATGATCTTAACATTGCTTAATTAGTGTTACCTAATAAAATAAGTTACTATAAATAGCATAATAAACAACCTAAACAATCAACCAATAACCACATTTAAGAAATCTAATTATCAATTTAGAAATAGAATCAATTTTTGAATCTAGACCACTCAATATTGACTGTTGAATATTTGATAACAATTTTGATAGATTATTTTGAAAGCAAAAAATAAGACAAAATATTTTACTTACTAATTAAGTCATACTTTGACTAAGAATCTAAAGGATATTAAATTGAATTCAATTATTAGTTGAACTTGTCTTTCTAGTTTTTATTGACTAGTTCTTTGATTATATTATAGTGTTGTGAACATGTGAACTAGGAAATAACCTTGATATTTCAATTAATTTTCAATTAAAATTCTATAAGTAAACAAAAATTAATTATATAATCCAAAAGTCGTTACAAGGGTGTTATTGATTGAACTAAGCTCAAATAAATACTCTCAATCCCATAAAAAATTACCTTATTGGCTATCAATGGGAAAATGAAAAAAAAAAAAAAAAAACTAAATATAATACTCCCTCCGAATCATTTTAGATGTCTCATTTTCTTATTTGACAAAATCATATCAATTGTCTCATTTCCTTTTTTTGTCTATTTTTTTTTACCTAAATAACCACTTTTTCAATTTCCAATACCCAACTACCACCTTTACAATTAATTTAATCAATTAAAATACCCACGTCTACTACCTTTCTAATGGAACCCACACCATCCTTAATAACCGTGAAAACCTAAATGAAACATCTAAAATGATTCGGAGAGAGTAATATTTTATGAAAAAGCGAGAGAAATATATAATTAAGATACGTAAACAAAAGTAAAAATGAGACAAATTTGATGGACATTAAAAAAAAGTGACAAATTTCAGATGACAAAGTAATTTACCATATTGGTACAATCTCTAATCAAACACTTTCAACTATACTCAACAGGTAGATCATAATTTACCAAAAATAGAATGGCCAAACACATTATTCTCTTAAGTACCAAAAAATAGAAAGGCTAAAGAATTCGAAATACCGAAATCATCAAAAAAGACGACGAAAAAACATTCTTAAGCTGTGATGATTACAACGAGGAGGGAAAGATATTCCGATTCATCCGATATTGTCACAATATATATCGACTTTGTCTTCTGTATAAAGTTACAAAAACGCAATGGGCGATATCGCTCTCTCTCTTTTAGGTGTCGACCGTCAAAATGCCTCCAAAAAGCCCCCCAAAAGAATTACGTATGTCCAAAATTATCTTTACCTAAGGGGACTCGTAAGGCATTGAGAGGTTAACATCTTAATGACCCGAGATATTCACGACTTCGTATTGTTTTAACTTGTTCAACTTGAGCTTAATCGGTTTCCCGTCATCAAGATTGCACGGCCAATCTCTGAAGATGCTCGAAGAACACTTGTAGACTAACATCATCCGTAAAAATTACGTCAGAGACAGCCCCCATTTCGTTGACGTTGTTGTATGTTGCTGATGGGTTCAGCTTTGCCAACAAAAATCTAGCCTGTTTAATGTAAAGGCACCAGTTAAATAGACATGATCGAGAGACGATGAGTGAAATGCCACCTTGCCTTCTATTTTATAAAATTTACGATTATTAGGCAAAAACCAAGTATTGTCCGGACCATGATCGGCGAGAGACGATCAGTAAAACGAACTTACCTGAGAACCATGTTGATCACAGACAACCAATCTGGGGACAGGAAATCGGTCTTGGATGATCATCTGAGCATCTTGATGTGGAGCTTCTAATAAATCTTTGAAAGCCTGAAAAGTCAAAGATGAACGAAAAATAGAATAAGGTCGGTCTGCCGAATGAGAGATGAATTGAACAAAATAGGGGTGTTTGGTTCAAGGTTTTTTGCTTAGTTTTTCGATTGGCTTTTTGGCTTTTGGCTTGTTGGTTGATCAAACAGCCAAAAAAAACTGTTCGGTAACCAATTCAAAAGCTGGTTTTTAAGCTAAAATAAAAAGGCTATACCAGTTAGCTTTTTTTGGTTGACTTTTGGCTTATTGATTCACTTTTTCGTTATTGAACAGACAACAGATAATTGCCAAATTCCCACAATGAAAGAATGTACATGCAAAAAGACTAGGTCCCCCTTACTACCAAAACTGTGAGCAATTTGCCGTCTAAGAGCAGGTTTTTCCTATGACGGGGCAGTCAGAGTTGGGGGCTTTATAAAACGTTATGAGGCGCCTTTCAGTGACCTCTCGGGCAAAAGGGGAGAGTCCGGTGACTTTCATGTGACTCAACATTTAGTAATGACATTTAAGATGACTAAAAAACCTTGTTCACTGATACACCCACGTGGGGTATGTTCTTTCCTCACATGTAGTGCAGTAAACTAATAAACACTTCACAAGAAAAAACGGAGACTAGATACACAATGCACTAACAACCACCCCCGAGAGGAGAACACAACAAAAATCCTTGTACACGGCTCAACTATGATTCTCCACGGGTCATCTGGATCAAACTCCAATAAAATAACTTACATTGTAAATAATATTAAGCATCCTATAATAGACAGACCTGGTGTTCAGGTTGATTCTGGTAGCCCATATTGCGCCACTGAGCAATCGTCATTCCGTGGAAGATGACCACACTAAAATACGCATCCAACAAAAGTATCCGGTCGGAGGCAATGGACGCCACATCTAACAATGCAGGAGATGGTGGAGCATTGAAGGAATATGATATTAGAGATGGCTGGATCATCACAACTGCATTAGTAATGTTCTCGCGGTTCAACAGCATGCGGAAATAGGCCGTTTCATCAGGACTATTGTTGAAAACCTGTAACAGAGGACATTATTAAAAACCTTACATAATTGTTTATGAGAACACAAACAATACACACGTTAGTACCTGCACAAATTGCGACCGTCTAAGGTTAAACATAAACTGGGGTAACAACGAAAAGCAAGGATTTAATGTAAATGATGATGGGTCATCTTTCCGGTATTCGCCAAATTTGGAGCAAAGGCGTATTAAGTTTCGATCCAACCACCGTGTAGCATCAAATCCTTCCTGCAATAAGACAGCCTACATCAAACACAAGTAGCTACGGCGAAACAGAAACTAAAGGAAATATGATTTCAAGAAAACTATGGAAGTTATAGAGATTATTTCGAAGAAACTGCTGGTTAAAGAAACGGTAACCGTAACATTTTATTACCCTAATGCCACTAAGTGACTCCGACTTAGGAGGAGTATACGGGTTCGATGTATGCAACCTTATCTTGTAATAACAAAGAGGTTGCTTTTGATTGACCCTTGATTGCAAAATATTATATGCAACTTCATATAAATAAGAAGCACACACGGTTCAATAAGCCCTTTTACTATAGTCCATTATAATCAAAAACCGAAGAACTATAAACCGTAGGGTCCATCAAGAAATCACAATATAGAAGAATAGATGGTAAGAGATGGATGAAAATCATTATCTAAATGGAGCAAAAGATTGATTGCTTGGTCCTAAATGGACTTAAGATTTTCTTAAGCTTTTTAAAGAACATGACAGATAAATCAGACTGATTCAGACACAAGTATTCATATTGTAGGTACACAAGCAGTTAAAGAATCAGGCGATAGTACCTCCATTTCCATCTTATGAGAACATAATCGAGCCATTACTACAGCAGCAGTTTCTTGATCAAAGCCTCGTATAAGTTCCTACAAAAAAAAAAAGAATGCCCTGCTTCAAGATTGGCTCATTATCTTCCAATATATCCAGCCAGAAGATGACATATTTAAAAAAATATAGATGGTTGCTCAAGTTTCCAAATTTTGTTTAAGCAAGACAGGTTCTGGAACAGTTTATATATATAGATTCCAGGAGGACAGCATCAAAATATTATTTTATCTGAACTTCTGAAGGATTTCAGAATCCAGAGCAACAAAATTTTTCTCGAACATCTATCACATGATAAACATGTTTAGCCAACAGGGATTGTGTAACATAATTCGCTTTAAATTCGCAATTTGCTCAAAACGACTTTAAAATAACCCAAACCAACCACAATTCTCTTATTTTGATTCACGATTCGCAAGGAGATTAGTGAATCATGTGACAATGAGTTAGGGAATATTACACATAGAAACTTGAATAAAGAACATGGAACAACTTGCAGACTACCAGTTTCACAAGTCAATGGTCGGGAAACGGCTTTCGCAGTAAATGCGGATGGTTTTGCACTATGATAATACATGCAGGATAGAAGTTTCTAAGACGAAATTCAGGAAGAAATGTACCTCTGAACCAACAACACTTTCAACCCAATTTCTGCAGACAGTTGTTATCCGAAGCATTGATTGACCATCTGGGCTCTGATAACTGCCAAAATACCAAAATCAATAATAAGATAGCTCTTTATTTCCAAAAAAAAAATAATAATAAGATAGCTCTTTCGAATGAGATTCAGGATACATTTGATAAAAATAAAATAAAGTTAAGATTCTTTCAAGCAAAAAATCAGTTCACCTGGTCAAAAACTGCAGATACAATTGTGATCCAGGTGGACTTGCTCGTTCACTAGATGATATATCAAAGAAGACAGTCAAACAAGTATTTTTGTCAAGACTACACAACTTCCATGCCGTAGTATTTCCCTGTCCAATTACTGTATCGGATACAGAAACTCCTTTCTGCAAAGATAAGAAAATTACGTTACTGGTTCTAGTCTGAAAACGTCCCTAATTCCACAAACCTTGGCCCAAGAAACTTCGATGAATATTCTTGAATAAGGGGAACCATTTAGAAATTTAAATGAATAACTTGACAAAAGAGTTCAGGCCGAACCTTTTCTAGAGAAGTGCAAGGTCCGATAACACCTTGAATTACTATATCCTTGGAGCAGTATACCTCAAGCGTGCCACTAGAATATTTAACAAAAAGGTTGGGGATCAGCAAGACTCACAAAAAGCTTTATAATTGACGCTGAAATATTGCATATAATATTAAGCACAGCATTAAACATTTGGCCTATCGTAAAATAGGCAGAAAAAGCACATTTAAATTTGAAGTATACTAATCAACCCTAAAGTCGTGCAAAACACATTTTGAGTAAAATTTGTAAATAGAAAGGATAGAAAACTCAATAAAAAAAAATTGGCAATTAAATTTTATTAATCAGAAAGCAAAGAACACCAACCAAAACAAAGGGAAAAAGACCCTCAAGCGACAAAGGTTGCACAAGACCAATATAAAGGATACTTCTATGTGCTGTTTTTCTGATTGATCATCCTCCCAGGACCACCATCCATGAATAATTCAATTTAATCATGGAGCATTTTGTCGCACAAAAGCATATAAGTTTCATATCAGAACAAGCAAGACCAATACAGACAGTTTTCATACAAACATTCCCAGAAGAACAGCACCAGAAGATGGACAACAGAAAGACAGAAACGAAAACAATAGTTATAACAGCACATTCCTATTTAACATATAGACTTACTTAAAGCACAAACCAAGAGACTGTTCTCCTACATCAAACAGACGCTTGAACGAGTCTTTGAACACCGAGTGACCAAAACTCTCTGATAACACAACAAGACCACCAGTTTTTTCCACAGCAACCTTCATCTCTGCCACTCCAACCTTCAAACATGAGGCAGTTAATGAACATATCACAAATAAATCTAGAGACTTGCGTACAGAAACAAAAATTAGAAGCTAGTGTTCATCCATTTCGATAGAGTATTGCAAACAAATTTAGCAAAAATGAGGTGAGCCAACAAAAATTGTGATGGAAAACTTAGGATTTCCCTAAAGAGCTTGATAAATTTTATTCAATTCGTGAAAAGCAATTGAAGAATCATATCAAAGAAATACTAATGACCTAAAAGATTGGCTTGAAAAGTTCAAAAAAACTTGGGAAAATTTGATAATACTCTCAGCTATTGTCAGTCTTCACAAAACAATTCCAACTATGAATTATTTTAGGAAAGTACACCCGATTCTTGAAATTAGTTAATCAAACACACAGGTAGGATTATTATGAGCAAACTCCCACATGTCCAGTTCTCCATTGAAATATTAGTCTAAGTTCACTATGCACATTAACTACTAAAGAAAAATATGATACAATAGCTGAGAGTATAACAAGAGCTAATGGATGAGTAAGATAATATAAGCCCTCAGAACAATGAAAACCAAAATCTGGGACTACAAAGGTAAGATGGGATTATCCAGGCAAAAGCCTATCATTTTATCACAATTGGAAAGCAACCAAGATAGGAATAAGAGGTTAAACTTAAAACATTCATCATTTCTATAATGTCAGCTAAAGAGGAAAAACAATAAGGTGAGGAAAATATGGTGCAAATACAAGGTTTAACATGAGCGACAAACCTGATCAAGTGCAGATGCATAGAGGTCCAAAACATGACCCTGGTTAACAAGCTGTTTTCCTAAATTATCATAAAATTTTACTGCTTTATGGAAGTAGGGTGCAGCATCTTTATCGAGATCCTTGTGGGAACGTACAGGATCTGACAAATCTTTAGAAACAATCTGTAAAAGAAACATGAAAGAAAATATAAAGAAACTGACAGATTACAGATAAATGAAGAAACAGGATAGCAAATTATAAACGGGTCTTGGAACATGACGAATCAAAATCTTGCTTGAACAAGAGCTTGTAAAATCTCAAAAGCCATGTTACTCACACACGAGTACAGCGTTGGACATGGGATACTTCTCCAATTATCTGACATGTAAAAGCTAAAAGTTCAGACATGGAGATACTGTCCTATAACTGAACACCGGTGCGAGGGCGCACCATTTTGCATGATATATTCCTGATTTTTGAGACTCCTAATGATCTCTTCAATATTCACATACAACACTTGCTAACACATTTTAGCTTTCATTGCATACACGTATGCCTTCTTGTGAACACATCAAATGACATTTTCTTCGTATTTGCATTTTCTTATCATATTACAAAATTAAAGTGCTTGGAGTGTCTAACAGTTGAAGTGTCGTATACAAATTCCATATCGATCAAAAAGGCAAGATGAAGAGAAAAAGTAATGTAGCTATGAAATACACTAGATGTTTCCATTCCCAAACCTCCTTAGGTCCTACCCACAATTCTCGTTCAACCACCTTTTGGACATAGAGCATAAGCAATTTTATTTTCAGTGTATAACCAGAGGAAAGCAAGGATAAGAACTTACATTTTACAAAAGAAAGCACTAAAGTGGAACAAGCAAAGGAAGGGTAGCTGCAACCAGACCAACACCCCATTCCCCTCTAAAAGAGAAACGGCACAGCTACAAATGTTCAATAGTTTACTACAATCCATAATACCAAAATATGGAATGGCCAATTCAAATATTTTGAAAAAAATTCATCAAAAGCCAGCAGAACAATGTTACTAAAGCTTGAATAGTCTATATTACAACAATGTTCATAAGTATGATGGCACTATCAGAATTAGTACACTGGCACTGTGAACTTCAACCCATAGAATGTAACTTAAGTCCAAACATGCAATTATGAAGTGACATAACAAACATAAGAATTATTAAAGTTAATTACTGTGAGAAAACGGTTGAATTGCTTTATAAAATCCATGAGGTTTTGGGGAGCAAACATACCGTTCCTGGCCCTTCTGTGCAAGGACCACCCACCAAAGCTATAATCCGAGCACCAGTTCCAGGCAAACATGCTCCAAGCAAACCTGCAGCAACACTCAAAGCCACACCAGTGCATCGCAATGCTCTACTTCCAGGTTGAACAGGCCACTGGTCTGTTTGTAGCTCATCCAATAACTGAAATGCACAAACCAGAAACAAAATTTCAGCACTTCAAATCCCAGTACACCATCCATAAATAAGTCAAATAAGTGATTATGGGACACCACACTGGAAACATAAGAAGTCATAGAAATCAAAAGCTTGAAATTTTTTTGTCGACAAGAACCTACACAAGACTCTTCATTTTTCCTATCCATGTTTGGTACCAAATAAATCAGTTCAAAAAAATATGGTGGATATTAGCTTAGCTTTTGGTCAAAAACATGGAATTTATCATGAAGTGATAAAAAGGCTTGGACTTTCATAAGTTCTTGTCTAATTCCAACTTTCAACTCCTGATAATACATACGGAAAAACAGAGAAGCAACTTCCCATAAAGGATGCAAATTGCTATCAGCCAAACTGTTTTGCTTCACTAACTTTTTGGCATTTAACTCAACTTTGAGAACAAAAGAACACTCTCACTAAGGCAATATCCATGCATCACTAATGTTCACTAAAAATCTACAGTAGCAAAATTTCATCACCCAGCTAATAGTACACAATATTATCCAAACTAAATACCAGGGTTGTTCTCGGCCCCTAAATTAAGGGCCTTTCTCAGTTGACATAAGTTTACATTGCTTCTCTTTAATTTCATTTTAGCCCCCAAAATATTGAAAATTTTAACATAAACAGGGCCTCAAAAATTATTATGTATTTTTGCTCGCCCATGCTAGACACTATAACAAAACTCAACAAATAGTACACATCCGATATCACTATCATAGATTCATTGCACATTGGAAATATTGATGCAAACCAGTTAATTAACCATACTTCATCACATATTTACACAAAATCAAGCATCAAAACCATCCATTACTCCTACATTGTCAAAACAAACATCAATCCGACAAAAAAACTCACAGCATTGAGTGAATACTCGCACTCGGAAGCCGGCAACAAGAACCGATTAACCCCGTCACCTGGCAACCCATTTTGCATAACCGGCTTAGGGTATCCAGGCCCAACCCCAACAGTACCAGGTCCACCTCTACGAGAAGCAGGGCCCAATCCAAGCTGATCCAACACCTGATCCTTACTAATCTCCTTAGAACCCCTAAATATATAGACTTTATTCATATCCGAAAACCCCAATTCATGAACATGCACTTGAGTACCAAATGAAATAAACCCAACAAGGGCATTATCAGGTAATGAAACAATCGCCCTTCGCAATGCGGATTTCACAAACCCTAATTCCTCCTCAATCATACAAGTATCAAGAACGAACAAATACACAGGAGGCAAATTTTGATGTTGGGGGTCTTGATTCAAACCCGACAACGAATAAGCCAAAGTCGTGTATTGTGGATAGAGCTCAGCTGGTAGATTAGTTTCCGATATACCGGAATAATGCGGAGGAAAATGATTCCGTTGAAAGCAAAAAGGGCAGATCCAGATCCTTGCAGTGAAATCGACCCGACAAAATGGATTCAAGGCAGCAATACAAGTCTTACAACGAAGGGGAGCATAAGGAAGTGTTAAGATTTCTGGGTGTGAATGGATCGGAGAAATTGAAGCAGCAATTGGGATAACACACTTTGATGATTCAACTTTTGTGCGAGGCCAAGCATTCCATGTCATTCTAACTCCATCAATTCCTTCTGGATCTGATGAAATTGGTTGAGTTCCTGCCATTTCTGGTGCTGCCATTGATAATTCAAGTTATTTTTTTCGTTTTTTGGGGATTTAATTGGTTTTTTTTGATTTTTTTTGGGGAATTTTTTTGGGTGAAAGGGAATTGACCCCCGGAAGAAATGGAGGTGGAAAGGGTCACAAAGGATCAATGATGATTATGATGATGATGATGATGGAGAAGAAGAGAAGGAGAAGACGGGAGAATTGAAATGGGAAAAGTACGATTTTTGATTTTGATTCTGATTCTTGAATATGGTTTGATAGTAGTTAGTACAAATGTACAATGAGGTGCTCGTGCAATTTCAATTTCATCATAAGTTTTTTTTTTTTTTTTTGAAATGTGATTTTTTTTTTTGAGTTATTTTGAAATGTGATCTTTGATAAACTTCAAGTATAAAAAAATTAAAATAATAATAAAAAATAAGTGTAATTTTATTTTAAATAAGTTTCTTAACAAGTTTGATTGCGGTTTAATTTAACACAAATTTTTATTTGAAATCGTCTTAAATACGACTCTCAAAAGCTCAGTTCAATTCTAAATATATATTGTTATAACTCTGAATATGGATTTGGGTTGGACTTTTGAGAGTTGTTTTTACAAAAGATGGTCTTTTAAGAGATTATTTATCAATTTAATCATTTTATTTCTTCACATAGATTATGTAAATTGGAAAATTCTAAAAAAAAAATAAACCTTTTATAATTAATGTTTTATTACCATCATTTAGTACTAACAACCGAACATATTATAATATCCTGAATTTCTTACCTAAAGGTTTTCAACTAGGTCATGTTAAGTATGGTCAGATGCATGCAATGTTAATCATGTCGGTGATAATAACAAGGTTATTTACTATTGACACTTCGTAATAAATATTATTTGAAATTTCATCATAATAAAAAATACACATAATTTGATAAATCTTTTTAATGTAATTCATCATCGCAAATTCTTGTGAGAGACGATCTCTCTGAGAGACCATCTCTAATTGGCTTGGCCCATTAGAGAAAATGTAGAGTAAATATAGGCAATAAGCTTTAATGGATTGGGTCTGAGAGACGTCTCTCAGAAAGACATAATGGTGGAGGTGGAGGAGGGACGAGAGGGAAGGCATGATGGTTTATTTGGTAGTAGGGGAAAGGTTAGGTGGTTGTTGGGAGATGGGGAGGGGGCTATTGGTGGTAGTAATGAGGAAGGGTTGAGGGTTTTTTCGAGCGAGGGATCAAGTTAATGTTGAAGTGTTTATTAAAATTAATTTATTTATCTAACGCATGAAAGATTTTTGTATTTTGCGAAGAAATTTCTACAATTATTATGTTCATTTAATGGAAATAGATTGATTTCAGCAAAATTAAAATCTATAATGAAAAATAATTCACAAAAATTATGTGAAAAGGAAGGCCTTAATAAAATATTGAGCACTTTGAAAAAATAATTTTTCAATTAGCATAACTCAAAGTAAATATATGTAATTATAATTTAATTTATTGAAGAAAAAATTCTAAAAAAAAAATTTATTGAAAGAAAAAAAAATAAATTCAGGATGGGCTTAGGCTATCAGCCCAAAAACATTCATTCGGGTCGTGAGTGAGCAACCAATTAAAAGTGTTGTGTTGGGCCAGTTCATTCAGGTCCATGAAGATTAGATTGGTAATGACGCAACAGATATTGGACCTAAATTGTCATTTTATGGAAAACACGAAGTTCTTGTATGAGATGGTCTCGTAAGATGAAGCCGATACTTATCTTAGGTTAAATAGCTTAATAATAGAAACTTTTAACATAATGAACGTTTTATATAGACTCGTTTTACGGTGAAACATCTCATACAAAAGGAGCTAGATTGAAATATATATATTGAAAAATGGTCAAGTCAATAATTGAGTTGTAGTCAATTATGCTAATTGAAAAACATACATTGGACCTAAATTGAATCATTTTAAATGAGCTACTCTTGTGAGAAACCGTCTCTCACTAAAACATCCACAAAACAATAATCCATATGCTAATAATCGTATTAGTTGAGTTATTCAATCCATATATAAATAACGTCTCACAACATGATCGTCTCATACAAAAATAAATAAAAAAGAAATAAAAGTTCTACGGTCAACCAATGGAACTCGCATTTTGTAATGCATAATCTTATCTGTCTACAACGAGATTGATTAGTGATGATGATGAATGAAGATTCTTCTGTGTGGGCAGCGTGACATGTCTCTACTGTCTAGTCTTCTTCTATTCTTTTCTGAATTCTGATTAATAATAAAATAAAAAACAAGATTTGTCTTGCAACAAAAACAAAAACAAAGATTGTTGATAATTTTATTTGTGAAGACTGAAGACTGAACAGTAAGAAGCTGTCATTGTTATGGGCCATCTAGATGGCCATCCTCCAAATAATTAGTTCACATGATCACCAATCAAATACTCCCTCCGTTCCAGTTTACTTGTCCCATTTCCTTTTTTGGCAATTTCTCATTACTTGTCCCATTTTCTTTTTTGGCTATTCTTTTTTTACCTAAATACCCCCACTTTTCCAATTCCCAATACTCCACTACCACCTTTACAATTAATTTAATCAATTAAAATACCCAACTACCACCTTTTCCAATGGACCCCACTACTACCTTAATATCCGTGTTTGGTCAAATGGGACAAGTAAACTGGACCGGAGGGAGTAGTAAATAAAAAGCCTATTGTATAGCCAGTCTCAAGTAAGAATTTGTGAAAAGCATACTACCATAAGTCCGCAACATTCTAAAGTTACACCTACGTTTGATATAATCAGTATAGATTTTGTGGAAAATTTCTGCATAAGTTTAATGATAATGCTTATTTTACTTCAATCATCTAATTTTATTTTACAAAATTTATTCCAATACATTATTATTTGAAAATGTGATATTAGGTGGTAATGAAAAAATCTGAACAGAAACAATTTTTTACGATCAACTTTTCATTACCCGGAATAGCATGGTATAATTCACGAAGATTCACACTACTAATCACCATAATGTACCAATAACTACACTAAGGCAACACATGAGCCTAATCCACCAACTAATCGCATCAAAATTCACAATAGTAGACAAAGGACCAATACAAAAGCATAATCCATCAACTAATCACATCAGAAATATCACATGTCCCAAACACACAAGTCACAAGCATAATTAGCTACCTTACAACATTCCATCATTCCAATATCATCATCAACGAATTCATACCTCGGTGGAATTTGAAAGGATGGAATGTAGTTACAAATAAGCTTATCTACCTCGGTGGAATTTGAAAGGATGGAATGTAGTTACAAATAAGCTTATCTGGCATCGATTCTTATCAGCAAACATTATCTGCAGCTTCACATGATCAGCAAAGTTGACAAAATATTAGAATTTAATTCAACTATTAAAGCTAAACTCACCACATCTAAAAGAAAAGAAGGTAATAATAAATGCAAGGACCACACAACCGAAAGACTATCCTTTTCATAAAAGTTTCATATACAACCAATTTTCCAACCCCCACCACCTCTATTGTATTCCATTCTTTCCCTTTCACCGCCAGCTATTTAGGTCCAAGACTGAATGAAAAACTACTCCTTACTCTTCAATGTAATTGGTTGTCAAAAATCTGTAATCAATATCAAGTATCGGGTAGTCGCAATTCTACAGGAAAATATGAGCAATCAAGAAGGCAAAATATCTGTGTAGGGAAGGCTTGAAAAGCATAGCAATGAAGTCTTCAGAAAAGAACCAACATTCTAAATATTGTAATCTTGTCCACTACTAATAGTACAACAATAACATTACCCCCGATGGATCTTTCGTCCCAGAAGTTAACAGTCATTTTCGATCCACCTCAGTCCGGGGAACAACTCGAAGACACAGAAAAAACAATGGAATGAATAAATACAACAATACCTCTGAATCCCAAGGGCTGTGCATTAGAAAATGACTATTGAGAAAAAATATAACATCAGCAAAATTAAAAGGAGTTGGTATGACTAGCAATGAAACAAACAGTGAAAAGGGATCTCCACTAAACAAATTAAAAGTGTAGGGAATCAATTTCAGCAAAGCATCAAACATCAATTATTGGTTTTTTCTTTTACCAACTTTCATTTTATGTGGTTGTCTAGAAAAAGAAATGGGAAACTTAGGTCACAAAACATGGTTCAAGCCGCTGCACCGATCATTACTGTGTAGGAAGACTAGCAAGAATCAACAATTACCTCATTTTGGCTGCTTGTCATCCCAAGAGACAAATCTACATACTGCTGCTGTAGATCATCCCCTCATCTCAATGCTGAGCGGCTCCAGACATGATTCAAGGGGTACCATGTACTAAACTTTACCCTAACAATGACTAAAAGGTTTTTGGAACAAAAATAAGTATGAGCATTTGGAGCAAAATCGATCAACGAGAGTATATATAATTTCATCATACATAAATAAATACATTACAGTAAAGGATAAACAACAATGTATAGGAGACCAATCAAAGAATATGTTGTAACAGGGACGATATAATTCTTTACTATCAATAAAGCTTTCCAAACAAACTCTATCGATGATCAACTGTATGGGACAAGGTTTAACATGAACCGAATTGCCGGTAAACAAAGCATTTTGACAATATATAAAGAAAGCAACATGAACATTCAAGTATGGTTCTTGTGATTTTACCAAATATCAACATTCACCACCATTGATGAACAAGAACGCCACGCTCGCGGAGGGAAGTAAACAGATTCAAGCATTGCTTGTATGTCTTTTCGTACTTAGAACTACGTTCTCCTGGGCAACATCGCTGCCATCGATTATAGTGACACTCGAGGAAGATCTCATCGATTAAACAAATCGCCCCAGTCTCAAACAACCTAGGGATAAGATCGAATTCTGTCCCTTCAACATCCATTTTCATCACAACAAAGTCTGTTTCAGTCACAGTTGCTCTCAACCATTCAGCAAAATCAAACCCTACAATCTTATCAACACCACTAGAAACTCCATCATGTGATTGGACTGGCTTAATCCTTCCCATTCCTCTCCCTTTACTACCTTTCTCCTCCGGATCATCCCCAGGATCATGATTAATCTCGAAAAACAATGTCTCATTCTTCACCCAAGCAGCATAAGGCAGCAATTTCACTTGTTTCTTTTTAGCCTCATACTCCTGATGAAAAGACTTGTCCGCCTCAATTGCATAAACCTCAAATGTCTTATTCTGTTTCGGATACTGCTTCTTAAACCAACTCCCAATACTTGAACCGTAACTCCTAGCTCCTACATCTACATATATATACCTACTCTTAAAACTAATATCCACCATTGATGGCAAATACTTAATATTTTGTATGTTCTTTTTCAATGTAATCCAAGGTTTCAGTGGTTCCTTCTTAATCAATTCCTCGGCGTTCCAAACAATCTCTTGCTTATACCCCGGAACAATAGAACACTCCTTACTCCTATATAAAGAACCATGATTGTAAGTGAAATCTTCTTTCTTCATCACAATCTCTCGTAAAGTAACACTTTCACCTCCATTTTCACCATCAACAAAACCTTGAATTTCACGAGATTTAATAAATGTGCAACAATTGAATAAAGCAATAAAGGAATGTAAACTATAAGTGTCATTTGTTCTTGTATGGACTACTAAATACCCTTCGGGCTTCAAAGTCCTTCCAATCTCTTCAGAAACTTCCGAATATTTGTTCAAGTTGTCTATTCTTCCATCCCCGCCGTAGAAAATGAAATCAAAGGTATTATCATCAAAAGGCTGACGGCGACCAGAATTCTTGAGTGAGACAACCAGAGGCTTCGACGCTTTTTTCGACACACCAATGGCACCAGAAACTCCGAGTTCTCTCAGAGCAAACACCTCCTGACCCAATTGCGTATCAACGCAAAGAGACTTCGATTTTGGAGAGAGAAAACCTTCGGTAATCAGATCTTGAAAAATCGAAGAGTAAAATTGAACAGATTTTATCCACTTTTTGTTGGTATAGGGAGAGCTTTCCCGATCAACGGAAACGACGTCGTCAGCAGTTGAAGCGATGGCTCCGCCGAGTTTAAACGGTTCCGGCAAAGAGAAAAAGCAGAAATCTCCAACATCGCAGGATTCACCTCGAATTGTAACAATGTACGCGAATCGAAAACAGATAATGAACACACAAAATACCAAAACCTTCACTAAGAAGTTTCGTAGAAAACCTGACTTCGTAGGTGACTCCATTAATACTGCTTCTGTCGTGTGAGGAAACTTCTTCATTTCAAAAAAAAAAAAAAAAACAATTCACAAATAAATTGAAAACTACTTTACAATTCCAGAAAGAATAAAGTTTTAATTGTCAGAATAATGTAAGTTTTGTAGCTTTTTTCTTGAAAGGATAAAAAGTATTAACGAAGACTTTATTTAGAGCAGAATCTGGCGGAGGTGTGATTAGCGCCGATAAGAGAACGACGAGATGAAGGATTGGAGAAGATTGGATAAACCGGAAAATACCTGAAAAATCTGGAAATCATGATGAACGAGCTAAACTTTACTTAACGAATTTGCATTGACATGGAATTTGAAGCTTTTTTAGTGCTTTACAGTGATGGAGAAACTCTGAGGAAGAAGAATGGGAGAGAGAAGTGGGAAGGAAGGGGAAAGTTATGGGTCAGTATTCCAACAAAGTGAGACAAGAAATGAAAAAAGGAATACTAGTAAGAAATAGTGAGAGATTGAAACCCTTCAAAACAAAGACTTTATATACTATCTCGATTTTTCTTAACAAAAAATTTATTTGTCATTTTTATATATTGCATTTGTTAATCTATATTTCTTGTTAATCTATACAAATCTTTTTATCTTCACAAATTTTGAACGAAAATAATTTTATTCATTAACTAACAGGCACGACACGAGACGACTCGTCAATTGTTGTAGTAGGAGACTATTTTTTTTGGGGAATCCGTAGGTGACTAATTGAATATGCCATAGATGATTATTATATTTGAGATTGACACGATAAGACATATGACCTACATATATGATTTTGTGTGTAAATGGGAACTTAGGATAGAGGTAGAGGTGGAGACGAGTACTTTAAACTATTCTAATCAATTTAAAGCATGATATTAAATTGGCTGATTAATTACCTATATTAAGTTGTCTAATTTATTTATTAAGTTTTTTAAAAAATGAAAAATGATATATAAAAATTCAAGTTTTGGATTATTAACTAACTTAATAATATTAATATTGATTTTTTGACTTTTAATTTATTGTTTGGTGAAGCTAACTAATAACTTATTTGATTTAGACCAATGCCTTGTAAAAGTTATCATGATATGTTTTAGGAGAAGCCCAATATATGTTATGGTGAATTACCCCACCTATTTGCCAACTAGCTAGTCTCCCGAGAGACCGACTTTATGAGAGACGTCTCTCAGATCCAGTTCATCAAAGCTTACTTTGTACTCCTCACATTTTTTTATGGGCCAACCCAATAAGAGATGGTCTTTCAAAGAGACCGTCTCTTACAAGAATTTGTGTTTGCCAATAGAAGGCTCCAATGGGTTTAAAGGAAAAGAATAGCAACTAGGAATAAATGAAATGATTGAAGTAGAAAAGAATTAAAACAATTTCCATTTGTCCAACTCTATGAATACAAATCAAGATTTCCTACTTGAGTAGGTCTATAAAGTTGTACCAAATCAAGTAACAATATGACTAAAATCAATATTGATACAATTGAATTTTGCAACTACAAAAATCAAAAAAAAATCATAATCATGATCTTTTCCATCTACAAAACATGTGATGGGAATAAATAATGGAAGCAAATTTGTTGTTATTAAAATTATATTGTTCTTGTTCTCCAATGGTGGCAGGATATGAAGGGAATTCAGAACAAATCCAAAAATTTCAAGTTCTAATCTCCCAACTCCCAAGTATTCAGTGTACTCATCTAATTTCCAGATTGAGCCAGCAAAATTTGAGCAGTAACTGTAGCTAGAAGTAGCCAGAACTTACACATTGCGCCGACCGGATGCAAGCAGATTACCAACTATACTATTCACCTGAAACATATAAACATAGGAAAGAGTATATAACTTTAGATTTTAAAACTTCACACGCACGGAGTAAACTTTAGTATACAACTGTCCTTCATCCACTGCACGGAGGTTCTCCGCGTCAATACAAGGGTTATTCATATAACACACGACGTATATAAGAGTAAGGAGATATAGAAGTGTGTAAAAATCTAGTTTGCGAACATATACATATGTGTGTGTGTGTGTGTGTGTTGCCGTAGTCTGAGGTATCTTTTAGTTATACCAATACACAATAGTTGATGGCTTAAAGCCCATATTGAAGATATCTAATGTGTCAAGTAAGCTAGTAGGGAATTGTAACTGAATCATGCTAGAGCTATATACTTTGGGCTGAAAGTACTTGTTATGCTATACTCCTTTCCTATAGCCACATTGAAAAAGGACTATCTCTAATTGAGACTAATAATAATATATAACACTAATCTACGACCAATAAATTAATTCCAATGATCATCTACATAAAATATATCAAAGATCACGCTAAATGCATTCATAAGTAAGTTGTATCACGGTATCAGATCACGACTACATTATAAAGGATTTTGAAACTAATTGCGACTACTATGCTAGGCTACACAACTGCAAACCATCCACATTACCCGTGAATCGTTCTTTTGACTGTTACCACAACAACATTTTGTATTTGATACCACAATTCAACATTTTGTAAGTATCAACAAAGGGAAATCATCATGAATATCAAATTCAAATGAACAATTAATAACCAAAAAAATACAATAAAAGAAATGTTGAAGCTATTGATGCAATTGGCATAAAAAACAGTCTAAACTAAAATGATCACATTAATGTATTTTCACTTCTCAAGTAATTACCTGCCAATACTTTGAAACACAACGATCAATGCAACTGTTTTCACCAATATGGAGTTCGCCTTCCTTATATCTGGGGAAAAAGTACAAATTTCATTTATCATGTCCTTCGACAATTCTGTATTTAATACTACTAAAGAATTCCTGACAAGAAAGCATTGGGCATGCTGTATATGTACCTTTTATCAATACATTTACTGAAGCAGCTATGGGTAAGCCTGAATCATAAGCACGATTATGTCAAACCAGAAGCATATGAGTGCATAATTTGGCAAAACAAAGAAGTGCAATATTTACAACTCATGAACAATAACAATACGCAAAGACTTGGCACCAGGACCGGCCCTAAGGGTGGGCAAGAGGGGCCTTGTTAAAAAAGCAAAACTAATGGTTGTAGAAGGTCCATATAGATTATAAATTGCAAAGGAAAAGGGCCCCAATGTGTTACTTCGCCCAGGGCCCCAATATAACAAGGGCCAGCCTTGCTTGGCACCAATAATGATTGTCAACAAAAACAAGTACCACTTGACCTGTTTGTCTCCATATTAATGGGACTAGTAAACCACTTTATCAATATCAAGATGTGATCTTATAAGCTTCTTCATAAAAATGGTATGACAATTCATCGGTAATGATCAAAAAAAGGTAACAAATAAACTTTCTAACAATATTCACGTCAAGAATCACAAACCTGTTGAACAATTCTACTCTATATTCCATTTCACTTGTTGCCATACCAATAAGCTGCACAACAATACAGTGAAATTAATAAATTCTTTTAATTTTTATCAACAACAAAGAATGAAAAAAACAAAAAAACAGAACAAAAACCCACAATCCCACACACAAAATGAACAAAAGTAAATTCTTGTACTTAAGATAAAAAAACTGGTCTAAAAGATTGCATACCTTTTCTTTATCCAAGGCTCGTTCACTGTTTTCATCGACTTTGATCTGGAATTCCATATAATTCTCATTGAGGTAAACTTGTTACAAAATTGGTTAAAAAAAGCTATGGGCATATAGCAGCATACCTCTTGCACCTCAGAGGTTGAAGGGGCATTGTTGTTGGCCATTTTGTTCTGTAAAGCCATTATATTGGATAAATAAAACATATATAATATCTATAGACTATGTTGAAAAGGCGATTCAAATTACGATTCACCAAGGAAGGGTTAGGGACACAAAAAGTTTAGACACAACCCTAGGAGAACGAAAGCTATTCTACTTCATAAAAAACAAAATCCCATTGGAATATTACTTGGTTAGCATATGAAACACAAGAACACAACAGTGGCGGATCCAGGATTCGAAATCCCATGGGGCACCAACAAATAGACGAAATTTCGACGGAGCTTCATTTTTAAAATTAACAACTAAAAGATTTTTTTTCCAAGAAAAAACTAAAAAAGATGTGCTATTCTTGAATCTGAATACTAGTAACTAGCTTAATTAATGAACCTCAATATCAAAATCATTCCTCCATTAGTTTCTATTCAAAGTTCAAATACATATCAGTAAACCTCCTCTTCAATAATTCATCCCAAAATGTAACTAATGTTAAAACAGCAAATGTTAATTCATAGAATCATCATAGACTAAACCCAACAATCAAATTATTGAAATGAACAAAGTAAAAAGTTAAAGCCAGAAATAAAAACCAAAATCCAGATGAAAAAAAGCACAAAATCAAAACCCTCATCAACAATAATAGAGAAAAGTAAAAGCCCTGACGAAAAACCCAAAATCAGTAAAACTCACCAACATAAATAAACCAAATAACCAATAAACTCAATCAAACAATCAATAACACCATCAAACAAAAAAGGAGATGAATATTCAAAAATAAAACCTGTTAAATTAGTTTTACTTTCTTTCTTCATCTGAAGAAAAAAATGATGAAGGAAAATTATTAAGATTGAGATTAAGAATGAAAATACCATTAAAAATCAAATTTCTGATTTTAAGGGACAACTCACTCACTGCTGGTGGTAGTAGGCGGCCGTGGCAAACAACAGTGGTGGCCGGTTGTGACGGCTGGCGGCAGTGACGGCCTGGGTACAAGGTTAGGGTTTTTAATGGGTTTTATCTTATAGGAGAGAAGGAAGAAGGAAAGCCAATGAGAGAATTTTGAGATAACCCAATTTTCACTTGCAGGCTTACAACCTCTATAGTATAGAGGTTTTTCTTACAAAATTATTAATCATTTTTTTTTAATTTATAAATTGGGTCATGTCAAAACTTAAGACGTCTATTGTATAAACGATTCAATTAAGAATTTTAAAAAAACATTTGCCTTGGGGCACGTGCCAGGCCCAATAGTAGATCTGCCCCTATCACAATTAAAGCTTTAATCATGTACGATTGGGTATCGAGTTGATAGTATATCAACCATTTGACTATAAAATTTGTCAATATAATGAGTTTAACTATTTATCGGTAATCTAATTTAAAATTATAGTTCCGCTCGTAATAATTAGCATATCATCATTGTCCTAATCTCTCATCTACAAAATCAACTTCTCTTAATTTCTTCTACTGTGTAAATGTATTTCATATGATACGACAACGAGAGAATTAGGATAAATGTATAGGTTGTTTCAATAGACCCGTCCACGTCCAGGGATAGGGGTAGTTGGCAGCACCTCATCCACATTCAAAATTACTAAATCCGTCCCTTTTACCTTTCGTGTTATTGTTCTTTGTCCGCTTTTGTCGTTCTTTACCTTTTTTTTGCTCTTATTTTTGTATTGGTGTATATGTTTTTTTTACTCTTTTGCCCGCTGCAGGTTTCTCTCTCATGAAGATATTTTGAGAGCCGAATGATTTTTTAATCGCACTCTCCTTTGTGAGTATGAGTTGTCGCCATCCTTTCTCCAGAACCTGATCATAAATTTCAATGAGAGAGATATACAGAAATGATACTCCTTCAAGACCGGTTTTATACCCATCGGCCAAAATTTAAAGCGAAAGGGTTCAAAATGATTTCAGGTTTCCCGCCCAGCAAATAAACAGAAGCCCAACCTTCAGATTTCACATTCTACTAGCTTTGAATTTCATTTTCGAGTTTCCAACAATGGCGTCCTCAACATTAAGGCTCGTTATAGAAAAGGGTCCTCGTAAAGGTGAATCCCTAGAGTTCACCCCAAGATCAACAGTTCGAATCGGCCGACTTATGAAAGGCAATAATTTACAAATCAAAGATTCAGGTATTTCTTCCAAACACCTTGAAATTAAATTTAATCCTGATTCTGGGAAATGGGTGGTTACAGATCTTGATTCTTCTAATGGTACTTTTTTGAACTCCATTAAGCTTGAGGCTCTTACTCCATTTGATGTTAGTAATGGAGATGATGTTAAAATTGGTGAACTTACGTCATTTAGGGTTGAAATTATTGAGTTTAAAGAAGGAGTTAGTACTCGTAAAAACCGTAGGAGACAAGTCGATTCGAAGATTGGTACTGAATTGAAGGGTAAGGTTGAGGAGGATTTAAAATTGGGAGGAATTGTTGAAATTACCGAAGAAATTGTTAATGGTAAAAACCCTAGACGAAAGGGGGCGTCAAAAAATTGTGCTAATTTGGGGGGTAATGTTGAGGAGGGTTCAAATTTGGGTGAAAATATTGAAAGTGGAGAAGAAGTTGATAATCGTAGAAACCCTAGACGAAGGGGGGCGTCTAAAAATTGTGTTAATTTGGAGGGTAAAGTTGAGGAGAGTTCAAATTTGGGTGAAAATGTTGAAAATGGAGAAGAAGTTGATAATCGTAGGTACCCTAGACGACGAGCTGCTTCTAGAACTTGTGCTAATTTGGGGAGCAAGGTCAAGGAGGGTTTAACATTGGAGGAGAAAGTTGAATTGAAAGAAGAAATCTATAATGGTAGAAACTCGAGGAGGCAAGGGGCTTCAAGTAGTCATGATTTGAGGGGAAGTTTGGAGGAAGATAGTTATTCTATCGTTGAGGATTCCAAGGAAGAGAAAAGAGAGGTTGAAGGTAATCAGGGACGACATGGAAGAGGGAGGGCTAAAAAAGCAAGTACTTTAGAAGATGAGAATGCTGAACATGCTATGTTGAAGGAGGTAGGTGTGAGTACTCGAAGGAAGAGAGGTCAAGATGAAGTTATGAGTACGCGAAGGATTACTAGGAGTGCGAAGAATGTTGATGTGATTGCAACTTCTTTGGAGAGCCTAAGCGTGGTTGAAAAGAACACAACGAAAGGTCGTGGCCGGAAGAAAAAGGTGGAAGTTGAGTGTTTAGATGCTGTTATGGAAGAGAAGACGAATGGGGAAGTGGCAGAAAAACTAGTTCCTGCGATGGTGATAGAATTGAGTGAGCAGCTATGTAATGAACCAGCAGTTTCTGCTTCCAAGATGAACGTATTTGATGACACGAATAATGAGCACTTTGTGGCAGTGGAAGTGTCGGAAAAAGTGGTGCTCGGAGAAGGGGAATGTGGGAGTAATCAACAATGCGAAAAACAAGTAGTTGCTGCGTCTGAGCCTGAGGTAACTGATGCTACTGAGAACGAGCAGATTATGAAAGTGGGACTGCCAGAAAAAGAAGTTCGTGAAGAGGTATTAGGTTTGAAAGAGCAATCATGTGAAGAACCAGTACTTGCTGTTTCCGGGCAGATTGAACTTCATGATACGAAGAACGATCATTGTAAGGGCGCAGAGATCTTGAATAAAGAAGTTCCTGAAAAGGCGGTAGATTTGAGAGAGCAGCCACATGAAGAACCAGTAGTTATTGCTTATGTGCCAAACATAGTGGATAATGAGCAGAATGAGCAGTTAATGAAATTGAGATTTTCCAAAGAGGAATGTGTTCTATCCGTCAATGAGCAGCTTCATGTAGAACTGATGGATGAAATCAATCAGCAGGATGACTCTGTTGCCATTAATAATTGTGAGAAGCATTGTTTAGAATCAATGGTAGATTTTAATCAGCTGGACAATTGTGTTGCTTCAAATGTGAATGGGCAGTCTTGTGCAGAATTCATTGATGAGCCTAATCAGAAGGATACCTTTGTTTCGGGTTCTTCTCTCGTTGAGGGAGTAGTTCGTGATGCAGTGTCTGATGTTGAGAAAGTCGAAGATTCAGACATTGAAGAGCTTGATACAGAGTCAGACGCTAAGTGTTGTAGTTCAAGCACGTTCCCAGAGACAGATAAAGAGCCTGATATGGAAAAGATGACTTTAGAGGATTGGCTGAAGTATTTGGAAGTCCATTTGCCTAAGCAGATTTATGCGGCAGCAGATGAGGTCGTTGGACACATGCGAAAACAAGCTATACGAGTGGAAGACTTTGTATTGCAGCAGCAGAAAGAGAAAAGCAAACTTTTGTCAGTTTCAGACAAGGCAAGGAGCTAAATCGAATACGGTAAATTCCAACTTCCTTAGTTCAACTGTAGTTTCTTTTACATTGAGAATCGAAAAAGGGGGTAAAATGCCCATGTACGCGGACTTGAAAAAATAGCCAAGTCATAGCTAAGTTTGAAGTTAGTAGCTTTTCTGGCTTAGAAACAAGGATAGCAATTCTTACAATTAACAACCATACTGGAAAAAAGGGTTCTGCACATCTTCATTAAGGCCAAAATGCAGTAGCGTAAGAATTAGGCGTGCTACCATTTGCTTCATGTATGATGGTTTTGAGACTATGTCATATATCCTCTTAAGGCGCGTTGATTATTCAATTTAGTTGCTTATACCATCTCTTACATTATATTGCTTATTTCTATAGGGTCAAAGATTTATAGTTATTTTGTTTTGTATTATAGTGTACTATAGTAAAATCACTCATTAAATCATGTGCCTTTCTAATAATTATAACTAACAAGTGTATACCAAGGGTAAGATTGCGTACATCCGACCCCCAATTTTACCTTTGCAGGGAGTCACTTAGTGGTGTTGGGACAATGAAATATTATGTATACTATCTCTTACAATCCATTTCCACCTTGATTTATGTTACCCAATCTGAAATACTTTGATCTTCTATAGCAGACATTTCAAATTTACAATCTTGAAATTTTCTTTTACTTAAGGGTTCGATTTTCACCAGCTACATGAATGATTGATGTCCCTTGCATGTGGGGGACTCTCCAACCTTAACCCCTATGAAATTTTTTCTGAACTTGTCCTTCTTTTTGAAGTTCTTCCTTGCAATGGGATTCTTGTGAAGGGGATTAGAGTTTGCTGGTTTTTGATAGGAATGCCATTCTGATACACCTAAATCTCTTCTCATCTTCATCTTTTACTTGATGTTTCTCTAACAATTTTCCAGTTCATACTTCATAGCATTTGAATGCTTGAACAAGATCACCTAGTACAATAGCTTACCCAGGGTTCCATGGTACTTAGTTTTGTACGTTTGTTTCTTGCATCCATGGCCATCATGGGTTATTTGTTCGTTTGAATATTCTCAGCTTGGCCACGTTTTTCCGAATGTTGGCTGAATACATGTGCCTGTTACTAATGCAGAACATACAAATTTGGGGACTAGTGAGCCCACCTAAACTTGCTTGTTTCTGATTTACATGTTATGAGAAAACTTTCCAAGTCTTAAAGGGTTTTGAGGAATTCCGGAAGTTTACTAGATGACTGCACTTTTCATTCTTTTGAAGACATATCCTTTTCCTTAAACTAAGGAAATCTTTATACATTGCAGGAAACTGGATAAAAGCTACACATGAAGACAGTTTCTGCTACGATTGCTAGCTTCGTGCGTGCAAGGGTGGAATACCAAGTCGAGCAAACCAGCATCTCGAAGCATCTTACCAAGAACGTAGACCTTATGTGAGGCAGTCGTAGCATGCGTTTTACTGTCTTAAGGTTGCATAATTATGCTATCGAATCATTCGTAGCAAAATGTGTATATTTTGATACTTATACTTATAATGCAGCAATATATGTTGAATCATTTGAATCTGTTAATGAAGATGCAAGATTTATATATGCTTGCTGATAGTCTGATACATACTAATGTTTGTTGCTGGCTGGACTTTACTTGCTAGTCGCCCTATTTCTTAGAAGATAAGTGTAGCATACTAGAGCCGGGGGCTCCTTTTGGTCGCGCTCTCTTTTATGGGTATGAGTTGTCGCCATCCTTCCCTCTCCAGACACTGCCCATAGTTTTCTATGGACGGGATACACTGGGTAGGATGATGATGATGATCAAAATGAACTTAAATTATGTAAAAATCAATGTGGACACAAGATTCGATTTTAAACCAATTTGAAACTTCTGACTTAATATCAAACCGATGATCTGAATGAATACCTTTAATTTCAAGTATCTAGATAAGCAATAAGATAAGAAGATAACATATTGATATCTTAAATTGCAAAGAATACAGTGGTTTACAAAAGAAGAGTAAGGTGTGCCAAGTGAGATCTTAAATCTAAAGTAGCCAATAATTGAAGAGGTGTTGCATATTACATACACTTGAGTAAGGCTTTTCAAGTCTTCAGGTTATTGAGTCGATTTAAAATTTATTTTTCTATTCATATTGATTTTTACATAATTTTCAATTTATTTTAAAGTTGGGTTAAAGTCTAATTCGATTTTATAGAGATTAAATAAATATCAGGTAATTCAATCTATTTTGAACACCTTTACTAAGGGTATAGATGAACATAGGCTTGGTTGTGTAAGCGTTTGAGTAGGTAAATGAAATAAAGCAAAGTGGTATTCGAGGATCTAATTATTACTAAATAAACTCTCGTGTCTTATTGAGTTTTTTTTATAGAAGTGTTATATATCTCTATTTGTGAAATTTTAAGAAAATTTGTTGCATTTTAAATGGAACCAAAGGGTATATTAAGACTCATAATTGTATGTACCCAAATAATCATCATCATCATCATCATACATTTACTAATTCAGAAACTACCTTGACACGTGGCGGCTTTAGAATGAAAGTTGAGGAATTCCTATGATTCGCCACGTGTCACTTTGCTTAATCATTCCTCAATTAAATAGTGTTTTCTTATTTGCTCAATTATTCTTTAATCAAATATTGTTTTCTTATTTTCTCAATTATTATGAATATATATAATGCATATTAATAATCAATTAATAAATATTGCTTAATAGTAAGTGTTAATATAAAAATTTTGAATGAAAATCGTGCATAGCAGGGGTATAATCCTAGTACATAATAATTTAAAATACCGTCAAGTAAAATTTTTTATGATTTATGTACGTTAAAAATTTATTAATAATTTTCAAACAAATACAATTAGAAATATTTAGGATTAAAATGTGTAAACCCGAGTAGAAAATTTGATTACAATACAACATGAGAAAATATTTCATAAGTTCATACCTTCATCTTACTCGCTAATCTGGGACTAATAATTAAATCCCTTCTTGCTATTCAAAAACAATTCCCAAATTTACCCAATTCATCAAAGATCAAATCCCTAATCGCTACACAAAAATTCCCCTCAAATCTACCCAATTCATCATACCCTAATCCCCCTTTCTTGATTTCCCTTTTCATAATTACACTTTCAATCAGGTAAACCCTTAAATCCTTTATAATTTCAATCAATTTTCAGTTTCTTTATATAGTTGTGCTTGAAAGATTTGATCTATAATGATGGACTCATTTTTCCAGCGTTCTTTAGAGGATTTAATCAAGGGAATTAGGTTACATGCCCCAGATTCCATAACACCCATTTCAACTTTTCTTTCAAAAGCCATGGAAGAAATTCATAAAGAAATTAGGTCAAATGACCCACATACAAAATCTACTGCTCTTCTTAAGCTTACTTATCTTCATTCTCTTTATGGGTTTGACATGAATTGGGCTGCTTTTCATGTAGTTGAAGTCATTAGTTACCCACAATTTTCTCTTAAAAAGATTGGGTATTTAGCTGCTACATTGTCTTTTAATGAATCAACTGAAGTTCTTCTTCTTGTAACAAATCAATTTAGGAAAGATCTTTCAAGCCCTAATGATTTTGAGGTGAGCCTTGCTCTTCAATGTATATCAGTTATTGCTACACCTGATTTATCTTGTGATTTATGCAATGATATTTTTACTTTATTGTCAAGTACTAGAATTTATGTTAAAAAGAAGGCAATTGCTGTTTGTTTGAGGGTTTTTAGTAAGTACCCAGATGGGGTTAGGATATGTTTTAAGAGATTAGTTGATAGTTTGGAAAGTTCTGATCCTCAAGCTGTTTCAGCAGCTGTTGGGGTGTTGTGTGAGCTCACATTGCGAGACCCGAAAGCTTATTTGCCTTTAGCACCCGAGTTTTACCGCGTTTTGCTTGATTGTAAGAATAATTGGGTGTTGATTAAGGTGCTAAAGATATTTGCTAAGCTGGCTGTTTTAGAACCTAGGCTAGGTAAAAAGATTGTTGGTCCGATTTGCGAGATGATGGAGCGAACCATGGCAAAGTCATTGTTGTTTGAGTGCGTTCGAACTGTTGTAAGTAGCTTGAGTGATCATGAATCTGCTGTTAAAGTTTCTGTTGTGAAGATTAAGGAGTTTTTGTCTGAGGATGATCCTAATTTGAAGTACCTTGGTTTACAAGCACTTTCGGATCTTGCTGAGGGTAACTTGTGGGCTGTGTTAGAGAATAAGGATGCTGTGGTGAAGTCTCTTAGTGATGTGGATCCCAATATTAAGCTGGCTTCGTTACGTCTTCTTATGGCTATGGTATCGGAGGATAATGTGGCTGAAACCACTAGGGTTTTGGTTAATTATGCGCTAAAGTCCGATCCTCACTTCTGTAATGAGATCCTTAGATCAATACTAGTTACTTGCTCTAGAAATTATTACGAGATTGTTTTTGATTTTGATTGGTATGTATATCTTCTCGGTGAAATGGCTAGGGTTCCACACTGTCAAACCGGGGAGCAGATTGAGAGCCAGCTTGTTGATATTGGTATGAGAGTAAAGGATGCCAGACCAGAGTTAGTTAGAGTTGGCCGTGATCTTTTAACTGATCCCGCTTTACTTGGTAACCCTTTTTTACACGGGATATTGTCGGCTGCTGCTTGGATTTGTGGTGAGTATGTTGAGTTTTCAAAAAACCCGTTTGAATTGGTGGAAGCATTGTTGCAGCCGCGTACTAGCTTGCTACCACCTTCAATACGAGCTGTCTACATTCAATCCACATTTAAGGTTTTCGTGTTTTGTCTTCAGTCTTGTCTGTGGCGGCAAGATGAAGTCGACTATGACATGCATCCTGAAAGTCGTAGTTTTTCTAATATGAGGGACTCCGATATGCCTTTTGATGATAATGACAATGACAATGACAATACCGTGCAAGAGCAGGCCACTTTAACACTGTCTACGACCGAAACTTGCACCGAAGAAGCTATCGTCAAGCTAATTGATCTTATTGAAACAACTCTAGGACCATTATCTTGGACCCATGAAGTGGAAGTACAAGAGCGAGCTCGAAATATTCTCGCAGTTGTGCAGTTAGTGAAGCCTGATATTCGTTCTTGTTCTGGTCAGCATGGAGACGAATCAGAGAAGAAAAAATCTAAACTTTCTGAAATAACTAAATTCTTGGATGATCTTTTCACGGAAGATCTCGGTCCAATCTCTGTAAATGCTCAATCTAGAGTTCCTGTACCCGATGATCTTACACTCGTAGATAACCTCTCTGATTTGGACATGATTTATAGTGACATTCAGATTAATCCCGCATCGGGTTTTTCTCTTGGAACTTCTCATTCCAAAGAGAAAACCGATGATGTTCGTTCTAACGGGCCAGGTAAAGAAGATGTGGAATCGTCCAGTGAATCCACATCGTTGCTTGCCATGCATCGTAAACGACATGGATTGTATTATCTTTCTTCAGATAAGGACGATACAGGATCAAATGATTACCCTCCTGCCAACGAAAGCAAAGCCGCGGATAATCAGGGCGATGAGGTGAATGATCTTGTGAAATTGACAGGGCAATCACTTACTCTTAAGAAAAAGCCGCAACATGCTAAGCCTCGTCCTGTGGTGGTTAAACTAGACGAGAGTGAAAATTTCATACCCACGAAGAAGTTAGAAGTTACAAATGACTTGCTTTCAGGTGCTGTTACAGATGTTCTGTTGGGCAATAACGAGGTATCTACTTCATCAAAGTACGGGGAAGCTGATAAGTTACCGATCAAAAGGAGAGGGAAGGAAACACTTGTCATTGACGGTCCTCCTGTTTCGAGGGAAGATTCTGGAGGTATCGAGGTTGGGAATCCAAGCTCTGGGAGAAGCAAACATAAGGAAAGGCGACATCGTAGCCGTGATGACAGTGGTAAAGGGAAAGAAGAAAGAAGTCGAAAGGAGAAGAAAAAGAGCAGTCATCACCGTCAAAGCCGACAAAAGGCGACAGAGAAACAAGGCGACTCGAATGTTGCTATACACAACCAACAAATACCCGATTTTCTGTTATAGTAGGAAAAAACGAGTGTTTTTTATAAATCTATGTTTGGTTTTGGAAATGATCAATCGATCTCTTCGGAGATTGAGGTGTGTTTTTGTATTGGTCTTTCCTTCAATTTTTTCATGAAGTTGTTCATTTGCTGTGTTTATGTTATTGTATTGCTTTCTTTTGTAACACATTCATTTACTTATTGTAAAGGAAACCTTTTTCACAAGAGCATACATAATAGCTTTTTGCTTCCTTACATCGATCTTCGCTATATGATCGTAAAAGTGTTTGCTTCCTTACATCGACGTGTCACTCCCCTTTGCTCTTTCTTGAGCTAAACGATCGTTAAAGTGTTTGGATCCCTACATCGATGCGTACTCCCCTTTGCTCTTTCGTTAGGTAAAGCATCGAAATTGCGCTCTCTTTAGACGAATAATCACAAACATGTTTGCTTTCCTATACGTCACCCTCCTGTGCTCATTCTTTGGCTAAACGATCGTAAATGTGTTTCCTTTCCTACATCGATGTATCACGCTCCTTTCCTACATCAATTAAAGAAATGGGCTAATATATGGACCCGTCTCATGGTGAGACAATCTTATACAAGACGAGCTGAAGAAACTGCATTATAATTTTTGTACATTGATACGACTTAAAAACAAGATCTCACTTAACTATGTTTTAATTTATATTGAGAAAACTTACTAATTAAGAGTGAAAAGCGATAATGAAAAAAAAAAGATATTTGATTAGAATTAATACTATCACAAAAATTAAAGTAATTTGTGTTGTGGCCCGTGTCATAGACTACACAACTCGTAGATTTGTGTAATATTACTATCTATTATTTAAAGGTAACCGATAATATATGACATGATCCGTGCTTAAATCATTAGAAAGATAGATATGTTGCTCATTTCAACACGACCTTCTACGACTCTACCTGGCCCGACCCAACCCGACTCGACCCTTCACGATAATTGGGCTTCGTAGCCCACACTTTATAAGAAAGAAAAATTGCTTTGTCACCCAAAGTGTGAAGTCTATGATTTAATCAATCTACTCCGTTTTCTTCTTTCCTTTCCTTTTCTTCCACTTCACCCTTTGAAAATCCCACCCAAAATTCGCAATTCTTCTCGATTTCAACTCAATTTTAAATTGAATTTCCATACAAGATTGATAGAAATAAAAAATACCCATCAATCAAAACATGCCAATTTCAGAGGGTCAACAATTGGAAAAGAAATCATCACCAGAAAACGACGTAGAAAGAGTAAATCCAGTTACACAAATATCAGAGTCTGGAATTGGGTCACTACTTCAAAAATGGAGAACCCTAGATCTTCTTACAAAAGGGTCTTTAGCTTTAAGAGCTTCGGGTTTAGTTTTTTCTTTGCTTTCATTCATTATCATGGCTTGTAATAATCATGGTGGTTGGAAAAATTTTGGAAATTATGAAGAATATAGGTAAGTTTTTTTCTTTTTTCTAATTTTTAGAATTGGGTTTTATTTATTTTTGTCAATAAACCAAGCTGGTTGAAACCCCTTAATATATATTACGTACTTTAATACGATATTATTAGGCCGTGACAATTCGTCACATAATCTCACCGTGGCCAACTCGTGTGGACATGGGACACCCGTGGGTTCGGGCCCACAAACCCACAGATCAAGAGCGTTGACTTGCACGTACACTAGGTGGGGTTCATTGTTTCCTAAAACCATATGGTAATAGGAGGATTAGCTCACCAAGTATATATGCGAGTCCACAATCCACTTTTTTATCGACGTGGGATCTTATCTCATATGTGAAGTATTTCCAACAGATATAAACTCTCCTCATATGACGTTAAATATTTCACTTTAAAGGGTAGCTAAAATATGAACCCATAATCTCTTATCATGGAACCAACCCAATTAAAAACTTAAAACCTATGGTTAAGGCCCGGAATATATTATGGATATAAAGTTTTAACATAGGTGATCGGGTTTGTCTACATTCGACTTTAAATCCGAGTACGTGGGTGCTATTTAATGACGTTGGGAAAACGGAATATTATTGGGTTTTATTTTCTGTTTGTTTTGAGAAATTTGATTGTAGGGATTGGTTTTTTTTTTTTTTTTTTTTTGGGTGTTTGGATGTATAGGTACTTGTTGGCAATTGCAATATTATCAACAATGTATACAGGACTGCAATGTTTGAGACATGTTCATCAATTATCTACTGGGAATGATTTTTTTATTCTCAAGACTTCAGCTTTGGTTGATTTTGTTGGAGATCAGGTGAATTTTCTCTGCCTCTATACGTAAAGAATCGACTTAACCAAATGCATAAGCTTATGGCTGAAAGCCTGAAATCACGAGTCCTTACACAAGAGTCCTTTGATTACGAGACATTGAATATTAGACTTAAAATGACGGCGAACGAAATCAAAGTCGCAACCTTTTATCATGTTAGCTTTTAATTCCATGTCAAGCAGTGTCGTTTCTGATATTGTATAGGCCCTAGACAAACTGAGAGAAGTGGGCCCTCTCTATGGTCTATGGAGGTCAATTTTGAACTTAAACCGGTGTCTGGAAAAATAACAAAGATGAACTCTATATATTATCATTATTATTAAAAATATAGACGTATATATAATTCTTAAATGAGAAAAGAACTATTCATAAACTGCAAATTTTTATATGTGTACGTTCATTAACTGTCATTTTCTAATTTTAGGGCCTTTTTAACTCTGGACCCTAGGCAAATGCGTATCTTGCCTATGGTCAGGAACGACCCTATGTCAAGAAACCAAATCATCTGTTTTTCATTTTTTTTTTTTTTGTTTCTTGGATGTGTATAGAAGTATGATTCTAGATGACTCCTTGATGTACTAGTACAACGAATAAAAGAAAGAAAAAAAGAAAGTAGTGCAATCATTAGGAAAGGAATAAGAAATTTCTAGGTTTTTGATTAGTTTAAGATAAACTAAAAGTTGACTAATTTGGAATGTAAAAAGATAACTATGTGTCAACCACCACTTTTTAAAATTAAATTATGAAGGATATTACAAGTTCACACTACTGTGGAATTCAACTTTCTGTAGTTATGAAAGAGGTAGACCAAGTCATTTATGTAAGATATTACAAGTTTACACTACTGATAGCTGATGGTTGAAACTGTTGGACGGACTACGGAGTTTGTGGTTAATTTTGGCTAGCTGAAAGTATTGTATGATTTGAAGTCGGGTACTATAAAGGGGTTCGGTAAATGATTGGTTGTTAACTGTTATAGGTTCATAATGGGTTCAAAAGCCAAAAGTCAAAAACCAAAAAAATAAAGCTAATTACTGTGTTAGCTTAAGCATCGACTTTCCAAGTGGCTTGGAAAACAACATCCTATCATTATATTATATAGGGGTGTTTCACAAACGGCTAATAGCTAGTAGCTGCTTATAGTGGCTGTGGCTGATTTGACAAGCTGATTTTATTAACTGGTTTACTCAGCTGATTTTGAACCCGCTGCTATGAGCAGCTTGTTCAAAAATAGCTTATTCATAACGATAAGCTGTTTCAACCAGCTAATGTGATCTAATGTTTCTGTTTATCATTCATGCTCTTTTGTTGATCTATCATGCTTGAGGTTCTCCCCCTTCATTTGAATTTTACTCACTTTAAAAATCGACGTGAGAGCTTTTTGAGATAAGTGCGTGAACCTCAAAGGAACATAGAACATAGGAAGTAGTTGATGTCCATGGAACTATGGAAGTATATTGAATTTTAACTGAAAGGTGCAAATATGCAGGTGATTGCATACTTGTTACTGTCATCTGCCTCTTCTGCTGTTCCCATTACAAACAGAATGCGAGAAGGAGGAGACAATATTTTCACCGATTCATCTGCAGCCGCGATAAGCATGTCTCTCCTCGCTTTCGTTGCACTCGCTTGTTCGTCTATCATCGCTGGCTATAAGCTCTCCACGCAAACGGCTATTTAATCATGTGAACTTTTTATTTAAGTTGCGGAGTATGTTTGCTACTGATCGTAATCGGAAACAACCCCTTGATTATTACGAACAAGGGTGACATTACATACATCTAACCCCTCCAAACTCTGCCTAGGTGGGAGCCATATTTAATTGTACAGGAGTAATGGATTGATGTTATGAATAGGTCTATGTCTATAAACACACACACACACATATATATATATATATATATATATATATATATATATATATATATATATATATATATATATATATATAGAGAAAAACAGAAATTTGTTGAACTTAATTCTTTTATACAAATATAATGTCATTACACTTTGTTCATACTTAACCACCAAACCTTGTTATTGAGCCCTTTAGCTTGTCTAAGACTCATTTACCTTAATTTTATTTCTGATTTTTTATTTGTTTGCCCGAATTTCAAGGGTTTGTCACATAGTGAAAAAATACGGTATCAGTCACGAACGCAGTTGTGGTTGCACATGATTTAGCGATAAACTCAATAACCTTTACGATATGATTTGACGCGACGTTGCTTTTGCACTGTGGTTTATCTGATTGTAAATGGCATTCATTTTCTTCGTTCACCCTTTTCGCCTTTTTTATTTAATGAAAATGACATGGGTTTTTCCTGATATTTAGAAAAGTAAAAGAAGAAGCTTTAATATTATTGAACAGAGGAATAATACACATGACTAAAATCTTAAATAGGCCATGGAAGCTTTATAAGCTTATGGGCCTTTCAACAAATAAATAAATGATCTAACTATTCTTATTCTGTGAAACCTATGATCTTTTAGAGTTGAAAGACTTGTATAGATTTTATACATTCAAGAAGTACATGATTCTACACCTATTTGTTAAACCCTATATTTCATTTTCTTCATGAAATTCAACGAAGAAACGAGTCCAAAAACATGTTATCCATCGGCTCTTCCTTGGTTTCTGAAGCATTTCCGAACCCTGAGAAACCGAAGTTGTTACTGTTTTGCAGCATTTGTACGGAGAAAGGTGCTTGTCGAGCTTCTGGCCTCGAGGTACTCGTAATGTTGTTATCGAGAGACCGTAGGCTGATGAGCTGGTTAGGTTGGCTGTTTATAGCCGATGGCCTAACTGGAATTGGGGCATTGTTGTAGCTTGCACTACCACGAGCAGCAGGAACGTCGTGGTTGTGTTTCCCCTCGTAGGTTGTGATCACCGCCCTTGTGTCGTGTGATGCCCTCTCAATGTGCTTCCTCACTGGGCAACCAGCACTGGTACATTTGTAATAGCTCCTGTAAAATAATTCAATTTCAAGCATTAGAACTTTCTAGTTTCTGCCCATCATTGTAATCAAACAACAGCATTCCACTGCCCCAGTGCCATTAAATGGGTCCCACCTATAGAGGGTTGGTGAGGTCAGATGTACGCAACCTTACCCTTGTTAGTAATAACAAAGAGGTTATTTCCGATTGGTAGTTATGAACCGAGAATTTACCTAGGATTAGGGTTTCCCTTCACTACTTTTTGCCCATATTTTCTCCACCTAAATCCATCATCAAGAATATCAATTTCACTAGTTGTTTGAACAATAACTCTTGGTTCCTTAACTGTTCTGCTCCCATATCCTGACATGACTTCCCCTTCATTCTCTCCTTTCCTACAAAAATAACCATATAGTGATCAGCACAAACCTCAGGCGGAGAACTGAAATGTAGCAAACTCAATCAGACAACGGGAGTATTAAGTGCAAGATATTAAACTCACCATCTTTTGGACTCGGGTTGTTCATAATCATCCTCCTTTACCGATTTACTCATCGCAGAACTCTGATCAAACTCATCGTCTTCCTCGAGGGAAACAGAAGAGGTTTCGGGTGTATTAAAGTTCGAGTACTCATTCTGTCCCTGAACATTCGATGCATTAGGCCCATCCGAACCATCAAACCCATTCGCACAATTACTTTGCAAAGACGATCTCCTACCAGGCTGAGGTTTCGGGTGATTATGACTTCCCTTATAAACAATCTCGGTGACATAGCCTTCGGGAGCTCTTTCGACTTTCTTCTTCGTAGGACAATTCGGGTACGAACATTTGTAATAACTCCTAGGATTTTGACTCCCCTTAACTTGTTTTTGCCCATATTTTCTCCAACAATATCCATCTTCTGCTCTTTTTTGTGCTCTGTTCATCTGAACTATTGGTTGTTGATTGTTGTTGAAGTTTGTTTGCATATTATTGGAATCTGTTTGAATATTGTTCATTTCTATGGGCATGATTTGATTAGGAGCATTAAAATCAGATTTTAATGTCATTTGTTGGTTGTTAATCATCTCATTTTCCTTCTTGGGTTCACTTAAACTCCATCCTTCCTGCACATTTTTAGTGTCACACACAAATGTTAGAGCTCTCTTTAACGTACTCTTGTGAAAGACTGTCTGTCGGTGAGACGACAAAAAAAATTTATATAATAATAATTTGTATTATTGGGCTATTTAGTTCATGTATGAGGAATGAGGTGCGTATTAAGGTCCGATTTGCAAATAGTTGTTAGTCGGAGCTGATGCTTTAACCAACTGGAAGTATTAGGCTGATTTGCTAGGCGTTAGTTATGCCTACTTTATAAACCAGATTTTATGAAGATGTTTGAAAAAAATTAATTGTTAGATGTTAATGGTTTGTTAGAGAAAAATAAATTAAAATGTTTCAAATTAATACCAATGAAATGAATCATAAATATTAACTATTTTGTTTCGATTTAAAGACATTTTTAAGTCAAATACTTCATACCATTATCAAATATCTCTTTGGTTGTTTGACAAGAAAAAGTCAAAAAACTAAAGTTTATTTAAAAGTTTATTTACCAAACAGAGTCATAAATTTAACCTATATCCATTCCACTAAATTTCATTCAACTTTTTTTTGTAATTCGTCGTAATATTTGCTATATATATTATTTTTTTTTTTTTGAATAACCCTACATATCCTTTACTTTTCATCCAAGCATTTAGCATCTAATTTTCCTATGTTAGTATAAGAATAATGGAAATTTATTTAATTTTTTTTTTTAAAATGGGGCTTCTAGAATCAAAGGCGGCTCTGAAAATTAATGTAAAATAATATCTTTCTTGGCATTTTATGCATTGACTTGACTTAGCTGTTTCTAAGCAATGACTTACTGTGCAAAGTCTTTCTAGTGGGCATTTAATATTCTTAAAATAATTATCAAAAAAATATTTTAAAATAATTTAATATTTTCATCTACCAACCAGTACATGTCACCTGTTT
This sequence comes from Amaranthus palmeri, assembly GCA_019776075.1. Classification (NCBI taxonomy): domain Eukaryota; kingdom Viridiplantae; phylum Streptophyta; class Magnoliopsida; order Caryophyllales; family Amaranthaceae; genus Amaranthus; species Amaranthus palmeri. The sequence goes on along the minus strand of JAAKBH010000271.1, from coordinate 602,152 downwards.
GGTTGATCATTATCTCATCAAAGAAGCGAGATCTGAGTTTGATACTCATCTATCTTTTCCGAGTCTATCTTATAATCAAAAACCGTCCATATAAATCATATTAATTTAATTATTTTTTCTAATTTATTATGATGAAATGAAAGTGTTAAGAATAAGTCATATTTTTGAATAATTTCACTTTAAATCAAGTCTAAATGAGATTTTTAATGAACATCTAGTTAAAGTCACTAATAGAGGGTCTCCTGAGAGACCGCCTATGGCATAGACGGCTCTCTCAGTAGCCCAGTCTAATGGTTGACATGACTATTCAGTTACGCATTTAACAAATGACTGACCCATATTTACCCGTTTATGCTATAAACGGTCTATAGCAAGAATTTGTAAATCATCAATTAAGATGAAGATTAGTACCAAATAAAAGGACTTACATTTGAAGGGTTTTGAGTATGGAAAGAAAAGGTGGAATTTTTTCCTTCATTTTTGGCATCAAGTTGATTATTTTCATTAGAACTTGCCCAATTAAAACTCTCACCACCAAATGCTCCTATAGTTGGAGAAGGGAAATTCTGCACAAATAAAACACCACAAAATTAATTTAGTACACGTATGCTCTGTCTAACTCATAACCCGAATTATCACTTAAAACCCTTATTAATATCAAATGGTTAAACATATGCATAGAAAAATGACAGTTGAGTTGATTTGACGATTATTCAGTCCATCCTATACTAGTAAACTGAATTCAATGATGTAACATATACATTCAGAAAAACAACAGTCGAGTTGATTTAATTAGTACACACTACACATAGACAATTATTCAGTCGATTCTATACTAGTAAACCGAATTCGCCCAAAGAGACTTAAAAACTTACATTGAGAAGAGGGGAATCCAAGAAGATAGAAGGGCTAAAAGCATTAGGAGTATTCAAAAAAGGAGTATTAGAAGTATTGTCACCAATAGAAATAGAAGAAGGAGCCAAAGATTTAAATTTAGGAACTTCAATTAATTGATCAAACCCATGCCAATTATTCTTACTAATTAAATCATCTTCATGATTATGATCATTATTAGTGTTCTTTTGCTTATGATAATCACCCTCTAATCCATCATTAGTAGAAGTATTAGCAAAAAAATCAGTGAAAGAAGAAGAAGAGTTCATAAGGTTTGTAAAAGAAAAGGTATTGTTATTAAAGGAAAGATTTGGTTCTAATCTTGCTATAGAAGAAGACATAAGTAAAAATATGAAATGGGTTTTATTGAAAAATGGAGTAAAAATATGGGTTTTGAAGGGGAAGAAGGAAGATGATAAAAAGAGGTGGGTTTTGGTTTAAGGGTATGTATGTTTGTGGTGATGGATGGCTTGAAAATGAAGGTCTTTGTTTAAGGTCTTTCTAAGAAGGTGATAGATGAGAAAAGTTTGACCATGGAAAAGGGTAAAAAGGGAAATAAAAATAATAAAAAAGTATAATAAAAATAGATTAAAATATGTTTTGGGAGAGTCAAAGGTTGTGTTCTTTGACTTGACTTAGCCTAAGTTTTGTATGCAAAAAGGGTCCCATATGTGGAACTCAAAGAAAGGAAAGTGCCCTCTTAGAGCCGGCACTTTGGAAAGACTTTTGGCTTTAGTTATGTGTCATTGTTGTGTATATGCATGGCATGTCATTCACTAAGGCTATTAGCCTATAAGGGCCTATTCTCGGTTCCTCTGAGATAGCATCATATATAGCAAGTCAATCAGTAAGGCTATTGTAACACCCGAATTTCCTTTCGTTCTTCACGATTTTGGTTTCGTATAAGGGGTTTTGTATAAGGGGTCGGAAATTCAAAGATGTTACAGCTATAAGCCTATAAGGCATTAAGGCTTATTCTCAATTTCTCTGAGATAGCATCATATGACATAAAAATATAAGAGTTTTTTTAATTAGATGATACTATTTTAATGGGACATATTTGAGTTTGCCCTTTAAACTATTTTTGTGAAAAGTTCTTAACTCAAGGAATAGAGGGGATACTAGGTTTAAGTATGAAATTGAAATGAATGGTAAAGTATTCATATATGATTTATGTTGCTAATTTAATCTTTTATGATGATCAAGTCATTCGAAATAAATCAAACTATAACAACTTAGCAGCTTTTCATCATTATCATCATACATAGTATTTAGAAGGGATGGAAGACAACTACTAATACAATCATATATTAGTGAAAAAACGTTATATGCAGCGGTTTTGACCCCAAGCACTTGTGTTAGGAGCGGATGGGGTTTCTTTATTTGCTGATCGGCTCAAAACTGTAACATAAAAGTGAGTTATATACGTTTATCAAATGAATTAAGGTTACAACTAGTGCGAACTTCGACTTGAGAAAAACCCACATAAAAAAATAAAGTAAAAAAAAGTATATATCTTGTCTTATAAGATTTACTTGCATGCATGATAATACTCATTAATTAATATTGATTAGATGTTGAAAATTAAAAAGATGCTAACATACCCATAAATTATGTATAGAATCAAAATTTGTACTTGAGCACTCCTTATTGATAGATCTATCACTTATCATCAACCATCATACAAACTTATCAAATACAAGGTCAAAGTTCAAAGCCATATAAAATATCTAATGAAAGGATCCATTAATATTCTTCCATTTTATTTGTTAAATTTTTTGAATAATCATCACCCTTAATTAGCATTTTCTGTTTAATTTATAAGTTAAAATATTATGTAAAGTGATTATATTTAATTTGTCATAATGTAAATTTCATTAACATTAAATTTTTATAATGTTTATCATACGTTAATAAAAATTTACTATATAGGATCTCCCCTGTCCCATGACTTTTGTTACATTTTTACATTCTGATATACCTTATGGAGTTTGTTACATTTTTGTTTTTGGCTATGAGTCATAATCTTTTTTTAATTCTCATTTTTTTCATGTCAGCCACAAATTTCTCTCACTTCTCCATAAATTATTTTTTTTCACCCACTTTTCTTCCTTATCTTGTTTTTCACTAATATTGCACTTATAGCTATTAGGCCGTGACAATTCGTCACATAATCTCACCGTGGCCTACTCGTGGGGACACGACACACCCGTGGGCTCGGGCCCACAAACCCACGAGTCAAGAGCGTTGACTTGCACATACACTCGGTGAGGTTCATTGTTTCCCAACACCATATGGCAATAAGAGGATTAGCTCACCAAGTATATATACAAGTCCACAATACACTTTTTTATCAATGTGGGATCTTGTCTTACATGTGAAGTATTTCCAACATATATAAGTACCAAGTTTCTTGGTGAACCTCTATTTGGCCTCAAACCCATTGGTGGTAATCACAACCAAACACAATTACTTAATTAATACATTAGTAATGATAATAATTAGGTAAATAGAGTTGACCAATAAATATCTAAACATTAAACTTTATTGACTAACAAATAGAAGTATGTTTAGGTTTAACTTTTAAGATCCATAGTTCCAAACCCATGGGTTGAAATAGTCATGGAAGGGCTTCAACATTTTGACTAAGATTCTTTAGAGTTGAATTGAGAAATAAAAGACCTTATTTCTTCTAGATACTTAAGTTGTTGAAAAATGGTCTAATTAAGGTTAATTAGGTACAAGATTAATTTTAATATGGAAGAATCTTTAAGAAAATGTATTAGAAAGTTCAACCAAGTGGTGGAAATCTTGCCTATTTTTGCACATTGTTCAAGAAAGTCAAGTAGTTAAAGTTCCCACAATCTTATCAATGAGATATGATAATGAAGAATAGGTGTGCTTTAATATAAGGTAGTGTTCTTATATTTGTGTCTTATAAGGCCTTTAAAAAATGAATCTAATCAATAATTTATTTAATTGTTGATGTGAAATAGTGGAAATAAAAACATAATGTAAAATTATTAGAAAATTTACAAAGCTTTATATTAGGTTTGTGTCTTTCTTTTTCCTCACAAAATTCATTTATATATTGAGTTGTTGATTTTTAAAAGATGAAAATTTGTTAATGAAAAACATGTTTGAGGATTATCATGTGAATAATTTAACAAATCACATTAAAAGTATACTAAATCTCATTATGATTAGCACCATTAACCAAAATAATTGCTCTTATGAGAGACCGTCTCTCAAAGAGACGACCTCAAACAAGAAACCCTCATTTTTTTTCCTCTTAATTGTATTAAATGAGTTATTTAACCCATATATCTAATGTGTTTCTCGGAGAAACTGTCTTTCACAACAATTTGCGTCACCCAAAATACTATGAAATTTTTTTGCACAATTTTACATGGTAGACAAGGGGAATGAGATAACTAAGTGAAAATCAAATCAAATTCCTTATTCAAAGACAGTAATATTTATTCCAATTTGTGTAATAATAATTAAGTGGCACACTATGATATACAGAAAATATGAACTCACATAAGATTGCAAACAAACAAAACCAAGCTCTAGGCCCTTTCTATTATAGATACTATTACAACATTAAGCCGAACATTTACACAACTCATAATGTTTGTTAACACACTACTAATTATTAACAGTTTTCGGATACAGAAATGGACAAGTCTGGCCTCCCTATTTTCGGGTCCTGGGCGTGATGCAGGCACTTCATTTGCTCTAGCTCAGAGACAGGCGTAAACCTCCGCCTTTATTAAATAATAGCATCATTGAGAGCCACTCGAGAAATAACGCATGCGCCTCACTTGCCCTAGCACAGATACAGGCGTAAACCTCCGCCATTATTAGATAATAGCATCATTGAAAACCCCTCCAGAACCAACTCACGCGCCTCATAGGCCCAGCCCAGAGACAGGCGTAAACCTCCACCATTATTAGATAATGGCATCATTGAGAACCACTCCAGAACCAAGGACGGTAAAATTGTAAAAGATATTGCACCTTTTCGCATTCAAATTCAGGATCGACGTATTCATAACAGAGAAGTTTTCAGAAATCATTGTCCATTTCTGCTAGTTGCTGCTTCCAAGACTTGGAGTCTTCTAACTCATCCTGTCACCATAAATAAGATTGAAATCAGCAACTTCATTCGGTAAGTTTAGGGTTTATATTTCTATATAAACATTTCTCATTTTTCATTCGATTGCTACATATCTTTTTTCTTTATTGTCCTACGTTTCTATTTTTGTATATGACCCCATATTCTCTCTGCTAATCTCATCCAAACTTATTCCTCTCTTCATCTCATCCAACACACTAAAATCTTCCACTATAATTCATGACACTTCAATTAAAAATTGAAACTAAAAACAAAAAGTATCTCTACCTTTCACGTTTTAGTAATGCTATAATTGTCTCAAATCAAAGTAAAAATCGTCAATTCTAAGAAGAAAAACACGTGGATAATTGTCGCCTAAGTATGGAATCATACACTTCGATGTTCATGGAAAAAACATAAAAAAAGTCCTTGATATCAAACAAGTAAACAAAAAATTACGATGATATAATTTGCTCGTCGTTAATTATCAAGAAAAATCATATTGAAACAATAAATATTAAAACAGAAACTTTATAAGGGTACAACTAACTCACCTGAAATAATTTCTCTCTCCAATGGAATACACAACCACGTGCTTCTAGATGTTCAAAGAGAGGATGTGGAAGCAAAGATTTGAAAGATGAATGAACTTTGACTTTTGTCAACCCTCCACAAGCCAGTAGGGCTGCTGCTAGACCTCTTGGGCTCAAGCCTTTCAAATGCAAAATGTTCATGCTTTGTAGACAGCTAATACTAGCCAGGGACAATAGACCCACATCCGTGATCGAAGTACATGACAAATTTATCTGGCGATAGTAACATGAAGAAAGATACATTATTAGGACAAGAGTCTTTAAACACAGCATACTGAAAGGAAACGAATGTCATTTCGGCAGAATAAAGATCTTCTGTCAAAATTTGGACAATAACGCAGGAAATATAAGGTACCTCTTTAAGATTCTGAGAAAAGTGAGCAAGTGGAAGAACTCCAAAATCGTTGATGTTGATACATTTCTTTATATCCAACCTTGTGAGGTGCTTGCATCCTACAGCAATTGCAGCAATGCCCAAAGATGTTATTAGAGAACATCCTCGGCATTCCAATGTATTCAATTTGGCACATTTTGACATAGATATCAAAGAGGCATCTGTAACAGATTTGCAGTATGACATGTTGATCATTTCTAGGTCAGGACAACCATGAGCAATGGCCATGATGCCAGAATCTGTAATCTCCATGGACCTGCATAGCAAAGAATAATTAGATAAGTATAGAAGATATGGCAAACTAAGCAGAGAAAATGATATAAACGAAACAAAACACGACACAAGTTCATCTAGCATGCAAACAGACCTGAAAGAATTAGGACGTGAACAATAATCTTGATTCATTTGCCTTCAAAATCACGAACTCCCTCCATCCCATAGTTAGCATCATACTTCTCCATTTTGGATGCCCCAAAAGCAGCTTCCCAAACCAAATTTCTCTCTCTTCAACACCTCATCCCTGTTTTCACTCCCAATTACCATACTCTCGCGTAACTTTTTCTCTCCATGTACAATCAATTTTGTTATCCCACTTTAAAAGATTTCTCTGCTGATCATAAGCCAAACTACACTTGGGGAGCTAAATATGGGATGTAGGAAGTAGTTCACAGCCAAATGAGTTCAATTTTAATGCACACATATTTATCAAGCTACAAATAAGTTCCCAGGGACCTTCGCCTCCATATATTTCAACAAGAATAGGATCCTTATGCTTTTGGAAGATGTCCACATGCATTTCCAATACTGATATGTAAAAGTCCTCTTCATCCTTTTGGATATGAATGCAGAAAATCCCTTTAGTTGGTCTTTTCTAGACTACATTTTATTATGCTCAAGTAGCTTCCTCACTAATCGTCAAATTATTATGAGTCATGACTTACCCAGCAAAAAGGAATTAAAGACAATCAATTATCAACCGGAACCATACTTTGCCAAATATCAGTAACTAATGGTCTGAGTCTCTGATCTTACCCAGATACAGTTATAAAAAATTGTGGTACAAACTACAAAATAATTTTAATCGTAGCGCTTTAACAAAGAAATTCGACAATGAGACTTCGGCCGATAAGAATCTTTCCTTGTTTTCTTTTAAATAACCATAGTTGTAGCAAGCAACTTGTGTATAAATTATAACAGTACATAACCCTCAAGTTAGCTCACAAAATCTAAAAAGCAATCAGAGTATGCAAACCTGTATAAATCAAGTTCCACAAGCTTGGAACAGCGGTTGCCTATATGACGCAGACCCTCATCTGTTATGTTCAAGCAGATACCAAGTTTAAGAATTGACAGTCTAGAGCACTTGGAGATGGACTTTAGACCTGCCCATGTAAAGAGAGGTGTAAACTAGATGGATCATAACTCATAAAGTTTGCATAACAAATTAATACAGGCAAGCATTGAACCTTCATCGTCTATCTCATTATCGGTAAGGTCAAGCTCCTCCAGTAGATGGCACTTTCGACCAATCAGAACAAAGGCTTCTCTAGGAACCAGAGTACATGATTCCATCTTCAGAGAAATGAGAGAGGTGCAAGAGTAGGCAATATGTGCAATGGATACGCAAGTTAGCTTCCGACAACATGTAATGTCCAACTTCCGTAGCTCCTTTTGTTTCTTCACTAAGGAGGACATGCCTTCATCAGTCACGCCAGAGCACTTACTCAGACTCAGCTCCCGTAATGATGCACAGTAATTCCCAATGGCTTGGAGACCAGAACAAGTTACTAGGCAGCCATCTAATTTAATTGATTGGAGTTTGGATAGCCTCTGCAAACTACGCGCAAGGTCAAGAGTAACCTGAAAAAAGGACAGAGTAAGAGACAGGACAGAGCCTCCTGGATCATTCTAAAATACAAAGAGGAAATCAAAAATCATACTGGAGATCCATATGCTAGTGTTAATTGCTGTAGACAGCCAGTGCCACTTGTTAATGAAGATAAGCCAGCGTCGCTCACATTTTCGCAGCTTGACATGTCAAGAGTCTACAATAAAGAAATCAGGAAAAACTATTATGACAAGCATTGCAGATGATATTTTAATATAGAAAGCTACAAAATTAACATACAAACAGAAATCCAGATTTTTATAATCCTATAGGCACTAGCAAAACTATCACAAAGAGTTAATACTCCTAACCAAACTCGAGATCCTGCAAAGGGCTATAGACCAGGATATAAAATGTATCAAACCAACCCCACCGAGTACTTACCGACTAGGTGGAGATGACTCGCAACGGATTCAAGCTATCAAAAACTGCATCCAAAATTTGTTAATAAGAATAAGAATTCTAAAAGAGTCATCTGCTCCAACTAACAAACCCAGAAAAATCTTATCTCCATAATTTTAAATTTAAACTAACATTAAACATCTGAAAGATCAAAATTCAAAAAAATTCTATTGAGTAGTAGTACCTTAAGCGATTTGGATCCCTGTTTCAGAGCTGTGAGACTACCATCGTCAATCCCAAAGCACCCTTCTAGAAACAACTCCTCAAGATACTGTAGTTTTAATATTGCTGGTAAGCATTTACTTGTAATCTACATCAAGGAAGAAAAAAATTAAAATCTGTCTAGCAATTCTCTTCAATAAGCTGGCCTCCCAGGTTATAGCCAGTCAAGGTTAGACAATACTTCTAAGAAATTACTAACAAGACGAGAAAAGTATTTCCATAGTCATTTTCTGAAAAATAGAATCAATAGCCACTAATTCATCATGCAATAGAATCATTACGCTACTGCTCAAATACTATTGACCACCTTTACCTATCACAAAACCCATAATATTCTCCCAAACGGGACTTATATAATGATCTCATCAGTCATCACCAATGGAAATACCAACCTAAACAGATTCCAGTGCAGAAAACACAAACCAAAGGTGTCAATATCACCGGACTACTCCAGAAAAAGCATATGCCACAAAAGTGATTAAACCCTTCAAACAAAAAATATAAATCAGATTCCAACATAATATCGTATAAACAAACAGCTTTAGTTATTCCCTACCAGAATTATCATCCACGTAGATCGAAAAATTGCAGATACACACACCAATAATTATAGATTTTCTAAAAATCGTCATTCAATTGGGAAAAATCAATATTTTTAACAGATATTAATTGCGTTTAAGACGAAGCATAAAAAAATATATATGAAATGGCTAAAGTCCATATCTCCAGTTACAAATTTGCAATTCCAACAAATCTGTTATTAACCTAAACTTCCTCATTCTATTGGAATATTAGAAATCACCATAAACTCATGATAACACTACACTATTTATGAGTTCAAACAAGAAAACTAGTCATCATGATAGACAAGTATTGATTTGGAAACAAAAGATTAAAGCAACGAAAATAAAGTAAAAATGTAACAAAAAAGGATGAAATTATACCGGCAAATAAGAAAGATCCAAGCTACGAAGCTCTTTACACTTAACAGCTATCAATTCAACCCCCAAATCACCAATCCCTAAACACCATTTCAAGCTAATCATCTTCAATTTAGGGCAACCAACAGCAATACACCCAATTCCAATATCAGTAACCAATTTACACCTTCCTAACCACAACTTCTCCAACTTCTTAGCTTCACCAATCGCAGCAACAGCCGAATCTCTCAAATCCGTCGAATTCGACAAATCCAACCCCATCAAATTCACACAATTCGCCACCAAAACCGTCAATCCATCACCGGTAAAAAACTTCGACCTAGATAAATCAATAAAACGCAGCGTCTTCGCGCAAGTAGAAGCGATAACAGAAAGCGAAAAATCAGTTATTCTAGGGCAAAGTGTTAAATCTAGAGCTAAAACTTGAGGATAGCGATTAAGAATTGAAGGTAAATATTCAGAACGAAGAGGTTTCAGCGTCCTCCGATGCTTGGCCTCAATAGAGTAAAACGATTTACATACTAAAGAAAATGATTTCTTATCTTGTGGATTGTTATCAGAGAGATAATCAAGAATAACAAAAACAATTTCTTCGCTGAGAATATCGAAGTAGTTTGTAGATGCAGAAGAAGATGAGATTTTCTCCATTGATGTTCTTTGTTTCTTCATTTTAGAGCTTTAATGGCGGAATTTTGCAGGGAAAGTTAAGGAAAAGGGGAAATGGAGAGATTTGATTATCGGGAGAAATGAAATTAACGGTTAACAGACGAGAGAGAGGAAGAGGAGTTAATAAAGGGAGAAGAATTAATGGGTTATGGGTAGTTGATGCAAATACTAGCAGAGAGTGATAAGAAGAAAAGAAGATTAATTTAATTACATATTTGCCCTTTTGTTTTTTATTTTCATATGTTAGGCCATTTTTTTCGTGGGATTGCCTATGGACGATATTACCCTCAAGAATAAAATATACTCCCCTGTTCTTTAAAACTTGTTACATTTGATCATCGTGCACTATATATCAGCAAAATTTGACTCTTCTGTTGCGGTTAATCTATGAGTTGAAATATAATTATAAAAGATCTATTTTGAATCTTTTCGACTTAAAATATATTAATTTGTAGTTACTATAATTTTTTGATAAACATAAATAGAGATATTATCAATTGAAGACGAATAAAGTTGTGCATTGGGGGAACATAAAATTGAAATGGTGCAAGATTTAAAAGACGGTGATAGTAATAATTAACTAAAGTAAACATATACACTTTCTGTCTCACCAAATTTGCCTATTTTATTTGGTGGGAAAATTAAGAAAAATAAAAGGAAAACAAATTATGTGAGTTAATTGGAGAAATTGTTGATGGAAAGGTAAATTAAAAGTGGGGATGAGAGTTTAAAAAAGAATATGAGTCATGAAATAAAATTTAGATAATTAATAGGATAAAAAAAAGTTGGGGAAATTTTGTGGGATACATATAAATTCCTAGTTTAGTGAGTTTGATATGGAATGATTAAGCATGTGTATAATGTTTTTGAAAATACAATTTATTTTTTTTGAAGTGAAACAATTTAGTTACTATAATTGTATAAGGTACGTTGAGGGAAGAGTGGAGTCAGAAGACTAAAGGGGGATATCGAGAAAATTTTACATACTTCTAGTTGAGATAAGTCGTTGTGTGTAGAGTATAATTTTTATCAATTGAACTTGACTTATTTTAGTAAAAATTTGATATGAACTTAGTCTATATTAATTTTATTGTGCATCATTTTTTAATATTTGATAAATAACTTAAGTCACAAATTTAATGTATTTTTTTAATAAACAACCAACAACTATATTATCGACATTTTCAATATCAATTAGCTTAACAATTAATAAAGAAAAACAAATATCATAAATAGTAAATAAGCACCTCTAAAACAAAGGACGCCGATACTAGTCGCAACGTCACAACTAACAAATCACAATATAAAATGGCTTTTGACGATAGCCAAAGAAGAGGAATTAAAGGGTAAAATAGTAAAATAATACAGACATTGATAGGCCCGTACAAGTAAGGACGAACAAGGACGGTGCGTAAATAAAAAACTAACAGAAGGGTAATATCGGAAATGTCATAAAAATTGAAACCCCCAAATGCAATTGATCAGCTAAGGCAAAACAGACTATCGCCGAGGGCCTTAAATATTTTAAGGCCAAAAAAAATTTATTTTCATGTATATACAATGTTGATACTAATTAAAATTTAAATTTAAGTATAATTTACATTTTTTTGTTATATAATGAGTTATTAGAATTTTTTATTTAATAGTTAAAATATTAACAATAAAAAATAAAAGAAAAATTATTTTATTATTATGCGTTAAGTTTTTAATTAATCTTTTTATCTTGGCACAAAAATAAATGCGATGGCCTGACTCACAATCTAAAAGTTAATATCATGAATTACATATTTAAAATATAGGAAAAATTAGTTATATTAGCCTACCTCTTCTTTCAAAAAAAATATTGGAAAAATTACCTAGAATAATCCAACCATGAATAATTTCAACTTTGAGAGGTATATTCCTAAAATAAGCACGGTGATCGGATGACTTATTATAGTAAGTTTTATTTTTTAAAAAAAAAAGAAAAATTAAAATGAAATTTCAAAAAATATATAAAAAATTATTCAAAAAAAATTAAGATTTTTTTTATTATTTAGAATTTTTATGTAAATTTTCAAAATTAATCTCTAATCTTAAATTAATTTTTAGTTTACTTTTTTGGTGAATTGTCTATAATAGCAGGTCATTAGAGTACCTAAATTTACTCTAGACAAATACTCTCTAAAGTTGGGATTATTCATAATTAATCAATAAATAAAATTATTGTAGAAAAATCATGAAAATATTGAACTATTCAAGTTCCAGGTAATTTTTCCTAAAATAAAAACACAAATTTTTGTGAGAGACAGTCTCTTTAATATGTTGGCCCATTAGGAAAAACGTAGAGTAAATATAGGCGATAAGCTTTAAAAGATTGGGTTTGGAAACGTCTCTCAAAATAACGATCTCTCAGAAAACTAGCTAAAAACAAAAAAAAAAAAGAAAAAATGCTGAAAATATATTAAAATCACGGAAATTATACCTAAAAATAAAATAATTGAAAAATGAGAGGAATGGACTAAAAATAAATTAAACTACTGGACCGGTTGTTATTGGGGGAAGAGTCTATTTGGGGTAGGATTTAGGATTTAGGATTTTTTAAAGGACAACTTCAAGTGCAACCTTCTTGTACGTTTAAACTTAAACTATCCCTACTTATTACTCCACCACTTTATTACTTTTCCAAATGATGTTACCTTTTTTAATATTTTAATTATATTGCTTTTATGCTTTTTTATAATATTATATTATATTTTTTAGAGGAGCTTTTTTTAACTTAATTAACTTTAAGTTAATTTAATTTAGTTTGATTATATTCAATTTAATTTATACTATTTTTCGTTTTCTAATGACTATAATTGTTCTATAATAGGCTTACATAAATTAATAAAATAAAGAAGTGTAAGTAACTACTATAAAATAATATTTTTTTGGTCTAATATAATTCTATTCAATCTAGAAAAATAGTATTTATTTAAGTTTAATGTAATTCTATTCGGTCTAGTTAATACATATACAAATATAGAAAATAAAAACTCCCTTAAATATGAAAATTCTCTCGGTTGTAATTGTATAATTATAACTGTTATGTATTTAACTTTTTAACTATAGTTATGCAAATTATTATTTTTGGAAAAGGTAGCAATTAAGGTATTTGTAGGCGTTGTAGCCTTGTAGGAATTTAATAAATCTTGAATACTATTTTCTAAAGTTATGGGTAGGGTATGAAGGATGAGAAGGCTAGTCGGCTAGGTGATAATCGAATTCAAGATCACCTCCTAAAACGTGAAATATGCTCTTCAACAGAGATAAAATTCGATTTTTAAAAGACATTTTGTTTTGAAACACTACAAGTTGTAACGTTTTAAAAACATTTACTTGCACCATTAAAAGAGTACTTCAACTCATACTTTGCCAAACTATAATATCAGTTGAACTAACCACCAACAACTATTTTAACTGATAAGTCGGGTACCAACCAAAAATTAAACTACCAAGAAGGTATTAGTAACTATTTATTTATTAATTAGAGTGAATTACTATATATATTATTTTGTCAAACTTTCAGGAAAAGAAAATTCTGACCCAAACCCTACCTTGTGCGGGATTCTGCGAGTGTCATTTATTATATTATAATAATGATGTGAGAAGGTAAAAGAATAAAAAAAATAAAAGAAGAAAGTATCATGGTATTATAGAGTAGTGTGAGGTAGGTGTTCTTATCACATGAGTAGAAAGTTGAAAGTGGCGAAAAGAAAAGATTAAGAATATGGAGAGTGGAAGGTCAAATAGAATACAAAAGATAGTGCCGTACTTATAAACAACCTTTCTTAGGTACAAGCCTCCTCATTTAAATATTATTCCGTCCCTTCCCAAACAATTATCATAATTTAATTTAATAAATTAAAAAATAGTGAAACTATTTATATTATATGAGATTAATCGATTATGAATAATATTAACGGAGAGTTAAAATTTATTTTATTGATCTAAATAAAAGAAATGATGAGAACATTTTTATAAAATAAATTATAACAAAGTTAAAAAAAATAGACTAAACTAAAAAATATTACAATTTTATTTTCGGTGTTTATTGTGGAGATACGGGAACAAACCTAATAATTATTACGGTGAATCTGTTTATTGAACGGATCGGATCAAGATAAAATTTTTGTGTAGATTTAGTCTACATTAGATAACATATACCTTCGTATTTAAAGAGTAAAATCAGTGATGAAAGAATGTTAAGATTGAAATACTATTTTAGTGTTGTTATACATATAAGTATTATTTATAGATATTAATTTTAAATAATATAAAATTTTAAATTTCTATCGAATTACAACTCTTTTAGTTTATCATTATCTAAACCCACTTATTATTTATTTTTAAATAAACTCACATATACATTTCAAAAAAAAAAAACAACTCACATATAAAATTTCTATAAAATTTTAAATTAAGATTGAAAATATACCCACTTATTAATTTTTTTAAATAAATCCACATATTTGGTATATTTGTTAAAAGTAAATCGATATATTGTTTTATAAATGATATTAAGTTCATTTTCAGCAACTATACTGAAATAGGTGTGTTTATCAAAAAAATATCTAATTATTTAAATTTATTATTTTATATTGGATTAAATAAAAGTGAATTTATTTTTTTTAATTTTCCCTTATATTTTAATATTTATATGAAGTTAAAAAAGTAGGTGTATTAAAGAGTATGGAGTACTATGAAAGAAGGTGGAGTATAGGCAGGTAAACATAAAAAGTGTTTGTAAGTGGATGGAGTTGGATGATGGATAGTCAAATATTTGGTGGTACATCAGAGTACATGTCTTTATTGGGGAAGGTAGTAACTGGTCCATCCCTTCTTTTTTGTTATCACAACTTTACTTTCATTCTATAAAAGAAGTGTTAATTAAGTTTCAGCCCGTCTTATATAAGATCGTCTTATGGTAAGACGATCTCAAAGTATGAGGCATGTCTCACAGTGAAACAGTATCATATAAGAGTTTTAAGTTTATGATTCGTAAGAAGGTGTTCTCTTCAACTTATTTTTTTGACTTATTACTTATTCTTATTGGAATCAGATCAGATCAGACCAGATCAGACCAGATCAGATCAGATCAGAACTATTCAGATCAGATCAGAAAGTTTCAGATCAGACCAGACCAGACCAGATCAGATCAGACCAGATCAGATCAGATCAGACCAGATCAGATCAGATCAGATCAGATCAGATCAGACCAGATCAGATCGGACCATACCATTATTATTATTATTATTATTATTATTATTATTATTATTATTATTATTATTATTATTATTATTATTATTATTATTATTGTTAATATATTATTATTATTAATATTTATTATAATATTATATTATTATTATTATTATTATTATTATTATTATTATTATTATTATTATTATTATTGTTACTTATTACTTAGTATTATAACTAATATTAATTAATTAATTACTTAATTAATAAAATAATTAATTAATAAATATATAAATAATAATTTTAATAATATAAATAACGTAATAATATTATTATGTTAATTTATTTATTAATTAACAATATTTTTTTAATTAATTAATTAATTAGATAATAATAATATAAATGACTATTTAATAATTATAATAATGTTAATGACATTATTATTAATTTATTTTTAAATTAATTAATTAAATAATATTAGTATTTATAATTAAATTCTTAATTAGATACTAATAGTAATAATAATAATAATAATAATAATAATAATAATAATATCAATAATAATAATAATAATAATAATAATAATAATAATAATAACTTTATGAAATCAGATCAGATCAGATCAGACCAGATCAGATCAGACCAGATCAGATCAGATCAGATCAGACCAGATCAGATCAGATCAGACCAGACCAGATCAGAAAGATTCAGATCAGATCAGACTGAATCAGACCAGATCAGATCAGATCAGATCAGACTTTAGTAAATTCAGACCTTATTCAATCAGATCAGACGAAGAGAACAGGCCCAATCTTGATTCTCATAACTAATCAACTACTCTCAGGTAGAGGTGTTTAAAACATACCCGATAACCCGATAGACACCCGACTTTATAACCGAACCCGATTTGACCCGACTTAAAAATGGATCTACAATTATGTAAAAACCAAAGTAAACACAAAATCCGATTTTGAACCGACCCGAAATACCTGACTTGAAATCAACCCGAAGACCCGAATAAACACCTCTACTCTCAGGGCTACCTCTATAAGAGGGTAACTGGGTAAGAAGAGCCACTACTACAAATTGCATCTGTAGTAACACTACAAAAATGTTGCATTAAGACTCTTAAATGTTGCAATAAAGCTTATGCAACATTTTTTGAGGTGCTGCCTTAAGTCGCGTTGCATTAGCTAAATGCAACACTTTTAATAAGTTTACGCAACACTTATTAGAAGTGTTGCAAAGATTGATATATGCAACACTTTTTTTTCAAAATCAAAGGCAACACTTTAAATAAGGAATGCAACACTTTTTATTTATTCTAATAAAATAAAGGCAACACTTTTTAATATCAATGGCAACACCTATGTTATTTACCAACTAAATATATGCAACACTTACATCATCAATTGCAACACTTTTTCTATTTCCCACCAAAATATAAGCAACACTTTAAATGATTATTGCAACATTTTTTTTTTCCCACCAAAATATATGCAACACTTTTTGGAGTAATTCCAACATTTTTTTTATTTTACCACCATAATAAAGAAACATATTTTGCATACAACACTTTCACCAACTATTGCAATACTTTGTAACAATTTCAAGATGAGCCACCATAATAAGATCATGACTAATCGAACACTATGATATCATATACAATGATGCCAAAATAAATAAAATATATAATCTCCATAATGCCATAGCAATTGCGTCAATAGAGTACATCGCAACAAAAAAAAGTTCAACAAAAGATATATAAAACTTCATTTGAAGGTTTTAAAATATCTAAATACATATAACTGCTAGAATTATAATAAGTATTAAGTATTGTGCTATTTATAAATACAATGCTTATAATATTGAGCTTGGTGATATATCATCTGATGTCAAGATTAAAGATCAACATCAACCTGTAAAAAAACATTAATATGTGATCAGTATATGGAAAATAACACCTTTCTACTACCAAAGAAAAAGATGCATTAACCTAGCTACTTAAATAGTCATAGTTCATTAAGTTTAGAAGATTAAATTAAATACATAATTAAGGTGTTAGTTTATTACTGTTTAAATTAAAAATATAAATAGATTTATTTAGTAAGATATCATACCGTAGATCATGACAAGTATTTCCTAGCAATGTCAGTAGGTAATTTAGAAATAATGTTTGCCATTATAGTTTCGAACATGTCCCCCCTTTGATTCTCTACTTGTGTTTGCATTTGTTCTCAGCTTCAATTTCTTTTCGCATATCTTGTAGTTTCATCACTTCACTTTCCATGTCTTTTTGAATGTCCTCAACCACACCAGCTTTAATTGATTGCATAAGTTCACCAGGAACTACATATGATGAATCACTATTACTGGCCTTTCTTAACTTTTTGTTAGTAACACCCCTCCCATATAACCTTCTATGCCCATTGTGCTCCTTCCCCATGATAGCTAAAAAAGCATCAGTCTGGCCTTTTCCATCTTCTGAAGGCGTAAACTTTTGTATGTCTTTTTATGTATTTTATAACCAAAAAAGCAATTTATATATTAGGTTCAATAAAGTTGATGATACGTACTTAATTATTAACAAAGTAAGTACAAATACTTACAATCTTTTTTGACAAGTCTTCATACGAGTCAACATATGATTTTCCCTCTGTTCTCTTACGTGTGCGCTCAAACATCTCTCCAAGGGATGGTGGTTCCTTGTTAGGATTCTCATTCATCTATCAAGTAAAAATCCAAGAAATCCAATTAAAACCATTATTGTCTTCTCTTAATGAAGTGTCTTCCCCATGGAAAGTCCAAACATAATAGTTTTCAACAAATCCAGCTCCTTTCAAATGATTAAAAACCTCATGCCTTTTATACCAGTAATGATTTATGCACTTCTTACATGGACACCTAATTTGACCCCCCCTTTCCCGCTTTAGCAAATGAAATATCAAGAAATTCTATAATTCCGTTTTCAAACTCAGGTAAAATTCTAGGTAAATACATCCAACTCCTATCTTTTTCCATCCTTAAGAATCTGAAAAAAATAACATTTACTATGAATGTATCATTTAATGTTCAATTTAGCAAGGAATTAGAAACCAAATAATAATGATTTCTAATAAGAAACAAGCAATATAGAGTTAGCAATTAAAGCCAAATAAGCAATTAAAGCCAAATTTCACACTATATAGAAATAATACAGAATTGAATATAGTAAGGAATTAAAAACCGACTAAAAATGATTTCTACACTGGAATGAACCTTTTTCAAGTGAATACCATCTATCGTGCGCAATTGGGTATGCCGCTCTACCTTTTGTAAAATCAAAATCATTAATACAATTCACTTCACTAAGAACCTTCCTTTGTCTTGATTATTGAAGTGATTAAAATCAAATACATTAAGGTAGTGTTTGGGAATGAGGATTTTATTTGAAAATTTGGATTTCAATTTAGAAATTTGAAATCATGAATTTGGAAATAACAAGTCTAGAGCTCTTATTTTGAAATCCATAACTCACTCTTATTTTCTTAAGTTATTAGAATTTGGATCAAATCTACATTCTCAAATTTTAGAGTAGCCAAACACATAATTTGCCCAAATCTATATTTGCAAATGAAATTCATGTTCCCAAACATACCATAATACAATTCACTTCACTAAAACCTTCCTTTGTTTAAGAATTAGATGATTAAAACATTATGTTTAAGAATTTGCGGGGAGGAAAGGTAGTGATCTTGTGTTGCAAGCAAATAAAGAAATCTACTCACGTCTAATAAATCTTCTAAAAACATTTCAACAAAATGCCAAACAAAAGGTAGAGCGGCATACCCGAGTTTCAGCTTCTTTAACAGGTTCATTCCCAATTGCGGAGGTTTTTTGATTTTACAATGAAGAATTGAAGTGAAGTGATTAAAATCAAAATCAAAAGAAATACGCACCAAAATTAAGCGGTAACGGCGGAGGTTTTTTAATCAAATTCAATATATCCAAAAATTAACAATAAAAAGATTAAATTTCAATCCTAAACTGATGAAAATCTTTTCAATCACACAACCACAATCTCAATTTCTAAAAATTTGATAAAGATACATGAGATTAAGAATAAAAAATATACCTGGCATTCACGAAGGGGCAGACTGTTTTAGGGCAATTGTTTATCAATTGAGATCAATTAAGAGGATGACAATTCTTGAAATTCTTGGAATGAAACGCGGCAATTAAGAGGATGACTGTTTTAGGGCAATTGATGAAAAGTTGGTTATCAATGGAGACTCATGAAAATACGCGGCAATGTTGAAGACGAAATGAGAACACGCACTATTGTTATTTGGTTTTCAATGTGATAAAATGAGAACACCTGACAGTTTTGTTTTAAAGGTGTACTACTTTTTTTCTTGTAAGATTTTAAAGTATAATGATTGATTAATTTAATTGATTTTAGTTGGGCAAGGGTACTTAATTGATGCCAACTAATTTTTTTATTTTTTAAGTGACAATTTTGTAAGATTTTAAAGTACTTCCTCCGTATTTGGTTATTTGCAACTTTTACTAAAAATGGCGTATTCTATTATTTGCAATTTTCTTTTTTTTTTCCATTTATAGAAAGTTTTTTATTACTTTTTTATTATCTCTCTCTTACTTTTTTATATTCTCTCTTACTTTTTAATACTCTCTCTCATACTTTTTAATACTCTCTCTTACTTTTTAATATTATAATACTATAATCCCACCCAATTAACCTCATTAATCTATTTTAATACACTACTAAAAGTTTTGCCTAGGAGTCCGTGAAGGACCCCAAAGTTGCAAATAATTGAATACGGAGGAAGTATATTAATTGATTAATTTAATTGATGCCAATTAATTATTTAACAAATAATTTTTGCTTTTTTCCAAATATATTTAAATCTTTGTTTCAATAAAAATTAGAATAACAGTCCGTCTTGTATGAGACCGTCTCATCATGAGATAGACCCATATTATTAACTCATTTCTTTAATTGATTACTTTAAAAATGTAAGTAATCGTTTTAAGATTATAAGTAATGACACTAAGACTATATAAATTATTATTTTAAAAATTATAAGTGACCGTTTTAATTTTTTTAAGCGATCACTTAAGACAAAAAAAAATATATTGGGCCACGACAATAGACATGGTCTTACCGTGAAATCATCTCATTTAAGTATTAGGGATAGAATTAATAGTAGCGATGTTGATTATCGGCTACTCGACATTTTGGGTATCCTAAAAGCCGGAAACCTAGATATTCGGGTATCGTTTTTTATGGCCATGTCTCAGCTCAATTTTTTCGGATACCCAAATTTTGGTTATGCGGACAAAACAAGTCGAGACATTGGGTACCCGGTATTGTTTATGGTATTTTAGCAAAATTCATTGATAGTAGAGACATCGGGTATCCAGTATTGTTTACGGTATTTTAGAAAAATTCATTGATGGTAATTATTTGGGAGAAACTTAGTAATTTAAAAAAAATATCCCTTTTAATAACGGGCTAAAAATCATTTTGTAGCCCATGATCTGACTCGCTTAAGATAGTCCGAGTACCCGACCCTAGCTTAATAATTTTTTTAAAAAAATGACACTTTTGAGAAGTGTTGCATTAAAATGACCGGGTTGGCAAGTCGACAGATCGGAGCAAGCGTGTCGGATTTTTTAAAAACATGCCAGATAAAAAAGAGTAACACTTTTGAAAAGTGTTGCATTATACACTTATATGCATGACTTTTGAGAAGTGTTGCATTATACACTAATATGCAACACTTTATTTGAATTTTCATATAAGATATTAGATTAAGAGTAAATGCAACAAAAAAGAAAGTGTTGCAAACAAAGTGTTGCAATAGATCAAATTTGTAGTAGTGGCCTGTCCATCGGGTCCATTCAAAAATATTAGAAAAAATGAAATTTAAAAAGTTAATAGTTAGAGGTCCATAATAAAAGTAGGATATTTAATAGGCAGGATCGGGGGCCATAATATTTCGTCCTCATGAGTTTTAAGGCTGACCCTGACTATCATTCCTACAAATACTCGTTAAGACTTATAAATAGAAATGACAATAAAATTTGTATCCAATCTAAATTATCTGTAAATTTTAATTCGTTTCAATGTATAATTATTAATGATATGATTTTTTTTCATTTGTTATAATACTTATTAATTAAGTACTTCATGTCAAGGCCATATTATTTTCTTTAAAACAATGCAAAAATTAGAGTTGATGATTAAAATGGAATAAAGGCAATAATCAATTTTGAAGACGCTTAATAACAAAATCTAGGGTTCGTTATGCCTAAACTTATGTGTTTATTTACATTTTAAAAATATAATTAATAATAATTGAGTTTTATTCCAGCTAAATTATATATGTATTTTTTTTATCAAAAAAAAAATATATAAGTTTGATTTTTCTCTTTCCTTTCCTCTACCCACCCTACACCAACAAAAAAATAGATGGCTAACAATAGCATTATTATTTATCACTTTAACGTGAGATATATGAGTAATAAATAATATAGTTGATACTTTATCAAAAAAAATAAAGTTGATACTTTTACTTCTTATGTCCATCAAATTTGCCTATAAACTTCTTGTTAGAAAATCGAAAAATAATAAATTGATATTTTATAAAAAAGTGAAAAAAAATTGTAGATAAGGTGAAAAAGTAAATCAAATATTTGGATAAAAATTAGTAAAAGTTGATATTAATAATCTAATCTTTTACTCATTCACTATGAATAATTCCACATTTGATTTATTTTCTATTAATCTAATCCTTGTCATACATCTTGTGCGGCCACAACTTACCATATTACTAATAATAGATAATAATATGATATGCTGTCTGATGCTAAATAGTAAGACAAAAATTGGATTATTGACAGCGAACTAAGGACAAATATTAAATTATATGAAAATAATAATCATCATCATCATATCCAGTGTTCCCGCACATAGATAAATCTATGGTCATGGTCCGGGGAAGGAAGGTCGACGACGTCTCATACCCATAAGGAGAAGGCGGTCACAAGAGTCCTTCGGCGCAAGAGGAGTCTTCAAATATATAAGAACCTGCAAATAACCGAAATCCTGCAAATTATATGAAAATAATCTAAAGGTAAAATTATTTACAACTGACAAACAAAAAAATAAATTTTTATATCAATTTTTCTTAAAAATAAAAATAAATAAAAATTATAATAAAAATAGAAATTGGTGAATTTGGTCATAATTCATACCAATAGAGTACTTAGATGATAACCCATAGCCAACAAAGAAACCTAACTTAATACGAAATCTCTAATGCTTCTAGATCTAATATTTTTCTTTATTATTTCGTATATCTTTCTTCATACTATTATTAATTTATTATTACTTTTATATATTTTATGTGAAAAAAAACGTTTCTTTGAATATGATTCAAGCAAGATAAGGTGGTGTAGGAGATGGAATTATATGTGGGGCGATACCCAAAATTATTGCATGAACAAATTATTACTTTTTTGTGTCTCATTTATTTAACATTATTTGCTATTTTAATTTATTTTATCTGTTTGCAGTATTTTTATTCTTCGCCAACAATCTAACACTTTCTTCTATCACATTTATGCATTTTAATTTTTTTTTATTTAATCCGCATAATTAAATATTATAATTATTTATTACTATTAAATATATGTCATTTTCTTAAAACTACCATATATTTCTATTTGGTACTTAATTGAAAGGGATGGGGTAGTATAAACTTTGGGTTGACAACTTGACATTATAGTGCATGCCACTTAATTGACCAAACTATATCACCAAATTCTTGGTCATTCTCACCTTTCCACTAAATTAAGCATTAATATTAGTAACTCAATTATAGGTTTCTGGACTGTACGCATTTCTCTTTATCTCCTTTTTGGGGTACGGATATGATTTGTCTGCATCCTTCAAGAAAAAGAAAACCCCCATTCGAACCTTGCTTTGTGCGGGATATCGGAAATTAGGTCCTTTCTTTCTTTCTTTTATATATATTTTTATATTATTTTCATTGATATTGTATTGAACCAAAATATATAATATTTTTTTATAACATGTTATTGTAATTGTAGTTTTAATATTATTATATCAAGAAACCACTTTTGGATTATATGACATATAGTTGGAATAATTAGTTGTTAAATTCAGTTTTTATTTATTTCTTACTACGTGTTAATATTTCAGTGTAGATAATCGAAAAAAGTAAAATATGAGGTTTTGAAGAAACAAAGTTGGAGTTAACTAATTATTTGATGGTTGAAATATCAAAATATTAAATTTTTTTGGAATTAAGACTCTGATATTATTGTTGTTGTTGCATGCCAATATGTGAAAAAACAAGAGTATTATTGAGAATATTATAGTTGAAAACGATTAATATTAAAGTTTATCAAAAGTATAATATTCGATGCTCTTTAATATTTAAGGGTCTTAACCTACTAATTTTCAATTTGCACATGCTCCTGACTGAAACCTTTATACATAAATTAAAAATAAATGGAAATATGTCGATCTCAATACCTACTAAAATTGTTATTCTCATTATTTAATTATATGTTTTGTTATAATGGGAATATTAATACATGAAGATAATATTATGATGTGTTAATGTTAAAATTAGAAGATAAGTAGATAACTAATGATGTAGACTCCTCTTAATATATACTTCACTAGTTCATGTGGGTTCATCAACAATTTGTGTTTTGTGACTAAATAAAAGTCAATCAATTGGCAGGATAAAATTAGGACAGTGGGACCCATTACCTAAATTCCTCCACTGATACATAAATGATTATCTTACGAGTTTTAATTTGACATCGTTTCATTATAAGATACCCTCAAAATAAAAAGCTTATAAGTTAAAATTTTTATTATTAAGCTATTTAACCTAAGTAAAACTAAAGAATATTTTACGGTGAGATTGTCTCGTATAAGAATTTATGTTTTTATTAAGATTTGTTTTATGAAATTTGAACTGTATATTTCTATTTTTAGCCATAATTTTTAATTTTTAAATTCTTATCAATAATATACTTTTCCAACTTTTATACTCCCTCCGTCCGGATGAATTAGTAGCATAGAGAAAATGCGTGAGAATCAAGAAAGTGGTAATAAATGAAAAGAGAGAATAAATTGTGTGGATGAAATTATTAAAAGAGAGTTAAACTGTATGGATGAGATTAAAAGAAAGTGGTGGGCCATAGTCCAAAAAAAGAAATGCTGCAATTTAAGTGGGACGGACGAAAATAAAAAATGCTGCAAGTTATAAAGGACAGAGGGAGTGTACATTATTTTTTTTATATTTTCGTAATATGTATATATGTAACAAATATTGTGACACAAAGATTACTTTGAAGACCCTGACCTAAATTCTCCACTTAAAAATAAAGAATTTTTGAAGATAGATGTGTGATGTATCAAGTATCTCTCCTGAGTTTCCTTTTTACTCTTTTTCTAATTTTTTTTTTTTTTTTTTTTTTTTTATAGATCAGAATAGTCACTATTATTAATTTATTATTTTTTTTTTCTCGTTTAGATATTTAAACTCTTCTCTAAGTAATCTTATCATTTAATTTCAAAAAAAAAAAAAAGTAATCTTATCATTTATTTAATTTTATGAGCGGAATACACTAAATATGATAATGATTTATTTATTTTTTATAAAATACTTCCTCCGTTTCATTATACTTGATACTGAGTGTCATATGTTATGTGAGAAAACGTCACTATCAGTAGTAAGTATTATGAAACGCAGGAAGTATACAATTAGTATAATTTCTTGGAAATAGTGTTGTATTATAATACGTCACTACGTGAATAATTATGATTTGTGAATCTATCAGGCGGTGACATCAACGTATCTATCATCTGAGAGAAGCTTGATTCTGAGGAATTTTCCAGTTAAGAGAAATGAAATCTTAACAACTATTTTTGTGTTGTTTTTGTTGGAGGCTTATTTAGGTTCTAAGTATAATATGCGTTGAATATTCATTTTTTATATATATTGAATTAATACGATCGTAATTTTGATATATATAATAATTGTGTTATAAGGATGAAAGCAAAATCTTCAGAAATTGAACATTTTAAGTAGGATAAATAACTAAGAATAATACAACTTTTTGCCTACAATAATACCAACTTTTGATTAACCATGAATAATACCAACTTATGGGGGTGTTTTCCTACAATATATACCTAATATGTTAAAAATTAAACTATAGGTGATTATATGACAAAAAAATTTTGCAAATTAGTTAATAAACTAAAGTTGGTATTATTCTAAGGAAACCCCCCCCAAAGGTTGTATTATTCATGGTTAATCAAAAGTTCGTATTATTGTAGGGAAATTAATAAAAAATTGTATTATTTACAGTAATTTTTCCTTTTAAGTATGTAATTTTACCCAATTTTGGTAAAAATGTAATAAATCTGAATAAATTTGGTTTAAATCGAGTTTAAAATTGACAGATGGACTACCTAATTGAATTATTACAATATAATTATCCCATGGTAATTAAATTTAGATTAAATAAAGCTAATCCAAAAGAAAAGAGAATTATTCTTGTATGGGATCCAATTATCTCGAGCATTCATGTATAAATTGTTATATGAGGCGGTATATAGTGATACATGCTTCATATATAAGTTGAATTTCCAGCTAATATAAATTATAAGAATAAAAATTTTTTGTTTTGATTTTTCTCACTTAGAGAAGGTTTCTCACAAAAATAGTTTTTATTAAAATTCTAAAATATTGACTGCTTAACAGATTGGAAAAAACTTTACTTAGTTCTTTCCATGACCTCTCTTTATGATTTTTTGACTTTGTACCTCATCTTTTATCGCCACTAAAATAATAATAATAAAAATAAAATCTCTACGCAGCTAAAGAATATTTTTTATTAAAATAAATTAATAAAAATAAAATCTCTACATAGCGTTGCCTCTATTCAAAATTTATATGTATGTTTTTTTAAATAAAAAACTTGCAAAATTTTTTTATCTATGATATTACTTGATGGAAAAGTCCACCCTTATTGAAGTCTACTTTTGAAAATATTTTATAAACTATGAGTATTGTTCAAGAGTATTTAGAAACTTAAAATACGTACATAAAACAAGTACGTACCCAAGTACAACCTACAAGTATACGGATAAAACTACTCTAGTCTTTCTTCAAAGATTGTATTTTTTTAATGTGTATTTGTAATAAATTATAAGAATACAAATTTTTTGTTTTGATATTACAAATTGGAAAAACTTTACTTAGTTCTTTTCATGGCCTTTTTTTTTGATTTTCTTGACTTTGTACCTCATCTTTTATTTTCACCTTAATAATAATAATAATAATAATAATAATAATAATAATAATAATAATAATAATAAAATCCTTTTATATCGGTTACTTAAAATTAAAATAAATTAACATGCTAAATCGTCATTATATAAAAGAATATTTTAATTCAAAAAAACCCGATAAAAATCAATTTGATCTAATGATCACATATATTCTTATACTCCACTCCATTCATAGATTGTCATATAATTCAAACTTTATATAAATTTTTTTTTTAAAAAAAATCTTGTAAATTTATTTATCTATGATATTACTTAATGGAAAAGTCCACCCTTATTGAAGTCTACTTTTGAAAATATTTTATAAACTATGAGTATTGTTCAAGAGTATTTAGAAACTTAAAATACGTACATAAAACAAGTACGTACCCAAGTACAACCTACAAGTACGGATAAAACTACTCTAGTCTTTCTTCAAATATTGTATTTTTTTAATGTGTATTTGTAATTAAAAATTAGTTTTTGTAGGCATATTTAGAGCATATTCTAAGAATTAGTCTTTTGTAATTCCTCACTAAATGATCTCATGGGTTGAATTAGTTTATACTAAACCGAGTTCCTTCAAGAGTGTAGATCGTGTCAAGTTGGCACGAATCCTTTTTTTTTAAAATTTTTTGAGTACATAGTACACCGAGGAAATAGAAGAGTTAGCGAGCGAGAACAGATGAACTTAGGATTTTACCTCGAAAAAGTGATACTGTTAGAGTAATAACATATTCTGGGGCCTCAACCATCTGTTTAAGCTTTTGGTTGAGATAGTTTCTTGACATGTATCAAAAGCCAACGTGACAAGAGGTCACAGGTTCAAATGTCAACCACCCCTCATTTAAGTGGAATATTTAGCACCAGCCACCAGGTGTGAGGAGAGCCTGTGTTGCATCCACACTTCTAACCCAAAGGGCTCTCGTGTGAGGGGGCGTGTTAGAGTATATAACATGCCTCAACCATCAGCTTAAGCTTTTGTTTGAGATGGTTCATTGACAGATACTAACTGAAACAAGGCCTGATTCTCGACTAAGATGCTTCTAAGATTAAATTAGAAGTAATTAATAATAAGAATATGGGATTTTGATATTGGGTAAGTCTGGAGATTCTCCTACCGGCAAGAAAAGGGGAAAGGAAATTAATTTACGACATAGATGGTGAAGATTAATCTATTTTCATATGGATAAAAGGAAAAATATTTAACCAATTGAATAACCTATAATTCTAAAAACTTATAAAATTTATTAATTACTTTTTTTATTTTTATTAATTACTTTTTTTATTTTTTAATTTTACTATGAACAATAAGTCAATAACTAACTCGATTTTGCACAAATAATTGAATAGTAGATTTAAACATGAATGCTTGTTTTAATTTTCACTTGTACTCTCCATATACGACTTTTACTCAGATAAGATTGAGGTTTATTCTCATCTAACTTTTTCTATTCCTCAACCTACCCTATAATAAATTTACGAATTTTCCATTTTCGTGAAAAAAATCTTATATATCGAACTAATATAAACTTAACGCACAATATTTTATTTGGTATGACTCCTTAATCACCTCTTCTAACTTATCCTCTTTTTGTCGTTCTATGAAAATACAATACCAACTCCCCTTATACTACTCCAAATACGATTCGGCATACATCTATACTAATATATTAGTATTTTATCTAATTTGACTTAAAATAATCAAAATCCTAATCAGAGTTGACGTGGCACCATGTTACTTATAATTATATCCAAATTATGTCCTTATATGTGCAAGCCTAGCATTAACTATTCCATTCTTACGACTTCTTATTGTTACTTGTTATTTTTCCCTAAATAAATTTCTTGACATCAGTCTGTTATCGTTTTTTTAATTTTAAAACGCTAAAAATAAAAATTTAAAGACGCAAAAAAAATATATTTTCACCATCAATTTTTGAATTTATTATACTTTCAATAAAGTTGACTACTTATTTTATTTATTTAACGACGTATTTCATATCATATGAACTAAGTTTGAAATTCATCTAAAAAAAAGTAAGTTTGAAATAAAAAAATATTTTAATTAATATTTAATATTCGAAAGTCAAACCGTAATGGTAGACTTTTATTTTGTACAATTGTAAGTACGGCAAGTGTGGTACGGCATTATTCATCAAATTCCTATAAAATAATGACATGTTGTCATGTTGATGAAGACTCATGCTGGCATCTAGTAATACTACAATTTTTTCCTAATCGAGAACTTTTTAAACTACTTATAATAATTTCAACCGAATGAAAAATATATCATCGATCATCTCGATACTCAGTCTATCCCGCTCATAGAAAACTATGATTAAGGTCTGGGGAGGAAAGAACGACGGTACTTCATGTTAGAGTATATAACATATTCTGGGGCCTCAACCATCAGCTTAAAGTTTTGGTTGAGTTGGCTTTTTGACATGGTATTAGAAGCCAACGTGACAAGAGGTCACGGGTTTCACTCTCCTGTATGGTTATGAGTTGCCGTGGTTCTTTCCTCTCAATACCCTGATCATAGTTTTCTATGAGTGGAATAATACACTCGATTTTTCATTCGGCTGAAATATAAAGTTTTAAAAGTTCTCGATTAGGGAAAACTTGTAGTGTTACTACATGCCAGCATGAGTCTTCAACATGACATGTCATTATTTTTTAGGAATGAAAAAAATATATAATAGACTAATAGTATAAAAAGACTAATCGAGAATTATAAATTGACATAGTAATTGAAATTTTCCTATAATGCTCGTGATAAGAATCTCGATTTCTCACAACCTCAGTTTGATTTTATTACAACACCTAATTTTTTATGTACTCATTTGTATGTTGTTTTTCGATTTTTGTAGAGGCTTTATTGCGCCTCGCCCCTAACAAATCGAACTTTTGTTTATATCACCCCATTTGGGATAGAGTAAATGGTCGTATAACACCTCTTGTAAAATGATGTAAAACGAGTGAAATTTGCTCTTTTATTGCCCTATCGATCAACTCATTCATATGAAAAATATATAAACTGAGACGTCATTTCATTAACCCAACGTCATTAAGTAACTCCCTTCTAAATCAGGTTTGGGAGAGTCAGATGTGTCCGTGTTCGTGATTCACAGTAGAGAAAAACGAAAGTGTGTTTTTGTTAAATAAGAATATATGGTATGTTGTACACAAACAATAGTTATTACTTATTAGTACACCAGTCCTAAAATGGCTGCAATGCCAGCAATTGATCCTTCATTATTAAGCTCTATATCCTAGTTCTTTGTATTCGAAACGTATCGCACTCGGCAGTTTTCGGTGTCTTCAAAAGGCATCGTAGCATTCCATATTGCAATGCCGGTATATGCATACGTTATCAACACAAACGTCTTGCATTTGTAGAAATGAGACCGCCTATGATCCAACACTATCTTAGGATATACATTCTTCGTCTTTTAATAGTTGCAACATTTTCCCCAAAAAGGTTCTCACATGTTCGGGGAGAAATGTTGCAACTATTAAAAGACCGAGAAAGTACAAGTCTCGGAGTTTTGGAGATCATTATGGGTTTGTCTACACTCTACGATAAAAGAATGGGTAACAGATTTCAGACAGACCCTGAAATTGGCCGAAACAGGGTCTTCTAGAATAAATTGGCGGGAAACAAAAAAAAGAAAAGAATGGATATAAGGGAACCCGAAAGTATACATTAGGTTCTCGTCAAAGATTCCAACCACTCGGACGTAAATTCATAGGCGACAAAAGTTACAGCACCGGCAGGTGCTGCCTTTACAACGGATGGAACAATGCCTTTGTAGAGACCAGCCCAGCCTTCCGCTTGCAAAATTCTTACGAGGGCATCATACATGTTCTTGTACGCACCTTCCTCGACTCTTGCTCCATATCGCACGTCCCTTTGCAATCCTTCCACCTAAATTTAATTACCATTCAGAATCAAATCTTTTTCCATCGAGTTGACTTGTTCGTCATAAAGAAACATTCCGAAGATAGATTTTTTTTAGAGTTTTAACTGATAAACCGACAAGGGAAGAAAAAGGCACGCTGATGATAGGATTCGGGTTACGATCGCAAGAATCACATATCATCATCATCACCATATCGTCATCATCGTACCATGTATATTCCGTAGGAACTATGATCGGAGTCTAGGGAGGGAAGGAAGGTGGCAAGTTGGCAACCCATACCCATAAAGGAGGATGCGGCCAAACAGTCCCTCGACTCGAGATAGGTCCTCATAAAGCGAGATTCCAGATCTATTTAGGGCACACAAATGATCAAGCACTTCCCACAACCATGTTCACGTTGAAAGCCTTACCAAATGATCATACGAGTGCATTAGGAATTACTACCTTTTACACATTTATTACGACACGTTTTTGATATGGGTATAATATTAGCATCATTTTACGGCCAAATGGTTTACCTGGAATCTTTTCTTGACGACATCCAATGGGTGGCAGACAACCTTTGCCAATGTGCCAGCCGCTAATCCACAGAGGAAAAGCTGGAAGCTTGAAGGACTATCATCGCTGGAATATCCTCTCATTCTATTCCAGGCCTATAAGAAGTAATTTCAATCAGCAAAATGGATTCAACATTCTATGCTAAAAGATTTTTGTGACATATAAACAGTACATCAGGATCAGGTTTACAATTAAAAATCTGATTGAGAATTTTAACGAAGTTAATTCCCATTATATAACGGCGCATGAAATTTCACGGTCAAAGCACTGCATTGAATTTTATGTACGTGTAACGCTTGATATATCACCGTTATAACGTTATTTGTCAAGAAGAGACCGTTATAACGTTATTTGTCAAGAAGAGGTTATAAAACGAATCTCTTCTAACATCTCCCTAATTCGTAATAAAGTTCGTATAATATCTCCCAGTTAAAATTTCATAACCCATTAACTTTTTATCTATCATATAATACTTAATAAAATAGTGCAACTATAATCACTATGTGCATACTATTGCACCTCATATAGTTCAACAAAAATGCAATTATAAGCTCAAAACTCCTCCAACGTGATTTGTATTCAAAATTCGCACCAGGTTGATCGTGATTTTCGTTAATCCGTTATAGCAGCTTTCTGCACTGCGTTTCCGCAAACACATCCTCGACCGTGTTTTTTTTCCATGGGCACAATATTACAATGACATCATGTCATTATATTGATTTACACAGAAATTTCATATGAAACTAAAAAAGCAATTTCTATCAAGATTTAATATGCATAAGTTTCAATCACAAGAAAGCCATAAAAATAAAGCGGAAAGTAAAAGCAAACAAGCCGTACCATTGTCCAACGCTTGAATGTATCATAAGTACCAAACTGAAGGCCAGCGTAGGGTATAATTTCAACTAGCGTAGGTGACAAACCGGAATACAGTCCCCGCAAGCCACGTGTGTTAACAACACCTACTAATGCAGACCTCATTGTCGGGTATACCTACATATAGAAGAACCCTAGAATTTTAAATGTCCGTGCAGATTCACAAGCTGAAAAATCAATGGCTAAGCATATAAACAGAGAAAACATGATCCAAAGTGAAACATTACTGTCCGTGCACCGAGTTTTCCGTGCACTTCTGCAATATTCAAAGGCCAAAAGACAAAAACGGCTCGTTTGGTTAGTGGTACTAAATGGTGGTAATGAGAATGATTTAGTGTAAAATTTCACCAAAAGTTCCATATCATTCCCATGGTAATGAAACTTTGATCACAAAAAAGTTCTTTTTGTTAACAAATTTCCATTACCACCTAATAGGCTAATACCGTCTTTCTCAATGGCAATGCATTGGAGTGAATTTTATGAAGAAAATGAGCTGATTGAAGTTGGACAAGCATGGCCATTAAGGTAGCCAAAAG
This sequence comes from Amaranthus palmeri, assembly GCA_019776075.1. NCBI lineage: Eukaryota > Viridiplantae > Streptophyta > Magnoliopsida > Caryophyllales > Amaranthaceae > Amaranthus > Amaranthus palmeri. Next base: position 569,533 of record JAAKBH010000271.1, on the reverse strand, counting down.
ATTTTTCAACCCAATAGTTTTCATTCCCATCACCACCGTTTAATACAACTTACCATACAGGCCGAAAGGGTATTCTAGAATATCTTGCAAGTTGCAACTGTAAACGTTTAAATTGTCGGGTACATATGAAAATGTAAGGGCTCTTAAAAACTTTACAACATTCATATTGATGATTATCCATACCTTTGGCTCACCCTGTGAGGCTAATATGGTCCGTATAAGATCAAATGGATATGATCCAATAGTGGCTGCACATCCTGCAACGGCCCCACTAATATACGATAAGTAAGGACTCAACTGGATGTGATTTTCTGCATAAAAGAAAAGCAAAAGTGAGCCCACATCATGATTGAACGGCAGAATGTGATACCGACAAAATCTATAACACCTCAAATTGCAAAAAGAATGTATCGTGGAAGTTAAAATAGAGCTTTCCCGCTCAACACTTATCAATAATGGAGGGAAAATAGAAAAACCGGAAGACTGTGAATAAGGTTCTGATTGAGAAGACAATAAAATATACTTAAGAAGTTGCAAACAAACCTGCTTTGGAAGATCCAGACATGTATGTCTTAAATTTGTGCAAGACTGTAAATTGTATGGATGTATAAGGCATAACCATTAAAAGAGCCGGGACATTCCCACGCCAAAAACCCTACAATAAATCAATGTAAGTACAAATTGTTGTTGTGTAGACAAAAAATTTGATTTTTGATAAGTCGACCCAAACAGAGAATACAAACAAAAAGAACGAACACGATTGCAGAGATGAAGTTTGTACCATGACCAAGATCACAGCTTTGAACAACCAATAGACGTTCAACAACTGTAAAGAACTTAAATCCATTGTAACATGATTCGATTAATTTGCTTTTTAGATTCGCGATTTGCTCAAAATGACTCTATAGTAGCCCAAAACCGAGCATAGTTCATTTTTTTGATTCACGATTCGCAAGGAGATTAGTGAATCATGTGACGGTGCTTATATCATGATTTAAGAAATCTTTAGTTGACATGACAAGGAAATGTCAAATTTCATCGCCACTACTCATCTTTACTTTCAATAGCAGGCAAAATTGCATGAGGGAACAATCGGAAGACTACTTTGCCGTACAGATATCAACATCAGTAGTCCTCATGTTTAACATAATAACTAATCTTAATACTCCCAAACTCTATGTTTCAAGAGATGGGGATGAAGAACAAAAGAGATGCTATGTTATAGTCAAGTTATGGTTTCTCGGAATTCGGATAAAGATTCATCAAGGAACAAGAAAATTTTGGCGAGACAACTAACTTGAAACTGAAAACAGAGACAAGAACCCTCTGAAATGAGTAAAGATATATAGTCATAATTATTTCAATTAAACACATCTTTCTTCTAATCACAAGGATTGTAATTGACATTCAATTTAAAAGTTCAAGCATTCAATTCCACTTTATCACGCAACAAGAAAAATGATCACGAAGTTACCGGTAGACCTTCTTCTCTTAAGATGTCCTTAGTTGCCTGTAACATTCCGGTGTATTTTGATGGCCCATATAAGTTTCTCTGAAGCAGAGCCCATGAAGTGGTCGGTTCCAATTGGACCTATAAAGAAGTTAATGACAAATATTAGTACACGTAACTATTTAGTAATTGTTCAATCTCGATGGTGCCAAAAAAATTATAATTCTTTGATTCCAGATTTTATGGACTTTGATAGAATGACGCATTAACTCATGCACACTTCTTATATACTTGAAATTGCGATGATTTTCCAATCAAGGGTCAATAAAAAATTCTGTGTTGTTACAAGGGTATGGTCGCACTAACTCAAATCCCAAGAACCTACCTAGTGGGAACCTTGGTGGGAAATGTAACGAAAAGCAGTTGGTAGAAATAGTTAGCATTCATGCCTTCATGGTATGTGACATAGGTAATGCCCCTGCATCACGTAAAGTTAAAGAAAAAGACGGTTGTAGCCCAATGTCACATGATTCGCGAATCGAAAAAAGTGAATTGTGGTCGGTTTTAGGCTATTTCTGAACCACTTGGAGCAAATCGTAAATTCAAAAGGCAAACTAACTAACGAATTATGTTACGGTGCTGCCGCCAATGCTTAGCTAGACAAAATTGAACCAGGGGACAAAAAAGAAGAAATAGTAAAATAATAGTCGCTCATCGTGCTTGTCAAATTTTATCACTAATAGCACAATGTGTAAACCAAGGAGCGGAAATTGGAGTCTCTCGCACGATTTGTGAACTCAGAGTCAGATATAAACAGCAAACAAGCACTTCACAATTAACAATCTGAAAATATGTGAGCTAACTACCTGAAACCTGATCTTAATGACATCCAAAGGCGACGTAACAGTGCGCGAAATAGCACCAGCGATTGCCCCAGCGGACGCATCTATCAGAGCTCGTTTTAGCTGACCAGTCTCATCCATTTCCCAAATATCACCTTCGGATTAATGTAATAAAAGAAATACCTGAATTCCAGAGTGCAATCCATCAATCAATAGAAACAAAGAAGTATTAGGCATTATCAATAAATTTAGGGCAAATTTAAGAAATTTAACCATATACTTTTTCATAATCACAGGTCTTACATAAACAACCAAAGGTTAAAAAACAACCCAATTGAAGCAATTGATAATAAATCAATGGAAAAACAAAAGGGCACAACAAAAATCCTCAAAATAAACCAAAAAATAACAACCAAGAAAAACCCCAATTCAATCCCCAAAATTAGGGTTCTTGATTACCAACACAATTAACTCCAAAACTTAAAATACCCAAGAACAAAAAAGTACCCACCTCACTAATTCAACTTCTAATCAAGAAAAAATAATTAAAAACGATCAAAAATTACAATGAAACAGAAGAAACCCACCATAGATTTTCAAGAAAACCCACCTCTTTTTATTTTTCCTTCTCAAATTTTTAGTATTTTCATCACTATCAACTAAATACTTATGCTTTTTGCCCTCATAAATCAAAAGAATAAAACTAATTTGACCAATCAAATGCAAACAAAACTCAAACCAATCAATTTCCGAATATGAATCCCGTTGTTAGTAAGCAATCATCTCCCTTTTTATAGACCCACTAGAAAAATTCCAAGCATAAACAATGGCTTAAAGGACCCAAAAAAATTAATCCAATTATCCAACTAAAAACAAAAGAATATAGCATAAAATAACCTAAAAGTATTCAACTTTAAATAATGTGAAGGTTTAATAATTTCATTTTAAAATCAGTAAAAGAAAATAAGATTCAGAAAACAGGAAATGGATCAATAAATGCAGATTATATACCTGTAGCTGAGAAACTGAATCAGGGAAAAATCTGAATTCCATGGAAATTACTAAAAATATATGAAATTGGAATTGGGGTTGAATGAATGTTGGATGGAAAGGTTCAATTTTAGTGGGCGGCAGTGGCACCACTTTATGACGGTGGATGAAGGAAGAAATAAACCAAGCAAACTAACAAACCTTCCTCAAACAATCACAAATTCTCAATGGAGTGGTTTTAATGCGAATCATTTTTATTGGACTGATTCAATATATATTTATAGTTTTAGTGTCATTATTTATAATTTTAAATAATTTTTTTTATTGGACTAAAAGACAATCTGATCGATAGAGAAATGAATTTATTATATAAACTCATCTGATTGTGAGACGATCTTTTATTACTTTTTTAGAAGTATTATTTTTTTAGAAGAATTTGTAGTAATTATATTAAATCAAAAGCGACCAAAAGGGTCTCTATAAATTCTTTCTTGGGCGTGACCTTTATCCCATCTAGCTATCATATGAGCTACAGTGTTCTCCCTCTACAAGCGAAGTTACAAGTAAAGCCATAGAAACTTAACAATGTATCAAAAAAACAGTCATACGAATATGAATAGGGGTTTTCTATTCTCTATCCTTTTAGTTCAAAAATTAATTTTTCAATAATGAATGAATAGCGGATAAATTGTCTTAAATTTCTTGTTAAAAATCATAAACTTTTCACAATATTGTGAAAGTACATTGAAACAAAGGCATTTTAATCAAATGTCTAATTTATTTTAGCACTATTCTTAATATTTCGAGTATATGTCGATTAAAGAAACAAAAATTACAAAATTTAAGAAAATATTTAATTTGACAAAAACATATTTCCTTGTAAAACAATTTTCCATAAAAACAATTATATATAATAATTAGCTAGAAAAAAAAATAAGAGTTAGAATAGAATTAAATCCAATATGTAATATGGGAAAGTGACTTACTCAAAGGTTTCCAACTGAGACAACCCTTAGTTGTCATGAAAATTACTCAAAAGAAAAAAAGAATATGTTAAGATAAAAAAGCAATGGCAAATTTGTGTTCTCCTAAATTTAGAAGAAAGTATGTTCAAAAAAAAAAAAATAGAAGAAAGTTCCATCAAAAAAAAATTAGAAGAAAGTGTTTTTAATAGGATGGAAAATACTTTTCTTTCCGAATTTCCAATTTAACTTGTCGAAACAAATAAAATAAAATAGAAAAAAAACATTTTAAAGAAAGACGAAAACTAAAAAAGTCCTTGTTAAAGCAAAATGCAATTGCTACCATTACTTTTTAGCCCACCAAAAAGGCATTGAAGAACAAATGAGGAAGATGAACAAAATCATATTCTGCTACGGATAATACGACTACAATAATGCTAAAGCCTTAATTAATCTCAATTATATAGAAATACAGACTAAGTTGCATGAACAAAAAGAAACAACGAGTATACTTTATTCGGCCCTTATCTTTAATCGTAGTCTACAACTAAGAACTACTATTCAAATGTTCGTTCACATGATATTTCCGATTTATTGTCATGATCTTGTAAATCTTGAACTCTTGGTGTCATTCTTCAGTAGGCTCTTGTTATCTACGTATCTTCGTATTACCTCTTCAACTTCTAAGCTCATCAAAATCGAATGAGGCGATCATTTAAACGGCAACTAGAAAAGGATTCGAGTAGGACTTACGAAGATGATCCTACAAATCTCCGAGCCAGTCGATTCAACTTGTCAAAATGAAAGAGATGCTTTCGTACACGCCATATGTGGGTTGTGTAGAGTATTGCAGCCCATGTTACTGCTGTGAAGGATATCAAAACCAACTCCCAAAAATGCTGCAAACCGAAGGTCATACCGTTATAACCATAACTATAAATAAACGCCACGTAACCAATTTGAGATCAAACTTTGAACGTAAATTCTTTGGTTTCAAATTATCATGAACTACAATAATACGACACATTTAACATTTTGCGCCTTTTATTTATGCGAACTTGCAAATGATACTTCCATTTAAGAGTAAATCATAACGACTTCTTCGATGAACTTAGCGTCACTCAAAGTTCGGTTTTGAACTCAAACTTCAACTAGTTTGTTATGAACTTAAATGGGCTATTCCAAATATAGTAAGAATTTAGAACCAAAAATAGTTTACCTTAGGATTTGGGACGATTACACCCATGACATAACCCAGTAACTCCATAGTTGATTGGATGGAATTCTGAACCCCACCCACGATACAGCGGTCCGAGTCTGGCACCTGATCCTGAGCACAGCAAAAAGTAGTGGTTATTCACAAATAAGGCGAGTTCAACACTTGAACATAAACCCGTCTTGGATATGAGTTCCCGAGTCAAAGTAACAGGGTAAAATACGTGACAACTCTGTTTTTCGACTAAAGATGTTATATCCTACCTGCATCTGTTGGATGACGGCCAAATCGAACATCCATAATCCAAGGCGGGATGCTGCAACGCCAACCATTAACATATATGATGATGCTGTACCATTTTTTACCCATATTGAACCAACACATATTAGGAGAAAAGACCACTGCATATCAGCACACAAGATTATGCCATCAGACTTGTTCAAATACGAATAGTTATATATACGAATAGGGAGTTAGCTTAGATTATGCAATCGGAGAAACACGAGCTGCACACGCTCCATAACCTAAAGAGCTACCATCCCAAAATCATATGGTAATGGGAGGAAGGGCTCTAGCCTCTAACGAATTATAAAGTGTGCACACCATCTTTAATTCATCGATGTGGGATAAACGATCCCAACAATTTATACCTGAGACCAGATGGACCAAAGTCCCGTCCTAAGAGTTGAGATATGAGACTCTAATATCGGATAGGTGAAAGTTGCTGTTATTCCGACAATAGCACTTATGCCTCGAGCTATACCTATCAAATATGCAGGTATACCTTCCCATTCCAGAGCAGCCGTCATCAGAGAACCAAAGCTGCATAAAACCAACCAAGTATGTCGTCTGTTTTAGCCAAGGTATGAGACTCAAATATCGGGTAGGTGAAATATGAGACTCACGTATCCAAGTGTCTAACTCGGCTAATTTGAGAAAAATTTCATGATTTTTTTACTATGGAGTGTCGGTGCCAAGGATCCGACATGGATACTTGGGTGAAATGAAGAATCTTAGCCCTTCCTCTTCACTTCCCATTCGTTTTACTATAATCTAAGAACTAAATGGATTAAAAGAAAACCATGTTTGAAACTTAATTTCCTTTGAAAAATACATTTCTGAAAAAATCCTTTGTGAACTATTAGGAAATAAATAAGATGGTCTTGTTTATAAAACATTTATGAACAGGATTTTGGGTTGTTTGGCAAATGATTTATTTTGGTTAGCTTTTACCTTTTGGATTTTGACTTTTTAATTGGTCAAACAATCAAAAAAGGTGTTTGAAAACTCGCATTTAAGCCAAAACCAAAAGCTACTAATAGTAGGTTTTTTTGGCTCACTTTTTCTCTCATAAAGAGCCAACAACTATGACAACTACCTCAAACAGCCGGCTCAACAGCTAGCAAATCAGTCAATACTTTCAGTTGGAGCTAATTGCACCGCCAACATCTATTTGCCGAACACATGATCTTATTCATTTCCTAATACTTTATGTGCAAGGTTTTATCTTATTTATTTCCTAATATGAACAAATAAACCTAGAAGCTTTACTTCATGAACATGTCTATAAATGGCATTGTTCGAGCATGATGTAAGATAACTATAAAAACTCCTTTTACCTGAGTACAGTAAAGTACAACAAAGCCAAGGCTAGTCCAGGTAGCACCACTTCTTGTTCGAAGTACACTTTCCAAGCTCCAAGACACGGAAGCATCGAGAAACATCCTAATGCTCGGGTTTCTGGGGAAGAAATGCCACTTCTTTCCTCAAAAGGCGAGTCGGGTATTTGCTCCAATATAGGCGTGCTTGATTCGGGTTCACAAGAATGAATCTCATTTCTTTGGCTATCTTTCATGTGTAAAGCCGGTATCCCATTATATACAGAACTAAGCAGCCAGTACTCGAGACAAACTGAGACGACATTCCAAAGAGCCAAAAACAAAGCCGAGGCTGTCAATGATACAAAGCTTATGATAAAACCGGAAACCACAGGAGCACCTAGTTTGCACACCAAGTCAATTCTTCTAAGGACAGAATTCAGCTGTGTTAAAACTCGAGAAGGCTGGTCTTCAGACATCACAACAACCCTGTTCATCTCTTGACGGAGTTTAGATTGATAGACCGTTCCAGAAGCCCAATTTTAGTAACAAAGAAATCGAATTTTTTTGGTTAAATCACTAATATCATGGCTAGGGGTGACTAATGGGCCGGGCCCCCATTGTGAGCCCTTGTCCGGCCCATTTGTAGAAGAGCACGAATGGGCTCTATTATAATTAAAATGAAGCGGGCTATAAAAGGGCTCAATAAGGGTCGAAAAAGGGCCTTTCTAATCCCAACAACATTGCTAAAGCCTTAATTCCAAAATATTAGAGTCGGCTACATGAACCAATTGATTGGTTCCAGCATTCATTTCGATTTTCTACCATCTCAACTTGAAAATCCAATCTGATTTCTATTAAGTAAAGATTTTCTCATATTCTACTTAATGTTTAGAAACCAAACAACATGCAATCACCCCAATGTCACTTTGTAATTCACGCCTAAGCGGGGTCTGGATTCGAAAGGGACATATTTACACAATCTTACCCTTATATAGCAAATATGTTCTTCCGGATTGACCCTCAAGAGATATAAACCAAAAAATATCATCCCACTAAGCTAGAAAACATGAAGTATGCCGATATCTGCATTCTACTCCTTCTATTCTAATCTAGTCTTACCATTCTCGTTCAATCAAGATCGTTCCTGCGAGGGTTGAAAGCACTGCCATGGCTCCTGAGAGATATGTTAACATAACCAGTGATACAAAAATTATCCACTCTAAACCAGGGTAGGCTAGTAGAATAACTACTGTGATTCCAGCAACAATAAATGACACATTCTGTGTTAGTGTCCAGAGTTGAAGGACCTGTAAATAGGGAAAATTCAGAGCCACGTTTGTTAGGCCGTGATAATTCATCACGTAATCGCCCTATGGGCCCACTCATGTGGACACACCCACGATGCACCCATGGGCTCAGGCCCACAAACCCATGGATAATGAGCGTTAACTTGCATATACACTTGATGAGGTTCACTCTATTCCAAAACGCCCACCAAGCTTTGTATGCAAGTTCACATCCCAAAATTTTAGCAATGTGCGACCTTCTTCACATGTGACGTATTTCCAACGACATTAACTATAAACGAAACATCAAATACAATTATGATGAGTTCAACGAACCTTGGCATACGATAATTTGTTCACCCATTGCCCAACTATAGGGCCAAAGAGGGCAATCGAAGCTGATTCGATGACTCCGTATAGAGCGGTAAGAAGCAAAGAGTCTGGTCGGATGTTAATCATGTATAAAGCTACAGAGAATTCCCACATTCTGCATACAAGTTCCACCCAAAATTCACTAAGTAACTCATGACATTCCTAAACAAACTACCAAATATTCTATAGTAACTATAACTGAAGCAAAACACTACTGACATCATCTTTTTAGAATTGTTTGTATCATCTCTTATCCTCCGAAGTGCAATGATGATGTCAAAGTCATTATCATATATTGTATCATTATTAAACATCATTTAAATAGAATTTAAATTCACCAAAATTATACTCCTAACAAGCAAATATGATAATTTCCAAAAAAAAAGCAAATATGATAAATTTGTCATTAGGCTTATACGCAACAAGACCGCACATGACGAAAGTTGACTGCACTAAAATCGATGAGTTTCCATCTTAAAACCAAATGAAATAGGCCGAGGTGAATCCAGGCAAAATTTATTACTGGCCAATATTATATGTCATCTCATTGGCAAGGTGTAATTAGCTGGAAACGACTTTGTCAAAGCATATACAACGTCGTGGGTTCGAACACTAAACCTCAGTTTAACATATTACTTAAATTTTCATGAGTCGGGCATGGCCATGCCAACCCGGGTTTAGATACGTCAAATAGGAGGAGTAACTCATCAGACTTACTTATATGTTAAACAACTAATCTCATAGTATATAAGAACATTCAATTTTGAACAAAAAAAAATTAACACAAACCAAATAATCCATATCCCAAGTAGCAAATTAATCTTTAATTACAACAAAATTAAACAAACCCAAAATTACAATACATGCATTATAAATTATACTTATTGAGGATAGAAAAGAGATAACCTAGCACTCCATCTTGACAAGAAGTGTCCAACATACAAACACCTGATAAGAGCAATTGGCAATGGCTCAGTTTCTGGGTCAATCAAACGCTGCGTTTCATCTGCTTCCGCCATGATTTCTTGATCATTTAATCTCATTATTTTCTCAATTCCCACCTCCAAGTTTGGATCTTTAAAGGTTGTTAACTCGGTCAATGCTTTTCTCCCTCCAAAAATTGCATAATTTTTGCAAGTTTCTCTTGTGGGTAGATAAATTTATTCATTTTAAATAGGGAAAGCTTCAATTTTTTATTTGTTTGGTACAATGGTGACAATCAAATAATAAAAAATGACGTTGACCCAGAATTTATGTGTATGGATCATGCTATTTGGAGTATCTTTTGGATTTTTGATTGCCATTTTTGTGACGGAAGTGTTTGGTATAGCCAGTGACCGAGTTACTTGTTAGTTGTTACATTATGTGTCATCGTTAAATTTGTGTCATACCATTACCATCATACGTTAGTATGTTACTGTAGAGATGTTCATTTGAGTCATTAAATTAATTGTAAATTTTGTGTCTTTAATCTGTTGAGAAACGAGTATTTGGATAAATGATCAAATGAATATCAAATAGTCGGATCAGTTTTGAGCATTTCTGAATTCTAATTAGGGAGAGACCTAATACAATGGAGAAATTGATATTCTATGAGGTTCGAGAGAAATGTGTGGATAAGATATAAAGTTAAGTTAATAAAGAATTGTGGCACAGATAGAGCATATTAATAATGCAAAGAGTAGTTAAGATTTTTTTTATGGACTCAGTTTAATAATGGGCCGTTGTTACTTGTTAATAAGAGTTGTCCAATAGTCAAGTCAGCAATCGACCGCTATTACTAAGACGGTAAGTCTCATGGGAGACGGTCTATTCTATAGACGGAATTCATGAAGCCCAGCCCAAAATATAACATAGTATATTTGGGGTTATAATAAATTATTTGGGGTTATAATAACTTATTATTTGAGGTTATAGAATAGTATATTCGAGGTTATAATACCTTACATTTAGGATTATAACATAATATAATTGTTATTATAATAAAAAAAATCAGTTAAGGGAAATGGGTTGGCCCAATTTTGTGGTCTATCCTATAGACCGTCTCTTGTGAGATTTTGTGTTACTAAGAGCGATCGATTATTGAGCTGACTTTTGTTGACTTAGATTAATTGATGGGCCACTATTACTAAGAGCGATCATACTCCAAACCTTAGCATTGGAAAAAAAAAATACTTATTTTGAAAAATAGTTTCAAAAATTAGTTATAACGTGATTTTTTTTTATAAAAATTTGATTGTATGTTTCAAATTTTGCGAGAACTGCGTCCCAACTAGAGGTGTTCATCCGGGTCATCGGGTTGATTTCGGGTCAAGTGTTTCGGGTCGGTTTACAATCGGATTTTATAATCATATTGATTTTTACATAATTGTAGATCTATTTTAAAGTCGGGTCTAATCCGTTTCGGTTATATAGTCGGATGTCTATCGAATCTCGGGTCTATTTTGAACACATCTAGTCCCAAGTCCCAACCACAGTCGGACCAATAAACCAAGTATAACGAGCAACTCGTCCATAATAATACAGACCCAAACCTCAATAAGATTAAGAGGCTGGATCATGGTTCATGACCCATAATGAACCTCCGACTCATTACACAAAGACTTTCTTGCTTCTGTAATAACTGACGGAGGTGGCGGAGTTCAAGGCGGCGGTGGCGGATTTCTCGACGACGGCGTTGAAGGTTTCCTTCTGATGTTATTTGGCGGCGGCGGCTGCTGCTGCTTTGGCTTTGAACTCCAAGTACGTTTCCCTTCCTCTTTACTGTACTTCAAACTGTTGAATGGATTGGATTAACAGTTATAGCTTTCGGAACTTATGGAATTATTTGTTTATTGCTGTTTTATTCTGTTTTATTCTATTCTTTGAAGATTATATAGTAATTGAAATTTGGAGCATAATATTTGCTGTTTATCTTTCACATGTTATTAATATTTACGAAATGAATCCTAAATCTTCTATAAATTGATTCTTGACTTTCTAATCTTCATGATAATTGTAATTGAAACACCAGGATTGAAATTATTGCCAATTGGAGAAGAAAATAAAACCTAGCCATTGATAGACTTCCCCTCCCCATTTGCGTAAGGAGACGTGCTATTGTATAGAACATTGAAGTGCGCGCGTACCGTGTTTGGAGAAGTTGTCATTCAAAACACTAAATTAACTTTTTTCATTCTCATTTGCATCAAGATGGCCTTTTACCTTATAGTTATATTGTAATCTCTTGTTACATAAGACTTTTGATTTATGATTGGTATTATGAGTTAAATTTTCCACTTATGATGAATGTATTTGGACAGCATTATGACCTTAGCTGGATCAAATTCCGTTTTCCAAGTTTCCGAAACACTAAATTAACGTTCATTTCTCGTATTGTATAGAATTTCGTTTAGTTGTCATTGGTAATTAGAATAGAATCAATGGCGTCAATTGAAAACTTAAGCTGATGGTCTGATGAAATGTATTTTCTATCAGTAGTTCTATTATGTAGTTGATTCTGCTAGGCTGAGGAGAGGATAATGAAACTTAATGTTATTTAGCATTATACATAAATGTACTTACGTGCAATGGATATATGTAGGGTATAACTTTAGGTGCCCAGGGCCTAGGAGTTCATCTGTTTTGTATAGTTCTATTTATTTCTTTCCACATTACTAAACATCAGTAGTTATCAACGATATTCAAGCTTCATTATTAAACACCTATAGCTGATTCCTATGATTCTACTTTTGCAACTTTTCCTAGCTTAGAGTAGTTTAGAAGTTTCTTTGAAATCCCCAGTTTAGTGAAAGAATTTTCCTTGAACACTGTTAATTATGTGCTTCCTAATGTTGCAATGATCTCACACCTAAGTTAATGGCTTGGGGAAACTGAATGTAGGCATGATTAGTTGGACGGAAGAAGAAGATGGCGATGTTTGCAGGAATTCCAGCAGTGCGACCTGTGTCTGTGTCCTTGAAAGCTTTGGAGCTAAAAAGTTGTTTCGACATTGGCTTCAAATCCTTTGAGCATCTCAAACAAGCCCATGGACGCCTCTTTCGCCTTGGCTTATGTCAAGATCGTAACTTCGTCAACTCCCTTTTGGGTTATTACTCTCAGTTTGGCAATACCAAGTATATAAAACTCTTTTTTTATGGATACAAGAATCCAAAGGTTTCAATGTTCAATAACGTGATTACAGGATTAGTTTCAAATGGTTTCTTTGAAGATTCTATTCAATGCTACCACCTTATGCGTTCCTGCGGCTTATTGCCTAACAACTACACGTGTCCATTTATACTAAAAGCTTGTGCTAGAATTTCTGAGTATCAATTGGGGTTGAATATTCACAATCTTGTTGTAAAATTGGGTTTTGAGGGGAATGTTTATGTCAATACAAGTTTGCTGTCCATGTATGCAAATTGTGGGAGTATTGATGATGCCCGCAAGGTGTTTGATAGTATGCCGGAGAAAAATGTAGTCTCTTGGACTGCTATTATTAGTGGGTATCTAAATGATGGGCAATTTTATGAAGCTGTGAGCTTGTTTAGAAGTTTGTTGGAGAACCGTTTGAAACCTGATAGTTTTACCATTGTTAGGATTGTTTGTGCTTGTGCGGAGTTAGGGGAGCTTGAGTTTGGTGAGTGGATTCACAATTATGTTTCTTTGAACGGAATGGTAAAAGATAATGTTCTGATGACATCATTGGTTGACATGTATGCCAAATGTGGATGTATGGACAAAGCACGTGATGTCTTCAACCAAATACTCGAAAAGGATGTGGTTTCTTGGAGTGCTATGATCCAAGGGTATGTTGCAAATGGTTCTGTAAATGAAGCATTAGACATGTTCTTCGAAATGGAGAGAGAGAATATAAAGCCTGATAGTACTACCCTGGTTGGCGTGCTATGTGCTTGTACAAGGCTTGGAGCAATGAATTTGGGAGAGCGAGTGATCAGCTCCGTGAAGAGGGAAGAGTTGATGGGAAACCTCGTTCTTGGGACATCCTTAATCGACATGTATGCAAAATGTGGGAATTCTATCTCAGCTTGGAAAGTTTTTAAAGAGATCAAACATAGAGATGTAGCAGTTTGGAATGCCGCAATATCTGGCCTATCAATAAATGGCCATGTCAAAGTTGCATTTGGTCTATTTGCCCAGATGGAGAAACTCGGTTTTCAACCAAATGGTAACACTTACCTTGGCCTACTTTGTGGCTGTACCCATGCAGGTCTTGTTGATGAAGGATGGAAATGCTTTAACAGCATAAATCATGTTTATTCAATGAGCCCCACCATTGAACACTATGGCTGTATGGTAGATCTTCTTAGTCGTTCGGGTTTGTTAAACGAAGCTTATCATTTCATTCATAGCATGCCCATGGAGCCAAATGTAATTGTTTGGGGAGCATTGCTTAGTGGTTGTAGATTACATCGCAATACCCATTTGGCCGAGCATGTATTGGAGCAGTTGATCCAATTACAACCTTGGAATTCCGGAAATTATGTTCTTTTATCAAATATTTACTCTGCAAATAACAAGTATTTTGAAGCAGAAAAAATCAGAGTAAGAATGAATGAGCAAGGCATCCAAAAGGTTCCTGGGTATAGTTGGATCGAAGTGGGTGGTACGGTACATCAGTTTGTAGCCGGTGACAATTCACATCCTTTGTCTGTTAAGATACATGAAAAATTAAGTGAATTGGTCACTGATTTACGTGCAGCTGGTTATGTACCAGCTACAGATTTCGCTTTATTTGATATAGAGATGGAGGAGAAGGAGCAATTACTCCAGTATCACAGCGAGAAGTTAGCAATTGCATTTGGCTTAATCAGTACTCCTTCGGATCATGTAATCAGAGTTGTAAAAAACCTACGTGTCTGCGGTGATTGTCACACAGCAATCAAGATCATTTCGAGGATAACAGGACGAGAGATCGTGGTAAGAGACAATAACCGTTTCCATAACTTTCTTGATGGGTCATGTTCATGCAACGATTATTGGTAAACCTGAAACAGATTCATCACGTTTTTGGTTGTACGACATACAATCCAATCCAGTGAAGTACGATGCAGAATGTCGATCGAAGCTTGTACTTATTCAATCAAAATGGAAAAGCGGCATTGTGTACTAGAGAAGTGTCTTAGGCTGTTCAACCCCTTGAGCTTGCTGGTAATTCTTTAAGATTACGACAACAGATTTTTTCTACAATAGAAAGGTTTCAATCTGGTGAGATTGGGTCGACGACCAGAGATGGATAGATGGGATTATCCCACTGCTTCTCATCATCCTTACCACAAAAATATAACTCCGAACATCGCAGCAACCGACAATTGATGGAGCTACATCGAGTCCATTGCTCGGATATTCTGTCACATTCGGCCACGAACGCTGAATCTTTGCTATATCAGTTTCCATTTACCCTAGTAGGAAAGGGAAGAAAACTCGACTCCTTTTATTGTACCGAAAGTCAGAGAATAATATAGTGCAAATGTAAAGTTGCGTACATCCTTCCCTCTAATGGTATTGGGTAATGGAATGTTGTATCAATCTGTTATTAGGAATTTAGGATGAATATTTAAATTGCTGAAACTGAAGCTGCTGCTTCCATAGTCATAGAATGATCTCAAAGTGAGTTGTATTTTCCTATATCACTGTTGATTCCTGGCTGGTGTATGAAAAGTTTAGCCGATCTTAATCTTTTGGGATTTATGCTTTGATATTGTTGTTGTTGCCTCTCGATTTCCCACTTTCATAAACTCAGAAGACGACCTTAAAATTAGTAGGATCATTCGAGGCTGATAAACTCGTAGAAGATAGAATTAACAAGCACCTACCTACTCTCTTTTATCTTTTCTCGCTTACGATTACTAATAACAGGTCTCGTGATCGAATCTTCGACAATTGGAAGCCTTTGTTGTTAATGATTAAGCTATCATCTCACTCTGAAGATCGAGTATAGACATAAAAAAATATGCTCCAACTTATTTATAAACAGTTTTGTTACCTTGTACTTTTGATGGCAAAAAAACTTTTAAAAAATCAAAAAATTGCACCAGCCGGGAATCGAACCCGGGTCTGTACCGTGGCAGGGTACTATTCTACCACTAGACCACTGGTGCTTGTTGCTTAACGACATTGCATATTTTATCTATTAATCAATTTACTAATGAAGTAATGAGTTTGTAAACATTTCTAGTCGTTTTTTTGTTTTACAATATTTTATATTGTATGATATTGCCTATTATTTTTAATTTTCATATTGTGTAATGTCTCTAGTAAATGTTTGTTCTATTTTGGGAAATTACTTCAAATTTTGTGAAATGTCACATGTTCTATATGCACTAGTTTTACTAATGAGTTTGTCAACATTTCTATTTTAGATCGTCTTTTTTACTTTACAAAATTTTCAATTTGTGTAAAATTTTCACAATTTTTTCAAATTTTCATCTGTAATTTTTAAACTTTAATTCCTTTTATTCTTATCTAAAGAATTTTAATATCTTTACCAATTTTTAAATTTTTATGTCATATTTTATTGTATCAAGTTTATGGGGACAGTGAGTACTATATAATTAATCATTGCAATTTCCCAATACTCATTCTAAAGATGCCACATGTTTAAGTAGTTTCTAAATTAATATATTGTATGATGATGATGATGATTAGTGGTTAATCTTTGCATAGTTAGCCTAATCAAATCTTTGCATAGTTAGCCTAATCAATTACTCCAATCTTTAATTATTTGACTAAATATTGTCAGATTTTTTGTAATTAATTAATTTATTTATCACTCAAATATTCATTTTATTCTTTCCCTAATATCTTTCATTATCCATGGTATACCCACACATTGTCTTCATATACCGTGTAATCCGTTAATAAAAGTTGTGATTAGAATTTTTGGAGATAATTATATATATTGGTATAATGATATGATGATTTTAAATTACATCATATTTTCTATGGTTTTTAATAATTGCTATATTTACACTATCTAATTAAAGTACAATTCTAATCTTTAATATCTTATTTTCATATGATAAAAAATTCTAAATTTTTTTTTTTATGAAAATGGCATTAAGATGAATCAAACAAGATTTTATTTGACTATATTTTACATTATACATAGACTAAATATTTTAAATAAGATCAGTTGATAAACAGTAGAATCTGCACCAACTATAATTAAAATACAAAGGAAATACATCCCTAAGGCAAGTTTATTGTTCATGAAAATTGATTATGATTTGATACATCATTAATTACATTTGGATTATGATATGAGAATGAGGATTTAAAATTGAGATTGATCCTATCCTCAATTGTGATTTGATACATCATTAATTTCATTTGGATTATGATATGTTTAAAGTAATCTAAATTATTATATACTTAATTAAGATGAGAAAATCACTATCTTTGATACATTATCTAAAAATAAGGTAAAATACTATACTTAAATATATTTTCAATATGATATACTTCCTTCATTCTTTAAAAAAGATTTCATTTATCATTTTGGGCTTTTTATTTATTATTTCCATAAAGAATTTTTATATTTATATAATAAATTTTAGACAAAAACAACTTGGTTATCCTCATTTTAATATTTTCATTAAGCTGTGGCCCCTACATATATTTTAATAAGTTTCTTTTAATCTTATTTTGATGTTTATTGTCCACTTTTCTTCATTAAATTTATTATTCAATAAAATAATACATTTACTATCTAACAAATTTAATTTTTCTTAATCCCCGTGAATATTCCTTGTAAGAACTTCATTAAGAAATAAAGGGAGTATATGATATGTTTGAAAAATTCAAAATCATAATCAAGACCATTTACAAATAATATAAATGTAATCAAAATAATTTTTAGTGACAAGGTTAATTATTTAATTAGGTAATAAAGTTTAAAATAATCATGACTAAGAGATATACACATAAAAAAAGTAATGAATACAATCTTCAATGAAAAGGTTAATAATATAGTAAGTTTAATATTTTCAAGAAATCATATCAAAATAATCATAATATAATTATAATAAATGGTAATATATTTCAATTGTGAGGGTTAAGCATGTCCTTAGCTTAATTAATACTACTATAAAAAGGGGGAAAATTCTCATTATTGATCAACAAACAAAATATTACAATAACTTCAAATTATAACTACATAAACAACCCTAATCTAAAATTTTTTAACCATGAATAATCAATGGAAAATTTTCTTCATCTTTTTAGTTCTAGTTTCATTAGCATCAGCATCTAACATCGTTGATTTTTGTGTAGCAGATTTTAATTTTCCTGTTGGGCCGGCTGGATATCCTTGTAAGGATCCCACCAAAGTTACTATCAACGATTTTGTTTATTCAGGATTAGCCGCACCTGGAAACATGTCAAATATCTTCAATGTCTCGATACAAGCAGCGGTTGATAAGACTTTCCCAGCCTTGAATGGTTTAGAAATATCCGCTTTTCGAGCTGATATGGGTGTCGGAGGAGCTTTTCCAATTCACTCGCACCGAGTGACAGAAATTATGTATATCATCGAAGGCACAGTTAGTTCAGGTTTTATTGGGTCGGATAATAAAGTATACTATAAAACATTGAACAAGGGAGACGTTATGGTGGTCCCACCTACATTGTATCATTTTTCGATCAATGTTGGAAACACTCCGGCTCTTATATTTGTTAGCTTTAACAGTCAAAACCCTGGTGTACACACATTCACAACTTCTATAGCTACAAATGATTTGCCAACTGAATTAATTCAAAAGGTTACTTTGTTGGATGTTGCACAAATCAAAAAATTGAAGAAAATTTTTGGTGGTACTAATTAATTAGGATTATATGGTATATTAGTGCAAGATGCTTATAGCTTATTATTTATGTTTGCTTGTTTTATGTATTAAATTGTTTTTAATTAAATAAGAAAATGAATAAAAAATATGGATTTTGTGCTCATTTTTTTGTTTAATGCGGAGATAAATTTTTCGATCTCTAATTTCTCTTAATATTTTTATAATTAAAGTGAGGTGAATTAGCGAATATACTTCTATGTTTTATTCTTATTTGGTGATTGGCATTTAGCGAATTTGTTGGTTACATTTTTATCTTTGGCTTGTTACTTGGTTATACAACTAAACTGATAAATAATATTATAAAGATGTGTGACAAATGATTTTTTGACCAATTTTTTGAGTTTTGATTGGTTTTTAACTTTTAGTTTTTAGCTTATTGGTTAGTCAAAAAACGTATTTCATAAATGACTTATTTGATGATTGGCATTTAGCTCACTTTTTCTTTAAAAACGAGATAACAACCGATAATTAATTTTTAAATATTAATTCGCTATTTAATTTTTGATATGGAAAAAAAAGTGAGTCAAACATATTGACTTACTTTTCAACTAATTAATAACCCACATTGTATAATAGAAGAGGGGGTTCATTAGCATAAACAACTGTATACTAATATTCTGAGTTTGCCTCTACTGCAAAATTTGTATAAATTGTTCTAGAAATAAGTCTAACAAAGACAAACGTCTTTTGTATTCGAGATTGTAAGTTTTACAGTCGGGTTTTTAACATTTAGAGCTCACAAAAAAATATACAATAGTATTTCTCTGGTATGAATCTATTGAACTAAACTTACGACGAACACTTCAAATCAGAAATTTTCTTCAGAATATTGGTATGAGAGTAATTTATGACAACGAGCTCATAAATAAATTATAAGGAAACTCGTATGACCGAAAAAAAAAAGGCATACAAAATGAAAGGGTCTTTAACTAACACATTCACTATAGTTAATAAGGATAACACAAAATTTTCAAAGCACAATTGTCATATTCGAACCATTGCATATAATGAGTCTTGCCAAATTCAAAATAGGGCAGCAAAAATAATTTTTAGGCTTGGTGAAATCATGCACTACATCGTATCATCAACGATCATATCAAGTATATCCCGCTCATGCACTAGCAGTAGCACTCGTTAAGAAAGCTTTCCCAGCTGGGCGATTGGCCAGAGGTCCATGGCAACCAAGCAACTGCACCAACAAAAAAGTGAGCACCAGTTAAAGCTCCAAATGGACACATTATTGATCAACTAAATTAAGCTTGAAAAGAAATATTATGTTTTGCATATAGAGATGTAGTGATAATGACACAAAACAATCGATGGAAGATCATAACATCAACTAGGCATATGTATTCATTTCGGCAGCACTGGGTAATGCAATTTTAACTACTGGTATTTGCAAGCATCAAGATAGCTTGTGATCACCAATTTGTTCACACAAACATGCTTTTGGGGTGTTATTTAAGCAAATTCTTGCTCTAAGACAGAAATGTTTACACAAAGAAATATGACAATAAATCAAAGCAACACTCTAGAGTTTCGGAAGACGAATACCATCAATCATGCTAACCAGAATATAAACCATCATTTACAAGCATCAAACTTTCGTCGTATAAACATTGAGCACCGGAGACACATAACAATATATAAAAAAATGATAAAGATTATACAGATAGGAAGAAAGAATAGTGTTGAGTCCGTTGACAAACCTTAGCATTAACTCCATCTGGTACTATCCTGCCTTCGGATTTGTACTTCAAGTAATCAGCACGGTTGTATTTGGTAAATCCCCTACAGCACAATAAGTAAAAACACTGATATTCAGCAAAATTTCAGCAAGCACATATAATATTCTTTAGTACTTCGTTTATCAATAAAAGCTTCTCTAGAAAATATAATTACTAATTAGTAATTACCACATCACATGCAAATAAAAGCAAAGAATATGCATACCACTTCCTGCTAACAATGATCTTTTGACGACCAGGAAACTTGAACTTAGCACGACGAAGAGCCTCCTGAGCATGGTGACTGTTACTGTCCTTGCACCGAACAGAAAGAAGCACTTGACCAATTGCAACCCTGGCACAAGTACCTTGAGGTTTGCCAAAAGCACCCCTCATACCAGTCTGGAGTCTATCAGCCCCGGCACATGAAAGCATCTTGTTAATACGAAGCACATGGAACGGGTGCACCCTAACCCTTAGATGAAAAGCATCCTTCCCAGCAAACTTGGCCATGTACTTGTTACACGCAATACGTGCAGCTTCCAATGCCTCACTTGAAACATTCTCCTTCTCCCAACTTACAAGGTGCACACAGAATGGGAATTCATCCACACCCTTTTTCTTCATCCCAACATCATAAATCCTAATCTTAGGATCAGGAACACCACGACAAAAGCGGGATTTTGGGTAAGGCTTGTTCTTAATCTGACGGTAACATCTTGCCGGTCCTAATTCAAACCAATGACATTTCAGTTTCTTTACCGATAACACAATCCCAAATTTTATCTCATTTAGTTCAATGATACGTTTAAGCTTTGACTCACTACCACTAATAATTGTTACCAAACAACTCTACATATTGACAAACGAAATTATAATGTAAAATCTAGCCCAACCTGTTTCAACCCATTTATATTTCAATTTCTTTCACCAAAAATAAAACCCAGATTTCACTTTGATTAGATCAATCATCAATATATCTCATTAGCAAGAGATATACAGCTCAAAATTTTGACAAATTGAAGTACTATTGTCCGTCTTCTTAACTCTAATATACAAGTTCCTATTCCATAACCGAAATTAACATTATAGTTATTTATAATTCCAAAAATCCAAGCATTAATAACCAAAATAGCATCAATGAATTATATTTTGAAGTATATATCTTTAGGAGTTCATCGTATTTGCAGCCAAATTGAAGGAACAATTTTTCATTTTAATTAATCAGGGATTCAAACAGAATAGAGATCTTACAAAGCAAACACTGTAGTAAAGTAATCGAAGAAAATAAAATAATAGTATAATAATTATACATAATTAAGTACAGTAAAGATAAAGATTAGGAAGCTTACTTCTTCCCATGGCGATGATTCTGCGGCAAACCCTAAATCCCCAAATGAGAAAACCCTAAATGGATGATATTATTTCATTGATCGTATTTATATGTAGAATAGAGGGAAGTATCCATATTTAGTTTGGGCCGTAAGTGCTGTTTTTCTCAAGTTATTACGATCCGGGTTATGGGCCCTCTCACATTTAAGGTCTTAATCCAAGGCTCAAATTAATTCCGCAAGTCTTATGAGCGACTGTCTTATATTGAAACTAATAGTTCAATCGATTTAATTATAATTTTTTACAATACGTGATTAGTAATTGATTAATTTACGGTCATGTCTTTACGGTTAAAATTAACTTATTATTTAATTGGTCACTTACACTTAACATTAAAAGCCTGAATTGATCACTATAACGCCGACATTGAAGACTTTAATATAATTGATCTACATAAGGTTATAATTTTTAAGTAGAAATTGATCACTTTAATATCAAAATTAATCAAATTCAAATCAAAATTGAAAATTTTTTATTGATTTCTTTCAAAAGTTATAATTAAATGACCACTTTATATATAATTAAACACTTTAATGTTTAAATTGATCACTTAAAATTGAAATTAAAGACTTTAATGTAAAAAATGATCATTTTTAGCTCAAAATCGAATTTTTTCAATTAATCAATTTGCTATATTTTTTTTACACATACTTCAATATATATATATATATATATATATATATATATATATATATATATATATATATATATATATATATATATATATATATATATATATATATATATATATATATATATATATATTTCGATGTTAGATTTATTTATTTTGTCTAAATGAAAATTTGTGAAAACTACATATTAAAAAAGAAGGTTTTAAGAGGAATAAAAAAAACCTCATATGAGTATATTATTTCTTATATATAAGTCAGAATTATCAATATAAGATTAAACATAAATAGTGTTTCTATTCAAATATCGCGAGTATTATAAAAACGAGGAATAGGGAGACAAAAGAGTACTCCTACTAACTACTAAGAGGCACAATACCCTATGCATGATGTAGAACACAAGATGAGTAAAAGTGAAGAGTATAGACATGACTTCTTTAAAACCAAGGCAACATTCACTTTGAAACTTTGCTTTAGGCCAAAGTAAGATCCAATTAGCACCTTTACTACTCAAACCTTGCACTAAATTCAAGGGGATCATTATGAATATTACTAGTAGTCACAATATACACTCAAATTTTGCCCTTAAAAGAGAATAACTTTGAATACATATCTAATAATTTTTGTGTTCCTGAATCTGCTATTTGAAAATTTTGTACGTAAATATAAAAAACAGAAATAAGAGAAAGAGTAGACTGATATTCGATCTTATAAGTTACTTGAAAAATACAATATTTATCTTAACTGAGATAAAATCTAGTTTCTTTATCTGTAATATTTTATTTGTCATATTTACTTTCAAAAGTTTTGGTATTTAGAAAGCAAATGCAACATATTGTATGAAATGAGAAAAATATTGGATTACTATTGTTTGTTTTCTTCAATTTGCTAATTACTTTTTAAAAAACTACTCCCTCCGAATCAGTTTAGATGTCTCATTTGGAATTTCACGGATTTTAAGGGTTGAGTGGGGTCCATTAAAAAGGTGCTTATTGGGTATTTTGATTGATTAAATTTAATTGTAAAGGTGGTAGTTGAGTATTGGGAATTAGAAAAGTGTGGAATTTAAGTAAAAAAGATAGACAAAAAGGAGATTAAACAATTGGTATGATTCTGCCAAATAAAAAAACACAAAATCTCACAAGAGACGGTCTATAGGATAGACCACAAAATTGGGCCAGCCCATTTCTCTTAACTGATTTTTTTTATTATAATATCAATTACATTATGTTTTAATTTTAAATATAAGGAATTATAACCTCGAATATACTATTTTATAACCCCAAATATAAGTTATTATAACCCCAAATAATTTATTATAACCCCAAATATACTATGTTATATTTTGGGCTGGGCTTTATGGATTCCGTCCATAGAATAGACCGTCTCTCATGAGACTTACTGATAAAAAAATCAGTAAGCCTTCTTAGAGACCGTCTTTTTGAGAGACGCCTCTTAGGCCCAGTCCATCAGATTTTAATGCCTACTCTTACTTTATATTTTTCTTTATGGGTCGATCCAATCAGAGTTGGTCTCTCAAAGAGACCGTTTCTCACAAGAATTTATGTAAAAAAATAGGACATCTAAACTGAAACGGAGAGTATCATATAAATTTAGGAAATGTTAATTAGTAAAAATCACAGAGGAAGTAACTGAAGTAAAAAAGTGAGCGTCAGAAAAAATAGTACTGCATCGGGAAACATAATCCAAAATCCAAAGTTCTAAATATGGACCCCAAAGTGCAACAATAATCATAGTAAAGCTTTACACTGTCTCTGCCCAAATTATTTACATTCCTTTTTCGGAATATTTGTTTTGAATAATACAAGTACAAGAAATTTTTTTTGAGTCAAGATGCTAAATATAGAAAGGTAAGACTGAACGATATTATTGATTTTTTTATACGTTCAACTAATTTAAAATGTTATACGTCACGTAATACGTCACTTAATAGTTTTCGAGTAATGATGATAGAGTTATTACTTTTGGGTTTGAAGACATTTGATCTTGTAGACGATAGCATACAAATTTTATATACTATCTATAATTATATATATGTTTTTATCATTTGTGTTGTGTTGTAAATAATGAAATGTATCTTCATGTATTCAGTATGGGCCGACCCAATATATAGAGATTGCTTATCATAAAACCGTATTATATATGTAAGAATTTGTTAAATAAAAATGTATATCACTCATCATAGTGTCATGTTTACAAGCCAATGCCTCGCGTGAAAGCACCAAGGTCTGCGAATGCTCTTATTAGGTCGTCACAATTCGTCACATAATCTCACTGTGGCCCACTCGTGGGGCACCGGACACCCGTGGGCTCGGGCCCACAAACCCACGGGTCAAGAGCGTTGACTTGCTCATACACTCGGTGAGGTTCATTATTTCCCAAAACCATATGGCAATAGGAGGATTAGCTCACCAAGTATATGCAAGTCAACAACCCACTTTTTTATCGATGCGGGATCTTGTCTCACATGTGAAGTATTTCCAACAGCTCTTATTGCTTATTAGTTATCATACAAGTTACAATAGAAATTATGATCACGGTATGAAAATTAACGAATAAATCTATAACATTTGTTTCAGAAATAAAAGCATAGTTTAGAATTATAAGGTACAAATAAAGTTAGAAAGATAAACATACATGATTATACATACCATTAAAAAGTAGTCATGTATTTGTACACTAACGGCCCGTTTGGTAGGTGGTAATAAACCATGGTAATGGGAATGAAAAATTAGTGTAATTTGGGTTGAAAAATCTCTTGGCTACCTTGATTGTCATGTTTGACAACCTCCAATCATCTCATTTTGTTCATAAAATTCATTCTAATGCATTACCAATGGGAGAGATGGTATTAGATGGTAATGAAAATTTGTGAACAAAAAATTTTTTTTGTGATCAAAGTTTCATTACCATGGGAATGACATGAAAGTTTTGATGGAATTTTACACTATATATCATTCCCATTACCACCATTTAGTACCACTAACCAAACGGGCCGTAAATGTACACATTTCTCCACCCTTTCACATTGATTTTCTCAATCAAAAGTCATTAAAATTCTACTAAGATAACTAAAATTGTAACCCACAAAAATGGAACACTTTTCTAATCAAGAAAATTAACTTTAAAATTAAATTAAACCTACCAAAACTATTACCAAAATTCAACCATAGGGAGAATTTCTTCATTGTCTTGTATGTCTTGTAGGTAATTATATCGTGTCCAATAATTCGCTAATATTCTTAATTAGTTAGCGAACTATATTACATTCATTCAGACTTATTCTCCAACAGAAATATCATTGGCTAATAACGGCTTTGATTCATAAATCTGATCTGAAATCGAATCAATTTGATGATCAGGTGGCCCGATTTGAATATCAATCTTAAACGGATCTTGTTGATGATGATGATCTTGAGAATTTAACGGAGCCCCAAGTTCTTGAATCCGGATATGATCATCTCCCCAAATCAAAGGGCTCTTACCATTATTACTATTAAACGGGTTGACCCGTTTCTTCCCTAAACAAAGACTATGATCACTTGGAACTTGCATGAAGTTCTCAAGAGACGAGGAACGATCCATATTATGGTGGAGATCCAATGACGGATCTCCACCATAGATATTAAGGTCTTGAAAAGAAGGAAAGTTGATGGACCCGAATTCTCTTATGGATCCACCTAATGGATCCGTAGGCATATTTGATGGGTTGTTGGAGCTTAGAAGGTTATTATGAGTATTATTATTGTTAGTTTTGTTATTGTGAGTTGTTGATGAAGCTGCCATGTTATTTTCTCCTGCTAGGGTTTGGCATGCCTTTTCAAGTATGTTTTGCATGTATTTTCCTTGTGCTTCAATTCTTAGTTGGAGGTGTCTTTGTACCTGCATGCAATAATCAATAATTTTCATCAGGGGCGGCTCTAAGGGTGGGCAAGAGGGGCCGTCGCCCAGGGCCCTATGTCATAAAAACAAAATTAATGGTTGTAGAAGGTTTATACTCCCTCCAATTCACTTGTATTGTCCCATTTGGGATTGGCACGGATATTAAGAGTGAATGGTAGTTGGATATTTTAATTGATTAAATAATTGTAAAGATGATAGTTGGGTATTTTAATTGATTAAATTAATTGTAAAGGTGGTAGTTGGTTATTGGGAATTGTAAAAGTGGGGTTTTAATTTGATTAAATTAATTGTAAAGGTGGTAGTGGGGTATTAGGAATTGAAAAAGTGAGGGTATTTAAGTAAAAAAAGATGTACCAAAATAGAAATGAGACAATTGATGTGAATTATCCCAATAAGGAAATGGGACAACACAAGTGAATTAGAGGGAGTATATGTTAAAATAAAATTGCAAAGAAAAGGGTCTCAATGTGTCATTTCGCCCAGAACCTCAAAATATCTAGGGTCGAACCTGATTTACATTCATGCTTATTATATAATGTTATATAGAATTTAACAGCATCAGTTTAAGTTTTTAGTTGAATTAATTAATATTTATTAATCATATGGTATTAGATGTTAGGTCATGGTTTTTAGTCATCAGTGTAATATTAAGCATTGTGTGTATGGAAGACCTTTATTGCATTTACAGTTTTAGCTCAAATAAGTAAGCGTGTTAGAGTATACTTTTTCTTTGTTCTGAAAAACTTGCTATATTACAGTTATTGACACTATTAATTGTTCAAACTTATTTTATACATTGCGACTGGTAAGAAAAAATACGGTCAAATAGGATCTTATTTGAATAGTCTAATTGCATATTTTCATGATGTTAACCTTTAATTTGATGATTTTTAGTTAAAAATATGCTATGACACTATAATCATTAACTTAAACTTTTAATTGGATTGATTGATTAAAATTTGACATCATATGCCCGGGGTTATTACCTTATGGGTTTCAACTCCTATTCGCGCGACACTAGTCATTTCAATTGTGTAATATTAACGTATGTGGAGGACGTGTATTGTGTTTACACTTCTAGTTTAAATAGTTGTAGTATAAAAGTGTGCATGATATACTATAATAATTATGATACTGTTAAATATCATCCATTAGTTTAAAATTTTAATTTTAATTGGTATAATGCCGCATTATATTGAATAAAACATTTCCATATTAGTGTGCATATCTATTTTACTAGTATCAGTTTGGAACTGCAGTAAGCATTTTTAATTAAATTTTCTTATTATATATGTATTCCATAACTATTATTAAATTTAAATAAATATAAATATAAAATTAATTTTCTGACCTCCAGCTGTTCTTGAAGCCTCCTTTGGACTTCCATTTGCATCCTGATTGCATCACTAATATGCACATTGCTGCAGCCATTTTTTTACAAAAGGAACATAAAATTATTAACTAATTTAAAAAAAAATTAACATAGAAAATTACAATTCATCAATAAATAAATTAAAATAATTAAAAAAAAAGAGAAAGATAAAAGTGTTAAAGAAGATGCCAGATAAAAAGATATTCTAGGGAAGGGTGTGGTTCTTAAACAATTTTAAAGGTTACTTCAATAAGAAGTTGCCTTAATAAAAAGTTTGGTCTTACTATGACATTGACAAATATATACATCAAGATTGCATAAATTTTTTTACACGGCAGACTGAAATAGAAAATGATTATTTTAATTTTTAAAATTCGAATCTTAAAAATTTGGTTTTATTATTTAATTAAGATAAAATTTGGTTTTTAAAATTTTATAAAATTAAATGAAAAAAAGAAAGTAAATTTAATTAAATTTATACATACTCATTCATACTTGGTCGCATTAATCCTGATGAAGATGCAGCATGTGGTCTTTGAAGCTCCAAAGATGATGCTATAGAGAAAGAACATAGAATAACAAAAAAAAAATAATAATAAATTAGAATTTTATTTATAATTCATATTGCATGCATGTAGAAAGTAGAAACTATAAATAAAAGTTTATTACTCAAACTCGTTATTTTACATGAATAATTAGTGTATGATTTTCAATGCTCGATATCATGAGTATAGCAATGTATATCAAATATACATTAGTTTTTTTTTTTTTTGAATATAAATATACATTAGTTAAAAGTTCATAAAGTAGTCAAATTAAATAGTTAGACATTTACTCGTATCTAATACAAATACATGAATCTAATTAAGAAAAATTTTAATTTTTTATTTTGGATAAGGCTGAAGATTTCCTAACATGCAAGCTAAAAGGAAAGAGAAATGAATCCTTTGTAAATATAAAAAGTTGAAAATCGAACACTATAATAAAAATTAAAGAAATATGGTATAACCATTAGGTTAACCCATAATAATTCGAGTAATTAACATAATGAAATATTGAAATTAAGAGAAAATAATAAAAAAAACCCTAGGGGTTGATGATGAGTCACCTCTCTTACCATCCTTGACTGAATGATGATCATTGAATTCTTTGTGTGGCTGTTTTCCTAGCCTGAATTTCTATCAAAAAATAAAAATTAAAAAGGAAATTATTAAAAGATCATAATATATGAAAATGTGAAGATCATTCAACTTAATTAAATTGTAATTATGTACATAAAATAATGTTTAAACTTATTAAATTTTTTTCTTTATCAAAGACAATAACCATCAATATATAGTTGCACCACATAAATAAATTTGATAATTGATTGAACTATATCCATTATATATTACAAATAAAATATTAATTATGGGCTTATAATTAATGGGAAATTAAAAATAATAAAAAATTAAAATTACCTGAAGATGACTCTTGAGATGGTACAAAGTGAGACCTTTAACACCCATAACTCTCATAATAGTCTTAGGAGTTGCCTCTACATAATTTCACCACCACCATAGCAAAATCACAAAAAGAAACAAAAAAAAAAACCCTAATTTTAGATCAAAATGTTGCATTAACTAATGTCATATGTAAATTCATATTCCTATATGTATCCGAGAATCAAAGAAAAACCTTTAACCAATATAGCAGCAAATTCAAAAAAACAGAATTACTGAAAATGTGCAAAATCACATTATTTGGAATTTAGTGCCCTCAAACAGCCCAGAAGCATTGAGGGCACTAAGTTTGCCTCTGATGCCAACCCATGATACTAAACACCGATAAATATATTTTTCTTGATCGTTGAAAGGCAAACCAAGGAAACAAAATAAAATTTTCAACCATCAAGTCAGCTCATGATTCTGAAAAATGAAAAACAAAATTAAGAATGCACGAGAGAATTATAAAGAGAGTGAGTAAGTACTATCAGGGCCGCCAAGTTGAGTAACAGCATCAACGAAACGTTCATGAAGCTCGACAGTCCAACGAAGACGAGGTTTAGGGTCAGTAGTAAGGACTAAACCCGAATCATTTTGAACACACATGGAAGAATTATTATTCCTTTCATTTGAATTCATAGAAGAAGGTAATTTCTTAGGGTGATGGAACATTCTCTTTTTTTTTTTTTTTTTTAAGTTATTAATTCTCTCTCTTGTTTTCTTACAAGAATAGGAATTAGGAACAAATGCTATATGCCTATATGCAAATTTGGAAGAGAATAGGATGCGGTTTTTGAAGGGTGAAGAAGATAGACATGGTCCTCTTCTTTTTTAGTTTTTATTAGTACCTTTTTCTTTTGTGGGGCCATACATTTGTTCTCTTTTGTGGAATAGAAGATTGTTTTTCCCATGCAAATTAGAGCTTTCTCTTCTAGGACTTGTCCCTTTACTACAAAGAAAGTTGCAATTTTAGATGTTCGAAACAGATTTGACAATTCGATATTTATTCGATCTTGTCATTAAATTTGATCTGATCCGACTTTACGTAAATTTAAAATTATACAAAATAATACAGATACTAGACTAGATCTTAAATCGAACCAAAATACCTGTAAACTGTAGTTGCAAACATTAATATTAGTTGAGTGTACATCTCAAGTCTCACATGTTAAAAATTCATTAGTGTTAAATAAGGTATATAGGCAATCACAAATTCTTACTATAGACGGTCTATATGATAGACGGATAGTTTTGGGTCAACCCATTTCCTTAATTCTGATTTTAATGTAAAAAAGTATTGTGGGTTGGGCTGTCTTGAGGGACATCTTTGCCATAGCCCATAGACGATCTCTCAGGAGACCTCCTAATAAGCAATTCAATTTAGGCCCATTAGAGTTTAAGGTGCTTAAAAACAAAAATATGTACGAAGCAGACAATATCATAATGATACGGATCATTTATTTCATCGTTGATACACCCATAAGATCATAAAGAATATTAACTCTCAATTCAATAAGCTTATTTGTTTATTTATTTATTTACTTATATTTTTCATAAATTTATTTTATTTAATACCTTTTTAACATGAGAGTTTAAAATTTTATAAGCAACGACGAGTTGTGTAATAGTCTATCGATCATGAATATACAAAATAATACAATGCACCAATATTGTTAAAAAAGGATTTTAAATTATTAAGCCATATATCACTAAGAAGAATAAATTCTTTCTTCTTTATCAATTCAGTATAGATTCCCCTTCCTAACATCTTTAACATTTAGGACTTTTCTACTAAATTAAATAAGAGAAAAACATATCTTGACAAATAATACTACCAAAATTAATTTTTTGACTCCAAACAAGAGAAAATTAATTACTAAATTGCTCAAGAATGTGGCTTTTAGTAAGTTTGTGGGAGGTTTAAAATATTCAATTTTTTCAGTAAATAAATAAATAAATAATGAGTAAATCATTAGGTTATATAGAGATCCGATGAGCTCAATCAAGCACCAAATAATTGGTGGCATTTCTAATTCTTAGGCTAAATTTGTACTCTCTTTATCTCCCAAAAATAGCCTTAACTTAAGTACAAATAGAGTGCAAACCAAGAAAAAAAAATGTTAAAATGGTAAAAAATAAAAAAATATATTTAATCAAAAAGATGAGAGAAATATGTCGATGAGATAAAAATGCAAGATAAATGTTTGGATGATAATTAAGGGACGACATTGGATGATAACCAAAAATTATTTTTAGTACCGTGTTATGGCCGGTTAGACACGTCTAATACAATTGTGGCTCTTTTAAACAATTATAATGAGTATTTTAACATCCGTAGTGGGCTGTTTAACCTTATGATTGTTTCACGATGAGACAATTTTAATTAAATGAGTTTTTCATCATCATCATACCTAGTGTTTCTCGCTTATTGAAACTATCAGCAGGGTCTAGAAAAGGAAAAAAGATAACAACTCACACCCATAAAGAAAAACCGACACTATTTTTTTGCAACAAAGCGAGTAATAAACAAATAATTGATTGCATGGTTTTTAGTCTAAGGAAAAAAGTAGA
Source organism: Amaranthus palmeri (assembly GCA_019776075.1). Classification (NCBI taxonomy): domain Eukaryota; kingdom Viridiplantae; phylum Streptophyta; class Magnoliopsida; order Caryophyllales; family Amaranthaceae; genus Amaranthus; species Amaranthus palmeri. Next base: position 537,867 of record JAAKBH010000271.1, on the reverse strand, counting down.
TCACTCAAATCTAGTCATATGGAGGCTTTTTCAGCATAAGAAAATGGGATTTTATATATGTTTTAATGATTAACATATTATTTCGACAAAATAAAGCCATAGTTTAACTTTTAGTTGATTATGTTAAGACAACCACAAGCTTTGTGACAAAGTAGAGTTGGCATAGTATCCATTGTTTGCTTAGATATCAAGCATCTTTATGTGCTTTCGAATTTATTCTCAAGAATGAATATATTCTTTTCATAGTGAACTTGTGGGACCCACCAACATATCAATTTTATACTCCCTCCGAATCATTTTAGATGTCCCATTTGGGTTTTCACGGTTATTAAGGGTGGTGCGGGGTCCATTAAAAAGGTGATAGTCGGGTATTTTAATTCATTGAATTAATTGTAAAGGTGGTAATTAGGTATTGGGAGGAGTAAAAGTGAGGGTATTTAGGTAAAAAAAAATAGATAAAAAAGGAAATGAGACAATTGATATGAATTTGCAAAATAAAGAAATGGGACAACTAAAAAGATTCGGAGGTAGTAATTAAAAAATATAAAACTTATGCACTAGTAATAATGTAGCAAATTTAAGAGAACCGGAGAAACGCTAAGTATCATATAAAGGATTAAAATAACAATTATTTTTTATTTATAGCTTTATTTAAAGGATTTCGCATCTATTTTCTAAAATTTGAAATTATATTGATTTTAAATTTTTAATCTAATAATTTCTCTTTAAATATTTGTAACAATGATAAATTTATTTTAATTCTACAAACAATCATAAAGAAAATAGGTTAATAACTTAATATAGTTAGACATACTCAAAATCAAAATTACAACATAGTCCATATGGAGAAAGAATCGGTAATTCTTGGAAGTTGTAATTAATTTTGTTGGGTTATTTTGTCTCATCGAGAAACTCTAGTATGAGATTGTCAAACAAGTATTTTAACTACAAAATATTTTATTAATTAATTTAGTTAAAATATTTTAATCTAATTTAAAATTATCTAATAGTGAGATAATCTTAAACGAGAATTTGAATGATTGTGTCTGAAAGACACTAATTTTCAAATGAGACGGTTTCACGGTGAGATCGTCTTTATTGAAAAATGAGACGGTTTGACGGTGAGACCATTTTTAAATGAAACGGTCTCAAGGTCTGAAAGACACTAATTTTATTGACCCAAGTTTACATTTTTTGTCTTAAAATGATCATTTATAACGTTAAAGTAATTACTAATAATTTTAATATAATTATTTTTTATAACCTTAATCTTCAACTTCCTTGAGCCGGGGGACTGCTTTGGTCGCGCTCTCCTTTATGGGTATGGGTTGCCTCCATCCTTCCCTTCCCATACCCTGGCCATAGTTTATATGAGCGAGACACACTAGTAGGATGATGATGGTGATATTTTTTATAACCTTAAAATGATTACTTATAACCTTTAAACAATTACTTATGATCTTAAAGTAATCAATAGAGGAAATGTCTATTATATGGACCCGTCTCATAATGAGACGATCTCATATAAGACGAGCAGAAGGTCTCATAAGAGACCATCTATGACAAAGACGACTCTCCCAACAGCCCAACCCAATGATTTTAAATTTAAAAATAAGACTGATGACTAATCAGTTACTTATTTTGCAAAATGTGTTGACCCATAATACCCGTCTATACTATAGACGATCTACAACAAGAATTTGTGTAACACGAGTTGTAATACAAAATTCCCAACGTATGGGCCATAGCTAACCCTAGCCCAATGAAATAAGGGCCTAATGAATAAGTAATAATCTTTCTTTTTTTGAAAATTAAGGGCCCGTTTGGTAAGTAGTACTAAATTGTGGTAATATGCATTAGGAAAATTTCTTTCTAATATATTTTTTTTTTTGGAAAATTTCTTTCTAATTAATTATTAAGAAAATCATTCATTAATAATTCTTCAAACGGTTAAAATTCAAACAAAAAAATTTTGAATGAAAAATGCAAACAACATTTAAATAAACTTAAAATCGACTTTTCCTCTCAGCGCGACAACTAATACAAAATTTTATAAAATTTAAATTATTAAGAAAATCATTTTTTTATTTGTTATTTTTAGGCTATTATTAAAATTCTTTGTATATTATGGAAGAGGGAAAATATTTTCGTGAAAATAGTACTACAGTTATAACTGAATTTTTAACAAATTTATTTCTTTAGAAAAATATAATAGAATAAGACCTAGTCAAAGTTTTCACTAATTAATAATTCATCAAACGGAAATCTGTGGTTAGACTCAAGCAGTTGGCAAAAGTTAACCCGACCTGCTAATCCGATCTGGACCTAATCCGAAATAAGTGGGTTTGGGTTAAGGTTTTTGACCCAATTAAATTAAATGGGTTGACCCGACCTGATCTGTTTATTAAACGGGTTAGGTTCAGGTTTAAACCTGAAAATAACCTGTGTGACCCATTAAATTAAATGTGTTAATTTCGAGTTATTTCATTTAATATTTTCTTATTTTTCTTAGTACATACAAAATAAACAACAAAAAAATATAAAGTTAAAATTAAAGCCTAAAAACTTAGATTTAATGAATGTTAAAAACCTTATAACGAAAACAAAAAAAATTATAAACGGGTTAAGTGGGTCGAAATCAGGTCAACCTGATCTGTTGCAGGTTGGGTCAAGGTTGTGATTTTCGACCCAATTAGCTAAATGGATTGGGTTTGGGTCAAGGGTTTTTTGAACTGTTTATATATGACCCGAACTCAAACCCGACCCAACCTGATTTGTTTGACATGCCTACAATATATTGTTATGTTAATGTTCATACGATTCAAAATTTAAAATATTTTATAAGAATTCAAATTAAATTTATCATTTATGAAATTTTTATGCTATTGAAAGTGAGTTTCTAAATTCTAACCATTTGTTTCTAATTATACCCTTATGGCTTAGAAGAGGAATTCGAATCTAATCTGACTTAATCGAAAATGTAGTGTTTTCCATTTGAACATGAGAATGAGCTTTTTTATAGTTGATTATTAATACAAGTTTCATATTTTGATGAGAAAGTAAGTGAAATTTATCTGACACAACCAAAATTACCGTGTTATAATCTAAAATACATAACAATAGTACAATACCCATAATTAAGTAGTTTCACTATAAAATGTGCCATATAACAATGAATCTTTATATATACACCAAATTTTCTTCTAATTTGCAATATCAATAATAATTATAATAAATTATACATAATAAAAGTTACAAATGAAACTATAACAAAAATGAAACAGATCCATTGACATTTATGAACACGATCGTTGTAGTTGTTGTCGTTGTCGCTATCGCTGTCCGAAGAAGTTAAGCTGTGTGCAACTTGATTAGCAGAAGATTGAGTTTCATGATCATATTCTACGGGTATAAACCAAATGAAAAGCAAATAGAAAAAAGTTTTGGACATGATGAATGAAATTAGAAAGATATATGAATATTATAAATGTTTTGCTATTAATGATTTTTTTATATGGTGATTAGGGTATTTATAATTCTAGATTTATAAACTAACTAGGAAATAGGATGTTTGTTATATCCTAGATCCGGTTTTGTGCAGGAAAATGTTGAATTAAGGCTATTTACAATCTTTTTTAAACCCTTATTTAACTCTTATTTTTTAATTTTTATAAGTTAAATTTTAAGCGAAATCTTTTTCAACCCTCCCCCATATACAACCCTTACAATCATGGGCTGGATCAAGGACCCTGATGGGGATAATCACCCCCATTGCACAAGCTTGGTTAACCACTATTCAGATGTATCAATCTCATACACTTTATAAGCCAAGGAAATATATATGCTATCCTATAAACATATGACAATGTGGCAATGGTAAGAACTTAGAAGGTCTCTAATAGCTTATAAAGTGTGCGCAACATCTTTAATTTGTCGATGTGGGATAAACATCCCTACACCCCTCACGAGCGAAACCCCGTCAAGTTCGCATGTGAGAGCAATCAATTAGGGTGGGAACGACATTCGTTTCGAACCTACCATTCTTAATTTTTGATCGAACAATCGACTCGGATACTATGTTAAATTTGGCTGGACTAAATGTCAACATATTAATAGGAAAAAAACGAGGTGCACACACTTCATAAGCTAGGGATATACATACATACTATCCCAAAACCATATGGCAATGAGAAATTCTCTAATACGCAAGGGATATACACACTTCATAAGCCAGGGATATACATACTATCTCAAAACGAGGTGCACAAACTTATAAAGTGTCACACCATCTTTAATTTGTCGATGTGGGATAAACCATCCTTACTTTATGTTTGCCAATTGATTCAATGAATTATGCTCTTGGAAATACGCAAGTGTTCGAGGCTTCTTTGCTATAAAAACTTCATATTTTGATTTAAGAATGATAAATTCAGACAATAAAGTGATTAATGATCAGTTATAGCTTATAAAAAAATTCAATTTTAACCTTAAATGTGTCAATTCAGACCGTTTCCTATTGAAACGGTGTCGTCCAAATACACTTGTTTCTTATGGAGGTAGTTTGTTTGCAGTACATAAATTTAAATAGATAATTATACTTTTGTTCGTTTAATTAATAATTAAAAACAATTTGTAAATTTCTACGAATTTAACAATAAAAATATAAATTCCTAATAATAAGAACATTCAATGAACATGTATTTTACTCAATATAGCTCGTTGATTTTCTTTTTTTTTTGGAAAATAAGCAACATAATATTAAACAACGAAATGAAGTTGATCATTATCATAAAACATACTAATTCAGAATCCACTATGACATGTGGCACCTTTAGAATGAGATTTATGGAATTTCCATAATTCGCCATGTGTCATTGCTCAATAATTCCTTAATTAAGTACTATTTTTCAATTTCTTAATTAAATAATACTCCCTCCGTTCCTTTTTGTTTTTCCACCTAACTAAAACGGATAGTTCCATAAGTTTTTCCACTTTAGAATACTTTCCATTTTTTCTCTCATACTTTCAATACAATCATTACTTCCCACTACTATATAATTAAAATAATACCCACTACTACCAAAGATTCCATTTTTCTTAATCTTGGTGAAAAACCCAAATAGGAACATCAAAAAGGAACGGAGGGAGTATTTTCTTATTTGCTCAATTATTTAATTAAATATTATTTCTTATTTTCTTAATTAATATCAATAACTCTAGAGTGTAAATGTTGTTTCTCTTTTACTTCTTCATTTACTTAATTAAAGTGGATTTCTTTAAAATGTAATGTCTTTATATATATTAAATTTTAATTTTTCTATTGTTGCATTAAGATAAGAAGTGTCAATAACTTACATTATATATATAATATTTATTTTAATTAAGTATGTAAATATTTTTTTTCAATGATTATGAAATATTTTTTATGCAAACAAAAATTATCAAAATAGTTAAAATTCCGTGCAGTGCACGGGCATTATACTAGTGTAAACTGTAAACATAAACCAGAGACATTATTCTCCTCTAAAACAAATTAAAGGACGTAGAGATGACATCATTCAACTTTTGAATTATTAATGATTATTTATATTTATATATTTAAGGCAATATATTTCTCATCTATCAAAAAAAAGCTTTCTAGAAAATTAATACTCTATTATGAATAAAATATTAAATGATAGTTTTGGAAACTGTTAAACTAACGATCTATCTTCCAATTAAATCGAATAGAAAGAATAAGTAAATCAGAATAAGTAAACCGACTATTAAAAGAACTATTACAAGAATATAACACAATAAAACTCTATCGCTTTTATTACAACATGGACCCCAACAATTGTACTCGTTGTTGTCGTCGTCATTCTTGTTGTTATGACCGTTATTGTTGTTGTCGTTATTCGAATTAGTTGTTGCATGATCTTGATGATAATTTGTTTGATAAGTCGGAAATAACCAAGCAACCGGCGAACCAATAACAACATTTTCTTCAACAATGACTTGATTCTCGAGATCACGCTCTGGGATTGCATTCACTTCCTTATTACCAACACTTCTCGACATGATCAATGAAAATTTAGGAAAGAATTTAAAATATTTTGATTAAGGAGATTGGAGAAAATTAGATGATACGTAGAAAATTTTTGTACTATGTTTTGATATGGGGATTGGTTTATATAGACTGAACGTTTTTATAATAATTTTATGATGTTAAAATGTAAATAACTAAATATGGCATAACGTACTAACGGACCCTAATTTTGGGGCGGAAAGATAGCTCAACTAATATGCATAAGGAAATTTTCTTTCCGATATATTTTCTTTTTGGAAATTTTCTTTCTAATTAATTATTAAGAAAATCATTAATAAATAATTCTTCAAACGGCTATTTATTAAAATTCAAACAAAAAAAAACCACCAATCCAAGACCACTGATTGTAGAGACAGGCCAACCTATATTTCCCTTTTAACCTACAAAACCACTAATCAGTTTTTTTTTTCAATTTATAAATTGGGTCAGACCAAAACTTGAGACGTCTATTGTATAGACGGTCTCAAGTAAAAATTTGTTGAAAAAAAATTGAATGAAAAATTCAAACAAAATTTAAATAAACAAAAAATCGACTTTTCTTCTCAACGCGACAACTAATACGAAATTTATAAAAATCAAAATTATTAAGAAAATCATTTTTTTGAGTTATTTTTATGCTATTAAAGGTGAGTTTCTAACCATTCAGAAACTCTCCTATAAGACCGCCTTATTTATGCAACCGACCCAAGCCCAATAAGTTTTTTAGAATATTCTAACATACTTATTTTAAGACTTAAAAAGACAATTTCAAGACTTAAAAATCCAATTTTAAGACTTTTCTTTTGAAGATCACCTGGTGATTATATCAAGTCAAAATCTGCTATGGTTTGAATGCCATACAGGAAAGGAGGCATACAAATTTTTTCATGGTGGGAGTCCGTATCCGCCCTAGCTACCAAATGGACTACAGTATTTCCACCTCTACATACATGATTACATACAAAACCAAGGAAAGAACCCGTTTGGTTAGATGTACTAAATGGTGGTAATGGGAATAATTTATAGTGTAAATTTTCATCAAAACTTTCATGTCATTCTCATAGTAATGAAACTTTGATCACAAAAAGTTTTTTTGTTCACAAATTTCCATTACCTCCTAATACCAACTCTCCCATTGGTAATGCATTGGAATGAATTTTATGAACAAAATGAGATGATTAAAGGTTGTCAAGCATGGTCATCAAGGTAGTCATGAGATTTTTCAACCAAAATTATCAAGGTAGTCATGAGATATTTCAACCAAAATTACACTAATATTTCATTCCCATTACCGCAGTTTATTACCACTTACCAAACGGACCGTAATAGTAATACCAGCAATGCAATCATAAATTAAATGAAGAGGTGTGAGACCCTTTGCTTTATTCTCAATGGCAGTGATCACGGTCAAGGCATCCCCTTCAAGATGAACCTTCTGATACCTCATATGCCTTGCAATTTCGAGACCATAAAGTGTTAAAGAACCAAGTCAACCAAAAAGCTTAAGCTGATGGTTGAGGCCCCAGAATATGTTATATATTCTAACATAAAGTGTACAGACCAATTTGCATGATGAATTTTAGTACCGGTAAGGAGAAGCTCGCCTCTATTGTTGTGGATCACAATGCCTAGTCCCTGTCTGCATTCCGTGTTAAATGGGCCGGCCCTAAATTTTTAGGGCCCTGGGCGAAATGACATATTAAGGCCCTTTTCCTTTATAATTTATAACCTATATAGACTTTCTATAACCCTTACTTTTGCTTTTTTGACATGGAGCCTGGGCGACGGCCTCTCTTGCGCACCCCTAGGGCTGGCCCTATGGGCATCAAAGTTAATTTTTACCCATTCGAGCCTAGGAGCCTGCCATTTTTGGAGTGAAGGGCATACAAGTGGGTTTTTTTTAGTACATCACATTCAACAGCCTCCATCACCACATTGTTCCTGCTAAACTAGCTCGCCCACATCGATGCACAGATCCACTCGAACTCCTCTGCCCTAGCTTCGGATATGAACCATTTGATCATCACAGCAACGGAGTCACGAGGGGCTTCTGATATGATGCGATTGCACGGGTGTGAAGTCCACATAGCCAGGGCCAACTTTAAATATAATGGGGCCCTGGGTGAAATGGTGCATTGAGGCCCTTTTCTTTTGAAATTAATAATCTAGACCTTTTATAACTATTAATTTTGCTTTTTGGACATAGGGTCCTGGGCGACGACCCCTCTTGCCCACCCTTAAATACGGCCCTGCACATAGCACACACTGTTCTGCAGTCCGTGACATAGAGATTGAGGAACTTCGTTACACCTTGGGCACAAATCGGAGTCTGTCATGTGTCTATATTTTCGAAACACATCCACTGGTAGTGAACCTCTACATGCCCTCCACAAGCAGGGGCGGAGTAAAAATTTAGAAATTTTATAAAAGACCTGTGTAATTTTTAAATTATAATATTTTTCTAACAAATTTGTATCTTTGAACACCTAACATATACTAAGTAATTTAATATTGAGGACCCTAATTTTTCAGGGCTCTGTGCGGTTGAACATATTGAACATGCTCAAAACTTTCCATGTCCACAAGAAATGTTTCAATTTGGGGGTCCACTAAGATTCCAGATTCTCTGCCATATGACTCGTTCAGTACCCTCATTAAACAACCGATCCGCACAAGCCCTTTTTTTTGTTTTTTTTTTTGGAATCTCCTAGTTTAAAGTTGAAATGAGAATTTTAAGTCTAGTAATTGGTCTTTTAAATCTTAAAATTGGTCTTTTACATATTGAAATAGTCTTGAAACTGTCAAATTCAATGATTTAAAATGTCAATTTTGAATCCTTGAAATTGGTCTTTTAACTCTTAAAATTGACAATTTACGTTATAAAATTGGTAAAAAAAATATATACAATTAGGCCGGCCCAATAAGACGCGTCTTACTAGTGAGACTGTCTCACCCAAGTTTTTGTGCTAACCATTTTTTTTCTTATACCCTTATGGCTTAGAACAGGGATTCGAATCTAATCTGACTTGATCGAAAATGTTACGTTTTCCATTTGAATGTGAGAATTGATTTTATTTTTATCGTTGATTATTAATACAAGTTTCAAATTTTTAATGAGAAAGTAAGTTAAATCTATTTTGACACAATCAAAATTACCGTGCTAAAATCTAAAATACATAGCAATAGTACAATACCCCATAACTAAGTAGTTTCACTATGAAAAACATGAAAATGATCCAAATATATTTATGAAAATGATCGTTGTCGTGGTCGTTATTATTGTCGTTGTCGCTATCGCTGTCGTTGTCCCAAGAAGTTAAGTTGTGTTCAACTTGATTAGCAAAAGATCGAGTTTCATGATCATATTCTACGGGTATATACCAAATGAAAAGCAAATAGAAAAAAGTTTTGGACATGATGAATGAAATTAGAAAGATATGAATATTATAAATGTTTTGCTTTCAATGATTTTTTAATATGGTGATTAGGGTATTTATAATTCTAGATTTATAAACTAACTAGCTAGGAAATAGGATGTTTGTTATATCTTTTAGCTAGGTTTTTTTTTTATGTTTTTTGTGTAAAATTTATTTTTATATTTTTAAAATATTTTATTTGGAAAAATTCTTTTGAATCGACTCAATTTTCGTAACTACATTAAATTTGTAGAAATGTTAAACTATAGGTTAAACTACTTAACTAGGGTTACTCAGTTTCTTATGCTGTTACAATCCTGTCGGATTGGGCTCCAGCAGGAATGGGTGGGGCCGAGCCTTAAAAGTAGAAGACGGACTTCAAATGGGTCGTCGGCCTGACCCGATCCAATCCAGCCCATTTATTTTATCAAACATACAAATACATGTTAGAAATCTAAAAATAGTTATAATAATAATAATAATAATAATAATAATAATAATAATATCATTATTATTATTATTATTATTATTATTATTATTATTATTATTATTATTATTATTATTATTATTATTATTTTGGCTAATATTGGGTTAATGTTGTAAAATATTTGTATTGTGCAGATAGTGCAGTGACTACTCCCCCATCTCTTGAAAATCTTCCTAGATCCGGTTAACCGGTTTTGTGCAATAAACTGTTGGATTAAAGCCCATTTACAATCTTTTTAAAATCTTATTTTTTTAATTTTGATAAGTTAAATTTTACAGCAAGTCTCCCGAGAGACCGTTTTTCTAAAGTAGCTTGTTTTAGTTGAGTAATTTTTGTAGTTGGAAGGAATTTGTTTGGGTAGAACAAGAGTGGGTGATTGAATATTGGTAATTTCCACCTGTATTGCTTGAATGAAGAAGTACATGATAGGCGTAGGCCTATTTATAGCGCTCATTTTGGTACATCTTTACTAAATATTTTAGATATTTTTAATTTTTAATTACATTCCCGAGGAAGTTCTAAACTAATATCTAAGGAGTCGTTTGGTTGACGTAGGAATTAAATTCCAATAGGAAGTTGTAATTCATTGGAATTTACTTCCTTTGTCAATTTCTAGGAATTACTTAATATTGTTTGTTTGACAATAGGAATTTTCGTTTCCTTATAAATAATTCATGGGAATTGTTAATGACCAAGGGGGTACATGGTAATCTAATTCCTATGTTTCATGGGAATTGTTAATGACCAAGGGGTACATGGTAATCTAATTCCTATGTCTCATAGGAATTAACTTCCCTTGAATTTTATAATTCCTAGGAATTTTAAAATTTTTGGCAACCAAACAAATTAACATAATACTATTTCCTAGGAACTTAAAATTCCAAGGGTAATAGTGGGTAACCAAACAAGCCCTAAATAATTTCTATTACAATATCTATCATATTTTTATTTTTTAATTCTTTTGTTGAGATATTTTTATCCTAGATTTTTCTAGATTATTTTTACAGCAACACTTAAATTAGATAATTATACTTTTGTTCGTTTAATTAATAATTAAAAACAATTTGTAAATTTCTACGAATTTAACAATAAAAATAAATTCCTAATAATTAGAACAACGAAAACAAAAAAACAGAGACATTGTTCTCCTCTAAAACAAATTAAAGGATCGAGAGAAGACATCATTCCACTTTTGAATTATTAATGATTATTGATATATTTAAGGCAATATATATTTCTCATCTATCAAAAAAAGTTTCTAGAAAATTAATACTCTATTATGAATAAAATATTGAATGATATTTTTGGAAACGTATTATTTCTGTTAAACTAACGACCTATCTTCCAATTAAATCGAATAGAAAGAAAAAGTAAACCGACTATTAAGAGAACTATTACAAAAATATAACACAACAAAACCCTATCACTTTTATTACAACATGGACCCCAACAATTGTACTCCTCGTTGTCGTCGTCATTCTTGTTGTTATGACCGTTGTTGTTGTTATTGTTGTCGTTATTCGAATTAGTTGTTGCATGAACTTGATGATGATTTGTTTGAAAAGTCGGAAATAACCAAGCAACAGGCGCACCAATAACAACATTTTCTTCAACAATTACTTGATTCTCGAGATCACGCTCTGGGATTGCATTCACTTTCTTATTACCAACACTTCTCGACATGATTAATGAATTTAGGAAAGAATTTAGAATTTTTTGATTAAGGAGATTGGAGAAAATTAAATGATACGTAGAGAATTTTTGATTATGGAGATTGGAGAAAATTAAATGATATGTAGAGAATTTTTGTATTAGGGTTTGATAAGGGGATTGATTTATATAGACTGAATGTTTTTTTAAATTTAAATTTTAAATTTAAATTTTAAATTTAAATTTCAAATTGATATTCACATAACTAATTTACATAAAATAATAATTTTATGATGTTAAAATGTAAATATAGCATAACGTACTAACGGACCCTAATTTTGCGGCGGAAAGATAGCTTAACTAATATGCATAAGGAAATTTTCTTTCCGATATATTTTCTTTTTGAAAATTCAAAATTTTCTTTCTAATTAATTATTAAGAAACGGCTATTTATTAAAATTCAAACAATAAAAATTTTGAATGAAAAATTCAAACAAAATTTAAATAAACATAAAATCGACCTTTTCCTCTCAACGGACAACTAATACGAAATTTCATAAAAATTAAATTATTAAGAAAATCATTTTTTAAGTTATTTTTAGGCTATTATTAAAATTCTTTGTTTATTATATGAAAGAGGGAAAATATTTACGTGAAAATAGGAGTACAGTTATAACTGAATTTTTAAACAATTTATTTCTTTAAAAAAATATAATAGAATTAGACCTAGTCAAAGTTTTCATAAATTAATAATTCATCAAACGGAAATCTGTGGTTAGACTCAAGCAATATATTGTTATTAGTGAATTAGTTATGATTTTAAAATTTATAGCTATTTTAAGTAAATTATATTAATGTTCATAGGATTCAAAATTAAAAATATTTTATAAGAATTCAAATTAAAATTAAAATCTATGGGCCAGTTCTATCCTATAGACCGTCTCTTGTGAGATTTTGTGATTCAATTTTGGACCAATATAGCAAGTTCTTAAGATACATATTAGTCAACATAAAGCCCAAGTAATATTTTAGGTGGGCCGTGGGCTTCTAGATATGGCTCTTTAAAATTAACGTTTGATATGACAACTCTTGTGATTTTTTTAGGAATTATTGTATGATGGGCTCATAAAAATAGATTAAAATTATTTATATTAAAAAATAATGGAAAATTCACGTGGTAATCCCGAGGTTTTGAGTTTTTCACGCGGTAACTAAAACTTTTAAAAATTCTACGTGGTAACCCTAAGTTTAACGTAATTGCTTCACTATGACCTTTTTGCACATAAAAACGTTAGCAAGCGTTAATTTTGAAGCTTTAAGGTTGTTGTACACCTTTTTATGTGACTTACCATTTCAAATGCCACCAGTTTCAACATTTTTTTTCAAAACATAAACCCCAACTCTACTATCTTTCATCCAAATCATATTTTTCCCCCAAATCCAAAGATGATAGAGTTAAGGTTTATACTTTGCTAATGTTTTGCTAACGTTTTATGTGTAAAAAGGTCACGGTGGAACAATTTGGTTAACCTCAGGGTTACCGCGTGGATTTTTTAAAAGTTTTGGTTACCACGTGGATTTTCCCAAAAATAATTTTAAACTATCTTTTTAAAACCGTTTTTAAATTTTTTTAAATAATTTAAAATTTGGCCAACTCATATATTAAACCATCTTAGCCGCCTTTTACTTTAAAAAAAAAAAATATTAAACCATCTTACGATGAGACGATCTTAATAAAAAAATACAAATCATTATGAGAGATGGTCTCTCCGAGGTATTTCATGTCTTCAAATTTGCAATTTCAATAACGTCTATGTTGATTAAATAGCATAGAACACAAGATATATATACTCTTTAATTCAGTTGCAATAAGTTTACTACTTTGTTTTTTTACTTTAGCCAATTTCAGTTAATTCAATTTATTTTTCTCATCAATTAATTTGATATATTTTTTTCTCATCTCTTCTAGACATTTATATTTTATATTATTTTATGTATTTGCTAACAATATGAAGAATGATTAATATTATTTATAAAAGTTTTGATTCATCATCATACCCTGTGTATCCCGCTCATAAACAAGCTATGGTCAGGATATAGGAAGGGAAGATAGACGGCAACTCATACCCATATAGAAGAGTGCGGCCAATAAGTCCCCCGACTCGATTGATTGAACCTTTGTCTTATGTGAAATGATAAAATGAAGTATAGGGACCTTACCAAATATAATGAGACATTTGGAAACAAAGATAAATGGCCAACCAAACATCAAATTTGCTTGAATTCACATGGCTATTAGGCAATGGCATGACCACTTGTTAGTACTCTAGGCTTATGGAAGTAAGAGCTAAGAGTACAAATGTACAATGTAGGGGACTAGAATAATGACTTTAAATTTGACTAAGTGATCACAATTCATATATGCTTTGCCTTATCTTGTTTTTGAGATCAACTCTATAAAAAAACTCTCACTATTCTGCATAAGGTAAAATTCGAAAATAGACTTTTTCATTTTCTTGAAAAATGCAGATAAATCATACTCGTTCCCCCAAGGAAGGAGTAAAGAGAGATGCATGCAGTCCAGAAACCCCCCCAACTGATACCTTCGTCCAATAGGGGTCGAACCCCAAACCTTTTGTCTACATGCAAATGGTCTATCCGTTGATCTAGTCTATATAACAATTAAGACATTTTTTTTATTTGTAGGCCACTATTAAGTTGAGGTTCTCAGTTCTCACTAGCTGTCGTATTCTCCTTATTTTTTTATAAGAGTATAATTTATCTTATCAGACCTTGATTATAGCATATATAGATGACTGACTAAGATATATTGAATATGATGATGAGATAAGAATCATCCCTTACTCTAAAGGTATGCATTATAAGGCTAAGATAAGAAAGGTTGGTGCCCATTTGTTTGCCACCCTACAACCTATCATGTCAATTGTCAAGTGGAGTTTTTCCTCTTTTTTATTAGTAGGTGCATGGTATATATTATTGTATGCTAAATTTGAATAAAAAACAATAATGACAAAATGTACCAAAAAACATTTATATTAGCTAGACAATTACAAATTCCTTTTTTTCAAAGCGTTCTAAAAAATATAATGATTAATGATGTTGGAAGTTTAGACTTTTTAAAGTCGTTTTTGTTGTTTCAAATCGCTCATAAAAAGGTAAAATATTTTGTTTATATACACTTTACCTTCTCGCATGCGCTCCACCATCGACTTGGGCTTTATAGCGGTTCTCCTTTATCTTAATCCGGTCGGAAGTCGATTATTGTCTATATTTCTCTATCTTAATTTTCTAGGTTTGTGCACTAAATCTTCAAGTATCGTGTACCAGTGGTAATACTCAATACTACATCAAACCTTAAGAGAAAACCGACTAGTATTAACATTAACCATCGATGTTTTGTCGTACTTTGCTTTCAAGGCCAGCGGTCTTATTCTATCATGACTTATAAATTATTCGATTATTTTAAGTAGTCACTAATCACTATATATACTAGTGTTTTAACAAATTAAATGATCATCTATTTTACATCAAAAACTATGTTTAACTTTAAAAATATATCCAAATTCCACTAAACCATGCTCCACTGTCTTTGGAACACCTTTTTGGGAATCTACAACCCTTTACAGGCTGACCAATAAGCACACCATTAATTTATAGATAATCCTTAATTAATAAGTTCTTGAAAATATAATAATACATAATAATATTATAATTATATAAAGTTTGTTCTAAGATGCAACAAACAATTTTTAGTGCATGACTAATTTAACCAGGCACCAATTTTTGTCTTGGAGGAAACTGGGGTTTTTGGTACCATATTAGGTCTTAGCTAATTACAATAAAATTAATTTTTAGTAGAATATATTTAGTTTTACTTAATTTATATTTTTAGTGTTCGTCTTTATTGACATATATAATTATCACTATAACCTATATATTATTAGAAATGCCACTAGCTAGATTCAACGATATGAAAATTTTACTATGATATTTTATTGTACTACTAAAAGGTGATCTAATAAATATCATTAATGCCACTATATATACCATTAGAAATTTAAAATAGTGATATTTGAGTTAAATGTAACTAAATATATCCCACAAAAAAAGTATTTATGTGTAGCCAGTAAGGACTGAGGACATGTGTTGTATTTACACTTTTAGTCTAAAAGGCTTTCGTATAAAAGACGTAATAGAGTATAAAACATATTGTAAGGCTACAGCAAAAAGCTTAAACTTAATTAGTTGAGAAGGTACATTCTTTTACTAAGCTAATTAATTATGATTAAGAAGTAATCTCTTTGAAATTTTTTACATTTAAAAGATAAATTGTGATAAGATAAAAGTTACTCATGTCTACTTCGAAATGACACCACTAAATAATGAACTTTATTTTCTTCCTCAAATTACACTTATAAAATCATTATTGGAGGAGTTTATCCTAACTTTTATTGATTTTAGTTGGTGGGTTAATTTTATAAGTACTTTATTAGTGATAAATTTGAAATTAATGACAAATGGCTATTGATCCTATCATTAAACATAAAATGTACAAAACTTTCATCTGTTGATCATTTGACTTTTAGAATTCTTAAAAATCATGATTTGATTTCATTGTTATCTTACAACAAATTTTCTAATTAATTAATCAGTCTTGTCTTAATCAGAGCATATATCAATTTTTTAAGATATGAATTCGATTTTTATTGTCCTTTTTTTGATCATTCTCTTTCGTCAATTTACTATGTAGTAAAAACATAGTGCTAGTAATATAAAATATATATGCATATGAAATGTTATGACTGATTACTCATTAATTAACATTACTATTTAATTAGTATTATCTCTATCTCTTTGAATTTACATATTAAATTTTAAAAATACGAGAGCTTTTAGCCAACTATTTGACTAGGGATAAATTGATTATCATAGAATAACTAGGTTTTTAGCCAACTATTTGACTAGGGAGGTGGCCAAGCTAAAGGTCATAAAAGCTTTTTCAAGTATAAGAAAATTGTGCCACTTACACTTCACTTGCATGTATTCTATTTATAATTTATCCTATGCGTAAGTTGCAGGTTTCTCTCTTTGAAGATCTTTTTCGAGACGGAGACTCTTTGATTGCACTCTCTTTTATGGATATGAGTTGCCGTCGTTCTTTCCTCCCCAGACCCTGATCATAGTTTTTTATGAGCAGGATACACCTAGTATGGTGATGATGATGACGACACTTCACTTGCATATTTTCACCTTGGTCGAACTTGCTATGGGTGGACTCAATTTTTTTTTTTTTTTTTCGCAAATTGGGAAATTATTATAGAAGAACAACAAAAAACCCTGAATCTCAGATACCCACACCCTGCCGGCATAAAAAACCCCGCGAGGGGAAAAAGCCATTAGAGAGAGGGGCCAAGAGACAGGCCATCCGAACAACCGCATAGGGATGGACTCAATTTCAACGATCATGAAAAGAATATGAATTTTGTGGGTAATAAATGAGTTTAAATATAAAAAAAAAAAAAACATATCTTAAGTAGTATCGTTGTGGATATATGTGGTGAGATTAGAATGAAGGCTTACTTGGGGTGAAGCTACAATTAGGCGAAAGTCATAACCTTAATTTCAATACTTTTCATTTTCATTAAATTTAACTTATTTTTATTTTGATTACAACTCAGGCTACATTAATTCTCAATACTTTTCATTCACACTGTTAATTTACTTTTTTTTAATCTTATCACACATTTTTCTCATTTTTTCATAAAATATAACTTTTTAATACCACTTTTACTCATTTTTATTGATTTTACACAAATTATATTCCGTCATAATTTTTTTAGGAGGGAGTATTTTATAGCATAAGCATGCTTAGGAACTTTAGGTCATAGTGATCTCCATGTTTAATTTATTTTGGTCACGATCCACGCTACATTGATTCTCATCAATACATTTCTTCACTCAGTTAACTTACTTTTTCATCTTATCACAAATCACTCTAATTTTTTCGTAAAATATAATTTTTTAATACTATTTTTATTGATCACGAAAAAGTATATAGGAACTTTAGGTCATAGTGATCTCCATGTTTAATTTATTTGGATCCTACTCATATTTGTATCAATGGAATGCCACCAAAGCCTACCAAATGCTATTAGAATAAGTTAAGCTCTAGAGTTTAACTCTCAAGCCAACACCATTATCACAAAACATAGTAAAAGCCAAAATTGTGCTTATACTTTATGGGTTGACTTTCAATTGAAATTTGGAAATAATAAGAAGCTTGTCTCAATAAGATAAATGTAAACAAAATTACATATATTAAAATTTTATTTAATACACCTTCATCTTATTATGGGTATGAGTTGCCGCCGTCCTTCTCTCACTCTGTCTATAGTTCTAGATGGACGGGATACACTGCGTAGGATGATGATGATGATGATGATGGCACCTTCATCCTATTAGGTATTTTTTTCTTGAGAATTATAAGTTAGATTAGTGGTCGAAATTTTTTCTATTATTTTCATGATAATATTGATTTTCACCAATTTCAAAAATTTCATCTAGTCAATCCTCAATTTGATCTTGTTTGATTCATTCGGATCTTTTCAAAGTCACGAGTCAACAACATATATTTTTTTTACTATTACGCGAATCTCAAATCAGTATATGTTTGTCAAAATTGTTTTATCATCGCGCAATGTCTAGATGCATAACGCCACTTGACATGCTTTCTTAATTGAATAATACTTTTGTTCTTATAAAATTGCTATTACTAATCACATATATTACTTATAATATATTATTATTTTGAATAATAATGTTGTAAATTATAAAAAAGTTTTAAATAATAATGGGGATGAATTAATGAAGTACTTAAAGACATTAGGTAAGACAAAAATTTACTTAACTCAAGGAAAAGGTCATCAAAAGGGCTTTCACTACATTTTGTATCCCACTCTTTGTCTCCCTCATACTTAATTAATTAATTAGTTGGACATAAAAAAAAAGTTGCTTTTTTTTTCTAAGAGAATTTGGAATAGTTTTTCCTAATCCCTTGATTGACAATTATATGGAAGTCTACTAAGAAAAGTGGTTCACTATTAGCAATCTATCATTCTCAATATAATGGCTCCACCTAACCAAAAAAAAAATAAAAAAAAAATTAATTTTACAACTTAAATTAAAAATAAAGAAAAATGATCAAAATTTGCTATCTCAACTTCAAAACCCTAAATATCGAAACGCTAATCAATTATACCCACTTTACTTAAAGCGCTTGTGGCTCAATGGATAGAGCATCTGCATGTAGAGCAGAAGGTTTGGGGTTCGACCCTTACTAGGCGCAGGTATCAATTGGAAGTTTCTTGACCACGCGCATCTCTCTTTACTCCTTCCTTGGGGGTACGGGTATGATTTGTCCGTATCTTTCAAGAAAAAGAAAACCCTCATTCGGACCCTGCCTTGTGCGAGATACCGAAATGTCCTTTTTAATGTCAAGGAGGGTACCACCAAAATAACCAAGAACTTCTAGTGCTTAAGGCTAGTTAGTCTTTTAATCACACACAAAAAGACATTTTTAGTACTTGAATTTGAATTACTTCTTCTAGTTAAAATAGTACATTCAATTTTGTAGCTTACAAATTTAATTAGTAGAGTGAACATTTTATAAGAGTTGTCCAAATCAAAAATTTGTAACATACTATGCTTAAAATTCATAATGGGATATAGAAATAGGACAATACCTTAGATTGATTATGACATCATATTTGCATGTTCTATGGCAAGCAAGCAACCTATGGAAGAATATTGCTTGATAGAAGGGAGCCATAGTTATATCACTTTCAACATTTGATAATCTTTCAAAAATATTTATAATAGTAAAAAAAAAATAAAATTTTTCTATCGTTAAATGATAGAGTATAAAACATATAACGTACGATTCAGGTTTAAGTTGAGTTGGTTTCTTTAGTACAGGTATTAGAAAACTAAGGTGATCAATAATGGGTTTGAATCTCATCTATCATTCCACGTGAATTCTCTTTTTTCATTTATTATTATCATCTACGGTCAGTCTATGAATTAGTTTATTCATATTTTCTTTGACTCTTGTTGTCTTGATTAATTATCTTTAATTATTTTTCTTTCTCTTTTTATATTCACAAATTTCAAGTTTTTATATTCATCATGATTTTCCCACCAATGAACAAATCTAGCAAATAGTAGTAAATGGCTACCATTAATTAGTTTGGTATTACTTAAGCATCTAAGGTTAGTCCACATATTGACATATTGTACTACCCCTAAAACCTAATAATGCAAAAAAATTAAGAAGCACCCCCTCATAATCTCATATTCACTATACTTTGATGTTTTGATAAAAATAAATCCATAAAATTAATTAGAGCAAATCTAGGATCCAAAAACATTAATACTATCATACAAAGAATTTACAATCCAAGGTAAAATACATGTCTTAGCTAATACTTTTATAATGCAGTTCGATCGATAACCATTTCCCTAGAAAAATGAATTATAGGCAAAAACTAAAAAGCTTAAAATAAGAAAAAATTGTTGAAAAATGATGTCTTTTTATCCTATAAAGCTTTCAAGTTAATATTTTAACGGTTTACATATATATACAAAAATTTCATATAATTAATTAACATATATACACAACAACATTATCTTCTAGTAGCTTGTATGTAATATTTGTTGAAACGTGTAATATGGTTAAATCTGAGATTGACAAAATATAAAAAAAATTTCTAAATAAATATAATTTAATGATAAAATAAATGGAGCAAAATCAAAATGACGGAGAAGCATATACTTTAAACAATTCTTTAGAGACTTCTATACTACACTAGTCAATAGTAATTGATCATCCTCCTACTTCTACTTAGATGATGGGACCTTGCTAGTTGTGTGAAATTGAGTTGTAACAAGATGTTTGGTGGGGTGGATGTGTTTTTTTTTTATTATTATTTTTTTTAATTTTTTGGTATTTTGCAAAAAAAAAAAAAAACCATTAATGGGGGAGGTGGTATTTAATTCATATATACAAAAAAAAAACCCCACTTAGCCAAATAAGCATTTCAAATCCATTTTCCCCTTTTCTCTTTGTTCTTCCTCTTACACTAAACAACTCACTCACACTCAAACAAACAAATTCCTTCACTTTTCCCAATCTTTTTTGCTATAAAATGGGTCACTTAACCAACCAAATATCAAAATTAATGTCCCAAATTCTCAATCACTCTAATATTCTCTCCCTATAGCTAGCTAGATCTCTCTATCTCTATTATCTCGTATCTTCATCAAAAAAGATAAAAAGGTTACGCCAGTAAAGGCTAATGAAGTGGAATACAAAGGTCAAGATGTTGAGCAAGATGGAGAAGCAGGGCACGTGCATTACTAACTCATGCAAAATCTTATATAAAAATACACACAAATACATATAGTTATGTGTTTAATGTATTTGCCGATATAAATATAGATATAGATATCGAAAATGAAAAAAACGTTATATTTCTTGTTCATATATAGAAGTATATATCTTTAAGAAATTAGTGAGTTAGTCCTTTCATGTGCCCCTCTTCACCATCATGCCCATCTTGACCTACTAAACAAGTCTTGCTTCTTCAATATTAATCCATTTAAATTAGGGTAATTCATTGATATTCTCAAGCTTCAATATATGATCTTGTTTCAGGTTTACTCTCCATTTACTAAACATCTTGGTAAGATTTTTCTCCCTTTATTTATTTATTTTATTGAATGGAGGTATTTACATTATTATTGTTATTATAAGTATTAGAAATTTGATATAAAAATAAATAATTTAATTTTTTGTGCATCATCTCATTAAAATGGCAATTATATGTTAATCCGATATAATACATACTAAAATAGTAACTTTTTTGATGATTTATTTTATTATAATCTAAAATAAAAATTGAGTTACCTCAAAAAAAAAAAAAAAAAAACAAAAAAAAAATTGAGTGTGTTTTGAGAAGAAAAACAAAAGTATGCATTATTAAGAGAATGTTACCCTAATAATAGTATGAATTGTATTGAGTTATTCAATAGTATGATTTATTTTGAGATGATCGAAAAAATTTGGAAATTTTACATTATATTGTTATTATTATTATTATTATTATTATTATTATTATTATTATTATTATTATTATTATTATTATTATTATTATTATTATTATTATTGTTTATTATCCTAAGCAAATTAATAGAATATGTTAATCCTAAATTTTAGTGAATAAGAGTGAGATTTGATTAAAGATTGGGATTTGATAATAAGTATTGTGCTATTCATTTTATTTTCACAAAGTGGATGTTCTTAACACAAATTGTTTTTTATGAGAGTTTTCGTTGAAAAATAATCTCAAGTTGTACTTGTCAAGAAATCAATTCAACCAAAAGCTTAAGCTTAAGGTCGAAGTTCTAAAATATGTTATATACTTTAACACGTCCCCTCACATAAGAGCCCTTTGGACTAGAAGTGTAAATACAACACATACCCTCCTCATACCTGGCACTAAATATTTCACTTTGAATAAGGGGTGGTTGTGATTCGAATCCGTGACCTCTTGTTACGTTGGCTTCTGATACCATATCAATGAACCAACTCAACCAAAAACTTAAACTTTTGGTTGCTCCAAAATATGTTATATACTCTAACAATTAGCTAATTAAACAAATAGTTATTTAATTATTTAATAATATTTGCGATTTAAATGTTAAAATAGACACTTTAAATATTAAAATATTTATTTTTTTTAAACTTAATAAGTTCATACAAAAGTTACTATATCTTAATCCCACATTATAGTGAAATCACTTCAATCCATTATTTGAAATATCATTATCCTATTTTTTGACATTTGTGCAAATAACTTTAATACTAAATTTATTAATAGACCATGATGGGTGTGAATATCATATATTGGTGATTATATATAAATTAAATTTTCCAACATGTGAATATTTAAAAAAGCAACATTGTTGGGTCACTTTCTGCTGCAAAAATTAAATTTTATAGTTCAAGATTCCTTCTCCCCACCTCCTATATGTAATTTGAATGCACATCCTGACATTCATTTCAATTTTCAGGCAGAGGCGAAGTCAGGATTTTGAATTAGAGGGGCTAAATTGTCGATATACTAAAAAAATTTTACTATATAAAAAGTAGAGTTGTTAGAAATCGACACAATGACTCGAAATTTACACGACATTGTAACCGAATTCAATTTGATTCGACTTTAAAAATTTACAATTATATTAAACAATATGGACAAGAAATCTGATTTCGATATACTAAGGATTTTTTAATGAAAAAGATTTTGAATATTCTTTTTATTATTATTAGTAATTAAGAAGTGTATAATAAGATTGAGATCGAGTATATTCGCTCTATGTTTAAGTCATTTAATAACGTTATAAAGTCGAGCTTAACTATAATAAATTTGGTAGGTTATTTTGTTACTATTAAGGAAAACCATATTAATATTCTATGTATAAGAAGGTATAAATAGAAATGTTACATAAATTTAAATCACTTTAAATATTATAATTAATACTTATTTTATGCGGTCCTTTTGAGTTACATATATCATAATATCCGTTACTACTATGCTATGAATTAACATACGTACTTTGATTTTGTAATCATCAAATATGTTAATGAAAAATCAAATAATCTATATAATTTTATCTTAAAAATACATTTTTAAATACAGAGATTGATACCCAGAGTTTTAACTATAGTAAAATTAAATAGATATATAGGTTCAAAAAAACATTATTGGCTCCAAAAAATTACACAAATTCTTGTGACTTGTGAGAGACGGTCTCTTTGAGAGATCATCTCTAATTGATTGGCCCATTAAGGAAAATGTAGAGTAAATGTAGGCAATAAGCTTTAGTGGATTGAGCCTGAAAAACGTCTCTCAAAAAGACGATCTCTCAGGAGACTAGCTAGCTAAAAAAATATCTTTTTACAAATTGATGGGCCTAATACAAATTTATTTGACTATGAATGAAATTAGTTTGAAAATTGTCAATAACACGTATGCTTGCCAATTCAAACTTGTTTATTATATCGTCAAAAAGTGAGACTCAAATTGGTTGAATGACACATGAAAATTACTCAATTGTTTGTATTACATGAATAATGATATGTAATCTATGAATCAAATACAATTGGAACACTCATCTATTAACACTTGTATTTGAGATGATATTTTCACAAATATTTTTTTAAGTCGAGGGAAGAGAAGAGTTAGAAAAAGGGCGGTGAGAATTAAACTTAGGTTCTTCTTTTAACTCGATCAAGAATTTTTAGTTTTTAAGGGGAGAAAGTGATACATTCTAGCTGAGACGACCTAATTTTCTTCACAATGCTTCTTTAAAAAATTACATACTTGCGATGACACTTTTTTAGATTATAGATAAATAAGAAGAATTCTCAACCATCAAGAGAAAGAGGGAAATTCAAAATTGATCAGATCAGTTTAACTAGATCAATAACGTATGAGTTATTTGTATAAGGTCCTAGTCATGATATTTAAATAAACCCGACATTTTACCAATTATACTAATAATTATTGTACTATGTGCTATCCTGAACATTAAGATAATTCGTTCTTTCTTCGTAATATAGGTATAGTTAATACATTGTTGATGAACCACGTAAAATAATCTCAATAGAATATACAACAAAACTCTCAAAATTACTAGACATGTACATTAATTTCACGTTTACATTATATCAATCTAGTAGTGCTACATTGTTTTTTTGGAGACATCTGATAAAATTAAAACGATTCAGAAGATAAAAGAATTAATTCTAATGTCAAATAATTGGTGTCATGGTTGCCATGAAGAAAGGGAGCAAGAGTATTATTTGATTGTACAAGTATATCCTTACTTAATTTGGTGGTTCCCTCTTCTTGAAGTATCATTGAAAATGATATGTTAACTACCATTTATGGCTCTTTATAGGACCCAAAATTGTATATTTATAACCCATCTTAGGGTAGGGGTTTGTATTGGATGTAACTCTAAAAGAGGATTCCTTTTCTTATTGGGAATCTTTGCTTTCAAATGTTAAATTATAGAAGCAAGATCATACTAAACAGATATAGTGTCGCTTTATTTCTTTGAGTTTGCTACTAAAGTGTAATCTTTGTTTTCAAATGCTAAGTTATATAAGTACAGGTTTTGTAAACGACTCTCAAAAGTCCAGTCCAAATCTATATTTAGAGTTGTAACAATATATATTTAGTATTGGACTGGGCTTTAGAGAGCTGTCTTTACAAAAGACGGTCTCAATTAAGAATTTGTGATATAAGTATAATCATATCAAAAACTATAACCGCACTATTTATTTGAGTTTGCTACTAAAAGTGACGCCAAATCTTGTGTGAAGCAATTGCTTATATGTAACTAATTGTCATTGGTCATAACTCATAATGCTCGATCAATTCATGACATTAGCAAAAGAATTTACGGCCCGTTTGGTAGGTGGTAATAAATCGTGGCAATGGGAATGAAAAATTAGTGTAATTTTGGTTAAAAAAATCTTTTGGCTATCTTGATGGCCATGCTTGACAACCTTCAATCATCTCATTTTGTTCATAAAATTCATTCCAATGCATTACCAATGAGAGAGGTGGTATTAGGAGGTAATGGAAATTTGTGAACAAAAAAACCTTTTTGTGATCAAAGTTTCAATACCATGGGAATGACATGAAAGTTTTGATGAAATTTTACACTATAAATCATTCCGATTACCACCATTTAGTACCACTAACCAAACGGGCCATTAGGTTTACCTTAACGGGCTTGGCCCAATATGCATAAAAATTTCAAAACTTGTTGTATAGACGGTCACATTGTGAGACTGCCTCATACAAGTTAAATAATCTAACTAATACAAATTATAAAAATGTAAACTTTTTATGTTAAAGTTATCTTACTAAGAGATAATCTCTCACAAAAATAGCTATAACGATTTTGATTTTTCGATGATTGGAGCTTTATATTGCTCATGGACTTCTGCCTAATTGAAGGAGGTTCCTACTTCCTAGGTCCCAAAACAAGTACAAGTTATTAGTTTGAAAACCGCCACACTATAAGACATGTCCAATCAATCAGCTTATTTTTCTTATTGATCGCTTTGAGGTTATAAGTAATTATTGAAAATTATAGTAATTATTTTAAGATTATAATTTATCACTTTAAAATTGTAAATAATCACGTATAAAAAGTAATCACATCAAAATTATAAGTGGCCACTTTAAAGTTCAGCTAGTTACTTTAAAACTTTAAATACACATTAAATTAGCCTAATATCCTTTCAAAATCAAGATTATGAACTAAAATCTCAACTTAAATCAAAACAAAATGACCAAATCAAATAGAATATAAGAACAATTAAAGAAAAAAAAAGTCTTATATACAAATAAATTGCCCAAGACTTATTTATAAGTCAAAAATGGACAAAATTTATAGCTAGATTATAATAACATTAATCTGCTCTCGAGCGGGATATGGGTAAGATGATGATAATAACATTAATATATAATTGTATATGGCCTAAAAAAGGAACTTTTGATGAGAACTAATCATGAAGAATTGCTTAAGCAAGATGCTAAAGCATCTAAATGAAAAATAGAAAATTACATTGTGTTTTTTCATCTTCTCATATGAGAAAGACTTTTTTTTTTTTTTTTTTTTTGAGGAGAAAGACTTATAATGGCATTAACCTTTTGTACCTAAAGAACAATACAAATGCACCAAATATACAGAGACCGATAACGCCCGTAATGTAGAGAACCCATTGGAACGCGTTAGGGTAATTGAAAAACTCGATTTCGAAATTCATGCCGAATATTCCTGCTACCACTCCGAATATGGCGACGACGAAAGTTGCGGTTGTTAGCAGCAGCTCGAATTGAATCAGTTGGTTTCGAACGTTATCCTGCACATAAAGTTCGAATGGTTTAGTTAAACCTTACGGTATAATCTCTTGTTTCCGACTGCTCACAATAGACCACAACCATGTCCAGCACCACAGGAATATGCACGTATCCGTGTCGAACCCTTAACAGTTGACACTCATACATGAATATGACAGTTGGATGCTTCAAAGATTCAAAAAATTGCAAATTTTTCGTAAAATAGCCAATTTGGACACTTTGACACGTATCTAAGTCGGACATGGGTATAAGAGTCCTGGTAACATTGGATGCCGAGGATTGTAAGGGATTTCACATAAACGTGCCAAGAGAAGTTTCAAAAATTTACAAAAATGAAATCACCGTAAAATTTAGACGAGCAAATTGTGTGCTTCAAACATATAGCTCAAATGAGCTCCTCCTCGTCTCATGTAAATACTTTCACAAACCGAGCACGATTGAATATCGATTGCAAGAAGATTAACATTAATAAAACATAAAAGATCTAAACACAAAGGTATCGCAACCGAGAAAACTGGTTAGGATCAAGATCATAACCAAGATTTCTAAGGCCGTAAACTTTTGCATTAACCCTTTTCCCGGCTTCAACTATGTTCAATGTAAATTGAAAATCATAACCAATAACCACACGTACCAGTTGAATATTAATGAAATCTTCTGTGTCCTCGATGTATTCCTTCAGCTGCGATAAATGAGTAACGAAAAAAGTCGGTAAATTTCCTAACTTAAGAATTTGAGACAATCAGACAAGTTGTGAGTTCAACATACCGAGGTAAGCTTGTTAAGGGTGCTATCAATGACGACAAAGTATGCTTCCAACAACATTTCGAGTTCCTCTATACTCTCCGTTCCACTTTCGGAGCTCCTCATGCTGCCATGCCGGCTTCTGGTGATGCTAAAGCTTTTCTCTAATTTTCTCGAATCGAAGGCAGATGAGATCGGAGAAACTGGAGCCGAGAGGGAAACTCCACCATCATTTGATCTCAACCCCAACAGGGATTGTTCACCATAAAGTGACATTTCCATTCGTGCTTTCTTCTCCGTAAGATACATCTCTGCCATATCTCCATCATCATCCATTAGCTGCTCTATCTCGTCCCTAACCTATACAAACATGCAAAGAATGTCAAATAAAAGGTTAATATCAGGCTTTTTTTTACAAGAATGCATGGTTATTAGAATCTCGATCTTAATGTTGGTAGAATCGTGTGATCCTACTTAGCTCAAGAATTTAGGTGGTAGGTTCATAACACACCTCTACGATGTACAATCCGATCCTAGAAGGCCAGAAAGTAAGCCAAGTTTCTAGCTTTTGGGGGAAGAAGATACTGCAGTTTTCGGTACAAAACATTTCGATGGTGGGCCAGTGAGTTCATTGTCGGAGTGTTCTAAGTTTGGTAAACCTAAACTAAAATGTTATCATTACAGTTCAATATAGTTTTGAGTTTGTATATTTGGTTTAAACTCTCATGGCCAACAAAAATCAACCCATTAATTATATGTAGTTATTTCGACAACTGCCCGAATTTGAAAGAAAAATGAAATCTTTGTGTTTGTCAAGTACACTTGAACTAAAAATATGACAAGTGCTTTCACAATAGAATTATCACACAAATGTACAGTACCTTCTGAACTTTTCGAGTCAATGCGACAAGCCTGCTTTTTAGTCGACGTACCCGTTCCAGATTCAAAGTACTAATCTTTGATGTTAGTTCATCAAGCAATGGATACGCTTCAATCTCCAATTCCGATGCCTGGAAAATTCAAAAAAATGTCAAAAGTAAAAATCACGAGTACCCATTGAAAGGAAAACTAAAACAACTAAAGCTTTCCGATCATTATAAACTCAAACAAGATATGGGTAGCAAGTAGCAACTTGCAAAGACACAATGACTCAAAACATATTCTAACCACTCATCAAACCCCCAAAAAATCAAAAGAAAATTATAAATGTGTATACATCTCAATAATGAAAATATTGGTCGAACATATTTCTTAGGGGTCCAACAAACAATAATACGGGACAACAGTGTCTCTGGGACTCTGAATCTCCGAAACCCAAGACTTCGGTTGAGTAGGATTGTTGGAGAAATAAAAAAAGATATAAATTATCAATAGATTTCCTTAAATAACTTGAAAATATGTTAACATCTCAAAACCTCCCATACCAAATACTACTTTCGGCTTTTCGCCAAGGATAAGTTCAACTTAATCCAAGTACATTAAACGGCATATATATTTAGCTTGCACAAACCGAAGCAGTGAAAATGACTATTGCAGAATCTAACAGTAGACATATATATATAAATAAACTTGAGCCAGGCTTAGACAACTCCATTGATGGAAAATAGACTTGTTCAAAAAATAGCAATTGGCATCACTATCTATATGTAATCAATGACTGTTTAATGACATCACTATAAGAAATTCTAAGCCACAAGGTGCAACTACTCTTATTGTTAGAAAGAATAAAAATTTGTACAAAGCAACACAATTCAACATTGCTCTAAAAAGGTGAATATATAATGCAGTCCAAAAGCCATTATAGAGTCACATAAAAAGCTCTTTTGCATAGGCAAGGAGGTCCTAACTTAAATAAAAAAAACAGTTATGCTCTAAATTGGTTTCGGTATCATGCTTCATGCACAAGGTCACATGATTCGCTAGTTAATTTGCATGTCTCGATTCGAGATTCGCTCAAAATGGACCAAAAATAGCCCAAAACCGACCAACATTCGTTTTTTCGATTCGGGATTCGCAGAGAGATTAGCGAATCATGTGACACTGTTCAATGTTCATGCACAAACAAGACAACAACGGCAACGTCAAAGTCTAAATCTCAAAAGATTGAGGATTACTACATGAACCAATAGATCGGTATTAGGGATCGTCCACATGAAGTCTTCTCAACAATACATTTTGATTTCCTACCATCTCAACCTGTAAGTTTAAATCTTTCGTAATTTTTGTGTAATTGGTTGAAATGTTTTTTCATAGGAGGTAAGGTGAATATGACCTACACTAAGGAGTCACTTGTTTAAAAAGTATAAGGAACGGGACACGGGAATTGGGAAGGGGAGTCTAAAAATGTAATGTTTGATTTTGGGTAATGAGAATTGAGAGGGGAAGAGACATGGGTACTTTTTTTGTGAAATGTCCAATGAAACATATCTTGAGGGAGGAGGAGGAGGAAGGGAATTGAGAGGAAAACCTGAGAGTCAAGAAACGAGCAGGCAGCCTCCAAAGCAACTTCCAATGCTTTAAACTCGAAGGGCAAATAATCGGGTGATGAACTGTCAAAGTTTCGACTGCCTCTCCTTCGAATCATAGCATCTTCGGATTGCCAAGCCTCGCTAACACCAGAGGTCCTTAGTCGTCTTTGAAGCTCAACAACATACTGTAATACATAGCTATCGAGGGAATTCAAAAGAAGAACCTCATCAGCTGTGATTATACATCGAATCTGCTCTAGATTCACAACAATGGCCTTTTCTCTACCGAGGATAGTGGACGGATACACAAATAGTGGATCGAGCAATCGTAGATCACGGGCAGGAAGATCACAGCGACGCATCATAGTGAATTTGTCGACTTCTATAACCCCTGAGTTCCCTGAAGTATCAACACGAATCCATGAACGAATGCTCTGGCCTCGTTTCTTCAAGCCCGAGACATCCATCACTTGAAAGGGTGGGCGGCCAGACCCAGATGGATTATTAAAAATCTCTCTAAGATTTGCAGCTGAGGCAGGTTTCCTTCCAAGCAGCGGTTCTTTTAGCTCTGCCATCAGCAAAAAGCTTCACAGCCTACCACATACAAACAATAAAATATCAACTAGTTGAAACAACATTTCCCGATGAACTATGTGATGTCACATTGTTACTAGGGGCGGATCCAGAAAATAAATAGGTGATGTCATTGATGATTCAAAAAAACATATACAAGTAAGATGCAGAATCTTGCTAATGGTAGGATTTGATCCCTAGTACCATGTCTGGAAGGTGACTACCCAACTAACTCAACCAAGTTCTTTTTAACAATTTTAAAGTGTTGTCACTTGCCTACCTGAACTACCCATTGGTTCCGCCAATGAGTGTTACCCCTAATTCGCTAATTGTGAACAAAAACATGCGAACTTCTGTAATTTTGGGTTAGCTTAACAAATTTAAGAAGGAAATCGCCAAATCATACAGCAAATCAAGTAGAATATAAGGAAATATTGTTAGTCAAAAACTCATGTGCCAAAATAATCATCTTGAATAAAACATTAGCAAAAATGAGGTAATACAACAACATTTCATAACCCATTCAAAGCCAATAAAGGGCTCCCGCCTATGGAAGGATTAATGATAAACAACCTTTACCTTATAATAACAAAGAGGTAAATTCTGATTGACCCTTAATAGCAAAATTATCTACGACTTTACATAAACATGAAACGCACATGATAAGCATTGTCAAAATCTCTACACCCTATGGAATGTGGGGGAAATCTCGTATAGAGAAAATAATCATCAACAACATGACATTAGAAAGCAATAACTAACACTATGTTTACATAATAGAAATTCAGAAACCTAAAGATAAAATTATTCAAAAACCTCATTTATATCTAACCTAACTTCCAATTCAAAAGTAAAAATAACACTATATTTTACCATTAATAGGCAATAATATTTACACCTCACTTTCATAGAATAATTCTCCATCAAAACTATAAAATATAACTGAAATATCACAAATATTTAATCATAGCAACATCCAAAAAGAAGAAAATAGGTCATTTAACAATTGGCAATCTTCCTTACAACTCTTATAAGCTCATGAATAATCAATCATTGATCATAATGACCTAATAATCAATTAAAAATTGCACTTAAATGTGACAATTAATTACAAATCAAGGGAGTAAAAATCTTGAAAAACCCATCATCAATGTAAAATTTACTGTTAAAATAACCATAAAGATTCCACCTTTAACCACCATTCAATTTTCCCATTACCCACAAACATAACAAAATTCCCAATTCCTACAAACCCTATTTTCTCTTCCTTAATCATCCCAATAATTTTTGATTGAATAATTGAATTCTAACATATCAAATTTCAGATCAAAATCAACCCATAGGAGGAAAAAAAACAAATTTAAACATCTAATAAAACAGAATTGAAAAAAAAAAAAAGAATTGAAGAAACAAAATACCTGAGCCAACAGCAGGATCTTACTAGAAATACCCACCAAGAAAAAAGGATGAAAGAAACTAAGAAAGGGAAAGAAGAGCAATCAGTGCAAGTCGATAAAGAAAAGGCTTTTGAGTTTGTTTGGAGGACAACAAAAGTAGCAAAAGCCAAACTTCCAAAGTCCCTTCCTTGATCCTTCAAGAAAAAACAATTTTATTTCATCAAATGTAAATAATAGAGTGTTAGTACAATACATTAAAATAGAACAATAGATTTGGATATTTGATTTTAGGATGAAGAAGGTTTCCGGAGAGATTGTCTATGGCAAAGACGGCTCTTCCAACAGCTCAATCCAATGATTTTAAATTTAAAGATAAGGCTGATGACTAATCAGTTTCTTATTTTGCAAAATGGGCTGATCCCGAATTTACCCGTTTATGCTGTTGACGGTCTATAACAAGAATTTGTGTTTTGGAAAAGATATATACAAGTACATCTTCAAAAAAAAGATATGTACAAGTACAACCCGGCCGTAAGAGCTATATACAAGAAAAATTAATCGTATTTTATTTTTGTAAGTTAATATTATTTTTGCTTTGGAAACATTTCAAATTAATCATATTTGAAGTATTAGTTTAGTATTTATTCTTTATGAAAAATTAAAATAATTATATAAAATATCAATTATTTTTCAATTTATATATTAGATTTTCTTAAAAAGTTAAAATTATTAATAAGAAAGAATCAATTTTTATGCATAAATATCATTACTCTTACCTTTATCAAAGCTTGATTACATTACTTTTATATAAATTTTTCAATAAGATCGTTTTACCGTGGGATAACTTAATAAGAGCTGATTTAATTTTTATTTTCTTAAAAATTTATGAAAAAATAATTTTTATATAATTATCTGCTATGTATGTTTAACTCACTTGATCGTCTCGCTATGACACTAATCTATCAATCTTATTTTAAGACGGTCGCTCACTAGATTAGCTTATAGTTTTAATGAACAAAATTAGCCACATAAACATAAGGAATCCTCCGGTCTTCCTCCCCATTTTCATTATCCCAATTCCCAATTGCCAAATACTTTTACAAATTAATTTTTCTGGTCTATTATTATATCAATTTTTTCCCAGATTTTATAATATAACCTCCTTTATATTTTCAATTCAACTTTAACTCTCATCTTCTTTCTCTCTCTTCCCCTTTTCTTCTCTATCTTTGTACAAAATTCAATTTTTCACGGCAACAAACAACAAAAATTGTTGAAGAAAAAGCAGGGAAAGATGTTGTCGTCGTTGTCGTTGACGCCGTCGTCTTCTTCGGTTTCTGCTACAGTTCGTGTTGATAAGGCTACTAGCGAACTTCTTGTTGGTCCTGATTGGAGTTTGAATATCGAAATTTGCGATTTTTGCGATTCTAATCACTGGTAAAATTTTGTTATTTTTTGTTTTCATTGAATTCTATTTCTCTATTTTGACTTTTTGAATTTAATCGTTTTTTGTGATTATCTTGTTAAGTTTTGGTCTAATTTAGAGCGGATTGATTATCGACGTTATGTTGAAAATATTGTCAATGTTTCTGCTAAGGTTCGTATTGATAAGGCTACTAGAGAGCTTCTTGTTGCTCCAGTCTCCAGATTGGAGTATGAATATTGATATTTGCGAATTTCGCGATTCTAATCACCGGTTTCGTTTTGTTGTTTTGATAATCGACATAATTTAGAATATTGTTGTTTCTGCGACGGTTCGTGTTGATAAGGCTACTTGCGAGCTTCTTGTTGCTCTTGATTGGAGTATGAATATCGATTTCTGTGCTTTTTGCGATTGTAATCACTGGTAAAATTTTGCTATTGCTGTGTATTTTTTGGAGCGGTCTAATAATCCACTTAATTTTTATAATATTGTTATTTCTGCTACGGCTCGTGCTAATAAGGATACTAGCCAGCTTCTTGTTGGTCCTGATTACATTATGAATAGTGATATTTGCGATTCTAATCACTGGTAAAATATTTTGGCCTTTTTATTTCATTAATTGATTTGTGTTCTTCAAGTTTGTCTTTTGTTTCTAGATTATGATTCTTCTAGTTTTTTTTATGATTATCTAGTCAACTTTAGCATGATTTGAAGCGATTTGATATGGATGTAATTTTTTTTTTGACGAGTTTTGGTAAATATGCTGTTACATAGAAGTATTTTCTTTGGAAGTGATTGTTCTTATTTTTTAGAATTTTGAGTTATCCATTCTTTTATGATTGTGTATGGATTGTTTGAGTTATCTAGTGTGATGAATTAAAAAACTTCTATTATGATAGTTTTAAAATTGGTTTGGATGATTTTGATAAAATTTTGCATTTAGGATTTATAATTCATGAATTTTGTTGTTGAATTGATAGGTTGGCGAAAGATGTGGTAAAAGAAGTAAAAAGAAGGTTGCAGCATAAGAATCCTAAAGTTCAATTGCTTTCTTTGACGGTATGCGTTGTTAATTTACACGTGCATCAGTGCATGAATTGAGATTTTTTGAATTTTTATTGAACTGATTTTTTTAGCTGTGTTTTTGCAGCTTTTAGAGACGATGGTAAAGAATTGTGGTGAATACATTCATTACCATATATCTGAGCGCAAAATATTGGATGAAATGATCAAACTTGTTAAGAAAAAGGTAAGTTTTATGATTATGCTAGCTTTTCATTTGTGTCATTCTTTATACGTGAAACTCAACTTTGTGTATGTGTGGATAATAAGATGAATATATGTTATTGGTAGATCTAGAGAGAAAATGTGTAGGTTAGTGACACTTTTGTGTGGTTGCACCTATTACTGGAATGTAAGTTGTGCAACATCTAGCTGAGCTTGCTAAAAAAAGTGGCTTTTTGTCTTGTTAACTAAGACAAGCTTGCATTTCCGAGTGTTGTCATTCAGATAAACCCTGCTGATGAAGTTACCTTGTGGAAGGGGAGACATATTCTGACATTTCTTTATTATGACACCTATTCCTTTGTTTCTCACGGGTAATGTAAGGTAGCAATCTATGAATCCGATTGTCGTGGCTGATTACTAAAATCCTGTTGCCTTTGCATTTTATGGTCAAATTGTGTAATGTGTTGGCTCTAGCATTGTGTGGTTTTTATCAAGAGTGGATTAGTTTTTGTAATCAAGTGAATAGTTGTTGATTTTTATGCCATGGTAGCTTGTTTACTTTTTCATGTCAATGATGATTGTGGGTTATTATTTCAGTGTGCTAGTTTTATTCAGGCATGTAAATTTATGTGACAAGTTTATTTGAAAATATTTCTGAGTCTCTGACACTATATGGAACTTTAGGATTCTGTTCTATATGCTCGGCCTTTTGTATGTAAATTTGTGGAGTACATAATAACTGAAAATTATTGTGACTGAAGTGTTTAAACTTTAAAGCAACAAGTTTAGACAGGTGTATGTAATGCATTTTCTGTCTCCATGATTTGGTGTTAATGGAGTATTTTACGAATACGATGTACTTTCTTTATTGGCAAACTAATTCTTGTTAAAATCGTTTGCTTCATTGCTGACACCTGCACAGTTCTGTATTTTTATATGATCTGTGCGTTGAATATTTCTCTTTCTAATAACTGGAACTTATAAATTGATTCCAGGCAGACATGCATGTAAGAGAAAAAATTTTAGTACTTCTGGATTCGTGGCAAGAAGCATTTGGTGGTCCTAATGGAAAATATTCGCAATATTATTGGGCTTGTGATGAACTGAGGGTAAGCACTTGTCTGTTTATTTTTGGAGTGCTATGAGCCGTTAACTTTCCTCTTTGTCTGAACTAATTTTACTATTTTGTATCTTGAGGGTTTGTTTTGAATACTTTATTGCTTCTATTGACATGGGTGCAAGTGTACATCTATCATAGGGTGTTATAGGATCCCACTGCTTATCTTATTTGCTGTTAGTTGGCCAGCTTCAAAATGGAGAGATGGTGAGGCAAGTGATACAGAGACACACCGACATATAGAGAGATGGTGGAAACATGGGTGGCTTAGATACAGAGATAGAGTTAGGATCTAATGATTTTGGCGGGAAAAGTTCTTGTAGTTCTTTTTGAATCCGTGACTCAAATCTCCACCGGCACTGTCATCTGAATATGATTCTTCAGAAGTTGGGATTATGAATTTAATAATGAAACTAAACAAAGATAATCATGTTAGTTTTCCAAAATTCAATCCAAATATATTCTTTGTCTGGAAGATTTTATGAGTGCGTGCTTTCTGAGTGTCTGTAGATCTGGGTATGTTGCAATATGACACCCTAAGTGTTAATGATATTTGTGGCAGCGTTATGGTGTCCATTTCCCTCAGCGCTCTACACTTTCAGCCCCGGTGATTACACCACCTGTCTCGCATCCATCAAGAGTTTCTCAAATTGGCTTCGGCATGCCAGCCAATTCTTCCCAGAGGCTGGACGAAGCAATGAGCTCTGAGGTAGAGAGCTTGAGGTACCGTTTTAAATTTGACGATCTGCTCTTGTTCTCAGTGTATTCATAGATTTCAGTAAGTTATGTAATACTTCTGCCCCAGAATAATCCTGAACTTACTTTTATGGTTTGGTCAGCACTTCTAAATTGGAATCTATGCGAAATACGTTGGAGCTCCTGGACGACATGCTCCAAGCAGTTGACCCTAATGACCGCATGGTACGGAAGCATCTCTGGTTACATGAAAGCGTCGACCTTATCTTAGTGTTTACGTAGAAGTGAAGGGTCTCATGATTCTTTATTTTGATGCAGTCTGTGAAAGAAGAAGTGATTGTTGATCTTGCTGATCGTTGTCGTTCCAATCAGAAAAAGTTGATGCAAATGATCACGACTACCACGTTAGTACTATCAAAATGACTTTTTTGTTTCTGTTTTTGATCTTTCATGTTTTAAAAAAACTTGGAATTGGTCAATTTGTTGTTTTCTTCATGTTAGTAGTTTGTGCTGTTTTTTGGGAGCTTATTTCGGCTGCTTGGCAGGGATGAGAAGCTTCTTATTCAGGGTCTAGAGATGAATGATTTATTGCAAGGTGTGCTCACAAGGCATGATGGAATAGCCTCTGGTTCCCCTCTACCAAATCTTACAAAGAATGTTAGTGTCCAACAAGCTGAAACATCAGATGCCAATGCTAAATCTGAGGCAACAGACAGTAGTACTCCTGCCGAGAATGGCACTGGAAAAGTCCCAGCATCTGACCCACCTGTTTCGAAAGCTCCGAATGAAGAGGAAGAAGAGGAAGATGAGTTCGCTTTGCTTGCTCGAAGGTACTTTTCCAGAATAACGTATTTATGTTTCTTGTTACAATAGGTTTAGCTCATGTTCATAAATCTAGATAATCTAAGAGGTCACTTGTGCTCAACATGTTACATAAAGCAGCATAACAGAATTTTTCTATCATAATACATATGAACATATCCATGATACTTGTCTGTCACAAGACATCTAGCCGTTACGCTGTTTCGGTACCCCCACCCACCCACCCACCCACCACACACATTTTTTCAGTGCTTCAAATCTTGTATCTGTCTAGTCTGTTTGCTTAATTTTGATGTCACTATGTAAAACATGGTTATATACTTCTATTGCAGGCACTCGAAGACCCAGTCTGCGTCTTCACAATGTGCTGCGACAGGTTCTACAGAAGATGGAGCCTCTTCCAGTGGAAGCAATAATGCATTAGTTTTGTTTGACGCACCTTCACCTGCAACAACAATGACAACTAAAAACACAAAAGAACAAGATATTGTCGACCTTTTGAGCATTGTTCTCACCACAAATCCAACCCCCTCAGAAACCTCACCGGCTGTGGACTCGGCTTCTGCACAGAACACATTTGAGGTACCTACACTGACTTTCGTGGAAAATGTCATAATACTTGTATGCTATGTTCCTCAAACGTCCAATTGTTATATTTGGCTATTTTGATTTAATATAAAACATGTGCCGGTACCCTTGCTGATATCAAATATCTAACATGGGTATTGGAGTCTGGAGATGAAATGAAGAGTGTTATGGTAATTTTGTCTAGATTGATTATATGACTTTCTGTCATTATCTTTCATGGTACCTATCTTTTAGAAAATTGATGATATTAGATTGACCCCTTATCTTCACGGTTTCTTAGACATCTTTCAACGGTTATGTTGTGCCATGGGCTCAACCTCAACCACAGCAAATGACACAGTCTACACCTCAGCAGCTACAACCACAATACCAGCCGATGCAAACTCAGATGCCAACACAATCTACGCAGGGTTATGTGCAACATTCTACTGCTTACCCACCACCTCCGTGGGAGGCAACCTCCGGCTACGGCATCAATCAAATTCCAAGCTATAATTCATACCTATATTCAACTTCTCAAAGACCGATGAACAATTCTATGTCAATGCAAGGCGCTTGGCCTTCACAAAATGTATATTCACAATATAGAAATCAGCCAGTGCATTCCACTCAATCTGCTAGCCATTCCTCTTCATTGCAAGGTAACCGTACACTACAGCAATCAAATTCCTTCCATAATCCGCCATCTGCAAATGATGACCTTAACTCAACTCCACAAGCCATAACGAATGGTTCATCTTCATTACCGATTAACATGGGCCGAACGCTCCAACAAGTTAACTCATTTCCCGCAAGGATGGGCAACGGGATAGCCATGAACGGGAGTACAACAGTGTTGAATAATGGCTCTGCCGGTATCCCTTCAGGGCAGAACTCTTATATTCCATCTTACCGACTATTTGAAGATCTCAATGTCTTAAGCGGCTCCGAAGCCAAGCTCAAGAGTGGTCCATATCCGAGCGCATCGGGGACTCGTATGTAGTCATTGGAACCAGGTAAGTTATGTTCAAGTTTGCAATTGCCCTTTAATTGGATGATTCTTCCTTACATGTAAATAGGTTTGTATACTTTTACACCATGAGTTTTGTAATTATGCATAATCTTGCAGTATTGTCTTGGACGTGTTACATTGGTACTTCCAATTTCCAATTATTGTAATAATAATAGTACCTAAAATCTTATCTGGAATTGTTTTTTTTTTTGTAAGTATTCATGTTTTTTTGTTTTATTTTATTATCCTTAATAGTAATACAATCAAATTAACTTCATTGATTTCTCATAAACTTTGCATTTTTTGTAACTAGAAAAAACAATAAATAAATAGATGTCCTTCTCATAACAGCCTTTATATCCATGAGTTGTATTTCTCTGGCATTTATACTTTACACATGCACCTTTTAAGAGTACATGGGTGGAAAGCTGAAAGCTAATACTCCAACTTTCTTTTCCTCTTAAATTGAGTGCTAGAACTACAACCATATTTGTCATACATACCTACTCCAATTAAATGATATGTTGAAGATCGCAACATAATGCATGTGTAAATTGTAATATTGTCAAATTCTTAGAACGTTACCACTATATCTCTTATCAGGGCTGTCTAGACATTTTTGGACCGTGACTAAAAATTAATTTATAAGCCCTTACAAGTTACAATACAAACATATTTTTATGTCTATCAATTATTATAAAGTGATGACTGACAAGGCATTTATATTTTCAATAGAATAAAGTTTTAATTTTGTATAAGTAAACCACCATTTCTATTATTGTTGTGTAAACCATTTATACTTTTCTAAGTGATTATATTGGGAACTTTAGTTTAATTGATGATTTCTAAATTCTAATGATACATCTTAGTTTAAAGTCTTACATGTTAATTGTCAAAATTAATTTTATCATATTATTTCTAGTGAAAAGTTTAGAGAATATCAAATTACTCTATTTTCAATAACAATGTCTTATTGATAATCATGGGTTAGCTTAATAGTTGAGTGTTTTTCCTTTCATTCTTTATTACATGGGTTTAGTTTTTACTGCTTAAAAATTTATTCCTTCTTCCTTTTGTTCATAGAGTTTCTCTAGTATACCTTGAATAAAAAGTAATAGCCTCTCATCCATATTTTTAATGTAAGATAAACAGACAATCTACGAAATTCACTTGATTTGATTTATTAATTGAAGTAAATATTTCTCCCTAAAAATACCCTAAACAAGGTAACCATTAACTACAACCATTAATAAAGATGGTGACCTATATATAATTTCGTAAAACCATTAAAATTCCTTTATTAATTTGATGAAAACTTATGACTCAATTTATTTATTTATTTTTTTTTTTTTTTGAGAAATATGACTCAATTGCTTCACGTCATTTACATCAAAACATATATATTACCATTATAATATTTATTTCTCAAGTGTGAACGAACATTTAAACTATAGCATAAAGAGTCGCCATCTCCCCGATAGTCGGCACGCAATTCCATTCTACGAGCAAGGGGGCATATACACATTAACTCAATATATTCACAAGTTGTCTGTACGAGACGTTTTCATTAAGAGACATGTTTTATGCATAACATAAATAGTTTATTTACCTAGTCTATTTTATATTTATTCTGAGAAAACATGATCTTTGTTTGAGGATATTTTGTTGAAAGGCGGTATCTTACAAAAAGACTCCAATATAATAATTAAAAAAACGGATAATAAGAAAGATAAAAACTTGAAATTGGAAAATTTTAAAAAGCAAGGAAAATTGAAGGTAACTTGCAAATAGATGACAAAGTAGAAAATGGCATGGAGATTGTTTGTTGACTAAGATGATAGATAATTAAAATGAATGCAGGCAAAAAAACATAGAGATTGCATTTTTTTACATTAAGTTGACCTAATAGATTGAGATTAAAGTTAAATAGTGCATTAAATCATGTAAAAAACATAAGTTTGGTAATAGAAAACAACATTTTCTTCATAACTATATTTATTCATCGCACTTCTGGCTGTCATTCAAAATCGACCTTTAATTAATGATTTTTTCAAACATCTAGGCCAACTAGATCCAATATGGTTGCAAGCTTCTTGCACTCCATCTCCATACTTGTTTGACTTGAAATATTTTTTTTATTGATCAATTGGTGGTCAAATGATGGAGACCTAATCCATGAAATTGTAGGTAAGGTCTCCATGTAAATCATGGCTAGGTTGGTTGCATCTTCTTATTACATACCTTTGGGACCATGCAAATAGATTACTTAAGGTCAACATCCCAATCCCAAATAATGTCAACATGATTTAAGACATAAGTGTTGGAAAGAAAAACCACCTACAATCGAGTGTCGGAGAGGATTTATAACTGTAAGTTTTTAGACGCTTTTGGAACCGCTAAAAAAAATTTTAGACACGCATAAGCGTAAAAAAACTATATGATTTTCAGTAAAAAAAACTCTGTGTTTTTTTGTTGGGAATTATTTTGTTATTGTAATAATTTATTATGCTCTCTCTCACAAAGGTCAAACTATAGTATATGAGTTATTTTGTCCTGAATTGTATGAGATTGAATTGAATTAAAATAGTTTTAAAAATGTAAAAGTTAAAATAATTGTGTTAAACTGAACTTATCTAAATCAAACTACAAATAAACCGAAAAGAATAAACCCTGAATCTACGGTGTACTTTTGATCTATTTATAAAAGGCTAGTCATATCACATGGAATTAAATAAAGCTAGCCCAAATGAAGTAATTGCGTATTAGCTACCCTAATGACTAAATTAGTACAAACTTCTTAAATTATGCTATTTGCTCTAATAATCATTAATTAATGTGTTTAAGAAGCTTTTGTTATTATATTACATGATAGATTGATAGGTCGACCGAAATAAGAGAATTAAATGAGAAGCGAACTCATTTTTTTTTATGAAATTAGTGACATTTGCTCTCTAAATACGACAAAACCCGATCCTCATTGTGTTTAAGAAGTTATGTGTTGTGCACTCGCAAGTTACTCCAAAGATGTTGGATAGATTAATGATGTAAGAGTAGAATAATTCGAGCGTACCTAATATGTGGGGAAACATTGTATTTTTCACGAAATTTCTCTCTAGAGAAAACAAAGTGTCCAAGAACAAGAAATCGGTGAAAGTAAGAGATCTAATATTAATTCAATTTTCTTTTTTAAGTGCTCTCAAAGCAATAGAATTAATCAATTTTATAAATTTTTTATTTGAAGGTTTATAATTTATATGTATATATACTTCTTAATACTAACTAGTAATTAATCAGTATATAATATATGATATATTTCGGCTCATATATGAAGGTAGAGCGAAATTAGAAGATGACATATCATATCCTTGTAAAATAAAATATAGGGTTGTGGTCAGACTAACTAGTATTTAATTCATAAAATAATTTATTTGTTCAAATTAACTTTGAACCGAACTTGATTTGAAATTAACATCACAGACAATCAACATATTTGGTCTTAAATACTGTAAAAATACATCAAACTCGGATCAAAAGTTAAAATTAAACTCTAATAATCAATCAAAGACTTCATTCAAATATGATTGTACCCATTTAACTTGTTCAATCCGTGACTCTAGTGATACATTTAGCATCTCTTTTCTTTTTTTTTTTTTGATTTTCTTTCTTTTAAATATAGTATAAACGTCATAGCAGATCTTTAATAGGGCGCAACAGGGTTTGACTCTTGGGTTATTTTGAAACCCAAAATGTTATCTCAGTGTGCAATAAAAATACAATGTTTAGTGATTAAGACCGAATAAACATAAATTTTAAATCACCAGATTAAAAGTTCAAATTTTTATTCGTCTAAAAGAAGCGAGTAAGATAAGAAAAAAAGGTTGAGAAGGGGAGTGAAATTAGGCTAATGGCTAGGATTTCTCTTAGGTTGGAAGACCATTATAGACCATAGTCAATAAGACTTAATTGGGGGGGTATTGTCAAATGTGTAGCATATAACATATTTGACAACTTTTTGCTACTTGTTCATACGATACATCCAAGCTGTACCCAGAAATTCATATACCCCACTTCAAACCTAGCTAGTTGACGATTATTTATTACTTTTAAATGCTCTTT
Source organism: Amaranthus palmeri (assembly GCA_019776075.1). NCBI lineage: Eukaryota > Viridiplantae > Streptophyta > Magnoliopsida > Caryophyllales > Amaranthaceae > Amaranthus > Amaranthus palmeri. The sequence continues at coordinate 495,065 of JAAKBH010000271.1, read as the reverse complement.
TACCTATTTTATGGGATTATTTTCTTGGGTTTTGTTTTATATGATTGCACCAACTTTTATTATTCTACTTCCTCATTTTATGTAATTTTAAGTATATGATAGAATGAGAGAAAGGAGTCTCTGATCGTACTCTCCTGTATGGGTATGAGTTGTCGTCTATTTTCCCTTCTCAGATTCTAACCATAGTTTATCTATGAGTGGGATATATGGATATAATGATGATGACGATGATGATAGAATGAAAGAAGAAAGTGTCGAGGACGTGTAGTGAAAATCGAATTACCAATGACTTTACGTGAGGAAAGCAGTACATATATGAGACAATACGATTCTCATGTTGTACTTTATGTCAAGAAATCAAATCAACCAGAAGTTTAAGTTAATGGTTGAGTTGGTTTTTTGAAATATATTAAAAGTTAATGTGAAATAAGGATCACTAGTTCAAATTTTATTTACGTACCCTTTATTTCAAGTGGAATATTTAGCAGCATGTAGAGGAAGGACACATCCAAACTTCTAGCTCAAAGACTCTCGAATGGGGAGTCGTGATAAAGTATGTAGCATATCATGTGGCTTCAATCATCAGTTGGTTGACTTGGTTTCTTGACATGGCATTAAATCCAACGTGACAAGGGATCATAAGTTTAAATCTCATCCATCCCTCATTTCAAATAAAATATTAAAATTCCGATGACAAAAAAATTTATATTATTTTAGTTAAGTTGATTACTTAATCTCTATAACTATCTTACGTCAAACAAACCCAACTCAAAAATATGTCAAACAACCATATTAAGAAAGAGTAAACAAATAATAATATGAAACATTACAAAGTCAAAGAATGTTGGGTTCATAATTTTTTTTTAAATCTATTTTTTTTAAAAAATATTAATTGCATAAAACCTGTCATTTCCCTACTGAAAACCTGCCCCTAAATTAATATTTGTAAAATTTTCCATAACAAAATAAATTTTCAAAGGGTCTCCTTTAATTAAAAAGTTCGTTGGGGTAGTTGGTATAGTTGTATCCATTTCTTTCTTCTATTTTCACACGTTAGATTCTCTTTATAGTTGATCAACTTTGTGTAATTTCTACATACTACTATATATATATATCCTTTTCTCAACTATAACTAAATACATACTTTTTCATATCCTCTTCCTTTATATATCCCACAAATTTAGGCGTTTTTAGCCAGAGCTGATCTCGCTGATTTTGCTACATTCTCATATCGAAAATGTCTAACCAAATTAGGCAAAACACGGAGGCTAATGGCGCAAGCCATGAGGCGAATCCTAGCTATAACCTTCCAAACTACAAACAATCAGTTCGATTGAAGTACGTGAAATTAGGTTATCATTACTTGATTTCCAATTTCATGTACATCATGTTAGTCCCTTCGATGCTTACTGTTTTAAGTAGCATACATATTTCGGTACATTCATTTCACGATTTGGTTCAGTTATCACTAGACCTTGTCAAGTACAATTTAGTCACGGTGTTTATGTGTACGGGCTTGTTAGTCTTTCTAGGCACACTCTACTTCATGAGTCGACCTAGAACGGTTTATCTAGTTAACTTCGCCTGTTACAAGCCTGATGAGGCACGAAAAGTTACTAGAGAGATTTTCATGGATAGAACAATCAAACTCGGGATTTTCTCCCAAGAAAACATGGATTTTCAAAAAAAGATCCTAGAAAGGTCGGGTTTAGGTCAGGAAACGTACTTCCCTGAAGCGTTGATTCAGACGCCGCCTAATCCATGCATGGCGGAGGCTCGAAAGGAGGCCGAGTTAGTCATGTTTGGAGCCATAGATGAACTATTGGCTAAGACTAGGGTTAAGGCTAAAGACATAGGTATTTTGGTTGTAAATTGTAGTTTGTTTAACCCTACACCATCTTTATCAGCCATGATTGTTAACCATTATAAGCTTAGAGGCAATATTTTGAGCTATAATCTTGGTGGTATGGGTTGTAGTGCTGGCCTCATTTCCATTGATCTTGCTAAGGAGCTTTTGCAGGTTTGTTTTCATCATTTTTTGTTGAATTATTTACACTTATTTCAATTTTGTTTCTTCACAAATTCTTGCTATAGACCGTCTATAATATAGACGGGTAAATATGGTTCAGCCCATTTTACAAAATAAGTAACTGATTAGTCATCAGCTTTATTTTTAAGTTTAAAATCATTGGCTGGGCTGTTGGGAGAGCCGTCTTGCCATAAACGGTCTCTCAGGAGACTTTCTGTTGTTTCTTTTCTTGATTGGTGTACATATAAAGTCATGTATAACAAGATTTTTACTATTTTTTTGACATCGAGTAAGGCTGTTGGGAGAACCGTCTTTACTATATTGCAAAAGATTTTTACTATAAACGTCTTTCAAAGCCCAACACATATCTCCCTTTTAACTTACAAAACCACCAATAGACGGTCTCTTGAATTCTTTTAACTATAAACGTCTCAAGTTTTGGGGCTGGCCCAATTAATAAATTAAAAAATTGATTGGTGGTACACTTGAATTTGTGTTTGTTTTAATGTTATAGTGACATCACTTGAATTCTTTTCTATATCGTCTGATTCTAGTTCTTTAATTTCTTAGTGTTACTATATGCCTATATCATTGATGGCCAAGTTGATTGACCACATTACTCTCGCCCTCTCTTTGGAGGGGGTACACTGTACATATACCCTGTTTTCGAGCGGGATATTAGGTTGTTGATGATGATGATTAACGGCCTAACCAACTAACTCATCTTATGATACATTTTCAGGTGCATGGCAATACCTATGCTTTAGTAGTAAGCACAGAGAACATAACACAAAACTGGTATTGGGGAAACGATCGATCCATGCTATTATCGAACTGTCTATTTCGTATGGGCGGTGCAGCCATCCTCCTATCGAACAAACGATCTGATCATCGTCGTTCAAAGTATCAGCTAGTCCACACCATAAGAACACACAAAGGAGCAGAGGATAAAAGCTACACTTGTGTATATCAAAAAGAAGATGACAATAAAACCATTGGTGTATCCCTTTCCAAAGATCTTATGGCTGTGGCTGGTGAAGCCTTAAAGGCTAACATTACAACATTAGGCCCATTAGTCCTTCCTATGTCCGAACAACTCTTGTTTTTTCTCACTTTAGTGGCCCGAAAAGTGCTCAAAATCAAACATATTAAGCCTTATATACCCGATTTTAAGCTTGCGTTTGATCATTTTTGTATTCATGCTGGTGGGCGAGCAGTGTTGGATGAGCTCGAGAAAAATCTCGACCTCACAACATGGCATATGGAGCCGTCAAGGATGACTCTTTATAGGTTCGGAAATACTTCTAGTAGTTCGTTGTGGTATGAATTGGCTTATACCGAGGCTAAAGGAAGGATTAAGAAAGGTCATAGGACCTGGCAAATTGCGTTTGGATCTGGGTTTAAGTGTAATAGCGCTGTTTGGCAAGCTTTGAGGACTATTAATCCTTCTAAAGAGAACAATCCTTGGATGGATGAGATTCATAAATTCCCTGTTCATGTTCCAAGATTCACACCACTTAACATGTCATCCTAAGTTTATATCAATGTTCTTTTTGTTATTTGATCAAATCCAATGATCGAGAGATCTGGATGATGATTATCTTGCATTCAGTTGTATTCATAAGGCGATATTTTAATTATTATTGTAGTTTAGATTAGGGGAATATATATATTGGAATAGGTTATTATATTTGTTATTCTTTCTCATTGGTTCAATTATTAATATTAATGAAAAAAATTAATTTTAAAGCTGTCATAAACTCATAATATTATTTCTTGGACAAAATTCAATTGTCATCATTAATAGGATTACATACACATTCAAACATTGTTAAAACTAGTATTGTAGTGAGTGTTTTAAGCATGTGTATAAAGGCATTACATAAAAGAATTATACTCTCTCCGTCTCAAAAAAGTAGTCAAAAATAAATCTGGTGAAAATAAAAAATAAGTGAATAAAAGTGATAAAATAATATATTTTGATGTGTAAATCAATGAGAACTAGAGTGTGTGGATACATCATATTTAAAAATAAAAACGAAAAATTCACTGTAATAAACTAAAAAGAAAAATATAGTTAATTCTTTAAAACGGATAGTATATAACATTAATTACACTTAAGAGTGACAAAAATGTTGATCATGATAGGGACAATAACATTAGGTAATATGCCAAAATAATCACAAAATTAAAGACAAGGCCTAAATAAATTGACCTTCACCCAAAAATATTGTGAATTTTCAACCTTTCTTTTTCTAATTTTTCTCAATTTCACATTGATAACAATGTATAACAAATTGGATATTGATTTACAAACTTTCACAAGATTCATAAATTATTTAAAACAGTAATTAATTTTTTATAAATTATTTTATTATTGTTTGTAATAAATAAAATCACCCTCAAACCTATTAACTCTAAATGTCAAATCCAACTATAAGGTCTTGCACTAAACATTCATTGAGACAGCCTCATAACAAGAAGTTCAAAATTTTCACAAATTCTTGCTATAGACCGTCTATAATATAGACGGGTAAATATGGGCTAGTTGATTTCTTAAATGAGTAATTGAATCGTTATGTCAGCCATTGGACTGGGCTATTGAGATAACCGTCTATGCTATAGACGGTCTCTCAGAAGACCTTTTATTGACATAGTTATCAGTAGTACTTTCTGGTAAACACAAATAATTAACACCCCAACTAGAAACTACTCTCTTTAATTACATCAAACACATTTTTTCAAAATTTCATAATCACAATTTAAGATAAAAAGATGAGAATACAAATTGACGAGTTGTTCATTCCTTACCTCTCAGTAATCAGTATCATTGAATATTCATAGAAGAAAAATATCAGTAAAATCTCTTAACAACCAACATGAGAGGGACTTGAGTGAAGAAAACATTGATAATACTCATCAACAATTCATCTAGTAACCATTAAAATAATATTTTATGCAAACAATCGTGGGCCGAGTTTCGAATCGCGTTTTTATCTAAGTCATTAAGAGGCTCCCACCTTCCCATCTGGCTACTACTTAGAAGAGATTTGTGGGTCGGTGAGTGATAACACTTGACGTTTTTTATTGACCTTTCCTGCATATTGATACAAATAAGATGTGCGTATGATTTAATCAGCCATACTGAAAATACTCCTATTACCATCGAAAGGCATTAAGCTCAACGAAACGCCCTACTTGACTATAGTGATTGTACTATGAATAACTTCTGAGATTAAACTGAATCATATTGATCACTTGATTCAATAACTTTTGACATGCACAATTCAAAACAAGTATATACAATATTTGTTTCGATATCACTTCTATAGCACAACGAAAAAACCATATAATCCCGAAACATCTGTTAGTAGAACCGAAGGCCTTCTTGGAGTTTCCGACGACACTCAAAAACATTAGGTTTTGGATCAACTAAAGAGCTACGGGAATTCCCTCGCTAGATTTAGTAACAAGCCAAAAGATTTAGAGATTCTGGGTGTCTTTCTTCCTCGAGCTTTCAAATATGCATACACAAAATGTAAGAAGGTGGCTCATGATTACTGCAAAGTACAATAACGAACCTGACAAAAAATGATCATCGTCTTAGAGATGGTCAGCTCAGCGAAAATTCCCGACCCTCCTGAACGTGTTTGACACACAACTGATGCCAGAAGCTTTTCCATCCTTCCTTTAATCCATTGTATTATGTATATTACAAAGTTGAGGAAGTTCTCGATTTGGGTGTCTTCTCGTCCTGAGAAGGACGAGATGAAGATAATGTGGCAGCATGATAAGATGAAGACGCCAGTTGAGCTACAGCTGGAACTGCACCGCCTGGAAAAATGAAGACCCGCACAAAGTCAAGGAAACCCACCAAAAAATGAAGAAGTTGAAGTTTTTCTAACGCTTCCCAAAAAGAGACTGTCTATGTCTAACCAGTTTAATACAAGTTACGGATATATATTTGATGTAGCTGCAAATGTGTGGTGACTCTTGATGTTTCGAACAGCCATTCATGCTCATTAAAGAAAAGGAAAAGCATGGAAGACTTGAAAAGTGTGAAGAGGTGTTCTTGCGAATTAAGACCAATTAGATTAAAAATATTCGAGAAAAAGAAGAGCGTCCTAGAGCAAGAAATTCTTCGTTTCACGTGTATGTGTGAAGCAATTTGATGTGCTTGTTAGTTTGAAAAGGAGAGAGAGCTGACCTGCCAATCCAGCACAAGCGGATGAGAAAACTATCACTGGCGGCGCCTGAAAAATGTTTGAGTTCTCAAAGTTAGGAGTTAAGAATAAGATAAAACCACAAGGATACTGCTACAAAGTACAGAAGCAGATGCAGATGCAGATGCAGGAGTTAAGAGTAGAACCTTGCAATACAGAGATTAGAGCCAGTCATATTAAATTTTATGATATGCCAAAAGGAGAAATCAGCTCAAATGAAGTTTGCCTACTGGTTAAATGAGCACTAAAATACATCTCAAAAAAAATGAGCACTAAAATAGGGTAGACACTTTCATATGTATAATTCAAACGTCACAAATGCTCTTATTGATTATGAAATGAAGGAAGCAGTGACAAGAATTTTCCAAGAGAAAAGAACAAATCATAAACACTACTCGGTCTCCTGAATCAGATTTGCCTATTCCCATTTGGAATCAATTCATTCATAAGCACCCAACCCAGCTATTTCCATCCATTGTGTCTACCATGCGGCTAGATGTGAAGCAAAAGAGCTGATGTGAATCTGTGATCATGTGACACGTAAATTTTTTTCGCTGGTACTATGGAGCAGTGGGTTCTTACGAGATTATCATTGACTTTGAAATCCCCTTTTCTTGGGTTCCCTTAGTTGCTATTTTAGCCTAGCGTGTTATCTAGCTTCCTTGAAGGTTTGTTTGCCTATATGTGATCATCGAGCCTAGAGCTTTTACAACATAGGGACTAAGCAATATATCATCCATCGGTACTCATAGGTCCCAATTCTGCTTGGTACAACAAATTTAAATGAGATCCCACCCAAAAAATGATTCACACGACATTGTACTCCAAAAAAAGCAAATACTAACCAGTCATCACAATAAAATTAAGTGAGATTGTCATTTTAGAGCTCCAAAAAAAATTAATGAAGTAAAGTTTGGCTTGCAGTTATCATTCTTACAGAGTCAGCAGAGAAACCCAAGTAGAAGACCAAAAGGAGAAAGAGCGCAAAGAGGCCATAGAACAAGAATACTTACTCCTATAAGGAAATGTAACCACATCGGCCCTTTCACCCACTTACGAACAGTTGGCATTACTGCACAAAATGAACACATGAAAGTCATTTCAGAACATGGTACACCATTACTAAAGAACCAGAATGTATAATGTTTCAACCAACTTATAGCGAGTAGCACAACATTCATAAAGAAAAAATGAAGCAGCACAAATGTTCATATAAAAACTTGCTAGGCTGTTCCTGAATCCTGACTATTTAATTTTGCCTCACTAGTCACTAATGCCTGATTGGTCAAACACTTGCGCAACCTCGAAAAGTAGAATTTTTCCTCACTAGTCACTAAGCCTAGTTCCACAGTTCTTGGTTAACAAATCTTCTAGATAAAAAAGTGTAAAGAGGAGCAAAAAAACCCGTAGTGCAATTGCAGCCAGCAATAACCCATCAAATCTTACATTTTTAGTATTGGATGAAGAAAGTACAAGGTCATAAACTTGAAGTAGAATTTTCTGGTTACTTATCATTAGAACATCTTCAGCAAGTAAATAGATTTACTCAATAGTCATTCCAACAAACTTTTCATGACATGTAAACAAGTTTATAAGCCCTATTTAATACTCCCTCCGTTTCTTTTTTATTGTCCACTTTCTTTATTTGGTTAGTTCGCCCAAATTGTCTATTTTCTATTTTTGGCAAAGATTTTTTTACTTAATTACCCTATGTTCATACAAGTAAAGATCATAATACCCTCACTTATATTATTTAAAATACCCCAACTACCACCTTTACAATTATAATCACATAAATACCTCAACTACCACATTTACAATTATTATAATCATTTAAAATACCCAACTACCACTTTCTTAATATGTGTCCAACCCAAAGTGGACAATAAGAACGAACCGGAGGGAGTACAAGCATTTGGTGGCTTATAGATGATTAAGAGTGGTTAACTTTTGAGTTTCTAGGCATAAAATCCCATGTCCAAAATGAAAACCTTGTCTAGTAAGCTTTAAAAATCAACAGTTCAAGCAATGTTACACGAAATAGAATGCATTTCAATACGAGAAAAAGAGACGAGCAATGAGAAACTTTAATTTATTGTTTCTAAAACTTGGGAAACCGAATTTGATTACAAGTATAAAATATAATCATAACACTAATCATAAATCAAGAGACTTATATCACAAAAGTTGAACATAATATATCCACAAATCAAAATCTTAATGAAAACAAGCAACGTCAATTTAGTGTTTCGAATCTACCGTCATGGTATAAAGGGTTTCGCACTTCAAAGGTTTATATAAACAAAATGTAACACAACATAAGATTACGCAACAAAAAGGAAATCTATTTTACCATAATTAAATGCGTAGAATGCACTTGTTGTACCACCAACAGCGGAACCAATCTGAAACCATTCGCAAAATTCAGGCAACTAATAGTGAAACCAACAACAAACAGAAAAGTATTAACATAATTTAATTAAGATAAAATGCATAAAAGTACCATAGAAAAGCTGTCTCTAACTAGCGGCGGCACAGTCCAACGACTAGTTTCCTGTATTTGAGCAACAAAAAGAGCACTTAATCAAAAGCATAAAAAAGAATTCAAAAGAATCAAACTAAGTGTTTGTACCATCTCTTTTGAAAGAGGACCAGCACAGTGTGGACAAGTAAGATCAGTCATAATCTTTGAATGTGAGGAGTTCTTCGCCATCTCTTTTGCAGAAAACCTAATTGTTAAAAAAAGACCTAATTATACTTCAGAAGAATCAAACTTAGGGGCACCATTGATAAAGTGCCAAAATTCAAGGCAACGATTGATAATTTCCCTAAAAATTATAATGTATTTTTACTCAGCTTGATCCTATAACTAAAAAACCTAAGAAACCTGTAGACTTTTCTTATACTGATAAAAAATTGATGGGCATACTTCATCAAATGGGAATCACAAAGCTCAAGTGGGTGTTTGTTTGGCTTTGAGGAAAATATTCCCCGAAAAACTAATTTCCCCATTTTTCATTATTGGATTTACAATGGAAAACTATGCTTGAAAATAGTTTTCCATTCAATTGTAAACATTTTCCTCCATTATATAATCACCAAATCTCCATTTCTCCCATTTTAGCATGATCAATTTGCATCAAACCAAACAATAGAAAAATAATTTCATCCAAAGATTGCAAAATCAAACACCCTAAGCTTATTACCAACAATCTTCACCAAATATTATCCATTCAAGAAAGTTTTAAGTTCTTGTTCCCATAACTGAAAACTAAAATTGCAGAAATGAGACAAATCGAATCCGAATATAAATTAACAGAAATTGATAATCAAATACAAAATAACAAAGAGAGTAAGAAGAATAAATTTATACAAAAATTCATAATCAAAGAAAAAGTTTTCAACCAAATTGAAAAACGCACCTTACTGTGGGTTCTGTAGTGTTTGTATATCGAGCGTTTTCTCAAAACTTTTGTGTTGTGGGAGTTTTCTGCAAAAATGAGGATCGTCGGGCTAGACGGGTTGAACCACCATTAAAATACAACTAGTCTTCTGTCTCGAATAATCATAAGTATATCCTTTTGAGTTTGATTTTCCACTACTACCTTTTTATGCCTAAATAATAACAATAATAATGATCTTCAAAAAAAAAAAAAAACAATAACAACAACAACAACAATAATAATAATAATAATAATAATAATAATAATAATATACAAAAATTCAATTAAATAATTATAATGGGAGAATGAAATACTTAGTAGTGTTTTAACTTTTAATCAAATCAAATGTTTCATTTTGTACAATTATTGATATACAATTTCGATTCTAAGGAACTTTAATTGCGTTTAATTAAAATTTACAGAAAGTTAGTACAAGTTTATTATGAGTTATAACCACTATAAATTGAAAAACGCATCTATTGAAAGTTTGTAATCAAATCATCAATATTTGATGACTGGACTTTATAATTACCATTGACTCAACTCGATTACCTTTTTACCCTAATCTTCTCTCATTGCTTGTTTCTTTTCATCTTGCTTATTAACCATACCATTGCCACCTTCTTTTTCTTCTTACTTTAAATTTTCTTAAACTCACATTAATATAATTAACTTATTATTTTTTCATCTTATCGTTATATTACATTCACTTCCTCTACACATTTTTAACAAATTTATTTTAAAAAGTTAATTTTATACTCGATAGTTAACCAATTAGACAAACGTAGTATGTGTGAATTATGGAAAACAAGGGCTCGTCTTGCTCATGGTCTAGCATGGCATAGTTCGCCAACCATTGCATTGGACCATGGTTATGTCATGTTTAAGATTTTTTGAAAGGAATTTGGATCATTGGATGGTATGTGATCGTATATATGATATATTTGGTTCGCCATTTTAAAACCAAATTCGAATTAACAGTTTTAAAAAATACGTGTTGGCTTAATGATGGCACAACTCGACACACGTGCTCTAACATGAGTATTCTAATATTTGATCTCTTTATACTCAAATATAAAATCTAAAATTTCAACAAAACCTAAACGTGAATCGAAATTAGTAAGTACGTAAAAAATGAAAAACACAATAAGAATTATAAAGAGTTTGGAAAACAAGTTCTTGAATTCATGTATAAAAGGCTAAAATCTGAGCATTTGCACGATGAATTACACAAGTAAACTCAACTTTGTTTAGCTCTATTTGAAAAGTTAGCATAGCTTCTTTACTTCACTTAAAAAATTTTCAATTCAAACTCAAACTTAAAATTTTATCTATTAAATGATTATAAAATCTTAATTTATACAAATATGTCAAAAACTTTAATAAAACCGTACACCGCACGGGTACTATCCAGCAGGGCTGTCCCGTTTATTTTTGGGCCCCAGAGCAAAAGATAAAAATGGGCCCTTGAAAACTTTAAACGTAACGCATAATATAATATACCTTTTGTTTTTTATTGTTAATATTTAAACTACTTACAAAAAACACTTAAAAACTCATATTATTTAGCAAAAAATGTAAGTTATATACTCCCTCCTATTCAAATTAATTGTCCACTTTCCTTATTTGGTAAAGTCTCTTTACTTGTCTACTTTCTATTTTTGGCAAAACTTTTTACCTAAATACCCCCAACTACCCCAACTTATATTATTTAATAATACCCCACCTACCACCTTTTCAATTATTATAATCACTTAAAATACCCCACTACCATCTTTTCAATTATTATAATCACTTAAAATACCCCACTACCATTTTTTCTTAAAATCCGGTCCAAACCCATAGTGGACAATTAATTTGAATAGGAGGGAGTATAAATTTACACAAAATCTCACAAGAGACGGTCTATAGGATAGACTACAAAATTGGGCCAGCCCATTTCCCTTAACTGATTTTTTTAATTATAATATCAATTATATTATGTTATAATCCTAAATGTAAGGTATTATAACCTCGAATATACTATTCTATAACCCCAAATATAAGTTATTATAACCCCAAATAATTTATTATTAACCCCAAATATACTATGTTATATTTTGGGCTGGGCTTCATGGATTCCGTCTATAGAATAGACCGTCTCCCATGAGACTTACTGATAAATTTAATTCAAATTAGTATCACTTATATACATCAAAATAAGTTTTTTAGACCCTAAAAAATATAGGGCCTTGGGCAGTAGCCCGCTTTGCCCTTGCCAATCGACGGCCCTGCTATCCAGTTCCAAAACAAAATTTTAATAACTATATGTAGGTGTTACCCAAACACTCACCAAGTCTAACAACTAACGACCATTAAATCGTGAGGAAATTAGTTTCTATTTTTAGGTTGTTATGTGTATATTGTTAGCGCTAAAGTAGTATCGTAAATCATAATTAGAGGTATTTTTTTCTCCATTCTTTCTATTTTTCTCAGTTAATGCCGCCATTTCTGTCACTTCTCTAGCCCCTGTTTCCATCTCTTCCCTTAAATTCTGTTAATCTGCTTTGATTTCTAGGGCTTACAACAAACAAACAATCATTCAATCATCTAACATTTTCTACTTTCTGGTTTATTTCGAGCTGGATTGTCTGTTTTGGATTTAATATGCGTCGCTGTATGGGGTTTATTGATTGAATTTCTATACAATTTCATAATTTATCGATTATTTATTTGTTTGCTATATATTAAAACTAATTTAGGGCAAAGAATCAAAGAATCCATACTATACGTCTATAGACTGCTGAATTTTATCAAGTTTTTTGACATATGATCGTCATAAGCAACGGAAATTGGAAAGTGTGCGACGCAAAATCTACTGCAATCGTAGCCTGCAGCTGTCAACCGTCATTTTCGGTGTATATTTAAAGAATCGGTATTTATTTCGAATTTACACTTTTGAGTTGAGTTTTGTTAATGTATGTAAAATATCTTGTAAAGTATATAAAATATGTTGGACCTCAACCATAGCTTAAGCTTAAGTTGGTTCTGGTATCAGAACATGAAATCACAAGCCAACGTGAGATCGCATCCATATTTCTAGCCCAAAGAGCTTTCTGTGAGGAGACGTGTTAGAGTATATAACATATTCTGGGGCCTCAATCATCAGCTTAAGCTTTTGGTTGAAATGATTCATTGACATGGTATCAGAAGGCAGCGTGACAAGAGATCATGGGTATTCAGCACCAGGTACGAGGAGAGTCTGTGTTGCATTCACACTTCTAGCACAAAGGGTTCGCGTGTGAGGGGGCGTGTTTGTATATAAAATATCTTGGGCCTCAACCATCACCTTAAAGCTTTTGGTTGAGTTAGTTCCTTGACAAGCTTTATGGATTATGTCCCAATTATTGTGAAGAGGAGGGAGAAACTGGTGTAAAAAAAAGGAGGTATTAGAACTGTAGAATTGTAAATTTGTTATTTATTGAATTGTAAATTATATGTTCACAAACTCTGAATTTTGAATTCCTATGCATATTTTAAATTCCATAGTTGGTATTCTAAGCCTAAATTTCATTCGTATTCAATTTATATCTACTTGTTATTGGTACAAATTTTGAATTTCGTTAATTATTAATCTGCTCTTGTTATCCAAAATTAGGTTAATATTAATCTTCTATTGTGTTCTAATATATTCTACCAGGTCGAGGCTGAGTTGTTGTTTTGTTTAAGTTGTTAAATTATGCTTACTTTGCAGTGTTTGATTAATTTTTTTGTTTTCGAATGATTTTGGTTGCAGGGATGTGATAATAATTTGCAAGGGGTGTTTGGTTTTAATTTGGATGGCATTAGGTGATTTGATGAATACTGGGAATGCACAATCCACAGTAGTCGTTTCTAATCTCTTAAGTGAGTATTCTAGTCCTGACTATGTTGACTTGTATCGAAACCGAGACCTTAATGAGATGACTAGTACGAGTGGTGCTAGCAGTAGTGCTAATGGTGGTGTCGATGGTGATAATGTTTATGAAAAGGCCATCATTACAACAACCATGACTTCTGGTGGTGGTGGGAGTACGAGTATTACTGCTGTTACTAGTATGGATTATTTTCCGAAAACTGTTGTGTTTTGTGAGCTTAGGCATGAAGATTTCGAGGATTCTATGCCTAAAGGACCTGCTGAGAGTGGGTTGGTTTCAGAATGGCGGCCTAGATACCAAGTAAGATTGCTTGCTTTCATTGAATTATTCGTTTTATTCTGATCCATTTCGCGTGAACTCTGTATGCGTTAGACTTTTAGGTATGAGGCACCCCACAATCTAGAAAAAAGTTATAAAAAAAATTGTGGAGGGAGGATCAATGAAGAAGTAGAAGTGAAGAGAATCAAAGAGAAAATATACATGTTGGGTGTCTAAAGAGTTTATTCTAATACTAAACATAAGACAAGCTCTAACCCGCTTAGGGGTGCTTTCCCTTAGGAGCAACAAGGCGCTTTGAAGGAGCTCGGATAGAGGAATTTCATGGCCTGGCTATACCAAGCCACCCAACCCATCTCCAGCCGAAGGTGCTAGCCTTAAGCGCGCTTAGGCAAGTTTTTTAAAGGAAAAATAGTCGGAACAATCCAACGTTTCACCCATATGTTGTAAATAATCCCACATATTTATTATTATCTAATAATCCCGCCTTTGCTATGTATTTTCTCCACGCATACCCACCTATTTGGTAATTTACTATAGGTTTTTTTTGTGAAAAAAAGGAAAATAAAATTTATAAAAAAATATCAAACAACACTTGACCACCCCTAAACCCTAACCCCACCACAACCATTTCTCACCCGCCACCTTTACAAGTCAATCGTCCTTCGGTGACTCCCCTACACCGTCTCCACATCCCCCCGCGCAAGGTCCCTCCATATCCCTTGCACAAACACCCCACCACCGCCACAATCCATTAAATAACTCTACATCCATGAAGAACAAATGATACCTCCTCCGCCTTCCTTCCATTGTGCGAAAATAGGAATACAAATGCTCCTTTGTTGGGTGTTGGCATTTTGGTGCTCCATGGGCGAGTGGTAGTGAGGCGGTTTGGTGGTTTGGGGGAGGGGGGAGTTTGCTTGTTTCTATTGACAGTAAATTTTACAACTTGCAAGTTGGCTTTCACAATTGTTACAACCTTGCTAGGCTAGGTTGCTTTCACAATTTTTGAGTACCTAGGATAATGTTACAACCTAATTTGAAAGTTTGAGTAGAGATTGGTGCGCAATGTTTTCGCTGGTATATAAAGAGATGATTTCTTCTCTATAGCACAAACAAAAGAAATCATAACGTGGTTAATCTTTTGCCGGATAGCTAGTTAGCTGGTGAAGTTTTGCTTGCGGATAGACGCAAATGAAGACGCAAAAGAGGACGAAACACTTTTGGCCCGTTTGGTAGGTGGTAATAAACGGTGATAATCAGAATGAAAAACTAGTGTAATTTTGGTTGAAAAGTCTCTTGGTTACCTCAACGGCCATGCTTGTCAAATTTTAATCATCTCATTTTCTTCATAAAATTCATTCCAATGCATTACCATTGGGAGAGGTGGTATTAGGTGGTAATGGAAATTTGTGAACAAAAAAACTTTTTTGTGATCAAAATTTCATTACCATGGGAATGATATGGAACTTTTGATAAAATTTTGCACTATAAATCATTCCCATAACCACCATTTAGTATCATTAACCAAACGGGTCGTTAGAGTTTCTAGAGACCATGTCACACTTGATTAGTGTTTTCAAATTGGTGCATGTTGCTTAAGACACATTTTAGTCTAGAAAGGATTGGTACAATAGCTGGTCTGTCTTCTTCAAGTTTCTGCCACAGATGTTATACTTTATCCCTGGATCTGGATGTTTTTCTTTAATGATTTTGATACAAATATACATCAGTGCACGTTTCCTTTGTTGTGAGTTATCCTTGCATTCGTAATATGATGCCGATGTACGCTTAGTCTGAGATTGGGCTGTAGTATTTAATCATAACACTTTCAATTGCATTAATTTACTTGGACATCCTGATATATACATCATCTTTTCCTAATTTATATCGTTGCAGATAAAGACGGGAATGGCAGCTCTTGTTGTATGTTTAAATATTGGTTGCGACCCACCTGATGTCATTAAGGTAGATCCTTGTGCAAGGATGGAATGTTGGATAGGTATACCCATTTTTATTGTGTGTTTATTTTACTGAGAAGTGAGATGCCTCATATCAGTGAGTGAATTTACCTTATTGATATGGTAACACAATTGCTTACTTAAATCGAAGTTGTCTGATACATTCATTTGTTTGTACAAGAAAATGATAATTGTTGTTATGCTGGCATGCTGGGTATGAACTTCTGTTGTCATATGCGGAAAAGCTTTGGCATTTTTTAGGCTGTTGCATTGCCCTTCTGATTTCATATTGTAATTTTTACATGCACATAATTTTGTTGACATCTTATATATTTGATCATTAGTAATTTAGTATAGTGTTTTATTTTAGGGATATTCTACATGGTAGGCATGAACTTTTGCAAAAGGCTAATGGTAGCAAATCTTAAAAGAAGTTCCACAAAATAGCATTGTACTTTTAGAATTTAAGCTGTCGTAACATTAATGCCCAAAAAACGTTTAGATTATACGTGAAGTTGTGGAATTTCGTTTTTCATTAAAATACAATAAACTTATTTCCTTAAAATTCCACAAAATAACATTTGTACTTATGGAATTTAAGTTGTCGTAACATTAATGCCCAAAAAACGTTAGATTATACGTTAAGTTGTAAAATTTTAAAAGTACAATGCTTTTTTGTGAGATTTGTTACCACTGGCCTTTTGAAGAAGTTCATGCCTACCATTTAGAATATCCCTTTATTTTATAAATCTGTTTGAAATTTTTTGGGTGAGCTAGTAAATTTCTATGGAACTTGTTTGGTCATATATATTACTATTAATATTGATTGTTTTTAGTCAGTTGACTCTGCCCTTAGTATTATGTGTTTATTTATAAGGATATTTGTCTCATTTTTTTTGGCTGATGTAAAAAACTAGAGTTTAGCCTTTTTTTGTTGAAAAGTTGGCAAAAAAGCTTTATCACCAAAATATCCAAATCTGGCCAGTTTTATTATTTGGCAACTGGGTGAGTTCATTCTGGAGTGGCTATCCTTCCCCCTTGTGTTGGTCATTCTTAGGTACAGGCGTGAGACATAATTTGTGAACTTGTTTTCAAAGATATGGGTAGCGTTGCTGGATTTAAAGATGTGGGAACTTGTCCTTATTTTTTACATGGGTATGGTACATAGTGCAAAACTGATCACATCACTGTATCGTAGGTGTGTCGTTTAAACATTAGTCCAACCAAAATATAGGCGCGAAACCATTCGCATGGGTCATCCATTTCATTATCATAAATTAATCTCCAAAGAATGGTTTTCTAATGTGCAATGGATTCATACTTGTTTAGTTTTGAGGGCTTTGCTCAACTTATTTCCTATCTTGGTTTCTGTTACTTTAATGTTTGGTGTACTATAAGTCTCTTAGATTAGCACTGTTTTGACCAGCAAGTGTAAACATTTTAAAGCTGTCACTTGATTTTTATCTCTCAGGTTTTGTTTGTGTCCTCCTCTCACCTTTGGGTCATGGTTGTTTTTGGCTTTTTACTGCTGTTCTTTTCCCCCTCTATGATGGGGAGCTGTTTTGTTTTGATGTCTACAGTCCTTTAGTAGGTCCATTCATATTCTTTTTACCCTGGTTCCCTTTCCTTCAAATAAATAAGAAAACTGTTTTTAGGTCTAAGGGGTCTCTTAGTTTGTGAGATCTTGAGCTGTACTGTTTATGCATACTTATCCTTTCTTGATTTTTTTGTGCGACTATTATTCTTGCTCTTATTCTAGTTTATTCTACATGATTTAGACCCATCGTCCATGGAACCCAAAAAAGCAGCGGATGCTATTATTAAGGCCCTCACTTTGCAATATGAGGGATTGAAGAACAAGGTGACAACCTTCTATAGTTTCCATATCCGTTCCGTTCATTTTATGCCATATGTATTTCCCTTCTTTGTTAGGTCTTTGTTCACTGTATTTTTTTCTGGTATCTTGTTAGACTCGGTATAAATACCAAGGTGATCCAACTGTGGAAGATGTGCAGAAACTCTGTAATACATGTCGTAAATATGCAAAGACAGAGAGGGTTTTGTTTCACTACAATGGACATGGCGTGCCAAAACCAACAGTTAATGGTGAATTATGGTTCTTCAATAAGGTAAATTCTCTCAAATACCCATTTTTCTTGAAGCTCTTCCTCTTGAATTGACTGTTTGCTATGATATGCATTTATGCAGCATTATACTCGGTATGTGCCCGTACCAATCACGGAGTTGGATTCTTGGCTGAAATCACCTTCAATTTATGTCTTTGATTGTTCAGCTGCTGGAAATATATTCCATGCTTTTACTAAGGTATTGACCTTTTTTAGATGCCTAAAAGTCTTTTAATGTATGTCCAAGATACAGAGTTAGTGGATGATATGTTCAGATTTGAGTTTTGACAGCTCATTGAAGCGTCTTCTTCCTCTGGTGCTTCCAAAGATTGCATTCTGCTGGCAGCATGTGATGCTGATGAGACCCTTCCTCAGAGCGCAGATTTTCCTGCTGACGTCTTCACTTCTTGCCTCACTACACCTATCCAGATGGCATTGAGATGGTAATGCCTTTTTTCTGTGCGACAACTGCTTTGACCGAGTTTTGACCTACTGGTTTTGTTCAGTATAGCAATTGACTATTGAGTGTATATGTCTTTTCTCTTCTACTAGTGATCATATTATCTGGAATCAGATTGTGTTAAAAATTGCTGCCCCCCTCTTCCTGTGTTTTGTCATTTCAGTGCTATCTGTGGCAAACATGATAAGTATAAGTGAATATTGTGGACCGACTTGTTCACCAGACATGTTTGTGTTGATTTAATTAGCTTGTAATTCATATTGATAAGGTTCAGTAATATTTTAGGAGTGATGAAGTTGCTTTGCATCTTTGTTCCTGTTAACGTTTTGACTATTTGCGTTCTTTGCCATGAGCTATGAATTGCATGCCAGTGAAAGAATTTTCCTTTTGATTTCTATTTGAGGCTTATATGTCTTAAATGTGAGAACACAGGATTCGTAGTGCTGAATGCAAGCAATGTCTTGGTTATCTTGCTATCCAGAACCATGTGAGAGGGAGATGTATCAGTGCCATTAATGAGATGGTATTTCTAGAGAATGTGTTGGTTTAACCAACAGCAAGATTAGCTGCTACTTCTGCTGATTTCAGGTTAAATAGGTTGGTTTTGGAGAACAAGTAATAGGTCAAAAATTGCTGGACAAGGAGGATTATTGTTTTTGTTATGCATGAACTCTGTGAATTTGTGTACTGATGTAGCGTTGTTCATACTCGATTTTGTTTGATGCCAACGCCAATTTTTCGTATTTGAGCTTCGGGTCATAACTCATAATTGCAGTTTGTGTGAATTTTGTTAGACCTGGACACTGGACACCAAAAAGTTTGATTGTTCTACAATATCTGAAACTAAGTAGTGCACTTAAATGTTACTAGCAACTATTGGTTATCAATTGTTGTTGAGAACATTTTTTTGATAATGAAAAGTAATAAATTGTATTGGAATTGTTGGTGTCCAAGATTTATTGTATTTTTGTACCTGTTGAAAAGTCTATGTAAGTTCCATATTGGGTGAGAAAATCCCCAATTCAATTTTCTTAATCTTTTTTTTGATTCCTCTTTAGAATATCCCAAATTATGAGGAAATGTTAATTATTGGATAACTCATAGTAGTTGGTATCCAATGCTTTAAAGGAATTGTCAAAAGTATTAAATTACTCATATATAGTTTGATTATATGTTCAAAGTAAATTAGTTAAAGCTCCCTTTCATTTTTTGAACTAACTTTTTGTTACATCCCATGTCACAAAAATATGCGTAGATCTTTTAGCTGTATTGTTTACTTTTATTAGTAGGTTTACAGTTTATTTCTTTTAAAAGTGTTTTCCTTTGAAGGTGATGAAATTATGGATTGAAGTAACAATATTAGTTATGTGTCTGCCCTATTTTTTTTCAATTTACCCTTAATTGCAAAATTTTATCGGTGACTTCTTTTAAATAAGAATTAGACACCATCCAGAACAACCTCCTTGTTTGTACAAGGGTAAGTTTTTGTACATTTACACCCTTATCCTGCGTAGGTAAAGGCCATTTTATGACATTCAGAGTTCTGGCAATGGAATGCATGTATGCGCACTTGTTTCTATCTTAAATGCACCACACAATGGAGTAAGTTATGACATCCAAGAGACTTACTTTACTTTTTAAATTTTACTTTCCCGTATAATATATATTCTTTTTTTACCGTGATTCCAAACATAGTGTACATTTTCACTTCATGATGGTTGTTTTGGAGAGAACCGAGTATATATCCTATTGAACGTGTGAATCTGCATGATGCAAACTGGCTACAATGTTTCCTTGAGGATCAGCTGTAACTCCTGTCTGGATGTAGGGGTCCAAGGACCTAAACCAGTGGCAAACCGTACAAAATTTACCTGCTTTGGGCCCTGATTGCATACCTCTATGTTTGTCCCATATTATTTATGCGGTTACTCAATTGTTTTGCAATTGATTTTGTTTTTCAGGCTCTGCAAGCGCTCATTGCTTCGCGAATCTTTTATTCATATAGTTATAGAAAAAATTCCTGGCCGTTTAAATGATCGAAAAACACTTCTAGGTGAACTTAATTGGATTTTCATAGCAATTACGGAAACAATCGCTTGGAGTGTTCTCCCACATGGTAAAGCAAGAACATTCTCTTGATGCACATGCGCATCAGTATTCCTTATACAGTTCAACATTGTCGTTGGTTATGGCTAAGTCATTGGTGATGCATTTTCTATGTGTCAGATCTTTTTCATAGGTTATTCAGACAAGATCTTTTAGTTGCCAGTCTATTCCGCAACTTTTTATTGGCGGAGAGAATAATGCGTTCAGCTAATTGCTCACCAATGACGTACCCAATGTTGCCATCAACCCGTGAGCATCATATGTGGTATGTATTTAGACTTGAATGAGCTCTTCATCATCATTTTATTTGGTAGGGTGGTTTACTTTCTGTTTTGAGCTTGTACATGAAAGATCACCTTCTCAACAGAATTCTATGCTAGCGTTTGTTGGATAGTTGATGTTTATGCTTTAGCTTAAGTCGGAGTACCTTATGCCATTTCAAGAAATGGCTGCATGCAATTGTGCAATGGCTGTATCTGTTGATGAAATATTTTATTAAGGTTGTATGTATAGTAGAATTTGGTTATTTAGACCATTTTCTTTTCTAGAGAAGGGCCTACTTATCTTAATCTTTACCTGATTAGTTAATGTATCTAGTCTAATCAAATTAACAATTGTTGAGTATGCAATGCACCATGATTTTTCTCAGTCGTTATTACTTTGGGAATTATGATGAATTAATTATTGTTTAGCTAGTGCACAATTGAAAAATTGGCTTTGTTGCATGGGTCGATTGGAAACAACCTCTTTTGTTATTACGAGGGCTAGGCTAGGTATATCTTAACTGGAGGCTGGAGCTTATCAGCCTGAAGTTGGGCCTTTCGGGCCGAGCTGGCAGCTTTCGGTTTTTATTGATGCACAGACTTGTTTGGGACGGCTTATTCGAGTTATACGAGACTGGGTTTGTGCCTTGTGGGACGGATTGATAATTTCAGTTCTAGTGTAAAACCACTCCCCCCCCCCTAGACAGCCACTTTAGGGGCATTGGGACTATGTAATGTCATTGAAGTATTAGATGTTCATGCCGTACTCGTACAGAAAAAGAGAATGTTCATATTGATGACGCAGAGAATAGATGGAAGTAAAAGTGAGGTATAAGGCATGGTGAATGAGAAACAAGAGTGTATTTAAGGCTTCATCAATATCACAAATAAAGATAATTTTATAATATTTGAAATTACTTTAGCGGTTAGGAAAGATAGAGTTAACTAATGGCGATCAATATATGGAATATATGATAAAGCATGGTGAAGGAGCTACAGGAGCTGACTAATGCGATCAATATATAGGGCTTCGTCAAATTTCAAAACTATCTCAAATAAACATATTCTTTATGTTTGAAATTACTTAAGCTGTTAGGAAATATAGAGTTGACTTATGGCGATCAATATATGGAACATATGCTGAAAAGTTGGTAGGGTTACATTTGCAGGAATCAGACATTTTTGTATCTCTCTTCTAAGGTTACTGTGAATCTTTTACTTTTCTCATGTTTACTCGATTATGTGTGCATTATTTTATAAAGCAGTGTTTTTTTCATTTTCAGTTCATAACGACCATTAAAATGAAAAAACTTACATTGCCCCAATGCCAGTAAAGTGGCTTCTGAATGTTCATGGTGAAGGGGTCTGATGCTATACAGCGTTATCCTTGCCTATAAACAAAAGACTGTTTCTGATTATCCTTTGATTAAAACACCATCTGCACTTTCACATGTAAGAAACATCATAGTGCTAAATATAGATGTATGTTCTTGCATACTTGCTTCATAGCATCTTGTTTATTAAATTGGAAATGCAAGTAATGGTGAACTTTGTTAAATATATCTCTCCTTGGTTAAGTTTTCCAGTGTTTTTTCTTTAATAAATGATAGGAACGCATGGGACATGGCTGCTGAAATTTGTCTTTCTCAACTTCCATCATTGACTCATGATCCAACTGCAAAGTTCCAGGTGCACTGCTTATTCCTCTGCTTTCAATATCTGTAGCTCTTTCTGTTGTCAATTGATGTTATTATGTGCTGAAATTATTTTTTTTTCCAGCCAAGCCCTTTCTTCTCTGAGCAGTTGAGAGCATTTGAATTATGGCTTGACCATGCGTCTGAGCACAGGAAGCCACCTGAGCAATTGCCTATTGTTCTTCAGGTGTGAGACCATGTTACCCTCTGTCTCTCTCTTTTTTCGCAATATTTGTTGTGCATACAATAGGATGAGGTTCTTGTTAGTTGTTATGAAATAAGAAATGCCAAAAGAATAAGAGAAATGATAAAAGAAAATAGTAAGGGTGGAGAAGATGAGAAAGAAAAGAGAGGATAATTTAGAGCAGCAAAATTACTGTACATTTGATTACATTTGAGAAATTTAATCAATGCTGTCTTTTGTATGTTTCTTTGTGTTCCCAAATCGCTCCTATTATGCAAACAATAATCAAGTAACCTTATTTGAAAGGGGGATTAAATCAAGGTTGTCTTTTCGAATGATACCCAACTGATTATCAAGAGCAAGTCTCCTTTAGCATACGATTTTCAAGAGCAAAGGAGGTGCTCCAGATCCGGATGGGATATGCTTACTATGCTACTGTTTGGTCTTCTTCTTGCCTAAGTCCTCGATAGCCATTTCATCAGTGCACTCTACATTTTTACCTTGTACAAGTCCTAAAGTTGGGAAGGGGGACAAGGTTAGATTTTGGGAGGATATTCGGGTGGTTTATCAATCTCTTAAGTTCTCTTTCCTAGATTATATAATATGTCCACTAGAAACAATGCTTCTGTTCCGACCTTTTATAATCCTGTTGATGGAAGCCAAAAGTTTGGTTTTTATTCTTTAGACAAGACCCACTTGAAAGAGATTGTGTGTCTATAGTTGATCTTCTTTCCATTTTAGAGAGTTTTCGTCCATTCTCAGAACTACGTAATTGGAATTGGAATCCTGAGCCTTTCCTTGTCTTACTCATGCACGTCATTCTATTCAATTTTATTTTTGCCTCCTAAAAATCCACCATATTTTCCTTTAGGGCTTGCCAGATTCTGGTAAAGGGGGAGAAAAAGTATGGGTAACCAGTCTAAGTTTGTAGCCAGTTTGGAAAATAAGTAAATATTTACAAGAGTAATCTATTACCCCAAAATTAAGGGAAAATATTTACATATACTACGACATTTCCCCTTAAACACAAAATAAGACTTCCTCCTTCTACATTTTACCACCATCCTCTATCATCCTCCTTCTCCAATGTCCACCTTTTGTATATGTAGATACTATGTTTTCATATATTTGTGAGAATTCACAATCCTGACTTGCAGCCAATTCCGTCATCCACAATCACGTAATGCACCCGATCTCCAACATTAATCAAAGGCAGAGGCACAATCTCATAATCAATCAGTTGCTTTCGTGGAGCTTTTCCCGGTGAATTTTCTGGCAGCTGTAGTTGAAGAGTGTGGGAGATAGTTTCGGCTATTGAAAATCTGAGATTTAAGAGAGAAGATTGAGAGAAAGAGCTTGAAGTGTGAAAATTTATAATCAGACTTATGTCAATGTTGAAAAAAATATAAGATTTTCCCCTAATTAATTTACTTTTGTAGTTTACCCCTTTGAATTTTAATTCTTTAACTTTTACTTGTATTGTAGGCATGCCCTCATGGCTAGAGCATTTTCTTGGCTCTTGGCCTTGGGCAAGCTCAATACATTGGAGAGCTTGCAAAAAGTTGTCTTCAGTCATATCTTGATTCTCAGTGATGCATAATGTATTCTACTAGCATGGAAAATAGTGATCACCTTTTCTTCACTACAAGTTTGGAAGGGTTATGTGGAGTATATTATTTAGCATCACTAAAAAGTCTTGGATAGAGCCTTTGAAAATTGGAGATATCCTTCAAATGAGATTCTTTGGTTTGTGATTGAAGGGACATCAAAAACATTATGGAAATGTTGCTTCTTTTCTACTTTAGACTATTTGGATAAAAAGAAATAGGCAAATTGTCAAGAATCGAGTTTTACCAATCGATGTAGTTTGGGAGAGAGTAAGTTTCTAGGCACGCTTCGGGCTAAGGTTTTTTTTGTTCTTTTGGATTTTGTCTTTGTAGAAGAATCTTAATGTAAACTTTATATGTGATAGTGATGTCTTATCCCTGCTCTTGCAACTTAAATTCGTTAGTAAAATAAACAAACAAATAATAACTAGCCAATGTACCCCTTTCTTAAAAATACTGATTGGGTTACCCTCAAAACACTTTAGCATAATCTTTCCGATAGATTTAGTAATATTTCCTAAACAATCCTTCCCACTCCTTCATATATGTATTTGTTTAAAGGTCTATCTATCTCGTGCATGACATTCATACCTTGCCACAACTCCGCCTTGTCCCTAAGGCGGAAGTGAGAACATATATTTATGGACTTGATATCGTCCCAGTTAGCCTTTACTTTTGACAGGCCTTGCCATTGCATGAAACTTCAGTGGAGCAGCGCACAGGGTAAGCACATCTAGCAGTGCTAAGCAAGATTTATACTTGACATGCAACACGAATTTTACTAAGTAGAAACTTTGATTTGATGAGTGCTAGAGTGAATAAAGCTGCTTCAAAAGCAGTTATGCTTGAGTGAGCACAACTTCATCCACAAGAGTTCAACTCAAAACTACCACATATATTGTATAATATGACCTGTGTTGGAATGCCAGAGACTCCACTTCATCAAGTGGAATCACTTCAATTTAATTAATTAATTAATTTATGAATAAAATGCTGGGAGCTCCTGAAGTAAACCCATTTCTTGAGAAGTAAATATAGTGAAAACTTCTAGAATCATGTTTGATCCTCTACTTTGGAGCTAGGACTTCCTTTTGCATCCAAGTCATGAAGATTTTATCAGTCTAATTAGCTGAATTGCATGGGTAAAGCTACGTACATCTGCTTTATTCTGCCCCTACCCACTTAGGTGGAAGGCAAAGTGGCAATGGGGAAATGTAATGCCGTATGCTGAACTCCAATTATCACTTATCTATGAAGTCATAGTAAGGAATCTAGAAAATCTTACTCTATCCATAGCCATTTTTGTAATTGTTTTTCATTTTCGGAATATATATATATATATATATATATATATATATATATATATATATATATATATATATATATATATATATATATATATATATATATATATATAGGGGAGGGATCCAATGAGAAGGGGGTTGAAAATGAGAAGGGTGAGAAGGATTCTACACCCTTGATTTCTCTAAAATAAAAAAAGATACGGTCACGATTAGACCAAAAACACATAATTGTAAAAGTAACTATGTTACACAGAAGAGTAACTATGACATAAATTTTAGAATGTTCTTAATTTACAACATAGTATCCTTTTTTGTATATATAGTAACCAAAAAAATGAAACAAAAATCCTTCTCATTTTAAAGTCCTTCTCATTTGATCCTAAATCTATATATATATATATATATATATATATATATATATATATATATATATATATATATATATATATATATATATATATATATATATATTTGTAATTGTTTTTGACTTCTGGCTAATCTTGTGTAATTTAGGTTTTACTTAGTCATACTCACCGTTCCTGTGCTTTGGGACTTCTTGGGAGATTTCTTGATATGGGACCCCAGGCAGTTGAGCAGGTAATTTGTGACAACACATGTGGGCTACAAAATTTTGTTTAATTAATTTGTATTCTTTCAGCGCATTGCATGCTTGTACCTTCTTAAGTCATTGCTAATTTGGTTTTCGTTGTAGGCCGTATTTGTCGGTATATTCCCATATGCTCTTAAGCTGTTGCAAACAACAAAACCTGATTTGCTTCTTGTTTTCATCTGGACAAAGATTCTTGCTCTTGATAAGGTAATTCTTATAAATGTTGGTGATAACTCTGACTTTCATGCATGTATTAGATTCTTTCTGAAGATGGTTTTCATGGGTTTTCCAGTCATGCCAGGTTGATCTGGTGAAGGATGAAGGTCATAAATATTTTATTAAATTTCTTGACAGCCCGGATACCTGTCATGAGCAGCGTGCTATGGCTGTATTTGTTTTAGCTGTCATTGTTGATGGCCATAAACGGGGACAAGAAGCTTGTATAAAAGCTGGTTTAGTTGATAAGTGCCTTAAGCACCTTCAAGCGTTAACAGAAAATGATACTCAGTCGAAACCTTTATTTCTCCAGTGGCTTTGTCTCTGTCTGGCAAAGATCTGGGAGGACTTTACAGAGGCCCAACTAGTAGGTTTACAGGCAGGTGCTGCTTTGATATTAGCGCCTCTACTTTCGGAGTCCCAACCTGAGGTTTGTTTGTTTGCAGCTTGATATATATATATATATATATATATATATATATATATATATATATATATATATATATATATATATATATATATATATATATATATATATATATATATATGAATGAGTATCGTGAGAACCAATCGTCTTGATAAAAATGTGTTACTTTTTTATAGAAAATGTGTTACTCTTGAACAAAAAATGTTACTTTTGTTTTAAAAAAAACTGTTACTTTTTAGCATAAAATGTGTTACTTTCAGAAAAAAATATTTTTTTCAGAAAAATATAGTAACACGTTTTTTTCGAAAAGTAACACATTTTTATGCAAAAAGTAACGCCTTTTTCTGTGTTTTTTCAGAATTTTTTTCTTAAAGTAACACTTTTTTGCCCAATAGTATCATAAAATACAATAACACCTTTTTTCCCATAAGTAACACCTTTTTTACTAAAAGTAACACAAGGATGGTTTTCACCGGAACTTCTTCATATATATATATATATATATATATATATATATATATATATATATATATATATATATATATATATATATATATATATATATATATATATATATATATATATATATATATATATATTAGTTCATTTAGTTTTCGACTTTTTTTCTGTATGTAGACAAAGATTATGTATCCCAAATTTCAGGTTAGAGCTTCTGCTGTCTTTGCATTGGGAACCTTGCTTGGTGCTGGACATGACGCTTTGGTAGATGGAGGAGAAGAAGATTGTGATGATGATGAAAGGGTTAAAACTGATATCGGTATTATTAGAAACCTTTTAAGTGTTGTTCCAGATGGAAGTCCTCTTGTCAGGGCTGAGGTTGCAGTAGGTAGGAATCTTAAAGGGTTTTTGTGTTGACATTAACACTGTTGATTCATGCTGTACATTTTCTGAGTTCAGTAAGAGGTTGCAACTCTTTGTAGTGTGCTATATTGGACTCTGATAATTATCTATATAGTTCAATACTCTTATAATTGGTTGAAAGAGACTCTATGTCTTGTTTATTGGTATACCTAGATTTTTGATGAAACCTATGTCCTTGTCACACCTACATAATTTAAATATATGTATCTTCATCTTGTTTTGTTGATAACAATTTATGTTTTTTGTAACAGCTTTAGATCACTTTGCTTTTAGCCATAAAAAGCATCTCAAATCTGTTGCTGCTACTTACTGGAGATCTCAGCCTGGTTCTGGCCTCCATACCCCTCATGTTATAAGTACAGGAAGTGGTTATAGCACCTCGACTCACTATATTCCTTCTGCAAGTATCATTGGTCCACCTTTGAGATTTAGTGGTGACAACAATCCAGTTCGAGATGAGAGAGTATCCGCATGCAGTCCACTAACTTCTGCTGGAATACTGCATGGATCCCCTTTCTCAGACGACTCTTCTCAACTTTCTGATTCAGGTGCATCAGTTGATGCTGCTGGAAATGGGATAATCAACCATGCTAGACCTAGACCTCTTGATAGCAATCTTTATTTAGAGTGTATATTTTCCATGTGTAAATTGGCAAAGGATCCATCACCTCGCATTGCAAGTCTTGGGCGTAGAATTCTCTCTATTATTGGAATTGAACAAGCTGTTGCAAGATCAATAAGGACCTCTACTAGCAGTGCTCAGCCAGGTGAACCTACCACTTCTGCTGGTGTGAAGCTTTCTGGACTAGCTCGCTCATCTTCAGGTTTGGTTCATCTAATATGCTAAAATTTCGTTTGATTCGTCTAAATTAAAAACACTAACAAAATATTTATTATAATCATTATTTTTGAATTCCTTTAGCTGTTTGCTCTGAAATTGTAGCTGTGTCTTTAATTCAAGTTGCTATGATGAACTTTCGTCCATGCTTTGGTTAGATTTTATAATGAAGGATAGTTTTGGGGTGGTATGACAGGTCACCTTCCATTGACATTTAGAACTCCACCTGTTAGCCCTCCCAGAACGAGTTACTTGATGGGAATAAGAAGAGTTTCTTCCTTGGACTTTCGACCACACTTGCTTAGCTCTCCAGATTCAGGGTTAGCAGATCCACTTTTAGGTTGTAGTGGATCTACGGGACATACAAAGCGAAGTATTCTTCCACAATCAACCATTTATAAGTGGAGCTGTTTGTACTTCTCTAAGCCACTCCTAACGGTATCAGATGACAGTGAAGAGTTAATATCTAACAGAGAAGCAAAGGAAAATTCTGCATCAGACCTTAGAGTGAAATGTCAGCACTATTGTAAGTTGGTTTACTTTATGTAGTCTATTTGATTATTATTTTCTTTTCTTCCTTTGACACACTGCTAATTAGTGCTCTCTTTATTTGGTTTGCAGCTGTTAGAAAGCTCGATAACCAGATTGCAAGTTGGAATACCAATTTTGAAACTGGTACAACAACTACTGTACTACAACCTTTCACTCCTGTTGTGATTGCAGCGGATGAGAAGGAAAGAATTAGGTATGGGGACCTGTGTTTGGTTGTTTACTTGATATGGCGTGCAGAACTATGAATGTGTCTGTGCTCAGTTCTATTCTGAAATACATAATACAAGGATATTAAAGCTTGTTTTAATGGTTCTTATAATCAGTGATGAGATATTTAATCACCATTATAAGGATTTTTGGCTTGTTTCTCTTGCATGGTCAATAGAACTGGCTGTATGTGGTTGCCTAAGGATATTTTGTAATTTAGATGTATAAACCTTGTTAGTGTACTTTTTATCTTCAATTAATTTCGGTCATGGCTGGATGAACCCTTTTACTAAAGGCAATTATTAGCTGAAATCAAAGAACTATAAATATGTTGCTTCATCGAGAGAATATTTATAATTTAAAAGGCATTTAAATTATTTTTTCTGCAGTCCTGATCAGAGTATGTGACACTTCTTAAACACCTTCACTAGTCCTGAAAATTATAACTTGACGAGCCCGACATTCTGATCTTTAACTTAGTTGCTGAGTTTGAGCATCACCTGGTTCTGACAGCCATCATTATCTACTTGTTCTTGGCACTGTGCTTTTATGTTCTTTGTTGATGTGTTTTATTACGGGGCTTGGCTATCCAGTGGCATGCTCATGCTGTGGTAGAGTTCCGAATGATTCTTTATGGAAATTGGTGGGAACTTGAACTTTGAGTAAACCTTGACAAGAGCCGTGACAAGAAAAGAGTTGCAAAGGGGTTTCTCTTATAGTGCTTCTAGCAATGGTATCAGGGTGTGCGGACTTGTGTTTTCTATACTTCTCAAATTGAAATAGAGTTGGTATAAGTGTTTATATTGAGTGGAAAATCATAGCTGGTTGAGGTACAGCAGATAAGTAGAGGGCTATTTATTCCACTGACCGTGAATGATGGTATGCGTATGATTTGTGTCAGAGCTCGTGGATCTGAATATCTTTCAAACATTTAAGTTCCAAATTGGAATAGAGTTGGTATAAGTGTTTATATTGAGTTGGCATCGGCTACGATTCGCATCATTACCTCGTTATAGCCGCTTTTCTCAACACCACGACTGTTCTGCAAATGTATTAGCGAACACAGTTTTTTTTTTTTTTTTTTTTTCCAATGGCTGGATGTAGGTAGCTCTTGTTTTCACATCTTCATTAAGACGCTTACATGATGTCCTTGATTTATCTCTCAGGGTATGGAACTATGAGGAACCGGCCCTTTTGAATAGCTTTGACAATCACGAGTTTCCTGATCAAAGAATCTCAAAGCTCTGCCTTTTAAATGAACTTGATGATAGCTTGCTTCTTGTTGCTTCTGGTAAATCCATCACCTTTTTTTCCCATTTCCTCTGCCTACAACGCAAAATGAGTTATACATGAAGTTTAAAGTTAACATCTTAATTATTAGAAATAAAGGTGAAATTAATTAATTTTTCTTGATGAAGGTGATGGAAATGTTAGGGTATGGAAAGACTACATGCTAAGGGGAAAACAAAAGCTCATTACTGCCTTCTCTTCTCTGCCAGTTCATGGACCTAACATTCAAAATGTGAATGCTGTTGTGGATTGGCAACAGCAGAGTGGATACTTAGTAAGCAATTCCTCAGCACTTTGATTTTGTATGTATAGAATTTATAATCTATGCTAATATAGGCTCTACTACTTTTCTTTAGTTTGTCTCTGGGGAGGTACCATCAATCAAAGTGTGGGATCTTGAGAAAGAGCAACTTGTTCATTCCATTCCTTTATCTACTGATAATAGCATATCAGCACTGGTATCTCCTAAGTTCACTACCTGCATTAGATATTTATTTCCTTGTTTTATATTATTTTAATAAAATTGACTGATAATTGCATTATGACATGATTAAAATGAGGTCGTTTCTTATGTAACAGACTCTTGGAATGGATTTTGAACTTTATGTTGGGTAAAGTCCCATTCTTTACACGTGTTTATATGTAATGTATACTTGATCTAACTCTACTTTAAATGGTGCCACTTATACATAGCATCTTGACTGTAAGCGTAGTCCTGATCATATTTATACTTGATCTAGCTCTACTTTTAATGCTGATGTACAACAACAAAAATCAATGTTTATGATTATCTCCACATATTATTTTCTTTCTTTCATTCATCTATTTGTCATATGCTCTGTCTTAACCAAAATTTTTATGCTCTCTTTTGCTCTTGTAATTTAAGTCGTCTTCCACTACCTCATCCTTTCAAGCTATTTAAAATTTTAACCGTCTACTTTTCTAATTGTTGCATTTTCAGTCTTCTATGTATGTGATCAAACCAACATAATTGTTTTGTTTGATTCTTCCTTCAATATATGCAAGGTCAAGACCCTTCCATATGTCTTTGTTTTGATTTTATTTTTTTATCCATTTGGGTATGTCTACTCTTTTTCTTTACATACGCATTTTAGCTATCTCCATTTTCCTACAATTATCTCTTTTGAAAGTTTTCAATGTGTTAACGCATAATATATAACACTCCACAAAAATTTGTTAAATTTTTAGTTACAACCCTTATTTGAGACACTTGCACTGAATCCTTTACTTAACATCTTAATTAATGTTTTAACTTGAAACACTCACTTGGAGGGAGTTCATTTGCATCAAACTATTTAACATCTTTGAAACTTTATTCCAAATAATTTGTCTTGCTTCGACTTAGTTTAAATCCTTTTGTTGTTCAAACACTCTTACTATGCAAAATATTATGTACATTGAGAAGCATAAGGAAGTCTTGTGCTCCATGAAGCACATATATGGATATGAAAAGGTCATCTTATGTTTTGTAAAAACATCTACATTATGCAAAAGGAACATGTGATGTATTGAGAATTCAACCAAAAGCACACAAGGTGCTATGAAAAGCACATCCCTATTTGGGAGGCATTTTACATGGATCTTTATGTTGTACAAAATACGCGTTACACGACATACTACACTGACAAGAGAAACACAACATTCGTGTCTGACACAATGCATACAAGTATGACTGTATGAGTAACAATGGGCTTTTAATAGTTTGAATATGTTAGAAGAATATCATATCTTAATGCATTGATGAAAGACACCCTTGATGAGAATTGGCGATGAGCATTGAACTATGTAGTATTCTCAATGGGATCGAATGACTAAGCTTCAATTTTTCATTGATCGAGGCTCGATTGATGAATTCTCATGATCGACATCCATGCAGTTCATCAAGGAGCTTCTTTATCTGCTTCCGCATTGAGATTATGGATAGAAATATATTTTTTTTTTCCAATACCGACTACCTTGTGATAAATATTTCCTGTTTTGGTTCATAGTTGCTGATTGGAAGTGTAGCATGGATCCCACCTTAGAATTTTTCTACCTGATTCATGAGCATTGATGTTAATTCGGAATTATTAGTTTTATTTGAATGTATGGGTTCTTTTTTATTCATGTTTGGCTAACACTAAAAATTATCTTGGCAGGCTGCTTCTCATGTCCATGAAGGTCAATTTGCTGCTGGATTTGTTGATGGTTTGGTCAAACTCTTTGACATCAGAACTCCTGAAATGTGAGTTGATTAGAGGTCTTCTTTCCGGTCACTCCTTATGCTATTTTCCTGTCCCCATATTTTTGCTATTTTTGGGTTTAGATTGACTTACACATTAGCAGGTCAATAATGTTCACTCCTTTGAGGTTAAATGTCTTTACTTGCAGATGACCCTTGAAACCTTGTTTAGAGACAAACCAAACAATATAGCATTTTCATTCTAGGTGAAGAATAAAGTGGTGCATTAGTAGTAAAGAACACATTATGGTGAATTGAGGAAGTAAAAGTTGCAATAAAGAATTGGAAAATTTACTTTTAAAATCTCACCTTTTGGTGGTTGTAATTTAAAATTCCTAGAGTTAATCAAAAACAATTGTTTGTTTTTATAAAATTAAGGTTGTATATATTCAATTTCCTAACCCCTTCTTAGTGCGAGCTACTTATTTGCATTGGGGTTATGAAACATTGTTGTCTTTTCCTTTGGAATATTTTATGTCAGATTGGGAGGCTGTATTCCCTTACCTGATCTTACGGGCAATTTCACCATTACTTTCCACAACTCTTCTAAGATTTTTTTTTTTTAGGCTTGTTTGTTCTACTCGTCAGCATGTTCAGGAAAGAGTTGTGGGAATCGGCTTTCAACCAGGACTAGGTGTGGCTAAGGTGAGTACCTGCTAAATAATTGATTATGCTGATGAACTTGAACTCATCTCGAATAAATTAGGAAATGGTGATGATTGGCGATAGCTGAGATTCAAGAACTGTTCTGAATATAGGCATTTCCGTTTTAAACAACTGTGGTGGTTGGCTATTGCCACAATTGTCGAATCCCCTATCTAATCATGTGTTATAACTTTCCTGTCTTCAGATTGTTAGTGCATCTCAGGCTGGTGATATTCAGTTCCTAGATACTAGAAATCACGGCAATGCGTACCGCACAATTAATTCCCACAGGGGTTCACTTACCGCCTTAGCTGTTCATCGACATGCTCCTATCATAGCCAGTGGCTCTGCAAAGCAAATAATTAAAGTCTTCAATCTAGATGGTGAGCAACTAGGCTTCATTCGGTACCATCCTACATTCATGGCTCATAAGATTGGACCTGTGAGCTGTCTCGCCTTCCATCCCTATCAGGTGCTGCTTGCAGCTGGTGCTATCGACCCTTTTGTTACCTTGTATGCTGATGACGACAATTTTGGAAGATGAACATGCGTAGCATCTAATACCAAAGCCAAAGCCAAAGGCTTTGTCTTTGTTTTTGACGACAGTGAAAATTCAAGTTGGAGTTGTCATACGTTGCGTTGGGATTACTCGTGAGGTTCGCTTTTGGATTTGGGATTTTTATACTGCATATTCGTTAGCCCCCTTTTTATATTTCCAGTTGATCTATTAGTTCCAGGGAGCTTTAGCTAATAAGCTTGCTATACTAGGCATACAAAGGTGTTAATAAATTAATGCCTTCTTGTCCCTTTAGTATATGTTTTTTTTTTCTTTTTAACCTCGGATTTCCTAGTTGAGAAGGGTTTTGTGAGGTTGTCTTTGGCTTTTTTTTGTTTGAATTTTTTGCATTATACAAGCAAGCATATTCATAGGCAACAAAAACAAGGGCTATTGCCTCGAAAAATTCGGGCCGAGGGTCCTAATACCATTTATTGAATTCGTTAGCAAGCATATTCATAGACGATAGAAAATTAGGGTGATTGATTCGAAATTAGCGTGTTTATACTTCTCTTAGCTGATTAAAGAGAAGATGATTGTTCCAACATTGACGATCTTGTACATAGAATTCGTTAAACATGTGAATAAGTTATTTAGTAGTAAGCCTTTAGCAATTTTATTCTTTCTCCTTACCCGTTTTTGTCGAGTTCTCATTCAACCGTATGGAGGGAAAAATGTTACCATGATGAAATACTTTTTTCATATGCATATACTTGTACTATATTAACTCATATTACTATTCCACGAACAAGTTTCACATTACATACTCCAACTAATATAAGACTCGGTGAAACTTCTTTTTTAACACTATTAGGGCCAACTGAGGACCAAATAGAAAATTTTTATCCGAGAAAGTGATACTTTGTTGCAATTGAGATGGAGTGAATTTCTAACTCTCTTTTAATATACAACAAATCAACAATAATTGTTACGTTTGATATTTTAAACTGCCTAAAAATATTTTATGGAAAGTACAATACCTATCAAACATATAATATTCGGGTGTACGAGTAATTGGTTAGCATTGACTATTTTCATACCAATAAGTCAAATTTACAATAAAGCATATAATCACTTAGCATTGACTTTTTCTATACTTTTATATTAAATTATTAATAATATAGTGGAGTATAAAAAGACCAAATTTTATCTGAACTGATACGAATTCATCTAACACATATAAAATCAATTTTGTTTAATTTTTATTTATGACTATAACTCACATTCTCTTTTGATTCTCATCCACACATATAACGTACATTTTCATTTCATCAACTCATTTTTCCACTTTCTCATAATATATACTTATTTATCAGTTTTGTCTATTTTCTTGATTTTTGCGTCCACATATATACTTGAACCTATTTCTTTGAGACAGATAAGTATTTAACATTTTGAATGAAAAAAATTCCAATAATAATTTTTTTTATATATAACAAAAGTCAACAAGAAAAATAATATTAAAATATTATGGTTGCTAGGAGGATACATCATAATACATCATTTGACTAACTATCTTCCATTAAAGTATTATTTGATACCTTGAGGCATTTGAGTCATGTAGTTGAGGTCAAGTTCTTTTTGAGTAGGTGTCTACCTCTTCCTATAAAACTCTCTATCTATAATAGATTATCTATTTCTATATAACCGACTTTTAACATTTCATTTTATATTATTAATTGGCTTTTATTTTTTTATTTTTTTTGAAGATAATTGGCTTTTATTTAATTATAAATGACATATGAGTATTGACGGATTTTGTATTGTTTCAATTGTTTTAATAAAGTTCATCATATCAAAATGAAATAATTAAAAAATTTTAAAACCATCAAAAGTAGACATATTTCTTTTTGTCCCTTTTAATTCCATATATTATAAATTTATCGCAATCATTTTGCACTTACTTTTTGGCAAGTCTTTTATTTAATTTAATCATATTCACAAATTATATCTTATTCCATTTATCTGATTCACATCTTTATAATTAATTTAATCAATTAAAATATCCCAATTACTATCTTTTTAATTAACCACACACCATCCTTAATAACCGTGCTCAAGCAAATGGGACAACTAAATTAGTTCAGACGGATTATAATACTACTAATTACTAACCCACTTAAGGAACAAAAAAATTGTCTCTATTTCTTTCATGCTTTCTTTACACATCTATATATACCCCACTTCATGAAAATTATTTTTGTCTTCTCCTTTCTCTTCCTTTTCTTTTTCTCTTGTGTATATACAAATAATTCATCAAAAAAAACACAAAAATAATTTAGCTACAATAATATCATAAAATCATAATCTTGGTGTTAGAAAATGAGGTTGAGATTACCAATATTAATGTATTTATTTGGTAGAAGAAGTGTTATAATAAAGTTGTCACAACTTGGTGAATTCTTAAATGAATTGATTTCAGTCATATCTTCTGCTATTCATCAAATTTCTTCATCAATGGAAGTACCCATCTTCAATTCTTCACTTTATTCTTCATCAATCAGATTTAGCTATGCAGGAGCTTCCAGTCTTATTGCTATGTAGTATTAATTAACACAAATTCTTACTAGACTGTCTATTGTAAAGACGGTAGCCCAGTCCAATTCTAAAAATATATTGTTACAACTCTAAATATAGATTTGGGCTGGACTTTTGAAAGTCGTTTTTACAAAAGATGTTCTCTCAGGAGAACTATTAGTTTTTGTTTTTTAGATTTCTAATATTAATAAATGTTGTTGTTTTGGATTCTGGAGTGTAGAGTATGTATGAATTATGAATTATAATCATGGATTCCAGATTTAATTGTATATATTCTGTTATTGGATATTCTATTTTAATTGTATATATTATTGGATAGTGATCAATGACTTTTTCATTTCATCTCTATGATTTGTGAGAGTACAAATGGAAAAGTGGGGGTGAGAATCTAAAAGATGAGAAAATTTGGTTAAAAAAGTTTATTTGAAGGAAAAGTGGCACATGATCAAAAATATGGATTATGATTAAAAATGAAAGTCGTCTTGAGTCCGACGATTTTTAGATTGTAGTTTCATTTATGGGTATAAGTTGTCTTTCTTCTCTTTTTAGATTCTAATCATAGTTTTATATTAGCGGGATGAACTAGATGATAATGATTAAAAGTGAAAATAGAGTAAATTTAAAGAGACATACTAAAAAGAAAAATTAGGCTAATTCGTTAGAATAGAGGGAGAAAATAATAAACTATACCTTTATTAATATTATCCTCTTGAAAAAGATATTCAACACTTACAATAAAATAAATACAATCACTTATTAATCATGTGTAAATTTGCAAATAATATTATCTATCTACAATTAATTTTAAAAGGTCTTTTTATATAAGAATAATGTTGCATTTTGGTAGAAGTCAAAACATTAGTGTAAAGTTGGCATAAGTGTAAGGCATTAAGAAAACAAGGTTATTTTCTTTGCACATGACCAATTTGGAGGATTTTAGGATAATAGTTACATTGCTTTGTCAATATCAAAATATATGAACTCTAAAACTTATCTTATACCCAAAAGGAGCACATGGTGAAATTCTATACAAACATAGTCAGTAGTCAGGGCAGGCCCTAGATATTTTAGGGTCCTGAGTGAAATAGCACATTGGGACCCTTTTCCTTTGCAATTTATCGCTTATATAGACCCTTCTACAACCATTAATTTTGCTTTTTTGACATGGGGCCTAGGCGAAGGCTCTCTTGCCCACCCTTAAGGCTGGCCCTGAACATAGTCTTTACTAATACGTTAAATATTTACTCTGATGCTAAAAGTTAAACGACACACGAACCTTTGATTGAAATGAGTGGATAATGAATGTTAGAATACACTATGAAACTTAAGATGCACTGAAAAAGGTTTCAACTTTACATGTTTACGAGATGATAGAGTAGGAGAGACAACGAGGTGTTGACTCATCATCGTTCATATCGATCCCGAGTTCAACAAGAGATACAAATAACTAAATGCACTAATAGGATGCTATAGACTTAGTAACAAGCAAAGCAATCTATATGTTATACTCATAGCATCACCTTTTCACACCTTCAAATGACAATGCCTCACAATTACATCTTCCCCATTACATAATCCATCACATCCACCAGGAAATCTGAGACAAAAACCAAAGAATAATATGGTGAAACAACTTCATTGATGGAGTGAAATAAAAAAAAAGTTAAAGTTCGTTCTGAAAATCTTTGCTCGAATTTGAAGGAGTTGTTTTTGATCAAGTCGGGTCGTGTTCTTTGCTTAGGTATTCAGGGGGCTATTTTGAACAAAAGCATATTCATTTCAAAGCATTTCAAGATTTCAGGTTCAAATTTTCCGTCTGGTTTTGAGTCAGGTCAAAATTTGATGGCCAAGCATCCCATAGAAAAAAATGTAGATGTCGTTGCAATAGCGCTAACCTTGCGGTTTTACGACTCATTTCACAGATTTCGCAATGTGAATTGTTAACTTATGAAAATACATTTTATCTTAGTAATTGAAATTTTCTAGACCATATATGTAAATTGAAGCTTATAACAGGCTTTTTAGAACGTAATACACCTTTAAAACGATATATGTTAGAATAACAACCTATAATGTTTGTTACTCCGCGGTTTTAAATCACATTATACGTGACGGGGATTTGAAGTTCGACAAGCTCAAAGTCCATTATAACGCGGCGTCTTTTCATGTCTTGATTAGCACACATGAAATAACTTGATTTTTATAAGATTGAAGAAGCAAAATTACCAGCATCTTCCTTGGTGAAGCATAGGGGAGGTGTGATTCTGAATACATTGCCATAAAATCCTCCTTTTCCAACCAAGACTCCCAATTCTACACAGTTCAAACGAAGAAACATAATCAACGGAAAAGCTCATAACACAAGCTCGAAAAACACAAGCAATGTCACATGATTCGCTAATCGCCTCGCAAATCGCGAATTCAAAAAAGCGAATTATAGTCGGTTTTTAGGCTATTTTTGAACCATTTTGCGATGAACTAACAAATTATGTTTCACTGAAAACGAGAATAACGATGTCCAAAGAAGCGGGTGGGGGGAGCACACACCTTTCATTTGGTCCATAACATGAAGTATCTCGGCTTTTGCTGGTGTTTTCTTTTCACGATCTGTAACTAGTTCGACCCCTAGCATCAATCCCCTTCCTCTCACGTCACCAATTACTACGATAGATATCGACAAAAGAAAAAATATCAGCACATTAAGTGAAAATTTCGAAAGAAAAATATTTTTTTACCCGAATTAGGGCAAGTGACCTACAATCGTATTTGTCCATCAAAGTCGTGAGTCGTTTTTTGAGATGAGTACCAACGACACGAGCATTTTCCTGAAGCTTTTCCTTCTCGATCACTTTGAGAACAGCATGTCCTGCAGAAGTGCAGACAGGGTTTCCACCAAACGTGTTGAAATAACTACGACGAGTTAGGACACTTGCGATTTCCGGTGTGGTTACGACTGCACCGAGGGGAATGCCATTCCCTATACCCTGAAAAATCAAAATCAAATCACTGAAAAATGTGAGACAAGAATCTATCTAAATTTTCAAGATGTTCAAATAGAACATAAGTAGCCTTTTACAAGTGTTTTATTGTGTAAATGACAAGAACACGGTTGTGCTTCAAACAACGAATGCTTTCAAATAAACCTGGCAAATCGGTCGGTTGGATTGAATTTGTGTCGATCGAGTTTGACCCAACAGTCATTAATAATAAAAATTTATGAAAAAAGAGTAGGTTATACTCCAAGATACTCTATGATGAAAACATATTTTCACCAAAAATTTAAAAATGGGTCGGGTCGAGCATCAGTTAGGTTTTGGTCAGGTTGGTCGGGTCTCTGTGGGTCCGATAGAATCAAAAATTGACACGTCTAACTATTAAAGTCTTTACGATGTCAAAAAAAGGTTTGTGCCGAGACAAATAGGTTAAGTTTGCACCTGACTTTCCTCGGTTATATTGCCAAAAAGAACATAAAGTACCAACCTTCGCCATTGTAACAATATCGGGGACAACCCCATGACTCTCGAAACCCCAAAAGTGACTCCCAGTGCGAGCAAATCCCGCTTGAACTTCATCTGCTATGAAAAGTCCTCCGGCTTTTTTTACAATGTCATACACACTAGAAAGATAGCCAGGGGCTAATTCTATGATGCCTCCAACTCCCTGCAACATAAATACAACCGCGAATTAGTATTTGTCCGATAAGTGAGAAAAAAATCGACACCATTTGTTTGCTTTGACGTTGTTTTCTTGACCCGCTCCAAACCCGACCACCCAATTATATATATTTTCAGTACTAACCTGAATGGCTTCACAGATGAAACCTGCGACATGACCCGATGTCCCGAATTGGATGATATCCTGAACATCTTTTGCATACATTTTTCCATCTGCTCCAAACAGACCTCTGTAAGGATCAGGATTCATGGCATGGTGGACTCCGTTCTGTCACACATTCAGTTAAGAGAAAATTAGAAGATCGGCGAGCAACTTCCAATCGCTGCATTATATAACAATCTAAATTGAGCATAATAGGAAGACTGCTCTTCAGAAAAAGCTCAAAATCATGTGCACTTTTAAATTATGTGAAGTTGCAGATGATATTAGGGGTGTTTGGCAAAATGGGTTATTGAACAAATTTAGCTTATTTTGATACATATAGAGGGTTGAGTGGTCAAACCAGTTAATTCTAATGTTCGGTAAACTAGTTAATAAAATTAGTAGTCAAATCAGCCATTGTAATCGGCTATCAGCTACCAGCTATCAGCTGTTTTCCAAACACCCAATCGAAAATAACCTTTTAGTTATCACTAACAAGGGTAGATTGAGAACATATGATATGACCCTCCAAACTGCACTTAGGTGGGACCCAGTTTATGACATTGGGGTTATGAAATGTTGTTGCATCCTAGAGCAATAAACGCAAACAAAAACCCAAAATGAAGTCGATAAATTGAGTATGAAGCCGAAAGAAGCAGATAGTAAACCTGAGTGACATTGAACTTCCAATTGCATTGAGCAGTGGCACCCATAGTTCCAGCAGCATTTCCATGGTAAGCATTCCTCAATGATATAATATCCTGGCATCCTGTGTACAATCTT
Organism: Amaranthus palmeri; assembly: GCA_019776075.1. Classification (NCBI taxonomy): domain Eukaryota; kingdom Viridiplantae; phylum Streptophyta; class Magnoliopsida; order Caryophyllales; family Amaranthaceae; genus Amaranthus; species Amaranthus palmeri. The sequence continues at coordinate 453,891 of JAAKBH010000271.1, read as the reverse complement.
GCCATCATTAAGGCTAACTCATTTGCTTCTGTTCCGGAGTTCGTAAAGAACACAACCTGCACCGATTAAGAACATTCAGACACTAAATGTAGAAATAATACATGGCCAAAAATTTCCCCTCGGTTTTAGAAATTCGGTACAAATTCGTACATACAAGTAGTATCCAACAATCAAATAATCAATGAAGAAATTAGAAACTAAGAAACTAGGCGAATTGTGAAAACGTTAGATTCTTCAATCAAGCAAGCCTAGTATGAAAACTAGAGGTGTTCAAAACAGACCTGATAAGCCGATATTTACGCGACCTTGTAACTGAACCCGACTTAACATGACTTCAAAACAAATTTAAAATTATGAAAAAAGCAATGTGGAAATAAAACATAAACCAACTATTACTAAGGATAAAACACAAAAAGAAGATAATGACATACTTTAAGATCACCAGGCAATTTAGAGGCCAAAGCCTCAGCAAAATCAGCAACAGCTGGGTTTAGGTACAAGATTGTAGAGTGTTGCAAACGCTGCGTTTGGTTGACGATGGCTGCGACCACATCCGGGTGGCAATGACCACAGCACACTGTAGCAATCCCTCCAAATGCATCCAAATATCTCCTGCCTTTGTCATCATACAGATACTGCATCCTCCCATCTACCACGTTCAGCTGCCCTCACAAAAAAACAAACATATTCAATCAATAATACTAGATAAATATTTTTTTTAAAATTATCATACTCTTGATGTGAAGAAAAAAACAAAATATTGTAGAGACAAAAAGTATATAGCTTATCAACCAGATTCGGGTTGTTTGGTAAATGACTTTTGTCCGCCTTTTGATTGGCTGCTCAAACAACAAAAAAATACGTAATCGGTAAACACAAATTCTTGTATGAGACGGTCTCACCATAAGACAAGCCTCATACTTGCGTTATATAGATTAATAATAAAAACAATTAGCTTTTGGCTTCTTGTTTTAAGTTATCTTACCGTGAGATGGTCTCATACATAACAGGCTGGTAAGTAAATGACAAGTCAATATGAAATTTTTTTTAAAAGCCCTGTACTAATTCAAAACTTAAGAGATTTTTCTAGTATTAAGCCCCTAATTTTTCGGGTCCTATGCGATCGAACTTATTGAACATACAAGTCTAACCATCATCAATTGTTATTAACCAAACATATACAGATTTTGAAAAGAACAAATACAAAGATCAACCCATATTTATAAGATTTAGCCTTTTTTGGGAAAAGATACACATTTATTAATTCAATTAACCCAACCAAAAGGATACCAAGCAAATTGTTTAGGCCAACTTTTAATAAAACTTATTACCATTTAAAGAATGTTTAATTTAATAATTTGAGAATCAAGATTTGTGATTTCCTAAAGAAGTTGTTTTAATTTGATATCAAAATCACATCAAGCTTTCAATATAATTCCTACTAATTAATTACAACTTACACCACTAATATAATTGGATCATAGTGAACTCATCACGAGTGATGACGGTATTGATCTGCCTTATTTTCCTCCTCTTTAGACTCTACCTTGGGCGGACGGGACTCATTGGGATGATGATGGTAGTTCTTAAATATATAAATGCATGCTAAATTCAATTTAATAATTCAACCCATATATATTAAATAATATTCAAGATAGCTCAAATAAAATTAGATGGTAAAAATTAAGCAATTAAAAAAAATTAATATGCTTTCTCTTGTAGAATGTACATCATATAAATACATTTTTCACATAGATGAAGCAAAAATACACAATAATTAGTTACATATACATTAATTTTTGTAAACCCAATTTGATTTAAATTTCAAAATAATGGAACTAGACAAAAATTATTCAGAAAAATCATGATGAATAAATATAAAATTAATATTTCAAATTTACAAAATATAAAAAAATAAAAATAAAAGTAAAAATAAAAACTTACAGGGTGATTATAGAAAGTGAACATAGAAGGGCTAAGAAACTCTTTGCGCTTCTTTAGGATCTCCGCAGCAGAGGGCCCACTATACGGCGGCGGTGTGTAATCAAAAGCCGGCATCTTAAGTGATAAAACGTCATTTCCCGATGAAATGCCGTCACTCTTCGCCGTCACCGCCACCGCCGCCTGCGATGAGTTGAAACGACGGGTACCACCATTTCCGGTCAATAATACCCGCCTGATTAGTTTTCCGGCGTGACCCATCAATTATTTTCGATTTTTTTCCGAAAAAACTGGAATGTGTAAAGATTATTGAGAAAAAAAGATGAATAACAAAAGATTATATCGGATGAGAATGGACACAGGAATCAGGAAATGAGTTAAATTGATACTGGCGTTATTAGCCAATAGGCTTATTCCACATGCAGAGATCTCATCACGTGTACGTCTCTTTATTAATAATTTTTATTTATTTTGTTTATATCCTAACACGTCATCTTACACGAGAATCTTTTAAATAGATGCAACTCTTGTTATGTTAATCTGTAGTGATAAATATTCTATTTTAAATGAAGAATGAATAATATACTTAATGCCCACCGAAAAATCCTTAAGATAGTTACTTACAATATTCTTAATGTCTACTGAGAAAAAATTAGTCTATTAGCCTACTTACCATATTCTTAATGTCTACTTACAAATTACAATACATTAATATCTATTTACAATATGTTGGATACCCACTGAGTAAGTACTTAATACTTCCAATATTCTAAATGTTGCTTACTTACAATATTCTTAATGCCTACCGACTAACTCTATATTTTTCTTTTCGGATCAGCACCCAAATCGAAATAGTCTCTCAAAGCTCTCACGAGAATTTGTGAATAAGATTTGCACTATAGATACTTTTACCATGTTGGCTTAGATTATGTCTAGCTATGTAAACAACAATTCAACCAAAAACTTAAGTGTACCGGCATAATTGAAATTGGACCTACTCATCTTCTTCCCATATTTAATTCTCTTTAAATACAACCATACAATTGACTCTGTCTTTTAATCAATATCACGTTTACTAAGTGATATTTTATGGTAAAGTGTAAAGCATCTGAATGAAATGAAAAAACGTAAATGTATAAATGAGAACTCAAATACAAGTATAGGTCATAAACAAAACTAAAATTTGGACAAATTTAATAAAGCGGACTAAAAAATAAGACGACTATAATATTATTATTACCCTGTGTATAACACATGGTGTAACAACTTTATTTTACACTTTATTCTATATTAGAAATTATTCATACAATTCTGAATTATTCTCTGAAACATAAAAAACATAGATAGATCATCATTTACATCATTCCTCAATCCGTTTAAATTTAATATATTATAATCATAACCCCAGTTTATATATCCAATTCAAAGAAACAAAAGAGTACGTCAGTCTAAAATGATCAAATTTTTAACCAAGCACCCTACAATTGGTTCTAACCACCCCATTACCACTACCACCCATTCTACTCATTTTTAACATAGCATTTGAAAAATCAGCAAAAAAAGTTTGCTGATTATTTGCATAGGCTTGAACAAGAGTATCAGTTTGGGACCCACTTCCACTAAATAAAAGTTGATCCGTATGAATTAATCCAATAAAATTGGTTAAACCTTTGTAATAATCATTGTTAAAAACTTGTGGACTTTGATTATCAAAAGGAGCAAGATTGTCATCCCCAACATTAGGAGTTGATGGGCATATGTTTTGCAAGAATTGTGCAAATGATGGTTGTATGTTTTGCTCCGTGTAGGCGCGGTCGCGAAAGCGTATGCACCTTGCTTGCCCTACGGTGTGTGCACCTGTTCAAACGTAAAATGGATTAAGTTCGAGATTATAAATTCATCAGAGAATCAAAATCATCATAATCATAATCATAGCATATACTAAAAAGAATGTAAAATGACACATGTCTCTATTTTAAACCCATGCCACGTGGAATTTTGATGTGTATGCTAGCTAAAAATTAGAATCGAATTCAGTATCTTGCTTAGTTTGGACATAAAAATTAGAATTTATTAAAACTCAAGATTTTACCTGAAAAATAGTATTTACTCTCTAAATAAGACTAGATACGATTATATTTTTGAATTTTGATGTGTATGCTAGCTAAACTCATGCTTATACAAATTATAGGATAAGCATAGTATGAACATGCACTATCTTAACCCTAATTTAATAGCCATGTTGATGGTAGTAGTTGGATAAATTGAGTAATTTTCATATAATAAACATAATTTTTGTGAGTATTTCAATTAAACACTCAATTATAAACACTTAAGAATAACATCACTTCAAGACTTTTTCTAAGCATTCATATATTATTTTTGAAGAAATTGAATAAGTCTAGCTAGTGAGCTTATTATTATAAATTCATTGATGAAAATAAAATTTTATTTTTATTTTACATTCAGTTAAATATATATTTTATTTCTTTCTTTAATTTTTACAAGCAATAATTTGATATTTATATGGTTCATAAATTATATTTTGACTTTATAGTGAATAGTAGTTTTTGATAAAAAATATATTATCACATGTTTTAGTTTGTTGAATTTAAAAAGTCTCAATAGCACAGTACACTCTGATTAACCATGAAGATCGGTATCTTTGACTTTTATAATTTTTACTAACAACGGCTAAATATTAAATATTCATGACAACTACACTTGGCTTAAACAGTTAATTGATATTAAACCAGTCAACAACTCTGACCAACAATTATTCGTCAAATATGCCTATTTTCTTTAATAAATTATTTAGTTTTTGTGTCAAAGAAAAAAGGGGAGGTTATAGAGAGCAAAACCTGAAAGAGCAACCATTTCTTTGACAGAGAAACCTTTGTTGGAAAACAAAGAAATGAGCATAGAAAGATCATCTGTTGCAAATGGAAGATTATTATCAGCTTCAGTTGCACTTGGTGTTGAACTTGAATCTGTTCTTCCAAACTCAACTTTCCATGTGGGCCCACCAAGCTGCATTATGTATATATATATATATATATATATGGTCAAAAACAATTAAAAAATTATTATATAAAATTCAGGGCCGCTCCTGACTATAAATAAGGTAGGCATTTTACTTAGAGGCCAGAGTTAGAGAGGGACTTAAAATTGGAACATGCTAGTTAATGACGTAGACACTTAAAAATTTGCAATTTATGATTACTTATTTCTTTATTTAAGAATTATATGACACGTCTATATATATAATGATAATTATAATATATAGGGTCTATCTTTGTTATTTTTCCAAACATATGTTTAAATTTAGAATCGACCCTTCATAGAGAGGGTCCATTTCTTTCACTTTGCTTAGGACCCATACGACACTGGTATAAATAATAACTTATCTTTTTCAAATAATTGTTATCTCGACTAAAAGATTAAGTTGATGGTTAATGGAGTGATTTAAACGTATCAAAATTGATATTATAGTCTATCACGTTTTCTTAAGCGTGCACATTAAATGGATTGTTGAGCTATCATGTAGATTATATATCTAAGTTATAACACATATGACTTCTTACCACTAAAAATAGCTTTATATTTCTATATAGAAAAATTTAATGCGAGTAGACACGACTATTATTTTCCATACAATTAAAATACAATTAATTTTCAATTATAACTTTAGGTGAATATCGAGTATATAAATAACTTACTGCAACAACAGATTCTCTAGCAACAAGAGCTAATATATCAGCACATGAAACAACACCAGCACAAGTTTCTTCAACTTGTTCTTTGATGAAATCTATTACTTCAAATCCTCGTAGAGAGTTAGCGTTGTGGACAGATTCCTTTTCACCACCAGGGATATCTAATAGCACTGATGCATCACATCCCTAACATACACATAAAACAATATATATTAGCGTTTTTTCATAACTAGTAATATTTCTCAAAGAAATGCTCACAACTAGACATGTGGTTGAATCAGCCCCTATAAAAGCAATATCGATAAATTTGCGTTTATTCAATTAAAAAGGTACGTATCTAACAGAAGAATAGACAAAAATTACCCCAACAAAGCAGTCATGAAAATGAAGACGTAGCAAAGAAGCGCCCATACGAGGCTCGTTAGCCACAACACTAGCAACAATGGATTTAACCGTAGTTTCGAAATTAGGGCACTTTGAACCATAAAAACTTGTTGATAGTCCATTTTGAGCATGGATTTTGGAGGTGAAAAACAAGAGAAGAGAAAACAAGCAAAAATAAGTAAACGACGTCGCATAATATGAATTAGCCATTATAATTGTTTTTTAGCTTAGGAAATATTACAAATTGGAATTATTTGTAAAAGAAATTTGGTATTAAACATGATGCTAAACAATTGAATTTATATGGAGTGTTGTAGTAAATAAACAAATTTTATATACGCAAATTGAAAAATAGAGAAAAGGTCCACAATTAGTTGTTTTATATCAATTTGACTTTGTACATGGACTTGAACAAATTAAGTTATATAATCTCATAGGTCTTTTTTAACCAATTGTAAAAGTTAAATTGGCGTATTGAATATTAAATAATTCAAAATGAGTATTTCAAAGTATAAATGTACGTTGAATTATTTAGTCCGATTTAGTATTATCTCATTGTGGGACCATCTTAATAAAAATTATTCGGGATAAAACTATATTTACTAGTGTACAATTGCAGAAGATATATATACTATTAAAATTATCAACAAAAAAAATTATTTATACAAAAAATAAAGTTGTGAAAACTTAAACCTAAGCACATATAAATAATAATAAGTGGCGAAACTTAGTCGAAAAAGGATGGAAAGGGTTATATTTCTTTTTTTTTTTTAGTTTGAAAGGGTTATATTCTAAACTTATGTAAAATAAGGTAGACAAATATTTGGCTCTTGACCTCTTAATTAGTTTTAAGACAATTAACTTTATCACTAAGTAAATTATTATTGACTAATTCTTAAATGAGACGTTATATCATGGTGAGATCATTTCTACTGTGCTGGTCCAATATACATTTCACTACAACATAATTTACTTTTAGTGGGATATATTTAGCAGCATAATTAGTTTAATGACTAATGAGAAATTGAGAACAGAATGAGTGAAAGAAAAAGTCTTTAACATCGATAGATTAAAGAATAATTATCCAAAAGAAATAAAATAGTAGTTCAATTAGATAATATGACAGTTTGCTTTAGGTAAAATATCAATATCATGAATAAATTACTAAATTTCTTGTGAGTGTGAAATGAGCTAGGATGTATCCGTCGAACTGGTCTAGAACCGTACATAGGAATAATTTTCCTTTCATAATATCTTATAATAATTAATAATAATAATATTAATAAATGTATTGATATTCAGAGTCGAATCCTTAATTTTAAACTCATTTCTAATTAGTGGCGAATTCATGACTCAAACTTAGCATAAACACAATTAATAAAAATAATTGAATAAAAAATTTAAAAAATTCATATATATAACTAAACTTAATTTAATAAATCATATTAGGAAAAACAACAAGTAAAATATAAAAAATAACCCTTTCGTTATACTCTAAGTGAAAGAACAAGTCAGAATAAAAAATTGCAGAAAAATTATATTCTTCTTATCACTGTTTCTAACAGGCAGCAAACAAAGAAGATGATTATTTTCATTTTTTTTAAATCATACTTTTTAATTAAAAAGTTTTAGTGAACTCTTTATTCTATATTACTAACAACTTAATAACTAACAACGAACATAATTCTATCTGGACTTACAAGGTTCTAAACATGTTTAACATGTTCGACCGCATAGAATTTCAATAAATTGGGAGCCTTAATATTTAATCACGTGGTATATGTTACATGTTAAAAGATAAAAATTGTTAGAAAAATATCATAAATTTTTAAATTATACAGGATCTTTAAAGGATTTGTCAATTTTTGCTCCGCTCCTATTGAGAAAAATCATAAAATTTTTATATTAATATAAAAAATATTTATGTTGATTTGTTCTAGTGATCAATTTCATGTTTCGGATCACTTTATTTTCATAATCCTTATTATGATCTTACTCATCATATAACATAGACCAATATGCACTTATCATGGTGCACACAAAGCACCAAACTTTAAAATTAACATCTTGGGGATAGTACGAAAAATATCCCTTAGATTGGTATTATTTATAATTAATTAAGGAAAATTTGATTTTAAAGGTTTGAACTTTGCCTTATTTAATTCTAAAGGTTTGAACTTTCGTTTATCCTAGAAAGGTTCGAAATTTGGGGATCATCTTCATTTAAAGGTTTTTATGGGTTTTTTTGGGTTGATTTTGGATTGATTATGGGTTTTTCTGGGATGATTCTTGGTTGATTATGGGTTTTTTACATTATTCACGATAATTTTTACTATTAATTTGATCTAAATATAAAAATAAATGAAATTTTGATGCTCTAAGTAAGCTAATATTCGTTTCAATCTTATTCATTTTCACTTTAAAAATGAAGGTAAGTATTTTTTCATTCAAGATTTTCATTTTCAAAAAATAGAAATTGGAGGATATTTTTTTTCTTCTTAATTAGACACTGTTTACCGTAAGAGATTCGAGTAAAAAAGACAGCAAAATATAAGTCAAAAAAAAATGATTGATTTGAAATATATAATTGTGAAAACATTGACCTTTTTGAGGAACAAAATGTATCTATATGTATAGTATGGGACTTTGGCACACTTTGCATTTGTAGTGTTGCTGATAATTTAACATGCCAGGCTGTATGTAACCGACACAATCAAGTTTTACACGTACTTGTAAAATAAAGTATAGGACAATCATATTAATTGGAGTAATATCGTTTTGATTTGATTTTTAATTAGTTATTTTTTTCTCAGTCTATCTTGTTTTGGACTTAAAAATAATTATTAATGTAGTATTCCCGCAGTCATGGTTTGAGAGAGAAGGGTGGCGAACAGATTATACACATACCCCCTTCATAAGATAAGAGGGTTAAGAAAGATTGTCTTTAGTCAAGTAAACCCCTAAATAAAGCCTCCAAGACCGTATGAGAAAAACTACTTACAAATCACAACACAAGCTAAGTTAGAACTCAATAATTATACTCCCTCCAATTTACTTGTTGTCCCATTTAGTTTTTCACACTTGCCGAGACAATATTTTAGCTTTTCGTATCTCAAATTATTGTTAAGTAAAAATTATAAAAAGTTGATATTAATAATCTTTGTATTGAGACGAATCAAACAAGATCCCACATGACTATGTTTCAACTTATAGATTAAAAGTAAAATACAAATTAAGAGTGATAAATGAATAGTTTCCAAAAACAAATAATGGGACAACTCAAGTAAATTGGAGGGAGTATTAAATAAAAAATAAGTATGAGAAATAAAGTAGATAAATAAATAAAATAACTAACTACGACAGAAAGATAAATGAATTTATAAGAGACTATCAAAAGTCTAGGTTAATACGTATTTAGCGCTTCCAGTTACTCTAATTTCTTGTAACTGAACTCGATTTGACCCTCAATGTCAAAATGATTTATAATTCTGTAAAAATACAATATGAACGCAAAACTCAATTTTAAACCGACCCGAAACACTCAACTCAAAATTAACCTAATGACCCGAATGAACAACTCAACCTGTGATAATGAGAAATTAAGAATATAATAATAACCAGTATAGTGTGGCCGAGCCTTCCCTTGTCCAATTACCCGACCCTCTTTACATTAAAATCATGTGAAGTACCCCACGTATATTTTTTTAATAATAAAACATTAATTTCAATTTTGAAGTGCATTAATTGAATGTGCATGACCAACCACACAGTATTTCAGTATTATTGCTATTTTCATAATAAAATCTTAATTAATTATTATCATTGTATCTAGTATATCCCGCAAGCTAGCTATAATGATAATTAATCAAGTTAATATTTTTTTTTGGACAAAGATTTTAAAAAATTATTGTCTCGTGTTTTTTTAATTCTGCATTTTCCAAAGGTAATAATAATTCTTAGAAAAATTAAAATGATTCATTGAATTATATTTGATAATAGAGTAAATGAGCGTATACAAAAAGGTAAATGAGCGTATATAAAGCATGATTTAGTGAAAAATTTATAAAGGGAATAAATGCAGGATCAGGAGAAAAAGAAAATACATACTAAACACATAAAGTATAAAGTAATATACTTTTAATTTATCTATTTATTTGATTTTGCTACATAAATCAAAATGTGACATACTTGTACTATTACATATTAAGCTACATTAATCAATCAACTAACATTTCAACATGATTTATACTCTTTTTGTTTATTTGATATTGCTATTGACTTAAAGTTAATTTTTTCCTCATAATATATTTTATTATCAATGGCAAATTTAAAGGACCAAAGAATATATATAATAGTAAAACCAAATATTTTGATTTGAAACTCAAATAAATAAATGCACCCTAGTTCAATTAGTAAAAAGTTTGGACATTTAAGTTGCAAGAAACTAACTTTGCACATGTACTTTAGTAATATGTCCTTTTGTCCTAGATGATGAGCTTTTTAAAGTGACTCTATGTTATTTTTTTAAATCAAAAGCGCTTGTGGCTCAAAGGATAGAGCATCTGTATGTGGAGTAGAAGGTCTAGGGTTCGACCCCTATTAGGCGTAGGTATTAATTGGGGGGTTTCTTGACTGCGCGCATCTCTCTTTACTCCCTCCTTGGGGGTATGGGTATGATTTGTCCGCATCATTCAAGAAAAAGAAAACCTCCACCCGAACCCTGCCTTCTGCGGGACACCCGAACCCTGCCTTCTGCGGGATACCGAGAAGGTCCATTATCTTTACCTTTTTAGATGAAGGTATATTGCTTGTGACAAAGTTGTCATGGTAGTTCCAATTGTCTTTGTGTCATAAATACTCATATGTTGATTTTTATGAAAACATGGAAATGGTGTTTTGTTGCATGTCCTATCTTGTGTTAAATCATATCACATTTTATCGTTTTAAAAACGTATTGAGTTATGTAGTGCTTGGACACTAAAAAAATTAATTTCTAATTATGTATCATTGAAAAGCAAGGGAAATTATCAATAATACAACTGTGTTATAGCACTTTATCATTAATATCCCTGTGGTATAACACTTTTAAATGACATTTAAGTCAACTTAATGGAAAAAAGGTGAACAATATCACATTTGTAATTAGCTCAATAAAGTAGGGGTACTAATGAAATTAAAAAAACAAACACAAAAGTACCATTGATAATTGATAAAGTGCTATAACACAGAAATATCATGATAATTTCCCTAAAAAAAATATTTTTTTCAAAAAAAGCAAAATTCTTATCTCTCCCTTAGATTAACGTGTGAGAGAGAAACTTGCGTACTACTACGTTCTACTAATAGTTACGTTGACTATTTATAGTTGTGGTCGGGAAGAAGGTTCCAATTTTCCATATGAAATGATATGTGCTTTCCATTATTGTTTCACTTTGCATCGGATTGCCATCAATCTAAAGAAGCTAGCTACCATATACTTCCTCCGTTCCATAATATTTATTCCGTTCCATAATACTTGTTACTAAGTGTAATATGTAGCGTGGGAAAATGTCACTATCAATAGCAAGTATTGTGGAACGAAGGAAATAGTTTGCTAAACTTGCTACTGAGTGTGACATATTATGTGGGAAAATGACACTATCTGTAGCAAATGTTATGATACAGAGGAAATAGCTTATTGTATAATAGTACAAACAATTATTGTAAAAAAGTGCGATGAATAAAAATTATGAAAAAAACGTTTTAAAATGCATTAAATATAATCTCTTTAACTATAAATGAACATGAATTATGATTGATGTAACTCTGATTTTTTATAAATTTGAGAATTCTAGAGGATTCTTATAAACATTTTATAAATTTGAGAATTCTAGAGGATTCTTATAAACATGCAAGGAAAAAGATTGAGTTTATCTTTCCTCTAGTCTGTGAGAATCATCAAACACGTTTTACAATGATAACGTTAGAGCATTAATTTTAAAAGATTAAGATCAGATTTATTATGAATCAATATATTGGTGGCTCTATAATAGTCATCTATAAATTACTTTTTCTATTCATAATTATAATAAATGGGGTAAAACACGAAAACTTCCAAAGACCTTATCTATCATAGTACTAGTCTCGTCCTAACATATCTAATACGATTCCATGCATTAATGCTGATATGATATAATTTGTAAATTGAATGACATATGTTGGTTCTTGGTTGTGATAATTGATATTGATATGATCTAAACAGTTTCTCGAGCCGGGAGACTCTCTGATCGCACTGTCCTTTATGAGTATGAGTTGTTGGCGTTCATCTCTCCCCAGACCTTGAACATAGTTTTCTATGAGCGGGATACACTGAGTATGATGATGATGATCTAAACAATGAAACAATCTGGATACTTGAGTAGATCTGTGATTAATTGGATATCACATTATAAATTATAAATTAATTTAAAATTGAACCTAATTGCAAGTTTGCAACAATGTTTTTGTTACTTTGTTACCAAAAGAGGAATATTAGAACGAAACTTGAATTATATTATTAATTAATGCAAAAAGAAATTGGATTATATATAAAATCAATGTACTTGGGGAACAACTATATGAATTAATTAGATCCGATGATTCAGATCTATTATTTCAAATCATCCAGAACATCTACAAGATTGTACACATTGATTTTAATAAAATAAGGCATTAAGGCTATTTTAAATATATAAAGCCCTCGAGATTAGTATTAAACCAAATAAATAAATCGGATAATACATAATATTACTTCCTATTCAGCCTAAAGGAGACATTTTTTTAACATCATTCATTCATAATTCTTAATTTGTATTTTACTCTTAATCTATAAGTTAAAATATAGTCATGTGAGATCTTGTTTGATTCGTCTCAATACAAGGATTATTAATATCAAATTTTTATAATTTTTAAATAAGAATAATTTGAGATATTAAGGGTCAAAATGTTGTCTCGACAAGTGTGAAAAATTAAATAGGACATTTAGACTGAATAGGAAGGAGTACATAATAGTTGAGAATTAGATTTTGTCTTAATTAAATTAAATATTACATTTCTTATAAAATGTTTTATATATGATTTTTTCTTAGTAGCGTACTCTTTAATCAAAATAACAATAATAATAATAATATCTTTAATTCTTTATTAGTTTTTTTTTTTGAGTAAATAATATCTTCATTAGTTTAATGTCATTATATAACTAAAATATACTTGGGCATCTTAAATTGATGCTTGATATATGGACTTTTATTAGGAGTAGATTATTTACAATTTATATTAGTAAAAAACGTACATAATTATATATAAGTTTACTATTATCTAGAACCAAATAAAATTTTTTTCTTGACTTCAATTAAAACAAACGAAGCAAAAAAAAATTTCAAATATAACATTTGAAAAGTTAAACACTATTTGTGTCCACAATATTCACATAAATTTCAAATCTAGTCTTGAATCTGTTTAATTATTTGATTATATAACATGTAACACAAAACAGCGACAATCGAGTTGATTTAGTATAAATACGTACAACTTTCAAGAGATAACGTTCAACTGCCGATTACTAATATTCCAGATTCATCCCGTTTTCCGTGTTTAATAATTACATGTTATATATTAAACCACAAATTCACACCTTAATGGTCATGAGCAACTACCAATTTTTCCTACTACCCACAATCCCAAAACACAACACCGATCTAGGACTTCTTTCATCATCTTCTTCTTGACCATCCACCATAAAATCATACAATGACCCTAGATTTGACATACTTCTTCGTCTAGCTAGACTCAGATTCAGACCCAGATTCGACCCTAAACTCGAGCTCCTCTCCGACCCCCTCATCGTCGAATCTAACACAAACGTCGACGATGAGGAGCACGACGACAATGTAGATGAAGATGAAGAAGACGAAGACGAGATTTGCCTTTTATGCATACTCTTAGGGAACAACCCCAAAAAATTTTTACTAGAAGATTTTTTACTAGCCATTTTTTGGGATTGTTTAAGGTAATAAGAAGGGGGAGGAGTAAGGGGTGGGAGAATATATTGTTTGTTTTGTTCATCATTAGAATAATTATGTTTAGTATGTTTAGGTGTTCCTGGTTTAGCTTCCCAAACAAAAGGAATTGCTAGTGAATTTTCTCCATAATATACTCTAAATGATGGATTTTTTATTGAACTTTCTTTTGTTACAAATTTTGTGAATAAATTGTTTTCTTCTTTGATGGGAAGCATTTTTTGGGGTTGATTTTTTTTTTTTGTTATGAGATTTTTTTTTTGGAAGAAATATTGGTGTTGATTTGGTTAGGTTGATCTTGGTGGGTTAGATGAAGGTGCATTTATACAAGGAAGAGAGTAAAGGTTACAAGTGGAAGGGAGGGAAGGAAGGATATTATACTAGTACCAAGTAGGGCCACATAAATATATTATAATATAAGAAAAATTGAAATTGATTATTAAACCTTTCACTTGTCTGCTGTGAAGATTACTTTTTACGTAATCCAATGTGTTATTTTATTCATTTATGTATTAAATTACACACATCTAAAAATTATAAAAAATTAATATTATGAAAGTGTGCGATTAGACGATTCAAACATGATCTCACTTGACTATATTTTTGCTTATACATTAACTGCAATATGCAAAATAAGCTTGAACAATAAATAGTGCTTATATATGAAATGTAGCAAACATTTCAGAAAGGAGGAAGTACTAACTTACTATATCTAAATTTCTTAGTTTTTGTGCAAAATATCAATTTTACTAAATGCAAACTTAGTGAGATATTGAGGGTGTTTCAGAAATTAGCTTATTGAGTAATTTTAACTTATTTTGATATAAATAGAGGGTTTGATGGTCAAACCAGCTAATGCCAGTGTTTGGTAAACTAGCTGGTTGAAACAATTTATTGATATGAATAAGCTGTTTTTGAACACGCTGCTCATAACAACGGGTTCAAAGTCAGCTTGTCAAACTAGTTAATTAAAATCAACTGGTCGAATCAACCGCTATAATTAATCAACTTTCATCTATCAGCTATCAACCGTTTGCCAAACATCATCTTAATTGATCTTCCTAGAAAAGAGAAAGTTTCAGTTAATTTGACTAATTACACAGAAGTTGCCTATAGGATCAAGAGTAAAGATTACCCACACGAACAGAATAAATAATGAGTACTAATTTAATTAATCAAAATTAGTTGTGGAACAACATGTTCTGCAGTTTCCTTCATGGTGCTTGCCCACTCATAACTGCTGCCTGCTGGTAGTTGCAACTTAGAACATAGAACCTAGATGCTACCTCACATTATTTAATTATGTGTTTATTTTTTGTTGTGCTTTCAAATTCAAATTATTTGAGCTGAAATCGAATCACGGGTTGATTCTCATCCGTCTTTTATTTTGAGTGGAATATTTATTAGTAACTATCTGATGTGATAAAAATATATTTCGTGATAATACTTCTATATTTAGGGTTAGAACTAGTAGTGTGCTGAGATCGGTCATATGAGATATTTTGCTTACAAATTAAATAAATTCGAGATCTAAGTCACATAAGTAACGTCCAACATATAATAACGAAACTAAACAGATATAAGAATATAGAAAATAGAAGTGAAAGGTCATATTCAAAAATAAAAATTAAACAAATTTATTAGGACAAACTGAAATAAAAAAGGGAAAATTCTACATGGTAAGCAACAAGCCACCAACTATAGGGAAAGACAAGTGGTATACAATTCTAAATTTTCTTCTCCATAAAATAGCACTTAACTATTTGAAAACTTACTACCGTAACAATATAATGCACTAAACATTATGTAGCCGTTAAATAGTGGAATGACACAAATACTCTTGTTTAATTTCAATAAAAGGCCGTTCGCAAATTCATGCTATTTTGTGAAAAAAATTTAAAAATTGCTACCACTCGCCTTTTCCTATAGTTGATGCTTACCATGTAGAATTTCCAAAAAAAACAAATTGAATACGACAGAAAATTACTAAAATTATATTTTGGAAATATTGTTATTAATTTAAAATTTTCATTGAGTTGTTATTTGATTTACATTGAGCTAAAATTGATAGGACTAGGGGAATATTAATATACGAACCAATATCTAACATACATTATCAATAGATCAGTTTTTTAGAGCTAACAAAGGTGGACAAGGCCCTACCCCTTATTTGGCCAGGGTTTCCATAACCCATTTACAATAAATGTAACAATGTAGACTTATAGCTTCATTGAGATTTGGGACCATTCTAAGTTACAATTAACATGGACTCAATTAACTCAATAGATTTAAAAGAAAAAAAGACAAAAACGTTATCGCACTTTTCTATATGGGTATGAGCTGTCGTCTATTTTCTCTCTTCAGACCCTGACTATAGTTTGTCTATGAGCAGAAAACACTGGATATGATGATGTTATTGCATGCGTTTATATACGTGAATTAAGTAAGTGATTATGGTTTATGATTAAAGTAGGTGTTTTAAAGTATGTGAAGTACTAAGTGTTTATTGTATGTGTAGTTGGTGTTTATAATTTTCTGAAGTAGTGTTTATAGTATATCAAGTAGATATCTATCTTTTTTTCTGTAGACACCTACTTCATATACTTTAAACATCTATATAACATACCTTAAACACCTACTTCACATATCATAAAGTTCGTAGTTGTAGAAGCTCTAGTAGATGTTATGGTATATATAATAGGCGTTCATTGTATATTTGTATGTAAAGTAGATGTTTATCAAGTAGGTGTTTATATTTTTTCATTTTTTAATTTTCTTTCTCAAAAAGAATTTTGGACTGGTACAAAGACACGACGGTCTCTTAAAAGAATATCTCTCTCAACAAATTGTGAACACCAATTAGTGTATGTGAAAGTTTCATATAGTAAAGATGTGTTATAACACATGAGTTAAAGTGTTAAACGTTTCAAAATTAGTCTATATTTTAAGTTTGTACCATTAAATTTATCACATATTTTTTGTCATAACTTACAATTTACATTTTCGTCTCATTTATGCATTTCTTCCAAATATCCATAAAATATACAAATTTTCAATTTTCACTAACTTTCTTAAATTTCATCTTATTTTTACTTGGAATTTTTGACTTAGAGGGGGAGTAACTTCCCCTTGAATTAGAGTTTTTTTTTTTTTTTTTTTTTTTTTGGATGAGAAGATAAGTTGAATGTAGAACAAAAGAGGAATATATTATTTTAAATGGGTGAAGACCGAAGAGTGAACCCGTGTGATAACAATTAGAAAAATTCATTGGGGTCACCAGGTTGATTTTGATTCAGCTGTTTTGGGTTGATTTAAAGATCTTTTGTTCACATTGATTTTGACATAGTTTTTTAATTTTTTTAAAATCAATTTAAGTTAGCACCAGGGCCGGCCCTACGTTTTTAGGGCCTGGGGCGAAAGATGACATATGGAAATGGGCCCTTAAACTATTATATACATCGAAAAGTTCGAACCTTAATACTAATTGAAAACTAAAATTTTGAGGACCCTGAGCATTGGCACGCCTTACCCTTGCTTAGCACTTAAATCTCTGATAGAATTTGGATCAAAACTTTATTATCACCAAACTCATGATTTTGCACATAATTAGCAATTAAAAGGTGGAGAGCCTTGATATTTTTCATTAATTTTCCTTACAATTATAATATGATAATGATAATGATGCCACACTACGACACTACCAAGAAAATGAGAGGCAAAATTAAATATCCAATGGTTTTAGTCGGTGGAGATTATAAACCTTAAATAAAAGAAAGAGTAGTATAATTAGTTTGTTGATTTACTTTTTTTTAATTAGTAAGGTAAATTATGAATGGGTTCTCATATTAGAATAATCAACTCATCAAATTGCATGATTCTAATGTACATATATTCAAAATTAATATGAACTCTACCTCAATTTATTAATCACATACTCATAAAAACATTATTATAGATCTAAGGAATAAGAGTAACATTTTCCCTTTGCTACAGATGTACCAACTTAAAGCACAAGGTAATGAGATATCATCTCAAAAAAAATAATGAGATATTCTTTTTGAAGCAAAAACAGTCATTTTTGAAATCCTTCCCACACCACATCTAGTAAAAAGAGTTTTATGCTGATTTTAAAGGCTAATTGTTTCGTACCATGACCTTACTCATACATGAACAACTTTACTTCAATTTTTCAACTATGTTCAATACAATTTCCTCAGTCAAAAACACGTTGCCGATGGGATAAAGTCAACATCATCATCATCATACCCAGTGTAGCCCGTTGATAGACAAACTATAGTCAGAGTCTGGAAAGCGAAAATAAACGACAACTCATACCCATATAGAAGAATGCGGTCAAAAAATCCCTCGAGTCAAAAGAGTCTTCAATAAGAAACCCCTGCAACTAACCAAAAGCCTGCAACATGTACTTGCAAACATAGTAGTGGAGTGTTGACTCTTAGCATGAATTCTCTACCAAGAACATGCAAATCAATTATGTTCCCTCCTCTAAATCATGAAATAAAGATTATTAAAGTGGACTTATAGACGTTGCAAAATAGACCAAAAAGAAGTCATAGAAGCAATAAAGTAAATATAGAAGCACAAACTTCAATTCAAAAGCACACAATACAATAATCTCCCAAAAATCGAACGTTACAAGACAAAACAAACTAAATTAACGTTGTCTCTACGCCAAACACACTCCTTTATTTACTTCTTCAACTCACTTCACACTTTTCTCCACTTCTTTCAAGCTCAAACTCTCAAATTTTCAATCACAACTTCTTAATTTAACATCAATTCAAGAACCCATTTTTGTTTTTTAGCAATTAGGGTTAGAAATTCAGAAGGGTTTGTCTTAATTTTGTGTTTATTTTGTGGGTTTAATTGAATTTAATTGAAAATGGACGAGCAAGAAACCCTAGGAATTGGGGATTCTGGAGGTGGGAATTTGAAGGGAGAAATTGATACTTCTGCACCTTTTGAGTCTGTTAAAGAAGCTGTATCCAAGTTTGGGGGACTTGGGTTTTGGAAACCTGCTAATATTATTCATAAATCTGCTCATTTTGTTTCGGTAAAATTCTATTCTTTTTTGTTCGATTTCATTTTTTTAGGGTTTTGAGAAATTTGTTGACTTAATGAGTTGGAATTCTAAGTAGAAATGTAAAATTCATGTGTTTCCATTTGTTTGTGTATCATTACGTTATCCTAACACAAAACTTTACCGTTGTTAGTGATAACATAAAAAGTTCGCTTGACCTTTAGTAGCAATTAGTAGAAAAATAGCAAATATCATCCGCAATTTCACATAAATAAAATAAAAAACACACACAATGTGATGAGCTATTTATGAATTGAAATGATGTTTTTAGGTGTGTCTACAATGGTTCGTTTAGGATGAAATTGATTTCTCATGATGAGGAAAGTGGATTGTTTGTTGAGATAGTATTATACTTAAATAAAGAGAAAATTGTGTATAAAATGGTTTAATTAAGGTTTATTTGAACCTCTTTACTCACATATAGCATGGAGTATTTTGAATTATCAAGAGTTTAGTCTATTTTTGCATTTTTTTTCTTTAAGGAAAAATGGAAAATCTAAAAGGTTTGATTTTTGTTACATGGGTTTAATTGGAAAGTGAGTGAGGTTACCTTTAAAGATGGTTGTTTCTTTTAATCCTCTTCATAGTACTACAAGGTAATGAGTGTTGGTAGTGGCTTTTATAGGTAATAGGAGTGCTAAGATGCTTCCGTAATGAGGAAAGTGCATCGACGTAGTTGGATGGTTGAGAAATGGAGCGGTAAGGACGTAAGGTCGTGTCTAGGATGGTTAGAGTAAGTTTGCATACATCTGGGTCGAGTTTCCTTCAAAGCTCGAAATCAAGCTTTAGGGGACACACATTTGTTGGATGAAGTGGGTTCGCATTGCTTTTTTGGTGTATGATCTTATGTTGGCAATTTACAACTTTCGGGAGAACTAGCGATCGCGAAGTGATTAACAAAAATGTGGGGTTTTTGCATTTTATATAGAATTCTTCGACAAATTGATTTGGGTGGATAAATGAAGCTTAGAGTATCATGCTAATGAATTATCGACATGAACTAATATGGATTATATTTAGATAAACGATTAAGGTTTAGAGAGAAAGAATAATTAATCTATTAGTACGTGCTATTTACTTGTTTTCTATGCCTATATTCTGAAGTTTTGATGCAATAATTCAACAGTAAAACAACTCTAACCCTAGTTTTGATTACAGCCGTGTGATATGGAGGAATTTGACGTTGCGAAAGTGGAGGAGCAGGCGGCAGAATTGGAGAAAGAACTCATTCTGAAAGAGAAGGATACTTTCGAGGTTCTAAAGGAACTCGAAGCTACGAAGGTGATTGTAGAGGAACTCAAGTCGAAGCTACAAAAAGAAGAGTCTAATCTCCAAGTCAATGTTATAGCTGATGAGAAACCGTCTATCGGTAAGAAACAGGAGGAAGAGAAAGAGAATAATCCGAATCTTTCAGTTCAGAAGCTTCCAGAGAAAGCAAACCTTATACCATCTTCATCCCCTGGCTTGATTTTGATGGAACTTAAGCAAGCCAAGTTGAACCTTACCAGGACAACTAGTGATCTAGCTGAAATTCGAGCGTCGGTGGAATCTTATAACAAAAAGATCGAGCGAGAAAGATCGGCTTTGGAGAAAACCCGTGAAAGGCTCAGGTCAAACACATTGAAGGTTTCGTCTCTCGAGGAAGAGATAAACCAAACAAAATCAAAGCTTGATGAGAGTAACGATGTTAGCAATGGTACTAAGGATATTGTATCTGAGCTTCAGCGGTTGACAAATGAGGCGGAGGAATTCAAGAAAAAGGGAGAAGTTGCAAAGGCCGAAGTCATGAGTGTTATGTCCGAGATTGAACAGACGAAGGCAAAGGTTAAGACAGTCGAAATCAGATTGATCGCCGCCAGAAAAATGAAGGAGGCTGCAAAGGCGGCCGAAGCAGTTGCTCTTGCGGAGATCAAGGCTTTGGAAAAGAGCAAGAATTCATCACTTGAGGAGAACCCAGAAAAAATAACCCTTACTCTTGAAGAATACTCTTCGTTGAAGACCAAAGCTCAAAGTGTCGAGCTAAGTTGTCAAGCGAAAGTCCAAGAGGCGGAAGTTCAAGTTGATGAAGCAAATGCGTCCAAAATGGATATTATGAAGAGGGTAGAAGAAACAATGGAAGAAGTCGAAACGTCGAAACGGGTATTAGAAGATGCTTTGAACAGAGTCGAGGCTGCCAACAGAGCTAAACTTGCTGTTGAAGAGGCTCTCCGGAAGTGGAGATCTGAAAACGGAGAGAGACGACGTTCCATACAAAACTCGACGAAATTCAAGAACTCTTATCCTTCTACCCGAAGGAGAGAATCGTGGGTGCTTGATGTGAATGGTGTTAGCATAGTAAGTGATGCACAAGCTGCCCCGGTATTGAAATCAACCTTGTCGATTGGCCAAATACTTAGCCAGAAGCTACTCATAACCGAAGAATTTGAATCACGGAAAAGTAATGCAAAACGAAAGGTTTCGTTGGGTCAAATGCTCGGAAAACAAACTCCAAGCATATCATCTGCTTGGAAGATGGAGAAAGATTATGATGGCCCTAAGAAAACACCTGCTAAAAGAAAGAAATTTGGACTCGGTCGCTTTTCGATGCTCCTACCGAAGCAAAGCAAGAAGAAAAAGCCCTCGCCCGCAACGAAGTAACTAAGTAACAAACTCCAAACATGGGTGTTTAATATGGTAGACTACTAGTTTGAAATCTAATGTTATTATGTTGACATTCAATAGCCTGTAATCTAATTGCCTGGATTGTCTGTTTGTCTTGAGAAAGTTGATGGAAAATGTATGTTTTTTCCTTATCAAATTTTCGAGTTTATGCTGTGTAATCCATCGGTTAGCCGGTAGTCGCAGCCGGACATAACGTGGAGGTTTTACAATGTTTTTTCGATAGTACACGTTTCGGGAATTGTCTATCATCTTTTCTCATTCAAACCCTGTTTTCGAGCGGGATATTGAGTTGATGATGATGATGACACGTTTCGGAGATTACAATATAGGTCAGGCCACTTGTAGGGTGGATTTAGCATGAATAAGTTGTCAGGCCAGAGTAGGATTAATGAAAACTAGCCGTTGAACTTGAAATCATGTAGGAAATTAAAAGTAAAAATAGCCGTTGGAGTTACTGAGCTGAAAAGTTTGTCTTAGATGCTCCAATTTTTTATTTCCTTGAACAGAATATAGCAAGTAGCAAGCACTTGCATGTTTGCATGCTCCAACATGGGTTCGTTCCGAGTGTCTAATTCGGCTAAATTATAAAGAATAAAATAATGTTTGCAATAAAGTGTTTAAGTATTTTATTTATATTTGAATGTTGAGAATTTAAAATGGATACTTAACGTAAAATGAATGGTTTAAATGATAAAGATTTTGTTGAATGTATTTATTGGCGTCACTGTATTGGTTGGTTAATTAACAGAAAACGATGTTTCTAAAATTATACTCCATTTCAAAATCATCTACATTACAAATCTGCAATAAAAAGATTATTTAGAAGCTTTTTAGAAAACGAAATGAACTAAGGTGCAACAAATTAAAGTAGATTGGATGTAGGATTATTAGTTCCTTTGTTCTGTTGCAACACACTAAAACATGAACTTATACAAAAGAAAGGGGATGATTAAGAGGGTTTAGACTCATAATCAAACAGTATTAACCGCGTTAATCCATCCACAAGTTTTTCTAATTTCGCCTTGATCACCCGTAAGAACATTAATCTTGCCCATTTTGATCATTGCTTCATTAAACTTTTTCTGCCATTTTGCATGATGAGAAGCATAATATTCAACAATCTCTTTAGTCCTAGGATCAGCTGCTAAAGCAATGTCACTTGGAATCAAACTCTTGCCATTCAACATATCTTCATAGTATGTGACTCCCCAATTCGAGATATAGGGTTTTGCAGGAACCAAAGGCGCTGTCATATTCCAAAATGAATCTTCTTGTGATTCAGGGCAAAATTTTCGCTTCACCATGTGCAGAAATTTTCTGTCGACTAAATCATTTGCATCGTCTAACCCAACCAATGAATCTCTTTCAGCGATTGAGCTTAGGCATCTAGTTTGCCCGATTGAGTGAGCTCCGTCAAGTATCACCATCTCCTCTCGGGATAGCCCTCGTTGTGCGAAGCTCTTAATCAAGTAATCGACTGTGCGGTTCCCTTTTGGTAGGTCATTTGCAAGGGATCCATCAGTAGCTAAGGAGTCACGACGTCCTGCAGGGACTTCGTATCTTGGATTTCCTGATAAGACCACTGCATCTCTAGCCGCGAATGCTAGAATGTCAGCACATGAGACAACTCCTGGACATTGTTTTTCAATTTCTGCCTTTGCTTGCTCTAACGCGTCCATCCCTCTTAAGGATATGCTGTTTGCCGGGTGAGCCATTTCTGAGTTCAAACTATTGTATCTTTGTGGGGTTAGAAGGATTGATCCATCGCAACCCTGTTTAAGTCATCAGTTAGCAAGCATCTTATTGTACTTTGATACACAAATTCTTAAATGAGACAGTCTAATGGTAATATTATCTCTATTGAGCTGTCCAAACATATTTAATCTATTAAAATGATCAATTACAATTTTAAAGCGTCAATTAGAGAAATAAAATATTATATTTATCCGTTTCATAATAAGACAGTCTCAAACTAATTATAATAATAAATAATTAAATATTGTTAATTAAAATAGATGAAGTAGATGAGTTTGATAAACTTATATCATTATGTAAATGTGATATTCATGAACTAGAAACGGATTTCGTCTAAAATTGAAAGAGGAAACATAAATCCTAAAAAATTGGAATAGTACCTACGCAAAAACTAATATTCCCAAGTCCCTCCCATTCACATTTTTTTATTTTTTTAATTCCTATTTTATTCTTAAACTTAAAATATAGTCAAAAGAAATATTATTTAATTCGTATTAATGTAAATTTTATTAACACTAACTTGAATACAAGATTCAATTTTGAGTTATATTCTTAATCTTAAAAGTAGATATCGATTTTTCACGTTCTCGAATCCTTTAATAGAGTTGTTCTAACCAGACCCGATGATCCAATATTAACTACCTAATAATCGGACTCGATTTGACCTGACATAATAAATAGATTAAGGATTATGTAAAAACCAACATAAATACAAAACTTAAATTTAACCCGACCCAAAACATTTAACTCAAAATCAACCAAATAGCCCAAATAAACACCTCTGAATTTATATTTTAAATTTATATAGTAAGTCTCATGGGAGACGGTCTATTCTATAGACGGAATCCATGAAGCCCAGCCCAAAATATAACATAGTATATTTGGGGTTATAATAAATTATTTGGGGTTATAATAACTTATATTTGGGGTTATAGAATAGTATATTCGAGGTTATAATACCTTACATTTAGGATTATAACATAATATAATTGATATGATAATAAAAAAAATCAGTTAAGGGAAATGGGCTGACCCAATTTTGTGGTCTATCCTATAGACCGTCTCTTATGAGATTTTGTGAAATTTATAAGACTTACCGTGATATGACAATCATGAAAATGAAGACGAATAATACCAGGAATAATTCCATCATTTTCTTGTGATTTTTTGGATATAACATCTGAAACAATTTGTTGAACATTTGGACAAGTTGAATTGTAAAAATCAATAATAAGTTTGTCACTTATAGCAGATGTATTTATTTCAATTTCTTCTATTGGTGGACTAATAAGCCCTAATAGGATTAGGAGGAATATCAAAGGATTTTCCATCTTTGATATTCCACCTTTTTTTTTTTTTACAAATTTCTCCCTTTTTTTGTGTTTTGTTATGATTTAGTGGGTGATTTAATGGTATATTTGTGATTATTTATATAAATTTTATAATTTGGATTTTAATGGCATTACATAAAAGTTGGAAATGCGTTAAGAATAAGTTATTTTAAACAACATATATTGCAATTCTCGTTGTTTATGAGTTGTTCTGGTTAATACAGTGATAATAATATGTTAATTTCTTATCTTGATATTCTTGGCTGATATTTAAGAATTGAAGATTATATCTATTGTGACAATGGTTATAATAGTGATGATAATTCAAAAAAAAAATAGTGATGATTTTGGATTGAGATAGCCCAAGGGCTTGCATGACATAAAAATACATCGTCTAATAAAAAAGTTACAACTTTAGTCACGAAGTTAATCTGTTCACCGACACGAAGCAATACTTTAGTCATACAAACAATCATTTATAAAATACATTCTTGGTTGATATTTAAGAATTAAAAATTCTATTATGATAATTATATTTTTAGTCATTTATATGATAATTATCGGTAATTAAATATTCCACCTTGAATTTGTTTTATTAATCCTTTCTAACATTATAGCTTATATATATCACAATCAATAAAATCAAAGCGAGGTAGGATTCCTAATATTTTAATTAATAGTATCGGAAATTATCTCAGTAGGAGAAAAAATCTCACCTTTTCATAAAAAATCCTAAATTCAACCAACGACTTATATTTTGCTCTTAGTCTATCTGTAATTAAATAAAAAAACTTACACTAATTTTTGTGAGAGACTATTTCTCAAAAAGAAAACCTCAAAATAAGAAGCCCACATTCTTTTTTTGTCTTATATTTATAAAATTATTTAACCCGTATATCTAATGCGTTTTTAGAGAGATAGTCTATCTAAAGTATTATAAACCCAAAAGCTAAAGTATCGGGGCCCACCATCCATCACCAAACCAATACCCATATGATATCCCTTTAATTAAGTCCACCCCACCACTCCTACAAGGAACCTCCCTTTTTTTTGGATTTTTTTCCTATTGTCATCTTCTTCATCCTCTTTATACGTCTACTCAATTCTGTAGATCAACTAATTAACCTATTTTTTAAGGTACTAATTTTTTCTAATTAATCTTCAATTTCCTTTTTTTTTTTTATCAATTTAATTGTACTTAGTGATATTGGGTAGTGGATTATTGTACAATTTTGTTTTGGATCTTTACCCACTTCGCTAATTGATTGTGATATACTAGTTAGAGCAAAAAGTTTTGATTTTTAATGAATTTTTGAATTGATGATTGAAGTTTTCTTCTTTGTTCTTGATTACACTTGTTTTAATGATTAATTCATCTAATTGGAATATCAAAAGCTTTGATTCAATTCAAAATTTATTTGTTATTGATTGTGACACTAATTAGAACAAAAAGTTTAATTTTGTTGTGAATTAATGAAATTATTGATTAAAGTTATTATCTTTTTTTAATTTTTAGACTTGTTTTAATGATTAATTTAAGTAATTGGGTATTGAGAATCGGGTCTTGTCTCGGTTGGAGCTAAGTTGTGTTCGATTCCTACTTTCCCTCAGCCTAATACCCTGTAATTATCAAAAAAATTAATGGGATATCAAAATCTTTGATTTAATCCAAATTTTAATTAGTAAAGCTTTTTTTTTTGTTGTGGAAATTATCATGATTTTTGAATTGTCTGTGAATTTTCTTGTTTAATGTTTATCTTTTGCTTGAATTAATCTTCAAGGTTGACTTGAAATTTTCTGATGATAATGACTATTGGGCAGCCACTGGATAGTAAAAGAATGAAAATTTTAAAAAATTATTTGCTTAATTAATTCAAATTAATTAATTATCTGCTAATAATTGCAATTGGGTAATTCAATTCTGCAAAAACCCAATTTCAATTTTGGATTTTTGTATCTTGGGGAGACTAAGGTTGTTTTTATTTAGGAAAATAATTAAGATAAAATCTTGTATCCTTATATAATTTCCTATAGTTTTGATAAATATAATTGTGTACAAGAAATTTTCTTCTTTGAGCATCTAAAGTGTATTTGTTCAACTATTTAATGTGTTTTTTTGAATCTTGTTGTATGAGCTTCATTCTTTTCTTGTTTCATGACTTTCATTAATCAAATGATTTGAGTTGAAGACTAAGTTTTTGATGTTGGAAGTTTGTTTTCATGTCTTCGGCTTTGTTGGTTTTTCAGATATCATGGACATTAGAGTTGGGCTCGTTCTTCTTTTATTTATCGCTGGTAATTTGGTGTGTGATGCAAGAAAGGATGTGTCTTTAGAGGTTTCAGGTAATCAAGTTACTAACTTTGTGCATTGTTTAGATAGAATGATATGGAACGAAAGGAAGAGAAGAGGATTAGAAGGACGAGATTTCCTTCCTTCGGATAGCAAATGAAGGGGGGAGGGAGACGGGGTGGAATTTGAAGGGATGAATTTCATTGAATGTTTGCAAGAAACTTCTCCGATAATTATAAGATTTGGAACGGTGTCACATAATTGATAATTCGCTAATTGCCTCACGAATCGCAAATCAAACAAAGCGAATTATGGTCGGTTTTAGGCTATTTTTTAACCATTTTGAGTGATTTGCGAATTCAAAAGGCGAAATACATAGCAAATTATGTTTCACTTATTTGGAAGGAAACTCACAACGTTTTCTTTGTTTATTTCACTACTATATCTTCCTAACTTATTCAATGTTGACAATTAATCATATCTCTGTCGTTTAACTAGCTTATATTCCGTTTGGATATTTTCTTTTCGCCAATAATGATTTATCTTTGTGTCTTTCAGATGTGATTTTCCGACTTTGAATGTTTCCTTGTATCTTCTATGATGTATGTTGCGTGCGCGTAAATATTTGTGTGTGTTTGTATGTTGTATTATATTTTCTTACTAGTGCATACTTACATAATAGTAGTTTACAAAATTTGAGGTTTTTATTCTTTTGGTTTGTAAGGAATAAAAATAATTCCTACCCAGAATGGGCCCTTATTTTTGGGGGCCCCTAGGCAGTCTGCTACCCAGAATGGGTCAAGAACCGGCCCTATTGCCC
The DNA here is from genome assembly GCA_019776075.1 of Amaranthus palmeri. NCBI lineage: Eukaryota > Viridiplantae > Streptophyta > Magnoliopsida > Caryophyllales > Amaranthaceae > Amaranthus > Amaranthus palmeri. The sequence continues at coordinate 425,856 of JAAKBH010000271.1, read as the reverse complement.
TTAAATTTAATCCTTCCTACCTTATTTTATCATGGATGCCCCGAACTCATACTTGTTCTTTTTATGCGTTATCTGCAAGGGCTCATGGCGCTACACCAAAAGTTACCATAATACCTTATTAGTTCGTATTATCACCTAGTGATTTATTTGTTGACATTTAAGAAATTTCAGGACTTAAATGATCAAATCTCCAATTTAGAGTGCAAAACAAATATAAACCATATCAACTTTGAACTAAATGTTTGTCTTGAGCCGAGGGACTCTTTGGCCGCGCTCTCCTTTATGGGTATGGGTTGTTGTCTTCCTTGCCTTCCCAAACCCTGTTCGATGATGATGATGATGATGATGATGATGATGATGTTTGTCTTGAATTGTTCATCGGTTTGAGTACAGTTGACATTGAGACGTCCTGCTTTCAGGAACAGAAAATTCTGGAGGTTTTATTGATGTCTGCACTCTGTGTGAAGATTATACCACAATGGCTCTTCGTTACCTTAGCGAAAACAAGACGCAAAGTGAAATTATGGATTCCCTTCACAAGGCCTGCTTTGAGCTACATGGATTGGCAGACCAGGTATGAACCGCTTCAATCCAAATGTGTTTTACGAACTCTTTTTTGTATTCCGGGTAAGGATTATACACATATTTCTCAAAATGTGTTTGTTTATGCACAACTTTTTGCGTGAGACAGATGCTATGCTTCATGTACGCCTCTTTGATTCGCGTTATTCCCCGTCATAGTCGTTTTCCGCGACATCTCGACTCTTTCCGCAAACACGTTTTTTTTCATGGGTGCAACAAAAATTCCCCACATGATTTTTGTTACTATCATCAAATCTCGAGGCTGCTTTCCTCTTTAGGAGCTACCTCTGTGTAATATGTCACTAAAGCTACTAAGTGTCTACTTAAACAGCATCTTTTTTTTTTCTGTTTTTGACAGTGCACGATGTTGGTGAATTATTACGCTCCTCTGTTCTTCATAGAAGTTTCATCCGTTCAACCGGAAGGATTCTGTAAGAAAATTGGACTCTGCAGAAATGCTTTGACGTTTTCTCAACCTGAGAAGACTACCCCTTGCGATCTGTGCCATAAAGCTATGGATGAAGCTCTTGAAAAGTTGAAAGATCCCGACACTGAGGTTTGTACTCGGCTTTTCTTTTTGTTGCAACTAATCAACCGTTATTTGTTTCGTATGTTCATGTGGTTGACCTCATATTGTTGGGTTTAGAAATCTTACTTTTCAATATTGTCCTTGCATATAAAATGTCAACATTGAGTCATATATATTAACGTTTGGCTACTAAAAAAATTGTGTCGGGTTACTTTAGCGAGGCATCTTGTATTTGCATTCAAGTCGTAAGAGTCAAGTGAATCGCATAAAATGTCAACATATTAAGAAATATTTTTAAATTTCCTTGCTGAATGAATGCAAATTTCCTTACTAGTTATAAGCGTAGAATCAAAAATCTCGTCTAGGCACCCCTAAGGTTAGTGCCTTGGGTGGGGGGTTGACGCCGTGATAGCGCTATGCAAGATGATTACTTTAGGTGTGCGCCTTTTAGTGCCTTAACGCACCTTTCAGCGCCTAAAGACAAGCACCCAAAAGCGCCTTAGAGCATGTTTTGGTATTAGCCTTACAAGAAGAGTATTTTATGCCAACACAACACCCATCACATGTTTTTTCCCTCTTTTATTTCTCTTTTCTTTTTTTTCTTTTCCATCTTTTTTGGATTTTTTTTGGATTTTTCTACGATTTCTAATAAAAAAATTTAATGGATTTGTGGGGCGCCTAATACCCAAAAGATTGCATCTTTTGTCCAGCGCCTTGGAGCGCCTCACGCCTTTTAAAACCTAATCACCTTGAAGCATACTTGTGAGAAACTGCCCAGTAAAATCATTAGTGTCTGATTACTGAAAGCATTCAATATAAGGCGGTTTTCAGCTGTAAATTATTTTCCTGTTAAAGTATGTTAACAAATCGACATATTCTGATTTCCTTTCTTTGTAACAGCTTGAAGTCATTCAGGTGCTACTTAAGGCATGTGATGCTGTGGGCAACTATGTGCGAAAGGTACACTTAATTTTCTTTTATTTCGTGCTCGTTCGTTTGCGCTGAAAAATAGCTAAACTGAATTGAATATATAGTAAAACGTGCGAGTTAAAGAGAAGAGGGAGTTTAGATGAACTGAATTGAATTTATAGTGTACGAACTTGCTTAGCACTCTTCGCCCCTAATAATCGTCCATAAATTGCAACTCTTGAAGAATTGAACGGAAGATGGAAGTACTATAAGTATCCTTTTTCCTATTTCTCTAACACGCTCATGGGCCACGATTAAGGTATGTGTTTAAATTATTTTTACCTCGCAAAATGCCAACCGGGTTTTTGTTTTGAAATGAACGACTTTTAGACGTTGTTTAGCAAATTCAAAGAGACGAATGAAGTATTTAGTAACATAATGTCTACAAATAGTTCGAGAAAGCCACCATATTCTTTTGTCTCGTTTGATGGTGGAAGTTTAAATTGAAGATATGTTCATCGATTCATGTTGTTTCGTGCTTATGTTTGGCAGTGTAAATCTTTGGTTTTCGAGTTTGGACCCATCATTCTCGTTGATGCAACAAAGTTTATCGAGAACATTGACCTATGCTCCACATTCCACGCATGTCGTAAGCACAACATCGGAACGCAAGAGTCGGTTGATGGAAGAATCAAAATGGTTACTTCATCATAAATATCATATGCTAGTAAACTATTATGTACTATATCTTTCAGAATTAAGTGTTTTTAACTCAACTAAAACAAGAATATGTTTTGTTATTTTTTTACCTAAAGAAAATAACCTGGATACACTCATGTTCTTGTATTATACCACTCATCAATGTGCAAATATTCCTCTATTCACTAAAGCATCTTTGGAATATTCAATTGTACTGCCTTTTCTTGAGCATTGAACTTGGAATATATGATCATTCAAAAAAAGAGCTATTCTTGTGAGATGTCGTCTCTCGGTGAGATGATCTCAAAACTAAGAGTTCATATACTAATAATTGTATTAGTTGAGCTATTCAGCTCGTGTATGAAGAGTGTCTCATGGAGAGACTGTCTCACACAAGAATTTGTGTTCGAAAATATTTTTCTGTTGGAAGTTTAGTCTTGTTTGGAGGGGGCTCGATTATTTGTGTCGAGAGAATAATACCAAGTTTGATGAGCATGTAGACCAATGATAGTGTAGAAGCTCAACTCTTGAGCTTGGCTTGGTTTAGAATACAATATATACTAGAGTAGAGATGACCATGATTCTGTTCAGACTGGTTCATATAGGATTCGATCAATGGTTCAGATCATAAAATTATGAACATGGGCTTGAACTGTTTATTATTAGTTTTGGTTTGATTCCAGCTCGGCCCATCAAATCGTGAACCAGCACCAATTTAAACAAACCTTTTTCTATTTTAGTCAAATCAAAGTTCTATTCACTACTTGCTTTAGTGCACCTATGCTTGTTCAAGCATCATATATGAAGTATGTTTAAAGCATTTGCATGCTTCAAACGAAGAGCGATCATACGAACCATGGGTCACTCGTTTGAGCGCTTCATGGCACTACCTCTTTGATCTTCACGTGATACTTCCTCGCTCAAAACCCCAAATCCTATTATACCAAATTGTTTCAAAGACAAAAGTGGCGCATCTGTGTTCAACACATACATAGAGGTGAGTGTTCAGCCCATCTTATACTATTTTTCTGAATTCTCTGTGCTAGTATATTTAGTCTAGATTAAGAGGATTTGATTGTGCATATTATTCTTTGAACATGTATGATGTAAAGCACATAGAAGTACATAGAAGATTGAAGAGGATATGAAATTGCCCAATCTTGTTGGGTGGTGATGGCGTTAGATCACATGCATACATGCATAAGTCAATATATAGTTATTTCATCCAAGTCTTTTTGGAATAGGCCAACAAACTTCTCTTCTATTCACATTATTTTTTGTCATTTCTATTTTAGCCTTATTGTTAGAAATTATTGATAAGAAATATTCTCTCCTATTTCATCATTATCCCGCTCATAGAAAACGATAGTCAGGGTTTAGAAGGAAAGAATAACATCAATTCATACCCATGGAAGAGAGTAAGGTCAAAGAGTCCTTCGACTCGAGTATTTGTCAATGCACGATTTTAGTTCTAAATATCTCTAATTATGCTTGATTAATTATAAAAAGATAAAACTATAAATATTATTGAGACGAAATCAAATAAAATTTCACTTAATTATATTTTGATTTAAAAATTAAAAATATAATACATAGTAAGAGTGATTGTTTGATAATAATTGGAAAGAGTAATAATACTTCACATGACGTAAGCTAATTATTTTTATTTCAATAATTTATGAATATGGGATTTTCGAAAAATCCTAGCTATTTCATCGACAACACAAAACATAGAGCATAAGAGCATGTTTGTTTGTTTTTTGAGGTAAGATAAGTGATTTATTGAATAAAAATTAGGGAAAATTACCTAGAATAATCCAAACTATTCATGATTTTCCTACAATAATCCCACCTATTGATTAACCATGAATAATCCCAACTTTGAGGGGTATTTTCCTAGAATAAGCTTGGGTAACCCGATGACTTGCTATAGTTTGTAATTTACCAAAAAAATAAATTAAATATTAATTTATAATTAGAAAATATTTTTGAAAATTTACATAAAAAATTCTAAATAATAAAAAAAAATCATAAATTTTTTATGAACATTTTTTTAACATTTTTTGACATTTTTTTTTAAAAATTTATCTTTTTTTAAAAAAAATAAAACTTACTATAGCAAGTCATCCGGTCACCGGGTTTACTCCAGGAAAATGCCCCTCAAAGTTGGGATTATTCATGGTTAATCAATAGTTGAGATTATTGTAGGAAAATCGTGAATAGTTTGGATTATTCTAGGTAATTTTTCCTAAAAATTAAACTTTATTTTAATTGGAGTAAATATCATTTTTGTCAGGTAAAATATTTTGAATTTAATTGTCACATAGTTGTTTCTTTCACTTAATTTATTGGTAATCAAAAAAAGGTTATTGCACAAAAATCTTTTGCAATGAACAAAACTTAATGAATAAGGGGAGAAGTTTGAAATAAAGTTTTAATTTTTGGATTCGCATTTTAGGTAAGGTGAAAAGGACAGTTCCCTTATGACGTCCATAGTTTAATAGTATAAAAATTAGAGTCCTTTATTTTAGGTTTTATTAATAAATCCAATTTATATTATTTAAATCTCGAAATGAATCAATTTTTATTTCCTACTTTTAGATTTTATTTATGATCGAGATTAAACCCAAAGAATAATACCTTAGTTAGTGATTCTCAATTGTTTATTTATTGTTAGAGTATATAACATATCATGGGGCCTCAACCATCAGCTTAAGCTTTTGGTTGAATTGGTTCCTTGACATGGTATCAGAAGCCAAGGTGACAAGAGGTCACAGGTTCGAATCTCAACCACCCCTCATTTAAAGTGGAAAATTTAGCGCCATGTATGAGGAGGGCATGTGCTGCATTCACACTTCTAGCCCAAAGGGCTCTCGTGTGAGGGGGTGTGTTAGAGTATATAACATATCATGGGGCCTCAACCATCAGCTTAAGCTTTTGGTTGAATTGGTTCCTTGACATTTATGTATGATTTCTACTCGTTGATTTTTTTATGAATATTCCTAGCATATATAATTATAGTCAGGAAATTATGCTAAGAATCTATTTTGAATATTCCTTGTATAATGCATGGCGGTAATTTTTTAAATTATTTGGAAAGTAAAAAAATTTCATTCCATCAAACTAAGACAATATAAACACTAAGGAGGAAAACAACATCAATCGTAATTTTACATCAGTATGAAAGAGGGGCCCATTTTCTAGAACGGGTTGCCCCAACTCACTCCCTCTTCATGTGGCTTAAGCTTTTGTATTCATTATAAGTGTCTCATTTTCTTATTTAGTTAAGTCACCTAAGTGTCTTATTTCTATTTTGGGCATGTTAACTTTACCAAGTTACTCTTATTAAACTTAACATTTTCACACATTTACACCTACTAACCTCACTTTACCCCTATTACAATTGAAAACACTATACTTTTTTCTTTATCTTTCTCGAGCCCCGACTCCTTTGGCCATGCTCTCCTGAATGGGTATGAGTTGCCGCCGTCATTTCCTCCCCAAACCCTGTCCATAATTTTTCTATCATCGGGATATACCGAGTATAATGATGATAATACTTTTTTCTTTCGTACCTTTACACCTACTAATCTCACGATCGTATAATTAAGGGTGAGATGGGCAGTTGCATGTATGTTCCGAACATTCGTAAGGTAGATGGGACATAGCATCCATGGTTGCACGTATATATCAATGGAGACATACCGGTCTAGGATGACCTCCCTTAGATAATGCAAATAACTTCAACTACTTTGTCCGCCTCACATTATTATTATTGTTGTTATTCTTACTATTAATCAGATGCTGGCTTGTCGAGTTGGCTTCAATAACTTCATCCAACTCTTCTCGTTGCAGAAACTTTTCTTGTTTTTCCGCAAGTTGGGGGACTCTTTGGTCGCGCTCTCCTTTCTGGATATGAGTTGCCTCCATCCTTCCCCCCAAATCCTGCTCATGATTTTTCTATGAACGGAACACACTGAGTATAATGATGATGACTTTCTCTGTCTCACAAAATTTAACTTTTTTTAAATTTATCGTATCAAATTTGTTCAATTTCTAATTTTAATTGACTTTTTTAGTGTTAATTTATTTACACGTTTAACTTATAATTTCATTTGGTTTACATATTTTTCTAATTTCTTATTTTTGTGATTTTTTCGCCAATAATTATCTTTAGGGGGTAAAATTAATAAAATTGAGAGACGTCATTATTAGGAGGGATGAATGATGATGAAAATACAAATGTCAATAATTGATCAAATATAAAAACTTGTGTTCATAATAACGACACTAAAGGAATCTTTATTTTGATACCAACCATAAGTTTTTTTTCTCTTTCTTATATCATCAAAACTTGTGAAAAATAATGGTTTTAGGTCTTGAGTTTAATCTAACAAGTCAAAACTATATAATACTAACTATTTTTTTTTTTGTCTACTTGAGTATCAATATTTTTAGATGTACATCATAAAAAGATATAAATAGATCTTATGAAAAAAACTATGTATTAAGATGAATCTAATAAATTTTAGATGAACATGTTTTATTTTCAATATATTTATCATATTTTGATTTAAATTTCGCTCTCCTAAAAGAAAAAATTTATATGGACAAACAAACTGAAAAAAAATACTAGGTTTACTCGGATCAGGTTATAAATCAGATCATTTAGTTTAAATTCTAAATAATTAGTAATCAAGTTGCTTGAACACACATGTACTTTAGGCGCAAATTAAAAACAAAACATATAATGTCTATTATAATTTTTAAAAAATATCGATTAAAATGCAAATATGTAAATATACTTTCTAAATTCTAAAAAAGTTTGTTTAATGATTCTAAAACTCATGTCAATATCTTCATATAGCAAAGCTCCAATCAACATAACCGGTACATATATTAGTATTTCTTAATATATAATTTCATAATACACAACTCAAATGCTATCAATTGACATTATTAAATTAAACGATAATAAATCTGCCCCTAATATATATACATAGTGATAAATACTCCTATTCAACTAATTCTATATTAGTTTCACGCATTCGCCCCCTCCAATAAATAAAAGTCGCTATTATCATCATATCTAATATTCCGCCCGAAAGCAGGGTCTGGGATTCAAAAAGAATAGCATTGAGTTGATACATATGGCAGGCAAGACATATCACACATCCCTTTGTCTTTTATTTAAATAAAAACAAGAAAGTTAGCAAGGTGTTATATGGTGATAAGCTCTATTAACAACACTAATCAACTAATTAAACATTATTGTAACACGTAAATCTGTCAAAATTTGTACTCATTCTTAAATTATTGTAAAGCTAATAATAATTAGGACCTTGAATCATATATTAGTTCCATGGTTATTGGGTGAATCTTATTTGAGGTATATTCCAATTTTTGTCATCTTATAGAAAATCAGGTATTATTCCAGTTGAAAATATGTAATAAACTTTTTTCAAGAAAATAAACTATGAATTTCATTCTCATCCACCTTTAATTTCTTCCCTCAGAGTATATTCGATAATTCAAAAAAAGAAACTCAGTGTCATGGTGGTATAATATTGCTATTTTGTGACGGTAATTATTAATTAAGAGTATTTATTATTTTATAGAAAAATTCCTTATTAAACAGGACAATTTTTTCCAATTGGCTAAAAAATGGGCTATTAGGTCATTAACACAAATTAAGCGGAAGTACAGAAAATTTTATACGTAAAGAGGTGTTTTAAAATTTTTAATCTATTATTTTACATTATATTTTTAAAATAAAGAGTTTTACTTTTTTATATTATTATTATTATAATTATTATCATTATTCTATTATATTTAATTAATTATGAGATTATTGTGTTATTGTAATTTGTAAATAATTTATATGGATTATTACATGGTATTTGAATTATTATAAGTTGACAAAAATAATGTACAATTGTATATTTGTACAAATTTACTTTTAATGTAATTTTATATAATAAAGTTATTTATGCATTGTACGAAAATTATATTCATGTTAATTATTAGTTTTAGAAAATGTTTACTTTACGTCACGAATGTGTATACATTCATCTGTTGATGGGGTCTCAATCAATTATACTATTTTATTTTCTAAAAGGAAAATATAGGCCCTACAATTTATTTTTCTCGAATTTATTTTCTATTTTTATTAATTAAAAAATTGCATACATACAAAAATTAGTGGGGTAGGAAATGTTCTCTGTGCATGTGCTTAATCAATATTCATAATTTAATCAATATTCATATTTTAGTAGACAAACATATTATATATCTTTGATTATTAAAAGGCTCTTGAATTTCAATCATATGACACTTAATTACAATATTTTTTATGTTTTCAATTTTTACTTAAGTGAACTTTCTTTGAATAATAATGAGAAAATATAACTCTATAATTGGATTTTACATTCATTTTTAAATAATTTAATTATTAAATAGCTTATTGGTTTTGTTTAACAAAATAAAGTAATAACATTTATTCCTAACTCTTTTCCTATTTTAGTCAAATACTACTAGTCAAAATTGTTTCTCATTTGGTATTAGACATTTAAAAAAGAAAATTTGTTAGTAATACTTTTGATTATTACTCATTGATGCTTAATATCTTCAATTATTATTTAACTTTGTATTTTTTAAGTATTGAGATGATTAATTTTGTGTACTCCCAACTATTTTAAGACATTTACATTTACTCAATATGTCTTAAAATAGCCGGTTAAAAATAATGGACATAGTATTCATGGTTAAGTATCTCAATATTTGGACCTGAATAGTTAAATTTTTATTTACAAAATCTCCTTTAAAAAATTTTGTACTTAGTCTACTCTTAGTCTATGCTTGAGAAGCAAATTTTATCTCGATTAAATTATATATTACTCCTCCATAAAAAACTTAAATTCGATCCTCGTTGCTCCACCCTCATCTTCCTTTTTGCAGTCTACCTATTTACCAAAAAAAGGTTTACACTTTGAATATGGCCGCAGATGCGTTCTAAACAGTTCTGATAATTTGAAATTTACCCAACTTTATAACTGAATTCCATTTGACCAGATTTCAGATATGAATAAACACAAAACCCAATTTTAAGCTAACCCAAACACTTAATCTGGAATAATTCGATGACTCAAATTAACCCTTATAAGTTATGTCATGACTCATTATACAAGTACTTGAGTCCAATTAGCAAATTTGGTAACCCTCCATTTACAACTCTCAATAATAGTACTTCCATTTTCTTTCATTATTTAGGCCAACATATAAGGTAAGTGATTGATTGCTCACATATAAACCTCACACCAAACACACCATAGAGAAACAAGGAAAAATTAAAAGTGATAGAGAGCTCTATAAATTCCAAACCCATTAAAGCTTCAATCTTTTTCAAATTAAAAACCTTTTTTTTTTTCAAGTCTTGGGTTAATTCTTGGTGAATTTATTCAAAAAAATAAATAAATTCTTGGTGAATAATTCCTGCATTTCTTTTCAAGAATTATAGATCAGCAGATTTATAAGAGGTAATAACTTTCTCTGTAAAATTTTCACAAAAATTGTTTTTTTTTTCATTTTTCCTGCATTTTAATCTGTAATTCTTTGTGTTTTGTATGTTGTAATCAAAAAAAAATTTACCCAGTTGATCATATAATCACAGAAATATTTAATCTTTGTTTTTTTGTCATCAGAACTATTTGAAACCCAACAAAGATTGTATTTTTATATGATATAATTCAGTGAATATTCATTTAATTATTCCCGGAATATTCATAAATTGTTTTATTATGTAAAAAACCATGTAAATATTATTCCATAATTTTTTATTGTATGTTATTTGTAATTCAATGGTAAATTTTCTGTGTTTTATGATATGAATTTATGATAATTACCAATTTGTGATGTAACTGCTAAAATTCTATGGTCCATCTTCTAGAAGTTTCCTCTAAAATGGTTGTTTAGATTTGATGTGATTTGTGATAATGGTGTATGTTGATTTGGAGGGTTAGATCCGACCCGGTACCAAAATGCTGATAGTTTCTTAGAGGCCTGCTTTTGGTTGAGTTGGTTCCTTGACATGGTATCAGAAGTCAGAGTGACAAGTAGTCACAAGTTCGAATCTCAATCACCGTGCCACGTATGAGGAGGGCATCTGTTGCATCCACACTTCTAGCTCAAAGGCTCTCGTGTGAGGGGGGCGTGTTAGAGTATATAGTATATCCTGGGGTCTCAACCATCAGCTTAAGCTTTTGGTTGAGTTGGTTCCTTGACATAGTCTAAACCGGATTTGATTTCTTCATTTAGTTCCTACATCCAAACCCGGATTTGATTGTTGTACATATCCGACTCTATAACCCCGCTTAGGTGGGAGTCGCTTAGTACAAGATTAAGGGTTGCCCGTTGCCCCACTATGTTCTTGTTCACTTGAACATGTTAAGCTTATTAGGGCTTAAGCCTTGATGGAAATCAAAGTTAGTGAACCGGAAAGTTAAAGATGTGTAAAATAGACTCAAACTGACATTTTCCGATCCAATGTCGAAAATAGAAGTATTTGAGGCCCTTGGACGCCTTGCATATACCTAAAGCCACCCCTGATCGATCTATGGGTCAAAGTAAACCTGTATTTGACCCGATGACCCCAAAATAGGATGCCCCGAATCAAACTACCCATCTAGTGCCCCGATCTTATACAGTAAAAATGCTTCCTTGTGATCCAATGATGGCCCGGACCATAAGTGCCCTACTGATATAAGATGAATAAGACATGCATTTGCTGTCTGTTCCTCTCATGAAGATGACTTATACCTGCCCAAACAAATAACTGATTACCTTATCATGTTCGTAGAGATGTCTTAAATTGTTTTGAAATTGGTCATGGTCCTTTTGGAGAGTGATTGATTTTGATGTGTAAAATGCCTTAAACCAGGCAATTTTTACTTCATCTATTAGTATCTTTTGATGCCCTCTATGACAAGCAATTCTTTAAAATGATGTCAACTTGTTTGATTCGAAACTCTTAAGTAGAGGTGTTCAGACGTGATGAGCAGATATCTACCCGACTTTATGACTGAAACCGACTTGACCCAACGTCAATATGAATCTTAAATTATGTGAAAATCATTATGGACACAGAACCTAATTTTGAATCGACCAAAAACAGATGAAGAGAAATCGACCTGATCCGAATGAGCACCTCTACTTTTAAGATGAGGCTTCAAATCTTCTAATCCAAAAAACCCATAATTTTATCTTGTGCGATTAGTCTTTATTTTGAATTATTTTCTTTTCTCCGAACCAGTGTAACATAATTCACTAGTTAATTCGCTTTTTGAATTCGCAATTCGCTCAAATAGCCCAAAACCGACCATAATTTTTTTTCTATTAGCAATTCTCGAGGAGATTAGTGAATCACGTGACACGTATCCGAACAAAAGGAATTGTATTTGAACATACTCTAAATGAGAATAATGAATCGTTTTCAAATAGCTCATACTCTAAATGATAACTTCTTGTATCTTGAAGGAAATTTAATGTACCTTTCTGCTGACAAACCCTCTGAATTTCTTCTGCAGGTGAATAGTATATAATTTTGGATCATCGATTCCCTCGTCCTTTACCGATACATTACTCTCATAAACAACTTTCTCGACTCTTGGAATCCCCGTTTTTTCCAAAACAACCAGGGAATGCTGCAAGATGTGCTTGACATCAAAGGATTCTCTGAATAAACCCAAATTACTCAGAGCTCTACTCGAGCTTCAGCCATCAACGACAGATAAGTATCGACACATCATATGCAAATATATTAGTTTTGAGCTCTACATGCCCACTGTATGCAAGAATGCTATGGATTACCTTATTTCTACATACGAGCTCTGCGAAGATGGTTGACTGATTTTCGTTTTTCTTTTCGTATCATAATATTAATTCAATTAGATATTGTTCTGCAAAATTTATTTTATCCGTAGTTTGAGATGGCGGAAAATAAAGTAACCATCTTGATGCAGCGCTACGAGTTAGGAAAGTTATTAGGACAGGGTACATTTGCAAAAGTGTACTTTGCAAGAAATATTAAAACGGGTGCAAATGTTGCGATTAAAGTAGTCGATAAGGAGAAGGTTTTGCAGGTTGGAATGATCGAGCAAATTAAGCGAGAAATTTCGGTTATGCGACTTGTGAAACACCCGAATGTCGTGCAGTTGTACGAGGTTATGGCGAGCAAAACTAAGATTTATTTTGTCATGGAATATGTTAAAGGCGGCGAGCTTTTCAACAAAGTAGCTAAAGGAAGGTTGAAGGAAAATGTTGCTAGGAAGTACTTTCAACAGTTAATCTCAGCTGTTGATTTCTGCCATAGTAGAGGTGTTTACCATCGAGATTTGAAACCCGAAAACCTCCTTTTAGATGAAAATGAAAATCTTAAGGTGACGGATTTTGGGTTGAGTGCTTTATCGGAAACAAGGAAGCAAGACGGGTTGCTTCACACGACGTGTGGGACCCCTGCTTATGTTGCACCGGAGGTTATTCTCAGGAAAGGCTATGACGGAGCGAAAGCTGATATTTGGTCTTGTGGGGTGATCTTATTTGTGCTATTGGCCGGATATCTTCCGTTCCAGGACTCGAATCTTATGGAGATGTATCGAAAGATTGGAAAAGCGGAGTTCAAATTCCCGAATTGGATTCCTTCCGATGCACGGAGATTGCTCGTGAAGATCTTGGATCCGAACCCAAAGACAAGAATCTCAACGGCTAAGATTATGGAGAATTCTTGGTTCCGAAAAGGGTTTGAGTCTAAACGCTTAGATGCTAGGCCCGTTTTTAACGATATGCAACCCGATTCAGCTGATGTAGATGCTATTTTCAGTTCTTGTGAGAACATCGAAGCAAAGCAAGAAGCTTCTCAGCCGTGTTATAACTTAAATGCATTTGACATCATTTCCTTCTCGGAAGGATTTGATTTGTCTGGTTTATTCGAGGATAAGAGCCAGAAAAAGGAGGTTCGGTTCTCAGCCAATCGGTCTGCTTCAACGATCATCTCAAAGCTCGAGGAAGTAGCTAAAAAGCTTAAGCTGAAAGTGAAGAAAAAAGACGGTGGCCTAATGAGATTTGAAGGGTGTAAAGAAGGGAGAAAAGGGGTTTTGACCCTTGAAGCAGAGATTTTTGAGGTTACTCCGACTTTTCATATGGTAGAGATGAAGAAACGGGGTGGAGATTCGTTTGAGTATCAAAAAGTCGTAAAGCAGGAGATGAGACCAGCTCTTAAGGACATTATCTGGACTTGGCAAGGCGAGCAAGCAACAGAACCTTCACCGGCTACTTCGTCAGGCGAGTCTTAGACGATTATGTTCGTGCAGCATGCAGCGAGCAGCGAGCAGCTCCTTTTCGGGTTATTTGCTTAGTACATTTGTCATGGACATGCTTCTAAGTTATATTCTATGCCTGTTTAACTTGGATGTACTTATGGTAAAGTTCTATAGTAAACTTTTGATTCTGTTTTGCCTGAAATACTTCTATTTTTCTGCTGTGGTTGAAGCTGAACAGCATGTTAGGTTCGTCGAAAGTAATCAGTACTCTGTTTCATTCAATTTGCTACATTTATAATTTCCGTGTATAAACAAACATGGCCTGTAAGCCCGGCCCGGCCCGGCCCACAATCAGTCTGAATGGACTAGTCCATCCAAGCTAACTAGACCAAAATTTGATTTGAGTCTTGCATGGAAAAATTGAAAATAATAATTGATTTTTAAGCAAAATTTTCAAAATTAAAGGCAAGCCATTTACTTCCTATATGGTACTAGAATTCAATGAAGTATAAAGAGTTAGAGTGAGACTCTAATTTATACGATTTATTTAAAAGTAATAATTCAGATACGTGCTTATAACTTTTATTTTGAATAAAAAAAATTAAATTCATAAAACATTTAATTAGTTTGATTGTGAATGGCCTCTCACAAGATTGAGTAGTCCTTTACTTTTTTCTTTGCTTTCAACCTCTCGTATTTTTATTTATTTAACCTAATTTGAACTTACGAGAAATTATCTGAACTGTCTTTATTAGGAGTACACATTCTCATAATTTGTATTAGTGGAAATATTTAATTTATATATGAGATGCGTGTTATACGTAAGACTAACACATACAATACACAACAATTTGTGATCTCTTTAATATGGAGATGGGTAAAGTCATAGTCACAAGTGAAGTGCATGCATGCACAAAAATAGATCTTTCATTGCATTTGCATGGTAAATTACGTGAGATAACTTTATTACTCTCTTCATTCAATTCAGTCATAGTAGGTACGAGAGAATTGTAGAGGAAAATGCTTTTAGTTTTATGAAGTGGGCCCATTCTATCCAAGTAGCTAGGCATCACACGGTGCCGGTGATAGAATCTGTAACATATTTTAAGATTTAATATAGAGTAAATAATCTGTTGTTTTTATATTTTTGGTTGAATTGATTGTTTGATGTGGTATTAGATGTCCAATTATGAGTTGAAATTTCATTTACATATAGCGTCAACTGTAATTATTTTTCACCAGACATGAATATGATTTTTTTTGCATCCACTCTTTTCATTAAGTTGGTCACTTAGGTTGTCAATTGGAATAAAAGGGAACAATTATTTTCATATCCTTTGTTTTTATTGTGCGAAAAAACTTCAAGTTTTAAGTGGATTCTGATAATATCGAAGTTTACGAGCATCACATAGGAACGAAATAAGAGTGTACAATAAAGGTTGATGTTATGAATACAAGTATCAAGACGAATTTAATAATAACTTATGTGATTATGTTTTTTATACATAAGAATATTAAAGACAATATTATTTGATATACTACTTCTATTTAATTACTGTATAAACAAGTATTAAAAACTAAAAATAGTAGCGCACACTTATAGTTGTCGATACATATCTCAATCTTGAAATATCTTTAATTATATCTGGATATTATTATAATCGATAAATAGTGTCAAAATCTCTCATCTTTAAAAAGCGTGTGCAAAGTACCCTATACATGACCAAAACACCCTTAGCATGATAAATAGGGAATGTGTATAATATCCCTTTCTAGCACGTCTCTTTCGTCCTCTCTTAATTACTTTCCTCATTTAGATTCCCTAGCTAGCTATAACTACAGGTTTTTAAAATAGATCCGATAATTTAATATGGAACATATTTTATAATTGAATTTGACTTTGATTCGACATCAAAATGATTGTATATGTATAAAAAACCATATTGTCAAGGAATCAACTCAACCAAAAGCTTAAGCTGATGGTTGAAGCCCCTGGATAGATTATACTCCCTCCGTTTTCATTTGTTCTTCCCATTTGGAATCTGGGAAGAAACCAATATAAACTATAATTACAAAATAGATTTTATGAGAGTTGAGTAAAATAATATAAAAAATAAAGGTTCTATTGATTAAAGTGTAAGTGTAATAATATCATTAAATTTCATTGGGTGTATGTAAAGTAAATGCATTGGGAATTAACATTTAAATTAATTTTTATAGATTAGAGTATAAGTGTAATAATTTCCTTGAATTCTATTGGTTACTAAAATAGAAAGATTCTAAATGAGAAGAACTTTTAAAAATTTCCAAATGGGGAAAGTGAGAAGAACATATGAAAACAGAGGGAGTATACTCTAATACGCCTCTTCGCACGAGAGTCCTTTGGACTAGAAGTGTGGATGCAACACAGACCCTCATCATACCTGGCGCTTATTATTCCAATATAAATAAGGGTTGGTTGAGATTCCAATCTGTGACCTCTTGTCACTCTGGCTCTGGTACCATGTCAAAGAACCAACTCAACCAAAGCTTAAACTGATAGTTAAAGCCCCAGTATAGGTTATATGCTTTAACACATATATTTGGACGCAATACCGATTTTAAAACACGCTGATCCAAATCCACCCGATAACCTGAGTGAACCCCTCTGGCTATAAGTATCAAAACCCTTTTCTATGGCGGTTGTACACAACAAGTAAACACACAGAAAATTGAATCCATAGCTTCCTACACAAAACTAAAGAAGAAAAACAACCTTACAAAGCTCAAAGAATGTCACACATCACGGTAGAAAGGAACAGAAGGAAGCAGATGAATGAAAATCTCAAAATATTGCGTTCTTTGACGCCTTGCTTTTACATCAAGAAGGTACCTTCTAGACCATAATCTCGGTTTATTTGATTAAAAATTCTATTAATATTAAACTATAGATGTAATATACAACACACTTATACACAAAAATATAGTTAAACTAGTTCAATATGTTTATAGGAACGATTGTTCGGTTCACCTTATACTAGTATTTCACTGTAAATTAATTTCATACAACTTTGAATAGACAATAGTTTAACTATTAGGGTAAATTAATTTCATACAACTTTGAATGAAATTAACCCTAGGCAATTAGGGTATGAGGGCAAGTTAATTTAAAAAAGGGATATTCATGCTTGCCTAAAAACCTAAAACCCTATCACCTCTTGGAACTCATATATCCTTATTTTTGAGTTTTTAAATAAACAACAAGTCTCTTGAGAGATCATTTTTCTGAGAGACGTCTCTCAGATTCAATTTATTAAAGTTTATTGTCTATGTTTATTCTACATTTTCCCTAATGGATCAACCCAACTAGAGATGGTCTTTTAAAAAGACGGTCTCACAAGAATTTGTGTTAAATAAATAGTTCTTATTAAGACTAGCCAATATTCTTAGATTTGGTAATATTTGGGTTCATGTATTATTTTTCCATCTTTTATTGAGCCAAATAAATATTAATACTATTGATTTTCATATTATAATATAGACTATAACAAAATTATTTATTAATTTTCATTTTTATTCACTGTGATTAATTAAGTTCAAGCTAGATGATGCTATTTATTAATTATTAGCTAAAAACAACATTTGTATTATTATAAAATAATAATAACATATTGATTTGATAGAATTTAGAAAATGGGCCTGGGCAACCCAAACAAGGAGGAGAAGAAGTAGACCACTCATAACCCAAAGAAGGTTCACTACTAAAACCAATTGATAATAGTAGGAGTTACTCCTTGAGTATATAAAGTGATGCATACTCTTCTCTTTCTCCGATGTGGGACAACTCACATGTGGGTAACAATGAGCATTTCAACTTTCTTAATTTAATTTAAACCTGAACTTAGTCAAGTTTAATTGTTAACATGTTTTACTATTTTAATTTGGTGTACAAGTAATTAATTTGTTGAAAGGATACATGTATAATTATGTATCATATGTTTTAATATAATTTATTTTTTGGAAACATATAGGGGGATCAAGCATCAATCATTGGAGGAGTAGTAGAGTTCATAAAAGAACTACACCAAGTTCTTCAATCCTTGGAGTCACAAAAGAGAAGGAAAAGCCTAAGTCTAAGCCCAAGCCCAAGCCCAAGTCCAGGTCCAACCCCGAAGAACCTTCAACCAAGCCCGAGACATTACATATCGAATTCAAACATGATTACAAACGACTCGTTTAAATTCGATGGAGGAAAAGAGTTAGTTGCATCGTGCAATTCAAGAGTGGCGGATGTTGAAGCCAAAATATGGGGGTCTAATGTTGTGTTAAGGGTGATATCAAAGAAAATGCATGGACAACTTATTAAAATTATAAGTACATTGGAAAAGCTTTCTTTTGATATTCTTCACTTGAATATTAGTAGCATGGATGATACTATTCTCTACTACTTCGTTGTCAAGGTATGTATATATATATGTATTCCTTATATTCATCATAATCATTATCATCTTACCCCAGTGTATTCCGTCCATAAAACTATGAGTAGAGTCTGGGGAGGAAAGGACGGCGACAACTCATACCCATAAGAAGAGCGCGACCAATGAGTCTCCCAACACGAGCATATGTATTCCTTATATTTCTCTATTTTTTCCAACTTTAGGTCATAAGACTTTTTTTTATCGAGGTAAGGAGAAATTAATTCTTCTTATAAATGTTGAGAATTAAATCATTATCACAATGATTAAAAGGAAAATATTTAACAGCCATTAAGCCAACCCTTTTGATATACAGAAACATTGGTTGGCGGTTGCATCCTCCTTTATGGATATGGGTTGTCGTCTTTTTTTCCTTCTTAGGTCAGATCCTGATCTTAGTTTTCTATGATTGGGAAATACTAGATACGATGATGATGATGTGATGATGATAGTAACTTATTAGGATGATCTGTCAGGAAACTAACTCAACCAAAAGCTTAAACTGATGTTTGAGACCCAATATATATTATATATATACTAACACGATATTAGCCTAGACACACTTAACATATGCATGCTTAAAGGTGACCTAAAGGAAAGAATACTAGACATGTCAAGAAACCAACTCAACCAAAAGCTTAATTAAGCTGGTGGTTGAGGCTCCAGGATATGTTATATACTCTAACAAGACATGTACAATCCCTTAAATAATGAACAACTAAGAATTAAGTCTTATCTCTGTTCAAATTTTTATTACTTTTCTCATATAATGTTTTAGGTTTAATTTTCGTTGTCCCTCTTCTAGTCCTCTCGTTATCTTCCCTTTACTTACCATGTAAAAAATAAATAAGAAAATATAAAATATAAACCACAAAGGATAATAATGGGCTAAGTTTGTTAATATTTTCCTATTGAAAATTAACTAATTCGTTATGTAATTAAAAGTTTCACAAATTAAATTAATGAAGAAGTAAAGCAAAATTGATGAGATACCTACGCTTTCAGTGTATTCTAATTTTTTTCTTTATCTTTACTTATGATTAATACTTTGACTTTTACACTTTTCACGCAAGTATTGTTTGACCTTTTAAAAATGACTAAATTCTTTATATAGTCATATTAGTTTCAACAAATTACTTTTTTTTTTATTATTTAGCTAGTTTAATGGTTTAAAATTTAATTTTTCATACAATAGTGTGTTAATAAAAAAAATTAAAATTTTGCCCGGGTTCTAAAATTGATTGACGGATAAATAACAGGTCATAATTAACTCAAAAGATATTTACATTAAACTAAAGTTTAAAAATATTCTAATAAATTCAGGAAGACTCGGTTATTTGAGTCTCAAATCAGTAAATATTAATCATATTTTCAAACTAAGTAAAACATTTACATGTGTATATTATCTTATTCTAAATTGTTTTTACATACACAAAAATTCACTCTAATTTTAACTTCTATTTTTTTATAAAATTATTACTATTTTTTTTGCTATCCTAATTAATTATATTGATCATGTGTTACAGATAGGGCTAGAGTGTGAGTTAAGCATGGAGGAGTTAGCAGCAGAAGTTCAACGAAGTTTTTGCACCACTGGCAACGTTAGCAATAATGTCACTAAGAATATAATATAATTAAAAAATAAATAAATAAATAAATTCTCAGTCTCTTTAAATTTGCCCGCTACAAAATATTTAAAAAGTTCTTATATTAACTTGCATGATATAACAAATTTAAAGAGACGGAGAAATAAAAAATACTGACTTTCGAGTTATGTGAATTTTCTTTTTTATTTCTATAAGATAGAATACAAATAAAAGAGGATTTATAATTTTAATAATTTCTACATCTATACACCATGCTTTTTGGGCAAAAACAAGTTGATTTGGTTATATTTTACTCAACAAGCACATGTCTAAATTATGTTGACTTAATTAATTATCAGTATAATAGATTAATAGTGTGCTAATTTTTTTGGGTAAATGTCTTAATAAAAAAACAAATATTTTTATGATATTTTCTTGTGCTTTATATTCGTTGTATATTTTTCCTAGCACCATTTCAATAGTCTTGTTTAATATATTATTGCCTTAATAATATGGTAAAGTGAGAATTATTTATTTCATTTATTTAATTGCATATTTTTATAATAATTTTTATGTTGCTTTATACTTTATTCAAGATATAGAGATTAGAAAGGGTCGTCATGCTCGAACTGTTGTCGATTGTGCCTGTCTATAAGACGGGCTGTATCTCATGACATGTCATGTCTTGTAAAGTTAAGAAATTAGTTATTGGCACGACACAACTTAATAGGCCAACCATATCCTTTTGGTTGCGTCACATACACAATCAAAATTTTATTTTATTTTTTGGTTAGTCAGAACAAATAGGTCTTTTTTCGAAAATTGTGAGAGACACACATACAAGGCCTTAATTATTGTCCCAATGCATTAAAGTGAGGTATATGCAATGAGAATCAACCTATGATCTTGTATTAAGTCGGCGTTGGTCTCAAATAGCGATAAATTTTATCTACTTAGATAATCGAGGTATCAATGAGACTGAACATGTGATAATTCGTGATCTTCTAATACCACGTTGATTTAAATATCATATCAAAACATCAACCCAAATTTATGCCAAAAAATAACTAATTGGAAGCCATGGCAGACAACAAGCAAGGTCTTAATTATTATCATCCTATACAAAATTAAGTCTAAGCCAGCTAATTTGCATGCTATGTAATGTATCTATCCAAGACTCAAAAAATAGTCTTGATCAAATTCGTTGTAATACCACATGATTTTTATTAGGTTGTTTGTAAATGTAAACTAAAACTTAATTATGAGGTGAAGAGCATAAGTTGTTGACCAAACCCAACCCTTTGACCCACAATGATGTGCTCTCTTATATGAGACGGTTTTACTCGATTAATTGTAATTGAATATGATATGACTCAACACCCGAAAAAATAGTTCTTTTATAAAGATTAAAGGAAAAATTATTAGAATTAATACGATTTTTCACTTATTTTAAATTTTCTATAATAATTAATTTTTGATTACCAACTTAGTGGTGTTTCCCCGGCTAGAATATCCCTAACATTGAAAATTAAACTAAAGGAGATTATATGACAAAATTTGTTAAATCAGTTAATAAACTAAAGTTGATATTATTTTGAGGAAAAAAACCCCCTTAAATTGTTATTCATGGTTAATCTGATACTATCGTATAAAAATTAATTAAATTGTATTATTCAGGATGATTTTTCCAAGATTAATTAGATTAAGAATATATTTTTAACACACACATAAGACCTTGATTAGTTGATTCCAAAGAATATACTAACATATTAAATGCTTTATTCTCGATGATACATGTTGTAATCACAATTAATTTTTCAGCCAAAAAATATATTATAAAAGAAATAAAGAATACTCCTATTCCACAAAAATCAGCAACCATTATATTTTTAGATTAATATGCATGATATATCTTTTAAGATATATATAGATATTAAAAGCTATAAATATATATATCTTAATATAATATTCAATAATATATTTACAACTAATTCTATATATTTAGAGGGTCTCCTTGTTAATTACCTCTATTCATAAAGATCCCATCTTAAATAAAAAATAATATATTATCAAAATTAAGTGAAATTGAACGAGATTCAATGTATTTTAATTTGAAAGTCTATCCATCAAAATATTTACTCCCTCTTTGGTGATGCGAGTTGGATATGATTTGTCCGCATCTTTCAAGAAAAAGAAAATCCCCATTCGGACCCTGTCTTGTGGGGATATCGAAAAGGTCCATTTTTATCTATCAAAATATTTAATTACCATAATTAACAATATTTTTTTTTACCACCATATCAAATCTTAGGATGTACTTTAATTTGAAAGTATCAATCAAATAAAGCAAAAAAAGTTAAAAAAAAAATATTGAATCAAATCAAAGAAATTCCATCAATATTATTTTGAAATTAGGAAACATATATTTATGATATGATTTCCTATAATTATATGGCAACAAGTATTATAAGAGCCGATCTCTTAAACTAGCCTGATATAATTAAAAATAATCTCACCGTGATTTTTATTTAAGAATATTTTTATGATTATATAATATTAATATTATATAATATTAATATTTCCCGTAGCAATTACTACATCTATATAATACACCCCCTTGTCAAATCATTACTTAGTATTAACAAAAGTTATTAATCAAAGAAATTATTATTAAATTAACAATGAGGTATCAAATGCTATTGTTGGTATGCCTTATATTTGCGTCGGAAATTAGTGCCCTAAAATTATCGACGCAATTTGAAGCCATCTATCAATTTGGCGACTCTCTTAATGATAATGGCAACTATGTTCGCCTACCCGGTGGGGTAAATTGCGCTTATACGAAACTGCCTTACGGTGAGACTATAAAAAAGCCGACAGGCAGAGCATCCGATGGGCTCATCATATCGGACTTTATTGGTATGTTTCATTACTTACAACTCCTTATTTTTCGGTTTATATAAATTATAGTAAAACGAGTCATTTAATTATTGGAAAAGTTGGCACTAATATAGTCCAACCTTTTACTTATCCGTTATGAATAATCTCACTTTTAAATTATTTTAATAATTCAATTTTTGTCATATATAGCATACCAAATTACTAATATTAGGTAATAATATGGTATGTTGTCAGTAAACTAAAATAAATGTTAGATTATTCATAGCGAACTAAAAGCAAATATTGAATTATTAAAAAATAATTTAAAGGTGACATCATTCACAGCGAACGAAGAAAAGGTTAGATTATTAATGTCAATTTTTTTGTTAATATTTTGTACTTATTATTTATTTTTTATCTGTTGTAACGATACGTGTATATATGTAGCAACGTACTTCAATCTACCGCAAATGAACCCGTACTTGGCCAACGGGAGCGACTTCAGCCACGGAATAAATTTCGCGGTGGTTGGTGCTACCGCTACTGGTGGCGAGCAACGCAATTCCTTGGCTAGACAACTTAACTGGTTCAAATCTTACCTTAACTCGACTTTCTCTACACCAACAGGTATTTGCTAATCACTATCATTAGCTATTATATATTTTCTCCGTTTCATAATAGTTGTTACTGAATGTAACATGTTGTGTGGAAAGATGTCCCTATAAGTAGCAAGTATTATAAAACGGAGGAAATATATATAATTATTAAATAAATTTTTTGTAATTATTATTAATATGATACTCCCTCCAATTTAAAGGAAACATCTCATTTTCTTTTTGGATAAGTTCACTTCAAATGTCTCATTTCTATTTATAATACTTATTTTTTTTTACCAATTTACCTTTAAAATTTCACTTAATTCAAAAAAGAATACATTTTTTTAACCAATTTATGCATAAAATCACATATTTGATATTATCATATTACCCACTATTTGAAGTGGTCTTTCCATTTCTTAATATTTGTGTCAAATCAATATGAGACATTATAAGATGTGAATAAAAGGGAGTATAAGTTTGTAGTAATTATATTATCATTGAATCCTCCTCTTATAAAACAAGAAAGATCACTTAAATTTAAATAACAAATTGAAATATTATTTTTATAAACTTCTAATTTATATAAAGTTTAAATTAATATTTTAATTGTTTCAATTTTAAGGTTAATTTTAAGAAAAGTTTTACATGATAATTACAGCAATCAAGGAAAAGCTACAAAAATCACTAGTTCTTATGGGAGAAATTGGAGGCAATGATTTCAATGGTCCTTTCTCTCAACGTAAACCAATTTCTGAAGTATCTGCCCTAATTCCTGAAGTTGTCAATACAATCAAAGATGCAATTCTGGTGAGATCAATCAAATAAATCATTTAATTTTTTCTTTTATTTATAATTTTTGATATAATTTTTTATTCTAAATTCGATCATGTTAATGTCGTTTAGTGCGTCACATTTTATTTTAATTTATTTATAATTTAGAATGTCAGATGTACATAACTCTATTTTTGTAGCACACAGAAAAAAAAAAAAAACCTTTAATTTTATACTTCAATAAAAATGCCCCTCCGATTCTTTTTTATTATCCACTTTCCTCATCTAGTCAATTCACTCTAATTGTCCACTTTCTATTTTTGGCAAAGATTTTTTTACCTAAATACCCTCAACTACCTCAACTTATACTCCCTCCGTCCCACTTTTATTGTCCACATTTCTTTTTTGGGTCATCCCACTTTAATTGTCCACTTTCCATTTTTGACAAAGACTTTTTACTTAAATACCTCCAATACCCCAACTTATATTATTTAAAATCCCCACCTACCACATTTTCAATCATTATAATTATAATCGCTTATAATACCCCACTACCCTCTTTTTAATTATTATAATTACTTAAAATACCCCACTACCACATTTTCAATTATTATAATCACTTAAAATACCCCACTACCACCCCTTTCTTATTTTGCGTGTCCACATCAAAGTGGACAATATAAATGGGACGGAGAGAGTATTATTTAAAATACCCCATACCATCTTTTCAATTATTATAATCACTTAAATACCCTAACTACCACCTTTACAATTATTATAATCACTTAAAATACCCCGACTACCCTTTTCTTAAAATCCGTATTCAACCCAAAGCGGACAATAAAAAGGGTGGAGGGAGTATCATTTTATTTTCATCAATGTTGAAATCCTGAATTCGCCACTAATCTAAATAGTTCCCATTCGAAAGATAAATTTATTCATATTATAACAAAAATAATTTTTTTTATTTCAGGAAGTGATTGGTCTTGGAGCAACTAATATTGTGGTACCAGGAAATTTTGCTATTGGTTGTGTACCTCTTTATCTATATCTATTTGCTACAAATGACACATCAAAATATGATGAACATCATTGTTTGAGAGACTACAATGACTTTGCTACATCTTATAATCAAGAGTTAATTAAAGCTATCCAACAATTACAACAAGACCACACAAATGTAGCCATTGTCTATGCTGATTATTATTCAGCATTGATATCTGTTCTTAGCAATGGCCCACAATTAGGTAATCTTTTTTTTAATTACCATTTATTTTTTTAGTACTTTTAATCACACTTAGTTTTACTAAAATGTGTTTATTTATGATTAACTATATAATATACATGGGTTTTAATCATAAATTTAATTTTTTTAATAAATTGGCCGGCATTTTTAAGATGGTATCAAAGCCTAACAATAGTGGAAAAAAACTATATGTCACGCTATATATGTTGCGGTTCTTCATTGACTGATAGAATTTGAAAATGGGTCTGGGCAACCCAAACAAGGAGGAGAAGAAGTAGACCACTTATAAACCCAAAGAAGGTTTGCTACTAAAATCAATTGGTAATAGTAGAGTAGGAGTTACTCCTTGAGTATATAAAGTGATGCATATTCTTCTCTTTCTCTGATGTGGGACAACTCACATGTGGGTAATAATGGGCATTTCAACATTGACGCAACATTAAAATGATTGAAAAACTTAGACAAAAAATTTAAGTGGTATATGTTGCGGTTCTTCATTTATGCAGTATTAAGCCTAAACCACAACATACATTGACCAAAAAATCGTAGCATGCCATGAGGTTTTTTTCACTAGTGCAACATCACAAAATTCACATAGTTTTACAAACCATTTTCTAATCATTGTCAAAATCACATTCAATGTCATATAATTCACAGATCCATTTTCAAATTATAAACTGTAAAAACGAATTATGATTGAGTTGAAATTTAACATGTATCCTTTTTGAATAAAATGCAAATTTAAAAATGAAACATGTAACATTGTATTTGAAGAAAAAAAATTTATTAATACTAACTATCAGCTTAAATTTTTTTATTAAATTGTACTATTATAATAATCTAGGTCTATATACTCTAAATGTTCGATATGTACAGGGTTCGAGCAAGACGGGCTCCAAAAGGCTTGTTGTGGAAATGGTAAAAATCCATACAATTTTGGTGACAAAGGTTGTGGGAGTCCTGGATCAAGTGTATGTGAAGACCCAAGCAAAAGAGTAAATTGGGATGGAGTTCATATGACCCAACATGGATACAATTGTGTTGCAAATTCTTTAGTTAAACAATTTGTACCTCTACTTCAAAAACAACTTCTTAGACTTAAGAGAAATGAAATTACATCCTAGGTATTTTTAGGTATTATACTTTACAAATTATATTTTCTCTGTCGCTTTGAAATTGATGATGATAGTGGTGTTATAGGAAAAATGTTACTGTTAGTAGCAATCTCAAAAGAACAGATTATTATATATGTTTGTATGACACAAATTATTGATATATCATTATATATTATTTATGGGTTCTTTACAAGTGTTAAATTTATCTTTGCTTTATATTTGATGAAGTTAAAATTTACGTACGTGTATAGTAAACCCCATAAAACAGATTAGTATTACTTTGATGAGCTCTTTCTTGTTCGAGCAAAAGTTTTTTACTTGTTCGGATTAGGTGTTTTGTACATTTTAAAATCACAATAGTAAATATGTTATACTCGTTTGAGTCAAAACTCTTATTTGTGTACTGTATTATGTAGAAAAATGTCAATTATTAGTTGTAATTTTTAGTGGAAGGAGGTGAACAATAGAAAGAACTTGCTCCAATTAAGCATCTACTTCGGGAAGGACCAAATTATAATTTCTTATCAAACGTCAAACCCCATAACATCATACATATTATCGGGTTAATTTCAAATAAAGTATTCCGGGTCAATTTAAATGCCCACATTAATTTTTACGTAGTTTTAAATTTATTCTAAAGTTAGATTAATTGAAATCAAATTCAGCTATAAGGTCAAATAATTTTTAAATCGTCGGGATTGTTTTGAATAGCAGTATGTTATATTAGACAATTAGATAAATGCTATGACTTCTACAATATAATTGTGCCATACCATTGACCACAATTACATATAAATTGACATAACGTAGGAGTACATTACAATCAACCTTTGGTAGTTAAATTTCATTTTAAAATAAAAATATTTTATTAAGTGAAAGTAGTTTAGTAGGTACGTTTTTACAGAGTTGAAATGATCGATCAAATTAGATTAATTTGATCAAATGGATCAAAAAAATTGAAAAATATAATCACCCTTTGAATATTTTAATAACATTTAAAAGTTAATTTTTCTTAATAATTTTATCCGTAGATATTATTTCTGATCCTAATTGCGAATATAAATTCAAATTTTAAAATTTAATGGAAAATTAGTATCTAAAATAAAAACAACTTAAAATATTGCTGATAGAATCGTCTTTCCAGCATACTTTGGCCTCACTCGTGCGCACCCAGGGAAACTTCCCAAGAGGTCACCCATCCTAAGATTGCTCCCCACCAAGCACGCTTAACTGTGAAGTTCTTAGCAAATGGGCTCCCTAGAAAAGAAGATGCACCTTATTGATATGAGTAGTCTATCAATCTCTTTTCAAGCTAAATCTGGGGTATCACATCATCACCTAGATAGACCTAGTGGTAATGCTTTTTATTTTATTCATCTGATATAAGTTATAACGATAATTTTCACTATCTATCTAAAAATTAAATTTTATTTTTTCTTTAAAGAAAATTTTCTTACCTTTAAGATTAAATTATTCGAATCTACTAGAGGGTCTATACATAGAGTCATAGACCACATTGGCACACTCCTTGCCCATTATGTAAATGTAAATTTTACTCAAAAAAGAGTGGAGTAGCATGTGTCACTCTTTACTAAAAGTCAAACCACAATATAACACCTATCTTCACATAATCATTAAATGAAAATTTCTCGTGCAAATTAAGAAAATAAAAAAAATTATAAAATAATATTTATATTAAAGTAGGAAAAAAAAATATATATCGAATGAGATGATAGATAAATTAAATGTGTAAATAAGACTTAAAAGAAAAAAGTATGCTAGGGAACAGGAAGGAATAGATGAAAAATTAAACTCAAGACTTAGCCTAAAAAATAGTATTTGCTCTCTAACTGAGACAAAACTCGATTCTCATAAAAAAAAATCAGTATAAATTATGACCACAAATAGAAATGAGGAAAAAAAGAAGTATGCTAGAGTCCTAAGCCTTAATCATCAGTTTAAGCTTTTGGTTGAGTTGGTTTCTTGTCATTATATCAGGAACCAACGTGTTATAAGGAGTGTATGTGCTACATTCACACTTTTACCCCAAATGTCTCTTATGTTTAGGACGTTTGATAAAATGTGTAATACATCTTGAAATTTCAACCATCAGCTTAAATTTTTAATTGGACTGGTTGATTTCTTATAGAGTACAATCATTTTTTATCACCATACACTTTCTTTTTCCACCTATAAAAGCCCACCATTATTTCAAAACTCAATTATTATTATTTCCACTAAAGGAACAAAATGAGGCACTTTTTTTTGCACTTACTCGTGCTATGTTCTTTCATTACTTCACTATTTGCAACCATTACTACGTCTACTCCTCAAAATGTACAAACTTCCCTTAGAAACAAAGGAAGATCAAGAATTACAATGCAATTTGAAGCTATATACCAATTCGGAGACTCGCTTTCCGACACCGGAAACTTAGTCCGAGCGACAACCGGAGCAAAACCCGCTTTCGCGAGGCTTCCTTATGGCCAAACGTTCTTCCACCGGCCCACGGGCCGGTGCTCGGACGGGCTTCTTATGGTGGATTATTTTGGTATGTTTTTATGGCATTTTTTACCTTTACTCTTTTGCACATATATATCTTGTTTGTGTGGCCACTATATAAAGCTTGAATAGGAGTATTATTGTTACTAAAGTTGCCCCATACAATTATAATGTTGGAAAATTTATATTAATTGACTTTATTAATTAACTTGTTTTTTCCGCTTTATTGAAATTATTTTATTCATATTTATACAATTATAAGTGTAACACCCCGGCCTCTCGGACCGCCAATGACTACTCATGGAGGCTGTAGACTGGCCCCACAGACCAACGCAAGTCTTTCCAGCGCACTTTGGCCTCACTCGTGCGCACCCGGGAAACTTCCCTAGAGGTCACCCATCCTAAGAATGCTCCCCACTAAACACGCTTAACTGTGGAGTTCTTAGCAAATAGGCTCCCTAGAAAAGAAGATACATCTTGTTGATATGAGTAGTCTATCAATCTCTTTTCAAGCTAAATCTGGGGTATCACAATAAGAAATAATAAACTTAAAGCGAAGAATTCAGTGGCAATAACCAAATGTGATAAATATATAAAAAATAAACTTGTTTGTAATTACTGACTTATTATCTTAATCTAAGCCTATCCATTGATTTCAAAAAAAAAAAAAAAAAAACTTGTGAAATAAAAGGAGTAAATTTGTGTAGGCTTGTTTCAACCAAAATCCTCCAAAAGTAGAGGAGGGAGAAATACTAAAGTACAACTCCTAATGTATTAAATTCTTGTAAGAGACAGCTGAGAGATCATTTCTAATTAGATTGACCCATTAGGAAAAATATAGAGTAAATATAGGCAATAAGCTTTAATGGATTGAGCCTAAAAAACATTCTCAAAAAGACGATCTCTTAGGAAACTGATTGTTTATATTACTCAACTTTTTTTATAAATAATAATATATGTTAAAAGCATATTAAATGATTCATTAATATGACATGACCGGGTAACAACAATTTGAAGACAAAAAATCTTTTATTTTAAATTAAGTAGTTAACAAATATATCAACTGATTTAATTATTTATAATGATTTTGCTACAATTTTTATTTTTACTCTAAGAAATTAAAATTTTAATATTGGTTTATTATTGCATGGTAGCTATGTACTTCCACCTACCATTCCTAAACCCGTATCTAGCAAAAGGGAGTGACTTCACCAAGGGCGTCAACTTTGCAGTGGCAGGGGCGACAGCTCTAGATGCCTCTGTTTTAGCCGCACAAAACATATCTGGTCCTAACAACTCTTTGAGCATACAACTTCAATGGTTTAAGTCTCTGTTACATTCTACTTTCTCCAATCCAAGAGGTACATATACTCTTCTTTGGATTACCATACTATATAATAATATTGCATTCTGTAATAACCAATTAATTGCATCACGAATAGTCCATCCCTATGCTGTTTTGGGTGGCCTGTTTCCTGACCTGATCTCTCTAATGGCTTTTTCCCCTCGCGGGATTTTTTATGCCGGCAGGGTTTTTGGGTTCAGGGTTGAGTGTTTTCTTTTTCTTCTTTTATTGATTCCTACTTTTCGAAAAAAAAAAATAAAAATATCTCAAGAAACCAACTCAATCAAAAGCTTAAACTGATGGTTGGGGCCTCAGAATAACACACCCCCTCACACGAGAGCCCTTTGGGCTAGAAATGTGAATGCAACACAGGCTCTCCAGTCTTCTCATACCTGGTGCTAAATATTCCACTTAAATGAGAAGTTGTTGAGATTCAAACCCGTAACCTCTTGTCACGTTAGCTTTTAATACCATGTCAAGGAATCAACTCAACCAAAAGCTTAAGCTGGTGGTTGAGACCCCAGAATATGTTATACTCCATTCTAACAAAATAGCCTTAAACTAAAAGTACAAATGTGACTTTTTCCACTAGTAAAAGTAACATATAACACATTGGAAAATTAATTGCACATTTATAAGCTAAGGTTTTCAGTTTTTTTATGTTATATGTTATACAGTTTAAAATTTACATAGGTTTTTTAACGATCGTACTCTGTTATTTTAATGAGTATTATTTGATTGTAATTGCATGAATGGGTGCAGAAATTAGAAGAAAACTTGAAAAGGCACTGGTTTTAATGGGAGAAATTGGAGGCAATGACTACAATTTGGCTTTCTTTCAAGGCAAAACCTTGGAACAAGTTTACCAACTTGTCCCAACCGTAGTCCAAACCATTAAAAATGCAGTTCAGGTTAGTCAACCCATTCAAAAATTTAAGCTGAAACATAATAATTAAAAAACAACAGTTCGTTTAGTTAGTGTTACTAATTAAATGGTAGTAATGAGAATCATTTATAGTGTAAAATTTTATCAAAAGTTTCATATCATTCCCTTAGTAATGAAACTTTGATCACAAAAAAATTTTCTGTTCACAGCTTTTTTTTCATTGCCACATAATATCACTTCTCTCAATGGTAATGCGTTGGAATGAATTTTATGAAGAAAATGAGATAATTAAAGTTGGACAAGCGTGTCCATCAAGATAGCAAAAAGATTTTTTAACTAAAATTACACTAGTTTTACATTCCTATCAAACCACCGTTTATTACCACCTACCAAACAGGTCGTAACTTTACCATGCAATCCTATTTTGTAGGAAGTGATTTGGCTTGGAGCTACAAACATTGTGGTACCAGGAAACTTCCCAATTGGTTGTGTTCCAATTTATTTGGTTAGATTTGAAACCAATGATAAATCAAAATATGATGAACTACAATGCTTAAAAGACTATAATGACTTCTCAAAGTACCACAATGAGCAACTAATTAGGGCTATTCAAGAGTTGCAACAACAACACCCAAATGTTGCCATTGTTTATGGTGATTACTACTATGCCTTGACATGGGTCATTAAGCATGCTCCTCGGTTAGGTAAGACTCCCTTTTCACTACTACTTTTGTCGATTAGAGGCGAGGCAAAAATACATCATAAATTTCGTTAAAATTTTGGGATCTGTAAAGTTTGACACATTTTACGTATTTAAAAGTATAGTTTGTAGTTGTACATCCTTAAAGTTTAGGACTTTTGCGGATTACCGCTATAATGTTTATTTTTTTCGAATCATAACCATTAAAGTATCAACGTCTACAACGTTTAGGCTAAAATATAGCAGAATTCTGACCACTTAAACTAAAGTTCTGGCAACTAAAATGGTCTTAATTATGTGATTTGGCTTTATTTAAACGCTGTAAACTTTGATAATTTGATGGCTGTAATTGGTAAAAGTGATAAAATTATAATTCACAGATTATTATTTATCAAGTTTCTTTATTAAATATTATCTATCAACATTGTCATACCAATCCCCAACATGTTATGTAGTTATGTTGCAACTTGTAATGTCATTAGGTTTTTGTTGTCTTGAGTAAGTCTCTATTAATTGTTTGTGGCTTGTGGGTCTAGCAATGCTTTAATTCTTTGTGGGTCTATTTACTTCGATTTAGAGGTGTTCATTCGGGTCATCGGGTTGATTTCGGGTCAGGTGTTTCGGGTCGGTTCAAAATCGAGTTTTGTGATCACATTTGTTTTTACGTAATTGTAAATCCATTTTTAAATCGGGTCAAATCGGATTCGGTTATAAAGTCAGGTGTCTATCGGGTTATCGGGTCTGTTTTGAACACCTCTACTTCGATTGATCAACAAATTTTTTAGGAGCCGGTCTCCTAAGAGACCATCTTTCTGAAAGATGTCTCTCAGGCCCAATCTATTAAAGCTTATTGCTTACATTTACTCTATATTTTCCTTAATGGGTCAACCCAATAAGAGATGGTCTCTCAAAGAGACCGTCTCTCACAAGAATTTGTATTTTTCAGGGGTTTATAGTCGTTTATAATAATATCGTATACGTTAGGCCGGATGTAATATAATGTGTAGTTGTTGAGGTCAGTTGACACTACTTAAAATTTTTTTTTACAGGTTTCGAACGAGGTGGATCAACAAAACCTTGTTGTGCAATTGGTAACAATCCTTATAATTATGACCTAAGAAAGAGTTGCGGAAGCCCTGGAGTTCCAATTTGTAAAGATCCTACTAAGAGAATAAGTTGGGATGGAATTCATATGACTCAACAAGGAAATAAAAATGTAGCTATATGGTTATTAAAAAATTTTGTACCTACACTTAGAACACATTTTCATCCTTAAAAGTTTTTATTATTATATTAGAAATATATAAAATTAACCATTATATATATATATATATATATATATATATATATATATATATATATATATATATATATATATATATATATATATATATATATATAGAGAGAGAGAGAGAGAGTGTCAATTTATAATTTAGATGCTTCAAAAATAATTTAAAATTAGCAGTGTTGTCAAACCATGAAATATTCATTGAGTCAATTTTATAAACGTGTTTTAGGACGGTTTGAAATTAAATTTTATGTCGACATTGGTTTCTTATATAAATTTAATTTTAATTTGATTTAATTTATAGTCAAATTTGATCACAAAGTCAAATAGATATCAAATTGTAGGATTTAATTTATACAAAAATATTGAAATGTTTGTAAATTATTAATGGGCCTAAGACTGACCCACGATTAAATTATACAACTGTTAAAAGCCTGCAATGTTGTACAATTATAAGTGGGCCAATGTCAGATATGTTTTTATGAAAATTAGACTTTTCAGAATAATGGAATAAAATAAATAATTTTCTAAAAACATTTATTAAAATATGTTTTTAGGAATTTTAATTTTTCAAAACAAATGTTTTCATATCCAAGTCTAAGGTTTTTTGACAAGAAAAAAATTTAATATAACTTTGTTTGTTGTTACTAATAGAGAACAAAAAGAACACAAAGTTGTGATTTTTTTTCTTGTTCGTTGTTAGTAACAGCAAACAAAACATAATCGTAGGCTCGGACATAATAATAATTATTTAAGGAATTAAAATTTCCAAAAATTTATTTTGAAATTTCTTATAGAAAAAGTTTTTGAGAGGAGCTTTTTAATAATAGGATGAGTCTTCTAAAGACGTGGAAAGAGTGCCTCTTTAAAACACGTCTTATTGTGAGAATTGAATTAGTATAGGTAAATAACTATTATGTATAAAAGTAGTAAATTATTTTTATGTGTCTTCGTTTTATAGGAGGGTTTTTGAAATTTTTATTTTATTCTTATTTTGTTTATTATAATATTATATATTTGTCATTTTTTGATTATTTGCAAATAACAGTAAGAGAATTTGTGTTTGTAATAAATGTGGATTGTCTGATCAACAAATGACTCAACACCTGAAATGATGGGCTGGACGGGTCCAATAGAAGTCCAAAAAAGTAGGCTACTTTTGGACTATACTTTAAATTTTTTTTATGGACTTTAATTTTAATCAAGACTTTTTTGGAAAGATGACGGCTAATGAAAAAAATCACAATTCTTATTATCTGTTTCATATGAGATGGTTTCACCGTAAGACATGTTCCATGCATAAATGAAGTAGCTTAATAATAGAAACTTTTAGCTTATGGGCTTTTTGTTTTAAGGTCGTCTTATCGTGAGTATCTATTTTTGTGAGAGTACACTCAAAATAAGAAGTTTATATGCTTAAAATTTATAAAAGGCTATTTAACATAAGTATGAGGCACATTTTACAGTGAGACCGTTTGATAAAAGAATTTATATAATTTTTTATATAAGACAATGTAACTCCTAGCTTTTGTATATTACTCTTAGTTTTTTTTTTTTTTTTTTGAGATATATGACTCTTAGTTTTCGGTAAAATGAATCATATTTCTCTAAGCGCTTATTTTTTATGGGTAGTACCCGTACTGGTATGACTTGTTCCTCTTCTCTCCCACCTGGACCCTGGTTTCAAGCATGATATTGGATTATTTGCTATTACTATGAGCTATATAACTAAATTAATTAATTAAAATATTAAATATTTTAAATATAAAACTACGTATTTTAAAATTCGAGCTTCTTGTATGAACATGTTAAGTTTATTTTTAAAGATAAAGGTAATTAAAAAGAATAATTAGTGTATAATCTAAACTTAACACTAAACCTAGGCTCTTACAAATCCCAAGGCAAAGAATCTATGATTCCCCAACTAAAATCCAAATGTTGAATTGAGCATTTTGAAGAAAAGAACTTTTTGTAACTTCGAATATTTTATCTTCTTTCACAATCTTCTTTCTCTCTTTTTTCAAAAAAAAAATTATTTTATATTCCTACATTTTGTGGACCAAATAATTATTCCAAATTGGATAATTTGTATTTATATGTAATTTTTAATTTTTAATTTTTATTGGTGTATCTTTCAATATTAAGACAAGTGATATGAAAATGATTTCTAGTGATAGTTTTGGTTATTATTATCCAATTAAAATATTGGGTTTAAAATTTGAAATTTCAACCTTTAGTTTAAAAGCTACTTGATATACTCTTAACGATTAAGTCGTTATACTACTTGCATTCAGATGGAACTAAAGAGATATAAAACTTGATTGTCCGAGTAAGTGTTAGTTATAGTCATAAGAAAAAGCAGAAATTGATTTAATATAATAGAATAAAGAAAAAAAACTTAAAATTAATAAAGAAAAACATGTGCAGAATTATAATAAAAAGACAAAAAAACTACGATAGTATGAAATGTTTTCAATATCCTTTCGATTTTAGGGTGGTCCTTGATAATTATATTCCTAATCAATTTCTCAATCCAAAAGTTTTCATATATGAATTTCACTATGAATTATTCCTCATTTTAAAACGCAATTTTCATCAAAATATTGCAAAATTTACTATTAACCAAAATTCAGTTTTAATCAGTAAATATACATTATACCAACTCGTAAACTAACTCTAACTCGAATCCAAACAATTTTAAGATCACTAAATTTAACCATAAATAGAAATCGACCAGATGGCAAAACCAATGCATGGCTAAATGCTAATGGACCTACACAAGTTTACATTGTTTTTTGTTTCAGGCCAACTTCAATTATATCTTAAATCTTAAGTTAAAAATGTAGAAAATTATAATGCAGAAATAAAAATTGATTTGGAATTTTGAATACTTGATTTGTATTAAACAATAATAAGAGGTACTACCTCTATTGATACAAGTAATAAGGACTAAAATAAGAAAACAAAATATTTTAACCTGAATCTAAATAATTAGCAAATAAAATAAAATCTTAAAATTCTAAATATTAAAAATTATTTAATTTCCTAAAATATAATATTTTGAAATAATACCTTTATTTTATTCTACTTCTTATTTTCTTACAAAAAATGACCAAAATTTAACAAAAAAATTGCCCCTTACCCAACACAAAAAACAGTAATGGGAGGTACTACCTCTATTGATACAAGTAATAAGGACTATAATAAGAAAACAAAATATTTTAACCTAAATCTAAATAATTAGAAAATAAAATAAAATCTTAAACTTCTAAATATTAAAAATATTTTAATTTCCTAAAATATAATATTTTGAAATAATACCTTTATTTTATTCTACTTCTTATTTTCTTACAAAAAATGACCAAAATTTTTTTAAAAAAATTGCCCCATCCCCTACACAAAAATCAGCATTGTTTCGGGTTAGAGGTGTTCAGAAAATAATTGATGAGTCGATATTTATTCAATCATACACCGAATCTGATTTGACTCGACATCAAAAGATTAACAATTACTTAAAAAATAACATATGGAGACATAGTTCAATTTTTATCCGATTAATAATAACATCTAATTCAAAATCGAACCGTGACTCGAATGAACTCTATCATGGTTCGGGCTAACCCAATACCATTAGTCGGGCTTTTTCTATAACCCCTACATCATCATCATCCTACCCAGTGTATCCCGCTCATAGAAAACTATGTATAGGATCTAGGGAGAGAAGGACAGCGACAACTTACACTCATAAGAAGAGCTCACTCAAAATAAGTCTACCGACTCGAGAAAGATTTTATATAACCCTACAAAAACCAAAAAAGAAAGCTAACATATCCCCGCCGCAATCCCTTCCCTTTTTATTATAAGTAAACAAAGAACCAAACAATAGCAAAAGAGTAGAGAATTAATGGCGGGTTATTCTTTGTTTCCCTCTTCTTCTTCCTCACTTTCTCTATTTCTACCATTTTCCATCATTATTTCTTCTAATTTTTCTTCCACCCTTCTAATTAATTTATTATAGTATAGGCCGAGAAAAAAAAAAGTCGATAACAACTTTTTTTAAAAGTTATATATAACCTCAACTGATACAAAAGCCGATTCTCATTAAAATTTAAAACCCTCTAAACCCTCCTACCAAGTAACAAATTTTCATAAACTCCTTTCACATTTAAACTATATGAACTATATAAAGAAACAAATAATGTTATTTATATAAAACCCATTTGGGTTATTTCTTATTTCTTCTCTAAATTTTTAGCACCATTTTTATTTTCATTTTCTCCATTAATGGCAAATACAATACAAAAAACCCACATTTATGATAATCTTAAAGTTATAATTATTGTTCTGTTTTGCTTGGTTTTATGCAAATCTTTGTCTTTTGGTTTTAATCTTAGTCTTCCACATGAACATCCCTATCCTGAACTTATTGTGCAAGAATTTCATAGGTGAGTCTTCACATTTCATTGTAATTCCTTCATTTATTTTGTGGCATTGTATAGTAATTTGTTTTTTTTTTTACTAAAATTCATTTTTTTATTCGGGGTAAGATTAGATTATGTCGTTGGAGAGTAAATTAATCTTTCTGTAAGCGTTGAAATTTGAAAATTGAAAATTGAATTTCATTGACTAAGATGAAACGAAAAGTATTCGATCATTAAATCAACTTATGATTCTGTTCTACTTCATTTATTTTTATATAGTCGTGAAATGTAGGACTATTTTTGTTGGATTAAGGTTATATTTGAACTCTTTAAATTCCGTGGAGCAACTTAATATTGTTATTATTTGTTAAGTAGTGGCTTTTATTATTGTTATTATTTATCAATTGTTTTATGAAATTTCTTTTTAATTCTTTTTGTTATCTATGGGTTTTAGCCCATGTCCCTAGAGCTTAGGATGATTAATGTTATTGATAATGATATGATCATAGATTTATTAATTCTAGCATCTTCCTGTTTTCCTCTGTTTTTTTAAGATAAAAAATAGAATTTTTTTGAATTTAAATCAATTAATTTTCATGAAATTTCATTTGGGTATTTTAAATTTTAAAATGGGCATGTCTCAAAATTTAATTTAACATTATTTTTATGTTCTCTTCTTTTCTTGTAGGAGAGTTAATGTTTCTCTATCAAGAAGGCAAACCCTAGAAACCACCCAAGTTAAGGACCAATTTTCTTGTGCAAGTGGTAATCCAATTGATGATTGTTGGAAATGTGACCCTAATTGGGCTGCAAATAGGCAACATTTAGCTGATTGTGCAATTGGGTTTGGGTACCAAGCCCAAGGAGGCAAAGGTGGGCCCATCTATGTAGTCACCGACTCTTCTGACCCAAACCCACATAGGCCCAAGCCCGGTACCCTACGAGACGCATTGGCCCAGCCCGGCCCGGTTTGGATAATCTTTGCTAATGACATGCTAATCAAGCTTAATAGCCCCTTAATGGTCTCTAGCTATAAGACAATTGATGGTAGAGGTGCACACGTAGAGATAACCGGAGGAGGGTGCATTTCAATCGAACATGTTACAAACGTTATAATTCATAATATTAAAATACATAACTGTTATCCTGCTGATAATTCGGACGGTGACGGACTACACATTTTTTCATCCAGCAATATTTGGGTGGATCATTGCACATTGTCTAATTGTGCTGATGGGTTGATTGATTGTACAGTTGGATCGACCGCGATCACGATTTCGAACAATTATTTTTCTCATCATGATAAGGTGATGTTGTTAGGGCATAGTGATGATTATGTTGCTGATAGAGGAATGCAAGTTACAATTGCATTTAATAGATTTGGTGAGGCCTTGATTCAAAGGATGCCTAGATGTAGATTTGGGTATTTTCATGTGGTGAATAATGACTATACAAGTTGGGGTGAGTATGCTGTTGGTGGAAGCTCTAAACCTACTATTAATAGTCAAGGCAATAGGTATATTGCACCATCCAATCCCAATGCAAAAGAGGTATGTTGCTCCATCTAATCCTAATCTAAGACGACATCTGACCTATCTGAATGTCGCTTAAGCGAAAGAAACGTGATAACGATAGAACAATGTAACCTATTTCTCACTACAAGAGAAAGGTTGTGTATATCTCATCTGTCTGAATTCCGCTTAAGCGAGAAACCGTAATAACGTTAAAACACAGTAATTGTGGTGGTGGTGTTTATTTAGAGTGCAATGACGCATTTGAGTAGACTAGGTTCACATGCATGCAAAAGAGGTGGAGATCGAAACGTATATCGAAAACAGTCTCTTTGTAATTGATACAAGAGAACGTTTTGTATATAAAACTTTAAAAAGCGTATAAGTAAAAATCAGTTAATGACGTTAGGATATATAATTCGATGTTAATGTTAGTTTTCTTAAAGTTCAATAATTGCATTTGAATACACTAGCTAGGTTAATGTACTCTAGTAGATAAGCAAGTGGCT
Source organism: Amaranthus palmeri (assembly GCA_019776075.1). Lineage (NCBI taxonomy): Eukaryota > Viridiplantae > Streptophyta > Magnoliopsida > Caryophyllales > Amaranthaceae > Amaranthus > Amaranthus palmeri. Next base: position 386,012 of record JAAKBH010000271.1, on the reverse strand, counting down.
AAAAATGTTGCTTTCCTTTACTAAAGCAATTATATCTTGGAAAGATTCTTGATTTAGTGAGGCATTATGAATTATTGGTAAGTGTAGCTTTAGTTGGTATTTAGTCTTTCAAATTTGGTAATGTTTAGTCCTATTTCACATTAATGATATTAGGATAATTTGATATTATTAGTGTTGTTTTCTTAAATTTATGTGGTATGTATGATTTTATAGACTACATCATACAATATCTTTCTTTTATTTGACTTTTAAAAAGTATTATATACTCTTGTAAAACATATATAAAAGAAAGAATCAATCATTCATGGAGAATAAAATCTAGGAAATTGCATAAAGGTAAATGACACAAATTGATAGAGTTCAGTCAATATTCCGCATAAGATAGGATCCATGGAGAAGGGTAGCAAACAGATCATATTCGTTCCCCCTCTAAAAAGGTAGCAAACAAAAAGAAATGCGCGCTTTTAATAATCCCAAAAAGATAATTGATAGAGTAATTACTGAATCAACTCAACTACCGTTAATCTGTACTATATTATATAACATGTTGGTGTTGGACGTCAAGAAATTGACTTGAGCTATGGATTAGACAGATCTAAACCTAAATTTGTACTGATTGACTAGTGTGACATATGTGTGCTGAATCAACTCAACTATCGTTAACCTGCACTATTATATGTTGGTGTTCAACGTCAAGAAATCGAGTTGAGCTATAGATTAGACAGATCTGAACCTAAATTCGTACGGATTGTGACGAGTGTGATAAATGTAAATGTAAAAATAGGTAACAAGAAGATTGGATGCAGAAGGAGGAGAATGGGAGAGGTGGAATTGGAGAACAGAAGGAGATTTAATGATAAATGGAGCATTTTTTGTACCATCAGGTGATGGTGTTAATCCTCAATATTCTTTGGCTTCAAGTATGGACCCTAAACCTGCTGCTTTCATTGACCAACTTACTCTTAATGCTGGCATCTTGCTTCCTCGTCCCAATGGGTATGTCTTTTTTTTTTTTTATTTACTGCGAATTACAGCTTTAAAGTTTAGTACTTTTGCGAATTAGACTCTCAATGTTTATCTTTTGAGAATTACAGCTACCAAAGTATATCAAAGTTTATAAGCTCAGGCAAAAAACAGAAACCTCACCACTTATTAAAATGGTCGGAATTCTGGGTTTGGCCTGAACTTGCAAACTTTGACACTTTGGTGGTTGAATTCGCAAAATATAAACATTGAGGTTGTGATTCGCAAAAATACTAAGTTTTAAGACTGTAATTCGCAAATTATTCTTACTTTAATGTCATCTAAGAAGAATTTTAGCATTTCATATTAAAATACTACTCTTTAATCTTAATTTCAATATATAACACAATAGTAAAATTAAACTCTTATCTTTTTTTCTTCAAAACATTGGTGTTTTTGTTTCAAGACTATAGGCTAATATCATCTAAAGTATTCATCTTTTTCTAGCTTGGGAATTGAATTATTTATTTAAAATTCTATTAATATAATATAAAACTATTTAATATAGTATATATATAGTAGAAAAATAATCGTTAAAATATTTACCCAAATATTTATCCAATTCATATCAAATGTTAATATACTAATGCAGAAGCAATTAGGACACATGTCGACTTTATAGTAAAAATTTTCCCGCTCTTTTTAAATTTGAATTAGGCTAAAAAATTTTAGTATATTATGTAATATCTTTCTGATTAGATTAGTTGAATTAGTTAGTTACAAAAGATTTTAAAACTATACCTTATTAATTACTAAATATTTACCATATACAGTACAATCAAATAAGATATTTAGTATCTTTTAAGTACAATGGATAATTATAGGAGGAAATATTAGTTATTTATGTTAAAAATATACTTTCAACAAAATAATTATGTACATTTATAGTTTCAATATGATTAAAAAGTTATATAATAACTTAATTTAAATATAATTTATAAACCGTATTTGGCACGGAAATCTATCTAGTTATATTAATATTTTAATTCCGACCCTATTGTTGGTGTAGTGCAACTCTCAGTCTTAGTCACAATTGGACCTTTTTCTGCTAAATCAGTGGAATAAGCACATGTTGTTTAGCATATATTCTGCGATCTTTTCCTCAAAATCCTCTTAGATATTTTTCCAAAGTCTTATCCTACTCAATTTTCCATAATAAGTGGCCCTTTATTTATTAAAAATTGCATTTATTTAATTGATTTAGACTTCATAAGAAAATAATGTTATTTTTAGCAATCATAATCAGGGGAAGTTACTATTATACAATAATGCAACTAAAAAGTTGTATAGAATTGTAACATTTCTTTTTCCATTTATCGTACTATATTTTATGTTGAAAATGAATTATTTTTTTTTTTATTTTTATCTATATATATTTATATAACTTATATTTTTATTTCATTATATATTTTAAGTATTTTATTTTATTCTATTTAAAACCAAACTATAAAATCAATAAAGTAGAAATAAAAACGTGTCCCTCATTTCATGGGATAGCTAGAGAGTAGTGCTTGAGCTTCTCTATAATTAATTCTTTATCTGATCCATAATACTTGCTACTGATAGTGATATTTTCCCTCACAACATGTCACACTCATTAGAAAGTATTATGAAACGGAGAAAGTAACTTGCAAGTTGAAGAAGTTTTTATGTGTAGTAATAATGTAGAGTATAATATAGCCTTCAAAATTTTCTACTGGAGTGATTTTGGACATATACAAGATGTCTAATTGTATAGAACTCTGTAAATAAATAAGAACCCTTAAATATTAGTCCACGTTAATTTGATTTAGTCTAATTATGAAAATATATAAAATCGATAGGACGACCTTCAAAATTGTTATGTATTTTTACTATGCTCCTATCTTTCTAGATGATCAATTAAATAGACCAACGACTTAATCACATTAAGATATAAGAATGTTGTTACATTATAATAAGATATGAAATAAGATATGAAATCAAAGCGTATTGTATGATAATTTCTCCATTAATTCAATCTTTTCGTCGTAATTATAAATTATATTATTAGTTCGATTATCTGATATTCTATTAACTGACCATCTAAAATAATAACTTAAACCGGTAACTGAAGTTCCATGATATATCTTATATATTCTAGAAATTTAATTACAATTTGGCTCAATAAAATTGAATCATGTGTGATGAATGCAGAGGCGTTACAAGTCCGGGATCTAGAGGCAGTGGCCTAAGCAGTGGTGGCGGACTTCCCGGTGGTAGCTCAACCGTACCTGGTGGTTACGTGGCGGGACCTGGAGGAATGTACGGAACCGGCGGCGGTTACAATAATCCACCCGGAGAAGGAGGCTACTACGGAGGAGGAGAAGATGGAGGGTGGTTTTTTAGCAATGCACCTCCCTCACCCTCTTGTAAAATATCACTTTATTTGTCTACTATACTTGTTTTGACTATATGTTTACCCATAAATAACTATTTTATATTATAATTAGGCTTATATTAGTAAAAATATAGTCAAAATCAAAATTATAGCTAGCTATCCTTTTTTTTAGGTAAAAATTACTATTATGTAGCTATTTAGTATCCACTAAATTTTAAAGGAAATTATACTCAAAACAATATTATTGAACAAATAATATAATGCCAAAATTTTATTTTCAATAATAAAGATTATATATATATATATATATATATATATATATATATATATATATATATATATATATATATATATATATATATATATATATATATATATATATATATATATATATATATATATATATATATATATATATATATATATATATATATATATAAAATTAAGTAAATAAATAAACTTCAGATTATCGTAATAGTTCAACTAAGAAAATCACATGCATCTCTTTCTCCGATATGCATCATTTCATATGATCATATAGTAAATAAATAAACTTCAGATTATCGTAATAGTTATAGTTCAATTTTGTAATTTGTTTTTTTTATAAAGGAAAGAATTATTTCAAAAAGATCGCAAACCTTCAACCCTTCCAAACCCTAAAGCGAAAGAAATCAGTACTCTTGTAACTTTTTTTTTTCAAATATCTCAATTTTTTTATTTTTCTAACTTTTGTAAATTTTTAAATTTGCAAAATAACACAATAAAAAACATTTTATTCAACTTGTCAATTATATATGGTTCCACCTTCCATGAGACCAAATCATGGATTAATTGAAAGGAAAAGAATAAATAAAACTTATTAATTTAAGCAAATGGTTTTCAAGCCCCATGGATATGATTATGATTTTAATGGAAGTGACATTAAAGGATTTTGAAAGTCAATAGGATTAGGCCTTCTAACTAAATTAGGGTTGAAAAGAAACATAAAATAGGGTCCAAGATTATGTTATGAGCCTCTAACAATGTATAATCAAGTTTTTCTATATATTACAAAACCAACAATGTTGATTGCAAGTAAAAAAATGGAGAAAATATTTTAAAAAGGAGTATAGTTTCTAATCATCACATCAAAATAAATGCATCCACCTATGGTCATAGAGGTATTTATTCGAGCTATTGGGTTAATTCGAGTCAGATGTTTTCGGCCAATTCAAAATCAAATTTTGTCTTTATATTGGTTTTTACTTTATTGTAAATTCTTTTTTAAGTTAGATCAAATAGGATTCATTCATAAGATAAGATGAATATTGGATCATTGAGTCTGTTTTCAATACATGTGATCCTTCATTTTTACACAAATTGCTGTAAAAGATGGTCTCATTAGATATATGGGCTAAGCAGCCTGATCAATACAAATTAAAGAGAAAAACTAAAAATATGAACTTGTTTTAAAATTATCCTTTTTAGAGCGAGACGGTCTCTCACAAGAATAACTGTCATTCAAACACAAATTACTTGACCGCCACCGCAAGTATGGGCCGGGCTTTAAAAGTCCAACGATGGCCTGGCACGGAGCTCCAATAAGCAGTATGATTAGGACACCCTTTTTGTCTCTTTTAATCACTTTAATTAAGCGCCTAATACAACCAATCACTACCCATTTCCATTAATGACTCGGCATCATTATTATTTTGCATGTGAAATATGAAAATAATAAACTCTTTTTCTACTTGATCAACTTTTTTGGCCCATCTTTTTTTATAGGAAAATTTACTTTTAAACCTACAAACTTTGACCCATTTGCTTCTAAACATACAAACTTTCGTTTATTATTTAAACATACCAACTTTGGGGGGTAAATTCCCAAAAAGTTATAGGTTACCTGTTACCGGTTGAAATTTGAAAAACTCTTAAGTTGCTTCTTTAATCCTTGAGCGCCATTAATGCAACCTGTAAAATGCTTCCTCCCTCCCTCTCTGATTGAACCCCCATCATCCATCACCATTAACTTCCTTCTCAGCGCCATTAATCGTTTGCTTTAATTTTCTAACTTCCCTCTCTGATTTTGGCTATAAAACTGGGCATAATCTCTTCACTAAGATCTCACTGAAGTAGCACTGAAATGCGCAGGAAAGGGGTAAGTCACTTTGCTTGGCTATTTTAAGAAATTTCTAACTTCCATTTCTGGGTAGTTTTTCAGTATTTATGCTTTAATTTTTCTGAAATTTAGTTTTTTTTTTGTGTTTGTTGGATTGTTGTAGAAAATGGAAACAAAATTTACATTTTGTTATTGGTATGGTGGTAAATTTGTTGAGGAATCTGCTGGTGTTGTTTATGTTGGGGGAATGGGTAGAACTTTTGATGTTTGTCCTGTTGATTGTTGCATGAAGTACTTGTTAAATTTGGCTGAGAGTTGTGTTAATGGCAAAATAATTGATGGGTTGTATTACTGTGTTCCTGGGGTTCCATTGAGTGTGGGTTTGAAAAAAATTGTTTCTGAAGATCAGGTTTTTGAACTTAGTCAATCAGCAATACTTAATAGATTTGTGGATGTATATGTGTTAGCTAGGATTCCTGTGTCTCCTTTGTCTGTTATTGGCAGTCCATCACTTTCAAAGGTTGAAAGTGGTACTTCTTCACTTGGGGTCAAAACAGTACCCAAGAAGTTGACCATAAGAAGGGGACCACAAAGTGGTATGGGGGGTAAAAAGCAACCATCCTCAAACCTAGATATGTCTTTCCATGTGGACACTACCCTTGATTCTTGGTTAATAAATGAATCACTTTCTGAACCCCCAACTTCTAACCTAGTAATTGATAAGCCTTCCACCTCCTCTATTAATAAAACCACACCTCCTGTAGATCTAGGAACCAAAAATAAAGGGAAGGAACCTTGTAGGTCTGAGGGTGGTGAAGACAGTAGTGATGATTCTGATGAGGAAGATGAATCTGTAGATCTAGGAGTAGAGGCTGATGTATTATTACATGAGAATGAGTTCTTGAATGAAGAACATGGGATTGAAGAATCCAGTGATGAGGAGTATGTACAGGCTAGAGAAACAGTGAAGAAAGTATGTAGTAGGTTGGCTGATAATACTAAACAAGTAGAAGAGGATGTTGTTAAGACTTGTTTAGCTGAGAGTGGTGAGGAAGTACAGATTGGGGAGGAAAATGAAAGAACTCAGAATACTTCTGAATATGAGGAAAGTGGGGAGGAGCAAGAAAGTCCCCTTTCTTCAGAAGGTGAAGATGATGAAGGGAAGAGGAAGAAGACAACCTTAGTTCCTGAAACCACAGATTTCAAAACCTTTGAATGGGCTGTAGGTCAAAGGTTTGGTAGCAAGAAGCATTTTAAGCAGGCTTTAGCAAAATATGCTGTATATCAAGGTAGGAATGTAGGAATTAGATCAAGTAGCAAAAAATTTTGTCAAAGAACAGTGGTGAAGTGTGTACCTGGTTGTTCATTTTACTTGTATGGTAGCTGGGATAGCAGGAGATGTACTTTTGTTTTAAAAACTCCACTTACTATTTTTTTTGTTTTAAAAACTACACTTACTATTGTTTCTTGTATGTTATTGTTGTTTTGAAGAGTATTATAAGTTGTGTTGCACAAATCTTACCAAAGGCAGAGCACAGACACTGTGCTAGACATGTTTATGCCAATTGGCACAAATCATTCAAGGGTGATGAGTTGAAGATGCTGTTCTGGAAGGCTGCAAAGGCTTGGAATGTGGCAGACTTTGAACAAGCATTGGAGGAGATGGCAGTGATTGATGATAAGGCTGTGGAAGTGTTTAAGAGTTACAACCCAGCCTGTTTCTGTAGGGCATTTATGAAGTCAAGTTGTAGAGTAGATGTTATTGTAAATAACATGGCTGAGACTTTCAATGGATATATCATCAATGCTAGGACAAAGCATGTGATGTCTATGTTGGAGGACATTAGGACAGCTGTGATGCAAAGGCTGTTTACAAAGAAGATTGAGTCAGAAAAGTGGAAGTCTAACTATGGTCCAAGGGTCATTGCAAAGCTGGAGAAGGAGAAGGACAAAGCAAGGTGTTGTGATGCAATTCCAAGTACAAGTACAATCTTCCAATGCACTGATCCAATGGGAGATGTCTTGTCAGTGGACTTAGAATTGAAGACCTGTTCTTGTAGGAGATGGGATTTAACAGGAATCCCATGCAGGCATGCTGTGGCTTGCATCTCATTCCTCCATCAGCAAGTTGAAGACTACATTGATCCTCTCTACACTAAAGATAGGTATTTGAAGGCCTATTCATTCTCCATACCACCCATTGAAGGGCCTAAGTTTTGGCCTAAAATCAGTAGCTCCTTAATCCCTCCACCCATCAAAATTGGTCCTGGAAGACCAAGGAAAAAGAGAAGAAGGGATCCCCATGAAAGTCCCAAGAAACCAGGCAAGTTAAGTAAGCATGGGACAGAGATGACTTGTGGGATATGCAGTCAAAAGGGCCATAACAGGAGAGGATGCCCAAATAAGTCAAGATCAGCTGCTGCTGAACCTATTAATCTCAATGAGATCCCAGAGCATACTCAGACAACTGAATGTCAAGGGTCAACACCAAGTTTGTCATTGCCTTCTGCTCAACCTACAAGAACTGGGAGACATGGGAGGAGCATCAGGAGTGGTGTGGGTGCAAGAGGAGGAGGAAGGGGAGGAAGTGCAAGAAGAGGAAGGTCTGCCAGCAAATCTACTCAAGGGTCTCAACCAAGTCAGTCTTCACAACCAACTCAAGGATCAAAAACCTAATTTCTTTTCTTAGTAATGTATGTCAGTTTGTTTTTAGGAGGGGATGTATTATGAACAAACATTAATGTATTTTGCTGTATGAAACATTAATGTATCTGTATTTTGAAGCCATGTGTTTTGATGTATGAAACAATGATAATTTGACAGCAATATGAAGAAATCAGTTATATGAAACTGATATTTTTATAAATTTTCAGTAGTACATTGTCTTGCACATTACATTACAAACTCCCTCTTAATTAGGGATTCTAATTCTTACTAAGAGCTACATACATTACAAACATAGTCCAAGACATACACAAAATTAAAAACAAATTCTTCTCTCTAATTGCAGCTTTCTTCAATTCCAGTTTGAGGCTATCAATTTGTGCTTTGTATTGTTGTTTCTTGAGTTCAGATTTCTTCTTCATTTCAGCCAAATCCTTCATCAATTGATCTGTCTCTGTCACCTTCAACTGCAATTCATCTTCACAATCCTTCTCCCATTTGAAGAAAGCACAGTCATCGTTCTTTAAAAAGGAAAAATACAAAATTTAGAACAATTTTAACTTACAAAATGATAAACCCTAAAAATTTAGAAAACACTTACAGGCCAATTAGGGCAACCATAAAATCTTGCACCCAAGTTGGGACCCTTCCTGACTGTTCGTATTTTAGCCATAAATCCATGGAAGCATTGAATGTTGTGTGAGTTAGAGCTTCTCAAGCTTGAAGAAGATGAAGCCATTGAAGGGGATACTGATTAACCTTGCCTTCGACATTGGAGAAGAGTTTATAACATAAGGGTGAAGGGGATAACCGGTCACAAAGGGGGTAAGAAACCTGCTATAACTTTTTGGGAATTTACCCCCCAAAGTTGGTATGTTTAAATAATAAACGAAAGTTTGTATGTTTAGAAGCAAATGGGTCAAAGTTTGTAGGTTTAAAAGTAAATTTTCCTTTTTTATAAATATAGTTTGTCCTCTTTTATTTCATTTTATATTTTATTTATAATTTTTATAAGCGAAATATACTGAATATAATGATGACAATGCTGATAATTTGATATTCACAAATCCTTACATGAGACCATCTATATAATAGACGTCTCAAATTTTGGGGCTGACCCAATTTATATATCAAAATAAAACTGAATGGTGTTTTGTATGTTACAAGGGAGATATGAGCTGGGCTCTTAAGAGACGTCTATACTATAGATGATCTCTCAAGAGATGGCATGTTTGATATTTGAAAACACAATAGTATTATGTGTGTCACAAAAAAAAATTAGCCTCATCTTTTTGTCTACTCTATTATACTTGTTTTCTTTTAATCTCGATCATGATCCACACTGTTTCTTTGATTTTTAATTTACACATTTAACTTATACTTCCTCTGAATTTTATTAATTGCTACAGATAGTGACATCTTGTGAGGAAAAATGTCATTATCTGTAGCAACTATTAAAAACCAGAAGAAGTATTTTTATATCCCAATTTGTGGGCACACTTTGCAGTCTACAAACCAAAAAGTAGTAAGAGTTTCAATCATCTTTGGAAAAGGTGCCAATCGTTAGTAAAGTATCCAAAATTTGTGGGCATACGATAGACTAGAGTAGAAATACTTTTAGTTTTTATCAGTTTAATTTTCCAATTAATCTTATAATTTAAAATATTTATTCATTTCTTATGTTTTGGTACGCAATATTTAAAAACTCTTATTTTGATTTGTAGCAAATTAAAAAGACAAAAAGACATATGAATGAAATGAAAAGAGAAGTAAAACGTGTGAGAAAAATAGATCGAATATTGTAGAATCATTTGAAAAAATAGAATACTCATAAGTAATATGTCAAATTGAGTTTGTCGGACATATTAAAATTAAATTGTGAATTGTAATTTTCTATATAATTGAAATAAAAGAGATTAATCTTGTATTTTAGCATTCAATAAGTAATTTTTCATGCCTATATTATTCATATTGTACTTATGGACCCAAAAGATTTTGTGTATTAGGAGTAATTACAAACAAGGCTTATTTGAACTTTCGATGGCAAAGAATTTGGCAATTAGGAAAATTGCCATAGAGCCTAGAGGCTATAAATTATTGTTTTGCTTTGACTTATTCAATTTTGGGGTGTTTGGCAAATTAGCTTATTGAGTAATTGTAACTTATTTTAATATAAATAGAGGTGGTTAGGTGGTCAAACCAGCTAATATCAGTTTTGGTGAATTAGCAGGTTGAACGAATAAGCTATTTTTGAACAAGCTGCTTATAGAAGCGAATTCAAAATCAGCTGGTCAAACCAGTTAATAAAATCAGCTGGTCAAATTAGCCACTATAATCAACTATCAGCTATCAGTCATTTGCCAAACACCCTATTTATTGGAAGACGAGGGTTTATAAAAATCAAACGTGAGACCTTATTTCAAAACATAATTCTCAAACTTTTTCAACTCTTATTGATTCTTTGTTTGGTTTCATTGTATTAATCATGTTGCTAATTGCTTGTGTGTAGAATAATAATTAAGATGTTTCCATGTAGGAGGAATAATAATAGCATTAATGACTAATTTTTTTTATCAATCCCTTAATTTTTGCCTTGATTTTTTTTTTGTTTGACAATGTATCAACTTCCATTTTTAAATCACAAAATTCACATTTTGATGAATTACGTATTTTTCTATTGAAATTAATGTGTACCGAATATTCATTTCTGCATCTACTAATTGGATATCCTAACTTTAACATGGGCAAATTCTAGATACTTGTATAATCACGTCGAATACTCATTTAATTTCTACATGTGCATACAACCAACTCGGCTGCTTTTGGTCAGTATTACATGTTACAAAAATTAACATTGATGAGTTTTAATCAAATGACCCTCACTAGTTGTTGAGCCCAATAGAAAACAACAATCACATCAAAAGATTGTTGCTATTAATGTAAGTCAGAACTCAGAAGAATCAAGGTTGGAATGGATACAAGTCAACAACAGCATATCTTAGGGCGTTAACCAAAAACTTAAGCTCAAATCTGACGTCTAATATTCCACCTTATATGAGGGATGGTTGAGATTCGAACCCATAACTTCTTGTCGCGTTGGTTCTGATACCATGTCAAGGAATCAACTCAACCAAAAGCTTAAACTAATGGTTGAGGTCCAACCTCCCAGAATATGTTATATACTCGTCATATACTCTAACAGATACTTCTCTATATTCTCTAAACAATGGACTTGAGACTCAAAATAATGAAAAATGTGACTTCGGTTATGATTAGAAATTTACAACAGTGTTTGTGAAACAAAATTTATGGTCAATGCGGCTGGTTTTCCGATTGTTGTGGTCTATAATTGTAAGTTAAAAATCTTTACAATACGATTGTGATACGTTGATGCATTGATGCAGATAATATTTCATTATGAACTAGGGTGTTTATCAGCTATATGCTGTCAACCGTTGGGAAAATTTATGCAAAACCCAAGAAAACCACATTAGGGTATTTGAGCATTGTATGCTAGTTCTAAGGCTGTTGTCTTTTTCAAGGACGATTAAAAATTATATTAGTCGAGTTAGTTCAACGTATATTATTAAGAGGTGAGTGTTCTGCCATTCTATCCTAGTTATCTTTCACAAATTGTTATATAAGACGATCTCATTATAAAACACACATCATATATGAGTTAAATTAAATGACCCAACTAATTATACATATATGAGGAATTAGTATTACAAGTGAGTCTTGGACTCCCCTTTAGACATGATCTCATGGGCCAAACATGGAACACCGAACACTATCCACAAAGCCTATGATTGTAAAAATAATACTCTTGTAGGTGTAACATGATAATGTTTTTTTTGTACACTTGAAAATCTCTTCTAGTAAGGAGAAAAGTAATTGTTCTTTTTGGACAAGACGACCTCATAATGAGACTGTCAATTTGGGTCAGTTCAATTCGTGCGTGTATCAATATGGCCATTTTTTTCATTTTCTGAGCATTTTTAAATTTTGATGTTATAGGTATCAATTATGACCTTAAAGGTATCAATTTTCAAAATTAATAAATACCCACAAAATAAAATGTTGTTACACGAGTGTGAAATGGACCAGTTCACACTTCGTCTTATCTTGCGACGGTCTCATCAAAGTTTTTGCGTTAATCTTTTATGTAAACTGTGAGGATAAATTATGTCATGACAGTAAAGTAAAAAACTCTCAATCACTATGCTAATTCAAAATTCTTATTATACAAGATAATTAATCCTTTTACAAATAAACTATCTTGCATACCTACACTTAAACTATATACTAATTTCCGCATACCCTTGAACACTTAGACTAAATAACTGAATTCAAATGTCATATCCTATAACACTAAAACTATGTACCAGAATTCAAAATACTAATATCCACATGACCTATAACACACTTAGACTATACTTAGCATCATCGATCATCATTAAACCCAGTATATTCTGTCCATAAAAAACTATGGTCAGAATCTGGAAAGGGATGTACGGCGGCAACTCATACCCATTAAGAACAGTACGATCAAAAAGTCCCCGAATCGAGAAAAAACATATATACTTAACAGTTAGCCTTAATACATCATGATTGGAAGATGGCAACAATCCATTGCATCTCCAACAAAAGGATGATGGTATTAAGGATAATTGAACCATATTCTACATATAAAATACAAGTTATATTAATGGAGAATTGGTTGAGTCATAGAAATTAATTTATGTTGTTATATTAATTATTACCAATTTAATCAAGAATAGCATCAGCAGCTGGTCCACAACCGCTAAATTATCCTTTCAAAACCATTAGAAATATTATGTCATTTATAGATATGTTCAATGGCACCTACATCATCAAAATAATGCACTATTTTTTTAATATATACTCCTCTGTTTCTACGAGATTGTTCGTCAGAACTTGAAAGATGACATATGGAAATTATTAAGCCGTGACAATTCGTCACATAATCTCATTGTGGCCCACTTGTGTGGATACAGGACACCTGTGGGCTCGGGCCCACAAACCTACGGGTCCAAAGCATTGATTTGCACATGCTCTTGGTGAGGTTCATTGCTTCCCAAAACTATATGGTTGTAGGAAGAGTAGCTCACTAATTATATATGCAATTCAACAACCCACTATTTTATTGATGTGGAATCTTGTCTCACATGCGAAGTATTTTCCAACCGAAGTAATGCACTATTTTTTCACTACAACAAATTTAACTTTTCGCGACATTGAATTTAGTGGCATTAAAAAATGCCACTGATTTGTATTTTTAGTGTAATAATTATTAGTTTTTATTTTAAGTTTCAATATAAAGTGATTTAGCGACACTTTATTTGGTCTTTAGTGGCATATGCAATTTTCACTATAGTCAATAGTGGCATTTGTGAGAAATGTCACTAGATCTTATGTCGTTAAAATTATTAACGTGACTTTTTAATATGCTGCTAAAGGGTCTAATAAATGTCAAATGTCATTAAATCCTCTATATACACTACAAGAAATTTGAAATAACGACATTTAAATTAAATATCGCTAAATATATCCCATTAAAAGCAAATTATGTTATAGTGTTTTAATATTATACTCCTCTGTGTATGAGATTGTTGGTCAGAACTTGAAAGATGATATATGGATTAAAAAACTAGGTGGATGAGTATATATTAGTGGCTTATCGTAGCTTGTAGTAGGTGGCATTATGTCTTTTAGTGGAATAATTATAAGTTTTAATATAAGAAAGGTTTGAGCGGAGTATTATAGGTAAAGTTATGCTCAAAAAGCGTAATGTAGCAAATTCAATGAGACTGACTAAAAAAATATGAGGCAAAATCAAAGTGATGAAGGGTATATACTTTCTCTGTTCCATATTTCTTGCACTATTTTAACTTGATGCAAGTATTAAGAAAATGATTGGTTAACAACAAAATGTCATTGTTGTCCTTAAATAATTACAAAAAATAAGAGTTAATGAGATATAAAGTAGGGGCCAATAAGATCATTTATAATTACTTTATGATATATATAGTAATGTACCAAGTATCGTGGGAATAATATCTTATTCATTTGTATCATATATATATATTATGGAATAATATTATCTTATTCATTTGTCTTTTGTGAGGAAAATAATTAAGGGGCTTCGGTCCCAAGAGCTTGAAAATTGCAACTCTAAACTTCATAATTAATCGATCACATTTTCTGAAAATTAAGAGGAGAATACAAAAGTACTTAGATATTTTCAATTGGCAAAAAAGTATTTACATATTAGTATAAGTTCAATGGACATATTAGTACTTTTATGGAAATTTACACAAAAAGTTATTGTTATTACCTACATTTATAAGTTTAATGATGCTATGTTCCATCGTAAAAACTTAAACATAATAAATACTTTCTCTATTTCATAATATTGTTTATTTATAAGTTGAATTATACACATTTAAAAATTATAAAAATTTATATTATGAAAGTATGCGATTTGACGATTCAAACAAGATCCCACTTGACTATATTATTACTTACATATTAGCCGCAATATATAAAATAAACTTGAAAAATGAATAGTGCCCAAAAATAAAATATATAGCAAGTATTATGAAACGGAGGAAGTATAATACTAGAATTTATTTTTTAAGTGCTTAAAATTCTTTTACCTATTATTATGTATAATTGTTAACCGAAAATGATAATTAAAATTACTCAGAGTACAATGTGATTCAGAATCGGATTTTATCTTAGTTGAACAAGTATTAATTTTCTAGATATGCATATATGTTCGAATTACATCTAAACCTTCACTTTTCCTTCACTTTTCTAAGTTTATTTGTAAAAAATAAGTAAAAGTTTTTGAACAAAATAAAACAACAAAATGCTAAAAGTTGAATAAAAACCATGGTTTCAACGTCCAACAACTCAACTTGTTTTGTTCTTTAACTTATTTATTAATAGTATATATGTTGACAGCTTGAATTCAAAATTGGATGTCCAAAATCAATAATGTTTGCAAAATATATATTCCTCCGTTTCAATTTACTTCTAATATTTGCTTTTTCACGGAGTTTAATGCGCTAATTCAATTATTAATATATCTAATTATTATAATAAAAAATTATAAAAATTTGATATTTATAATCTTTGCAATGAGACGAATCAGACAAGATTTCACTTGACTATATTTTAACTTAAAGATAAAAACTAATTATAAATTAAGAATAGTAATGCTAACAACTAATATGAAACGGAGGTAGTATATGATGCTAAATTGGGGTCAAATCAGTTCTACCAAATTGGTGTATATTTGTTTCTTTGTAGAAAGGTGAACATTACTATTCAACCAAAAAAAAAAAACAAGATTCCCTTCAACATTAGGAAGAAAACAACCAAACCCTACTTAAAAAGGGAAAGTAAAAGGTTAATTTTTATTGGGTAAAAGTATTCAATTATTTGAATTACTAATTATTTGTAAAAAGTAGACATAGAAAAATCTGGATCGCGAAAAATAATACATGCTCTAATTGATTTAAATTTTAATTATTTAATTTTGATAAATACTGTGTTAAAATAGTTATTTAAATGATTTTTAGTTGTTAAATTTTACATAATAGTGAATCAGTGACTTTCTTATTATTTTACTCTTATCATTATAAAATAATTTTTAAAATATGGTACATAAATTTTTGGAATATAGTTAATATTACTAATCTCAACTAAGACAATTTGTCTTTTTTCGGTTTCATCTATTGATTATCTCATAGCAGTCTAACTAATTTTTATAGGTTCCTATGCGCATGGTCCTAAGAGATCGACTTTTCAATCGGATAAAATAAAATCGCTATGATATAATGATAAGTGAGATTGGTATAACATAGATTGTTCTAGTTGGAACAGCTGAACAGATACTCCAATAGTATAACTTTATTCAATTATATTATAGAAGTGTCAAACCTGATTTCTATCGTCATGAACAAGGAAAAGAGCTATAAAAAATTTTTTTAGAATCACTTTGAATTTATGTAGTTATATCATTACTAGTCATAAACTTCAGTTATAAGTTTTGTTTCTAATCTTCAAAAAAAATCTTTTTAGACTTATTGGTTGGAGTTTTTAATATATTTTCCTAATGGTTTAAATTTTATAATTTGAGTTCAATTATTGCAAAAAACTTGACATAAAAATTCTATAAATTACTTTTCATAATTTTGATTTATATAAGCATAATAAACTTATTACTCCCTCCGTTCCTTTTTGATCTTCCATTTTGGATTTTTCACAAATATTAAGAAAGAAAGAATCTTTGGTGATAATGGGTATTATTTTAATTATATAGTAGTGGAAAATAATGATTGTATTGGAATTATAAGAGAAAAAAATAATTAAATAGTAGTGTGAAATAATGATTGTATTGGAAGTATGAGAGAGAAAATAATTAAATAGTAGTGTGAAGTAAGGAAAATGGGGTTTTAAGGGGTAAAAGTGAGATTAAAACTTTCAAAAAATAGAAAATATTCTAAAGTGGAAGAACTTTTGAAACTACCCGTTGTAGTAAGATGGAAGAATATAAAGGAACGGAGAGAGTACTAATTACTTGACCTTATCAATTTTCCAAAATTATTTCCAAAATTTAAATAATGCAACTATGCCAAAATATACTTAACAATTATGAGTAAAATCCATAAAATAAAATATTGACCAAATTAGTTTGACCAAAAATAATTTAGGTAAACAAACAACAAATACAATTCCAAACATCTTAAATTGAAATTGTCAATAACTATATAATTTTCAATAAAAAAAATTGTCAAATGAATTTACCAAACAATATCAATAAAAATATCAAAGTCTAACTCTAAAATATTAGAACTGAATTGAATAAATCAATTTGAATAATCATCCATATTAATTTTTCTATTTCATTATCTTATAATTTTCTACCATGTCTTCAATCTAAAATTCTAATTTTTTTTCCAGATATATATTGTTACAACACTAAATATTGATTTGAACTGGACGTTTGAAAGTCGTCTTTACAATAGACGGTAGACGGTCTCTCAAGAAAGCATCTCTTATTTATATTTTTTGTAATTAATCATCATTATCATCCAACCCGGTGTATTCCGCTCATAGAAAACTATGGGCAGGGTCTGGGGAGGGAAAGACGGCGGCAACTCATACCCATATAGGAGAGCGCGACCAAACGGAGTCTCCGGCTCGATGAATTTTTTGTAATTATATTTTAAAAATAATTTAATTTATCTTTTACACCGGTTCATCGATGACTCGTGGACATGGTGAACCTAAAAGGAGAATATCAAAATTTCTTCCTCTAAATAAAAACTTTCAGGCATAAATACTCTGACCAACTACTACTTCTTCTACCTTCATCAATGGCGGTTTCTCCGACCATTTTCCCTCAACGACGACGTCGTCCATCTCCCACCTCATTTCTCTCTCCTCAATTTTCCACCATTGATCTTCTTCGCTCTTTATACTTAATATCCTCTGATATCTCTTCTTTGGATCCTCCTCGGTTTCTGTTCAAGCGAAACTCGTCATCTATAATCCGGAAATGTTCTATCCTTTCAATGATTTTTGAAGATGTTCTCCGTCAAGTGAATGATTTGAGGTTTCTATCTCCTTCTTCACTCCTTTGTTTTGAAGAAATGTTTATTATACTTCAACGAATCCGAACTTTGATTGAAGATTGCTCTAATGATGGAAGCAAGTTATGGCTTTTGATGCAAATTGAACCGATTTCAGGTACTTTTCATGAGTTGACTTTAGATTTATGGACTTTGCTTGAAATTCTTCCTGAAAAGGAGCTTAATTTGAGCGAAGATGTTGATGAACTGCGCAATTTGGTGATTAAACAGTGTCGCGAAGACAAATCGTTTGTTGATCCAAACGAAAATCGGTTGCGATGTGAGGTTTTATCCATGCTTGATTCGATTAAGAAGGAAATTGTTCCCAATCACTCGAGACTCGTTGAGTTGTTTTCGAAACTCGGGATGAGTGACTCAGCGAGTTGCAGAGATGAGATCGAGTGGTTAGAAGATGAAATTCAATGTCAAAACGATGAGAAGTCAAAATCCGAGGTGGTTTCGCTAATTGGACTGGTGAAATATACGAAATGCGTTCTTTATGGCGCTTCTTCAAGTAATTCAAGTTCATTTTCCGACGACAATTATCAAATTCGCCGGAATTATTCGTCGGATATGAATATTCCGGCAGATTTCCGGTGTCCAATTACTCTTGATTTGATGTCTGATCCTGTTGTCGTGGCAACAGGACAGACGTACGATCGAACCTCGATTGTGCTGTGGATTGAATCAGGTCATAACACTTGTCCTAAGACAGGTCAAACCCTAGCCCACACCAACTTGATATCAAATAGAGCGTTGAAGAGCTTGATTGCTATGTGGTGTAGGGAGCATAGAATTCCTTATACGGCAGCTGAAAATAGTGAAGGGATAAACGGTGTCCACTTGAATAAGGCGGCGTTTGAGGCGACAAAAATGACAGTATCGTTTCTTCTAGGGAAATTAGGTTCGGGTTTGCTACCAGCTGTGATGGTAAATCGGGTTGTGTATGAGCTTCGGGTGTTTGCTAAGACAGACTCGGATAGTCGAGCTTGTATAGGGGAAGCTGGGGCGATTCCCTTATTAGTGCGATATTTAGGTTCAGAGCATCCGAAGCTACAAATCAATGCCGTGACAACTATTCTTAATTTATCGATACTTGAGGCGAATAAGGATAGGATTATGGAGATAGATGGGGCGCTCAATGGTGTTATTGAAGTGTTACGTACTGGAGCTACTTGGGAAGCTAAGGCGAATGCGGCTGCTACGATTTTTAGTTTGTGTGGGGTGAGTGCGTACAGAAAAAGGCTCGGCAAGAAAACACGAGTTATAAAAGGATTACTCGAGCTTGCAAGAGAAGGGCCCACAAGTTCTTCGCGAGATGCCTTGGTGGCAATATTGGCCTTAGCCGGTGATAGAGATACCGCAGGAAGGCTTGTCGAAGGTGGGGTCGTCGACATGGTAAAGGATGTTATGGGCAATCTACCTGAAGAAGCAGCAACTATATTAGAAACCGTAGTGAAAAAGGGTGGATATGTAGCAATTGTCGCGGCTAGCCATTTAATCGGAAGACTAGTGGCTGCTTTAAGAAATGGCACCGATAGAACAAAGGAGAGCGCAATTGCTACCCTTGTAATTATTTGTCGTAAAGGAGGAGGAGACTTTGTGGCCGAGCTAGCTAGGATCACGACCATCGAGATGGTTATATGGGAGTTAATGGGAACAGGCACCGCGAGGGCTAAGAGGAAAGCCGCCTCACTTATGCGAATACTCCGAAGATGGGCAGCTGGTTTGGAAGGAGATATATTGGAAGAATTCTCCATGACGGTAGCATTACAATAAAATTATCACATTGTCCATTTACCTCATGAATTGTACAAAAAAACTAAGGTAATGTATCAAAATTCTTTCCTTTTTCCTTTCTAGTTCCCTTTGGATTTGGAGTTCAATGTACATGCCTATATAGTTTCAATTGTTTTCTTTGATAATTTCATACACAAAAACTTGTCAATAGCCATTTTTTGGGTGTATCAATAAAACATAGAATCCCTTGTCACAATTCACAATAAAGTTGTAGTGATGTACCAGTAATTTAAAATTGGAAATGATTTAATGTATATATGGGTTTGATTAATTCTATTTTACCCCTTTTATGGGTGTATTTTCATTGTTAATTTGTTAGTGTAAAACAAAGAACTGCGTTGGAGTGAAAACAGAGTGCCAAATTTGGCCACAATTTGTGCAATTAGGCAAACCTACCACGACTTTATTGCACTTTGATTGTGTTCCATTTAATTTTGTATATGAAAGCTTTATTGACATCCGTGACGTCCACTAGTTAAGATAAGATTCAGTGCAACAACTGTTTCCAATCTGTTTTTCCCTTGATAACATTAATATTGCACTCTTTTGTTTGTGATAGTTTGGGTCCATCCTCCCAATTTAAAGTGTGTACTTCACTTTGTTTAAAGCTTGTTTATCACTTTTGGCATCTTCATTTTTTTTTTCTTTGATTTATGGTTCATTTGAAAATTTTAACTGAATAAAAGGTAATTGGTTGTTGGCTGTTGGCAGTTGACTTTTTTAGTTGGCTTGTTTTTGTTGGCTGGAAATGTTGGTTTGTTGGCTTTTAATCTAGCTGAAGAAGCCAACTGTTTGTGGAGAACTGGAGATGTTTGGTAAATTTTAGTATTGACTGTTATCTGTTTATTAGAGAAACAGTGGGCCAACAAGTCAAAAACCAACCAAAAAAGTTAGCTGAAACAGCTTTTTCATTTTGGCTTAAAAGCCATTTACCAAATGTTTTTTAGCTGTTTGACCAACTAACAAACCAAAAGTCATAAGTCAAACAAAAAGCTAAGCCAAAAGTATTGTTTGTATCTGGCTATCATCTACTTGTTTATATCATCCACTTATTTTTTTGTCTTATTTTCATCTTAATCACTTATTTATGTCATCTACTTTTTTTCTTTCTGCTAAACTTTATCCAAAATTATTGTTTGTATCCCCAATCCTCAAAGGGAGGGAATACTAAATTGAGAATAACATGTTGAGAAGAAGAACCACGAGCAAAAAGGACTCAATAGTCAATAGTTGTTCATATGTTCATTGATAAATAACGTAGGGTTGTATTATAGGCTACCTGACCTTTAAAAAGATGAGAAAAGGGTAAAGTGAAATTGACATCCCAATATATACCGTATAAAACATTATCTGCTTACCATTATTGAAATCATAGCTTTATTATTATGCATATAATCATGAGTCTTCAAATAGGCCCCAAGCTTACAATAAACTAAATGTGCCGCCAACAATATTACACAGATTTGCCATTATTATTTGTCCCCCACCCAACTTAATTCAAGCCATGTTTTATACTTCTATTAATCAACACAAATTCTTGTTATAGGTCGTCTATAGCATAGACGGATAAATATGGGTCAGTCCATTTGTTAAATGAATAACTGAATAGTCATGTCTGCCATTGGGCTGAGCTATTAAGAGAGTCGTTTGGGTCAGCCCATTTGTTAAATGAGTAACTGAATAGTCATGTCAGCCATTGGGCTGAGCTATTGAGAGAGTCGTCTATGCCATAGATAGTCTCTCATGAGACCTTCTAATTAATCAATTCAAATTTCTATTAATCAATTAAATTCGAGGGTCTTAATAACTGCAATCTCTTATTTATTTTGATAAGGGAATAGTTTATCTTACTTTCATTCTTTTTCATACTCTAAATCATAACTTTTATGAATTGGGTTAGACTGGTATAAGGTCAATGAGTCAACTTGAATTTCTATTGATCAATTAAAAGCAATGAAGGTGTCAGTAATTGCAATCTCCTTTATCTACTTGCATAATGCAATCTCCTTTTATCTACTTGCATAAGGTTACTCCGGAACATAACTTCTATGAGTAAGATAGACTGATATAGAAATGATTAATCAACTCATAATTCTATTAATCAATTAAATGTAATGAGTGTGTCAATAATTGCAATCTCCTTATCTACTTCGATAAAGATACAATATAGTATGTCTTCTTCCATCCTTTTTATACTCTTGATCATAGCTTTAATGAATAGCATAAACTCGTATAAGAATAATAAATCAACTCAAATTTCTATTACGTGAATAATTGTGGATTTCTATATCAAACCTAGCCACCAATAAAGTTAATGTGTCGGCAGATTAAGCACCACCAATAAAATATAAATAATTTTCGATACTAATCATTTCTCAATGAACCAGCCTAATACAAAAATTTATAAAAACTAACATATTCAAAAGAACAAAAAGAATATCCAATAATGACAACATTGATACAACAGCAAGTTTCCCGAAAGACCGTATTTTTTATATAATGTTCAAACTCACTAGTCACAACCTAGCCCATTCAATTTGTCTATATGCACCGACACGAATTGATGATCAAAATCTAAGTCCTCCCCACCAACCAAACCAATGTGTGACAAACTAAGCACTACTCCTACACATTTTAAAGTATCCCAAAAAAAAGTAGGTCAAAATATGGTTACTTACACCTTACAAAGAACTTTCCTTATACAAAACTTTTCACTTTTGTTCACAAAAGGTCATGCATACTATATTCCTCATTTCCCCATCTCAACCACTCCTAATAGATTTCCTTATATAATCCTCTTTACCTTACCTAAGACCTTACCTTCCCTTTATTCCATGATCATTATTCTTTCTTTGCCCTAAAAGAATCATAATTTCTTTTAACTTTTTTTCAAAAAGATGGCATCAAATGGATTTGTAGTTATCTCAATGGCATTACTATTGTTTTTAGTTACAACTACTACTACTTGTCATGCAAGACTCTTAAAAGAAGTTATCGATAATGGTCTGGTTGAGGTTAGGAAATCTCAACCTGACCTTAACCTTCATCTATCTACGCAATTTTTTAAGATATCTAACACCAAGAAACAAGTGTTGATGGTGTCGGGTGTGGAAGTTGAGATGAAGGGTAAGTACAAGAATTTAAGGGCATTGGTGTTAGCCTCCCTTCCTAAGAGCTCTAAAAAATCTTCCTCTGGTTCAAGTAAGAAGCATAATGAGTTCAATTCTTAGAATGATATACTACAAAAAAAATGATAAAATGGCGACCAGCAATTTTAACGTTATTTGAAAGCTAAATGATGAGGCTAAGAATTCGATACTTTTAAGAATTCTCAGAGACAAGAGGAAGAAGATTTTGATACTTTTCAGTTTTCAGGATTGTTAATTATACACGTCAACTAACAAATATTCTTTTATTCTTTTGTTTAGTGCTTAGGATAATGAAATACTTCATATTCTTTCATATTGTGTCTAGTGAATAGTGACTTTGAATGTGTACATTAATCATGAAAATTATACTTCGATAGTTAGTTGAATTGAAGTTTTAAGAAAAAATTAAACTTTGATGTAACAAGTTTATTCCAATACCTACTATTTAATGGAATATTGGATATTATGAAATCTATAGCATATATATGAGACTTTTCCCTATTCTTTTTGTTTCATTATATAGAGTTTGATATTCTTTGCGGATTTAGTTATAATTTATTTTTTTCCCCATAAATTTACTTATATAAATTTGAAATTATGCTAATTTGATATTTTATTGTCAACCTTTACTTTTTATTATGTTTTGTATATCCTAAAAAGAATTTAATAGTCTAAGTTTTATTACGCCATTATTTATACTTCGTATTTGAATAGTTACATAGAATACTTTTCTCTTTTTGAATGTATATTATATGTAACTTTATCTGTCACTTTAAATTTGTATTATATAATTAAGAAATTATTATATAATTGAATATTTTTATATATTTAAATTATATAGTGTAAACGCAAAGGAATAGATGAAGTATGAAATTATCAAAAATAACAAATTATCATCAATATTAGAAAGTGACTTTATTTTATTTTGTTGGACAAAAAAGTGAGTATTCTATTCAAAAGTATAGTATAGTAACCAATTACCAAAGGATTAGATGACCAACCCATGGCCTATATGATGTGTAAAGGTGAGGCATAGTTCCTCAAATTTAGCAATTATTAGTAGGCTTAATTTGTTTTAATCCTAATAGAATTTTGATTGGATGAGAAATTTTTTTTACAATTGTCTAGTGTTTTAAAATTAGCATAGTTTATAATTTTTTTTACATGCTGAAAAAAAATTAATTCTTGTGGCATAATGTGAGAAATTTTTTTTTTAATTAATCCTTTTTTATCATTTGATCATTATAAATATTTGTATATTTATTTAGTTACAAGTATTACTGTATTGTAATTTTATTATGAAATTGAATGCAATCTTATTGATTAGAAAATTCTTAATATTTTTATCGTGAGACACGTTGTTTCAAGGATACAATAATAGTCTAATAATACAAATTATTAGCAGATGAACTTCTTATTTTAAGGACTTAACACCAAGATCTTAGACGGTTCCTTACAAGAATAGCTTATATTTTATGAATTAATTAATAATAAATACATTTATGTTTTGTGGTTTAATAAAACTAAATGCCCAAAATTTTGAATTTTAAATTTTGTTTAATTATTTGGATTATTAATATATTAAGCCACCCAAAAATGTTTAATACCTACCACTATATATTTATTAGAGTATATATTGGCAGCCAAAAACCTCTTCCTTGATTTACACGTTGTATATTGACCGACTACATCATTTAAAAAAAAATTATAGTCGAAATTCAACAAACACATAGGCCGTCAACCTTGACTACATATAATGGTCATCAATTATAATTCTTTTATCCATTTGGATTTATTATTGTGAAAAACATTTTTGCTTTTAATATATTATTTTTAATAATTAATTTAAAATAATAGAAAAGTAAGTACCCAATAAATTGATAAATTGACAATCATTCAAAACCTATTGTATAAATATATGCGACTTTGTTTATGCATTAAACTTTATTGAATTTGCATACAAAGAAGAATATTCAGCCCTACTTAGTGATGGACTGGTATAGATGTTTGGAAATGTCTAAAATCGACCATAAAATATAATTTTTCATTGAATTTTTTAAGAAAAATGAAATGGCATTGGCTCTCCAAACATTTTGTAACTTTTCTAATTATCATAGTCAAATTTGAGTATTTAAAACAACTACTCTTGTGAGTGACCGTCTCTCAATGAGACGATCTTAAAAAATATTTGTCTTGAATTCACAATTCAAACCCTTAGAATAGACATTTTAAGTCTTGGAGTAGTCATTTTCATCCTTGATGAAGGAAGGCTAAGGTATGGATTAGAGATTTTAAGCCTTAAAATAGACATTTTAACAGTTAAAAAAGTTTTAAAAAATAAAATTAAAGCTTTAGACATTGAAGATTAAGGCTTGAACTAAGCATTTTAAGACTTAAAATGGACATTTTAAATCTTGAATCGAGTATTTTAAGGTTTGAAGTTTATATGTAAAAAAAACTTTATTTTTTATGGGCTGGGCCGTACACGGAAATTTCACGGTAAATCTCTTGTGAGATTGCCGCATGCATGTGATTGGCCCAGCCCATTATTTTTGAGGAAAAATTTAAATACCAATTTAAAGCCTTAAAACACCTTTTCAATCCTCATTGATCTCATTGAGATTTTGTGAACATTTAATGGGCCAATCGGCCAATGGGCCATCAGCCATGATGTCACCTAAAACATTTGATCAGTTTCAGTAGCAAGACCGTTGTAGCAAGATCGTTTTTTGTAAAGACGGCTCTCAAAAGCTCAGTCCAATTCTAAATATATATTGTTACAACTTTAAATATAAATTTGGGCTGGACTTTTAAGAGTGTTCTTTACAAAAGACGGTCTCTCAGGATAGCACCTGATCCACAAAAAGACCTGCTTTCACTCACACAAATTCTTGCATAAGACAGTTTTATTGTAAGATGTACTTTATATGTGGGTTTTAATAGCCTAACTAAGAAGGCTTTTCTTATCAAACTCTTCCTACCGAGAGACGGTATATCACAAAAGTAGCTTAATATCTAATTAAATTCACAAATTCTACTCTTCTATTTATATTATTGTGTAGGTTTGAAATATTCAATAGATAGAGAAAGAAATATTAAACATTTAAAAAACTTAAAACTATCCTTGTTGAGCCGTATTAAATTTGTCTTACTATGACCCTCATCATAGTTTTTTATGAGCGGGATACACTGGATACAATGATGATGATGATGATATAGAATTTTAATATATATTAATAAAAAAATTCTTTTAAGCATATTTACAAACATTAAAGCTCAAATTATATTTTAAAAAACATGAAAAAAAAAGTAAAATATAATATTTATAATAAAACAAAATTAGCCATCTATTCTTACTCGACTTTTCTACAAGACGATAGAATTATTATTGTACTATAGTAAAAGTTCCCCAAATTGAGTTAAAAACTACAGGAAAAACAAGGAGTAAATTATATTAATATGTCTACTATATAAATAGGTAAAAACCATAATTTACAACTGAACATGACTGACTGAATGAATGAATATATTAGACCTAATATTTTTCAGAACCATTAAATAATTTAAGTTCTTAATTACTTTCTAGTCCCTAAAAATGTGCCATAACTTGTAACGCTTTCGTACTTTATTTTATCGCATTTTAAAATTTAATGTGTCAAGAAGCTAATTCAATCATAACATATTCGCTGAATTAGTCATTCGACAATTCTTAGGTTGTATTATTTGAGAGGAGAATGTGCCGTATAATTGTGCGTAAAATTGTTTATGAAATTAAACATTTAGAAATAGTTTTAATTTAAAATATCAAAAAACTAATTCAGCTAAAAATTTTGAATTAACAACTATATGTTATACTCCCTCCGTCCCGTTAGTATTGTCCACATTTCCATTTTGGGTAATCCCTCTTTAATTGTCCACTTTTCTTTTTTGGCAAAACTTTTTACCTAAATACCCCCAACTACTCCAACTTATATTATTTAATAATACCCCACCTACCACCTTTTCAATTACTATATTCACTTAAAATACCCCACTACCACCTTTTTCAATTATTATAATCACTAAAAATACCCCACTATTATTTTTCCTTATTTTGCGTGCCCACTTCAAAGTGGACAATACTAAAGGGATGGAGGGAGTATAATTTATTTAAGATAGAAATTATTACAAAAATCTACCTTAGAAATTGTTTTGTTAATTAGCAATCTCAACATTTGTCCTTTATTAATACTATAGAAGTTAGGTTAATCCTAGGTTTATATACTAAATTGGTGCATCTAAATTTCTTTATTATACTTTATCTTTTGGTTTTTATAGGTTAGGCAAGCCTAACCCTAGCTTAGCTTGGTCCTAAATTTGGTTTAGTCATATTGTTGGTCCAATTAATATGGTCATGGTCTTTGACTAGTTGAATGCTAGCTAGTTTAATCCTAGGTTGACTCACATGATGAAAATTTGTATGGTAAGCTAGTCTTATGAGCAAAGTTGCCACCAATTATTGCTTATATTTTTTATGTTTTAGTTGAGTTTGTCCATCTTGTTGTAGACAACAAATATTGTAGGCAGGGCCGGCTGTAGGGGTGGGTAAGAGGAGCCGTTATCCAGGATTTTATGTCATTGAAGAAAAAATAGTGATAGTAGAAGGTCTATATAGGTGATAAGTTACAATAGAAAAATATCTAAGGTCAGCCATGTTGTAAGTATGTTGTCATTAATCGTGATATATAAATATGTGGTGTTTGAAAAATAACTTTTTTGATTTTATTTTATTTTTAATTTTATTTGCAGTAGAAAAATAACTTTTTAATCGTCTTTTGGTTATTGATTAAACATTTAAAAAAGCGTAAATTACTTGTAATTCAGATTTTGAGCTACTTTTGTCCAAACAAATATAACCAGCAACAACCAACAATAATATTTAACAAGCATCTTCAAAAAAGTTAAATCAACAATTTACAAAAAAGGCAATGCTACATCAAACAAGTCATTATCCAACAACCAGCTAATAGCTAGTCAGTTGCCAAACACACTCAATAAATATCTATGCATTAGCTAACAAGTCAAAAATATTCCACTTGAAATGAGAATTAAATGAGATCTAAACTCGTAATTGTTCTATTACATTTGCTCTGATACCAAATACGATCACAAGTAGATAGATCTTACGAATATCTAAATAGAGTCAATGGTCATTATCAGAACAACCTAAATTAACACGTACGTACATATGTAGACAGCTTGAATGACATAGTAACTACTAACTAGACATATTCGACAGTTCGTTTTCAGCATTCTAATTTTCCTCTAATTGGTCCCCTCTACAAAGAAGGAACGGATGGGGATAAAGGATAATCACCTTCATCCATGGACCATCATCAAGCTAGATTCAACCGCTCCTTTATGTGTATCAGTTACCGCCGTCCTTTCCTCTCCAGACCCTATCCATAATTTTTCTATGAGCGGAATACACTGGGTAGGATGATGATGATATATTCTTATGTTACGTTTATCTAGAGTATCTAGACTTACAAAATATATTACGGGTAATGAGTATTAATAAAAAAATATTGAATTTGAAACGTTTAATCGTATATTTACATAATATTAGCTTTGTATGATTTTTAAGTTATAAACAAATTACGATATAAATAATCAAAATAAAATATTAAATTACATAATAAAAAATGAAATATAATTATAATGAAAGGAAGCATATATGTATAAGAGTTGTGCGCACCATACTTCTGTGCTATATGTGTTGAGACATAAACATCAATGCCTTTTATATTGTTTAAGATTAAAAGGGCTAAACATGCAATTAATTGTCACCATTCTTTTTTATTATTATTCTTTTAGGATTACATGGTAGGCTATATTAAGGGGAGGGTTAGATGGGAATTAAGTGTACTCGAGACTGTACCTGAAGAATATGGTATTTGCTGATAGTTGACGCTTCAGGATTATATGTTATATACTCCAACACACCTTCTCACTCGAGAGTCCTTTAGGCTAAAAGTGTGCATGCAACACAAGTTCTCATACATAGCGCTAAATATTGCACTTTAAATAAGAGGTGGTTGAAAATTAAACCTGTGACACTGTTAACAGAGACAAGGCAAGACCTTTAGTTGAGGAAGAAAAAAATTTATACTAACTTAATCGTAATCTGAAATGATGAAAACGAGTTGTTACTAACTTGATCCTCGAATATGGTCCTCGGAGTGAACCCTACCTCCTAGCTAGCTCACGTGTGGCATGTGCTCCTTATGAGAGTCATAGCTATTGTAATTATCTCAACTTAAGTGTAATTAAGTTGATAATTAATCACACTTTACAAGTAACTTAATTTTGTACATCTAGCCCATTGTGGCATTGCATGCATGCAGGACGAGCAAATTAATTACACACGCTTATAATAAATATTAATAACAACAATAATACACCTAATAATTAACTTCATAAGGACCTATATTAATTATTTTTACTTTACACTTTTCTTCTGTGGTCAAACCTTGCATATCATAAAATATTGATAAAATTAAATAATTTTTTGTGAGTATTGATTTTAAGTTGTTTAATTGAATTTATTAACTGTTATATAAATAGCATTAAATTTAAGTTTGAACTTGTTACTTTAAATGTGAATGATCAATGATTAAAGATAACTTAGAATAATTATCAATACACTTACTTAAATATATATATATATAACGTATAATAAGGGAAACTATAGATTACATAATATATACAATAATTAAATATAGAAAAGTTTACATTTAGTTTAAATAATGTTACTACATTAATTTTCTAATGTATTTATTAGACCCTTTAGCAACATAATACAAAATCATACTAAAGTTTTTCGCGACATAGGATCTAGTGACATTTCTCATAAGTGCCACTAAAGACTATAGTAACAATTATATATGTCACTAAAGGTCAAATAAAGTGTCACTAAATCACTTTATAGTAAAATTTAAAATAAAATCATTAATTATTACACTAAAAATATAATCTTTCGCATTTTTTTTGAATATGACTTATTAAAGGTAATGATGTGAAACTCAAAAAATTAACATAAAAATAAAAATAAAACGCTAAAACAAGTCATGATGGATCAAATTAGGGTCCGAATTGAGCCACTATTTTGAATGGAGTTATTTTCAAATTAAAGGTTATAGTTGTTGGATTATGATTATCTACTATTTCTCATAAATACTACTAAAGACCAAATAAATTGTCACTAAATCACTTTATAGTAAAATTTAAAATAAAATTAACAATTATTACATTAAAAATATAATCAGTGGCATTTTTTTTTAAATATGACTAAAAGGTAATGATGTGAAACTCAAAAAAATAAAAATAAATTTACTAAAACAAGTCATAATGGATCAAATTAGGGTCCGAATTGCGCCACTATTTTGAGTGGAGTTATTTTCAAATAAAAGGGGATTATCTACTAATTTTTGGCAAGATTTTAATTTAATTTTTGATTAATCATAAAAAAT
Source organism: Amaranthus palmeri (assembly GCA_019776075.1). Lineage (NCBI taxonomy): Eukaryota > Viridiplantae > Streptophyta > Magnoliopsida > Caryophyllales > Amaranthaceae > Amaranthus > Amaranthus palmeri. The sequence continues at coordinate 355,743 of JAAKBH010000271.1, read as the reverse complement.
AAAGACTTATAAATATGTTTATGTAATAAAATCATATAATCAGTCAAGCTTATATGTTATATCCACTAATGAATTGAAATTAATTATTTTAATGCGTGTCATAATCGATACACATTTACTTTAAAATGACTTTTTGAGTTTTTATTATTTTTATGTGGTTTACAACTTAAAAGTGTAAAAAGTGAAGTAGGTTCATCAAGAAAAGTTATGATATTGGGGTATGATAAGATTATTTGGTTGAGTAATTTTTTCATAACTTTATACAAAGTTTAAAACTTTCTCCATTTGTCCAATTCAATTTTTGCACTTATGTGAAACTGTTTTCTGAATTGAGAAACTCTTTAATCGCATTTTTCTTTATGAGTATGAGTTGTCGTCTTTTTATTTTTTTTCTATATCTTAATCATAGATCCTATGAGCGAGATATACTGGATACAATGATTATGATATAAGTTTAGTTTATAAAACAGGTAATTTTGATGAAATATAATTTGTAATATTCTCTAAAACTGACATCTGTAATAAATCTTTAGATAATATATTAATTCAATTTCAGCAAACTTCATTTTGGGTATGAGTTGTCGCCGTCCTCCTCCCAGATTATGTCCATAATTTTCTATGAGCGGGATACACTAAATATATTGGGGCGCGAGGCAAAAGAACACTCTAGGGTCTTTTTCCTTTGCAATTTATATTCTATATGGACCTTCTACAACCATTAATTTTGCTTTTTTGACAAAGGGTCCTGAAAGACGGCCCCTCTTACTCACCCTTAGGGCCGACTGTAAAATTTCTTGTTTAATATCATTTACAGAATTTATTCTTTTATTATTACCATATAAGTAATTACCTTTTTATTAAAAATACATTCATTTTTCTATGAGGTACTTGCAAAGGTCATGTTCATTACCCTAATATTGGTTATGCTTAATGACTAGCTAGATACTCCTATGGGATAGACACATACTTATATAGGTGCACAATGGCTAGGATGCCAAACATAGGTACCTTTGAATAGGAGTATCTAACCTTAAATTGCTCTCCTATACAAACATATTTGATCAAGTAGCTTAATTATTGTCATTTAGTGCAATTATAAGTGTTCAACACAGATTTGACGAGTTAATATTAATCTGGTCTTATATCAAGTTGACTTTAATTCAACTTTAAAAATGCATTAAAAATTATATAAAAACCAACGTGAATATTAAATTCAATTTTGAACTGACTCAAAATACCTTATATAAAATTGATCCGATCATTTGAATGAAGATGTCTAATTAATCTATATGCAACTCTAGAAACATGAATTTGACAGCTGATAAATTGATATAGGACTTGTTTGAACTTTTTTAGCTTCATGCTTGTCGAGGAGCTGAATTCAAGGGATTGGAGCATGATATAATATTCACTTTTACACTAGTTTTCTAGTGTACCTTAAATTGTAAACTTTTAAAGGAAATAGCATAATGTATGATGCTAACATGAAATTTTAACTAACATAGATAAAAGTTATTAGCACAAAACTTAATATATTAACCCAATATAAAGCAACAAAATCAAATCTTAATCCGAGAACGTCTTATCATGACACAATTCCATATAATTAATCGATTTTTCTAAGTGATCACTTTAAGGCTATAAGTAATCACTTTAAAATATAAAAAGTGATCACTTAAAATCACTTGTTGTGCACATGAAGAGTGGGCCTTAGAAACGCTTCATAGAATGTGGCTTTAGTTTTATACTAATGCATAATTAGTCTGGGTGTGACATCAGTTCGATTTTGTATTGTTTTGAGTTTTCTGATTAATAATAAAATTTAATTTGGCAAAAAAATTTGTAAGTGAATATTTAAGGTTATAAGTAATCATTATCTCACACTAAACATATATAGACCAAACAAATAAAAATAGTCTTACTATAAAACCGCCTTATTTAATTAATTTATGAACAAACATTGATATATTTTGTAACTAAATTTTTCTTAAGTGGTTTACCAAAGTCATTAGCAACCCAAATGAAAAATGTCCTACACAAAAGGTAATTGTTATTTTTAGCTTTCCAATCAACAAACAAGATGACAAATAATAAAATGGTCAAAATGAAAACACAAATAAACAAAATCTATACAACTTTTTATATCTTCTCAATGCCACTATAATCATGCACCCACCTCATCTCCATGCCTACTATACATTGTGCCACATTTTTCAACCTTCATGGACCCACCAAATATTTTTTTTTAATGACCCATTTTCTACTTCTATTTAATATCAAAAACCCATCTTTCTTCCACCCATTTTCTTCCATTTCATTGCCTATTTTCTACTAAATTTTCCCTTCATAACCCACAAAAACTAAGCACCCAATTACAAAAACTAAGCACCCAATTACAAAAACTAAGCAAAAACATAAATAGAATTAAAATAAGAGTAATGGGTAATCAAAGATTCAAGCTTTCAAATATGATCCCAAATGCTTGGTTTTACAAACTTAAAGACATAAATAACACAAAAAATCCCAAATCCCAATCCAAAAATCTCAAAAAAGATCAAATCCCACCAATTTCTTCATCAAATTCCACTAAAAAAATTACCAATAATAATATTAATAATAACCCACCAAAAATTTTGAACTATGAACCTCATTTTCAACCTAGAAAATCATACCATATTACAAGAGAAAGTATTCCTTCATCACAAGAACTAGAATTTCTTACATTTTCTCCTTCAAGAAGATCAAAATCATCCACTAAATCAAAAAAATCAAATTCTTACCATTCTAAATCAAATTCTTCATCTTCTACTCCTCTATTTGATGATACTCTGCTTAAAACAGAGCATAAAACAGAGGATTTCGATATCGTTTTCGATATCGAAAAAGATTCATTATTTACTAAAATTAACACATTTGATTTAAAACTCCCACCAATTATTACTAAACAAGAACAAAAACCCAGAAATTTTTCCCCTTCCCCAAGAAAATTTCAAGAAAAAGGAATGAAATTGAAGGTAAATTCTCCAAGAATAAATGGGATTTCTGGTAGGAAAAGTATGAATTTGAAGAAAAGAAGAAGTATTTCAGAAAGTTTTGCAGTTGTGAAATCTTCATTTGATCCTCAAAGAGATTTTAAAGAATCAATGGTGGAAATGATTGTTCAAAATAATTTAAGAACATCAAAGGATTTAGAAGATTTACTTGCTTGTTATCTTTCACTTAATTCAGATGAGTATCATGATGTTATTATTAAGGTTTTTAAGCAAATTTGGTTTGATTTTAGGCACCAAAAATAATAATAATAATCATCATATCCTACCCAGTGTATCACGCTCATAGAAAACTATTAACTGGGTCTGGAGAGGGATAGGCGGCGACAACTTATTCGCATAAAGAAAAAAGCGCGACCAGAAATAATGAAGCAGACGGTCTAACTATGAGACATGTCTCATTCTTGTGTTAAATAGCACAATATTAGGAACTTTTAACTTATGAGTTTCTTATTTTAAGGTCTTATATAAGATGTGCTGTAATTTTTTGAAGTACAGGATAGACCCGGAGACTAGGTGAATAAGCGACATATGCTCTAGTCGAGATAAGATTCGATTAACATTAGTATTAGTTTTATTTTAATTATTTGTAATATTCTAGGTTAGTTCACTACTAATCAATTATAGTAGATTAGTAGTATTAGTTTGAGTACAAAATTATTGTATGTATGATATTGTCTTTTTAATTAGGTTTTAATATAATATAAACTAAAAGATTAATAATTAATTCATAAAATTGTAAAGATAAATAGTTTGGTACAACATCAATCATGCTATTTTTTAATTGTATATTGGATTTGGAAATTAAATTATCTATAATAAGGTTGGGATGTTATATAATTGTATTTGTGAATGAATTTATTTTAACAAAATGCATGCCAATTTTTGACCCAACTTAAAAATCTAGTCGAATTAAATGCCATTTTTAATTAATTGATTCGACTAATTTTTAAAAATTTGCTTAAATTTTTGGAGTTATATGTCTATTTTAGATTATACCTTATTATTCTCTTTGTTCTATTTTTATTTTTCTTATATTTCCTATTTGAAAATTTCATAAAGTTATTTTTATTTTGAATCATTTATTTTATTAGCTGGTAGAATTATAGGACATTATTTCAGTAGCAAATTCAACTTACACTCTAATATATAGAAATTAACTAACATTTTAATTTCAATGTAATTTGCTTTTATTTTATACAATGAATTTTATATGCACCAAATAAAATTTAATGATATTATTACCCTTACAATTTAATCTATACATTCTTTTTGTTACATTGTTTTAATCATCATTAATAGTATTAATATTGTAAAAATTACTCCATTTGTCTTGGTTTCTTAGATTTATAAAATAAATTTATTTAAAAAATGTATTTAATGCTTGTATTATCATTTTCATAAATAATTAAATTTATCCTTTTTGGGGTTGAATTATTACATGTATATATTCATTTCATGTTGGGAATTTGACTATATAATATTTTTGTTAATTTATTAAAATTTAGTTGAAAAAGGAGAGATTAATTAGTGACAAAAAAAAAGTGCGTCAAAAAATTTTGTAAATAAGATAGATATAAATATTAAGTTCTTGCATGACAATATTTAATACGAATATAAATTGAGTTTCTATTTATTGATGATAGAAAACAATTTTTCATAAAATTAGAAAGTAATCACCAAGGAAAGGAAAAAAAGTGAAAGATATTATTTTATTATATTGAGAGGTTGATTAGAGAATTCTAATATATAGTTAAGTGCAAGGAGAAGTAACTCTTTAGTGAAAATTGAATTCATTGATTGAAAGAAAAAGTCATCAAACTATTAATCCGATTTATGATGAGGGTGTTTGACAAATGGCTAGTAGTTGGTATAGCTGATTATAGTAGCTGAAATTGACCAGCTGATTTTGAACCCGCTTCTATAAGCAACTTGTTCAAAAACAGCTTATTTGGATCAGTAAGCTTTTTCAACCAGCTAATTCACCAAACATTAACATTATCTGGTTTGACCAACCAATCCTCTATTTATATCAAAATAAATTAAAATTTCTCAATAAACTAACTTGCCAAACACCCGACATATTCTCAATACCTAAAAGGTGTTAGAAATGAGTACTTTTTATTTATCATTAAAAAGAGTCACCTTTATTGTTTTGTTTGTAAACAAATTTAAGAAATGGATGCTAGATGCTCTATAGCAATTACTAATTTTGCCATTTATTCGGTCCCTTGTAATAGCTTTTGATCGTTCTGTCCTTTTACATGTTGTCATAACTCATAACCTATAACAATTAATAATATTATGCTAATAGATTTATTTTTTAGTCAATATAACTTTTTGGAGCTTTTTATTACTTCCTTCGTTTTAAATTAGTTGAAATATTAGCAAGAATGACACTATTCATTTATTATTTTTAATTTGTGATTAGTTTTAAATATATAGGTTAAAATATAGTCAAGTGAGATCTTGTTTGATTCATCTCATTGCGAAAATTATTAATATCAAATTTTTATAATTTTTTATTATTCATAATTAAAGATATTAAGGATTGAATTATTGCATTGTACTGCGTAAAAAAGCAAATGTTACAAGTAAATTAGATGGAAGGAAGGAAGTAGTAAATACTAGTAGATATTTTTTTGTCCAATGATAAATTTTATTATTTACCCTATAATAACAATTATAAACAATTAAAATTTTTAAAAAAAATGTAGGTGTTAAGGGTACATGCAAAAGTTAAGATAATTGCTAATTATTCTTTGTAATTATGTATGAACATATAACATTTTTATGATTTTTTAGCACATTTTAGTTGAAAAAATTATTATTATTTTATTCATCATTAAACAAAATCATCAATAAATATTCACTATATCCCACCTAATTGCTTTTCTTTTCTTTGTTATGAAATTTTGTAATATCATTGTATATTTAAAAAGAAGAGATTAAGAGTAATTTTGGTGTATTTTATTATGTTAAGTCATACAATACTATAAAAGAACTGTAAAATTCCACATGGCGAATTTATAGAGTTTTGCATTAATTATGCTGTTAAGTATTAAAGGTAAGTTTTCAAAAAGATTTTATTAGATATAATCATACAAATATACAAAATACAATATTATATTATAAAGGAATAAAAAAATTGCAAACGACGATTTTACATAACTTTGCCAACTGAAATCATTGTTACAGTTAAAATGTGATTGTGGGATATTCAAATCATATTCTGTATAATATGCAATTGTATCTTTCTTAAAAAAATTTATTCATAAATATTTCTATACTAGCAAACTTCGTGCAATGCACGAGTTTGTATACTAGTAGGATATATTTTTATAAAAAAGTCACCATATATGAAATGTATAATTATTTTGTTTTGGGTAGTTAAAAAAACCACCCTAGCTCCTAGTATTGTCCTTGAGTTTTGAGTTTTGACTCTAGTATACTCTTAAATTTGCCATTTTAACGATCCTATAGTCTACTCTTACGTGTTCGGCTCGTCTAGCTAGTACCCATGTTTTTTCTTTTTGTTTACAGGAAGGGTCGGCTCTAGGCAAGGGTAAGAAGAGTCTGTGATTAAGGTCCACAAAAAAAGTATTTGACATTTATTGCCTTCATATGCATCGAATTAATTTGAGACCATGTGTGATTAAAGTTTGCATCTAATCAAGTTAAAGTATTAATAACGATAATTGTTACCTTATTTACTAATTATTGAATTTATAAGTGCGTGCGCGATTATTAACTAAAATGCAGATAATTAGGGCTCATAAAATATTTTTCACCCCGAGCCCTTAAAATCTTAAGGCCGGCCCTGGTTACAGGATATGTCGATAGAAGAAAATAGTTAAGTATTGAACCTAACTAATAACTGTTTAAATAATAATATAGTTGTTTTTCATTTGAGTACTTTATTAAATAATAAAATTGGTTTTATCTCTTAATCAGCTTATAGGAGTACTTTATTAATAATTTTAGTAGGAGTGCTAAACGAAACTTACAAAATTGGAATAATAATATAATGAATTAAGCACGAATGCACATGTGCGTTAGTAAACTACTTAGTGCTAATTTTCTTTTTTCACACTATAAGACGTATATTTTTTAATGTAATCAACAAAATTTATTTATTTTACTAATAAAAGGCCAACTAACACGTGTGAAAATATAATTTACTACTTAAAATAGTGTGTGCATCTTACCGCCATGTTTTTGGGAACATCTAAGCATAACTTACTCCATTAATAAAGGAGACAAAAATTAGATAATTATGTTTAGTTATATAACAAATATCAAGGGTTTAATAATTGTCGGGTTAAATTTAAGGTTTATTTGATGTTTTAACATTTTATTAGAAGTCAAATACGATATAATGATCACGGAAATTTGTAATAGAGTATAATATATATTCGGTCTACCATCATATATTAACTCAAGCTTTTAAAATGCTTGTTTAATTAGTTGCCTCTTTGATATATTGAAGTTTAAATAGTCTTCTTTTAAAATAATTGTCTTTGATAATTTTTAGTAATTTTTTTTATTAAATGTAAAAGGTTAAACCGATGGTTAAAAACTTAAAACTCTAATATATATGTTATATGTTTTATTATGTTATCTTACCTAAAATCCCTTTGGGGTATAAGCGAGAATGCGACACAAGTCTCCCTTATGTATAGCATTAATATTTGCACTTGCAAAAAAAGATTGATTAGATTCAAACCCTCAACCGTGGCTTCTAATATCCTTTTAAAAATTCAACTTAATTTACAATTTAACAATTAATAAATTAAAACAATTCTTAAATACAGTTATATACTATTACCCGAGCATTCTTACTTAAAATTCTGACTTCGCCGCTACCTAAATGGCAAGTAATACACAACCACATGGTGAAGTAGACAACAAAATCTTGAAGGATCCGGCCACGACGACAGAGGGACTAGAACAAGTTTTGCACACGGTTGGCATCAGCCTTTTTTGACCTGAATTTAATACGGTTATCATTATCATTTTTTTAAGTGGACAAAACTCAAAAAATAAGATAATATATTTAAAGAAAAATTGATATTAATAATTTAATTTTTTGTTCATTCAATGTGAATACTCAATTTTTTGATTATTTTATAATAACAAGGTTTGCCTTTCTTTTGCTATGAATAATTTAATTTTTATTTTAGTTTGCTAGCAACATACTTTATAATTACTCATTATTAGTAATAAGATATGTTGTAGGCAAACTTATCATAAATATTGGATATTTAAAAAATCACAAATTCTTGTGAGAGACCGTCTCTTTGAGAGATCATTTCTAATTGGGTTAGCCCATTAGAAAAAATGTAGAGTAAATGTAGGCAATATGCTATAATGGATTGGGCCTGAGAGTCTGAGAGACCTCTCTAAAAAAAACGGTCTCTCATGAGACTGGCTGAAAAAAAATAATTAAAAGGTGAGATTATTCATAGTGGATGACTGAAAGATTGAATTATTAATGTCAATTTTTAACATATTTTTTAAGATATTTTTTAGGATTGCAAGTACTAAAACCCAAGTCAAAGATTTGATCTAATTTCACATAGTTATCACTTTCTTTGTAATTATTTTATCCCTTTAATTTTTTTTTTTAGACATTTTTATATTTTTTGATCTATTTTATTATATCTATAATGACATTTTTTTACTAAATATGTTGTTTTCCAAACATATGTAAAATGGAAGTTTATTATTTGAATGGTAAACTTTAAAAATCAAAAAGATTATTTTTTTTATTAATTTTTTAGGATTGCAAGTAATGAACATAAATTTTTTTTTTTCTAATAATTTGTGTTTATTCATATTCTAAAAGTCAAATCTAAAATATTATCAAGTTAAATCTATTTAATACGTGTTATATATGCAAAAAATTACTGATATCAAATTTTTTATAATATTTAATCCGTTCAATAAATATATTAAAACTTAAATAACTACCATGATTAACGGAGTATAGTAATGCTTGTACGACAATACAATCTTAAAAAATACTACTTCTATTTGAAAGGTACTTAAGCTTCCAAGGATTTACTTGATGTGATTTTGTTTGGTAATTTAAAGCCATTTATCATTTGAATTTATTTATGATGAATAATTATTATTATGAAACAAATCTCCATTTATCTTGTCAATAGATTAAAGGGCCCACATAATGGTGACATTTTAACCATATTATTAGAGTCTAGATGCTAAGTTTCCTATGCATTATAGGAAAAAAAAAAAAAAAAAGTAAAAAGTTTTTCCTTTATGAGACAATTGGGCAACCTCAAAGGCTATGTTTAGGCTAGTGACTACCGTCGATGGATCACTAATTACTAATTAGTATGTTCAAAACAGACTCGACGATTTGATATTTCGATTTTGTAAGTAAATTTGATTTGATTCGGGCACTACAAAAGAATACCAATAAGCTAAGGCGACAACAGTTATCATCGCCTAGCCATCGCTATTTGGTCAAAAAGTGGGCCTGACGAGGGGGGTGACGACCTTCAGGGTGGACACCATTTCCCTGGTCGCTAAAAGCAAATCGGACGTCTTTTCCTCGCCATTCAGTCATGAAAAAGTGGCGACCTGAAATTATAATTATGTAAAAATTAATGTGGACACAAATTCGGATTTTAAATCGACCTGAAATACTTGACCGAAATCAGTTGGATCGATGACTCGAATAAGCACGTTAAATCCATACGTTTCATATTGTTTATTGATTAAAACTATGAATTTTTTTTATCAAATGTAACAAACAATATGAAACAGAGAGAATACAGTAAATCACATTTATTTTATTCGATGGCGAAACTTAACTAATTATTTTATGGGGTGAGTTGATTATCAACACAATAATAAATTTTAGTTTTTGTACATTACACTTAATTTGTGCTACCACAAATTTAACATATCATACCCTCAAACTTCTTTTTTTTTCTGTCATTTAATTTTTACAATTTAAATGATCCCTTAATAAAAAAATACCAGGCCCCCCTTTGCATGCAAGATAGGAGTATTACTATAATTCATACAAAGTCCTAGAAACATATTGTTGATGTTATACTTTTCATTATCATCATACTATAATCAACAACAATAATAATGACATTATTCAATATATTATCAACATCAATTATAGTGTTTTTGATCATTTTAAAAATACTCCAAAATGTTAAATAGTTTCCTATAAAAATATAAATTATTAAACAATCAATTAACCCATAATATTCACATCAAGTAATGATTTCATGTCAAATTATGTAATTAGTGGTAGATTAAAAGACATGGTAGCTGAGTTGATGGCTGGTTAGGATTATAACCACTGTCGGACCCATTAAAGGGTATGGAATTTCTCGGATGAATTTTATAAAAATATGTTAAATATGTCATATTCTCTCCTTTTATTTCTAATTATAATCAATTTTGGATTTTGTAACTAATTTTGGACTCGATAGTTACAATTCTAAATCTGCGGCTTATATTTGCAACATTAAGGATGTGATTTATTTCATTTTATCAATCATTTAAATTTGGAAAAGTTTTAACATAATCACTTAAATAATGATGCCATTTTCCACTTAATCATTTAATTTAATTAGACAAATTACCAACTAATCATTAACCAAATGCTATAATTTTCTCGTCTAATCAAACTCATCTTTCAAGCTATCATCACTACCATTAGTTAAAACTTTACATCATCCTCTTATATATTATTACTACCCTTCTTTTATGAGACCGTCTTACGACGAGACAACCTCAAAACAATAAGTCCATAAATTAAATGTTTTTATATTGCATTGTTTAATTCAAGTATGAGGCATATTTCAAAGAGACCGTCTCATACAAGAATGTGCGTATATATTATGATTAATTGAGGTTATAAGAAACATGTAATTTATGGAAATATGTCATATAAGACCTTTAATTACTAATGAGTTTATTTAAATTTATATGAACTTATCAACCGATAATCTAAGCTTAATACTCGTTATTTTAACGTATTATATTGGAAATACGACATTGAATATGTAATAGACATTCATCTTATTGAAGCTTTTCAAATTCTGTTCTGAATAATATAATCACGGATTTACTTGGTGATTAAAGATATTTCTTCTCACATTACTGATAGAGACTCGATTCTCACCATTTACACGCTATAAAACATGGCCTTACCTCAAAATCAAAAGACTTTTGATACAAGAAGTATAAAATTATGGATCAAATGAAGACTTTGTGCATGATTTATTTATTTGGTTAAATCCTTAATAAGTTATGACCATATTTGGAAAATTCCAATGTAAAGATTTTATATCCACTTGCTTACACATAAAATCTTTCACCTAACCTATGTTTTATATTTGTCTATAGAAAGGTTAAGCAACCCCCCTAGACATAATTGAAAACCCAAACATAAAGTCTAACTTAGCATATTGGAATATTGTCTTTCATAGAACTCTTTGGAAAATAGTTGTTCTAATCTCCACCTCACAAAAAAAAAAGAGTGAGAATTCAGCATAATTTATTTTAAAGCCAAGAAATATTTTAATTTATTGGGAAAACTATCATTATATCTACAATATTCAGACCAAATCACAAGATTCCAAACACTTAACTTGAAATGCACGTCGACCACTAAAAGGGTCGGAATTTTCCTGATTTGGCATGAACGTTATAGACCAAACCACAAAACATCAAGGATGTAATTCGCAAATTACCTAAACTTTAAAGCTGCAAATTACTAATAATAAATTTATTCCAACTTTTTTTAAAAAACCCACGTCAAATAACAATACTAAAAACATGTAATTATTTCAAAAAAAATCAAGAAGTAATTAATACTATTTATTTTTTTGATTAACATATTACTTCCTCTGTTCCATAATACTTACTACATTTCACTTTTTTGCACAATCCAATACACAATTTTGATCATTAATATCTTAAACTACACTTATCTAAAAATTATAAAAATTTAATATTATGAAAGTATGCGATTAGACGATTCAAACAAGATCCCACTTGACTATATTTTTACTTACACATTAGTCGCAATGTGTAAAATAAGCTTGAATGATAAATAGTGCCGAGTATTTTGAAACGGAGAAAGTATATCATAAAATAGCTATTATTAAATTAGGCTATCTTGCATTGTCTCAACACAAATAATACAAACCAAATCAAGATTATTTATTTATAATCAGTGGGTCCACCATAAGAAATTGTACGTTCAAATGTAGGTCCTTTATCACCAAAATCTATAAGTGTATATAAACGATCACAATTCACAAATTCCTCGGTGTCTTCAGGATCAACATTTGCATTATTTGAGTTAATTACTTTAAGATGCATATACATAGCCGAATATCGTACGTCATAGCCCGCCTTTAGCCCACTTCCCAGGCCCGGTAAATACGATGATTTTTCTGGGTATACTCCAACTTCTCCTCCCCATTCTGCTTGATTTGCTACTTCAGCTAGTCCTGTGAATAGGGTTTTTGGCCAATATCCTACTTTTTGATTTTGTTCACCCATGAATACCCACCAATTTCCGTCGTCTTGCTATTAAGGGTTAGTCGAAAATAATTGGAATTATTAATTAGTGCAATGATGTAAGGATATATGAAAATGCCGTCAAATTGACAATTAAACTTAACAGCTTAAAATAGGGTATCGAAAATAAACTAACTTTTGCTCATTCCGCTGAAAATAAACACAATTGTTGTTCACAGATTCTTGTGTGAGACGATCTTTTTGAGAGACCATTACTAATTTGCTCAATCCAATATCATTTTTTAGTTTAATTAAGCTTTAATGGGTTGAGCTTGAAAGACGTCGTCTCTCAAAAAAAGGTATCTTATGAGACTGACCGATTATTGTTTATTTTTAAATAAATTCGTTCGTTTGACATAATTGCTGAAAATAAAATTAACTATTAATTATTCATTATTTTTTAACTTACAAACATGGGTGGATTCAGGTGCCCTCATGTGAAGGCATTGCATTTTAAAAAAAGTAACGTAATTGGCTACAATAGGATTTGAACTTGTGAGCTATTATGGGTTTTGACCTGTAACTCTGTAAGGCAAGCCTAAATCAGTTATGCTATTCAGATTTAATTTCTTTACTAATAGGATTAAATTAGTACATTGAGGCGTGTAAAAGTATTCTTAGGTGCAAGTAAAAAAACGGAGAATGTATATAAGTGGTGCATTTTAAGAGGAACAGATGGGGTTAGTAATAAAAAATAAGAGCAATAAAACAATAAAAAACAGTATGAAATAAAATGTACCTTGGCAATGCGGAAATTCCAACTATAGGGTTGGACGCCAATTACAGAATAATTTGAAGGAATGGCACCCAGTGGATAATTTTTATCAACATGAACAAAACCTGTACATTCTGTGTTAATGCATCCATTTGATCCTGCCTTTTAATCCACCATCCACTTTTTTTTAGCAATATATTAATTAATTAATTAACTTATGAGTTACCACAAATTAAATAATGTTTACTTACTGTGAACTGTACGTATAAGTGAGCTTCATTATCCTTAAACACCGAAGGATTTACCTAATTAATATTGCTTAAACGCATTAATATGAAAAAGTAATACATACACGATATATAATCTTAAACCAAATTCAAAAAAATTTAAAATATCGCATTGTTTTAAAAGATTATATAAATTGGATTTTTAATTGAGTTTATTTCTTTTAACATGGTTTCAGAAGTCAAAGAGGACATGTATTAGTTGTATCCTCGTGTGAGAGGCGTGATAGTGTATACTTCATAAGGTCTCAACAATCAGCTTAAACTTTTGGTTATTTAAATAAGATAATCACATTCTATATATTTAATTTTATAGAATAATATAATACTCCCTCCAATTCAATTGTGTTGTCCCATTTGTTTTTGGGCACTATTCACGTATCACTCTTAATTTGTATTTTACTCTTAATCTAGAAGTTAAAATATAGTCATGTGGGATCTTGTTTGATTCGTCTCAATGCAAGGATTATTAATATCAATTTTTTATGATTTTTGATTAAGAATAATTAGAGATATTAAGGATTAAAATGTTGTCTCGGCAAGTGTGAAAAAGTAAATGGGACAACTCAAGTGAATTGGAGGGAGTATAAAATGCAAAAATTTTGGAAAAGAGCATACCATCCATCCAACTTCAATGATATCAGGTCCATTTAGAAGTTTCATTCTGGCTTTAGACCATTGACTATCGCCAATCACACTAGGTTTGTACAAAGTTGATGAACCTTCTATTCCTAGAAACTTCTTATTCGGATCTGGCTTTGTTCTAATTATAGCAGACTGCAATAAGACCGACTCATTATGAGACGAATTTATATAGTTATATATTTTAACTGATAACTTTAAAATAGCAAGTGATTACTTTGATAAACTTAGTATACATGGGTCAGCCCATAGAAATAGTTTCACTATGAGATCGTCTCATTTAAGACTTTATGTATAAATTGATATATATTTATAGTAGTCTTTCCATCCCATTAAATTATCGTGTTGCTTTTTAAAAAAGTTGGACCAAAAAAATAAACAAATTAATCTTTTAGAAAAAGAACGAGTAATAATTAAATAGATAAGATTAATATATATTCCCATCTGTTCCTTTTTGTTTTTCCACCTTACTAAAATGGGTAGTTCCATAAGTTTTTCCACTTTAGAATACTTTCCATTTTTGGAAAGTTTTCATCCCACTTTTACCTCTTAAAACCTCATTTTCCTTACTTCACACCATTATTTAATTATTTTCTCTCTCATACCCAATACAATCATTATATTACACTATTATTTAATTATTTTTTCTCTCATGCATTCAATACAATCATTACTTTCCACTACTATATAATTAAAAAATATCCACTACCACCAAAGATTCCATTTTTCTTAATCTTGGTGAAAAATTCAAATAGGAACATTAAAAAGAAACGAAGGGAGTAGTAATTAACGAGTATTCTTACACACATATCAGCCGGGACAAGACTAATATAGGAACCGTTTGAATGGACAAGTTTTTTGATGCTCCTACTTTTTTCTCCTTGAGACGATCTAAAATCGATTGGTCGACTCACCTGTACAAGGTAATTACATCAATTATTTTATACTAAGCAATACATTTATTTTGTTATATTATAAGTTAGGCTGATGAAGGGGAGAAATATGTGAAAATTAAATTCATAATTTTTTTTGAAAAATAAATAGCACTTAACACGGACAAGAATCAATTCTCAAAATCTAAAAAGAGTTGGAAAATGTAAAATACGCCATACACAAGACAATGCAAGTAATAAATAATATAACTATTCATTGTCTAGGAAATGAGTTGCCATCGTTATTCCCTCTCCAAACCTGAGCGTAATTTCTATGAGCGGGATATACTGGATATGATGATGATGATGTTCATTGTCTAAGATACGAATTCGGATTCTTAAATTTATTTTATCTCTAATCTAGTCTTCAAAAAAAATACAACTGTTTCGTTTTGCCATAACTTCTCTATGTATCAACCACGATGTTTTTCACCTTTTTCACGGGTAAATGTATCGATAATTTTCCGATTCTTTGTACATATCCGAATAATCTCATTTTAATTTCACACATCTTTGTAAAATTCAGTGTAATCCCTACCCTCTCTCAAAAACCCAATTGGTGCAATTTTCATTTTGACCTTGTTAAAATCTTGATACAAATAAAATGAAAATAGATACAAATTTTCCATAATAAAAATAATGCACATTATTCAACATACCATAAAATTAGTTTTATATATATATATATATATATATATATATATATATATATATATATATTTACACAAACACATGTCAAAAAAAAGAAGACAAATTAGATCAATATATACCTCAATAGTAGTAAGGGTTTGGTGCTCAGGAGTTGATCTTCCATCAAGTCTACTACAAAGTGATAATAAAACGAAAAATATGATGATAATCATAGCTTTTTTTAAAAGAAAATTAGTTTTTTTTAAAGAAGAAGAAGAATTAAAAAAATGGTTTATTGATTATATATTATTATGTGTATGTATATAATAAGGTATGTCTACTTATAAATAGTATGAAATATGATGAATTAATGGCTCAAATCAATGTTGATATGGTTGTCAATAAATGATCTTTATTAGGAGTAATTACACATTTCAATAAGGAAACAAGATTATTAACTAATTTAATTGGGTCTTATCTCAGTTAGAATAAGCTTTGTCAGATAAGATCTTGGAATTAAATCGATCTTTTCTATAATAGAAAAGATAAAAAAAAAAAAACAACTTCTTCATATGGAAGATTTATTTTCCTTAAATAAAAGATATATATGTTTTAAAAAATAAGTCGCATAGCAAACTAGTGATTTTATATAGAAAATTATGAGAAAAATTGAATAACATGTAAGCTTGATGGACCACTCTTCATATTATCAAGCGGTTTTCGCTTTTAAGATAAAACTTTATTAAGTTTATATGCAGTAAATTATCCTCTGTGCGTAGGTCTTGTTCTTTATAAGTCCAATAACAAATTTATCAATATTTTTTTATCTTGGTTTTATTTATGAGATGGAAGCAATAAATATTTTATTTTTGAAATAAAAGTCTAAGGACAAAAATTGACCATCGTCCATGCGGAGTTTATTTTGTGATCCTCTAAATTGTTAGGAATTTTATTAAAAACTTTTGAGTAATATTTCTTAATAAAATATCACTTATTAAAATCTTAAAAATCATTTAATATAAAAGAAAATAAATACAATTATTGTTGTTATTTAATATTTTGGAAATATAAAAGGTTTCACAATAAATATAGTCTAATAGTCTATTCTAGTCGAATGTTACACCCGAACTCAAAAAATGGGGAAGTAATTGGAGAAAACACAATCATAGAATTCAAATTTGCCACCTCATCATGATGAGAGTATTGATTTGTCTTCTTTCCGAGCCTCTTCAGACCCTGATTAGGGTAAGACTCGCTGATATGATGATAATGACAACCCTCTATAACCTAATATGCACCTACTGTTGAGCAAGATTTGTATTTCAAATAATTTTCATATATAAAGTTACACTAAAAATCTACAAGATTTGCATTTCAAAATTTATCTACAAATGCAATAAGGATTACCAAAAACGACGTTAGAATCATAAACTAAGTTCCTATGAGCAATATAACTTCTCGAATGTAGGCTACGAAGCTCTACGATGAACATAACGTAACACGACCGAGAAATAATGTACAAAATTGCCTCCGAAACTCCTGGCTTAACTTCTACTTGGTATTCTGCTACGTGATCAAGCTTTTTGCTACGTCTCTTTCAAACAGACAAAGGCGGGAAGTCTTCATCGTCTTTAAGGCGAAAAGACTGCATCGAGAGCCTACATATTCCAACACAAAGATGTATCAGCAAATTTCGGGTCAAAAGCTCTTAAATTGCAATTCACCATCAACATCATCATCATACCCTGTGAATTTCCACAGTGTTTGGGGGAGGGAGGGAAGACGGCAACCCATACTATAAAGGAGGATGCGATCAAAGAGTCTCCGACTCAACTTGACTATGGTAACAAAATAAGGCCTCCGCTTAGAATCGGCCATGTCTTAAAGGTTTCAAAAAATAACAAACGGATAATTCCCATGTTATAATGCTGTAAAAAAACCATGTTTTGGCCATCATGAGAGATATCTCATGTTTTTGGCCGATATTTGACGTTATGATAAGTCGATAATCGCATCACTCCCACCACCATATTGGCGTGTCATAACCACGATTGCAACTGTTACGGCAATTTTGCACTATGGTAAAGATTGAAGTACCTGTCGTCATTTGCAACAAAACCCGACTCCCCATTTTGGCCCCCAGGAGAGGAAACAGAATCTTGCGGCTGGCAACTTTCTTTCTCCCGAAAGACATCTTCTTTCGGAGGGTGCAAAGGTGCAAATTCAACGGCCTTCTCAGTGTTATGAGAAAAACCGTTAACTTCTTTGTAGACTTTCCCCCTTGGGGAATTTTCGTACGAATCCGAAGACTTGGGCCTCCCAACACCTTGGCGGCCAGGAGAACGTACTTGTGAGTTTCTATCAAAAGGTATTGGACCTCGGCCATTGGTACGAGGAGATTTCAACTGTCCTTGTGATCTTCCTTTTGTCATGTAGGACCTATCCCTGTACGACTGATGATTCTGCAAAACGATGAACCGAAGTCAACCCAACAAAGCAAGAAAAACATGTAAAAAATGTCATTGATTAAGTGTTGACAAATGTTTAACCGTGAAATGCTACGAAGTGCATATCACGAGAGTCTTATAGGGATCGAACTAGAAAAATGTCGTAATAAGAGTTATTTGTAAGCACATCAACACTGATAACAATTTGAGTTATGACCCACATAGAGCAAATCAAAGTAAATTAACAATAATGCAGGGAAAATGTGTTTTACCGTGATGGGAAAGTACGTTCCTGTCCCTCGGGTCTTGGGGATTTCATCCACGCTAAAAGCACCATGTAAAACAGGAGGATTCAAGGGGAAAAAGGTGGGTCTTGGGAGATTCATTTGAGTAATAACATCCTGCCTGAATTGCATCGACTGCCGGATTGTATCCCATGGATTCTTTTGTCGGAACAATGGAGATAAGGTAACATGCATGGGCGGGATAGTCATTTGCAACCCGTGATCATACCACAATCTGCCATAATGTAAACTATTAAGATTGCAATTAACATTCCCAGAGAGATCTGGGAGGAGAATCACTGATTTATAGCTTCCCGCAGGCTTAGAGGAACGGCCACTAGATTGCGAGTCTTGAGAATAGTGTGAATCAACATTCTTGGACGAATAACAAGAGTTTGAGTCCGAGTGGTTGCATAAACGATCATTTTCTTGCTCCTCGGATGCCAAATTGCTTCCATCATGACATGTGTGAGGCCGACATATTCTTCTGATCGTCGAATGCGTAAAATCTGTGGGTTTCCCATGATCTAAATCTCCATTTTCCATCTTCCCATTCTCTAAGTGTCGAGAAAGATCTAAATTAGGTGCATGATCTAAGTTAGGAAATTGAGATATTCTATCCTCTTCCAAATATGGGGAAGGTTTATGTCTATGATCTCCTAGTCTAAGATCCTCTAACCCGTACGTTGCATGGTCGATTGCATCCCCAGAGATACAGGTAGGAGAAGCAGGGAAATCGTCCTTAGCGGCAGGCGAAGTTCTAGAAGGATGTGATCTGTTTACTTCTCTATGATCTTCAATATCGGTTCCCTCCAAAACGGTTGGTTCTCTGAAGTCAACAGATGCTTCTTCGTGTCCATTATCAACTAAACTAGGTTCGGGTCCAGAAATGAAAATCGCGGGAACAAACCCATTGCATCCAGGTGTTGGCAGAAGGTCCTGAACATCAGGTCTCTGCCCTTTTCCATGTCTAGCCAGTGTGTTTGTAAAAAACTTACAAACTTCTTCAGCTATATTTTCTTGAGGCTGCAACAGTATTTGACCGAGTTTTCGAGCTCCATAAGAGAAAGCACTCCTTATGCGGAAGAAGTTTCCTGTACATAAATGAGCAAATTGTGTCGAATCATAGAAATTCATGGAAAGAAGAGATGAATCTACAGATACATTTGCATGATCGTTAATGTGATTCACAAATTCTACAATTGTTTATAGCCAAGCATCTCAAAGTTGGCTGGACGCTATGTTACTCGGACTCTCCATCTTGCTTCACGTACTCGTGTCTAACCCTTGATCCTCGAAAATTGGCATGGCCCTTAGAAACTTCATTTTAGGCGTAAAATTAAATATTCAAATATATCCGACACTTGGACATGTACCAGTATCCACTTCAGTTCCCGAGTCCAAGTAATAAGTAAAAGAACTGAACTAACAGAGCGAAAGTCTTATACCTTTGTTGACACTACGACCAAGGTTGTTATTTTCCTTCAGTGGATCAACTATATTAAGATGCTTCCGTAAAAATGTCCGGTAATTTGTCTCATTTACTCGAGAAGGAACAGAGAACTTGCTCACACATTCCCGCATAAAATCATCGCTCAGCAATAAATCACCATCACAGCTTTCGGGTCTTTCAACTGCAAAAGCCGACATACTACAAGAATAAGCATGATAACAATAACCCAACATGTTTTGTAAGTAATAGAACACACAGCTGTGAGTTCTTACCCACAAATTCGGGTAATGAGGATAAATGAACCGGACCATTTAAGCTCACACAAAAATTATCCCAATCAAATTTGCTGAAGTATTCGAGAAACTTATGAAGAACCTAGAACATTCAGAGTACATTAGTGTGCACCCCAAAAACATGCCCCAAAACAACTTTAGATCGATGATTAACTTACTTCCAAAGGGCCACCTAAAGATGAATGGAATAGATGGAAGATATACAACACCAGCGTCTCTAAGGCATATGTCGATATCAAACTGTGATGTGCACCCAGTATACGACTCTCATAATAACACCAGGCCTTGATTAAAATAATGCTTCGCTTAAAAAGATGATCTTTGCCAATTAAACGATCAACCTGCAAGAAAAACCATGCAGATGATCTAAATCAAGTCCCGGAAAATCATGAGGCCGAACCATGGCATGAAAAATCATACCCAGAAAGGTGATATTGTTCTATATGCATTAGAGCACCTAACGAATAACATTGGATATCAACAAATCACCATTTTCTTAAGAAGTAGAGAAAAATGAGGCACAAAAGGACAAGAAAGAAATCTTTTGAGGACCTATACAAATTGATATAAATATTTAAATCAGGAATGGTTTCAACAAAACGAATGACATAACTAGGTCTAGGTAGGTTGTAGTCACTGGATCGTATGTCTAGGAAAACCAAAAGGTAATACAAGTTCATCTAAGGATAAGATAATATTTTAAACTCAACAAATGTAAAGTTATGGCATATTATAATTTCAAAACTGAGAAAGCAGACCTCTTCAAGAAAACAAAGTGCGCACAATCCTCCTATCTGGTTAAACGATATGTCTACAACGATATTCTGTACCAGACATTTTACGAGTTTAACCTGCAATCAAAGAATAGAAGCTATTCAAGACAAAAATAAATAGTAAGTCAGCGATGGGGATCAGAACTAGCAGTACAACAGAGTTGGAAATTGATTTTAAGATTTGAAAAAAAATTAAATAAAAAGCTTCTCTTATTCACATGTTACTCGACGTAAACATCCATAAAAATAAAGGATGCACCTTTACAAATTCTTTTACAATTGTCTAACACAAAAATAAATATAGAAGGAAATTTTTAACATCATCACCATCTAATATGCGTAGACGTCATTTAGGCTTTGTATGGCTTACAACTTATTAGCTCTTATCAGAAATCTTGCCTAAAATAAGTGAAATGTGGGAGAGAGATTCATCTGATTGACCCTAATATGAATGAATTAGCTTGAACTTAATGGGCATAATCAAACTTATTGGACCTTATTTGAACTCATTGGACCTATTCCGAACTTATTTTTCCCGATGTAATCCATTTAGAATCCAGTGCCTTGGTTTTCTAGTCCTCTAAAGTTTAAATTCAATAGCTATAGCATTGCACTGCAGAAAATTTCTAGGACTTTTCGGGTACTGTTATGAATTATGATAGCTTCATCACAGCAATAATACTCCTTTGTACCGGTACATTTTTCTATCCCATGAGCGAACTTTTTGTAGCAAATATAGCAAATTGAATGGGAGAAGAGAATATAGGGTAATAGTTGAGGTAAAGCCTCAATGTACATTGAACAAAAAGGGATAGAGGAAAAGTAAATATAGCAATAATACAAAGCTCTTGATTTTTTTAGGACGCAGCTAAAGCATGAAGCAAAGTATCCTTGACTGTCTTATCTTCGAAATTTGATTTCACATTCGCCATTATACATTAAAAGTGGACGTGCAGCCCACACTACTATCATAGCAACATTTAAAACTTAACTGATTGGATGTTTCAAAAGCGGATACCACTACAACTAAAGTAGTTTGTTTCCCTTATCTTCATTTATAAAATTTCAAGAAAATAGAATATGCACCTTTCCGTTCCATCAACAAATCCATTCAAGCAAAAACCAAATACAAAGAAAACACCTACAGCTAAAATATGTATTTGATCTTATCATTAATGCAGAATCCATTTATGGAAGATTATTTGTAACCTCAAGGGATCATAAGGTATGGTGACAACAACCAAAACATGTAAATTGATCAAAAGAAAAAACAACAAAATTACATATTATGGGGTGTTTGGCAAATGGTTGTTGGTTATTGACTTTTTTTTGTCGGCTTGTTTGACCGGCTTGAAGTGTTGGCTTTTTTTGGCTTTTAAGTTAGCTGAATAAGTCAATTGTTTAAGATGTTTGGTAAATTCATTATTGATTGTTGGTTGTTTAGGGCCAACAAGCTAAATGTCAATGAAAAGAGCCAACAAGTTTCATTTTGGCTGATAAGTCATTTACCAAAACACGTTTTTTGCTTTTTGATCAACCACAAAGCCAAAAGCCAACCCAAAAGTCATTTACCAAACACTCACATTTTTCACTTTTACTCCATTTCTCTTTATGTTCGATCAAACATAATTAAAGTAAATACAATTCCAAATCAAGATCAAAAACTGAATCGTAGGCATAAAAAAACAGGTCAGAACAAAAACGATAATCATCAAAACTGAAAACTTCTGTAATATCGGAGTCAGGATCTTAAAAGACAGCATATATGGCAATGACATCACGTAAGAAGTGACCAGCCAATAACTCAATACGGAAAGTAAGAAAACACCGGACAGAGGTTAACTCAATGCATATCAGAGGACATAATTTTCTTAAATCTCATACAGAGAACCAAGAAAATGTATCAAAAAAGAATTATGTTAGAAGCTGAACCTCTGCACGTATATATTGCACGTCCTTTACAACAAATTCTGCAGCAGGGTTATGATCTTCTGACTCCAGAACAGCAAATACATCATTTGCAAATGCTTCCTCAACGTCAAAACCACAAAAAGCAGTAAGATCAATGTCCCCATCAGGAAGATAAGTCTTCAATGGTACGGATCCAAAAGGGAAAATCTGACACGAACAGAAAGTAAATGTTACCTTTAGAAACTAAGCTCAACATGAACTTAGGCTTCAAATTTAGGGAACAATACCCAATCGACACTACAACATTCTTCGAGCAAAATAAATTGCTTGAAATAGAAGGCATGTAAAGTATGCCCTTAGTAAGCTAATTACCATGCATAAAGTCCTCTATAAGGTTTCTAGAATACTTCATTTACGCTATATTTCCACTCCTTTTTCTTTTTCTCTTTCTTTTTCTTTCCTTTTTCTTTTTGGGTGTGGCCATCGGAAGAATTAAGTTGAACCTCTACTATAGTTCCAACCTTTCTATTTGTACTTCTTAGATATTGAGTTTCCCCCTCCCTTTAGGCAAAAGTTAATAACTTTCATCAATAGTTTATACAAAAGATTAATTAACAATCACCGTGATTGGTTACTATAAACCATCACCTTTTCAATTGTACGGTTTAATCCAGGTTCACTCATAAGATCCTTTCAGCACATAACCATAAACTTATTAACACGTTGATAAACATGCATTCACAAATTGTCCTAATAAATCACTAGATCAACCATAACCTTGTTGAAGAACGATCATTGTTTGCAACAAAGCCACACTTTGAACAAGCTAATTTCTCATAACCATCACTAAACCTTCTCCACCGCTCTCAAACACCCAACAAAATGAACAATTAAACAACAATATATACAAATACCAGCAGAACAAGCAAATACCAATCGCATTTCATTTCATTACCCTAATGGCATTAAGAGGCTCCCACATAGAGTGGGGTTTGGGGTAGATGTATGCAACCATACCCTTCACATAAACAAATACTAATTAGTTTACAATAATCAAATGTTAGTGATCACATTACATCGCCCCAACGCCACTCAAATGGCACCCACCAAGGAAGGTCAGAACTTCATACATTTGCAACCTTACCTTGCTGTGACAAATAGGATTTTCCTGATAACAATCAATTACATACATCATCAACTACCTATGCATAAAAGAATCATACATGGTTCGATAACCCATTATATTGTACTCCCGTATAACCGAAACCAACAACAACAACAACAGCATTACATTACCTCCAATTCCATTAAGTGGCTCACACATAGGGTGGCGTTTGGAGGGTTGCATGTACACAACCTTACCTTGTTAGTGATAACAAAAAGGTTCTTTCCGATAGCAAACATCATCTGTAACTTCACTTCACACAAATAAGAAGTGCACATAGTTTCATGAGCCATTTTATTGTAATAGTTCATTAAAATCCGAAACCAAAAGAACTATAAATCTTATCCCATTGAAATAAGGGACACATACAACTGAAACCACACAACTATACCATAACCAATAACCAAACAATACTAAATTAAGCAGAAAAAATGCAGAAAAACAAAATGTAAGTAAAATCATTAAACCGTCCTAACCTCACAACCAAGATACCCTTTAAGAAGTCTGTTAACATAATCAATAACATCTCCTCTCCTCTCCTCAGAAACAACAGTAGGTTGAACCTGCTTGATAATTTCATGGGTTGCCTGCTCAGCCTGGGCCCACACTTCCGGGCTAAAAGACGAGATAGAACAAGAAGAAGAAGATGATGATGGTGACTCTTCCAAAACGACACCGTTTTGTTCCCTAAAATCACCCATTCAATCACCCCCTACAAACCTTACAACTCAAACTAAACCCCCAAAATTAAAACACAAACAAACCCACAAAGGTTCATCAACCCACCAAATTTTCCCAAATTTTTGATCAATTTCCTCAAATGGGCAAACTAAAAATCGGATTCTTGTCTATGGGTTTGATTAAAAAAACACAAATTCTTGTGAACAATCGAATCTAGATTTTTTTCGAAAAAGAAGGAACTTGGAATCTGGAAAAATGGAATTTTTTTTTTACCCCTCTTTTTTATCAGTAAATTGTAGATTCGGTATTCAAACTCATCATCAGCAATCAAATTTCATCAATCTGTCTCGATTCTCCCCTTCTCACTCGATTTTTTTCTCTCTCTGCAAACTTTTTTTTGGGGTTTTTTTGTTTTATTTATTTTCTGCTATGGGTCCTTGTCTTTGTGTTACTCTTTGTCCAAATTTCACACCCTGTAGATTTTTCTGTTCAGCTGGTCTTGGCCGAGACCGTCTCACGCTGAGACGGCCCAGCCCAAGACAGCAAGCGGCAGTTATTTGGAGGGATCAGTCAGCAATATATAAACTTCCTGATTTAAAACCAAAACTTCCAAAATTAAAAACTTCCTCCAAAAACAGCCGGTTATCAAAAATTAAAATAACTTCCGTAATTAAACTTCTCTAATTTCTTCACAATTGATTAAACTTTCCTAATTTCATCACAATCTCTGCAATTTTCTTCATTTTCGTTTCAAGAATGGCTAAAATGGATGATTTAATGAATGATTTTGAAAAAGAAATGAGATTAGAAGAATCAAGAACACAAATTGAATGTGATTTCTTGATTCGTTTTCAAGATGAATGATCTATATGTGAAAGCCATATTCTTAACAATTTTTCAGAATTTCTTCATGATGAAGATGTTAATGGTGATTTTGACGATGGAGATGTATGATGAAGACGACGCAGACAGTTGTTTGAAGTTTTTTGCTAAACACACTCAGTTTTTTGCTTAACACACTCAGTTGTTTGATTAACACACTCAGTTATCAAACGCATAGAGTTTTAAATTAAACTGAATGGATCAACTGTCTTAACGCACTCAGTTTTTTGCTTAACACACTCAGTTCTTTGATTAACACACTCAGTTCTTAATTAAACTGAATGGATTAACTGTCTTAACACACTCAGTTATCAAAAATACATTGAAGTTTTTTGCTTAACACACTCAGTTGTTTGATTAACACACTCAGTTATCAAACACATAAAGTTCTTAATTAAATTGAATTGATCAATTGTTTTAACACACTCAGTTATCAAAATACATTGAAGTTTTTTGCTTAACACACTCAGTTGAATTCCTTATCAGTTTAGACCTTAACACATACAACTTTAGACCTTAACACATACAGTTTAGACCTTAACACATACAAATCAATAACACATACAGTGATATTGACTTCCTTATCAGTTTAGACCTTAACACATACAACTTTATACCTTAACACATACAGTTTAGACCTTAACACATACAAATCAATAACACATACAATGATATTGAATTCCTTATCAGTTTAGACCTTAACACATACAGTTTAAAACTTAACACATACAGTTTAGACCTTAACACATACAAATCAATAACACATACAGTGATATTGAATTCCTTATCAGTTTAGACCTTAACACATACAGTTTAAACCTTAACACATACAGACATACATTTCCAAACTTATTAATATCATTGTTCATCCATTTCAAACCAACATCCTTCTGCCATATTAATATCATTGTCCAATTATTCTTTTTTTCAAACCAATATCATTGAAAAAAAATTGAAGAATAAACTGAAAAAAAAATTGAAGAATAATCATACACAGGTATTATAATCATCCTCCTCCTTCAATTATAATTATATCATTGAAAAAAACAACACAGGTATTAATATCACAATACATACCATACATACATGTATAATCATACACTTATCTTATTACTCACGAAAAAAAGAGGAAGAAGAAGCAAGAAGGATGGAAGAAGAAGAATCAAGATCGAAAATGGAGGTTGAAGAATAAACTGAAATGGCAGAAATTGATTATGAAAACTGAAATGGTAGTTTTCAATTTTGGGAGTTAAAAAGATGCTAAAAATAAAACAAAAAAAAAAAGGGAAGTTGGAGGGAACGGGCGCGTGACTTACACGCGCGTGAATATGGGCCGCGAATTCTGGGCCGTCTCACGCTGAGACGGTCTCGGCCAAGTTTTTGTGTTTTCTGTTTGTGTTTTTTTCAAAAAAAGAATTTTATTTTATTGTTTTTTTTACTTCCTCCGTCTCATTTTAGTTGTATTATTGGGTTTGGTACAAACAATATCTCAGGGCTGTCAAATCAGTGTGGTAAAAATAGGAATGACGTATGATTGATGGTGATATGTGATAGGAATAAAGTGAGGATAAAATTAGTAGATTATTTTTGCCAAAAATAGTAATGTTGCATATAATATGAAACTTCCAAAAATGATAAGTGTTGCAAGTAAAATGGAACGGAAGAAGTATATTGTAAATAATAACAGATAATCCAATTGTAGTTCAAGGGCATTTCACATTTGTCTTCTTGTTTCTTCCCACTGGCGGCAATGGGCTGTGCTCTGTCATGCCATGGGGCATGGGCTAGGCTACCAAGCTTTGTGTCAAAATAAAACAATATATATCGAACCGGTTTGTGTTGGATCGATTAATTGGTTTAGGGAAAAAAATTTAGACCATAGTTCAATGGGTTAAGTTTAATGAAGAATGGATCGTGTTAAGATGAGATGGGTCGAAAATGTTAAGTATGAACAAGATATGGAGCTTTTGGTGAGCAATTGCACAGTCAAATCACTAAACTTACTTGGCAATTACGAGTTAAAAACTTTTAAATATGATGAAACGAGACAAGAAGTAGGACACTAAAGAACACAAAGTTCTAGATTGGTAAATCTCATTAAATTTTTGTCGTTTTATTGATTGTTGCAAATCATAAAGGTTCAAGAACGCTCTATCACTGATTCGAACTTGCATATCTCATCCATAATAGTGTTTTTCGCTAAACAATTATCTTAACGCACTTATATGAGATTACAATAAAGAGATACTCCCTCCATCGTTTACCTTTGCTTCTATCGATACACAACTTTAATCATTAATATTTTTTTTAATGGATCCTTAATATCCTTTTTATACACAAACAAAAATTATAAAAAAAATTAATATATTAATAAAATACACATTATCACAATCAAATAAGATTCATCACTAATTATATTTATAAAAAAAAAAAACAATTTAAAAATTGGTAGTGAAAAATTTCCACATTTTTTCTTCTTCTCCTACTTCCATTCCCAATAACCCCCCAAACGCAGGTAGACTTGGAAAACTTTTAGCTATTGCATCACAGAAAATGAGAATGAGAGAAATCTTTGAATCAATGGCGAAGTTTACTGTATTATCCATGCTCCTTTTACTGTCAACAATGGCTTCCATTTCTTGCGCATATAGACCAGGCGACATCGTCCCTCTTAGTAGGATGGGTCAATACCATTCTGTATGTTCTTTCTATCTCTTTTTCTTCTCTAAATTACATAAATTTTCCATAAATTACATGTCTTTTTTGCTGATTTGATTGTTTGATTTCAGAGTCGTACTGTTTGGCATGATATGGTTGGCCGTCACTGCCCTATGTTTGCTGTTAATCGTGAGGTAATTTTATGTGTTTTTTTTTTAATTTTGGATAATTAATTGACGAGGATGAGGAAGATTGAAGAAGAATTTAAGGGATTAGGGAAGGAGGGGAAAGGGTATAAAGATTTAGATTTAATATAATTGAAATTGGAAATGAATAGAGGAGGTGAATTCATGGCTAAAAGTGATCTATTGGTTGATTTAGCATTGTTTGGATTTAATAATTATTATGAGTGATGAAGATTTCTGAGTACTAATTTGATTGTTGAACAGGTTTTAATTCCTATACCAAAACCAACTGGGTATACTGGTGCTGATCCTTATAAAATGTATGTTTTTGTTTTTCATTTTGAATGTTTGAGTTTTGTTACTTGAGTTTTGTTTAACGCTTGCAGAGTAGTGTTTTATCATTTGGGTATTCTATTTTTTGTGCAATCTAGTTGAAAGTTTGATTCTTGTGGGTTGAATTTTTGTTCCTAAAGTGCAATCAAGAAAAATTAGGTTTTGGGCATAATTGGGGTTGATAAATGGTTGGTTGATAAGGTTTGGAGTGGAGCTAATGTAGTGAATTGGGTTTTGATTTTGCAAAAGGATTCATTTGTTTGTAAAGTTGGAGAACTTTGAAAGGAGATGATGGAATTATAACTTTTGATTGCCTTCCTTTTTCTACTTGTTGTGTTGGAGGGGTTAAGGGGGCTGAGGGGAGATCATGGGCCTTTGATTATGACTTCGAACTTCTAAGGATAAGGATATCGGATCAATCTTTATCTTGTTGATAATCTAATTGTATAAAATATAATGTCAATTGAGTTTAGCATTCCTCTATTGTGGATCCCTTAGAGAGATTAGTTTGAATGCCCATTCTTTAGGAATTAAGGTTTCAATATTTTTGTAGTAGAAGTAGCTTAATATAATTAGATAGGGTGAGAAAAGCAAAATTTTTGTCTTCGACGATTTTTCACGTTGATTTGTTTGTCACATATAGTCCGCCCCATATTGTGGGGATTAAGACTTTCACCTTTTTGGCGTTTTTGTTGCCTTGCTTTTAGGTTAACAATCATTGATTGTTCTATAAATGCACCTATAAAAGATGGGATTATTATGAGATGAGTGAAAGCTTTGATTGTTATGATCAAAATTAATGAATAGTTGGATTCTTTCTTCAAAAAAAAATGAATAGTTGGATTCTTTAAATCAATTTTCCTTTGACATTAAAATTTTTGTTCTAATTGAAAAACTTTGATCTACTTTTTGCTATGTGCTTTTATAAACTTATGATATGATACATTTTGTCTTTGAAAGATTCAATAATGGTATTTGTATGTCTTCTTGTTGTAATATTATAGGAGCATGGATATATCTATTGTGGATCACCATGGATATTTGCTTATTGTTGTTATTTTTATTTTGTAGAACATTCCAAGTTGGGAGGGAAAAGTTTCTATTACCATGGCTTTACATCATCAATCGAAAGAGTTCTGAGGTTCCAATGATTGACATGCACTTGGTATGTTGTTGTTTTGAAGGGTACATAAAACCTCCTTAATAAACTTTAATGTCATTATTAATTTGCTTCTCATGAGGCTCCTTACTGTATGGGAAGGTGGGGATGTATTAGGAATTTGGAGGTGGGGGAAACGTCAGAGGCCTTTTCTTGTAGTTGTAGAGATCCTGTTTTTTGTGATCCCTTGATTGCTAAAACACAAGGCTTGGTTTTCATTGAAAAAAAAAAGTAAGAAATGAAGGAAAGTTGGGTTACCTTTGAACCCATTAGTCAGTTTAATGTCGAATCAGGCCTTGCGTTGATGACTTGATACTAAAGCCACAATCCCTTGTTCATACTGTTGATGCAGCGTTTTTTCTCAGAATAGGCTCAGACATTTTGATGCTTTGTGTTGGTTTTTCTTGACATAAGTAGATCTAAATCTTCTAATCCAAACTATCTTGTCTGTTGGAGCTATATATGACCTGTTATTTCTAATTATATTTGACGCAGAGATATTCAGGTGGTGATTTGCTCGGTGTAACAGCTAAAGTTGTTGATATGCCTCACCATTGTACGTCAATTTTATCCATCAAGTAATTCATTTTTTTCCGTGTAATGCTATTAAGCTAGGTGGGAAGTATTTTAGCAGATTTCACTAACATTACGGCTAACGGTCCTTACCCTTCTATGTGGGGCATTGACATTACCCTCCTATATGAGTGCTGCTTGAAATAATTATAATATTATAGTTCATGTCAAAGCTGTCTTCATCACAATTGCATGCTAGGTGGGGGTAGGACTTGAACTAAAAAGGTTTGGCTTAATGTTTTGCATTTTTCCATGCAGATGTCGAAATTCATCCAAACATTCGTGAGCAATTCTGGGGTGCTAATTGGCCAAAACATGTGCTTGTCAGATACACGTGGTTAGTATTCGTGTTGAACTAAGCTTAATAATATCTTCGTCTGAGCTTTCATTTTTCTAAAAGTTGCTCTTATTTGATCAATATGCTTATGCTTTGAGGGCTTAAAAGTATAGGGAATATTTGATATCAAGGTATCCTTTAATTTATAGTTTAAGATTTAAAATTTGTGTGCTATGATTTGCACAATGAAAAAATTAGTCATGCACTCATGCTAGTCATGTTAATTTAGTCTTTTAACCCTTGTAATAACTCTGAGCATATAATTAGTCCCTTCACGTAGTGTGTTGTGTGTGCTCCTTAGTCATGAATCTCCTTATTACACACCTTCTTACAACTTCCATGGCATGTCTTGGTTTTGTCTTACTTTGTACTTGTATGGATGATTGTCTTATTCTGACCTGTTTTGAGCCTTGACACAGAATTCTATTAAACTCTTTTTATATGAGGGTTATTTGTTTGGTTAAAACCCTTTATTTGAGCCAAATTTACTATGCAATCCTCCCTAAGTTGTGTCTATTTGGACGTATAAGGCTCTCCTAGATCTTTATGTGGCCTTCTTGGAGCCGTTTATTGCTGATTGGGCCCTTTGGTGACCTAATGTGACTTCTTATGTTGTCTTGTCACTTTGCTCCTGAAATTTCTCAAAATGCCTTGAAATCATTAATTATAGCCTTAAAAAGATGGTCTTGGGATCTATCTTGAGCCCCGACCCTTGAAACACTTTTTATACTATTAATGGGTCATAGGAGGATTATTTGGGACAATATAACCCCTCTTATTCAAGACAAGTTGGTCACACAACCATAAATTGTATTTTATCAAACATAGTATGTTGAGTTTTATTGGCTTCCTTGTGAAATTCTATGTTGTTAGAATGTACTAGGGAGATTTCGCCTAATTTTTTTTTATTATTGTTTACTAAATACAGTAGTATGCTTGGTCTTGTCTGCAATTTTAGTGTCTGGAATGGTTGGCCCCCAATGACCCACATGAAAAGCACCTGACCCACAACCCTCATGACCCGCAACCAGCCCCTGCAAACTCATTCTTTAGCCCCACATCCGACCTGCCCCACTTCGCCCTGACCCGCCATTAACCAGGTCTAGTGTCTATACACGAGCATTTGGAAGATTAATCTCCAAACTTCTGCGCAATAAGTTTTATCTAGAGTTTCAGGATTATATGCTTTTGCTTGATTACTCCGAAGACCTACATTTCAATGCCATCCCCGGAAGCTACTTTGTTTTTAATAGGGCCTGTTGGACTTTTTGTTTTTCCTGTCTGATGTTGAGAATTCTGCTCTTTTCTCGATAATACGATCAATTTGTCTTGATGGTAAGTTTGTCTTAAATTTCCTTTTCTGATTGATTTATGTGCCTTGTAATGTATTACAGGGAGGAACGCTCTGAGATAGATGTCAGTTCGGGATTCTATGTCCTCTTTGGTTCAGGTAAAAATATCATGCTATTCATCTTTATAGATCATTGCAGGAGTGGAAGTTTCATTTTGCTTGTTTGGTTATTTTAAAATAAAAAAAGAAGGAACATGAGAGATCGATGGAAGTAAAGGATAGGAAATGAAGCTATAAGAGAGGGGTCGGAGAATATGACTCATTATATAAAAATCGCTTCTGCGCATTGACAAGTTAAACAAGATATAACGATAACAGTGGGAAAAGTTGATCTTGAAAAAGATTTTCTTTCACCAAATATAACATCGAGTATTTAGCGATTTAATAATATCACCTTGTGCTTGTGAGCAGGTCTTATGCTGTCCTTTATTCTTTCAATCTATATTTTGCAATCATCTAAAGAGAAGATAGCAAGGTACACTATCGTCCCGCATCTTTGTTCGCTGTCACTAAGATTTTAAATGTTTGTCAATTCAATAATCTCGCACAAAACGTCCTTTAGTTATGAGTTCCGATATATATTTCTTTGTTCCAGGTTTGTGAAAGAAACTGTTGCAGAAGATAATCTGCCCGGTGGAGTCGAGAAGGTCGAATAGTGCGTGCACTTTTTCGCTGGGACAGTAAACCGTCAGCGTGCTGTAGAATGGAAATCTTTAAGAATTGGTCGGTTTTCAGTGATACACAATGAACATCAGCAAGATTTTGTTTACGTAAATTTCGGGTGAGATACGTCACGCGTCTGAAATGCATCGGAAGGTCTACAAGTCGGTCCCTTCCCCGTTGTGCTGCATTGTTTAAGATGTTGGCTTCTTAGTAATTTTAGAACACAAAGATACTTGCAGTAAATTTGTACTTTTAAGATGGGTTTTGTACTTATGTAGCTATGTTGTTACTCAATAGAGCCTTATTTGTGACAAACAAATAGAATTTCAACAATAACTAATGCGTTATGTAGAATCCCTTTTACTCTAACCTTGTTTTTTTGGGCTATGACCATGTGTAATATTTATCTTTCATGAAAATATATGGTACTTCCTCCGTTGTTTTTTCATTGTCCTATTTGAAGATTTCGCACAAATTAAGAAAAGTGGAATCTTTGTAGATAGTGGGTATTATTTTATTAGAATAGTGGTGTGAATTAATGATTGTATTGATATCATGAGAGAGAAATGAGGGTTAAATGAGGAATAGAGAGAGTATATGGAAAATAAAAACTTTCCAAAATAGAAAAGTATTCTAAATTGGACAAACTTTTAAAATTGTCCGTTATAGTAATGTGGACAAACTTAAAAGAACGGAGGGAGTATCTGTTAAAATTTTAGTTTTTTTTTTTGGATATCCAATAGAAAAGAGTATTGTCTGGATTGTAATGATAAACTGTGTTTTTTAACTACAGGGGAAAACTAAGTGAAAATTAAACCCAAAATTTACCCAAAAAATGAGATACTAGCTTCATCCAATTCAAAAGTAAATATCTCATAAACTAATTTTGTTTATGTTGAAATATAAACAATAAAATGGGACGTAATAGTGTCAGATTGTCAGCAATAAATAGAATATATATAACCATAATGTTCCAAAAATCCAAAAAACCTTCAAAATTGGGGTAGTAATTTGATCTAAAAGCAAATATGAGTCAGCAACTGCCTAGTTGTCTCAATTTATTCTAGAAAGCAATAGTGAAAAAACTCCTACAAACAAACGATCACATAAAACTGCCTCAGTTAGTCGAATAAGCTCAAGATCTAGCAGGGGTTGCACCAGGACGAGGAGGCCCTTGAGCACCAGTCTTGGCTGAATCGTCCTGATAAGAGATAACAAAATCGATAAGTTAATCTCCCTCCAAACATAACACAGATATGAGCTACCAACCCAAACGTCTTATAAGTGGTTCAAAATTTACAAGAGCAAAATAAATTCACAATAGATGTGATTACTAAAGAAGAATTTCAAAATAAATGGCTCATGAAATCGTATGCAGATTGTGTTGGCGATCAAGGGTCAATAGCAACCAACCCCTACAATGCTGCAAAGGTGAAGTGGTGAACAATACATCTAACCCCTTAGTTACTCGAGCACCATGTAATACAACTCCACCGAGATACACGAGTGATTTTCAAAGGTAAATATACATTTAAAGAAAATAGGTATGCAAGCATGTCGAAAAGCACCTAGCGACATAGGAAGGGCTTTTCAGCATAGCTTATATGCTGTTAAATACACCTTAAGTGCTTTTCAGATTGTAACAAATTTTAACCACTAGCATAATTAGCAAACTAATTAGCTTTTTGAATACGTGATTCACAAAAACAGCCTTACACCGACCATAAAATAACTATAACCCCCCAAAAAAAACTTAGGCCGGATCAAGACATTGTAATGCTGATGTACAATTACGAACTTCATACAATCAAACATAAAACACGACAAGTTTGCATCTTCTAAACCACACAAAAGTTCAATTCTCAGACAAGAGACATTACCCGACGTCTGTAACGCTGGGGTGGCTCACGGATTCTTCTGTCCTCAACAGAGCGAACCCTGACAACATGTGAGTGGATAGCACAAGAGACACAGTACTGCATATTGGTATAGATCTTAGGAAGCTGGTAGCCTATTCATAGTAGCAGAATACATATTACAATCAGTATATCAGACTTCCAAAAGCAATGAGTATGAATAAGAGTATCGACGAGGTTCAGGTAGAAAGGTAGAATATTACCATCATAAACACAAGCTTCCTGAACATCCCTTACAGCAGCTTGCTCCACAATGTTCCTCACACCAAACCTCTTAATTGCCTTGTCCTTTAAGGCCAGAAAGGTAAATAGCATTTAGGACATGGAAATTTTTCTTAAATTACAAGTAATTAAAATTCACATATTATTACTCTGTAAAAACTTGCTTGTTCACGCAAACCATCTAACCAGCATTATAAGGCAAAATCGTGTACAATTGAGTAAATCGTATATGCCAATTGCCATCAAGAGTCGATCTAATCATCGAAAACAATTAAGGAAAATTCACATATTACGCTGTAATACTTGTTCGTTTATGCTAAACATTTAGTCGTCATTATTCATTATCATTGAAGGCGACATCATGTATGAGGCAATTGCCATCAAGAGTCGATCAAAAGACCGCCATTAATCTACTTATAAATAAATCACATTTTCTAATAGCTAATATCAACCTAATAACCCACCAAAATAAAATCGATCCCAACTATATAATAATTTAACACAATTCAAATCAACCAATAAATTCAGATTCTAAAATAAAATTAAAAAAATCAAGGAATTAACCTTGGGACAACATTTTGCGCAATTGGAACAGCGAATGAAATCGACATGACCACGGCCATGCTTGTTGCGACCTCCATTTCTCCTCTTGACAGTCTGAGTTTACCATGCACGGATATACAACAGGGTGACAATAGAATTAAATCAATTAAAAAGAAGAATTAATTAAAAAATTAAAGATAAAAAATGAGATATTTTCGGAAATACAAACCATATCGATGAAAAAGCTTAAAATCCCTACAATGGAGGATTGGAGGTTTTCTGAATTCCCACGGCAGAGTTCTTTATATAGGGTTTACGTGAGAAGAGGACTTAAGAGGACATATATATATATATATATATATATATATATGGAAAAATTATACAAAACTACCTAATATATACCCTTCTTTCTAAAAAACTACCTTATGTAAAATATTTTGCAAAAAACTACCTTATATAATGAAGTTGTTTACAAAAGACTACCTTACTAAGAATTCTGTCAGTTGACCGGTAAACTAAACGTTTGACCAGCACGCCCAAGTCACGTGGTTTCATTTAACCCCTCTTTTTTTCTTTTTTTTTTTTTTGAAAAGATTTTACCCATCTTCCTTCTTCAATTAATGAAAGCAGTGGAATTGGAAACCTTCATCTGCTGCGAAGACCTGCTCACACGCCTGCTCTCACCTACCTCCCTCCTCATTTAAACATCCTCTGTTGCTCATACCTACCCAAAGTTCGTATTAATTTCGTCAGGTATGTATTTCTTCTTAAAGTATTCTTTATGTACTTCTTTTTTTAGGGTTTATGGTAAATTTCGCATAATGTTGCTCATACCTGTCGAATTTTGTGTGTTTTTATGAATTTCGTTTTTTTATTAATTGCATCTTTGTTGCTTTACTGAAATTGGGTGTTTATATTGTTTAGGGTTCATTACATTACATAGATTAATAAGATGAAGAAACTTAAAATTAGGAAAAAAGCTGTTAAAGGGACTGATATGGATGTTGATTTACCTGCTGATGTGGGTAGTGTTAGGGTAGATGAGATGGCAATTGTTAGAGCTGATGTGGCATGTGAGGGTCTTGTTGAGTTTATATTGTTTAGGGTTCATTACATTACATAGATTAATAAGATGAAGCGTCTTACGTAGTCAACCTGACCAATAAGACCTGTCATTGTGGAAGTTGGACACTACTTGGTATCCCTTGTAAACATGCGATGGCGTGTATTGTTCTTAGGAAATTAGAAGCCCACCAATTTGTCCATGAGGCCTATCATATACAAACATATGCGAAGACCTATGGTCCTAAGTTTCACGGCATGCCCGGACACGAAATGTGGCCCACAACCACTTTCGCCAAACCACTACCTCCCCCATTCCGAAAAATGCCTGGAAGACCTAACAAAAGGAAGAGAAAGAAGGAAGCTGATGAAGTCAATGGAGGAAAGAAGGCCGCAAGTGTTGTTAGAGAATACAAGCCTAGAAGATGTAGTAATTGTGGTACTCTAGGTCACAACAAGAAGGGTTGCAAGAATCCACCCAAACCACCGACGACGAAGAAATCAAAGGGTGGTAGGCCTAAAAAGGGATCTTCTTCAACAACAAATGAACCACAATCACAAGTTGCAACAATTGGATCCTCGTCATGTGTAATGGATCAATGTAGTCAAATCTAAATCAATGTAGTAGTATGTATTTTGAATTTGGATTTAGTAGTATGTAGTATGAATTTGGATTTAGTAGTATGTATGTATTTTGAATTTGAATTTGAATTTAGTAGTATGTAGTAGTATGAATGTAGTATGAATTTGAATCAATCTATGTATTTTGAATGATGTTTTAGTTTGCATCAGTGTGCTGTTCAGTGTGCTGTTCAGTGTGCACAATATCAGTGTATTATGCACAATATCAATTCAATGCAGTGTATTATGCACAATATCAATGATGTTTCAGTTTGCATTAGTGTGCTGTGTATTATGCACAATATCAAAATCAATGCTGTGTATTATGCAAAATCTAAATCAATGCTGTGTATTATGCACAATATCAGTGTGCTGTTCAGTGTGCAAGCAAATATATACCCACAATATATTTTGAACATCAGTGTGCTGTGTGCTGTTCAAATGCAGTTTATTTCATTTGTTCAGTTCATATGTTCAAATGCAGTGTGCATATGTTCTGTTCTGAACATCAGTGTGCATATCAGTGTGTATTTCATCAGTTTATTTGAACATATCAGTGTGTATTTCATCAGTGTGTATTTCATCAGTTTATTTGAACAAATTGCATTCTGTTCAAATGCAGTTTAATGCATATCAGTTTAATGCATAGCAGTTTAATGCATATTCAGCTAAAGTTTAATGCTGTGTATATCAGTTTAATGCTGTGTATATTAATGCATATCAGTTTAATGCATATCAGTTCAAGCAACAGTTTAATGCACATTTGATGACAAAATGTTGTGTGTATTTTGAACATATGTTTTGATTTGTGCATAATACACAGCAATATCATTTACACAGCAATAATGTATGCAAGCAAATATCAGTGTGCATAATACACAGCAATATACCCATTTCATTCAGCAATATACACAGCAATATCAGTGTGCATAATACACAACAAATATCAGTTTATACAAATTCTGTTCAAATGCATAATACACAGCAACAATTTATACACAGCAACAGTTTATGCATAATACACTAATACACTAATACACACCAATTTGTTAACAAAATCCCATTTCATTCAACTAAATCATGTTACATAAATCCAAAAGTGCTTCAATTAACATCCTTGCTTAATTGATAAACATCATTTACCACCCTTAACTAGTACAACCAACACCAAAAAACAACAAAATAAAAACCCTAAAACAAAGCTACACAACTGATATCCATGCTTCCTTTGACCCATAAATTTCTTCTTAATTCTTTTAAGTTCAGCAATTCCTTGTTCCTTTTCGAATTCCAAACAACAAACCCTAGAACTCAAAATCTTGATTTCGGTTGCTAATTGTCGCTTCTCCTCCACAAGTGTGTTTGTCACTGCTCTTTGCCAATCAGCCATTTCAGGTTCATCAATCCATTTAAATTTCTTGCAACCCCTCCAATTTGACTCAGCATCGTACAAAGCACAACACTTAAACCTTCTTCCAGGATTTTCCTTGGTCCATGAGACTCTCCTAGCAAATGGAGCTCCACATGCGCATTTATCAGCCATCGAATTGTAGAATTGTAGAAGAAGGGTTGAATTGTAGAAAGCTCGATTTTAGGGTTGAATTGTAGAAGAAGGGTTGAATTATAGAAGAAGCAATCGATTTTAGGGTTGAAATGTAGAAGAAGGATTCGATTTATGGTTAAATTTGTAGAAGAAGGTTTAAATGTAGAAGAAGGAATCGAATTTAGGGTTGAAATGTAGAAGAAGTATTTCATTTTAGGGTTGAATTGAGAAACAAATGGAATGAAAGTATCAGGATTCGATTTTAAGGAAGGGAAGAGAGGGGTTAAATGAAACCACGTGACTTGGGCGTGCTGGTCAAAACGTTTATTTTACCGGTCAACTGACAGAATTCTTAGTAAGGTAGTCTTTGTAACAACTTCATTATATAAGGTAGTTTTTTGCAAAATATTTTACATAAGGTAGTTTTTAGAAAGAAGGGTATATATTAGGTAGTTTGTATAATTTTCCTATATATATAATATATTATATAATATATATTATATATATATATATATATATATATATATATATATATATATATATATATATATATATATATATATATATATATATATATATATATATATATATATATATATATATATATATATATCACAAATTCTTGTGAGAGTAGGCCTCTAATTGAGTTGGCCCATTAGAAAAAATGTAGTGAATTGGGGTTGAGAGACGTCTCTCAAAAAGACGGTCTCTCAGGAAACTGGCTGTATATATATAATGACCTACTGTAGAATTAGGTTAGATAAACGGTTGAATAAGACCGTTTCACTAAGCGCACACAGTTGGGTGAGACATATTACTTGTGAGACGCATTTTTTTGAGCTCAATTAAATTTCAAGAATTAAACGTAACAAATAACAAGTACTTCCTCCGTTCCGAAATACTTGCTACATTTCGATTTTGTCCACTATTCATCGTTCAAACTTATTTTACATCCTGCGACTAATGTGTAAGTAAAAATATAGTCAAGTGGGATCTTGTTTGAATCGTCTAATCGCATACTTTCATAATATTAAATTTTTATAATTTTTAGGTAAGTGTAGTTTAAGATATTAATGATCAAAATTGTGCATTGGATTGCGTAAAAAACTGAAATGTAGCAAGTATTATACAACGGAGGAAGTATAGTACTAACATGAAACGAGATGAAATAATAGGGCCCTTGAAGTCTAGAGTCTAGACGAATCCTTTATCCAAAAGGAATTGTTGTATATAGACTTACACAATCTCTATCTTTTTGCCATTATCAGCCGGTCTTGGCCGAGACCGTCTCACGGTGAGACGGCCCAGCCCAAGACAGCAACAGGCGGGAAAAGGGGGGAGGTATGAATGCAATATATAAACTTCCTCTTTTAAAACATAAACTTCCAAATTTCAGAAAACTTCCTCCACAAGTGGTTTTCCAAAATTAAGAAAACTTCCCTAATTAAACTTCCCTAATTTCTCTCAATTTCATCACAATCTCTGCAAATTTCTTCATTTTCGTTTCAAGAATGGCTAAAATGGATGATCTAATGAATGAATTTGAAATTGAAATGAGATTACAAGAATCAAGAACACAAATTAAACAAATTGAAGGTGATTTCTTGATTCGTTTTCAAGATGAACGATCTATATGTGAAAGCCATATTCTTAACAATTTTTCAGAATTTCTTCATGATGAAGATGTTAATGGTGATTTTGACGATGGAGATGTATGATGAAGATGACGCAGACAACAAAGGTATGATCAATTGAGCTTTCATACATTGAAGTTTTTTGCTTAACACACTCAGTTTTTTGCTTAACACACTCAGTTCTTAATTAAACTGAAATCTGAATTAGGTTTATACATGTATTACGATTTAATGCATATATTATACACTTTAAGTTTTTGATTATGCTTCCAATTGTTCAATTATGCTATTTGCTCACTCAATTGTTCAACTACGTTTTGATTTTCATTGATGTTTTCATATATGTATATTCAATTGCATTTGAATAACTTATACTGCTTCATTTAAATTACTATCTTAACACATTCAATTTCATAGTTAAAATGTTCAGTTCTCCATTACAAATTATGCTTTTAGTATGTCCATTTATATCAATTAGTTTTAAGACTAAATGGATCAATTGTCCAATAAAGTGTATCAATTTCATTGATAATAGCCTCAATTTGATTCTTAACAGCGTCTAGTTTGATGGATATAGTGATGACAACATGCATGACGTTCCACACTTACATGGAGACAATGAAGAAGCAAGGAAGGTGGTAGAAACACTATATAAGGCAACAATTGATGAAGTTAACAAGATAACTGAAAAGAGTACTAATGAAATTGAAGATGTGGCAGAAAATCAAACATATAATTTGATTCAATACCAATATTTGTGAAATCATATACAACTTGTACATCAATTTTTTTTAAGAGGACAATTGAGTATGTTAAGAGCACAATTGATTACTTTAAGATGAAAAATGAATATCTTAAGATGACAACTGAATACTTTAAGAGGACAAATGACTATCTTAAGATGACAACTGAATACTTTAAGAGGACAATTGACTATTTTAAGATGGCAATTGATAATTTTAACATAACAATTTTGACATTATAACATTACATCAAGTTAAACAAATATGCATTGTATAGCATATCAATTGAGTATTTTAGGAGGACAATTGAGTATTTTAAGAGGACAATCGAGTATTTAAAAATAGCAATTTCGAAAGTTAACCTTCTATTACATCAAGTAAACAAAATACAAGCCATCATATATTAACATCAAATGTTTACCACCAAAAATCAAAAAACAATGATGTTCTACTAACTTGTATAATTGTTCAAATAAACTAAGATTTAGTAAACTATATATATGATTGTTCAACATTCAACACAAATTACAAATTTTTGACTATTTCCACTTTGTGATATCCTTCAACGGAACCAACTTGTTCCTGCTAGTTCTCTTTGGTCGCTTCAAAACTCCATGCTCCTTCTTCCTTTGTTCCTCCTCTTCTTCTTTTGAATCAAACACTTTTTAAATCTTCGACCTGACAGCATCACTTATCATCTTATTTCCACACAGTTAACAACTTAACACATACAATTATCAAAAATAAAACTTTTGAAGACATTCTTAACACATACAGTTAACACCTTAACACATACATTTTACAACTTAACACATACAATTATTACTTCTTTTTCTTTGTTGAATGTATCAACATTCTTCAACAGTTCATCTCTTCAACAGACTATTAACAAATTAATATGTTAAATGACAAAATTAACTCATTAAAACATACAATTTCAAAAATTAACACTTTTAAAAGTCAATCAAACACAATTTAAATCTTCGACCTAACAGCATCACTTATCATCTTATTTCTCACAGTTAACAACTTAACACATACAATTATCAAAAATAAACCTTTTGAAGACATTCTTAACACATACAATTAACAACTTAAATCATACAGTTAACAACTTAACATATACAATCCAACCGATTTCTTGGAGATTTTACCACTCTTCTTTGCTAATCCTTTTTGCTTTGCAATGCATGCCAATGACAAATCCTCGTCCTGTTTCTTACCTCGGGGCTTCACCATTGTTTATAAGAAAACAAAAACACTACAAAAACAGAGGAAAAAATACAACAAAATCAACAAATGTATGAAAATCAAAAAAACAAACGAAAAAACGAAAATGGAGGAACAAAGAAAATGGATGAAGAAGAAACAATAAGGAAAATGATGAAAAAGAACATAAAAAAGAACTAAAAACAGACGATCACATCCAAAATAAACATGAATAAAACAACAAAATCGTTACCAGTAAAGTTTGAGAAAAGACGACCTAAGTGCAGCAACAAGAAAGACAATGGAGGAAGAACGAAAATGGAGGAAGAAGAAGCAAGAAGGACATTGGAGGAAGAAGAAGCAATAAGGAAATTAATATTTTGATTTGAAATAAAACTGAAATGGAAGTTTTCAAATCAGGAAGTTTAACAGTTACCAAAAAAAAAAAAGAAATAAGGGAAGTTGGAGGGAATCCGCGCGCGTGCAGGCCACGCGCCATAAATTGGGCCGCGATATTGGGCCGTCTCACCTTGAGACGGTCTCGGCCAAGTTTTTGCCATTATCTATCATACTATAAATTATAGTGTAAGTGGGCCACAAAGTTAATTGGAGAAATGGAGAAATGTTTTATCACAAATTTTTGTACCATACAATTTTACTATTTAGATGTACTCTATATTCCGGTTAAATAACTTATTAATAGTAAAAACTTTTTATATAATAGACCTTTTGTATGGACTCATCACGTCGAAACTCGAAACAATCTCATATTTATTAAAGAGTTGTAAAACTGGGTATGGTCTAGGCAATTTATACTCTCCTCGCAACTTTTATAAGTACGCATTATATATTTCTTAAATTTTTACAAATTAATAGTACTTTTTTTTTTGAGGTA
This sequence comes from Amaranthus palmeri, assembly GCA_019776075.1. NCBI lineage: Eukaryota > Viridiplantae > Streptophyta > Magnoliopsida > Caryophyllales > Amaranthaceae > Amaranthus > Amaranthus palmeri. The sequence goes on along the minus strand of JAAKBH010000271.1, from coordinate 312,375 downwards.
CAAATTAATAGTACTTATAATGTTGTTTAAAATGAAATAAAATTAAAATCTTTAATTTGTTGTCAATACTTTTTAACAAAAATATATAAATTGATATAAAGCAAGTAGTGCATTGTAAATATGAGGCGAACGGGTGGGTATGAGGCAAGTAAAACCCATACCCACAACCTACCTACTACTTATAGCAGATTATACTCATATCCACCACCCACTACCCACCAAGGTCATACTCATATGCGCGCTAACTGAATTGAATATAGTATAAAATCTGTTTAATTTTACCCGTTCGTTAACTCTAAAAAATTAGTAAAAAATTCCTACACGTTTACCATGCGGGAATAATATAATCAGATATCAATCATCATACATCACATCTCAAAGGGTAAAGGGACTTGGTCATGGACTCATGGGCCATGGGGTAGACCTACATTGTTGCCGACATGTTCATCTACTCTCATAATAAATTCTATTTTTTATTAAATAATAATTTGTGAAGGAAAATATCAAATTAATACTAATAGTTTTTATAAATAGTATTCTTCAAAAAGAAAAAAAAAAGTTTTTTATAAATAATAAGAATAGCACTTCGATTGCAAGAGCGTAAGGAAAAGACTTTATTAAACACTAACTTATGATTAGCTATGTCGTGATTTCATGATTTATTAGATTATTAATCTTCATCAACAATTCTTTATGAATTACAGATTGATCAAAATAATCACTTTCAATTAAATTATTACATAGTCATTTCTTTTAAAACTTTCTTTAAAAAATATATAGCATTTTAATTGAGAAAATAAAGTATAATAACTTATAAATGTTCTAATTTGTTTCTTTTAATTTTTTAGGTCATTTTACTGATTGTGAATAATAATGATTGTATAAAATATTTACCCTTATCACCTTAATAAACTCACAACTTCAGAGATAAATTTAATAAAATAATAGAATATATTTAAAATTAAGCAATTACTTTCAAGGTATTATAGCATAGACCAAGAGAAAATGAAAATTCAATACATGACTTAAAAAAATGTACAAGAGTATAAAGCTAAGCACATAAAAACTTAAAATACAATATATATCTTTGACTAATTATAGTGAATCATTGATAATAATGCTAAGCAAATCTCAAAAGTGCACGTACATTTTAAGATCTCAACTCTAAAGCATTAATTTTAATTCATTGGATGATATGAAGCGAAATATTCAGCATTGTATGTAAAGATGATATTTTCTATATTTTTAGTTTTGGTATAAAGTCTTATTGTCTAAAAAACCGTGATAGAATAGACAGAAGATGACTTTATCTCCAAATCTTTATTATCCCCTTTATCTCCAAGAGCGCTTGTGGCTCAATGGATAGATCATTTGCATTTGGAGCAGAAAGTATGATCAATGGTGTTCGACCCCTTTTAGGCGCAGGTATCAGTTGGGGGGTTTCTTGACTGCGCACATCTCTCTTTACTCCTTCATTGGGAGAATGGGCATGATTTGCCTGTATCTTTCAGGATTAAAACCTAGATCCTGTCTTGTGCAAGATACTGGAAGTGACATTTATCTTTACCTTTAAGTGTTTAATTAAAGTTGTATTAGAGTCTATCCATAGAGCTAATACCTAATTATAAAAGGATTATTGGGGTGATCATATACTATTTGGTTATACCACTTTGTTCCACGATTACCATTTTGTATCCATTCCAACTTCATGACTTTTTTATATTATCCAACATACTAATATAGTAATATTAATATGGCCAATCTCATCAAAAGAATGTGACAACATTTAACTCTCTTGTCAATCCTTTTAAAACGATCCCCAAAAATAAATTTTAAAAGCCATATTTAAAAATTGTATATAATTTAATATTATTCTTACTTCTTAGTGCGTCAAAAAAATGTCTCCAATACAAATAATACAAGCAAAAATATTGAATAAAAGTGTTAAAAATATGTGATTAATAAGAGGAAAAAAGTAAGTTATATACATGAAAGAAAATCAAAAAGAAAATATATATATATATATATATAGCCGAACAGAAAAGAAAAATATGATTAAATGGAGTATTTCATAAAATGATAGTACTTCTTTGGTTAACATTTCTCTAAATTAAATTTTGTTACTTGTAAACCTAATTGAATTTTATAAATGAATTTTTTTAAATCAATGTAATTTGAATGACTTTAAAACTTATAAAGTTTAATTTGTTAGCTATCTACCTAGTACATACTGAATAACACAAAGGGCGAAAACTTTTTCAATATACGAAGATATGAATAATTTAGGAGTATTTTAGAAGTAAAACTTGTATTCTGTTCCAAATTTATATACTTTCATTTCATCCAATTATATTAAATGGATATTATAAAAATCCTAATTTTTATGATTAAGACTTTAATATTAATATTGACCTATTCTAATTATTACAATCCAATTGTTCATAAGTCCACTAAAAATCATTTTCATTGAAACTCCAAAGAACATCAAATACATCATTGAGATTTTGCTTTCAAGAAACACAAGAATCACTCCATATGCTATCCACGTGTGGTCGTCTCATTTGCCACATGTTTTTTCATATCATCTTTTTCTTTTTCATATTATTTTTCTTTTTCAAGTAATAAATAATAAAAAAATTAATTTTATTATTTTACCTCTCTTTTTTTTTTTTCAAAAAAATACACCTAAAAAAACAGTCACCGGAACAGATACCTCTGAATATCTTCATCACCGGAATTTTCCATTTCTCTTTCTAGAGAGAGAAACAAAGAAAATTAGTGCTTAGAGAGAGAATACAAGCTTTCTAAAATCCCAAATTATTCCTTTTTCCCTACAAAATTAGGGTTTATTTTGATACTTTACTCTCATTTTCTTCCCAAATCACTGTTCCAACTTAAAAAAAATTCAATCTTTATTTCAAAGATTCAATCTTTTTTCATTTTTTGCTTCAAGATTAAGTCTTTTTTTTCTTTTTTTTTAATACCCTTTTATCATTGACAATTTTTCTTCCATTAAAGGATATTAAGAAGCTTAGAATTCAAGTTGAATAAGCTTTAATCAAGAATTTCAAGAAAAGGGTTGTTCTTGTTTTTTATGTTTGTTTTTTATGTTGTTTCCAAAAAATTTCTGAAAAGAGTTAGGTAAAATTACTTTGATTTGTTCTCTGTTTTATTATTGGGAAGACTTGACTATTCATAGGGAAGAGAGAGAAAGTTTTGGCTTTTATTGGGGTGATAAACCCCAATTGCTTCTTTTGATGCATCATTTAAGATAAATATTGGTGGGTTTTATTTGCCTTTTAATTTCCTTTTGTGGGTCTTTAAGAAAAAATTGAAATGAGACATTCAGGAATTATTTGAGAATTAAAGCATGAATTTTTGTGGAGAGGAGAATGATGGTGGGTCAAACCCGAGTTCAGGAAACGGGCCGATCACCGGGTCACTTGATGAGAGTCTTCTTGTTGACCCTAAGTTGTTGTTTATTGGGAATAAGGTTGGAGAAGGAGCTCATGGCAAGGTATATGAAGGCAGGTAAACAAGTTTGATTTTTTTTTTTTTGGGTTAATTTTGAAGATTATATTTCCTTCTTTATAAGCTGTTCTTTGAATTATGTTGTACTTAATTTGACTAAGAATGTTATTGTTTTAGGCTTCAAGATAATGCTTTAACTGTTTTAACTGTTTAATTGTTGATTTGTGTACATATTTGTTGAATTTTGTTTCTTCTTCTGTCTTGTTAGGGGATTAATTGCTTGGTTTGATAGGAGTTGGATCATTTTAATTGTATTTACTTATGTGATGTCATGCTAGCCAATAAAATAGTAGATGTGTTTGCAGTATTAGTTCCTTGTCAATCTGTGTCGTCGTCATCATCATACCCACTATATCTTACATTAGGGTTTGCTTAAGGTTCGGTGACCATATCTTTATCAAATGATATAAGGAGGTTGCGGCAAGTGATATGCCCAATCGAGAATGACTGGCACATGAAAACAAAATGCCCAGTACATAGGCACCTTGTCAAACTGTGCCGTCATCATCATCATACCCATTATATCTTATGATTAGGGTTTGCGTATGGTTCAGTGACTATATCTTATCATATGTGATGAGGAGGTTGCTGCCAGTGAGACCGCAACTCGAGAATGACCGGCAAATGTAATCACAATACTTGGCTACTTGGTTAAGGTTGAAGTACTTGTACTAGTAAAAGACATGGTAATGTTGCTCGGACATGGTTTGGGGAGGCCTAGAAGTAGGTTGTTTTAGCCTTAGTACAATTGTTGTCTTGAGATGTTAGGGGATAGACTAGAGGTATGAAAGAAAGGCATAAATGTAGAGTGTGGAGATTGTCTTTATTCGTTTAGAAGTGGTGGTAGTTATAGACTTTGTGGGGTGGAGAGATACAACAACGACAACAATGTTAATGCGTTAATCCCCGAAAATTGGGGTCGTTTATATGAACCAAAAGATCAATTGTCGTTCATATGATTCATCTTCTCTATTCATTTCATTTTCTATCAGGTTTGGAGAGATAGGTTGAGGGAAAACTAAAATTTGATACAAATAGGCTAGTTAAACTACTATCTACCCTGCTTGCAGCATTCAAATCATTAGAGTGTAAGAAAATTGTAAAGAAAATCCGAGTGGCTTAAAACTTAAATACTGTCATGCACCCCATTTAAACTCTGAGGTGAATATTGAACAAAGAATGACACTTAAGAAGTAGAAACGTTATGATGCACTGAAAGTGAACTCAGGACGGTCTTATCACGATTTTGAATCACATTCACGATGAGTAATGTGTATAAATATTGCATTATTTCATTGGTATGTTATGAATGTTTTCGTAGTAATTCACACTACCTGTATTTGAATGCAGATATGGTGACAAAATTGTGGCGATCAAAGTTCTCAACCGGGGAAAAACAACTGATGAAAGGGCTGTGCTTGAAAATCGTTTTATTCGGGAAGTTAACATGATGTGTAGAGTGAAACATGAGAACCTTGTCAAGGTAGGTGGTTTGTATTACGGGTGTGTTTAGCTATTGATTTTTGGGTTGGTCAAACATTTGAAAAAGTGATCGGTAAATAGCTTTTAATCTGCCCGATAAGTTTGCTTTAAATAAACTGCAACAACAAATTTTTACCAAGCATCTTCTTAACGGCTTACTTAAACAGCTTTTAGCTGGTGTTCCGATGAAATCAAACAACATTTCGAGCCAATAGCCATTTGCTGAACAAATCCTAAATCGTTTGAATTGTTTGTGCCCCTTTTCTTGTTTAAACCTCCATTTCTATCTACCATAGAAAGGTCTCACTATGTAACCAGTCCACTGTAAAAGAGAAGCTTGTGTTTCTGTATATGTATTCTTTAAGTTGGACGTCGATCATTATCATGTCTTTTATTCAGCAGAAAATACGCTCTTTCTTTGCAGTTTATTGGAGCCTGCAAAGATCCATTGATGGTTATAGTTACAGAATTGTTGCCAGGACTATCACTGCGGAAATACTTGAATAGCCTTCGTCCAAACAAGTTGGAACTGAATGTGGCGTTAAGTTATGCACTTGACATTGCTCGTGCGATGGAGTGTCTGCACGCAAATGGAATCATACACAGAGATTTGAAGCCTGGTATCATGGGCTATTTTATAATTCATAGCATTTTTTCACATTTTAGAATTGTCGTCTGTAATTTCTTTTATTCATCTAATCGTCACATAGGCTGATTGTTTGTTACGACATGGATATAATGTGATAAAAACATTCAAACCGGCATTTTTCCTTCTTTTTCTCAACTAGATGATGAAAGTTTGCCTACTATGTCGTTCTGTTTTCTGTTGCCAAGGATTATTTTCGTTCTATTGGATGTACTGTTGAATTTTGCGCCATTTTAGTTTGTAATGCAATACTTTTATTTATTGTGGATATTCTATATCTGCAATCTATTGTCGGGTGTTTGCAGATAATTTGCTGCTTACTGCAAATCAGAAGTCGGTAAAGCTAGCAGATTTTGGTCTTGCGAGAGAAGAAACTCTGACGGAGATGATGACTGCTGAAACTGGAACGTACCGGTGGATGGCTCCTGAGGTTGGTTTTGTATTTGTTAATTTCTGAATCTTATTGAGATTACTCCACCTTTTAGATTATTTGTGTTCTAATCGTATACTCCTATGTTACCTTGAGTTTGCTACCCGGGGGATTGGCACAAATAGTAAGAAGTAGTTTAATTGTTGGGCGAGTAAGAGAAAAAATTGAGTTATGTGGATGATATTAAAAGAAAAGAAATGTGTAGATGTGATTTAAAGAAAATGGTCGGGAGCAAGGACCATTTTGTTAGAAAAATGTAGCAAACATGGTTGTCAAAATCTCGATCCTGATATAGACTTATACATTCTTACAATCTAAAAATAGACGACCGATCCTAACAACCTTGGTACTTCCTATGGGACAATTAACAACAATGACAAAGCATCCCAATAGATTGAGGTTGGTTACATGAACAAATGCATTAATTCCAGTGGTCGTTCACATAAATTCTTTCTTTTCCATTCATTTCGATTTTCTGTCATCTCTAGATGTAAGCCCAAACCTCCATATCTCGTTTCGCTCTTGCCTCCAGGTCATCTTTGTTTTTCCTCGCCCTCTTGCCGAGTTTCAGCTTTCTGTCATCCTTATTGGTTCTTGCTGATTTAATTTGTATTATTGTATATTCATAATGGATTTGTTTTCACAGTTATACAGTACAGTCACTTTGCGCCAAGGAGAAAAGAAGCATTACAACAACCGGGTAGATGTTTATAGTTTTGGAATCGTCTTGTGGGAGTTATTGACGAATCGTATGCCTTTCGAAGGCATGTCCAATTTACAAGCTGCATATGCTGCTGCATTTAAGGTGTGTAAACATATATTTTGCTATATTTTTGAAACTAATGAGTGGAAATGAAGAAAAAAAATGGAGGGAGACCGAGTTTATATGTCGAAAGAATCCGTTTTTATACAGTTTTTCCGCTTCTTTTTTCATTTATGTAAAGTTGCGACATTTCTTGCTTTGCTGTATTAAACCGATGAATATTACATTAACTGCAGCAAGAGAGGCCAACTATACCCGATGATATAGCATCTGATCTCGCTTTCATCATACAGTCATGTTGGGTCGAGGATCCTAACTTACGACCAAGTTTCAGTCAGATTATCCGCATGCTGAACGAATATATCTTTACAGTTGCACCACCCGAACCTCCTCCACAGCCGCGTGTGCCTGAATCTGTCGTCAGTCAAGATGCTTCGACAAGTAATGGTGCTATAACAGAGTTCTCTGCACGTGCGAAAGGAAAATTCTCATTCATTCGCCAACTTTTCGCTGCTACTAGGAGGTCAAAGAACTTGTAATGAAGAAAGCTAAGGCAGTGAATTTTGCACCAGATTTATGCTCGGTAAATAGGTATCTCGGGCCCCTCGACTTTTTTTGTGTAATACTTTGTCGATTAGTTCGGAAAATATAAGGATGGTTAGATCAGGAAAATTGTTGAAAGAAATAGCATGTTAGTTGGAAAACATGTTCATGTTTAGAAATAAAAAGGAAATACACAAGTTGTCAATAGTATATCTATACTCACTTCATTGTAGAGGAAATGTATATGGCTTAGATCAATTTGTTGCTCAACATGATACATAGTTGGTAAATTGTGATTGCAATGGCCATATTTTTTTTTCGGAGGTGCACTTTGCACCCCTCAAAAACTTAATTATGAGGTGATTAGCCAAGTTGGTAAAGTTTGTAATCGAATTCATCTATTGTTTTACGACTTTCCATACGCCTAAGTTGCCTATACATGTGTAGGAGCGGATATGAATACGAGATTTTGGATATGGTAATTCTAAGATAAATGACACAAGTTTGAGGTAGTAATGTGGTAAATTAGATTTTTATTGACTTTTTTGATGATTAATTTTTTTACAATAAAATACATATTTTTTCTTATTTTACCACTTTGATTGTAATTCTTCATTTTGTATATATCTTCTATAGATATAATGTATGAGGTCTGATCATAGTTTTCTATGGGCAGATTATTCAGTGTACGATTAGGTACGATGATAATGGATATAATGTATGGTACTTAATTATAGTCATGCTTATAATGAAAATTTGGGAATCATGTCATGAGGAGTATTCAAGATGTGCAACTGTTGCAAACATCGATATATAATATACTATGTGTTTTTGAATTTGGTACAATGTAATTTATATAAACCACAATATAGTAGATCAAAGGAACAGATGAGTAGGCACACAAGTCGGAATATTTGGTCGGTAAACTACAAAAAATGTAAAAGCTAATTTTCATATAGAGGTAAGTAAAATTATTTTGATATTCCTTCATTGAGTGTCAACTCATGAACTCGAGCAAAGGACACATCTCTACTAGAGTTACCTATTGTCAACTCTGGAACTCAAAGCTGTTCAACTATGAGCTCCCTCTTATACAATTATATTGTTGATCATTAAAACTGAGTTTGATTCGGAAAATATGGTATAGAAAAAGTACTATTGCCTCCTAAGAAAAGAGGCAAAACCTTGGACTCAACAAGGGAGGCAACATCCATCTCGGAAATTTGCGATTATGTGATAACAGTCGGCTCAGACCTCCCAGTGAATTCTTGCATCTTAGAAAGCTCTAGAGCAACTTCCACCTGTAACAGAGAGTGTTTACAGCTTAAAATCAGAATCCCGTCTTATGTAATTTGCTGCCTAAATCAACTTTGGAATTTGCATTTCGCCTAAAATAGGCTGAAAGTAAACCTAAATTGACAATTTGCTTGTAGGGGATTAACAAATTAGGCAACTATGATCAAGAATATCAAATAAGAGAAAAAATGGGGCCAGAATCATATCAAAGAGTAGGGAATCTCACAAGAGGTTTAAGTGCATCTTGAGAATCTCTGCCAGTTTTTGAGGAGTCATTTTCATATTGTTCAATATACACACGGATTGTCGCTCCCTCAGAGCCAGTTCCAGAAAGGCGGAAAACCTACATTAATAAAGAAGTGAAGAAAAATCGAACCTCAGATTTAGCCACTGAGTCACAGGTTAAATTTTCTATGCAACAGAAGCTACTTACCAATCGTGAGCCATCTTCAAACAGATAGCGAATACCCTGATGCTTAGAAATCGAACCATCAACAGGATCAGTGTATTCAAACTCATCAGCATTAATCACATTGGACACTGCTGAATTTACTTCCTTCACAATCCTGTTCCGAACAAGAATTTAAAAACCATTTCAGACAACATATACCAGATTGTAAACAACAATATACAAATAATACTTCGCTTAGGGGAACAAGCGATAAATTTGTAAGGATCGACAATATCTCAAAAAATTGAACTCCTGAAAAATAATAGAATCTTCTCTAGAAATCCAGCATGTATATCAGTTAAGTCCATTTACTAGCTGCCAAAAACCTTCTGCCAAAATTTTCAACCCTCCAAATTGCCTTGTTACAGAACAATGCAAAATGACTCTTAACTAGTAGCAAAGAGAGCCACTGGGTTGAATAATCAACAGATTCAACTCTGTTAAGCAAGAAGCATAAATAACAATATTAAACGTGTCAATTTCTAATCCATAAATCAGTAGTTTTACACACAAAAACAACAATGCCATAGCCTTAATTCCAAATATAATAAGTGATTCTACAATTTTATAAAATTTATATATGTTTTTTTTTTAAAAAAAAAAAGAAATGAAAAAAAAGCAACCTTAGGTGCATCGATTTAGCTTCACTACTTCACTCACAAAACAATAGCATGGACTAAAATATAGCAAACACCAGCTTACTTGTTAACTTGAGGAAGATCTGATTGCAGATTGACCAAATGTGCCATTAGTTCTTTTGCACCACCTGCGTCAACATTCTAGAGAAAACTTTTCGGTGACAATTGAGTAGAGCTTAAATCAAGAAAATGTCCATAAGATGCACACAAAATACTCCTTACAAACAAATTTTTCGATTTAAGATAATGCGTGAAGAAGTATGTTCATCGTTGCATATTACACGTTTAAAAATTCAAAAATTAACACATCCATATTCTATACAAATATGTAATAATGGGTTGACATTTTAAATGTCATTGTTCCCTCTTCCTACTATCATGTATATGTTAAATGCACTTTCTAAAGATACCAAAATAAAAGGTAAATCACAGATATCTGTAATCAGTCATTTATCACTTGGGGATAATAAAGATTGAAAAAACTAGTGGTTAAAAAACTATTGAAGTGGAAAGTACCTCATAATCATATCTTGTGTAATAGTGCCTACCATAGGTGGCCCAATGCTGACGAACAATGTCTTCAACAGTCACAAGCTTTTCACCGTCGAGTTTATTTTTGTTCTTCTGAGCAAGAATAGATAGCCAGGCCAATACAGCCCAAATTCCATCCTTTTCACGTACATGATCAGAGCCTGTTCAGGAAGCTCATCGTCAACTTAAACATAGAACATTCAGTAGCCATCACAAATGAGCATGGAACACAAAGATAAAGATATACCAGTTCCGAAGCTCTCTTCACCGCAGACTGAACATTGTCCTGCATCCATCAGATTACCAAAAAATTTCCAGCCAGTGGGCACCTAAAATCAAGTAGGTCACGTTTACATGCCTTTCTAAAGCATTGACGAACTGTGATTTTGGGGAAAAAGAGAATCCATAACAGAGAGAAGGAAGAAGAAAAGCTCAAGCAATTACTCGAGGAAACTGAGGATACGTAATAGTTACCTCAAAGAACTTCAAATTTAGAGCTTTCGCAACAACATCCAGAGCAGCAGAAGTAGGCATGCTCCTGAAAAGTCAATGCACAAACAAGTACTTAAAAAGGCATAAAGGCCTGAAAGCAAATTAAGATAGCCACAATGACATACATCATTGCCTCAACATGTGATACCTACTATCACTGAATTGGTATCTCATCAGTTAAAGTTGAAGGAAATAAAGGTGAGAAAGACAAGGTATCCAGTCTCTTTCTCTTCGACTTTGGCAGAACTCAAAACTGTACTCATGATTAAATAGTTTTTTAGTTTTTTCTTTTTTTCAAAAAAATATGCTCATTGAAAGATGTCCCAGCACCATAAAGCCAAAGGGCACAGCATGTAACTGCTGGTAACTACTTTTACTGCTAGCAAAAGATATTTATTGTAAGTTGGAGAGAAGGTTTGACTATGCTTAAATGCAAGCAGATACATAGTAGCTGTATAGCAACACCAGTAATATAGATAATAAATTTATGTGTAAGCATACTCAATAGTGTTGACACTTTCGAGGTATAGATTTAGAGTCTAACAGAGAGATACAAAAAGCTAAAACCAAGGGACCAATACTCACAAAATCTACTAAGCTGGAGCAAGATACCAAAACAAGATGTAAGGAGTAAGGACAAAAGAAAGAAAAAAGTGATAAGCCTTAAATGTACCTGGCAACTCCCTTCAGACCACCAGAGAAGTATGGAATTGCTTCTACTGCATTAGCAGCAATAATAGCAACAGAATCTGATGGGGTCACAAAAAACCTAGAAAGAGGGTGAGTTAGTACAAAAGTTTCCACAAGATATACCTTCAATCTGAAATTTAGAATATACCTTTTACCCAGGATCATATTACGGTCAGCATCACCATCAGCAGCAGCACCAAATTCAGGCGGTTCACCTTCTGAATTTGATTTACCCAATCCCATGCGTTGAACTAACTCCTTTGCGTAAGTCAAGTTAGGATCAGGATGCCCTCCCCCAAAATCTTCCTACAAACATGCAATAGTGCAAGTTTTAGATTCTATGATGTTCTAGACCATCTGGCTCAAGAAAAGAGATTATAATAGCCATCTAACCTTTGGTGTACAATTCAACAGTGAACTCTCACTAGCACCAAGTTCTTCTATAAAAATACGCTTAGCATAAACACCAGCAACTCCATGAAGAGCATCATAACTAGAGTTTTGTGAGTCAGCAGAAACAAAATCAGCAAGGGTAAAGTTTGCAACATCAGCGTTCCAAAATGTGAATGCTATTACCAGAATGTAAATTTCGGACATGCAAGCAGCGTTTTAATTGCCTCAAAATCAAAAATCGACCTGCTTATGCGGAAAAAAAGTTACATGTTATTATCCAAGACAATGTCAAGAGCCAACAGTTAATAGTTTGTAATAAAACACAAGAATAGAATTATACGAGGTAGAAAACCCACCGTAAGGAATATAGAAGTGTCACAGAAAGGAAGTTAAGCCATCATAAAATGAAAATGTTACGAAATGATGGGTATCAAGCTGAAAAAAGAAAAATATATCCTACTTTCTACTGTCTTAGGTTCTTAGCCCATAGCAGCCACATCCCTAAGCAATCCAAGAACAGTACAAAGACTATAGTTGAGACACAATCGAAAAGTAAATACCAGAAGAGATAATGGAGGTAAACCATCTCTTTCAATATAAATCTTTCTGACCATGGATTTGAAAAATGAAGGGTGTCAAGTTGAAAAAAGAAAAACAATACAAAAACAAAACTTCATAGGTACTCCTTGATGGTGCAATACATAGTAATGGGAACTTTAAAATAAGAAACATGAAATTAAGCAATGAAAGGATAGGTAAATGGTGTAAGCCATCATTAGAGCTTACTTCATCAACTTCACGTAGGTATCAGTTGAATCAAAGATTTCAACCTCGAACTCTCCATCGGGCCCAGAGAAGCTGGTTGAGCCTATTTTAGAGATATCAACCTGGAAAGAATAGCAAATTATCTGACACAAGCTATCATCACAAACTGACTGCCATCATGCACAAAAATTTAAAAAAAAAATACATCAGGTATATCTTCAGCAATCAGGTACTCCTTTATGGTAGTTGTGTTCTCATAAATCTTGTCAGTGACTCCCTCCGGAGCAGGTCCTCCATTTTCCATATTATACTTTATTCCAAAGTCCTACATTCAAATTAAAAGAGCAAGAAATAAACATAGTAGAAATCCTGCAAATGAATTCACCACCAAGGAAGGAGCTATGTATGAAATGACAAACCTCAGTAGGGCCTCCAGGATTGTGACTAGCAGTTAATATGAATGCGCCGGAAGCCTTAGATCCCTACCATTAAAAGTCCCAAGGATTAGACTAATGTGAACTGTTTCTAAAAAGAAAGATAACCAGCAACTATGTCAACTTACATCTTTTCCAACTCTTTCACGTATGACAGCTGACACAGCAGGCGTTGAAAGCAACCCATTTTGACCAACCCAAACACGTTTGACTCCATTTGCAGCAGACATCTTAATAATTATCTGTAGTATTTTGAGAAAGAGGCAATATTAGACAGTTATAAGTAATAAGTTACAAGACCAAGTTTCAAGAAAGAAATATGGCAGAACATTTGCAGAGAATCAAATGGAAGCTATATACATCATCCAGGCTCCACATAAACAAAGTCAATCCAAAATTCTTCACAGTTTTACAAATCCATGTGCAAAACAGGTTGCAGACACAAAATAGGTGTTCTATATGTGCAACACAAGTCGCAGACACAAAATCAGCAGCCAGTGCATCTCGATGCGGTTTTTGCGTCTCAGCAAGGCCATTTGAAGTGCTGGGGCAGCTGTGCCTAGGGCTTCAGCCTTCAGGTGAGGTGCACATCTTTAAAGACTGGTCTAGCAAGTCACGTAATGCAGCATATTAAACTATATCAATTATCATATACCACAGATGGAAGAAAGGTGACGTACGAACAAAAGCATTTCGGTAAACAAAAGAAAGTCTCAGTAGTCAACACCTTTACAGATTCTCAAACTGTTCAGAAGACATGCTATAAAGCCAAACTGTAGCCGATGCAAATTTTGCTTGAACAAGCTCAAATCCAAAGGGACCTCACAAAGGGGCAATGCTAAACAATGCTCAAACAAACAATCTAGATCAGATGTATTGAATTTCATTTTGATGGGGTGTAAAATATCTCTTAAGGCATCTTTTAACCAGGTTCATATTGTTTTGAGGCTCACACACAAAAAGCTCTTGTTCAGGCATATTGTGCATTGATAGGTGTATAAGGAGTTTCGTAAATTAAATACTTCCTCCATGGGAAATTATCTATTTCAGTTTTTAAATTATCAGATGAATGGAACTTTTAGGTCCAAGGAACGCCTATGGCTGAGACGATGAGTACCACTTGAACATTTAGGAATATATTGTATTGGCTTCCCAAACTTGATAAACATTCTAGGCCCTTGACGGAGGGGAATAATTATATAACTCATCAATTAAGTGTACACAAAGCATATATAAAGTCAAGTCGACAAGCAAACCTGGATAGCATCTTTGGAGTAATAACGTCCATCGCCTGAAACAACAAGTGTTTTACCTGCATTCACACATACTTTTAGATAAATCTACTACCTATATAAAAAGTACTAGTAACATTCACCAACCAAAATTGAAACCCTGCCTCATGATCTTGACAAACAAGAGTCCATATTTTTCTAAAGCGACAACAGTTGCAACGAAGACTGTTATGCACTCAATCCACCTACCCTTGGAGAAAAGCATGTTCATAGGTAGGATAATACAACAAGCCATCTCATTACCTTAGTTCATATATCAAAACCTCTTCCGCAAGGACGTTATACTAAATGTAGATACTATTACCATAAAAATTACAGAGACATCCTCACTCACAACTAATTTTCCTAAAGACCCTTCAAGAAAGAGACGGTTGAAATCCACTAATTTCAAGCAACTAAGTATAAAGAAAGTTTGCTCAATAAATTCAAAATGCCAGTAATTTCATAATGATAAGGAAATGTTGCACAAGAATTGGTACTTGACACTTTTTTCAACCTTTAATTTATTAGCCCTTTTTTCTTTCCCGTCCTTAGACCATTACAATTGAATAATATCGCTAACATAATAGAAGATTATATGCCATTTTTTACACATTACAAATAATTCATCTTTAACTTCCATCATCTATAAGAATGTATTCTACATAATATAATGAAAATGAGAAAATAAGCAATAGTAAAATTGCTATATAATACAGTGCAAAAATTGCAGTTTTAATGGCAATAATGGTTTCAACAAGGCTTTCACGGTCAATTCGGATGACTTTGTGGTTGTCTTGGCCTATATTTTGGTCCCCATAATCTAAAAACCTTTATAAAATTGTCACAATATGGTGAAGTACATTTAGCACTAGGATATCACACGCCGAATCCATCATTCGTACCAAAATGGGGGAAGCAACGATTGCTTAACTTGTTCAAATTGTTATCATCGTTACTCCATTTCCACTTAATTGTCTATTTCTTTTCCACATTTAGAAAAATCCACACTAAAAAGTAATAATTGTCACATTACTACCACAATTATAGTTATAGTAAGAAAAAAAAAGTGTCATGAACAACTCCTAAAATTGCTCATAAAATACAAAACCACAAAAAAGAAAACGTACAAACTCACCTTTAATCCTATCAGCTGTAAGGGCATTGAAAGTGGCTTGAACAAAATTTTGTAAGTAATGAGGTTGAGCAAAAACTTTGACCTGCATGAACAAAGAATAAAGGTATTTTGTAAGAGTAAACCTTCAATTTCACTAATCAGTAGACAAAAATCAAATACTTTTAGCCATTTTCTTTTCCTAAACATATTGATTTTGAAATAACAATTGGAACAATCTTGCAGCCAAAAAGTGCACAACATTCATTCATCAGACCAATGAGAAGAAACTAAGATTATCACAAATCAGTGAGTAACCGTACAAGCTCAGTTGTTAAAGATCATGAATAAATTAATAACTACAATATATAGTGTTTACAGCTCTGATTAATATTTTGAATATTAATTTACAGTTCTTTCAATATCCATGCATATCAATTATAGCATAAGGGGAGAAGAAGAAGGTCTTAGGCAGCACAAAAATGTTAATGAAAAAATAAATGGTCACTAAAATTCTTTTACATGAAAAAAATTAGCTCACATTTCAAATTATAATTTGTAGTCTCTTTTTTTAATTATTTTTACTTATACTTTGACAGACATTAAGCTAGCAATCTGAAATACAGTCAAATCGAAGGCACAAGCGTCAAGAGTTGAAAAGGTTGAACTACATTTAACAATCAATTATCACTTAAAAAGCATGCCCCTTCCTTTACATTAAAAAACCCAAAAGTTCTAAGACTTTCCACATGATCAGTATCACTGATCAAACACTATTCGTCCTCCAATCCCAGATTAAGAACCAACATGGTAAACATTTGTACACTTCCTTCGTTCATTTCTAATTGCACTATTTGTCTATTTATCCTGAAATTATCAGAGCTTTATCATAGAAACATCCTATTTGAAAAGGCATCGAGTAAGCAATCACAGTTTGTTCACATTAACAATCATAACAACTGTCAATCCAGTCATCCAAGTTATCCAACGATAACGAGTCCACAAAGGGTAAAAATTGATGCAATCACATCTTTTAGCATATTATACACTGTAATTGCATCAATTAAACAATCAGATGTCATGCTTGGAACAGACATTTGATAAATTACAACTCAAATTTGATAAATCACAACTCACAAACATCAAATTAATGCAAGCAGTTAAAATTTACGCAATAACAATCACAAAGTTCAAGTGTCACAATTACGCATAATAAACAAGGTCTAACAACTAGCGGAATTCAACAGAGGAATGTAACAACTATTGAATAATCCAGACAATAAATATCCAAAAATACTAAATTCATAGAATATTCAAAAAATAGATAGTAAGAAATAAGATACCGATCTGACAGGAAATAGAAGAAATGCATAGGATTTGATCAAAAGTAATGGATGCACCCAAATACACAATGATTATGCATAAAATTTGATCTAAATTAAATATTCAAGCAATTATGAATTGATCCAATCACAAACTTCAAATGTCACCATTAGACATAATCAAACAAGGTCAAACAACTTGTGGAATTCAACAAAGAAATGTAACTAAATGGCTCAAAAATACCTATATACATGGAATATTCAGAAGTTAACAGACTGATCTGACAGGAAATATAAAGGACGCATAAGATTTGATAAAAACTAATGGATGCAGGCATGCAGCTATGCAAGCAAAACAAAATTATTATAATAGAAAAAAATACTGAGAAGTGACGGCAACCTTCTTCCGAAGACCAGAAGTGCCTGGTTTTTGACCATCATAAGGCTTGGTATCAATGCGAGAAACTTTAAAGGCAGCCATTTTTCTTTACTGTGAATCAAACAAGGTGGAAACGAGGAATTCAATGGCTGAAACTTATCAAAGTCTAAGCAAAAGTACTCATACCAGAAATATGAAAAATCTTAACCTCGAAAATCGGAAGATTTAGCTTGTTATTGAAGAGTGCTTGGTCCGGAGAGTCGAGAAGATAGACGAACCATAAAAGACGTGTTCGGCCTATAGGGTTCATTCGGGTCATCAGGTTGATTTCGGGTAAGATGTTTCAGGTCGGTTTAAAATCGGGTATTGTGTTCACATTAGCTTTACATAATTGTAGATCTATATTTAAGTCGGGTCAAATCGGATTCGGTTATAAAGTCGGGTGTTTATCGGGTCATCGGGTATGTTTTGAACACCTCTAGTTCCGCCTAACAACTTACTAAGTTGTGTGGAGAAATAATAAATCATTTTTACAAAATTTAAAGGGATAGAGAATATAGGTGTCATGGTTTTTATGATTCAATCGATAATTAAGCATTACAACAATAACCAGATTGATTCGATTGTTGTATCACTGTTACGTTACCGTGATCGCCACCGTTATTGTATTGTACCATTACTCTATAGTAGTTATTATAAGTTCAATGATATCAAAAGGTATTTTAATATAAATGTTTAGACTTTAAGTAGCTTTATTAAAGAATGTAATCTTTCTATAACGTCATAATGCGTTACTATATTGTCACCTATAAGAGACAACTACCACTCTTACTCCTCTGATTAAATTATCCATTAAAATAACTCATTTTTTAAGGTATAGAACGCAAAACGCAAAAATGTGGTGGCAGGGCCGACTCTTGATATATAAGAGCCTTGGGCGAAATAACACATTGGGCCCTTTTCCTTTGCAATTTATAACTT
Source organism: Amaranthus palmeri (assembly GCA_019776075.1). NCBI lineage: Eukaryota > Viridiplantae > Streptophyta > Magnoliopsida > Caryophyllales > Amaranthaceae > Amaranthus > Amaranthus palmeri. Next base: position 294,223 of record JAAKBH010000271.1, on the reverse strand, counting down.
ATATGGATCTTCTACAACCATTAACTTTACTTTTTTGACAAGGGGCCCTAGGCGATGCCCCTTTCTTGCCCTCCCTTAGGGCCGGTCCTGTGTCGTGGATGCATGACATATATATTCAGGTTAGGAAATTATACATGAATTGTACTTAAAGACCGTCCTAATTCAAACCGCATTCGACAACGACGAATAAAAGTTCGACAATTTCAATTGGATTAGTCAAACAATTAAAATTAAAATTCAATACAATCATTTTAATTTAAATTTTACACCAGAGTAAGATTTTTCCCTCACCAATTAGTAACCCTAATGCAAAAATGATCGAAAGAAAAAGGGCAAGAAGGTAAAGAAAAGGGGAAAAAAAAATATTAGCCAACCACAAAAATTTTTGAGCCTAAATCTCCATTTTCGACCTACTCTATACATTTATCCGTAATTATCTCACATTCAAACATCAAATTATCAGATATTAGGGCATAAGTTTGATGCTAAAACGTTATCTCATCTGCAGCCGCCGAATCGATCTAGCTTTTGTTGCAAATAGTCACGCAGTCGCCATTTCCGTTGACGCCGAATATCTCTTTTGGTTTAGAGGTGATTTTTTGAATTTTTAGTGTGCTAGTTAGATAAACTTCAATAGATTGAAAGGGGTAGAAAGAAATAAATGAAATATTTGACTTGATTAGGGTTTCTGTTAATGTAGAATGATATGATTTTGTTGTAGTTTAACAAATCTATAGTTCGATGGATCAGTAAACAAGATTTGTAGTCATATTGATGATGAATAGAAGTACTTACTGGAACTGATTTCTCTATTTAGCTACGTGTTGGTTCTTTCTGAACAACAGCTAATTACTTGTTTATAGTGGTATAACTTGGGGGGTGTTTGGTCTGGTGAAACAATTTTTTAAATGGAATTTGTAACTGATACTTAATCTTACCTAGTTTGGTTTGATGGAAAACTCTTGGGGAATTGGTGGTGTTGGGAATGGAAGGGTGGAGGAAATTTGGTTTATGAATTATTTTGTAAGAGATGGAAAAATCTTTTCCACCCAAGGTTTTCCATTTTAATACCAAATAATTTTGTTGGCTTAGTTGTGGTTTGGGTTGTTGGGTTTGATTCTTTATAGATTCTGTATATAACTTCCATGTGGATTCTCTTTGGTCAGAAAGATGAGTTCTTTTTCAATCACTCGGAAGAAGACTCCTTTCCAGAAGCATAGGGAAGAAAAAGAAGCAAAAAAGAAGGTAAAGTGTTTTAATTGGCTTGATTATTTGTTGTTTGGATCCAAAGAAGCATATTTTTATGTTGGGCTGTGTTGTGATTATAGAGGGCTGAAGATGAAACAGCTCGCCTATATGAAGAATTTCTAGAGTCATTCCAAGGGGAGGATCTTCCTGGCTCAAAGGCGTTTGTGCGTGGAGGATTAATCAATCCTAATGATAAAGTAAAAGCCAACTCTGAAGGTTAGCATCGTGCGTTTAAGAAATTTGTTACAATCAGTCAATATTAATTTTGTACATTTGTCGGTGCATACTTTTAATAGTTGATAGTTTCATTTGTGTTATGGAGATGCTTTACACTATACTTTGGGTACATTAATAAATGTATGGGCCTTTTATCATTCACAAATGGCAGGTGGAAATTCCAAAGATGGTGTATCTGGTTCCAAGAAGGGGAGTAGGTAAATGCATGCTTTTAGATTATACATGTTATAATGCTGCATTGATAAGACAATGCGAGTTGAAAAATTCTTATAACGTACTATGGGGACATCTTTTTTAAAGAATTAAGTGCTTGGACAGCTACTACCAATGTTCTTTAAGTTCTTATGTATTTCATTACCATATGGTGTTGCTTTAGACCTTTTTCATACAGTTGTATGGCTCATGCTCATCTCATATAAAATATTTGGTAATGCTACTTGTCCCATTAACTTTCTATACTTAAAATGATATGGTATTAATAGTTAGGCATTTTTGAATAAATTAGTTTGGATAAATCATTTTTAATGAGTCATTAGGTTTTACTTTATTAGAATTGGTTAGTATAGACATGTTTCAAGTTAATTTACAATTAAGATTTGTTTTTTTATTCAGAAAACTGAGACAATCCACTGAAAATTTTTTAGGTGAAAATAACAAAATACGTAATACTTAAGATTGTTCTATTCTAGAGTTTAGGTTTATCATTGTTGTACCAGATTAGAATTAGAATTTGTTAATTGCTTTCAACAACATGAACTCTAGCCTCCACCAACTGTAATATTGGTAGCATTATACGAAACCTGCTAACTTGAGTCTTGGTCTCATTGTATGCTGCAATAGCTATAAACCATTCTTATTGTCCATGAAAATGGTTCCATGACTAATATGGTGGCTTCATTGCATCCGAAATTTTGCACCATGATAATCAGTGAATAGGTAAGTGCCAGATTGGAGAGTTTACTCGTCCCATAGTTATCTTCACCACAACGCAGGTCAAAGTAAAAACCCTAGTCATTGAGGAAGATGGAGATGAAAGTGTATTTAATCTATATATGTATATGCATGTAAGATGCTATTTCAACATTTCCATATCATTGAATAAAGAATGGCTGTATTAGCCAATGCAATTTTTTATAAATACGTGTTATGCTCTAAAAGGTTTATTATTATCTTTAAATTAAATATACGTACTACAAAACTTGAATTAGTATGAGAAAATGAATAATATTCTAATTAACATTTATCTTTGCAATATCTGTGAAACAAGCCGTAACAGTACGAGGTGTCGTGTCTGCGACATCGCGGTTGTTAGTGCAATCGCGACGCAGTACGCGATTCTTATTCTACGCCCGCCCATATGCTTATTTCACAAGCAATTAAGCATTCCTTGTTTGCTTTACACCTACCATGTGACTATGTCGCGCAAACATGTCCAGCTTGCAAATTTTCTTTTGGGTGTTCTATATATCATTATCATGAACATCAATTAAGTTTAATAATAGTTTTCTATTGTGAATTGTTTCGGGAGTATTCCTTCTATTACCACTAATTGTTGTTTTAAAACAACAATCATTTTATGATAGCAATATGAATTTATTTTTGATCGAAATGTGTGGCTTATTTCACATTAAAAAGAAAGAACTTCATATTTGATTAAAGATAAAGGGTATTAGGGGAGAAATTTTGATATGATAAAGAGATAATTGTAGATTATTAAGGGAGATACAAATAAAATTTGGTCAAAATAGTGGGAGAAGATATGATTACACATAATCTGTTATCGATACTCTCTTACGTTGATTTGTTTTCATTCGTGATATTTTGAATTAAGATTTTTGCATTGTTGTTTTCTTTGGTAGAAGTTTCTTAGTGATGTTAATAATGTTGCTTCATTAGGTTTATATTTCATGTTGTATCACTTGTTAGGCTAGTTTGTTTTCAAAAAGTGTATTCTTATCTTCTTGAAATGGTCACTTTTGGACTCTGTTCGTGTATTTTCGCGTGAATTCAATGTTCGCACTTGGCAGATATGTTCCATCATTCCTACCACCACCAATGGCAACTAAAGGCAGAGAAATGGAGAGGGAGGTTAGGAAACTTTGTGTTTACATTCTTGTTGGTTTTCTATTTGGTTGGTGTTTTGATTCTTTGTTAATTGATTCCGATAGGAAACTAGGGAGAAACCAAAGGAAAAGGAGAAAGGAAGAGCAAGAAATATTGACAATTTCATGGAGGAGTTGAAGCAGGAGCAAGAGATGAGAGAAAAGAGAAATCAAGAGCGTGGTAAATGGCGTGATGGGCGTGAAGAACAATCTAATGTAAGCGTCCCACAAAATAGTTTGATTACCATTTGGTTTGAGCTTAAAAAATAAGGAATGATACGAGAGTGATTGTGTACCAAAATGCCAGCGTGAAAGAAGTGATTGTATGGTCCCCCAAGTGTAAACTTGTCTTTTATATGCTAAAAGGTACCCATATTAGAAAATGGTGCACTTATTAGAAGCTTTTAAAAGGAACAATGGTGGATATAAAAGAAAACAAACAACGGTATGCAACAACACACCAATATCACATTGCTAATTTAGGGTCTTATGCACACAATCTTACCCTTGTACTAATTAAGGTTGTTTTTGGTTAACCCTTGATCGCAAACATCATCTCTTAATTCACACAAAAGAAGTGGGAATTATTTAATCAACCATGACTTCACGTGGTTTTGTGGTTGTCGCCTACCATTATATAAAGAGCACAAATTCTGGTGAGAGACGGTTTCTTTGAGAGATGGTCTAATTGGGTCGGCCCATAAAGGAAAATATAGAATAAGAGTAAGAATTAAACTCTAATGGATTGAGCCTGAGAGGCGTCTATCAAAAAAAGGTCTCTCGGGAGACTTGCTGTATAAAGAGAGATGGAAATGGGCTTCATTTGATCTCATTTTTTGTTATCTTCAAATTGATTTGTTGCTGAATAGGACTTGCTCTTTTAGCATCTAGAGTCTAGAGTGCATATAGCCAATGCCATAGGCTTTCCTTAAGTGAACCATGTGATGCTTAATTTCTCAAAGTAAAGGATTTAATAGGCTTGTTAGCATGTTCAGCTTGGTTGGAGAAGGAGAGGAGGTTGTGAGGGAGGAGGGAGGGGTTGGGGGGCCTAGAAATAGTTTAAACTTAAAATGGCTGGGTATGAGGCCTTATGTACAAAACTAACTAATAATATGGCTTATTCTTAGCCTTACACCATTTATTATCATTTTGTTTTTACTATAGCAAGCCAATGGTTTTTCTCCAATGGCATTGGAATAATCGTTAATGGATTTTTCAACTCATATGGTTTTTAATTGTAATAATTCTGTTATTTGCTAGACACTTACTCGATTCGATGAGTTGCCTGAAGATTTTGATGCAAGTGGGAGGGGTTCTTTTGACGATGGTGATCCCCAAACAACAAATTTATATGTTGGAAATTTAGCGCCAACGGTTAGTTTGTGAAAGTGCTTCTAAACTTGGTCCTCTTTATTTTTCTTTCCTTGCCTTTCTAAAGGGTCTTTAAGTGTCTTAAATTTTCTAGGAGTTTTTTAAAAATAAGTACTGGTATAGATTTTCTTATTAGTATGAACAATATTCTTTGTTGGCATATGAGATAATGAGACTGTAATTGCTTTATATCATATATAGGTTGATGAAAACTTTCTTTTGCGAACCTTTGGAAGGTTTGGACCCATTGCTAGTGTAAAAATTATGTGGCCAAGGACAGACGAAGAACGAAGACGACAAAGGAATTGTGGGTTTGTTGCTTTTATGAATAGGGCTGATGCACAGGCTGCTAAAGATGAAATGCAAGGTAAGATATAATAGCATCTTGGTTCTCATGCACTTTTGTTGTTTGTAACCTTTATTTGCTAGCTGTCCCCTCTTCCTTGTGATAATTTAGAGTATATATTAATATAATAAGTGGGCTGTTTTGTGCCCTGGTCGTTCAAATTACGTGAAGCAATTTATGTGTGATTTTCTTTCTACCAAGTCTAGAAGTATTGGCTAGAGCTTACTATCATTGCATATGATTCTGAAGTGACATTCCAACACCTTAAGATATACGCGCAATGTCCTTGTGAATTTGCCTTATTTTTCATTTTAGTTCGTTCAAATGAATTTGCCTCATTTTTATTTTTGGATATGACTCACCACATTCACACTCTATATTCTCCCTCACTTCTGAACACCCTACTACTTTAACCCACTATACAACTATACCTTATAAATTTTCATGACATTTGTATGGGTCAAACTAACTGAGACAAAGGGAGTATTTTTTTGCACTGCCTTTGGCCCTTTGCAATGGCTTCCAAAATTGTTATTGGTTGAGCGTATCAGATTTATAAATGTACTAGTATGTGTAACTGTGTGATATATGCTTCAGGGGTTATCGTGTATGATAATGAATTGAAGATGGGATGGGGTAAATCGGTTTCTCTTCCATCACAGGCGTTACCAGCACCCCCACCTGGTCATATGGCAATCAGAAGTAAAGAGGTTGGCTTGCTTATTTTTCACTCAATGCTTTTCTGGATGCTGTTGTGCTGTTTTAACTGATTCACCTTGAGCTGTTTGTATTGTCTTTCTCATTGGAATTGACTTGTATGATTTACAGGGTAACACCGTAATCTTGTCTGGTTCAGGCACCCCAGTGGCACCTGCCCCTAATCAGAACTCTGAGTTGGTATGCTCCCCTCTGACTTGCCTAGTATCTTTTCATTCTGAAGAACATTTGAAGAGCTTGTATGATCCACATACACCACTGTTCCTTTGGTAGTCCCTGTTAAAAATGGATGAGTTTTACTGTATCCTGTTCATTGAAAAGTGCTAAGACTCTTCCAAGACAATCTCATTATCTGTTTTTGTGAACTATTACTCTAATGAGGAGGGTAAAATAACCACAAGGCATGCACAATTTTTTCTTGTGGAGAGAAACATAGTAGATGTGGTTGAAGATAATGGGTAAATTGAAAAACTTTCACAAGAATTCAAATATTAAAATGTCAAATTAGAATGGAATGAGGATTTGATGGGATAATATTCGAAAATGTAGACTTAGTATTCTTTACCTCTTAAGAAATACATGGATTTTAGTTAACTTGTTTCTTTAAATATTAGTACTTATTGAAACTGTAGTCTTAATAAGTTGAGAGCTCACATAATTGATAAATATGGACATGACACCAATAGTTTTGAAGGATTGCTTAGATATGCAAAGTCACAAAGTGCACTTGACATGTTTATCCATAAAACAAATGGGGGAAGTGGGTCTATTATGGTGTTGGTGATTGGTTGGCCGATGAGAAATTGAAAGGAAGGTTCCTTGCACATCATGCTGTTAGTGTTGACAAGCATATATAGAAATTTTGATAGGAAGGCCGGATGGGGTGTGTGTGGTGGAAAGGCTCCCTTTTTGCAGGGGGAAGGTAATGCAAGACAAGCATACAATAAGACAACTATGTTCTCTTATTCCCTCGGAGTAGTTAGGTTTACTTTTTTGACTCTTCATACAAACACATATTTAAAGAAAGATTCTGCTAACGAACGACCTTAGGGTGTTTGTTAAGAAGTACATAATTAATTTTAAACAGAGAACTAGAATGTATTATAAGCTTTTGGATTATATTAGCATTAAATATATTACCTAATAAAGCATAAAATTTGAAATTGGTCACCAAATCATGAGTCTGAATATACTATTATTATTCGTACCTCTTTATTTCCTAAATTACCTTTTATGTATATTATAATATATATTTTTGAATTCTATACTGCTTCAATACAAATAAATTATTTCATTAGCTTTTGCCTTCAAAAAATAATAAAACCAAAAAATAGATACCATTTTCATTGAATATAATATATATTTTTGAATACTATATTGCTTCAATACAAATAAATTAAAAAAAAATATTAGATGACCATGTCTCTAAAGTTTGTTCGAATCTCGTATTGTATCCTGAAATTTAGGGCTCTGGACATTTTGGCATGTGCCTTGTCTAGCCTGGTACTCAAATCCTCGTAAAATATGTTATGAGTGCTTCTTTCCATTTATTGATCATGTACGAGTACCAATTTGGTTATTCATCTAAATTTAATTTCAAGTTGGGGATTATTCCTCCCAATTATTTGGTTAAGTTGTGGGCGTTCTCTTTTTTTAATTAAGCATGCTAGGTTTTTTCAAAATAAAAAATTGATTTTCATTTTAATTGTTATTCTTTTTTGTTCTGAAATGCGTAAAATGTTATAAGTTATCCTTCGAAACTATTAATGGTCAGCATCTAATTTGTATTTCTGACCCTTTGTTGCTCCCATCTTAGGTCCTTACTCCTAATGTTCCTGATATAACAGTTGTACCTCCCGAAGATAGACATCTTCGCCATGTCATTGATACCATGGCTTTATATGTTTTAGATGGAGGTTGTGCTTTCGAGCAAGCAATTATGGAGCGTGGCCGTGGTAATCCTCTTTTTAGTTTCTTGTTCGAGCTTGGCTCGAAGGAGCATATGTACTACGTTTGGAGGCTTTACTCCTTTGCTCAGGTGTGTTTTCTTCTGTACTTATCTGAAGTGGTTTAATTGTATGATATATGCTTAGTTGCTTACTATTGAATTCTTGTTTAATTGGTCTATTTTTCATGTTTCTTATATAATGTATTGCTTTTTGTACCAAAAGATTCTGATTCTTTGTGATGTTATCGTTGATATGGAACATTCTGGCCACTGAGCATATTTAATTTACTATATCGTTTGATATCTCAAAATCGAATTTTTGTTTGTGGCTGAAAGTGAACAATGAGCATATCGGAGCTATTTCCTTCTTTAGGCTTTCCTTCACTTAGACGACACTATCTTCATTTTGCAATCACCTATTACAAAGTTATATACGGAAACTTGTTATAAAGTCACACAGCATGATGCAACTGAATGATTCTAACAGCTTGGTTTGTGGTCATTGTGAGACAGCCCTTGCCTCATACTACCAATTGACACAACAAGAATATGAAAATAGTGATTGCGGGACAGCTTCGAGTGCTGTCCAAACTCCCTCTCAACTTCGAGTGTTGAGAAAACTCCTTTCTATTCAATCTTTATTCAAATGACAAGATAATTCCCAAGTCTAATACATGATGGCCTTATATAGTTATTAACTAATGCCACCTAAGCCCAACAATTAAAATAAAACGACACCTAAGCAAACAACATTATAAACTCAAAACAGAATCTAATTACAAATATTCCTAATAAACCCATATTAAACCACCAACCCCTCCTTCTTGTTTCTTCTTTGATAGATCTTAAGGACCCTCGGGACCGTGGGTGTTACAATACTCCCCGCCAAATCAAGCACCTTGTCCTCAAGGTGGGTAAAATGTAACTCGAAACCCAATGGCTGCTTCCACCCTCGAGCCATCAACAGTTGGCGCACTTATAAACCCAAACAAGTACGTGAGTGTAACTTTAAGAAATATCACTGTCATATTCCCCTCGCCGGCACCACCATTCTTTCCGGCCAGCTTCTTCACTGAGCAGGTATTGCCGGTGCTTTCAGCAACTTCCTTCTCTTCTCTCCACTGTTTCTCGCACCTTTTTTCAGCGCTTACCGCCAGGTTACTTGTTGTTTCCGCTGCTGTCTTCCCCGCCCCTGTTTTCCCATTGTTCCGCCGCCTCCTACCTGGACCTCCCCCAGAACCACTACACACTTGAACATCAATAATCCTCCTTGTTTTCTTGTTCTTTCTTTCTTGAGTCTTCCTTCTTCTTTTCTTAATTCCATTGTTGTTTTTCTCCATGGTTTCTTTATTTTTCTTTATTCTCCTTTTTCTCATGTACATTCTGCTCTTCTTTTTTACTTTGACTTTTTCTTTTCCCATTCTTGGTTTCTTCTTTATTATCCTTTTTCCCCAAGCCATTCCATTTTTCTTGTGGCACTTTTCTTTATTTTGTTGTAGCAATTTCTTATTTAGTTTGCACATAATCTTCTTTTCCTCCTCCATATTTGGATACTCCTCTTTGCCTTTCAAATTCTCTTCAAGAACCTTTATTGGTTCCTCACATATATTCTTAATCTCTTCTTTGAATTTCAAATCTGTTTTGCCTGCAATATCTTCTTGATTCTTCAGTTTTTGATCTATTAGTTGATCTTCACATATATTTGGCTCTCTTACTTTTTGTCCCATATTCTCAACTTTTACACTCTCTTCATGAACATCTTCCTTTCTTTCTTTATGAAATACAAATGCCATTAATTCATCTTTCCTATCTGGATGTAAGATGAGCAGTGAGTATCCTTTGTGACTATGTTTAGAATCAGCATATTCATCACAAATGTCACAAATCCCTTTTCCAGTCTTCTCATAAATTTCATGGGTTGATGTGGGTTTGAAAGATTGAATGAAACCATTTTGGACAGCCTTTTGTAGCATGTATAAAGGAGAAATTTCAGGTCCAAAACCTTCAAGAAACTCATCTAGATCATCTTCAATCCTATTTCTTTCCTTTTGACAAATCCATTCAAGATTTATCTCTTCTTGATCCAAAGTGTGTATAACTGACTGTTTTCTTGAACCTTCCTCGAATTTTGACTCCAAAAGCGCAAGAAGTTTGTTTTGACCCTCCACTAAGGTTGCAAATTTCTCATCAGTTTTCTGGTTTATGGCTGCGAACTTCTCATCAGTTTTCTGGTTTATGGCTGCGAACTTCTCATCAGTTTTCTGGTTTATTGCATCAATGGCCAAAGACAACCTCTTCAATTCTTGGTCGTTCCTTTCCCAACGTTCTTGCTCTTGTGAAGATGTCATTGTACTTGTCGGAAGAACCGCTCTGATACCTATTGAGACAGCCCTTGCCTCATACTACCAATTGACACAACAAGAATATGAAAATAGTGATTGCGGGACAGCTTCGAGTGCTGTCCAAACTCCCTCTCAACTTCGAGTGTTGAGAAAACTCCTTTCTATTCAATCTTTATTCAAATGACAAGATAATTCCCAAGTCTAATACATGATGGCCTTATATAGTTATTAACTAATGCCACCTAAGCCCAACAATTAAAATAAAACGACACCTAAGCAAACAACATTATAAACTCAAAACAGAATCTAATTACAAATATTCCTAATAAACCCATATTAAACCACCAACCCCTCCTTCTTGTTTCTTCTTTGATAGATCTTAAGGACCCTCGGGACCGTGGGTGTTACACATTGTTTGAATTGATATATTCACATCTGTTGCAGTACATCTTCCTAGTTAAGAATTGTTTTGTTTTGTCATTAATCATCATCAAACATTTATAAGGTGTCGTCGCGTAGCTGAGTGATAATAAACATGTTTTAAATTTTATGTTCTAGAACTTTATAATATCTGTTGGTAAATTGTATATTATGACGGAAGTGAGAGTTTCATGGAACACTGTAAATGGAGCTAGTAAATTTGTAGCCTTATGGAAAATGTCTACTTAGAGTCTTTAAGCGCAACCATGATATATTGACTGAAGGTCTTAACACCTGCTGCGCTTTAGCAAGCTCTGTATTTCCAAAGTATGGCGCAGATTGATTTCTAGTGTCTTTTCGGGTAAAATGTTCTCTTACACAGTTTGTTTATTCCAGGGTGACACACTGCAGAGATGGAGAACAGAACCTTTCATTATGATAACTGGTAGTGGGAGGTAAGTTATTCTTCTTTTCTTAATTGTATCTTTGTATTATCCTAGAATGTTGGAAGTGCAGGAAGTTGTTTTATTTTTGTGTTTGTTTTATATGCATGTCTATATTGTGTTTTGTTTCAGGTGGGTGCCACCTTCTCTTCCTACAGAAAAAAGCCCAGACCCTGAGAAGGAGTCAGGCGCAACATATGCGGCAGGACGAAGCAGGGTAGTTCTTCTTTTTACGCTCATGGCGAGCTTCATTCTTTTGTAGGCTAGATATATGCATCTGTGCTCCTTGCTCTTGAATTTTGGTCTCTCTTCTGACCTAGGTGAACTCTGCTTTTCTTGTGCAGCGTGTCGAGCTTGAAAGGACACTCACGGATTCTCAGAGGGATGAATTTGAGGATATGCTACGTGCGTTGACACTGGAGAGAAGTCAGATCAAAGATGCTATGGGGTTTTCTTTGGATAACGCTGATGCTGCAGGGGAGGTATGCATTCTGTGTGTTCAACATTGGGGAAGTAAGTTAGCAGCAGTTGTGGATCAATGTAGTTTAGCAGATATGAAAATTATGGTGTCTGTTCCATAAATATTAAAATTGGCTGTGTATTGTAGATGAACAAGATGTGTGTAAGGGCTAGACTCTAGTATTTGGGAACATTTGATTGTTGAGCTTTCTTTTTCGAAAGTAGTGTATTTTTAGATTAGTTACGTATTCTACATTGTACACCGACAGATCCTCTGTATTGGTTTACTGAAATTGTCTTTTGGTTTCCCTGACAGATAGTTGAAGTTCTAACCGAATCTCTTACCCTAAAAGAAACACCAATACCCACAAAAGTTGCAAGATTGATGCTTGTGTCTGACATCCTTCATAATAGTAGTGCTCCTGTGAAGAATGCATCTGCATACCGTACAAAATTCGAGGCAACATTGCCTACCATTATGGAGAGCTTCAATGATTTGTACCGTAGCATAAGTGGAAGAATTACTGCTGAAGCTCTCAAGGTTTGTTCTTGATTTGGTAATTGTTTTGTTATATATGCTTTCTTTTATTTTTGTACGTTTACATTTCCTTTGTTAGGGCCGAATAATCTTTGCTTTCAACGATTTCCCACATTGGTTTGTTTTGGTTTGTGTAGCCAACCCTATGTTGTTGGAAATTAAAGCTTTGGCATTGTACATTACTACATTTATTTTGCACTGATCCAATGTGGATTGAACAATTATAGGAGAAGGTGCTGAAAGTGCTTCAGGTTTGGTCAGACTGGTTTTTGTTTTCGGATGCATATGTAAATGGATTGCGAGCTACTTTTCTTCGACCTAGTTCTTCTGGGGTTGTGCCTTTCCATTCCATAAGTGGTGATGCACCAGAACTGGAACAAAAGATAGGCCGTGCTGAAAATGTGAGTGATGGGATCAAGGCTAACCAGGATGTGGCATTGGCTATGGGTGAGGGAGCTGCCATGAAAGAGCTGCTAAGTCTCCCGCTTCCTGAGCTGGAGAGGCGTTGTAGGCACAATGGACTTTCACTTGTTGGGGGAAGAGAAATGATGGTTGCACGATTACTTTATCTCGGAGAAGCTGAAAAGCAACGGGGATCTGAACTGGAAGAGGACTTGAAATATGCACAGACCCATCTAAGCACAAGTAGATATGCGAATGTACAGAAAGACACAAATACTGAGATGGATTCTAGAAGATCATCTGCTTGGAACTATTATGGGGATGATGATATGATCTCTGAAGGAAGAGAGCCTAATACTCTGCCAGAATCACTTTCTATTCCACAACCTGAACTGAAAGCATTCAAGAAAGAGAAAGCAGAAAATCTTTTACCAGCTTCAAAATGGGCTCGTGAGGACGATGATGGTGAGCCTAATCAAAGTTCTAGAGGTTTGGGGTTGAGTTACTCATCATCTGGGAGTGAGAATGCTGCAGATGATCTTGGTAATGCTGAGGATGACGAGCTTGCAGCTCAGACTAGTACTGCAACTCAACCTGAAATCACCATTAATGAAGAACAGCGGTTAGTTCTGCTGTTTTACTTATTTCTTTTTTCAGTTTTATTTTGTTATGGCTCCCTTACTGGGATCTTCACTTGTATTAGTCTGTGTTTTCCATAAGAATTTCAAGAGATGTTAACTATTGCATGATTACGACATAGTTGTAATCTTATTTCCCTCTTAACTATTAAACCCTCATCACCAGTGTGCCTGGTTTTCATTTTCTTTAATTGTAGTTGCATGTATGGTGACTTTATACATGTTTAATGTTTGGCTCTATTCCTTCAGACAAAAAATGAGACGTCTAGAAGTTGCATTGATTGAATATCGGGAGTCACTGGAGGAAGGAGGTGTCAAAAGTCCAGAGGACATTGAGCGGAAGGTTGCAGCTTATAGGAAACGCCTGGAATCAGAGTACGGTTTGTCAGATTCGGGCAAAGATCTTTCCAGGAGTAGTAAGTTCTTTCCCTTTGTACTTTATACAAGCCAAGATTTTATTTTATACTATTTAATGCTATTTTTATTTATATTTCTGCTTGATTCCATCTGTCCTTACATTCTTTTTTTTCCTTTTCTGTTGGTTTATATATTTCACCCTCCCTTCTAGAAGATAAGAGCTTAAGCATGTTTATAAGTCCAATATGTGGGTTTTTTTCCGGTCATTAAGTTCAAATAAGTTTGAATAAGAGTGAATAAAGGCATTAGGTTCAAATAAGGGTTGCCCAGGTGCAATTGACAACTACAATAAATTCTTTTATGGGCCAACCAGATCAGATAAGGGCTGGTAACTTTATGCTAGCCATGCTAATTGGAAAATATTAAATGTCATGGCTAAACCAACTTAAATGATCGGGTTAATTAGCATGCTAATTAGTATTGTTAATGTTGGTCACTAGTTGTCGTCTTGTCGTGTCGTGGAGCATGGTTTTGGTTTCTTGTCAACATTTACACACTGAAGTCTAAAAACTTCTATTTGGTGTGGATCTTGGTATGGGGTCTTTATAAAAAATCTTGATAAGCTAAACCAAGCTTTTTAGGTTAGTTGAATGCATTAGCTTACCTAGGACTCGTGGGACTTTTATTTTGATCAGTGGTACATGATTCGCCAATCTCCTTGCAAATCGCGAATCGAAAAAAGCCAATTATGGTCGGTTTTGGGCTATTTTTGTGCAAATTTGGGCGAATCGCGAATTCAAAAAGCGAATTAGCTAGTGTATGATTTTGGTTCACTGTTCATCAGTTGATGCTGATGTATTGTGTCAATGACTGCTGCAGAAAAAACATCAGAGCGAAATCATCGTGAATCTTCTCGAAAACGACAGCGCAGCAGGAGTCGAAGTGGGAGCCTGCCACGAAGAGGGTCAAATAGGGAGAAGGAAGATGTCGATAGGGATTACCGTGCCAAGGAGAGGGCTAAATCTCATGATTCAGATAGCGATAGGAACAGGAGCAGAAGTAGAGATCGCGAGAGGAGTGGTGGTCTTGAAAGGGATGATAGCCAAAGAGACAAGGATAGACGACGAAGGATAAGGTGATGGTGGATTGATGGTAGTTGTTCGTTGCTTCTGAACAGTCTCGAGCATACTAAATGAAATTGGTGTTGATCGATTGTAAGGTTGGTAGTTGCAAGCGGATATATTGCTTTGTACTTGAATGAGAATGAGAAATTAGTCCAAAGATTCGTATGCTGAGGAACTTTGGAAGTATACTTATTCCATTTTGTTATGTAGAGGTGGATAAATGAGTTTATTTATCTGAATCTGTTTGTGACCCGACCCGAAAATAACATGAAAGTGAATTATCATCTCTTGTTTACAAAGGTACAAGCTTTGAACCGAATAATACATTACATGACAACTAAATGTTCACCTCTACTTATAAGATATTCCTATAAGCCTGATGTATGATATTTAGCAAAAATGACCTTTTTCTCATTTGTTATACAATTTCTTCATGATTCTTCCAAAGGTGTATTCAGTCATGCGAAATTACTTTTATTAGTGTAACACTAATAAAAAGTTTGTTTCTTATTGATCTTTAGTAACAAACATCATTTCTTGTTAAGAGCTATTTAGAAATGCGTGTTTGAGGTAGATCAGGGTTATGCCATAGACTGTCATAACATTTTTTTTTTGTCGTAAGATTGTCATACAATTTATATTACTGATATACCTATTTGTTTTCTTTTCATAATTTCTTTAAAGTTGCAAATACATGTTTATTGTTAATAGCCAATCAGTAATATTATATACATTTTTGTCTCTTTAATTTTGCTATATTATAGAAATTAAAGTAAGAATTTTTTGTAATTGTGTGGCAAAAGAATTTTATTGTAATTGTGAACAAAATTAAAAGTACAAAGAGTATATTGATGATTATATAAGTCAAATAAACAAAATGAGATCGTGTATAATTCTACCAACTGATTAAGCTCAAAATCCACTAAATTATTCTTTCATGGCATCGAGGTTGCTCCTTTTTTTTGGCACGACGACTAAAAAATTATGTATAACGTAATGGTTTAAAATAGTGGCGTATATAAAAATAAGACTATTGTAGAAAGCAAAAGTGATGATATTGAGAATAGAAATAAAGCAAATTGATTAAAATACACTAAAAGGAAAAAATAAGGTACATTGAGAATATCAGACTAGTAAACAAGTTATAAATATGGGCATATTGGAATAAAAGTCAAGTTTAAGTCTTAACTCTTAAATTAAGTGGCCGAACATTTAGGTAAGACATTGAGATTTATATTAAGAGGTTGTTGGCACCAATTACCTGACTGTATAATTAACTAAACTTGTAAATTTGTAAAAAAGACCTTCTCTCATATACAAAAAAGCGTCATTATTCTGTGATTTTCACTTAGGCAGAATTTTTGGAAATCAGATGTACCTGTATAATCTTACCTTTATAAAGACAAAGATACAGTTCTGATTGACCTTTATTACAAACATCATCTTGCAACATTACATCTATTTCCTCCGTTTCTTTTTTGGTTATTATGTTTAGTCTATTTACAATGTATAATTTGTTCCTCATATTTCGTGTCTAAATAAGTGTTGTAAGAATACATGTGATGGAGAATTCTACTATATGTAATTATAATCAAAATTTATCATCATCATCTTGCATAGTGTATCCGGTTCTGGGGAAGGAAGGTAGGCAGCAACTCATACTCATAAAGGAGAGTGCGGCCAAAAAGTCCTTCGGCTCGAGAATAATTCAGAATTCAGCCAATCAAAAAAATAGAATGCAACAAGTAGGAGCATTCAATTACCAACAACAATCAAGACTCAACTACAAACCTCAAACCTAATTACAACACATTATTAGCTTCCTACTCATTTTACATTTTTACTTCTCTATAAATATATATATCACAAGATCAATAAATGAATATATTCACACCAAATATCTAATTAAAATCCATCACCTTGATATCAAATTATAAGCATGGCTAACCTAAGACAGCTATTTGCACTTATTTTGTGCATCTTTGTGGCTGCATTACGTGCACAGGTATGGGCTCACCCGGGTGCCCTCTTACGCCTGCACCTAAGGTCGGGCAGACGGGCAGTGAATTCAAATAAACAATTTATTTTCAATATATTTTTATGATAATTTTGTACGACGTGTACATATTATATTAGATTTATAATTTTGTATCTACTAGTTATTTAACTCTAGCGTTTTTTTCCTGAATCTGCACAGGCTGTGATGAACTGCGGTTTGGTTTCCGAGAACCTTGCACCATGCCTTGCGTTCCTAGAGAGCGGTCAAGGACCGTCCGCGGCTTGCTGTAATGGTGTTAGAACCCTTAAAACTATGGCTGGTACTGTCCAGGACAGAAGAACTGCTTGCAGGTGCATGAAATCTACTGCAGCTGCTATTCCAGGTATTAGCCAAAAGTACACTGCTGCACTTCCTAGCAAATGTGGAGTTAGTCTTCCAGGAGCAGTTGGGCCCCAAACAGACTGCAATCAGTATGTTTCATTCTAACTTATTCTAATTAGCCGAGGTTCAAGGTGTTGGGTGTGTTGGTATATATATATAACGTATCACAGGGCTTCAAGGTGTTGGGTGTGTTAGTATACTCTATCATGCCTTTTCACACGTGAAAGCAATTATACACTATGCTAAATATTCCAAAAGCTTGAATATATGGTTAAAGGCTTAAGATAAGTTTCTGACAGGATGTATGCAACGATACTTTTTAAAAATAAAAGTGGTTATTTTCAATTATTTGTAGATGAAAAAACTCTACAATTTAACTTTTAAGGGTATTGACTAAAACCTATGAATATTGAATTATGTAACATATAACAAAAGAAAATAGACACCGAAATGATTCAACTCATGATATGCAAAGGTGAGTGTTCAGCATTGAATACGCACTTACAACACCAACAAGAACTGCACATGATTTAATTAACTTAAGGAGTGAACTAGACTAAATATACTTCACAATATATATTGTTTAAATTCCTTTTCTTTTATGTTGCAGGGTAAACTAGACTAAAGTTTCAAGGAGTGAAGCACAAGCAAAATTAATCTTAATTTAACAAAAAAGAAAGTTTAAGCAACTTTATGATTATCAAATTGTCATTACAGAGATATACTATATTAGTGAACTACATTAAATATGTGTGCCATTATTATTATATTCTGTGTATCTTTCTTGTGTCTGTTTTAACAATATTATTATGGTATATAATTATCATCAAGACTGATGTAAATTCTAAATTACTGCTTCATGAGTACACTTATATACTAGTAAAATGACTCTATTAATCATTACAGCTTTTTTATTTATGAAAAATTACCCTGAATAATACAAACTTTTACTGATTTTTAACGATAATACGAACTTTCAATTAACCATGAATAATACGAATCTAATCATAGTAATGGCATTATATTAGCAACACGTGTTCCATGAGATCATCTCACTTGGAGAAGAACTCATATATATTCAGTCAATTTCGTTCTCTAATTGATCAATTTAAAATTGTAAGTGATTACTTTAAACTTATAAGAGATCAATTTAAAACTACGAAAGTGATCAATTTAAGGTTATAATTGGTTGTTTTAACATTGTAAATAATCATTTTAAAATTGTAAATGAATTCGGTCAACCCATCATCATCATCATCCTACCCAATATATCCCACTCTTAGAAAACCATGGACAGGGTATGAGGAGGAAAAGACGGCGGCAATTCATACCCATACAGGAGAGTGCGACGAATTCGGTCAACCCATTAGAGATAATTAATTCAAATCTGATTGTGTCATTTGAATATTAATGTTATATTATTGAGCTTTGAATTAAATAATAAAATGTGTGTAACTTTACAAAAGCACAAGTTGAAGCAGGAATTTAATTGCTCATCCAAATAAAAGTTTCATATACGCAATAACAATAAAAAGAAAAATTCAAATTAAGTTAATTTTACGTATAATCTGCAAAAATAGACACGTAAAAGCCTAGAAAATTTACACCCTTTTAACATTAAATTCTTTCAACAACCAACTACTTTCATAATTTCTATAAAACTATACATAAAATCTCTTATAAATTCATCAAAGTGCTAAAAATTACATCAAATAATCTTCTAAAAAAATAAAAGATTTAGTGAAAATGGCAAATGCAATGCTCAAAAAGTTGGTAAGTTTTATGGTAATTTGCTTGGTGGTGGAAACCCTAACAAGTCCCCATGTCGTCGAGGCGGCGGTGACATGCACGGTTGTGACCAAGTCCCTCGGGCCTTGCATGGCTTACCTAAAGGGAACTGGTGCGACTGCACCGCCGCCTAACTGTTGTGCTGGGGTTCGATCACTTAATTCTGCGGCTCAAACTGTTGCTGACCGTAGAATGGCTTGTAATTGCATGAAAACAGCTGCAGCTAAGACTAAATCAATTAATTATAAGGTTGCTGCAAGACTTGCTGCTCAATGTGGTGTTCACATTTCTTACTCTTTTAACCCTAATATTAACTGCAACAGGTAATTTTATAATTGTAATATGTATTTTCATGACAATACTTAAATTATTATTAACACTAACCTTTTCTATTTTTATGTACAATATTTAAACATAATTGTTCTTATGTTGTGCAGTGTGAAGTGAGGCTTTGTGGTCTCTACAAGGACAAATTGAAGATGTGTTAACCTCAATTTCAGAAAATAAGAGGATTCTAGCCATAAGCCATGCATGCATGTCCTACTTTAATTTTATGTATCTTAATTTATATATAATAAATTTCAAGTGGAGAAATCTATTTTCTCAAATATATTTTTATTGGAGAAATTTAAACTACGATAAATAATATTTCCTAAAAGCTCTTACATCTAGATAGCGCATATGATGTGTGTTTAGCACTTCAGCTTTAGAAAGTATAATTGTTTCTTTGAAGTTTAAACTACGACATTATTATAATAATTAAACTGCCACTAAATTTAGACTCTTTATGTAGACTTTTTTTTACCACGAGACAGTCTCATACGACATTTGTTCTTGGTTGTGTTGGGTGGGTCACATGTGTTGATAGTATTGGCATATATGGGTTGGGGGCCATGGAAGGCATGGACAATGAATGCCCCTTCTTAGAAGTAATCTTTTTGTATGATAGTAGGTAGTTAGCCTTGTCATAGTGTAGCTCATCACATGGACTTTTTTTTGGACATCTTCTCATCAATCTTTCACCATCTATGTATTACTATAACTAGATGATTGACCTCATTATTCTTATTTTTGGTAGTTTGTTTAGGAAAATTTACTAGAAATAATACAACCTTTTGCTTATTTTTCTACATTAATACGAACTTTTGATTAACCATGAATAATACCAACTTATGGGGTGTTTTCCTACAGTATACCTAATATGTTAAAAATCAAAATATAGGTGATTATATGACAAAAAAATTTAGTAAATTAGTTAATAAACTAAAGTTGGTATTATTCTAGGAAAAAACCTCTAAAGTTGGTATAATTCATAGTTAATCAAAAGTTCGTATTATTGTAGGGAAATTAACAAAAGGTTGTATTATTCACGGTAATTTTTCCTTTTGTTTATGCTTTTACCTAATTTGTCACAATATTTGTGCTCATACAACATTATCGTAACGAATCCAAGTTACTCGTATAAGGTAACTTAAACTTTAATTTTTACATATAAATTGAATTAAATTAGATAATATTCTTTTACCTTTTGTTATACGATCAATATTACAAATAAGATTATTATTCCAATGACCTACAAATCGTAATTAGCTATATTATCTTTTTTCTATAATTTTTTTTCGTATCTAAAACTTACATATAATTATGCAATAAAAATAAATTAATTATAATTATTAAAAAATTAACAAAAAAAATACTCACTTATTCCTTTAAATTTATTACCGAAAATGACATTTTCTAACATATTTTGTAAGTTATATATTACTTTCGGATACAAATTTAAACGAAAGTGAGTATAAAAAGTAAGGTACGGTATAATGGTGGCGTAGTTCAATTTGATAATTGAGATAGAAAGTATCCACAAAATAATTAATTAAAGCAAAAAGGAAACAGTTTAAGGTAGATATTTTTGTTTAAAGTTGTAATGATGATACTTAAGTTTGTGTTTTTGTCCTTAATCATGGTACTAATCTCTTATGATGTGGCAAATGCTTACAAAAATGTCTAATTAAATAATTAATTAAAGGTAGGCATGATATATCATATATCCTTCCCACTAAGGATTTTTTTTACTCATTAAATAATATCTTTCGATATAGTTTTACCAACCCCACAAGTTTTACTCAATGAATATAGGTAAGATCTTCGATTATTTTTTTTTTTATAAATTGAAAAAATTTTCTTGTTTTTTTGGATTTATAATACAAAATAATATTTTTTCTTTAAGTAATTTTTTAATATTTATTTTTCTACATAATAGGTATAGTTAATTTTTTTGTTATTTCTCGATTACTTAGATATTTGTTCATCAAGTAAATATTATTTTATTAAGAAAATTAGTATTTTGTTAACTATTATTAA
Organism: Amaranthus palmeri; assembly: GCA_019776075.1. Lineage (NCBI taxonomy): Eukaryota > Viridiplantae > Streptophyta > Magnoliopsida > Caryophyllales > Amaranthaceae > Amaranthus > Amaranthus palmeri. The sequence goes on along the minus strand of JAAKBH010000271.1, from coordinate 273,002 downwards.
AAATAATAGATCAGGTTGACGCATATTTTTTAAGAGTAACTATGCTGAATATCCATTTCATCTATATAATTAAAATAAATATCTACGAGTTTGGCTGGTAACGTATATTCTTATAACAATTTATGGTGTTTAAAATCAAAATTGATTTATATCCACTCTTTACGTCTTTTTGCGAATCTTATTTACAATTCCTTTCTTTTAACAAAAAACTTGATCAAGAATTTCAAATAAAACGCGATAACTTTGATACAGTCAATTCGCTTTTAACTATCAGACTTATACTATATTATAACGAAGTATAATTCAATCAATACAAAAATTTAAATTTCTACTAATACCAATAATTTTTTTTAAAATGAGCTCACCTTTCAAATTAAAGACACTACCCAAATATTCTAGAAACCATAATAACATAACCCTACCACTCACATCAAAACAAATTGTAGGTAAACCAAAAATCTCATACTATAAATTACTCCCTTTTTAATTTATTTTCCTTAGAGAAATTCACTCCATTTTAACTTTTTAAGAGTATATACTACAAAAAGAGAACCACCCCAAATTTTAAGGGAATCATCTAACAACAAAACTAGTCTTTGGTCCCCAATTTGGATAACATTTAACTACCCTTTCAACAATACTATACCTTACAAAATACAAATACACTAGTCCCTCTTTTTAATTTCCTTATACCTTACAATAAGCAATATTATTCATTACTTTCCCTCTCTACATTTCTTTCTCTCTCCACCGTATAAACTTCTTAGTAAGATGCATCGGAAGTTGTTCGAGGTGGCGGTGGCGGTGGCGGCACCCACAATGGAAAATCGGACGATGGGTAGTATGGAAACACAACTAGCTCAAACTAATTTTGACACTAATATGGTTATAATCTTGGCTGCTTTACTATGTGCTTTGATATGTGCCCTAGGGTTGAATTCCATGGTACGGTGCGTTTTGAGGTGTGGGCACCGGTTCGGGCTTCAGACGACCGAGCAAGCGGCCGTGCAGATGTCGACCACCGGGCTTAAGAAAAGCGCCCTGCGAAAAATACCGGTTACCGTGTATGGAGCTGATAAAAAAGAATTAAATACGAATATAGATGTAAGTGTTATAGAATGTCCTATATGTCTTGGAGAGTTTATGGATGGAGAGAAAGTTAGGGTGCTCCCTCAGTGTAACCATAAGTTCCACGTGTCGTGTATTGACACGTGGCTTAAGTCTCACTCCTCATGTCCCAATTGCCGCCACTCGCTGCTTGAGGTGGCTGACCCATCATCTAAAGCAGCGAGTGGCAACCGACACGAGCATGTGGTGCCCGTGGCGGTTGAGGTGAGTGGAGGGAGTTAGTTTTAGTAATTGAAATTTTTTTATTTTTTTTTTAATTTTTGTATTAGTGAAATTAGTGATCATGTACAAAGAAAGTTAGATTGGGTAAGGTAGCTAAGCCAAAAAAAACTCAATTATACACCGTCTTTTTAGTTGCAAAATTGAGATGCCATTTTGAAAGGTACTATTATTTCCTTCTTTTGTCCATCTTCTTTAAATTTATTTTTTAATTGATGATTTTTCCTTTTTTGTCTTCTACTATTATTGAATTTTTGTTTCATCTAAGAAAAATAGTAATCAATTTTGTTTTTCTATAACAATTTTTAATATTAGGTGGAAACTACATTAATGTTGTTTTTTGTCACAAGAAAGGAAAAATATTGTTGCATTATTGTAATATATTGCATTTAATTGTAATTATTTCTTCGAACTACTCCAAAAATAGTAACCACTCTTAATACTAACAAATATTTGTAATAGGGGCATAAACATTAAAAAACAATTATTTACAATTATATTAACTTTTTTTTGAAATGTTATTCTAATATTTTCTATATTTTCTCATTATTACGTCAATATCAAATTCAGAAAATGTCATCATCATTATACCTAGTGTTCTCGCACATAGATAAATCTATGGTCAGGGTCTGAGAAAGGAAGATCGACAACATTTCATACCCACAAGAAGAGGACGGTCAAAAGAGTCCTTCAAAAAATGTAAAAATTGCGAAAAATAATTAATTTACTGTCAAGTTGGAGCTATAAATAAATAATGATTAAGTGCACATAATTAAAAGATGATTACTCCTAATTACTAATTAGCAAGTAGTAAGTTTATGTCATCTTTTAGCCCACAGATATGCGGTTTTGGATGCTAAGTCACAGTTTTATTTTGTATTTTTATTTATACTTTTGGGAAATAAATATATTTATCTGATACAATTTACTTTATTTTTATCTCAAGATTTATATTTACTCATTTGTAAGGTTTATATTTTCACAAATTCTAAACGGTCTCACGGTGAGACTATTTCTACTGGGCTGATCTGATGTAGAAATAACCTTAGAGAACACCTACGGTTTTAAAGTAATTATCTTAGAGAGATCACTTATAATTTTAAGGTAATCACTTGTCATTTTAAAGTGATCAATCAAAGAAATAAACTCATTATATGGACTCGTTTTATAGTGAGACGAACTCAAATAACATTTGCTAAATCATAAATTCTCATTTTAGACGGTCTCATCGTCAGACAATCTTAAGTTGTGTTAACTAAATTTATTTAAACATCACTTTCATCTATCATATTTAAAATATTCATTTTTATTTGTTCAATATTTTTTTGATAAATATTTGTTCAATATTAATCACGTTATTACACGTAATAAAATTGATACTTGAAAAACATTCTTACTTTTTTTGAATTTCGGCTCCTTTACCTTTATTATATCTCATCATGAGACGATATAATACAAGATTACTCAAATTAAAACATAGATTCTTGCTATAGACCGTTTATAGCATAGACGTGTAAATATGAGTCAACCCATTTGTTAAATGAGTAACTGAATAGTTATGTCAGCCTTTGAGTTAGGCTGTTGAGAGAGCGTCTTTGCTATAAACGGGAGACCTTCTGAAATTAAAAACACTACTTTTACAAATCACATTCAATAGGCCCTTTAGATACATTTGGGCCTTGAAATTATATTGGGCCTTCCCTTATAAGAATTTCATATACAATTGGGCTTCCATTTATTGGGCCTTCACTTACTAGGATTACAATTGCACAAAAACTTGGCCGAGACCGTCTCAGCGTGAGACGGCCCAGAATTCGCGGCCCATATTCACGCGCGTGTAAGTCACGCGCCCGTTCCCTCCAACTTCCCTTTTTTTTTGTTTTATTTTTGGCATCTTTTTAACTCCCAAAATTGAAAACTACCATTTCAGTTTTCATAATCAATTTCTGCCATTTCAGTTTATTCTTCAACCTCCATTTTCGATCTTGATTCTTCTTCTTCCATCCTTCTTGCTTCTTCTTCCTCTTTTTTTTCGTGAGTAATAAGATAAGATAAGTGTATGATTATACATGTATGTATGGTATGTATTGTGATATTAATACCTGTGTTGTTTTTTTCAATGATATAATTATAATTGAAGGAGGAGGATGATTATAATACCTGTGTATGATTATTCTTCAATTTTTTTTTCAGTTTATTCTTCAATTTTTTTCAATGATATTGGTTTGAAAAAAAGAATAATTGGACAATGATATTTATTGATTTGTATGTGTTAAGGTCTAAACTGTATGTGTTAAGTTTAAAACTGTATGTGTTAAGGTCTAAACTGATAAGGAATTCAATATCATTGTATGTGTTATTGATTTGTATGTGTTAAGGTCTAAACTGTATGTGTTAAGTTTTAAACTGTATGTGTTAAGGTCTAAACTGATAAGGAAGTCAATATCACTGTATGTGTTATTGATTTGTATGTGTTAAGGTCTAAACTGTATGTGTTAAGGTCTAAAGTTGTATGTGTTAAGGTCTAAACTGTATGTGTTAAGGTCTAAAGTTGTATGTGTTAAGGTCTAAACTGATAAGGAATTCAACTGAGTGTGTTAAGCAAAAAACTTTAATGTATTTTGATAACTGAGTGTGTTAAAACAATTGATCAATTCAATTTAATTAAGAACTTTATGTGTTTGATAACTGAGTGTGTTAATCAAACAACTGAGTGTGTTAAGCAAAAAACTTCAATGTATTTTTGATAACTGAGTGTGTTAAGACAGTTGATCCATTCAGTTTAATTAAGAACTGAGTGTGTTAATCAAAGAACTGAGTGTGTTAAGCAAAAAACTGAGTGCGTTAAGACAGTTAATCCATTCAGTTTAATTTAAAACTCTATGCGTTTGATAACTGAGTGTGTTAATCAAACAACTGAGTGTGTTAAGCAAAAAACTGAGTGTGTTTAGCAAAAAACTTCAAACAACTGTCTGCGTCGTCTTCATCATACATCTCCATCGTCAAAATCACCATTAACATCTTCATCATGAAGAAATTCTGAAAAATTGTCCCCTTAAAGTACTCAGTTCTCCTCTTAAAACATTCAATTCTCATCTTAAGATATACAATTTTTAGCCTAAGATAGTCAGTTTTAATATAGTCAATTTTCATTAAATCCTCCATTGCAGCCATGCTTGAAGAAATTTGCAGAGATTGCTATGAAATTTTGAGAGAAATTGATTGATAATTATTTCCTATTTAGGCGCGGATTGGTGTTTAATGTGGGAAGTTACTGATTTTTGCAAATGGAAGTTTATGTTTTAAAAGAGGAAGTTACTGATTTGAGAGAAATGCCCCCCATATCACGCCTCTTGCTGTCTTGGGCTGGGCCGTCTCAGCGTGAGACGGTCTCGGCCAAGACCAGCTGTTACAATTGGGCTTTTACTAATTAGGCCTACCCATACAATTGGGCCCGGCCCGATCACAAACTACCTCAATTCTCTTTGCTTCAGTTCACTCACTTCCTCCATTGTTGAACAACATGAAATCCCAAAACCAAAACAAATTCCTCCATCAAAAACCTCAAAGAATTCCATGGAATCTAAAAATCAAAGCAAAAACTAAACATTTTCATCTAAATTTCACCCTTAAATCTTCAACTTTATCATCCTTCTTCGATCACTATTTTCATCAACCTCAATCCCTAATTTTTAACCTAAAATTTCTTAAATGCCGTATTTTTTTCAGCTCTAATTCAATAAAACCAAGTATTAAATCCAAATTCATTCGATTTTTTCGTAAATTAATACCCAGAAAGTCTGAAAATGCAACCATTTTTACCCAGAAAAGGGCCGTGACTTATCAACCCAGAAGAAATTTGTGCGTGATTTTACTTGCTGCAATGTTGGTATATTTACTTCGTTATCCTTTACTGAAGATTCTTAATTTTGATGAAACTAAAGTTGTTAAATTTCTTGATTATTTATTTAATTATGTTTTTAGTTTGATGTATTCATAGTATCTGTAATTTTATACAAATTGTTCAATTGTTTGTAATGGCAATTTTTAGGAAGGATTTAATGAAAATTATGTATCTTTTCAAATGGGTTCAAGCTAAATTTGATTAATTTTAATTCAATGATAATTGATACACTATTGTTGTTCATATAGCTGAAAATTGTTTACATTATGCTTATTCAATAATTTTTTTTTTTCCTGTTTCTGCTTAAGAAGTGTGATAGGTATTATGTTAAATAAAGGAAGTATAATATTTGTTAGCGATCATATCTCGTGTTGATTAGTTTTGATTCATATAGACAACCTCTGGTTTTGGCATTGTCAATGATCGTGTCTCATGTTGATTTGTTTTGATTCATATAGACGACCTCAAGTTTTGGCATTGTTGTTATCAATGCTCATATCTCGTGATGATTTGTTTTGATTCATATAGACGATCTCAAGTTTTGGCATTGTTGTTGTCAATCACCATATCTCGTGTTGATTTGTTTTGATTCATATAGACGATCTCAAGTTTTGGCATTGTTGTTGTCAATAATCATATCTCATGTTGATTTGTTTTGATTCCTATAGACGACCTCAAATTTTGGCATTGTTATTATCAATGATCATATCTCATGTTGATTTGTTTTGATTCATACACGATCTCAAATTTTGGCATTGTTACTGTCAATAATCGTATCTCGTGATGATTTGTTTTGATTCATATAGACGACCTTAAGTTTTGCCATTGTTGTTGTCAATGATCATATCTCGTGTTGATTTGTTTTGATTCATATAGACGACCTCAAATTTTGGGATTGTTGTTGTCAATGGCTTCCTTTAGTCAACATATAATGTAGATATTTGTATTCCATATGGTTGCAATATTTGGACTTAAAATTATCCAAAGTTTTCATATCCAATGTCATTTTGATTCAAATTTAAGGTCATGTTGATTCTCATTGAATATAAGTAGAGATTACAGAGAAGGATATTGCAGTTGTTCTCATATCCTGTAGGTTGTAGGCTTGTACCTTCCCGGGGTGTGATTATATACCCAAATTATGTTGAGACTTAAAGACCCATGTCACATGATACGTTAATTTTCTCGTGAATTGCGTATCGAAAAAGTAAATTATAATCGGTATTTTAACTGGATTATTGTGAATGCCAACATATAAATAGGGAAACACGTGGTGCCTATGTTTTATAATCCAAGGTTAATTTACAATATCAAAACTTTAGATCGTATAAATCATCTTTTAATTTATCGATGTAAAACGTGGAATACTATCATACTCTTTACATTCCATTATATCTGTTATTATATTGCTTTTTCTGGTCAACTTACAATGTTAATACTTTCACTCACTATGGTTGCAATATTTGACTATGTTATAGAATAATTACAAAGTTAAGCTCTTTTGTTCTATGATGTACTCAAGTTTTCTTGTGGACAGTGCATTAAACTAATTATGAACAAAGATTTTGACTGTCACTTTATAGCTTATAGTTGGCAAATAAGAACGCTAAAACCGTAATCTCAAAAGATTGTGATCGTCTATTCACTATATTTTAGTAAGTTGGTTATCACAAAATCTACGGCTCACCCCATCTCATAGTGAAATATACAACCAAAACTAGAAGATCAGTTGAGTAATCCACACTTAGACTTCCTCGTGTTCATTTATGCATTGTATGACCAAAGCTCGGGATAGGATCCTGAGGATCTCATTTTAAAAGCTATAAATCACGTTTTTAAGGAGTTTGAATATTTCTTAGTTTAAAGTTAAAGGTTATAATAAGAAGTCTTTTTGAATCATCAAAATTATAAAATCATAACGTATAGGACGGAAACAGGCTAAGAAAAGCCACAATGTATGTGCCAGTAGAAACACAAGTAGAGATTGTACGAATAAGTATTTTGAGTTAGTGGATCCATCCAAATATTCCTAAAAAAAATCCGATGACAATGTGGAAAGGTGTTTGAAATAGGTTTTATGAATATCATTTCAATCTTTATAATCTAACCAAATAAAGCCTTTAAAACATTTTGGAAAATTTCAAACGCAATTTTATAGTCTAACAAAATTAATTATATATTTATGACATTTATGAGATTAAAAATATATATAAAAAAAAAAATCAGAAGTAAACACCACTTCTAAGTGGGATCATTAAAAAAAGTATTGAAAAATTACGTCGCCTGAGAGATTCGAACTCTCGCGGGGAAACCCCATGTACTTAGCAGGCACACGCCTTAACCACTCGGCCAAAGCGACTTCTTGTTGTCTAATGCATTCCTAATTTTATTTTACTAACATACCTTGATATTTTTTATACTTCTTCCGTTCCATTATATTTGCTACATTTGACTTTTTATACGTTATTTTGATCATATATTTTGAATTATACATGTCTAAAAATTATAAAAATTTAAAATTATAAAAGTATACGATTAGACGATTTAAACAAGATCCTACTTGATAATTTTTTTCTTACACATTAACTGAAATATATAAAATAAACTTATACAATAATTAGTGTTGATAACGAAAATGTAGAAAGTATTTTCAGAATGAAGAAATTATGATAAACCACTTAACAACTACCCATTGGACTAAAGATTGATAGATAGAAAAAGAACAGTATCTTTTAGAATCTTAATAGAAATGTGTATTGTCATTTTTTTTATATGTTGCACAATTGATCAATACTAGTATAATTATTAATTAAATGATTAGAGTTATTTCAAGACAAATTCAGACCTAAATTTCCTCATATAATCCTTGATAAAAATGTTATTTTAAATTCATTATAATTTTTAAAGCTTTTCTTTATAAATTTTGGTTACTAGCTACTACTATTTTAGAAAAAAAAAACATGTATATAGTCCCAGTAAGTAAGTAAGATCATTGAGACAAATAAATATTCTTTTGTTTTGATGAATTTGCATCAAATGCAAAAATTTAGTGTTGTTTTAAGAAAATGTAGTATCTTGACCATTAAAAAGAATTGTGTAGAAAATATTAAAATAATTTAATATGCATAGGAGTAGTTCGAAAGAATATAATGAGATTATAAGGATATATAATAAAATGAATTAAACATTTTAAAATAAAAAATAATATACAAATTAAGAATTACAAAGGAGTAATTTGTACCCTTCAACTGAAATAAAATCAAATTATCAACTTACATTGGTTAAATTTTCCATAAAATTGAAGACTTAAGAATACGGAATATCTAGTAATACTTTAGTGTGGGACCTAGTAAAGGAATGGTAAATAAATAATACTCCCTCCGTCTTATTTAATTTTCAATATTTTTCATTTTAATCCGTTTCAATTAATTTGCATTATTTCTAGTCTAGTATACTGCATCATCTGCATAGGAGAGATTATTTTCACGCATACTACCGCGCGTGGGTAATTATAATAGTGGAAGTATCATTTTTTGGAAGTCATTTGGGAACAAAAAACGTAGGGTCCACAATAGATTTGTCTTTTGAATTTGAGCCGTCAATAATCAACTGTAACTTCATCTAACGGTTAATATTTGAGGTCAAAGCTAACTTTGATTGCTTTCTTTGACTAAATATACTGATAATGAATGATCCAAATGAATTAGTGATTTTGCAATAAATATACTAGTATTACTTAAGCAGATAAAAACAACATATGAAATAAAAAATGTAAATTAAATATATGAATTAAAATTTTAAAAACATATTAATAATATAAAAATAATACTTTCTTTTGTTGAATTATTTTTTGATATACTCATAAAATAGACTAAAAATAAAAATATTGAAACCGGAATTCAAGGATATATGTACTAGTTTTATTTTTTTATTGAATTATTTTTGGATATACTCCCTCCTAGTCCCTTCGTCTCATTAAATTTACATTATTTTTTATTCTGGTCCGTCTCACTTAATTTGCATCATTTTTATTTTTGGACAATGACTCACCACTTTCTTTTAATCTCATCCGCACATTTTAATTTTTTTTAATTTCATCAACACAATTCATTTTCTCTTCATTTATTACTACTTTCTTATTATGTGTTTAATTTTTAATTTATAAATTAAAACATAATTAGGTGGAATTTAGTTTGATTCGTCTTGTTGAAAATTTTATAAATATTAACTTTTTATAATTTTTTAAAAAACACAAATTATAAAATATCTAAAATTGAAAATATGCATCGGCAAATACGTTAAAACTAAATGGAGCAATTAGAGTGAATAAAAGAAAGTTATAATTATCAGCCTGAAAATATTGAAAGTATCGATTAAATAATAATTTAAAATAGAAATCTCTGACCTTTGACTAGGCTGTCACTTCAGTCTAGGTGTTTTCTTTTGAAAGTGGAGGTACCCTACAGTAAATAACAGAATTGGCTTTAAATTCTCTATTCCATTTAATTTGTAGCATTTTTTTACCTTTTGTTTAATTTAATTTGTATTATTTTTATTTTTGGTAATAACATTATTTTCTTTTAATTTCATTCATATATTTTAACACTCTTTTAATCTCATTCATATAATTCATTCTCTCTTTTCATTTATTACCATATTCTTAAAAACTAAGTATCCTTTAATCCTCTAATTTCTTGAACATCTGGATATTTCAATTATGATCTATTTCTTTTATTTTATATAATATTTTATTTGAATTATATTTTTACCATTTATTTTGAATTATATTTTTACCTTTTAAAAAATTTTACTATATTACATATTTTTAATGTTTTTTACTTTTAATTCTACCCACCACCGAAGGATAAAATTGTGGATTTCCATTGTTTATAATTAACATAAGGGTTGAACCATGCATCAACAATCATACTAATTAATTCTTCCAAGAAAAAGCAAACAAATTACTTGCTTGAACAACTAAGTTAATTAATATTTATTTTAGATAATATCGCAATTGTCAAAATGATTTCTAAACAGCTACAAAATACATATAAAAACGATAATTAAATATTATCTCAGTTAAAGCAAATATTGCTTTATTTATGTAAGATTCTGAATTTAATTTCCACTTAGATATCTCATTTTCTCGAGCTTACCTTAAAAAATTAAAAGAATGAAAGATATTTAAAAAAGGAAAAAAAATTGGTATACGTAATTCTATGTTTAGATGATTAAATTGTTGATAATGTTGTTAGACCATTCAAAGTGACACATAATCATGAATTATGAGATTGAATAGTATTAATCCGGTTAATCAATTAAAATTATTCAAGACTTTTTAAATGATGAATGTGGACATCATGTAAGAGCATACTGAATTATTCAACAATATTATCATCATTACAATAATTTTATATTTTAACTTCTACAAAATTAATTAATTAAGATAGGACTTATGAGTATTTGGGTTTTTCAAAAAAGCAAAATGAAAGAAAAATTTGTACAAATAATTTTGGGTCTCATTTTAAAAAAAAAACTTTTAGGATAAAATTACACATGGGTTATTAGAAATTGGCCTTCAATTTTTGGACCAATAGCTTATTTTCAAATTAATTTTAATTCAATTTAACATTATTCACTATTTATTCTTCCTAATCAATAATAACTTTAGTTTATTTTAATTCAGTTAAAATTTAATTAATTTTTTAGTCTAATTGAATTAAGTTATATTTAGTCGAATAAATTTTTTTCAAAAAAGTACTCAATGTAAGAGAATAAATTCTTACTCATCATTTAGTTCAATTACCTTTATTCACCTAGTAGTCCAAAGAACAAATCATAAGTCATGGTACTCAATTTTAATGTGTAGTACTTAGGGTGTAGGGGCGTGACTATTAGTGGGTATTTTGATGTACGTTGGTTATGACACGACTTATCCTAAAAATTAAGTGAAAATGTTGATATTTAATACATAAATAAGTAAAAATTTTGATATTCGATTCACAAATTATTTTAACTCTACGTTTAAGTCATAATACTTATTGATCTCACTGTTAACATAACATAATTACTCAAATACATATACATTACTTCGATAATTTTTAACCTTTTCAAGTGAACTGACTCATTCTATTATATTGTTAATGCTCAAAATTACGATCGTCTTTCACCTTAAATCTTAACTTGTCATTTGATTAAATTCAATAGAAATAGAAGGGAAAAAAAATCCCAAATTGAATAATGTATAAGGATAAGATGTCACTTTGCATTGGGGCAGGAATTCTCCTTCAATCTTCCTAGGGGTGCAATGTATGGGACATATCAGTCAAAAACAACTAAACAAAGAAGGGAATGTACATACTCTCACAATGCAAATTTTGTTTGTTTTGTTCAAAGATTTAAATATATATGAGTACACAACAAGTGCATTCCTTTACTTCATCAACATCAATCATAACATCATTCAAAAAATCCCACAAAAATAATATAAAATCTATACAGATACAGCATATACGATGCATCAATTTCGCCCGCTTTACTAATTCACAATTCAGACTCTTTCTCTTCTAAACCGACTCTTTATATAGTCTATTTTGCTAACCCCTGAAATATCAAAATTAGTGCATGCTATTTTAGATGTCCCATTTGGATTTTCACGGTTATTAAGGGTGGTATGAGGTCCATTAAAAAGATGGTAGTTGGGTATTTTAATTGATTAAATTAATTGTAAAGGTGGTAGTTGGGTATTAGGAGTAGTAAAAGTAGGGTTATTTAGGTAAAAAAGATAGACAAAAAAGGAAATTGGATAATTGATACGAATTTGCCAAATAAGGAAATGAGACATCTAAAATGATTGGGAGTATTAAAATATGGTTTAAAAAATGAAGTTCCTTATGGTAGGTTTGACCAATGCTTCATTGAGTCATCTTTTCTCACTTCTTTCCATCTTTCTCTTTCATTCTTTCCTCCACTCCCTAAAACTTGTTCTATTGTAAGTTAATTTTTCTTCTTTCTTTTTCTGCCATTTTTGAAAAATCTTTTTATGACCTTTCTTCATTTCTTGTTCAGCTTTCATTTGACTTGCTTCTTGTTGGGTTTTCTTTATTCTGCTTTCCTTTTGTGCACCTAAAAAATCAAACCTTGATTGCATGAACTTCGCTGATTTCAGGTAATTTTTCCCACTTAATTTTCCCAATTTTTGGTCAATTTTTATGGGTTGGTGAAGTTCTACTGTGTTTATTCAAGTTGAGGCTTGTCCATTCAAAGATTACATTTTTCCCCATAAATTTAGCTGTTTGTTTGATTCCTTAATGGATTAATGACTCCTTTATATTGGGTTATTGTGTTTTTTTAATGAATTTTCTGTTTATTTCAGATATAGGGTTAAAAATTACATTTTTAACATAAATTTTGTTGTTTTTTTGATTCCTTGAATTGATTAATGACTGCTTTCTATTGGATTTTGTGGGTTTAAGAGGAAATTCTTGGTGATTATTAATTTAATTTTGGGTATTTTGGATTTTTTTTGGGGTGTTGAATTATGATAGTTGTAGTTTGATAGCCGCCATTAATCCTCACTGATTCTGATTTCTTAAACTTTATCATGGCTGATTTTGTGGGGGAGTTTTTGTGTTAATGGATAATAACCTGGACAATTCTTATTAAGAATAGTATGCTTTTCAGTGTATATTTGTTTGTTTGTGATACTGTTCAGAATTCATAGGCTTTTGATCAGTTTTAGTTCATCATTTTGATTGTAAAAGAGCCAATTGAATCATTGTTAGAGTATATAATATATCCTGTGGCCTCAACCATTAGCTTAATCATTTGAATTTGAATTCCATCGATCGAGTTCTTGTGATTCGGTGGAAGAATTGGTAATATGCTCTAAAGTATTGTTCTTATTGGATTAGTTTTGATTGAATCAATGACCTATATTTGGTGGGAAAGGGGAATGCTCTGCCCTTTAGAAGTAGGAAATAGGAATTATTATCCCTTATGACTTGTGAGTTGTGACTTGTGAGTCTCTATATGCATTATTCAAGGATATATAAAGAATACAACCACAAATAATAATAAGATTCCTAAAGGATAAAATATCAATTTACAAGTTTTTACTCAAAAATTTCCTTAAATATATTAGGAAAATGTTAAGATAAAATCTTATAAATACGGAGAATACCTATTTCGAACACAATGCAATGTTTTCCCCTATAGTCGGCTTGGTTGTAGTTTAGGATGTTCAATTATGGTATAAAACATCATTTTACGATGTTGATCATTTTTGTTTGATTGAAAACTTGTTTGCTTTGCTTAGTGATTGTTGTTTGGTATTCTTGGTGCATTATCTGATTTCGCCGCATATAGCAGGATTAGAGATTGACTTATATGCTTGAAGGATTGGAAATAAGATGGGTTGTTTCACGGTCTTAAAAGGTAAAAAGAAGAAGATTGATCAGAGTGTACATAGAAAACGCGTACTTCCTCAGGGAAGTACACCGACTACCCTTCCTGAACCACAAAGCCGTAGTCATGCACTTCAATCAGCGCCTCCTAGTTTCCGCACCAGGGGGCAGCCTGTTCAACCCGTAAATAAATCGACAAATAATAGGATGCGTGCTCTTTCCGCACCATCAAGCTTTCATGGACCTGATAGACACTCATTATCAAATGAATGTGAAGACAGAGAAGAGTCGAGATCCCATGTACATTTACCGCAGGAACAAAGATCATCACCTAGTCCGCAACCTCTACCACTTCCTTCTCCTTATTGCTCGGGATCTTTGAGAGCTACTGGGAGCTTCAAAATGGGAAATTCCAGTGGACCTCTATACACTTCTGGGCCGCTTCCATTACCGCCATCAGGAACACTTCGGAACTTTTCCTACGAAGAAATTTCGTCTGCCTGTCACAGTATCTCTTCAGAAACTTGTACATCCGAAAGTCTTTCTTCTACTAACTTTAGGGCTTCCTTTCGGGATAGTTCTTCTAGTTCTCGAATGGTTGAAGCCACTGTCACCCGTTTTTACCCATCAGCTCAGGTGATTTGCAAATCTTTGTAGTTGTATGTCGTCGCTTTAATCTTCTAGCTTTGTCTCGTGTCTATACATGAAAGTCGTTTTGTACGAATGATGGGTACTAATTTACTGTTGTTTGGGTGTGAAAGGGTCTGAGGGACTTCATGAACGAGGTGAACACACTTGCTTCTCTTCAACATTCCAACCTGTGTAAGTTGCTTGGTTATCATGCACGAGAAGGCTCTGATCAAAGGATCTTGGTGTACGAAAGACTACACCATGGAAGCTTAGATCGCCTCCTGTATGGTAGATCAAATGGGCCGGCCATTGATTGGAATACGAGAGTAAAAATCGCTTTATGTGCTGCTCAAGGACTTACCTTTTTACATGAGCAAGGCCCTTTCCAGGTATTGAAAACTCACATCTTTGCATTTCGGCAATGTTTGGAATTTAGAAATACACATCTATTTGAGCATTTTGTAGCTATATACACCCAACACATTTAGCCTTTGATAATTTGTGCCTATGAATTAAAACTGACTAGTGTGCCATAAAGTGACTTGGTATGTGTGGCTATATTTTGGGGAATTTTGTCTTCTAGTGGACAAAACCGTAGAGTATTTATATGAATATATTAATTTTACCATTAACTTAAGCTTTTGGTTGAGTTAATTCCTTGACATGGCAACATGACAGAAGGTCATAGGTTCAAATATCACCCGCATTAAAAGTAGAATATTTAGTGCCAGGATTCAGGTGGACTTGTGTTGCATCAACACTTTCAGCCCAAAGGCCTCTCTTGTAATGGGGCGTGTATCGGATATATCATGGGGCTTTCATCCATCTGCTTAAGCTTTTGGTTAAGTTGTTTGTTTGACCAGAACAAGTTGACCTACGGTTGCTTTACCTTTACCATGGAAGAAGTTAGAAAATCTAAAGAGGATTCTTTTACCGCTTTTGCAGGCAATGTACGATGAATTTTCTACGGTAAATATTCAAATTGACAAGGATTTTAGTGCAAAGCTGTCTGGATATGGTTGTGTTGGCCTCCTTCCAGAAACCGATCTCTCCAGTACCTCTTCCGTGAGTGGTTTTTCAATTTGAAAGATATTGAAACTTCGTATTGATTTTTTTGTATATTTTGTTTTTAGCCGTTACTGTCTACTGCCCTAATGCTCGATCAAAATTTTCATTTATCTTGTGGTGATGAAGCCCTATTCGATTTGGATTGCTTTTAAGAACCCTGCAGCACTAATCATCTATGCCGGAACTGTTGCATTTATTAGTTCCAGTGTTGCATAATGATATTTCTCATCGATAATTTTACTACAACTTGATAAGTTTCTTTGTTTTACACACACTAGACGTGGTTTCCGAGTCTAGCATTTTACAAAGCGACACAGTTGTTATGTTCCTTGAAAGATTTGGATTATAGATTAAGCACGATACGAGAGCAAGTGATATAATGTCTATTCCGTTTACTGATCAATCATTTCAGTAAGTCTAGTCTAATGTGTTTTGAATACATGCATAGGACTATTACCTTTAGAACAGGGGTGAATTCATGATACTAGTATAGAGTAGACCGAACACCCACGTCTATGTTTGTAACTTTGTAAGTCAACTCGGCTACTATTTTCTGTGTTATATTGTACGTGTTTCAATTTCAAAGTAATTTATCAAATGACTTGGAACATGGCCTAGAAAAGACCATGCCTAGATTCCCCCCGTGATTTTTATGCTCGTCCCTAGTCCACATTAACTAGGTCTAGTTAAACCGTATTCCTTTTGAAAAGCACAATTATTGTGAACACTTTTTTGTTTTGATTGTCATTTTAAGTATAAACAAGTTTCATTACTCCTTTTCAGGCACTAGGAAATCTTTCCGTGGAGACGGTAGAGCGAGGCTTACTTACTCCGAAAAGCAATGTCTACAGTTTTGGGATCGTTCTCCTTGAAATTCTCACAGGCCGAAAGAACATGGATAGTCGCCAATCAAAGGAGGAGCGGAATTTGGTCAAATGGAGCTGGCCATTCCTAGCTGATGAATGTAGACTCTCCCTAATAATGGACCCTCAGTTAAAAGGTCGCTTTCCGATAAAAGCAGCAAGAACAGTTGCTGATATAGCCCAAAAATGTCTTCAGAAAGACCCTTCCGAAAGACCTACTATGAGAACCATAGTCGAGAACCTCAAATCCATACAAGATATGAAACATTCCTGCCGGTTTCCTCTTCAAGAACCCGGCACTGTCACTAAAAAGCAGATGTTCCGATCACCTAGTCTACCCCCTCGACAAAGTTATTCTCACCCCTCACCATCCCAGGCCCACACCTCTTCCGTCTCTCCAACAAGACCCCTGACTTTGCCCGTATCGGTTCCTCCTCGTGCCTGTTCTTCACTCTCGTTGGATGAAATCGAACGACAAGAGGCCCGGAAATCATCTTCATCCGTTTATCAAAGATCTAGTGTTGAAGGGTTTTGATTGTTAATATGCAATTTTTTTCGGGTTTTCTTCACACCGACTGTTCCTGTTTTTAATCGGAACTATACATGATTTGTTATACAGTATAAATATATGGTTTTGTCTTCATTTTCCCTCTTTATTGGTTGTCTTTCTCATGGATAGCCTAAGAGGATAATGGTTTTTGTAGATATTGAGTGTAAGTCATTCTAAACACATGCTGCATTTTGTGAGAATTGTGGTTATTCTACAAGGTTTTTTTTTTGCACATTTTGGTTATACTAGGCCTAAGAACTCACAAAAAGCAATTGTATATCTTTTTTAAGTTTCACAATGTGTTAGAGTGAACTTTGTTGCATAAAGTAGAAAATAACAAATGAAGTACTATATTTATTTTCTTCTACTTTTCTCCCTTTTATGTCAGATCTTTCTGAATGAAACGTAGCTACTAAAAAAGCAGAGGCTAATAATATATTTCAAGTATGCAAATGATAGGTTAAACTTAAAGTATCACGATTATAAGGTTGGGGAATTATCATTTTCACCCCTTAATCTTAAGAAATTTAATCGTTGGTATTATATATGGTTGATTCGGCGAGGGAATGAGAAAACCCTCGACTAGTAGGTTAATCCATGATTTTTAGTATTAATACAAATTGAAAGGATAAATAATGGAGAATTTATGATTATTTTTTCAAGTAGTAGTTTGCAAATATTGTGATTCCTTATTTGACTTTTGAGAGCCGTTTTTACAAAAGACGGTCTCAAGTAAGAATTTGTGGTTGGCTAAATACTCTTTAGATGTAGTTGAGAGACAGCCTTTCGATTAGACGATGTCAAACAAAGAATCATATGTTAATAATGTATATTAGTTAGACTGTTCAACTAATGTAGAAAGCGTATCTCACAATAAACCGTCTCATAAAAAAATTGTAAACCACCAAGAACTTGTGATTTACCATTACTCATGGGCCATAAATAGTCCATTTTCTTTTGTGATTGACAATGGTATATTTTTCTGGTTCACAAATTAATGGCCCCATTAGCATTTATACAAAAGAAGTAGGTAAAAACACATATTTAGTGAATTGATTTGAAACAATTTCCTTTTATAACAAAAAAATAATCTAAATACATACAATTTCAGATCATCTAAATATCCAAATATGTAAATTAAATTATATTGCACTTTCTTTGAACTTACTAAATTACTACTCCATGAGTAATTCACCTTACTCGAAATAAACTCAAATTTCATCAATTATTTTCATAATAACAACAAAAGATCAAAAAAGTATAATTTTATCTTACCAATCAAACAATAACTATTCACCATAGTTTTCTTTTTTGTGATGTTTGACAACTGGTTGTTAGTTAAAGTTATTAACTGATACTGACTAATATGATTGGCTAAAAATATTGACTGAGAAGCCAATTGTTTAAGTCAGTCGATATAGCAAATGTTTGGTAAAAATTATTTGTTAGTTATTGGCTTAAAAAATTAAATAAATAAAGTTGATATAAAACGATGTGAATTGATATTTTTACCTAAATACAAAAATACCATAATCATAGTGACTTCATGGCTTGTACGTTTAGGTCGATAGGAGGAGCGATATTATTTAACTTTGAACAAATTTGAGGCCTTAAATTAATGTAAAATTAATATAGTACTATAAATTTAAGTTTACTCATCATATTTTTAGTTACGTACTTATAATTTAATCCACACAATTTAATTAATTTATATTTTTTGATTTATTTTTTGTGTGCAATGTTATATTGTTGTAATTTGTTAAAGATGATGGGAATATATATTAATAGAGTTTTTAATTAAGTAATTTTAACTGAACTTAGATAACTCCAGATTAGATTTTCGCTTGTTTAGAATTCAGAACCAAGAGAATAGTGGAGGAAAGCTATTGGTTGATGTAGAACAAGTTAAGTTGGTAACTTAACATCACAATATTAATAGAACTTTTAACCAAATAATCAATAATATAATCAAGGCGGAGCAAAGATTTTAGGGGCTGTATTTATTTTTATGGTGTCTTTTAAAATGGGGCACTTCAAGAAAAATAATATAAAACAAAAAATATTGTAAAATTTTATTCTTAAATTACTTCAAATATAAAAAAGGTTTACAAACAAATCACTTAAAACGTGTTGTTCAGAGTCCAGCTCGAATAGCACCATTTAATATTTGATGCCCCTTATTTTTGGGCCCTAACAGTCAGCTACCTGGAATTGCCCCATAACCGACCTAGAATATAACTTAAACAGTCACAAGTCAAGATTTTCGTATGTTCAAAGTCATTTATGAGACTATTTAAAAAGAGCGTTTTCAGTGTACTGACTTGAGAAATGAGAGGTTATATTGTAATTCAACTTGCCACTAGACCCCTTGTGAGGTTGACATTTTGTTGAGAGGTTTCTTTCGTTTATAAGAACCTCAATTTAGAAATTTGCATTTTAACATTTGTTTAAAAATAGTTATTCGTACATATATTTGCCTTTTTTTAATGGCTAAGGTAGATATTCCTTTCACAATTAGTACGGAACTAAGGTTGTTAATTAATTTTAAAAAAGTTTTTATGTTTTCTTATTTGCCTTCAATTAATGCCAATTTATATTTGCCTGTTATAACCATTAGTTGCTTTGGTTAACTAATTAGCTGTAGTTATCTATGGATAGCAGTAACTGTCTAAATAGTTATAGCAGTAGTTGTTTAGCTATATTAACTCATTTAATTAATATAGGAAGAGTTACATTTGCCACTAGGCCCTTTGTGAGCTAGAAATCTTGTCATTTTCTTTGTCTATTCCTATTTATTTGCAGCATTTTATATTTTAGTTTGTTTTTTATTTTTACATTTATTTCTTTTTTTAATTTTTTTTGCATTGTAATCAATTTTTTTAAATCCTCTCTACAAATTTGACTCTCTCTTTTCATTTCAACTACTTAATTTTATCTCATCAGTTTTCAATTCAATTTTATTTCTACAAAATTTCACCCATTTTACAACTTATGCAAAATGATAGAAATAGAGAGAGTACTTCTGAATCAACTTTCTTTCGTGTGATGGAGATCCTATTAATATTATCATTGATTTGTCAAAGACCTAAAGATTTTTATTTGTAACTTTCACTTAATTACATTTCTATTTTGAAAAATATTCTCCTTACTCTTTTAAATTTTATCAATCTAATTTTCTTAGTAACAACCATCAATTTTAGCTTTTAGTTGAATTACAGTCTGTTAATATGCCTATATATATAGAGAAAGGGTTAAGCTAGCTATGAACTAGGAAGTATAAAAGTCTAGCCCAAATGGAACCAATTAGCATTGTCAATCAAGCAACAAATGAACTATTAGATGCACAAACACATATATGGAACCATATCTTTTCTTTCCTACATTCCATGGCATTGAAGTGTGCAATTGAGCTAGGCATCCCAAATGCCATTCAAAAGCATGGAAAACCTATTACCCTAAGTGAGTTAGCCAAATCTCTTTCTATACACCCACAAAAAGTTTCATCTTTAGCGCGTTTAATGCACCTTCTTGTTCATTCTAACTTTTTTTGTATGAAGAAATTATTAAGTGGAGAAGAAACCTTTGATCTTACCATAAACTCCCAACTTTTACTTGAAGATCATCCACTAACCCTAGCTCCCTTTGCTCTAATGGCTCTTGATCCAAATTTGGTGGAACCCACTTACCATTTTAGTTATTGGTTTCAAAATGAAGAAGAAACTCCTTTTCATATTGCTCACAATAACAAAAACTTTTGGGAATATGGTGCATGTGTGCCTAAATTTCAAGATATTTTCCATGAAGGTATTGCAAGTGATACTAAATTTATCTCAAGCTTGTTGGTGGCTAACCATGTGTTTAGGGGCTTGGTAGATAAGCTAGAATCTTTAGTTGATGTTGGTGGTGGCAATGGAACTATGGCTAAGGAACTTGCTAAAGCCTTTCCTAAGTTATCATGTATAGTGCTTGATCTACCACATGTGGTTAAGGGGTTAAAAGAGTGCCAAAACAATGTTACATACATAGGAGGTGATATGTTTGAGAATATTCCTTCCGCTCAAGCCGTTTTACTCAAGGTGAAAACATATACGTTCATTGAGTTATCAATAATTTAAAAATTCTTTTTGATTGCAATTGATTTTTTCATTTACTAAAAACTATCTTTTTAATTTATGCTAACATATCTTGGGGCCATAAAGCCTTAACTATCAACTTAAATTCTATGTAAGTTGATTTCTTAATATGGTATCAGAGCATGACAATTAATGAAAATAAACTTTGATTTATGAATGTTATGATAGTATATAGAATTGCAATATTGAACTATATGTAAATATAATCTTGTAGTCAATATTGCATGATTGGAGCAATGAGAAATGCATTAAGATTCTCCGAAAGTGCAAAAAGGCAATTCCAAGCAAAGAACAAGGAGGGAAAGTCATTATTATTGATATGGTGGTGGAAGCCAACAATAATACTCAACTTCTATTCGATATCGAGATGATGAATCTTACCAATGGTGGAAAGGAGAGAAAAGAAAAGGAATGGAAACAACTTTTCTTAAGTTCTGGTTTTAATAATTATAATATTTATCCTATACTAGGGCTAAGATCGATAATTGAAGTCTTTCCTTCATAATTACGCCTATGTTTTAATGAGATTGTTTCACTTCTCTTTTAAGTGCGCCCCTATTACTTTGCTATAATTTTATTTCATAGAAAAGTTTCTATCACTTTATGTTATTCTCATACATATATATATTTTGAGAAATAGTTTCATCTTTTTTAATTTATGTGTAAAATCATATTGTTGTAATTTATTAGAAACTTTCGGAGTAATATATTGTGATTTTAAGTTTTATATATATGTAGCTTATGATGGTTGTGTGATGTCTCTTTGGCTATTTTATTTATTTGTATACCAATCAACTATAACTTAAATGTACCAAATCAAATTTACAATAAAGCAAAAGCAATGAGATTGATAAGTAATCCCTCCATCAAAAAAATAAATATGATGTTAAAAAAATATTAATAAAGAAAATAAAAATAGAAATCTATATTCAAAAATAGAAATTGTGTAAAATGAGAAAAACAACTCAAAATAAGAATCGATATTAAATGAGTGTCACATAGCAAGTAAACTTGTACATACTGTCACTCTTACTTTACATTAGTTTTCCTTTTAATTTGTTCTGACGATTTTATATCATTTCTTTTTTCTGGCAATGATCACACTCTCCTTTTTTAATCTCATTCACAAATTTATATTATATCTCTATCCTAATTCCTAACCAATCAACTTTATCATTTACTTATCTTGTATCGAATTCGCTAAATCAATTTTTTTTCCACTAAAATTTATTTATTTTAGAGAGAAACTGCCAAGTCTCAAATTAATGGACCCCATTAGCAATAAAAGGTAAAAGTTGTAAAACAAAAACAAACATGTGTTTTGCCTTTTTAGTAATTAGTAGGTATCTTAAATCCTAAATAAATAGAGATTCCTACTTGCCAACAGACCCAATTAATTGGACAATCCCACCTGCTATTGCCTATTGGACCCTTATTGAACTACAATTTTCATGCATCCCTTTCACAAAATGCACAACTCATAACTCACAAGCAACACATACCTAAAAAAAAATGAAAGTAAAATAACAATCACATATTCTTCTTTGCGGAATGACAATTAATAAAAAAAATAAACGCAATAAATGAGGTAAAAAGACATATTCTCTGAAAATCATAGACTCGTCTAGTGGTTGAAACCACAAGCAAAACAACAATCACATATTCTCTGAAAGTCATAGACTCGTCTAGGGGTTGAAATCACAATCAAAACAATTGTATTTTAACGGGCTGATTTAATGATTGAAAGCAAAATTTTAATACAAGGGTAATGAGGTTTTGAATTTTAAAAGTATAAACATTTTTTTGTGTGAAATTTTCAAATAGGACAATAAAAAAAGAACGGAGTGAGTAACTTATAAACAACTAAATGAGTTTCTTATAATTAAAAATGTTGTAACTCATGAGATGAGTCCAAGAATACAAGTTTAAGACCTTATGACATGCAATTTTAGTTAATGAATTTCTAAATTTTCATATTTTAGGGAAATACATAAAAACGACAAGGTTACAAGAAAGTTTCTCAGCTTAGTTTGATGCGTCATAGCGTCATTGCAGAACAAAGAATGGCTTAGTCGAAACACCTGTATCAGTCGAGTATATCGAAGAAACAGAGATGGAAGCTTATATCAATATAATGAAAGGTTTAGTCCATGAAGCTCGCAGAAGTTACGCTGAAACCATAGCTCTTAAAGATGAAAAGTTCGTCAAAACGATACTTATTGACGGGTGCTTTACAGTTGAGTTCCTATGTAGGAAAATACAAAGGTTGTCGAAATTAGATAATGAGCCTACAAGAAAAAAAGAACGAAGTCTAGCTACAAATGCGACAAAAACATGAATGATATGATCGAGTACCTTTCCAAAAGGTTTCATAAGCTCTTAAAGAAGTCTGAACACGAGAATTCTGCAGTGGTTGGCTTTGTCGGAATGCATGAATTCATTCAAGAAGCTTATTCCGAATGGGAACCTGCAACTGATCACATATTTCAAAGCACACGAACATCTTTTGAAATTAGACACGATCTCACTTTACTAGCGAATCAACTTTCTTATAAGATCCTTGATGAATTGTTCGAGTTCACTTTTACCGATGCAAAGAACAAACCAGGTTTGTGTGAGATTGTTTACTGTGCTTTAAGAACTTCAATCCCTAACAGTAACACTATACTAGTTTTTAAGACTCATAACTAGTGATATATTGATGAAATTAGGAGCTATGAATCCGGGAAAAATAGCTCATTTTGTGAGTTTTCTAAGCATGTGTTACTGTCAACTACCACCATAAAAACCAGAAAGGAAGCCGAAAAAAAAATTATGCAGATCAGGAAGAACAAAAAATTATAGACATAAATCCAATGGAATTTCCATATCTTTGCAATATGAAGCACATGACAGTCGACTATTCGAGTTCTTAGTATAACCCAACTCGCTAAAGCAGGAGTTCGACTAAAGAAGCTCCTGATGAACGTAAATCCAACCACAATAAGATTACCCCGCAACTGCTAGATATACGATTTGATCCTGAAATGGGGATATTATGGATGCCGACTTTGATAATGTGGCAGCACACCGCGATATTTAGCAAGAACGCCACGGCACACGAGTTATACAATCATACAACTATATCACTGAACACTTCATGGATGACTTGATTAATACTGAAGAAGATGTTGTATTACTTGTGAAGAATGAAATTATTCAGAATTGGTTACAACCGGATCAAGCTTTATGTTATCAAGCAAATATTGTGGTAAAAGCCACTAAATGACATTAGGATAATATAGTAGTAAAACATTCTCATGTCATACAGCAGATATTGGGTAGATATGAGTAAAGATGTCTTTTTGGGAAGTCCAAAGCATTGTAAAGGGTATATGTATAATCCTCTCAGCAACCCTCACACAGATCTAAAAAGTGAATGCACCTTGGACATGTAGAATACGATACATTGCAGCCATTTCATTCCCTACCAGTCTCAACAAGAGCATTGATCTGATGCGAAACAAATGTAAGCCACAAAGAATAGACAGTGAGACATTGCACTACCCAACTATGAAGAGCAAGAAATCGAAGCCTTAAGAAAGATGTTGCATTTACTCATAAACAAGCATTTGACAAAACAAAAAGTTAGCAAGAAGAATCAACGCGATACAAATCTTTCTAATTACTTTCTCAGCAAATGGCACTTAGCAAAATGCATGAGCGGAATGTTCAAGCCAAAACGCCAAAATCACCAAAATAAATATTGCATGCTATGTCCTCAATTTGCTAAAGCCTTGAAATCAAAGCGAGAAAGGAGTATTTTGTACACTTACGCTACCATCAAACAGCATCAGAATTCAGTTTTGACAATTCCAAAGTTAACATCTCCAAACTCATATCCGCTTGTTTGCAATAAACTTCATGGACTTCCTTGAACGGTAGCACAAACTTCTTCACAAAGTTGGACTCACTCACATTTATGGCTCTATCAAGATAGTATTCCTTAATGAAACCTTTCTTCTTTAAGACTATAAGGAACTTGTGCCTAGGTACTATTCTCTTGTCCAAGCTACATGTTAAAAGAAAAAACTTCTTACTCAAGTACTTCGGCTCATAACCAAGCTTAGTTATGAAAAAATCCAATTTCTCCTTGATCAGAGCTTCAGAAAGTGCAAACATTAAAGGAGCATACCTACTAAGGCATACAATATCCAGCTCTGTCCACCCAAAGTTTTTAAAAATCTGTATTTTCGACTCCATTTTCTCTGCCGAAATGGAGTTTAATAAATGAACTCCCAACATGAATTTCGGAGAATCTCTAGAAATCCCCATTTTATCTTCAACTCTAGCCACTGCATCCTCAAAAAATTTGGTATTTCGGAAAAATGGGCATGATTCCTTTAATATTTGTCTTCTAATCAAATCAATGTGGATTCCATAACTCCTTAACAAAGCTACATTTGGCACCAAAGTTTTGGAAACACTACTAAACCTCAATTGACGCGTTTTCTTTAAAATTAAACTCACTTCATAATTATTACCCATTATTTCCTTTAATGCTTGAATTGCGGGAATAATGCAAGTATTTAATCCATTGAAAAGTACACAAGGATTCGTCTTGAGATAACCAACAAAATCAGATCCAGAAAAACCCAAACTACTAAAATATTCAGTCTTGGGTTTCAGGGTTTTGTCGAGGTTGCTTACCAAAATGTCAGGCACAGAAGAAATTGTATTTTTTATATGCAATAATTCAACACCAAGTTGTGTATAATAAGCAACAACTGAATCAGCATTTTTACAGAAATTGAAGTTATTGAAATTTTTTGTACCTCTAATTTGACGATTGCGAGCTAATTTGGTGGAAATAGAGAGAGCTTGTTTGCTGGAAAAACCTAGAGATTCTACTAAATAATTGACGAACTCTTGTTTGTTTGAGGTTGAAGTTGAAAACAGTTGAAAATGGCGGAATGACTGGATGAAGTAGAGAGGTTGGACGCCATTGCAGATGCTACGAAGCTTTAGCATCTTGTCAAACCCGGTTTTCTTTTGTTCTCTTAATTTGGTTTAGGGTTTATGGTTTTTTTTAGACAAAATGAATAAAATTTAAATTTTAGGGTTTACTATTTTTTTGAACATATTTTAGGGTTTACTATTGTACAAGAGAGAATTTCTTTTTTTTTTTAAAAAAAAAATCTACAAGAGAGAATTTCTTTTTTTTTAAAAAAAAATCTACAAGAGAGAATTTCTAGTAAAAGATATTGGGCGTCCTAAGCATCAAAATTAATGTAGCTAGTTGTTAATATTTTAATGAAATTAGAACTTTTTTTCAAAAAAAAGTAGGTTTAATTGTGCATATTATATTATTTTCAGAACATAACAAAATCTAACATTACAAAAGAATAAGTAGCAAATTGGCTAATTAATTTTAATATTTGAATTGAATGAATTTTATATCTTAATTTGTGTGTCAAAAGTAAATCAATTAGTTATCTAACGCGAGTATAATAGTAGCCAATAGGATAATTCATAAACGCTCGCCATATATGAGCTATTAAGAAATACTACAATTATCAGCATATAAACTTTATTTCTTTATTTGTGTGTCAAAAGTAAATCTACTAGTTATTTAACACGAGTATACTAGTAGACATTGGCCATTAGGGTAAATCTATAGACGCTCACCATACATATAAGAGCTATTAAGAAATACAATTATTAGCATATAAACTTTATTTCTTGATTTGTATGTCAAAAGTAAATTGACTAATATTTAACACGAGTATACTACTAGGCGTTGAGCCGTTGATCAATAGGATAAATCTATAGACACTTAGTCATCACTCATCATCATATTTGAGCTATTAAAAAATACGATTCTTAACCTATGAATTTTTTATTTTGAGGTCGTCTTATCGAAATTCGGTTCAAGCTCCCTATGAAATTAGAGTACAACTATACAAAAAAAAGTGCATGACATTCCTTATCGAGAAAAAATGGCTGCCAACAAAATCCCTTAAAAGGTTCTAGTGAACTTACCATCTATCCTCTTCTCTTTCTGCAAGTCAACCAACAATGGCGGGAATTCGCACCATAGAGCCCTTCTTATCTCCTTCAACTCGTTCATCATCCACCTCATTTTCAACTAACCATTCTTTCAACGGCTTGAGGCACTCTGTTGTTCTTCCTTACAGAGCCAGATTTTCTAGTAAATTCTCTTCTTTTCGGTTGTTTTATGTTCCAATTTCAATTTATGCTTAGGAATTTTCCTTATTTCGATTAAAATTGTGTTCTCTATATTTTTTTGGCAGAGATTTATGCTTTGAGTAGCAATGACATCAAGGTGGGAACTAATCTTGAGGTGGATGGAGCTCCTTGGAAAGTTTTAGGTATTCCAATTTTGATTTTAAAAAATCTACATTTTTGTTCTTAATATTTTGGATTAGGGTAAATTTTTTTTAATAATATTATGGTATACAAGGATTGAATTTGGATTTCTAGCTTTTTAAGAAGTGTGTTATTGGATATTTGACATGTTTTCCTCCACATTGTTTCTAGCTTAGCTCTTATTTGAAAATGAACTAATTGCTCAAAATTAAAATGTCTTCTTCTGGAGAAGCCATTTGCAAAAAAGCTATCTTTGTCTTTGATATAGGTTCACTTGGACTATGTAATTTGAATTGATTTGTCATATACTCCTTTGTATCATGTAATTTGCTATACAAGTTTGAATTGGTAGTTTTTCATTTTGCCATTTGCTTATGAGGAGAAAGATCAAATATGGATGAGAATTGAGAGGGTGTCTAGTCATTTTCAAAACAAATGTAACAAATTTAGTGAGATAGACTAACTTAGGAAATGTAGTAAATTTAGGAGACGGGGATTAGCTTCTCAATGGTTATTAATCAATGCATTTGTTATTTCTAAATAGGAAAAGGGCCGTCTTTGATATTTAATTTATAATCGGGATATTTGGATCATGGAATACGACCAAGCTGGTCGTTTTGATCCAATATCCCTTCAAAAGTATCCTTCAAATTTAGAATGTGTAGCCTCCCTTAAACATCCTACACATTTTGGAAGATAATGAGGGGCAAAGGGATTGTATGATTAATATATGATTATTAACTAGTAATATTTTTGGCTAGAGGAAGGGAGTGGAAGCAATAGTGAGCCAGCCATGTAGAATCCATCGTGTTTATAGGTTAAACGTTGGCTTTTACTTATGAACTTATGCATATGATGCTTGATTATCTCATAGCCTATTGACTCTTAAACCTGGGAGATTCAAACAATTTCTCTTGTGCATTTTGTAGAGTTTCTCCATGTGAAACCAGGGAAAGGGGCTGCTTTTGTGAGGACTAAGATGCGAAATTATGTGACTGGGAACACAGTTGAGAAAACCTTTCGAGCTGGAGTTACAGTATGTTTTCTGTTATCGTGTATTGGATTTGTGGCAGTACACTAAAACTTTTTCTGTTCATTTGGGGAAGGGTAGGTGCAAGGGTCGTTTGACACCATTTTACTGCCTTAGTCATGTGATCAAGGAATAAAAAGCTCAAAATAGGCTTCTTACACTGAGCAACGATATAATTCTTTAATGCATCACTATCATTCCAAATAATCCAAATTAGTGCGATGGAGTTTGTTGATGCAGAAACTATGACATACTACGTATTGTGGGCCCTTATCAGTCCTGAATGGGGTGTGGTAGTAACATTTCTTCATGGGTATAGGTTGGCATATAGGGTAGTAGCATGTGTCAATTTGGTAGCGGGCAACCTCTTTCCTCCTACATAATCTGTTTGTTATTTGAGTTCGAGGGCATCCAAATGTGAGCCCTGCTTTATTTGGAAACAAATGGCTTCCCTTAAAGAGGAAGAGGAGGCATTTACTCTTTTTGTAAGGATGAAATTTTTACTTGTACGTAGCTCGCAAAAATAGTTACAGCCAAATGTGGACATTGATCGAGTGATGTTGTCTGACTTCCTATCTTCTACTTGTCGTTATATATCAGAGTGGCATCATTTTTAGGAGTATGACTAGTATCCTTCCTCGTTTTGATTGTTAGAGAAACAATACATTTTTGCAATATAATTTTCTCTTTTCGGTACTGATTTAAATTTGACAGATACCTGAAGCAAATGTATCCAAGGAAACAAAGCAATTCACATACAAAGATGGCAATATGTATGTCTTCATGGATTTGGTATATTTCTTTATTCCTTTTAATGTGTGTCTTCTGCATTGGTTTCTATGTGGCTATGGTGAATGTGCTTTATGTAAACTATGAATATGAGCCAACATCGTACACAAAATGCTTTGAAATCCTGCTTTCTTGAGAATGGCTCAACTCGAAAAACATGCATCAATATAATGTTCTTCCAATATGTGATTTTCTGTACATCAAATTGCAATATCTGTGCATCCTTAATTCAATAAATGAAGAAATGAGTTTTGCACTTTTTCAGACTACATATGAAGAGTTCAGGCTCAATGAAGCAGATGTTGGTGATAAATCCAAGTGGCTGAAGGAGGGCATGGACTGCAATCTGCAATTTTGGAATGGAAAAGTAATTATACCCTCCTGGCTCTTATTATGATTGCGGTCATTTGTTTCAGAACTTAAATTTTTTATAAGCTTATTTTTTTTGATAATTTTTTTTGCAAGTTATGGCTTAAGGTAAGCACAGATTCTTTCGATGTTATAATGTGTCCTATATTTCCAATTGGCAAAAGATTAGTAGTTATGTGTTTTTAGTTCATAATGGACTATGTTAAAATGCTCACATGTACTTCTTATTCTTGTAAAGTCGCGTATGATTTTTGCTACCAAGGGTCAATCGGGAAGAACTTCTTTGTAATCACTAACAAGGGTAATGTTGCGTACATCCAACCCCAAACCAGCTTAAGTGGGAGCCACTTAAAGGCATTGGGTAACGGAAAAGAAGATAATGTGTGATTACCGTCTTTTATAAGTTATATTCCACCAAAGCTTATTTGTTATTCTGACTCCCTGCAGGCAATTGATCTTGAGGTGCCCCTCTTAGTGAAGCTCACCGTTGTTGATACCGACCCCGGTGTTAAAGGAGACGCAGCTCAAGGTAAATGATAATCTCGTCCTTGAAGCTCACTGTATCAAGTGACTTTTATCCACTATTATTACCTTATCGTTCTCTTATGTTTGCACTTAGCACTTGCTAAGAAAATGAGAAAGCTAACTAAAAGACTCCTTACCCTAATATTCATTAGATTTGGTTGCTCTAATGCTCTCTTCTATTTAGAATAAATCTGAATGCAATTTATCTCATACAATCATGAAACTTGTCTACGTAACTTTATGATGATTCCATCATGGCATTACGGAAAAGATTGGCTAATCGAGGTGAATGGAATCTCCCCTTTTGTTGCAATGTCTACTAAAAAGGCAAAGTTGCTATTTATTTGCAATAGAACTGATAATTGCTAAAATGGATCCATTGTATAGGGATATAAAATTGTTGAAATAGAAGTTCATGAACCTATAGGGGGTTTGTCACTTATATCACTTATCGTTAAACCATAATGTATATTCTGAATGGACGTTGCTCGAGTTTCTATACTCTTGTTCCATGGTTGATCTGTTCTCTGTTTTGTGCTGTACACTTGTCTATAATTTCTAACAATTTTATCCTAAAAGTATTTGTCCAAAGCTCGAGTCTTTGTGGGTGGTTGGCAACTGATAAGTGCCAATATACCTAACGGGTGAAAGTCAGTCCCAACCCACCCTAAAAAATCAGCAAAATGTAGTGTATATTTGATATATGGCCTACAAAATATTTTAATTTTTTAACTTTTATGTTTGAGTCATAATACTCGCTGTCGCTGGTATTGCTATCAACATTACAAAACTGCTCAACACCCTTACCGAAAATCTTTTGCTGATGTTAATATGAAAAATTTTGGCCTCGCCTCACGTAAAGTACTAGCTTCGCCTCTGTGGCTATTGTTATATCATACTTCTATTATATAATTTTCATAACAATACAATCGATGATGCTTGATTGTAGGTGGTACCAAACCAGCAACACTCGACACTGGAGCTGTAGTTAATGTTCCATTGTTCGTAAATATTGGCGATTCGATAATGGTTGATACCAGAACAGGGCAGTATACTAGCCGTGCCTGATCAGTTTTCCAATCATCGTTCGACACTAATGTAATCTACTGCTTAAGAGTTTTTTGTATAATGTCCATATAACCGAGACTCTGCTCTGTATATTTGAGGTTAGGATTGTTTTCTTACTGTTGAGATAGGCAAAAATGTCTCGGAAATCAGTTGTGAGGAATTTGTAGAATTCATGAACAAATTATTGCATAAGGAAGCTCTTGGTAAATATTGATGCATTTGTTTTACATGTCTATGACTATTTTTCAAGGAATCCTACAAATTAAAGCTACAATTTGTGCATACTTATGTTTCAGCAAAGTTTTTTCGGTTTGGTACGCCAAAGTACTAAAAAGTCCGGAATGTTAAGCATCATCTAGGGCTAGCAGGGGCCGAAATGTACACACAATCTTGCTAATGGTATAAATCCTCGGTCATCGAGTCGTATAAATTTGGAAGATGATAACGACGTAAGATATGATGATGTTTTACACGGGTTAATAGCAAAAAAAATGATTTACTTTATGTAACAAAAATCAAAAGGACAAGGTAGTATTAAGATAGTACCATCACACATCAGATGCAAAGAACTTGACATGAGAAAACTTATACATAGGATAGCATTCCTCCAAATAAGCATTAGATGGACAAATCAACATCAACTAGATTAGGGGTAATAACAAATACATAAAATATATGTATCATATACCCCGTTTTGGGAGAAAATATGTAAATGAGAATCATGGAAAATAATACGAGTTTTCTAAAAAGCAGACATTGAAAGTTAACAGACTAAAATAAAAAGTGTAACGTTCTGGTAAAATAAGGGGATGATATATTGATTACTTTTACCGATACCTTACAGATTTACTAAACCTCTTCCAAGACTTAACATCATTCTTCTTAAGCTCATAATGTTGCCCTTGTTCAAATGGATCATTATGATCTTTCCTTTGTTTCTTCTTCCAAAAAACAGGCTTAAGCAACTTCTTGACCATCTTATGAAAACCGGTACCCCAAGAGCCAAGCTTGCCTTGTTCCACCGGCTGTCGAACCAACGACGGTAAACCCACTCCGAGATGAGCATGGAACATTGATGTCCTTGGCTCGGACAAGCTCCTATTTAGCATGGCTTGATTTAGTTCACTACTCTTTAGTAATGTGCTTGGTCTTATGTACCCATTTGAGCTTTTAACATCTACTTGTACATGGTGCATTTTGTTTGGTTCATATGGTTGTTTTTGTGCCGGAATATTTTGGGTAGATTATAGTATTGTTATATGTACTTGTATTGTACACTTGTAGTCCTTCACTCTTTGTCCTTATGAGGATTTTGTGGATTCTTTGGTTACTTTGGAAGGCAACTTGAGAGAGTGTGGGAGTCTCACAACATTGTATAGAACTTATTCTAGTGAAACATCCTTGTAATAACTAATTAGGATACTGGTATAGACTATAGAGTGAGTTGAACAATTATCTATATATGTATGCTGAATTAGCAAGGCTGTTGTTTTTATTGTGTTATATGTTACACAACTCAATATTAATGATGTTTTTTAGTAATGATACGGTTCATAATTTTGACAGATTCAAACTTAAATTTCCAATTGTAAACTATTTAGATGGTTCTTTTCTTTATATGGAAGAATGGAGTTTAGCTAGTGTTGTACTACTATAATTGTATGTTACTTGATTTACTTCTTGCCACTATGTTATGACTTTGCTTAATAAGTAAAATATGCATGATTTAGCAAAATATATTTAAAAAAAATTTGATAGTTAAGAACTCAAAAGCCAAATCAATTCTTGAATGATGATGAATATGCCTACTAAATAGAAGATTCAAAATGTTAATTGCCAAAACTTCAATTTAATTCTTGATAGTCAAGGAGTCTTTGAGGGTGTGCGAGGTAATCGACCGCACATGGCTCCTCTTTCTACTGTATATGAAAAAGTTAATCAAAAAGAAGAAATATGTTAAATTTATTAATAAAATAAATATATTTACTATAATTAAGACGCAAAATATTAATTTTGCACATGACCCCAAATTGTTCAAGACGGCTCTGGTGATCGAGTCTGATACGAGCAGTTGCTCTGGTTTGGTTAAGTATTTGGATTGGGTGTTCCATCCCAGGGCAATTAAATAAACGAGTTTTTCCTGGGTTGAGTCAACCTTTTGTTCTTGTATATCTCAAATCTCAAATCACTAGAGTGTCATCATTCATCAACCTTCACAAATTTTCTGACTTGGGTTCTGCCAACTTTCTAAATTAATCACTTTCATTACTCCAATCCCCCAAAACTAAAGTTAATAACTGCCCATCATCTTACAATTTTCAATTTCATCCATGATCCCATGTTTTTGATTTTCTGACATATATTCGATCACAATCAGTTAATCTTTTCTTGATTCGATTTTCATTTCTATACGGAAAAGCAAAATCAAATTTAGAAGTATTTTAGTTTTTTTTTTTCTAAGAATTGGGTTTGCTTCTAGTGTCCAACGATTGAATTTTTGAAGTATGTTGATTGAATTTGTGGATTGGGAATTGGGATTTCCTTTCGAGTAGCTAGGGTTTATCTGGTACTTAATTAGGTTTTTTTATTTTGCAATCTAGAGATGGGAAAGAATGTGATTTTGACTATTGTTGTGGTGTTATTGGTTTATGCTGATGATTCAAATGCCGATTTCTTGGGGAATTTCAGGAAATTAGCTGCCTCTCCATCAAAGGAGCATGATAGCCCACCAGTAATTCTCTTTTTTTTTTCTCTCTAATCTAGTTTTTATCTTGTAAAGTTTATATCTTTGAGCTGAATTTTCTACTTATTGGATGCTAACTTTATAGTTTATTGGAGTAGTTCAAATTTTTCTTTAATGTAAAGCTTTTTGTTGTAAAGTTTGAATCATTGGAAGTTGATTTCTACATTCTATTCATACTTGCCCTTTGTTTTGTTGTTGTGAAATGTTGGATTGGAATGATAAATTTACAACATGAATGTCAAAACTTTAACCCCAAAAGATTGGGGTCGGCCATCATCATCATCATAACATGTGTATCCCGCTCATCGAAGTTATGATCAAGTATGGGGACCGTTGGAAGATGGCAGTCGACAGACCTTACCCTTATCAAAAGATATAAAAAGGTCACCATGATAGAGACCCTTAGCTCGAGAACCATAAATGAGTTTTTGACTCCTAGACCCTAGTGGTGAGAACCATATAATTTCTCTTTTCTCTAATCAATTGTGCTTCTTATAGTAGTATTTTTAAAAATTAAAACCGGAGATGTTTTTAATTAGGGATCGATTAGAAATATCCTCTTTCTTATTATGGGAGTCCCTCATACTTGCCTTGGTTGGAGCCACTTGATTAGCATTGGGGCAAATGTCGATGTACTTTTGTTGTTTCTTTCACTTTGTAGTTGGTGTTTCTAGATTTAATTTGTGCATTATTTGAGCTAAATTATGGTATAAATTTGTCATTTTTCCTTCTGGAGGATGTTCCAACTTCAAGTCCCAGTTTACCTAAGAAGCAATCGAGTCCAATTGGTAAAGAGAATGAGAATAAGCCTACACCGGCTTCCACTGGGGAGGATGGCTCTAAGGATAAGCAGGTGATAAACAGTAAGAATCTGACACCTCCCCCAGTTGAAGAACATGATAATACTCAACCGGATGATTTGACGAAAAAAGGTAAAGAGAGTGAGGAAAAGGAGGAACAGAAAGAGAAAAAGAATGAGAAAGCTGAAGAGAAACAGGAGCAGAAGGAGGAAAAGAACGAGAAATCTGAAGAGAAAGGGGAACAGAAGCAGGAGCAGAAAGAGAAAGACGCAAGCAAAACCAGTGACACTGCCAGAAGTGAAAGCTGTGATAAAATGCTGATAAGATGCGAAGACTTAAAGTCGATGACTGCCTGCATCCAGAGTTTTGGTCAAGGTAATTTTGGAAATTCTTTCTTGCATTGCAGTGGCTGATTATGCCTTAGACTCCTAAGTTCATGAGTTTTTCGTGATATGACTCCCAATGAATTTGTTTCTATAGTAGTAGGTGTTAGTGGATGGTAAGAATCGGTCATATGTCAATAGTAAGAAAAGTCCTTGATACTTCTGTGATTGGAGACCATTTAAAGCTCGGTTTGTTGGTTCAGAAATTGATTTGTGTGTCCATATTTTCAGATTGATCTGAATTTTTACTTCCTTTCAATCTTGAAAATTTTGATTATTAGTTCCTGTCAGATATGTAGATGCATACTTTGTTAAAAATGCAGTATTATCTGTCCAATTTTGGTCTCATGTTGAAGTTTTTTGTCCTCTTTTTAAGGAAAGGGTTTGGCATTGTTGTATCAAGCATAGGTTATACATGATAACTTGCTCCTTTTTTCTTCACACGAGAGATTATTAGTGTGCACTCTACTTATGTCTTCTCTTATCAAGGCAACTTTGGCTAAATGCCGAGTGATTGTAAAATTTGTTTAGATTAAATGAGTCAGAGAAAGGAAGGGGAGGGATTTGGAGGGACATAATTTTCTTTGTTTGTATGATAATTTTAGAGTGAACGGAATTGAAAGAAAGAGATTAAAAGGGATTACGTCTCGTAATTTAGTTGATAACCAAATATCTCCAAATGTGGAA
This sequence comes from Amaranthus palmeri, assembly GCA_019776075.1. Lineage (NCBI taxonomy): Eukaryota > Viridiplantae > Streptophyta > Magnoliopsida > Caryophyllales > Amaranthaceae > Amaranthus > Amaranthus palmeri. The sequence continues at coordinate 237,339 of JAAKBH010000271.1, read as the reverse complement.
AGATTTGAAAGAATAATGTTTATTCTCTTTCTTTCCATCGAAACAAAGACGAGTGACCTTTCCTATTATTTCCTTCCATTCCTTCCCCTTTTCTTCCGTTTTTTCCCTCCTAAATTATTATCGAAACAAAGTGTAGATTAGGAAAAGGAGAAGAGAGGAGAAGAAAATAAGGAAAAAAAAAATTTAATGACAGAACCCATGGAAAATGAACAAGGCAACTTAATCGACAAAGATAAGACTATGCAGTATGCATATCTGAGTCAGCTTCTCTCCACCATTCTCCTCGCTTTTGACTTTCCACTGTCTTGCTTATCGTCCTCTTTTATCTTTCTCCATTCAATATGTGCCTTTCCATTTCTGTTATGATGTTTTAATAAAATATACCAACTTCCCCTAAAAAAATTTAAGTGCTATTTTAATGGTTTCTTCAATTCACAAATTTAAATTTTGACTGGTTTTTAAAAGAATATAATTATAAAGTGAAACAGGTAAACGAGTTTTGGACCCCCGAATCGAATAAATTAACCCAAACTAATCGAAAATGTTCAAATAGCAAATTGCGAACTTGAATCGATCCCCCATACCAAGAAGATTTCCGGAATAGGTAACTCTGGACCATGTTATCTATGCTTTGCTATCTTTATGGTCACATCGAAAGTTTTGTTTCCGAGAGTAGTGGCTCCTTACTACATATAAGACACTTTTTCTATATTGCCGAACTCATTTAAACTTTGTTTGGATTGATGGAATCAGAGGGAAAGGAAGGAGAGCAATTTGGAGGGATATAATGTCCTTTGTCGGGAAGGGATGGATAAGGAAGTGATTTGAAGGAATTAAGTACATTCATTTTGTTTATAACCAAATCTCTCCGAATGTGAAAAGATCTTGAAGGAAAATGCTATTTTCCTTTCCTAAATATACAAGGGAGTTTTCCCCTGTTACTCCCTCCCCTTTCTTTCCCTTCCCGTACCCGTTCTTTCCCTCCTGAATTGTATCTAAACAAAGTATTTACGGCCCGTTTGGTAGGTGGTAATAAATCGTGGCAATGGGAATAAAAAATTAGTGTAATTTTGGTTAAAAAATCTTTTGGCTATCTTGATGGCCATGCTTGACAACCTTCAATCATCTCATTTTGTTCATAAAATTCATTCCAATGCATTACCAACGGGAGAGGTGGTATTAGTAGGTAATGGAAATTTGTGAACAAAAAAACTTTTTTGTGATCAAAGTTTCATTACCATGGGAATGATATGAAAGTTTTGATGAAATTTTACACTATAAATCATTCCCATTACCACCATTTAGTATCACTAACCAAACGGGCCGTTAAGGGGTTTTGGAATTGAGCTTTAGATGACACCCATTAATAATGTTTGTGTGAGATTTCACTTTTCCTAATAGTTGGAACTTTGAGAAATTGAGGTAAACCTCTATCTTTGATTTAAGGATAGTATTATGCTTCAGAGCCATTCCAAACAAAATTTGTGTCAAAATTCATTTAAAGTACTTCTAAATTATCCTGCAACTGGTATAGAATCATGTTTATTACATGCCATCTTAAGCCAGGTTATTGAGTTAGTATCATTGGATGCTAAGATAGTACATGAATGTTTATTTCCTTAGAAACAGAAAAATTCTTCTGAAGTATTCCTGCATTCACTAATATATACAACAACAACAACAACGCCAAAGTATTAATTCCAAAATATTGGGGTCGTGTTCCAATTGATCAGTCTCCCAATGGTCATTCTTTACGTTTTTTTAGAGTGAGTGAGGCTAACTCGCTAACTATGGCTGCAAAGCACTCAATAAAATCATTTAAGTGTCAATTTTGTTCTCTACTGTGTCCTATACTTCACACATTTCAAGCATATTATCTTAGTTGGATGGTTGTTAGGTGACTACATTTAAGCTTTTTAAAAGTTTGCATTATGCTTTGTTTGGATTGAAGGAAATGGAGGGAATTGAGGGGATGAATCTTCCTCAATTTGGATAGAAAATGAGGGAAGGGAATTGGATGGATGACATCCTTTCCCGTTTGTGAGAAACAAAGTCTTGCTTATGATGGAGAGATTTGGAAGTAAAACTCGTCTCTCTTCCTTTCCCGTTGAAACATAATTCGCTAGTAAGCTTGCCTTTTGGATTCGCGACTCGCTCAAAACGGCTCAAAAGTAGCCTAAAAATTGACCATAATTCGGTTTTTTCGAGTCGCAATTCGTGAGGCAATTAGCGAATCATGTGACACTGTCCTTATCCTTCCCTTCTTTTCCTTCCTCTTTCTCTATCTAAACACACTCTTAAGAAAGCAGCTTCTGCACAATTTCATGGTCAGGCTGAGTAGTTTATCTCCTCTTTCGTCTTACCTTTGGTAGGATTTACAAGATTCTGGGATATTGGAAGGTATTTTAGGCATTCAAAAGATTATGTTGTTTGATTTTGTGTGATATAATAGTGCATTGAACTGATATGGGTTCAGGAAAGATGAAAATTTCTTATTCTATTCCATTTTAACTTGTTGCAGATTCAAACGCATTAGGCCTTCTTATCCTAAACAAAGGAGATAGTGACCTGAAAGCTGATATAACACTATCGCCCTCTGCAAGTAAGCCAAATGTGGTAAACGTTCCGAAGCGTCAGAGTACACGGGTACCATTCTTTATACATCTTTTTCCTACTCATTTCGATTTTAAAAGTAGATCCAAAGTTTTGACTTTTTATAAACTTAATACGAGTTTGACTGCCTACTAAAATTTATAAACATAATTAGTTACGGATCCTTAAATTTCCAAAAAATTTCCTTTTTGCCTTTATTACTCAGGTGAATATGCCACTTGCTGGTGGTGGAATCAATGAGATCAGTCTTAGTGCCGGTAATGGGCAATGTGTGCTTCATATAGGAGCTCCAGCATCACAATGGAAATTTTTTCGACATATACCATCATCATATTCTAAGTTCATGACTCCCATTTACGGTGCATACTTGATTTTGGTGATAACATTTATAGCCGGAGGAGTGTGGGCTTGCTGCTGGTTTAAGAAGAAGAAAGGACAGCACGACATCCCGTACCAGGAACTAGAAATGAGTATGCCAGAATCAGCTGCTGCGGCTGCTGCTGCTGAATCAGCGGAAGGTTGGAACGAGGTTTGGGATGACGACTGGGATGAAGAGAAGGCTGTTAAATCACCTGGAGGGCATAGCATTTCTGCAAATGGTCTGACATCTCGGAGCCCAAAAAAAGATGACTGGGAAGACTGGGATGATTAGAAATTTGATTCGCTCGAGGTCGGGAACTTGGAACATGGACTCGGAGTATGCATAATGAAAACAACAGCAAAAGATGTGGTGGTACAAACCCTTATTTATAGTACCATGTGTTTACATATAGTTTGGATTTTTATAGAATTATAGTGAAAACTGTTTATGGTTTTTGAAAATTTTGACCCCTTGTATATGCCATTGTTGATTATCAAAGTTTTGACTGATTTTTATACCAGTTTCTTTGGATTGAAAGAAATTAACATTTTTTGTGGATTTGAGGTCTGTTCCTTTGCTAAACATAGTCTAGTGGAAGCTCCGGTCGTTGCGGATATGGAAGAACACAAGAGTGCGATGCGTGGTGCATGATTTGAACGTGTGATGTTGGTGCATTAATGTATTCGCTTCGAGTTCTATGTGTTGTATCTGCATGGAAGGTTTATTTATGTATGGAAGAGTTTTACAAAACAAATTTCTTTGCTTTGAAAGAATCCCAACACATACTGTTTGAGTTGAGGGCTACTCCTGTTGTGGACCATTCCTGATTGATTTGTGGCTACACATAAGCATGACTAGATTGATTCATCCTGCCAATGTGTAAATCCATGCGACAGTCTGGTGCACAAGGCGTCCCCACAAAGCGAGGGTATTGAGAAGGGACCTGAACTCGAACCCATATCGTTCAATCACACAACGACACCTGAATAGTACGCCAATGCTTATTCGTTCTACGAGATTATTCGGACCATAGAAGTAGTTATACATCACAAATAGCTGTTTGATCTTTGTTTTTGCCTAAAAGTAAAAGTTACAAAAAATTACATCTTAAAATAAAGGAGCACAATCATAGACTATTAGAAAATCTACTTTATAGATGGAGATTTTAAAAAAATTTACAGGGAGTATGCTTTATAATTTCCCATTGATGCCTAGCTGACCCCATCCCACTTAAAAAGGCATAACAAGACTTTAATTTCATACATTGACTACACATGACATAATATATATTATGTTCGTGATAAAAAGTAGTATATAATAATAACATACATGACATAAACAGTGGAAAATCTAGGTCTAAATCTGTTTAGGCTATGATTCGGGTTATTTGATTTGATACTTTATTACTATTCAATTGTGTATATATAACACTGAAAAAACAGACGAATTAGTTCTCTATACATATGTAAAGATAAGTTTTAAATTTATTCTAAGTGAATATTCTGAATTCATCTGGCTATAAGTTTATTGATGATGTCTTGTTATGGCGTGTAGTAGTTAGTAGATCATCATTTTCATTGATGATGAATTACTTCAAAACTAAGTTATAATGATTATTGTATGGAGTATTCATAACAACATGCAATATTAAAATGGAAGATGTTAGTGGTGAAAATGATATTGATTTTTAGTGTGTTTTCACAGACTGTGTAGCACGGCCAGGGCGTGCAGGTGGACTACTAATTGCGCTGCTATGTTCCTGTACATCTATTTCTAATTTGGCTCTGTTTCCTCTCCTTTTCTTTATGCACAAATTTTCTTCTTGTAGAAAGCTTAAACTCGGGTATTTAAAAAGAGGGCTAGGGATATCAAAGATGACATGGATGACAAGAGTGGAGAATGATATAAAAACTTTAGACTTACGGGTATGAATGGTAGAGAATCGAAAGCAATTGAGAAGAATATTTGTGGGCGAGCACTGGAGTTGCTTGGTTCATGTAGCCGACCTCAATCTGATGGAACTAAGACTTTGGCGTTGTGGTTTTGATTGTGAAAGGGTTTTAGTCCGTTTCTACTTTCATTTCATTATTTGAAGACACTTTTCGGAGATTTTAGTTGTTAAGGATTACTATCTCAACGTATCACCCACATCATCGAGTCATCGTATTGTAACTATATTGCAACGATTTTGAGTTTACATGATCAAAATAGACCGTCAGTGATTGCGAAACCATCGACAACCGCATTTTTGCACCGCTGTCGAGAAATTAAGGTTTTGCTGTTGACAGAGAAATCGACACAGTCATGTAGTTGAGACGAACTAATATAAGAACAATTGACAGTACAATTTCAAAATGTAGAGCTATCATATGAGCATTTGCAAAGAACACAGCCAAAATTTGAGTATACTAAACTAAGAATGATACTTAAAGAACAGCTTGCTATATGTGGTGCCAAAAACACACCAGAAAGATTACATGACACAAATATGCCAAAAATTTTGACAAGATTTTAAAAGGGGATTGAAACTTGTTTCTATATATATACCCTTGTCTTCCTGTTGCTTCAAAAAAACCAAAACACAACTAATTTCGATCTTTTTGTCGCTTCAAAGTCGCCATTTACAAGCCTCTTCATGTGGTATATAAGACTAATCTAAACTTGTTCGATTTCTTCATCTCGTCCTTCAGAAGGGCATTGTATGAGCTCCAAAATATTAACCACTTCTGTCATGTCAGGTCGATTCGATGGAACTTGAGACGCGCATATCAAACCAAGCTTTATTACCGGGATAACCTCTTCTGCAACAAAATTTCCTTGGAGTCTCTGATCGATACAACCCTCTGCGTTTCCTTCCTCCAATGCTCCTCTAACCATCTCCGAAAGCACAGTAACATCATCCTCCATGTACTCTACCGGCTTCCTTCCGGTTATAACTTCAAGTATTAGTATTCCGAAACCATATACGTCACATTTTTCCGTTATCTTGACAGTTTTGCAAGCAAATTCAGGTGCCATATACCCGAGTGCACTCTGAATCTTGCTGCTCAAAATGTAACGGTCCAGCATAGGCAACAACCTCGCTAACCCAAAATCACCAACCTTAGCTTCATCAGAGTTGTCAATCAGGATATTCGATGATTTGAGGTTATAGTGAATTATGTTCATTTGATGTAAATGGGCTAAAGCCTTTGCGACCCCAACGATTATATTGAACCGTTGGTGCCAAGATAGAGGAGCATCACTAGGGTTTTCATGGAGATGCTTAAACAAACTTCCACCCGGTACAAACTCATTGATCAAGAGTTGCAATGATGGGGTCCAGTAATACCCTTCTAGTGCTACGAGATTATGATGCCTCACTTTCCCGATCTTTTTCACCTCCTTCTCAAACTCCTCTTGGGACTTGATTAAGCTTGAGATGTTGAGCTTCTTGATAGCAACTGAGCGCCCATCTCCTAGAACTGTATGGTAAACTACTCCAAACCCTCCACGGCCTAGCTCCGAGTCTTTGTTTAGAAGGGCTTGAGCTCCGGTTCCAAAATCAGCTTCCCCAGAGAACATAACAAGTTTTCCATATTGTGAGTCGCTTGTCGGAGAATGGCTGAACTCATCCTTGCTGAAGAATTCTAGAGGGGCAGCGGACTGATGAGCAGAGTTCCGAACATGGAAGTTAAGGAGAGAGATGATCACCACACCGAGGAAGATGAATGCAGCAGCACCAATGGCAATAAGAGCTGAAACACTAAGCATGAGCTTCTTGTGACGGGAATTTGGAGCCCCATTATCATCTTCGGAATCAGATGATGAGTTCGGGTTGAGAACAATCGGCTTAGGGTGGACTGCAGGGCAAGACTGTTTAACAACCGACCCACATAAAGATGGATTTCCGTAGACAGATGAGAGGGGAATCGTATCAAAAAATCCACCCGCAGGAAGTTCCCCTTCAAGGTTGTTGTTCGAGATGTTAAACAAAACCAAGTGGGAAAGATTAGTTAATTCTTTCGGTAAATCGCCTGAGAAATTATTATGCGACAAATCAGCGATCTCAAGGTTAGCCAGCTTCGCTATCGTAGGAGGTATATGACCTGTGAGGTTGTTCTCTGACAGAATTCTGCACATTAACAATTTAGAATCATACAGACTGGTAAGTTGATGCTGGCCATGAAATTATATTCTTCATAAAGTTATTGTATAGATATAAAAGCTTTCAGTGCAATATTCATATTCATATATGCATTTATTTTAAAAATACAATGTATAATTTAATTGAAAATAATTGCATGTTGTGGAAAATAATCAAAAGTCGCATTAAAACAGCTAACACATACAAACCTTATAATTTTGCTAATTAGTTGACTTTACTGAGCAAAAATCTAATCAATACTGATTATTATAAAGCAATTGGAAATCTATTCTTAGTAAAATAAATATCTAAATCTATAAATCCTCAACTTCTAAAAATCATACTTCCTCTGTTACACTATAGTACTTTGATACTGATTGTGACACAGCATGTCACAATCGGGTAAACTGATTGTGACATTTTTCCACACAACATGTCACAATCGGGTGTGAGTATTTCAGAACAGAGAATCATCATCATATCATATGGGGTATATTCCGCTCAAGCTATGATCAGGGTCTTAGAAGGGTTGGTTAACAGTAGACCATAAGGTTAAGAGACAATGGGGTATATAAAAATGTTCCATACTGATGCAAATAAATGAAACAAGATACATGAAACCAAACAGTTATCTTTTGCTATCAGAAGAGATCAATTTCCATGCAAAATACTCAACAAACAACCATAAATAATTCATATTTAAGAGCCTAAGATACTACAAATGATCAAACTAAAGTACTTAAAAGCCAACAAAAACATATCAACAAACAGGTAAGAATATACATTGGAGAAACTTACAATGCTGTCAAGGATGAGCAGTTTGCAATCTGAGATGGGATATGCCCGGTTAATCGGTTTCCTTCAAGCCTGAGCTCCCTAAGCGCGACTGCACCTCCGATTTCTGGAGGAATACTTCCATTTAACCGGTTGAAACTCAGGTCAATAACCTGAGTTATCTTCAAGTCACCCACACTTCTTGGAACTGAACCTATTAAATAGTTTCTGGATATGTTTAAGAACTGCAAGCCTCTAAAAGCCCCAATCTCAGAGGGAATAACACCAGATAATTCATTTAAAGACAAGTCCAGAATCTGAAGATTCTGATAAGATAATGCATTTGTTCTTACAGGGGGAAACTCAATAAATCCCTTGAATTTATTACCAGAAATAGAAAATTTCTGCACACCCAACCCAAAAATCCAATTTGGCATTTTCCCTTTTAGCATGTTTAGGCTAACATCAATTGCAAAAAGGTTATCACAATTCATTAGAGATTGTGGTAACCCACCAATGAATCCATTTGAGGAAAAATTTAATTCCTTCAATGACTTGATGTTACCCAAAGTAAAAGGGATTCTTCCAAAAAATTGATTCATTGAAAGATCTAAACTTTCAAGGCTTTGCATATGCCCAATCCAATCAGGAACTTCAGAACTGAGCAAATTCCCATTTAAACTTAGTGAAGTGCACATGTTCAGTTTCTGTAGTGATTCTGGAAGAACCCCAGAAAATGAGTTTTTACCAAAATTAATTGATTGTAACTGCATACAGCTGCCAATATCTTCAGGTAAAAGCCCAGAAAATGCATTCTTTTCCAGATTAATCACCTTTAAACTATACATTTTCCCAAACCCTTGAGGGATTTCACCTTCTAACAAATTATTAGACAAATCAAGAGATTGTAATCCATTCAAAGACCAAATCTTTTCAGGCAACTGACCTGAAATTTGATTTGAAGAGAAGTTTATGGATTGTAGAGTCATACAAGAACTCAAAGAATCTGGTAACATACCAGATAAGCCATTGTTAGCAAAAGAAACAGACTTTAAAGACCCACATTGTTGAAAAAGCTCACTGGGAATTGACCCAGATAGATTATTTCCACTCAAATCAATGGACTGTAGGCTCCAGAGATGTGCAAATTCAGGGTTTATAGTCCCAGAAAAATTATTATTGGAAAGACTGATTTTTTGAAGAAACTGCAGCCTTAAAAGACCTCTACTAATTTGCCCAGAAAGAGAAAACCCATCAAGATTAAGCTCAGTTACCCTGTTAGATGTTGAATCACAATTTATACCTTTCCATTTACAAGGATATTCATCATTCTCATTCCAAGACACTAGATTGGATTCAGGGTCTTGAAGACCTGCCTTAAATACTATCAACCCAAGAACATCATCATTGAAAGCATCCAAACACAGCACAATAACAGAGGGAAGTAAAACAAGAACAAACAACAGCAATTTCACCAACATTTTGGATTAAAGTTTCAATCTTTTTGGATTAAAATGGGAAAAAAGCAAGTTAAGATAGCTCAAAGAGGAAGTAAATGTACACAGTTGAATGTATACATGGCTTAACTTTATGGGTATATCACAGTATTTTGTGGGTATTTGATAAATAAACAAGAAACAAACAAGGTAGAAGATTGAGGGATTCTTTTAAATAAAACAAATAAAAACAAGAAGGTAGCCAAGTGAGTAGCTTGGATTGCAGAGAAGGGCCAAAATGGAAGATTTAGAAGGAAGGAAGAGAGAGGAAATGGAATGTGGGACAGTGAAAGGAATAAAATTTGATTTAAGAAGAGAAATAAAGGTTTTTATATAAGAAGTATACAGAAAAAGACTAAAAAACTGGAGTTTGTTGAGAGTAGTAAAGATGTAGTATGTCCAGAGGTACTTTGTCCTTGGTTATGGTGGGGTACACAGAAAGCAGAGAAAGAAAAAGAATGAGGAATGAATATGAGATGCTTTTTTCTCAAGTAAAGAAAGAGGATGAAGTGGACTTTACAAAGCATACGGCGCAAACAACGTTCAGTTGTAGGGGTGCAATCAGGTTGATTTCGGATTATGTGTTTTGAGTCGATTGAAAATCATGTTTTGCGACTATATTGATTTTAAATCTATTTTAAAGTTGGGTCAAATGAGTTTTAGTTTCAAAGTCTGATGAATATAAGGTTATTGGGTCTCTTTTGTATAGCTTCACCTAACAGCGAAGGGCTACTACAGTGCAAAAATCTGATTTTGATCGCAATTAAGATAATGATTATGATCATACTATTGTAATACGATAACGCAATCTTATTTATGATTACTTCAACCAAAATTTAACCGAGTTAAATTTTTACCGACTCAAACCGAAAAAATAACCCAACAAACAAATAAATAGTCATAAACTAGTACTCCATATTCACATGTACAGATCTAAAGACTACATAGTAGTACAAAATAAAAAAGGAAAAAGTAGAGAGGGCATTAAATTTGGTAAGCATAACTTTTGTCAGATTACAGAGGGGAAAATAAATGCTTACAGAATTAAATTAATAATCCAATGATAGTAATTAGTAATTAGGATTTAGGAGTATTCCTATAAACTGTGGCAAGTAGTTGGTCAAACAAGAAATCCACTGTTTCACATGCCACTCAGACCCTTTTGTGGGAAGCTAAGTAATCACTAATGAGTTACTATTACTCGCACATACTCCATTATTTGAATTTGTATTATAGTACCTTCTATTCAATTCATTAGTTCTATTTGATTTTTCATACTTGTCGAGATAATATCTTAATCTTTAATATCTCTAATTATTTTTAATTAAAAAGTACAAAAAGTAGATATTAATAATTTTTATATTTACACAAATCAAACAAGATTCCACATGACTTTTGTTTAACTTATAGATTAAGAATAAAATACAAATTAAGAGTGAAGCCATAAAGTATCCCTCAAAACGGTCCAAAACAAATTATTCTACACCTTTATAACACGAAAAATACAAGATCGACTTTTAAAAAACTATTACTACGTAATCAGTCATACAATACGATCTTATTTTTTACCGTATAGGTAGAACTTCCCAAGTACTCCATTATCTTACTCCATGCTGATTTTAATGATGAATGTGTTGTGGGAAAGAAATCCCTACTCAAGTAGCTAGATTTCATTAGATTTTCAAATTTGATACTCCCTCCGAACCAATGTAGTTGTCACATTTTCTTATTTGACAAATTCATATCAATTGTTACATTTCTTTTTTCTGTCAATCTTTTTTTGCCTAAATACCCCATGTTTACACAAGTAAAGACCAAAATACCTCCACTTTTAAACCTTTACAATTAATTTAATTAATTAAATACAATTACCACCTTTTTAATTGACCCCATATCACTCTTAATAACCATGCCCAAGCAAATGGGACAACTAAATTAATTCGGTGGGAGTAATTCCTAGACCATTTTCTTTATAGTGTTATTTTCTCATAATATGTTAATATATTTTATATTTTGGCTAGAGGTGTTCAAAACAGACCCGAAGTCTCGATAGACACTCGACTTTATAACCGAACCCGATTTGACCCGACTTAAACATGGATCTACAATTATGTAAAAACCAATGTAAACACAAAACCCAATTTTAAATCGACCCGAAATCAATCTGATGTAATTTTAGCAAGTGAAGTTGAGAAATTAGTAGTGCAAATACTTATTGATATGGTTTGATGGTGTAGATGTAACTCTGAATCTATCATGATTCAGTAAGACCACACCACACTCATGATGTACACCACTATGTTCCTTAAAGTACTTAAAAGTGCACTCAATTTGTTTTTGTTGGTAGACCCAAACCCTAGCTTATAAAATCATTATAATAATTTCTATTTTGAACTTTTAAATTTAATGGTAATTATTTGGTGAAATCGTATGTAATAAACTTTGTTTGAAAAATAATGTATTTATTTATACCTAAAATTAAAAATAATGAGTAACATGGCCCGTGGGGAGCAGTAATTGTGGATGCTTCAAGAATGAGGCTCATTTTGTAGGCAATTGCATGTAAAAGAGAGCTTCCAATTATGAGGTTGTGGGATTATTTCATACCTATAATCACTTCATGCTACTTTATTGTCTTGGGTGTGCCGTGCTATGTGCGGGTTCAACTAGCCGCTAGGTTAGGTTGACGGTAATCACTTTAAGAGAATTGGGTCTTGTCTTAGTTAGAGTAAATATTATATTTTTAGATGTATTTTAAATTCGATTTTTACCTATTTCTCTCATTTCTTCGATGTAATCAAAAAAGATTTAACTACTTGTTATAACATGTAGAAAACTTTCAAATATGAAGCTCATCCACAACCCAATACATGTGCTAGGCCGGGCAAGCACACTACAAAATTTTGAATTCAAAATGTTTTATATTAAAACATGTATGTGTTTCAAAAACAAATGGATATTGATTTAATTTTAGTAAAAAACAATAAAATTGCACATTGTTATCGTGAAGATTAGAAACCGTGTTAAGTATTAAGATCAGATCCGTAGTAATATAGAGTTCATTTGCTCGAAAGTCTAGCCACATGTACGTTCATATTTTAGGTCCACTCTGCATGTTTTTCGGGTTGATTCGATTTATAGACTTTTAGTTTTTCATATTGTGGATATGTTCAAATTGAACTTCAAATCAATTTAAGCTGAACTTATTGATCATAGTTTATGGTTAGACAAACCTAACTCATGGAAATGTTGAGGTCACATTATTGTGAGAAAAAGAATTAATCTAATCAAAAGTCAAAAGCTCTCACATTGATTTGCGTAATGTAATTTTTAATGGGTAAATCGATGTATAACCTTGGCTTCTTTTTAAAGACATTAACAAGTTCTAGACAGTGAAGTACTCCTTTATTTTTTTATTCTTGAGTGTTATGTTTGAATTGTTCTTCCGGAACTAGAATTAGAATCGAAATAATGTCATTAAATCATTATTTTATACTTTTTCTGTCTCGTTAAATTTGCAACAAATCTCTAAAGTCCTTTGATGGATTGTTGTTGTATGACAAAAGCAATCATATAGACTGTGATGCTCTTTTATTTTACGGTTTTGGGGCAATCAAACATGTTGTCTTCGCATGAAAATGTGAACTCCTTTGACGTGCATCAACAAAGCTAGTTTTGTCACTTCCAAGTTCAACTGCTCCTTCATTCTTGGAACTTGGAACTTACAATTCCTCCCAAATTACTTCATCTCTTCCATGACTTGATAAATTTGTACAAACCAATAAAAGGGAGAAAGAAAAAGTAAATGTGTGTGATTTATGAAAAATATACGGATGAGATAAAAAAAAACATAAGTTAAATATGTAGATATAAATTAGAGATAGAGTATGACTCACGGCCAAAGATAAAATGTAACAACATTCGTGGAATAGATCGAGTACTATACTATTTACCAATCCAATTAATCTACTTAGATATTTAAGGATTGAGCAAGAGTCATGAGCTTGATATTGGTAGTTGTAATAATGCTTTAAAATGTTAGCCCAAACACTAGGAAAATAAGAAGGAAAAAAGGGAGAAAAATAGAATCAATAGTTTACACTTGGCTCGATTCTTGGATAAATTGGTTTACCCTTAGAAACACAATGTGTTTTACTATCTATTTTTTGAATTACAAGATAGGTTGAGGGGAGAGAGTTTCTGTGAGAATTGAACTCATGACCTTGTCTCAGATTGTGGTACTTGCTCCAACGGAGACAAGAGTCGATTCTGGCATTTTACCACTTGGTAATTAGCAAGTTAAAAGATACATTTGTGTTCAAATGATAACGAGTATTTCGTTTGGCCAATGAATTAGGTTTTGGGTTATCAGTTATCGCTGCCTTCAGCTTAGGCTTTTGGATTTAACGAAACTTTGAATTTAAGTAACGCAATCAAGCATGAAGAATTCATACCTGGTTGATAATCTGCTGGCCTACTATAGCTTGTATGAGAATGAGACCAGCGAGAAATCAGGTGGGTAGCTTAGTGAGTGTTCCCAGTCTCTCACTATCTAGCACCACTGACATTGCGGCTCAGCAATTCGCTGCCTTATGCTAGCTCAGTTGCTTGATCGTAAACACCATTCAAATTTAATCTGAGTATGATTGGCACCATCTATACTAAAGGAAGAAAGAACACGAAGCAAAAAGATATACTCAAGGAATTACTTAAAATGCACTTCAAACTATAAATTCAGAGCCATTATTGATGATTAATATGCAATGTTAGCCTCAATAAAAGTAAAAAAGAGTAGTTACATTAATGAGGTTTTTCATAAGTATTTGCCTCTCTGAAACTAGAAATTTCACTTCTGATCATCTGAGCAGCGTGAGGCTGCACAAACAAGTGTGTATTATCAAGCACATGTATTATGAATTTCTCGCTTCCCTTCAACTTAGCATTCATATTGATGATGAACTGCGCCATAGGTATATCGCTACAAGATGGAAACCACATAAAAAGTCAGACCATACAAACAATGAAAAAGCGATTGAGTTTTTATGAGAACGAGGCAAATAATATGATCCTACAAAAGGAATATTTGTTCAAATAGGGAAAAAAAGACTGAAGATTATTCAGCAAAAGTATTTGAGACACAATCCCTTTACCCAGAATTAGTTGTCACATTGTCCCAATTTCGAATAACCAAAATCTTAATTAAAAAAAATCTTCTAGTAAAAGTAAGATACTCCCTTCCAGTCCTTGTCACTTGAATTGCTGTGTATTTCAGGACATCTAATACCAGAAACGGATATGGTCATATGGGACCTAAATAGAAAGAGTGTTCTTTCGATGAAAGAGGTTACTTCCCATAACTTTACTTGACATACTAAAAAACTTCAAATGACTACTAAATCCAGTCAGATGGGATATAGCAAATCATATATGCGTCATAAATGAGATCAAGAAAAGTAAAGGGAGCGCAGATACTCTCTTTCATTGTTGCCAGAGGCAAAAACAAAAGTAAATAAAATGTAAAATTCCACAATACACCCAATACTTTTTTCTTTCATGTAATTGCATCTAAGGTTGTTGTCTTGATGATTTCTAAGTCAAGTCCCAGCAATGTACCAGGAAATGAAAAGTCCTTTGCTTGCATTCACCATGTTATAGCAGCAACTTCAAAAATTCACCTGAAGTATACAAAAGCAAATGGAGTCGCTTGGTGATATATTCCAGCAAATAAAACTCTTAATACCAAATGACAAAGCAGAAATTCAACAGTTTAAACAAACTAGCAAATTTATATTGTGTAGGCAAACATCGGAAGGGCGTCATGAAAGAGGCCAAAAAAGAGTTCAAGTTCAGATACCCAAGTACAAGGGGTACGAAAAAGAGCACAAGTATATGATATGAAATCAAAAATCGGAATGGAACTATACATAACTCCAGAACAGTGCATTAGATGTTCAACTGTAAATTCTTCATAAATGTGTCATAAGGCCGGCCAATCAAAGCTAATTCAGGTGCTTCCCTGTACAGAATAGTACAGGAAGTAAAAGACAATATTCATTCTCATTTGTCTTAGCACAGATAAAACCACATACAGGCCAAATGCCACTGCCAAGATGATGTATCTTGCTTTTGTATAGAACTCAAAGCATCCGAATTTGTATGTCATCCAATCCCCTCATTCCCCTCCTACTATAGGGCTAACAATGTTGATAAAAGCCTAACCTGAAATTCTAATGGTTTTCTATGATCAAAAAAAGGTTTTAGATTTCATCATATTGTTGAATATAAACAGGTAATAGCAAGTATTGGAGGAAACTCTGCCACGTCAAGGAGTGGGATGGCAAATGGTAATTCTTATTCCATCCAGAAAAATAATGCAACACTTGCAACCAACACTCAGAGATGTAACTGAGATAAAATTATCTGGCAGAGTCGCAGAGACTAGCTACGACAAAGCGCGACTTCATTGCCTAAAAAGTTAAAAACTCAAAGGAAACGCAAATCTCATATCCATTACAATTGGCACACAGTGTGCCATCTTCAGATAATACAAACTCATATTGATTATTTATCTGGCTAAGTTGTATCAATGGAATCAAGCCTAGGCTGCATGGCATCTGTATTCAAAAATAATGTAGGAAACACTCTGTCCCTGGTCTGATCAGATGGATAAACTATAAAGCTACGTATTTCAGGAAGAACATTCCAGGGAAAAGCATATACCACTTGAGTGTTTGCCACTGAATCGTGTATGAAACGCTCAAAACCAGAAAGTATGAAAATCTCAGGATCTCTACCCTGTAATTCTATTGAATAGAAAATTCAAAATGATGTAACATCTATGCATATATACTTAAGTAGCCATTGTCTAAGCAGTTTGGACTAGATGAGAGAAAATGGTTCAATACATATTTGTAGGTTGTTATGAGACTTATTTGCACTGTTTCACCCACCCTAAAACAGTAGGAGACTAGGAGTCCTCCTTAGTCCTCCTTGGGAGGATTGCTCTGCTCTCAGACTATATTGTAAGCCAGTTGAAAGCCACCTATAATATGATTCTAGCTTGCTTATCAAAATATATAACTCGACAAGTTCAACTGCCGAAGCAATATAGAAATAAGAGAATTTGATTATATCCTCAAAACATAACCAAATGACGGAGAAATTAATTTTTTGAAGAAAATACACCCAATATAAACATTAAAATAATGTTTCAAACATAGCCTCCCTCAACTCTTTCCAGAAAACAAGCCTATGAGTATACTGTGCAATGGTATTTCCTAAGCTCAGTAGTAATCTATGAAACTTAAGAGAATCCGAGTGTCACCCGATGATGACCATGCATCCAAAAGCAAAGCCATTGATCCTATAGAAGAACATCACATTCAAGCACTTGTGCTTTGCTCCCCAACATCTTAACATTCCAAAATCTGAAGTACGACACAATTTTGTCTTAGACAAAAAAACTAATAGTTGTTCTAGTTTTCCAAAAGCCATTCTAAAGCATTATTTGTACAAGTATAAATATTTACTGCATTAGAATTATTCTCCCGCGTTGAAGTCCATAAATTGTAAAGATTAATGACATCAACTTGTAAATGCTCAGAATTGCAAACACTTTTAAACTTAAACATCTAATCACGATAAGAATAAAAGAAAACGCAATAACACATTAGAATGCCCCAATATTAACAAGCACATTGAACACGAATCCATACTCCAAAGAATCTCAAAAGTTCAAGTTTGACCTAAATTCCAATATGAATAGAAATAGAGATATGAATGATAAAAATGAAATTAAAAGCAAATCAATAGCAATGCAGTAAATCACAAACTATAAAATCTGCTACAATTATGAAATTATTCAATACAATGGAGAACAAATCAATTTTCGCTGAAGCAAAAGTTCCTCATTTTATTGCGAATTGCCCTAGTTTAGCTTGAAGATCCTATTATAAATGTTTACCTGAGAAGATCAATGGTGGTGGTGATGCTAAAGCGTCGATAGAATTGCCAGAAACCGCTAGGAGTGAAATGAAAAAGGAAAATATGAAAACTAATCAAGAAAAGGGAGATAATAAAAAATACTCTTAACTAATTACTAAAAGTAAGTTTTAATTAATAATCAATAAGTAAAAATAATACTCATTTTCATTCATCAAAAATTAGTAAATTGTAATCAATAAATACCTAAAATCAGTTCAAATCAATAAAAATCAAGTAGATGCAATAAAAACCATTTCGAGTTAGTAAAAATCAGTTGAATTAGATGTTTAAATGTTGCTTTGTTGGGTGTAAGATAAAAACTTGTACGATTAATATCAAAAGAGAAAGAAATATGTGCTGATGAAAACTAAAGAGAGTGGTGATGTATCATATTGACCTTATCGTGGTCGATGACTCTATTCATTCGAAATTACAGATAGTAGATTGACCCTACAAATCAATGTAAGTCTTTTTAATACACTTGGTAATCAGTTATGTGCATTATGAGAAGAAAGTCACTCATCCTAATAGTACTTCATATATGCACAGAATAATTTCTGTGAACGAGCTTCCTTGAAAAGTAGATCCTTTTAATTGATATGGGTATAGTTTCAACCCATTCGAAACACTTTTGGTACCTTATTATTTCAATCCGACGTATTATATTTACTCTTACTTAAAATCACAAAACCTACGTTCGGCTCTCCAAGATCTTATCATGCTATATGAATCAATCCTTTCAAATCAACCCTAGTCATAAGGTTGCTTTAATATATACCATTCCACCTCACCCATGTCAACGATATTACCCTATATTCATGGGGTGATAGAGTAGTCCTACAAACTAACACTTGTCTTTTCCGTATACCATGTAAAACTTCCTAATAAGCCACTTATCCGAAAACATTACCTCCTACTCCTATTTGCTACATTATGTTATTGACATTGACATTTTTACTTTTTAAGCTTATTTTATAACTTACGGCGAATGTGTAAGCAAAAATACAGTCAAGTGAGATATTATTTGAATCATTTTATCTATACTTTTATGATATTAACTTTTGATAATTTTATTATATATAATTTTAATATATAAATGGTCAAAATAATACATTAAATTGCATAAGCAGTTAAATATATCAATTATTAATGTCATGTAGATTGAGTGGGATAGGGATGGCAATGGGTATTGGACCCGACCCGGATCCGTGGATCCGTATCCGTTTTCACGGATATGGGTCTTAAAAAATAGACCCGTCGGGTCCGGGTCGGATCCGGGTCCAATTAAATTTCACGGGTCCGGATCCGGATCTAAGAAAAATACCCAGACTCGGACCCGTTTACCCGCAGACCCGTTTTTTTAGTTTTCCCTTTTTATTTAGTGACTTATCATCAGCAGTAAATGATCACCAAGGTCATCGCCAAATATATGACTTTGCTTGTTAGCAGATAGCTTCCTATCATCTTCCAGTTCATCATCATCCCCTTCACTGGCATCATCAATGGCACGCATCCTAACATAATGTTTGAAACTTTAGTTTGCTTATCCTTCATTGGCATCATGTTGGGCTATCTGCTTTTCAATTTTTTTTATTTATTTTTTTATTTTGAGATTCGGCTATTTTTTTATTTTGCTTATCCTTCCTGGCATCATGTTGGGCTTATCCTTCACTAACCATTTTATCATACAAATCAGGTCCATTAGTAGTTGTATAATATTTTTTTTAAGTACTAGATTGTGAAATTATGTTATTTATTATCATTAGTCTATGAATAGCATCATCGCAATCGCAAAACGATTCGAAAATATACTAAAAAGGGCAAAAACAAGTGGGATCCGTTTTGGACCCGGACCCGGTACTGGATCCGCAATATCCACGGACCCGGATCTGGGTCCTGTAAAAATAGACCCGCGGGTCCGGATCTGGACCCAGTGCTTGAAAACGGATCTGGATTCGGGTCCACCTAGACCCCAAATCCGACCCGTTGCCTTCCCTAAGTGGGACCAAAAATGAATAGGTGTACATAATGCAAATTCTTTTATCAACCCTCAATAATTCACATTTTCACACAAAATTTTTTTTTTTCTTTTTTTCTTTTTCTTTTTTTCCTTCTCCAAGTAGGGAAGCAAGGCAAGTATTCCTTGCTTCAACTTTGTATATACTCAATGACGTCACCTTCTTTTTTCCCTTTTTCTTTCTAATTTTAAATCCTCCTTCTTCTTCATCATTCAAATTTTACGATACAAACAATAACACCTAAAAACAGTCGATGATGACTTTCGACTGTTTCTCCCTCACAAACCCTAACCCCAATTTGGCCGGACTTCCATTGAAGATTAACTTTTCTTCTTCTTCAATGGCGTCCTTCTCATTTTCTTCATCTCATCTACAGTTTGAAACGATTCATCAACGACGTAAAGCGTTTCTTTTCGCTGATATGGCCTCACTATCGCCGAAAGGACTTGGTGGACTTAGTTTAAAGAATCGCAATTGGAATAAGATGAAGTTTTCGACTGTTACTTTTGCTGCTTCTCAGGAAGAATATGTGAGTTTGACTTTTTCCTTTTTTGAAATCAATGCTTTTATTTTTTTTTGCTTGCAATGATTGAAGTTGAGATTATTTTGATGGATTTATTCATGTGTTAGGATAGGATGTGTCATGAAGTACAGTAAAAACTTTCCTGAAAAATATCGTGATAGTGCTGAAGAGTTTGATGATTATTAGACTAATTGAGGTAGTTTGATTGGAATAACGTTATTTCATTGATAGGAATCAATGTTGGCATTGAAGAATTTTTTTTTTGTATAATTTCTTATTGCTTTTTTAGAGAAATGAGAATACTTCGAGTTTGCTTTTTTGCGAGATAGGTAGGCGGTGGGTTGAATGGAACTTGTTAGAATATTATTTCGGTCGCTCGTTCCATACTGTCTCAGACCTTGCAATAATGGGAGGCAAATAGTAGTTTTCCTCTTCATTGATGTGTCCAATGTTATGCATTTAGCTTCTGGGGACATAAATGGCAGCTATTAGCTAGCTTGCGGTTCATTTTGAATATAGGAACTTCTCTAGTGTTGTATTGTTGAAGCAACAATGATACCTGGTCATCATTGCATTTTGTTGAGTTTCTCCCTTGTAGGCAACTATGTTGTTTAATACATTATTGTTGCATCAATGCACACCGGTTCTATTTCTTCTGCCTATTATATGTATGTTAAATTGTATATACTGCATGATTATGTTTATTTTCATTTGGCTTATTATTATTGAATATTGATGAAGCCGTCCGAAGGAGAGATTGACATGGAGGGGAATGATTTAAAAAATTCTGGTCAAGAGTCTCAGGATGCTTGGAAGCAAACGCTAGAAACATTTAAAGAGCAAGCCTCAAAGCTGCAAAGTGTGTCTCAAGAAGCATATGAAGTATATATGAAGAATGCGGTTGTTACACTAAAAGAAACTGCTGAGCGATTAAAGATCCAGGCTGATCAGGCGAGACAAGATTTAAGTGTTATGGCAAAAGAACTGAGCGAAGAGGGTAGACAATACCTTACTATAGCAGCAGAGAATTCTCCTGAACCAGTAAAGGATGTAATGGAGACCTTTGCTTCTGCTCGGGATCTAGATGATGTATCCAAAGTCCGTGATTTTTACGTTGGGATACCATATGGTACGACATTTACCCAGATGTTTTGATGAACCAGAAATATAATGTTTGTATGGTTTTTAATACTCTACTACAACATGTTTTCTACCAAGGGTCAATCGGAAAAAAACACAACCACTTTGTTATAAGATGGTAGGTTGCGTATATTTGACCGCCAAACCTTGTTTACATGGGACCGTGGGAGCCTCTAATAACATTGGGATAATGGAATGCTCTACAACAACAACTACACAACATTCTAATAACTCAATGTCACTAGGTGGCTCTCGCCATGGTGCGGTATTGGGGAGTCGGATATACGCAACTCAAACCTTGTAATAACGAAGAGGTTGTTCTTCATTTATCCTTGATTGCAAACCAGCTGATGCACTTTACTTTATCTTTGTTTACTTGCTACATCTGCAGGGACAATTCTTTCTGCTGGGGGCTTTCTTAACTTTATGATTACTGGAAATGTTTCTTCCATCAGATTTGGTGTGATCCTTGGGGGTATTCTTTTGGCATTAAGCATATCGAGCCTAAGATCTTGGAGAAAAGGAGAGTCCACTGATAAGACTTTGAAAGGACAGGCAGGTTAGTATTTATTTGGTAGGCATGGTTCAAATATCTGCCTTTTAAAGGGTAATCATTTCTAATTTCCAGGAAACTTGTGTAGTTTGTGTCCTTTTCTTTACTAAATTTTGTAGTTACTTGTCTGTCCAAATGAGCATTGTTACCTGGAATGGCATTCGTTTGGAACGGGGATTGGGACGGGAACACGGAACACAACCTAGATTGACTCGGGAACGATCGGGTACGAATCACATTATGTATAAAATATATGTTTGAAAATATAATTAAACAAAAATTATTATTTTGCTTTAAAAAATTATCTTCTAGTGGAATTTTTTTAGATTTCTAGGTTTCATCTCGTTTTTTTGTAACTTTTTTTCTTAAATTTATAAATGAAGGCCATAATACCTTTTAAAAAAGCTCTTCTAAACCGGGACATCACCTTGAGCGATTTGGGTCGCGTTTCGTGGTGATTGGGTACGGATGTTCCCGGATCGCTGTTTGGCCATATGTAATACTATATAATTAAGGAGCTGGCATTTTCAAGATCTTAACTCCTCTTAGGTCTTCCAGTGTGCCTGTAGTAAATTATGTAATATAGTATGTAACTATGGCGCAATACTTATAGGAGGGTTTTGGGTTGAAAATGAAGGATATACTTCACCAGCTAGGTTAAATGTCATCTGCTGTCAGTGTCTGAAGTCAGAGCATGATTTTTGACCTTGATTCCAGAATCTAGTGAAGAGATATTATGGTTACAGTACAAATAAGCTTTAGTTCAACACTGATCATCAGAAATTGAGAAGCAGAAATTCGGTTTAAAGTATTTTGCTAATTTGTGAGTTCTTTTGCTCATTTGAAGTAGCAAATTTGCTATCAAAATATTATTTGGTTTATAGGTTCTGACCTTCTTTGCTGACTCTTCCCTTTTTGTTTGATCAATGATGTTAATGCTATAATTTAATATGAAAGTGTGATACTTTAACTAGCTAACTGCAGAGTTATTTTCGTGAAATTATCTTTTTAATCCTTTAAATGTTCCTGTTTGGCTTTGACATGTTTATTTCTGGTTATGCAGCAATAACTAGTATTCTATTTTTAAGGGACATGCGCCTGGTGTTTGAGGTAAAGCTTATTTTCTTTTTCTTCTTCTTTATTAATCCAAGTCGTGCTTGTTTACGCTTTCACATTCTACATCATAGTAGTTTTTATATTAATAACTTAAACCTTCATTTCAGGGACTTAATTTGGCTGGACTGTTCAAAATGATCATCAGGTTTATATCTTACCACATATAATTCTGTTTCCTTTGCTGCAACTTTATTTTAATTTCTTTACTTTGCTTCCTCACCCCACCCCTAAAGAAAATTTGATGAAAAGAAAGCTTTTTAAAGGCTGCAAAATAGATGGATTATTACCTTCTTCTTTGGGCGTGTTTATTTGCATGATTATATATCCGCTTGAACTCTTTTTTAGCCAAGTCTAAGTTAAACATTTCCACATGGAACCTCTAATGTGGTTGTTATTCGACAGTGAATTGGTTTGCTCTAATAGAAATTTCTGGACGATCTTTTTCAAGAGGTTGTAGCTATTATTGTGTTTGCTTAACTGCATCTTGTGTCTCGTTTGGTTCTTGAGTGTTGATATAAATTTTTGAGTGACTACTATAACTAGCAAGTGAACCAATGAAAAATGTTGAATTATGTTAACTTTGTAGATGCAAATATTGCCTACTATAGCTAAATGTGTATAGTACTTATCTGCAGTGGGGCAGTTGCAGCATTCTACGTATACAGGATTTTCTATGACAAGCAGCAGAGGCAGCCAAATATTGACGGTGAGGCAACCAGCTGAGGTAGCCTACTTATGTTCGCAATCGTCACACAAAATGAATTGCCATATATAAGGAAGAATCTCGAGTTTAAACGAGGATGCTCCTGTGTGTCGACCAATTGTGTGCAAGATTGATTGTTTCGGCTATGAAGCAAGTTCATACGATTTTCTGCATCTAAAACTAGGGTTGTGTAGAATTTTATGAAATGAAGGTCTCTTAGAACTATGTACAGAATCAGCAATATGGGAAAAAAATTATTATAGTGGACCAAATGCTTGCAATAATGACTTGTAGTTGTAGAGATCTTAAATTTTTTACATTTATTGTGTTTGTTTTAATGTTGGTGTAAAAATTTACTTTGTTTGTCTTCCTCAATTTCGCAATGTTTATATTCTTGACATGCGAGCTTTTGAAAGGAAATATAGTAAAAAATGAGAGATATAAGTTTGTGTTATGCACTTAAAGTTTCTTTTGGAGGTAATTCGTGCGACAATTAAATCTCAACTTACCAAGCAATCGTAAATTCTTTCGTGGTATGATGAATAATGATAATATGAGATGAGTTGCGCATTTATTTTTAAATAAAAATTCAATTGATTTTTATATTATATTCAAAATTACTTTATTTTTTTAGGGTAAGGAGAATTTCCTACAGATAAAAAGAAAAGAAAAAATTGATATTTTTAAGGTAGTGAGAATCAAACTCTCATCATACAGGCAAAAGAAAAAATCTTCCTCCATTAATCTAAATCTTGTTGTTACTTGTTATATTGAGTTTAGTGATGGACCGAAGATAATGGTGGCAGTGGACAATGTTGGTGTAGATAAGGCGGTTATAGAGAAAATTTTGATGATTTCCTAATGATTTAGAAAAGAGCATTACTCTAGTATAGTTGCTTTACACAATGCTGAAAAAACTTAACCAACGATAAAAAAAACCCGTTAGAATAATAGCAACAGATCATATTTCGAAACCCGTTTTCATAATATGAATATGTTATTCAATAAACTATAACCCATTAAAATTATTTTTGTGTAGTGAGGCCTTGTAATTTGATAGAATAATCAAGGCCATACAAAACCCAAATCATAAGCAATGAAGAAATGAGCACAAAAACAGGGCCAATTAACCACATCAACAAAGGCAAACTAATACACAACATTCTACTCCCAACAACACCCATTATAAACCCTCTTTCTAACACCCTTTTAGTATGCCCACGGCTCAACATTTCTCCTGATGCATTGATCAAATAATTGGCATCTACCAAATAGCTAATACCTATTGAACTACACAAGAAGCTTGTGAGCAAGAATACCGATGCTGACCCGAATTTTAGAACGATGATTCGACCTGATTGTGACCCGAAAAACGGGGTCGAACCCAATAAGTTGGTTGCTTTGTATGCATTGTTGGCTAATGCTGCTAGTCCTATGTTGATTAGCATGGTTATGGTGGCTGTTAGTATGGTCTCCATTAAGCTATTTCTTAAACTTTGAACTGCTAGCACCTCCTTTTTATCATCACCCTGTTCCATTTTATCAATTTCATCAAAACACCCAATTAAAAAATTGAACTTGTTTTACTTAGGCATATATGCAATGGGTCGAATATGAGCCGGCCAGGTTGGGATTGTAGAAATAGAAAACGAGCTTGAATCAACGTTCATGTTTTCATATTATTCAATGTTTCGTCAAAAGAATATCACAATAATAAATATAAAAACTAAATCCAATTACTAATAAATAATTCTCTTTATTAGTTTTTAATCTTTATTTATTAGAAATATTTATAAAATTCAAAATGAAAATCTTTTACTATCATGATATTTTTCTCATTTTTGATGAAATTTTTAGTATCATAATCTATACCTTATGGCATAAAATTTTGAGATTATATGGCATAAGATTTTAAAATTAATATCATTACTCAACTATTGTCTACACTTAAAGTGAATGAAAAAGCTTATGTGTGACATGTTAAGTACTATAGATTTATGTTATGAAAAACATGTAATAATACATACTTCCTCTATCTCTTTGAGTAAATTTTCTTCATCAGATTTCAATTTTCGTTGAAAATGATGGAGACTCAAAAAAAATAATGCAGCCTCAAAAAAATTAAGGGGTGAAATAGAACACGCTTATCTTCAAAAACTTAATAAATCGATATGTATATGAAAATGTTACCTGTTTGATACCATGAAACCATTCCCTCCTCTTGAGAGTGATGATTCCTAAGGTGATGATTGAGGGATTGTTCTTGAAGTTGTGCCATAGAAAGGCATGATATCCAACACTAAGGAACAAACTTAGAGGAACTAATATGATATCAAGATGATTTGCCATTACAAAGTATGATCTTTTGAAGCTTCAAATAATTAGAAGATTGGATTAGAGAAATTATCATATAAAAGAGTTCCAATAAAATTAGTTTAGAAGTTTGGTAATATGACTTTATTGCCTAATTAATGTCAAATATATACACTAAGGAAATGGGGTCCTAGTCATGAAACCAAATAAAGGTTTTTCTTGGGTGGAAAACCATACATGAATAGAGAGATTAGTCATTCAAGCACCACCATTATTTGTCTTATTTTTTAAAAAGCTTTTACTTTAAGTTAGTTTGTTGGAAAATGTTCATGCAATAATAATTTTAGTAGTTAAATAAGTAATTTTCATAACTAACATATTTTAGTGCTTTGATGATTCAACAAATTAAATTATTTGATCTAAAGCAAACACTTGATTTTTTTTAAAATTAAAAATGTAAATAAGTTACTAATCAATAGTAAATATCATCAAAATTTTGAAGGGTAATCTTTTAAGGTCAAAAACACTACAATTTTCATTTAGTTTGCTTCATCCTCTATAGCTTGCTTCATCCTCTATAGCTTTTTATGACTATAGGGAAAATTAATAAATGCTTAAGAAGAAATCATCAATATTATCAAACTTAGATACTATTAAACTTAACAAATTCAACTTTTTGTAATTTATTATTATAAGACTAATTTTTTAACGACAATTACAATAGAGGGGTATTGTCAAATATGTAGATATTTTAAATGGAAAAATAAATAAAATGAATTAATTAAAGAGTTAGGTAATACTTTTATCCTACTTTTATTTAGAAAAGTTATCACAAATTAGTGACTGACATTTATGTGATGAAGATTACTCCACTTAATATGGAAGAAAATATTGATGGATTATTAATACTTTTTGTGTAATAGATGGACTATATATTAATATCTTTTGATAGAAAGATGGATCATTAATATTATCACCTAATATTTTGGCAAATATTCACTCTGTCTTATTCAATTTGCATTATATTTTATTTTGCATTGTTCGGCTCATTTTGATCGATTTTTCAAAAATAGACTCGACACCTTCAATTTATCACATCCTTCATTTTAAGTTCAACTCTTATAATTTTTCCGTAACATTCAATATTTCTATTCATTTATATACTTTATATATATATATATATTTTTTTTTTGCTTTGACCTTTTTTAAAGGGTTACATGGGATGTTGACAAAAGCAAATATAAGCCATTTTGCGTGAATCGGTTTTGAATTGCCCCTTTACTTATTGATGGATGGTCCAATTATTTCAGATCACCTTTTTGTTTTAACATCGATTTATACACAGAAAATGTGTATAAAAGCAATATATTGTCTGATTATACACTAAAAAAGTGTGATTTAATAGTTAATGAGTTTTATCACAAATCCATTACCTTATTTTTTTTAACAAAGTTGTATTATGTACTTCATATTTTTTGTTCCTTTTTGCATATTTTACTTTATGTCGTGTCAATCGAATAAAAAGTACTTATGAAAATTTGCTCGTTTTTATAACTAATATTATATAATTTTTTATTTTAAAATTATCTCTTTATTTGTCTAAGTCTACGCTTCCTCACTATTACTAACAACGAGCAAATGTTGTATTGACTACGTTATAGATTGCTCAATGTTAGTAACGATAACAGTGAGCAAATCTTGACCATAGGCTTGGATAAGAAAACATTTATCTTAGAAAATAGTTCATATGATCACCTCAACTTCATTGGATTAGGAGGATACTTCAATGCATTCAAGAAAATCCAGCACGCTTTATTGCATCAAGCAGGAAAATAAGAAGTGTTCATTTCCAGATTAGTTACAATAAAGCCATAACTGGCGAAACGGCCTCCTAATTCTAAAGGCTATGCTAATCTTCGTCCCTGTATGTACAATGATACACCAGATGAAGGATATGTAAGTAAAACTCTTCGCTATAAGCAAGAAACGAAGTAAAATTAGGGAACAGTTAATCAGAGAAACGGTTGCTGCTCGACAGTCGGCACCCTTTACTCTCGCTTGTCCTCCTCTAGTTCCTCCCTAACCCCAACGAAAACATGATCTGTTGAGCTTGATCCTTTTCTCTCTTTCCTTTCAAGCTTACTTGCCATATCAGCAGCAATCATGACTCCACTACTTGTTAGTGCAACACCCTCTTCGTCAAAGTCATCGCCTGAATCCTCCAAATAAGCATACCTAAAAAGCAAAAAAAATAATGTGTTCAATAGTTGGATGCCTGCGTTTTACACTTCCCCAAAAAAGCAGACGGAGAACAGAGACGAGAATCATCATGGTATTATGATAAGCATCATTTATGGACATAAATTCTCAAACTGAATGCAAATTAAAGAAAAAAACTGGCGATCAGAGACAAGAAGATTTCAAAAGCAATATGGAATCAAGAATATGACATCTCTTGGCATGAGTTCTCAAAATGAATCCAAATCGCATAAGTATACACAACGTTAAAATAACTGCTCATCTGGGTGACTGGCATATTATAAAGGCAGCAACTCCAAATTATTCAAGGAATAACAAGCATATTAACGGGGAATACAATTAAGATAGTCATTCTGCAAATAAATAGTTGGTGAAAGTAAATTCAGCTTGCCACCAGTTTGGTTCTCACAGGATCAGCTAAAAAGCATAGACATATATAGCTAAAAATAGGTGATACTCTTATGTGCTAATCATGATCGCTATAAGAAAGCAGAAAAAATGCTGAATGTCTTGAATTACCACATTCAAATATTTATACATAGAATTTCCCAACAGAAGCTAAAGGCTACAGCAGCAAGGATAAAACCAATGCATATTGTTAGCATGGCACGGCTTACAGTCTAGGAAAGTCATTATATAAACAGCCTCCTCGATGTGGACAAGCACGAGGTGGATTTAAAAACATCCATAAAGAAAAGCATGTTTACACCATCCTCATCCCCCAACCACGGAGATGAAGAGGACGAAAGATATCTTGATAAAACCACATCACAATTCAGAGCCACCCTATCTGAAGAACTCCAGTGCCACACGAGGCCATAGCCACATAAATTAGCCATTCCCAACACAATAATCAACCCAAAGAGAGTGGGGTAAGACCACTACCACACCTCAATCCAAGCACAACCATCTCAAGATCTCTCCTCCTTCCCATCTTAAAGAAATTGTCCAACTTATCGGCAAGTTGACTTGCTCATGCCTTTGATCTTTGTTCCCGTGTAAAATTAGTGAGTGTGCAAATTTTAGATCCATAACAAATGAACTGGCAACAGCTAGAGAGCAAGTTGTTGCAAATGCTACTAAAAATAGATGAGTGATATTAAGGAGATAGAAGATTCACAAAGAACTTGATATCAATTTGGCCGAAAATCGACTCGAGCTCTTTATAAAATGTCAAAGCTCAGGTAGAAATGGACTCAAATAGGATCAACTCGAGCTACTCAAGGAGTAAAAAGTCCAAGATCGATGTGACTCATCTCATTAGTAACCCTAAATATAGCAACTTTTTGGGAAGAAAGAAATACTATGGACAAATATGCAGCTCAAGTCAAAGACAAAAGGACTGCCAAAGCACTCACCACAACAGGCTTGAGCTTGACCATCCCTGATCCAGAATAGAAACTCAATTGAGGAACCCATTTTTTGTCAGGATTGAGGTCCGAATGGGGTTGTTCGGGTTTACACAATCAGATAATGAGATGCAATTGCAAAGCATAAGATGTCACAAGAATTTGGAAAATAAAGTTGGATAATTCCTTTCATATATAAAAAGCTGGATTTACATTCGAAATTCAACAAAACATAAATGATGAATCCAATATAGTTTGTAATTTATACTCAATAGATATCTAATACTTCAATTTTGGACAACCCTACGATACAGAGCAAGAAGTGCAGAGTGTAACAGATTTCAAAATATGCACCATTCCGAATCCTTCTAGATATGTTCATGTCAATTCATAATGGTCCGCTTTTTAAAATATACATTGAAGATAAAATTTAAACAAAAATATCGGACTTTACAGAAACAAAATAGAGTAGAGTTATATCATCCATCTGTCCTTACATCTCAATTACTACAGATGACATAATGTATGATTAAAAGATCCTTTAAGACAGCTAAATTTTCCTTCTTACCATCATACGGTTTAGGAAGGATACTTGAGGAAGTCTACACAGCAAAACAGAATTAGAAGGTGGATTTGTCCCTCAAAACATTTAGGATAGTTTGCTGTAGTTTATACTGGAGGGAGCATTTAATGGCCTCTATGTAGAATTTTCATGCTCAATTTGAACCTTAGAGTTAGGCTTCCCAAGAACAGCAACCAGAACTCATAGGAAAAGCCAATCTAGTTTGCAGGACCAAGGGCAGGGAAAATATATTAGCATGGCCACTCAAGGGTGATTGGACGAAGTGAAGCAATAATATTATAGTTAGTTGTCGCCACTTGCCAGAGATTTGCAAGACTTTGTTTAGGCTTCAAGCAAAAGAGGAGAACAGCTTCGATACCCAGCATTTGGACAATGAAGTAGACTAACATCTAGGGTTCAGAGATGGGAAGAATAACAACCCGATTCCTATGCTTCTTCAGCCAAGCAGTCCCCATATTCTACCTTAATATAATCACAATTTCTCTAGGCTGTGACTAATTGTGATTCAGAAGTTTCACTAATATTTTAAAAACAGGATCAATTTAATCCAATCCATGCATAATCCATTTTACCTTAATCTTGTATAGACGATCTACAGCAAAAGACAAAAGCCTACAATATTATTTACATATACTAATTTTTGCTCTGAGTTTGTCAAAGCAAGAACAGCTTTTGATCCTGCTTCAGTTGATATATACTACTGCAGCACTAGAGGAATTCAAAAAGCAGTGACAAGTAGACATTACATGCAGGTATCACGTGCCCAAAATATGGACTTTACCTTTCAATACTTTTTGGTTGTGACCCACCCACATGAAAAATGTACAAATCAATACTTTAGGTATAGCTTTAAAATCTCTATTGAAATTAAGAATTCATCAGACCAACAGAAAGTAAGTCTCATATACCTTGTAGGATTGCGAGAAGGCGCCCACAGAACACATATCACTGCTAAAAGAGAGTATGCAAGCAAAGCCCAAAAGGCAGGAATGATCCATGCAATCCTCCAAAGCTCGCTCAAAGGATCAGTTGCATTAAAATACAACTGCAGTAAAGGCAGTTCATAAAAAATTAGGTAAAGAGTAATGTCTTTCTTTCAACAAGGATAGGAACAAGTAAAAGAGCAATACCTCATAACCAATCCACGCAATTGACAGTATCACAAAAATTGCAAGGGAATTTGTATATTTCCGGTAGAGCTCTAACTTAGCCACGCTTCTACGAATCTGAAATCAAAAACTACTTAAGATAGATACAGCTAAAGTGATAAATAGTTATTCAAAATATATGCATACACATAACATAGAGGGAGAGAGAGACTGTAGTACTTATAAGTGTCTATGAAAAAGCTTTTGATGTTGACATTGATTAAACTCTCTAAAACAAGTAGAAACATATACCTGAAGCTTCTCCAGAGTCTTTGAAAGCGATGAGAAGATCCACAGAATGAAGCATGTGTCCAGGAACACAACAGGCAACACCAGAACTAGCTTCGTATTCCCAGAGAAATCATTAATGTTTCCCAAATGCTCATACAGTTCAAGTGCTTCTGAAGCCAAAAAGTATACAGCTCCAAAAAGAAGAACCTTTGATGTGATAGCTCCTAATGTTGGTTTGACAACACCATACCCCATGGAAACGACCAAAAGAAGAAGGCGGGAAACAGTCTTCTTCACAGCTGTAAAGGTAACTGCCCACATAGTGACTCCCATAGGTCGAACACCAGTTGCATTTAGATTTGAATAGTCAAAATACCATAACGTCATTTCAAGCATACCAAGGGCAATCACTGCTGTAATGTGATAATGCAGCTGTGTAATATCTTTCCAGAACTGAACAAACCGCAGTAGCCAACACAGTCCTAACAAGAGATACGCCAAAGACATGGAGCCATAAAATGTCATCAAAGGAATCATTTTGCCTGGCAAGTAACCATTCGGGTTCTTCCAAACTGTTCTTCCACTTAGTGTTGTACCCTTTAGTGTCGGATCACAAAACATAAAGTACAGATAATACATTCCTGTGCTGTTAATCTCAACAGACTGGAGAGACATTGAGGCCGTTTGACTCTTTGCTTCAAAGAAGATCTTGATCCGTTTTGGCCAATCACGATTCTCTGGATTTTTCTGCAATATCACCTCACCAACCTTGCAGTGCCCCTCGCTTGCTAGGGTTTGGTTACAACAGATTGCATCAGTTTTAAGATATGTTCCCCCGATCCTTTCTCGGTCTTTCACCTCAACTATTATAGCTTCAATAGTACCAGTTAATTGCTGCCACTCGTTCTGCTTTTCTGCTGACTCTTTTGTTCTTGTAAAGGTGATGGATTCAAATCTAGATGAAAAAAACCCAGAAAATAACATTTTACTTTCAAATACAAAGTCTATAACAGTGGCATTACAAGAAATGCCAAGCATACAAAAACACATAGGATTCATCAACTCTACAATAAAACATGAAAAGCAACAGATCTAACACCGCATGTACATTCGAAAAACAATTTAATATTACATAGAATCATGGGCAACTAAAACCAAACTCTAATAAAACATTCACACTCTCATTCTCTCCCTAGGCCATATTTCTATTCTCAACTGCAAACACTAAACCAATATCTAATCTTAGGATCCAATAGACAACATTTTAAGTTTTATGTTTTATGTCGTTGAAAACAAAAAACAGATTTTTGTTTCAGTTTTCCATTTTTTGGAACAAAAACAAAACTTGCGCAAATAAAGGGAAGAAACAGATTTATCTAAGCTTTGTGAGTTTGACTCAGTACTGCGCTGCAATTTGAGTCTCTGAGGCGTTTTTCTGGTCGCTTGGATGCCCCTCACGCCTAGGCACACTCTTAAAAACATAGTCTTCCTCCCCGATTTTTGTATCCCCGAGTTCAAACTTTCTATCTCTTTTATCAACTAGCCAATACTAAGTCGTTGCCCATGCCCAAAGTATCTTAGACCATTCTATTTCATCTATTCCTCAATATATAAAACGCCACACCTTCACTTATATTATTGTTTGAAAATATATCCCTCAACAGCATTCCCACTGTTCTCATCTTCCAACAATGATCTTTCTAAACGATGATATACCAGTCTACCAAGCAAAAAAAAAAAACATCCTAAATTCCATTCAACAAAGTATCAAGCATATTTCCAAATGCTGGCAACGCTAATGATTACTGAGCTCGAAGAAACAACCTAGTCAGAGACATAATTTCAGTAATTTACCGCCATAATAGGTCTCAAAAGCAATCCATAAGTAGACCTTTTTTAGGTAAACTACAATTAATCACCATTAACACATTCTATAAAAAAAAATCTCAAAATATTCATCATGAAATTCAAAAATAATACCTTACAACATCAATCCATGATCGTAATCAAGAAGATAAACTAATCAGCAAAGCAAAATTTTAGAAATTAAAAAATACCTGATAAAAGACCTGCCTTTATAACCATTTTCGGAAGGAGAAGAAGAAGAGTGATCAGTAACCTTAGAAGCATAGAGACCTTCACTACCGCCATGGAAGAAGAAGGCGTTAGATTGAGGAATGAATTTTTCATTTCTGTAATCGTGAATTGAACCTTGTACTAACTCAATTGAATTGAAAAAGATGATCATTAACCCTACAATAAAACCTAATCGTAATTTCACCGGAAAATCTCTCTCCTCCATTGTTAACGTTTTTAGTTTCTCTCTCTAGAAAGTAGGGAGCAGGAAAAAATCATTGGATCAACATCGATGGCGATGACAATGAAATGTGCCTAATTTTTTAGTTTGATGAAAAATGAGAAAAAAAAAAATCAATTTTTGTTATTCATTTATTTTAATTTTAATCACTAAATAGTTTAAACACTTTGCATCAACAATTTTAATAGGATGATAGATAACTATTTGAGCATTATACAATTATGTAAATGTAAATTATAGATAATTTTATGTTCTTACATTAACATTTAATATTACATATTACATATTATATTTATCGTAATTTTGATGCACTTATACTTCATACTACCGAGCACCACCTACTAATAGAAGTATACTTTTTCTCTATATCTTCATTAAAAAAGGATTTTTTTTGTCGTCTAAAATATATATACTGTTTTAAATATATCGTCTAAAGTATACTTTTGCAGCAAGAGTTATAATCATCTGCTTTCTATTCAGGGCTCTCACTTTCTGGGGGTAAAATTGACTGTTTTCCTCTAATATTCCCTCTTAAGAGAGTAGGGGGGTAAGGATTATCCCTCACTTATATCCTATTTTCGAGCGAAATAATGGGTTGATGAGGATGATATTTACTGAAGTAGAGAGAATATACCTTTATACAAATAAGTTTTTAAATAATGTTGCTAGTAGTGTTTTATGTAGCAAAAGAATGCTCTTAATTAGGCATCTAGTTAATAATGGTTTGGAGTATACTCCCATTTCATTCATTGATTCTAATCACTCCCATTTCCCCACCTAATTTGTAACTTAGAAGTTACTCTACTAGTCTTGTTTATAGGAACAAGAACAACCAAACAATTATCTTTTATACCCCATGACTATGATATCAAAAGGAATCAAGTAATATGTGACAAAAAGGCAAAAAATTTGTTCAAGCATTCTTTATTCTCTTTAGATAATCATTTATTATTTCCTTTCAGTTATTGTTTAACCATAATTAGCCGTTGTATCCTTATTAAAGTTTCATAAGTTCTTAACATATTTTTCACCTAATTAATAGTATAAACAAGTAAAAAATAAAATTTTTAAATAGGAGTGTGTTAATTTCAAATTTTTTTTCTTAAATTTAAACTCCCCCTTTTATTGATAGGGATGTTTGATTGTTGATTGTTAATTAGGAGTATTTAGTAAAGAAAATATAGGTTAACAAGCTAATTTTTCATTTGGTTAAAAAATTAGTTGGCCGAAAAGTAATTTATCAAATATTTCTTTCAACAAACTTTGGCATTCATTTATAGTTTTGACAATTATGAAAAGAAAAAGATTTTTATGTTTGTTTTTGGAATTTCTTTTATTATTATCTTTAGTTTACTATTTATAAAAAAACCAATTAAATTATCGACACTAATTAAATTTTTGAGAATTGTGTTACCACTCTCATCGGACAAAGTCATTATAAAAAAACACTAGTAAACCATATTTTAAGTTTCAAAATAAAGCAAAAATAACTTAAAATAATTTCTTAAAACTGAAATATGGAATATGACTTTTTCTAACTAATCCCTTCTATACTCTTTATTAAATCTTCATTTTATATCTAAACAATTTTTATCATAGGAGTCACAGGAAAAACAAAAAAAGGCTTCAACTTTCGGATTTTCCCAATTTGGGTTATTGTCAAAATTATCTCCTTTATGATCCTACATACAAAACACAAGTATAAAAATCATAAGTTAATAAATTAACTTCTGGGTTTTCTTACTCACCCCAAAATTCTCCTTTTTCTTGATCTGGGTTCTTTAAATTTCATCTCAGATCCTCAAAAACAGGAAATTATGGCAAGTAAGATGAAGAAAAAGGCAGAGTCTTTTGTGATTCTTTGGTTGTTGTTTATGTTGATGATGATTAATTCATGTGTTGGAAGGTTTGTGGTGGAGAAAAACAGCTTAAAAGTGACAACCCCAAGTAGTTTGAGAGGTGTTTATGAATGTGCAATTGGTAATTTTGGGGTTCCACAATATGGAGGTGCAATGGCAGGTATTGTTGCATTTCCCAAATCCAATCAAAAGGGTTGTAAGCCTTTTTCTGATAATGAAATTTCCTTCAAACCAAAGCCTGGTGGATTGCCTGTAATTCTACTCATTGAACGTGGAGGTATGATTCTTTTATTAAATCAGTTACTACAGTTAAACATTCTTTTTTTGGCATAATCTTTGTTGGGTTTGCATGTTATGGTATTTATTCCTAGCATTTATTTTTGTTTTAATAACTGTTTATGATGTCAGAAGATCTTTTGATATATTATATGATGGTAGCAATTGCTCAATTTTATAAGGGTTTCCCTAATATTAGCGGCGAATTCAGAATATTAGTATTGCCTGCAAACAATCATTCTTTTGTGTTATATATCAGGCAATTTAATAGAGTTTCATATACACGTCCGGGCCTAAATTCGCTTGCTTTGCAACCTTATAATGTAGTTCTTTTTATTATGATTAAGATTAGTTGGAACAATGTGTTAATAAATTTCTGATGGTTGTAAATTTTGTTCAATTATGGAGGAAGTCTTGGACTCTGTGTTCTTATGTGCTATAAGGATTGATTAATATGTTTGCTTGGATACTAAAATCAGTTTCTTTTTATGTGGTTTTAATCAGTATTGTAGGTGTAGAGCCTTTAATTAGGATAATATGATATTTATGTTGATGAATTTTGAGTTTTGACAGAGTTTGATTTTATTTTATATTCATGATAGATGAGTGTCTGAATTAGACGTAGTGGCCCGTTCGTTAAACGGTACTAAATGATGGGAATAGGAATGATTTGTAGTGTAAATTTTCTTAATTTGTACCAATGTCATTCCATAGTGAAAGATTGATCATAAAAAAGGTTTTTTTCTTTGAAATTTTCCATTACCGCCTAATATCACATGTTTAATGGTGATACATTGGAATGAATTTTGTGAAGAAAATAAGATTGTTGAAGGAGTATAACCATGGCCATTAAACTTGTCAAGAGATATTCCTACTAAAATTACACTACCTTTCCATACCATACCCACCTTTTAGTACCAATTACCAAACGGGCAGCTAGTGTCTTTGATGCTACTCCTTTTGTGTCTTTGACTTTACTACAATACGAAATTTTGGTCTTTGCAGAATGTTATTTCACCCTAAAGGCATGGCATGCACAAAAAGCTGGTGCTGCAGCTGTCCTTGTTGCGGATGATAGGACGGAGCTTTTGATTACAATGGACACCCCTGAAGAAGGCGGTGCCGAGGATGATTATGTTCGGAACATCACCATTCCATCTGCTCTTATTAGCAAGACTTTTGGAGATAAGCTGAAGAAATCCATATTGAAAGGTGAGATTGTTAAGATCTCCCTTGACTGGAGGGAGACAGTCCCACATCCTGATGATCGAGTTGAATATGAGTTTTGGACTAATAGCAATGATGAATGCGGGCCAAAGTGTGATGCTCAGATTGATTTTGTGAAGAATTTCAAAGGAGCGGCTCAAATACTTGAGAAAGCCGGCTATACTCAGTTTACACCTCGCTATATTACATGGTATTGCCCTGAAGCTTTTATAATGAGCAAGCAATGCACTTCACAGTGCATCAACCATGGGCGGTATTGTGCTCCAGACCCTGAGCAAGATTTCAGTGTAGGTTATGATGGTAAGGATGTCGTTCTTCAGAATCTGCGCCAAGCTTGCTTGTTTAAGGTGGCTAAGGAAAATGGGAAGCCGTGGATTTGGTGGGACTATGTTTCTGATTTTGCTATCCGTTGCCCAATGAAGGAAAAGAAGTACACAAAAGAGTGTGCAGATCAAGTCATCAAATCTCTTGGTAAGTTCAATACCCCCCTTTCTTCTTCTAGAATAATGCTCTGTTATTTAATCTTATATGTTCTTTATAGGTGTTGATCTCAAGAAAGTAGATAAATGTATGGGTGACCCTCAGGCGGATGAGGAAAATCCTGTCCTTAAAGAAGAACAGGAGGCACAGGTATTTGAAGATAGACTTATTCTCGTTATATCTGTATTTTTTTATTTGGTTCTGAATGGAGGTGCTTTGTAATTGTGTCTCAGATCGGTCATGGTGCTCGAGGAGATGTGACTATATTGCCAACTCTTGTAGTAAACAACAGACAGTATAGAGGTTTGAAGTTGATCTGTGAGACCGTGACCATATTTTGGCCGCATCTACCAAGTTTATGACTGTGTTACCCTTTTGATGTTTTCAGGTAGATTGTCAAAGAATGCTGTTCTCAAGGCCATCTGTTCAGGTTTTGAAGAGACAACTGAACCTGCACTTTGTCTAACCCCAGGTCAGTTTCTTTTATCACATATCCAAGTCATCAGAAATTCTCGATTTTTTTCTTAGTATTTTTTGTGGCCGTTTTCTGTAGTTATTATTTATTTTAATCTGCTAATGATAGTATCATGAATCATGAACCACATAATTTGATAATCCCTTATCCCCTTTGCTCCAGCCTCCAAGACATCGATTTTTTGGGGGCTGAGGGAGGAGGTATTTGTGGTTTC
The DNA here is from genome assembly GCA_019776075.1 of Amaranthus palmeri. Lineage (NCBI taxonomy): Eukaryota > Viridiplantae > Streptophyta > Magnoliopsida > Caryophyllales > Amaranthaceae > Amaranthus > Amaranthus palmeri. The sequence goes on along the minus strand of JAAKBH010000271.1, from coordinate 199,202 downwards.
ACAAAATCTTGTATGAGACGGTCTCACCATGAGACATGCCTCATACTTGGGTTAAATATACCCCTTAATAGAAACTTTTAGCTTACGGCCTTCTTGTTTTGAGGTCATTTCACTGTGAGACGGTCTCATACAAGACGAGTTGTTTTGGTTTAGGGTTGTTTAGGGTTGTGTTAGGAAGTGACATATTGTCATGAAGATTGATTATTCCTCTGATAGTAACCCATCTCCTTAAAGGCTAATACTAACTCTGTTTACACTATTAAGCTAAGGTTCCTTTTGACTAAATCTTTGGCCTTCTCATAGCCTTTGCAAATAATGATGTAATTTCCATCACCGAATATAGTCAATCCATAGCAGGTTTTCTCTTAGATTGGAGCTACGTGGTAAAAGTCTGTTTTGTTTGCATGATGTCAATTGTGCAGATGTGGAAACAAATGAATGCCTAGAGAACAATGGTGGATGCTGGGAGGACAAAGCTTCCAATATTTCGGCATGCAGGGTAAGGGTAACAGTTATAGTTTAACTTGATGATTGAAACTTGAAAGAGACTCGTGATTATCCGTAATATTGGATTTTGCATGACATATCATTTGCCCAGGATACTTTTCGAGGTAGAGTCTGTGAATGTCCTACGGTGCAAGGAGTCAAGTTTATTGGTGATGGTTACACTCACTGCAAAGGTACGTAAGTCAACTCATGAATCATGATCATCAATGTCAAATCTAGTTTTTCCTTGTAAAGAAAGAATGCCACGTTTTATCTCATTCCTCACCTTACTCATCTATCCCTCCCGCTTCCCTCCCCTCTGCCCCGCTCCATGTCCCTTTTTTTCTTTTTCATCTGTAGAACTTTTCTAGAGTATAACACAAACATCTTGTCATTATCTTACACAATATATTTGTATACTAGAAGGAAAATGCTTGGAGGTACTCGCCTCCCGTTTGCTTCTAAATTCTAGTTCTACATTTCTCTACTTATCAGTATGTTGCTTTTTAACTCGAGTAATCTAGAATAGGATATCCATATCTGGATTTATTATTGTTTGTTTTTCAGCATCCGGTTTGCATCGCTGTCAAATCAACAATGGAGGATGTTGGAAGGATACTCGTGGTGGCAAGACATTCTCTGCCTGTGTGGTATGTTCACCAAACTCCATTTTTGCTGGAATGTTTTGCATACAAGATGCAAATGATGACATAAACCTTTCCTTATTAGTTAAACTTATTGTCAAACAAAATCAAAATGCAAAAAAGAAAAAGAATACCAATAAATGAAAGACGAGAAAGAAAAAATGAATCTAATGGAGAAGATTTACGCAGAACTTTATGGTTTATGAATCTGTTCATTTTAAAATAAGAGAAAGGCAATAGCTCGAAGTGCTGAAAGGCTTTCTAGAAATGATTTTTTTTTTTCTTTATAATACTCGTGCAAATTATCATAATTCTTGCATGTTCAGGATGAGCATAATAGTGGATGTAAATGTCCCGTTGGGTTCAAAGGTGATGGAATTCACTGTAAAGGTAAGTGTCGTTGCTTAATCTTATCGTCATTTTTTTCTTGATAATCATGATGCCATATGCTTTCTCTCGGGTGGGGTTTGTGTAAACTTTAACCTTCAGTGACGGAAAAAGGATGTTTTCGTTATACCCCAATGGCTGGTCGCCTACTCACGATTTCATCGAATTGTAGAAGTTTAGGCATTTAATAAGAGCCAATCTATATCTATTCTATACTTGCTGAAAAATGTGAATGTTGTAGAATTGATGGCTTCAATTGAAGCGAACTTTTCTTACTCTTCTGTGTCCGGTAATTATCCAGATGTTGACGAGTGCAAGGAAAAACTAGCCTGCCAGTGTCCAGAATGTCACTGTAAGAATACTTGGGGGAGCTATGATTGCAGCTGCAGCAACGGTATGCTGTACATGCAAGAACATGATACATGCATAAGTGAGTCCCCTCTAAACTCGTCTTCTATTGTTCTCTGAGCGTATTTCTTATTTTTCGGTTTAATCTCATGTTTTATTCTAAAAACATCATGTTTGGAATTTGGAAAGGATTTAGTAATAAGACCATATAAGAGACGACGAGAAGTCGAGAACATTGGCAACTATTTGAACATACCAAAACAAAAAGACGACAAATATCGAAATGAATTAATATCAACTTTTATGGAGTATAATCCGATGTTTCTTGTTTGGTTTACTTAGATTTGAATCTATAGAAAAGTCTCGGGTTTTACGTAGTTAAATACTTGATTAACGGACTTGCTTTCTCAATGCTCCCGGAACTATATATATGCAGGTAACGGTGGTGGAGGTCTTGGTTGGGGCATTGCTTGGATGATTATTCTAGCATTAGGAATATTTGGAACGGTGGGATATGCATTTTACAAGTACAGGATCCGGAGATACATGGACTCTGAAATACGTGCAATCATGGCTCAATATATGCCTCTCGATAATCAAGTCGAGATTACCACTCATGTTCTTGGGGACGAGAATTGAATATTTGAGTCTGATGTTGAAGTGTGACGCTAATAGAAGAACGAACAAAACAACATAGAAAGAACAAAAACTAGAGCATCATTGCCCTCGGTGCGTGTTTACTCGTGTTGAGTAGGACAAGTTAAGGTTTTTCACTAGCCCTGTTATCTGTCGATACAAATACTCGGTTTTTCAATTTATAGGTGTTTAATCGGAGGATTATAGATTAGTTATATGATAAAGCTACCGGCTATAAATAATTTTGGATGTATATAAGAAGCATGAATAAGACATGGATGGAGTTTTGCTTTCCATTCATTATAATATGCTCTCTATATCTTCAAGAGTACATGTAACTTGAATCTTTTTTACTTTATACTAAGGTTTACCAAGGTGCAGTGGCATATTCTCGTTGCCCGTATGAGTCAAAAGTTGCGAGTATTTTTTGTTTCTTATGTAGCAAATTCAAAAAGGAAAAGGTCGAGCATTGAAGAGATTATGAGAGGGTTATTGTCTTATTGATAGGCTTGTCATTACTCAAGGGATGTGAGGTTACAAAATCTAAATCCATTATAATATTTGGTTACTCTAATTCATCCTCCGTGATATCCTTAGAGAATCTTCAAAACAGACCCGATGACTTGATATTCATCCAACCTTGTAATTGAACCCGATTGAACCTGACTAAAAAACAGATTTACAATTATGTAAAAAGCAATATGGACACAAAATCCGATTAAACGGACTAGAAACAAGGTATATAGTATTCAAAATTAGTTAATTGTATTCAAATTTTAGAATCTTATTTAGATAATGTGCTCTTTAACCCCTTTTTAGTTTTTAGTAGTGGAGTGCACTACTGACTCCAGTTGTCATAGCCTTTAAAAACATTATTCTTGTGTCTTTTCTACAAAATACTTCAAAAATTACATAGAACCTTTGTCAGATATATAATAATTTTTTATCCCTAGTTTAACTAAATTAATTTCATTATTTGAATATTATTAGTTTATTACATCAAAATAATTTACAATTTCATAGTATTATAAAACATTTTTCTTATTATCTTTATCCCATAAAATTTTCTCTTTTCCTTTAAGTACATTTAATTATATTTGTGTTATTTTATTGTTTTTGTTACGATGGACTTAGATTTTTCCTTTTAAGTTGATACACTCATTTCTGTTACTACCCTCATAATAAATTTTTTGTCTTCTTTTCTTTTTTAACTTTTGCACTAATTATTATTAGCACAAATTTATGGAACGAGAAAGACGTTATAAAATTCCTTGGTTTAAAGACAAAAAATTGAAAGGTACATAGAGTCAAGTTGTCAAGATTGTATGAAATGAGCATCATAAAAAGTTTGATAGTTTTGAAAGAGTGTGGAGGACAGTGGAATGAAAACAAAAGATGGAATATTAATCAACACAAAATTAATGATAATGAATGTAAAAGGCATACACCACTCTCATTCTAAACATTTTTGTCCCAATTTAAATGGGCCGGGCCGGCGGGTCAAGTCAAATATTAAACGGGGCCGCGGGTCAAGTCCGTTTAAATATGATCTACTTTGACCCGTTTTTTAAATATTCATAAAATAGTTTTTATTATACTTATGGCCCGTTAGTAATTCAACTATAAGTATAACAATATCAAACAAAAGTATGAAAAAAATTGGTAAAATATTTTTTACAACCAATTTCTATAACAGGTGCTCTCTTGAGAGACCGTCTTTTGTAAAAACGACTCTAAAAAGTCCAGCCTAAATCAATATTTAGAGTTGTAACAATATATATTTAGAACTGAATTGGACTTTTGAGAGTCGTATTTACAAAAGACGGTCTCAAGTAAGAATTTGTGTTTCTATAACTATCCTACCCCGGCCTGGCCCAAAGACCCGTTAATGACCGACCTGATATTAACTTGACTCGCTAATGACTCTTTAAAATGTGACCCAATTCTTAACCCGTTGAGTCGACCCACCCTGTTCAACACCTCAAGTCAAAATCAATCTTCCCTACATTCACGTATTTCATTATATTGTAAATTGTAATGTAATATCCTCCTCTTCTTATTCTTGTAGGTGGGATGGATGCGGGACCTTCATTGGGAGTAAAGTTTACGTACTACTATTACTTAAATTTGTCTTATGTTGGATCGTGTTAGGATGGGTTATAGATGCCTAGCAGAACGCATCATAACAAATTATTTACAATAACGGTTGTATTTTATCATATTAACTAGCATCAAATGGTAGATATACGACTATCTATACTCTGTAAATAATATTGTTTAATATTGTTTCGTGTTACAGACTGCCGTAACACTTATGGATTTTGAAAAATGTGAGGAAAACAAAAGCTAGAAAAAGAAATTAAGTGAAAACTAATGGATAAATGTGAAATGCATAGACCAATCTAACCATAACCATACGTTTATGTCCATATCAATCTTATCTACATTTACATTTTTAGTTTAATTATTTATTATATTATTTTGCTAGCTTTACCAATGTGATGTTACATTTTCCGTGGGTGCAATGAATCTAGCTACCCTTTGTCAAAAACCATTCATAAATTCTTATTGACTTTGGTTGCCTAAATTAGACAACACGATTTTATTTTCTTCTTTGTTGGTACAATTTATTAAAAAACTTTTACAATTTTGATCGAAGTATAATCAACAATCATGATGATAAATTTGTTATCAGGCTTGTATACAATAAGATCCGCATGAGAGAATAGTTGACCACACAAATCCAATAAGATTCTATCTTAAAATCGATTTGTAATAGAAAAAGTAGCCCATTAAATATATATTAATGAATCTCTCTTAACTCTTCGATGTAAGTTACATATAAGGTGTTTTCTAACACAAATAAAAATGTGGGTGTACATGGATTAGATTACATAATAATAATAAATGCATAAAGTTGTGCTTCACTTTGTGCATCTAATGGAGCAACCTTTTATTAGCTAAATTTAATTATTTCGATATTCGAACCGTTATTAAATCAAGCACTCCATAAATGTAGAGACTTTTTTAACAAAACTTTTAACATTTATATATACAGCTAAAATAAATCAATCCATCTTCGTCATACTAAATTGGCTCCTATCTTTATTGTTGTCTCAATTTCTATTAGTATTTCCTTTTCTTCTAATAGTTGTTTCCACATCAACCAATGTTATAATTAATTTTTTTTTTTTTTGATTTTGCTATTTCAACTCAATTCGTTTTATTGATGATGAATTTTACTACTTTAATTTTCGCATAGTGAAATAATAAGATTAAATAGTTTATATTTATCAACTCAATTCAGTTACATTTAATTTGCATCACTTTAAATACTCGTATGATTATATTTTTACTCCTATTATTTTCGCATAGCTCATCTAAAGTAAGTTTAATTTTATTTATTTATTTTTTTTGAATTTTTATTTAATATTTTTAAACAAACCTGAGTTATATATTTATAAAGCTGGATTTTGTTCAACTACTACCTTTACTTAAAACTAATGTCGTAATAAAGTAAAGTGTATATAACCTTGTACATTTAAATGTTGCATATATATTGTGATGGGGGTGGGGGGCCAAAGTCATTCCCAAATCTCACGTAAACAGATGGGGCCCTTGATTATGAAAATTTATGATCTGAAATTCTTGGTAATTTACTCATAAATTTCACAATTTCTAGGCATTCACACAAGATGTTCCACTTAGCTTCCAAAATGAAATTACTCATAATGATGGACTATAACATTAGATGGTCCCAAAAAGTAATAGTGGTTCAAAAAAATCTTCGACTATCCACCGAATAAACTACCCATCTAAAATAGTATTAAGAATATAATGATTACATGCATTCATTAAAACCTATTCAATTATTTATTATAATAAAAAATAATTGACAGCTTATAATATAATAATATACTACTCGGTAAATAAATGTAGCTAAGCTCTAATCTTAGTACTAGTCGAATACTAATTGTATTAGCACCATTAATTCTAAACATCATAATATCATGTCACTTTCCATGTCTTACAACTATTAGTTTGGACCTTACTTTTCTATACCTCATTCACCTTTTCTTTTCTTAGCATCATCCATGAAATTACCTCTTCATTTCTATGCACTCTACTCCTCTCTTCTGATCAATTTCTCATTTTTTAGTGTGATCTCATAAATTTTTTTAATTTTTATCTTATATTTCATCGCGTATTTCTATATCTAATAATATGATTTACTTCTTTAACAGACTGACAAGTGACAACTATACTTAATTTTTAGTCTCTATGTCAAAACTCAAAAGTAAATAAGGATATTTAATTAATTGGGATAGAAAAGTATACACTTTCTCCGTTTCATAATACTTGCTACTGATAGTGATATGTATCCACACAACGTATATGTCACACTCTGTAGCAAGTATTATGAAAGAAGAAATATATGTCATGTTATTTTTACCCAAAGTATGATTAGGATTTAGGTTAACGTCAAAACTTAATTATACTACTACACATAAATGAAATGAAACATAAAAAGTAATACTCCCGCTTCATTTGATGTCATTCATTGTCAACTAACTTATAATCATCTTTAATTATATACTGTTGCTTCTTAATTAACGATCTTTTTCAGAAATTAGTGGTCATGTATTCTTTTATTTTTAGCTTACTTTTTTTTCTTCAATGAGAAGATAAAATACAATAGTTATAATTGTAACGTCAATACAATTATAAATTTGCAAGTTTATATGCAGTTAACACTCTTTTTTATTTAGGCTTGTCCACATGATTTGATCACGTTTGTCAAACTACGTCATATGAATATTTGGAGTAATATTTGATGTCAACTAAAGAGTTTAAGTTAAGGAATATTGAAATTTTCTATATTAACATTACAAGTAGATTTTAGATGTATAGATTTAAATATTCACAATTTTAGGGTATTTTAAGCAATTTTGTTGTGTTGACACTAGTTTATGAGACCAATAAGACTTAATAGTTTGTAAATTCATTTTAAGATATTTTAATGTACTTATTTTGTTTATGTATCACTAATCACATCAATGTGTTAATTAGTAATAGTACGTGCTAAATATATCATGAATCATCGTATTTTTAAATATCTGTTAAAACAATATCAACTTAATGTTAATTAAGATTATGGAGTAATAGACACAAAATTATATACTTTATGAAAATATGAAATATAAATCTAATAAACTTCATAAAATTTGTATTACTTCATAGAGAAAGAAAAACCTAGGTAACATTCACCTCATAAAATGGGTGCATCCTACCTTGGAAAACAATTACAACCAATGGAGAGTACAACAACATAATTAATTCTATTATACACTAGCTACCACACACTCTTTATTTTTCACCATTCTTTAACAAAAGAAAAAGAAAGGAAAAATAATTCTAAACTTAAATTCTAGACAAATTAAAATTGGCTTAATTTACATTATGTCCACCAAAAAAAATATTAATTAGGCTAATCATCTTCTTACTCATGCATCATCATGTCAAACTGTAATCAACTTTAACTACAAGTTTAAACTGATGGTACGAACGATTAAAGCCCGATAATATATATGTTCTATATTCTATCTTCTAATTACTTTAATTTTCAAACATTCCATCAAGACGATCATTGTAATGATGATCATCCAAAGTGATTAAGCTGAATAGATCATCATCCGTACCAAAATCAAAGGCTGAGATTGCATCACCCTGATCAGAAACAGGGGTAGAACATAATCCCACACTTGTTAAATCAGATGAAGATGGTACATGATTATCAGAACATGATGAATATTGTAAAGTATTATGGGCCGTCTGATCAGATAGATGATCAAGATCAATTGAAATCAAGGGTGGGGATGATTCTTCCTTGATTAAAGTATACTCTTGTTTGATCATCTTAACAGGTGTACGATCAGGATTGAATGTTGAAGTGGGGAATAAATTGGAAGGGTTAAGGGTATGTTTGGATTTTGTGATATTATTTGTTTGAAAATTAAAAATAATTGATTTCTCTTCTGGGTTTTCTATTATGAATGATGGGGTTTTGTTTGGGTTTTGGCAAGTGTGTTTTCCATGGTAAATAATATTATATTTTGTGGGATTTTCTGATATTTGTTGGACTTGTTTGATTGCTTGGCATTTTTGATCATGCTTGTGTGTACACCTATAATAATTCCTGCATAAATAAAAAAAATATTAATAAAATGTTTTTCCCACAAAATTATTTTTTGTTATAACTTAATTATAATCTCGGCTTTGCTAATCTTCAGTCACTCTCATGTATAAACTTAAGCTGTTTCAGTTATATAAATTTAACTTTGTTTTTTTATATAAAAATATCAACTTTAGCGATATTGTATTCTACACTATTTAAACTTTTCCAAAAAAAGTGAAACATATAGACAAATAGTACTCTTATTGAAGTAAAAGTAGTGGGTATAATTATATAAAGACATTTATGAGAAAAAAAATTAGATACTAGTACTAAAATATCCAAGTTGTGAAAAGATGACTTATCAATATCAATTATGAGCTAGCAATTTATATAAAAAACAGAGTAGAAAAGTACTCCTATTTGCATCTACTTATTAATAATTATCCCCAAAATGATAAGAATTAAATAATACAATAGGCATTTTTATTTTTAATGATGAAATATTAACAAGGTTTAGAGATTAATAAAGTGTACACAAATTATTCTAAAAGATTAAAAGAATATACCTTGGGTAATTAGTATTGAGAATTTCTTTTTGCCCATATTTTCTCCAAGCATGACCATCATCTATAAGAGTAGTGGCTTCCACAGTCCATGATTCATCACCTTTCCTATATATCATCAATCACAATACTTCAATTCAATACCCTTTTCATATACTTCAATAATTATTTCATTAATAATTTCAAAAAAAATTGAGTATATTTAAAAAGTAATATAATATTTTCTAAATACAAAAATGACAAATTGTTCCAAGATATTTTTCTTAATTATTAGCCAATAAAAATATAGATGTTAGTTGGTATCAGAGCTAGTGAAATAAGAAATCGCGGGTTTGAATCTTAATCAACCCTCAATTTAACAGGCAATGTATTAAAATTATATAATTCGTGTAGTTAAATTAAAAATGAGAAGAACAAAAAAGAAACGGACCTTCTTTTGTAGCATCCCCTTCTTTCTTTGGGCACAATAGTTCCCCCAGTTTGATCAGATTTAGAAGAATGAGGGGATTCAGGATTATCAATTTTACGCTTCTTAATAATCTTATCTTTTTGATCAAAAGCATAAGTTTTGATCATAGAAAGGGCAGTTTCAATTGAATTCAAAGTGACCTTTGAATGATGATCAAGATCAGCTTGATGATCATCTTCAACTTTCAATCTTAACCCTTCATTGAATAATTTTCTGATTTGTTGAGCTGATTCTTGACCCTTTTCCAATAATTTTGTTATGTTTTCCATTAGATTCATTGATGATGATGGTGGTGAAGATGGTTGCTCAAATTTACTAATTACTTGCATTTTTTCTTTTTTTTAGTGAAGAAAATAATACTTAAGTTTATTTTTTTAAGTGAAGTCTAAGGGGAAATGAGTGATGAGAAGGGAGTATTTATATAGTAGAGAAAAGATTAAATCTTTTTTTTAAAAAATTAGAAATAAGTAAATTCAAGGGAAAAGGGAAGGAACCTTGAAAGAAAGCCGGTCCTTAGCTTACGGAAATAAGACCACTCGCGCTTCAGATGATTTGGGCTCACTTACTATATTAACTAGTCCCTATTTATTACTCCTTCCGAATCATTTTAGACGTCTTATTTGGGTTTTCACGGTTATTAAGGGTGGTATGGGGTCCACTAAAAATAGACAAAAAAAGGAAATGAGACAATTGATATGAATTTGCCAAATGAGAAAATGAGACAACTGAGTATTATTTAATAAATTAAAGGATTTTGGTGCAAAGATTAAAAAATAGTGAGAACAATTAAATTGCGTGAATAATAATAGAAATGGGAGAAAAAAAAATTGTGTTTAAGAATTTGGAAAATTGGTGGAGATATTATGAGCTAGGGTGTTTGAGAAAATAACTTATTGGGCAATTTTAACGTATTTTGATACAAATAGAGTTTTGTGTGGACTGTGGTCAAACCATCCAATACTAGTGTTTAATAAATTAGTTGTTTGAAACAACTAACTTATTGTACATGAATAAGTTATTTTTAAACAAGTACTTGCTTATGGTAATTGATTTAAAATTAATTAGTCAATGAAATCAGCTGGTCAAATCAGCGTTTATGATCAGCTACCAACTATTAACTATTTGTCAAACATTCTATATATATATATATATATATATATATATATATATATATATATATATATATATATATATATATATATATATATATATATATATATATATATATATATATATATATATATATATATATATATATATATATATATATATATATATATATATATATATATATATATATATATATATATATATATATATCCAAAATAAAAATATTTTAAAGTAAGAAAAAACAAAAGAAAATAGAAATGCCGGGGAATGTAGGCATGGGAATATCTTAGCACTATTCATGACTTGGTCATGAAGGATGTGGATGGAAATTGTTAGGGAGGATAAGCCAAAGGGTCTTATTTACAATTTGTCACACATGATTTCCCACAAGTCACAATCTAGAAGGATTATAATTTAGAACTTAGAAGTCGTATTATTGGAAGTTTGGTTCTCTAATTTGATTTGGCTTCCCTCTTGTGTCTTGTGTGACTCTCATCTTACTTTATTTTTTTAATTTTTTGAATGCTATATATTTATATTATTTTTTTTAGGTTTACGCATATTTATCTTTACTCATAGCCCATTATACTTCATCATTTCTCAAAAATTATTAGCATGTTAAAGACTTAATACATAGTAAAATGAAAATAAAACTTACTAGATATAGGAGGTATATATACATTATAAGATGTTTTTTTTTGAAGGAACTCCTAATTACTTATATAAACTAAAATTGTATTTTGAATTTTTTTTGAAAAATAAGTCAAAGGTGATTACTTTTACGTGATATTTTCATTTTACTCTTACAAGGTGATTGTTGGAGAATTTAACTATTTAATATAATGAATTTTACCTTTAAAAATCTCACCTTACGTCCACCGCCCTATTTTTTAAGATGAAATTAAAAGGGTTCATTTCTCCTATCACTTATCTCTCCCTTATTTTACAGTCCGTCTCCATTATTTGTCATCTATCTAGAATCTATCTATCTCCCAAATAGAGGTGGTGGAGAAATCCATAAATCAACATCACTCCTCTACTTGCCCTTCTTCTTTAAAAAAAGAAGAAACTGCACAATAAATTTTTTTTTGATAAGTTCATTTGCTAAATTTTTTTTGTTTTTAAGTTTATAATTTCCTTTGTTTTCTTGAGAGACCGTTTTTTGTAAAAGTCTAGTCCAAATCTATATTTAGAGTTATAACAATATAAATTTAGAATTGGCCTTATCTTTCGAGAGTCGTCTTTACAAAAGACAAATACTTCTATATATTAGATGAAAAAAGTGTTTGATTTGATGTATGATTGAATAAAAAGAGTAGAAGAAGCTTTAAGATAAACACACCCTTCGTTGTTACTTCCACATATGACAAAGCCTGTTGATTTAATAAAAATTAAATAGAAATCATAAAAAGGTAGTGATATTCATACAATATGGCTTTGGAGAGTATGATTAACGCGCCCAACTGAGGAGAGTGGTTAAATATAAGAGATGTGCTTTTGGCACGTTTGCTGACGATTACGCAAAAACGTCATCCCCAATCGTCATTATTACGTATATATCCCTTCTGGATTATTTTATTATAATTATAAAGTGTTCTTACATCCACGATCACCCAATGTCCTTATCCAATTCCACCTTAATCCAACGTACAGTATTACTACTCATTTTCGTTCACCATTAAATGATCTCATAATCTATAATCATAACCACTAAAAATTACTCATAATATGTTTTGCGATTTATTTATTTTTGATTTCATAGTTATTGAAATGACCAATTTTTATATGAGACTGTTTTATAAAAAGACAAATTCATATAAAAAGCTCAAACAACTAAAAAGGAGTATTTTAATTAATTTAATTGGAGTAAGTATTTTAATTCGAAACCGTTTTAAATGAGAATTTGGGTATTGAAATTAATATGACTAGATTTGGTATTTCAATTTTGTAACAAATGAGGAGATGACATCTAAACTCAAAGTATAAGTAAATTAAACCTTACATCATGCATCTTTGGCAAATATACATTTGAGCAAAGTTATAAAAAGCCCAATTGCTTTATATCTAAATAATATAGAAAATATGGGTTTATTTTCAAGATATTTCTATTAGTTTTTTTTATTGGCCTTTTGATTTATTTTATCTTTTTACTATTCACTTTTTGGTTGGTCAAACAGTGAAACACCGTTTGGTAATTACTTTTTTTGTTCCTTATAGTTGTTTTCATTTGTTATTTTTGTTTGTTGTTCTCATAAAGAATCTTTCTATTTATATCATAAATTGTGGAACAAATTAACCTTATTTATCCTCATTTTAATAATTTAATAATATTTATGATCCCCACATACCTTTTACTAACTTTATTTTAATATTTTGATATTACTTATAGTCCATATATATTTCCCACTAAATTTATAAAAATATTTTTTTAATAGATGTCGTCTCCGTATTTTTTCCCTAACTTTCCATCAATATTTTTCTAATGTTTATAATCCTTATTTTTCCAACATCAAATTTATTATTCAATAAAGTATTAATTAATATTTAATTGAAAGGGAGTATTGTACTCGATTGAAATTGTTACTCTAATAGTAAAAGTAAATTATAACTGAATCAAAGTATATTCAAGTAAAAGTTGGTACTCCCAATTTAGTATATTTATCGCTTTAATTACTTTGTTGAAATGAATTAATAGTACTATATTTGGACAACGTTGAGTTCATATAATTGCTACTATTCAAACAAGATCTATGCCTTATTTTTTTTAAGTCATAGATTACCTACAATATATATACAGGGCTGGCCCTAGATATTTGGATGCTCTGAGCGAAATAGCACATTGGGGCCCTTTTCCTTTACAATTTATAACTTATATGAACCTTTTACAACCATTAATATTGCTTTTTTGACATGGGGCCCTGGGCAACGGTCCCTTTTGCCCACCTTTAGGACCGGCCACACACACACTATTAGGCCGTGACAATTCGTCACATAATCTCACCGTGGCCCACTCGTGTGGACACGGGAAACCCGTGGGGTCGGGCCCACAAACCCACGGGTCAAGAGTGTTGACTTGCACATGCACTCGGTGAGGTTCATTGTTTCCCAAAACCATATGGCAATAAGAGGATTAGCTCACCAAGTATATATGCAAGTCTACAACCCACTTTTTTATCGATGTGAGATCTTGTCTCACGTGTGAAGTATTTCCAACACACATATATTATTTTACTTTTTATTCATTTAATGCGTGATTTTATTCGTCTTAAGGTTTATTAATATCTTAATTTTGTAATTTTTAATTATATATAATTAGTAAATTTAAAATGAAAGAATTATCAGTATCAATGGAATAAATGGATAAAAGGTTGGAAGATTCCAAGAGATATGAGAGTACAAAATTTGGTAAGAGCCGCCATGAGGTAAGTGCTCTCAGCTATGTCAATAAAGATGGAAAAATAATTGTTCTTTTATTTTTGTGAAGTGACTGTTTTGAACTTGAAAGGACACAATTACAAATTTCTTATTAACATTTAATTTGGATTAGTTGTTGTTATATGCTAATTTCCACACCTTAATCCTTGATTATCCACATGTCCACATGACAACTGTAATTAACTTTTCTAGCAAGCTACCTACTATTTTTTGTTGTTTTTGTCCTAATAAAAAATATACTATTTCAAGATGTACAAATTAAGTTCAAAACTAGTGTACAAATCAACTTTTCTACCTATGATTTTAGCAATACTAGATTGACATAACAACCTTATCACCATATTTGATTTAACTAAATTTGTATTTTTCCTGTTTCATTATATTTGTTGTATTTTACTTGTCATTTAATATGTTAGTTTCTAGTATTCTACTTTTCATCATATAAAAGTAAGAACTAAGATCAATTGATTAAACACAATATTGCTGTCAAGTATTCTACTCTAAGTTATTATAGTAAATTAGTTTATAAGCTCATGCGACGTACAAAGTTTAGTCTAAAAACATATATAAATAAAATTTTCAAAGCATATTGCAAGAAAAAAAATATACTTTTTTATTCATCACGAAAAGTATGTAAATACTACATATTTTAATAATATAATCACTCTAGATAACAATATAACTTAACTAGTAAAATATTTAATCTAATTTAGCTCATTTTCAAATATAATTTTGTATTTACGTATAAAATATTTTTAAGATAAATAATTAATTACTTTAAGATTCTTATTTAGATTTAATGTAAAAATATTTTTTTAAATACTTACTTAATTTAAGATCAAATTCAATATGTTATCAAAAAAAGCTCAAATTCATTTAGGAAAATTAATTATGGTCATGCATACGATCAAATTAAATTAATACTTTTAAATTTGGCAAAACTATAAGAAATCGTCATGTGTTATTTTCCAATTTTTATAAATTTATTAAAGTAATATCTAAAAACTATATATACCTGGATACTTCATACTTATATAGGAGTATTAATTATTATAAGGAAATATGTCGATTATAAATAGCAAGTGTGTATATGCTATGTATATTACAGGTATTATACTCCAAAATACAAGGAATATTATAATAATAACATATGGCTTAGCTTGTCATTTTCCTCCCTTTTACAAATTACAAAAAATAAATAAGTGGAAAAATTACAGGTAGTATGAATGACCATTTTTATAATTGAAAAAGTGATGAGAATATATATAAATATAAATGTTGGCCATAAAATGGATGAAGATACCCACCCTGCCCCGGACCCTATCAAATATCAATACTATATGAGTCTATGATTAAATAATAAATAAAATAAAATAAATAAAAATAGTCGAAAAACATAGGATGTGATGTGCGTAGTAAATGGGCTAATTCTTGGTCCAGTACCCCACCACTTCATCTTCCGCTCAATACACGCTAACCCACTATTTTTGCTGCTTATTATTATTATTATTATTATTATTATTATTATTATTATTATTATTTTGGATAGCAAATTAAGAGAGAAAAAAAAGAAACGGAAGAGGAAGGAAAAAAAGGAAAAGAAAAGAAAGGGTAATTGTATATTGTTTGTTTAAAAGGGAAGAGAAGGAAAAAGGAAGGAAAAAAGTGTTTCCTTCCAAATCTTTCCTCTTTAGGAGTGATTGTCTTCTTAACAAAATTTGTCTAAATTTTCCTTCCAAATCCTTCCCCTCCAAATCCCTTCCTTCCTAATTTGTTATCCAAACAAGAGATATCTCCTCCCTTCAAATTCCTTCCCTTCTTTTCTCTCCATTTCCTTCAATCCAAACACACCCTATAGTACGTGCCGTATTTGGGTCCATAATCATAAGGTTCGGGTCAAAGCATGGGTCAACACTTTTGAGACCCAAATTCAACTAACCCCATCATAGACCCTTTTACATTTTTTTTTGAATATTAGACCTTTTACATTTAATCTTTTTATAAAGTTATACAAAAATTGTTGTGTATTTGTGTGTTTGTTTGTTTGAAACTTTTCGGTTAAGGTACTTATACTTAATTCAAAAATCGAAAAATTTTATGAATCGGTTTAAATACTTAAATGTTGCAAAATTTCATATATTTGATCTTTCAATTAATCATCATCATCATCCAACTCAATGTATCCCGCTCATAGAAAGCTATGGGCAGGGTCTGGGGAGGGAAAGACGGCAGCAACTCATACCCATACAGGAGAGCGCGACCAAACGGAGTCCCCCGGCTCGAGGAAGATAAAGATAATGTACCAGCCACCTGAGAGATACAAACAACGCATAAATACAAAACCACTAAAAAGGCCGAAAACAGAGATAGGGCATATTAAAACCAAACATATTAATACTTATATTAATTGATCTTTCAATTAATATAAGTATTAAAAAAATCCTTATTTAAAAATATTTAAATAATTTTATACGCACAGACAAAGAATACATAATACATTACTTTTATATGCTGTATCCCTCTGGTTTTGTATTAGGAGTATTTTGAAAAATGACGTAGATAAGGTAGCAAAATGAATACCGTAGCGATCAACATGTGTAAGGCTATGGCTGCTGTTCAAGTCTTATAAATGTAAAGTATTGACACTCATAAAAAAAATAAGAGTAATCCCATTATCAAAATTCCAAATTAGTCAGGAGAGAAAATAAATATCATCATCATCATTATATTTAGTGTATCCCGCTCATAGAAACTATGGACATGATTTGGGTAGAAAAGAACGGCGATAACTCATACCCTTAAGGAGAGCACGACCAAAAGGAGTCCCCTACTCAAACAAAATAAATATCAATAAAGTAAAAAAATAAAAAACGATATACATTAAAATCGTAAAAGCTCTACCATATCAAATTCTTTCACATTTATGAGATTTACTAATATTACGAATCACCGTTATTTATTTAGAATACCTCATTCCATTAGTCTTGATGATGTATTTCTTGTGACCTTAGCCAATTACATCACATCACATGATTATTCTATTTTGTTGGATCTGATAGGCCATAGGCTAAGCTCAAATGAGTGGGGCCCTTAATTGGTAATGGAACAGAGACCAGATGACATGTATTAAAGCAAGAAAGATAATATTGAGTGTGAACACACAGATTTTGTCCAACAAGTTAGATTTGCATCTTGGAATAACACTCCTTAAAGTTCAACATTTCACACTATCATGTGGAAGAATCTTCCTAATAAATAATAAGTACTCCATAATCATGCTCTTAACCCTAGCTACTTCAACACTAACCTACATGGACTCATAAACCAAATTAAGAATACTACTCCATGTAGAAAGGCCACAACAACAACATTCATCTAAATTGCATGCTTTCCTAACCCAATTTGTGTTATGCATAATATGTTCTCACAAGTCAATACTAATAGGATTTACACCCAGTATTCAGAGTTATTGACTAGACAGATACAAGTTAAGTTCACTCGAATAGTATTGTTATTGAATATTAAGGCACCAACTCAGTTAAAAGTTTAAGCTGATTGTCAATGCCCCAAGATATGTTATAGTATATAGTAACATGCTTCCTCACACCGTCACACGAGAGCCCTTTGGGTTAAAAGTGTGAATGTAGTATAGACCAAACACTCTTGATACTTGAAGCTAAACATTCCACTTAAAATGAGAGGTGGTTGAGATTCGAACTTGTGATATCTTCTCACATAGGCTCTGATACCATCTCAAATAACCAATTCAATCAAAATGTTAAGCTTATAGTTGAAGACGCAGGATATGTTATATTTCCTTCGTTTTTTTAATAGCGCTCAAACTAATTACTTTTACACTATTCGTCATTCGATAATAATTTACATATTTTGGCTGTTATATAGAGAGAAGAAAACAGTCATATAGAATCTTGTTTTATTCATCTCGCTGCATATTTTTGTAATATTAAATTTTTATAGGCCACCACTAATTAGCAAAATTTGAAAACATAAGTAGGGAAAAAGTTGAATTAGGTAAGATATTAGTGAGTATTAAAGAAACATAAGTAGCTTTCCATTAGGAGTGGGGATTAATATTGGGGTCAAGGCAAACAAGACAGCTAACTCTTATTTTGTCATTTAATGAATTAATACACGTTGGTCAACTCCCTTTTTTAAATCTTAATCACAAATTACTCTATTTACTATTTAGGCAACCCAAACTAAAGATGTGTCATTCATCAATCTAAGCAACATCATTAATTATAGCTTCATTCATATTTTAAAATATTATAATATTATGATGGTGTCACAATTTGCTAATTATTTACACTTAGATTACCATAACCAAATACTAATTACTTAATTAATAATGGATAAATACTAGATCTATTCACACTCAATAGTCAACATGCTTCATAATTGTTCCCCCAATTTTGATATGATTTGGATTGTATTTTTAATTTTAGTTTTTTAATTTGTTAGTTTATATTAGTCTATTAAATGTAGTCATGAATTGCGATAGACAAAAATAGATGATTCAACATATTAATTCTTAACATGTATATATCTTTATTTATTAATGTATTACATCAGTCTGTGTATTTTGAAGTATTATGTAGATTCAATACAAATAATATTTCAATTTAAAACTAATTGATAACAACTAAATTAATAATCCACGCACTATTCAATCTTGTATAGATTATCATTTTCTTAATAATCTTCGATATGAGAATACAAGAAACTATAAGGTACAAAATTGTTTTTTTGTTAGTTGGTTTGTTCCTCATCATTTAAGTTGCCTTTATATGGAAAAATAGACATTCTTTTTGTTTGTGTACATGTAATTGAACTACGCATATTGTTGTGACATATAGGAATGATGAGGCTACAATTTCGCGGGTTTTATATCGCATTTGTATCGTATTTTTCGGTATGTATATAAGTGAAATAGACTTTTCTTTTGTTTGTGTATATGCAAATTGAACGGATTGTATTGTTGTGACAAAAAATCCAAAAATAGTTTATTCTTTGGTTTATGGCTTAAATTTGAGCTCATAAAAAAAACTATTTAATTTTTGTTTCATTTGATTCTAGAATCATTTCAACCCAAAAAGTTTTTTTTTTTAAAGTTTATATATATTATTCCTATTTGATTCTATTAACCACTGTACATGAACTGACAAAATTAATAAACCTAAGTCCAAACTTGTACAATGTGAATGAAGCAATTACCATGGATTTGGCAGGAATGAAGCATAGGAGTAAAAAACATGTTCACATGAATACTTTAATTTCACATTTCAAAAGCAAGTCAATAACAGAAAAAAGTAATCTAATTTTTAGAATATTCTTTGGGTTTCAGTTAAACAAAGAAAATCATATTATTCCATTCCACTTTTAAGTCTATAAGATTGGATTTGCTATATATCAAACCGTTTTTTCAAACACAAGACTATAATTTCAGTATATAAAAGGGTGATATATTATTGCATTCTTTCTAGAAGGTAAGTTCGTGTAGAGTATATATTACTCCACTATCTTTGTTTCTAAATAGTCGCTATACTTGAATAGTAACTACTAATTTTTTTATATAAAAAATATTACGCTTATGAGATTTTGTTTGATACTTTAATAATATTACTTTTTTAATTATTAATTTTACGTAATCAAATATAGTAGTATTAAAGATCAAAAATAATGAATTGGATATGTGCAAGTGTAGGTATAATTAATTATAATATTGAAAAATAACTTAATAGTGAAATTAATAATATATTTATTATAAAAAGTTTTAAGAGCTTAAACTTTTACCCTTCAATTTTCACCTTAATTTTGACAAGTCGTTAGTGAATCCGACAAAGGAAAACATTAGCGTATGGTCGTGATCATGAAGGATAACCTTAGACTAATCATGATGAAATGGAGGCTCAAGATTTTATTTTTTAAGGGGCTTATGACAATCGATTTGAATTAAGAGCTAATGAATATAATGAATAGTGGGATGTGAAATAAAAATATTAAATAAAATTAAGTTTTTTAAAATTTTTTAGTGAACGAGATAAAGATAAATAATTATTATGTTTAAATAAAGTTGAAATTGGATGAAAAATTGGTTCGAGTTGGGTATATCGGTCAAAAGAGAATAAGCCTATCTTAGTTTTGCAGGTTGACTTGAATCATAACCTAGTGAGTTAAGTTTAATAGTTATATAAAAAAATCATATTTAATTTAGGTTAATAATTAAAAATCAATTTTAATTAAGTGGCTGATAACTGAGTCTTGTCTCAATTAGAGTAAATATAACTTTGTCAAAAAAGTTTCTGTGTTAAATTCTCATATAGTCCACTTATTCCTTCGATCTACCTTATAATCAAAAAAACATCTAAATTAGATAGCTCAGTCATGTTGTTCTTTGAGTATGAGTTTGGTATACTTCTACTAGTATATCACTACATATGGTATAACTTTTGAATTATTGGATATAGAAGTGGTAAATAATCTTATTTAAAGTAAAATTATGCAAAGACAACATTATATTCGAATCTATAATTAATTAAGTAAATATAAGTGGTGGAGGCTAAGTCAAGGAAATTGGGTTGGTGCTACTTTTGACGTTCAAGTCATATACGAGTAATGAAAAGGATAAAGTAGTCTTCTCATACCAATCCAATATGGTACATTACATGCTATCCATAATTGCACGGACAATAATTTTCAATTTTCATGCACAATAATACATCAATCTAAACTTCATTAATTTTCACTATAAAATAAAATTCCATCTCAAAATTGATTTTACTTCAATAAGATTTCATATATATCAATCTTTATTAGCTATGGTTTTTCACATTAATTTATATACTAAAGGATTGCAACTTGAGAGAGCTTGGTACTCAATATTTAAGAATCGGATTATATTACTCTATCTTAATTTTACTTATATTATTAACAGTCCGTCTTGTATAAGACTGTCTCACGGTGAGACAAACTCAAAACAAAAAACCCATAAGCTAAAAGTTTCTATTATTGGACTATTTAACCAAAGTATGAGGCATGTCTCACGGTAAATCGTCTGATTCAATAATTTGTGATTAACATATTATAATAATGTTGTCACAAAATATACATCTTGTAGTGAAAACAGAAAAAAAAAAAAAAAGAAAAATGAATTTAATAAATAAAAGAATCACAAAGTAATTTAGCTTTTCGTGGTCCAATAAAAAACATTATGAGGATAGTAATGGAAAATTTATAGCGATGCCAATAAGACCCCTATTTCTAATCTTGCCCCTGGGCCACTAAAAGTTTAGAAACGGGCCTGACCCCACAATCAAATAAAGATGATATATGACAGAAGAGAAGAGGACAAGGATAGTAACCTGTGTCTTTTTGTCTCAAATTTCCATGCTTGTGTTTTTCCACACGAAATGACGATTGTTAGTAATACGCGTTTGAAGTTTGAACAAATATTGTCTGTTACTCCAATTTCTTCTTCAAGGTACAAAATTCAATTAAGAATATATTTTGTCCAGTGCCCACCAAACTTGGAGCTAAAAGCCTACAGCCCTGTCTTTTTTGGAAGACCCCAACCAAAACAAACACCAAGTCTTGCGAAAATAAATGCCATAACAATTGTCGCTGTCGTTTACCCCTTGAAATTGTAGATGAGATCATGACACTAAAAAACACACAGTCTCTGAGCATGCTTTAACTTGTGAAATTAAGATTCACTGTCATTAAGGAATTAGCAGTCTAACCGAAAGTAGGAAGTTTAGAGTGATGGTTAGCCACCTTTACACTTAGACAAATAATAGAAGGAGAGAAATGGAGGGACAAGGTGGAAGGAAACAAAGCAAAAACCTATCAAATTTATCAATCTCCCCTCTCCTTCCCTTCCCCTTTTGGAAACCCACCTTGTACAATTTCAAATACGCTAAATTTGGTATGATTGCGTTCAGTGACCGTAACTGAAAAAAATTGAATTGAACAAGTACATTTGTTTCCGAAAGCCTTTCTCATTGCATGAATTAGAGTTATCGAATGATTCACAAGCCTAATCTTTACATGAATCTAATCGCTATACGATTTTCTATCCATCAACAAGTTTTCTTCTAAACATACCCCCCCTTGGCAATAAAATCCTCCGACTAAAACTGTACTGAGAATTACGCCAGCATTTAATACGCTAATAAACCTTTTCTCCTTACACATGTTTACAGAGTGTACCTCTTTTACAACTTCGTAGAACATTTCTCCAATGGGTTGGTCTTAAAATATACGTAAACTGCTTGGATTTTCTCCAAAATTTTCATTTGATGTTCTCGTGTAACTAAGATCAATTTGGAACTGCCACAGTGCCATGTAGATAAGATGACCACAAGCCAGCACAGTAAGGCCATATATTGACCTGAAATCGAGAAGCAAAACATTAATAATTTTTGAAGGTTCAATTGTTTTTTGGAATTTATACTAAATCACTTGATAATCTATGAAATAAATGCTTAATATTTCCTCTTTTAACTTCTTGAACATAGCCCTAAACGATTATGAGTTTCATTTTCTTTTTTTTAAAAAAAAAAATCACCGACAAGCTTAGTGTCATAAAAATATTTAGATATGACTATATGAGCTAAATCTTGTTGACTAGTAATGACTCGCAAGCAGAGAAATATAACGCTTGGGCAAATGATTATGTTTGAAGATACAGAACTATCTGATATCCCTAGTTCTGCTTGGTGTAGAGTATGACCAAAAGACTTTCTTAAAGACCTGTAAACTCCAAGCGAATCCTTAATCACGTCAGCTTCAGCCTTCAAGAGCAAAAATTGATGACATATTACTGGATTTAAACTAATCAAACAGCTTCGATTATTATGGTGGATTAGTATTTGTAGCTTTAGACTTGAGGTCAGTGTTAGTCGATGCAAACTGTAGATCAGTTAAGGATGCTGGTACCAACTTGAACTGGTTGGAATCAGTCATGGTAAAGGTGTTGTTGGAAATGACAATCATTGAAATATGGAGCTAGTATAGTGGCAAATAATGGTCAGATGGGGTATATTGTGGCAGTGGAACATCAGTAATGTGACCATGGTAGTCAGTGGGGAATGGAAAGGAGAAACAAATTATTAAGATGGGGCAATTCAAGTCCATAAGGAAATCAGAGCATAAGACCTTTCGTTAACTTCATTAGAGGAAAGTGATGAAAGAGAATAAGAAATGCTAAACCAAACACACAAAAAAAGAAAAAAGGGCTCCAGTACCCTTTGCCATAACCGAAACACTCAAAACAAAGGGACCCTAATTTGAGTAATAGTTTTTGAAGCAAGTTGCCAAGGCCTTCTGCTCATTGGAAAAACAGATTATTAATGTGAGATCATGATGTACATCAGCAATTGATTTTCTGGCATTAAATGAGAAGATGAATAAAGGAAGGTGAATCCTCTTTTAAAATTAGTGCCCTCAGCACACAG
This sequence comes from Amaranthus palmeri, assembly GCA_019776075.1. Taxonomy (NCBI): domain Eukaryota; kingdom Viridiplantae; phylum Streptophyta; class Magnoliopsida; order Caryophyllales; family Amaranthaceae; genus Amaranthus; species Amaranthus palmeri. Next base: position 175,473 of record JAAKBH010000271.1, on the reverse strand, counting down.
AGATGATGAAATGAAAGGGAATTGCCATTATAATACAATTTTTGCATAACTATTTCCATTCAATTTCAGCTTTGATCTATGACTGTATCCAATTGATTTATCCCTGCTTGCAGTGAAATAACAGGACAGTAAGTGACAACCCTTAGTCTTAATGTGAATGTCATTGCTAAGTGAATGCAAAGCATAGCCTCGTCTTACGAATAAAAAATCAAAATATACTCAAAAAAGGACAGGAATGATGAAAAAACAAGTGCTTACTGGTGGAACTTCAGGGCTAAGGGCCGTCGATTGCATAATGCACAAGCAGTATATTAGTCTCAAAACTAATCCTCTTCGTGTGTATAATAAACATCAGCTGGAATGCACTGTTATTGCATCCAACTTTGTCTGTTTGCTCAATTTCTCAGCTTCCCTAGCTATCTGAATATCCGAAGGCCAAAACATTTGATACACTACCTTGCAAATATAGCGGGGAAGTAATCCTATAGTTACCATCAATGCAATAGTCATCCAATAGGTAGGCGTAACTGGAAGTTGATAAATGGTCCTGCAGATGCAAAGAAACAAAAAACATATATATATATATATAGTCAGAACTATTAATGGAAATCAGTTTTTAATGCAAAGTTGAGAGCTGACCAGTAGTTTGGAAAAACCGGAATAGAATCCAAAACGACCATGCAAACACAAGTAATGATAATGGATCCCCAAACAGCAGCATGAGTGATAAATACCCAGCGCTGAATATCCATTGCCAAATCAATGCATGTTCACAAGAATAAGAATTACAACCGAAGTAGTCCACAAACTGCCTAAACTCCAAATATCAAGTGTGCTCTCAAAATAAGTATACAGAAGGATATAGAAAAGGACAAGACTCTGCCATAAGGTAACCAACATTGTAACCCGAAAAAGCTGCAAATTATAGCTCTCTTGTCTGTGTCCAGCACCAGAGATTTGGATGCTTAAGCAAGGTCCTTTGACTATATTTCAATCAACAATGAAACCACAACTCCATTATCAATCAACAATGGGGTTCCCACACGAAAATTTATGAAACTATATTTCCATCAACCACATATTTCGAAAAAAATTTATCTTTTCACATCAAATTTTCGACATTCAATCTTAAAATAGTATGATTGTTGTACTAAATTAAGCTAACTCAAAACAATCACACTATTATACCAAAATACTAGATGCCTGATGATAAGTTGACAGTTAATCAAACCTTGTACAGAATACTTTAGATGTTTAGGGGATAGTTGAAGAAAGATGCAAGCATGGACAGTGGCAGATCTTGAACAGCTTTTTTGGGGTGGCAACTTAATAAAACCAAATGATTAGAATAAAGTTAGGGAGAAAATATAAATTTTAAGCATTGGGCCTAATGAAAAGGTCTTCCGTTGGGTATGGACATTGGAGAAAGTTAAAAGCCCATGACATGTCAAATCAAACTTCTTCACATAGAAAAAACTCAATGCGATGAATGCAACAAAATCAAAAATTACTTTTCGATCCAAGCAAAGTAATCAATATATGTCACTGTCTCGTTGATAATTTGATAATTAAACAGACTACAGGACTAAATGTCCATCTTAGTATGTTGAAAAACAATACTAAATAACTGGCTCTATGAAGCCGTTGTCAAATAAATCTTATGTAGTTACAATCAGCTCAAATATTCAGATACTGAAATTACTAGAACATCTTCAACCTCAAATACATGGATATGCAAGTCACTCAAGAAGCTCCCAAAAACCTTGGACCAAACTGATATGGATAATATGATGCATCACTGATCATCCCAAAACAACCAATATGAGCACCACGCTAGTCAATACGTAGGGGTTCCATCCCAAACCAAGCATGTACATCAAAACTAGATTAAGTAACCGCAGACAATGCTTCTACAAATAAATAATTTATTGCTCAAAACCATACAAAAAAGTCATTTCGTTTTCACAAAAAAAAAAAATCATTTCACCTATCCTCCAGTTTTCACATGATGCAAATGTAGAAAAAAAAATGAAAATTCACTATGTTAGCAGAATTCAACAAATTCTGAATTATAACATAGGAAACACCTAAACAGCATAGATGAAATTAAAACGCCAAATTACAGTATAAAATACAATAAGAGAAGCTGACAATAAAAGAGAGAAAAGATAGATAGAAAAGGACTAACCAACGAAGTGCGGTAGAAATCAAAGAGTGAATCCCAAACTCTAACAATTTGCTTCGATAATTAGAAATAAAAAGAAACAACACTCGTGTGAATATTTGCCTGCCCTTCAATTGAAATTCAGTAACAAGTTGTTTGCGGCACTGAACAAGAAGATTGTAAGAAAAACAGTTGCATAACTTTAATCATAATTCTCCGATTCAATGACACTAGATCTGATCGCGAAATTTGAGATCAAATCTTGTAATTTTCTCGTCTGCGCAGTAAATAAGACAAAATTCAATTTCGACTGTACTATATGGACCATGATAAAAGGAAAATTACGGAAATAATTTGAAAATTTGGGATAGAAATTAGGGTTTATGAATGTGTGTAATTGATGGAAGATAAATGTATTATATGCAGATGGTGTGATGAATGATGATGGTGGTGGAGTAGAATGCGCCAAGAAAGAGAAAGGTGGATTACTGCTGAGGATGAGAGGTACGGAAGAACATAATCCCGCCTTATGTCTAAATCTTTCATCTTAATCTTAATTAATTATTAATTGATTAATTAATCAAAACTAATCAAGGATTATTTTTTGATTTAACAATCACACTCAATGAACTTCCAACATGGAAATCGTTTCCTGATGGCTATTCGTTTGCCAAACTTGTCACGCTTCGTCCCAAATAATACCGTAACATGGCAAGCAATGCGATTAAAACTTCTTTTTAAGTTAAAAGTAATTGGATAAAAGTTAGAAAGAAGAGAGTTAAAGGCAAAAAAAAAATAACAATACAATGAAAACAATAGTTATCATCACTAAAATAAAGAATTTTGCAGTTAAGCGTACTCGGTGGGAGCAATCTTAGGATATGTGATATTTTGAGAAGTTATCTCGAGTGCGCATAGAGACTTGTGTTTGTCTTTAGGGCCAGCCTACAATCTTTATAGATAGTCACCGTCTGTTCAATGGGGTTCAATGGGGTCATGGTTTATTTCTCATCATCTAAACTTCCTTAAATGGCCAATATTCTCAATTGGTATTAAAAAGAGATTAAAAATCCTTTACATTTGGTGAAACTGTGAAACTTGGAATTTGGTACATAATAAGATGAGTGAAGAAGACTTGTTACCTTACTCAAAAATGAGAAGGTGAAGGAAGAAAGAATTAATGAAGTTGTTAAAATACATGATGATGATCGATGCCAAGCAAAATCTAGCAGATAAGAGGTATATGTTTAAGTTTGAAAGGAACTTTATATCACTTAGTAGGCTTGAGGAGGAATGATGTTCTTTTAAGGCTAGTAGAGGTTCTTTAAAGGCCATAAGAGGTATTATGGTGCTCGTGAAGGGGTGGAGTAAGAGTTGCTTGTGTATACTACAAAATATAAGAATATGGATACATTGTTTTGAAGACGTCTCACTGAAAGATCGTCTTTGTACAAAATAGTTTCATAACAATTAGTTTTTTTATTGCGGCCCTCTAACTATAAGTAAAATTCTACCATTATCCATAACTAGTATAAGAATTTGTCCAATGCACGAGCTAATTAGTATAAATATTATATTATTGTAATTAAATTTACCGAATATATGAATTTTTTAAACTAAAAATTAATTACTAATGTTTTTATTAAATACTTTATCAAATACTTCACATTTCATTTAATTAAACTTAACAAATTTTACATAGGTATATAAAAAAGTATAATATATCATATAGAATATAAATAATTACATTTGTCGAAGCTTATAAAAGATGACATTTTTCATTTTTCAACATTTTTATTAGTATATGTATTTATCCAAGCAGTTAAAAAATGACGCTTGTAATTTTCTAATATTTTTATTAATATTATATTTACCCAAATCAAAGTAAAACCAATTTTATGATTATAAAGCAATGTACAACTCACCATAATTCACATATCTCAAATTACAATATCAACAAAATAGAAAAAATTTGTGAAACAAAATCATACTAACTTCATTTCATTATACTTGCCAGTTGCCATTAATAATAACATTTTCCCACCAACAACATATACTTCTCTATACAACAAGACATTGCATAATTAGTGGGAACACAATAACTTCCAACAAAATCTTAAATCAATCAACCATGGTTGAAGATTTCAATCCTTTACCATTATATAAAAGACTCTTACTCTGTTACTCATCATCCAAATCACTTTCTAAGCTCATTTTTACTGGAATTGGTACTGCAATTTTAGATGTAGCTGTAGATTTGGAAGCAGTGGATGCCGACGCCGATGAACTCGTAAGGCTCAAGATTGGACTCTCTGTTGTTGTGCTCATCTTGTCATTCACTTCCTCTTTACTTTCCCCTGATTTTTCACTCTGCATATTTCAAATCCACCAAAATCTATTTTAATGATTCAATCAATCGAATTACAGACAATAAAATCGGAAATCGAATTAAATTACTCACTACATTTAGCTCAAATTGCGTATTTTTGTTGTTCTTTTCCATTTCTTTCTCTCTCAGGGACCGAATTGGTGACATTCTCTGGATCAAACAAACCCTAAAATATCAGCTCAATATTCAAAGTTTTGGAAAGTTAACGATTAATTGCACATTTAATCATGAAATATATATAATTACCATGGAAGCGAGTTTGAGCTGATTCAATCTAAAAAGGCGATCAACCTCAAGTTCGAGTTCTTTCTGAAATTCTCCTCGTTGTAGAAGCTGATTCATTTGGATCTCGAGAGTTCGATCACGCTCTTGAAGCATTTTCTCAGTTTTATCTTTGTCAGATTTGATTCTCTCGAGCTTCTTCTTGACTGCAGTTAGCTCCTCAGCAAGGGAAGCATCCATGGAATCGATGAAAGGAATGTTCTCCTTATTATTCACTGAATCATCGGTGAACAAGGGTAAGGATGAAACTGAAAAGGGAGTTTGGCATTTAGTTTTCTTTGAAGGATCATGGTTGGTGGTTGTGAGGATGGTGTTTCTAGGTTGTAATGGTTGTCGGCCACCATGTTTTGGGTGGTGGATATGGGGCGATACAGTGCGGAGTTCGGCGGCGAGCATTTTGGGGAAGAAAGGGAAGAGAAAGGAAGTGATTGAAGATTATTGTGGTGAAGAAGAATGGGGAAGATGCAGATGATGATTAATTTTTATATTAGATAGATGTTTCGGATTGTTTATTTTTGAATTTGAATTAAGATGGTGGCTAACGGCTATTATGTTGGTTTCATGTTGGATGTCACGACAAAAAAGTATTGGCAAAATTGTAAAAGGAAGGACTTTTGAGTACTCATAATTCATAAACAAAAAAATCAAAGAAATGTTGTGTAGTCTTGTAGAGCTATTATGAATCATTGGGTCATTGGGTGTGGTTTTTTATATTTTATAGTCACAAATACAATATAAAATTTTAAAAATTAGTTGTTTATTATAAAGGCTTGATTTTGATTTTTAGTGGTTGTTTGTCAAAAGGTAAAATTATTAGTTTCAAGCGATGTTCTACGACCTATATGAAAGATTGTTGAATGAGGTATTGCGTTTTTTTATATTTTTGGGTCATAGACAAATATCTACCTTGCCTAGGATTAGACATTTAAAGCTTCTTTGTAAATCAAACAATTAAGGATAAAAATAATCAGATCATTTTAAGCAATTATAACGAATAAGTAGTTTTTTTTTTGAGTTGATTAAGTGGATTTATTTAAAAATAAATAATAGTTGTATTATTTTCAACAGATTGAATATATATTAATTTATAAGACAATTTTTCTTAAAATGAGGTAGTTCATTTGAATGAAATATATGGAGATAGTTTATTCAACTAGTGAATAGTAAAAAAATACTCACATGTAACCCTAAGGTCTCAATATCATCACTATAAAAAAAATCTTTGTATTTTTGATTTAATCTTAGGTTGCAACTCACAATCCTAAAGTAAACAAAGGAACATATTATAATATATTTCCTTCGTTTCATAATATTTACTACTAATAGTGATAATTTTTCATATAATATATCATACTCAGTAGCAAGTATTATAAAACGTAAAAAATAATACTACAAAATTGAACGTTCGCTTCATATTTTGGAGTTTATAATCAACAAATAATGAAACGTAGGAGACTAATAGCATCATGTTGTGGCCTTGTGGGCTCCATGATTGCATGAATGAAGTTAATCCGCTGCAATGTTCCCGGCTTTCATGCATGGTTGATGAGATTGCATCATTGCAATTGCCACTTGTGTCGAACAAACCATTAAAATTGATATGCTCAACTGAAATAAAATTTAATTCTTAACATCAAACATCGTTTGAATTGTATAGTCCACAATTGCTTGTCAGCGAATTTAGTGTAACAATGTCAATTATATATGGAAAATTCGATTGTAAATTTAAATGTTTGATTCTTGTAAATTAAATTTTGTTAAGAATTTTCATTTGGAATCAAAATTGGGTTGAAGAACACAATTATATTTTAAAACTAACCGCATTCTTAATCGGATCCTAACCCAACAATAAAATCAAAACTATTTGAGCTACTCTTGTCAGATATCATCTCTCAGTGATATGACTTCAAAACAAAAAGTTGATATACTAATATATATATATATATATATATATATATATATATATATATATATATATATATATATATATATATATATATATATATATATATATATATATATATATATATATATATATATATATATATATATATATATATATAGTACTCCCTCCGGTCCAGTTTAGATGTCCCATTTGACTTTTGGCACTATTCACTCATCACTCTTAATTTGTATTTTACTCTTAATCTATAAGTTAAAACATAGTCATGTGGAATCTTGTTTGATTCGTCTCAATACAAGGATTATTAATATCAATTTTTTATAATTTTTGATTAAGAATAATTAGAGATATTAAGAGTTAAAATGTTGCCTCGGCATGTGTGAAAAGTCAAATGGGACATCTAATCTGGACCGGAGGGAGTATATTATTAAACTATTTAACCTATGCATGAAGGCATGAAGCGTGTCTCACGGATCAAGTGTAGAGTCAAAGAATTAGAGCTAGTTAAGATCCACCAAGTCTCACACTGAACCAAACCGACACGGCCCAATCCAATTAATCAAGAGTCCAAATCATAATCAAGTAGTGATAGTACGGCCCTGATTCGCCCAAACCGACCCGTGTAAGCTCGGGTTGGAAAAGTCTTTTCGGTTTTAGCGTACTAAGGAAGTGTTTCAGTTCCTCAACAGTTTTTATTTTCCCTCCATTTTCATTAATAGCCTATTCTTCTTCATTTTTGCAGAAAACCCTTTAAACCTCAAATTCATTCCTTATTTTTATGATTACAAACCATTTTTTTCCAATAATTTGATTATGTCTCACTCAAATTGTTAATTGATTTCAACTTAATTTACTAATCGTCGTGTTATATTTTCCGAAATTAGGGTTTAATTTTATGAATTCTTCTAGTAAGAGGACAATTAACGAAGATGCTAATTGCTCCGTTAATAAGAAGAAGAAATTTCTGCATTCTTGGAAGCAAAAGGATTCTTCAATTTGGATTGACCTGGTTAAATTAGGTCATAAATTTGATGATAAGAACAATAAAGATGATGAAAGTTGCAATTCCATTTCTTCAGTGGTCGAACCTAATCAGGCGTACACAATTGGGAGAAGCAATCATCTTGCGGATCTCATATTCAAGGATCCCCGTGTTAGTAAGCAACATTGTCAGATTTTATATGATGCATTTTTTAAGAAATTATACCTTCTTAATGGTGTTCTTTCGATTTCTGGTTTTAATTCTACTTGTAGCAATTATTGTATTGTTAATCAATTTAGAGGTAGGTTGATTGTAGATGACACTCATGAGATAAAGAATGCTTCTTGTTGTGATTGTACATATGATTATACAGCTTCCATGAATGGAGTATATGTCAATGGGGTTAAATTGAGTGAGGGTTTGGTTGTTGAGTTGCGGCTTGGAGATGTGGTTATGCTGGTTTGTGCAAATGGATTTGGTGTTTGTGGATTGAACTCTTGGATTGGGTTTATGGTTCGAAAAGTTGTTTCATTTGAAGAGGTTGTTTTGGCAGGGTTTGATGATTTTCAGATTGAGAGGCCGAGGTCATTTAGACCCTTGTTACCGGGTAAGGTGAACAAGAGGGTTCTGGCTTTGAGAGTGCGTGACTCGGAGTGTGATGGCGTTGTTGGGAGAGCTAAGTCTCTCTTGGCTTACTGCAAACAAATATTAAGTAGTGATGATCCTGTGTCTTGTATCAGACGGTGTAAATATTCTTGCTCTTCAGTTGGTGGAGCATATGATTATATGGTTAGGGGGAGAAATTTTCCTGCCATTGAGCCTAGTAGTAATGTGAAATTCCCAATAAAGAGTGATTCAAATGTAAAGAAACAGTCCTTTGAGACAGCTCATGCTATGATTCCGAAGGAGTGTACTCGTGCAGACCTTACTGGTATTGACGAGAATGTTGCTTCTTCTGAACCAGTCTGCGTGAATGAGAAGAATCATTGTCCTCGTAAAGCTATCAGTCATAATGGATGCCAGGATAAGCTTCCTCCACCAGGGAAGAGTTTTTATTTGAATGACCTCAAAAGCTTGCATATGGGTTCCTCTGCGCAAGATAAAGGTGTTTCCTTGCCAGAAATTCTGCATCCTGTCAATAATATCTTGAGAATGTTTATTGCTACTTTCACTAGTGACATTGAATGGTAAGGTTGTTTCTATCACATGTTATTCTGCTCCCTCTACTGAAAAATTATGGTGTCATTTGTTTGTTTCTTAGACTAGTGTTTTTAATACTGGATTGCTTCAGATTCTGGATTACAAGCCTGATTTTGTTTCATTTGTAGGTTTTTGTCATATTGTGATATTCCATCCCACCTTCCTATTACTGTTGCGTGCCATAACACTGAGAGATGCTGGAGTGGGGACCGCAGCAAGAGATCATGTACGCCTATTCCCAACTTTCCCAATTTAGTTGTACTGTGAGTTTCATCTCCCATCAAATATTTTCCTCAAAACAGCTGCAACTGTGCTCTTTTTCGTGTCCGTGAAGAAAAGGGATCTGATTTCAGTTCTTTATATATAATATCCTGAAGTGAGTGCTTGATGTTATGGATCTGCCTTTAACATGTTGATTGTTCGTTGTGATAGGTATCCTCCTTTTCCTGATTCAATAGCATTTGGTAAGGATCGGAAGAACCGCGGTGTTGGTTGTCATCATCCTAAGTTGCTTGTCTTGCAAAGGGAAGATAGCATCCGAGTCATAATAACTTCTGCAAATCTGGTGGCTAAGCAGGTCATCACACACATTTAAGCTTATTTAGTATCCTTTATCCTTTGGAAGCTATAGTAACTAGGACTTTTGAGTTCCTCCTGCTGTCTCCTGGCCAAACCGTATGTCTGAAAGATATACTAAATGTTATGGAGCCTCTACTTCAGCTCTGGTCCTTACTAGCTAGCTGAAATTAATTTTCTTGTCTTCTCATTTCATTCAGCTAACTTTTGTGCAAGTGTAGTCGTGAACTTTGATTGATGGGCTTTTCTGAAACGGAAGGTTTGAGTAAAAGAGGAGCACATGCTTCTTGTCTCTTTAAAAGTCAATTATTTTTCACCGTATAAACTTTAAGACAAACAAAGTAGGTTTATATGCCTGACCTGATTTCCTTGTATATTGTTTCTCCAGAAACATTAATGCCTCATTTATTTTCTGGAACATTTTTCTTGTTCGTTTGTGTCAACAGTCTAGTGGTTTTGCTGACTCATGCTCCTACTACTAAGCAAGGGGATCTTTAAAGACTTCAAAATCGTTTCTTTTAGTTTACACAAACATTTGTTTCTAGTTTTAAGTCTGATATCATTTGTACCCATCGAATTCTGATACACTTTCCTATTCCTTCTTTTGTTAATTTTTCCCTCACTTATGTGGTTAATAACCTTTTGCATCGAGTCTAAATCTTCTTTGCAATCCTATCTAAGGCTTATTTATTGTTTGTAATTTTTAGATTTCCCCTCACTTATGTGGTTAAAATCTTTTTGTTTTGAGTCTATATATTCTTTGCAATCCTATTTAAGGCTGATTTTTTTGTTTTTTATCTGCAGTGGCACAATGTAACCAACACTATTTGGTGGCAAGACTTTCCACGCAGAAAACTTCCTGATTGCACAACCCTTTTTCCTTTGTTTAATGGAAATGCGCATAAAGTTTTGAAATCCGATTTTGCTGCTCAGTTGGCAGGATTCATGGCGACTCTTGTGTCTGATGTTCCTAGTGAAGCTTACTGGATAGCTGAGTTGTCCAATTATAATTTTTCCAGGGCTGATGGTTATCTGGTTGCTTCAGTACCTGGAATTCATTCATATAGATCTACATCTGCAACTCCACCAGTAAGTTCTTCTCAAATTGCATCTGTGGAGTATGGCCACAATTGCGCACTCTTGACTGAACAAACAGTTTGACAAAATTTATTTTTAAAATCTGTAAACATCTTTGACATGGGGACAAGTTTCTATATTGTGATCAAATAAGTACATAAATTATGCATATAACAAATAAACACTACAAACTCTCAGATTCTGCATACAAACTTTAGATTTTCTGTATTTCAATACAATGCTTCATTGGTTTCTCTTTGCTGTGATCAAAAAGTTCCAGTGGATTTTTAGTCATTGTGCTTAAACAAGTATTTGAGCAGGCTTCGTATTTGTTTTTTTGCTTCCACCCACTTTTGGTCTATACTTTATAAGATTGAGCTTATTAAATCCCCCCTCTTATGTGACAGGCCTATAAATTTAAATGTAGTGAAATGTTGCTTGGCTCAGTTGAAGCATGTGTTGTTGGTTTAAGTCATCTTTTCCGGACAGCAGCAGATTCAAATGGTGTACGACTTAAGAAATTGGCTGCTTATCTTGGAAAATTTTCTGGAAACATATGTGGAATGACAAAGATTATATTAAGAAGAGAAAAGAATATACCTTCGGATCCGAACGCCGTGAGTGTTGTTGTTCCTAACCCTGTGAATCCTAAAGGAGGTAAGATACAAAATCTTGATGACATGGAAACTTACACTTTTGCTTACGTAATCCATTTTCTGCAAACGGTGGTTCCGTTAGGTCCACTCGATTGCCAATCATTTTTGTAGGAATGCCTCTTAATGTCATCAGTATTAATTTTATTTTCCTAGTCTTGTCAAAGCAAGATTTTGGAAAACAATATTTTCAATTTTTTAAAAATAATAATATGGTCCCTATAAATACTTTGTAATTACCTAATAAGTAATTAGATTATATTCTTTGTTTTCAGTCTATTGATGTTCAATCTTGTTTCTTTTCCTAGACCATGTACAACTTGGATTCCTTCCTCGAGTCATTGCACAGTGGGTTTCTCCATTATGGGATATGGGATTTTTTAGATTTTCTGGACATCTCTGTCCCAGGGAAGCTCTTTCAGCTGCTTTTGGAGAAAACAACAAAAAAGTGCAGTTGATTCTTCATATATCTCAGGCATGGCAGATACTCTTTGGTTTTATTAACATTTGAGATTTGACAATTGTATGTTTAGTTTTGTACTAGTCGTTAAAGGCACTATGACTCATTCAGGGGCCCAGCATTTTAGACATACCAAAGATGATGGAACCTGAACATGTTGCTGCATTTTGTTCCCTTGTTGCTTCAGTTCAGAGGTGTACAGGTCTATGGAGAATGGAAGAGGTATATTGAAACTTGAACGAAAAAGAGTTCTTACTAAGTTTCTGACCTTATGGCTTTTAGTACAAGTTGTATTGTGAATGGCTTGCTTCTGCTGTCCTTGTCTTCTTGCCTAAATACTGCTTTTTTCAGGTGCTACATCCATATAAATGGCCTGAGCAGTTAGAGTCGGATTTTGTTTATGGTATGTCTCGAGTGACTGTTAGCTTATGAATTTCTCAAGTGAGAATTTGAAGGATGTTAGCATTTCCTTCTTCTATGACTCCTTTATATGCATCAGGTTCTTCGTCCATTGGGACTTCTGTCAATGCACAGTTTCTAGCAGCATTTTCTGCAGCTGCTGGTAAGAGATCACAGCATGTGTTTGATTCAGAAGAGTCTGATCCAGAGGTAACATATTCGTGCTGTTTCTTGATTATTACTTATCTTAGTAATGTACGGGTTGCTGCTATATAAACTTAGCTGTTGAAGCAAGATTTTTGAGTTTTTGGGCTAGCTTGTATATGCAATGATTATGGTAACATTCTCTTTTAGAGTGTTTTAAGCAATATCAGATGTTGTTTTCAGCTTTTCTGTTTATTAGAGCCTTAGGTTTTTTGTGATAACTTGGCAGTGGGGATGTTGGACTGCGACCCATGAGCTGAAGCATCCATCCATGAGAATAGTTTTTCCGACCATTGACAGAGTGAAGAGTGCTCTATGTGGAATTTTACCTTCAAAGCGCCTTCTTTGCTTTTCAGAGGTATGCAACATGTCTCTTTTTTAATCTGTTTTTGTTATTTCTGTATCTCATTGAGAATATATGGAACATTTGCCAATTGCCAATGCCAATTATACTACCTGATCATAGGAGTGAATCTCGGAAAGATTGCTTTACTAAAGGGAATTGAATAGAGTGAGTTTTGCTTGTCATTAATGTTTTTGGATGCATGAATGTTAATCTTGTGTAGTTAGCAAACTAGTGGTGGCCAGGTGGGTTCATTCATCATTGGGAGAGTAGAAGATATGATGTTTGTGTTGTGTATCTTGAACATGTAGACCCTATCTTTCATTTTTTTTTCAATTTCTTTTCTACTGACATAATGGGTAATGTAGTCTGGTCGCTGGTTTTCGAGACGTATTTGTGTCATAGTGTGAAGGGTGGTCAAATTTTAAAACGATCTATGTATGTGTTACAGTGTAAGCTCGTTACTTTTTATATTGTGTTTCCATTTCAGCTGTGAGACTGAGAACCGAGAAGCAATATCTTTATAATAAAATAAATATTTAAAGGTTAATTAAAGTGAAATGTGCAATTGATGGTTAGAATTGATGCTACCACAAGTCCACGTACAATGCGACTTTAAACATTGAAATCTGATTACAGACACCTTTTTTAATTATAAGTATGTTTTTAATGATAATACATTGCAAAATCTTAAATAGAAAATCTGTATGTAACAAGTGGCAAAGCAACAATTTTAACAGGTATCAAGTGGCATACAGGGATTAGATAAATCAATTTTGATTTTGTCATCATCAATGTTCAAAGTATGAGCTGCTGGTGATCTTGTTTATGTTAATTAACTGCTTTCTGGCTTTTGGTTCAATGAGAAATAAGACAAATTGTTGTGTTACTCCACTCAAAGATTTTGTTTAGGTTATATTCTTCGTTCTGAGTGATTAGTAATGGTGTATGCGTGCTACTATGTTGCTTCATGCGCATTAAGATTAAAATGTCGTGTTTATAATGTTCTATTTTTGTCTATAATTGTATTCTACTTTTCTTTGCATTTAGAAAACTTGGCAAAAATTGAAGATGGTAAATATACTCCATGATGCTGTTCCTCATCCTTGTGAAAGAGAAGGTTATCCTATGCACGTGAAGGTATGATAGTTTTCTCTTCTCATGAACATGTGCTTGTGTCAGTCCTTCAATGGATACATAGTAGCTTTCTAGCTGCAGCCAAGCTATTTGTTTGCAAGATGTCTTCTTTCACTTTGCATCTTTGATTTACTCTTTAGTCAAATCATGCATGTTATGATGTGAAACACCAATGGATGAACTAAAAATACTGTTTAATAGATATCTCTAAAAACTGGTAGCTAATTATCTTCTGTTTTCTGTAAAAACCTTTACAATGCGGCCTTGTTTTTGCTCTATGATGGTAAGAGCTCCCATCACCCAACTATAAGTTTGGGACTTCAATCCTCTTCACAGTTCACACACACACACACACACACACACCCTTCTTGTTTGGACATTATATTGTGCTTTTTTTTTTTTTTTGGGTAAAATGCAATTTCAGTGTAAATGTCTGACATTTCCTATTTCAGTGTAAATGGCTGATATTTCCTAGTAAGTAAGAAGCTCCTTATTTCCCCTCTACTACAAAGGCTGTGTCTTCCGGTCAACAAATCACTACATCGATCAAAAGCAGAAATTTTGTGATTCATTTTTGGATTATATAGCTTTTATGACATTAATGCAGTCAGAAACCGAGTTATGTAACCAAATCGTTAAATTTGCAAGCAGGTAGCAAGGAGACGTTTCGCTTCCAAGACAGATGGATCTTCATTTGGCTGGATTTATTGTGGGTCACATAACTTGAGTGCTGCTGCCTGGGGACGACCAATTTCAAGCCAATCTGGCCGCCTAGTTAATGGAGCAAATGAACCGCAGTCTTCCTCTTTAAGGCTTCATGTATGCAACTACGAACTTGGTATCATATTTGTTTTTCCTCCCCCTGAGATTAGGGATAGCAATCTGGACAACTCTCCGAGTTTGGACGATATCAATTTGCCTTTTGTTGTGCCTGCCCCGAGGTATGGGCCAACAGATAGACCAGCAACGATGCGTGCAATGAGTGACGCCTTGGCTGAAGTTGCAAAGAACGGAAAACTCCTCGATCTTGCTGCTGTAGAAGAGATAGTTGCAGAAGTTCCTGATGAAGATGATGAGGTTGAAGTACTGAATTGTGTGGCATGTGAAGAGGAAGAGGAGAAAGCATATGCTGATGTATTGTGGCACCAGGTTGACTCATCTCAAAGCTGTTAAGTTCTCTTTGACCTTTAGAAACATTACTTGATGTTCATGTAACTTACAAGTTACAACATACCTACACAAATGTATAGTAGTCTTATACAAGCTAGGTCACTTCAAATGTATAGACCACTTATTTGAGGCTGTATGAATACAAAAAAAGGGTTAGCTACAAATACAAATGTAGTGGCATTTTTGTATAGTTGACTAGCTCTGTAAAAAAAAACTGAAAAATAAGAGTATTTAAATCACGGGATTCGAAGGAAAGAACCGGTTGAAATCTCGGTCGGATTTAGTGACAGTTTGCTCGAAACTTACCTCAGCAGGCATCGGAAACTTGTCTTCCATTCTAGCTTTGGTCGAATATGAAGAGGTTCGGTCGAGATTTGATATTGCAGTTACAGAAACTCTGGGCATTTGGATGGCATTTAAGAAATTCATATATTTTGTCGAAGCCCGCTAATGTTGGGCGAAGAGAGCTTACTGTAATATCAGAGTTTACTTCCAGAAACTTTTGAGGTTACGGGAGCTTAATGTAAAATCAGAGTTTCGGTCGAAACCCACTTAATTGCGGGCGAAGCTTAACACAAAATTTCCAGAAGCTTTTCTTGAATTGTTGTCTTTGGCGAGATTCATGAGGTTTAATTTCAGATCGTAGGTCTCGAGCGAAGTTGAAGCTTCATATAAATCAGTCTAGCACTTGTGTTTAACTTAGCTTCCACCGAAGCTCACAATCTCGACCAATGCGGTACAAAAGACTCTTAAAGTGACTTGGAATCATACGACATCGACATATAAAAATTAGTAAATAGAAGTACATAATAATTTTAACCAAAAATAATTCAAAATTAACAAAGCTACGATCGTTGTGTATGAGATCTGACAATTCTAAATATCATCTCATCAAATGTTTATGAAACCTCTTTATATCTATAAAATATTTTATTATTTTAGCAAGCTGAATATTGAGTTTTAAATAATTCGTATGTTGATTAAATTGTAATTTAAATAAGTGAATTTAAAAGATTTGTTTACACTATCATTATATTAGATTGCTAACAATTAAAAAAAAAGAACATATAGTTGATCAAGAATTTAGTATCCTCTAAAGAAACTATTGTCCATAGTTGGCAAATAAAAGCTCATGAAGGTTTGTTAGTTAATGTATTGGAAAATTTGCCAATACAAAAGGACATAAATTATTAATTCAAAATGGCGTTGACTAAATTTAATGTAAATTAATATATGAACTTTCGAGGCTATCAAATACATCAAATATTTGACAAACTTCTTGAACATTATATTTGGTGACTGGTGTTTAGCTTGCAAAAGAAAAAATTGTTGAAAAATATGATTTGAAGAAAGCTACTACTTAATTCCATAATTTAAGGAATGTAAGTATTTGAATTTGAGCTTTACCAATCAAAATATAATTTTTTTTTACAGTTAAGGCAAAGTAAGAACAACTGATAAAAGGTCATGTGAGAATCAAAATTATAACTTTTTTTTTAAAAAAAGTGATTAATTCTCCAATTGAGATAAAATTTAATTTTTTTAATCAAGTAAGATTAAATTAGTGTTTGGAGCATAAAAGTCAAATCATATTTTAATTTACAGAATGCAACCGTTGTGTCTAAATATTTATTTAATATAAAAAGTCAACCCCAATTAAATGCCCCTTTTTTTAGGGAGGAGTTATTAATAGGTCCATATTGGATTAGCTTTTAGCATTTGGCAGAATTGAGTGGCCTTATTGGAGAAGATGACCAAACCATACATCATCTTCTACTAATTCTACTATTTACATATTATTAATAATTAATACTCCTATTAATTACTCCAATAACCCAATTTGGATGTCATTTACACACAAAACAAACTTAACCCATTGATTTGTGTCACCCTCTACCTCTATGCTTTTGTCTTCTACTCACAACTTAACTAATCTACTTGAAAGTTTTTTTACCCAACAACAATGAATAGTTTGCATTGTAGGACCTAAAGCAATATATAAAATAGGAATTTAAAAAGAATTAATCACAATCATATTTTCGAAAATAGTGATTCAAATCAACATTTACATATTATCGCACAAGTAAAATTTTTTTAGACAATATACTGAATCAATAGACCCAACACAATATTAGTGTATTTTCTGTTCTTTGGTTTTTGTTAAAAATTTTACTATTTTTTAAAATATATCGTAATCCAATTTACTTATAGTATCAACTAGTAAATGAAAAGGCTTTTTACAAATATTATATATGTAAAATATATGATAAATACTAGATACTTTATATGAAGGAATTATACCACTCACACAATATATTCAAGCAACATGATTACATGAATATTTTGTCATATTGTTTAGAGTTTTTTTAATCCATTCACTCTACTTTTTACAAGAATATAAGATTCTTACTAGTATTGTATTGACTATTGAGATATTGTTTCTTCCACTTTACTCCACTTGTTTCTTTACATGAACATTAAAACTTGGGTTCCACTATAAGTAAAGCAAGACCCAAAAAAGATAGAAGAAGTACATTAATAAGTACATTACTTACTTACAAATGTTTTTCTGGCACCATTGTCTTCAACTTGTCATTGCCTTCAAACACAAACTTGCCTACTACTTAATTACTTATGCATAATGCATTCACCCCAATATCCAATCCATCATTTATAGGTTATAGCTTTAATTTTGATTTTACATTTTTATTTTGAATCTTTGAAATATATGGTTTATATTATATTAAACGGAAGCACACAAATACAATCAGAGAGTTGCTAAAGACGAGTATTTGAAGGTCCAAGCAATGAGTCAGACCAATAATACAAAGATTTTTTAATTTCTTATCCTCATATACATCGTGAAATCAGAAAAATGGATAAAAATACAGACTATAAATTCTTTTATTCTAGTTATTTTTACCCACCAAAATAAAATCATACAAAGTAGGTAACTCACCATGATGATCTAAAATTATTATAGTTTGTCTTCATTTGCTAGCTGGAATTAGGATACATAGACACACTAATAATCACTATAGTACTGAAATAATTATACATTCATTTTGTTTTTGACTTGACACCCTATATATAGAGTATGAAGTATGGCTATCAATCTATCATCATTATGCTAATCGATAATTATAATAATTTACCATACTTATTTTGCATTATTTTGGCTTACGAGAGATGTTGCTCCAATACAATGTAAAATAAGTGATACATATATGACTAAAAATTAAAACAACATAATTTGTTAAAAAAAAGAAAAAAGTATTTATCTTATTTTGTTCGTTTTATAAATGCTCATATTTGGTAAATTATCATACTTTTAACTTGTTAAACGGTTAAATAACAAAAAAGACTTATAAATTTGGTAACTATCTTTTAAAACAAAAAATAAAAATGTTATATAATTTTAAGCGGCTTTTTCATTGACATTTATCTTGTTGATAAAATTTTTCTCAAATACTACTCTGTCCCATATAATTTGAAGCAAAGAAAAAATAATTGTTTTTTAAGAAAAATGTAAGTAATGGTAATAAATAAAGAGAGAAATGAATTGTATGATTGAAACTAAAAGATAGTTAAAATGTATAAATGAAATTAAAAGGAAGTGGTGGACTATGGTCTAAAAATAAAAATGATGCAATTCATGCAAATTAAATGCGGTAGATTAAAATAAAATATGTTGTAAATTAAATGGGACAAGAGGAATACACAACTAATAGCTAGTCAAACATAAATTCACCAAATATCTTTACAAACAACTTAATTATTTAACATACTTAAAGAAAAAAATTTAACTTATTTTAATTTTCGATCAAATAACAATGAACAACCAAGAACCAAATTTTAAGAATGAGCAATGAATTTTGAAAATAACCCTATAGTATAGTATAGATTAGAAGTAGTGGTAAATTTAAAGAATGTGACATATGAGTAGTACAAACAACTCTAGGTTTAGTTATGTTGAAGAAAGATAAGAAAGAATGATAGTACCTGTACAGCCACCTCCCCCACATCAATTTGCTTTATCTTTATTTTTATATAATATTCCTTATAACTAACTTTAATGTCATATCAAATTTTAAATGTCAACGCCCACCAACATTGTAAACCAATAAAATACCTCCTCTTCTCTTATTCAAAATAACTCATTACCCACTACCCAAAAGTCAACCCTTCTCTCTCTATCTCTATCTCTATCTCACTACTTCTTCCCCAAAAACCTATCACTATTCAATGAAAAACAACAAAAATTGGGCAATCTCCTAATAAATCTTTTTTTAAAAAGTTTTTTTGATTTGGGTTTTGGGTCAATTTTATTGGGTTTTAATCAAAAATGGGTAATGCTGCAGGGAAATTAACTCCCTGTTTTTGCCCAGCAAGTAATATTGGAGAAATTTCTCAAAGACATGATCTTTCTGTTGTATATAGTAATCCAATTCAAGATGAAGGTTTAGGTCATTCTTTCTGTTATATCCCTCCATCTGATCATAATCGAGCTCAAACTGTGTTCAATGGATCCACTTTAATGGCGGAAACTAAATCCCCATTATTCAAGACCATTTCTGGTGCTTCTGTTAGTGCTAATACTTCAACTCCTCTTTCAACTACACTGTTTCTAGAAGCTTCTTATACTATAGATCGAGCTTCTTCTTTTGAAAGTTCATCTTCTTTTGCTTCTGTTCCTTTACAGCCAATTCCAAGGAATTTGATAAATTCTGGTCCACTTCCTTTGAGTAGGTATTCAGGTTCCGGTTCGGGTTTGATTGAGAGAGGTTTCTTATCAGGTCCTATTGAAAGAGGGATTCTTTCTGGTCCCATTGATCAACAAAAGATTAATCCAAAATTGGAAAGGATTAAGTCTAAGTATGAGTTTAACAAATGGGGATCTATCAAAGGGATTAAAGATTCCATCTTGGGTGTTATTTGGGGGAATTGGAATGGGTTTGAGAATAAGAAAACAGGGTATGATTCCATTAGGGAATCTGTAAGCTATCATAATAATGAAAGTGTTGGGAAAAGTAGTAGTATTGTGAGTTTCAGCTGTCAAATGAGCTTAGGAGATGAGAATGAAATTGAGAATAATAATGGGAATGGAAATGGTTCATCCATGGGATTGGGAATGGGAATCATGGAATCCCCAAATGTTCAATGGGCACAAGGAAAAGCAGGGGAAGATAGAGTTCATGTAGTGATATCAGAAGATCATGGATGGGTTTTTGTTGGGATTTATGATGGTTTTAACGGTCCAGATGCTCCTGATTTTTTGCTGTCTAATCTGTATTCAGCTGTTCATGAAGAGCTTAAGGGTTTGCTCCATGATAGTAGATCTGAATCGGAATCGGTTTCGGCCTCAGCCTCTAATCAATCCACAATCTCAAAAGATTCAAGTGTTGGAATTGGAATCAACCTTGTTGATGAAGATGTCAATGATTCCTCAAGAAGAGATAGTGGATTGGACTGTAGTTGTTCTTGGTGTATTATTGATGCACATGAAGAAGCCAATATTGATGAGGTAAATATCAAGAAAAAGCAAATATGTAGGAATAGGATTAGGAATAGGAATGATAGCCAAATATTGGAGCTTGATGAAAGAATAAGGGAGAAACTTAAGCAAATGGGTATGAATTGGCCACGGAAAACAACACATTCTGATGTTCTAAGAGCACTTTCCAATGCCTTAAAGAAGACTGAGGAAGCTTATTTAGATGTTGCTGATAAGATGGTTAAGGAAAACCCTGAACTTTGTTTGATGGGTTCTTGTGTTTTGGTTATGTTGATGATTGGAGAAGATGTTTACTTGATGAATGTTGGTGATAGTCGGGCTGTTTTAGCCCAAAATCCTGCTTCTGATGCTCCTTTTTCTGATGATTTTCCTCACATTTCTTCTCTTCAACTCACTGTGGATCATAATACCCATGTCAAACAGGTTTCTAATTTACTTCTTTCATGAATCAATCGTTTGTTCGTTTGCAATTGTTGAACTTCTCATCATCGTATTCATAGCCTGTAAATCCCGCTCATAGAAACTATAAATTTTCAGTGTTATGGGATTGGGGAGGGTTAGATGAAGGCAGACTAGTAAAACGTACCCTCGACTTTAATGTTATGAAAACTAGATGATGTCTACACTTTGGCACTTATATATGTACACGTGTGATTCCAGGAAGTTCAAAGAATCAGAAAAGAACATCCGAATGATCCTTGCGCGGTGGTGAATGATCGTGTTAAAGGGTCATTGAAGATCACTCGTGCTTTTGGTGCAGGATTTCTCAAGCAGGTAACACAATTTTGCACAAATTCAATGATTATGAGTCTAATTACTAGAAAGAAAGTATAAGTTGTTAATGGGTGTATTCTATAAAAACAGCCAAAATGGAATGAAGCTTTATTGGAGATGTTCAGAATTGACTATGTTGGTAACTCACCCTATCTAACATGTTCTCCATCACTACACCATCACAAAATAAGCCTAAGAGACAAATTTTTGATCCTATCTTCTGATGGACTTTATCAATACTTTACCAATGAAGAAGCTGTGTCGGAGGTCAACCTCTTCATGGCCTCCACACCCGAGGGAGACCCTGCTCAACATCTCATCGAGGAGCTTTTGTTTCGTGCTGCTAAAAAAGCTGGTAAGTTATGTAACCTATGGAACTATCCTCGTATTATAGTCATATTGTATATACAATATTATAGGACTTTAACCGCATTTTTGTTAGACTAGCTCTGATACCATATTTAGAAATCAATTCAACTAAAAATTTAAATCGATGATTGTAGTTTCATAATATATTGTATACTCTATCTCTAACACAATAATTTCAGTGTCAACTAAAACGTGTGTTATAAATACTTATTGCAGGAATGGATTTCTATGAGTTGCTAGAAATTCCACAAGGGGAACGTCGAAGGTACCATGACGATGTATCTGTTATTGTCATATCGTTAGAAGGGAGAATATGGCGTTCATCTGTGTAAATAGAGCGTTTTTAATAGCTAAACTTGCACACAGAGATCATACACTAATTTGTTGATAAATTCTCTTGCCAATTTTGTTACAAAATTCCCCCTTCCCCCAAGAAGAGAAAGATTTTATTGATTGTATAATATATTATCTACAGTACAACAATCAAAACAAAATCAAGAAAGCTCAATGTGAGTATTTCAGTGTATAGGAGTATATAAGTTACCAAAGCACTTACTTTCACTACTTCACATTCTTTTATTTTTTCTACCTTTCTTATGTACAAATTACAATATATACTCTTTTCATTCCCAAGCTAAGTGAATAACAATTATTTTCATCTATTTTCTTTTTATACAGTTTCTCTAAGACTAAGATTTATCTTCATAATCTACTATTCGTCTAAATTTTCTCAGATTTTTGAGATTAAATTGTATTTCGTCTACAATATTCTTCTTGTACCCATTCTATTTAAAACAATAATATTTTGCGTGTTTAGGAAAATCATGCTATATTTGAAAAACAAATAATAATTGGTCAAAATATGCTTAATTAATAATTACTAGCTAGTTCAAGAAGTTTTTTTTTTTTTGGGGAAATTAGGTAAAGAATTTATAAGATAGTAAATGTTAGTTGATAGTAGAATAAAAAAATAATGTTGAAAAAATATTAGAAGCAATAAGGAATAAGGAATATAATAAAGGGAGTTAGCAAAGTCAAAGGTTTAAAACATTTGTTTAACAACTAATGTCCTGTCAACTTACTGGAAGTCTGGAAGCTGCCAAACACTAAAATCAAAATGACACCACTCTAATAATAATTATTTATTATTATAAATTTTTTTTTTTGAAGTTTAATTTATTATTATAATTTAAACTTTGAACATCTCTCCAAATAAGCTTCACGTGAATTTGTTATTCTACTTATTTAATAGGATTATATACTTCTATCTATCAACTTAAAAAATCTGAGAGGACCAAGTACCATACCAGAACCACATTGTTGAATACTGACTATTTTAACAGGGCCGTTCCTGAGGATAGTTTTGAGGTGCAACCGCCTAGGGCCCAACTCATGTAGGGGCCCAAATTGAGTTAATTCTTATAATTAAATTAGTATTTGCATAAGTAGCATCTATCATGAATCGAACTTGCAGCATTATAATTCTTAGTTAAGGCATGACTGAGGGCCCTTTTTTTTTATTTTTCGCCTAGGGCCCAAAAATTGTTAGGAACGGCTCTGTATTTTAGATATACAAATACCAATTATGTGTTGAAGCGCCCATGTATTATCCACAGTGAATTGTATCACATCGGAGAAAAAGAAGAGTATGCATCATTTTATAAACTAAAGGATTAACTCCTATTATCACCAATTGCTTGATTTTAGTAGTGAATCTTCTTTGAATTTTATGAGTGAATTATTTCTTCTCCTCTTTGTTTGGATTGCCCAGACCCATTTTTTAAATTCTATCATTATCCAATAGGAAATATTTGATATTCGATTTTGAAAACCTAATTAGCGTTTTGAGGACATAATATAACCAAAGTAAGCCAAGATTAATTACCGTTTTGAGGTTTAAAGAGTTGAGATTCGCTATATTCAACCGAGTTTCTAGCCATTCCGTTCCTCAACCATGTCTACCGAGTTTTATATGTACTTCCTCCGTTCTTTTTTACTTGCTACATTGTTGACTTCGTTACTATTCATCAAGCAAATTGGCTTTTATATTGTCGGTAATCTAATAGTTGAAACATAGTCATATGAGATCTTGTTTGAATCGTCTCGATTCAAAGTTTATTAATTTTGAGTTTTTATAATTTTTCGATATGTATAATTAGAGATATTAATGATACAATTCGTACATTGGGGAGTGCGAAAAAGCAAATGGTGCAACTAATATGGAACAGAGGAAGTAGCTTCAAGCAAATCTCTGAATTCTAGAATGCCATCAACGTTTCTGTAACAGCAATATATCAAATCTCGACCGAAGCTCTTCAATTTCGAACTAAATAATGAGGCATAGGCATTGATGCGTGACTGACTTTCATTTCCTTTTGTTTTGTACAACAATGTCACACCACTCGAGGATGCGTCGCCCGTCTAGATGTTACTCCAAGCATTTATGAAACTTGGTAGTCATGATTGAGGATCGAAATGGCTAAAAACTCGCTTGAATACTCAAACATCAATATTAAAACCTAAAATAGCATACGACGGCAAATGAACTCATCAATTTAGCAAATCTTCATCACTTCCAATCTCAAAATACTAAATAAAGTTCTTGATAAACCACAAACAGAAAGCAATCAGTGTAAAATACTACACTTATCTTACGATCATCAAACTTCATCATGGTTTTATAGTCCTAGTATTTAATTTATTTTCATTTTAAAAAAATATTTTAGTCTATAGTATTAATACTATTGATTATGTACAACCAAGGAACCTTGCATAGATGAAAATCACTCGACAACATTTGAAAAATAACATATTATTCCTATCATCCTATACTTATTAAAATTTCTTAGTTGTTACTAAATTTACATTTAAGCTGCTAAAATCTAAAAACAAATTTAAATATATAAGGAAAATGTTAATTAATGAAACTAAAGGGGACCTAATGCTCACAAATACCACTCTAAGGATTTTTTTAAATTAATACCACTCTAAATTTATTATTACTTGAAATTAATACTTCTTATTATAATTATATCAATCACAACAGATATCTACTATATTTACATTTAATTTTCAAATATCACTTATCATATATTCATAATTTTGTAATATTAAAATAATGAAATGGAATTTGATTGGATAAGTATAAAAAGATTAAAGAATAGCATATTCTAAAATGACTTATGTTATGAGGGGATAAAAGCATATGACGAATGTTCTGCTCCATAAAATTTCAAGAATTGATCCCCACAATACAAATTGGGAATATACGTGGCTCGCTTTCCATTTCAATACTCATTCACGTGTTTTAATTACAATTTACATGTGCACCTCTTAAATTCCTCCATTGGATCGCTCTTCAACCATTTAATTTTAATTTTTTTCAATAAATAAATAATAAATTAATTTTTAAAATTATTATTGTAGAATATTAAATCAAATAACAATTTACGAAATAATAACATGCTTCACACCTTGTGGAAAATACTAATATTACACTTAAAAATTCAACAAATTTTATGAAAACACGTTGGAAACATAAAATCGTGTTCGAATTGAATTCAATTGAAAGTCTTATTAAATACATAAAATATTTATTCTATCAACAATTAGTTTGAAATAATAAAAAAATCATTATCTTAAAATATATTAATACAAAATTTTAAAACAGGTTAAATTCAAATCAAATTATTTGACTCTTTTTAATGTGATTGATTATAGTTTCGTGCTTGATTATAGTTTTAAGCTAATATTTTTGAATTACAATCTCACACATCCGTGTAATGAATTATTATAAGTATGGAAGTATATATTTGTTTTAATAATCAATTTAATGAAAGTCATAATATTTTTGAACTGAAACAAGTACCATTTTGCTTAAATGTGATCGATCAGAGTTTGATTCTCGCTGGCCCTCGCACAATCGCAAATCAAATACTCCCTCCAACACAATTCAACTGTCTCATTTCCTTATTTGGGCAATTCACTTCAATTGTCCTATTTCCTTTTTTGTCTATTTTTTTACCTAAATACCTCCACTTTTCCAATTCCCAATATACTATCACATTTACAATTAATTTAATCAATTAAAATACTCTACTACCATCTTTTTGGTGGACTCCATCCCACTCTTAATATTCGTGCTCAACTCAAATGGAACAATTAAATTGTGTTGGAGCGAGTATACAGTCTTCCCCTGCCTTAAACTTAAAAAAATATAAAAATAAAGAAAAAAAATAGAAATAGTAATTTGGCGTAATTGTGAAAGGAATAAAAAGACGGTCAGGAAAGCATCTCGGAGGATTCGCCACATCTTTCTTGCTTTGCTTTTGCACATCTCGCTTCGCAGCCCTCCTTCTAAGGTGATCCACTCATCTCTCTTTCTTTACTTTGGTTTTTATTTTTGGTAATTGCTTCATCTTCATTACCGTCAATTCTTCTTTTTTTATGATTATACGCTGCATTCAAGGTTTTATTTTTGGGTTTTTTTTTTGAGTTTATGTTCATATGTTTTTTCAATTCTTGGTTGTTACGATATATTTTCTAAATCAAATGATAAAGATTTGTTAATTCTGTCAAAACTGTATATTAGGTTTCAATTGGATTTAGATGAACTGCTGCTTTGAGTTTTGATCCATAGATTATTTTTTTCTTGTCGTGTAATTCTCCCAATTTGTTGTTATTGCTTCTTTTTAATCCTTAATGCTATTTCATTACTGAATGAATTTGAGTTTGGAGGCGTATTTTCGCCTTTAATTAAGGTGATTTAAGCAGTTATTTCCAAGATCTTTGATTAATCGGTAAAAGAAGCTTGAATTATGTCAATTATCGGGGAAAAGAGAAAACCTACTTTGAGTAATTGATAATTTTTAATTTTCAGAAATATTTATGTACAATTTTATGTCTTGGTTAAGAGATCTGCGTTTTAACATGGGAATTGCAAATGATAGTAACTACTTCTTTCAAGCTTTATATTAGTTGGGTTTAGTTCAGGTGTTTGCCACTTTACCAAGATTATTTTCACCTGTAATTCTTCTGAATTGCTGTTAAATATTTGTATTTTTTCTTTGTATGAAATCAGTACTTTTCATTTTACGGTTACACTCTCTGTCCCACGAGAATTGCTACAAGCCTACAAGTACAACATTTGTGTATTTGTAGTGGGGTGAAAATATGTGCTTTTTATGCTAAAATATGAGAAATGTCTCGATGAGATGAAAAAAAAGTTAAATTTGTGATGGGAATTAAAGAAATAAAACGTGGTTGATAGTCTAAAGTAGAATGGTAGCAATTACTATGGGAAGGATATATAAGCAAATTGTAGAAATTCCCATGGGACAAAGGGAGTATGTAGTTAGTACTTACAAGTTTCTGCATTTATGTTGTAAGAAGCTGCAATACGCTATTTTTGCAATTTCATGTTGTCTTAAAAAGTTGTTTTAGTATTGGTGCATCATGTAATATTTTGTTGATTATATTCCTGTTACATGTTTCCTGTACAGTATGCTGTACTAACGAAAAAATTGTTGCAGAATTGGTACCTTTTCTTGATGAATTCGAAAACATCTGTGACATCCGTGGTTTCCTGCATTCCGGGAAACAAGAACAACTTCTTCCTCTGGATTTTGGTTTGCTTACTGCCTAAGTTTTTGGGAACTCCGATTGTTTACATAAACTTCCTTTTGGTCCAAGCAATTGATAGGAGTCCATCTGCATTACGCCTTTTGTCTTTTGATCCTTAGCTGTGCGTGAATTTGGCCATCTGCATCACTCCCTTTCTCATAAATTTTCAGTATGGTTTCTTCTCAGTTATCAGTTTTGATTGAGAAATACAAATCGGTTGGTAGCCAGTTGCTTCTTCCAGATGGTCCTCCAAATGCTATCCTTTCAGATGATGACGAGTTTGATTTTTCCGATGTCTTTGGTCCTTTACCAGGGCAGTGTCCAGTTGAAGTGAATGAAGGGAACTTAGAAATTGAAACAAATGATATTGTTTATGATAATTCAGCTGTCGTATACAGGCGATCACATTCTCTAGTTGGCCCTTCTGCTTGTTTGAGTCAGTCGTTGAAGCTTGGTAAGCTCAATCTTCAAGAGACAGAGGAAGCAAATGTCATTTTGGAATGTGTGGATGGAGTAACAATTGAAGGTCTTTCCGAGATTTCTACAGATGAAGATGTCACGCCTTTGCATCCCCTGCAAGATGATATGCTGACAAAGGAACCAAAAGTAGGTCTTGAAGATTTTGAAATTATGAGATTAGTTGGGCAAGGTGCATTTGGCAAAGTATACCAGGTGTGCAAGAAGGGAACTTCTGAAATATATGCAATGAAGGTCATGCGAAAGGACAAGATAATGGAGAAGAATCATGCCGAGTATATGAAAGCTGAGAGGGACATTTTGACAAAGATCGACCATCCTTTTATTGTCCAGCTTAGATACTCATTTCAAGTAATTACATTTTCTTTTTTTTTTGATATATATTGCAAGCTAAAATGTTGTTCTGATGTAGGTAGCATAGTGGTTCCATTTTATGATTATTTCTACTTAGCCTCTCCCTCTCTTGCCTGCAGTCAAAATATAGACTCTATCTTGTGCTGGATTTTATAAATGGTGGTCACCTTTTCTTTCAGCTTGATGTTCAAGGTCTTTTCAGGTGAATATACGTTTATTTTTCTCAACAGCTATTGATGTTTGGTGGAAATAAATTAAACAATATTTATGGTTTCAGGGAAGATCTGGCTCGTGTATATGCTGCAGAAATTGTCTCTGCAGTATCTCACCTACATTCTAATGGTATAATGCACAGGGATCTGAAGCCTGAAAATATTCTACTTGATGCAGATGGCCATGTATGTTTT
This sequence comes from Amaranthus palmeri, assembly GCA_019776075.1. NCBI lineage: Eukaryota > Viridiplantae > Streptophyta > Magnoliopsida > Caryophyllales > Amaranthaceae > Amaranthus > Amaranthus palmeri. Next base: position 147,016 of record JAAKBH010000271.1, on the reverse strand, counting down.
GTCCTCCTTGCTTCTGTTGTTCAATTTGTGTCATTGTGTTGATCCCTTTCGTGTGGTCATGTTATATGTTGTAGGTTGTGTTAACTGACTTTGGTCTTGCAAAAGAATTGGAAGAGAATGAGAGGTCGAATTCTATGTGTGGGACAGTGGAATATATGGCTCCAGAAATTGTTCAGGGAAAGGGCCATGACAAAGCTGCTGACTGGTGGAGTGTAGGTATCTTGATTTTTGAGATGCTTACTGGGAAGGTAAATTATGGTCAAGATTCTAATATTACATAGCTGTAGATTATCTGCTCGAATATAGCTAAATAGATACTTAGTACTAAGTTTGAGATATCAAACTGCCTGTGCTACTTTTGTCCTTGACTTGTGATGTGTTTTCTAGTAAATGTTAGAGAGTATCCAATTGGCATTGGCATATGGGGAAAACGTGGAGTATTCCTTTGCTTAGAATATTCTTGGACTTCTCTGACCATTTATGTCCTGCAAAAGTGTGTCATTAGATATTTAGTTGCCCGGAAGAGGGGGAGGATGTCTTTGTGTTGCTGCCGACACTTTATATGCATGGACCTGCATCACTTTAGTATTATATTGTCATAGGCTTTATTTTGGAAATAGTATATACGGTCTGCTTGTTTATTGGAGTGTTCGGTTGGTCAAACAACCAAAAAACTTGTTTGATAAGCCTACTAAAAAGCTCGCTTTTAAGCCAAAATGAAAATTCCTCTTGGCAACTTTTTTGATTGACTTTTGCTTGTTTATTGACTTTTGGTTATTACCAACAAACAATAAGAAATCTTTCCAAACATCTAATATAACAATTGGCTTATACAGTTAGCTTAACTAACAAAACTAGTGACACTACGAGTTGGTCAAACAAGTCAATTGAACCGGCCAACAACCGACAACCAGTTGCTAAACTAGCAACTTTATCGGATATGTTAATTGTAGTTGAAAGTTGAAATTCAAGAGAGTATAGTAGCCATTGCCAAGTTAAAAGTATATGATATTTTGCAGTTAGAACGCTATGCTATTGGATCTTGCTTTTGAAGTATGCTTATGTAGCCTTCAGATTGTAGAATAATATCTTATGTGCAGTTACTGACTGCAAAATGAGTATGTAATTACGGTTAAAGTTAAGCTTACTAAACTATTTGTGTTATTTGTTGCTTATTGCTTGTCGCTTGTGTAGCCTCCTTTCTATGGTGGTAATAGGAACAAGATCCAGCAGAAGATTGTAAAGGATAAGTTTAAACTTCCAGGTTTCTTATCAAGTGAAGCTCATTCTGTGTTGAAAGAGGTACATCTTTTCTTTCTTTCACCTAGGTTTTAATGCGTCAGGCTGTTCCTTTGGATTACATGTATTCAATGTTGCTTTTTCTTGTACCGTATGGGTTGCGAGGATTATTTATGAATTTTAATTGTTAAGCATGGTTTCTGTACGTTTTGATGAAGGATGTATTCTTGTGTTTACAGCTGCTACAAAAAGATCCAAGCAAACGTCTGGGTAGTGGAGTAATGGGAAGTGAGGAGGTGAAGTGCCACAAGTGGTTTAAGCCAATAAACTGGAAGAAATTGGAAGCTAGGCAAATTCAACCAAGCTTCCGACCAGACGTAGCTGGAAAACTTTGCATTGCCAACTTTGAAAAGAAGTGGACTGACATGCCTGTTGTGATTTCTCCTGCCGCGAGTCCTAATGGAAACGGAAGCCTCATATTCAAGGACTTCTCATACGTGAGGCCTTCAAGTATTCTTCAGAGGATGATTCCCCTTAATGAGCATGCTTAACCTCAACTCCTCTATGCTCATTCATATGTCTAAAATATGGAATGTTTTCTTCTGCGTATGAAGCTGTTCGATCCCTTTGGATCACATGTTACTCGTGCTCAAAGCAAAATCAACTTTTTCTTTGTATTTTGAAAGTTTATGCGGAAACTTAACGTTGTTGTTTTACTTGTATCTCATTCATTACTATTTGTTGCCAATTGCAATGTCTATCATGTACTCTTATCACCTTGCTTTGGAAACTGAAGAATATCGCATTGCTTTGAAAGACATTTACCCCATTGTATCTAGACTTTCCATCAAATGAATACAACATAATTCATGGATGATTGTCTAACGTCAGAACTGGAGTATTACTACGTACTATTCCTTGGCTTTCAAACAAATAGTGAAGAATTTACTATTGTTGCGCCTAGTAGAAACTCATTATTATTGATCAAATCATAAATTCTGCTATTCTAATTTAATGTTAATTTGATTTTGCATAGCACTATTTTAATTCAAAATATATTTACATGTTTTACTTTAAAATCATAAAAAGTTTAGATTTGAGATGGATTAGATAAAATCTCATTTGACTATATTTTAATTTATAAATTGAAAATAAATACAATCTAAGAATAATTGGGTAATATTATCAATAAAACAATTAAGACGTTTGATCCTAAATTCGAATATGATGAAGTAATAAACTTGCCATCAAAACTAACCTGTTGAAATAAGTAAGATGAAAACTGGTTATTTGCATTTGAGGATTTAACATCAGAATCAGTATTTGTATTTGTACGTTAACCTTTTGGATATATAACAAATAAGAGAACAATTAAATAACAATGCCGTCTTAGCTCAGTGGTAGAGCGCGTGGCTTTTAACCACGTGGTCGTGGGTTCGATCCCCACAGACGGCGCGATGATTTTAATTGTTTAATAATCTAAGAACATTATAACTTTTTTTTCCTTCCGCCTTCTATGAAATAATAAAAATATAAGGTTTAACAAGAATTAAATTAGTAATTTGTAGCAAGCTAAGAGGCATAAACAATTAAACATATGAAGTAGTATTTAATTTTTTGTTTTGAAATGAAGTACTAGTTTGCTAAAAAGTTTATGTTGTTGATACATAGTCACATACTAAGGCTCCTAGTGGCTAGTACAATATGGTTACATCATAGGAGTACTAGTTTACACAAATATAGAATTGGTGCAAATTGCAATTACGTATACCATACCAAAAATTACACATCTAATTTGACGAGTTGTAGCAAGTTTAAGAGAAATCTCGGATCCTCAGACTTTGCCTACGAACTCCACATCGAAATAAAGAACTGAATTTGGAGGAATTATGCAGCTACCTATACCAATTACCAATTTTAATGATCAAATAATGAGTTCAAACACAGACACAGTAATCAATTCAAAAGGTGAAGCAGACTTTTAGCAAACAGTATTATATAATATTGAAAGAGAGAAAGTAAATGGTAAATAGTAATACCTCCTCTACATCCGGCTCCCCTTATTCCATATCCAAGCTCCGGAGGAATCATCAATCTTCGTTTTCCTCCTACATAGGAAACATCATGATATATAATTATTTATTACAAAACCATATAATCAAGTTCTGATAATGAATGATGAATAAAGAATATAAAGAAGAAGTGGTACAATACCAGGCAACATAGGAGGGACTCCTTCAGTCCCTAAGATGCCTTCATCCCATCCTTTGATTACCTTTTTATTCATTTTTACATTATTATTAGTACTACTCTTTTAATTAACTCATCCACACATCACACATTAATTTCAGATCTAAAAAAACTTACTTCACCAACGCCAACACGAAATGTTAAAGGCTTTCCACGCTTGTAGCTGCTATCAAATACCTCCCCATTCTCCAATTTTCCTGTGTAGTGTGCCTATTTTATTATTTATTAATTTTTACTGTTAAAGCTTTTGATTGAGTTTACAATTAACAACATGAACAGAATATAGTACCTTAATGAGTTGACCTTTAATTGGAGGAGGACCAGTACCAACAAATTGGTCGCAGTAAGACAGACCAGATGGAGAAGAAGTGAAGTCACAGGAAGCTTGTGCAGATTTCGAATTGGGAGGAAACCAAAGAAGAGTAGCTAATACTCCTACTAAACCTCCATTACCAATTACTTCTCTTCTTCCCAACCAATTTGCGGCCGCCGCATTCTTCTTCTGGTTATTCTCATTTAGTGTAACTGAATCAAGTGGACAACTGTGTCTGTGAGAACAAGCATTAAGCTTAAGGATGTTTTTGTTTTTGAGTTGTAATAATGGATGACAACTGATACTTTTGGGCTTATGTGTTTTCTGAACAGGGAAATTAGCAACAGATATTCCCACTGACTCCATTCTTTAAGCTTTATTTTCCGCTACAAAAACTAGTTGTACAAGATAAGCAAAGCCTAAACTAAAATCCCAACACTCACAATAACACACGTCGCAATCTATCTGCGTCTCAATTTATCTTTTTAATTTTATGGATAATAATATAGTTCTACTTATGAAATCAGGAGACTCCTTTTATCAGGACTCAGTTGAGTTGATGCTGTATTTTTTAAATACAATTTTATTAGGAATGTATAGGTATTTGGTAAATGGCTGATAGCCGATTATAGTGACAGATCTGATCAGCTGATTTTATTAATTTGTTTGACCAGTTGATTTCGAACCTGTTTTTATAGAAGATTGTTTAAAAACAGATTATTCATATCAATTGTATTTTCCAGTTAATGACTATAAACTTCTTCTATGATAAATTGATAATCAACTCTTATAGTTGAGTTTGTAATTGTGTACATCACTTGAAAAACTTGATATATATAGTAGGATAGCAAGGAATTTAACAATTCAAAAAAAAAAAAGAAAAATAGTGTACTGTGCAATATACATGAAAGAGATTAAGGAAATCAAAAGAATAATAAAATCAAAGACATGCTAGGCTATCCAAGAGAAAGGACCAACCAAATACCAATACAGAGTACTCAATTATTCATACATACATTATACATACCAAATACCAATTAGTAACAATCAATTAGGACTAGAATATTTATTTATTTATTAGTTTTAAATGCCGGACAGGCTAATATTTTAATTTAAAAGGAATAAGGGAGATCATTTGTAAATTAAAATTAGGAAAAAGAAGTGTTACGCGTTAGACGGTGCTCGCACACAAAACGCGGTTGTGCCGCTCTGGCTGATGGCCCCTTTATCTATTTTTCATAGTCTTTCAATCCATCAAATATATATGACCTGTGGGCTGTGGCCTCTACCTGTGGGGCCATTGTATTTTATGCTAAAGCTCCAATTAATTAACTCAAATCTTATTCTTACCCTTTTATTTAATCATGAATCATGATTTGTTCGACAAAGAAATATATAAGTGGTTTTTTTCATCCATCAAGTTGTCCTCTTTTCTTACAACTTTCAAAAATAAGAAACAAGTAAAATATTAACTTGTTTTTAGTTTATTAATTGGCCATAACTCAACGAGTTAACACAATATTTTTCAAGTGGTGTGTACACTAGCTAAAACATTTTCATTTTTGGACAAAGTCAGTAAGATGCCATGACTTTCGGGCAATACAAATTTGACAAATCACAACTAACTATATTGTAAACTAAAGCAACAATATAAGTATCTTCAAAAAATAAACAACAATATAAATAGTCTAATTATGATATGAGTTTGAACTCTCAAAAAGCGTAAAACAATGAAATCTTATATCTTTTAAACAAGCAATTAAATCGGCCTAGTTTCTTTGCCGATATGTCCTAAGTCTAATATTTGAATTAATAAGTTAATTTTTACTCTTATCAATCTAATCATCTCCTTTATTTTCATTTTTGACAAAAAATAGTCCTAGTATAGGGGAAAAGATTAGGTAGTACTAACTAATTTACTTTTTTGACAAACAGATCATTATAATGGACTTGCTCAACCGCAAATGTATTAATTATCTATTTTTTAGAAAGCTTAATTACCAACTGATTCAAACTAGTTTTCATCCTCCACTAACCATTTTTTGGAAAGCATATTTGACTTTGTCCAATTCTTTGTATAAGCCCAATGGGTGATGATAAAAGTGTAATCCAAAAGCAAAAAGTTCTTTGGAGGTTTTATTTTTGAGTTTTTGACTTTTATATATTTTTCTCTAATAAACCATGTACAATTAATAAATACTCCCTTTGTTCCTATGATTTTGCACCCATTAGATTTAAGAAGATATTTAGTGAAAATAAAATTTAGTTGGAGAATAAGACAAAAAAACAAGTAGATGATAAAAATAAATTGTTAAGATGGAGAGAGAAAATAAGTTTGTGAATGAGATTTAAAGAAAAAAAGTAGGGTCATTGTCAAAAAATAAAGAGTGCAAAATGAGTAGGACAAACTAAAAAGGAAATTGGTGCGAATTAAGAGGGACAGAGGGAGTACTAACTTTTATCAAATATTTTTATAATAATTGGCCTAAACATATATCTTAAATAATTAGCTTCTCAGCTAATAATTTCTATTTCAACTAATTAAATCAGCAACAACTTTAACTAAAAAATCATTTGTTAAACCATAAAAAGAAATATATACCAAAGAATAGAGTATATACAGCTTGTAATGGGACTAAAAAAATGTCAAAAGGCGATATAAAGAGAAATTTTTTATTATATATAGAAGACAAAATATATCCATGTGAGATCTCGTTAGATTCGTCTTAATGTATACTTTTTTATTATATATGTTTTATAATTTTTTATGATGCGTATTTAGAAATATTTAGCCTCAAAATTTACTTTGAAAACTGTACAAAAAGTATGGGAAGAACATTTGAAAACGAAGGGAGTAATGTAAGGCAGAAAAAGAGAGGGGCATAATGGACAAAATACCCTTGCTGTATCACACAAAGTCACAGCTCATTTATGAATTACCACTACCGGTACTTCTATGAAGACGAGTAGTAATAGTAATAAATAGTAATTGTATAAGCAGAAGCTTAAAATCAGAGCAGTTAACTTAAACCTGTAACAATGAATTTAATCATTAATTACAAATTATGAAAAGGAAAATAAATAATATAAAATCAAGAAGCAAATACCTACAATATTGGTTTTTCTTGTCATAGCAACAATCTCCTTTTTTTCTCTCTCTCTTCATAGGTCCTTCCTCCATTAACAAGTACCAAAATTTCTCTCTGAACCTGATCTTTCTTCCTTTCTCCCTATTTTGTAATCCCAGATTTCTTATTTCTGATTTCATCCTTCTTCTTCACTCCAAATCATAAAGCTTATGACTTGATCTTTTTTCCCTGCAAATTTCTCTCTACTGAATCTGGGTTTTGCTGCTTCTTTGTCAACTTCTTGAGCTGAGGGATATTCTAAGTGGGGTGTCTTAAAGCTCCAAACTTTGCTGGTCTCAGCTTAATTTTCCTGGGTTAGTACAATTTTTTGTACTTTTTGCTGTTTTTTTTTTCTTTGAATCTTGTTGGTTTATCATTGTGAATTTATATAAATAATACCAAAGATCTTTGATGAAATGGGTGGAATCCCATTTATTATTCTTTGGTTATCTGTATTAGTAAATGTAATTGTAGCACAAAACTATACACCAAAAGATAATATCTTGTTAGATTGTGGGGCTACGGACCCTCATACTACTGATTCCGACGGTCGGAAATGGAACTCCGATAATGGATCCAAGTTCTTATCATCACCTAAAGGGTCAACCACTGCTACAGCTGCTACTCAATTGCCTGATGTAGGGGTGGTTCCTTTTATGACTGCTAGGATTTTCCAATCCAAATTTACCTACAATATAGCTGTTGCTCCTGGTAGGAAATTTGTCCGGCTTTACTTTTATCCGAATACTTATTCGGGTCGTAATACTACCAATGCCATATTTTCTGTTACCTCCGGCCCTTACACCTTGCTTAGCAATTTTAGTGCTGCACAAACTACAGAAGCTCTTAACTATGATTACCTTATCAAGGAATACTCCCTTAATGTGGAGGGTACGACTTTGAGCCTTACCTTTACACCCTCTTCGAATTATACCAATTCTTTTGCTTTTGTGAATGGTATTGAGGTTGTGTCTATGCCTAATGTATATTCCGATGCTGATACTGATGGGGCTAGTATGGTTGGTGGAGGTGTTCCATTTCCAATTGATAACTCTACTGCCCTTGAAGGTTTGTATCGGTTAAATGTGGGCGGAAACTATATTCCCCCCACACAGGATACTGGCCTTTTCAGGGCGTGGTCTGATGACACACCGTATATATTTGGGGCAGCAAGTGGAACCACCAGTGTTAAAGATCCTGAAGTGAATGTCAGTTTTCCGAGCAACTTGCCCTCGTATACTGCCCCGGTTGATGTTTACTCCACTGCGAGGTTCATGACATGGGATAATAAGTTGAACCTGAATTTCAACTTGACATGGTTGTTTACAGTTGATACTGGGTTTAGTTATATGGTTAGGTTGCATTTCTGTGAGATCTTTGCCAATATAACAAAGCCCAACCAGGTTGTGTTTAATATCTACATCAACAATCAAACTGCAGCTTCTTCTGTTGATGTTATTGCGTTGGCGACTAGCAATGGGGTGCCTTATGTTCAAGACTATGTGGTGATGCTTCCCACTAGTAATGATCCTCAGCAGGATCTGTGGCTTGCACTCTACCCCGATACCTTCGATAAACCCCAATACTATAATTCATTTCTGAATGGAGTGGAGATATTTAAGATAAATAGTACCACTGGTAATCTTGCTGGGCAGAATCCAGTTCCAGCCCCTGATCAAGATATCGATTTAAACCCTTCGGCTACCTCTCATTCAAGTAGTCATGCAGCAGCTATAGGTGGGGCGGTCGCTGGAGGTGTTGGATTGATCTTCCTGGTTGGTCTTCTAGCTTGTTTTGTCTCTCGTCGTAGGAAGTACGGGAAAGTTTCCAACCCGAGTGATGGTCCATCTGGTTGGCGTCCCCTTTCCTTGTATGGAAATTCACATACCTCTGGTTCTGCTAAAACGACTACCACTGGAAGCTACACTTCTTCTCTTCCATCAAACCTCTGTCGGCATTTTTCTTTTGCGGAGATCAAATCTGCCACCAAAAACTTTGACGAGTCTCTTGTCCTTGGTGTTGGAGGTTTTGGTAAAGTATACAGGGGAGAAATTGATAATGGGACGATGAAAGTAGCTATCAAGCGTGGTAACCCTCTTTCTGACCAAGGTGTACACGAGTTCCAAACGGAAATTGAGATGCTCTCCAAGCTTCGTCACCGTCACCTTGTATCCCTTCTTGGTTACTGTGAAGAGAACGGAGAAATGATCCTTGTGTACGATTACATGGCTTACGGAACCCTTCGTGAGCATCTCTACAAAACTCAAAAGCCCCCTTTGCCGTGGAAACAAAGACTGGAGATTTGCATCGGTGCTGCTCGTGGTCTGCACTATCTTCACACTGGTGCCAAGCACACTATCATTCACCGGGATGTCAAGACAACCAACATTCTCTTGGATGAGAAATGGGTGGCCAAGGTTTCTGACTTTGGCTTGTCCAAGACCGGACCTTCCTTGGATCACACTCACGTCAGTACTGTTGTGAAAGGTAGTTTCGGATATCTGGATCCTGAGTACTTTAGGAGGCAACAACTCACAGACAAATCAGATGTTTACTCATTTGGTGTTGTTCTGTTTGAAATTTTGTGTGCTCGTCCTGCCTTGAACCCCTCTCTACCAAAGGAGCAAGTGAGTTTAGCTGAGTGGGCTGTATATTGCTACAAGAAGGGGATGCTGGATCAGATCATGGATCCATATCTAAAAGGAAAGATTGCACCTGAATGCTTTAAAAAATTTGCTGAGACCGCTATGAAATGTGTGTCGGATCAGAGTATCGATAGACCATCCATGGGTGATGTGCTGTGGAACCTTGAGTTTACCTTGCAGCTACAGGAGAGCGCAGAGGAGAGTGGTAAGGGTGTTGGTGGGGTGGACTTTGTTGAAGGCAAATATGACATCGAGTGTGGAAAGAAGGATCTTGATGAATCACGGGGCTTCGATGGAAATGCAACAGATTCAAGGAGCACAATGAGCATTGGAGGCCAAAGTCTCGCCAGTACAGACTCAGACGGTCTGACACCAAGCGCTGTCTTCTCTCAGATAATGAATCCAAAGGGACGTTAAATGGCGAAAGTTTGGGAATTTCATGATCACAGGAATCTGTGTTGCTGTCCTATATACTAGCTAACGAGAGAGTATTTGGTATTCGGTTTGTAAACAACAAGTTAAGGAACTCCGGCAATTGATGATCAGACTAATAATTTAGTTCTATATACTATGTTTTTCCATGAGTTGGACACTGGAAATGATTATGATTGAATCTTTGATTTAGCTTTAAGTTGTATTTATACTCTATAGTTGTATTGGAAGAGTGAAACTTAAAACATTCAATCAATATTTCATAATGTACTTGTATTTCTTTATTGTGTATTCATTTAATCATTTACATTTTCAAGAAGTTTATTGTGGGATTCATTGATTCTTCAAAATTTGTATTTAGAGTCAAACTCAGTTATGAGGAATTGGAGAAGATCTTAGTAAATAACGGTTATTTGTGAGGTTAATAAATCTTCCTTATGTGGTTGGATTTGATAAGGTGAGAGTTTTGTTATTTAATTTATCTTTTTTTGTTTTGTTTATTTTATTTTTCTTATTTTTGTTTTTTTTTTTTTTTTTTTTGAGGTTATTGTTGGAATCAGGAATTGTAGGTGTGAATTGTGAAAGCGTTGAGTTTTAGGTTAGGTAAATCTATCTAATCTTTGGAAGAATTTAATCAACCACTAATTATGGTTGTCATATTCATATGTGAGTGAGCACATGTCACATGGTGGGCATTGGATGAGAGTGGGACCCATTCTAATTTGTTCAAGATGCTACTTTCTATTCCTTTGACACTTTCCAATTTCCACTTCATGGTTCATACCATACCATCCCTATAATTTTGCAGGCTTTCTATTTCTATTTCTATTTGTGATTCTAATTTTATATTTTGTTTTTTTTTTTATTATTATATAAACTCATTCTATCAAATCATTGCATAAAAAATATGCTTATAGGAATATTAAAAGGATGGGAAATGGTAGGAGAAAAGGTCAAAAATGAGCTGAAAATGGGCTGGAAAAATGGAAAAAGTGGTAATGTGCTGTATGTTTGTGTCATTATCAATAAGACACCCCATTTAGCAGCTATTACAATACATGCCTACCACTTGTTGGTTAGGTTAGTTTGTCATCCATAAGACAAACTCCAAATAATATTTTTTAAAAAATAAAAATTGAATGATTCTCCCTTCCATTCTCAGAGTTTTAGAGAATATTATGATTAAATTTAATACTACCATCATTGTTTCTAGTTTCTACACCTAGAGAACAAAAGAGGATGAAATTGCAAAACTTTAAAGATTAGGGTCAAAACTTTAAGGATGAAATGGGGAAAAATGGGTGTGTCACTTGTCCCTTGGTTCCCAATATTTCGTACCACCTAGGAATTCTTGCTTTGGAGCCCAAGAATTGCATCCACAAAGCCTTCATTCATCCAAGTTTCCACTACCATTAGTACAATGTACTATGGTACTTGTAAGATATCTAATCATCCAATCATAAAGGAGTACTTGTGTCCTTTACCATTATCAAAATACTTAAGGTCTAATAATTTTAGTTAATTAATTTAACCTTTAACCCATAATTCTTCTACACATTAATTGTCATCTAAGCACATGACTAATTAACCAAAAACTCACTTTCAAAAAAAAAATTAACCAAAAACTCAAGTCATGTTTCAATTTTTATGTATGCTGTACTGTCCATCATAAAGTGCCTCAACCTACTCTCATAATTAGCAGATATAGTAGATGAAAACTGAAGCTTGACAATGCATATATATATAGGATAAACCAAAAGCTACTCTTTGATAGGGCTAGTGAGATAAAGGAGGCAAAAGGTAAAAAGAACCAAGCAAAATTGCTGAACATATTGATCTTTATGTTTTCAAATCACCAAAGGATATCCTTTAGTCTAGGTTCCTCTCTCATTACACCATAATTTAGAATTTTCAGTTCAAACATGTGAGGAAACTATGGCATAACCCCCAAGCATCTCAATATGTCTCAGCACAATATACATTCCCTCACAAAACTAAACCATGAATAGTTAAATGCTATTGTTGAGTGTACATCACAAGTTCCACATCGAAAAAATAAAAAGGTATTGATAAAGATTTAAGTGATACAACTCCAAATTGTTGAACATAGAAGTAGCTAAGTTTTACATTTCGAATCATGGTTTTTATGTACTTCAAACTTCTTTTTCAATAGTGCATCACAATTAAAAAAAAGAGGTTCATGAGTGAAAAAAGTGTATCGTATGGGATACTACACTAACTTAAAGATCTATTACTCATCAAATGACAAGCACCACATCCTCCACAAATTATAGAACAAGCCAAATGTACTCTTTCCACAAAAAGTAAAAGCAATCTTACAACATCTTGTTTTCTACCTCCAGAGAAGCTTGAGCCACCCTTGCTCATACCCATGCAAATCCATCTTGCATCCATCAACTCCGCAGTTAACTCAAAAACACTCATAAATGTATTCTTTCCATTACCGACTACATCCAAAATTGTAAAAGAATCTCCGATGAAATTGCTCGTAGTAGTCGTTCTAATCCCAATGATGGCTTAGTAGAACGCGTTCTTGAAGGCTTACGTTAGGACTCCCACTATCAAACCGTTATTGATGGGGTTCAGAACCGTGATACTCCCATTGCCTTTGAAGCTCTCCATAAAAACTACTTAGCAAGGAACTTCTCTTGCAACAAAAACCAACACCATCCCTTTTTCAAGCTTCTACTAACCCTATACACCGTTGTTGGACTCCCCCTCCATCCTATCAACAAAAACACCCACCTTCAAGGCTCGCCATTCTAACCCTAATTCTTCTTCCCATTCACGGCCTCACAAAAACAACCACAATATTACTACCCCACCTAGACCACAATATTACTCTCTAGTCTCTACCACCACCACATTTCAAACCCTTTGAAGGCAAGTGTCAATGGTGTAATACTAAAGGCCATGTTCTTGCATATTGTCCTACTTTTCAGCAACTCCATCCTAATATTACTATCTCACCTAGACCTTTCCGTTAAAACCCCCAAACCTATACACCACCCTCCAACCACAAGTGCACCTTGCTAGTAAATTCATCTCCAATTCAAATCCTCATATGTCATGGCTCCTTGTCAGTGGCGCCAATCATAACGTCACCTTGGATCTTGGTAACTCATCTCTTCACTCTCTTTATGATGGTACCGATGAGATTGCTATTGGTGATGTATCTGGATTGCCATCTACGAAAATGCTCTCTACGGTCTCAAGCAAGCCCCTAAAACGTCTTCTACGCTATCTTCGAGGCACAACTGATCTTGGCTAACAATTATATTCCAACTCACCATCTACTCTTCATGCATTCATGAAGCTGACTAGAGACCGAAATAACTTTGTCTCCACAGGTGTTTACATTGTCTGAATTGCACATAACGCAATATCATGGCAGTCTCGCTAACAAAAATTTGTTGCTCGTTCATCAACTAATCTAATAGAACTATTGCCAGCTGCAGAAATTCATTGGGTTACCCATCTTCTGTGTGAACTTGGGATCAAACTTCAAAATACTCCGGCCATCTACATCGACAATATTGGAACAACTCGCCTAAGTGCTAATCCAGTCTTCCAATCAAGAATGAAACATCTTGGGTTGATTATCATTTCATTCACAAACGTGTTCAAGGTGGTAACCTACGTGTTACTAGTGTTCATCAAGATGATCAACTTGCATCATTCTTACAAAATTCCTAGCACGCCCACGTCTCTCCATGCCAATATCCAAGATTGGCCTTACCCTACGAACATCTATCTTGCAAGTGTATGCTAAGGAAATAAATTATGTTGCAAATCCTTCCATACAATATATTGATTCTAATGACCAGTTAATTGATTCCAATGACTAGCTAATTGATCCAAACGGCTAGTTAATTGATTCTAGCCTAATTGTTTCCTCTCTAGATTGATACTATTCCATTGTAAGGCTAAGTTGACATAATCATGTAATCTCTCATGCCTTAGAAGTCCATAAAGTAAAAATGCGGTAACGGTCGCGACCACTAACGGAACATTGATGCGGTAATGGGAGTGATGCGGTTATCATATCGCCTAAATATCGGTCGAAACCATAAGATATTCCTTGATGTGACCAAAACGCGATTATTTTACGCCTTTACAACGCGCGAAATATTGGTTCGTTTATTTTGAAAACCCTTACAACGCGGCCGATGCGATGCGGTTTTTACTCTATGCTTAGAAATAGTCTAGGTTAGTAATTAAAATTCATTCAATATAACCATTACATTGATATTCACACTTTTCACTCTTATACTTATTGATTATATATTTCAAACCAAAGGAATAACAATTTACCCACAACATTTTAGGGGTAACATATAACAAGTGACAAAATGTATGAGCAATGTTTAACAACATGCAAAAGATATAAGATTTTAATTGACTAAGCACAAACTTAATTTGTAAGAGAGGGAAATTTATTATACCTATTTGGGCAGCAAGAGTTGTATAGAAGAGAAACAACTCAAGAAGACTATGCTTGTGTCCTTTCCTTTCCTTTCTTTTTCACATAAAAAAAAGGGAGAATTAAGAATATTATTAAGCAACCAAAGAAAACGTCTTATAAGCTGAAAACCAAAGCTGACGTTTGTAACCGAAGCTGATAAGCATTAAGACTTTACCCCACTTTCTCTCCCTTTCTCACAGAACCTATCAGGCAATTCAGGATTCGCCCTTCATCACAATCTTCCACTTTCTCTCTCCTTCTCACTAAACCCATCAGGATCTAATCAACCCATCAACAGTATCACAACCTTGAAGAACAAGACTTTTGTTTTTTTGAGGGGGAAATTCATAAAACCCAGCAATCTGTACCTTGAAGGTTGGGAATTGGAATCAAAAGAAATCAAGAGAGATGAGTTTCAGGAGCTTAGAAGAATTCTGGGCATTTTACATGAGCCAACACTCGAAAGCATCAACAAGGGGTTTTCATTTTGTGGGTACACTGAGTGGAATAGTGATAACAATATACTCACTGTTGTTCAATTGGAAACTGTTGATTCTGGGACCTATAATTGGGTATGGATTAGCTTGGTACAGTCATTTCTTTGTGGAAAAGAATGTTCCAGCAACATTTGGTCATCCAATATGGTCATTCATATGTGATTGTAAGATGTTCGGATTAATGCTTACAGGTGGTATGGATAGAGAAATTAAACGCCTTGGTAAACGCCCTCTTCTTCATCCTTTCTGAATCACGATCAAGCTTCATTGTATCATATTTTTCTGGGTGATAATTGTTGATCAGGATCACCGTCTCCATCTTGTATAATGTACTTATATAGTTATATTGTATTTGAATATTTACTTATCGTATACTCCTAGTATCTGGAAGTTGATTTGGAGAAGTCCTTCCTGTAAACTTGTGGAAATCCATGAAATTTGGTTGCAGCACTCCAGAATAACCCTAATTGACAACTGCAATTTCCTTTTAAGTTCCAATTTCGCTTAATACTTCGTGTTAAATATACAAATTGTATGTCCTTTTAATTTGGTAGTAATAATCCCTCAAATACAAAAAAAATATAAAAAAGAAGAATGATGTGAAAAAAATCATTACCTGATGAGTAAGAATAATGTAGGGCAAATAGATGTTATTGAATTGTATTTTGCCAAAGATGAAAGTAGTGTTAGACCGTTATTATTGTGAAACAACCAAAAACAGTAGAATTACTAAGTCGTGTATTTTTCACAATCAAAAGAAGACACTTTAAAGAACCTCAATTGATTGGTTCTCATATACCTTATTTTTACTAGATAACCTATTTCTATTGAAATTAATTTTTTTGATAACTCGAGAAGAGCAAATGGTTAAGAGACATGACTCCAAAGTTCAAACTACTATTCCGTCCGTCTGAGTGGCCCTTTGACTATTTTATATGAGAGCTTTTGGTAAAAATGAAGTAAACTTTAAGTGACGGAGAGAGTACAATATCTTGTACACAAGGCAAATAATATATTAGTGAATGACAACTATTATATTGCTTACAAGAGTTGGAGAATACAAAATCTTAAGTTAGAAACCAATACAAGTCAATTATAACACCAAAACAGATTATGAACATCAAGAATCAAGATTCAAGACTCCTGTTTTGAATATACAAAATCGACAACCACCTGAAAAGATACACTAATTTACCAATGCTCATGATTCCTGAGCATCCACTCTCACTCACATACAAGTATACAACTAATACAAATAACACACTAGTAAAATGATTTTCATCGACAGCTTTACAATAAGTGAAAATATGATTGGCTGCAGTCCAGACGACTAGTCAAAGCGACACGCTCAAAGGCAGTCATTACACGATCTCACTAATACGTGATCCCTTGTCCGTCTAATTGGGCAGTTATTTTCTTAAGCAACTCCGCCTTGTTGGAACCTACAAGTTTGTCGATCTCTTTTCCATTCTTGAGGAAGAAGAAACTTGGAGTGGCTTTGATATCAAATGAGGTGCTTAGATCCTGTAGAACCACAATAACCTTCACTTAAATTTCCTCAACCTTACCACTAACCATATGCACTTCATATTATGAGAATTTGCACATGTAGATAAGGGTCAATCAGAAACAACCCCTTCGTTATTACAGGGTAAGGTTGAGTATATCCAACCCCCAAATCCCACCTAGGTGAGAGACCCTTGATGGCACTGAGTAACGGAATGTTTTAGTGAATGTTTAGTGAATAGACACAAATATCAAGGAAAATCTAATTTCCAACATTGCGTCATTGACTCATTCTAACAGTAAAACAGTGATTTCAAAAACAAAAATTCGCTAGTATGATAACAAATTCTTTCTTCGTCAAGAAGAAGAGTTGAGGTCAAAATTCTATGAAGCAAACTTGTTTGCCTTACGATGAAATGTATGAGTACAACAAATAAGCTAAAACTTCAAAATCCAACGTGGAGTTATGGAGTATAAGCTAGGAATACTTACTGGGAGTTCGTCGACATCAACGGTGAGGAACATCAAAGAAGTATATTTTTTTGACAGTTCACAATAATATGGTGCAATCATCTTGCAGGGTCCACACCACGCCGCACTAAAATTTGCTATCACCTGTCACAAAAAGTTTTATCAAGCTTCAGTAAGTAACAAGTAAAACCTTTTACAATAAGGAATATAATGAAGTAGCAGTCTCGCGGGAGAAGATACTAATGTATTGCTTTGGCAGCACAAAGCAAAACATGAAGGATTTAAAGAAAGTGTCATCAATGTACAACAAAAAACTGTACAACAGAATCTTTCCGTAAAACAGGACAACACAAGTGCACAACAATCAACCATGAAATAAGGCAGTTAATTTGTGCAATAGTTGATACTGAAACAAAATAAGTCATTGATTGTCAATCGTGTAGTGACAGTTTTCCGCATAAGCAGCAATACAAAACCTTCTTTCTAGATTAGCTTATCAGGGCACGTACATGCTCATTCCTAACACAAAATATGTAAACCGAGAAAAAGTATCTACCAGATGCCTAAGCAGCTCAGTCCTCAAGGTTCAGTCATTGTTTTGAACAAGCATAAGATGTGCAAATCAACATTCAGACCATGGTAATGAGACAATCAGACAAGTATTACCTATTCCACAACAAAATTTCAGGACACTTGTAAGGAACACTGAGACAGATACAGGCTAGGGAGGAAGAACAATATTATGGGAAAAAGACAAACAGGGAGAGTAAATACTCTAAAGGTAAGTAGAAGCTATATCCCTAAGTGCCAATTTTCCATTCCCTTTTCAATTTCCAATTTTTCATGCATACTTTTCCATCTGATTTTCTAATTTCATATCATCAGACTGCTCAAACATGTCATGAAAAGGTAACTTCTCATCTCCAGACAAATAATACC
Organism: Amaranthus palmeri; assembly: GCA_019776075.1. Classification (NCBI taxonomy): domain Eukaryota; kingdom Viridiplantae; phylum Streptophyta; class Magnoliopsida; order Caryophyllales; family Amaranthaceae; genus Amaranthus; species Amaranthus palmeri. Next base: position 129,110 of record JAAKBH010000271.1, on the reverse strand, counting down.
GAACAAGATGCTTATAAATGTCAAGTTTTATCTACACACACAAATTGTCTAAACAAATAAACAATCCCTTGTGCAAGAGTATCCGTAAGAAGTAAGAACTAAGTAGCATAGCAACACAAAACAAGATTTGAAGATAGATTGTTCACTGAAGGTTCAGAAAACTTACAATTTTTCCCTGTTGATTTGCTAAAGATAAACTCTCCTCCCAAGCGGCAATTGTGGTAATAAGATGCACATTTCCATCAGCCATAATAAAGTGAGCGGAATCATCGTTGTCTTGCTGCACCCAAAACAGCAACCACTTTTAACTAACACTTCTATTTTATTGTAAATAAAACATCAAAATCCCGAGATAATTTCCCAAAGCCTAAAATTGTAGTGCTTAAAAGACCCAGCCAAGGTATAAGAAGTGAGAATGAATATGTTCCTACTAATTACATGTTTCCAATACCTAACGAACAGTAACCACAGAATCACTACACTCAAGTCCAGCTGATTCGAAAAATAGTCAGCCCAATTAAAGATATTCAAAAACAATTATCATTGACATTAGCGCCACATTCACTGAATACCCAGTAAGTATGCTTCTTATATACTGCTACATATCACTAATCAAAGCCAAAGTTTTCAGATTTTAGCCGTATGAATAATAAAGGGAGAACAACAGTACGCGGAGAACATTTGATAGTGGAGAAAAGTATGTGATTTCATAAGCAATATACCACATGGCTATTCACAACCTATTCGATAAGCACTAGAAATATTTGGCAACCGTAATTATTTATGCGTAATTTGTAATGCAAGTCCATAAAAAAATCATTGCTAATGCTTATCTTGATATCCATCCTTGATTACTAGCACCTATTCCCACCCATTCTTCAAAAATTTCCATTACCACTTTAGAGATGATATTGAGAATGTAGGAAACAAGCACCATTCCCACCTACCAAAACAATTGTCAACCTAGTGCATCACCCCTCGGTAACATGTGTCACGTATCCACATGCCTGTAAGTGGAAACTCTTTGACTTCTCAAGACAATAGGAATATTCCCTATTGAATGACATCTAACTTATCAACATGCCCTCCGTGAATTACTCTAAACAAGTTCATGGTGTGGAGCATAAAATTTCACGGCTGAAAAGGACTTTGGATAGTCAACCAGCCATTCAACTGAATCATCCTTTTGTGCCTACCTTTCAAGCAGTCCATTTGTTTTTGTTCGTCTATTTCCTACTTTTTATAATTTCTGAAAACATTTATCCACAAGTACATCCTTACTAATGGTTCCCCAATTATCTCCTTTCCCCATTCATATATTTATGATTTTCTCATTCCCTGCTCTCTCGCGTTCTTCCCTCCTCTTGATACCTCACATAAGCTTTTACATATGCATTTTATCATCTTCCTTGATTTTATAAGCTACAAAATGAAGAAACAAAAAAAAATATGGAGGTAGTATATATGAAAATAGCTATCATTCATATGAGCTTACTTTTGAAGCACACAGTCCCATCTGGCAACCTCTCGAGCAAAATTTACCAAAAATGCAAGCCAGAGTGCTATTATGAAAATTGCCTGAAAAAAGCAAGGAGTCAATTATAAGCAGATCGTACATATCCTGTGGAGAAAAGAACTCATGAGACTAATGAGTTCATTTACAAGCATTTTCTATGAATCAAGGACAGCAAGGAAACTTCAATATAATTTAGTAAAATAGCTAAAAATCATTGAGATAGTAAGCAATTTAAACACTTCAATTGTGAAGTTAAAACTACACTATACCCAAACCAAATACATTCCCAAATCAATTTTAATGTGTCAAAGTGGAGAATTGTATAAAATTTCCATTAGAAATTAGAATCATGATGGGTTCTTAAAATTATATAATATCTGAAATGGGATTTTACTTATCAACAATACAATCAAGAAAGAACAAACCTTTATGATAAAAAAGAACTGGAAACTTATAAAATTCCTAGTAAAAGATTATATGAACAGCAACAAGCTAAAGAAGATGCAAGAAAAACAAACAAACCTCTGAAAGAAGAAGGCCAAACCAAAACCCTGATCTTGTGAAGTAAATAGATTGTAATTTGTAAAGCCTTTATGAAGACAAATTTATGATGAGAACTTTGAGAAGTTTGATTTGATGATAAAAATTGGAAAGATAAGATGGGTTGTATAAAGGGAAAGTGGTGCGTTTCAGATGGGTTAGTTGGACTTTGAATGTTACTCCGCCTCCAGTAAAGTGCAAGTAATATTTGACCAATCACTAATGACGAGTGACGACTATTACTAGTTAATTTCTTGTAAACTCATCAAAAAATTATGGTCAAACTTTTCAGGTAAGTATATTAATTATTGTATCTGTTAGAGTAAATAACACGAAAATTTGCACTTAAATCTCTTCTATATGAATGTTGATGTTTTTCATATTCATGATAATTAATGTTGATGTTTTTCATAATGTTAGAGTAAATAATGTTGATGTTTTTCATATTCAAGTTTAGAAATAGTTAATTATCATGAATATTTAAAAAATATTAAAATGGATATGATTAATTATATCAATATTGTGACATAGATAGAATAATTATGTAAGAGAACAAATGAGAACATCAAATAGAAGCGTATTATTTATTTAGCTACTCTTGTGAAAGACCGTCTCTTAAATAGACGATCTTAAAACAAGAAGCCCACATTCTTATCTTCTCTTTAAGTTGTATGAATTGAGTAGTTATTTAGCCCATATATCTAATCTAATGCATCTCTCAAAAAGATCGTATCTCACAACAATTTGTGTTATTTATTTAATATTTTTTTTAAGGAAATTCAATTTGACCATATTTTACATGTGGCATATTGTTTGATTGATTCTATTATAGGTTGATTTGCTAAAATGAATAGTCCAACTCCTATGTAGCTGTAACTTTAAGGCTTTCCAAAATGAAATTTTAAAAATTGATGTGGTTATCTCACTCCAATTAGCTTGATGTTGATTGGAGAGTTGCTGTAATTAAATAATTAAATTAAACCCAAAAAGTATCAAAGTTTGGGTTGATGCTCTAAAAACTACAATATAAAAGGACAGCTTGTATCAGCTAATGCTGCACAGTTTTAGTGTATGATAGTATGATGTAAACTCAAAAGGACACATAAAAGGAGTAGTAAATTTTAGAAACATTCTTCTGTTAATGGTGAAAACTGAAAAACACCTATAAATAACCAAATCTCTTACAAGTTTAAAATGATCTCCAAGAACACATACATGAAATGATACATTAACCACATGTACAGCCTACAGCCTACAGCCTACAGGCTACAAGCTACAACAACATATTCCTATACTCATCATCAATTATAAATGTAATAACAAAAGAATGACAGGCATTATCAGCCTGTATTTGTGATTGTAATATGCAACCAAAAACAAACTGTCTTTGTTACTTATGGTGTACGAGAGTTTGAGTCTTTTGACTTGGACCCCTCTGCCTCAGGTGATGGTCGGCTCGACGTATCCGATTGCCTGGTCTCTTCGATCATCCTCACCACTTCTTCCATGTCAGGTCTTAAATCCGGCACTTTCGAAACACAAGCCATTGCAATTTGAAGCATTTGAACCAATTCCTCTTCTATATTTTGATTTCTCATTAGCTCTGCATCGAATACTTCTGCTGTCCATTCCTCTCGAACCACTGACTGGACCCATCTTGGAAGATCTACAACATCATCACGTCCTGGTGATTGAACCGGAGTCTTCCCTGTAAGCAGTTCCAGGAGGAGAACACCAAAACTATAAACATCGGATTTTTGAGTCGTTTTCCTTGTCTCTATTGTTTCCAGTGCTCTGTAACCTGCAATTCTCGGAGGGACTGCAGGAAAGTTCATTAGAGGAGCTAGACCAAAATCAGAGATGCAACCATTGACATCCTCAGAAAGAAAAACATTGGAGGATTTGATATTCCCGTGTGTGAACCTGCCACCACCAGCAGAATGGATATGAGCTATTCCCTTGGCAGCTCCCAGTAGAATCTTTACCCGGGAGTCCCAGTCCAGTGGTGGCTTTTCTCCATCCTTACTACCTGAAATTTTAAACATTATCTAATTTAGTTCAAAATTTTGACATATGGCAAAGGTTAAGAACAACAAAAAAGTTTAACTCTGAAAAAGATTTGATTTAACAAAAGGGAAGAATACCATGCAAACGTGCCAACAGGCTGCCAGCAGATACATAGTCATAGACGAGAAGTTTTTCATCCTTAGAGTAGTAATAAGCTCGTAGGGGAATAACATTAGGATGTTGACCCACCCTCCCAATTGTTTCCATCTGCTGTTCAAACTCTCTTTTACCGACCACAACCTCTTTCAACCTCTTCACGACCACTGTTACACCGTCCTCCAATAAGGCCTTGTAAGTTGTCCCATAGCTTCCTTTTCCGAGCACTTCAGCAGAGGCCCTTAGAAGGTCCTCAAGATCAAAGTTAAAGGAACAACCTTCAAAGAAAACTAGTTTGTTCTTCTCAGCCTCCTGAACACCACTACCAAAATCCTCCTTGGGTTTTTCAGTCCTTCCGGCGCCAAAACCTTTGCCTTTGCGAACACCACTTCTCTCACTACCCCTTTTCTTCAAACAGCACACGACAACCATCAGAAGTAGAAAGATTAGAATCACACCTCCTGCTGCAGCTGCAATGGCAATGATAGCTCCTGTGCTTAGTTTCTTCTTTGAGTGCTTTTTTACATAAACACTAGGAGGAGGACCCGTTGACACAGTAGGAGGCAGTGTAGGAGCAGGAGTTGGAGAAACACCAGGACACTGGTTGAGTGGTGGCCCACACAACCCAGTATTACCCTGAAATGAAGAATTAGGAAAGCTACTAAGCGTCAACGGAATTGAGCCATTTAGGTGATTGTTGCTCAAATCCAGATATCTAAGAGTTTGATTATTCAATTTGGGTATGGATCCTGTAAGATTGTTATTCTGAAGGAACAATTTGTTTAACCGACTTAGGTTTTGAATCGATGATGGAATTTCCCCCTCCAGGGAATTGAAAGCAAGGTCTAATGCGATGAGTTGAGGAGATAATGTAGAAGGAATTTTTCCGGATAAGTTATTTTTTTGGAGGTATACATACTGGAGTGAAGGAAGGGACAGCAAATCAGATGGAAGATTCCCAGAGAGAAGGTTCGACCGAAGGCTGAGGGTCTCGAGGTGATTCAATTTCCCAAGAGTATCCTTCGGGATCAGACCTTTGAGTCCAACCCCCGGTAACCTAACAGCAATAACACTATTGTTATCTGAGCTGCAACTAATTCCCACCCAAGCAGTGCATACTGGGGTAGTAGAATTCCAGTTTACTTTACGACCATGAGGGATTAGAGCAGCAAACTGTAGCAAAGCTTGCTGGTCGTTCTTAAGATCAGCATAGCTTGGAGGTGAAAATATGAGAAAGAGCAGCAACAATGTCAGAATAAAATAGAGCTTCATAGATAGTTTTGATGTTTGTGCTCAACAGAATAGTTGCTGGTCGGCTGCTGCAACTCCTCTAGTATGCCTGGCATAAGAAAAAAAAAAGTTGATTAGTGGCTTGATTCATTTTTCTAAACCTAGCACCTCAAATATGTAACTTCGCTGTACCAAATCTACATTAGTATGCCCTATCTAAATCTCAAATGTAGAAAATTTGAGTTCTAACACCAACTACAATAGCTAAATAGTAAATACACATATAGATTGGTCGAAAGTGTGTATGCTTTGGATGAAAATTAATTGAACTAAATTTCATTTCTATGGAAAATGGAGTAGATTAAAATGAATTTCAATCTTTAAACAACATTTTCCCCTAATTTAGTTCCTTGAAGAATAATTTCAAAAGAGAATGAAATGGAGGGGAGGAAGCACGAGACAGATAGAAAATTTTAGCATTTCTTGTGGGGGAAAAAACTTCTGATCATTTCAACACGGAAAAATAAGTTATAAGTCACTCCTTAACTGGCAGAAGCAGCCCAAGTGGAAAAAAAAATACAAGACATGAATCACATCTTCACATAAGCAATATGCAAGACATGGACGATGTAGGAAAGCAAATCTAGAACCAAGACACGAGATGCAGAACCCATACAGTAAGGGAGTAACAACTACTGGATCATAAAAAAATATCACTACACGGAATAATAAGCAGGGTATAAAAGCAACAAGCAAAATCTCAACTGTCATTGCGATTGAAGAGAAGGTACAAATGCTTCACCTAAAGTACCAAAAACCAACTCATAGAGTAAATGTACACCGAAATGGGAGCCACATGATAATAGAGTAATTTTCCCTGATTGAAGTGTCCCTGGACCAAAATAATTAATGCTAACAAAAACATCTAATTACAGAGCTTTCATTCACACCAGATCCCAGTATCTCTCTAAGGTATTTATACACCGGGTCCATTCATTGACACCAATCCACCCACCCTCATATATGTATATAAATTAATAATTAAATTATAAAAACAAGAATGTCACCAGCACAAAGTTCATTAGTAATTTAACCCTTATTATTAGTAGTAAGTACCAATACATACAGTAAGCTAAAAGTACAGCTATACATCAAGTGAGGTGGAAAGCAGAAAAAGGTTGGAAGTATGCAAGGTTAGTTGCTAAAAAGAAGAGTCTTTTTTATGTTTGCAGCAATAATTACTCTTACTCATCAGTCATCATGAATCTTCTCCCACTTGCCTTTTCATGCGGTTTCAACTTCTAAAAAATTCAAACAGAACCTACTTTGCATCCACAAATTCAATGGGTAATTGGGTATACTAATAGCATGACATATTTGGCTGGATTAGTCATTGAAAGATCATTCCAAAGACTTGTGACATCTTGACCTAGTTTACATTGCCAGAATAATGGGTATACTAAAATACCAACTTAGGGGAATTCCAAGTTTTTGTCTAGAATCTAAGCTTAGAATGTGAAACCACACTTTGATTAATTTACAAATTAAGAACATTCAGAGATCAAACCAAAAAGAAGGTGAAAGATTTAAAGCTTTTAAGAGAGGAAAACAAAATTGGTCAAAAAGAAAGCCAAACAGTAAACTATGCAAGGCAATTGAACAGCAGAATAAGTGAAATTACCTTTGGAAAAATGGGAAAGCTCAAATAAGAATATACATCATTAATTCATCCAAATTCTGCACATCAACAACATAAAAACCAGAACTTTAATTTAGACATAAATGGGCAACAGATCCATAAAATATCCCAATTCAATTCAGAAAATGGGAGATATATCATCAATTTAGTCAAATCACCAAAAGCAAAACATAAACAAGTCTAAAAATAGAAGAATTGAGGAAGGTGAAAGAGCCACATTTGTAGCATGAGTGAAGAGACAAGAACAACATCCCATAATTTTGAAGAGAAAAAAAAGAAATGAACCTGAATAGAGCTGCATTTGCAAGTAGAAAAGAAAAAGAGGGGTTTAGAGAGGAACTGGGTAGCTAAAAGAAAAGGCAATTACAACGGCAAATCTTGAAGAAGAAGCAGAAACTGGGTTTTTTTTTCCAAATCTCTCCAACAACTCAAAAAGAAAGAATTTTTATTCTTTTTGAAGGTAAAAAGATAAATACACCCAGAAAGCTTCCCAAGTCTAAAAAGGGAGCATAAATTAAACACAGATCTCAAAGTATCTCAGCTGATTTTGTTTCAAGTTCTGACCTTTCTTCTTTTTTACCCTTCTTCTTCTTCTTCTTCCTTGGAGAATGAAAAATGAGGAATACAAGCTAGGACTGCTTCCATCCTAGTTCCTTGCTTCTACCTCTTGCTTAAAAATTACAATTCTTTGTTTTGTTTTGTTTTTTTTTTTTTTTTTTACTCCACAAAAGATACTGAAATTAAAATAAATGGAGTGGGGACTAAGTTATAAATAATCTTAAATTCTTAAAAAAGAAAAATGAAATGGTGGAGACTGCAAAGTGGTTGGGGAAGGTGGGGAGCACATTTTTGGAGTTGGCTGCATTGAAATTGTAAAAATTTAATCACTCTATTTATCTTCTATGCTTGCATTTTTTTTGTATTTAGATGAAAACATGATTTAGATAAAAATAAAATAAAATACTATTTCAAATAAATAAAAATGATTAGGATAGATCATAGATGATAGATGTATAGATGAGACTGACAAAAGAGGAGAGGAGTAGAGCAGAAAGGAAGAAATTTAGAATTGAATGAGATTGTTTGTCTCTCTCCTATTCTCCTACCTTGTTTTCATGCCCTCTGTTTTTCTCTAAATACAATTATTTTTTAAGGTTTTTGTTTTATCCTAAATTAAGGAATTTTTGTTTCCCCAAATTCCTTTATTTCCTATACAAAACAATAGTATATTATATTCTTACTTTGACGACTATTGTAGTTTTACATGCTATATATGATTTGCGACTTTGCAATAATTTAATAATTTATATAAGTTTTAAAGCATTTTAGATATTTAATTTTAATTTTATTTTCTTATTTATTGATAGCAAACAATGAAAATTTGTATACTCAATATCGAATACATTGCACTACATGTATAGGTCAAACTTGACTTTTGACTAAAATCATTGGAGCTTGACATAATTTGCGAATACATTGCACTACATGTATAGTAAACAATGAAGATTTGCGAACACATTGTACTACTATATAGTTTCTACTAGAATCATTGGAGCTTGACATAATTTGCGAATACATTTCACTACATGTATAGCAAACAATGAAGATTTGTGATTACATTACACTACTATATAGTTTCTACTAGAATCATTGGAGCTTGACATAATTTTAGTTCATCTTAGATTCCTTGCAGAGTTAAAGTATTTATCTTTTGACTTTTATTACCTAGTTATAGTAAATATAGTAAATACATTTGAAAATTTAGAGTGTTCATCTTCAACACCTACTACGTACCAAATAATAATCACCTTTATTATTACACTATTTAAGGCTAATCTTTTAAATCTTCTAACTCCTTGTATTATTTGTAAATAAATAGTTACCTTAGCTTCTGGAACTAATAATTTTACATTGAATGTAACATATATTATATGAACTAACTAATACAAACTTTACTCATAAATTCTTAAAATATATTAACTATGTTAAAAAAACACTCACAAGTACGATAAAAAATTTATATTGCTTTGAATAAAACGAAGAGAAAAAAAACAAAGTTTACTCAATAATAAGGAATCTTGTTTGCCTATGAATTGTTTTGAAAATTAAAGTGATCTCTTCATTCATAAAAATAAACTATTTATATTAATATGAAAATAGTCAAGTGTCCATTCAAGTGATCAAAGCCAAAATAAAAAAAGTCAAGTGACTGACTGTAGCATGTTCATCCTTACTTAAAAATTGAGAATCTAAATACTCATTATTATACATACTCTACAAATTACCACTAATTAGTCAATTACCAAGTCCACTAGAACTAGAAGTCTAGAACTATGCCATGTAATAGGGAACCTAATAAATAGTCTAATTACCATCCCCCCTTTCAAAAGAAATACTAGCAGATTGGCCAAGACTTAACTGTGAAAATGGACTGATTGGTTGACCTAGTCATTTAGTAAGTACTAGATCTAAAAAGGTATTATTAAAGAGCTTTATTTGAAGTAGTTGAATTTGGACCTACTGCACCCACCTCAGTCTCATATTACCATTCTCAATGAAATGGGCCGGATGAAGAGTAGCCTAATACTAGCAAGGTTTGACATACAATACCAGTATTTTTCTCTTGGGATACCAGATACCTACCTCTACCTGCTACTGGGTATCAATAACCAGTCCCATTAGAAAATGGAGATCCACACACTTTGGCTTTCTGCACTCATAGTATACACACAGCACTCATGTGGATTTGGATCATAACTTCATTTCATGAGTCATGATCTTGAGGTGAGGACTAAGATTATTTCATAATGAGCAATCCAAACTATTATTATGAGTATTATTTATCATCAGGCTTGGTAGCTGCAGCATGTGTCCGCAATTGTAGGAGTAATTTAATTTTAAAGAGTTTAACATTGAATATTTGTCTTTGTGGATGTGTCCTTGTCAAAAACACAAAAGGAACAAACTTCACAGTTGTTAATAACACAAATATGCAAATTCAGTGACACTTGGAATAACAGTACTTCAATTGTTCATGTTTAAGAGTGAAGTATCCTTGTCAAATTTTCCAATAAAAAGTACAAGACAAGTAAGAGTAGGAAGGAAAAAGTAGTCAAACTAAAAAGCAGGAAACCCAAAAGCAAGCAACCAACAATTCAACTGGCCGGGGATATGAGTGGATCATAGAAAGCAACTGCTCAGTCTCAGTGTTACATGATCACATGGCATGTGCTGATTTGCATCATCCAGATCCATCCTACACAACTTCTCCATTCCCCAACAATCATAATTCTCTCCTAGGCTGGAAATATCTATAACTATCATGGGTGCCACATATTATAATGATTCTCATAAAATGCCAAGTAAAAATATGCTTCAAAAATTTGACACTAGTGCATAAACACGATGATCAATTTATATCATCACAAAATGAATCAATTATACAAAGAACTAGTTTATGAGTATTTCCTGGGAAGTATCCAGGGCATTATAATTTTTGTATAACATGTATTACATATTCATCATGTTGACAATTGGGAACATGGGATACCCAGGGGCGATTTTCGCAAAACAATCAATCAAAGTATTCAGCAGCTCCTCTTCTCCAACCAAAAATGAGACGTTCAATTATGCAGAGATAACCATAAAGCTTAGGGTATAGAGTAAATAATTTAAGCTATCAAATCAGATATGTAAATAGTGAAACAATGTACCCATTATGAGAGGCCAAAAGGCTCTGGTAGGTGCTCAAAGCCATTTTCAAAAATGGAACACTGATCAGACATATCATCCCCGCTATGCAACCAAGTTGTGTTCTTAAGGTCCTCTTTTAGTAGAATTGCATCATACCGGGTACTCTCGTACATATCAGCCGCACTCAATCTCCCAAAAAAACGACCATTTTCTTCTTTCTTGCCAATCCCATGCAACCCATTAGCATATGAGCCGCTCTCTAACATGGACTCATTATTGCTAAGTGACGGGCTTCCATTACTGTTGACAGATGTTGGGCTGCCAGACCCATGAACCATTTGGATTTTGGATGGTGCATTACGGATGCTCTGAGGAAACAGGGAGGTATTAGGAAGTGGGCGCATGCTCCCTGAACCATTTCGAATATCCTACAAAATAAATGCAAAGTATTACTTGAAACCAACAGTGCATAGATATTTCCATACCATAATCAAAAGGAAAACTACCAGCCAGTTCCACCAAGCAAGTCGCCAAGTCCATAAATAGAAAACACAAAACAGTAAAAGCACACACAAAAGATAGATTTTTCTTCAAAAACCTTGATGAAAACAAATATCAAATTTAAAAGAGGAAAATGGTCTTAAGCATAGATTACCTTCATTAAAACTAGGAACATTTGACATAAATAAATTCAAGATTTTCAAGGTCATATAGAGACTGCACAAAAGGTCATATGGAGACTGCACAAAATTCCAACTACAAGATGCTGATACAGCTATCAAGGCAGAAATAATAAATGTACCATATGCCTTATGGCCATGTCAAGTGACTTCTTCGATATGGACCTTCCCATGCCACCGTTTTCCATTGTTGTTGATGCCTTGACAGGTTTCCTCAGTGAATCAGAAGCATAAGCTGATCTCCGAGACTCAGATATGTCAGCATTGTGGCCATGGCCATTAGATTGAAGATGGCCCCTTCCATGTGGTTCAACAGACCTACCCCTACTCACAGTAGGAGATGATGGTCTTCTTGGCATATTAACTGAGTTTAGGGTCTGTGTGTTTATTTTTGATGTCAGAGACGCACCTGGCCTTGACCTCCCAGCAGATAGAGGTCTATCTGGTAATGTTGATCTCAGATTGGGGGGTGTTTCAAGTGAAAAATCAGAGGGGATAACTTTCTGTTGTGATCGAATCCTAGGATTAGGGGAGCTAGATCGGGATGTTGATGTCTGGCTGCGTCCATTAGAATTCACACGCCCTGTTGATACAGAAAGGGTAGGTGCTGCTGAGTTAGATGATGGACTACGCCGAGTTGGAGTTGATGGACGAGAATTTGATCGAGTGACGGGAAAATTTGTGTTAGAAGGAATCTGAGATCTAGAAGTAGTAGGAGTTGAAGGCCTTGAGTTTTGTGATTGCCGATTTTTGTCACTAGAAGAGATAGTAGAACCTGATCGGGTTTTAGAGGGATTAGAAGATCGTGAGGGTGTTGTTCGAGAAGGAGTGGAAGGTCTTGATGAGGAGGATGAACGGGTGATGGGGGAAGACGGTCTTATATAAGATGAAACAGAGGCAGAACTTGTATTCAGAATTGAGATGGATGATCTATTTGAAGAGTAAGTATTGTTGCCAGTCACAGATACAGAAGAGCGAGTCACAGAGCTGCTTCTTGCCGGTCTTGAGGAATGGCTGTTATCCATCTGTCCAGTTGAAAGCTGATACAAGTATACGATTAATGTAAGGCAAGTTATCCAAAGAACTCATATTAGCACAAGAATCTACTTTAATAGCATGAAATTATGCTGGTCAACAAGGTAGAATATGAAAGATTATTAGATTACCAAAAACAAGAGCATTGCATCCTCTACATCAATCAACAAGGTTATATAAGCCTACTATTGTAATTTGGTAAATTCTATTACTTAGTCTGCAGATAGTACATTAAAAAAATAAAAAATAAAATAAATAAGAGGGTAAAATGTGTTTATGCTATATCCTGCATTATTTTTCAAGATTTAGATTCAGCAAAAAGAGGTAACAAATCAATTTCCATGTAGAAAACTAAGATCCATTTGAGTACTTTCAACACTATACAACGTACCCTGGACTGTTTAGTCGTTGAGGTAGATCTACTAGCAGATCTTCTTGGAGCGGCTAAGCTTGGTTGAAAATCACTCCTCTCTGGTGCAGCACGAAGAGGAGTTTCTGGAGGTGTCAATAGCCTATACAGTTGTAAAGATCATTGTCAAACAATCTTCCAAACAGTAACAAATCACATACTGAATTCAACAACGTTTTAAATGCAAACTTATTCAGATCCTAAGCTAACTCCAATAACGCATCTTAATCCACTTACCATGATCTACAGAATCCTAATCACGATAACGCCCAAGAATTTACAGATTAGTTCAATGACAATGCGATAAATCAGGTAGTGATTAATCATGACAGTATAGACAATACAATACGCAATCTAGTTTTAAAATATATAGTTCACATGCTATCTGAGAATGATTTGCGGTAGTTAATTAATTGCTCATGGATCATAATTTAATATTCTGAGAAGGAGTAATTACACTATTTTATGAATGAATTAATTAATTATAATTCAATTCCACATGAAGCACCATCATTGAAAGACTTCAAACGGAAGAGGATAGTATTATAATGGAATACTAGTAGTAGTACCCATGAAAGAATAGATCACGAAAATGATAGCAGGAGTAATGAGTGAGGATGTAAACCAGTCATAATCATGTTTGCCGCCATCAGTAGAGGCCAATAGATCATCCAATCCATTTTTAACAGGCAGCTTCACAGATCCAACTGAAATCTTCCCCAATTTCATAGAAACTACAACACACACAAAATAAAATTCAAATAAATATATATTGTTATAATAAGCAAAGATGGTAAAAACAATAAAACGTCACTATTGATGATAAATAGAGTGAAGAGTGATTGGAAACGAAAGCGAAAGCAGAAACAGGGACCATTCCATAATAAGTTGTTAAGGAAAGATGAGATCGTAAAGACACCGACCGACAAAATGAGAAAAAAAAAGAAAGAAAAAAAACCTAGGGATTCGTCGGAAGGAGTAAGAGGAGCAGTGCGACGAGAATGGGAAAAGAGATGGAGATTGTCATCGGAGTCATTGAAGCAGTGATCTCTGGGATGTTGTTGTGGTTGCGATGGATACTTCCTAGCGGCGACAAGAGAGGAATTATAATCTCTAAAGCTGCGATTCATAGTGCAATCTAGGATTTAAGAAACAGTATTAGATGGTAATGGCTACTGTCTATAACCAACAAAGACAATCTGTAGAGAGAGAAAGACGGAGGGAAACAGTTGGGGAAATGGGGATGCGGCCTGGATGCTTTATCATATTTTACGTCATATCATATGACAATTGAGAGAGAGAGAGAGAGAGAGAGAGAGAGATCCAAGTTCCAACTAATATGTGCATTGCCCATTATGGGTCTTAACTTAAGTTGCTGTTAATTTTTTAATTTAGAGGATACGCCAAGGAAATACAAGGTTAGTTGATAATCAATTCACTATTTTCATATTAATAAAATAATATATTTGTTATAATCCAGACAATATATAATCTTCAAGTTGTTAGGTTTTAGATATTTAAGTGTCTAATTTTTTTTAAGTGTTTAAATGTCTAATTAGTTGAGTAAATAATAATTATTTGATAAAAATAGTTATTGTAATAGTTGCTATTGTAATAGTTGCTGGAAACCTGAAATATAAAAATATAGAGAAAAATATTAAAATGTCTAACGTTCTAAAAAAACTTTAATTGAACTATTAAAAATTATATAAACTGTTAATTTACTACTTCACATAGTAGGGTTTTTTTTTTCTAAAATAGTGTCCTAGCAATAGCATCATTAAATAACAAATATTTACTTATCAAATCTTTAAATACGATAAAAAAATATAGTTAAATGAAATTGTATAGGATATCAATTGTCATTTACTTTTGAATATTATTATACTAGTATAAGACCCCGTACAATGCACGAATATCTTAGTATGAAAATATATAAAAATATAATTTCAAAGAAACGTAATAATAAACACATTATATATTAAATATGAAATAATAATTGCTAAAATATGTATGACGTTGTTTATATTATTTGATGCAACAAAATGTTGTAGCCGGTTAGTTTTATAAAAATATTTAAATTATTTATTTTTAAAAATGGTAAATTTACATCATCCGATAAAATTTAATCAATAATTTATTTTTATATCTCAATATAAGCAAGAATAATTAAACATCAACCAATGAATTTTTTTCATATAGTGAGACTTTGATAAGGATGACATGTATAATTTTCTTGTATGATTTTAATTAATGCAAGTGTTTATCAATTATCAATCAATTTATGCAAATTCGTCTCAGCCAGTACATTTCAGTCAACAAAACAATCAGAGCAAATTTGTCTCAACCAGTAAAAAAGGAAATATAAATGGCCATCATGTTTTAAATGTGCAAATTGATTGTATTACTAAAATGATAGTCCTTAATCTGTGCGAAATTATATTAGGCAATAAATTGATTATATTACTAAAATGATAGTCCTTAATATGTGCGAAATTATATTAGGCAATAAATAACAAATAATGCAAAATCTCTATCAATAAACATTCGGCCAATAAAAAAATTACACATGGCAACATTCTGTTAAACTGCCATTTTTATAATTTACATCAAAATTATTAAATTGTATGATTAAATCAGTTATAACTTATATTAGAGGTTTTGGACAAAAATGAGAAAAGATCCAAATAAAAACGGTGATACAGATGGAAAAATTCGACCATGCATGTTAAGTTGTAACTTAAAGGTAATATAAATCCAAAAAATAATGGGGTGTTATGATAATGAAGTATGGTTGTTGGGTGGGATTATTGACTTTTTAATTAGTTCATCTATTTAATCAGTTGAAAGTATTGGCTTTAAGCTAATTAGATAAATCAAATGTTTAAGGAAATATTTGCTAAAATTATATTGTTTGTCGGTTGTTTATAAAAAACATGGATCAACCAGCTGAAAATAATGGAAAAAATCCACCAAACTAGCTTTTCATTTTTATTTGAAAGTCAATTTTTTAGTTAAATGAGAAGTCATTTGTTAAACACATTTTTCTAGGGTTTAAATCAACTAAAAAAATCATTTATCAAACACTGTAATGTTAATTGGCGGTTTACAATTAGATTAATAATAATGTACATAAAAGGAGAATAGTAGAAATAAAAAAAAGTGGGGACACGTGATTAGGAGAGTAGGATCCCCGAAGTTTATCGTTAATCACAGTTGTTATTGATTAGTAAATAGTAAGGCAACTAATAATCAAGTAATTAATCAGTAGTTGGAACTAGGTGAATGGGGCCGGGTAGGACTTGGACCCATTTGATGAACACCATCCAGGGAACATGGTAGAAATGCATACTATACACTGCATGTGACCCTCTTTTTCTGAGTTCTTGCATTTTCTCCATTCTTTGTGCTTCTTACAATGTATTATACCCTTGTCTTTTAAAATTAACATCAAAGAAAAAATAAAGTAATTTTAAGAAAAATATGAATATATGTTAATTATTAAAAAAATATATTAAATTATATAGATGAAATCAAAGAAAATTAAAATATATAAATAAAATTAAAAAATGTAACGGAAGGAGATGTCAAAGTTTAATGAGGTGATACTAATTTCACAATGTTATTGAAAGTGTTAAGTGAAAAATGAGTAAAGATGTTGAAACGTCAAAGAAAAAGTTACATGAGAAAATAAAATGAGTAAAAATATTGAAAAGAATTATCTGTAATTTGAAATTCATTTTCAAATATTAAATTGGTCTAATTACCAAATTATTAAATCTAATCTAAAATATGAAAATGTGAAAATGGACCAATTTCATAGGTAACTAATCACAATGCAAATGTGTTAAATATCAAATTTGGAAATTCTAAGTAGTAGATGTCATTTTACATACAATTTATAAATTTAAAATTCATTTTCTTTGAGACGGCCCTGTTTAGACTTTTTTTTTTATGTCAAAAAAAGTCTAAGCAAGGCCGTCTCAAAGAAAATCCATTTTTTCTGTAAAGACGACTTTCAAAAGTCCAATCGAATTCTAAATATATATTGTTACAACTCTAAATATAGATTTGGGCCGGACTATTGAGAATCGTGTTTAGACACCTGGATATAAAAAGATAAAAAAGAAAAAATATGTGGTGCTGCTTTTTGCTGTTTTGGTGGTGGATGAAGATTCAAGACTGAAGCGTGGACGGAGCTCTGACACAGACACTGTGTCTCAGTCCAAGTGTATACTTAACTTTGCTCAATCCTCAATCCTCAATCCTCAATCCCTTTTAGTTCTTTGAGCATCAACAATTGCACAAAAATGCACGCTTCCTTTGCACTTTCCCTTTCCTCTCGGTATGTCATTTTTTTTTATTTCTTTAATATTTTCTTTGATTTTTTCTTGATTTGGATTTTTTTTCTAGGGTTTCTGCTGATGCACACTTCCATCGATCTGACCTGCTCTTCAATTTCAACTATTACAAGGGCTTTTCTAACTCTTTAGGTCGGTGCTTCTTTTTTATTGGGGTTACTTTATTCAATTTCAATCTCATTTGATGATTTTAAATGTTGTGTTTTTGGTTAGCTGACTTTTACGTTGTCGAGTCAAGAACCAAATCGTCCATTGATGATGACATGTTTGAACATCTAGTGGGGCAAGCAATGGCTTACATTGATGAGGGTATTGGTGAGCAACCTAAGGGCTACGGCTCACTTATGCCTAGAATAGGGATGATACGCTGAAATAGGGGCTGCTCAATCGAGCCAATTGGAGAGGGCAAACAACTTTGTTTGGGTTCTTGAACCTTTGAGAGAACAAGAGTGCCTGCATCTGTGAGGGAACTCCTCAGGAGTCCAAATAAGCTCTAATAAGTGAGTTTAAGTGCGTGTAAACTTTATGTATCGGTTGAATCCACCATTAAGTAATGTAAATCTTTTGATTTGGGGAGAGGGTTCCTTAAACTAACCATTAAACACTTGTGTTCTTGTTCTCTTTGCATAGTTTCTTCTGTGCGCTGTCTGGCTCTGCTTTTTTCTCCTCATAAGTTTACGTTGGTGTGTCTATATTCACAACATAAGCTTTTAACATATCAGTATTTAATGTGTATATTTTCAGGCTTTGAAGTCACTCCTGAAATTTTTAACCAGAAGTAAGATGGGGTTTGTTTTTAAACTTGTAACATGAGTTTAGGATAATTACCCTGAAAAATCATCAAACTTCCATCTCCTTCTCTGGTGTTTAAGCACATACAAGTATATCATTCAGTCTTCCGGTTGGCCTATTCTAGTTTACATGTAATTGCAAGTAAATTAATAGAAGTACTAGAATACCTTTTTCATTTTGCATTGTTAGCCGGTTAACTGCTCTTGATTGGATATCTTCATTTATACACCCCTTTCTGTGAGTGAAATTCACATTGTATTATCTATTTCCAGAGAGTAGTTACCTTGATTCAAATAATGGTGAGCAGTCATTTCTTTCTCTCCTCCAAATCCTACACATAATGCTTCATCTTTCCCCCCTTTCTCCTCTTCCATCTCTTGTCTCCTAAATCTTATTTAAACAATGTGCAACAATAAACACTATATCATTTAAGTGCAAGTATTGCTCGCTCTAAAAAGTTTTGCTTGGAATTTTGCTTGTCCAAATTACACTGTCAACATGGCTATTACGATATTGCTTTTGTGACATTCATCATGGATACAAACTCATGTATTGAAAAGGGTGTCTCAAATCTCCAAAGCTGGGAAATTTTGTGTTTTAAATTTGTCTCAGTTATTTACAAGTATAGCCTCCCTTGTATGCTGTTTCTAGGAGTATATTAACTGAATGTTTACACTAAGGGTCCGCCTGTATTGGATGGACTAGGGTGAAAATAGTAAGCCAGTACTTAAATAACCCATAGTATAAAGCCTGTATTGAAGGTAAATAAATAGGCCTATATTTCTTTACCCCTATATTTAGAGTACTAGAATTCTGGCCCTCCCTCTAGGGTAAAGTTTTATGTCAGTAAAAAAACATAAAAACTCACAACTTCACAATTCAAGGTTTTTCCCACTGTTGTCATCCACATCAAAAACATTTCTCTTCTCTTTTTCCTCTTCATTCCATCTTTTGCCATCCAGTAATTGTAAAAAATTGAGGCAATTTTTTTTTTTTTTTTGGAATCATAAATCTCTTAATTTAATAGATAATTCTTTTAGATTATTTGAAGAAAATGTTATTTAATAGGCTGTTTAGTTTATGGATTATTTTCATCTTTATTTAGCTTTTGTTTAATTTTTTCATATATATCTATACAAATGCAATCAATCGTAAATCTGGAAAATTGGATCATGAATTTGTGTAAATCTATACTTTGCTTTCAATTGTTATTTACTGTTGCTTTGAATTTCAAGATTTTCATCATTATTTGCTATTAAAGTTTATGTCATTGTTGTTTCTTTCAATTTTGTATTGTTAATAAAAAATATAAATCTGAAAAAACCTAATTTTTGTCTATTTCTTCGTTTAACTAGTTAATGATTATTATTAACTGGAAAATTATATTATTGTTGTTTGAGTATATATAATTTTATGTCAGATTTGTTGATATGAAATGTTTTCATTTTTTGTTTTTCTTGGTTTTGTGATTTATATTCCAGATTTATGATCATGGAGTGAAATAATCATGGAGAAGAGGGTCTTACACCTCTGTTATTTTCTAGCTACTCTAGTACTTTCATACCAAATCGTGTATTATGATATCAAGCAAATTTTCTCTTGTTAATTTTTCCCCCTATAATACAACACTCTTAAAATATTTCAACCACATTATATCTCTTTGTATCCAGGCAGGGCCTAAAAGTAGGCACTCACTATTGATAGACCTTCCATTTGGTTTTAAAGTACAGACGTACGATATAATTCGTAATCTCTACCTGCAGGAAGTAAAAGCCTTAGATTTTCTCGGCTCAAGGCTAGCTTTTGGGAGTCCATCAGATCTGGGTATGTCAATTCATCTCAATTGTTAACCATTTTGAATGTTTTCCAATGTGTAAAATCATTACATAAGCATTTGGGCTCTCTTAGTTCTGTAAATGTGTGACCCACTTAAAGTTCTAGAGGAAAATGTTTGCTTTTTTATTTTCCTTTGATTTTTGAAAAACCCCTCTTTTTGGGAGAGGGAAGGGAATGCTGATTATTCTTGCTTTTTTCATATATTGATCCAAGTTCATTTCATACAAAAGTTATGTTCTTAAAATCAGATGCAGTGAGTCAAAGATTAAATCTTTGTTCAGTTGCTGCTTTATTTAATTAATTATTTCCCTTTGATAAATTTGAACTATTCAACAAATAATACTTTCTGCTATCCAAATGCACTGTTTTGTTCCTTAGGTAATTGCAACTTGCAAGTACATTGCTAGAATGCTGCCACCTTAACCACCTACCTTAATGTTTTTCCATTGCTTGTTGGAAAACTCCTCCGCTTTTCATTGTTGTGATTCCTCGTGATGCATGTTAATTGTGGTTCTATTTTGTTGTCATTTTAGTTAACAATCTATTTGGATGAATGCACTTATTATCTTATTACCCATGCAGAAATTACAAGTTTTATTAATCTCCTGATTAGGCTTGACTCTTGGACCATTTAAGTATAGGATTAAGGGAGAATAAATATTTATAAACGCATCCGTTGCTCCTGTGACGTAGCTCATCATTCACAATTCATCTTTTTATTGTATCTCAACTTTGTAAGCTTGGACAAAATCTTAAGCTGAGCTAGTAAAGATGGAACCCTTGGAAATTTAGCTAGAGTTTGACACATTTTTCCTTAATTTCTTAATAATGCTTCAATGAACTCTGACTATAAGTTGATTTACCTGCCATTATAGATTCGTGAAGAATGACTCAACACAAGTGTTTGAATCGTCAACTCCCATTGATGAAGAAGAAGAGCCTTTGCCGGAAGAATTTGTGCTTGTTGAAAAGATTCAGCCAGATGGTGCTGTTGAGCAGATAATATTTTCTTCTGGTGGAGATGTTGATCTGTATGATTTGCAAGCATTATGTGATAAGGTGATTGTGGAGCTTTAGACTACCCATAAAAGATAAGATATATAACGGGGAACACAATAGTTTATGGATGAATAATTCTTTGTCAGCATAGTGCAAAAATGCGGTAACGAACAATCAGACAGTGATACGATATCGGGGGTGATGTGGTCATCATACTGCCAAATATCGGCCTAAACCATGACATATCTCTTGTAACGGTCTAAAATGCAGTTTTTTTTACACCTTTACGATACGGCTGATATGTTACGATACGAACTTGTTTTTGCACTATGTTGTCAAGGAGTAAAAATGTTGTCTGGTTATCTTGACTTATAATCTGTGGAGTAACTTTACTTATTGACTGCACTCAAATCCTTTGACAGGTAGGCTGGCCCCGAAGGCCACTCTCAAAACTTGCCGCAGCTTTAAAAAATAGCTACATGGTTGCCACATTGCATTCAGTACGGAAATCACCTGAAGCAGGTAATTTGTTGGTGCATCTCAAAGTTCCATACATAAAGCTGGTTATTTTCTGGGTGGTCATTGTATTTATTTGCAACAGGTAATTTACTTTATCCCGCTTCTTCTTTTGAAAAATTAATGGTGAACATCTTAGTGTACTTGGACAAGTTATCTGACTGAAGGTGAGGAGTACAAGACGCTTATTGGCATGGCTCGTGCTACATCTGATCATGCCTTCAATGCTACAATTTGGGATGTTCTTGTTGATCCATCTTATCAGGTATTGGTACGATCACTTAGTTCTTTTGGGCTCCTAGCCAAATATCTGTTATATGCATGGTCAGCAATAGCAAGGCCTGTGTCTTTTCAAGTTCTTAATGCATTTCTCAGCAAAAATATGATTCGAAGTTTTCCTTAGGACAGGGGTTTTGGCAGGCTATGTTTATTGATTTAGATTGCTTTTCCCAACCTTAACTAATGTGTGATAGATTGTCTGCAATTGATGCAGGGCCAAGGGCTTGGAAAGGCTCTTGTGGAGAAGCTGATTAGGGCTCTTCTACAGAGGGATATTGGGAACATTTCTCTTTTTGCAGATAGTAAAGGTATGGGTTTCAATTTTTTTTTTATTTTTATCTTTATAATGAACCTAGACAAGACCATCCTTGTTTATGTTGATAACAAGCTATTATCTATGTAATTTAATTTAGATGGAATGTTGTGATGCCAATTGCCAAGTGTATGTACAATAAAATTATAGTTTATATTGGGTGAAACAAGAACGTCCCTTATTTTGATAGGACCAAAGATTTATAGTTCTTTAGTTTTGGATTACAATGGACTATAATAAAATGACTCACTAAATAATGTGCACTTACCAATGGTCAATTTGAAACAACCTCTTTTTTCTATCTCTAACTAGTGTATAACAAGGGTATCATTGTGTACATTTGACGCCCCAAAGTCACCTTAGGTGGAGTCAAAAATGTTGTTGATTGTGTGATAGAAGTATTAAGGAAATATAACATTGGTGTGTTGACTTACATTGCAGTTGTTGAATTCTATCGGCATTTAGGCTTTGAACCAGATCCAGAGGGGATTAAGGGAATGTTTTGGCACCCTAAGTAATTGTTCTTTGACAACAAAGGAAGATTGCAAGACTCCTCTTTATTGAGAAATGGGCTGTCGAGATAGTTTGTGCTAGTGATTGATGTGTATATTCATGTTATTTTTTGATATTTGTTAGGACAAATGTATTTGGCTGTGTACTTAAAGAATTTATTAGTGTATACTACAGTCCATTTTTGATATATTGCTATCCAAATGTGTATTACTGTAGGATCATTCCAGCATTTTAATTAATGTAACTTCAAATTTCAGAGCATTATAAGCTTTAATGTATTATGGTGAGGACTAAGAAGTCAAAATGGAGTTCCAATGTGTATACCTTCAATTAGTGAAATGAAAAGAATGACAATTGTAGTGTACTAGTGTTGTAAACACCTCAAAGCCTTGCATGTCCAAATAAAAGTCCAATGGGAAATGGGAGTGGAAATGGTCTGTGAAACCTGCCAAGAAATGACCAAAAAGGTTGAGTGATTAGTGTAAATGGAATACTTAACTAACTTGCATATAGAGCTCTTCAAAATTGATTTGACTTATTGAAATTGATTATGACTCGACCTGACATGAAATAACCCGTATATAAAAATCAAAAGTAGATTATCGATATTATATCCAAAGCCCGTCCGAACACCCGAATGAACGCATCTACTTGCATATATAGGGAGTACTAGTTTAAATGAGTGTGGTTGAGTGGCAAAATGTTGGGTGTGGATCACGTGAGTTCAGTTGTCAATACACAAAAGCGTTTGTAAAGAACAATAAAGAATTTGTATTTGTATTGAATTTCAAATTTTGTTTTTTTACTAATCGTATTTTCTTGCGTCCGTGGGTAAGCAATGATAAGAAAAGGGTGATATATGTGAAATGGGATGGCTATGAGAAGCAAACAACAGAGTAGGTACTAGGTGCTAGCCTGCTAGGTTTTAGTCTACTTATCTCCGATCACCTTAAGTCTCAAGTCACAACCCTCGTTTACATTACATAAATATAGACAATTCTATAGCATAGTAATATTATTACTTGGGTAGAATCAAGGTTAGGGTTTTCCTAGATTATGATCAAGATGGTTTGATTAAAAAATATTGAATAATGTAACATATAACACTGACAAATAGTAGACAAGTTGGTCATTATAGACTAGTATCATGGATTGGCTCTAATTAGTACCTATTTTTGAAAGTGCTTCTAAATCTAAGTTACCAAATAGCACTCCACACATGACTATGGTGGGCGGTGGGAGTAACAACACTATTTCATTTACATGTATATATATTTTGATGTACGGACATGACTTCTATGGAGTATACTAGAGTCAAACACACGGTCCACATCCACATGTATATATTACTATAATTTATAACTGTTGGGATTGGGAGTACAATCTTTTGATTTCACCTGCAGGCTGAAAGTGCAAGTCCAGGTATTGTAATGTTCCTTCTTAGCTGTTTCTTTTTTTTTAAAAAAGTCATGATTAGTAAGTATTCATTAATATAATAATATGGCTATCTCATTTCCAGATGATCTTAATTAATCAATTATTGGGTTAATCTTTGTTCTGCTACCCACTTTATACCCAAGCTGAGATTAAGTCTCACCTAACTTTTTTTTTTAAAAAAAATAAATCTGTTGTTATGTTTGTTCTTTGCACGGAGTTGAAATTAGTAGTTTGCAATATTCATGAATGATCATCATCATCTGTTCTGACTTTTGAGCTTTAGTTTTTGTATGTTCAGTACATCAAACGTACTTATCACTTGGTTGATTCACCCTAACCCCTAACCCTATACATCAATTATAGATCTAATAATAAGTTGATGTTACTGCAATTATAAATATACAAATCTGTACAGTACTGGGGTCTGGGATTCTCTTTTAATTTCTTTCATCTTAACATCATAAATAAATTCCCTTTCTTTTTACCTTGTTATTGTTAATCAGGCTTCCCATACCATTTTTTCAGTTTTTACTACCTGAATTTTAAGCTTCTTCTTCCTTGGCAGCTATTTACAACTTTTTCTTTATTCAACAAATCTGAGTTTCTGGGATGAGATTTGGGGTTTCAATATTTACCTTCATTTTCAGCTTCTTCACCGCCCTCCTTTATGCCTCTGCAAAGTCAACTCATCCTCTTCAAGGTATTTTCTCTTTCTGTCCTTCTACTTCTTTGAGTCTTTCATTATTTCGATGTTCAACTTTTTGTCTTCATTGCTCTACTCTGGTTTATGATCGTGCTTGTCCTACTCTAATTCTTATTTTCTTCACAAAATTTATTCTCATTTATCACTACTTGAGAGAATGGTCTATTAACGTCACTTAGTACCAAATAAAGCCCACATCAGTGATGGTCTATTAACATGAACAAGCATTGGTTTCATATTGGTTATCTATAGACCGAACGCTACACTCATTATATTTTTTGCTTTTATATTACAGTTGCTGCATTGCAGTCCATGAAAAGGAGACTGGTTGATCCTATGAAACACTTGGATAACTGGCGAAACGGTGATCCATGTGCTTCCAACTGGCATGGCGTTCTTTGCTATGATAAAGTTGGCACTGATGGATATTTCCATGTCCGAGAGATGTAAATTTCATTCTTATACTCACTCTTCCATTTTGTATACCATTCGCCCTTATGTTTTAGTACGTCAGAATAGTTATTTACCTTGATTCTCAGCTATGTACTCTACTTACATACATTACAAATGTGTACCTGTTTTTTATACCATTGTTCTTACTACTTTGTCTATTAACATAATGCAGTCAACTGCTTACAATGAATCTGTCTGGAACTTTAGCACCTGAGGTTGGAAACTTATCTCGTCTTGAGATACTGTGAGTCTTTCTTCAAGTTGAAATAGTGGTAGAGAAACTGTTATTGGCTTTATGCTGATTTGTTTTGGTATATCTGTAGAGACTTCATGTGGAACCAACTGACTGGAGGTATCCCAAAGGAGATAGGAAACCTGTTATCACTGAAACTACTGTAAGTTCAAACCTTCATATTAGTTTTCTTGAGTATAATGATAAAAAAATATGAATGATCAAATAACAGCTCTAACTGCTACCACTGGCTTGCCTAAACTGGTTCTGTATAATGCAGCCTATTTATGCTGTCACGGACATTATCAGTGTAGTCTAGGGCATTATCAGTGTTTATATGAATGATAAAAAAATCTTTTGTTTGCGTTTCTCCATTAAATGTGAATTACAGCCATACCTGGGAGGACATTATCAGTGTTTATATGTTTTTCCATGCGGTGTAGTCTAGGGCATTTTCGTTGTTGTTCTTGTATAGTATAAATATTGTTAATGTCTTTAACAATAGATCTGGCTGTATGTAGGACTTTGAAAGAATGTTTTTTTTTATTAGCCTTTAGTTCCTGATACACTTTTGTGCAATATAATGTATTGAAAGCTGACTGTTACATTAAGTGCTTCAGATTCAACAACTGACTCTAGCTTCTGATGGATCTTACGCATAGCTTGTGCTCCAAATTCCAGTAGGTTTCTTTTACCATAACGATTTATATATTGGATTCAGGCTTTTGAACGGAAACCAATTATCAGGTCCGATTCCTAATGAACTTGGCTTTCTGGTAAATCTGGACAGACTCCAACTAGATGAGAATAATCTGTCCGGTACATTACCCAAGTCCTTGGCTAATATGAGTAATGTCAAACACTTGTGAGTGCATCTTTGAGCTTTATACTTCATTCTGACTTATGTGTACCTATATCACTATTATTGAATCATTTTAGCACCCTTGTATTTGCAGGCATTTGAACAATAACTCGTTTAGTGGGCATCTTCCTCCCGAGTTCTCTCAATTACCAAAAGTAGTTCACTTGTGAGTAGACATATCAGATACTAGTAAATTAAAAGATTTCTTGTTCCCGATAGTCATTTATTGCAAAATCTCTCAAAAAAATTAAAGCTTTGTTCTTTTGCAGGCTGCTGGATAACAATAACCTGTCGGGAAAACTTCCTCCCGAGTACTCAGGTTTAAAATACTTGGAGATACTGTATGTAATCTCTGCTCAGATCTTTTGGATACTTGTTTTTTGGCTTTGTAGTTTTTTATATGTTTCCTTTGTAATTGGTTATTCAGGACTAAATTCCCCCAAACGTTTGAAATATTTCCACTATTTGACTAAAGGACTTGAACACAAATACACAACAATCAGTTGAAGCTCTCAATTCTTTGTACTTTGTTATTTCTCTGCTTCTGTGTGCTGATGTGGCAGTTGAAACTATTTTGAGATTCGCTTGTATGAGCTTAACGTCTTTTGTCCATAATCATTTGCAGCCAACTCGACAACAATCAGTTTCTTGGGGCTGAGATTCCAGCATCGTATCAAAACCTGTCCAGATTGGTAAAGCTGTAAGTATTTTTCTAACTTTTGCACGCAAAATAATCTGTCTCTTCTGACTGTTATTTCCACAATGATGAGTGGGGTAAAATATGTTTCCTCATGTGAAGATATTATGCTGGCTCTATCTTCTCACCGAATGGACACAAATCTGCTGAGCTTCCTCTTAAATGAAGAAATCATAACAAGGAAGCCATCAGACAATACATTGCTAAAGCCTTAATCCCAGCAGATTGGAGATAGATGGATATCCTTATTTCGTACCGGAAGATAGATTTAAAACCTTTACAACTTGACCGATACAATACAGCCCGGCCTTGTTTTTTCACTATGCTCTGAAATTAATAATCACTCACAGTTAGTACCAATCTCACTTATATTATAGATTTGATATATGTCCTACTCTGCCCCTAACTTCCTAGCAGCCCTACAAACTCTGGTTTTTCTACCTCCCTAAATCAGTAATACATTAAGTTGTTTCATCTTAGTTTGGAAGAAGAGAAGAGTATTTGGAAAGGAAAATATGTGATTGCAGGGATGTAGGCACCGTAGATTCATTTAAGTATACAATAATAGCTTGATTGGAAATATAATATACACTAAACACTAAAATACTTCAGAGCCCAAAACCTTTTATCCCTTGGGTAAATTATATATTTGTATATTTGTCTAATGCATAGTTACATGGAACGTGGAACGTAGCCACGTTTTGTGATCCGTAAATGTTCGTCCCCAATCACCAAGAAACGCTACCCGAATCACTCAAGGTGACCTCCCGGTGTAGAAGTCCTTTTTTTAAAGTTATTTGGTCTTCATTTACAAATTAAAGAAAAAAGAAGGGAGGAAAAAGCGAGATGAAACCTATAAAACTAAAATAATTCCACTTAAAAACAATTTCTTAAAGCTAAAAATCATTTTAATTTAATTTTGTTATCAAATATATTTTTTATACATAATGTATCTTGTACCCAATCGTTCCCGAGTCAATCTAGGTTGCGTTCCTTGTTCCTGTTCTTGTTCTCCGTCCCAAACCGAATGTCGTTCCAAGTAACAATTGTCTAATGTAAACAACTTACCACTTTCCGGTTGTATAGCTGCGTAGAAGGAACGAAGGTCATAGTGGATTTGCAATCGTCTAACTCTAAACTTTGCTATTTGTTTTCTTCCCGAGTTCTGGTTTATATCCATCAAACGAATTAATAAAAACAATGGTTTCATAAAGTCTTTCTCTTGTGAGTTGTTCTGTACTTTTCCATTAAAGAAATAAAGCAATTCTCAATAATTCTATATTAATTAGTTTCTATGTCTTTTAGTACTTAAAAAAAATTAATTTCAACAATCTAGAATTGCTTTCTAGTATCATAGTTATAGTGGTTCTATACACAGTTCAAAAGTAAACTCATTCATGATTGTTTCTTGTGAGAATCTACTGATGTTTTAAGATTTGTAATGCTTTATTTTCTTATCAACAGAAGTCTAAGAAACTGCAGTTTGGGTGGACCTGTGCCTGATCTAGGCAAGATGCCATATCTTAGTTTCATGTAAGCTCGAGTTGTTTGCTCTGGTGTGCTTATTCAGTCACGCTACACTTAAATTTGAATTTCTTCTTTGATTGACACATTAATTGACCTCTATTTTATCGCTTTTCTCTCTGTATTTAGAGATTTGAGTTGGAACAAGTTAACAGGACCGATTCCACCAAACAAGCTTTCAGAGAATGTCACTACAATGTATGTATAGTATGTAATATGTAGATAACTAGTATATTGTATAAAAACGATCTACTCAAAATACTTCTCAGGGGTATAGTTTAATTCAGTTCATGTTATCCTTTTGCAGTGATTTATCACATAATAATCTGAATGGATCAATTCCTAAGAGCTTCTCTCTTCTACCAGCTCTCCAAGTGCTGTAAGTTTCTATGTAGTTTCATGTCCTAATGACTTATGGTGTGTTTTGGGATCTTCTGTCTCCAAAAGAAGAGAGGAGATCAAGGAGACAAGTGGGAAGAAATAGGGACAGTAAAATATGTTTTCAATAGAGGATATGGTGCAATTTTGGGGGACAACCAAAATTGGAAAGTGAAGTAATTTTTTGGGAGAGCAATAATTGCAATACAGACTGGATATTTTACTTCAGTGGTGGGGGTTAGTAATTGTGTTTGATAGAAGTGTATTTATTTTGCAAATATAATTGTATTTCGCAGATCGCTTGAAAACAATTATCTAAACGGTTCCATCCCTGCTGGCATTTGGCAGAACAAGTCTTTCAATGGTACTGCTAGAATCTCCGTGTAAGACTTTAACTTTAAATTCTCAATGAATCCTATTTTCGCTTGTAGCTTTGGTTGCATTGAGGATGAATTTTTGAAATGCAGTGATCTTCGGTACAATTTGCTCTCTGACATTTCCGGGGATTTGAATCCTCCACAGAACGTTACCTTAAGGTATGTGCACTTTTGTCTTAATGCATGCTTTTCGTCACTGTATAGATTCAACAAACATCATGTATAGAACTGTATTCTCAAATTTCTACTTATAAATGCAACCATGTTCTTATTATCATTTAAATTGTCTCGAGTTTCTTCATTGATTCCGTCAAAACTTCCATGGATCTAACTCAAACTCAAATGCAATCCTGCACACAGCTTGCATCTGTGATTTTTGTCAATCCTATCATTTCTTTTACAAGTTTAGGCTAGCGTGGCATAGGTTATGTCGTCATTGTTCATCCGCTCTGGAGCGGCAAAACAATGGATTACAGCATTTAATTATCTGATGCTACCATCTCTTTTCTTGAACATTGTTACTGCTAAGCTTCTGTACTGTGTAATGTATACAACCTCCGACACTCTTGCTGGTTCTGAACTATTTTTGATTCTGAATGAGTTGTCTGGCCTGCTTTAGCTGTAAAAATAGAGTACAATGAAGCTCTCATTTTGAAGAGCTCCACAAACTTCTGTGTACATGTTCTCAGAGATGTATATTTTGTAAGTTTATTTTTCTAATTGAGAGAAAGAAAATTCATCTTGAGTTAAATTCTTATCATATGAGCTGTTCTCCAGGTTTCGTGGGAATCCTGTGTGCACCCATGCCGATTTACAGAACATACACCGTTTCTGTGATTCTGATGCAGGAGATAATGGAACATCGGAAGGTCCAGCAACTTGTATAGCTTGTCCTGCCACAACATGTCCTATCGACCAACATTTTGAACCTGTTCCAGAAGCTCCTACATGTTTTTGTGCTGCTCCTATCTTGATAGGATACAGACTTAAGAGTCCAAGTTTTACTTATTTCCCACCATACAAAACAGCTTTTGTGTCTTACATCACTCATACCTTGAAAATGGACCGATACCAACTCTTCATTGATTCAATTGCATGGGAAGAAGGGCCTCGTCTGCGGATGTATTTGAAACTTTTCCCAGATGTCGGCACCGAACACTTATTCAGTGACAGTGAAGTTCGCTATATTAGACATAAGTACACGACTTGGCAATTTCCTGGAAGTGATCTTTTTGGACCGTATGAGCTTCTGAATTTCACACTTCTGGGACCTTATAGCACTGGTATGTGGTCAAAGTTCTATGTGTCTCAGATTGACTGGTACTTCATTCTCTATGTTTATTTGTCAATCGTCATTCGGACACTTATTTGGAAAAAAATAAATGATTGCTCAGTCTAGTATACGCTCTATAATCTATATCATTGATTTTGCTAAACTTTCTATTTTGGGTCATCCCATTACTTTTTTCTCTCTCTCATATTCATCCACAAACTCATTCTTTCTCTTCATCTCATCTCCATTTTTCTTACATTCACTTGTTTTTTGCCGTATTTTACTACTACAAATTAATAAAGTAATTTTCATCTATTGTACCAATACAAAGGAACCGAATAGTGAGTACTCCCTCATTTTCATTAATTTGCTTTATTTTCCATTTTGATCCGTTCTATAAAATTTGCTACATACTCTGTCAAGAACATGGACTTGCACTCTTAAGTATTGTGATCCACATATTTTATCTCTATCTTTTTTTGTCTTATTACCACTACTAATTTTACGAATATGCTTATACGTAAAATATTTAGTCTCTCTCCATACCATCCATACATTGTTTGTTTGAGGTTGACATGTGTTTTGCAATCCACCAAGTTCATGGAATTATATCAAGGACTATTTTGTGGCCTAATTATGTGTGTTTCCTCTAGATTATCTCAGAGATCACCTATTTGCTTCTTTTGCAGTGAATCTGGGGACTAAAAATGGCATAAGCAAGAGTGTTTTGGCAGGCATTTTGGTTGGAGTGATTACTGTTACTGTTATTGCTTCTGTGCTTGTCACAGTTCTCATTATAAGAAGGAAAAACAGAAGCCAGCGTTTGTCGAGAAAAAATTTATGTAAGTTCTTTGTTAATTTCACTATTGGTCCCTGTATACACTTTTGTTTTAGAAATATCTGATCTCAAGTAATTGATACAATGCAGCCTCAAAGATCTCCATAAAAATTGATGGTGTGAAAGAATTCTCTTTCAGAGAATTGTCACATGCCACCGGTAATTTTAACAGCTCAGCGCAAGTTGGTCAAGGAGGATATGGAAAGGTTTACAAAGGCATTTTAGCCAATGGAACAATTGTGGCTGTCAAGTGTGCAGAGGAAGGTTCTCTGCAAGGAAAACGTGAGTTTCTGACGGAAATACAGCTGTTGTCGAGGTTACATCACCGCAACCTGGTTTCACTACTTGGTTATTGTGGTGAAGATGGAGAACAGGTATTTTTTTCTCAGTCTAACATTCATGTCCGTTTGTTCATAAACTATCAACTTATCCTTTTGGGTGAATGCGCAGATGCTTGTCTATGAGTTCATGCCAAATGGTACTTTAAGGGACTGGATTTCAGGTGAAATACTCTGGTTTTCTGTGCTCTTAATTTGACTATAATCTGCTTTTCTGCTGTTTTAAGTTTTAGTGTGAAGTTGATGACTATATGAGCATATTTCTCAATTTTGTGTTTGATTTTTGAAGTTCATAGACTATTCTGTTTGCACATGGTCCAATCTGTGCTGAAGGTACATTTTATACATCTGATGGGGCAGGTAAAAGTCAGAGGAATCTCAACTTTGTCACGAGGTTGCGGATTGCATTAGGTGCAGCCAAGGGCATTCTTTACCTACATACAGAGGCAAACCCACCAATATTTCACAGGGATATTAAAGCCAGCAATATACTTCTAGACACCAATCTTACAGCCAAAGTTGCTGATTTTGGACTATCTCATCTTGCTCCCGTTATGAATGACGAAGGCAGCTTACCTCATCATATATCCACTATAGTAAAAGGAACACCTGTAAGTGAAATTTAACTAAATCATTTTTTTTTTATTTTGCATAGATCTTTTAAAGGAAATGTAAAATCTATGTAGTTTCGTAATAGTATTGCCTGTATACTACATTGTAGCAGTGAATGATAAAGAGTTGGCTCCTTTTTATGGTTACTAAAATTTGATTGTACTACTTGTACAGGGATACCTTGACCCCGAGTATTTGTTGACCCATCAGCTAACTGATAAGAGTGATGTGTACAGTTTAGGAGTCGTATTTTTGGAGCTTCTCACAGGTGTACCGCCCATATCAGATGGCAAAAATCTCGTGCGTGAGGTAATCTCCAATCCCCTCTAATGGGTGTCATTCTGTTTTATTGTTATGTACAAAGTATGAATCTCTCTATATGAAATATGTTGCTGTGTAAGTCGGGGTTGATTAATAAAGAAATTGGCTGTAATTGTAATGTAGGTGAAAACAGCAGAGGAATCAGGGTCATTGTTTGGGAATGGGATAATTGACAGCAGAATGGGGGCTTATCCATCAGAATGTGTAGAGAGATTCATAGGTTTGGCATTGAGGTGTTGTGAGGATAAGCCGGAGAGGAGACCATGCATGTTGGATGTGGTCAGGGAGCTTGAAAACTTGGTCTTACTGCTTCCTCAGAGTATGAACCTGTCTGATGCGTCCTCTTTTCAATCGCGCACTACTACCACTACCACTACCACCACCACTACCACCTCATTTATTGGCCACGCACGAATGCCATCTGATGTCTCGGCCAGTGGTTTAACTACTACAGTCATGCCTGCAGTTCCTCCACGCTAATATTGTATTTGCACTACTGCTTTCAGCTTTGTATCTTGTTCTTTTAATCTTTTATACGGATGCCCTATTGTCTGATGGATAGTGTTGTTGCACAGTTGCACTCAGGACTTAGGTCCCAACTCCCAACAACTTAGGATTAGGAATTAATATGTACATACCAACGTATCATAATGAATTGATTGAAATAAAAAATTCTAAAATTAATTTATTTTTGAAAAATTACAAAAAAAACTACCTAATCTATAACACCTTTTGCAAAAAACTATCTAATCTAATTTTTTTTTTTTGCAAAAAACCACCTTAAATGACATAAACGTTTGGAAAAGACTACCTAAATGACGGAATCAGTTAGTTGACTGCCAAGTTTATTTTTGAATTTTTAACGTTTATGAATGCACATACTTAATCATAAATGCTTCAAATCGTTTTCAATCAAAATTTGTAAAATATTGATGATAATAAAATTTACATCAACATGAATTAAGTAAGACTATATTTTAAGTATAGAATATAGATTAAGAAAATATACAAAGTAATCAATGCATAATATCAAAAAAGTCGAATGGAACAATAATAATGAATAGGTGGGTATGGTTATGAAAATGAGTATGGGAAAGCATACGGCATCCATGCGCCTATTTTGTCATCCTTTGATAATGGTATTTTGAAAAATATTTTTATATAATAGTTCATGTCACTATAATAATGATGATGTACAGATGGCAGAATTTAATTTGACAATAAACATGAAATGATGTATTCTAACAGTAGTACAAATGTAGAACAAGAATCCTAGCTTAATAGGAAAAGGTCAATCCTAATTCCGCTGGTATTTGTGTGGAAGACCAAACAGCGACGAGGACTTTCACATCAAAACAACGTGCTCCCTTCTTTCCATTTTCATTTTCATTTCTCTCTCTTCTTTTTTCTCATTCAATAATCAATTTCATCTTCTATCTCCTCTATTAAGTTATTAATTAATTTAATTAATTGTTAATTAATTAGTAGTAACTAAATCCATTGTATTTGCTTGTGTGTATAAAATTGGTCTACAATCTACATGTATGTCAATTGTCAGGTTTATTCCTGCTAATTTGCAATTTGTAATTTCTTCCTTTGAATGTACGCGTAAACTTTAATTGTTTCACAAGGCCGCTTCTTTCAACCTGGGTGCCCTCCATTTTTCTTGTTCAAGGTCAGTTTATCATCCACCTTCCTTTTTCCAATCTCATGCTTGCATTTCTTTGGGACCTCGATCTGGGGTTTTCAAAATTTCTTCGATCCTCTTCCAAATACTTGTATTTTCTACTCCTGTAATTCTGACATGGGGTTTCAATTCTGGATTAATCACCATTGAATTGGATGAATGACTTTATCAATTTAGATACTGACTTCGTTGTTACTTTCGTTTTCTTTTTGGGGATTAGGGTTCTAGACATATATATTTGTCTATTGTTGTGAATTGTGATTGTCACCCTAAACAAAGATCATTGCTTTATCTTTAAGTCCGTAACATTCATTTTTCTATTTCAAATAAAACTTATTTGTTGTGAATGTTCAAATTGTGATTTAATGTTTCTTTCCTTTTTAGGGTCTTGAATTTGGGACATTTCAACAACAAAGCAATTAATCACCTGTGATATTGAATCATTATTATTTCCATTTGTTTCTTGCTTATCATATCCACTGTGATCTTGAACAAATGGAATGTTAATTGCCTTTCTGCAGTTTTCCTCTAATAGCAACATGAAATTGTGAATTTGGAGCTCAATAATCTCTTGGAGGACTTGTTCGGGGGATGAAGTCCATGTTTAAGCAGGTCCTCTTACTATTTTTCATTTTTGCGGCTCTTGGCGGTAATGTCAAGGCAGAGCCTGGAAAGGTTGGTAATCAGAGGATAAGGGTTGCACCGTTGAAAGATTTTCGAAATGATGTTACCGAAGGCACAGGTGCTAAAGATGTCTTCAGTACTGAGTCCACTTCCAGCAATCTTAATGAGGGGAAAGGTGGGATAACTAAAGTTTCTGTCACAACAGTTGCTTTATTTACACTAGCAATGGCTGCTGCTAGCGGTTTTGGGGCAATTCCATTCTTTTTCGTTGAGCTTGATCCTCGGTGGGAGGGATTATGCAATGGAATGGCTGCTGGGGTCATGCTGGCTGCAAGCTTTGATCTTATACAAGAAGGCCAGGAATATGGTCATGGAAGCTGGGTTGTCTTTGGGATATTGTCTGGTGCTATATTCATTTCACTTTGTAAGAAGGTGAGAATTTTCATTTCTTTGATAACGTTCGGTTTTTTATGGCTTTAATTCCTAAAATATTTGTTTATCCATATTGATATGCTTTCTTTTCTGAAACCGTTCCTATCCGGAGTTTTTAGACCATGCTGTCAATGACTTTACACATGGTCATTGTTTTTTTTTTTGTATCAGTAGAACTTGCACCCACTAGTCCTGTGCACTTTCATGAACCTAGCCCGGGATGATCATAAGGTGGCATTCTCAACCTCTCTAAGAGGCCTAGGCCCAAGGACCAAGGAATAAGGCAAATGCCTCTCCCTTGATTTTAACCTGTGACTTCATGGATAGGACATCTACATAAAATCCTTTTTATTTTTCTTGTACAAAAGTTTTCTCATTGTTGTCCCCAAGCCCAAGTAAAAGAGGAGGGTTTACGGTACGCTTCTGGCAAACAGTTGAATTAAACCTAGTCACATCTCATGACAGTGAACCAAAAGTCAATTTTTCATTGACAACTACATTGCGTCTTGCAGCACCTCTATAAGGCATGCACCTAGAACAAATACGTTAGGGAAGAAAGATGTTAATGACCCATTAAAAAAATCAGCAGAGATTACCCAATAGTATAGTTTAAGTAGGAGCGTTAGAGCTTTCATGAATTGTTGAAGCAGAGAGCCAATGCACTTCATATGCATCTGGAGAGTGTAACGGGCAACTTATTGTCTGTTATTGTGTTTGAGTTTGATTTGAGATCTAAAAGTTTGTAGTAAAAGCCTTTTGCATATGCAGTGCTTTCAAGTGTAAGTTTATACTCATAACATCAAAACACAAATAATTTGGCTGTTATTTTTATAATTGTTTATCGTATTGAAACCAAATTCTTTTCCTCATTGATATTTTCCAACATTTTGCAAAGTGTTATATTGTTTTTTGTGCTATATCTGAACCTTGGATCAATGTCTTGAGTTCTAATCTGAATGCTTATTATATATTGCATTCAGGTCCTAGATCGGTATGGTGAGGTAAACATGCTAGACTTAAAAGGTGCAGATGCAGCAAGAGTAGTTCTTGTGATTGGTATCATGACACTACATGCTTTTGGGGAGGGTGCTGGTGTTGGTGTTTCATTTGCTGGTTCTAGAGGTTTATCACAAGGTCTTCTAGTGACTTTAGCTATTGCTGTTCACAATATACCAGAAGGATTGGCCGTTAGTATGATGCTCGCCTCTAAGGGGGTTTCTCCTCAAAATGCGATGCTATGGAGTGTGCTGACCTCCTTGCCTCAGGTATTAATTTATGTTGTTGCAATTATTTTAATTTCTTACTGGACAAATATCTTATAAATATAATAGCCTTTCCTTAATAGTTGAATGAAGATGAGCTTGAACATTACTTTCAAATTCTCTTTCAATTAGACAAAGCACAAAGTTAAGCTAATGACTGCAGAGTAGATCTTAAGAGATCATATCATAGTGCAAAAATAAGGTCCCGCGTGTAAAGGTTTTCAAAATAAAACCGATATTTCCTGCGTGTAAAGTTGTGAGAAAAAAGTGTTTTGGGCTGTTACAAGGAATTTTTAATGCTTTCCGCCAATATTTTTTGCCTTACGATAATTGTATCACTCCCCCTACCGTTTCAGCATGTCTTTACCACAATTGTGACTCTTACCTCATTTTTGTACTATCATATAGTAAGCTATGCCGCAAAAGATAATAATAGGATGGACACCTGCATGATGTTTCCTCACGTCAAAATCAAGCTTAATTAATTGAGTGAAGCAATGGAAGTACATTAGTCACTACTATCTTGAAAGTACACTTGCGGCATGTTGACAACTTTCAAGATGAATAGAAAATAGAAACTTAATAGATAACATTGGCATTTCTGTGATGTTGCTATGC
Source organism: Amaranthus palmeri (assembly GCA_019776075.1). Taxonomy (NCBI): domain Eukaryota; kingdom Viridiplantae; phylum Streptophyta; class Magnoliopsida; order Caryophyllales; family Amaranthaceae; genus Amaranthus; species Amaranthus palmeri. Next base: position 91,868 of record JAAKBH010000271.1, on the reverse strand, counting down.
ACCAGTCTTAAGCTCAAAGGATGGAGTAGAATAAAACAAGTATACAACTAATCTTGTTATTTAGCCTGATGATGATTTTGATAATGATGATAATGATGCCTTGTGGTTGCATTTTAGCTTACTCAAATTATTACTGTCCTTCCAAATCTGCATTTTACTTGTTTTTTTCATGAATTTCTGTGGATCAGATTAATGTACATGTGATGAGAAAAAAGGTTTACCGCATCTTGCTTTGTCATTTTCCCTATACATTCCTTTATTTTACACTTACTGCACCTCGGAAAGGTGTTTTTGGCCTGTTGGTTGGACTTGTTTGGAGAGTAGTAAGGGGATAATTGTCCTGCATACCTTCTTGTATGGATGACGAGAGTAAACTCATTTGATTTGTAATCTGTTTAAACTGCAGCCCTTAGTAGCAGTACCAGCATTTGTCTGTGCTGATGCATTCAACAAATTCTTGCCATTCTGTACTGGCTTTGCTGCTGGATGTATGATCTGGATGGTTATTGCAGAAGTTCTTCCAGATGCGTTCAAGGTCTTAACTTATTTTTTTATCAACTTAGCTTCTGAATTTCACTGTATGAAATTGGGAGCTTACCAGTTATTTGTCATCTTGTGTTTACAGGAAGCCTCCTCATCTCAAGTAGCTTCAGCAGCTACACTATCTGTGGCATTCATGGAAGCCCTAGGCTATGTCTTTCAAAATTTCAGCAGTAATTATAAGTGAGCATTTTCTATTTATTTTCTATCTTATTATAAAATTTTAAATTTTGGTTGCTGCTTTTGTTTGCTCTTGGTATAGCATCTTAAAGCAGCTCATTAGTCTTTTGTTGAAGTGTTTTTGTTGGCTGTTGTGCATTAGTATTTATACATAGCTTGTTTCTTGTGTGTCCTTACAGATCAGAAGATGTTTCTGGCTTTGTCATCTCGTTACTTTTTGGTTTAGGGCCTCTACTTGGTGGTTTCGTCCTTGTTGCATTTGCTGTTGCATTTCATCTCCAGCATGCACTGTTGACTGGTCTAGCTTGTGGAATTGCTTTTGTCCTCGGCGCTTGGCGACCTATCCAGTTACTTTTATCCTCTAAAATGGGGCTTCTTCCCCTGTTAATGTTACTTGCATTGGGAGCCATCATCGTACATGTTCTAACTTCCAGCATTTTGAATGTGGTTAAACAAAAGAGGAATTCGAGCAATTCCGTGCTCTCTGTTACCGGCTGTTCATTGAGTGCCTTAACACTTCAGGCATTTTTATCATGCACAGCAATCGCTTTCCATGCTTTGGCAGAAGGCCTTGCGCTGGGAGTTGCAGCACCAAAAGCCTACGGGATCGGACAGTATATAGTACTTCCAGTGTCTCTACATGGCTTAATCCGCGGAGCTGCTGCAGCGAGTAGCATCTTGGGGGCAACAGATAACTGGCATGGGTCGCTTGCAGCTGCAACATTTATTGGGTTGGTGGGCCCAGTGTCAGCAATCGGAGCTATAATAACAGGGATAGACTACAACGGACTGGACCACTTGATGGTGGTTGCATGTGGGGGTTTACTTCCAATATTCGGAAGTATAGTTGCGAGAGCAGTGAAGTTAGATCGACCAAAGTGCAGTTTTGGTATGATAATCGGATTAGGTTTTGCTAGTGTGTGTCTTACGTTTACTAAAGTGCTCTGCTTGAATACACCCTACTGCAACTCTGCACCGGAAGCGGTTAGATGATGTTGAAATATTATGTTGAAACTATGAAACGTGGAGATTGGAGACTAATAGATAGTATATCAAAATCAAACTGCGGAATAGTGTTGTCTGTTGGTGTGTGTGTGTGACATAATCTCCATCAGGCTGTACATCTGATCTGATTTACACACACACAGTTTGTACAGCAAAATTTATGACTTCCGACTGTATCTGTATAACTTGTCTTTTGACTTCCATCATTACTGAATATTAAGCTACAATTGAATTTGATCAATGCTTTATTACTTACTATTAAGTTGTAAAAATACAATATTCACATTAGATCCATATGTTTGTTCTTGAAGCTTCATGTCATACTCCGGTTGAGCTACTCATCTAAACAGGTTGATACACCAACTTTATTAGGTTAAAATGTCAATTTTAATAGGTTTATAACACCAACTTCAATAGGTTAACAACGTAGGTTTAGGATAACAATTTAATAGCTTAAAATGCCTTTTTCCATTTCCTATTCCCAAATACTGTTTGTCATAGAGGCTTTTTATTTTTACTCATTCTCTATTCTCATTTCCTTCAAATAAATAAAGACTTAAACTTATTTGAAATGAATAAGATTAATTATAAAAAAAACATGGAATAAGATTAAACATATTTCCATTTATAAGCGTCTGATTCCCCAAAGCTAGGTTTCGATTTGTTGGCACTTACTAACTGCAAACAAAGAGCAAACGTCAAAAAAGTCAAGAGGTCTGTTCGCAGTTAGTAACTGCGAACAAAGGATCCCTGATTAAATAGGGTCAGATAACGGGCCATTACTAAGGATGAGTCAACAAAAATCAGCCACGTAATCGGCCGCTCTTACTAACAACAACTGATTGAGTTGACTTTTATTGACTTTATGACTTTTGTTAAATTTGGATGCTAAGGCGATTTTTGACCAAGACCCCTTTGTTCGCAGTTACTAATTGTGAAAAGACCTCTTGACTTTTTTTTTTACCTTTTCTCTTTGTCGCACTTAGTAAATGCAAACTAATCCGAAGCTAATTTTGCAGAGTCAGACCTTATAAATGAAAAAAAACTTATGAAGTCACTTATCTATTTCAAATTTTCAATTAAAACAAAGAAACAAAATGGTAGTAAAAGGAATTATCGACAATAGATAGGGGCAGAGAAGTCAAAGAAGCGAAAGCAAAAGGGCTGGAAGGGAGAGACCGAAACAAACAGCAGAAATCAAAGCGTAGAGAAGACAAGAGAGAGGAGAAGGAGACGAGAGAGAAGATAATCGAAAGATGGGGTTGGTATGGCTGGAAGCAGCTCTTCCATTGGGTATTATCGCCGGCATGCTTTGCATCATGGGCAATGCTCAGTATCAGATCCACAAAGCTTATCATGGCCGGGTTTGTCCGCTTCTTTATGATTCTAGATCTACTATTTTTGTTTTCTGATTTTCATCTTTCTGCATCTCCATTCCTTTCGTTTCATACTTTCTTTATGTTTCTGATCCTTTGGCTTACCTTTTTTTTTTAATTAAAAATTTCGATTTGTGGTTTCAGCCCAAGCATATCGGCAACGACTTGTGGGATGTCGCCATGGAAAGAAGGGATAAGAAGCTCATAGACCTCTGCTCTAAACTCCCTAATAATCACTAATTCTCGTAATTTTACTAACTTTTCTAGCAATTTCCCCACTCGTTAGTGTTTTGTTCGAATTGCTATATTGGCGTGCATCTATCAATCATTCTCCGTTGACTAGTAACTGCGCAATTTTGCTTGTATTCGTTTTGACTTGTAGGCTTTTAAGGTGTTTTTTTTATGACATTGAGGGGCAATAAAGGCTCTTGAAAGCAAAGATGCAAATTATTTTGTTCATAAAGGGATTATGATAAACCACGAGAGCCAGAGCAGAGGATAATATGCGAGGAACACATTAAGATTTCTAAAATTTATTTTCTAATCATAATTGTTGAATTATACAAGAAAACACAATCATTTGTTCGTTGAGGAAGGGTATTAAAGGTATATATGAGTTTTCTTATTTGTTTGTTTTGTTGTATTCTAATTCGAAATGAAGATATAAGAAAAGATTTGGGAGTTGCACACATTGAGTAAAAGATGAAAGAGAATCATTTAAAATGATTTAAGTATGTGCAAAAAGTGAATTATTGGTGAACCTATAAGGAAGATAGAAAGTTGGATCTTAAGAGACTTAAAAAGGAGAACGGGAAAGACTAAAGATGACTTGGAGGATAGAAGTGGAAAATGATATGAAAGAACTAGTAAATTGAGATGGTAAGAAATCAGAATGGATTGAGAACAAATGACTATATGGACGACCATTGAAACTAATATATTGATTCATGTACTTGATATAATCTTTTGGATTCTATTGTATTTTATATCAATTGGTATTAAGAGCTTTATGTTGATTTTTGGGGTTGTGGGTTAGTTGAATCGCATTTTAAATCCTTGAGAGTTGAAGTTTAAGAAGAATATGGGTGACAATATTAACCTTTTCTAATTGGATGTATTGAGAGTTTGAGACTACTCTTGATAAAGCTTGAGGAATAATGATAGGTTAATGTGATGATTGAAAGGGAGGAAAAGAAAGCAAAGTATGAGTAAGAGGCGAAAGGTTCAAAATGGATGATGGCAGATGGCTAAATATAGGCGGTAAAACTGTAAAATTCTTAAGGATGATCACATCAACGTGACAAAGAATGTTACTATTGGGTAGAGGACACATTTAATTTATGTTTAAGGAGATGAAATAAGATTTCAAGAAGTCTAGGATATTGAATAAAGGAGGAAGAGAAGGAATTAAATAGAAAGGGGATGTAGGATGTAGTTGTACGCTATGAAGAGGCAAACTTTGATTATAGAACCCTTGTTGTTGAAGGAGAGATGTTTGTAGTAATATGAGTCATAAACCATGCTTACTCATTCCGTTCATGTTGTGAGAAAGAGAAGTTCTTGAGGTTTGAAGCTTGTTATAGAGGCATTACAACTTTGCTCAATGATAACATGGTGAAGGTTGAGGACATTGGAAAGGTTGTGGTTAGGGATTGTCGAAGACAAAAAACCACCCTCAATATCTTAATCTTAAGTGGTTAAAATTTGATTTGTGTCGAGGACCTTGTTGGAATAAGGTAGACTCTAGGAATTTGCTCTTACTCATCAATTGCATGTAAGTTCAAATTGAATCAAGTCAAAATTACTCACTCTACACCAAACTAGACCCAAAAACCAAATTTCTTGAATTAGTTATAGTTACGTTTTTCATGAATGCATTTTTCATATGAAATGAAAAACATGAAGTTTTAAATTAAATGAAAAAAGAACAAATTGACAATAATTTGAAAAAATAGAATAAATCTAACCAGAAAAGTAAAAGAGTATTCAAGAAATATTTCAATGAGAGTTGATCACCTTCCTCTAAATCGCATAAGAAAATTTAGTTATGCTTTGCTAACTCTGTCTTACTTTCACATATATAAGAAAAAATCATTAAGTTAATATTTATAACAAATCAATTTGGCTGCAATTTCTTGAATAGAATCTCCCCCATTACATCATTAAGATGAAATGAATTTAGAGAATTCAATTCTATGAGAATATCAAATATGGTAAGTATAAAAAAAACATGGAAAATAAGGGAAATTTCTAAAGACGCTTCTCAAAAGGTCAATTAAACGATTAGTTGGGGGACAATTCTCATAGGTTTAATGGTGAAGACGATGACCGTGATGATGGTGAATGAAGATCTTGTTGATGAAGATCGACGGAGTTAATAAATTATGGAGAGACAACCAAACAGGAGTGAAGATTGAGGTGTGAAACTGAATGTTGGTTTAAGGTTAGAATTTTTGTATCTTTCTTTGAAAGAGGAGTATTTTGGGCATTTATTTCCTTCTAATGTTGTTTTGGGCTTAAAAATAAATTAAATGTTGGTGTAGAAATTATATGTTCCATAGCTAAATCATAACAATTTTCTTCTCCATGAAATAAAGACCCTCACACATAAACACATCAAAGTCTTCTTGAGAGTTCAATACTTCTATTGAATAGGCTGGACCAAGGTTCCTTTAGAGATAATTCAGCAAATGGCCTCTTGAGATTCAAAGGCTCGGTTACTTGTTTCATGCTCGGTTACTGTTCAATTGGATTCATGTCGCCTTTTCATCTTCTCGTATATGCTCAAGGGGACATCAAGTAGCTTTTCATTGCATTGAAATTCTGATTCTCAATATGTTCTTCAAAGAATTTCTGGTATTCTTCACAATCTAGACTCACAAAATCATCATTCAATGATATGGGTTTCTTAGAGAGAGCCTTGTGCGCCGAGTTAGGCTCTTAAGTTCAACTTTCAAGAGATTGCTCATCAATAGTTGGAGTCATCTCCCTCCCCTCATGATGGTTGTTTGTATATGCTTTTCGCCATACCCTTGGGATTGTGGGAGCAACACAAGAGCGCCAATCATGCTTATCTTATGCTTGTTCTCATCAAAATCTATCATTGGCTTTTAATTGCTTTGGATATAGGCTAAACATATTGGTAACAATCTATAATCTTAGGTAAGGTCCATTAATTAATTTTTAAATTAATATAAGTATTTTTGGATATTTGTGTGGATCTTTACACGAATATTAGTTTTGTTATGAGGCTAATTCAAGAGAAGCTCATTTGAATAACCATAAGCAGCCTCCTAGTAGGAAAATAAAATCTAAAATGGAAATGTCATTTTCTCAAATCGTAGTAAAGTTGATCGTTTTTTTAGAGCTTTGTTTGAATACCCAACCTATTGATGATTGGATGCTCTTGATACAAGGAAATGTGAGTTTTGGAGGTTTTTTATTGAAGAAAAATGCTTTTAACCCTAGAGTAGCAACTGATTGCCAGGATTCAAGGAGTTGGGAAGTCAAGTTTTTAAATAATTTGAGGCAAGAAGATTTGCCTTTTGTGAATGGAGTTGAGCACAAATGCCCTGGAATCTAATTACTAGAACCAATTTGAGATAAAGTGAAGCCATATTTGAACAAGTCTTATTTCTTTTGCTTATTGTTACTATATCAGTCTCCCTTCTATGTGATCGTGCTAAGACTCTACTTATTGGATGCCTTTGTGGAAATTTCCCCTTTTGCCCTTTTTAGTAGAAGAAAAGTTGACACGTACTGTGATTGATAAGATAATCTTTTCTAGGTTAGTAGACATGCAATTGCTTTTCTATCGTCGTTTTAAGACATATGGAATTTGGATCTGATGTCATCATTCAAGCTTTCTCATAAGAATAGGTTGTGCTGAGGAAGTAATTGGATAAAGGACTTTTTAGCTGGAATATAGGAACCTAAAGAGGCATTTATGTTGCTATTATATTGAAAGGAAAGCAAAAATAATTTTCATACGATTGTATGTCTTTTGAGCATAATAATCTAGATTCACTTGGATTGTCGTTAAGATTAGAGTTTTAGAATTATGTAATGATTCCAAGTTGCTGGTGGAATGTAATTTAAGTCTTCAGGCTTTGAACTAGATAACATACTATTGTATGACAAAAAAAAACCTAGTTGATCCTTTTAGACCGAAGTATCACAAGTAGTTAGATTTTGGGTAACTTGAAGCACTTGTTTCAGTTTGCAAATCAAAACACTGGTCTAACATGAAGCACATAATCAAGGGGTTTTTGTTGTCTGACTAAAGTGTGTCAATTAATTATTTCCTTCTGATGAGATTTATTTCAATGATGTTAATTAATTTCTTTAAGTTTCTACTCATTCTTGTCTTTTGAGAATGTGTTGGAGCAATATCATATGGGTTGAATAGTCATAGTCATAATCATAGTCATCAACCAAGTATCTTGCTCGAAAATAGGGTCTGGTTGGGGAAAAGTGACGGACAATTCATACCCTACACCCTCTAAAGAGAGAGCCAGTGGATTACGGTCAATTGTACCACCAAATATAGAGAGCCCCACAAGAACAACAGAATGATACGAGTGATGTCGATCCCTCATGAGTGATGCTATCGGCAATTCACAACACAAGCTAAACTATGGCTGTGCCATTATCATAAATAAATAGAATAAATAAATGCAAAAAAAACTCAAATAGAAATATTAAATGAGTAAATAAATAAATAAATAAATAAATAACTAGGACATGAATAGGCAATAGCATGAGTAGCAAATAAAAATAAATTAGTAGGGTGGTGTTCAATATAGAAGTTTAATGTTCTAGGAAGATTTTTGTTGGTTCATGTGGCATTATTTCCCTGTGATCTTCTGTTACTTGTTTTTTAAATATCTGGATTTATGATGACATCTAAAGACCCTTTATTGCACACAGTAATCACAGTCATGAACTACTTTAGGGAGAAAATACGGAAAGGAAGATGAAAAGTTAACTACTGTTTACAGGCAATCTTGCTGAGCTATCAAGTGTTTGTTGGCTTGTTGTCATGTGTGAACTACTGTTACGTTATTGTTAGGTACTTGTGATAGATGGAAATTTAGTTTTGTAAGTGGTCAAGTGAAAGAGAGCAGTTGAAGACCCTTTTACAATGGGATTCTCTAGGGATGTAAAAATTCATATAACAAGAATACAAATTCTTTTGTCAGTTAATCAGTTTGTAGAGGAGTCTAGTCTAAAATCTCAATATTTTTAGAGCTCCAAATTATGTATAAGTTAGACCAAAAGGTATCTACAAAAAGTTTTCTAGTAATAGAGCAGTAAACCTCTAAAACAGTACCCTTTTGTGCTATAACTGAATGTGTCTGTAAGCTTCTAATCTCACAGAAAGCATTTGGTGAGAGTTGATACAGTCTCACTGGAAACAAATTGTACAAACTGACATCTAATCATGAGGATATCTGGCATGTTACTAAATTTTATACAAATGTTTATGTAGGCTGCTTCAAGTTGCAGTGATTGGATCAAAATTTAAGCACCCCATCCTTTTTTTTTTTATCTCGTTTGTCTTGGCTACCTTGATGTGTAGTGTCATTATGGTGTTTAGTAAATAGTAGGTGACATTAAAATGCTGTTGACATACAGCTTGCTACACACGTTTCTTGTCTAAAGGTTCTTATGCAGATCATATTTTTACGCAGATAATTTACTGATCTGGGCCTTTTGTCCTATTTATCGTTGACATGTTGCAGGTTTGCATAGTTGGGACCTGAAGTGAAAAAGCGGATCACCCAGAGCCCGTGTTCTTCTACTTTCTTATTCTTGGATCTAGTTATGTATTGAACAGTGGCAACTCTGGAGAAGGGAACCAATTTGCTTTTTGGTCATTAAGCTAGAATTTTCACCCTTTTTTCATTATTTTGGAAAAGATATGTTTTTAATAAATGATTGACAGAACTGACTGTCAGCGGTTTGATAAACTGGTTCAGTCTCAATCTCAAAGGATTTGGCTTTACTATAATATGCTTGGCAATAAGAGGCTGGATCATGAATGCACTATGCAGGTGCAGATTTGTCTTGCGGCCGTATAGGCTGGGTGAGCAACATCTTGTATGTATGTATGGATGTTGGCTAGCCGTAGATTGCCATTTGCTAAACTTGTTTAGTTATACTCTTAAGTGAGTTGGGTTACAAAGCGTTCTTTAGTTGCAATACATTTGTGTCATGGTTTCACTTGAAAATCTAAAATCGGCAGAAATCTAGTGTTAAACAAATCACAATATGTGAATTTTAATTTGAGTCAATTCTACCCTTCAAAAAAATACTTACGATTGGTCAACCTTTAACCTGTTTGAATTTTTCATTCATAATTTTATAATTGATGACCTTATCTAAAATGAAATTACTTGTTTTGTAATACGACCTTAAAAGAGAATTGATACTCGAGTGTAAAAGAGGAGACCTTAGAAAACTTTACTATGGGCACATGCACTGATTCAAAATCTGTTCAACAAGCCTTCACTTATTTGGAGGTGCAAATATAAATATACTTCATCCGTTTTGAAATATTTGCATTCGATTATGATATATTATATGGAAAAAATTACTATGTATAAAGTTCTTATAGATGTCACATTAGATGATAATATTTCTCCCAATTCAATTTAGTTGTACCTTTTGTTTTGGGCACAAATATTAAGAAAATAATAGACTCTTGTACAATATTGTTTAATATTAAAAAATGAGGAGACTACCTAAAACAATAAACACATGAGCAATATTAGTATTTTTAATATTTTAAAAAATAAGGAGACCACCTAAAAATATATGTTAAAAAATAAAAATGGAATAATAGAGGTGAACTGTCAAATAAGAAAAGGAAACAACGAAAAAAAATTGAAGTATAATAGATTGAAAAATACTCCCTTAAATTTGATTGGAATGAAAACCAAATTATCATATTAGATTCACACTGTAGCAATTAGCAATTAGCAATTAGCAATTAGCAATTAGCAATTAGCAATTAATAGAATTTAATCTTAATTTTAGGCTTGTAATGGACGATATGGGTGTGATTTCACCCCTATTCCCACTATCATTTTATGTTCACACATACTATTATTATTTTTATTTGAATTTTTGATGTAAAAAATAAAGTATATTTTCATAATACTCTCTCTAACACAATTCAATTATTCCATTTTTTTATTTGGACAATTCACTTTAATGGTGCCATTTTTTTGTCTATTTTTTTTTTACCTAAATACCCCTATTTTTCCAATTCCCAATACCCAACTACCACTTTTACAATTAATTTAAACAATTAAAATACCCAAATACCATATTTTAGTGGATTCCATCCATTCTTAATATTCGTGCCCAACTCAAATGAGACAATTAAATTGTGTTGGAGGGAGTATGAGGATATTATTTTGTAATAAAAATAAAATTGCATTGATTTTAGCGTGGAATATAGTTTGGACTTGGGAGTAATGTGTACTCGTCAATGAAATTGAGCGGCTTTCTGATCCTCAGTTTAAAAACGAAAAATAAAATAAAATTCTCTCTCCAAAATAATTTCTCTTTCTTCTCTGCTCCCAATTTGATTTCCGTCATTCGATCCTTCTTCTACCTTTATCAACTTCAACTATAAACCCTAAAAACCAAATATGCTCAACCTCTCTAATTCCTAATTTTTCTAACCCTAATTCCTAATATTAATTAATCGATTCTTGATAATAAAAGTACTCCTAGCTGATTCAGTTTGACCAATTTATCGGAATTGAAATGGTCAAGAACCCTTTCTTCCTTATCGATTTTGTATTCTAACGCCATCATCGTCGTCATCGCTCCACCTCTTCTTCCAAGGACTTCCAGGTTGTTTTTAAATGTTTTTTCTATTTCCATTTAATATTAGTGTTTTCTTTTATATTGACTCTTTCTGTCATATTTTTCTCATTTCTTATGTCCAATAATTTTTATTAAGAATTTTGGGAATTTTATTCATTAGGGTTTGGGTTAGGTTCAGAGGATCATTGTCAGAGAATAGAGATGGAATCTTCTGCTGCAAATTCCGACACCCACAGGGAAAGGGAAAGAGAAAGAGATAGAGATAGAGATAGAGATAGAGATAGAGAAAGGGATAGAGCCACATCCGGAAATTTAAGTTCAAGAAGATACCGGGTGCACTTCTCAGCTGCCAATTTCATACGTTCTCCGATCTCAACCCTTTTGGAGTATTCCGGTATCTTACGTCCCCGGGTGGGCTCAACTACGTCCCATGAAACCGACTCCCTTATCAGACCTACCTCTCCTCCCCCCATTCTAGATTCATCTAATAACATCAGTGGTGGCATTGGAGGAGGCGCTGGTGCTGGTGGTGAGGTATCTATTCGCATTATTGGTTCGACTGAGCATGACCATGACAGAGTAGACCCCGCTATCACCCCTTCCAACAACTCATCTGAGGTTTCTATCCCGCCTGTTTCCATTGCCGTGTCCTCAACTACGCCTGCTGCAGCATTGGATGCCCAAGATGATCAAAACATTGGGGACTCTCTTGCGGGGGTTTCTAACTACTCTAGTTCTAGTGCCGATGCTGAGGCCGCTGCTGATGGTGCTGTTGCAAACAATCGTGATGCCAATTATCAACGTTACGACATTCAACAGGCTGCTCGCTGGATTGAGCAGGTTCTGCCTTTCTCCTTGCTCCTGCTCGTTGTTTTTATTCGACAACATTTGCAAGGTATACTCTCTGTCTCATTCTTTCTTTTCACATTTAAAAGCTTCCATTTTATAAATATATCATTCTGCTTTGCAGAAAGCCTTATTGAATGGAATTGATTGATGTATGCTTGTGTGCATATTATTTTTTATTTTGGCTCGCCATTATTTCCTATCCCAAGTACTTTTCTCAGTGCTACTTATGATGCTATTATTGATTGTTATCAAAAAATGCTCATACTTGTTTTCATTTTTTAAATTTGTTTTCATGTTACTCTGATGGGGAAATATAGTAGATTCTACTAGTATTGATTATTGAAGTGTTAGTCTTTGTTATTGTGTTGCCAAGTTTGTATTTGGAAATGAAGTGAAATACTTACGTTTTGACATGCATAACTTAAGGTACAAATTCTATGAAGACTTCAATTAAACTATTTTTATTTTGATTTTTTCATCTATGATTGAGAGCCAACCATCCTTCTATTGTTCTTTACATTCTTGGTCGTTCGCTGTCTGTTCTTGTTGTTGATTTCCACTGTTTGCCTCCTTGTTCTACTCCAGTCCATTTAAACCTTTTCATTTTGTGATTGTTATGTTAAGTTTCTTCATATAAATCTATTGTCGAGACCCCTGTGTCAGTTTGTATGCCAATGTTTCATTGTCCCATGTTATTTCGTTGCTGGTGATTATATGCCTGATCACATCTCCCAATTCTATTTAACAGTTTATGTTTCTGATTTTGAAGTTAAGAAATGTTAAAATGTACAGATGTGCTGTTTGTTGGTGTGCTATATGCTTTCATCAGGGCTGCTTAGTTTGCACTTCTTATTTCTTCACAATCTTACTTGATGCACTGAGTTTATACTTTTCCATTGATTACAGGTTTTTTTGTGACTATTTGGATTGCTGTTTTTATGTTCAAGTCAAATGACATCCTGCGTAAGCAAACTGCTCTTAAGGTACTTCAATTCTTTTTCCGGGTTTACTGAAGTTCTTGGCCTGTTATCCATATTTATTAACTTTCTAATGATACAGGGAGAGAGGAAAATGCCAGTTCTGGTTGGTATCTGTACTTTGTTCACTCTTCATGTTGCTGGTGTTTACTGGTGGTATCGAAATGACGATCTTCTCTATCCACTGATTATGCTTCCTCCAAAAGAGATACCTCCCTTCTGGCATGCTGTTTTTATCATCATGGTCAATGGTTCGTAGTAGCAATTTTATGTTGTATTTAGTATGCTGGAATTTGAAAATAGTGTTGCATATGGTGCCTTCAATCCAAAAGAAATTATTCTTTGGTAAAAGAGGTTTATGTATTTGTATTTAAAACTTAAAATTGTTACGTAATCTGGCTGGATAATATTATGTTTTAAATTTTGAGATGATTACTTCGCAACATTCAATGACATAAGTAGATATCGAGAGGTTTATGAAGGTCAACTTTATGTGGAGGCTAGGATTTTGCATTAAAATTTTATTATAAATTAAAATAACATACATTTTTAGGGTGTATAATAGACTCCATATTGTTTGGATTTTGGCATCATCGGCTAATGTTGTGTCTATAATCTTGAAAGATACTTTTGTTTTATGGGAATGGAAGGCATGAATACTAATTTTTTTCTTTTGACAAGCTGTTTTTGTTCAAAAGATAGTTATGCTCCCTTTATCTTTTGCTAGCTATAATTCAGGCATTTATTTTTTGGTGCTCCGTGTCCATCATGATTATTGAGAGATTTGTTGACTGTGTTGATTACTCTATAATGTTGTGAATATCTTGCTCTCTTGCATCTGTTTAAAGATCATTTTCTTGGTGCCTTTGAATTCTCATCATTTTAAGAACTTATCTCAGATACCTTGGTGCGCCAGGCAGCTATGGTTGTCAAATGCCTTCTCCTTATGTATTACAAAAATAGCAGAGGAAGAAATTACCGTAGGCAGGTAGAATATGACATTTTTTATAAGTTTCTCGGCTCTTTTTTAAAGGCTTGTTCATAATTATTTGTTATTTTTTGTATGCTTCTCTTCGAGTTTCTAATTGTTGTGCTTATTTTATAGGGACAAATGTTGACTTTGGTGGAGTATTTGTTGCTTCTTTATCGTGCATTGTTGCCAACTCCAGTTTGGTATAGATTCTTTCTGAACAAAGAATATGGAAGCTTCTTTTCGTCGCTAATGACCGGATTGTATTTGACTTTTAAGCTCACTTCTGTTGTTGAAAAGGTGGTGGTTGGTTAATTATATCTCTATGTTTTAAACCTTCCTCAATAGTTTCTTATTTTCATTTTTATAATCCTGTTTAGGTTCAATCATTTTTTACGGCAGTTAAGGCTTTGTCTCGCAAAGAGATCCATTATGGGGCTTATGCAACATCAGAGCAGGTAGTGCGACTGTATGTTTCCTCAAAAAATTTTCGTTTTTTTGTTATCAGGTGCTATCATGTAGTTGATTTCAGCTAAGCACACAAATAAGTTTTAGAGTATATTCTTGGGTCTTTGTACTAGTTGATTACTATCGTTGAATCCATTAATAAGATGTTATGGACTGGAATCTGGATGGTCTATAGCGTTGATATTAGTTATGACAAAACAGAATGTATATGAATGTAACAATTTGTATGTAAAATGTAAATGTATAACGAAGGATTGAATGTAACCAAAGGACAATTACGATTACAAGATAGTATACAAGCATTCGAGAGGCTTGTTCTCTCCTAAAGAGTATTAAACTCCTCTACAAACTATCACACCAACCAATTACCTTCCCTTTCCCTTCCCCTTCTATTTATTCTAATAGCCCCACATATTATTCCCCCCAACTAACTAATTTCTAGATATTATTTACTATATTATTTTGTTTGATTGCTTGTTGATTAATATTTGATCCAAATTTGTACCGGAAAATTTCAAATGTAGGTTACTGCAGCAGGGGATATGTGTGCTATTTGCCAGGAAAAGATGCATGCTCCAATCCTACTTCGTTGTAAACACATTTTTTGTGAAGATTGTGTGTCGGAGTGGTGAGTTCTTACTATGAACTATTTTTGTTGTACATTCGTGTTTATGAATTTCTAGAATCTAGGTGTATGCACCTTTTATTAATTTGTATTGAAACATATGGTCCCTTTTAACGGCTAAGAAGTGGCTTATCCTCGAGTACAACTGTTAGTTGATGGTTATTGTTGCTAAACTAATTTAACATGCTGTATATATGAGGATGCATATCATTAAGTGTCAAACATACAGAAAAGAGTTAGATATCTTTGTTTAATCTACTAAGGGCTAGAATTATTTCTCTAGGAAGAACAGGTGCGAAATGGCTAGAAGATGTTTATTTTATGCTTTTTGGATAGTATGGTTAAAAACAGTGTAACATAATTCGCTAGCTAATTTGCTTTTTGAATTCACGATTTTCTCAAATTTGCTCAAGAATAGCTCAAAATTGACCATAATTCGCTTTTTCGATTCGTGATTCATGAGGAGATTAGCGAATCATGTGACATTGGTTAAAACTTAAAACTAGGGTTCTCAATTTAGATAATATAAATTACAACTGAAGAATTATATTATGTTTTTGAAGTTATAAAAGGCTAACAAGGTGTCTTAGTGTCAAGAAATTTAACAGTATTCTACTTTCTCTTTCAATCCTCTTTTGTTAATTTGTCACTACGTTGTTTTCCAAGAAAAATGCATTTCAGGTCTATTTTGGTTTTTTGAGGTTTAAGGTTAATTCACCATTAGAAACTAGTTCATAGAAGTTGTAGTTAATAATGAGCCAAATAACTCGGAGACAAAAGTTGAGGTGTTTTCAGATGAAATACCATTGACTAGGAGTTAGCAATAACCACCAAGCTAGTTCCTATTTATTTTTACAAGTGCAAGGTTAGTACATTCCGACCTGAAATCCCACCTAGGTGGGAGCCATTGAATGACGTAAGGTATTAGAATGTTGTTGGTTGTTAATCATGTCTAGAACTTGTGCTATGAAGCTCTAAATTACTTCCATTGCATTACCGTGAAGGTAAGGACCAAATGACTTGGTATCTTGCAAAGTTGATGAACATTGAAACGGAATAGAGTATTAGCTAGTGGTTGGTTTTCCAGCAATCAAATTTGCATTTGATGGAATCAACATTCCCTTAGATTATGGTCAGCTTTATTATTGTATGAATGTTGGCAAGGGTGTTCAGCTCAAGGCTAGTGAGCTCTCTGAAGTGGTGATGCATCTATATGCATCCATTTGACTGGGTTGACCTTTTGTAGATCCCAGAGCAAGTGCTGTTGCTATGCGAGATCTATAGCTCAACACTGGGTTTATAGCTCATGGTTATATGTTTTGGTGGTGTAAGATCCCAGAACTAGTTTATTGCTGTTACGCAGAATAACTTTGTATGAGGATTATTGTGCAGCTTAAGGTTATCTGTCTTGATGGATGACCAAGTTGCTCTTTTTCTGTTTATGTGATGAGGACAGAGCAGAGTGCATTGAGGATTTGCAATTATTTGGAAGCTTTCCATTAATACTTTTTGCCCCATAATGTTGTGTTTTAGCACAGATCAGGTTTATGTTTAAAAGTGTATGTGGTTTGTCCTTTATTCTTTAGCATGTGACCATGCAGGGAGATATGACAGCTGAAATATTTTGGCTTGTTTGATGTGGGTTATTGAATAGTGTTCGACATATCTAGTATTTCAGTGTGGTGCAGTTAGAGTTATTGTTACTTTTGCAAATGGATCGCCAGTCAACACTTTGCCATTAGCATCTCTTCACTGTGCCTCTCCGAATTAGTTTTCTTTGTTGGATGTGTGCTTATCATTTTTGCTATCGTTACAGGTTTGAACGGGAAAGAACATGTCCTTTATGCAGGGCTTTGGTGAAGCCAGCCGATCTAAAATCTTTCGGTGATGGATCAACTAGCCTATTTTTCCAGTTATTCTGAACAAGGAGTTTCTTTTCTTTGAATCCTTGCTTCGTCGAGAATCCAAATATGAAGCATTCATAACTAAAAGATGGTGCGGTTAAAGCTGCACTGCTGGTTGTCTACAGGAATCAAAGTCTCAAATTGACACATAACTTGACAGGACCTTTGTTTATAGCTGTATTAAAGAACTATCTACTTGTATGTAAGTTAGCTCGTAAATTTATAGAGATTACATTCAAATGATGTATACAACTGTGCAATCTTCAGTAATGGACGTTTTCTGAAGGAAGCTTCGTGTGTCCTTTGTGCCACCCAGTTGATTAGTTTGTTTCCTAATTTCCACTGATTGAGTTTGACTGTTTGGTATCTAATTTTACTCAAATGCCTTTTTAAGTTTTAACCCATTTTTCTGTGTTCTGGAAAGCTGGAACCAGTACACTTTCTTGGCGTTCTCGATTCATTGGTCTTCGAACTCTAGTTTTATTCTTTATAATCAATGACTTGATTGTGCTGTCTCCGCTTATCTTTCCTATGACAATATGAATAAAAAAGAAACATGTTCCAAAACAAAATCTTTGATGATTATGTTTTCATTTCACCTAAACCTGTTTTGGAGAGATAACTAAGGTTAGAGAACTACTACTATAATTTTAGTATTGGGATGATCCAAAAATTTTTAACAAGTTCTACATAACGATGGTCAAAATTAAATTACAATCGAGTTAGAATGTGTATTTAAAGGTGTCATATCATCATCAATCAATATCCTATCGAAACATAGTCCAGAACCTCCGGGTTAAAAAGGCAACGAACAATTCATACCTATACCCCTGAAGCCAGAGGAATGTGTACTAAAAGGTGAGTGACATCATATCACAGATGATCAAATTATTATGAGATTGCACAAACAAAATCTTCATTTTTCCTTAAAACAGAAAAAAAAACAATAATTTACACCAATTGATCTTGATTATTAGTAGCTTTTTTAGTCGCAACAGAATAATCAAGCAATGAATACAGTAAAAAGACACAGCAAAATCACCTTGAAGACAAGTGTTCAGTGGAAGATAACATGATCAAGCTGCTAATAACTAATAAGCTATTTTACAAAAAATAAACAAGTTTCTACCATATCAGAAACATTGTACTATAAACCTATAAGATACATTGGATACATTATTAAACATAGGTGGGATTTAGTTGAGCTATCCCTCCCAAAAGAATTGATAAAAAAAGAATGATAAGGAAAGAATCAGAGGAAAGGAAAACAAGTGTAGTAGCTTTGGCAACTTAAAGCCATTCACAAGAAGATAAAAAAGTTGGTTAACGCTAAACATATGAAACTGAGAGGCTTTTTTAAGGTTCGTTTGCACCAGTTGGTGCTTCTCTATGGCACAAAGCATTTGTCTCTTCACCATCCACTAACAGTGTAGAGCTTGAAATTTCACAGGACTCTGCCTCGTTAGATTTTTTCATAGAAGGTGAGGATGCAGACAATAACGATGATGTTCTTGTCAACACTTCTTTTGGAGTTTCCGCTGAATGCTCCTTCATGTTAGGAGGCAAGCTAAGGGTTGAAACTTCAGGAAAAAAATCAAGGGACATTGGTGATGTTGGGGTACTAGGAATCAACTTAGCATCATCAACAGAGAAGGGGTAGACTTGAGTGACTTCTTCAGTTCCCTCATCTAAATAGACAAGGTCCTGCATAGTTAGTTGGTGATATTCAACAATTTCTCGGAGAAACCGATTTTCACGTGCATATATGGAGTTTTCGTGAGCCAAACGGCCCTTCTCAGCCAAAAGGGTTTCCAGCTGCAGTCGTATCTGATAATTAAGAAGCATAAGAAAGAAATCAAAATTTTACTTTCAAATACAGAAAATTGCTCAAGAATGTCAAACACATTATGCCACAATAACATGCAGTACAAATCATCAGTCATGGTCACACATACATGGGCAAATGCTAGACATTATTGAGAGGGCTGATTCAGCGCTGGTATTGCTATAGATTCATACATATAATGTACTCGTGAATGAAGATGCTTAAATATGAAGTATACATGAATGAATAATGATTCTACTCAGCATTACACAAACTAGATTCCATTATCATAATTTTTGACCCTAAAAAAGACACAATATCTTTTTAAAGGAAGTTCCTGTTCAAAGAAAGTGGAGTACTTTTAAGTTGTAAGAATGGCATACCAGATCATCAGCAGGGCTGTCTCCTTTATCCCGACTTTCTCGAAGTCGTTTATTTTCTTCTTCCAATTGTGCACAGCGTTCCTTTGCAAATGCTAGATCAGCTTTCACAGTTTTGAGCTCTCGTAGAAGAACTTTCGCTTTGGCAGCAGTTGCCGTTGCAACCTGTGAACCCGAAACACAAACAGTGATGGTCTTTCCCAGCAAGAAAGTATGACATAGAAAAATTTAATAAACTAGTTCCATCAAGTGCAACATTGGACCAGCACAATAAAACAAGTGAAGAGAACTCTGTTGAGCTTGATTGAATTCACTATACTTGCTTTCACAATCTTTCATAGAGATAAAAATCCATGTTCATTCATATTATTCATCCTTAGAGACAGGAGCTGGGCTCTAAACTTAGTGATATTTTTGGTACACACTTTTGAAGGATATTGTAACAGAATGGAATAGAGTTACTCTAACCACCCATTTGTTCTGCACTATTTGTTTTCTAAATCTGTTTCCTCACCTAATTCGGATCAGACATTTTGTTACCACTCATCTCTCACCGGCAACACAATTGTTTTCGCTGCAAAAGATCACTACCTACTGCAGTGCAGCTTCATCACCATCATAAACAAAATAAGCTGAAACAAAACACTCCAAGATGTCAATCTCAAAAATTACCTTGCCTTCAAAACCCTTGTGGTTCCTTCAATTTTACCGCCAATCAACTCAATATAGCATATAATCTTCACTCTTTCAATCATTCGCTTGATTCACGAGATTAAAGGAAGTATTTTTAAGAAAAAATTCTCATAATCTCATTAACCTTTGTTCTTAATAATGTTTCAAAATTCCCTCAAAAAAAAATAATGTTTCAAAATCTGGCTTCAAATTAATTAGTTCTGGAAAAGATTTAAATACTTGAATATGAATATATGCTCCACTTTAGTGTTTATTAAAAAGTTCAAGTTTCACCCAAAAATAAAAAGTTTCCCTCTTTGTTTCATGTATGATGGTGATGAATCTACAAAACAGCTTCAATGGATGATCAAGATGAAAGAGAATGATAAAAGCAGGGGAGAGGAATAAGGAGTGAAAGAAAATGATCCAAATGATTGTTCTACTAAATTTCTAATTTTCACTAAGTATCAGGTTGTGCGCAATGTGGCATTATTGGGAAAAAATAATGGACGATTGTATTAAACTAAGGAGAGTAGGAGCTCTAAAGATTACCATTTCCCTTAATCATCAAATATCAATCAAACAAATGATTAAGATAACCCTTACTATTACTCTTTCCCTTACTATAGATATAAAGCAAATGGAGTAATAAATATAACCCTTACTATAACCTTTTGCCTTGCTATATCAATATCAAACAGATAATAAATATAACCCATAATAATACCATATCCCTCTCTTAAATGTCGTCAATTCATTCCATTTCTACAATTTAAACCAAATGACCCCGCAATTCAGATTGATAAAAAGATCATTAGCGAGAATGTCACATTTAGTGTTGAGACAGAAACAAAGATTGATGATTAAGATGAGTAATATAGGTTAGCATGGAGCTTCACCAATGCAAAAGTTATCTATAGCAATGTTAAGTGATTCCTGTAATAACTGGCGACACACAATTACATATTTGGCACCTTACGTCGCGAGATGCCTTGAGTTGAGTTTCTTGATTGGTGAGTGAATTTGACTGCACAGGTTGAGCCACAGGACGCTGCCACGAAGTGTTGTGCACAACAGTTGCCTGATCAGAAGAATCTGAAGCGCCTCCTCTTCTCCGAAGTTGGAGTTTGCGTGTCTCTTGGATGAAATCTGCTGTCCTATTGCGAGTTTCTTGGATGATATCAGCAGTTTTGTGCTCCATGATTGTACGACCTTCCTGCAAAGCAGATAACAAGTGAGAATGATCACAGCCAAAGGTTAAAATAAGGGTGCAAGAATCACAGTCTGTAGTGAAAATGTTTAATCTAGAAGGTTGGCAAACACAAACCTCAAAAGCAGTTCCAAGTGTATCGCCAAGGTGATTAAGAGAAGAAGTGATGGCATCAAGACGCTTTCGGAGTCTAGCATTATCAATCGGCTTAGCACCAGTTTCTGAAGATTGGCGGGATTGGTACAGCTGAAAGAAAGGAAAAATACAGCAGGTAGTGGAATGGGTTCAATTCTTAACACTATACATTTTGACATAATTATGAGCAAAGGAAAGGAAAAGGGGCATGCCTCACCTGATGAGTCGAGGTAGAGTCATAGTTAAACTTGTTGATCTTTGTAGGAGAAGACTCAATCTGATTTTCCTCTTCAAGGATTGATTTGGCTTTGGTGGCAAGAATACCCCAAAACCCGTATTTTGTGTCATTGGAGTTCTTCATTGGAGAGGCCTCAGAAAGAATTGATCCCTATAAAAAAGGTGAACATTTTAGACGGGAACAGGCGCAAAATGAAGTGAATTAGGCATTGAGAAAATGAAAAATAATGATTTAATCTTGTCACAATCAATAAACTAAATATTGTATCACAAACACAATAGAGCACCAAGTACTTATACTATTCTAATACAAACCATCATCGAATAATGAACAGGGTTTTTTAAAAGGTTATGTTTAAGTTCGTATGTTTGTCCTAATATCAAACAATTGTTGTCGAGTGTCCAGCATCATCAAACAAATATCTAGTGAAAAAGATAATGCGAGCTCCAATAGTCCAATGTCCATGACAAGAGAAAATGATCAAAATCGATCTAATTACAATAAACAATGATAAAAAAAACAATAATGAACAAGTAGGATGGTAGGGATGAGGAAGGAGGGTGAGAGAGAGGAGAAAGGAAGTACCTTGGAAAAGCAATTGGATGATTGCAAGTCACGATGGTGAGGATGAGATAAAAAAGAAGGATTAGCAGCATAAGCGTTTGCGTATCCAGAAGAATCTCGATGAGCAGCCGATGCTCTGGTTGCTCGAGCACCCAAAGAATAAGAATGATCATCATGATCATCATCTTTCTTTTTCGGATTAATATTATGATTTGAAGTTTGATCATCTTCTTCTTCTACATCTTCTTCAAAAGGAGACTTGGTGTGTTCCTCTTTAAAGGTCGATGATCTCGTCATCCCTACTCTCCTCCTATACGCCATATTACCCCTCTCTCTCTCTCTGTTCTTCTTCTTCTTCTTCTTATGATTTGCAGGACCAATCAAATTTCCATCATCAAACCCTAATTTTGGAAATAATTGAATTGAACAAGAATCAGATAAGATCCTTCTTTTAATTTTTTTTGTTGATGAGTTGATTTAGGGATTAAAATAAAACAAAAGTTGAATGAAGGAACCCAGAAAATGTGTTGAGCAAACAAAATCTCCTGAAAAAGCATGGAAATATGAGGCGACAGATGACAGATCAGATCATCATTCCTTCATTTTACAACTGTACACATTAAGCCACTACTACTATTTTTGCCCAACTCAAACATTCTCTTGCCTTACATAACATATAAAATACTAACATTTTTAGATTATTGCCTTATTTTTAATACTTCTTCTATTCTAATTTAGTTTACTTTTTATTTTATCATTAAATTTTAATTTATAAGTTAAAATATAATATGTGAGTACCTGTTTAATTCGTTTCATTGAGAAGATTATTACTACAATCTTTTATAATTTTTATTATGCATAATTTAAGATATGAAAGATTGAATTAGTGCATTCAACTGTATGAAAAAACAAACGTTTCAACTATTTTTGGAACGGAGGAAGTATTATATTGTGTATGTATTTATCTTTTTAACAATTGACAATATCACATTCTTACTATTCTAATACACAAACCAACCAATGTTTATCCAATTTTATCTTTAAACACGATTTGATCTAACTTTAAAATGAATTTACAATTATGTAAAAACCAACATGGACATAAAAATCAAATAAACACCTCTCCACAATCGAAACACCCGATTCAAATAAACACCTCAACACGTTATTTTCAATTGACATTTGTAAATAAACATAATTTGCAATTTGATATAACTAAATTATTTTGTGAGATTACAATACTTAGTATTGTTACATGATCTCAAAAATTGGTTTTCAAAATTTGTACATGAGTGGAAATTGTTTGTTTGGCGTATTTTCTAAGATTTAATCTAATATTTTTGTGATATCAAATATTTAAGTTGATGCAACATGATAAATATATGAGCATGATGGTACATATATTAGAAGGAAAAATAAGAGGGAAACACAAGTACATAACATATATACTACATTTTATTAATTAAGGTATGTAAAAGAAGCTCTCACGCTTTTAAAGCTTTAGAAACATCTCCTAATACACTTGACTAGTAATGTTTGATGTCTCCGAGTTATTAGATTGCTTCGAGTTGAAGGTTGATAGCACAAGAGTTGAATTAGCTGCTAAGGCATATTTTCTTTCCTTTCCTCGAGTTGGCGGACTCTTTGGTCACACTCTCCTTTCTGGGTATGAGTTGTTGCCGTCCTTCCCTCCCTAGACTCTGCTCATGAGTTTCTATGGGCGGGATACACTAGATATGATGATGATGATGATGTTGAGTACGTTGACAAAGGAATCCCAAAAAGGAAGCATGTAGAGAGTGATGGTGACATATTCATATTATTGACTAGTTGAGAAGCTGTTGAAGCATGAGGTAGAGAACAAAGATGGCGGTGCAACTGCAATGTAGACGCAGACGCAGTTTGAGAATTTAAGACCCGAGTCTGATTCAAGTCCAAGTTGCCAAGCTTGTCTATAGCGGGACCCTCTTTACTTGTGCCCGCTTCGCTTAGGTTTCTCGTATCGTGCGCTGTTTCTGGATCTCTATTATTCATATCAAGGCTACTCATGCCCTGCATCTTTAATTCTTGCAACTTCCTTTCCGCCACCCTACCAGCAGTTGGTCCTAAATCTTTTACGAACAACATTAAGCTTTCATTGTATCTAACATCCGCCTCATTTGCCTTCAATACACGATTTGGCATTCAAAATCAAAGGAAAAAAAGTCTTCAATCACATTAATGCATCATAAACAGTTGAACAAATTTTAAAAATCATCTTGTCCTCGTTAATATAAAGGTCGTGTGAAATCCAGCAATAGCTTCAGCAATTCTACTAGAGCTTCTGTGGCATTTAATAGACTAATACTACAATGTGTAAATAGATTCTCATATGCATTATAGGATTTGGATCATTTAAAAACCAATATAAGTGATGAATACTAAAAAAACAAGTTTATAATTGCAAAACCTTACCCGTGTAAGTGGTTTTGTGCCATATATAGGTGAAATAATTGAACTTGCTTCGTCTTGCAAGCACATCCAGGGTTTGTATGTAGAACGTCGATCATATGCACAAACACTAGTTTGCCTTTTATTACCTGCCTTCAAAATATAGTCTAAAACTCTAAATAAACACTCTTGCTTCAAAAGTATAATAGAATACTAAGCGATTATGGCTGACCAGCTTTTAGATGAAGATCATTAGAATTTCTTGCTTGGTTCCTGCAGGAGGCAGCAGTGAAACTACTAAGTTCACCATCCAATCTTCTACTTGATCTTCTCCTTGTTGTAGTGAATTCCAGTTTAAAATTTTCAGGATCAGTTTCCAGGACATGGAAAACCTTCCTTGCTAATTCATCCAAAATACGGGCCTGAGGTATCACTAAATATGGAATTATGATATATGAATAAAGAGAAGTTGTATTATTTATTTGGTGTTATAACTTATGAGCTGACCTGTCTGAAGTACACCGTATTTGAGGAGTTAAAATGCAGAGCATTCCTAAATATCAAATATATATCATGCTGCATGGTTTAGTAAAAGGATGAGTCAAATGACATTCAGATGAAGTATGTTTGTTAAATTAGCTGATTTAGGTAGACCTAGCATTACATCAACAATGAATGTCTAATAAACCGTATGAATATGCAGAGAAGCAGGGCCTAAGCTAAACCTACTTAACATAACCTTCGAGCTAAGCTTTTATTCATTATCCTTTCTTGTACAAAACTATCTTACAATAAAAGTAGATAACGACCAATACATTTGGGGTTCCTAATTTGGAGCCCCGTGCTTATGTTCCACTTGCCACGGCTCAAATTATACACATGAACTTCAGCCTTAGGGGTATGGATAAAACATGGCATTCTTTCCTTTTACAAGAAAGATATGTTCCTCCCTGGCCTTAGGGAACTATTTCATTTTAAGAAATATGTGGGGTTGAAATGAAATCAATTATGGGTATGATGGATGTAGCAAATTACCTTGAATTGTTGAAGATTCTTGTACATGCTTTCATGAAGTTTAGCTCTCATGGTGCCAAAATCCATAGGCTCCTTAATTATTTCGTAGTATTCTTCAACCTTGTTGCATTTTACATCAAGAGTTGTGTAAAATGAGTGAAGAACATGGGCAAAATAGTAAAGAATATGAGAAATTTGTAAGCAATAACAAACCTCAGCAGGATCAACAGGCTCAGCAAAAATGTCATATGCATCTTTCCTGTAAAATGATAGCTACTATCATATGAACATGGAATATGAATGATACCAACAACAACAAATTTTCTAACAAATTTTGTTCAATACTACTACAATCATAATTTAGTCAAAATTACCTTTGTAATGTATCTAGAACAAGCTCTAGGGTGCTTTTATCAGGTAACCATGAATCATCTGAATGCATGTGCAGGAAAAGAGGAAAACGTAAAACACATTTGTAGTAGCTCTACATACAAACTACACTTTGCTAGAATAGTATTCAAGGGCAAAAAAAGTAGCCTTACCTACTTTCAAATGATCTTTACGAAAATCTGGTGCTCCATCATTCTTCCTGTAGCTTACAACAGCAAAAGGATATATCACTAAAATGTAAGGCTTCAAAATAAACATTTAAACTAATATAGTTAAAGAATATAAATGTTCTTACACTTATATGTTAAAATACGCTCAAGAAGTATGATATACATCACTCAACTCTCATGTATTAATTGTGTGTATTAGCTAGACATAGAAGTGTTTTCAAATTATATAAAAAAAAGTTTGGGGGCTTAAGAAAAAAATGTAAAAAATAAAAAATTATGGAAATTCCACACGGTGAGCCTGAGTTTGTGGCTTTTCCACAAATTTTTTTTTGTAATCCCGTGGTGACCTTGACTTTTCAACTTTTCCATGAGATAGACAAAATGTTAAGTTTTTGGTTGAATTAAGTACTTATTTCGCTTGAATTTTCAAATATGATCAATTAGGATGATCACGAATTTGTTTTTCGAAAAAAAATGTTTTTCGTTGGGAGTAGCGTAAAGTTTACAAAAAACTTCCCTTTTGTCTACCACGTGGAAAAGTTGAAAGCTCAAGGTTATCATGTGGACTTTAAAAATGTTGGTCTATCACGTGGAAAAGTCAAAAATTCAAGATTACCACGTGAGATTTCTTTAAAAAATTAAATAATGAAAAAAAGTGGACAAAAGTATAACTCCACGCTTTCAGACTTATCATTTATAAAATAACTTTAACACTTTGTCTTCGGCGTCACCATTGAACCTCTGCACAAGCTTCAATTTTTTAAAAAAAGAATTTTTAGATAACATAAACATTCAACAAAACAAAGCAATCATTATCATTCCATTATAATGAAAACGCAAAATGACCAATTAAAATTGCATCTATAATATACGTTTAACGTAAAATATTTGTAAAACTTCCACTTAGTATAAGGTTTATAAAAGAAAGGGAAATTTCATGATATACCACTGAGTTTCTTCATAATTCACCATATACCACATCAAATGTTGCAGATCACCATATACCATTGAGTTTTAGTCCGTTAGCACATAATACCATTAATGACAAATTCCGTTAGTCTGCCGTTAGTGGTAATTATTAATTCACCATATACCATTACTTTTTTGTTTTTTTTGCATCAAATACTATCATTTTAAAATATAGTTATATTCATAAGAAATGTCATCCAAACGAAGTATTTAACAAAATATAGTTATATACAAACCAAGTTTCACACAAAAGTTACATTAACCAATGGATATAACTATATTTTATAATAATGGTATTTGACGCAAAAAAAACAAAAAAATAATGGTATATGGTGAATTAATAATTACCACTAACGGTAGACTGACGGAATTTGTCATTAATGGTATTATGTGCTAACAGACTAAAACTCAATGGTATATGGTGAATTATGAAGAAACTCAGTGGTAGATCGTGAAATTTCCCTAAAAGAAAAGGATTAGACATTACAACTCATCTCGTAAAAGAGATTATAGATAGATGTAAGGGAAAGAGAGGAAATGAACCATCAAAATGAACTCTAACTCTTAATCTAATAAGTCGTCGATTTGACATCGTGACTATTAATACTCTAAACATTACTAAAACTCTACTATTATTACTGTAATGGAAAAGAAGAATGTAGGTGTTGAAGGCTTCTCACTATAGTTAGGAATTAGGATATTTATAGGAAAAGATAGGGAATATGAAAGGATAGCTATTTAAGAATGAAGGTAAAAAAGGAAGGTCAGAAAACATGTGACGAAGCTAGGCAGAATAACATTTTAGTGGAAAAGTGTTGAATTTTCTTTTCCAACTTTTTATTTTTCCTAAAGTTCATTCATTATTTTTCTAAAGTAGTGTTGTTCATTCTATATCTAGCTAATACACACTACTACTAATACCTGTTAATAGGATTGGTAGAAAATTATGTACATGATAAACTTTATAGTACCATTATGATTATTATAAACTATTAAGGTGAAATTATATTTCACATGTTGACAATAGTTGCAGTAATAACTTAAATCGCCATGTATTTTTATTTATGTTTGTAGTACTATTATCAGTCATATAATAGCTAATAAATTAAGGATTTTAAGATATTATAATTCAACATGTTCAAATAATAATAATAATATTTGATAACAAAATAACGAGGAATTACAACAAGAGTACTACTAACATGATTTCACGACACAGAAGTTGTGAAAAATTACTTAACATTTCCAAACAGAGGAAATTTGCTTGCTAGATTTTTGTGTTACTTCTTATTGAATGACAACTGAAGTCTCGTAAAAGGGAAGGTCACATGATATGAAATAATTAAGTAGTCCTAGATGCTACTGAGCGTACATAACATTGTATCGCGTTGAAAAAAACTATTAGTTAAAATAAATAATAAGTACCTGCGGAGTGGATATGTACTGGAATAATGTGCGGCAGAGATGAATTTCACATGGTCATCTTGGTTGTTATCAGAGTTGCATAATGGTATAGGTGACCCAAACAACTCTTTTGACATTGTTTTCCTTGCACCAATGACATTAGCACCACCATTCTGGGATTGCTTGTTACAATCACCTTGAATCCGAGATGATGAAGCTGATAGTCTAGGGCTCTTTCTCCTATGTCCATTCCCCAACAGGCTATTCCTTTCTCTTCCTCTTCTAAATAATAATGACGTCCACATAAATTAAAACTCAAACCTAGCTAATCCTTAGCTTGTACTACCTCCAATTCATTTCAGTTGTCCAATTTGCTTTTTCACACTTGTCGAGGTAACATTTTGACTCTTACTCTAATTATGCTTAAATAAAAATTATGAAAAGTTGACATGAACAATCCGTGCATTGAGACAAATCAAACAAGATCTCACATGACTATTTTTTAACTTATAGATTAAGAATAAAATACAAATTAAAGGAATTGATGAATAGTGTGAAAAAGCAAATGGGACAACTGAAATGAATCGGAGGGAGTATTGTTTAGCTAAAATGTATTATGCAATCTAATAGTATTACAAGTTTTCATGAAAAATTTTAACTGATTTTCGTCAAAAAAAATTATATAATTAGGTGTTTATAATCATTTCACGCAACAAAAATCAAAGCTTACCTGGACATCTTCTAATAATACAGTGTACAAGTGAAGTAGCAATGTGAATGAAACTTTATTTATGCTTTCTTTTATAGGGATAGGGAAACTTTGAGAAAAGGAAATAGCAAATTCGTCATATCATTACCAAGTAAGAAAAGAAAAAAAAAGGAATAATGTTAGTCCTTAATTCAATTACCATTAATAATAGATCAGAAACTAACTTATAAGAACAAGATTGCATGGGTGTGAATCATATTTGAATAGCTCACCAATATAATACCATATTTGGGAGATTTTGAAGATATTTTTCCCAATAAACTTGCATTGAGGTCATCATAAAGGAATTCATTGCTATTGATTTCTCTCAATTCCTTCAAAAACTTCCATCCAAGCGTTCCTTTATATTGAAAGCTTTAAATACGGTGATATGGAATGAAGCCAGCATTAACTAGGGGTCGGGAATTCATTGTTAATCTCAAACACTACTGTCAAAAAAGACTCAAGATCATAGAATAAAAACAAGGCCGCATCGCATCGCATCGGCCGCGTTGTAAAGGTTTTTAAAACAAACGAACCGATATTTCCCGCGTTGTAAAGGTGTAAAAAAACCGCGTTTTGGGCCGCATTAAGGGATATCTTATAGTTTTGACCGATATTTAGGCGATATGATAACCGCATCACTCCCGTTACCGCATCAGCGTTCCGTTACCGCGATCGCAACCGTTACCGCATTTTTACACTATGCTCAAGATAAAAGATTATATTTATTTGCATTTATTTTTGTTTAGAGAGGAAAGAAATGGGAAACCCCTCTACTATAAATATTGTTATCTTTTTAGTTAATTTTGAGATGAGATTACAACAGCAGCACAATGTCAGACCTTAATCCCAAAAGAATTGGGAAAAATCGTTCTGGCACGAAGGAAAATAATTATTTACACAAACTATAATCTCTATCCATATTAAATTCATAGCACTTGATTCATACTTATTTATACAAACTTTAATCCCTATCCATATTAAATTCAACTCCAACTCTTCCTGGTTCTTAATCAATTAAGAGTACATTTCACTTTTGTTATGATTATGGGTGACTTATGTTCACCAAGTAATCAAATCATGGTTAAGGTATAAACCATTCTTTATTAGTGTGGGTTAGAAGAGGACAATACATATCACATGTTTGTGATTTGGTTTGTTGGGAATCCAAAGTACAAGATTGTATGGGTGCAAATCTTAGCATGTGAAGGCCAAGAATGGAAGGTTTCAGTCCTAGGTTAAAGTTGCAAGAGCATGGGAGGCCGTAGCATACACGAAAGAGGAAAGAAATGTGCACAGAGGGACTACTGAACCTTGCTCGACCTACCACTCGACCAAGCCCCAGGTCGAGCAGCCCTACTGGCTGTTTTTCGTGACCTGCTGGAAGCTGCTGGCTGGTCCTGTTTGTTCCCTTTCAGCTGCTGCCCACTTATACTACATGAAGCCCTATTATTTCATATATATACATTAGTTCTAGGACCTCATTAACCAAGCCAAAGTCTCACACAATTGAGCTACTCTCTTGCTCATGCAAATTACTCCCATTTTAGCTCCTCTCTTCCCCACACTTATACTCCATTGTAATTCCTTCAAGTTTTTATAATCTCCTTTGAACACATTAATATAATCCTAGACTAGATGGTGGATGTAGCCATGTTTGGTGAACCACCTTCAAATCTTTGTCTTGATTATATACTTTATTTTTACCATTCATTATTACATTGCATTATTTGGTTCTTATACCTGACACAATACAAACACACACTTAAACCTTAATTTAGTGATCCTTGATTGAGTTTAATACCTCCCCTTTCAACTTTCAACTTTTATTCTAAATTCCATTTCTAGTTAATTCATTTGTCACTATCTCTAAAATTATACCCAATCCAACATTTTTCTTCAATAGACTGAAAATAACAAAGAGGACTTCTATACTTAAATTTTTTAACCAATTCACAGTAAACATTTAAGAGAGCAATTTACATCTTGAATCATATTAAAATTTCCAAATAAAACCTATCTACAATTATCTCTTATCATGAACTGAAGAATTGGATTAAAGCTAAGTTTAGGGTTTTGGAATACTCATTTTGTATTAATCTTCAAATGGGTACATAGAGTGCATATATACAAAGTCATATATCCTAAATAAGTAACTAAGACTAGTCTAAGTAAGAAAGAAACAAATTAACATCCTAAAAATAATAATTTAATTTCCTACTTTCCTACACTCCCCCTCAAGTTAGGTCTTCGGATCACCAATACCTAACTTGAATAAAGTCTGCTCAAATGCTTCTGAAGTAACTGCCTTTGTAAGGATGTCTGCTAACTGGTCTTTTGATCTCACAAAAGGAAGACTTATTATCTGCTTCTCAAGTTTCTCCTTTATAAAATGCCTATCAATCTCTACATGCTTCGTTCGATCATGTTGAACCGGGTTCTCTGAAATGCTGATGGCGGCCTTGTTATCACAGTATAACTTGCATGTCTTCTTCTGCGGGAAGTGTAATTCGCTCAGGAGCTTTCTTAACCACATAATCTCTGTGATTCCCTTGGCAATACCCCTAAATTCAGCCTCTGCACTTGATAGGGCTACCACCTTTTGCTTCTTACTTTTCCATGTAACCAAGTTTCCCCCAACCAGTGTAAAGTACCCTGAAGTTGACCTCCTGTCGTCTCTGTTTCCTGCCCAATCTGCGTCTGTGTAGGCAAGGAGATCTAGGTGATCATTTTTCCTGAATAGAATCCCCTTGCTACTTGTACCTTTCAGATACCTTAGAATCCTCATAACAGCTGTCATATGATGAATTTGTGGCCGATGCATAAATCTACTCACTACTCCCACGGCATATGCAATGTCTGGGCGTGTGTGAGAAAGGTAAATGAGTTTGCCAACCATTCTCTAATATTGTCCTCTGTCTGCTAGTTTTTCTCCTTCGATCATCTGGAGACCATGGTTCGCAACAATTGGTGTTTCTGCAGGTTTACAATCAACCATGCCTGTCTCTGCTAACAAATCAAGAATGTATTTTCTTTGACTAATGAAAATACCTCCTTTTGACCTCAGTACCTCAATTCCAAGAAAATACTTGAGTCGTCCCAAGTCCTTCATTTCAAATTCACGAGACAGTTGTTCCCTTAGAGTACAAATCTCTTCCTTATCATCCCCTGTAATGATCATATCATCAACATAGATTATCAAACAAGTAACACGATCATTTTGTCTCTTGAGGAATAAAGTATGATCAGAGTTGCTTTGCTTATAGCCAAATTTTGTCATTGCTGCGGTGAATCTCCCAAACCAGGCTCTTGGAGATTGCTTTAGACCATAGAGAGCTTTGTTCAACTTGCAGCCCTCACCTACCTTATAGTCATCAGAGAAACCCGGGGGAGCCTTCATGTATACCTCCTCTTCAATTTTCCCGTGTAGGAAGGCATTCTTCACATCAAACTGGTGTAGCGGCCAATCTTTGTTTGCCGCAACAGAGAACAGAACTCGAATCGTATCAATCTTTGCCACTGGAGAGAAGGTCTCGGAGTAGTCCACCCCATAAGTCTGAGTGTACCCTTGTGCTACCAATCTGGCTTTATACCGCTCAATAGTGCCATCTGCCTGATATTTGATGGTATATACCCATTTGCATCCAACCGTCTTCTTCCCCTTTGGTATCTCACATCTTTCCCATGTTTCATTTCTGTCAAGAGCTGAGATTTCTTCTTCCATTGCCCTTTTCCAGTTTGGATTCCGAAGAGCTTCTTCAACCGTACGAGGCACATCATTTGAATAAAGAGAAGTATTAAAGGCAACAGCTATTTGTGAGAGATTCTCATTATTTTCTTTGTTCACTGGATATCTCGATCGTTGTGCTTCATACTCTGGGTCATATCTCCTTGGAGGGACACCCCTCGTACTCCTTGGGGGTAGCTCATATCTGCGAGGTGACTCAATACTAGGAACTTCATTAGCAACATCAATCAAGGTCTCAGTCTCAGGGATTACCTCTTGCTCAGATTGCTCCCCAGATGCTTCAGACGGGATAGTAGTAGTCTGAGGAGGAGGATGTACTATATTATCCGAGACACCTGCTGTGGGATTACCTACTTTTTCTTTTGGGTCATGATCAATTATAGGATGTGGATTGATAGCAGTAGGATATGTTAGCCAGCGTAGGTCGTCACCACTCACATTCTCCCCCTGAGGACTAAGCTGGGGGTAGTAGTATGAACTCTCAAAGAAGTCACAGTCCATGGTGGTGTACATTTTGTTGTGTATTGGATCAAAACATCGATAGCCTTTCTGATTGACCCCATATCCAAGGAAAACACACTTAACTGCACGAGGTTCGAGTTTGCTCCGAGCTTGTTTAGGAAGATGAACATAAGCAACACACCCAAATACTCGAGGGGGTAAGGAGTGAGAGGAGGGAATTGGAGTATGTGTCTGAAGGGTGTCTAAGGGGGTTTTGAAGGTCAGGGCTTTTGTGGGAAGGCGGTTAGTCAGGTAGGTGGCAGTGGCAACTGCTTCTGGCCAAAAATGAGCTGGGACATGGGATTCAAACATAAGTGCTCGGGTCATCTCAAGGAGTATGCGGTTTTTTCTCTCTGCAACCCCGTTCTGTTGTGGGGTGTTTGGGCAAGTGGTCTGATGAATCATGCCATGAGCTGAGATAAAGTGTTTCATGTCTAAGTTTACATATTCCCCCCCATTGTCGGACCTAAGAATTCGAGGTTGGGCTTGAAATTGAGTTATGAGCATGTTATAGAATTTCACAAAGACATCAAACACCTCAGATTTATGTTTCAAGAAGTACACCCAACTCATGCGAGTACAATCATCCACAAACAAGACAAAGTACGAAAAACCATGTGTATTAGAATCAGGAGCTGGACCCCAAACATCAGAATGAATCAAAGCAAATGGTTTTATACTGTGGGTCAGACTCGGAGAATAAGTGTGCTTATGACTCTTTGCTAGGACACATGCTTCACAATTTAGGGTTGCATTGCAATTATTAAGAGATGGAAAGAGACGTTTCAAATACCCTAATGAAGGATGACCTAGACGCCTATGCCACATCCACATTTGATGATCATGTGACCCATGAGCAAGCGAAGTGTGACCCTTTTTAGTTGCCTCATCCACATAGTACAAGCCTCCCCTTTCAGTGCCACGTCCAATAATTCTCCCAGTCTGAGCATCCTGCACAACACAATCAGTGGAAGACATAATAACAGTGCAATTTAATTCCTTAGTTAACTGACTAATAGACAGAAGTTTATGAGTTAAACTAGGAATTAAAAGACAATTTTTTAATTTCATGGAAGAAGTAATATCAACTGTTCCAGCTCGAGTGACTTCCACACACTCCCCGTTCGCAGTTTGAATTTTAGTACGAGGAGTAGAAACAGTGCATAATAAATCAGACGGATCACAAGTCATTGTGTCTGTCGCCCCACAATCGAAAATCCAAGGTTGCGGGTTTGGTTTGCAAAGTAGTCCAACACCTTTTAAATAAGAGGTGGGCTTTTGAGTAAATTGTGAAATGGGTAATTCTGGGGTTTTATGAATTGGCAAATGAAATTGGGTATCATTTATTGGATTTGTTTGAGCCGCCATATATAATGTATGAGTAAGAGTATTACTCTCCACTTTCTTCTCTGAGAGTAAATTATTGCATTTACTGCATTTGTTCTTGCACACTTCCATCTTTTCTCTCTCTTGCCCACAACTTACGGCACCACAACTCAAGGCTTCCATCTTTTCTCTCTCCTGCCCACAAATCACGGCATCCACTACAGCAACCCGGGCCTTGTCGCCGGTCTGTCTTGACTGATTCTTGGTGGCGGCATGTTGTTGTTGTTGTGGTGGGTCTTGCCGGAAAAGTGGCCGGTATTTGTTCTTGGTTAAAAACCATAAATTTTGGTATTTTTTCTTGGTTAAAAACCACGAATTTCGGGTCTGTTGATTAATTTTTGGTGTAAATCTGATGTTTTTGAGTTTAAATGTCGAGACCCCTTGGTTGGTGTTGAACCATTTCGGTTGCAACAAGGGTGTTGATGAAGGCGGTCGGAATTCCATGCTTTGAGGTAAGGTTACGGTATATGATGAGTTTTGAATGAAAAAGGTTCTCGGATCCCAGATCTGAACCATACGGCTCTGATACCATGAAGAATTGGATTAAAGCTAAGTTTAGGGTTTTGGAATACTCATTTTGTATTAATCTTCAAATGGGTACATAGAGTGCATATATACAAAGTCATATATCCTAAATAAGTAACTAAGACTAGTCTAAGTAAGAAAGAAACAAATTAACATCCTAAAAATAATAATTTAATTTCCTACTTTCCTACATGAACAACTAACTAAATTTTGTTCTCATTTCTTCTAACATTTCCAAATAAAACCTAAATTAAAGTATGACTATCTAAGATCTCAAATTTCATCCATTTCTTGTTTAATGCCAACCATATCAAACTTCCAAAAAATTACAATAATTTTTAGGCACACATACAAATTAAGCACAATAAGATTTATCTAAGTAGGTTTACCTCAAATATCGATTTCTTATTTCTCTACTTTAGATTCAATTCAACAATTGCTAATTTAACTCATGTCTTCATCTTCAATCTAAGCAATTACAACCCAACAATCAATAATTAACCTAATTTCTGTAATTTCTACAAGATTCAAATATAAAACATAAACTTTCACTTATCAAGAACTAAATCAAGCAATTGAATTTGTTTGAGTGGGAGTGTACCTCAAGCATACAACTCTTGTAATTTTAATGGCTAATTCCTTCTAATCATCACCTTCCCTTCATCTTAAAGAATGAAAAGAAAATAACAATTAAAAGCTGGCAGTGGTCTGCGGTAGGCTGCGGTGGTGGCGACCAATGTATATGGCCGGTGCGGATGCACGTAGTCAGTTGAAGACCGGTGAAGCAGTTGCTAGTTTAGCCTCTATCTCTCACTAGAATCAAGAAGAAGGATGGGAAGAAATGAAGATAAGACGCCATTGGAGTGTTCTTGGTTTTTTTTTCCTGAGATGTTGGAGTGTTCTTTTTTCAGAACTTGAGTTATCAAGGAGTATGGTTCATGGATAGTTAAAAAGAAGAAAAAACCCTCATTCTTGGGGAATGAATCACTTGTAATCTATTACAATATAAAAAACGCGGAGGCTAATTACTCAGGTTACTGTTCATTCCTGTCTCACAAAATGAACAGTAATGAATGTTGGAAATACTTCACATGTGAGACAAGATCCCACATCGATAAAAAAGTGGGTTGTGGACTTGCATATATACTTGGTGAGCTAATCCTCCTATTGCCATATGGTTTTGGGAAACAATAAACCTCATCGAGTATATGTGCAAGTCAACGCTCTTAACCCGTGGGTTTGTGGGCCCGAGCCCACGGGTGTCCCGTGTCCCCACAAGTGGGCCACGGTGAGATCATGTGACGAATTGTCACGGCCTAATATGGTATCAAGAGCCGAAGGTGGTTCCTGGAATGATGTGGCTCACATGTGAGGGGGAGTGTTGGAAATACTTCACATGTGAGACAAGATCCCACATCGATAAAAAAGTGGGTTGTGGACTTGCATATATACTTGGTGAGCTAATCCTCCTATTGCCATATGGTTTTGGGAAACAATAAACCTCATCGAGTATATGTGCAAGTCAACGCTCTTAACCCGTGGGTTTGTGGGCCCGAGCCCACGGGTGTCCCGTGTCCCCACAAGTGGGCCACGGTGAGATCATGTGACGAATTGTCACGGCCTAATAATGAACAGTAATCCTCTTCTTGATTTCCTTGATCTCCCTTACACCTACTGCCTGCCTCCCCTATTACTCCTGCTCCCTACTTTCTTTTTCATCTCTATCTCTTCTCCAATTCTATCTACATCTATTCTCCATCTCTATCTATTTGCATCTATATCTCTTCTTCTATCTATCTCTATCTTTTCTATTGTTGAAACCCAGGGATTGTTGCAGTTCATCCATCTCTAATCTTCGGTAAGTTTAACCCTATCTTGTTAATCTTTCAATCTTGATTATCTTGTCTCTAAATTTTTTATTGTAATAGATTTGTTTTTTTTCCTTTCATGTTTGGGAATTATTAAAGGAATGGGTTTATGCAGAACTAGAATTATTATTATTAAAGGAATTTTGTGGGCTTATGTTGAATTGAACCTATCTTATTAATCTTACTTTTTTAATTATCTTCTCTCTAAAATTCATTTTTTTTTCATGTTTGGGAATTATTAAAGGAATTTTGTGACTTAGTTTTGATTATCTTCTCTCTAAAATCCATCTCTAATCTTCGGTATTAATCTTTCAATTTTGATTATCTTCTTTTGACTTATTTTGTTTGACATCTGAATTGTTTTGGAAAATTGGTTTAATTGATTAAATCTGCGAGATTATGTCATCGATTATTTTTCAGAAGAATTTGATGACTTTTTTTATTTTTATTGTAATTATTTGGGTTTTGTTTGGTGATACTCAAGTTGAATTTGTTGAATTGAACATTGTGTAATTTTTTAATATTCTTCTTTTGTGGTTATGATGAAGATGTTAAATTAAAATGGTATATGTCTATGGTTGTTTTGATCAATTCCCTTTTGTCTGGAATTCTGAATCCTTTTGGATATTGGTTTAATTGATCATTCAGTGAGATTGGGTCTGTATGTTTTCATAAGAAGAATTTGGCGACTTTTATTGGACTTGTAAATGTAATGCTATGATTTAGGGTTTTGTTTGGTAATTTTCAAGTCTTAGGTTTGTTGAATTGAACATTGTGTAATGTCTTAATCATTTTATGAAATATTTCAACCCTTGTTCTAATTGTTGATGATCTAACCCATGTGTTCAAAATCAATCGAAGAGTTACCAACCATAGTGCATCCACATACACCTTTTCTCTTTTTTTCAAGGCGTATGTAATGGGATTTGATTGCAAATATTGTTTCCTAACTTGGCAAAGGTATGTTAACATGTTTTCAAAATAAACTTCTTTTTATCAGAATTATTTGCTTTTAAAAAATGAGTCTTCACCCTATTCAAGGATTAGAGTTGAACTTGTCAGTTGTCACCTTTCCTATCAAGAATATTCTTTGAAGAGCACAAATTCCTCCACTTTGTTGATTGGAACATAGCCCAACAAGTCTTTGTATGAGACCGTTTCATTACGAGACAAAACTATAATCCTTTTTCTAATTGATCATCTTAAGATTGTAAGTTATCACTTTGAGATTGTAAGTGATTACTTAAAGGTTATCAGTATGTGATCACTTAAAGGTTATCAGTATGTGATCACTTAAAGGTTATCAGTGATCACTTTAAAACCATTATTGATTACTTAAAGATTATAATGGGTCAATTTAAGATTGTAAATGATCAAAGATTATAAATGATCACTTAAAGATTATAAGTGATTATTTTAAAACTGTAAGTATAGATTGATTAGATTGAGCCAACCTAATAGAGATAGTCTCACCATAACGTCTCATTTGAGAATTTATGGTGTCGGTTACGTGTCTTGAGTTTTGAGAACCAAAGATGTCGTGCATTTTCAGTCGGCTCTTTTTATGGCCTCTTCTCCTTGAAAAAGGAGTAACTTTATGTGTGGTAACTTGGTGTTTGCAGAATTTATTCATTGTATCACTTGGATGGAATCTCTCTTCTTTTCAGTCTTTTATCCTTAAGTGCAAATAATGATTTGCCTAAAGCATATTTTGATGCCTATGTTATCTAATAGCTTTTCTTAATTGCAATTATGATATTATTTCATGACTTTCATTGAACTTTCTTCATATTTTTTTCTTTTTTATCCTGATCATGACAGCAGCTTTAGCTTAATCAAATAAATAACTGTTTGTTTAATGCTGGTTTTGCAGCAAGACATACTGTGGATTTTGCGATAGGGTCAAGAAGCTGCTCAAACAACTTGGTGCTAATTTTCAGGTCATGGAATTGGATCAGGAAGGTGAGTACTGTACTGCTGCTTGCTGAATTCAATGTAGCAATTTCATGCTAATTTTCCTATGGATTGGTTGAGGTGTTGAACCAATGTTACCTAAATTCGATTTGATACGAGAAATGAAAATGGAAACAATAAACGTTAATTTTAAAGTTCCAGTGGCGTGGGAAAGGTAGTTATAACCGTATAATGACTAAAAAGATAAGCTAAGAAAAAGAAAAGAAAAGAAAAGTTGGGCTTTGGTATTATATATGGTTTTGGGTTTAAAAACCAAATTTGAGAAATGTAGTTTCGGAAATGTTACTCTAGAGTTTCGGATACAAAGGTTATAAAACGGGATACGATGGTAAGTTCTTTACCGAAACAATACTGAAAAACAGGGGATAGTGGAAGAACAAATAACAATACATCTGATCAGCTTTACTGAAGCTTTTCCGCCACCGTAAGGGGCGGTTCCTCAGCCCCTCTATCTTCTGATTCTGCCTCTACTGATTGCAGGTACTATGAATTCTTCTTGGATTTCATTTTGTTTTGATGAATTTGTTATATTCAAAAATGATTTGGGTTTGTGTTTTGATTGATTGTAGAGCTATGACAGACCGTCTCTCGATGAGACGGTATAAATAATCAAAATCACACATTTGATTGCTTAAAAAAGTGACATATTGCAAGTATTAGGAAACGGAGGAAGTATGAAATAAATTATTTAACCCATATATGAGACGCGTCTCTTGGTAAGATTGTCTCGTACAACACTTGGTGGTTATTGTATGGATTAATTGCAATTGGGTTTGGGTAACTTTTTTATCTCCCACTCTCTTTCAAAAAATAAAATTTTATATATTACATGGGTTATCCAGATTACTGTTTCCTATCTCAAGATAATCTCAATTGTTAAATTTTGGTCTTAGTTGGATTTTTATTTTATTTTTTTTTCCTTCTTTATATTTGTTGTTGTTAAATGTTTGTTGCTTCTTAGACTGTTACTACCTACTTCAAATTGTAAAACAAATTTTTTGATGAATTTTAAGGTATCCCTTTGAAGTTGTTCACTTTGAGAAATTAGTGGGTAATCACTTGATAAATGAAAATTTTACCTTAGAGAATCTCTTTTTTCTTTCTTTTTTTTTTAAATTTTTTTAATACCCCTTTTAAGCCTTTGGTGTTCGAGTTAGTCGCCAAAATGTACTCAATTTCTCACTTGTCAAGTCTCGATGATCCATCGCGTACATGATGGGATCACTATAGAATTATAGGGAATTGTTCGGGTTAATGGTTGATGTTTGTCTCTAACTCTCTTTCTGTGACTTAGAAGGTGTTAAGGTCCTTTTTCAAGGCGGGTTCGGGATTTTTGAATAGGGTAGAAATATCTATTATTGTTGGCTATGCAATTATATTGTTTTTCATCCTAGGTTGTTGTTTGTTGTTGATTGTGTGCATTTGGACCATCTCAACCAACATTAGGATCCACATTGGCAGGCGGTACTTTTTGTTGGGTTGTGTTTGGTTCAGTATCTGGCTGTTTGCATTTCGATTGATTCCTTCTCTTTTTCGTGTCGCTTTTTTTTTGATGATTAGTTTCAAGAAGGCTAACAATGCACAAGACGGGCAGTCGAGGGGACATCATGGATCTATGAATACTACATCAGGCCTTAATCCTGCTTGTTCTGACGTTTATCTTGTTGCGAATAACAATCGTGAGCAGTCGACATTAAAGTCAAAATTTTACACTATCGATTTTTGATACGAACTATTGGCAAATTGCATTTTGTTGTTATTGAATTTGATTGCAAGACCCTTTTGCTTTGGACTTTTGTTGCATCATGATTTCACTATCGATAATAATGATTTGTTAATGATATTTGATTAGTGTTTGTTGGGTGAAACTATGAAATATTTGAAGCACCTTCAATTGCAGGTTCAATTGTAGGTTCAGGTAATCATGTTTCTAAATGGACTTTATGTGCAATTTTGAATTTGATTGGCTTAAAATTGAATTTATATTGCTTTGTCGTAACTCTGAAAGAAACGAAATTGGATTATTCTCTGTACTTTAGTGCTTATTAATATTTTATCTCTTTTGTCAAACCATACAATTATACGTTTTTGGCTCCATCAGTAACATGACTTCCTCCTTCACAACGCTGCTTGCACAACATATTTTCGATCGCTACTCATCGCCATTGACACTGAGTTACTCGCCTCGCCATTGACGCTAAATTCACATAACACAGGTATTCTTTTATTTGATTTATTGTTTGTTGCTTTATTGATCTGAATTGACTTTTTCTTTCATTGTCTTTCAATTCCGAAATTTTTTTGGTTCAGCGCTCACAATCGCATGAAAATGGAAATGATGTAAAGAGGATTGGTACTGAGTTGCTTGCTTTGATTGAAGATCTTATTTTTCGGATTTTCGGTTGGACATCTGATTTTTGGTCAACTGAAGATTGAAAATTTTGGGTATCTGGTTGCTGCTGTCAATTAAGGTTACTTGTTCTTCAGTTTGGCTCAATTTTTTTTCAATTATTTCGTTTTTTTTATAGCTAATCCAATTTGAACATTTTATGGATTTCCTTATACACAAGTTGAAAATTTATTGATTTTGGTTCTACATAAGTTGAACATTTTATTGATTTCCCTTATTTTGTGCTAATTTTTACTAATTTCGGCTCAATTACCGAATTTAGGGAATTTTGGGACCGACCTTGAGAATCAAAAAAGAAAAAGATTATCCAAAATTTTAATCATTTTTGAAGTAGAGAGTTAGATGGACTAAATCCTATCCCGAGATCATAAAAAAACTAATTAAAGCAAAAAGGGTGTATCTAATATGTAGTATAAAACCTATTTTATTAACTATTTATTCTTTGTGCATAACCAAGGACAATTTGCTTAATTGTGAAGTTATCCATTAAAATTACTACTTTTGAAAAACTTTCTACCCCTTTGGCAAATTTCGGATTTCTTTTTCTTTTAAGCTAGCGCTTTTTATTCGAGTCATTAGATTGATTTCGAGTTAGTTGTGTTGGATCGGTTTAAAATCAATTTTATGTCTATACATAAATATAAATTTGTTTAAAATGTCGTATCAAAGTCGAATAAATGTCGGTTTAAAATCAATTTAGAGTATATACTGACAGCAAGACTATGATACTATGAATACACGAAGATTCAGAGCATCTTATGCATTGTGGATTTTGTTTTTGTTTGTAGATATAACACTGTGTGATCCCAAGATCCTTAGCTGTGTTTCCACTTTAATAATTAAGGTCAGCTAACCTTATATGAATAGCATAATAGTAGTAGTTTTTTTGGGTTGAATTTTCAATTTAGTATATTAATGTACTTTAATTTAATTTATGCAAGTTTCATCCTTTGACATAAACAAGAGTCTATCATCAATTATTCTTGGATATTTATTTTTAATATGTATGTGTTAGATTAGAAGTTGTTGGGGACGTGCAAATCTGATGATGATTGAATGTTTTATTAGTATTTTGGATTGTGTGGTATTGTCATGCTTTATGGCGGATTTTGAAAAATCAATAGTTTGTAGAAAGGGTGCTGATTTATGTAACTGCTTAATCAATTTTATACACAGTGTTACACACAAGGGTGCTATAGCTAAGTCCTGCACAGTCGATATGCTGAAAATCAGTTTTGGGTCTGCTGTTGTTTCAAACGTTACTATCTGGTGTATGTAGACTTGTATTGGTGTGACAGATGCGGAGATTCTTCGACTGATGCTGACTATTATGATGGTAGTGTGTAAGTAAGCTTATAGCTGGTATCCCTGAGTTTGTTGTGAAGGTTGGACATCTAAAAGCAGCATTTCAGATTCGTTGTTGGGAATGAGGTTCAAGATGTTGTTCAAAACTGAAGATTCTTCTCGAATAGGTTGGTTCATGGGCACTTAATTCTCAGTTCAGGTTGCTGATCCTGAACACTGGCCTGAGTCACCTTGGAGGCTTCTTCCAGGTATTAGCTTTCATTTTTGTGTCTGTTATTTTGATTGTTTCACCATTTTGTTGGATTTGCTAACAATGCATAATTCTTGTTATTTTCATATGTATGATTATGCATCCTTCGGAGAAATTAGAATATCGAAGTTCTTATAATTGCTTTTATTGGTGGTAACTGGTAAGTATGCCTTTGAGGGGAGTTGGGTAAGTTTTTCTTTTTAAATATCGGGGTAAGCTAGCGAATTCTCTACATGCTAAAGTTTCAATTCCTATTCAAATTAAAATTGCGAGTTTTTAAATAGTTTAAGTTTGAGTGAAAATTATTATTTGGTACGTTTTTTGAATTTATTTTCATTTTAAATTCAGAATTTTTGATTATAGTTCTTTTCTTTGGGTTTTTGGGTTCATGGGTTCTGAGTTGAAGAACTGGTTTTTTGTATTTTTGGATTTTTTGTTCATGAGGCAATTTTTTCGCATTTTGGTTCTTGGTTTTTTCTAATTTTGTTGCTTCATTGTTAATACTCGTGCTTTTGATTAATATGTTTTTAAGATTTATTTTTTTTTGATATTTGAACAATGTCAGCCCTCGACAACAACCTTATGCCCAATCTTTTGTATATGAATATATGTTTAGAGGGCAATAGGCATGTATACTTCTGTTCAATCTATTAACATGA
The DNA here is from genome assembly GCA_019776075.1 of Amaranthus palmeri. NCBI lineage: Eukaryota > Viridiplantae > Streptophyta > Magnoliopsida > Caryophyllales > Amaranthaceae > Amaranthus > Amaranthus palmeri. The sequence goes on along the minus strand of JAAKBH010000271.1, from coordinate 48,354 downwards.
GTACCCTGATGTTCATGTGGAGATAATGAATTGTGAAGATATAATGCACACACTTTATGATTCCATTATATACGGTCCCCTTAGTAATAGGTGCTAGCGTGACGAGATTCATAATCTGAATATGGTGATCTATTTAGGATCTAATGATTCATCATCGAAAACAGGCAATCAATGAAATCTCCTCTGGTGATTTACATATGTAAATTAAATTTAGGTTAGTTATGTGACATGGCTTTAGGTTAATTTACCTGCAATTTTCTGAGACTTAATTTAGTTTTTGTGGGTTTCTTAGCAGATGTTGAACAATCAACGCTTATTTGGTGAAGACATCTGATTCTACTCTTGCTGTTTATGAAGGCTTTTGTCATTTGAAGTAGGTAGTGATTTATATTGTATTTTTGTTTTGATTGAATTTCTTGAATTATGAGTTGATTTGTCTATTTGTGGGTCTGTTTTCAAGTTGAATCCATTATCCATTGATGCTATTGTGATATGATTTGCATGATTCACTACAATTTAACTAATAAATACACAAGTCATTAAATTAAATAATATCATTCTAATTTTATGAAATAAAAAGTGTTTGATGTGTATCAGCTATTGAGAAACCAATGGTGGTGATTATTATTGCTACTGTCTTGGGTTGTTTGCTCTCTCTCAGGGGCGGACCCACCTTGAGACAAGGGGGTACAGCTGTACCCCCACTTTGAAAAAAAAAATCAGAAAAAAAAAATTAAAAAAAAAAATTAAAAAAAAAATTCAGAAAAATGGAAAATTGTTATAGTTGGATTTTCATATCGGAAGTAAAAAGAAGAAATATTGAATAAGGTAGAAAAATTAGAGTGGATTTGGTTGATATGTGAAGTTAAAGAAAAATGGAGGAGAGTGGAGAGAGAAAGAAGAAAGGAGTGGTTGGAGGAGAGAAGTTGAAAGAAGAAGGAAAGAGGAGAGTTGACATATAATAGACTAAAAAATAATTCATATATTAGCTAGGAAATTATTTTAAATTTTAAAAAATTTTGTAAATAAATGAAAATTTTTATACTTGAAAAGTGAAAACATACCTAACAGATGAGTAGAGAATCGATTAAGGTTAGAATAATATGTGGGGAGAATGAGACAGTATATATATATATAGCAAAAGAAGTTGAAGAGCAAAAGTCAAGATCAATAACATTTAATTGTTGGATGAAAAATTACAAGATAAATTCAATATGGGGGACTTGGGGATAGGAATAGACAAGGTTTTTTTTTGGGTATTTGCTAATTTCAAACAAGGAATAGACAAGGTCACTAAATATTAATTTGATCTTTATATCTTTATATCTTTATTTTTAGGAGTATTTATCTATAATATTATATGTTAATTAAAGAGAGGGAAATATTTTTTTTTAGTCTATTTTTTTTACTTTACTGCTCCTACAATACAATTTCTTTCTTCTTTGGTTTTAATATAAAAAAAGAAAGGATTTGAAATGATATGAAATAATGGATTGAAGGTGGATGCTTCCTTTCTTTTTTCTTTGTGTTGAGCGAATTGTTTTTTATTTGATGGCTAGACTTTTTGTCTACAATTATGGACGTTTAATCATTTTAAAATAAGAACAAATTGTTGTGATTAATCCAATTTATTTACAACTATCTACTAATAATCTCATTTTTAAAATTTTTTAGTATTTTAATATTTGTTTTTAGTTTGTTGTCAACAGACCATTTAAAATATGACGTGATGTATCATGTTACATATTATCTTCTCTTTCTTTATAATAATCCAACATATTTCTCATTATCTTCCAATCTTACCTTTTAAATTGTTTTTAATGATTTAATTTTTTTTTCTTTTTACTACTAATGGACCCTTCAAGAAGCTATATACTCAATTTTTCTTTGCCACTAATTTATAATAATCCAACATATCTATTTAATATTTACTTTAAGTTGTGGATAACATTAATGTTAAAATTGAGAAATAGCATGGGTGATCAACTTATTAATGATTGTTTGGTTACTTTTATTGAGAAGGAAGTGTTTCTACAAATTTCCGACGACATGATTATTGATCGTTTTAAAAGTATGAAGACTCGAAGGATGAATTTGTAATTTTGGAGTGTATTAGTGTAAAACTTTAAGTATCGTAAGACTTTTATTGTTATTTTGGATTGTAAGACTTTAACTATTGATTCTATTATGTGTTGTAATTTTTTTTAAATTTATCCGATTACATGAATGATATGACGTTCGTGTTTTGTACCCCCAGTTTGAAATTCCTGGGTCCGCCACTGCTCTCTCTTAAACAGTTACACTTGAGATGTCATGGTAATTCGTATATATCTATTGCAAGTTGCAACTAACTTCCATTTTCTTTTGATTTATTAATTCCTACACTGCTTCACATCCCAAAATTGGAATTAATTTTTCAAACACGTCATTTACTTATGAATCTAAAAAAATATTTCATTATATGAATCCACATCCCAAAATTGGAATTAATTAAACTAAATGAAAATTATAATGAGCATTAGTTCTTAATATAATGACAAAAACAGGAAAAATATAATGCATGCAATAATTAAAAAGAAAAGAAAGAAAGAATAAATACGTACCATTTGGAGTTATTATTGATAAAAATCAAACAAGAACACTGGAAATTAAACCCATGAATTAATTTAAGTTTGAGGTGAGAACAAATAACAATAATTTTAATAATCAAATACTTGGTAAAAAAATTAGAGCATAAGAAAAAAATTATTAAAATGATATTTGGGATGATATTGCAGTTGAATTTTCAGAGAAAATTAAATTAGAGTAGTAGTTTACAGAAGAAGCTAAAATTTGTTTATGCAGAAGAGTAATGATGGGTTTGGAGAAAGTTGAGGGTCCATTGGGTCTCAATTTGCATGATTCACTAAAATTTGCTTTTGTTTATCATTTCATTGTTGTTGTGAAGCCTATATGCAGTAACAACTGAAAGAGCCGCATAAAAGCACTATGCAAAGAACTAGGGTACAATGCAGTCGCATACAAGGGGAAGAAGAGAAAGACGAGAAAGGCTGCTAATTAGCATTGTTTAGTGTAATTTTTTTGGTGACATTTGGTTTGTATGATAATTCTTTTGTTCATCATTTCGTTAACTACTTGGTTTGTATACACTTCTTTTGTTAACTACTTAATTTGTATGACACTTTTTTTGTTTGTCACCATATTTAAAAAAAGGTATTTGACGCAAAAAAATGGTATATGGTGAATCAATATTTACCACAAACGGCAGACTAACGAAATTTGTCATTAATGGTATTTTGTGCTAACGAACTTAAACCCAATGGTATATATGGTGATCTACAACATTTCGTGTGGTATATGGTGAATTATGAAGAAAATCAGTGGTATATCATGAAATTTCCGTAAAATTAATATACTATAGCTACGGTTAATTAATCCATTTTAAACTAAAACTTTGACGTGAAAGATTAGTTCGCGGACCGCGTGATATGCCAAAGTTAATTATTTTTTCAAATAAAAATTCAATTTAATCATGAAATTTACATTTACATTTTGAACTATTTGGTTTATTGAACAACCTTGTATCGAACGCATCTTTGGAACAAATAGTGAGTCTAATATATTTTCATTCGTATTATTGTTAATAGAAATGAATAAAACAATAGTATAACCTTCGATAGTGTAGCTTGGGGATCGCGTGCATAATCCAATATATTTTCTCATTCCATTTACCGTGCGCTCTATGGTTAAACATATAAAAGCTATCAATATGTTTTCATGCCTTGCTTTGATGACACAACTTACTATCTATACATGTTACGACCTTTCATCTTTTGCAACAAATAGACAGTCTAACATATTTTCCTTCATATTATTATTGATAGAAATATATAAAATATGAGGACAAAATTTGATAGTGTAGCTTGGGGGACCGCGTGCGTAGCACGCGGCCCCACACTAGTGTGTCTTAAAGCACTCTCAATAGTGATGAAAATCAATAGTGATGAAAAAAAAAAAAAGGGAAATTTCACGTGGTGACCCTGAGGTTTTGGGTTTTTCACGTGGTAACCAAAATATTTAAAAAATTCACATGGTAACCCCGAGGTTTACCAAATTCTTCCACAATGACCTTTCTGCACATAAAACGTTAGCAAAACGTTAGGAAACATTAATTTCGAACCTATCTATTCTACTGACCATTGCAAATATCATCATTTTTAACCTTTTCCCCTCAATATATAACCCCGAACTCTACAATCTTTGGATTTGGAGGGAAAAATATGATTCAGATGAAAGATGGTAGAGTTGATGCTTGTGTTTTGGGGAAAAAAGGATGAAACTGATGGCATTTGAAATGGGAATCGCATAAATAGGCATACAACATCCATAAATCTTCAAAATTAACGTTTACTAACGTTTTTATGTGCAAAAAGGTCACAATTGAACAATTACGTAAACCTCAGGGTTACCGCGTGGATTTTTAAAAAGTTTTGGCTACCCCGTGGAAAACCCAAAACCTCAGGGTTACCACGTGGAATTTCCCAAAAAAAAATATAGTTACTGTTATTAAATAGTACTTGAATGAATAGTGATACTTTCAACTCTAGTGGTAGTATGGTTATTAAAGTGCATACAGTCATTCGTCTATGCACATATAAATGTCTCCCTGTGAAGAATTCATGTCGCAGCCAAATAACGCACGACCTTGTTATTCCTTGTCGACCAAGTAGATACGATCCATCCCACTTTTTTTTGAATTCTTCGATCGCCATACTGTTAACCAAGGGGTTCTATTTTGATTGTCAGAAAACCTGGCCCTGTTGGTTTTTCTTCCCACCACATAGCTTGTCTACCATGTTCTCCGCATCATTCCCAATATGTGCTATACGCATAGTAAATGACGTACATCTACATATATATATATATATATATATATATATATATATATATATATATATATATATATATATATATATATATATATATATATATATATATATATATATATATATATATATATATATATATATATATATATATGGTAAATAAATCGAAAATAATGTATCAATATAACCTGTTTACCTAGATAGACATCACGAATAACATTAGGCACATGTACTCTACCGTATATATCCCTCAGCCTCTCCAACACCCAAGAATAAGACATTGCCGCCTCACCTCGCATCAGACAGAACGCAACCAAAAAGTTGTGATTGGCGTCATTCCTATTATTTCGCAAAGGAGATACTTTGGCTTATCCGTCTTGTACGTTGTGTCTCAACACAGCATGGGGCCACGTACATATCATGTGGATGGATGTGGGATTTGCAATTAATAACCTAGTCAACTGTTTGTCACTATCCAAATTTGTCCAAACAACATAATTATTTTTTGTGGCCAAATAAAGACAATGTTGAAGAGGAGCCCTACCATCCATCTTCTCCCTCATCAATGTTTGTCTTATATTGTAGATTTGATTCATACTATCATAAAAACCAGGAAAGTTCCTTCTAATTAACGTCATTATGTAGGCTAGTTGCATGCTAGTTGCAGTAAGATCCCGTATATGCTGTCTAATATCTACATTCATCCTATTTACTCGTACTTGCCCATCTCTATAACAAGAACAAGTGGTTATGTCTTCCTTTTTCGTCAGGACACAGTCTTATCGTCCAAGGTCATTCACCTGGATTACGACTACTTCCTATAATCATAAATTTACAATCACAAGCACTACTTCTAGAACCAGATTTAGCAGCATTATCTAGATTGTGTAATTCACTCCTAATATTATCATATCTGTGATACCTTAAGTACAAAACTAACTCTTAAACGTCATTCCTTACGTTTATATGAAGCACTTGTAAATTGAAAATCAATTGGTAAAGCTATCTCATCAGCTCAAACTATTAATTCATCAACAAAATCAAATTCCCTATCCATAAAAAGCATATCAAAGTAATTTACGTTATCTCATAAATTTTCAAAATCCTGCAAATATAAAATTATTTTTTAACAACTAATGAACTGACTAAAAACAAAATAAATAAAACATAAACATATTTGAGAGAGAGAAGGAGAACTAACAAGTTGTCTGGACTCTGGATACTTATAGCAGTCACGTTCTCAGCCTGTACGTCTATCTCTCTTTTCCTTTTCTATCTCTTCCTCCGTAACCAGGCGCAAGCAGCGGCGCGGCGCTCACCGATACACCGGCATCAATTTGACGGAGTTCCCTTTGACAATATCCAGCCTTTCTTCCCAGGTATACTACAATTGTATGTTTAGATCTGAATTGACTGAATACTATTGCTGCTTCACCCGAAACCAAACCTTAAACCACTCGATATTTGTTTCAAATTAAACTTAAAACCCATTAATTCTTCCCCAAGTTCTTCTATTTAGTTTCTATTTGTTAGTGGATCATGTATTTGTTAGTGGATCATGTATCCAAGGACCTAATTTGGTTTTTATTTTATTTATTGGGCACTCAAGTGGAGTAAAAGGAAGAGAAACCACTATCACTGTCACCACCGTCATTTCCACCACCTCCACTGCAACCGTAGGTGTCGACCTTTCTGCCGCCACTCACCTTCAATCTAGGTAACTAGCTTCACTCTCTTAGTTTCAGGCTAATTTGATTAGGTTTTCAATATTGTGTAATTCATTTGAATACATGTACTTGGATTATAGAATGTGCAATCTTGAATTTCAATTTTAGTTGAGGTCTTTGGCAATTACAAGACAATGATAATGTTTTTTGGATTTGGCAATGATAATTTTTTTTAAAATGAAGTAATACAAAAATGGCTACCTCCCTACGATCAATAATTTTTCTTGTGACATGTCTTACATAAATTGGTTTTGTGGCTTTATTTTTTTTCTTTGGCGTTCTTGATTGAATGACTAGTTAAATACTACGCATATATTGAAGTGGCTTCCTTTTTTTTTTTTTTTCTATTTGGTTTTTAGCGGTTTGGTTGAAGGGAAGAAGTCACTATTATACTGTTGATACAGGGGGATCTCTTTGCACCAATTTTAGTAAGTGATACTAAAGTGATGTAGTGAATTTTAAAAGGTGGCTGCTGAAGAAGCCTAACCTTGTTTCAAAACTGTAAGTTGTTTCTACATTTATGCTTCTTCTTTCGCTTGTTTTCTATAAATTTTATCTCAAATTACTGTATCTAAATGTTTTGGGTTTTGTTGCTCCTCTTCTTATTGTGAAATAAGTAGATTCTAAACAATATCTGCGACTACTGATTGTTTGTGAGTTAATGTCACAATATGACCTTAAGTTTGAATGGAATGTGGTTGTGGTCGTGTGCTTCCGATTTAGTAAATTAAAGACATAGGGCTAATGGTTGATCAATATTTTTTTCTAAATTCTTGTTTGATATATCTTGAAGTACAAACAAAGTTTGAAGTGCTTGTTTCCTCACCCCCTAATGTTATCCATGGGTGCAATGTGCTTCCTTATTTCAGATGGTCAATTCCCCTCCTCTAAAGCATATACTCCTTAGACCATCACTAACCTTTAATCTTTCTTAGATGAAAAAGAAAAACTATAATTAGTGTTTGACTGGGATGTTAGGTTTAAATAATCAAACTCATTTGGTCAAGTAAGTTAATAGCCTAACATCCGAAAACCCTGCCAGGTTAGGTGATATATATAGCTGAAGCAAACCAAAAATTGCGATGAGAAAAAATTATGGTAATTTTTCCCTAATAAGTTATGAGTTATGAGCTATGACACTGGTTAAATAAGGTGTAGTGCACACAGTTCTTGCTTCCTTTATTCAGTTATGGTGACTTACTCTCTTGACGTCTAAATTTATTTGCACTTTAATATCCTGCAACTAACCTAATAAGCGTTTTGTTAAATTTATTGCCAATTGATCTTTTCTTTTGTTGTGGGCTCTCTTGTTGATTTGATCCGCAATGATGAAAGTTTCTAGCGACCTTATAAGTTTTTGCCTTTGGTTTGCTTATGAGTTCCTCGTTTTTAAGGTTTGACATGACATGAATAACTACCTCATATCTTTTGTCTTTTGAGTTTTAGTTCTTGATGCTTTTCTTTGAAAACAAGTTTTAACTTTTTTGCCTATTTTGAAGGTTTGAGTATTGAAAATTACAAACAATTTCTACGGAAAAATTCTAAATATGAGTTTCACTGGAACTTTTTTTTAAGCTTATTTTGTAAAATATTTGGAATAATAGGTGCCTTCCCAAACTAATTTGAAAAATAAGCTTCTTCTGGCAAACCGCTACTTGAAGTAGCGTTTTTGTCCCGCTGGCATTCGAATTTTTTTTATTGTAATAAGCAAACCGCTACTCCCAAGTAGCGGTTTAAGAAGGTGTTCTCTTCAACTTATTTTTTTGACGTATTACTTATTCTTATGGGAATCAGATCAGAATCAGACCAGATCAGATCAGATCAGATCAGATCAGATCTATTCAGATCAGATCAGAAAGTTTCAGATCAGACCAGACCAGGACCAGATCAGACCAGACCAGATCATGACCAGATCAGATACAGATCAGATCAGATCAGGATCAGACCATACCAGATCAGATCAGATAAAACATCATTCCATTATTATTATTGTATGATGATTATTATTATTATTATGATTATGAGTATTAGTATTTATTATTATTGTTATTAGTAAGATTATTATTATTATTATTATATTATTATTATTATTATTATTATTATTGTTAGTATAATTAATTAGTATTATTTATTAGTATGATTATTATTATTATTATTAAAAGAATATACTATTTGATTATTATATTATTATTATTATTATTATTGTTATTATATTATATTATTATTATTATTATTATTATTATTATTACTATTATTATTATTATTATTATTATTATTATTATTATTTTATTATGATTATTATTATTATTATTATTATCATTATTATTATTATTATTTATAATTACTAATATTAATTAATTACTTAATTAATAAAATAATTATAAATAAATATATAAATAATAATTTTAATAATATAAATAATGTAATAATAATATTATATTAATTTTTTTAATTAAAAATATTTTTTAATTAATTAATTAATTAGATAATAATAATATAAATGACTATTTAATAATTATAATAATGTTAATGACATTATTATTAGTTTATTTTTTAATTAATTAATTAAATAATATTAGTATTTATTAATTTAAATTCTTAATTAGATACTAATAATAATAATAATAATAATAATATAATAATAATAATGATAATAATATAAAAGTAATAATAATAACAATAATGAAAATAATATAAAAATAAAAATAATGAAAATAATAATAATAATAATAATAATAATAATAATAATAATAATAATAATAATAATAATAATAACTTTATGAAATCAGATCAGACCAGATCAGATCAGATCAGACCAGATCAGATCAGATCAGATCAGATCAGATCAGACCAGATCAGACCAGATCAGACCAGACCAGATCAGATCAGATCAGACCAGATCAGAAAGATTCAGATCAGATCAGACTGAATCAGATCAGATCAGACCAGATCAGATCAGATCAGATAAGACCTTAGTAAATTCAGACCTTATTCAATCAGATCAGACGAAGAGAACAGGCCCAAGTCCCATATTTTTAAATTTTTTTTTGTTTTCCAATAAACCGCTAAATGGAGTAGCGGTTTTGCTTGCTGTATTTTTTTTTGTTTTTGCTTTTGCCTTTTCACTCAAAACCTCTACTCCATTTAGCGGTTTATTAGAAAACAAAAAAATTTTAAAAAAATATTTTGGGACCAAAACCGCTACTTCAAGTAGCGGTTTGCTTATTGCAATAAAATTTTTTTTTTCCGAATGTTCAGCAGGACAAAAACGCTACTTCAAGTCGTGGTTTATCGGGAGAAGCTTATTTTTCAAATTAGTTTGAGGAGGCACCTATTAGTCCAAATATTTTACAAAAAAAAAGCTTAAAAAAAAAGTTCGTTTCACTAATGTTGCTTTTTATTCCTAGACAAAATGTTGAAATAGCTTCTCTTATACGTATATAAAATTTTAATTAATTAAATGATTTTGTCAAATTTCTATACTTGGTTTCGAAAATTAGTATGGTGCCCTCGTATCTTAAAACTATAGATTTTTTTAGTTATACATACTCTGACCTCTGCACTCTTGATATATCCGATACTTGAGTCCATGTAACATGAGAAGAATCAATGATAAAAGATATTTTCATGGTTTAAGTGGTTTTCTTATGTATTAGTCTGTTAGATATTCATTGAACAATTGGACAACATGTATGTATCTATATAAATGATACCACTAACAACATGGAAAAATTGAATGTCAGAGGAGACATAGATACCATTTTAATATAATGCCATATCTCAAGTACCCATAATGAAATATTTCTTAAAGACCACAAAATCTAATTGCAGTACGTAGAAAATCAAAACATCCACTTGGAGTTAACGGTGATATCTTAGATTTATTAACCTAGAAAGCAATATAAAGATTATGGTTGTATCGTGTTATCTGAGGTCCAGTTCTTGCTTGTTATGGATGCTATGAGCAAACATTTTTTATTTATTAGCATTGCCCACATGTATTTTGTGTCCATCTAATTGGACTTTGGAAATGTCATTTTCAACATCCGTTGTCCAGGAGTTCTCTGCAGCTTCTCTAACTCAACAAGTTTTTTGCACAAAACATCACATCTTCCCTAAAATGCCTATCTCCATCTTATTATTTCCTTTGCATATTACATTTCAAGCCCACTAACTCTTGTTTATCTCTGGTGCTTTGGCAAAGTGGTTGTTTACGGTTCAACTGTTTGATTTTCTTATTTTTCATTTGAAGTAATGCAACGCTGCTTCCTCTTCAACTCTTTTTTTCTCTGCCGGTGTTGACTTACTGGATTTTCCTTCTTTATAGTGATGTCAAAACTCAAAACTTTTGGGATTAAGGCTCTTGCATTGTTGTTGATAGTGATTTTAAAACTCAAAAGGCCTTTGTTTTGTTAGATCTAATGGCTACTCTTATTATCTTTACTATTAGTAGAAAAAGCTCAATGTGATCATAGTTGCAAAGTTCAGATATTTTGGTAGTCTCCTTGATGTTGGAAATAGTTGGATTCAAAAACACAACTTCTCACTTTAGTATTATTAGATATTTAGCATTTCAATTTAATTTGTGAAGATTTGTCAATATTTAAAAGGCATTCGTTGGTTTTTCTGAGTCAAGCAAACAAGATATTTTTTAAGAAGTCAAACAATTGAGCTGAAGGACTTTTGATTGTGTTATTGCGGCACTATTGAACACGATCACCACACATGACGCATCTTGGAGTGGGTCATCCTTTGGCACAACTAGGAGTGAGACACTTCAACATAACCTTAGAAACATATTTTTTGGTTGTGATACCTTTTGTCAGTACTTGTGTTCAACTTGACATGCTCAAAGTAGAGTGACACAGGTTTATGTTTTTAACTTTTTATTATTGCTAGACTTGGTGGTTGCAAATGTTTCATTAATGGCAACTGTTTGTCAAAATTTTTAGAGAATTTGTTACTTACATCTTCCCTTAGAATTCGAAGTTATTTATTTTTAAATTAAGGTTTGATGTTCCCTTGACATGTTAAAATAAGTTAATAAACGCAAACATCGAGTAACAAGTCAGCATATCAGTTGCGTCATGAATCACGACTTAGCTAGATTTTCATGTATACGTTAACTAACCTCTTTGGTTGGCTAACATGTTTTATGTAAGCTTTATATGCTGATATTCATTCTAGGAACTAGAGGATGCCCAATGAAGAAATGGGGAGAAAAGTTGCAAATTCATCTTCGTACTCATAGCATATAATTATGGGGGAAACATATTTTTGAGTTTTTGGTGATATATACTTGAATCATCTGTATTCCCATTCCAAATTCTATGCTTTCCGACGAAAAGCCTGATTTTTGTCAGATTCATAATATCATTCCGAGACATAGTCTTCTTTTTGAAGAAAGGAAATCATTGTGATTAAGTTCTTGTTGAAAATTTGCTGTAGGTATTTGGCACAAACAATTAGAATAACGTATAACAAAGATAGTAAAAGGGGCGTGGACAGATTATGTATAATGCCTTACTTTTTTTCTGTTATGGAAAAAAATGATGATTATTATCGTTATCCTTTGCCTTAAGTGAGTATCTTACTAGCTAAGGGACATATCCTGCAAGTTCATGGATTTTGTTTCTGTTAGATCCTTCTTTTTGAGATACACTACTTTAATCCAAAGTCAAATTATTTCATCATTGATTATCTTAACTCTATGAGCAATGAATAGCCAATTCACTGTTCAATGTAGCAAGTTCAAATGTACATCCCATAATGCTGTCACAATTATCTAAACATGTATTACTTGATCAATTTAGAAACTTCTCAAATAGTTAATTCTACGCATTTTCAGAGTCTATTATAAATTATATTTGAGACTGTATGCTATGTGGTGCGGTTTCAACATTGATGATGACTGCTCATTATGCCAAACCACCTGAATTTGTCGGAATCAAACTTTCTATTATAGAATACATTCCATCTTTGTCTCGTTGAAATCATACATTTCATTAATCCAATGCCATTTAGCGGCTCCCACCTAGAGTGGGGTTTGGGAGGCAGATGTACGCAACCTTACTCTTGTTAGTTATACACTGATAACACTAATAAAGAGGTTGTTTCCGATTGACCCTTGGTAGCAAACATCATGTGAAACTTCACATAAATACAAAGGTGCAAGTGACTTAATGAGCCATTTTGCTATAGTCCATTGTAATAACTGGAACCATAAATTTTGGCCCATCATAATAAGGAACAACACTTTGGGAATCATACTAATTTAAATTTGTCAGAGCCTAATAAAGAGCTCTCCTGCAGAAATTAGCGTTGTTGTGCTTCATTTGTTTCAAAGTTTTTATTTTCTTGAATTTATAATGCTTTTATCCTCCCAAATTTACCATTCTGTCTCCCCGTTTATAAACATTTAATGTGTGCTTTAATTATAGAAAGTCATATGAAGGCACATGACTACAACTTAGCAGTTACCCTTGCTCGGCTTTGGGTTATACTCCTTCCTCAGCCTGAAAAATCCGTCTCTTATTTTTAGGATTTCTTAATCTGGGCTCCAAAAGTTTAAACATATACATAGAAATGCAAGGAGTATTTGATGTGTTGGTGGTATTCAAAGTATTACATGCACATCTTTATGATATGTAAATTCTCTCTTTGATTGACTTTTTGTCTCTGAGCTCTTATGGTTATTATTTGAAATTTGTTCTCATAATTTCAAATTTTTTTTATATTTGGTCTTTGGTTCATTTAATGGACTATAAACTTTTGAACTTTCTTAATTTCATTCACGAGTATTTGTTATATACATCTTCTTTTTTATTGACTTTTTGCTCATCGTAAATGCTTACAGATGGATCTTGACTCGCAAACTATGTCACAAGTATTGCTTGATGATTTGGCAAATGATCATGTTGACTTGCTTGTGGCATGTGGTCTCTGCGGAGGAGCACTTTCATTGGAGGATGAGGTCAACCGTGGTCTCCAGTCGGTCAGCATATGTGATGACTGTAAATTTCTATTGCTTGAGGATTTTGGCACCCCAGCGCACAATTCTGTTCGAAGAAGGCTAGCTAGAAGAAGGTCAATAAATGGTAGTTCTGATTCGATTGAAATTTTTTCCCAACAATTCTCACAAATAATTAACCAAGCAAGGCATATTGAGTCTGAGCATGAAGAAGTTCATGGAGATATTGATTCTAATGTGATGGTAATGCAGCCGACAAGCTCTCGCACTACTCCTAGTGGTTCTAGAAGATGGCGGAGAATATTTTCTGACACGGAAAGTGATGGATTTAACTCTGATTCTTTTTACGGTGAGAGTGAATCAAATGTCAGTGTTGGTGCGTACAGGATTCATTATGGTGATAGTGATGCTATATCTTTTAGTAGTTATGAAAGTGATTCTGCTGCTTCAGTTGATGGAAATTCCTACTTGGATACTGACATGTTAGTCCAGTTCATTGACAGAAGTGACATTGGCAGTGACTCTGATATTGATCCAATGCATGCTGGTGCCATAAACTGGAATTTTGATGAGCATGGACCGGAAGGTGATGAGTCAGGAGAAGCCAATGTTGAGGAGAATACAGTTAGCCCTCAGGATTTTGGAGCTCGTATAAACTCAATTTTTGGTAGCGATAATGTTGGTGAACACAGTATTACAGATTTTTCCGAGTTTGAGGGAATGATTCGTCGGAGAATCAATGAAATTAGGGACCTCCAGATTCCCAACAGTCATATGAGCGTGGAAGAATTCGGTGAAGCACCTTACAGTGCTAATCCCGAGGACTATCTTGATGCTCGAGAATTTGAAGAGTTTATGGAGAATATTGCCGAGAATAGCAACTCTAGACGAGGAGCACCCCCAGCTGCCTTGTCTTTCATTCAGAATCTGCGTCTCATTGTTATTTCTGAAGAGCAGCACAAATCTGATGGCTTGGTATGTGCAATTTGCAAAGATTTGCTGATGGTTGGCACAGAAGTTAATCAACTTCCCTGCTTTCATCTATATCATCCATCATGTATATTACCGTGGTTGAGAGCAAGGAATTCATGCCCCCTTTGTCGTTATGAACTTCCTACTGATGACAAAGATTATGATTTAGGGAAGCGTGATACTAACCGTAACCGCGGAATGATCATTTCAGAAATTCAGCCACAGGAGGATAGGGATGATAGTTCGTCAGTCAACACTGATATGAGTGTAATGGACGTAGTAGAAGATTTTTCATCTGCATCGGGAGATAGTCCTGCTAATCTTTCACATACAAATAACAGGAGGATGGGTGGATGGTTATTTTTTGCAGCAGGCCCTATAGTTAGCCTTGTTGGAATTGTGTTAGTGCTCTGTCTGGGCAATGCGAACCGTGAAGGAGGAAGAAGAGGTCTTGACCTTGATAATTGGCGTTCCCTACCCATCCAGACTTCTAGTTTGTGCCCTCATAATCAGCAGGAGAAGAGGTGGTGGGGGTGGGGGTGGGGGTGGTGATGTTAGTCACTGGAAACAAAAATCATTTTTTCTTCGTGCTCATATTTTGGGACTCGAGTAGAGGTTTGGAATCAGAACAGGGGTGCTACAAATTAGAATTGTCGTGTCTTTGCTGATGGTAGATGGTCGTTAATCCTTATACACGATCTATATATATGCTATAGAGTTGCTTTGCTACTAGTATTACTGGTGAGTGGTGATGTAGTCTTTCACTTCATCATCATACCAGTATGTCCCGCACATATATAAAGTATGATCAGGGTTTGGGGAGGAAAGATAGATGACAACTCATACCTATATAGGAGAGTGCGGTCAGAGAGTCTCTCGGCTCTAAAGGTCTTTAATAACTCCCTAATTGTGATTGTGACCGTGATTGTAGATCTTGTACGTTGTACTTGTTTAACATTCCATATCCATTGTCTTTAGATTTTTGAAGAATTGCAACTTCTTATTTCTTTTATAAATAATTTAATTTAAAATTCTAAAGAATCTTACTTTCCTTTTAAATTTTATTTATTTTTTAATTCCAAAAAAATAATTGGTTGCAATTGGAAACGTGGCATTAGAGAAGAATCTTACTTTTTATTTTGAAAACCTAGAGAAGAAATCTTAAGATAAGAAGAAAATAAAATTACCTTCAAAAAAAAAAAAATAAATAAATAAAATCACCTGCTGCAACAAGTGAAGAATACTTGTAGTTGCAGGTACTCTAGAAGAAAATGACATACGAATCTCATACCGTTGTGGATTAAACGAAAGAATACCATAGTCTTTAAAAGATAATCGTTCTAAAAAATAACTTTAAAAGGGAAAAGATGTCAATAATAATAAGGATAAATGGAGATTAACAATCCCAACTTTGCGTGATCCGCTCAAAACAATCCCAACTTTCAATTATTTTCTAATATACCTAACTTTGCCACTTTGTTGCTCAGGACATACCCTTTAATATGTAACCGGTTATAACAGGTAAATCACCTTTTTTGTCATGGAAATAAGAAGGATAAATGGAGATTAATAATCCCAACTTTGCGTGATCCGCTCAAAACAATCCCAACTTTCGCATATTTTCTGTCAATAATTTTTTTTTGAGAAATAGTGTATAGATTAGGTGGTTTTATACTCCCTCCGAATCATTTTAGATGTCCCATTTGGGTTTTTTCGATTATTAAGGATGGTGTAGGGTCCATTAAAAGGTGGTAGTAGGATATTTTAATTGATTAAATTAATTGTAAATGTGATAGTTGAGTATTGAGAGTAGTAAAAATAAGGGTATTTTAATTGATATGATTTTGTCAAATAAAAAAATGGAATAACTAAAATGATTCGAGTGAGTATAATTTTTCCAAAAAAAATTGAATAATGGGAGCAAAAGCTAGTGACGGACTGACGGTGGATAATCCGTTGTTAAAGAGGTAAAAAAAGTAATCCAATATCCAAGTGAATGTGTACTGATCTGCTGTTCGAAGTTGTAAATTGTGAATGTGCAGAGGCAGAGATGGATAGAAGGAAGAGTGAAAGGGGGCATTCCAATTGGTAATTGGTAATTGGTAATTGGTAATTGGTAAGTAGAGAAGAATCTAGTGGAGTAGAAAACAGTTGAACAACAAAGTTCGAGATGGGTAACTGTGGAACTAGGGAAGAATCTGCGGTGGTGGCTAATGCTCAAGGTTTGTAATTTTTTCTCAAATTCTTTCCATCTTCTCCGCCGGCGCCGCTAGATCTATTGCTCAAGATTTGCAATATAATTTTCGTTTGCAGTTCATCATCAGATTCAGCATCAGCATAGTAGCAACTGCAATAGGTCAGTCTCAGATCTGGGCGATCATCCTTCAGCCACCCCCCGTGTCCTGTTTACAGAAGAAGATTCTAGAAACAATGTGGGTCTTTATACAGATGTTATTGCCTTTACTCTCTATGAGTTGGAAACCATCACCAAGAGCTTCCGTTCTGACTACATACTTGGAGAAGGCGGCTTTGGCACCGTCTACAAGGGTTACATTGATGAAAATGTTCGGGTTGGCCTTAAATCTCTCCCCGTTGCTGTTAAGGTTCTCAACAAAGAAGGTCTTCAGGGTCACCGGGAATGGCTTGTATGCACCAATTCCAAACTAACTACTATATCTTTTTTTTTTTTAATTTATGCATATATCTTAACCTAACCTAACTTGTTCCTTTTCGCAAGTGCAGACTGAGGTCAATTTTCTTGGCCAGCTCAGACATCCTAATCTTGTCAAGTTGATTGGTTATTGCTGTGAGGATGATCATCGATTGCTTGTTTATGAGTTCATGTTTCGAGGAAGCCTTGAAAATCACTTGTTTCGAAGTATGTTCTTCAATCCTCTTTCTCTTTTAATCCCTTTTCATACCATACATAGTCCTTTAAGTACTACTCCTACTAGTTATTTTCTAGAAGTGTATTACACTTGAGGATCTTACAACATAATGATATAGAGTATGTATTGTGCAAGATAAAAGCTACCAAAAGTTTGAAGGTGGCTCTTCATCACTTCAACCAAAAGTTATGCGATTGAGAGTATCTGATAAACATTGTACCACCTTGGCAGCTAATGCTGTGAGGCACCAGTACTATTATATGTACCAAATGCTTCTTAACCCCCAGTCTCTAAGAACCTGCAAAGCTCTCTAGAGAAAATGTTTGTTACACATAGTTTTTCCTCTTATTTCTCATCCTGTATTGACACCTATCCGTTGATTAATCACCACGGCGACAGGTCAGATCCCATTCAGGTCAAACATGTCATAAGTCATAATTACTACTTTTTTTTGTTCTCCATTGTTGTGACTTAGTTTCTATTCTACCTTTGGAAACTTTTAAGACTACCATTGCAAAAGTGAGATCCGTGCATCTCAAAAGTAACAATTACTCTTTGTTGTTCTTCTTTTAGGGCACTATATACTTCCTGAACTCCATATATTACTCCTATTGAGCTACTCATTTGAGATATTGCTTCCATTTCGCAAACTACTCCAATTGAGGCCTCCAATTTTGACAATATTCTTTCTCAACCCTAACATGAACTCCCTTGAAAATGGTTTAATGAGACTTAAGTAGTTAAACTCTTCCAATGTGAGTTTCAAACTTAAGTAGTCAAACTCTCCCTTTTAAGAAAGTAGATGGGGTGAGATGTAATGTGTATTTTCTAAACGAACAAGAGAAAAGGAGAGAGAAATGGGAAATCAAAAGTTGGGGAAGATATAGTAGATAAATGTCGGGCTGGTCATTCATAAAAATGAAAGTGTACAAACTAATTTTAGATTGACAAAATTGAAATTTTCTTATACTATACCTTTCTAATGCCTCTATTATTTCTTGCTTTCTTGTTGTACACATTTGCATTTATCTGGATTTGGTAATGAGTCGTTGTGATAATTATGATAGTAATCATTACATTCCTCATTAAAATTCATTAATTATTGTGATAGATACCTCCAATTTGAACTCACCATATTAATTTTTGAACTCACCATATTAATAATATTTTGCATAAGAAAGCATCAAGTATATTGTGTGTAGTGGTTCGGTCCCTTAATTTGTTTCCGACTTATTTACATGAACTCCCAAATCCCAATATGGTGGATTCTTTATTACGTTGTGGAAGTTACCTAGATTAGGACTACAACTGTTTGCGTGGTTATTAATGGGGATATCTTTTTGTGAGACTCAAGCAAGCCCATACAGAGTTTTTAGAAGGAATCATGAAGTTTTTCCAATCTTTGTCGTTTATAAAATTTGGATATATGAAAGGGGGCATAGTGAGGTCACGGATGGGGGTATAAGCATAGTCTTGTATTTGCTAGAGGAGGTTGATCCGCTGATAGTTTATTTACAAAGTTTTATCATTGTAACCCACCTTTGTGTGTTTGTGAAGATAATTGTTACGTAGATGTAGGTCAAATTGAAAGTGTTGTTCGATTTTTAAGTCACAATGTTAGTTTTATTGTGTATTGTATTATGTGTTGCTTCTAAAGTATGGATGATTCTCTAACAATATAATATAAAATGGGTTTGAAAAAAGAGAGAATGTGATTCTTAGTGGAACTACTGTAGCAAGATTAAAATACTTTAAAGTTGTATTGGAGAAGCTGTTGAAACATCACTTTAGAGTGGTAGCTTTGGGACTAGTCACAACCCAAGAGTCAAAAATTGTTTTATTTACTACCTGGATATTCCCCTTGATCAATGCTATATCTATTTGCTAATGACTGTATTTAGTTGAATTATAAAACTGTTGAGTCCCATTGTTCCTAAATTGTCCTTCCCTTCATCTTCCCAAGCTAAATTGTTCTTGCTAAGTTTTTTATTGTACCTACACCTCTATAAAATTGCAATGCCGCAAAGCCATGTCAAGTGCAGTACCACAAAGGCCTTTTGTTTCCTCATATAGTGAAGGTTTCTTAACTCACATAACTATGCACTCTCTGATATGAGTGAAATTTTGACAATTTTTTTATTGTGTTTTTATTTTCATTGTTCAACATTCTTCATTTTCTAATAACTCTTTGAGGGTGAGACTACATATATTGGAATTCCTTGCTACGACGACACGTTGATACCTATACTTAAGTAGCATTTAGCCTTTGGGGAAATCTGATGCTCTAACTTTGAATGATTACAAATGGACTTGTAAAATGGCATACATTTGAGTGGAAATGACACACTCAATTATTGTAAAATGGACTTTGAATGTCTTGATGTATTCATGTAATCAGAAAATCATTATTGCTCAACTTTGTAAGTTATGTTAAGTATAATAATAATAATAATAATAATAATAATAATAATAATAATAATAATAATAATATTATTATTATTATTATTATTATTATTATTATTATTATTATTATTATTTCCTTGTATTCGACATAATTGTATATGCAATCTCTATTTTAATATGTTGTCTTAAGTTGCTATGGCTTTTCATGGGGCATACAGAGGCAATTGTTCCGTTATCGTGGTCGACGAGGATGATGATTGCCCTTGGAGCAGCAAAAGGACTCGCATTTCTTCACAATGCTGAAAGGCCCGTCATTTACCGCGACTTCAAGACCTCTAATATACTTCTTGATTCTGTATGTTTTCTCAACATGGACAGTATTTATATAAACTATAGCCTAATTTTATATAGAACAAGATGAAGCATTTCAGACCTTTGTGGAGACCTCTCCACTGGTTTGCAAGTTTGATGACCATGAACATATTCAAAGTTTATTTTCTATTTTTGTAGACAATGACAAACAATCGCTGATAAACTTGCCTACATGTATTTGTCGATGTGTGTATATATTATGTAAAATTAATTTAGTAAGAGTATAAGAAGGGTAAGGTAATGTACATTCGACCCCTCCAAACCTCACCATATATAGGAACCATTTAACGGAATTGGGTACATGGAATGTTGAAATTCTTTCTTTTGGCAAATTATTTTGAAATTCTACGTTCAAAAATGCACATAAATCATCGTTTCTCTTAAATTCTTCCACTATTAATATGCTTTATGAGAATTTTTAGTGAGTTGAGTGCCCAAATTTTATTAGCTTGGTATTTGATTTTCATTCTTCTTCTTGGTTGCTATTCTTGAACGTCAATGAAGATTTTCGAATCCCAAGAGCAAACGTTAGCAATCAAGTATTCAATTTCTATAAACCTAATACTTTATGTTCTGGAATGATTTATCATAAAATCACTACTAAAATGGAAGGCCATCCGATGACTAGCTTTCAAAATATTTAACATGTGACCCACCCTGCACATGCAAATATTTTTTGCCGACCCAGATTTTGACCTGACCCGCCCATTAACCACCTCCACTCTCCACTTGTGAGCTCCGCAAAGCTCCAAAATGGTGCATTTTTGTCTTCTTTGTGCATTATCAAATCATTGTAAATTATATCATCTCATCTTATCTTAAATATTTGCAACTTTAAGACCTTTTGTCATTTTTGATTATGAATACTCTCTCTTAGGCTATTCTCAATTGCCCCTTTCCTCATTTTCTTACAATTTCCTTTTCTAAGAGCTTACATTTATAAAGTCCTTTAAATAAGTATTATTATATGTAAGCCTGAGGAATGAACTAAATGTTTAGGGCTTTTGTGAGGGTCTATTGATTTAGTTTGAGCACTTAATGATTCTTTTTCGCGAGGGCTTGATACTTGTTTCATTTTTCGTTTAGTTATGGGTGTTTCCTTGTATTGTGGGATGTACACCTCAATCTCATATCTTTTTATATATATATGGATGACATCTCTGTCCCTTCTTTTGAGTCTTCTACTTTCTCTCTTTTTGGGGTTATTATTAGAAAACACCCTTTAAAATGTCTTATATATGTTCTGTTAGATTGTTCATTTATGCTTAAAATTTTATGTCTTATAGCACCACAATGCCATTTCCTTCTATGTGTGCTTAAAATAAAAGGTGTATTTATCAAGCCTCTCTCGCTCTCGCATTTCTTTTTACGTGTGCTTTACTTGCTGTTCCTTTTCTTGGTTTCTTTTTGCGTACACTCCTATCCTTCCTTTGATCTTGTTTTGTTTTAATCTTTCGTTTTCCCCCTCATAGCTCCACCTGTCTCTATTCATCCAAACACATAGCCCATAGGAAAGCCAGG
Organism: Amaranthus palmeri; assembly: GCA_019776075.1. NCBI lineage: Eukaryota > Viridiplantae > Streptophyta > Magnoliopsida > Caryophyllales > Amaranthaceae > Amaranthus > Amaranthus palmeri. The sequence continues at coordinate 26,615 of JAAKBH010000271.1, read as the reverse complement.
CATACCTAAATGTGAAATCAATTTTTAGGAGGTAATATTTGAGATATGACAGAAACTACAACTTAAAATTTGCTATTGAGAGCAAGAAAAAAAAGCACTACTAGCAAAAGAAGCTCATAAGTATGCTCGAAAGATCACCCGTAGGGAAACAAACTTGCTTGCACAATAAAACCCAAATGCATTAGTGGAAGATTGTCGAAACTAGAGATAACAAAGGCAATTCATCAATGTTCAAAAATTACACAAGGACTTCACAAATGGCACACATCGCTTTAGAAAAAATTTTAATCTAAGGGAGATGATATGGCTCTGTGTTTGCTCCCTTGAGAATAACGGGACCATGATAACACACATTGATTGAGTTCTCATGAAGGAGGCTTTAAACCAAGCTTGGTCATTGTAATTGAAGTACGATACAAAAGTTGGGGTTGCTAAAATCCAAATAAGGAGGCAGTTCCTTGAAGTCCACCACAACATTAAGTATATTGGGATTTTTTGGTTGTTGTCTAGGCTCTTGATTATCGTTGCTTTGCTTTAGATACATGTAATTGAGTGTGGCCTTTTGGCATAAGCAAATGGGATGATAACGTGCAAATAAAGAGACGTAAGGGAAACAGGATAGAGAGGAACAAGATGAGAGTAAACAAAACAAATTCTTTACAGAAGAACATGCAAAATAAGAGTACGCGTGGCAGTGAGGCAAGCATAGAAAATAAGAAAAGATAACTAAATGTATGTTTGGAACTTGTGTCTTGCTAAACCTTTTTGCTCATGGACCAAGGACTTCTCGGGTATTTGGACTTCTTTTAAGATCTCAAACATCACTTGCAAACCACTAAGAATAGTCCTTTGTATGCATGACTTCCGATCCCGTAGTTTGCTCATGGACTCATTTAAATGAGTTGTCATGTATGCATTTAAATATATACACCAATCTTGTCTCCAATGCATGCAATTACACTGGCATCATTTGAGGACATTCTTAAACCATGGTCTCATGGCTAGTTTCCTAGTTCATGCTTCATACCTAAATTTCTTTGAATCTAATTTCCCATTACTTGAGCTTTCCCTCTATCAATCGACACAATACAAATAGGCAAGAAAATTGGTTATAATTTTGTTTGATTCAATTTAAGAAATGATTACCATTTGAACATTAAATAGTGTTCTGCAAATGTACAAAACTTATGTTTGAAAGTTTTGAACCATGATTTGACATAAATATTGAGTTAAAATAAAGATTTGAGCAATTTCCTTTGAAAATGACCAACCCAAATTGCAAGGTTGTCTTGCTTCAAAATTTCTGAATGACATCACATAATAAGTGATAGTGGTAGAGAACTAAGAATCATAAGCACACAAGTTTGGCGAGAGAAGACAACAAAAGTGCTTATTATGCTGTATACTCATAATTAGTACGATGCTACCTAGAGTGATTTGTCAAAGTTGACTTTGTTTTGATCTTTGCCAATGTTTTGGGATAATTTAATGTGGTAATAAATGATTGTTATTTATTTAATATTTTTTTCATGCGTCCTTTTAGGATTATACGGCAAAACTTTCTGATTTTGGCCTTGCTAAAGCTGGACCACAAGGTGATGAGACTCATGTATCAACACGTGTTATGGGAACATACGGATATGCTGCTCCTGAATATGTGATGACTGGTATGTATGGCATAGAGCTCAAGCAGACAATCTGCCTTTTGCTTGAGGCTTGGGACTTATGTTTCCTCCTAGCAAACAAGATGTTCTTCAAAAAAACTTACAAACGAAATTATAAATTATAATGACTAATTGTTTCTAAAGGCTCTATGACTATGGTACTTGCCTTTGGCAATGTCCAATCATTGTCTTTCCACAATGCTAATTGCTGCAGCTCACACTATAAGTCTAAAATGTCACTTGATACATCAACATCTTGATGTCTTGTCTTAGTCCACATTTTGTGCTTAGTCCACAACAATTTGACCAGTGTTGTCATGCTTGTATGGAAATTAACATGGTTTGTTAGTATGCTTTAGTAGTAGTTGGTCATGTCATTTGTGTTCAGTAATAAACCCGATCTAAAAGTAATTGGTCTTAGTATTTTTTTTCTCACCATTTTTCTTATACAATGACAAATTATAGTTCTAGCTCACTGATATGGTGATACCACTCATCAATCATAATACCACCTTTGTTTGGAATGTTCCTGTGTTGATTGGAATGCTCATATGAACCTGTTTGAAACTCGTATCTTTTGCTTCTTATTCGCTAGTGCACGTATACATGAAATTGGTTGAAATCGGTTTGTGTTTTGTGATTTCAATTCTTTGTTGGGTTTCCCTTGGCTATTTGTAAAAGCTCCTGAAAGGCCATTAACTTTGAACACATGAGATGCGTCAGATGCAATAAAGTTGAGATAAATGGAAGATTACCATGAGTTTGTTGGAATGTTAGCTTTTAGGATGCTGATGCGCTAAAGAGTTTCTGCTTCCTATTGCATCTGCTAAAATCAACTTTAGTTCATCATTATGCAGGTGTGCTAAAGCGTGTTTGCTTCATTCCAAGGACAGATATAAAATGATTAAATCAGCTCCAGTTAAACTTTGTCCTAAGTTGAATGGTGATTGTATATTTATTCTGAGAACCTCATATGTAATGCGTCTAACTCTGCCTAGTGATGGCCTTATTTTGTTTAGCCATTGTCTTCACTTGATGACTAGCAGATTTCAGTCCTCCATTCGTTTTTCTCAATTTCATTTACATTGCTGGCATTCGCATGTTATGTTGAGGCCCTCTGTGGGTACTGATATCAAAAGCTTGAAAAGAGCCTGCGTTTTGAATTTGTTTACCTCTATTGTGTGGATTGACTTTCTTCTGCACTTTTTGATGTACATGATGAACAGGTCATCTCACAGCTAGAAGTGACGTTTACAGCTTTGGAGTTGTACTTCTGGAGCTGTTGACAGGAAGAAGATCGGTCGACAAGACCAGACCAAGTAAGGAGCAGAACTTGGTGGATTGGGCCCGACCTAAACTCAATGACAAGAGAAAACTTCTACAAATAATTGACCCTAGATTGGAGAATCAATATTCAATACGAGCAGCACAAAAAGCTTGCAGTTTGGCATACTATTGTCTGAGCCAAAACCCTAAGGCAAGACCCTTGATGAGTGATGTGGTTGAGACTCTGGAACCTTTGCAGAGTAGTGGTGATGCTGTCAGGGAAATATCATCTGTACCATTGACCTTCAGAAGTAAACGTGCTGCTCAATTTCCTATGAGGGGAATGCCAGAGTACCCAATGCGACAAAGATTTCCGGATAATGTTAGTGCTGCTGCTAGTTGTCGCTCTGCCAACCCAAACTGTTCTCCCAGTGGTCCTGCACCTTGCCGAGTGAGATGACTAGTATCTGTTTGTACACTGCCCCTAGTGCCTTCATTACATGCAACCTCTTTTAGCAAGTTAATCTTGACTGAACAATTACCCGCTTACTGTCATGTAAATTATTTTGTTTTGATTATGCAGATTCTCGTTACTTTATGGGTTATTTTCTTTTTAGGTACTTCAGTGCTTCAGATTATTTCGTTTTTGGACATTGGTCTACTATGTTTTCGGCTGTCATTTCTTAATACTTCCTCCGTTCCATAATACTTACTACTGATAGTAACATTTTCCCACACATGTCACACTCAATAGCAAGTATTATGAAACGGAGGAAATATTAGCTGGTATATAAAATGATCAGCTGGTTTATACTTCAATAGGAGTATGTTTTTAATAATAGACTTTGTAGTGAAATATGCCTAGGTCGTGTCTGGCAAGTAATTTCCAATTATCTGAAATTAATTTTTTATAGGTGGTGAGAATATGTTATAAGGGTGAAAGAGAAATTATTCAACAATTATACTATAACTTAACAAGTTGAAACACTACAAATAGATTAATATATCAACTTTAATAGGTTAAAATATCAACTTTAATAGGTTAATATATCACTTTTTTTGCTTTCTATCTCTTGTATTATTATTTATTTGTCCTAATTTGAATTTACGAGAAATTATATGAATTGTCTTTATATGGAGTATACATTCTCATAATTTGTAGTAGTCGAAATATTTAATTCATATATGTGATGCGTCTCACATTAAAATTAACACATACAAGTATACAACAATTTGTGATCTCGGAGATGGGGTAAACTCACAGTCACAAGTGAAGCGCATGCACAAAATATTGAGATCTTTCATTGTATTTGCATGGTAAATTACGTGAGACAACTTTATTACTCTCTTCATTCAATTCAGTCATAGTAGGCGGCAATGTACGAGAGAATTGTAGAGGAAAATGCTTTTAGTTTTATGAACACGGTGCCGGTGATAGAATATGTAACATATTTTAAGATTTCATGTAGAGTAAATAATCTGCTATTTTTATAACTTTTGGTTGAATTGACTGTTTAATGTGGTATTAAATGTCTAGTTATGAGTTCAAATTTCATCTACACATATCGTCAACTGTAATTATTTTTCACCAGACATGAACATAATTTGTTTTGCGTCCGCTCTTTTACTTCGAAGGAAATTGTATGAGAAATGTTAATTGTGAATTTGTGATAGACATATAACATACCTTAAGATATCAAATATCAATTCAAGCTTTTATTAAATTGGTCACTTTGCTTGTCAAGAGGAATAAATGTAAACAATAATTTTTAATATCCTCTTTGTTTTAATTGTGCGAAAAAATTTCAAGTTTTAAGTGGATCCTGATAATATCAAATTTTACGAGCATCACATTGCGACGAAATAAGAGCGTACACAATACAATAAAGGCTGATGTTAAACAAATTTAATAATAACTTATTTGATTATGTTTTTTATACATAAGAATACGAAAGACAATATTGTCTGATGTACTATACAATTACTGTATCAACAACTATTTAAAACCAAAAATAGTAATGATACTCCTTTTTATTTTAATCAAATATCTAATTGACTGATTTCGTACACTTATAGTTGTTGATACATATTTTAATCCTGAAATATACTTAAATATGCTTATATTCGATAAATAATGTAAGAAACAAATAGAACATTTATTTGATATAAGAGGAAGTATAATACATCTTTAAGAAGCGTGTGCAATTGAGTACCCTATACATGAAAAAAAAACTTAGCAATAGCATGATATACAGGGAATGTGTATAATATCCCTGTCGAGCACGTCTCTTTCGTCCTCTCCTAATTACTTTCTCATTTAGATTCCCTAGCTAGCTATAAGTACACGTATTCAAAATAGATTTCATGATTTAATATTAAACAAATTTTATAACTGAATTTGACTATAATAAGGTAAAGGACACTCTCAATATTCCGCACACGGTAGGGTTCGGGTGGATGGTTATACTTTCCTGAAAGATGCAGACAAATCGTATCCGTTCACCCAAGGAGCTAGGGAGTAAAGAGAGATGTGCGCAGTCAAGAAACCCCACAATTGATACCTGAGCCCACTAGGGATCAAATCCCAAACTTTCTGCTCTATATGTAGATGCTCTATCCATTGAGCCACAAGCGCTTTTGGTATATAAAACAATTGTATATAAAATTATGTATAAAAAAACCATATATGTGAACGCTATACCGATTTTAAAACACACTGATCCAAAATCAACCCGGTAAGCTGAGTGAACCCTTCTAGCCATAAGTATCAAAACCCTTTTCTATGGCGGTTGTACACAACAAGTAAACACGCATAAAATTTAATCCATAGCTTCCTACACAAAACTAAAGAAGAAAAACAACCTTACGAAGCTCAAAGAATGTCACACATCACAGTAGAAAGGAACAGAAGGAAGCAGATGAATGAAAATCTCAAAATTTTGCGTTCTTTGACGCCTTGCTTTTACATCAAGAAGGTACCTTCTAGGCCATAATCTCGGTTTATTTGATTAAAAATTCTATTAATATTAAACTATAGATGTCATATACAACACACTTACACACAAAAATATTGTTAAACTAGTTCTATATTTTTATAGGAACGATTGTTCGGTTCACCTTATACTAGTATTTGTTACTTAAATAGAAAGATGCAAACTATTTTAGGGTAAATTAATTTCATACAACTTTGAATGAAATTAACCCTAGGCAATTAGGGTATGAGGGCAAGTTAATTTATAAAAGGGATATTCATGCTTGGCTAAAAACCTAAAACCTATCACCTCTTGGAACTCATATTTCCTTATTTTGAGTTTTAAATAAATGGCTCTTATTAAGACATAACCAATATACTTAGATTTGCTAATATTTGGGTTCATGTATTATTTTTAATTCCATCTTTTATTGAGCTGAATAAATATTAATACTATTGATTTTCATGTCATAATAGACTAGCTATAACAAAATTATTTATTCTTTGTCATTTTTATTCTCTGTGATTAAGTTCAAGATGATGCTATTTATTAATTATTAGCTAAAAACACCATTTGTATTATTATAAAATAATAATAACATATTGATTAACATGTTTTTTTTAATTTAATTTCAATCTGAACTTAGTTGAGTTTAATTGTTTACATGTTTTACTATTTTAATATGTTTTAACATATAGGGGGATCAAGCATCAATCATTGGAGGAGTAGTAGAGTTCATAAAAGAACTACACCAAGTTCTTGAAAATTTGAAATAAATAAGATTTTGGCGCAAAAAAAGTAATGAAACAATACCTAAATCAAACTTTTCCAAAAACTAAGCGTCTGCCAGCTCTGGATATAGGTTTGGAGCTGTTCGCAGTTAGTAACTGCGAACAGAGGGAGAATGTTTCAAAAAAATAAGCCAGGCTGTTCGCAGTTACTAAGTGCGAACAGCTAGGTTTGACTTTTTGACCTGTTCGCACTTAGTAACTGCGAACAGGTACGCGTGTTTTTTTAAAACAGCTCTTTTCTTTCCAGTAGCCATTTCCCCCAAATTCGACAAACCCTAAGTTCTAAAAAACGACACTTTCTCTCACTCACTCTACCATAAAACGACCTCCAATCCTATAATTCTTGCATTCCTAATCTAGTTTGACACTTCAAATTTAGTCTGGGATACTCTAGCTTGGACCAAGGTAAGTTTTTTTTCGTTTTTTTTCGTTTTTTTTGACTGTAAATTTCGTGCACACCTTTGTAATGGATTATGTTCATTAACTCAAATGTAGGTTACTAGATCCTCAATCAACACTCTTTTAAAGCATCCTTTACTGATTAAGGTAATTTTTAGTTGTTTTAATAGCTTTATTTGGTTGGTTGTTGAAGTATTGGTGATTGAGCATGTTGATTATGGTTGAATTGTGTTATTAGAAATATTTGAATTGTGTTATTAGAAATATAATTTATGAACTTATTAGTTACTTAATATTGAATTGATGATGATGTTGACTATGTTGGTTGTTGAAGTATTGGTGATTGAGCATGATGTTGATTATTAGAAGTTAGGAATTGGATTGTGTTATTAGAAATATAATTTATGAACTTATTAGTTATTTAATATTGAATTGATGATGATGTTGATTATGTTGGTTGTTGAAGTATTGGTGATTGAGCATGATGTTGATTATTAGAAGTTGGGAATTGGATTGTGTTATTAGAAATATAATTTATGAACTTATTAGTTACTTAATATTGAATTGATGATGATGTTGATTATGTTGGTTGTTGAAGTATTGGTGATTGAGCATGATGTTGATTATTAGAAGTTGGGAATTGGATTGTGTTATTAGAAATATAATTTATGAACTTTCTAAACAGCAGTACAGGAGATGGATCCAGCAGCTCCCGGACCCCAAGACCCTAGTGTCTTGACCATGCAGGAGGAGCACAGGAGCACTCCCGGACTAGGCTTCTACCGAGATCAGTTAGACCTGCTGCGACCAAATCAGGTAAACATTTAACTAATGAATAAGGTTATTTCAACATAATGCTGTTTATTTAATCAATAACGTACACTTGTTATTTTGTTATAGTTTGTATGGGATCCGTACCCGGCCGATGCCTACGCGGCTGTCCCTGATCACTCGGGGATTGTGTCGGGTGCGTGGAGGGCTTCTGTGCCACTCATATGCTTCGACATTGTCGAAGTTCATCTACCTGAGCGCGTTCTGCGCCAGTATGGGTTGGTACAGAACATCCCTCCACCTTGTGACACCGAGCCGCAGCTGCACCTCATATCCCGTAAGAACCAGGCCACGACTAACTGGGCGGAGATCCACGGGCGCCACATCGCCCTTTGGGATCGACGACTGGATTTTCTAGCTCAAGGTGCGCCTATTCATTCTGTCGGGACACCGACCACTCCGGATTATATGCAGTGGTTCCTCTCCATCACACGCCGATGGATGACACCACGTGGCGTCATTGAGGCAGCCCAGTACACTCCTGCTGCGCCGACGATGACTCAGTTTGTAAGTCTTCATTTACATTTAATTTTATTAGTTGTCGATTTCATATTGTAATACTACATTAACTCATATGCTTCATTTACATTTCCAGGCTCAAGGTGTGGCTGCCGTTATTCGGACTACTCATGAGGAGTCGGTCCGAGAGATTGCGCAGGGTGTGCTCCTTGGCACGCAGTTCCAGCACTTCATTCCGGAATGTGCTGCGGGCTCATCTTCTCCTGCGCGTGCAGATCATTTGGAGGAGATGGACCTGTCCTACAGAGTTGACGATGCGGGGCCATCTCAACCAACTCAGCCATCGCAGTCATCTCAGTATCAGTCCCCTCCCCTACCGAATCTACGCCCGAGCGCCTCTTACTATCGTAGGAGGAATAGGAGACGACCTAATTTAGATACGGTAGAAGAGTCGTCTTGATTGTTGTATGTTTGACTACGAATGTTCTAAACTTATGTATACATTTAGTTGTATGTTTTAATCATATGTATATATATTAGTTTTATTTTTTATTTAGCTTATTATGATCTCCAAGTTTGAAATAACGGTTAGTTTGACCATACAACGTCTAATTTGAAAGAAAAAAAAAAGAAAAAAAAAAAAAAAAAGTCTAATTTGAAAGAAAAAAAAAGAAAAAGAAAAAAAAAAGGGTAGAGACCTGTTCGCAGTTACTAAGTGCGAACAGGTCAAAAAGTCAAACCTAGCTGTTCGCACTTAGTAACTGCGAACAGCCTGGCTTATTTTTTTGAAACATTCTCCCTCTGTTCGCAGTTAGTAACTGCGAACAGCTCCAAACCTATATCCAGAGCTGGCAGACGCTTAGTTTTTGGAAAAGTTTGATTTAGGTATTGTTTCATTACTTTTTTTGCGCCAAAATCTTATTTATTTCAAATTTTCCCAAGTTCTTCAATCCTTGGAGTCACAAAAGAGAAGGAAAAGCCTAAGTCTAAGCCCAAGCCCAAGCCCAAGCCCAAGCCCAGGTCCAACCCTGATGAACCTTCAACCAAGCCCGAGACATTACATATCGAATTCAAACATGATTACAAACGACTCATTTAAATTCGATGAAGGAAAAGAGTTAGTTGCATCATGCAGTTCATAAAAGAACTACACCAAGTTTTTTTGCAAAAGGTGCTATAGAATAGGTAGTTTTTTTGTAATTTTTCCATTATCTTATTCTAAATTGTTTTTACATACACAAAAAATTCACTCCAATTTTAACATCTGTTTTTTTATAAAATTATTATTTTTTTGTTTTGTTATCCTAATTAATTATATTGAATTTGATCATATGTGTTACAGATAGGGCTAGAGTGTGAGTTAAGCATGGAGGAGTTAGCGGCAGAAGTTCAAAGGAGTTTTTGCACCACTGGCAACGTTAGTAAAAATAATGTCACTAAGATTACAATGTAACTAAAAAAAATTAAAAAAAAATTCTCAGTCAACAAGTTGATTTGGTTAAATTTTATATCTGTACACCATGCTTTTTGGGCAAAAACAAGTTGATTTGGTTAAATTTTACTCAACAAGCACATGTCTAAATTATGTTGACTTAATTAATTATTAGTATTTACGTCAACAAAAATTAATTATTAGTATAATAGATTAATAGTGTGCTAATTTTTTTGGGTAAGTGTCTTAATCTAAAAACAAATATTTTTATCATATTTTCTTGTGCTATATATTCTTTGTATATTTTTCCTTGCACCATCAATAGTACTCTTGTTTAATATATTGTTGCTTTAATAATATGGTAAAGCGCTTGTGGATAGAGCATCTGCATGTGGAGTAAAAGATTTGAGGTTCGACTCCTACTGGGTGCAGGTATCAATTGAAAGTTTCTTAATTGCGTGCATCTCTCTTTACTTCCTCCTTGGGGTACGAATATGTGGAAAAATGTCATTTTATAGTTGTAATTTTTAGTGGAAATAGGTGAATAATAGTAAGAACTTGAACCAATAATTAAGCATCTACTTTGGGAAGCACCAAATTATAATTTCTTATCAAGCGGAAACCCGATTGGGTCAATTTAATGTGCACATTAATTTTATATGGCTTTTAACTTATTCTGAAGTTGGATCGAAATCGAATTGAATTACAAATTTGAATAATTTTCGAATTATCGAAACTGTTTAGAACACCTCTAAGAATATGTTACAACTTATAGTATAAATGATATTATTTCCACAATATATTGTGCCATACCATTAACTACAATTACATATACAATTGACATAATAACGTAGGAGTACATTACAATCAACTTTTGGTGGTTAGATTTAATTCATGAATTTCATTTTAAAATAAAAATATTTTCTCAAGTGAAGTATCTAGACTCCAGTAGGTACGTTTTTACACAGTTGAAATGATCAATCAGATTAGATTTGATCAAATGGATCCAAAAAAATTGAAAAATATAATCAGTAATCATCCTGTGAATATTTTGCTAACATTTAAAACTTTATTTCCCCTTAGATGTTATTTTTTAATCCTATATTGCAAATGAATTCATTTAAAATTTATTGGAAAACTAGTATTTAAAATAAAAATGGTTACTAGTTATGCTTTGTGTTTTACGCAATCATCTTTAACAGTTGTATAGCGTAATGTTAGCTAGTCTGTTGACGTTATTGTATTTATTGTTAGTTACTGACGTGTATGCAGTTGTGTTTGTGTTTGATTTTTGGTAACCTTTTATGATGTTTCTGCTATGATACATTTGGCTTATGGTCTAATGTTGAGCAACAAGATCATCCTAGATAGGTGTAACAGGTATTAAAGCTTAATCTGCATTGCATTGGGGGAGAGTGATGAGTGCGAAGCATAACACGAGTTATGCATTGGTCTTTTAACTTTGTAGCTCTTTTATATACTTTGTAAACATTAGGTTGTATATGTTTTTGATATGAGGCATTGTGTCCTCCGTTGTATTTTCATAATTCCGCTCCTTAGTCCAAGGTTTCGTATAATTTTAAAGTGTTTTATTTATTTTAAAACTTGAGCGTCAACACTGGAATCACGATCCATGCTTGTCATGATGATTTGAGGAGCCAACGATAAATCATTACGAAATTTCCAAGACGGTGATGCCTTGAATAAGTTTAGTTGTTTTATTGTGTTCTAATATCTTTTCTTAGTTTAAATCTTTCACCTTGACATTTACAATCTCAAAAAACTTTGATCTAACTTTAAAGAAAATTACTGAATTATTAGAACAATTGAACTAACAAGGCTAATAACATTTTTAGAACATAATTCATAATATTTTTAAGATTTAAGTTCATTACGTTTAACATAAACAAGAAAAAAAATAGAAGTAAAGTTTTCCAAAATTTAAAAGATAAAAATGTGATCCATTCACTAGTCTAGCATGGAAAAATAAAAGGTAACTCGTATAGTTTATTTGATCATCTGCATGTATTGTTCATTTTCACAGTCTGATTGAGAGCAGTTTATTGCAGTAGTTAACTAAGGTATCCTTTCAAGTCGAATTTTTCCAGATCTGAACCTTTGGGAGTGTTTCCCTTCATTCTCTTACTCATCCTCTGAATCTGAGGCTTCAGAACTCGACTGTTTACTCTTCCGATGTGCATCGCCATTCGTAATGGCCCCCTTCTTTGTGTCTTTTTCATTTTCTTCGTCCTCACTATATTCGCTCTCATAATCATCATATTCTTCTTCCTCGATCTCTTCTTCTTCATCTCCACCATCCTCCAGTAAAGGTCCCTCTTCTGTGATAACACCACCCCGGGTTCCAGCCCTTGATCTTTTAAGAACCTTAATCTTCAAGCTTGTCCTTGTGTCACATCCAATCCAAGAGTCACACAAGCAGTAACAAGTCAAACTATAGTTTCCCTCCGCTGGGGCTTGGAACTTTCCCATCACCAAGCGGGACCCTCGCTTTACTTTCTCAATGGCTTCCTTCACTGCTGCACTGGTGTCTCTTGCACTAGCCCCTGAAGCTTCCATCATTTCTTCTATTGCCTTTGGGGCAGAACTTAGAGCAGTAGCTTCATCCATAAAGTTAATCTTTTGGGAGAACCATACACTATTTGAGTTCTGGTCTGCAAGGAGAAACCAAAAGTTTTCATCCTTGTGATTCGGGTAGTAAGGGGCATGGGGAAGAGCACCAATTAAACCATTAGGCCTTTGAAGTTTGACCCACGCCTGAACTGTCACAATATCGCCCTCCTGTATACCCTCTTCGCCTTCTGTTTCACATTTGACATCCATGGACAGAGAGGGCATCATCTCTAAAACCCTTTCTACATCCTCTACTTCAGCATCAGAAAAACCAGCCGCTTGGCAAAGCAGGTCAGCACGCTCTTGTGGAGTCAAATCACGGAGCTCCTCAAAGGCCTTCACCTTCTGCAATCAAGTAAAAGCATAGATCAGGTCTACATGCTACAAGCAGCAAGATATGTGACACTTTCCAATGAGATTATAGATGAGAACGGTGAGGTAGGTTGGCAAAGCAATACCTCATAAAGTCATAATTAACATGGTACATACAAAAGCGTCTTACTCAAATTAGGACTAAATTGAATATGTAAACTACACCACTCAACCTTCTTGCCACCAGAACAAAAGACCAATTCTCTAACCTCTTGGTTATTGGATCAAAAGAGTCGACTCTTTACACTCCAAGAACATGGATTTCTCCAATAGAGTCGCATTCCAACTTAGTGTACTTGCAGCCAATGGCCAGGCTAGATCGATCACTGCTAACAATCCAGCCAACAGTCACAGCAAGGGAGCCAGTCAAGAGTTTAAAAGGCATATTCTAACAAAAATTATCCAGAATTTCATTTACTTTCATTTTCACAAGTGTGCAATATTTGTTTACATTATATCTTTCCCTCTCTTCTACCAAAAAATGAAAATAAAAATATATACCCAATACCACATTTGTTGGTTGTATTTTTTCGTTACTAACTCTGTTTGATTCCATAAATGTCAGATCATTCTTCATTTATACTATTTAATGTTGCTCCTGCAAACTGAAAAATTTCATATAATGTTTAACACCCTCCATTAAACATATCTTGAACTGTGTTCCAAACTCCCCACTTTTTGAACTAGAAAATCATTTAGATGAAAATAAAAAACCCAAATTGAAAATCGAAATATGAATACTTTCTTCTCAAAATCAATGTAGGTGATGGATGTCTTCTCAAATTTGTAATTCTTTAGCATTGTAGATTCCTTCTGTCAGCAGTGTTTATTCCTCTTTTTAAGATTGAAACGCCACAAACAAACTATTGACTGGATGTGTTCGTGAGAGGACTTAATGGAGAAGTTACTTTCAAGGCTACAGCGCCAAGAGTGATGAATATTATTTTCCTGTTTTCCAATAACGGTATTTTAAGAAATTGTATATCTTAATTAGTATTCCTCCAGGGTTAGTCAAATGAAGAGAATAGGGAAAATTGTACTTTCTATAAAAAGTTCAGACTTCAGACTTTACAATAAACAGGGGAAAGGAAGGTAGACAGTGTGTTTTTACCAGATAAAGGGAAGAGCTTTACAAATTTATCATAAAATGGAGTGCTAACAAATTTTGATGGATTTTATAACTTAAGTGGCACATGGAAGCTCATTAGCATTCCTCCATTTCTGTATTTCAACAGGTATACACCTTTAAAGTTGTTATTGCAATGAATAGTAACAAATACATGTATGATAAACAACTGAAATTGCATGGCCACAAACCTTGCGTGCAAGCTTTTTGGTGACAACTTCACTAAAATGTGGCAGCTGCAAGAAAGGTGCAATACCTTCAGTTGACCCCCCTCCAGCTTTTTTAGCACTGAGTGGAACAGCCTAGACAGATAGTTCAACATGTATAGATTAGGAGCTGCATAATTCACACACAAGAAAAATGGAATATCATGTAATAAACTGCAAACTACAGAAACTACAGCAAGATTGCTTTGATCGCAAGGGAGCAAAATTGCGGAAAATGGAGTTACAAAGTCCGTTCTGATAAAGCAAATTGAGCTATCGTGCTTGTCAATTGGCTGAATAACACATATATTAGTATATTTAACTATTCTCAATGAAATACACAGAACAAACTAATCCTTAATTTTCCCTCTTCCTTTCCTTAAAATTCATCATCTAGAATGGCTTCGTATGCAGTGTATTCTGTCTATAATAGATCAAGGGGATAGAGTAATGATTGATGCTTAATGCAAACACAAACTCCATCCAGTTTCATCCTCCATCACGTTAAGACTCACATACTTGTGTAGGAGATTTTTATGTATCTAAGTATCCAATACAGACCATGAAACAAATTCATAATTTTGACCCAAAATGAAGTGTCCTACCCATGTCATAGGATCAAGGATCCAACACTACATAAACTGTATACCAAAATGTTCACCATTTAAAATGCAGTAGGTTTTGGGATCCATACTGCATCTCAAAAAAAGAAACCTTTCACAGAAGTACAAGTCTACTAGATGATTGCAAGTATGAAAAGTGAACACTATTAATAGTCTTGTGAACAAAGCAGTGGGCGGTAGGAGTTTGTTCATTATGCCATCAAGACCATGATATAGAGCTTGGCAACCAACTTCTCAAATCAGGAGCTACGGGTGGTGACTAATAGGGCAAGCATCTTCTGGATTTTATATAGTGCAGTGTGAAAAGACAACAAATCAATATCCAACTCCTGGATTCCTTCTACTATATCCGAGTATTACAAATCTTAATCAAATTCAACCATGACTAGTACAACCTCTAGCAGGTCTTGCATAAAGCAGCATTAAAAGATAATAAATCAATTTGGGTAATTCCAAGTCCAAGTCCAACTCCTTGTATTCTTTCCACTATATATGAGTATTCCAGATATTAGTCAAATTTGCAGAACACGACTAACTCCTATACTGAAGTAGCATAAATAAAGGCTGATATAAAAAAGAAAACAAACCAGAATCAAACTCTCATCAAAGAGAGCTAAAATCTCCAAATGAATGATATAAAATCAACCAAAAGATATGTTCAATCAGATAAGCGTGTAGAGCAATCCCTTACTATCTTCGCAAAAGCAATCACTCAGACAAATTATAGACTACTACTATTTTCGTGTCGAAAAACGATTATAAAATGACATCAAAGCAAAATCAAAAGGTTTAGTATGATAAGACTTGCATCAATGGCTACCTGAATAACACATTGAGAAAGCTCAACAACTCCAATGGCAGGTCTAAGCCACCCATGACCCTGAGCTGTGCGTGGAATTAAAGCCATCTGCATCAGAAAGTAATCATCAACAAATAAGAAACAACCATAAACAAGCATCAAAAATAAATCCAATGATAGAACCAAAAGAGATAGACATACGACTGTGAGATACACAAGTATAGTAATTAAATAGACCAAGTGCCAAGAAAAGATGATTGACAATTTGAGATCTCTTCAATTTTCATAAGGAAAAATGGACATTAATAATCCCAACTTTGCGTGATCCGCTCAAAACAATCCCAACTTTCGATTATTTTCTAAAATACCTAACTTTGCCACTTATTTGCTCAGGACATACCCTTTTACTTGTTTACCGGTTGTAACGGGTAAAACATCTCTTATAACCCATTAGTTCCCACCTCCCTCCTCATTAATTCACTGACCTAACTTTTCTACAGTACTCAAAGCGTTTTCTCTGTAAAAACTCCATCTTCAAGCTTTGGTAAATTGTTCAACTGACCTCGAAGAGAAAAAGAAGAAGAAGAGTCGCTCCTCATCGTCATCCATGGTAGGTTTCTTGAAGAAGGGCATCAATGAAGAAAAAGGAGTTGCAACGGGCAGAATTTTACCTGTTATAAGCTGGTTGAAGAAGAAAAAGGGCATCAATGAAGAAAAAGGTCATTAATGGGGAAAAGAGAAGAAAAAGGAGTTGGTAAATTGTTCAATGAAGAGAAGAAAAAATTGAAAAAAAAAAAAGGAAAGATAATATGAGAAATTGATTTGAGGAAGAAGGGCATCAATGAAGAAAAAGGTCATTAATGGTGGATTGTTTTGAAGAGATATAAGGTTGAAGATGATGTTTATAATGGGGAAAAGAGATAATAAAAAAAGGAGTTGCAACGGGTAGAATTTTACCTGTTATAACCGGTAAACAAACACAAGGGTATGTCCTGAGCAAATAAGTGGCAAAGTTAGGTATTTTAGAAAATAATCGAAAGTTGGGATTGTTTTGGGCGGATCACGCAAAGTTGGGATTATTAATGTCCATTTATCCTTTTCATAATGGGCAGCTTAGATGAATACGTATGATAAGTTTTGGAACTGCCGCCCCAAACTTCAGATAATCTAATCTATTACACTTGTACTATTACTACAACAACATACCAAAGCATTAATCTTTTACCTTGAAGAATAAAGAAGAGTTGCACCTTTACAACTTCAAGAATTCTTCGGACAACACAGTGTAGCTTAGAAATAAATGACATATTCTAATGTGTATGGTCCTATACTCTCATAGGGGCCTCTCACCTTGAGGCATTCCTCATTTTACACAAGCTTCATAACACATAGTAGGGTATAAGAATCACCTATCATCATAGCATGACAATTCGGATTTGAAAATAAAGAGCCCTAACTCATTTTCCTATTCTAATCAGACATAAGACACTTATTCCAATTCGAATTAGGAAAACTACTCCAAATCCTAATCGAAGTAAAATGAGATTGACTCTTTGTTCCATGTAAAATCCATTGTCTTAAATATGTAGGCAAAACCACGAAACAAACAAAACAACTGGTTAATAACATGATCAAAATGAATAAATTAGCCAGCACCACATGGCCTTAAACTAAATTTTTTGTATATGAATCTTTGATTGACATTTTTGTAGATAATTTGAGGAGCTTGAATCGAGTCTCATAAATATGCTTCTAGATTTGCATCATGATCTCTATAAACATCAAGATGATCTCGTTTACTTGTGTTCTATGATTGTTCTCATCATATTAGTTCTAGTCTATTGATTAAGGATTTTGTTGCCATAACAAACCATGTATGGTGGGAAATAATGCAACCTCTTAGTATTGAATTTCTTATTGCTTTAGTTCTAGTTTTTTAGTTAATGATCCTTGTTTCCATTGCATTATTATTGTTTTCCCTTAACTAGTTCAATTATATCGTTTATTTCTCCTTATTTATTTAGGTGTCGTTGGGTATTGTTTGAATTTCCGTTTTTTAAAATAAATCAAACCAAAACTAGTTAGGACATATAGCTTTTAAAATTAATTTTTATACTTTTTTTCAAAACCACACAAAAATGAAAACCACTTTTTGTGAATTTATAATTTTATTTGAAAATTTCTTTTATTCACATGACAAGTAAAGTCATTCACTAATAGGTCTATTACTTAGTTGTTTGCCCCAAACCCAACCATCAAACCTGATCAAAATATAAGGATATGCTCTTATTATGTAAGATTCAATAAGCTAGGGTTGAGTCTCGGACCTCTTGGTCCAATAAAAGATGGTTAGATCGAGCTCAACTATTTTCAAAGTATATCAGACCAATAGAACGAGACCAAACTCATACACGAATCAAATCAGACTCGATTCATTGATGATCCTATATAGACCTCACTTTACCCAACCCATAACTCATCGGTCATCATAGATTCAAAAGTGGTGTGAATCTTATTTTTTGAGACATGATGGGTTAATTATTATTCTAGGTGTAACAAAATATAGGTCTAATGTATGTAAATACCACCCGACCCTTAGATCTAGATCCAATCGAGATATTACCCATAAACTCAAACACAACACACCATAGTGTTAAAACAAGGCAACATTAAATCGCATCAACCGCATTGTAAAGATTTTCAAAATAAACGAACCAATATTCCCCGCGTTGTAAAGGTGTAAAAAAATCGCGCTTTAGGCCGTACCAAGGGATATCTTATGGTTTTGACCGATATTTAGGCATTGCAATAACCGTATTTTTACACTATATTGAACACTCAACCAACAAAGTCGGACTTACTCATTCGTTCATGACTCATTTCAAACCTATTTTGAACCCATAATCGATCCTAACTTAAAATTTAATATATCTAATGAGGCAATGAGTTTGGATGAGAAGGCTTGGTTTAATTAAAAAGTGACTAGATCTAGGTCTATTAAATTTAAACCTAATCATAGACTTAAGACCGACTCGCGCTCTAAACTTTAACTAAACCCAAATACGACCTAACTCATAGGCATAGCTCATTAAATATGTACACTTTTATTTATGTAATGATAATGATACACATGATATTTGCTACCAAAAATCAATCGGTAAAAATCTTTTTGCTAGTGTTAGAGTAAGGTTGTGTACATCGAACCCTCTAAACTCCACCCTAGGTGGGGGCCACTTAATGGCAGTAATGAAATGTTGATGTGGACTTTAATCCAAATTTTGACCAAACCTAGATGTGATAGCTAAACCTAAAAGGAATCATCTTGATCTTTTGTTCTTTCTTCATCCCACGCCATCACTCAAACCTAATAACACAATTTCCCTCTCATACCCTCGATATATACATCTATCATCTCTCGTTTGAACCTTCTCTAAACCTAAAACAGAATTTATACCCTTTTTCTATCAACTCTAACATATCCTTGTACTGTAATGTGTACCATCGGTTTGTTATATCAGGTGCTACATCATGTAGTACAACTACTTTGATGCCATATTATAAAGTATTCAATACAAGGAACAAAAAAGTTGCAAAAACTCCTATATTATGTACAAAATGTTATGGGTTATTACCAAGCTACCACAAAATAATTTGGAATCCTTAACTCTGAAGTACGTAAAGTAAACAACATCAATCATTCAGGTATCAATTTTCACAAAAATCTATGATCCAAGCCATGCAATTGTAATATTCATTCATTATAGCAACACATAGAAATTTATATTTACCTTCATCAACTCCTCGAGAAGACGAGGAGCAAGTTCCAAGACTCGTTTCAGATCACTATTTAGAGTTGGAGGTAAATCTGCTGTTTCCCGGGTCAAATGGGCTTGAATCAACAATTGGGTCTTCAATATAAGAAACCGTATACATAATTAGTCATCTCTAAATCTTTAAATATCAAACTTACTAACCAGCAAACAACCTTCAAAACTTACCTTCACTAGCAGGGGATGTTGCTTCAAAAATTTAGCTTGCTCTTGTTTAATATTTTTGCTATCTAGGTTCAACTCACTTCTGACTGATAGCAACAGTTTGTGAAGTGGTTCATCATCAATCCTTCTAACTGGAATTTCTGAGTATTCAGCTGCTTTAATAAATACATCCAAAACTTTGCTGGAGCAATAACACAACATATACAACAAATCAAAACATTTGTAGTACAAGTGTGACATAATTCTAAGAGAAAGAATAATGAAACGGATTCAAAAAAAATAAGAAATAGGAAGCAAAAATTTTATATTTCGGTTGTGATGGCAGAGGTCAACAAATCAAGACTTTTAGTTTACTCATGGTATGGCCACTAGGGATGTTCAAAAAAAAACCCGACTTGCAAAACCCGACCTGGATTATCCGGTACCCGGTTTCAAAAATCAAATAATTAACCCGGTTTGTCAAAAACAAGTATTTCGGACCAGGTATTCGGGTCGGATCCGAATATAAGTTCTTGTGAAACCGGGTACCCAGTATCCGATTTTGTTTTTTTAAAAAAAACATTAAAATTCTTACATCTATGTATAGCTGTAGTTTTGTTCTTTATTTAGAAATTAAGAGATATTTCTTCTTTATTTATAATTTGAGCAATGATTATAAGTATAGCTGTAGTTTCACAATTAAGGCCTAAGGCCTAAAGGTACTAACTAAATTTGTATATTGAATAGTGACTAGTAGTATGTTCTTATAATTTTAAGTTCTTATATTGTAATTTGTAATTTGTAGTAAATTATTCTAATGTAGTACCAAAATTCTTTGATCAATTCACTTATCACTTGAATAAAAATATGTTAAAAGAAATAAGGGAAAAAAAACACTATGTTTTAAGAAATAAACAAAATCGGGAATTCAGTTTCCGACCCGGTTTAAACCGGTTATCCGGATTTTGGATACCCGGGTTAAACCAGGTCGGAACCTGGTCACAATTTTAGGTACCCGAAAAAGCGGATACCCGTATTTCTGGATCCTGGTCGACCCGGTACCCGGTTTCGAACACCCCTAATGGCCACGTGCGTGCGGCAAGGATGCATCCATCATCTCCTCTCGATCCCTTAGTAAGTTGTACACCCTCGCTTCAGTAAGGAGGTCACTCAATATGTGTGATACAATGGTGTGGAATCACATATGACCATAAGCCTTTCAAAAATTGTTCTGGGACCTTTCTAATGCGCATGAAGGGACATCAAAGCAAGCATTAATATTCAAAATGGTTCAAGATACAAGTCACATTCATAATGGGTTTAACAACCAAAAGGTGAATCTAAGGAAAGCAACTGCAAAGTTCGTATGGTACTTAAATCAAGAGCAATCAAATGTCCAATAACCAGTCTATAAACAAGAAGAAAAACACCACGATTAAGCACACAAATAGCTATCATCCATATGTAAGAGAAGAGTAGAAGTGGAATGAATCCAAAACCTCCAATACGTGGAAAATACGTTCAAGTATGTAAAAGGGAGAGAAGGTTCTAAGTTCATCCAATAGCTTATCATTCATAAAGGGAGTTACAAACATAAGAATAAAATGTGACTTACAAACTTTTTGATGCTATTCAAAATCAGAGTTCAAAAAAGAAGATAATCATAGGATGCTTGTATAAAAGGGGTTACTTTGGAGACAATAATCTGAATTCAGCTCTCTATGTTCATATAGTCGGCAAAGAACTAGGAGGAGTTAGTAAGGTTGTAACAACAGCAAAAAGGCAACATAAACATAGTTTTATTTAAGTTTTAGCTCAAATACATTGTAAGTTAAAAGAGTTGTAAACCTTCCTTATTTGGACGGATTTAGTTTCAATTAGAAAGTATTTGTAAACTTCTTTCAAATACTCTTAGGTTGATAAAAATGTATATAGAATAGGAAAGTTACAAAAGGTAATAGAGGGCCCTTAAAGTAGGTGTGTAGTAAGAATTGTGTTACGCATGTACTTCTATAAATAGCTACGAGCAGGGTAGACTTGATTTGATTTAAAAATCTTGACACTTTATATCCGAGAACTATCTTTGTGTAAGATACAATTCAATTTGAGTTTAAACTTAGTGTGATAAGCTAAGATGCTTGGAAGGCTTGACTTTAGTTTAGTTTTATCATTCTTGTTCTTTGTTACACACCTAAAAATACGCTCCAAGAAATAACCCTAAACCCACATCAGCAATGGGGTGGATCGTCTTGGTGAGTTTAAGCAATTTGAGCGAACAAAACAATACGAAAAGCAGAGGATACCAAATATCTCGAGACAAAGTCACTAGTATATGGGGCTTATGAGTAATTGGAGATAAACTTATTAAACCAGAAACATTTTGCAAGCATCACAAAGAATATCTAGTGAAAAGAGTGTGCTATATTAAGTTGGCACTAAGAAAATTCACAAATAATTCAAGTTTTATAGTTAACAAGGCTTGTGATAAAGTAGCCACTGCATGACACATGAAGATCCACTGACAATCACACAATTAATTAGAAGGCTTTACCATGCAACTCCTTCACTCATTACATACTTTAAGAAACTAAAATAAAATTAAAATACCCCCGACGTCCTAGGAGGCTCTACACATTCTATTACACCTTGCTTATATTGAATAACACTTTTGCACCTTGTGGACCTTAAAACTAAGCCTAAGACATATTGGCTTGCTTGGACGCCTTCAACCCCTAAGACAACTAGCACTATTTACTGTGGTATCTCCATGCATTTAGCCCTTATTTTTAAAACCTTATCTAGTTTTAAATTTACTAAATTATTAACATATTGCTCTTCTCCTTGCATTTAGGCCTTCTTTCAACTCACCGATAAGTGATAACAATATTACTACAACCAACGTTTCTATATTAAAATAGTAGTTATATTAAGCTTTCTCCCAAAACCCTTGCATGTTTTGCATCACTATTACACAAAACACACTAATTGCATGAAAAAGAAGCAAAAGCTTTGCGATATCCCTATAAAGCATAAGCAAACATTATAAACCATAATATATTTGCGTTGTAAAATGCTTCCCGTGCAGTTCCTAGTGTTCCTTCCTATCAGTTAACACTTGAAAAGAGTGACATTTCCCTTAACTTGAACTTCCAAAACTTGTCTACAACCTTATTTCAGACCAGGTTATGTTGCTACTTATATCAGAATCTCAGAACAGAGAAATGAATTGTAAGGTAGTGGAAAAATGTAAGCTTTGACTTAACATGTGTTTGTGCATGTATCAGTTGACAAGCTAAATGAATACATCAAATTTGAGAACAAGAAAAACACAAATAATAGCAGGAAAACACAAGCAAAAGACATGTATGGTACTACAGCTGACAATATAAGTCATGGCCATGAAAAGCACCTTGGAGCTAATGATGGTTTCATCAAGTGATAATAGGTCAAAAGTGTCTGATGCATGACGTAGTTCCCTGTGTACTTGGAAGACCTTGAGAGATAGACAACAGCTATGATCAATGGCAATAGGATACAAACTCCAACTATCCAAAGCAACAGTATTCCACCAGATGCACCTTCAATGTTCAAAAGGAACTGAGGGAGAGCTATTCCCATTTGAAATCCCTGCACACATCCAAGACAATCATTATAGTAAGCTATGAGGTGTTAAGCTCCTGCAAAGAAAGGCATTTTCTCAACAAATCGGAACTATCTAAGTTTCAGCACATTGACCAATTGTACCTGTCTCCCATCTGGATGACCGTATTTTTCATAATTTTCACGGGAAACAGGATCAGTCAAGGCTTGGTAAGCTTTTGAAATATACTCCACAAAGTATTTGTTAGCCTCTGCAATGCAAACAAAAGATACCCAAACACTATGAAGAGTTAGGAATATTAACCAATGAAACTATGGCATCAATATAAGTTGAAACTACCAGGATCTGGATTTTTATCAGGATGGTACTGTATAGAAAGTCTCCTATATGCCTTTTTGATTTCAGAATCTGAAGCACCAGGTTCCAAACCAAGAATATTGAATGGTTCAAAAACTTGTATCTGAAGAAGACATTAAAGATAAGAAGGAAATCAGCTGCCAACAAAGATGATGATAAGACATAAAGCACCAATTATAACAAGTTGAAATTTATATTCATTAGTCATAATTAGAAAGGAAGATGGCATCATCTGTAGCTCCTCTTGCAAATTTTATGTACCTCTCCGCTCATATTATTAACATAATAAACCAAGAAGGCCATAATGGCCCACAGCAGCACAAGTGTCATGTTACTACAAGTCGAGAAGTTTGAGATCTGCACATTAAGAATAAAAACAATAGTAATTAATAAGACACCATGTAATACTGAGAAAGTAAAAAAAATTCAAATTATCACAAATGTAAAATGCTTGAAAATGACCACTAACCCTTTTAAATAATGATTTATGATATTTTCCTGACTGAGAGCATACAGAACACTGACAATGTAAGCTTTTCGCCTTTTTCTTAGCAGCACGACATAGTTTCAAAATTGTGTATGGGACTAAAGGCAGCGCCATCATAGTCAAAATAAAATAGGAAACAATGAACTATTCTCTTCTGAAGCAGCCATCTCGTCTTGAAATGAGTGAACTTTTTTTTGACGGCAATGAGTGAACTTGTATGAAACTATCATTACAAAAAAAATTCAAATCAAAAGTAGTAAGTATCATGAACAAAAATTACCGAAATGTCGGGTACCCGGTAATGAGCACCCCTACTTGTGCTTGGCATCTAGGCGACTCTCAGATAAGCGGGCAGAATTGAGATCTTTGGTTTGAACAATATACAATATACTTGTTTTATGATTTATGACTAGAATTGGGGTTAAAAAAATGCTGAAGTTATTATTGCTCCGCTATCAGCATTTCTCAAAACTCAAAGGGGATCTTAGTCAACCAGTTTCTCTCCATCCCTTTACTAGCTTCTTCACTCCTAGCAGCTACGGTACATCTTCACTATTCTTCCTTCCTTTCGATTTCATAGATCTTTATGTTTTTGCATTCAGATTTGTTTTTTTTTTACAAAATTTTGTGTATTTTCCTTTAATTCCTGTCCAATCTCTTTCCTATTCGATTTCATGGATCTTTACGTTTTTGAATTCAGATTTGTTTGGACAGACAAATTGTTATAATCGCAAAAATGTATGATTGTACAATCCCAAATACAAAGTTGAATCGCAAATAAAATCAAACCTCCATTAAATCGCCCATAAAATAATTGGAATCATTATTATAAAGTCGGTAAAATCGAGATTTTGACTCGATTTTAAGGATTCTAGCATACCTTAAAAGTACTAAATCCAATGGCCGCTAGCATTTGTCTGATTCACGCCAATAAAATCCTAGCCTACTCCATGTTCGCTGACGCTCATTGTCTCATTCACGTATGATTTTAACTTAGGTTCTGATTCTAACTTTCCCTTTTCTGCATTCCTCTTCTATCCCCAAAAAGCCGCAGCTCTATCTTGAACTCTAATTCCTATGGCTGCTGCTCGAATTTTAACATCTTCAAGGCGTCATTAGCTTCAGATTTTAACTTTCATTCCTGTGCTACTGCTGCTCGAATCAGGCTTTGTTTTTTATTTGCTCGAATCAGGTCACAGGTTCTAATTTTCATGCTCGAATCTTGTGGAATTCAATTTTTATTTCCTGATTTTTATTTTCTATTATGAAATTTGAATCTTGTTTAGGTCTTCAACCCTAATTCGAATTTCGAATCTAGTATGATTTTGAAGTTTGAGGATGATTTTGTATGATGATTATTTAACCCTAATTCGAATCTTGTTTCGATGATTTGTTAATTTGTATGATGATTTGTATGCTCGAATCTTGTTTAGGTATTCAACTCTTATTCCAAAATTTTTAGGTCTTCGAATCTTGTTTTGATGATTTGTTAATTTGTATGATGATTTGTATGACAATTTGGATTGAATATTTTCAGATTTTGAGGTAGAAGTCCTGGAATTCCTTTGTAAAAAATTGGGTAAAATTGAGGGAAAATGAGGTGGGTTTTGATGGGTATGCAAGTTTTTGCATGGACAGAAATGAAAAGCCAGAATATGATAAAATGTATATTTAATATGTTAATCAATATGTATTTTGAATATTTTGAAACTTGTATTTTGACGTTGTTTATTAGTAGTATCTTTGTTCTATTTTATTGACTATGGTTCATTATTACATTCTTAGTGTGTATGTGTTCAAATATATTGTGAGCAGTGTTTATTTTATATATTTTTTGTCATTTTATAAAGAAAACAGATTTAAAAAGTAAGATGTATATTTTTTTTGTAAATTTAAGAGAATTTTTAAGAAAGTGCATGGGTTTTAGTGCTTTGTTTATTGAAAATGATTAAACAATAAACATGGTCGTAATACAATTTGTTATTTCTGCAAATTCGCATAATCAACCGATCCTACGATGTGATCCAATCTAATGATTTCAATCATGCGTAGAGTCCCGACTCTGACAACCTTGATTCTAAATTTAATTTTCTCATTTTTATCGCCAATTTCTTCTACAACCAATAGGAGCTTCACTTCATCTTGTCCATCTTTGTCATTTTTCAACCATTTTTGTAAGCTATTTTCGCCAATTCTTCACCAAAAGATTAATTTCATCTTCAATTAGTTTCTACTCCATTTTTATTGCCATTCGTAAAAGTGAAGGTTTGGTTTCATTTTTGATTTCGTTTTGTACTTTTGATTTCATTATCTGTATTTTGCTAATTTGTATAATTTGTTTGGTAATTTTAGAGTATTCATCACATATATTGTATCTCCACTACTTGGTTTATCGTGTACTTTTGCTGATTTGAAAAATTAATGCTGAGTTTAGTAGTATTTGTGAATATTCGTACCGCTACTTATTTTCCAGTAGTGTTCTTCACCGCCATAATTAGGTGTTTGATTTCGTTTTGTACCGACCTAAACGAACCTTCAAAAGAGAAAAACCCCTAAATCGCCACACATTTAACCCCTAATCGAACCTCAAAAAAAACCCTATATCGAACCCGAAATCGAACACAA